>JAWHQI010000045.1:0-2940000 GCA_033032865.1 Dactylorhiza incarnata
TTTTCTAAGGGGTGTGTTGTCTACCCTGTACAGTGACACCCTCCACTTGCCCCAAGATTGTATCTGAAGCAGTAATTCACTCTCCCCTTATTTATACTAAGGAACCATCTAGTGATGCAGAAGCTGAGAAATGAACAGAATCGCTAGAAGGAGGAAGAAGAAGAGAAGTTGCAAGTTGTGACGAAGAGGGACGAAGGCAGAAGACAGCACTGAGACCAGAATGTTGAATGACGAGGGAGAAGGCGGAATAAAGCGCCTTATGAAAATTTGCCCAAGTCAAAGTAACAATTTTAAACATTTTAAGCAGGTCCATTGGGCTGATCCGGTTGCCACGGCGGCAACGGAAGTGAAGCCACCCACCACCATGGCGGGAAATTCTGCCAGTTATCAATGTTGGCGCACTCCAACTGTGGAGAAGCTGAGGCAAGAAAAACTGCTGCGTGAAGCACACTCTTTTGCCCATCCGGCGCGAGAAGGAAGAGGTTAGGGCAAGGGGAGACATCCTCCTTGGGCCCTAAAGCCTTCACCTCTCTCCCATCTCGCATAGCTGGGGAGAATCACCACAAATCAGCATACAAACTGATGCGTGATGGGGTCTCGGGGTTGTGATTGTGCTGCTTCTTCGGTATGATTTTGTGCTCTATTTTGCTTCTTTGCTGTGTTGTTTTGCTTTGTTTATTTTGGAACTATGTCTAAGACTGTGAACAATGTTAATACAGGTATTTGGTCCACCTTAAGGACGTTAAAAAAGGCTTTATTGGGAGACAACCCATGGGAACCACCCGGTTCCGTCTTTCTTTTTTAATCTTTTTGTGTACTGTTATTTCAGTTTTGCTAACCTTATGGTGAAGATGAGCTCTTGCGTGGTGGACGATGATGAAGGAGAAATATTTTCAAAATGGGATTACCGCACTTCTGGCATGCTCTTTTATGAGCATATGTCAACTCTACCCCTCTCTTATTTATTGCTGAATTGTTTAATTTAGATGGTTTTTAATCAAGTCTGGGGGAGAGAGAGCGAGCTGTGCAAGTGCACGCACGTTGCATGACAAGTTAGAATGTGCTGAGTTAGGATTTGTATTTTCTCGCGCACATTGCATACATTTGCACCTAGTTCACGGCGCACTTGACCACGCGTGCTTATTGGGTATCGCTGCGAGGTTTTCCAGCTCATAAGAATTGAATTGTTAGCATTTGAGTGAGGAGTAGAGAAAAATGTTGACTCGAGTAGTGCTCTAGTCAAGTGCTCCTGTCACGCCTAGAAATTCAATTAGAGTAGAACTAAATTCAGAGTTATAATTTAATTATTTCTATTGTAGTAGCTGCAATTCATTTTACTTTAGTGGTGAATCCGTTGAATCCAATGGTAGCATAAGGTCGAGTGTAGCTAGACTAGTAGTAGCTTATTACTAGGGTCGGAAGGAGGACAACCTTCTCGGTGGCTAGAACTTGCACTAGGCGACTCTCGACACGATTGTGTTGAAGTACTCGTTCATGAAATATGATATAGGCCATTTCTTGATCCGTTTGCGCTTTTGAAATCCTCACCTACGTAATCACCATTGCAAGCCCACTTGAGCCTACCCTTCCTCCTTGTTTAGCTCCACTAAAAATTTAACCAAAGCCATATGGCCGAACCTTTTTTCGCACCAACCTTTGAGATGAAGAAATTTCTTTCTCGATCACATTTGGTGTCATTTTTGTTATGTATGGCAGCTTCAAATTAGCTAAGGGAGTTGTTTTATTGTGTGTACAAACGTCATTTTGTCAATGAGAGAAAAGAAAAGAAAAGAAAAGAAAAAGAAAAGAAAAGAAAGGAAAGAAAAGAAAAGAAAAAAAAAGTGGTGCAAAAATGATACTCTCTCTCTCGGCAAATTCAATTTATTTTTGGCTTAGCACGCACCTAGTGTTCAGTTGAAGTCTGGGGTGTCGTGTAATTACTGAAAATTGTGTATTGGTGATTGTTATTCTCTTGAGTGCTCAGGTTGTGTTGAGTGCGATTCCCATCGTTCTTCTACTTACCTAGCCTATACTCAACCTAAGCCCAATGATTGCCTATAAGTCCTATTGATTTTAGTTACGAGTCATCTCATGCAGTAGAGAGAGTGCGAACGCGTAAGCCTATGGACACCCGACTTTGATGGATTTCTTAGGAGTTTGTCCCTAGCTTCGATTCGAGTAATACTCTACTCATTAGTAACGCTATTTTCCCTTTTTGCGCGACCGAAAGATTCACACGGGATTCACCATCCAAGTAAAATAAATTCCAAACCACTGCTTTAGAAATAATTAGATATAATCTTGAGTTTATTCTGTTCTAATGCATTTCTATGCTCGTGTGCATACGACTTCGCATTGTTCTCTACCGCTCAAACTCATGCTAACATCCATTTGTTCCGATAGGAGAGCTGAGTAGTTTGCCCGAGACGTGCAAATGGTTAAGTCTGGGGGTGTGATGAGCCCCATTTATATATACATTTTTGGACTCATTTGGGCTGGTATTCTAGTCTATGCACCACATTTTAGGCACGTTTTCATTCATATGTACTATTCCATGCTAGTTGCACTTTTTAGCCCATTCCGGTGTGCAATTGCTCTCCTTGTTGTTGGGGGTAAGCACATGGTGCTCCCCTTCTCTTCTTCTATGTTTTTCTGATGCTGGGCATGTATTCCCAGCCATTGTATCTTGTATGCAGGTGACCGGATCGTCCCTTTTCCCCAAAAGTAATGTCTGTGCATATCACACGGTCGTGCGTTTCCTTGACGCATGGTCGGGCGTTTGTGTCTGGGCTGAAAATGGAGCGTCGGAGTTTAATCGTGCGTTTTGACGCACGGGCGGATTCGCCCGTGCGTAAGTAAAACGCACGGTCGACCTGTGTCTTCCTGATTTCAGAGCTTCGGAGTTTACCCGTGCGTTTGAGCGCACGGGCGGTATTGGTCGTGCGTGAACAATTCGCACGGGCGGCGCGCGTCTTCCCCAAGCCACATTTTACGAGTTAATAACACACGGTCTGCGCACGGTCGTGCATTCGACCGTGCGTGACCATTATTCTGCCTGTTTAGTATAAAATGCAGGAATCGAGGCAGTCAAAGAGAGGACGATTGGAGATGGATTGGAGCGATTCAGAGAGCGGGAATCAGTTCCTTCTCGCTGCTCTTGAGGGCTGAAGGCTTCCCCTTCATCTCCACCACCATAGAGTCCATTTCTGATGATTTCCACCTCCATCCTTCCATCAGGGGCACTAGGAAGCTTTCTCCACCATTAGCTCAAGCATTCCTCGCCGAGAGACCAGAGAAGCGCTGAAGATCGTAGGAGCGGTGACAGCCTCCTTCGAGTTAGCTCACCATCTGAGGGCCGAGCCGGAGAGAGCCCGACAACCTCTCCTTCCGGCCAAGAACCCAAGACGCGGTGACCTCTTCTTTGTGGTCCTCTCTAACCTTTGATGCTTGTACTTGTTTATGTGTTGTATGAATGCTTGTTAAGTTAATCTTAAGGATTATTGCTTGTGTTCATGTGCAATGTTGATGTGGTGGCAAGAATATCCCTTTTTCCTAGTGATTTTCTAAGTTTCGTTGTGTGTGAAGCCATTAGCAATTGCTAGTGGTGATGTTTAGAGAAGAGATGTGTGCGACCCTCACCGTCATAGTTACATTCTGTCCACGCGCCTCCCGAAGCACGACATCGTGGCCGTTGCATCCATCCCGCCTTGCGAAGCAGAGTTTTGACCCGCATCTCTTTTCTGCACTAACTTAGGAAACCAGAAATCAATGCCCTTGTTTTTCCTTTGTTTGCTCGTATACAATCGATTCACCACGTTTCGTTCACCAGAACCTGCATTCCTTGAGAAACGATATTCAGGGAAGCTATTCCCAATTTTATTACTTGACAGCGACCGGTGCACTTGCCGAATGCGCATCAACGGGCGAACGCACGACCATGCGTTGCCCGTGCATTATTAATCACGCAAGCAGGCTTGAGGAAGGCAGTAGCGCCCATGCGTTTTACTCACGCACGGCGAATCTGCCCGTGCGTAAAATCGCACGAACAAATTCAAATTGGCAAGAAAATAGGCAAAACATGCGATCGTGCGTTTCCTTCGTGCACGGGCGATCCGCCCGTGCGTAAAAAATGCACGATCAAATTCAGATCACCGGTTTTTCTCCCCAGATGAAGGCGCACGACCACATCCGTCCGTGCATCAAGAAAACGCATGACCGTGCGATATACACACTCATGAATTCTAGGCAAAAGGAGATGATCCAAACACCACAGGAAATCAACTGGGAATACACCTCCAGCACAATCAAACATAGAAAAAGGATTGGGGAGCACCATGTGCTTACCCCCATAACGTGGAGCGCAAACACACACCATAATGGGCCTAAAGGAGTGCGAAGCATGCAAGTGCGCATGAAAGAGCTTAAGAGAAATAGATGCAATAATAGCTCAATAATGACACACAAGAGAATGAAAACTAGCCCTGATGAGCCCATAAAGTGTATATAATTAGGACTCATCACACCCCCAGACTTAACCATTTGTACGTCTCGGCAAACTACTCAGCTGTCCATCTAAACAATTGGGTGTTAGAGTGAGTTTGAACGGCAGAGACTCATGCGAAATCGCATGCTCACGTGTGTAGAAATACATTAGAATAAAATTTAACTCAAGATTATATTTAACTATTTGTAAACAGTAATTTGAAATCTACTTTACTCGGATGGTGATCCCGGTGAATCTTTCGGTCGCGAACAAGGGAAAAATAGCGTGACTAATGATAGAGTATTACTCGAATTAAAGCTCGGGACAATCTCCTAAGAAATCCATCAATGTCGGTGTCCATAGGCTTGCACGTTCGCACTCTCTCCACTGCATGAGACGACTCATATCTAAAATCAATAGGACTTATAGGTTACGATTTGGCTTAGGATGAGCTTAGGTTAGATAAGTAGAAGAACAATAGGTATCACACTCACATAACCTGAGCACACGAGAGCATAAAATCACCAATACAGGGAAATTAAGAACCACACAACACCCCAGACTTCAACTGGACACTAGGTGTGTGCTAAGCCGACCACAAATTGTTTTGTCGAGAGATTGCATTTGAAAGTTCTTTTTGTACAAATTTTTTTTCTTCTTTTTTCTTCCTTTTTTCTTTTTCTCTTCTCAACAAATAAATCTTTTATAAGCACTTTATAAACTTCTCTTTTAGCATTCTCAAAGCTACCATACACATCAAAGATAACACAAACGTGATAGATATATAAATTTCATTCAAACACATATGTTGGTGCGAATATAGGTTTGGCTGTATGGCTTTGGTGAAACTTAAGTGGAGCTAAGCAAGAAGGATAGGTAGGCTCAAGTGGGTTAGGATTTCAAAAGCACAAACAGATCAAGAAATGGCCTACATCACGCTTTAAAACGAGTTATTCAACGCAATCGTTTCAAGAGTCGCCTAGTGCAAGTTCTAGCCACCGAGACAGGTTATCCATCCTTCTGATCCTAGTACTAAGCTAATACTAATCTTGCTACAGTCGACCCAATGCTACCATTGGATTCACCGATTCACCACTAGAGTAAAATAAATTGCAACTACTATAATAGAAATAATTAAATTATAACATTGAATTTTATTCTACTCTAATTGAATTTCTAGGCGTGACGGGAGCACTCGACTAGAGCACTACTCGAGTCGACATTTTTCTCCACCACTCACTCCTACACTAACAATCCAATTCTTATAAGCGGGGAACCTCGCAGTAATACCCAATAAGCGCACATGATCAAGTACGCGTGAACTAGGTGAAAATGTGTGCAACAGAATTGAAAATCCTAACTCAGCACATTCTAACATTCTATGCAAAGTGCGTGCACGTGCATAACCTATCTCTCACCCAGACTCGATCAAAACTATATAAAATAGAGAATTCATGAATAAGGATAATAGGGATAGAGTGGACCTATGCTCATGAATGAGCATGCCAGAAGTGCGGCAATTCCTTCTTTAATGTGCTCCTTCCTCATCTCCCAAGCGAGAGCTTAAACCTGCGATGTTAGCAAAAAGCCCAAAACAACACATAATAAACAAAAATCTGAACGAAAGGTCGGAACTGAATGGTTCCCCCATAGGTTGTCTCCCAAGAAGCCCTTTTGTTTACTGTCCTTAAGGTGGACCAAATACCTGTATTAAGCATAGTTCATAAAGTGCAGAAGTTCTAAATAAGAGTTCACACACACAAAGATCGCAGAAAAAGAAAAATTAAATCAGCTATACGCACTTTTGTAGTGCACATCTCCAGTGGCTCGTAGGCTGGAGGTGAAAGCTTTAGGGCCGAAATTGGTCTCACCCAATTTTTTCCCAAGCCTCCGCCATCTTGCTATTTTGGAGAGCAGCAGAGCGTGCACCACACAATAGTCTTTCCTGTTTACGCTTCTCCACCGTTGGAGAGCGCCACCTTTGATAGTCATCAGAATTTCCCACCTTGGTGGTGGGTGGCATCACTTCCATTGCCGCAGTGGCAACATGCTTAGCCCACGAGATAGAGTGTTTAAGTAGTTTATTACACAATTTATTGCAAAATGAAAATGGGACGTTGTCCCGAGTTGCGTTTGGCTCGACAGTCTCAGAAATGAAGCTCTCCTCCCTCTCGGAGTCATCTTCTTTCCGAGAGTCAACTTCATCTTCTTCTCCACTCGACAGCTTCTCTTCCTTTTCTTCCTCCAAATTAAAGATCTTTTTTCCTCCCTGATTGCTGTATTACTAAAAGATTCTTTAATAATAAAGTCGGGGGAGTGAATCAATGTTTTAGTTGCAGTTTTGGGGCAAGTAGGGGGTGTTACCATACAAGGTAAGATGACACACCCCACGGAGAAGTCCAAAATGGCACCGCTCTCTTTCAAGAACGGAACTCCCAAGATGGGAATGGATTGATTCTCACGGTGTCCCAATACTTGGAAATCGACGGTCACCACCGTCCCCTCGACTACAACCTCAACATTTCTCACTTCTGATGAGTCCTGATCATATACACTTTTATGGACTCATCTGGGCCATTTATTTAGTCATTTCACCGCACTTTAGCCCTGTTATAGTTCATATTGATCAGTCTATGCTAGGTGCACTTCTAGGCCCATTTTGGTGTGTTTTCATGTTTATCTTCATTAATAGTTTTCATGCACTGTTAGGTGCCACTTTCAGTAGCTGGATTCGTGGTTGGACGCTAGAATAGGAGTCGTGCAGGTGCTTCCGGTGCAATTCTGCACAGGAACACTGCGCACGATCACTGGTTCTATTGCGCACGACCACTGGTCGTGCGCCACTGATCATGTGCACTTAACACTTTTTCATGAGTTCTGTTTGGTGCAGTGCGCACGACCATCTACGATAGTGCGCACGACCACCGGTCGTGCGCCACTGTTCGTGCGCACTTATCATCAATTTCATGAGTTCTGTTTCAATCAGTGCGCACGACCACCTACGATAGTGCGCACGACCACCGGTCGTGCGCCACTGGTCGTGCGAACATGTTGTTTCATAATTTCTGTCTTTGCAGGTTCCGTCCAGACAGAGCACACGATCACCGGATTCTAGTGCGCACGACCACTGGTCGTGCGCCAATGACCGTGCGCACTGTTTAATTCCAGCGCCTATAAATTCCGCTGCTCGCGAATTAGGTCAGAGACCCCCGCATTTTTCCGCCGTTTTCCGCCCGGTTCCGCCCAGATTCGCCCCTCCACCGTCGCCCACCATATGGAGGTGCTCCGGGCTTGCTCTTCACGCCAATCTTGAGCCGGAGTTTCCTCTCGCCTCCTCCTTCATCCAAGAGCTCCAAAGGAAGACCTAGCCGCCATTACCATCAAGCAAGAGGAAGTTTGCAACCTCTACCGGATCGTGACACGAAGAAGACGGGTCCATTGGAGAGTCGTGACAGCTCTCTCTACCCGAACGTAGTTGCGGACCGAGCTTGGACGCGGATTGACAACCCGGCGATTCCAACCGTGAATCTCCAACGAGCCTTTGGATTCGGTCGATTTCTTGCCTTATTCTTCTCTTATTGATGTATGTATGTAGTTAGATCTATGTATTAAGATGAAGTAGCACTTAAACTTGCTTTTATCTCTATATATTTCATGTCTATGTGAAATACCCTTTTTGTTTATTTGTGTGCTTGAGGAGCGCCCCATTCCATTTTACACTCCACCACCGTGTCCGGTGCCGCACTAGCAATTGCTAGTGGCGTGCTTGTCGAAGAGGTGCTTGCGACCCTCACTCCGCTAGCCTTCTCGTCCATCCGCCTACCGAAGCGTGGCATCGCGGCCCGTACTCCATCCCGCCTAACGAAGCAGCGCGCTCAAGGCCTGCATAGTTCGATCCGCTTGCCTACTCGTCCATCCGCCCTTACGAAGTAGCGCGTTCAAGGCCTACGTAGTCTTCCATCCCGCCGAGCGAAGCTTTGCATAGCGGCATTGCATAGGAGTAGTTATAGTATTTTCTTTTATTTTCCAAAAGCCCAATCACCCCGTTTCCGCATTCCATCCGACTCAAGGACTTCGATCTCAAGTCCTTCCTCGAACGTTAACTCCACCTTACTGTGTTCCTTGAGAGATTCGATACTCAGGGATTACTCCTCGTTTTATATTACTTGAACGATCGGTACACTGCCGTTTCGTGTCGCAGTCGAGCTACCGCCTATAGCGGTGTGTGAGATTTGCGCCATCAAGTTTTTGGCGCCGTTGCAGGGGAACACAGTCGTGTGAGTTTTCTTGAGAGGGAGAGCCGAGAGATAGTAGTTCTTCCAGTGTGTATAGCCGCCTTTTTATTTTTTTGTTTTGCTTTTTACTTTTTAACTGCTTGTTTTTATTTCTTTCCCTCTTATTTTAAAGTTTTAGGCAAGTCTAATCCAAGAAGTTTTATTAGTTTGTGTAAAATTTTCTTGCAAAGAATTCCAGTCTCGTTATATCTGCTTTAATTGTCAAATATGTCATCATGGGATATTTCACCTAGCTTTAATGATAAGATGGTTTATTATATCGACCAAATGAATGAGTTGAATGCTAGGTAGTGTAGGAACATTGTTTGCTTGTTGTGTCGAGGAGAGGGTCATGAATTGAAGGACTGTCCTAGTCTTTTCAAGCCTGACCGCCACTCCTCCACTCAGGACAACATTTTCCCTATCGCTCATTCTTTACCCATGGAGGCAATTGTGCCCTCTACCCCTGAGCTTGTCTCGTGCACGGACTCCTCACTCCCTGTTTATGGCTTCACTCCCAGTGATGATGATCACTCATCTGTTGGCCAACAAGGAGAGGAATGGGAGCTCCTTGATGCACCTGAGTATGATGAGGAAAGTATTCTTTCCATCGGGGAGGCTTTAGCAGATCTTTTTGCGGAGGAACCGAGTCTTTTTGTCCCTCCAGTTTCTTTGCAAGATTTTTCTACACATATTCTTTATGATCCTATCGAAGTAAAGGAGCTGGGTGATGCTTCTGACTCGGAGGGTGCTCCAAAGTGGGATGAGGATGTCATTTTCCCTGAGGGGGAGAATGAATACTTTGAACACGCCTCGGTGGGATGAGGAGGATACTCTCTCTAATGAGGAGGTTTGCACTTCTTCATGGGACGAGGAGGTCCAAATCACCACTGAGGCTCCTGAGTTCTCAAGTCCCCCTTGCTATGATATTTACGATGATGATAGTGATCTACCCTTGGATCTTGCTGGGAGTGAGACCGGGACTACTTCCCCAATTTTTGATTATTTATGTCATTCTTCTCTTTTATTTCCTGACCCCCCTTCTTCATCTGAGCCTGTGCAGGTTGAGTCTTCACAGGTACATCAGGAGGAATTGGAGCATGATGCTCAAGTCAATGATGAGTGTATCCTCATATGTGAGGAGGTTGACCCCTCCTCCATAGAGGAAGCTCCACTCATTGCCTTTTCCTCCTGCTGCCTCCCTGTTGACGATACCTTGCTAGGCAAGGATGTGTTTTGTGAGATGAGTGAGGACCAGGCCTCCTCCTTTTCTTACATTCTCTACCCTCTACCTGTGAGGAGCAGGTATCTATATTTAGGTAGAGGGGTGACTGTTCTGTCTCCGTATCGGTACCCGTTACCGATGCGCATATTAGAACAGTTACCTGTGCACTTTTCTTTTCATAGGCCTATAAGCTAGAACTGTACAAAATCTGAATAAGTCGTGCTGGGATGACAATAACCCCAGTAGTTATCTTACTTTTCATGCATTTTATTTTATTCAATCCTGTTTAGTTAGCTGTAGTATTGTAGTTTATCTTTTTCTGTTTCTTTTGTTTTGCGGAGCTGACCCCTGCAGGTACTTCTTCTGGATGGCGGATGCTGCAGCTTAGTCGTTGTTTAAACGCCAATCTTCTGGTGTGCTCATTTCTGAGCACTGGGTACTCTCTTTCCCTAGCTCTTTTCTGAATTTCATAGATATATATTGTGTGTATTGTCTAGTTTAAGTCTGGGGGAGAGTAGTTTTGTTTACCCGCTCACGTGCACTATTGCACTGCATACTAGAAGATTTCATTTAAAATGTTTGGTTTATTTTCATTGCACACCACAGCACCCACTTGAGCGCGTACTCGTCTGTATGCGTGCTCTGTAGTGAATTTAATTCTTCTGCTTATTTGGAAAGTCTAGGTGATGGCTTAGGACTATGCAGCAGAGTAAAATGTTGACTCCAGTAGTGCTCCTAGTCGAGTGCTCGGTTGCATAGAAATTTGTGTAGATTAGATTTTGATAAGTAGTATTTTTATAACTTTTTAATAGAAAATCTTGTAAATATTTAATATGAATTCTCTATTTTATGTCAAATTTAGGTTATAAGTAGTTCTTTTTGTAATTTTGATTCTAACTTAGCCTATTTTAATATTTGCAGATTTTTGACAAATTGGGAAAATATTGCATTACACGCCCTCGGTCACGCCCGTGACCAAGGGCGTGTAACTTGTAGACCAGTCCAGGTCGATGCCGTGCTGTTGAGCTAGTCCACACCTAGTCACGCCCCAGGTCACGCCCGTGACCCAAAGTCACGCCCGTGACCATGGGCGTGTAATATTAGAATCTGCCGCGTGGAGCTGCCGTCGAGACGAGAAGTTGCCGTTGAGAAGTCAACCAAGTCACGCCCGTGACCCAAAGTCACGCCCGTGAACCAAAGTCACGCCCGTGACCTTCCCGCGTGATCCAAGCACGCCGCCGCGCGGTCTGCCTAGCCCATGCCGCATTAAATGAAGCCGTCCTAAGTCACGCCCGTGACCCATATGTCACGCCCGTGACATGTCCGATTTTCTCCCGCCGTCACGCCAAGCCCACGCCGCTGCCGGATCCAATGTTTACAGTGATTACACGCCCTTGGACACGCCCGTGACCGAGGGCGTGTAACTTGAAAATTTTGCCTATAAATTCAGAGGCTCTCCTTGAGTCCAGGGTTCAGAATTTTGGAGTGGGGAAGGTGCTGCTGGAGCCAATCTTGAGTAGTTTTCCTTTTTCATGTTCATGTTCATGTCTCTTTATTTTCATGCTCTCTTCCTTTTCTAATGCAATGTATTAGCTTTCCTTTAGTGCAATAGTCTAGTTTAAGCTTGTAATCTTGTTTTTCCTAGCTTGCAATTTCCTTTCTTAAGTCTTGTAATAGTTTTTCATTTAAATAAAAATAGTTTGTTCTCTTTATTTTGTCTCCTCCTTAGCTAAAGTTTCTTAATATGCATTTTTATTTTTTTTCCTCTTCCCCCTCCACCATGATTAACTAATCCTCATTAGTACTCGATCAAATGATCCGAGGATGAGTTAGACAAGTTATGATTTTCTAAAGTTTTCTTTTCCGTTTTTATAAACACTTGAATTATCCTTGATTTTTAATTAGTGAGGCCATACTTTCGATATATGGTTTTCGCTTAAGTTTTCATATTTAGTTAGCCGAGAGGCTCAAAGTATGAATCGATCACTCAAGGGTAAAGAGAGTTGCACGCACCCCTCGAGAGAGGATGACGTAAATCTCCCGATTGGAGTCAAATCCAATAGTGGGGTTCACCTCGTAAAGCAAGTTTTAGGTAATCGATTATAGGACGAGAGTCCGGTTGATTTTTCCTAATCTTAGTTGGGCATTAACCTCGAGAGAGGCATGTTCGAGCTTCGGGAACCTCCACGGTCAAGTAGTTCAATTTAAACGGAATTAGATTTAATTTCTTTTTACTTGTCTTTTCTCACTCCAAGGTGACTTTTGATTGAGTACTAGCCTCTTTTATCATCATCTAAACCCTTAATTTAGCTTGCAATTTCTCTTTTTTTAGCTAAGAACCAAAACCCCAAAATATCATTAGATAAGATAATAGTGACTTTCCTCAAAGTAGAAGTATTCAACGCGCCCCGTGGAATACGACCTGGTATTTCTTAATATCCTATACTATAGACGATAAGGTACACTTGCCTTTATCAGATATAGTTTTGGAGAAAATCTCAACCCTTCACTAAAATTTCAAAACCGAAAAAATCTATATCAAGTTTTTGGCGCCGTTGCCGGGGACTTTTGCGTAGATATTTTGAAACAAGGATAGCTATTAATTTTATCATGTTGTTTTATTTTAGTTTTTCTATTTTTGAAAATCTTAAGGGTGAAATTAAAATTCTTGGAAAGGACGCTTTGGGCTTGAATTCCCATCACAGCCTCTAGTACCTTGCAACCCTTCACCGGGTAGATCTTGGGAAGTCCAAGACTAACTTAATCCGCCTAAAAAGAACAAAAAATATTCTCTCTTTTTCTTCTTCTTTCCTTCTCTTTTTAGTGTATGACCCGTGGTAGCACTTCGATTCTTCCTTTTGATCCGGAAATCGAGCGAACCCTTTTGAGGCACCGCCGTTCTCGTGATCAAGGAAATCAAGTAGAATCTGAAGAGTCAATCGGGGACACTAACGCAGCAAATATGGATCATAATCTTAATCCTCCTAATCTTAACGAGCCAAACCCTAATGAGGACGCGCAACGGACCATGTCCTATTATGCGCGGCCGAATTTGGAAGGCACACAATCGAGTATTGTTCGCCCCGCGGTGGCGAACAATAATTTTGAGATCAAGTCCGCATCATACAAATGGTGCAACAATCGGTGACCTTTGATGGTCAACCGGACGAGGATCCAAATTCACATATCTCTTACTTTCTTGAAATTTGCGACACTTTTAAGATCAATGGCGTCACCGATGATGCCATTCGATTACGTCTTTTTCCTTTCTCTCTGCGGTCTAAGGCCAAGCAGTGGCTGGGCTCCCTACCAAGGGGATCCATCACTACATGGGCCGAAATGGCGGAAAAATTTCTTAATAAATATTTCCCGCCTTCAAAGACCGCTAAATTACGCACGGATATTGCATCGTTCATGCAAATCGACTCGGAGACTCTCTATGATACATGGGAGCGCTTCAAGGAGCTTTTGCGTCGATGCCCTCACCACGCACTTGCCACTTGGCAACAAGTGCAAATATTTTATAATGGCTTAAATCTCCAAACGAGGCAAATGATTGATGCGGCCGCCGGGGGGACATTAAATAACAAAACCCCGATCGCCGCTCAAGAGCTTTTCGAAGAGATGGCCACAAATGCGTATCAATGGAACATGCCCCGAGCGCGGCCTAATAAGCCGGCCGGAATTTTTGAAATAGACGCTAACGCAAATTTGGCTTTACAAGTTGAGCGCTTAACAAAGCAAGTGGCGGAGATGTCTGCTTCCTCCGCCACTCCTCCTTGGGCTAATAATATTTTACTTGAAGAGCAAGTTGATTACATGGGAAATCCACCTCGCCCTTCCTATAACCCGAACACCGCTCCGTATAATAACACCTACAACGCGGGTTATAGGAATCATCCGAACTTCTCATGGAGCAATCAAGGAAATGCTCAGCGTCCCTTAAATTTAAATCAACCTCCAAATCAACTTCTCAATTTAACTCCCCCTCAAAATTTTAATCCACCCGGTTTTCCACCGCAACAGCAAAAACCCTCTCCGCTTGAAGAGGTTTTTGCAAAATATGTTGCTACAACTGAAGCGAACATCCGAACCTCACCGGATCGATCAAAAATTTAGAGAACCAAGTGGGCCAGCTAGCAAAGATAATCTCCGAGCGACCGCAAGGAGCCCTTCCGGGAAACACGGAGCCCACCCAAGGGAGAGCGCAAACGCGATTACACTCCGAAGCGGGAAGGAGGTGGCTTCTAAGCAGGACGAACCCATGGTAACTTCCTCTCCTCCTCTTCCTCCTATTTTATCTTCAATTTTACCTACTACGTTAGCTCCGCGCGCTTCTACTTCTAATGTTCCGTATCCATCTAAGTTTAAAAGCGAGAGCGCCGAAAAGAATTATAAAAGTTTTTAGATATTTTAAAGCAAATCCACATTAATGTACCCTTCTGCGAGGCTATCTCTCAAATGCCTAAATATGCGAAATATCTTAAGGAGTTGCTCTCCAATAAGAAAAAAATTAGAAGATATTTCGCATATTTCTTTGAACGCAGAATGCTCCGCGGTTGTACTCAACAATTGCCTACAAAAGTGAATGACCCGGGACGGTTTTCCATCCCGTGTTTATTTGGCAATTCGTTAGTAAAACACGCTTTAGCGGATCTGGGAGCAAGTATCAATCTCATGCCTTTTTCATTATTTAAGAAACTAGGTCTAGGAAATCCAAGCCCACTCGAATGAGTATTCAATTAGCGGATCGCTCTTTAAAATATCCGGTAGGAATAGTGGAGGACGTGCTCGTCAAGGTCGACAAGTTCATCTTCCCGGTGGACTTTGTCATTCTTGACATCGAAGAGGATGCCGAAGTACCCCTCATACTCGGCCGCCCCTTCCTTGCCACCTCCCGCGCCATTATTGACGTAAGTAACGGAAAGCTCCTCCTTCGGGTTGGAGATGATGAAGTTTCTTTCGGCATAAATTCCTCGATGCGGAACACATTAGAAAACGACGATTCATGTTTTTACCTGGAAGAGTGTTGGGAATTCGATTCCCCTCCCGAGTTAGTCTCCACCTCGAGTCACGAGTCCGAGTTCGCCGAGCTCTTTTGTCTGGAAGAAGAAGAAGTCACTCGTTTCACACCACCCGAACCACTATTTTTAGAAAAATTAAAAATCAAAACATCTTATGAAGAGCCACCCGTTTTGGAACTAAAGCAACTTCCCCCTCACCTTAAGTATTTATTTTTAGAAAAAGAGTCGAAGCTACCCGTCATCGTTTCATCCGAACTTAGCAACTCAGAAATTTCCGAGTTGGCTATTGTCTTAAGAAAGCACCGCCACGCAATTGCGTGGCAAATTTCGGATATAAAGGGTATAAACCCTTCCTTCTGCACTCATAAAATCTTCCTCGAAGATAATTCCCGAAATTCGGTCCAGCCTCAACGACGGCTAAACCCTAACATGAAAGAAGTCGTTAAGGCCGAAGTGATCAAACTATTGGACGCGGGAATTATCTACCCGATATCGGATAGTACTTGGGTTAGCCCAGTACAAGTCGTACCAAAGAAAGGTGGCATTACGGTAGTAGCTAATGAGAATAACGAGTTGATCCCAACCCGTACTGTTACGGGTTGGCGGATGTGCATCGATTACCGAAAACTAAATGATGCCACCCGTAAGGATCACTTCCCCCTACCATTCATCGATCAAATTTTAGAGCGCCTTTCAGGTCACTCCTACTACTGTTTTCTCGATGGTTTGTCGGGATATTTTCAAATACCGATTTCGCCCGAGGACCAAGAGAAAACCACTTTCACTTGTCCCTTTGGCACCTTCGCCTATCGAAGGATGCCATTTGGTCTTTGTAATGCGCCAGCTACATTCCAAAGATGTATGCTGGCAATATTTGACGAGTTAGTAGAGGAGGTGATGGAAGTGTTTATGGACGACTTTTCCGTGTTCGGAAATTCATTTAAAAATTGTTTAAAAAATCTTGAGCGCGTGTTGCAGCGATGCGAGGAAACGAATTTAGCACTTAATTGGGAGAAATGCCATTTTATGGTCAAGGAAGGGCTAGTCCTTGGTCATAAAAATTTCGGGCATGGGGATCGAGGTCGATAAGGCCAAGATCGAAGTGATTGAAAAACTTCCCCCTCCAACAAACGTAAAAGCTATTCGTAGTTTCCTAGGCCACGCGGGGTTTTATCGGCGCTTTATACAGAATTTTTCAAAAATCACAAAGCCGTTAACCCACCTTCTTGAAAAAGAATCCTCGTTTATTTTTAGCGATGAATGTCATTGGCTTTTAAACTCATCAAAGAGAAACTTATAAACTCCCCGATTCTAGTCGCGCCGGATTGGTCGCTTCCTTTTGAAATCATGTGCGACGCGAGTGACATTGCGGTTGGTGCCGTTTTAGGCCAACGGGTGAGTAAGTATTTCCCCCTATTTATTATGCGAGCAAAACACTCACGTCGGCACAAGCGAATTACACCACAACCGAAAAGGAGCTTCTAGCGATCGTTTTTGCCTTCGATAAGTTTAGGTCATATATCACCCTCTCAAAAGTTATTGTCTTCACGGATCACTCCGCACTTAGGTATCTTTTAAGCAAATCGGACGCCAAGCCTCGTCTTTTGCGATGGATCCTCCTCTTGCAGGAGTTTGACTTAGAGATCCGGACAAAAGAGGAGCCGAAAACTTGGCGGCCGATCATCTCTCCCGTTTAGAAAAACCCCGCCTCGGAAGTTTTGATAGAATCTGACATCGATGATAAATTTCCCGAAGAGCGCCTCCTCGCTCTCGAAGATATTAATACGTCGTCTACCCCCTGGTTTGCAGATCTGGCTAACTATTTAGTAGCCCGGGTCTTGCCAAAAGAATTCTCGAGTCAGAAAAAGAAAAAATTCTTTTCTGATTTAAAGAATTACTTTTGGGAGGATCCCTTTTTATTCCGTGTATGCGCAGACCAAGTGGTGAGACGATGCGTCTCGAGTAAGGAGGGTCTTAAAATTTTACGACATTGTCACGAGGGACCATCCAGTGGTCATTATCATTCGAACCGAACCGCGAGGAAGGCGCTGGAGGCAGGCTTTTATTGGCCCACGCTCTTCAAAGATGCTCACACCCTTGTGAGTACTTGCGACAGCTGCCAGCGGTCGGGCAACATCTCTCGCCGGGATGAGATGCCCCAAAATATTTTCTTAGAATGCGAGATTTTCGATCTTTGGGGCATTGATTTCGTTGGTCCTCTCCCTCCTTCATTTTCAAATAAGTATATTCTAGTGGCGGTCGACTACGTGTCAAGGTGGGCGAAGCGCAAGCTCTCCCCACCAACGATGCGCGAGTCGTCGTTAACTTTTTAAAAAATTATTTTCTCGATTTGGCACTCCGCGCGCTATTGTGAGTGATCGGGGCACCCATTTTTGCAATACTCAATTCACAAAAACTTTAGCAAAATATGGTGTCACGCACAAACTATCCACTGCATATCACCCACAAACGAGCGGCCAAGTCGAAGTGGTTAATCGAGAATTAAAGCGAATTTTAGAGAAAACGGTTTCTATTAATCGGAAGGATTGGGCAATAAAGCTCGATGACGCGCTTTGGGCCTATCGTACGGCGTACAAGACCGCTATCGGTTGTACACCATATCGAATGGTCTATGGCAAGGCTTGCCACCTTCCGGTCGAATTAGAACACCGCGCATTTTGGGCGCTTAAATTTTTAAATCTCGATTCCACTTTAGCGGGTGAACAAAGGAAGTTTCAAATAAACGAGTTAGATGAATGGCGAGCGAATGCGTATGAGAGCAATAAATTATATAAGGAGCGAACAAAGTTTTATCACGATAAACATATAAAATTTCCGAAAACTTTTTCGCCGGGCGATCTCGTCCTCCTTTATAATTCTCGCCTTTGCCTTTTTCCGGGAAAATTAAAATCCCGATGGTCCGGACCCTTTATTGTTAAAGAGGTTTGGTCCTATGGGACAATCCTAATTTCCCACCCGGAAAAAGGCTCCTTCAAAGTTAACGGGCACCGCCTTAAATTGTATCTTCCGGGAGACGTACCTAATGACAAGAGTGATGCGATTTTTCTTCATCATATAACATAATCAGCAAGTGGGTCAAGCTACGCGACCTTAAACAAAGCGCTTTTGGGAGGCACCCCAAAGTTATCTTTTGTTATTTTCTCTTGTCTCTTCTTTTCTGCTTTAACAACTTTTGCAGGTAATCGCGGCTTCCCCACAAAAGCTTCAAAAAAATCAGGAAGCCCTTTTTCCTTCTCTCTTTTCGTTTTTGCATTTTTTTTTTTCTTTCCTACTTCATACTTATTTTTAAACATTGGGGACAATGTTTAACTTTAAGTATGGGGGTGTAAATAGCCCTTTGTAAATTCTTGTAAATAGTTGTTAAATTAGAAAATTTTCAAAAAAAAAAAATATATATATATTTTCTTATGTTTTTCTTCTATTTTAGCACTTGTAAAACCCAAAACTCAAAAAAAAAATAGAAAACAGAAAAATTTAAATCTTGGAAAGGGACGTTGGGATTTTATCCCATCACACCTCCTAGTACCTTGCGAACCCTTCACCGGGTAGCCTTGGAAGTCCAAGACTTGCAAAAAAATTTGTTAAGTTTTAAATCTAGTTTCCTTTCTTTGTAAATAGTTTTTAATGAGAAAAATTCAAAAAAAAAGATAATATCAAAAATTCAAAAAATCTTATTTCCCTCCTTGTTGTTTTTGTGATTTCTTAGAAATCTAGTTGAGAATGTTTATAAGCATGTTTAAGTTTTTAATTAGCTAAAATTTTGCTTATCATAGTTTGTTAATTTTAAATTTGAGGTAATCTTGATTTAAGAATCATCTTATGATTTTAAATTGATTAGAGAATTTTGTTAGCATGACTTCTCTTTTTATTTTTAAATGGCTTCATTTTGTAGTAAATTTCCTAAACCTCTTTAGATTTCAATTATACTTTCTTCTAACTTCTTAGATCTTAGGAATTTTAATTTTACTAGAATTTGCTCTCAATATGATTTAAAACTAGCTAGATTTATTTTTCCCCTACCCTACCCCCTTTGATGGCATAAAAAAAAATGTGTATTAAAAGATCATATGTCATGGGAATAAGAGGATAAAATTCATTATTCCCTAAAACATATGCACCCAAAATATTTGAAAAGATTATATGGCATGGAGTAAGAGGATAAAATTCATTACTCCTAAACCATATACATTTTGGTTTTTATTAGAAGAGAAAAAAAAAAGAAAAAAAAAAAAAAAAAAAAAAAAAAAAGGGAAATTTCATGATAAATCCCTTTTCCTCCATTCAAAAATTTCTCTTCTTATGCCAAATTTTATGAAATCCCCCTTAGCCAATTATCATTGTTCTAGTTTTAGTTGAAAATTATGGAGAGAGCAATATTTAGTAATTTACTTTTCCTTAAGATTCTTTTAAGATAGAGTTCTTATAATTTTAATTTAATTTAGTTTTATAATTTCTACAATCTTGTCAAACTACTTAATTTTCTTGAGAAGTTATTGCCTAAACATTTTTCCCTCTTTTCAAATCATCATCATAATTTAGGACTTAACTCCCCCTTGAATTTACTCTTAACTTAACTTTTGGTTAAATGAAATTTTAGTTTAAATTAAAAATTTTTTTTAAGGATGTCTTATAAATAATGTCTCACACTTTTGCTCTGGAATAGCAAAACCTCAAGTATGGGGGTATTTGATAAGTAGTATTTTTATAACTTTTTAATAGAAAATCTTGTAAATATTTAATATGAATTCTCTATTTTATGTCAAATTTAGGTTATAAGTAGTTCTTTTTGTAATTTTGATTCTAACTTAGCCTAATTTTAATATTTGCAGATTTTTGGACAAATTGGGAAAATATTGCATTACACGCCCTCGGTCACGCCCGTGACCAAGGGCGTGTAACTTGTAGACCAGTCCAGGTCGATGCCGTGCTGTTGAGCTAGTCCACACCCAGTCACGCCCCAGGTCACGCCCGTGACCCAAAGTCACGCCCGTGACCATGGGCGTGTAATATTAGAATCTGCCGCGTGGAGCTGCCGTCGAGACGAGAAGTTGCCGTTGAGAAGTCAACCAAAGTCACGCCCGTGACCCAAAGTCACGCCCGTGAACCAAAGTCACGCCCGTGACCTTCCCGCGTGATCCAAGCACGCCGCCGCGCGGTCTGCCTAGCCCATGCCGCATTAAATGAAGCCGTCCTAAGTCACGCCCGTGACCCATATGTCACGCCCGTGACATGTCCGATTTTCTCCCGCCGTCACGCCAAGCCCACGCCGCTGCCGATCCAATGTTACAGTGATTACACGCCCTTGGACACGCCCGTGACCGAGGGCGTGTAACTTGAAAATTTTGCCTATAAATTCAGAGGCTCTCCTTGAGTCCAGGGTTCAGAATTTTGGAGTGGGGAAGGTGCTGCTGGAGCCAATCTTGAGTAGTTTTCCTTTTTCATGTTCATGTTCATGTCTCTTTATTTTCATGCTCTCTTCCTTTTCTAATGCAATGTATTAGCTTTCCTTTAGTGCAATAGTCTAGTTTAAGCTTGTAATCTTGTTTTTCCTAGCTTGCAATTTCCTTTCTTAAGTCTTGTAATAGTTTTTCATTTAAATAAAAAATAGTTTGTTCTCTTTATTTTGTCTCCTCCTTAGCTAAAGTTTCTTAATATGCATTTTTATTTTTTTTCCTCTTCCCCCTCCACCATGATTAACTAATCCTCATTAGTACTCGATCAAAATGATCCGAGGATGAGTTAGACAAGTTATGATTTTCTAAAGTTTTCTTTTTCCGTTTTTATAAACACTTGAATTATCCTTGATTTTTAATTAGTGAGGCCATACTTTCGATATATGGTTTTCGCTTAAGTTTTCATATTTAGTTAGCCGAGAGGCTCAAAGTATGAATCGATCACTCAAGGGTAAAGAGAGTTGCACGCACCCCTCGAGAGAGGATGACGTAAATCTCCCGGATTGGAGTCAAATCCAATAGTGGGGTTCACCTCGTAAAGCAAGTTTTAGGTAATCGATTATAGGACGAGAGTCCGGTTGATTTTTCCTAATCTTAGTTGGGCATTAACCTCGAGAGAGGCATGTTCGAGCTTCGGGAACCTCCACGGTCAAGTAGTTCAATTTAAACGGAATTAGATTTAATTTCTTTTTACTTGTCTTTTCTCACTCCAAGGTGACTTTTGATTGAGTACTAGCCTCTTTTATCATCATCTAAACCCTTAATTTAGCTTGCAATTTCTCTTTTTTTAGCTAAGAACCAAAACCCCAAAATATCATTAGATAAGATAATAGTGACTTTCCTCAAAGTAGAAGTATTCAACGCGCCCCGTGGAATACGACCTTGGTATTTCTTAATATCCTATACTATAGACGATAAGGTACACTTGCCTTTATCAGATATAGTTTTGGAGAAAATCTCAACCCTTCACTAAAATTTCAAAACCGAAAAAATCTATATCAGATTTCTTTTATACTATGGTTTTATATTTTTCTCTATTAGTGTAAATGTTGTTTACTCTACTCAAATGGTGAATCCGGTGTGAATCAAACGGTAGCATAGGGATGTGTGTGAACGATCGCTAGATTCGTATTGCTTGAGTCGGGAGAAAGGAGAATCTTTCTCGGTGGCTAGAACTTGCCCCAAGCGATTCTTGAAGCATGGGTATACGGTTAGTCAATTGTGTGAATGTGATATAGGCCATCATTTTGGCCCGGTTGAGCCTTTGTGCCTATCCCTACCGCTATATCCTCGCTAGCCCAGTTGTGCCTACCCGTTCTTTGATTCAGCCCCACTTTTATTTCACCAAAGCCCAAAAGCCAATCCTAGTCGCACACCCAAATCTGAGCTTTAGCTGTTTATTATTTTCATAAGTTGGGTTGTTGATGTGGTAATATGTTTGTGAAGATGTGGATGTATCCTTTTGTTTATTTGCTGAAAATGATAAGAAAAAAAAATGAGAAAAAGAAAAGAAGTTAAAAAGAAAGGAAAGAGAAGGAGTGTTTAATTGAAAATCTTTATGTATAGATTTATGTTTGGGAGTAGGCGGTGCACGCACCCATGCTGTTAAGTCCAAGTCTGGGGGTGTTGTGTACCCGCGTGTTTGTGTGGTGAATGAGGATAGTTTCCTGCATTAGCTCATTTGGGTTTAGTGCTCGAGCCGTCGTTTTTATCTTTGTTTATCCTCACCTAAACCCAAGCCCCATTTAAAACCTAAAGTCCTATTGATTCACGCATTTGAGTCAAACCAATGCCGTGGAGAGAATGTGACCGGGCAAGCCTATGGTCACCGACACTGATGGATTTCGGTGGAGTTTGTCCGGCATCCCGATCTTGGGCAATGCTCGTCTCAGCGTTTAGTTTACTTTCTCCGTATGCATGACCGAACGATTCACCGCTGTTCACCATTTTGAGTAGTTGTAATATGCTTTTACACTTTTAGAAATATATAGACTGTTTATATAATCAGAAATCTTCTCTATTATTCTTCTTATGCACGTGAGCATGTGACTTCGCATGGTACTCTATATTGTAGTTTTAAGCCATCTACTTTTCTTTCCCCGTACGCTTAGAATTTGTTTGCTCGGGACGCGCAAACAGGTAAGTCTGGGGGTGTGATGAGTCCTGATCATATACACTTTTATGGACTCATCTGGGCCATTTATTTAGTCATTTCACCGCACTTTAGCCCTGTTATAGTTCATATTGATCAGTCTATGCTAGGTGCACTTCTAGGCCCATTTTGGTGTGTTTTCATGTTTATCTTCATTAATAGTTTTCATGCACTGTTAGGTGCCACTTTCAGTAGCTGGATTCGTGGTTGGACGCTAGAATAGGAGTCGTGCAGGTGCTTCCGGTGCAATTCTGCACAGGAACACTGCGCACGATCACTGGTTCTATTGCGCACGACCACTGGTCGTGCGCCACTGATCGTGTGCACTTAACACTTTTTCATGAGTTCTGTTTGGTGCAGTGCGCACGACCATCTACGATAGTGCGCACGACCACCAGTCGTGCGCCACTGTTCGTGCACACTTATCATCAATTTCATGAGTTCTGTTTCAATCAGTGCGCACGACCACCTACGATAGTGCGCACGACCACCGGTCGTGCGCCACTGGTCGTGCGAACATGTTGTTTCATAATTTCTGTCTTTGCAGGTTCCGTCTAGACAGAGCACACGATCACCAGATTCTAGTGCGCATGACCACTAGTCGTGCGCCAATGACCGTGCGCACTGTTTAATTCCAGCGCCTATAAATTCCGCTGCTCGCGAATTAGGTCAGAGACCCCCGCATTTTTCCGCCGTTTTCCGCCCGGTTCCGCCCAGATTCGCCCCTCCACCGTCGCCCACCATATGGAGGTGCTCCGGGCTTGCTCTTCACGCCAATCTTGAGCCGGAGTTTCCTCTCGGCCTCCTCCTTCATCCAAGAGCTCCAAAGGAAGACCTAGCCGCCATTACCATCAAGCAAGAGGAAGTTTGCAACCTCTACCGGATCGTGACACGAAGAAGACGGGTCCATTGGAGAGTCGTGACAGCTCTCTCTACCCCGGACGTAGTTGCGGACCGAGCTTGGACGCGGATTGACAACCCCGCGATTCCAACCGTGAATCTCCAACGAGCCTTCGGATTCGGTCAATTTCTTGCCTTATTCTTCTCTTATTGATGTATGTATGTAGTTAGATCTATGTATTAAGATGAAGTAACACTTAAACTTGCTTTTATCTCTATATATTTCATGTCTATGTGAAATACCCTTTTTGTTTATTTGTGTGCTTGAGGAGCGCCCCCATTCCATTTTCCACTCCACCACCGTGTCCGGTGCCGCACTAGCAATTGCTAGTGGCGTGCTTGTCGAAGAGGTGCTTGCGACCCTCACTCCGCTAGCCTTCTCGTCCATGCCGCCTACCGAAGCGTGGCACTCACGGCCCGTACTCCATCCCCGCCTAACGAAGCAGCGCGCTCAAGGCCTGCATAGTTCGATCCGCTTGCCTACTCGTCCATACCGCCCTTACGAAGTAGCGCGTTCAAGGCCTACGTAGTCTTCCATCCCGCAGAGCGAAGCTTTGCATAGCGGCATTGCATAGGAGTAGTTATAGTATTTTCTTTTATTTTCCAAAAGCCCAATCACCCCCGTTTCCGCATTCCAATCCGACTCAAGGACTTCGATCTCAAGTCCTTCCTCGAACGTTAACTCCACCTTACTGTGTTCCTTGAGAGATTCGATACTCGGGGATTACTCCTCATTTAATATTACTTGAACGATCGGTACACTGCTGTTTCGTGTCGCAGTCGAGCTACCGCCTATAGCGGTGTGTGAGATTTGCGCCATCAACTTCCCCCTCCGCCTGAATGATGGTCCCATTCGCTAGCACTAAGGACTTCCGGTCATCTGTGTTCATTTCAAGATGCATTTTAGCAATGTCCTGCAGTGCAAGGACATTGCGGGATGAATCGGAGTCACACAGGGCAGCAGTTTTGACATTATTTATGGAGCAAGTGATTACCAAGTCACTTGGGTCACTCAATTCTGCATCGGTGAGACTCTTCCCTTGATTGATTGGGTTCTTTTCAGTGTTGCTGGGAAGGGTCCCTTGCGAATGCTTGGTTAACAGTTGAGCCAATTGGCCCAATTGCGTCTCCAAGTTTCGCATGGACACAGTTTGGTTACCATATTCGAGTTAGCGGCCTGCATAAACCTCTCCATCATTTCTTCTAAGTTTCTTTTCTTAGGAGCTGGAGCACCTTGATCATAACTCGGTTGAGGTGGTCGCGGTTGGCTACCAGAGGCTTGAGCATCAAATTGATGCGAGCCTCCTTGCCATCATTGGCCAGGAACATTTTTGTTTCCAAGAGAAGTTCGGATGACTCCTCGCACCCAGGGTTATAAACATTATTAAAAGGGGCTCCGCGGTTTTGATCATTAATATATTAACACTTTCACCATAAGATACTTCGTTAGGTTGCTCATCTGTGGGACACTCATATGCGTGATGCCCCGGGCTTCCACAACCTTGGCAGGAGATAACCATCACTGGGGCAGAAGGGAGTGGAGGCATCTTAAGCAGCATTGCACTTTCGTAAGGTGTTGATGCCATCACAACGGATGCACCAGATGTGCTCACCTCAAAGAGTCCCCAGAGCATTCCTTGGAGCGTTTCTTCCAGCAGTCCAAAATGAGCTATGAATGGCGGTGTCTTGGAGGATCCGCAATGCGTCTTCGGGAGTGTGGTTCATCAGAGTTCCACTTGCAGCTGCGTCAATCATGGCCCTAAAGTTAGGCTCAATTGCAAAGTAAAAATATTCTACTATGGTCCATGGTTGCAGCTCATGCTGGGGGCATTTCCGGATAAGGTCCATGAACCTTTCCCATGCTTCTGCGAGATTCTCCTGATCATGCTGCCGGAAGGTTGCGATCTCCCTCCTCAAGTTTACCACCTTGTCGACGGGATGGAACTTCGCCAGAAATTTTGCTTGCAGAGCGTCCCATGTGGTAGCTGTGGCCAAGTGGTATGGTGTGGATCCATGCTTTCGCTTTATCACGGAGGGAGAATAGAAACAGCCAGAGTTTCACACCGTCTCATCAGCAATCCCGGCGTACCGAAATGTCCCGCAAATTTCTGCGAATTCAATCAAGTGAAGATGGGGGTCTTCACTGACTAACCCAGAGAATTGGGCCTGGTAGCGGATCATATTCAAGATGGCCGACTTTATCTCGAAGTTGTTATTTGTGATGGCCTGGCCGAATCCGGGGTACACACTCCCAACCGTGGGGCGTAGTGTAGTCTCTCATGGTCCTGGGTCATGGCCTAGCCACTTCATTCTCGTCAGCAGCCTGACCACCTCCTGGTGCATTTCCCACCACGGGATCGATCTGATTTCCATTAGCATCCATGGTGACAGCAGCACGGAGACGCGCCAGTAGGGTACGCTCTATTTCAGGGTCAAAAGCTGCACAGTCACCGAGATCTCGTCTGTTCATACACACACCACAACACAAAAGTAGAAAACCAAAAACAAGAATAACTTTAAACTAATTTCCCGAAAAAAGGGCGAATCATACACACTTGCAATCCCCTGGCAACGGCGCCAAAAACTTGACACGAAATTTCAGCACCGCTAATTAGCAAGCGCAAAATGCGGTACGACGGTAGTGCACCGGTCATTGTCAAGTAATAAAAGTAGGGAGAAACTCCCCGAATATCATTCTCAAAGGACTGCAAGTTGGGTAATATGATTTGCTTGCTAGGGAAACTCTTATAAAGATTCTAAAACACTAACTAAAAAATGGGGTTTTGAAAGTGGTTTTCCTATGCTATCAACGGAGAAAGAAAATGCGGGCCTAAAGCTCTGCTTCGCTTGTCGGGATGGATGCAACCGACCGCGATGCCGTGCTTCGGTGAGCGGGTGGACGAGAAGGCTAGCGGATGAGAATCGTAGGCACCTCGTCGCGAAACATGCAACTAGCAATTGCTAGTGCGGAGCACTAAGAGCGGTGGAATGGATGGCGGACCACGGCACTCCTCTAATCTCATAAACCACAAAGGATCTCAACAACATGAAATCATAATAATCAAAGCATAAGATTTCTGAACATCATCCACAATCTCAAATAGATATAAAGAAATCTCTGAAGCAAGCATAGGGGAAAAGAGTCAACCAAAGCTCGAAGACTATGCTGAAGATTCTCGGCCGGAATCGTAGGGTTGTGAAGCCTCGTCCGTCTCAGTCTTCAGTTGCTTCCGGGGTCCAGAGGAGCTGTCACCTTCCTCTACTATTACCCGTCTTCTTCGTGGTCTAGCTTGAAGTAGCTCTTGTTCGTCACCTGGAATGCTGCGGAAGTTCTCCGTCTATGGCTTTCTTGAGCTCGAGGATGATGGAGGAGGCCAAGGAGGGAGGTTTGGCGGTAGATTTGCAAGCCAAAGGTCACCAGAGCTCCTCCTAGGTCAGAATGGTGGTGGAACGATAAAGTGGGCGAAAATGGCGGGCTTTAGAAGCTTTTCCCGCGGGTCTCCCTCCATCTAGCAGATTTCCTGCTTTAAATACTAACGGGCAGATTTTTAGTCACGCACGGGCGAACGCACGACCGTGCGTTGCCCGTAGCGTTATTTAATCGCGCAAGCAGGCTTGAGGAAGAAGCAGCAGCGCCCGTGCATTTTACTCACGCACGGGCGAATCCGCCCGTGCGTAAAAAACGCATGAACAAATTCAGATTGGCAAGAAAATAGGCAAAACAGGTGATCGTGCATTTCCTTCGCGCACGGGCGATCCGCCCGTGCGTAAATATGCACGATCAAATTCAGATCACCGGTTTTCCTCCCTAGATGAAGGCTCACGACCGCAACCGTCCGTATGTCAAGAAAATGCACGACTGCGCGATATACACACTCAGGAATTCTGGGCAAAAGGAAGATGATCCAAACACCTGCAAGCACAACAAATCAGCTGGGAATACACCTCCAGCACCAATCAAACATAGAAAAAAGGATTGGGGAGCACCATGTGCTTACCCCCAATAACGTGGAGCACAAACGCACACCAAAACGGGCCTAAAAGGAGCGTGAAGCACGCAAGTGCGCATGAAAGAGCTTAAGAGAAATAGATACAATAATAGCTCGATAATGACGCATAAGAGAATGAAAACTAGCCCAGCTGAGCCCATAAAAGGTATATAATTGGGACTCATCAGCGGTCTCCTCAGTCTCACAACCTTCTACCTCGAGTTGTGTAACCGCAGATCGCTCTCTAGACCACACCGAGCTCAGCATTCTCAATCTTCTTGATCGCCCTGACCGCCCAGCTCTCATGTATAAATGTTTTTAGTTGTATTGGTATTTAGTCCTACATTCTAGATTTATATTTTCCACTTTCTCTCCTAGTCTAGATAAAGGAGGCAATACTCTTGTAATACTTAAATTTTTTGGAAATAAAAATTCTATTATTTTCAATTTCTCACATGGTATTAGAGCAAATAACGATCTTTGTGTTGTGAGCTCTTGTCTTCTCTCCTGTTCAGTTTTTTGGATCTGGTGACCACCGAACCTCTCTTCAGATTCTTATCAGTCTCTCTCTCGTGAGACCACGCGATCTCTCTTGCAACCTGATTTTGTTCACTTCCTCATAAGAACTCCCTTGTCTGATACTGTTCCGATCTCCACTCCTCTGACCACTCAGACCTCTACTCCTTCTGGCAATCTTGGATCCTCCTCCAAACTCACTGGACCTAACAACCCTGATTGGAGTGTCTCATTCACCTTCCTCTTACACTCTCAGCGCAAACGCCACCACCTCACAGATGATCCTACACCCAAAGGGTCTGCCACCTTTGATGATTGGGATGCTAGCGATGCTCTGGTTTGCACCTGTCTAGCTAACAACCTTTCTGATGAATGTCTTCCTATCATCCGTCACGATGAGACAGTCAAAGCTGCTTTCACCCATCTTGCTGTCGTTTACTCCAAAGGTGCCAAAACATCCCGCATCTACACCTTTGATAAGAAAAATTACATCTTCTTCTTAGGGTTTATGATTTGTGATTATGCGAAGAAGATTGATGATATTTTCCAAAACTATATTCGATGAAGGCAAGTGTACCTTATCGTATATAATATAGGATATTTTATAGAAATACCAAGGTCGTATTAAACTCGGGTTTGTCGAGTACTTCTACTTCGAGAAAGCGGACTATTATTTTATCGGAGAGAATAATTTGGAAAGGAAAGAAAAGCTAATTAAAAAGAGAACAAAAATAAAATGAAGAAAACAAAACTTGATTTAAAACAAAACCTTAAAATGAAATAAAAAGATAAATACTATCATTCAACTCTAAACCTTGACCGTGGGGATTCCCGAAGCTCGAACATGCCTCTCTCGAGGTTAATGCCCAACTAAGCTTAGGAAAAATCAACCGGACTCTCGTCCTATAATTGATTACCTAAGACTTGCTTTACGATGTGAATCCCACTATAGGATTTGACTCCTATCCAGAAGATTTACGTCATCCTCTCTCGAGGGGTGCGTGCAACTCTTTTTATTCTCGAGTGATCGATTCGTACGCACGTCCTCTCGGCTAGCTAGAATACGAAAACAAATACCGAAATTCATAACCGGAATATGAACTCGATATCGTTATATTTCGAGAACAAATCGAAGGAGAGAAGATACGATAATAAGGAAAGAGATGATTTCGATTCAAAGCTTGCTAAAAATCAAGACTACAAAATATTTAGCTAAGGGAAAAATTAAAACAAGAACGAGAGAGAAAGAGGAAGAAAGAGAGTTGCATGAAAGAAAGATAACAAAATTTCATTTCATAAAAGAGGGATTACATAAATTGAAAGCTACCTTACATTGCATGGAATTGAAACTAAGCTAGCTTGCATGAAATAAAATTACAAGAAGTTAAACTAAAAATTACATTAATAAAAACTAACATGAACATAAACATGAAAATAAGAAAAATCTGTACAAGAAGAGCCCAAATGGGCAGGGGGCAGGAGCCGCAATTGCTGGAAATGAGCTCCTGAATTTATAGGAGAAAAATTCAGGCTACACGCCCTCGGTCACGGGCGTGACCTAGGGCGTGTAATATTTGTTCTGCAGCGGGGACAGCGGCGTGGGCGATTGCGTGACGGCGGGAGAAAATCAGACATGTCACGGGCGTGACATTGGGTCACGGGCGTGACTCAGGACGACTTCAATCAATGCAGCATGGGCTTGAATTCGGCGCGGCAGACAGCAGGGATCACGCGTGAAAGTCACGGGCGTGACTTTGGGTCACGGGCGTGACTTGGGTCAACATTGATTCGGTGGCTGACAGGTCCACGTGGAAAGTTTGATGTGATCTTTAAAGTTACACGCCCTTGGTCACGGGCGTGACTTCGGGTCACGGGCGGACCGAGGGCGTGACTTGTGGATTTTGGCTCTGATCGCACGGCAGCTGTTCTGGGAATATATTAAGATTACACGCCCTTGGTCACGGGTGTGACCTAGGGCGTGTACTATGAATTTTGACCAAAATTTCCAGAAAATCTGCAAAACAAAAATACAATTATATTTAGAACTAAAATTACAAAAGAAGTGATTTTTAACTAAAATCTAAATAATATTTACAAAATTATATTAAACTTAACCTAAATATTATAATAAAAATACGCATAAATCCTACTTATCAACCTTATATGCTGATCTCTTTGCCCGCCTGATGAGTCCAATTTATATAGTGATTTTAGGACTCATCTGGGCTAGTTTTCACGCACTTGCACTTCACTTTTTGTGTATTAATGCTTATATTTCACTTATTTACAATTCTCACATGAGGTGCACATTTTAGCCCATTTTGGTGTAATTTCTTGTTGTCCAGGGGTCCTGGATATTTTCATGCAGGTTCAGGGGTTGTGCGACACTTTGGATTGGTTCTGGGGGATTTTTAGCCTAAAAGCCACTGATCGTGCATTTTCCTTTGTGCACGATCAGGCGCATGACCACTGGTCGTGCGTTAATTCCCCTTATCAGACAGAGCGGTTCACACGATCACTGACCTTCTTCGCACACGACCACTGGTCGCGCGCCACTGACCGTGCGCTATTTTACAGTTCAGGACTATGCTACAGGTTCTTCGCGCACGATCAGAGGCATCTCTTCGCCTGACCGTGCGCGCTGTTAATTTCTGCTCCGCCTATAAATTGATATGCACAATTTTAGGTCAAGGATCCAACTTTTGTTCCGCCCAGCTCCGCCGTTTTTGCCCTTTCCACAGGTTTTCTGCCCCCTTTGGTCTCCTCCATCATCCTTGAGCTCTAAGGAGAGGGATCTAGCCCTACATCCACCATTATCCAAGGAGAAGGAAGCTTGGTCGTGCGGCCGGATCGTAACACGAAGAAGATGTGCCATTGGAAGGTAGTGGCAACCTTCTCCACCCCGGACGCAGTTTAGGACCGAGCTTGGATGCGGATTGACAACCCAGCGATTCCAACCGTGAATCTTCGACAAGGCTTCGGATTGGGTTGATTCCTTGCTTTCTCCTCTTTGTTTTGATGGTTGTAAATGTTAGATTTCTTAATATTTTGATGATGTGCACTATGAACCATATTTTGTAATGTTTATTTCATTTTTATGAAATTATATTGTTCATTTGTGTGTATGAGGTGCACCCCCATTCAATCTTCCACATCCGTCATCATGCTCCACTCCATTACGCTAGCCTACTCTTCCATCCGCCTAGCTAAGAGATGCTAACGGCCCTCAAAACCTTTCCGCCAGTGCGAACCACCTCATCCGTGTGCCTACTCTTCCATCTGCCTAGCGAAGTAGTGCGTTCAAGGCCTACGTAGTTTCCATCCCGCCAAGCGAAGCAGTGCGCTCAAGACCTGCATAGGAGTAGTTAATTTAGCTCTTTTACTTTATTTTCCACAAACCAAATCACCCCCTTTCGCATCTATCCGACCTAAAGGACTTCGATCTCAAGTCCTTCCTCGATAGTAACCTCCACCTTACTGTGTTCCTTCGAGATCGATACTTGGGGATTCAATCCCACATTTTATATTACTTGAACGATCGGTACACTGCCTTTTCATGCCGTAGTCTCGCTACCGCCTTTAGCGGTGTGCTAGATTTGTGCGTCACCGCCCCACCATGAATCCCACCACAGCATATCAAGAGGTTTAGGCCCTTGGAGCAGAACTTCTTCAGCATCATCCCTTCTCTGCTAACCTCACTGAGCAACATAAATACTTCCAGGAGCTCATGGTTGTGTGTTACCTTCTCCATCTTCCTGACTCCTATGATATGATTCATCAGCAGATTCTTGGGGAAGCTGACTCTCACCCTTGATGCCACCGCTGCTCGGGTCTCTACTGTTACCTCCGTCCTCCAAAGGCCCATGTTGACGTCTCCTCCTCCAAAGAGTTTTTGTAACAACCCGATTTGCGCCGCTCTGTTCCCGTCTGCCGCTCGTTTGTCTCTATTACTTCCTTTCGACGAAGGTATTAGGTTACGAAAAAAGTCTTACCTAAAGAATGCAATATTTTGGTATTTAATGGGGTGTTTTCTGATGATGTGCAAGAATTTAGGGAACATAATTTAATTCCTGTTCTTAACAATTTGCAGCAGGTAGGAATTTGGCAAGAAAACTCTTCTTCCTCCATCCCCTTCTCTTTTCCTGGATCTTATATGTGGCAGATCTCCTAGTCTTTGTTTTGGATATATATATGCTACAATTGCCTGGTTTATATACTAGAATTTGTTGGCTTATATGCCACAAATTTCCTGATTATAGAGTTATAATTGCCTACCTGGTGGATTCCTCCTGGTTTGATTTAGCTAGTTCCTGATCCAAATTGATTTGGGTGTTATTTGTTAAATTCTGCATATTTTCTTATCAGAATTGGGTTAAATCGTTTAGGTATGTCATGGGAGAAATAAAACAGATAGGAAATGAGCCACGGTTTCGGGCAGCCGATCGGCGTTCGACCAAGTCGCATTCCGTTCGACGATCGTCGAAGGGGAAACGATCTGACGAATTAGTGTTCCGTTCGATGAATCTGTCGCCGAACGGCGATTGACGAATTAGTGTTCCATTCGACGAATCTGTCGTCGTTCGGCGATCGATGAATCTATTCTGTTCAAACAAATCTGTCGCCGAACGACGATCGACGAATCTGTCGTCGTTCGGCGATCGACAAATCTGTTCCGTTCGACGAATCTGTCGCCGAACGGGCGATCGACAAATCTGTTGTCGTTCGGCGATCGATGAATCTATTCAGTTTGACGAATCTGTCGCCGAATGATGAGTCCCATTTATATACACATGTATGGACTCATCTGGGCCGTATTTTTAGTCGATGCAACTACACTTTAGGCATGTTTTCGATCATATTTGTTATTCCTTGCTAGGTGCACTCTTAGGCCCGTTTCGGTGTGCATTTGCGCTCCTTGTTATTGGGGTAAGGACATGGTGCTCCCTAATCCTTTTTCTGTGTTTATTTGGTGCTGGAGGTGTTTTCCCAGCTGTTTTGTCGTGTGTGCAGGCGGTTTTCCCCAGAAATTCATGATTGCGTACAACGCACGGTCGTGCATTTCCTTGACGCACGGACGGTTACGATCGTGCGTTCTCAGCTGGGGAGAAAATGGGCGATCTAAATTTAGTCATGCGTTTTTACGCACGGGCGGGTTTGCCCGTGCGTGATAAATCGCACGGGCGGCACAGCTTCATCTTCAAGTCTGTTTTTATCATTAAATAATGCACGGGCAGCGCACGATCGTGCGTTCGCCCGTGCGTTTTTGACGTTTCTCTTCTTATATATAGGGGCTCGCCCTAATGTCGCGGCATCCATCTCTGCCCCGTAGCCGTCCATCCACGGATATTTGGGAGTTTTCTCCCCCATTCGCCTCCCTTCGTCCAATCCATCCTTAGTTCAAGATCCGAGCATCGATTCATCATCCGAACGCTCCGCATACTCCACTCCGGCGAGTTCTCAACCAAGCAATGCTATTCCGGTGAAAAGACGAAGAAGATGCAGAGATTCGGTGCAAGTTTCAGAGGTTCAGGTGAAGAAGATGGGACGTTAGCGGAGGATTGACAACCCTTCGAGTATCCCGAACGTTAGCCGAAGCCGAGCCCGGATCCGGATTGACAACCCAGAATTCCGGCCGAGAACGACGACGAGTCTTCATCCTTTGGTGACAAAACCTCTATCTCTCATTTTCATATTATTCGTTGTGTAATTTCTGAGATTTTGATGTATTGAACAATTAGTTGTGATAATATAATCGTGTCTCATTATGGTTATTGGTTGATGATCTCGTTGTGACAATCGTTCTGTTTCATTCACGTTCACAATTCACGTTATAGCAAAAGTGCTATTAGCACTTGCGAAGAGGTGCTTTCTGTGAAAATTTTCGAATCTTTATGAAGCGAGCAGGAGTTAGTCAACTTAGAGTACACAAACCAAACAACCAGAAGCAACTGGAGGCAAACAGGAAATCTTTATTGATATCAACTTCAAATTACAAGGCAAGGCATGCTTGGCGAGACATGATTTCGCCAGTACAAACACCAAAGGGAAAAAACAGAAATTGAAGAAACTTGAGACCGCGCGGTCTCCCTTGCGACCTCAGCAACTCGCCAAACCGCAACCCGCTGCCGATCTCAGAACAACACCAGACCGCCGATCAGACCGCACCCTTCTTTCCGAACCCCTGATTCTCCCGAACTCCAGCACCACAACTCCAAGCCGCAGACCGCACCGAACACTTTCAGAGGAATAGGTGATCGCTGCTGCCCGCACTATCCGCAGAAGCTGCACAAGAAGAGTTCAATCAGCAGACCGCCCGGTTAGACAAATAGAGACCGCATGAAAGAAGAGAACTCGGCTTACACTTGGTGTGTCTGTTATTGCCGCTATAGTGGCTCCTGTTTATAGGCGTGGGACCTGATCCAGTCACCACCCTATGAGATAGGATCACCACCCATCAGACCGCAGCGACCAGACCAGTCATACCGCGCGATCAGCAATAGTACTCCTGCTTCATTTTTGGTGAACTCGCCAGCTTCAACATCAACCATGAGAGACCGCCAGTCTCATAGCAGATCGCGACTCCAAGGGAGATCGCCAGACCGCCCGAAGGCTGTTCACCCCCTGTGTTCGCCCGAGACCGCGAACACAACCAGTTCGCCATCAACCCGCAAACTCCTGTCCGCATGCCGGACTCCACCTGAGACCACGAACAATGTCCAGCTCGCATACCAGTCTCCTCCTAAGACCACGAACTGAACCCGCGCGACTAAGACCCTTAGTCCGCGAATACCACCAGAAAGCCCGGTCAGCCACCAGACCGCATTCTGGAGAAAACCTGGAACAGGCTGTGCGGTCACACCAGGCCGCCACAACCTTGAGGAAGACAACCTGCCACGCGGTTAGAAACAAACTGCGCACACCTGAAGACGAACAACCTGCCACGCGGTCAGAGACAGACCGTGGCGGCCTTCACCTTCAGCCGCCTTGGACCAGATACCAGCGATCAAGCCAGGAGACCGCAGCTAGGCTAAGACAAGCCAGACCGCAGAGGTAGACCGCCAAGTCGTGCGGTCAAGCCAGACCGCCCGACCTCCTCCCAGACCGCCCAGGTCCAAACGTCCTCTAACTTCCACTTCAACAATTTCAACACTCCCCCTTGAAGTGGGAAGTTGAAACTAGCCCCAATAGGCTTCTTAGCCGTGTGAACGGCCCCTTCGCCAGCGCCTTTGTGAAGATGTCTGCCACGTTGTCCGCACTCCGCACATGCCCGACCGAAAGAGATCCCTCCAGCACCTTCTCCCGTATGAAGTGGTGCTCAATCTCGATATGTTTGGTCCTCGCGTGACAAACTGGATTGTTAACCAGTTTGAGAGCACTCTCGTTGTCACCGCATAGCTGAGTCGGCTCCCGAACCTCCTTGTGGACGTCTCCCACCAACCTCCTAAGCCAGATGGCTTCCTGAGCTGCCAAGGCCGAAGCCTTGTATTCTGCTTCCGTGGTGGAGACCGACACGGAATCCTGTTTCTTGCTGCACCATGATATAGCTGTAGGTCCTGCCATGAAGACGAATCCAGATGTCGACTTCCGATCATCCGAATCTCCCCCATAGTCAGCATCCATGTACCCGTGCACCTCGAAGCCCGCATCCCTCCTGTATAGGAGACCCATGTCCGAGGTCACCTTGACATACTTCAGAATGTTCTTGGCCGCTAGCAGATGAGGTACCCGTGGCTCCGCCAAATATCGACTCACTCTGCCAACTGCATATGCAATATCTGGCCTCGTGATCGTCAGATAGATCAAGCTCCCAACCAGAGCTCGGAACACCAACGGATCTTGCATGATCCTCCCCTCATCCTTGCGAAGTTTTGTGGCCTTCTCCAGAAGTGTGGAAGTGCACTTCCCTTCCTTCATGCCGAATCGTTCCACGATTCGCTCCGCAAATCCTGCCTGAGACACCAACACTCCACTCTCCTTCCTCTGCACCTCGAGTCCAAGGAAATGATGAAGCTCACCTAAGTCCTTCATCTCGAACCTGATAGACAGCTTGGCTCGAAGCTGCGCTACCTCCTCCTTCGAGTTCCCCATCACGATCATATCGTCGACGTATAGCAGCACAATAACTTGAAGCTCCCCGCTCTTCTTGACGAACAAGCTTGAGTCTGAGTCTGAAGCACCAAATTCACAGAATAAGAGATATTCTGCGATCTTCTCGTACCATGCCCTCGGCGCTTGCTTCAACCCATACAGGGCCTTCTTCAGCTTGCAGACGTGCTCCGGAAGATCTTCAGACACAAAGCCAGGTGGCTGGACCATAAAGATGTCCTTGTCAATCTCGCCGTACAAGAAGGCGTTCTTGACATCGAGCTGCCAAATCTCCCATCCACTGAACGCCGCCAAGGCAATGATAAATCGAACTGAAGTCATTTTTGCCACCGGACTGAACGTCTTCTCGTAGTCTTCACCGTATTGCTGCTAGAACCCCTGAGCTACAAGGAGAGCCTTGTACCGCTCAATGCTGCCGTCAGCTTTCTTCTTGAGCTTGTAAACCCACTTGCATGTCACAGGAGTGGTGCCCTTGGGCTTGGGCACAAGAGACCAGGTCTCATTCTTCTCGAGAGCTGCCATCTCTTCTTGCATGGAAATGTCCCACTCCTTCACGCCTCTGGCCTTCTCAAAGCTTGACGGCTTCCCTCTCATCCAAGGGACCAGCGAAGAAACATGAGACGAAGCTCACTGTGTTTCCTCCTGTATAGAGATCAGGGGCATCGATCGCTCGCTTCGACCTTCTCAGCTCCTTCCCCTGAACCGCATTATCTTCAGCTGCCTCTTCCCTAGCTCCTCTTCCAGACGTGCTAGGAGCATCGCTCCCCCTGCTCCATGAACCAGAAGCCCCCGTCTCGGAACTAGATGGAGATGGACCACCTGGTGACACAGGTAGCTCCACCTGAAGATCCTCCACAGCTTTCTCCGGCACCTCCATCCTGCTCTCTGGTAGCTCCACATCAGAATACCCCTTGTAAGATGTCACCTCATCTAACACGACGTCGCGAGATACCACAAACCTCCGCGTCTCCGGGTCCATGCACTTCCATCCTTTCTCCCGCTCATCATATCCCACGAAGACTAGCTTCCTTGCTTTCGCATCTAGCTTCGTCCGAAGAGCATCTGGAATATGTACGTAGCAGGTGGAACCAAACACCCTAAGGTGTGACACGCTTGGCTTCTCTTTGAACATCATCTCATGCGGAGTCAACATGTTGATGGGGCTCAAAGGCATACTGTTGATGACGTAGGCAACACAAGACATTCCCTCCGCCCAGAAGGACTTTGGGATACTCTTGGCATGCAGCCAACACTTGTAGGTCTCCGTCAGATGACGGATCTTCCGCTCTCTTCCGCTCTGCAACTCCGTTCTGCTGTGGAGTATGTGCACAAGTGACCTCTCTCCGGATGCCTGCCTTCCTGCAAAAAGTAGAGAACTCACTGGAGGTGAATTCCCCTCCGTTGTCAGTCCTCAGCCTTCTTCACCTGCAGTCCTAGCCGACCCTCCACGAGCTCCTTGAACTCCACAAACTTGGCAAACGCCTCCGCCTTCTCCTTCAGGAAATATACCCAGACATATCTGGTGTAATCATCGATCAACACCAGCATATATCTGTTGCCTCCGAGGCTTGGGGTAGCAGTTGGTCCCATCAAGTCACCGTGGATGCACTCCAACGACACACTACTCCTTGTCTGCGACTTGTCAAACGGTAGTCGATGAGACTTGCCGAACTGACATCCCGCGCAAACATGACCTTCACCGTAGGAAGATAGACTTGGCAGGCCCTTGACCAGACCTCTCACCGCCATAGCTTTCAGCTTGTCCATCCCTACGTGCCCCAACCTCTCATTCCATATAACAGCACCATCATTCGTCTTCATCTTGTCGCCGTAGGAACTTGTCGATAAAACGAACAAGTCCTTTGCCTGTCTTCAGACATGGATGACCTCGGCCTTTGCAGCCTCAAAATTGCGTAGAAACTACACTTCTGTTGGGCCGAACAGAACGTGATACCCAGCGTCTACAGCGTTGGTCACGGAGAAAAGGTTTTTTCTCATACTAGGCACGTGATAGACACTCTTCAGAGTAAGTGGCCCTCTATCACTTCCCAAGGAAACAACCCCCATCTTCTCTACTGGATGAACAGTATTATCAGCAGTAATGATTGCATTGTTACCTGTATAGGGCTGTGTAGAAGAAAGCTTGGTTCCGTCTCCGGTGAGGTGATGACCACACCCCGAGTCCACGATCCAGTCCTCCAGATAGTTGATAGGAGCAGAAGCTCCAACAGAAGCCGAGAAGGCTCCTCCCCAACCTCCTTGAATGTGCCTGGCCTCAGCTTCCTCCTTCTCCGCAGCATGCCCAGCTTGGGTGACCACCTTGCAATCCTTCCTGATGTGGCCATACTTGCCACACTTGAAGCACTTCGGAACTTCACCCTTCTTCTTCCCGTCATCCTTGGGAGCATACCCCCTTTCCTGTTGCCCAGAAGTTGAAGGCCCATAGCCTCCTCCAGCGGTCTTCTTCTTCTTATCCCACTTCTTCTTCTTCCCTGAGAAGAGCACCTCGCCATCTCCCCCAGCCACCGACACCCCCGCCATCTGCCTTGCCAAACTTTCTTGTGATGCAAGCAAGTTCTCCAGCTCCAACAGAGACGGCTGATTTGCCCATCCCTGCAACGACTTCACAAAGGCAACATATTCCTTCCGCAAGCCGCGGATGATGTGCCTCTTCAGCTTCGCCTAAGAGATAGGCTCATCAGGATCCAATGCTGAGATTTCAGCGCACAAGTTCTTCATCTTCAGAAAGAAAGTGGAAATAGAAAGATCACCCTGAGCCGACCTTGCCAGCTCATTCTCCAAGAACTGTTGCCTCGCTACATTCTTCTTGTTAAACAGCCCATCCAGGGCTCTCCAGATCTCCGCAACCGATCCACATCCCAGAATGTGATCAAACAGATCAGGTGAGATTGCCCTCCTCAGAGTGAACTCAGCCTTGGCATTCGTCCTCCTCCAAGTTCACACCTCAGCCCCATTATCCCCTTCCGGGATAACTTCCTGCGTCTGATCTCCTCCAACTACCTCCCAGAGGTCCTCACCTAGAAGATAGCTTTGCATACACGACTTCCACTTCTTGAAGTTAGTCGATGTAAGCATCTCAATTCCAAGACCCCTCGCTTCCATTGCTCTACCACTAGTTCCTTCTTTACAAAGGCGATGGCTACTCTAAGTTACTCACTGCTCTAACCACTCCAACCTAGCTCTGATACCATGTGAAAATTTTCGAATCTTTATGAAGCGAGCAGGAGTTAGTCAACTTAGAGTACACAAACCAAACAACCAGAAGCAACTGGAGGCAAACAGGAAATCTTTATTGATAGCAACTTCAAATTACAAGGCAAGGCATGCTTGGCGAGACATGATTTCGCCAGTACAAACACCAAGGGAAAAAATAGAAATTGAAGAAACTTGAGACCGCGCGGTCTCCCTTGCGACCTCAGCAACTCGCCAAACCGCAACCCGCTGCCGATCTCAGAACAACACCAGACCGCCGATCAGACCGCACCCTTCTTTCTGAACTCCCGATTCTCCCGAACTCCAGCACCACAACTCCAAGCCGCAGACCGCCCGAACACTTTCAGAGGAAGAGGTGATCGTTGCTGCCCGCACTATCCGCAGAAGCTGCACAAGAAGAGTTCAATCAGCAGACCGCCCGGTCAGACAAATAGAGACCGCATGAAAGAAGAGAACTCGGCTTACACTTGGTGTGTCTATGATTGCTGCTACAGTGGCTCCTATTTATAGGCGTGGGACCTGATCCAGTCACCACCCTATGAGATAGGATCACCACCCATCAGACCGCGCGACCTTACTGGTCATACCGCGCGATCAGCAATAGTACTTCTGCTTCATTTTTGGTGAACTCGCCAGCTTCAACATCAACCATGAGAGACCGCCACTCTCATAGCAGATCGCGACTCCAAGGGAGATCGCTAGACCGCCCGAAGCTGTTCACCCCCTGTGTTCGCCCGAGACCGCGAACACAACCAGTTCGCCATCAACCCGCGAACTCCTGTCCGCATGCCGGACTCCAACTGAGACCGCGAACAGTGTCCAGCTCGCATACCAGTCTCCTCCTGAGACCGCGAACTGAACCCGCGCGACTAAGACCCTTAGTCCGCGAATACCACCAGAAAGCCCGGTCAGCCACCAGACCGCATTCTGGAGAAAACCTGGAACAGGCTGTGCGGTCACACCAGACCGCCACAGCCTTGAGGAAGACAACCTGCCACGCGGTTAGAAACAAACCGCGCACACCTGAAGATGAACAACCTGCCACGCGGTCAGAGACAGACCGCGCGGCCTTCACCTTCAGCCGCCTTGGACCAGATACCAGCGATCAAGCCAGGAGACCGCAGCTAGGCTAAGACAAGCCAGACCGCAGAGGTAGACCGCCAAGTCGTGCGGTCAAGCTAGACTGCCCGACCTCCTCCCAGACCGCCCAGGTCCAAACGTCCTCTAACTTCCATTTCAACAATTTCAACACTTTCGACCCTCAACACTTCCGCCCCTATTTTTCCTTTAATTTGCTCTTGTAATTATTTTCTCAATCTGAAGAGTCAAACTAACCACGCGCATTCCTTGAGAGACGATATTCGGGGACATACTCCCAACTTTATTACTTGTGCGACCGGTGCACTTGCCGAACATGCATCAAGTTTTTGGCGCCGTTGCCGGGGAATGCAGGCGTAGTTTGATTTTGGTGTTTGAGTTAATAGTTACAGGAGTTGTTTTTTTTTTATTTCTATTGTTTTTGGGTTGTATGTATGCAGCAGCGATGTCATGTTCTTTACTGCCTCTGTCACAACATGATGAGGATACAGCCTATTTGGAGGAGAAATTCTGCAAATTTGCTCAAATTATAATTCAAGTCCTTGAAACGCGATAAGAGTATATTGATAGATTGACTATGCAGGTTGAGACTCTGTTGTCTCATGCCTCGGCCGCGTTGCAAGAACCTCCTCATGATGTGATAGCTGTACAATCAGAACCTGCAGGGAGTGAAAACGGGATCACTCCCTCAACCAATAATTCCTTATGTTCTTCATCTAGTTTGTTTCTTAACCCTCTTTCATTGGTTATACTTCAACAGGAAGAGTTAGCGTTGGTCATCCAGGTGGAATCTGATCATCTCTCACGGGAGAATGTCACTTGTGACAATTCTTCCTCCTGCTTTGCTCCTACCGATGTTGAGTCTTTTCTCTCTCCATCTCTTCCTGTTATTTCTAACATCGTTTCATTTATGCCCCCGCAGAATTTGGAATATGCTGACCCATTTTTGGGCAGTCGGATGATGCATTCCTGGCCGGATAAGCATGTTGTAGTGGCAGACGATATTGCTTTGTCCACTCCAGCGTCACCGCATGTGCTTCCCCTAAAGGACTGGCTGCAGAGGGGAAGCAATTTTTCTATGAAGAAATACTCTTGGAAGAGAGAAAGAGAGCAAAAAAAGAGGAAACTTGGGGATGGAGGCTAAACCTCTTACTTCGTTGCCATCAGTTGTCGGTCTCCGGACCTATTTCTTCTATCTGTAGTTACTATTTTAAATCAACGTATAGTTGATTTCTCCGTATGGTTGTGTAATAATACTACGTAGACTTGGATGATCTCCTCTCTTTAATATTGCGTGAACAATTCTATAATCTGCTAATACAGGTATTTGGTCCACCTTAAGGACGGTAAAAAAAGGGCTTCTTGGGAGACAACCCATGGGAACCACCCGGTTCCGTTTGCTTATTTAATTTCTATTATGTTTTGTTTGTCTATTTTTATGCTAACAATGCAGGTGTGAACTCGCTTGGAGGAAGAGGAGGGAGAACCGTAAAGATGGAATTGACCGCTCTTCTGGCATGCTCTTATGAGCATAGGTACTCCTAACCTAGCTTTATTTTTGCTATGAAATGTTATATTTGATTTGTTTTTTCAAGTCAAGTCTTGGGGAGCGGGCCTTTGCTTACGCTACATGCACATACATGCTAGAATGTTGTGTTAGGAAATTTATATTGATTGTCTCATTGCATAACACACACCACACATGTTTTATTTTTTACTCGTGCACAATTATCATGAAAGTGCTTGATGTATATGTTTAGAAGTTTGATTATTAGTTTAGGATTGTGTGGCTGAACAGGATGTGACCCGTGCGGTGCTACTAGTAGAGCGCTCACGTAGCTTAAAAAATTCACGTAGAATAGATTTAATTACAAAGTTATAGTTTTATTTACTTCATTAGTGTAATTACTTAATACTCTACTCAAACGGTGAATTTGGTGAATCTAGCGGTAGCCCTAGGTCGAGTGTAGAAGTGCTGTTAGTCTCGTGTTGTTTGAGTTGGAAGGAGAGGAGACCTCGCTCGGTGGTTAAGAACTTGCCCCAAGCTATTTTCAAAACGAGTGCGTTGAATGATCTTGTTGGGAGCATGACGTAGGCCATCATTTGGTCCGGTTGAGCTTTGATCTCCCTAACGTCATCCTTTGCTAGCCTCGTTGAGCCTTACCTCTCCTATTTGTTAAACTCCACTAAACTTTCACCAAGGCCACATATCCTAACCTAAAGCGCACTAGAGTCAAGCTTTGAAATATATACATATTTATGATGATTGTGCGGTGCGGAGAAAAAAAATGAGAATGAGTTAAAATTTTGATTGATCCTAACTTATGTTTCTATGGATCTAGAAAAAAAAAAGTAAAAGAACTCAAAAAAGAATCTAACAACAAGTGTGGTAGTCTCGCGCACATCATCGTGCTTAAATGAAGTCTGCGGGAGTGTGCTTCAAGGTGAAGGTGTTGAAGTTGAAATTTGTTTATTTACCGGAGGATGAGTGCGTTTAGCCTACGTTCTTCTACTTCATTATCGTACCTCAACCCAAGCCTTAAACTAGCCTAAAAGCCCTACTGATTCTTTATAAGATCGTCTCAGGCAGTGGAGAAGGTGCGAAAGGGCAAGCGTATGACCACCGACCTTGATGGATTTCTTGGAGAGCTCTTCCTTGAGATCCAATTTGAGCAACGCTCACCTCAGCAGTTGACGCTATTTTCCCTAGGGCGCGACAATCCGATTCACCAGTTATTCATCTCAGAGTAGTAGTATTTTATATTTTACACTTGTAGAAGTTCTTAAAATATAGTCTTTGTTTTAAAATCTTTTCTACTTTATTTTTATGCCCGTTAGTTCTTTACTTCCCATCATGTTTTGCCTGCACAGTTGCTTCTTTAACATCAATTTTTCTATCATAGGATTGAGTGTTTGCCCGAGACGTGCAAACGAGTAAGTCTAGGGGTGTGATGAGTCCCATTTATATACACATTTATGGACTCATCTGGGCCATATTTTCAGTCGATGCACTACACTTTAGGCATGTTTTCGATCATATTTGTTATTCCTTGCTAGGTGCACTCGTAGGCCCGTTTCGTTGTGCATTTGCGCTCCTTGTTATTGGGGGTAAGGACATGGTGCTCCCCAATCATTTTTCTGTGTTTATTTGGTGCTGGAGGTGTTTTCCCAGCTGTTTTGTCTTGTGTGCAGGCGGTCGGATCATCCAGTTTTCCCCAGAATTCATGATTGTGTACAACGCACGATTGTGCGTTTCCTTGACGCACGGACGGTTACGGTCGTGCATTTCAGCTGGGCAGAAAACGGGCGATCTAAATTTAGTCGTGCGTTTTTACGCACGGGCGGGTTTGCCCGTGAGTGAGTAAATCGCACTGGCGGCGCAACTTCGTCTTCAAGTCTATTTTTATCATTAAATAACGCACGGGCAGCGCACGATCGTGCGTTCGCTCATGCATTTTTGACGTTTCTCTTCTTATAAATAGGGGCTCGCCCTAATGTCGCGGCATCCATCTCCGCCCCGTAGCCATCCATCCACGGATATTTGGGAGTTTTTCTCCCCCCATTCGCCTCCCTTCGTCCATCCATCCTCCATTCAAGATCCGAGCATCGATTCATCATCTGAACGCTCCGCATCCTCCACTCCGGCGAGTTCTCAACCAAGCAATGCTATTCCGGTGAAAAGACAAAGAAGACGCAGAAATTTGGTGCAAGTTTCAGAGGTTCAGGTGAAGAAGACGGGACGTTAACGGAGGATTGACAACCCTTCGAGTATCCCGGACGTTAGCCGAAGCCGAGCCTGGATCCGGATTGACAACCCGGAATTCCGGCCGAGAACGACGGCGAGTCTTCATCCTTTGGTGACGAAACCTCTATCTCTCATTTTCATATTATTATTCGTTGTGTAATTTCTGAGATTTGGATGTATTGAACAATTAGTTGTGATAATATAATCGTGTCTCGTTGTGTCATTGGTTGATGATCTCGTTGTGACAATCGTTCCATTTCATTCACTTTCACAATCCACGCTATAGCAAAAGTGCTATTAGCACTTGCGAAGAGGTGCTTTCGACCCTCAACATTTCCACCCTTGCGATCGCCCATCCGCGTGCCTTCTCGTCCATGCTCTTTCCGAAGCACGACCTCGCGGCCGTTTCATCCATCCCGCCTTTCGAAGCGGAGTTTTGACCCGCATTTCATTTCTGTTTAGTAATTTAGGAAACCAAAATCAAAGCCCCTATTTTTCCTTTAATTTACTCTTGTAATTATTTTCTCAATCCGAAGAGTCAAACTAACCACGCGCATTCCTTGAGAGATGATATTCGGGGATGTACTCCCAACTTTATTAATTGTGCGACCGGTCCACTTGCCGAACACGCATCACCGAATGGCGATCGATGAATTAGTGTTCCGTTCGACGAATCTGTCGCCGAACGGCAATCGATGAATCTATCGCCGAACGGAGATCGACGAATTTGTTCCGTTCGACGAATCTGTCGCCGAATGGCGATCGACGAATCTATTCCGTTCGACGAATCTATCGTCGAACGGCGATCGACGAATTAGTGTTCCGTTCGACGAATCTATCGCCGTTCGGCGAACGAGGAATCTGTCGCCATTCGGCGATCGAGGAATCTGTCGTCGAATAGCGATCAACGAATTTGTTCCGTTCGATGAATCTGTCGTCGAACGGCGATCGACGAATCTGTTCCATTCGACAAATCTGTCGCCGAACGACGATCGACAAATCTATTCCGTTCGACGAATCTGTCGCCGAACGGCGATCGACGAATCTATTCCGTTCGACGAATCTGCCGCCGTTGAGCGATCGACGAATTAGTGATGTATCCCGTTCGACGAATCTGGGCAATTTTTTGTAGCCGTCCGATAAAGCTGGAATGCTTATTTTTTTGGCGAGAAGTGGATACCTTGTCCAATAGGGGGCTGACACCGAATCTTGGGGTTCCAACACATGGCATTGGATGTTGTGTTGACATTAAGGCTAGTAATGCAATTCTAATCCCACTACTCTCTCTTTTCTCTTAACACGAGGGTTGAACATTTCTCCCGAGGGGGATCTTGGTCTTCTTCATCTTCTTCCTCTCCTTCTTCTTCATCTTCTTCCTCTCAGTTCAGCGAACTAGTTGGGGGAAATCTTGGAAGAGCAAGTTAGGAGGAAGATTTGAGCTTGGCCAACTGTCGCCATGCTGCGGAGGAGACAACCGCGAACGTCGGCCGGAAATCAGGTGACTTCCTCCCCTCTCCCTTGCTGCTAGATCTTTAGATCTGAATATTAGGCGAGACATTGAACTCAAAAGAGTTTGATCCAGTGAATTTCACGAAGTTTCGTAGGAAGAGACCACGCTAGAACTTTCGTTCTAGGGCGTCGTTCGCCATGCTATTATCTTCAATCAACTCCTCTCTTCAATACGAAGACTTAGAGCTTGAGTCCATGAAGACTGGTGGTCTGAGGAGGGAGTATTGGAGGAGAGATATTTTGGTTATAGCCTAAGTCATCGGTTGAAGAAGACGATGAACAGTAAAATCGGGTTTAACGATTCGTGCTGATTTCTTCTTGGCTGAAGGAAGAGAAGATTTGAACGTGATTTTTAAACGAGATCTGATTGGATGCGGACTTTGGGCTCAACTAGAAAGTTGTAGCCCTTGATAATACCCTTCCAGAATGGGGTGACACGTCTAGATTGGAGGAGCGTAGCTCCCGAAAATTCAGTTTTAGTGGACAACATCGGGAAGGTTTATAATCTTATTATTGTTGAGATGTCTCTTTAAACCAATCTTCAATCGGTGGTTTACGTGGACTCGTAAAAAGCACATGTACGAACTAATGTTCATATCACATGATAATCTATGGATGGCTTTGATTTAGTGATGACCCTTCAATAAGGTTGATACATTTGATCGTGTTAAGGCACGTTGTGATTTGTGCATGAGGGTTGGATACTGGTGATATGTGCGAGCTTACTAAATTAGTAGAATATGAATATGACACCGTGACCACAAGTACTCCTGGAGGATCTTGTAGAGTAATTTCCATGTTTTGCGCACGCCACTGCACATGAGTTATGATAACTCGGTAGGGGTAGAATTGATGGCTTGATGCGGGTTATAAGATAGATGTCACAACCCGTATTTTCCCGAAATAAATTATATTATCAGAGCGAAGGGGAAAACACGCGTCATGATGCCACATCCTGTAGGGGACAACTACAGACGTTCAGGCGAGCACTCAAACGTACATTTTCTTTTACAAAAAGGTATGAATTAAGTAAAAGGATTATTTTTTAAGATTCACATTTGGGTTAGGAGACCGTGTCCCTCGGCCCTGCGGTTTACCAAGCTGCACTATATAAAAGACATACGTACACAATGAAAGAAAATAAGTTCATTTTATTCCTAACGGCGCTGAAGACCAGAGGCGTCTCCAGGGCGATCGCCGGTCTAAATTTAGTATATAATAAAGAAGTATCATTATATTCTGTTTTACGCTTTGCAAATAGGTGATGCTTAATAATAAATGCAACAAACAGTTAAAAGAACAAATATTTATCTGCTAAAAGAACTGCATTAATATTCAGCAAAATAGGCTTTTCCCAGAGTGTACGAATACAAAATAACTAAGTAGCAATAAAGGAAGCTAGCAGCAGCATCAGCAAGTGAACCAAGCAAAAGCCGTACGGGCGTCAACAACTGACACGAATCCGCAGGAAAAGAGTCAACAGCCAAAAGAAATGCTACAACAAGAGAAACTGAATCCTTACCTAATAGGGAGGAAAGCCCTCCACCCGAGAAACTGAACAACCCTGCTCTAAAACCTGTGGCAGCTACGAACCTGAACCCGAGGCATCCATAAGAAAAGAATGCCTCAGCCCAAAGGGTGAAAGAAAACAGCATAGTTAAAAGTAAGAGCAGGAGAAGTAACAAGTGACATATCCAAGCTGAAAGGGGTATATAAATACATATATATATATACATATACCCATATATATAACTATATATATATACGCTTATATAAAGATTTCAGTAATAGAAGGTTAGGAAGATCCCGCATAGAACCAGCCTGATAAGCAAGAGCATGACTAAACTTGGCATATAATGCAAAAATGGACCAGTGGTGGCGGACCCAAAACAATGTCACTATCCACCCACATAAAGGGGATGTTCAAAATGAACCAGTGTGGCGGACCCAAATAATGTCACTAACCACGCACATAAAGGGGATGTTCACCCCAAATAAAAAGGCGACGTGGTGGTGGTCTCATCGCCCTACCAACCACTATTAACAGAACTATGATGGGGGACCCCATCGTTCCCTATATCCATCATTCCAATGCAAACAAGTCCATCAATATTTAGCCAAGTAAATATGCAGAATTAGCCAAGTAAACATGATGTGGAACAAAATCAACCAGAATAAACCATCAAGGATTAGCACAGGATCAGAACAAAGCTAAACATATAGCAGCTAGCATATAAAAGAGGGATAGAAGGATTCACCCAACCATAGCAGCTAGCATATAATAAAACAGGGCCAATTAAGTGTGCCGAGGAGTTAGCAAATAGAATCACCGTAATATTGATCATTTCTAGCTACTTGAATCGAAGCGCGCAGAATTAGTTTGCAAGGAATGAAACCCAACAAGAGTGAAGCAAAGCAGCCCCTTAGGAAAAGCATAGCAGCAGCACGACTAAAGCCAACTGCAGCAGAACAACAGCAGTAGCACAACACAACAACAACAGAGAAGAACCAAAGGCAGCAATCCCCCATAAAACAAAGTAAGGGCAGCAGCACCCCCATTAATTAGCAAAGAAAAGGCAACACCCCCACTAAATTAGCAAGGAAAAGGCAACACCCCCACTAAATTAGCAAGGAAAAGGCATCACCCCCACTAAATTAGCAAGGAAAAGGCAACACCCCACTAAATTAGCAAGGAAAAGGCAGCACCCCCACTCAACAGGTATTGCAAAAGCTGCCCCCAACAATATAGTATGAAAACAACCCCCATTTAGACAACAAAAAAATAATTGAAGCAGCCCCCAGCAAAAATGCATAACAGCAGCAGCTCCTTAATTGGACAAGGAGAAAGATAGAACAACCCTTAATTGGACAAGGAAAAGATAGAAGCAGTCCACAACAAAGGCACAACCTCCATAAAAAAAACAGCAATTCCCTGAAATCTTTCCCCCAACAGCCACTATAACATCCATCTTAACAAAGAAAAGAATTTTTTTTCCTGCAGCAATAAGCGATTTCCACGATAACAGCTATAGAGAAATTTCTTGCCACTATAACAGCTATAGAGAAATTTCTTGCCACTATAACAGCTATAGAGAAAAAAAACGATTACCACCGTTCCAGATTTCCTGAATCAATAAGCCTCATCGCCACTATACCACATGGAGGAAGGGGATAAAGGAGGAAGAGGGGGATAGAGAATAGTTTTCTTGCCTTGAAACGGAAGCCGACACGCCGAAGTGAAGGCTATGGCCGGAAAACTGCGAGACCGCTGCCGAAGCCGGCGAGGGCTCACCGATTCACTACTCCGACGAAAGAGCCAAGCTCCGGCGGCCTCCAAATCGCCACCTCCGACGAGCCGATGCCGAACCCTAGCCCGCTCCTAACCTCTCTCTCAAAAGACCAAAGCCATCGGGGGAGGGGAAAACCAAAAAAGCCGGTGAATGCCTCGAACAGCCGCTGATATATGTATATATATATATAAAAACTTTATAACTTTTATGTATAAGTTATATATATATATAATTATATACATATATTTAACTTATATATATAGGTTATATGTGATTGCATATAAATATATATGTCCATTTGCTTAAACATGTATTTGTATACATTTACCGGTATCTAAATTTTTTTTTTACATGAATATATATGTGTACGTCTGCATATATATATGCCTCAACCTAGAATCAAACTCGCCGGACGACGACGACGCAACAATAACGCCCTCTCGCATTAACACTACGCGACGATAGCTTTAATATACAGGACCTTAACAATACGAATCCCCGCTTGGAAGACTATAAGAAAAGCTGGGGCGTTACAATAGGGTTATATCTTATGGTGAAACGTTGGGAGGCCCGGTCGTTGGGGGCCTTGGATGCTAGTTAGCATCGGTTGAATGGGTATGATGTGAAAAGTGAGAAGGCTCCTTCAGTGAGTCCTTGGGTGCTTGATAGCACGGGTGTGCATGGAAATTACATGAATGTGCATGGCTTACACACGGTGGTGTATGGATCCTGGTTGGAGGATTACTTGTGGCGGGTCTACGAGCTTGTTAGTCGAGACACCGACAGAAGCCGATGGTTAGACTCTAGACCGGTTGGGTTGGACTCTTGGTGCACACCTACCCAAGTCCCCTTCTGTGTCCTTGAAGGCTCAGCATGATGCGAGCAGTATGCAGGGTCTCCACTATGTGTTCTTAGCGTCGAGGCGTACAGAGGCCTAGGACTGGTAGTGTTCATACCCTCCTAGTAGTGCAGGAGCTCATTCCACTGTCTCCGTCTGGCCACGACGGGAGATGCCTGAGTGGTTAGTGTTGGATCTTACGGCGCCCTTAGAGGGGGGGGGGGGGGGGAATAAGGTAATAAAAATTCTTTTTATAATTTTAAGATAATTACTAAATTGTTTTATAATATGTGAAGGAAAAATAATAATTTAGCTAAATGAATAGAAAAATTATGATTTGCAATTTTAGAAACAAGTACTAAATTGTTTTATGATGAAAGAGATTGATATAAACAATTTAGATTTAGAATTGAAAACTTAGAACACAATATAATAGAGATTACGCCAAATGAGAGAAATCAAGTAAACACAAATAGAGACGTGATTATATTATATGAAAAGGTGTTTACAAAAATTGATTTCAATATCGCTTGAAATCAGAGGCGACAAATATGTAAATAATTTTTCCTTTTCTATACTAACTCGTATCCCCACGAACCGGCTGGCTTTAGCCTATCCTTCCCCGGATAAGGCCTCAAGCCGCTCTAGCCAATCCTTCCCCGGATATGGCCTCGAGCCCCCCTAGATCTAATCACCTAGAACTAGTCGCCAACACAAGGCGAATTTCACCCTAAGTCCTACCCAGACCTAGTCGCCAACACAAGGCGAATTCTCTAAACGGTTACAAAAAGTATGGAATGGAAATAATGAAAACAATAATAAAACTCCCTATATGAGATCTTCTGAAGTCGGAGATGAAGGATCGTTGTAGTATAAGCGAGGTCGAAGCGATCGTCCTTCGGATGTAGCGTGACGTAGTCCTCCTCCAGAATTCTCCTTAAGCTTTTTGTGGGAGATCCATCTTCGGCAGCATAACAGCACTGGAATTGTGGCAAAAGCAACCTCTCTGGGATGGATTAGCAAAATGATCGAAGTTGGCTCATTTTATAGAACTTGGAGATAGCGCCTGCGGTAGCTCCTACCGCCTGCGGTAGCGTTCGTGCGGAGCGGTTGTGAAACCGTCGGCTGCGTGGCTCTGTGCACGAACTTGAGATAGCGCTGGCGGTAGTGCTAGCGCTGGCGGTAGCGATTGTGTTGAGCGGTTGCGGAACCGTCGGAGGCATGGCGCTGTGCACAAACTTGAGATAGCGCCAGGCGGTAGCGCTAGCGCTGGCGGTAGCACTAAGGAACCGCTGAGACGAGGCTAACCGCTGAGACAGAAGCTGAGATGAAACTGCTGAGACGGAACCAACTGATCTAGCGCCTGGCGTTAGCGATAGCGCTGGCGGTAGCGCTAAGGAACCACTCCTTTCACAAATTGTTTCCATGCTGCCTTCTACCTGTGGAGTATTGCACCTATAGTTCCTGCACACTACATAAACCATAAAAGCAATATCAAATACAATATGGGATTTGTTATTCTCAAACAAAAGGATGTGACACACATGTCCAACAATCTCCCCCTTTTGATAATAACAAATCCACTTAGCAAGAAATCAACAATAGTGTTTATAGTATAAGATAAGCAAGATGATAGTGCAACTATAGTATATGATAAGCATGATAATGTGCATACTCCCCCTTCTTAATGCTCCCCCTACATAAATGCAATTTTTGTGTTACTCCCCCTGAATGATAAATTTCATGAATTAGTCTCCCCTTATTTTTCTCCTATATAGATTTCTTCAATTAATCTCCCCCTTTTGGTATTATCAAAAGAAGGTGGGGTGAGGGTAGTAAGGAGGCATTTTTTAAAAAAGATAAAGCATGATCGAGCTTTTGTAATATAGACAAAGATAAAGAATTTAAGTATAGTATTGAAAAGATTTCAAATAAATAGATAAGAGTTTTAGCATAGTGGAAGATTATAAGAAACATCTTTTTGTAAGCATGGAAATCATAATTATAAATATTAGTTTAAGTTAAAAAATGTAAAGATGCTGTAACCTTTTGGAAATCTCAAAGTTTCTCATAAAGATACCAAGCATGAAATGAACATATCACGAAGAGAATATACTACAATGTTACTTAATTTTGAGTTCAAGAGATACCAAAACATTGTAGAGATCATGCTAGGCTATCTAGTGCATTTCTTATATAAAGAGTAGTATAGATAAAGCATTAGAATCCAATACTCATGAGAAGAAGTGTTATGAAAGATAATGAAGTGCACATAAGTGAATTTTGGGCAATGTTAACAATTTATTTAAATCACACAATACAAGACATATGTAGAGTAAAGTGCACAATAAAACACAAGTAAATTTACTTTCACACACTTTAATGCACACTATTTTATAAAAAGTGGTGTATTAATCAAGGGTTGCACAATACACTTTACTATTCTATCCAAGGTGCTCAACCTCACAATGCTTATGAAGACTTATCAGGAGGTTCAAGTAGTGCTTGGTGGAGTTATAGTTGTCTACATATATAAATTTTTTTGACATTTGTGAGACAACATTCTCTGAATACACTTGTTTTGCAAATCCAATTTTTTAAACTTAACCACTTTTCAAAATTTCATAAGTGCAATTCAAATGTAGTGTAGGCAATAAACTTATGCAAGTTTTAATTCATTGTACAAATACAATACACAAGCAAGCATTTTTAGATTTAAACACACATGTTGATTACCAAAAATAAGTGAGTGAAAGGTATCATTATCAATCATAATACATGAGGACATGAGGACATAGCATTTTTAGATTTACCCACGCTAGCGCCGACGCTAGGGCTAGCGCTGGAAATAGTTCACTATTTTTTGAGAATTTTAAAAATCTGATTTTTGTTATTTATTAAGTGTCCTTAGAGTAGTCTTATGCAGAAATTTTATAATTTTTGGAGATGTTTTGATTGCTCAAATTTGCATAAAACTTAAGCTTTTTCAAATACATGTGTTTAAAAAAAAATTTAAGTACAAAAATAAATAAGTTATGCAAAACACATGAGGACATAGTTTGAACAACCCAAAATATGCATGATTTAAGTGATAAGTAAATAAAATGATCATGCAAAGAGTAATATAAGTATATCCTAAGATTAAAGACTACCCCGACTAAATGTCTACACCCTAGCCCCGTACTAAGTGACGGATGGGCATGAGGAGCTGCACACATGTCGTAGGTTGGGGTGTTAATCCCATATGCACACACTAGAGAACGCTCAACCTAGCACTCTTTCCCCCCAGTGCCTCGCAAGGCCCCACTGGAACCCTCCCCGGTTAAGGACAAGACATGTCTTAGAGGTTAGGTCTCTAATGCATACAACCCTACGCCCCCGCTATTGTGAGATATGAAGTCATAGGTGAAATAATCTTTTGGACAACCTATGCTCTTAAATCTAAGGGTTGATATATAAACTATGGGTTTTGTTTAATGTGATGAGTTATAAAGCCGCATAGTTTTTCTACTTTTATGAGATGACGATATGAGATAACTAGCACAATTACTAATATTCAATAAGTGACAATGCTAGTATGATGAGTTTTGGGTTTAATGTCATGTCATAAGATTTATATTGATATTGCATGTATTCCAAAATAGAATTTCAAATTATAGATTCTAGAATAGAGTGATGATTAAGTTTGATGTATATCTTCATTGCAAAGTTGATTCTAGAGTCTACAAATATGAGAGATACATGCAATCAATAACAAAGCATATCAATACACCAAATAAAGGAAAGAAAACATTATTCAAAATTTTTATCATAAGATTCATAATTCTTATTATTGATTTGAGATATTTCTTGATAGAACATGAATTATGATTTATGATTATAGAGAATTTTGCATAGAATATATGTTAGATCATCATGATATTTGTAAATTCTAGTTCTTCTAGACTTATGACAATATGATTTGGTGATTTTCTTTTGAATGAGCATGTTTGAATTGTAAGTCTAGAAAATGATGATCATGCTATCATATCAAAGACAAAGATCACAAATATATAGTTTTGAAATAAAATGCCATTCAATAATTGAATTTATTGATCTTTGGTTTTCCATGATAATATATGATTCATGAAACAATATTCATAAATATTCTAATGATTAATCCATAAGCTATGTGTTTGTTGGAATTTTAGTATTCTATTATAATTTCAAATCACATAGTTATCATGAGATTTGAATAACATTGTAAGTGTTCTACCTAGCATAAATATATAAGCATAGGCCAAGAAGCAATGCTAGGATGATGAGTTTGAATGCAAGGTTATTACATAAGATTAATGGAGATTATGTTGCATGTAATATGAGAAGTTTTCAAATTAATTTTCTTTAGACCTAGAATGAAATGATTAAACTTTTGATTTGATCTTAATGATACAAGATGATTCTGAGGTCTAAATTACATGCAAACATTGGTGACACACATCACACACATAATATCTAAATTAATATATGAAATAATTATACAAAAGATAGCATGTGATGAAAAATCTATAAACACAGAAATTTCCAAATCAAGCAAACTAAGATATTTTTTTTAAAGAAAAACGGAGTTGAAATTTGGCAAATTGACAGCACCAAACGAACTCAAATGGGCAAGCCTAGTTCGCCGGTGGATGGAGATTTCTGTGCTCTTTCCGAAAATATATTAAACGCGAAAATCAAACGAGCGGATCAAAAGATATGGTTGTTTGAAGTTTTGATCGTAAACTCGCATTTTTGAAAGATTAATCATGCATTTAGATGAATTTATGTTTTCAATTTTATTTGATAATATTCTTCATTATAAGGTCTATCATATGCAGCAAACAAAAATAGAAAAGAATCAAAAACGTTGCGCATTTTAATTTTTAGTTTAAGCCCTTTAATAAACCATTTAAATCCAATCTTTAAAATAGTTTCAATAGTCTTGATAATAATTTCAATATTCAATTTCTAATGATAATTCAAGACAATTAAGGGTAAAGGATTTAAAAGGATAAAGAACAATCAAAGATGAGAGATAGATCACTTTGAAAATATATGACTTAATGTTCAATTTTAATTCAAATTTGATTTGATAGACATTCGGCTTAATATATGAAAGTCATATTACATGATATATATAAAGTGATCATAGCATGTTTGTTCAAAAAATAAAAAATAAACAAAAGTAAAAAAAGACAATAAGCATATCATGAAGTAGAGTAATGATATTTCATTTTCATAGTAGTTTCTACTTCATGCATTTGAAAGATACTAAATGAAAAGAGATTTAGGTATCCAAAGTTGACCATGTGGGATAGTTCCTTTGGGTACCCAAATACATTGTGGTGGCTTTTGGGAAGATAATGATGAATGGGCATTTTCAATTAAAGACGATACATCATTTTTCTTTATGGGTCTCCATTCATACATTGGTTGTTTATCATTTAAATTCATATTATGATTATGCGACATCTTTATATGATTATATTTATTTGAAAAATAATTCATTTGGGATTTATGTTTATTCAAATTAATTTTCAAAATAGATTGATGTTGATAATCATAATGAATTTTATTATAAAGATTCTTTAAAAGTTTATAAGAGTGATTGTCTTTCTTAAGAAGTGATTGTTGAAAGAGTGGGTTACAATATGTTGTAAATAATTGATTCTTATTTTGATAATTTTCATTTCCACTCTTTCTTATAGACATACTCTTATAATATGATGGATAATATTTTATAGTTTGATTTTCATGAAAAGGAGTTTTTAAATTTGAGTCATGATTGAAAATATATTGAGACTTATAATAATGACTCTTAAGAATTTTGTGAGGATCATAATTCTGTTTGAAACTAAACTCCTTTTGATTTAATGTGTGAAATTGATCCTTTTTAGAAATGATTTTGTAAGTTAATTTATCCTTGTTATTCAAAATCTTATGATGAAATTCATTACATGACATTTGAAATTTTTCAACAAAAGATTTTAATTGTATTAACTTACAAGTTAAAGCATCATTTTCAACTATCAATTTTTCATTATGTTCTTTAGAAACTAAGAGCCCTTTTTTAATATCCTTGAATTTTTCTTTTAATAGATTACAATCTAAACAAGGAATAAGAATTTTACCTAAAGAGCATGAAAAAGAATTTAACACATTAATATTTGATTCTACGTTATCGTTTGCTTTTAAAGATTTATTTTCTAAACGTAATTTGGAATTAGCAATTTTTAACTTTAAAATTTAACGTTTAGCAATTTTAAGCATACGAGATGTAGAAATAGAATTTGTTACAAAAAAAGAAGTTTTTGATTTTCTTACATTGCTATGGGATGAGGCAAGATTTGGACCAACGATTCCTTTGACATCTTCTTTGCATTCCTCATCCATAGTTGAATTTCCATCTTCTCTTTTGCTTGATGTGTTGCCAACAAATGAGTCCAATATTGTGACGTTGTATTCTTCTTCCTCCTAACAAAAGTCCTCATCGATTTCTTCTCTTGGATCCATAAGAAATTCCTCGTCGATTTCTCTCTTAGATTTATCATCCTCCAAGAATGAGTCCTTGTCGATTTCTTCTCTTGGATCCATAAGGAATTCCTCTTGTTCATCATCTGTAGAAGGAAGACTATAAGTATTCTCAAGAAATTTCCAAACTTCATAAGCAGTAGGAAGTGTATAAATAAGTTTGAAAATATTTTGATCTAATGCACAATATAGACTATTCATAGATTTGACATTTAAAAATATTTCATTTTTATTTAAAATACTTGGGGGCATTTTAATTGTAATATTCCATACTTTAATATCCAAAGATTTAAGAAATTTTTCCATAAGAAATTTCCACCCATTATAATTTTTGCCTTCAAATAAAGGTGGTGTTAAAGATTTTTCATTTATAGGAAAGTTTCCCCCACTAGTAGAAGTGAGATCATGTGACACCATTATTCCCGGTTGTTAAACCGATTTGGAATAACCTACCTCTGATACCACTTGTTGGATCTTACGGCGCCCTTAGAGGGGGGGGGGGGGGGGTGAATAAGGGAATAAAAATTCTTTTTATAATTTTAAGATAATTACTAAATTGTTTTATAATATGTGAAGGTAAAATAACAATTTAGCTAAAGGAATAGAAAAAATATGATTTGCAATTTTAGAAACAAGTACTAAATTGTTTTATGATGAAAGAGATTGAAATAAACAATTTAGATTTAGAATTGAAAACTTAGAACACAATATAATAGAGATTACGCCAAATGAGAGAAATCAAGTAAACACAAATAGAGACATGATTATATTATATGAAAAGGTGTTTACAAAAATTGATTTCAATATCGCTTGAAATCGGAGGCGACAAATATGTAAATAATTTTTCCTTTTCTATACCGACTCGTATCCCCACGAACCGGTTGGCTTTAGCCTATCCTTCCCCGGATAAGGCCTCAAGCCGCTCTAGCCAATCCTTCCCCGGATATGGCCTCGAGCCCCCTTAGATCTAATCACCTAGAACTAGTCTCCAACACAAGGCGAATTTCCCTCTAAGTCCTACCCAGACCTAGTCGCCAACACAAGGCGAATTCTCTAAACGGTTACGAAAAGTATGGAATGGAAATAATGAAAACAATAATAAAACTCCCTATATGAGATCTTCTGAAGTCGGAGATGAAGGATCGCTGTAGTATAAGCGAGGTCGAAGCGATCGTCCTTCAGATGTAGCGTGACGTAGTCCTCCTCCAGAATTCTCCTTAAGCTTTTTGTGGGAGATCCATCTTCGGCAACATAACAACACTGGAATTGTGGCACAAGCAACCTCTCTGGGATGGATTACTAAAATGATCGAAGTTGGCTCATTTTATAGAACTTGGAGTTAGCGCCTGCGGTAGCGTTCGTGTGGAGCAGTTGCGAAACCGTCTGCTGCGTGGCTCTGTGCACGAACTTGAGATAGCGCTGGCGGTAGCGCTAGCGGTAGCGGTTGTTTTGAGTGGTTGCGGAACCGTCGGAGGCGTGGCGTTGTGCATGAACTTGAGATAGCGCCAGGAGGTAGCGCTAGCGCTGGCGGTAGCGCTAAGGAACCACTTAGATGAGGCTAACCGCTGAAACGGAAACTGAGATGAAACCGTTGAGACGGAACCAACTGAGCTAGCGCCTGGCGTTAGCGATAGCGCTGGCGGTAGCGCTAAGGAACCGCTCCTTTCACAAATTCTTTCCATGCTTCCTTCTACCTGTGGATTATTGCACCTATAGTTCCTGCACACTATAAACACACAACAAGCAATATCAAATACAATATAAGATTTGTTATTCTCAAACAAAAGGATGTGAAACACATGTCCAACAGTTAGCTACCCCTCAAAAAGAGAGAACTAACGGTCTATGTCGACATAACAAATATGCATGGGTGAGTCATCATAACATAATCATTGCATTGCATTGCATTCATCCTTCATAATCATTGCATTGCACCGCATTGGATCCTCATCATATAAACTTGTATGGGCACCTTTATATGATGAGTTACCTTCATGTTCAGATCCTTAACTTATAAGCTTGTATGGGCATCCTTATAAGTTAAGTTCAATTCGGTTCTGTGATACTCTGCTCATGCTTTCTTGTTACTAGTACTTGCTAATATAACCACTGTTATTTATGTACATGTTAGTTAGAATTATTGCAAGTACTTGGGTACTTATATAACCGACATATATGAACAACCATTCATGTCACCTGCTTTGTATATTATTGCTATATTACAGTTTTTCTTCCTTTCCTGTCGCCCGGTGCCTTGGAGTCGTCGGGGGAGCGGATGCAAAGCCACTTAGTCTTTATGACTAACGGTTGCTACGTCCCTCTTTTTAGGAGCGCATCCTGGAGCAGCAGCACATGGCGCTGGAGGAGATAGCCAGGTCAGGACGACAGGGTCGGAGGCCATGATACCCTGACTACCGTCGGTGATAGATGTGAGCAAAGTTTGAGATGTAGCCCTTGGGGCATTTAGCTTGATACACTGATACTTTTGCGGGAGCTCTCGGAGCTTCTTGTCTTTTGTACTTATTTGGACACTTACTTATGTGAATATATTTGTTTGGCTTCTTTCTTTTATATTAATGATGGGTTGGCGCTGTTCAGTTGGTTTGGCCAGCAGGATAGGCGTCTTGTGGGGAGGCCAACTCGTGTGCTGGTGCTCCCGCAAGGCGGCTATCTTGGGCATAAAACTCTTCTCGGCCGTGTCGTGTGTTATGGGAGGGGGATCTTACAAATGGTATCAGCTTGCAACGATACTGAAATAAAGAAGTCCATTCCCGCATGGTACACCTGATGAGTCCCAATTATATACATATTTTCGGACTCATTTGGGCCGATTTTCTAGTCTTTGCACTACACTTTAGGCATGTTTTCATGCATATTTGACATTCCATGCTAGGTGCACTTCTAGGCCCATTTTGGTGTGATTTCATTGCTTTTCTTCATTAGTAGTTTTCATGCGCTGTTAGGTGCCACTTTCAGTGGCTGGATTCGTGGTTGTGCTGGAATTGGAGTCGTGCAGGTGTTCCCGGTGCAATCCTGCACAGGAACACTGCGTACGATCACCGGTTCTATTGCGCACGACCACTGGTCGTGCGCCACTGATCGTGTGCACTTAACCCTTTTTTCATGAGTTCTGTTTGGTGCAGTGCGCACGACCACCTACGATAGTGCGCACGACCACCGGTCGTGCGCCACTGTTCGTGCGCACTTATCATTAATTTTATGAGTTCTGTCTCGACCAGTGCGCACGACCACCGACGATAGTGCGCACGACAACCGGTCGTGCGCCACTGGTCGTGCGAACATTATATTTTATAAATTGCTTTTCTTGCAGGCTCCGTCCAGTCGGACGCACGATCACAGGATTCTAGTGCGCACGACCACTGGTCGTGCACTAATGACCGTGCGCACTGTTTAATTCAACGCCTATATAATGACCTATTCGCGAATTAGGTCGGGATTACGCCTGGGAACTCCATTCAGTCCGCCATTTTCGCCATTTCCAGAGGTTTTTCACCCCCTAGGCCTCCTCCATCATCCAAGGGCTTAAAGGAAGGGATTCTACACTCATTTTGATCGCTAAGGAAGAAGTTCTTCGCATTAGACGTGGCCGGATGGTAAATCGCTGGAGAAGACGAGTCCATTGGGAGGTGTGACAGCCCTCCTTTACCTCGGACGCAGTTGGGACCGAGCTAGTACGCGGATTGACACCCCGGTGCTTCCTACCGTGAATCTACAACGAGACTCCGGATTCGGTCGTATCTCTTACCCTTTTTCTTCTACTTGTGTGGTTGTATTTGTTGTAATCTCTTTATCTAGATGATGATCGCTATGAACCATGTTTAGTATTGTTTATTTCATGTTTATGGAATCAATTCGTTCATTTGTGTTAATGAGTTTTGCCCCCATTAATTTTCCGCCCCACCACCGTGTCCGGTGCCGCACTAGCAATTGCTAGTGGCGTGCTTGTCGAAGAGGTGCTTGCGACCCTCACTCCGCTTGCCTACTCGTTCATCCGCCCTTGCGACGCAGCGCGCTTAAGGCCTGCCTAGTCTCCATCCCGCCAAGCGAAGCATTGCATAGCGGCACTGCATAGGAGTAGTTATAATATTTTATTTTATTATTCGCAATCCAAACCAACCATCCATTGTAACACCGACCAAGGACTTCGATCTCAAGTCCTTCCTCGAAACCTAACTCCACCTTACTGTGTTCCTCAAGAGACCGACACTCGGGGATTTTCCCCATTATTATTACTTGCGCGACCGGTGCACTAGCCGAAATTATCGCATCAAGTTTTTGGCGCCGTTGCCGGGGAACACAGACGTGTGAGTTTTCTTGAGAGGGAGAGCTGAGAGAGAGAAGTTTCTTCCAGTGTTTATAGCCGCCTTTTTATTTTTGTTTGCTTTTTAAATTTATATTATTTGTTATTATTTCTTCTCTCCTATTTTAAAGTTTTAAGCAAGTTTAATCCAAGGAGTTTTATTAGTTTGTGTAGATTTCCTTGCAAAGAATTTCAGCCTCTTTATATCTGCTTTTATTATTGAAAATGTCTTCATGGGATATTTCTCCTGGCACTTACGACATGATGGACTATTATTTAGACCAAATGAATGAATTAAATGCTAGGCAGTGTAGGAACGTTGTTTGCTTGTTGTGTCGAGGAGAGGGTCATGAATTGAAGGACTGTCCTATTCTTTTCAATCTTGACCGCCGCTCCTCCACTCATGACAACATTGTCCCTATCACTCATTCTTTACCCATGGAGGCAATTGTGCCCTCTACCCCCGAGCTTGTCTCGTGCATGGACTCCTCACTCCATGTGTATGGCTTCACTCCCAGTGATGATGATCACTCATCTGTTGGGCAACAAGGAGAGGAATGGGAGCTCCTAGATGCACCTGAGCATGATGAGGAAAGTATTCTTTCCATCGGGGAGGCTTTAACAGATCTTTTTACGGAGGAACCAAATCTTTGTGTTTTTCCAGTTTCTTTGCACGATTTTTCTACACACATTCTTTATGATCCTATCAAAGTAAAGGATCGGGGTGATGCTTCGGACTCGGAGGATGCTCCAAGGTGGGTTGAGGAGGATACTCCTTCTGATGAGGAGGTTTGCACTTCCTCATGGGACGAGGAGGTCCAACTCACCACCGAGGCCCTTGAGTTCTTGGGTTCCCCTCGCCATGATACTTACGATGATGATAGCGATCTATCCTTGGATCCTGCTGGGAGTGAGACCGGGACCACTCCCCCGATTTCTGATTATTTTTGTCCTTCTTCTCTTTTATTTCTTGACCCCCCTTCTTCACCCGAGCCTGTGCAGGTTGAATCTTTACAGGTACACAAGGAGGACTTGGAGCATGTTGCTCAAGTCAATGATGACTGTATCCTCATATGTGAGGAGGTTGATCCCCCCTACGTAGAGGAAGCTCCACTCATTTCCTTCTCCTCCTGCTGCCTCCCTGGAGATGATACCTTGCTGGGCAAGGATAGTTTTGGTGAGTTGAGTGAGGATTCCTCCTCTTCTTATTTTTTATTCCCTCTACCTGTGACGAGCAGGTATTATTTATATTCGGGTAGAGGCATGACTGTTCTGTTGCTGTATCAGTACCCGTTACCGACACGCATATTAGAACAGTTACCTGTGCACTTCTCTTTTCATAGACCCATTAGCTAGAACTGTTTTCAATTTGAATAAGTCGTGCTGGGAGGACAATAACCCCAGTAGTTATCTTACTTTTCCTGCATTTTTATTTCTTCTAATCATGTTTAGTTAGCTGTAGTTTATTTTAGTTTGTCTTTTTCTTTTGTTTTTGTGGAGCTCACCCCTGTAGGTACTCATTGCAAATTCTGAATGGCGGGTTTGCTTCAGATTTCCACGCACCTTCTGGTATGCTCACTTGCTGAGCATTGGGTAACTTCTTCCCTAGCTTTCGATTTTGATTTTCACTGTCATATCATTATGTTGTATTGTTTAGATTAAGTCTGGGGGAGAGCCGTTATATGTTACCCACTGCACGTGCACATCTCATTTGCATACTAGAAGTATTTTAATTTCAATTATTTAGTATTGTTCATCTTCACTGTACACCACTGCACCCACTTTAGCGCGCACTCGCTTATTTGTATGCTTCCGTATATTCAATTCTTGGATGTGATGTAGGAAGTGCTGTATTAGCCAAAATAATTGCAAGATGGAGTGGAATGTTGACTCTTGTAGTGCTCTAGTTGAATACTCCTGTTTGCATAGGGATTTGAGTAGAATTAGTTTTTGTTTATGCTTCTAATTTATAATTTGTAGATTTGCGTAGATTTTAATTTATTTTACTCAAAATGGTGAATGTGGTTGAATCTTGCGGTAGCGTGGTATTGTGTGTAGGCGAATGTGAGGTTCGTGTTGCTCGAGTCGGGAGGAAGGATTACCTTTCTCGGGGGTTAAGAACTTGCCCCAAGCGACTCTCGAAGCATGGGTGCGAATGACTTGCAAGTTGAGCGTGACATAGGCCATCTATTTGGCAAGCTTGAGCTTTGTTCTACCACTCCTATACACTAACCGTTGCTAGCCTATTTTGTGCCTACCCGATCTTTTGATTTTGCCCCACCATACTTCACCAAGGCCTAAAAGTTAATCCTATTATCGCAACCAAAAATTAAGCTAAGAGCATTTATGAATTGTAATTTTTCAATGCGGTGCGGTGATGTGTAACTTCAGGTTGATGTGGAAGTTTAAAAAAAAATGTCTTCGTGCTGAGAATTGTGCTAATTAATTTGGGGATAAAAAGAAAGAAAAAAAAAGAAAAAAATATATATATATATTTATCCCTAGCGCTTTAATTGAAGCATAGTTTGGTATTGATTGTTGTAGGCCGTGTGCACACCCGGTTTCAAAGTCATGTCTGGGGGTGTGTTACACGTGTATTATTGGGGCTGCTATGATTTAGCACTTTTGTGTGCTCATTTGGGTTGCGATTAGCCTTCACGTTTATCTTTGCATTCCAAACCGTAACCCAAGCCTCATGTATACCTAAAGTCCTATCGATTCGTCTTGTGAGTTCACTAGCGTCGTGGAGAGAGTGTGACCGAGCGAGCATATGGTTCTCGACGTTGATGGATTTCAACGGAGATAATTCCGAGTTCCGGTCTTGGGTAACATTCACCTGCGCGTCTAGCTTACTTTCGTACTACGCGAGACCACGAGATTCATCAACATTCCATTTTTGAGTAAAAATAAATTCCTTTTTACGCATTACACTTTTATAAAGTAGCTAGCATATGTAAAAACTTCTTCTAATGAACTTCTATGCACACTAGTAGGAAACTTCGCATTCTATTCCATGTTTGCAATTTTTTTGGTTAGCTATGCTTTTCCTACTCCGCCGGATATGTTTGCTCGGGACGCGCAAACAGGTAAGTCTGGGGGTGTGATGAGTCCCAATTATATACATATTTTCGGACTCATTTGGGCCGATTTTCTAGTCTTTGCACTACACTTTAGGCATGTTTTCATGCATATTTGACATTCCATGCTAGGAGCACTTCTAGGCCCATTTTGGTGTGATTTCATTGCTTTTCTTCATTAGTAGTTTTCATGCGCTGTTAGGTGCCACTTTCAGTGGCTGGATTCGTGGTTGTGCTGGAATTGGAGTCGTGCAGGTGTTCCCGGTGCAATCCTGCACAGGAACACTGCGCACGATCACCGGTTCTATTGTGCACGACCACTGGTCGTGCGCCACTGATCGTGTGCACTTAACCCTTTTTTCATGAGTTCTGTTTGGTGCAGTGCGCACGACCACCTACGATAGTGCGCACGACCACCGGTCGTGCGCCACTGTTCGTGCGCACTTATCATTAATTTTATGAGTTCTGTCTCGACCAGTGCGCACGACCACCGACGATAGTGCGCACGACCACCGGTCGTGCGCCACTGGTCGTGCGAACATTATATTTTATAAATTGCTTTTCTTGCAGGCTCCGTCCAGTCGGACGCACGATCACAGGATTCTAGTGCGCACGACCACTGGTCGTGCGCCAATGACCGTGCGCACTGTTTAATTCAGCGCCTATATAATGACATGTTCGCGAATTAGGTCGGGATTACGCCTGGGAACTCCGTTCAGTCTGCCGTTTTCGCCATTTCCAGAGGTTTTTCACCCCCTAGGCCTCCTCCATCATCCAAGGGCTTAAAGGAAGGGATTCTACACTCATTTTGATCGCTAAGGAAGAAGTTCTTCGCATTAGACGTGGCCGGATGGTAAATCGCTGGAGAAGATGGGTCCATTGGGAGGTGTGACAACCCTCCTTTACCCCGGACGCAGTTGGGACCGAGCTAGGACGCGGATTGACACCCCGGTGCTTCCTACCGTGAATCTACAACGAGACTCCGGATTCGGTCGTATCTCTTGCCCTTTTTCTTCTACTTGTGTGGTTGTATTTGTTGTAATCTCTTTATCTAGATGATGATCGCTATGAACCATGTTTAGTATTGTTTATTTCATGTTTATGGAATCAATTTGTTCATTTGTGTTAATGAGTTGCGCCCCCATTGATTTTCCGCCCCACCACCGTGTCCGGGGCTACACTAGCAATTGCTAGTGGCGTGCTTGTCGAAGAGGTGCTTGCGACCCTCACTCCGCTTGCCTACTCGTTCATCCGCCCTTGCGACGCAGCGCGCTTAAGGCCTGCCTAGTCTCCATCCCGCCAAGCGAAGCATTGCATAGCGGCACTGCATAGGAGTAGTTATAATATTTTATTTTATTATTCGCAAACCTAACCAACCATCCATTGTAACACCGACCAAGGACTTCGATCTCAAGTCCTTCCTCGAAACCTAACTCCACCTTACTGTGTTCCTCAAGAGACCGACACTCGGGGATTTTCCCCATTATTATTACTTGCGTGACCGGTGCACTTGCCGAAATTATCGCATCAACACCCCTCTCACCTCTTCAGTTTGAGGACAAACTGAATGAGCGGAAGCGGTGGTGTGCCCATGTGTAATTCGCATTAAGTATGTCTATTGTCTTCTTTCAAGTAACCAACCTAACCCAAATGTCTACCTTGCACGTAGATTTCGGTACGTTCAAAACCAGCGACGGGCACTCCCGTGCCTCCAGTACCTACTCCTTTTCAACAATCTGAGCTGGGACAGACCCTGACGGCAATCCTGGATGCCTTCAGGTCCCAGCAGATGCCAGTGCAGCCACAGGCTCCGAACTCAAATTGGTTAAGCACCTTCCGTGCTCTCTCCCCTCCCACCTACCATGAGACGAAGTCCGCAGTTCAGACGGAGGAATGGTTGGATACAGTGCAGGAGTTACTGGCAGGGATTCGATGCCCGGGCAATATGGCAGTCACGTTGGCGGTCACGGCCTTGGATCAACATGCGAAGAGGTGGTGGAAGTCCTTGATGGGCTCCACCTTTGAAGGGCATAACCATCTTGACATAAGTTGGGACGAGTTTGCAGACGCATTCCTGGAGCATTTCGTCTCTTCTACGGTCCGAGATGAGCTCGAGGAGAGATTCCTGCAGCTGAAGCAGGGAACTAGGATAGTCGTGGAGTATCAACGGGAATTTCAGCACTTGGCTAGATTTGCAGACTCTTATGATCTAGATGATCGCGGGTACGTGAAGCGGTTCTACAAGAGATTGCGAGATACCCTGAGGCATGCTCTTCTCTTTGTCGCCGACTTGAGCCTCGCACATATTATAGAGATGGCGCAAAAGTTGGAGGCGGACCATTTGGGAGTCCATGCTAAGGGAAAGAGACCCGCAGAGGGCGTGATGGAGGCAGGGCCCAGCTTCAGGAGGAGGCGGAACACCAGGGACAGAGGCGGAGACCGGAGGAGAGATGGTGGACATTTTCACCCAAACTTCGGGATAGAGCAGCCAGCACGACCGCCACCATTGCCCCCAACGCATCAGAATCAAGCACCTCAGCCGCAAAGAGGTGTCGGAGTTTGCTACTATTGTCACCAGCCCGATCACATTTGGGCCTTTTGCCCGCAGCTGCAAGGAAATGCTCTGAATCGCCCTATGGCTCCCCCGGGGGCGCAGCGGGGTCGAGGTCGAGGCCAAGGTCGGCAGGGTAGGAACCCCAGGCCTGCTCAGGAGCAGGTATACGCTTTGGATCTAACTCAGGAACGAGACCCGCAGGAGGTCATCACAGGTAATCATGCATTTAGTTTCGTCTTTTCATAACTATTATGCTTAAGTGTGCATGATTTAAAATTCTAGGTACCGTGCTTATTTGCGGTAAGCCCGCCCTTACTCTTTTCAATACAGGTGCCACTCATTCGTTTGTATCAGAAGAGTTCGTGAGTGAACTGGGTGCAGTGCAGTGTTTCGAGGGAGCCCCCAGGAGGGTGCGCCTTTCGGATGGCTCGGAGATACTATCTACCGCCAAGTGCAGCATGGTAATATCCATCGGTGGGAATCAATTTGAGACACCGGCAATGGTGTTGTGGATGCCAGACTTTGATCTAATCTTGGGCATGACATGGTTGCATTGGAATCACGCGAAGATCGACTGTGTGGCAAAGCGGATCACGCAGAGGCATAACGACTCGGAGGTGGTAATTCAAGGTATAAGATTCGTATCTCGAAACTTGTTGTCCTCTGTACAAGTTGTAAAGTCTCACTAGCAAGGCGATGAGGTGTTCATAATCTGTTTTGAGAACAAGGAGATGAGGGCTGATATGAAGGATGTACCGGTAGTTCGGGATTTTCTTGATGTTTTCCCTGAAAAACTACCCGGATTACCCCCGCCTAGGGAGTTAGACTTCCAGATTAACTAGCACTGGGTTCTAATCCTGTATCTCATGCCCCGTACAGAATGGAACCTAAGGAGCTAGCGGAGTTCCGAGTACAATTGCAAGAGTTGGTGGACTCAGGGTTCGTTCACCCTAGTTCATCACCCTGGGGAGCCCTGGTTCTGTTCGTAAAGAAGAAGGACGGTTCGCTCCGCTTGTGCGTAGATTATCGGGAGCTCAATCAGCTGACGGTCCGGAACACTTATCCCCTGCCGCGAATCGACGAGCTCTTCGATCAGTTGGAAGGAGCACAGTGTTTTTCCAAGCTTGACTTGCGCTCTGGTTATTATCAGTCGAGGATTCAGGAGGAGAACATCCAGAAGACTGCTTTAAGCTCGAGGTACGGGTTATATGAGTTTATGGTCATGCATTTTGGGCTCACTAATGCCCCCTCTGCATTTATGAGCCTGATGAACAGGGTGTTTGAGCCTTATCTGGAGGACTTCGTGATTGTTTTCATCAATGAAATCCTGGTTTATTCGAAGTCGATATTGGACCATTGAACGCATCTGTAGTTGGTGTTAGCGAAGTTGAGGGAGCATCAGTTGTTCGCCAAGTTCGGCAAGTGCGAGTTCTGGCTCCGGAAGGTTGCCTTCTTGGGCCATGTCATCAGTGGGGCAGGATTGGCCGTGGACCCTGCTAAGGTTTGTGTAGTGAAGGAATGGCAGCCTTTGAAGTCAGTAGCAGATGTGCGCAGTTTTTTGGGACTTGTCGGGTACTACCGCAAGTTTGTCGAGGGGTTCTCGAAGATTTCTCTTCCACTCACTGCCCTGACCAAGAAGGAGGTGCCATTCGTGTGGTCACCTCAGTGCGAGGCTGCATTTCAGGAGCTGGAGGATCGCCTCACCTCAGCCCTGATCCTTGCCCTTCCATCTGGGAAGGAAGGATTTCAGGTTTACATAGATGCATCTTTTCAGAGGATGGGTGTTGTACTGATGCAGCACGGACACGTGATTGCTTATGCTTCAAGGCAGCTTAAGAAGCATGAAGTGAATTATCCGGTGCATGATCTGGAGCTGAGTGCGGTGATTTTCGCCTTGAAGATTTGGAGGCATTATTTATATGGTGTTCACTGCGGGATATTCACCGATCACAAAAACTTAAAGTACATACACACCCAGAAGGATCTAAATTTAAGGCAGCGACGGTGGATTGAGTTTTTGTGCGACTGTGATTACACGCTAAACTATCACCCCGGGAAGGCAAATTCGGTGGCTGATGCACTGAGCAGGAGGACATCCAATCCAGAGTCACGGCTGATGGCCATGGAGTTGGTAAGGATGCTCGAGGAGATGCAAATCACGTTCGTGACTAGAGCCGACCTGGAGGTTTTCACCGATTACCTGGCCGCGATGAGCATAGTTTGTGATATTTGAGATCGCATCCAAGCGGAGAAAGGAAGGATGCTGCCCTGGAATCTATACTTCGAGCAGTGGAGGCTGGAACCACGGGGGAGTACACCATGCAGGAGGATCTTGTTCATTTCCATTGCAGGTTATACATACCCACCGGAGGAGGGATTCGAGAAGACATAATGAAGGAGGCTCACTGCACTAAATATTAGGTACATCCCGGGATTGTCAAGATGTATACCGACTTGCGGAGGACGATGTTTTGGCCAGGGTGAAGCGGGATGTCACATATTTTGTCACTCACTGCGAGGCGTGCCAGAAAGTAAAGGTGGAGTGTAGAAGCCCAGCTGGGTTGTTGCAGCCGTTGTCCATTCCTGAGTGGAAGTTTGAAGATATATCCATGGATTTCGTTCACGGGCTACCTCGTTCCCGCTCCGGGAATGACTCTGTATGGGTGGTTGTGGATCGTTTGACGAAGGTCGCGAGGTTTATACTTATGAGGAAGGATACACATGTTGACGTGTTGGTGAGACTCTTCGTCGAGCAGTTTGTTCTCTATCATGGAGTGCCCAAAACTATCGTTTCGGACCGTGACAGTCGCTTCGCCTCCAAGGAGTGGAAAGCAGTGCAAGCTTATTTGGGCTCCCATTTGACTTTTAGCACGACCTTCCGCCCTCAGACGGATGGCCAGTCAGAGTGGATGATCAGGACCCTAGAAGATTTGTTGCGCCTTTGTGTTTTGAATCGAGGTGAGCCGTGGGAGAGACTTCTGCCGTTGATGGAGTTCTCTTATAATAACAGTCATCAGGCGAGCATTGGCATGGCTCCTTATGCGGCATTATATGGGAGGAGGTGCAGGACACCTTTTTCATGGGTCCAAGATGAGGACCCGAAGGCGTTAGGGGTGAAATTCATCAATGATACCGATGAAATGGTCAGACTGATTCGTGACCGCATGCTTGAAGCGCAGAGCCGGCAGGCAAATTATTATGACAAAAAGCACAGGGCAGTGGAATTCCATGTTGGAGACAAGGTGTTCTTGAATATCAGGCCGATGCACGGTGTGTCTCGAGTTAGGGGAAGGAAGAAGCTCAGCCCTCGTTATATGGGGCCTTATACCATCCTGGAGCGGATTGGCCCCTTAGCTTATCGGTTGATGTTACCGTCGGAGTTGGAGAATTTACATGACGTTTTCCATGTGTCCTCCCTTCGGAGGGCCTTGCTTCACCCCGATAAGCATGTTGTAACTACGTCTGGTCCTGTGGAGACCGACAGGTTTGTCCGGCTAGAGCCTATGCGGATAGTAGACAGCGAGATCAGAGTGCTGTGGAGAAAGAGTGTTCCATTGGTGAAAGTTATGTGGTCCAACCATGGACGGGAGGAGTACACTTGGGAGCCGATGGACCTTATGCAGCAACGTTACCCAGGATTGTTTTCCCCAGGTATGACCAAAACTAGTTTGTCGTACTTTGTTTCGATACCGTAGCCCCAAACTCAAATTTCGGGGACGAAATTAATTTTTTTGTTTATTGGATTTATAACATCCCAATTTGCGCCGCTCTGTTCCCGTCTACCGCTCGTTTGTCTCTCTTACTTCTGTTCAACGAAGGTATTAGGTTACGAAAAAGTCTTACCTAAAGAATGCAATATTTTGGCATTTAATGGGGTGTTTTCTGATGATGTGCAAGAATTTAGGGAACATAATTTAATTCCTGTTCTTAACAATTTGCAGCAGTTAGGAATTTGGCAAGAAAACTCTTCTTCCTCCTTCCCCTTCTCTTTTCCTGGATCTTATATGTGGCAGATCTCCTAGTCTTTGTTTTGGATATATTTATATATGCTACAATTTCCTGGTTTATATACTAGAAATTTGTTGGCTTATATGCAGAAATTTCCTGATTATAGAGTTATAACTGTCTACCTGGTGGATTCCTCCTAGTTCGATTTAGCTAGTTCCTAATCCAAATTGATTTGGGTGTTATTTGTTAAATTCTGCATATTTCTTATCAGTACTGGGTTAAATTGTTTAGTATGTCATGGGAGAAATACAACAGATAGGAAATGAGCCACGGTTCGGGCAGCCGATCGGCGTTCGACTAAGTCGCTTCCGTTCGATGATCGTCGAAGGGGAAGCGATCGACGAATTAGTGTTCCGTTCGACGAATCTGTCGCTGAACGGCGATCGACGAATAGGTGTTCCGTTCGACGAATCTGTCGCCGTTCGGCGATCGACGAATCTCTTCCGTTCGACAAATCTGTCGCCGAACGGCGATCGACGAATCTGTCGCCGTTCGGCGATCGACGAATCTTTTCTGCTCGACGAATTTGTCACCGAACGGTGATCGACGAATCTGTCTCCGTTCGGCGATCGACGAATCTGTTCTGTTCGACGAATCTGTTGCCGAACGGCGATCGACGAATTAGTGTTTCGTTCGACGAATCTGTCATCGTTCGGCGATCGACGAATCTGTTCCGTTCGACGAATCTGTCGCCGAACGACGATCGACGATTGACGAATCTGTTCCATTCGACGAATCTGTCACCGAACGGCGATCGACAAATCTGTTCCGTTCGACGAATCTATCGCCGAATGGCGATCGACGAATTAGTGTTCCGTTCGACGAATCTGTCGCCGTTCGGCGATCGACAAATCTGTTCCGTTCGACGAATCTGTCGCTGAATGGCGATCAACGAATCTGTTCCGGTCGACGAATCTGTCACCGAACGGCGATCGACAAATCTGTTCCGTTCGATGAATCTGTCGCTGAATGGCGATCGATGAATCTGTTCCGTTCGACGAATCTGTCGCCGAACGGCGATCGACGAATTAGTGTTCCGTTCGACGAATCTGTCGTCGTTCGGCGATCGATGAATCTGTTCCGTTCGATGAATCTGTCGTCGAACGGCGATCGACCAATCTATTCCGTTCGACGAATCTGTCGCTGAATGGCGATCTATGAATCTGTTCCGTTCGACGAATCTGTCATCGAACGGCGATCGACGAATCTGTTCCGTTCGACGAATCTGTCGCCGAACGGCGATCGACGAATCTGTCGCCGTTCAGCGATCGACTAATTAGTGTTGTATCCCGTTCGACGAATCTGGGCAATTTTCTGTAGCCGTCCGATAAAGCTGGAATGCTTATTTTTAGGCGAGAAGTGGATACCTTGTCCAAGAGGGGGCTGACACCAAATCTTGGGGTTCCAACACATGGCATTGGAAGTTGTGTTGACATTAAGGCCAGTAATGCATTTCTAATCCCACTACTCTCTTTTCTCTTAACACGAGGGCTGAGTATTTATCCCGAGGGGATCTTGGTCTTCTTCATCTTCTTCCTCTCCTTCTTCTTCATCTTCTTCCTCTCAGTTCAGCGAACTAGTTGGGGGAAATCTTGGAAGAGCAAGTTAGGAGGAAGATTTGAGCTTGGCCAACTGTCGCCATGCTGCGGAGGAGACCACCGCGAACGTCGGCCGGAAATCAGGTGACTTCCTCCCCTCTCCCTTGGTGCTATATCTTTAGATCTGAATATTAGGCGAGACATTGAACTCAAAAGAGTTTGATCCAGTGAATTTCACGAAGTTTCGTAGGAAGAGACCATGCTAGAACTTTCATTCTAGGGCGTCGTTCGCCATGCTATTATCTTCAATCAACTCCTCTCTTCAATACGAAGACTTAGAGCTTGATTCCGTGAAGACTGGTGGTCTGAGGAGGGAGTATTGGAGGAGAGAGATTTTGTCTAAATCCTAAGTCATCGGTTGAAGAAGACGATGAACAGTAAAATCGGGTTTACTTGACGATTCGTGTTGATTTCTTCTTGGCTGAAGGAAGAGCAGATTTGAACGTGATTTTTAGACGAGATCTGATTGGATGCGGAATTTGGGCTCAACTAGAAAGTTGTAGCCCTTGATAATACCCTTCTAGAATGGGGTGACACGTCTAGATTGGAGGAGCATAGCTCCCGAAAATTCAGTTTTAGTGGACAGCATCGGGAAGGTTTATAATCTTATTATTGTTGAGATGTCTCCTTAAGCCAATCTTAAATCGGTGGTTTACGTGGACTCGTAAAAAGCACATGTACGAACTAATGTTCATATCACATGATAATCTATGGATGGTTTAGATTTAGTGATGACCCTTCAATAAGGTTGATACCTTTGATCGTGTTAAGGCACGTTATGATTTGTGCATGAGGGTTGGATACTGGTGATATGTGCGAGCTTACTAAATTAGTAGAATATGAATATGACACCGTGACCACAAGTAGTCCTGGAGGAACTTGTAGAGTAATTTCCATGTTTTGCGCACGCCACTGCACATGAGTTATGATAACTCGGTAGGGGTAGAATTGATGGCTTGATGCGGGTTATAAGATAGGGTTATATCTTATGGTGAAATGTTGGGAGGCCCGGTCGTTGGGGGCCTTGGATGCTAGTTAGCATCGGGTGAACGGGTATGATGTGAAAAATGAGAAGGCTCCTTCAGTGAGTCCTTGGGTGCTTGATAGCACGGGTGTGCATGGGAATTACATGAATGTGCATGGCTTACACATGGTGTTGTATGGATCCTGGTTGGAGGATTACTTGTGGCGGGTCTACAGGATTGCTAGTCGTGACACAGACAGAAGCCGGCGTTTAGACTCTAGACCGGTTGGGTTGGACTCTTGGTACTCACCTACCCAAGTCCCCTTCTGTGTCCTTGAAGGCTCAGCATGATGCGAGCAGTACGCAGGGTCTCCGCTGTGTGTTCTTAGCGTCGAGGCATACAGAGGCCTAGGACTGGTAGTGTTCAAACCCTCCTAGTAGTGGAGGAGCTCGTTCCACTGTCTCCGTCTGGCCACGACGGGAGATGCCTGAGTGGTTAGCTACCCCTCAAAAAGCGAGAACTAACGGTCTATGTCGACATAGCAAATATGCATGGGTGAGTCATCATAACATAATCATTGCATTGCATTCATCCTTCATAATCATTTCATTGCACCGCATTGGATCCTCATCATATAAACTTGTATGGGCACCTTTATATGATGAGTTACCTTCATGTTCAGATCCTTAACTTATAAGCTTGTATGGGCATCTTTATAAGTTAAGTTCAATTCGGTTCTGTGATACTCTGCTCATGCTTTCTTGTTACTAGTACTTGCTAATATAACCACTGTTATTTATGTACATGTTAGTTTGAATTATTGCAAGTACTTGGGTACTTATACAACCGACATATATGAACAACCTTTCCTGTCACCTGCTTTGTATATTATTGCTATATTGCAGTTTTTCTTCCTTTCCTGCCGCCCGGTGCCTTGGAGTCGCCGGGGGAGCGGATGTGAAGCCACTTAGTCTTTATGACTAACGGTTGCTACATCCCTCTTTTTAGGAGCGCATCCTGGAGCAGCAGCGCATGGCGCTGGAGGAGAATAGCCAGGTCAGGATGACAGGGCCGGAGGCCACGATACCCTCACTGCCGTCTGTGACAGATGTGAGCAAAGTTTGAGATGTAGCACTTGGGGCATTTAGCTTGATACTCTGATACTTTTGCGGGAGCTCTCGGAGCTTCTTGTCTTTTGTACTTATTTAGACACTTGCTTATGTGAATATATTTGTTTGGCTTCTTGCTTTTATATTAATGATGGGTTGGCGCTGTTCAGTTGGTTTGGCCGGCAGGATATGCGTCTTGTGGGGGAGGCCAGCTCGTGTGCTGGTGCTCCCGCAAGGAGGCTATCCTAGGCATAAGACTCCCCTCGGCCGTGTCATGTGTTCCGGGAGGGGGATCTTACAATTTTGCTCACTCGGCTGAACTTGGTCACCCCAGTGGTCGTGGTGGCTATCTTGGTGGTAGAGGACCTTCTAGGTACCTCTGTTCTCATTGTGGTCAGAAGGGTCACACAATCGATCACTGCTATCTCAAGCATCCTCACCTTCGTCCTCTGGTTGCGATACCTCATTCTGCTAATCCACACCCATCTGCTATCGTTTCTACCTCCTATGGTAGCGTCCATCTGGTTACAGAAGGCAAGTGGCTTATTGACTCCCACGCAACAAATCATATGACAGGAAACCCTCTACTTTTTTCAAAGTTACAAGAGCATAAAAACTCTACACCAGTCTTGACAGCCAATGGTTCTCCCTCTAAAGTGTGTGGGATTGGTGTGGTGCAAATCACTCCGACTATCTCTCTTGAGGACACTCCTTATGTGCCTACGTTTCCTTGCAACTTATTATCTTTCAAGGCTCTTTTTCACCAGTTACAATGTTCTATTGTGTTTACCCCTACTAACTATTATTTTCAGGATCTTCACATGAAAGAGAGAGTTGCTATTGGGACTGAGAGTGGAGGTGTAACATCCCAATTCGAACTAGACCCATCGGGTGACACGTGGGTCACTTCGAGGTGCTTGGGCTAGGAAGGAGTCTTGAGATCCTAATGGTGCCAAGGATGTGCCCTGATCACCAGGAGTGGGTGTAACCATCACCCTCTTGAAGTTTGAAAGCAAATGGCAAAGGATTGGTAAAAGGGAGCTAACGCCGGCAGTAGCAGCTGAATCAGTGCACGGGATTTTTCCATAGTGGATGGCCTAAATTGCCTAAATCCAGGTTAATAGTGGAAATTCACAGCCAATAGGCAACTGGCAAGTGGTTGTGGAGTTTCAACATAAGGGTTGGAAATTGGAATTTCATTTAATGCTCATAAATGCTATCTCTCTCTCCATTCTCTCCTAACCCAAATGGGTTGATCTCTCTTAATCAGAGGACCCTATTCATCATAATCATCATCTTCTTCTTCTCTTCACCTTCTTCCTCATACCTTAAGAGAGTTAACTTAGGGTTCTTGAAAGAGAAAGCTTGGAGAAGGATTTGAGCTCGGCCGACAGCCGCCATGCCGCCGAGGAGACAATCGCGATCGTCCGCCAAAAATCAGGTGACTTCCGACCCCTCTCCCTTGGTTCTAGATTGTAGAGAAAATTAGGAGAGGTGTTGAGCTCAAAAGATCTTGGCTTGTGAGTTAATGGAGCTCCCTAGGAAAAGACCAAACCAGATATTTCTCTTTAGGGCACCGATTGCCGTGAAAGTTCCTTCAATCACTTCTTCTCTTCAAAAGGAAGAGATGTGATTTGATTTCGTGAAAATCCATGGTCTAATGAGGGAGTATTGGAGGAGAGAAGGTGAGATGACCTAATTCTTGTTTGGGGAAGATGATGAATAGTTCCTTGATTAAAGAGAGTTTTTAATTATATTATTGCACTTGATTAATAAGGTGACACATGATTAGTGGTGAAATTCCAGCAACTAAGGAAAGAAGAATTGATCTTGGTTGCAGTTGAGAGTTCACATGGAGAAAAATGAATGTGTTAACAGAGGAATTGTTCTCTGTTAGCTAGCGCCGGTGGTAGTGCTAACGCCGATGTTAGCGGGTCGACGTCGACGGGAAGGGTTAGCTTCCCATCGACATCGACGGAAGGGTAGGCATCCCTTCGACATATACGGGAAGTGTTGGCTTCCCGTCGACATCGACGGGAAGGGTTGGCTTCCCGTCGACATCGACGGGAAGGGTTGGCTTCCCGTCGACATCGACGGGAAGGGTTGGCTTCCCGTCGACATCGACGGGAAGGGTTGGCTTCCCGTCGACAACGATGGGAAGGGTTGGCTTCCCATTAAAATCGATGGGAAGGTGTGTCATCTGGATCACTAACGCTCGACGGTAGATCTACCGCCGGCGTTAGCAAGCTGAGAATTTCAGGTTCTCCCCTTTGGTGGGGTAGGAGTTCCTGGATTCCCATGTCAATTGGGCGAGGTGTGGACGAATGTATGATTCCGAAATGGGACATTGCAAGGCATAATTGATTGAAAAATATAGAGAACTTGTTTATATAAATGCTCCCATCGTTTGATAATCTCTCAGATGATTAGATTTGTGATAACAATATGTACACCCCTGTTGGATTACATAATTTTTGGATAAGTAGTATTAGAGATATTGTCATTTCATTTGATAACTTGAAGGAGATATAAATGATGAATGTGAAGGCCGATTGGGCAGAAATTTTGTATGAATCATGTACATGCTAGTATGGACTGATGAGTCTCATTTATATACACATATTTGGACTCATCTGGGCTTATTTTCATGCATATGCACTTCAAATTTTGTCCATTATTGCTTATATTTCACTTGAACACATTTCTTCACAAAGTGCACTCTTCGGTCCCGTTTTGGTGTGCAATTGCGCGCTATGTTTGTTGGGGGTAAGCACATGGTGCTCCCCAACCCTTTTTCTGTATTTGGATTGAGCTAGAAGGATATTCCCAGCTGTGTGATTGCTGTTTCGTGCTGTGCAGGTGGGTAGAACATCCATTTTGCCCAGATTTTATGTCTGCATGAATCGCACGGTCGTGCATTTTCTTGAGGCACGGTCGAATACGATCGTGCGCTCTCATCTATGGCCCAAAGTAGCATTCTGAATTTGTTCGTGCGCTTTTACGCACGGTCCATTTTGATCGCGCGTGAGTAAAATCGCACGATCTTCCTTTTCTGTCTAAAAAAATATGTTTTATTTTGTTCACGCACGGTCGTGCGTTTCTAAAACGCACGGTCGTGCATGAACAAAATTCTGCACTCTTTCTATTTAAGCTGCATTTTTTAGGTTTTCAGGACCCAATTCTATTCCGCCATTTCCACCGCAAGGTGAGCTTCAACTCCGTTTTCTTCCACCCTTCCATGAGGGCTTTGACCTAGGCTTTGGTCTTGTAGCCGGATCGTGACACGAAGAAGACGGGCCATTGGAAGGTAGTGACAGCCTTCTCTACCCCGGACGCAGTTGAGGACCGAGCTTGGACGTGGATTGACAACCCAACGATTCCAACCCTGAATCTTCAACAAGGCTTCAGATTGGGTCAATTCCTTTGCTTTCCCCCTCTTTGTTTTGATAAATGTAACTAGATTCTCTATACTTTGATGATGTGCACTATAAACCATGCTTTGTAATGACTATTTCATTTTTATGAAATTAACTTTTTTATATGTGTGAATAAGGTGTGCCACAAAATCCACTCCACCCTCCACTTCATTCCGCTAGCCTACTCGCCCATTCCGTGTGCCTACTCTTACATCCGCCAAGCTAAGCGGTGCTAACGGCCCGTGTAATCCACCTCGACCCCGCCGGTGCGAACCATTCCATCCGCAAGCCTTCTCGTCCATCCGCCTAGTGAAGAGTGGCATAGTGGCCCATGTAATCCATTCGCGTAACGAAGAAGCGTGCTCAAGGCCTGCACAATTCGATTCCGCACTTACCACTCCATCCGCTTGCCTACTCGTCCATCCGCCCTTGCGAAGTAGTGCGTTCAAGGCCTATGTAGCTTCCATCCCGCCTAGCGAAGTAGTGCGCTCAAGGCCTGCATAGGAGTAGTTGTAGTTATTTTCTTTTATTTTTCATAAACCAATCCACCCCATTCACTTTTCACCCGACCTAAAGGACTTCGATCTCAAGTCCCTCCTTGAAAATTAACTCCACCTTACTATGTTCTTTTGAGATCGATACTCCGGGATTTGCTCCTCGTTTTATATTACTTGAACGATCGGTACACTACCGTTTCGTGCCGCAGTCTTGCTACCGCCTATAGCGGTGTGCTAGATTTGCGCATCAAGTTTTTGGTGCCGTTGCCCGGGAACACAGACGTGTGAGTTTTCTGGAAAGGGAGAATCTGAGAGAGAAGCCCTTCCATTTGTAAATTGCATCCTTGATTTTATTTCAGTTTTCTTATTCCGTTTTCCTATTTTATATTAGGTTGCTTTAGTAATTATTGTTAGGTGTAGTACTTTGCACAATAGTATTTTCCTTTTGAATCTTGTTATCTTCACACAATGTGGGCTTCATTTAATATTCGTTGCCATTTGTGCGGAGATATATCTCATGCTAGTGATAGATGTCCAAAGGGAGATAATATCCCTAGCACTCAAGGCCCAGTATATGGAGCACCGAATTTGTCTGGTACTCCATATGGTGCGCGTAAGTCCTATGGCTACTCTTCCGCTCCGCACATGCCCATTTTGCATTCATCTTCGACCCAATTTGAGCCGAAGAAAAATGCAATGCAGTGCTTGTTTTGTCGGAGCATGGATCATGCCTTGAAGGATTGTGCTGCATTTCTTCGCCAATTGGATGAGGATGACGAGACGGATATCCGGATCATCCCAACTCCTAACCCTGACAACACACCTTCCACCTCTGATTACCATGCATGGACTCGATTCGTTGTGAGAAATCGGTGCTTGAATTTTATCCAAGCCCTATTTCTCCCCATGTTGTGCATACTACATTCATCTCTGACGACATTGTTGAGGATGTGTCGCAGGATGAGGCTGGCGATCTATGTGTTATGCCTACTCTTATGGAGGTGGACAACCTTCTAGGTGAAGAGGAGCTTTCCTCAGCACCGGTGGAGGAAGTTCAAATCTTGGGCATGACCACTGTTGATCCCGCTGAACCTTGTAGTATTGATGGCAATGCAAACATTATTTTACTTCCCCAACGTGATGGGAGTGAGACCGGGACCACTCCTCCGATCTTAGATCATTTATGTTTTTCTTCTCTTTTATTTCTTGACCCCCCTTCTTCAGTGTCTGGGCCTGTGCAAGTTGATTCTACACAGGGACTCCAGGAGGACTCAAAGCATCTTGCTCATGCTAATGAGGAGAGCAGTCCCTTATGTGAGGAGGTTGACCCCCCCTCCATGGTGGAAGCTCCACTCATTGCCTTCTCCTCCTGCACCAGTCCTGAAGAAGACGATACCTTGCTGGGCAAGGACAAATATTTTGGTGAGAATAGTGAGGAGGACTCCTCCTCCACTTCTTACTTTTTGCTTCCTCTACCTGTGAAGAGCAGGTATTATTATTTAGGTAGAGGAGTAACTATTCTGTCGCTGTATCGGTACCCGCTACCGACACGCATATTAGAACAGTTACCTGTGCATTTCCTTTTTCATACTCCTATTAGCTAGAACTGTTTTAAATTTGAATAAGTCGTGCTAGGAGGACAATAACCCCAGTAGTTATCTTACGTTTCCTGCATTTTTATTTTATCTATTTTAATTTAGTTAGTGTTATTTCATTTTAGTATGTATATTTTCTTTTGTTTTTACGGAGCTCACCCCTGCAGGTCCTTCTTCTGGATGGCAGACGCTGCAGCTTTATCTTAATTCACACGCCAATCTTCTGGTATGCTCACTTGCTGAGCATTGGGTACTCTCTTTCCCTGGACTTCATTTTGAATTTCATGGTTAAATCTTGTGTTGGATTGTTTAGATTAAGTCTGGGAGAGAGCTGCTTCTCGTTACCCACTGTGCACGCACACGTTGCATTACATATTAGAAGTAATTTTATCTCATTTATTTAGTATTATTCATCTTCACTGCACACCACTACGCCCACTTTAGCGTGCACTCGCTTGTTTGTATGCTCCTGTATATTCAATTCTTGGTTGTGATGTAGAAATTGTTGTATTAGCCTAAAAATTACAAGATGGAGTGGCATGTTGACTCTTGTAGTGCTCTAGTTAAGTACTTGTGTCTTGCCTAGGAATTTGAGTAGAATTAGTTTTTATTTAAGCTTCTAATTTATAATTAGTAGATTTGCGTAGATTTTAATTTATTTTACTCAAAATGGTGAATGTGGTTGAATCTAGTGGTAGCGTGGTATTGTGTGTAGGCGAGCACGAGGTTCGTGTTGCTCGAGTCGGGATGAAGGATTACCTTTCTTGGGGGCTAAGAACTTGCCCCAAGTGACTCTCGAAGCATGGGTGCGAATGATTTGCAAGTTGAGCATGACGTAGGCCATCTATTTGGCAAGCTAGATCTTTGTTCTACCATTCCTATGTGCTAACCATTGCTAGCCTATTTTGTGCCTACCCGAACTTTTGGTTCAGCTCCACCATACTTCACCAAGGCCTAAAAGCTAATCCCATTATCGTTACTGAAAATTAATACAAAAGCATTATTGAATTGTAATTTTCCAATGCGGTGCGCTCTTGTGAAACTTTTGTGTTGACGTGGATATCTTAAAAAATCTATATGCTGAGATTCTTGCTAATAGATTTGGGGATATAAAAAAAGGGAAGGAAAAGAAAAAGAAAAAGCAAAGAGAAAGAAAAAAATATATCCCTAGCATTTTAATTGAAACATCAATCTCTATCGATTGGAGTAGGCCATGTGCACACACAGTTTCAAGGTCAAGTCTGGGGGTGTGTTGCATGTGTTTTATTGGGGGCTGCTATGATTTAACACTTTTTTGTGCTCATTTGGGTTGCGATTAGCCTTCATGTTTATCTTTGCATTCCAAACCGTAACCTAAGCCTCATATTAACCAAAAAAGTCCTATTGATTCATCTCGTAAGTTCACTAGCGTCGTGGAGAGAGTGTGACAGGGAGAGCTTATGGCTCTCGACGTTGATGGATTTCAATGGAGTTAATTCTGAGTTCCGGTCTTGGGTAACACTCCCCTTTGCGATTTGCTTACTTTCGAACTACGCGTGACCACAAGATTCACCAATATTCTATTTTTGAGTAAGAATAAATTCATTTTTACGCATTTACACTTTTATAAATTTTGCTAGCATATTAAGAAACTTCTTCTAATGATCTTTTACACACACAAGTATGCAACTTTGCATACTACTCCATGTTTGTAATGCTTTGGCTAGCTATGTTTTTCCTACTCTGCCGGATTTGTTTGCTCGGGACGCGCAAATATGTAAGTCTGGGGGTGTGATGAGTCCCATTTATATACACATATTTGGACTCATCTGGGCTTATTTTCATGCATATGCACTTCACTTTTAGTCCTTTATTGCTTATATTTCACTTGAACACATTTCTTCACAAAGTGCACTCTTCGGTCCCGTTTTGGTGTGCAATTGCGCGCTATGTTTGTTGGGGGTAAGCACATGGTGCTCCCAACCCTTTTTCTGTATTTAGATTGAGCTGGAAGGGTATTCCCAGCTGTGTGATTGCTTCTTGGTGCTGTGCAGGTGGGTAGAACAATCCATTTTGCCCAGATTTCATGTCTGCATGAATCGCACGGTCGTGCATTTTCTTGACACACAGTCGGATGCGATCGTGCGCTCTCATCAATGGCCCAAAGTAGCATTCTAAATTTGGTCATGCGTTTTTACGCACGGTCTGTTTTGATCGTGCGTGAGTAAAATCGCACGATCTTCCTTTTTTGTCTACAAAATTATGTTTTATTTTGTTCACGCACGGTCGTGCGTTTCTAAAACGCACGGTCATGCATGAACAAAATTCTGCACTCTTTCTATTTAAGCTGCATTTTTTTAGGTTTTCAGGACCCGATTCTATTCCGCCATTTCCATCGCAAGGAGAGCTTCAGCTCCGTTTTCTTCCACCCTTCCATGAGGGCTTTGCCCTAGGCCGCATCCATCATCCAAGAGCTTCCAAGAAGAGGGATCTAGCCCTACATCCATCATCATCCAAGGAGAAGGAAGATTTGGTCTTGTAGCCGGATCGTGACACGAAAAAGTCGGGCCATTGGAATGTAGTGACAGCCTTCTCTACCCCGGACGCAGTTGAGGACCGAGCTTGGACGCGGATTGACAACCCAGCGATTCCAACCGTGAATCTTCAACAAGGCTTCAGATTGGGTCGATTCCTTTGCTTTCCCCCTCTTTGTTTCGATAAATGTAACTAGATTCTCTATACTTTGATGATGTGCACTATAAACCATGATTTGTAATGTCTATTTCATTTTTATGAAATTAACTTGTTTATATGTGTGAATGAGGTGTGCCACCAAATCCACTCCACCCTCCACATCATTCCGCTAGCCTACTCGCCCATTCCGTGTGCCTACTCTTCCATCCGCTAAGCTAAGCGGTGCTAACGGCCCGTGTAATCCACCTCGACCCCGCCGGTGCGAACTATTCCATCCGCAAGCCTTCTCGTCCATCCGCCTAGTGAAGCGTGGCATAGCGGCCAGTGTAATCCATTCGCCTAATGAAGCAGCGCGCTCAAGGCCTGCATAGTTCGATTCCGCACTTACCACTCCATCCGCTTGCCTACTCGTCCATCCGCCCTTGCGAAGTAGTGCGTTCAAGGCCTACGTAGATTCCATCCCGCCTAGAGAAGCAGTGCGCTCAAGGCCTGCATAGGAGTAGTTGTAATTATTTTCTTTTATTTTCCATAAACCAATCCACCCCGTTCACATTTCACCCGACCTAAAGGACTTCGATCTCAAGTCCCTCCTCGAAAGTTAACTCCACCTTATTGTGTTCTTTCTAGATCGATACTCGGGGATTTGCTCCTCGTTTTATATTACTTGAACAATCGGTACACTGTCGTTTCGTGTCGCAGTCTTGCTACCGCCAATACCATGCTACCACTAGAAATTTTGTATGAATCATGTACATGCTAGTATGGACCTGTGATAATAATTTCATATTTATTTCTGTTGAGTTGTCTCCATAAATGAACCTTCATTTCTTAGTTTTATGTGGAATCGTAAAAGGACATGTTTATATAAATGTGCACATCGTTTGACAATCTATAAGATGTTTAGATTGGTGATAACCTCTCAATAAGGTTAATAGCTTTAATCGTGTTGGAACACGTTGAGATTTGTGCATGAGGATTGAATATTGGTGATACGTTCGTGCCTACTTATTTAGTAAAATATGAATATGACACCGTACACACAAGTAGTCTTACAAGATCTTGTAGAGTAATTTACATGTTATACACACGCTACTGCATAGAGTCATGATAACTCGGTATGGGTAGCATTGATGGCGTGGTGTGGATTATAAGATATGGTTATTTCTTATGGTGAAATGTTAAGGACCCGGTTGTTGGGGGCCTTGGATGTTAATTTGCATCGGTTGAAGTGGTGTGACGTGAAAGGTAAGAAGGCTCCATCCATGAGTCCTTGGGTGCTTGATAACATAGATTATGCATGAGAATTACTTGAATGTGCATGGTTTACACATGGTGGTGTAATGATACTGGTTGAAGGATTGCATGTGGCAGATCTACGGGCTCGCCAGTTGTCACACCAATGGGAGCTGGCAGATAGATCTTGGCCGGTTGGGCTGTGCTCTTTGTGTTTACTTCCAAGGACCCCATCGGTGCATAAAGACTGGTTGGGCTGTGCTCTTTGTGTTTACTTCCCAAGACCCATTCCGAGTCCAGTACGCAGGTGCTCTGTTGTTGTGTTCTTAGCATCGAGGCATATGTAAGGCCTATGTTGTTGGATCAATAGGCGCCCTTAGAGGGGGGGGGGTGAATAAGGGTTTTAAAAACTTATATTATATTTTGAAATACTTTGAAATAATGCGTGATTAAGAAGATGAGAAATCAAGTAAAATAATTGAAATAAAGTAGAGACATGTTTTATTAATATAAAATAAGGTTTTACAAAAGTTGATTTCTATAACGCTAGAAATCTGTGGCGAATAATAGTAAACTCTTTTTGTTTTCTATCCTGACTCGCATCCCTAGGAACCGGTGGCCCAAGCCTATCCTTCCCGGATTCGGCCTCAAGCCGCTCTAGCCAACCCTTCCCCGGATATGGCCTCGAGCACCCCCTAGACCTAACCTAGATCTAGTCACCAACATGAGGCGAATTTCCGCCCTAAGTCTTACCCAGACCTAGTCACCAACACGAGGCGATTTCTCTAACCGTTTACAAGAAATATGAAATGAAAATAATAAAAACTCCCTCTTGAAGAACTTCTGAAGTTGGAGACGAAGATCCGCTGTAGAATAAGCGTTGTAGAAGCGGACTTCATTTGGATCCGGCGTGAAGAGATTCTCCTTCAGAAATTCGCAGAACTTTGGTAGCACATCAACTTTCGGCCAAGGTATCCTCTGGAATTCTAGCACCCAATCTCTCTCTCTGATGTGTGTCTTAAATGATAGAAGAGGGGTCCTATTTATAGCCTCAGCGCTAGCACCTGCGCTAGTGCTACCGCCAGTGCTATCCCATTTTAGGACATATTCTGCGTGGCAGAATCTTCAATCCGAGGAAACATTTCTCTCTTGCCTTATGTGCTCCGCGCTACCGCCTGCGCTATCCGCTACCACCATGCGCTAGCTTCTTCTATATGTACTCCCGGAATTGCGCTAATCATCGCTAGCGCCGGGCGCTAGGTACTACCACCGGCGCTAGTGGGAATGTTGGATTTGATGGATCAAATTTGGGGGCAACCTTCTTATGTAATTCTTGAGTCAAATGGACTTTGTTTTCCTGCACACTTAAACACACAAGATCAAATACACATAGGATTTGTTATTCTCAAACCTAGGAGATGTGGAAGACCATGTTCCAACAAACTCCCCCTTTTGATAATAACAAATCCATTAATGACAAATCAGAGCATTAATATATAAGCATGATGAAACTTACTTGTGTGTGTGTGAGTGATGACTTAGGATAGTTATCGATTTTAGCATTTAGAATTGCTCCCCCTAAATACATGCTCCCCCTAAGTTAATGCTCCCCTAATATGTAAGCTATCATCTTTAATTAATCAAGTTAGTTTTTCATGTTGATATCGGATTTTATTTATCATGGAAGATCTCCCCCTTTTGTTATTAGCAAAAGTGGGTAAGGAAGCAAAACACAAAAAAGTTTTGATTAGAAGATAAAGGCATGATCGAGCTTTTTAGAGAGAATGAAATGATAAGGAGTTTTAGAATAATTTTTATAGAGATAGATTAGAGTTTTTAGCTTAAAGATGAACAATATAACATTTGCAAAGTAATACTTATTATAATGTTAGTTTTCTCCTTTATATAAGAGTTTTAAGCATAAAAAGGTAATGATTTCAAAATAACCAATCTACCCAGACAATATATCTACACCCTAGCCCCGTACTAAGTGACGGATGGGCATGAGGAGTTGCATACATGTCGTAGGTTGGGGTGTTAGTCCCATATGCAAACATTAGAAAAAAACTCAACCCAGCACTCTTTCCCCCCAGTGCCTCGCAAGGCCCCACTGGAACCCTCCCCGGTTAAGGACAAGACATGACTAGAGATAAGATCATCTAATGTCTACAATCCTACGCCCCCGCTATGGTGAGATATGTAATCATGAATAATAGATATTGGAAACATTAATCATTTAATTCTAATGATACGTTCATAGCCTATGAGTTTATATTTTTATTTGAATTTTTTTAAAGAAAAAAATCACAGAGCTAATTTGAAATCCATTAATAAATCAGAGTTTTTAGCATAAAAATGATATACGTGTTTAGAATAACCAATATAAATTCCACCAAGCAAGTCTACTACTTGTTGAAAAAGGAATTTTGAGATTTAAGACTTTGATATAAGCATGAAAGCGCAAGGTAAAAATATATGGTGATGATGCGGAAGACTTATAGAGATACAAGAAAACATCTTTTTTGTAATCATGATTATTCATAAGAAGAAATATGAGTTAAATTCAAAAAGGAAGATGTTTTTTTTTTGCAAATCAAGTTATTGTAAAATCTTTTGACAATAAAGTAACCAAGCATGAAAGAAATATATCAATAAGAGACTACTACAATGTTGATGAGTCCTGATCATATACACTTTTATGGACTCATATAGGCCTTTATTCAGTCTTTTCACCGCACTTTAGCCTTGTTATAGTTTATGTTTGATATTCCATGCTAGGTGCACTTCTAGGCCCATTTTGGTGTGATTTCATGCTTTCCTTCATTAGTAGTTTTCATGCTCCGTTAGGTGCCACTTTCAGTGGCTAGATTCGTGGTTGTGCTGGAATAGGAGTAGTGCAGGTGTTCCCGGTGCAATTTTGCACAGGAACACTGCGCACGATCACCAGTTCTATTGCGCACGACCACTGGTCGTGCGCCACTGATCGTGTGCACTTAACCCTTTTTTCATGAGTTCTGTTTGGTGCAGTGCGCACGACCACCTACGATAGTGCGCACGACCACCGGTTGTGCGCCACTGTTCGTGCGCACTTATCATTAATTTTATGAGTTCTGTCTCGACCAGTGCGCACGACCACCTACGATAGTGCGCACGACCACCGGTCATGCGTCACTGGTTGTGCGAACATTATATTTTATAAATTGCTTTTCTTGCAGGCTCCGTCCAGTCGGACGCACGATCACAGGATTCTAGTGCGCACGACCACTGGTCGTGCGCCAATGACCGTGCGCACTGTTTAATTCAGCGCCTATTTAATGACCTGTTCGCGAATTAGGTCGGAATTACGCCAGGGAACTTCGTTCAGTCCGCCGTTTTCGCCATTTCCAGAGGTTTTTCACCCCCTAGGCCTCCTCCATCATCCAAGGGCTTAAAGGAAGGGATTCTACACTCATTTTGATCACTAAGGAAGAAGTTCTTCGCATTAGACGTGGCCGGATGGTAAATCGCTGGAGAAGACGGGTCCATTGGGAGGTGTGACAGCCCTCCTTTACCCCGGACGCAGTTGGGACCAAGCTAGGACGCGGATTGACACCCCGGTGCTTCCTACCGTGAATCTACAACGAGACTCCGGATTCGGTCGTATCTCTTGCCCTTTTTCTTCTACTTGTGTGGTTGTATTTGTTGTAATCTCTTTATCTAGATGATGATCGCTATGAACCATGTTTAGTATTATTTATTTCATGTTTATGGAATCAATTTGTTCATTTGTGTTAATGAGTTGCGCCCCCATTGATTTTCCGCCCCACCACCGTGTCCGGTGCCGCACTAGCAATTGCTAGTGGCGTGCTTGTCGAAGAGGTGCTTGCGACCCTCACTCCGCTTGCCTACTCGTTCATCCGCCCTTGCAACGCAGCGCGCTCAAGGCCTGCCTAGTCTCCATCCCGCCAAGCGAAGCATTGCATAGCGGCACTGCATAGGAGTAGTTATAATATTATATTTTATTATTCGCAAACCAAACCAACCATCCATTGTAACACCGACCAAGGACTTCGATCTCAAGTCCTTCCTCGAAACCTAACTCCACCTTACTGTGTTCCTCAAGAGACCGACACTCGGGGATTTTCCCCATTATTATTACTTGCGCGACCGGTGCACTTGCCGAAATCATCGCATCAAGTTTTTGGCGCCGTTGCCGGGGAATACAGTCGTGTGAGTTTTCTGGAGAGGGAGAATTTGAGAGAAAAGCCTTCCATTTGTAAATTGCATCTTTTATTTTATTTTTGTTCTTTTTATTCTATTTTTTGTTCTAATTAGGTTGCTTTAGTAATCTTTGTTAGGTGTAGTATTTTGCACAATAGCATTTTTTATTTTGAATCGTTTTATCTCCTCACTATGTGGGCACATTTCAATTTCCGTTGCCGTTGGTGTAGAGATACCTCCCACTCTAGTGATGAATGCCCTACGGAGAATAGTAGGCATAATTCTTATAGCCCAGCATATGGAGCACCGACTTCGTCTGGTACTCCATATGGTGCCCGTAAGTCTTATGGCTACTCTGCTGAGCCTTTACCGTCGTACTTCTTTTCGGCTCCAGCTCCCGCTGTGCCAAAGAAGCCCGCAAGGCAGTGCCGGTTTTGTCAGAGCACTGATCATGTCCTGAAGGACTGTGCCGAGTATCTTCGCCAATTGGACGAGGATGACAAACCGGACATCCGGATCGTCCCAACTCCTAACTCTGGCGGCACACCTTCAACGTCCGGTTATGTGTCTTTGTCACCTTCACATCTTGAAGGGTATGGCATGGACATGGTCACCGGATGTGCGGCTGATCTATGCACCGACACTGCTGAGCCTATTCTCCATGTGCATCCAGCACTTCTAGTGGATTCGATTCTTCCCCCTATTGTGCATTCTATTCTCGTCTCCGACGACATTGTTGATGATGTGTCGCAGGATGAGGTGGGTGATCTGAGTGTTGTGCCTATTCCTATGGAGGAGGACAACCTTCTAGGTGAAGAGGAGTTTTCCTCAGCACCGGTGGAGGAATTCCAAGTCCTAAGCCTGGCCACCATTGATCCCGCCGAATCTTGTAGCATTGATGACAATGCTAACATTACTTTACTTCCCCAACCTGATGGGAGTGAGACCGGGGTCACTCCCCCGATTGACGATGATTTATGTTCTTCGCCTTATTTATTTCTTGATCCCCTTCCTTCATCTGAGTCTGTGCAGGTTGAATCTTCACAGGTACTTCAGGAGGACTTGGAGCTGTTTGCTCAAGTCAATGATGCGAGCATCCTCTCATGCGAGGAGGTTTATTCCCCCTCCGTAGAGGAAGCTCCACTCATTGCCTTTCCCTCCTGCCACCTTGCTGTTGATGATACCTTGCTAGGCAAGGATGTGTTTTGTGAGATGAGTGAGGACCAGGCCTCCTCCTTTTCTTTCATTCTCTACCCTCTACCTGTGAGGAGCAGGTATCTATATTTAGGTAGAGGGGTGACTGTTCTATCACCGTATCGGTACCCGCAACCGAATCGGATATTGGAGCAGTTACCCGTGCATTTTCTCTTCCATAGGCCCATTAGCTAGAACCTTTATGTTTTCAAATAAGTCGTGCTGGGATGACAGTAACCCCAGTAGTTATCTTTCTTTTTCCTGAACTTTTATTTCGTTTAGTTTAGTTAAGTTATTGTTAAGGCTGTGAATGTTTCGCTGCTTGTGCTGATTCCTGGTTGTGCGTAAACTGCACGGTGGATGGAGTTTTTACTAAAATCTTGGCCGCCTGGAAAATTCCTAGGGCGCACGATCACTGGTCGTGCGCACTACTTATCGCGCACGACCACTGGTCGTGCGATCGGCCCAGATTTTTTTTTATAAAAAGCCCGTCCGCCCGAGCCTTAGCGCACATTCTAGGGTTCTCGTCTTTCGTCGCCCGTGCGCCGTTTCCGCTGGGTTGCCGCCGATCGTGCGCCCCTCTTCCTTCCGGTGAGCCCACTTTCGATTCTCCTCTTTCCCTTGCCCTCCTACCACCATGAGCTCTAGAGATCGCCACAACGTCTACCAACGCTCCGGCCGCCTTTCTGCTTCTCCTGCTCAGATCCTTGCTCGGATGGCTACTTTTTCTAAGGATTCGCACACGCAGCGATTCAACTCTCTCAAGGAGAAGCCATTCCTGTCACAGCGTCTAGTGGATTGGAATGAGCTGAATTCCATCGGCGACAATGGAGAGTTGGGGGAGGCCGTCCGCCAACGCTATTCATTCGATCACTGGAGTGGGGTGTTTGAGTGCAATGACCTCGGCTACCGGGAGCTTACCTTGGAGTTTCTTGCAACGTTTGAGTGGGATGTTTTGCCCTCCGGTCAACGTCCAGGAAAGTGCTCTTTCCGAATGATGGGCAAGGTCTTCACTCTATCCTTGTCGGAGTTGGCGGTGCATGCTGGCTTCTACACTGAAGGTGAGGCTGCGGCGATTCCTTTTCTGGATTTGAATGTCTCCTTCCCTGATGGCGTCACCCCGCGTGCTGCGTGGTGTGCTCTCACGGGTCGTGATGAAGAGTATGTTGCCAGGAAAAGCAAATCTACCTCGATCGTCGCGCCTACTCTCCGATTCCTGCAGCATGTCCTTAGCCACTCCCTTGTCGCCCGTGCCCTCAGTCAGAACGTGGTGGGGTGGCAAGATCTGATCTCCCTTTATAGTATGGAATTTCGGCAGCCCTTGCATCTTGGCTACATGCTAGCTTTCTTCTTCCATCACGAGGCCACCTACGGTCTCACTGGTGCCATTGGTGGTGCCTACTATATTACCCACATTGCAAAAAGCCTGGGGGTTTGGAGTCATCTGCCTCAGATGGTGCAGGTGACTGCGCCCTCCTTCATCACTCGGGCCACCATGGTGAGTTTTCATTTACTGCGGGTCGTGGGGAAGAAGAGTAGTAAACGCTTTGTGGTCGTGATGCCGGGAGATGCGCCTAGGGAGAGGCAAGGCGACGAGGAGCACGGAGAGCCGGCTGAGCCGCCGACTGCTTGCCGAGAGATAGCCCTTCCGCAGCCGCGGAGTCACTCATTTCAGCAGGAGCAGAGAACCAAGGAGGAGGGCAGTTCTTCAAGAGCACCGGAGGTCCCAAGTTTCAATCAGCGCCTCTCCGATTTGGAAGCGAACCAATATTGGTTGACGGATTTTGTTTATCAGCAAGCATTGCGGGGAGGACTAAATATTCCCCCACCTCCTGGTCGGGCCGCATCATCTTCTAGACCTCCGCCGTCCGTTGTTGTTCTAGATAGCGACAGCGACGACGAGTGATCTTTCTCCCTGTGTGCGAGCTATTCTAAGCCTTGTTATCTTTTTTTTTTTCTTTTCTTGCTGCTGTTTCGGTCTTTTGTTGAGTCGCTCGAACTTATTCCCTTTTGTTAATTGTAATTATAACATTTTGCTTTTGGATGCCCTTCTGGGCATAGTTTTATGAATTTAGCATAATTTGTTCCATTTATTATGTGTGCGAGTGCTTAATTTTAATTGCAGGAACAGGTTCACTTCCATGAGTGATAACCCAGATTTCTTGATTATTAGTGCTCTCACATGTTTAGTTCAGTTTTTACTATTTTTGCTGTTTCTAGTGTGTCACTTTCAGGTGGCCTTTGTTCCTTGTGATGGCGGATGTTGCGGACTGCTCTTGTTCGTAAACGCCAATCGTCTGGTATGCTCAATTCTGAGCATTGGGTAACACTTCCTCTCCTCTTTTAGCTTCCAATTTCTAGATATATTGTTTAGACTAAGTCTGGGGGAGCGTATGTTGTCATTCAATGTGCACGAGTTGCACTGCACACTAGAAGTTTGTTCCTTTTGTATCCTTGTCATTATCATTGTTTTCATGCTTCACACACCACTTCACCCACTTGAGTGCGCGCTTATCTTTTTGTTGTTGTTCCGGTTAAACTATTTTGGTTGGAATGTGAAATAGGTTGTTAACTTAGAAATTATTATTTGGAGTGCGATGTTGACTCGTGTAGTGTTCTAGTCACTTCGCATGATATGGTAGAATTTGAGTAGAACTAGATTGTCTCTATGCATCTAATTTATGTTTAGTATTTCTGCGTAAATTTAGATTTGTTATACTCAAGTGGTGAATTTGAATGAAATTGACGATAACCCGGTGTAGTGTGTGTACGAGTGCTAGTCGTGTGTTGCTCGGGTCGGGAGGAAGGTTTACCTTTCTCGTGGGCTAAGAACTTGCCCCAAGCGACTCTTGAAGCATGGGTGAGAGCGACTCGTCGAGTTAAACATGATGTAGGCCACCCTTTGGCTAGTTTGAGCTTTGTTATTCCATGTCCTTTTCGCTCACCTTTGCAAGCCAAATTTGTGCCTACCATTCCTTTGTTCAGCTCCTCTTCATCCACCAAAGCCCGAAGCTTATCCTACACCCGCAACCAAATTGCTCTTTAACTGCGCTCATAATTCTCAACTTGTGTGATGTTTGGAATCATTGTGTTATGAAGGGGGAATAAAGTCTATTTGCTGATTTTGAACCAACCGGAGGATACGTAATAGAAGCAAAGTATGTTAAAAGAAAAAAAAAATATATCTAGAAAAAAAAAGAGTATGTTGAAAAGAAATCCTTCCGAGCTAAATAGAAATCTGTTGGTATTTGTGAAGTAGGCCGTGTGCACACCTGGTTTTCATGATTAGTCTGGGGGTGTGTTACACGAGCATAGTTGTTGGTCGTGTGTGGTGCAGCGTTCCGTTAGCTCACTTGGGTTGCGTAGCCATCATGTTTAAATTTGAATACCATACCGTAACCTAAGCCCCAACTTAATCCTATAAGTCCTATTGATTTGACTTGCGAGTTTGCTAGCGCCGTGGAGAGAGTGTGACCGGGCGAGCGTATGGTTCACGACGTTGATGGATTTCAGCGGAGTTATTCCTAAGCCCCGATCTTCTGCAACACCCGCCTCAGTGTCGTGTCACTTTCATACCGGGCATGATCGTTCAAATTCTTCATAATTCACCAACTGAGTATAACTAAATCCTTACTTACGCTTTAATACTTTTGTAAATTAGTTAGCATAGTTAGAATCTCCTTCTACTAGAATCTCTACTCGCATGCGTATGTTACTTCGCACCGTACTCCTTTGTGTAATTCTCTATGTTAACTCTCGTTTTCACATTCCGCCGGATTCGTTTGCTCGGGACGCGCAAACAGTTAAGTCTGGGGGTGTGATGAGTCCTGATCATATACACTTTTATGGACTCATCTAGGCCTTTATTCAGTCTTTTCACCGCACTTTAGCCTTGTTATAGTTTATGTTTGATATTCCATGCTAGGTGCACTTCTAGGCCCATTTTGGTGTGATTTCATGCTTTCCTTCATTAGTAGTTTTCATGCTCCGTTAGGTGCCACTTTCAGTGGCTAGATTCGTGGTTGTGCTGGAATAGGAGTCGTGTAGGTGTTCCCGGTGCAATTCTGCACAGGAACACTGCGCACGATCACCGGTTCTATTGCGCACGACCACTGGTCGTGCGCCACTGATCGTGTGCACTTAACCCTTTTTTCATGAGTTCTGTTTGGTGCAGTGCGCACGACCACCTATGATAGTGCGCACAACCACCGGTCGTGCGCCACTGTTCGTGCGCACTTATCATTAATTTTATGAGTTCTATCTCGACCAGTGCGCACGACCACCTACGATAGTGCGCATGACCACCGGTCGTGCGTCACTGGTCGTGCGAACATTATATTTTATAAATTGCTTTTCTTGCAGGCTCCGTCCAGTCGGACGCACGATCACAGGATTCTAGTGCGCACGACCACTGGTCGTGCGCCAATGACCGTGCACACTGTTTAATTCAGCGCCTATTTAATGACCTGTTCGCCAATTAGGTCTGAATTACGCCAGGGAACTCCGTTCAATCCGCAGTTTTCGCCATTTCCAGAGGTTTTTCACCCCCTAGGCCTCCTCCATCATCCAAGGGCTTAAAGGAAGGGATTCTACACTCATTTTGATCGCTAAGGAAGAAGTTCTTCGCATTAGACGTGGCCGGATGGTAAATCGCTGGAGAAGACGGGTCCATTGGGAGGTGTGACAGCCCTCCTTTACCCCGGACGCAGTTGGGACCAAGCTAGGACGCGGATTGACACCCCGGTGCTTCCTACCGTGAATCTACAACGAGACTCCGGATTCGGTCGTATCTCTTGCCCTTTTTCTTCTACTTGTGTGGTTGTATTTGTTGTAATCTCTTTATCTAGATGATGATCGCTATGAACCATGTTTAGTATTGTTTATTTCATGTTTATGGAATCAATTTGTTCATTTGTGTTAATGAGTTGCGCCCCCATTGATTTTCCGCCCCACCACCGTGTCCGGTGCCGCACTAGCAATTGCTAGTGGCGTGCTTGTCGAAGAGGTGCTTGCGACCCTCACTCCGCTTTCCTACTCGTTCATCCGCCCTTGCGACGCAGCGCGCTCAAGGCCTGCCTAGTCTCCATCCCGCCAAGCGAAGCATTGCATAGCGGCACTGCATAGGAGTAGTTATAATATTATATTTTATTATTCGCAAACCAAACCAACCATCCATTGTAACACCGACCAAGGACTTCGATCTCAAGTCCTTCCTCGAAACCTAACTCCACCTTACTGTGTTCCTCAAGAGACCGACACTCGGGGATTTTCCCCATTATTATTACTTGCGCGACCGGTGCACTTGCCGAAATCATCGCATCAAATGTTATTTTAATTCACAAATTCAAGACATACCAAACATTGTAGAGAACATGCTAGGTTATCTAGTGCATTTCATAAATAAAAAGTAGTATAGAATTAGCATTAGGATCCAATACTCATGAGAAGAAGTGTTATGGAAGATAATGATGTGCACATAAGTGTATTTTGAATAGAGTAAACAAATGTTTTAATCAAAAATACAAGAAATATGTAAAGTAAAGAGCATAATAAAACACAAATAGTTTTACTTCCACAAACTTCAATGCACAAAAAAAATATACAACTACCAAGGTGCTTTACACATACAATGCTCATTAAGACTTATCACGGTGCAAAGTAGTGCTTGGGGGATCACATATTTTATTTTATTTTAATGTTGAGACTAGTGATCCGGTGTACTTAAGAGTAAGTGGTTTTTATTTTGAAAGAAAGATATGGTTTGCACAAGATACTTTACTATTCTTTCCAAGGTGCTTAACCTCACAACGCTTATTAAGACTTATCAGGAGGTTCAAGTAGTGCTTGGTGGAGTTATCTTTGTCACTTTATTTTATGATTTTTGTTTTGTACAAAGATCTCCGAATACACTTGTTTTGCAAACCAATATAATTTATGAAAACATAACCACTTTTCTTAACTTTTAAAAGTGCAAACAAAGGTTGTTTAGGTAAGATACTTGTGCAGTTTTAATTCATTGTACTATTACAAAACATACACAAGCATTCTTAGATTAAAAACATATGTAGACAATGCCAAAAAAAGTGAGTGAATAAATACCATTATCAAACATAAAACATTTACTCATACTTAGAGGCATGCTAAGCTTAGGTTCTACATAATTTTTACAATATAATTTATGCACATGAGTTTAGAAGTACCAAGGCATGATAAAGACAATGTTCAAAGTAGTTTGAAAATATGAATCACAACATTGTAGAATGTCTTAAATGATAGAAGAAATCATGCTTGATTTTCTCAATAAAGTCCATACAGTATTTTTGATATTTTTGCGAAATAATTTTAATTTAAAGTTTGAACTCTTATAATTTGATCTTGGACTTCCCGAGGTCTACCTTGTGAGGGGTTCGTCCGTTACTAGGAGATGTGATGGGATGATAACCCAAATCCTCCTTTCGCAAGATACATGTAAGTAGAAAATATAAGTTCACAAAAATACTTGTTCATATTTTTTTTTTGTTTTGTATTTTTGTATTTGATTTTTGCATATAGAAATCAAATAAATAACCAAAGAAAGAAAAAAAATATTTTTTTTTTGTAATTTTGTATTTTAATTTTTCAAAAATCAATTATAGGTATAAATGCAAAAATGAGTAGTACATATAAAATAATATATTTTTAGTAATTTTTCAAAATTTTAAAAACACCAAAAATTTGACACTCGAGCTAGCGCCGGCGGTAGCGCTAGCGCGGCAAACAGTACACTGATTTTCAAGATTTTGGAAATTTTGATTATGAATCTTGATTAAGTGTCCCAAGAGTAGTTTCATGCAGAAATTTCAGAATTTTTGGAGATGTCTAGATAGTGCAAATTGCATGACACATTAATGATTTTTATATGACTTTACCAAATATACATTGCATGAGATATATTTTATTATATCTTCATTTTAATCTTTCTAAGGCTTATATTTGTCAATTATGGTGTAAGTTGAAAATGATAAGAGATGTAAGCACAAGATGTCATGTTCGAATAAGCCAAATAAGCATAATTTAAATGATTAGTATGATGTTTATGCAAAGAATATCATGGATAAGCCCTAGATAATAATACCCACTCTGAATATCTTGGTAAACATATAAAGTCTAACATAGACATAAATATTCTTTAGGTGACAATATTAGTATGATAAGTTTGAGATTAATGTTATGCCAAAGTTTGATAGTGTTTCAACTTATAGACCAAAAATGAAGTGAAGATTCAATTTGATTTGATCTTATTGATATCAAGATGATTCTAAGGTCTAAACTTGAAATAAATCACAATACACACATAATACACCAACCATGGTAAACAATTATAATATCAATTGTCATCATATAATTCATATAGATGTGATAGAAATAGTTGTTTTTAGAAGATATTTGATGTGAGTTATGATATATGATTTTAGAGAATTTTAGCAACGGACATCAATAGATCATGGCGGTGCGAGTGAATTCACTATTCATTATGAAGGTAAATTCTTTCAATACATTTTAGTGATTTTCTTTATAATTTAGATAAATATCTCATAACAAATTTAGATTGATTCATATGGATAATATAAGATATTTAGAAGCAATGAATATAAGAATAAAAGATAGGTCATCAAAATAAAATATGATTTTGAATTTTGATCAATTTGATTTATAAGATCATATTTCCTATAATATATAAGATGACTATAACATGATAGCTTAAAAAGAAAACAAAAAGAAAAAAATAGAAAAGACATTAAAATACATCATGAAGTAGAAATTTGTATATTTCAATTTGAAAATATTCTACTTCATGTATTTGGATGATACTAGTAGATGAGAGATTTGGGTATCCAAAGGGAACCAAGTGTAACGGTTCCTTTAGGTACCCAAATATAGCGTGATAATTTTTGGGGAGAAAAATGAATGAATTCTTTCAAGTGGAGTTTATGTTTCATTTTTTATTTTGGGTCTCCATTCATATTTTGATTTAATATTATGCATCAAATTTCCATATTCATTAAACTTAGGTTTAAAATAATAATCACTTTTGAAATTATATTTCATAGGGAATTTGTGCACATTAGAATTTAATTTGGGAGATACATAATGTGGGTTAGAATTCGTTATGTTTGTGTGATTAAACATTCTACTAGGTGCATGTTTAATATGTTTTAACATACTAGTAGAAGTTTTACACATGTTTGATGATAAACTAGAAATAAGATATTTAAAATTATTTAATCCTTTTTGAAAGAGTGATTTTAAAGATTCTAGTTTATGAGATAATATTATTTTTGTTTATCAATTTTTCGTTATGTTCTTTTGAAATTAAAAGTTATTTTTCTAAATCCTTGAATTCTTTTTTAATATTATTATAATCAAAATAAGGTGTATAGTTTTCAAATGAAGAGCATGATTGAGATTCAAACACATCCTTTTTGGATTCTTCATTCACATTTGCTTTCAAAGTTTTATTTTTTAAACGTAATTACTCATTAGCAATTATTAATTTCTTCATTCTACGTTTAGCATTTTTTTGTATATGGAAATAAGAAAAAGAATTAGACTTTCTTACAGCGCAATCGGAAGAGGCAAGATGTGACATGACGTTCCTTTGTCGTCTTCTAGGCCTTCCTTCTTTATAGATGAATTTTCATCTTCTCTTGATGAATTGTTCTCTTTGGCTAAGTCAATTTCCATGATTTCTATGATTTTGCTACACGAGAGATTTTCTTGAATAATGGTGGATGCTTGTATGTCCTTCTCTTCCTGTGTTTGTTTCATACCTGCAAGAGGAAGATCATAAGTTATCTCAAGAAAATTCGACATCTCGTATGCAGTAGGAAAAGTATGAATGAGTTTGGAAATATTTTGATCTAACGCACAAAATAGACTATTCATAGATTTTGCATTTAAAACCATTTCTTTTTTATTTAATACGCTAGGTAGCTTTTTAATAGTAATATTCCAAAAAATTTCATCTAACGCTTTAAGAAAATTTTCCATTAATATTTTTCATCCTTTAAAATTTCTTCCTTCAAATAAAGATGGTGCTAGTGATTTTCCTTCTTCGTAAAAATTTACCCCACTAGTAGAAGCGAGATCATGAGATGCCATTATTCCCAGTTGTTAAGCTGATTTGGAATAACCTCGCTCTGATACCACTTGTTGGATCGGTAGGCGCCCTTAGGGGGGGGGGGTGAATAAGGGTTTTAAAAACTTATATTATGTTTTGTAATACTTGAAATAGTAAGAGATCAAAATAGTGATTTTGAATAAAGATCTAAATTGTTTTATAATAAAAGAGATGATAATAAATAATTTAGAGAAATGAAGAACAAATCATTTTTATTACAAAAGGAGAGACATGATTACTATTAATAAAAATGATTTACAAAACTAGATTTCTATGACGCTAGAAATCTAAGGCGAATAATAATAAAACTCTTTTTCATTTTCTATCCCGACTCGTATCCCCACGAACCGGTGGCCCTAGCCTATCCTTCCCCAGATACGGCCTCAAGCCGCTCTAGCCAATCCTTCCCCGGATATGGCCTCGAGCACCCCCTAGATCTACACCCTAGACCTAGTCGCCAACACGAGGCGAGTTTCTGCCCTAAGTCCTACCCAGACCTAGTCGCCAACACGAGGCGAATTCTCTAACAGTTACAAAAGATATGAAATGACAATAATGTAAAAACTCCCTATATGGATCTCTTGGAGAAGTAGACGAAGACCCGCTGAGTATGATCGTAGTCGATACGGTCTTTCGTCACGAAGATGAAGAGTGTTGAAATCTTCTCCACGGATCGCCTTAAGCCTTCATGGATTTGTGGGAGTATCTCTCTGAACCTTCCTCTCTATGCTGTGGCACGAAGCTCTGGAATTTTGGATCTCAAGAGGTTGAGGAAGACGGAGCCAAGGGGTCCGTTTTATAGCCTTGGATCTAGCGCCTGCGCTAGTGCTACCGCCGGCGCTATCCCATTTTAGGACATATTCTGCGCTGCAAAATCTTCAATCTGAGGAAACAATTCTCTCTTGCCTTATGTGCTCCGCGCTACCGCCTGCGTTATCGGATACCTCCAGGCGCTATCTCCTTCTATATGTGCTCCCGGAATTGCGCTTAAGCATTCTTTTCGTCAATCGAATTTTCGTCGAACGCAGTGATAAGCATTTCGTCGAGTGCAGCTTACAGTTCGTCGAGCGAAAGCTAGCGCCAGCGCTAGTACTAGCGCGCCGCAGTAGAGTAAGCAGTTCGTCGAGCGCCAGTTTGCATCTCAGCGGTTTGGTTTCGTCTCAGCGGTTCCTTAGCGCTAGCGATACCGCCGGTGCTAGTAGGAGTGTTGGATTTGATGGCTCACATTTGGGGGCAACCTTGTTATGTAATCCTTGAGTCATGCGGACTTTGTTATCCTGCACACTTAAACACACAAGATCAAATACATATAGGTTTTGTTATTCTCAAACCTAGAAGATGCGGAAGACCATGTTCCAACAATAGGTTTTGACCGCCTGAGACTCGAAATCTCCTGTCGCCGACCGCCTGAGACTCGAAAGCTCCGCCTACATTCGGCAGTTTTGAATGCTTTTCCCACTTCGGACTCAGTTCTTGAATTTCTAACCAAGTTTTGAATAGGTTTCTGAAGTTTCTCCTGCTCATGGGGTTTCTAACCTGGATTTGCCCTTTGTGTTCTTCTTTTGCTAAGCAGGCGTTTAATTCGCCAGTTTTGAATGCTTTTCATGTATATTTTAGAGATTTTGTTCATGATTTTTGATAGTAATCTCTTTTTAGTTTTGGTTTAAGTCGGCAAATGCTATATTCTGAATTTCATAAACTCCGCCACAGATTTAGCTAGATGTCGCGTGTAAGCAGCATTCGATCAAGCTACATTAAGTAAAACTTCTGCAGAAGAATGTCGGATTTCCATGTTAGTGTTGAAATTCTATTATTATCTTTAGTTTGTATTTTTTTAGTCATTTCATTTCCTTTCTATAAATAGCATCTTTTTGAACCAGCAAACTTATGCACATGACATTTTACAAGATGCAGGAATGGTTAATTGCCGGACTAGTGACATACCCATTGAACAAAATCACAAACTCAATGATTATGATGGAAAACTTATTGAAGATCCAGTATTATATCGGAGAATCACAGGGAAGCTTATTTACTTAACCGTCACCAGACCTGATTTGCATTACTCTGCATATTTTGAGCCAATTCATGGCAAAGCCAAGAATTCCACACATGAATATGGCTCTGGAAGTCCTACGATATATAAAAGGAACCATTAGTCGGGGTACAGTCTTTCCAGCAACAAATGATGATTTAAAATTAGAGGCATTCTGCGATGCCGATTGGGCTGCTTGTCCTATTATACGCAGGCCTGTTTCCGGTTTTTGCATAAAACTTGGTGGGAGTTTGATTTCATGGAAAACAAAAAAGCAGAATACCGTGTCCAAATCCTCAGTAGAATCTGAATATCGAGCCATGGCTAATGTCTGCTGCGAGTTAACCTGGATCCTTAATCTTCTCACTAATTTGCAAGTTATTGGATTGACTCCGGTCTCATTACATTGCGACAATCAAGCTGCCCTACACATTGCGTCCAATCCTGTCTATCATTAAAGGACTAAGCACATAGAGCTAAATTGTCACTTGGTTCGAGAAAAAATGCAAGCCAAGATGTTTGCTCCATAATATGTTTTGACCAAATTTCAGCTTGCAGATATTTTTACCAAAGCTGTTGGAAAGAATACATTACAAACATTACTCAGCAAGTTAGACATTTGCGATGAGCTGCAAATACTAAATTGAGAGGGGGTGTTGAAATTCTATTATTATCTTTAGTTTATATTTTTTTATTTTAGTCATTTCATTTCCTTTCTATAAATAGCCAGGGATCCCCTGCTTTATGTTGTAATAAGAACTACCGCTAGCCCTACAGTTTTCATTATTGAGTTATTTTCTCCCGCTCTTTATTTCTGAGATCTCTCCCGTTCTTCTTCTCTGTTGTTTCTTAACAGTTAGATGCGTGGAAACCGGGCAAACAAAGATCAGAAATGTCCCCATTGCTGTAACTCCCGAAGGATTCTGGAGTTGTCCCGCACCAGTCGTGTTGAAGGACATATAAATCCTTCAAAGATTATCATGTTATTTGTTAAATTTATTATGAACTTTGGACTGTTATTGTTAATTAAATCTGATTTCTTAGGTTCTGAATTTTTTTATTTAAATTTGGGCTGCCAATATCCGTCGAGCTGTCAATATCGACTTTTCGGATGCTATTATAAATAGGTTGCAAATTATCATTCACGGACTGCCAATATAACGACCCTTAATTTTCTACTTTGGCCTAAAATCTTGTAATATAAAAATACTTCTTATATATTTAATAAATACATATAATAGTATTTAGTAAAATTATCTCTACAAGTTATAATATATTTATTTTCACCTCTAATGAGTTAATAATTTGTGTTGTACACATACGAGTGAATCAACCTTAAAGATTTACCGATATCATCTTTTTTATACAATCAAAATTTCTATATCTTAATACCATGCCAAAAATTAGTAGACAAAAGACAATTATCCTTAAAATTTTTTGATCAACTTCAAAAATCAATCATATTTAATTTGAATAATCTATCCGAAGCAAAACTTTTTCCAGTATAATTATTATTTGGAGTCAATACAACTTTATTTGACTTAAATACAAGTATATCTTCCCTTTCTTCTCCAACAAAGATCCACTAACTAAATTCTACCTAACTCTTGGCACAAAAAGAAAATCTTGCAAGACTAATATCTTCCCAGATATCATCCATAGATCCACTTGCGTGTATACAAGGATTTGTGTGAAAGACACATCACCTAGAATCACGCTTCATCATTAATGTCCTAAAATATGATAAAACAAGAACGATCAAAATAAATATGAATATTTCCTCTAAAATCAAGCCGCCCATGAGAAGAACAAGAAGAAGGATAAGCCTATAATCTAATTTGAAGATAAATTGATATTGTGCTTGAATCATATTGGCCTGGGGTTACCATATTTCAGGTTGTAGAGTTTTTGGTGAACATGTGCGGAAAAACTTCTTATGGTTCATACCTTTAGGTTTGATGTGATAACTGATGAAAGTATTACCATGAGATTCAGTGAGGTTAACTTTAAGAGCATGATCTTTGAGAGCTTTCAAAAAGTTGCTTATGCTCCTCCTTTATGCAAATAACATTTTAAGCTTGAGCACATGTAATATTAGCTTTGATCATATCTAAGCATAATGTTGAAACAAGATAATAAATAAGTAGAGAATTTATAAGGCATGTTACTAAATAATTCTCGAATACGCCTCGCCAACATATTCTGGTTCGCCGCCATCTTGTTAATCAATTTGAAGACATCAATGTTGAATTTGTGAAAGTTAAACATATTGTAGCATTATATACCCACATTGTAGAAATTATAACACATTTGAAGTGTGTACCATCATACAATATTGAAGGAATACATACTATATATTATCTGATAAGAAACTAAGAAATTGAAGTGTGTACCATCTTTCTGAGATTTATTCTCTACGCACATCATTCAACTTCATCACAATCTAAGGAACTCTAATATTTACAAATGGAGCACAATTATATATATATATATATATATAATTAACTTTTCTGATATAATTATAAATATAATAAAATAAATATTCAAAAAGGTCCACTTGGATTCACATTTTTACTAGAGGATTTCCAGCAACATATCCCCGGTCAATCAATCTATACCGTCCTTAAAGGGCCCAGAATCATGAAGAATTTTCATGGCAAGTTTTACCTGCAATGATAAAAAAAAGGGTCAGTGATAATTAGATGCAAAGAAGAAAAATAGTCCAGAAAGCACGACATAATATGATAATATAACTTGATAATCCAGGAACAATACATTCCAGCATAGTATTAAACGGAATCATTTTTAACCTACACGAGCAGTAGTCTAAAAAAAAAGGCAATTGTTAACCGCACCCCAATTTTGACTATCCGCAACCCATTTATATGAAGCATTACACATTTTTTTAGAAATACGCCTTGTACAAGCATTTTTAGAAAAAGTGTACAACACGAAAGTTGTAGATATCGTCGATATCTACAACTTTCATGTTGAACACTTTTGCTAAATATGCACGCACAAGACGTATTGCCGCTCGAATTGAAACATGGGCATAACTATAACGAATCTTTGGAAATACACATTGTGCGTGCATATTTAGCAAAAGTGTTCAACACGAAAGTTGTAGATCTCGACGATATCTACAACTTTCGTGTTTAACACTTTTCCTAAAAATGCTTGTACAAGGCGTATTTTCAAAAAAATGCGTAATACTTCATATAAAAGGGTTGCGGATAGCCAAAACTGGGGTGCGGTTAACAATTGCCTAAAAAAAACGGCTCAATCAGTGTTAGCCCCCCTGCAAATGGGAAAATTTTTACCTTTGAAAAATTGTTTTTTATTACAATATAATTATTTTTTATTAAAAATATTTATAAAATATTAATTAAAATTTTTTTACAAATATTTTAAGATCCTAATTATGCATAAAAAATAATATCCGGCGGGTATCGGGCTTTGTTAAAATCTGACCGGTAATTCGATCGAACATCGTGTTTTCTGGGCCGCCCGATAGCAGATCGGATGAATATGATTTCACCCGCAGTTTTCTCATTTACGGGTCCGTACGTAAAAATTGCTCCTGCAAATGGCATCTGACCACCAATTGTGGAGCGTCAACAACATTCCTTCCGCACTCCAGGAAGGCGGAAAATACCTTACTTAGCCTAGAAGTGGTTAATGATTGAAGAAAAAAATATAACAAGAAAGCTTTTATATTACAGTTAAATATTAAAGGCTCTGTTTAGAATTCCCGTGCTTTGTTTGCTTATCTTGTTAATAGTAGGGGTGAAAATGTGTGAGCTCTAGTTAATTATTTTGAGCTAGAATTAGCTCGAGCTTGTATTGAACGGCACGAGCTCAAAGCTCGAGGCCTATATTTTGAGCTCGAGATGTTCACGAGCTCGAGATACTCATGAGTTCGAGTCAAGTTGCTCACGAGCTTTTTTTGCTTTATATAATTTAAAAAACATTAAAAAAAACTCGAGAGCTGGCTCACGAGCTGATGACAAGAATATGTGAGATCGACTCGTCGAGGTTAACATACTCAAGCTCGAGTCGAACTTTTCTCGTGTCAACTTATCGAGCTCACGAGCCTGCTCAACACAACTTGCACCCCTAGCCAATAGTATATTAATATGCCATATTATGTCATTATATAATATAAAAACGCAGGAAAAAGCTTCATTAATCTTTTCCTTCATGCCTAATCAAGCTCACTACTCTATTGATATGCACGTGTCTTTGATATTTTATCTTATAGTAGGGGGACACCATTTATATAAGGAGCCATAGAGGGTGAGTTATCTTTTATCTTTTGAGTGTAGTCATTTGGTCTCTCCTTGGAGAGGAGAGTGCTTTGGAGGACCAAACCTTCAGGTGCATGGCAGGAGTTTGTCCCCCAATTATATCTTTTATTTCATGCAATGCAAGCTTGTGTTCTTCGTTCTCGCTCTTGATACGGCTTCCGCGTATCAATTGGTCTGACTTGCCATCCCTTTAGTGTTCCGCCGATCCCCTAATTACATCAATCGGTTCCCTGTCCAGCCGAGACCGCTCGGTACCCTCGATCCGCCGATCTCGCGCCTCGCTCGACGCCACACGTGATGACAGACGCTACACGCTCCACGATTCCAGCGTCGCTCTCCTTGCCGGCCAGCGCTTCTGCACGCGTCGTCCGACCTTTCGCTTCATCCTCCCGTGCGCCGCCGATCCCAGAGTCGTCGTCCAACACCTTCTTTGGCTATTCCAGTGCCTTCTTCAGCTACTCCGACGCTCCTTTTGACGCTACAGTGTCTGGCCACCCCTCCAGCGGCTCCTACAGCCTCCTAGCGGCCTCCAACATCCTCTAGTCGGCCTCCCGCACATCCCATTGCTTCCCAGCAACCCTCCTGCACCCCTTACGCATTCCGGCGGTCCTCTTGCGGCGCCTGCAGCATTCCTGCAGCCCTCCAGAGCCTCCTTCCGCATTTCGCCAGCCCTCACACTCCTCTTTCCTCCATGACCCTCTTTCCGGACTCAGTGCATGCTCGATGCGAGGCCCTCTTTCCGGATTCAGTGCATGCTCGATGCGATTGAATTGAAGTTGTCATGGATAACCTCCTTGCCATGGCTCGTGCTCTTCGTCGATGGCTTCTTCCACATGCCCCCTTACAGCTCATGCCCGCCTCTCTGCTTCCGGACGAGCCTCCTTCTCCCTCCATCCCACCGCCACCCTGTGACTTCGACCATCGAAAACACTACTACTTCCACCTTTTCCAACACCCCCTTCGTTCTCCCACTGCCGACCACGACACGCACCCCCTAATACCTCCCCATCTTCCGATTTGCATCGGCTGCCGTCCAATCCGCTCTCCTTTCGACAAATCCGTGACAGAGGCTCCATTTGGGGGTCCGCCAACTTTTCACAAGACGCCACAAGGCTTTTTTGCTCCCCACCATTTCTTGGAGACCCGCCCGCATGTCAGTTTTCTTATCTCCCAACTTTTCTTTTCCAACATTTCCCGAGCCCACTATTACCCTACCCTCACATTTTGTCACTCTCCCACTTCGACCAGACTTCCCATCGGGTTTCATTCCAAATCAATACTACATACTCTTCATCATCCTAATGTTCGGCCCCACGATACTCGTTCAGGATCTTGATAGGTTTGCGCCATCAGTTTTCATAGCGTCTATCCTCTGACTGAGGCCCTGACCCAACTGGCGTGCACCTCGCTCGACCTTGAGGATAATATCTTTTCTGGGCACGACATTGCTTCACATCTAGGGTAGTCCCATGCCGAGTTCTACGCTCGTTTCGGTCACTTGTACCACAGATCTGCAAAAACCACTCCGCCACGACGCCTATAAGCTTCTGATGTTTCACCTGATCCACCCACCAGAGGAGCCGCCTGAGTCTCGCTGACGCGCCCATGTGACCCTTCCGGGCTCGACCTTGGGGACAAGGTCGCTTTTCAGGACGGATGTAAAGATACACACGTGTCTTTTGGTATTTTGTCTTATAGTAGGGGGCAAGTTATCGTTTATCTTTTGAATGTAGTCATTTGGTCTCTCCTCGGAGAGGGGAGTGCCTTGGAGGACCCAGCCTCTGGGTGCTTGGCGGGAGCTTGTCTTGGATTGTATATTTTATTTCATGCAATGCAAGTTCGTGTTCTTTGTTCTCGTTCTTGATACGACTTCCGCGTATCATATATTTCTAAACTCTTAAAAATAGTCACTCTAACCTGTAGAAAATAGCAGAGCCTTGTATATTCTCTTCTATATCCAAATACAATGTATGAATACAAATATATAGGAGGGAGAAAGAGAGAGGAGTTCCTTGTACACAATGTGGGACTAAAGCAAATAGAGAAATAAGAAACTAAATGAGCTCCAATATGGGCCTTTACATGGACTTTTCTAACACTCCCCCGCAAGCTGGAGCGTATAAGTCGTAGGCATCCAGCTTGGACAGGAATTGATAAAATAGGGTACTTAGTAGGGTCTTGGTGAGAATATCAGCAACTTGGTCAGTACCCGGAACATGCTTTAATTCTAACTTCTTCATTTGAACTTTCTCCCGGATGAAGTGACAGTCCACTTTAATGTGTTTCATTCTTTTGTGGAATACCGGGTTCTTAGCTATGTGTATAGCGGCTTGACTGTCACATAGTAAGATAGCTGGTGAGAGAAGTTTTACTCCTAGATCAGCGATGCGACTTTCAAGCCATGTGAGTTCAGAGACAACTAATGCCATCGAACAGTATTCCGCTTTAGCTGAAGATCGAGCAAACACAGCTTGTTTCTTACTACGCTAGGTAACAAGGTGACCTCCAAAGTAGGTACAAAATCCACTAGTAGACCGTCGATCATCCAGGGAACCAGTATAATCTGCATCAGAATACGCAACCAAAGTTGGTATAGAAGACGAGGTTTTGTATACCAACCCTTGACCAGGGGCTGTTTTTAGATATCTTAGGATGCGTTCGACAGCCTGAAGATGAGATATTCGAGGGGAAAGCATAAACCGGCTGACAACCCCAACAACAAAAGATATATCTGGCCTCGTGACCGTTAGGTAAATCAGTTTTCCAACAAGTCGTCGATAATATTCTGGATTTGGAAGAGGAAGATCATCATCAGAGGCATGTGCACACAGCTTGTGATTGACATCCATATGAGTGTTAATCGACTTGCATCCAGAGTAGCCAGCATCCTGAAGAAGATCGAGACAGTACTTCCGTTGAGAGATGACAAGTCCATCAGGACGTCTCGCGATCTCAAGACCAAGGAAATATCGAAGGTTCCCCAGATCTTTTGTTTGAAAAACGGAACTCAAGTGTTGTTTGACCACTTGTATTCCCTTTGAATCATTTCCAGTAATTAGGATGTCATCAACATATACCAACAAAAGAACCGTTCCTGTTGTTCGATGTCGAGTGAACATAGATAAGTCTGTCGAGCTCCGAGTAATGCCAACTTCCCAAATAGCCTTACTGAACCTGTCAAACCGTGCCCGAGGGGATTGTTTGAGACCATAGATTGACTTCTTAAGGTGACAAACTCGGGACTCCCCTGTGGTCTCAAACCCGGGAGGTTGTTGCATGTAAACTGTTTCTTGTAGGTCACCATTTAAAAAAACATTCTAGATATCCAGTTGATGTAAGGGCCATTGGCGATGCACAACCACGGAGAGGACACAAACTGTGTTGAGCTTGGCTACTAGAGAGAATGTTTCCTCTTAATCGAGATTGTGTTGGGTAAAGCCACGAGCCACCAGTCGGGCTTTCAGACGATCAATTATCTCATCAGGAGCACGCTTGATGACAAAGACCCATTTACACCCAACAGGAGTCTGGCCGGGAGGGAGAGGGACCAGGTCCCATGTCAGGTTAGCTCAGAGAGCTGTTATTTCTTCGTCCATGGCTGCCCGCCAGCCTGGATGTTGGAGAGCCTCCTGCATAGAGTTAGGTACAGAAATAGAGGATAATGAAGTAGCAAAGTGATGAAGCGGTGGGGACAGGCGATGTAAGGATACATAGTTCGCCATGGGATGAGCGGTGGATGCTGGTGCCGGATCAGCAGGGCGCAGAATGTCAGAGGTCGAGGTCGACTGTATTGGGCCAACAGAGCAAGGAGTGCGACGGGTGTAGACACGGATAAGAGGTGGCTTGTGGAGAGCAGGAGCAGGGTCAGGAAGGAGTAGTGGTTGAGGAGTGGTAACAGGAACGACAGGTCGTGGGAATGATGGTGGTGGAAGAGGTGGGGTTGGTGCGGAGAAGAAAGGTTGATCCTCCTGAAAGGTAACATCTGCAGAAATGGTCACTTTTTGGGTAGCAGAAGAGTAGCAGACGTAGACTTTCTGAGTACGAGAATAGCCGACGAATACGTGTTTGGCTGCTCGGGGATCCAACTTGTCCGTGGACGGACCAAGTAGATGGACGTAGCAGGTATAACCAAATATGCGGGGTGTTAGAGAGAATGCCAGAGTGGAGGGGAAAAGGAGGCTAAACGGAGTAGTATTTTGGAGGACTGAGGAAGGGAGACGGTTAATGAGATAACATGTCGTGGACAGCGCAAAGTTCCAATAAGCTTTGGGTACCTGCATGTGGATCATGAGAGACCGAGCAACATCGAGCAGATGTCTATTTTTCTGTTCAACAACGCCGTTTTGTTGGGGGGTATAGGCACACGACCTCTGGTGAATGATCCTAAATTCAGAGCAGAGATTAGCAAATTCATGGCTAGTATATTCACGAGCATAATCTATCCGGAGAGTTTTTATGTTTTCGGAAAACTGCGTGCGAATCTCAAGAACGAAAGCCCGAAATACACGGGGAAGCTCCGAGCGATCACGAAATAAATACAACCAAGTTGTGCGAGAATAATCATCAATAAAGGTGATGAAATAGTGATAACCAGAGATACTAGTAATTTTGTACGGGCCCCAAACATCGGAATGTATTAAAACAAAAAGGAGCAGAGCTCTGAGTATAATGAGGAAAAGAGGAACGATGTTGTTTTCCCAAAATACATGATTCACACTTAAAAGCAGAGAGAGAGATATCTGGAAGAGCCTTCTGAAGGACTAGAAGAGGGGCATGCCGAAGACGCCGATGCCAATCAACGGAGGAGACCGGGGAGAGGATGGTAGGAGAAACATCAAGAAGGTAGAGCCCGTTTTGCAATCGTCCCTTACCAATGATACTCTGCGTCCGTCGACCCTGCATCAGAAAAGAAGAAGTGAATGTTGATGAGCAATCCAAATCGGTAGTGAGCCGACTAACAGAAAGTAAAATAAACGGGGAGCCGGGAACATGAAGAGCCGAGAGGGGAGAGAGATAGAAGAATTGATGTTGCTCCTTAAACACCATTTAAGTGTCAGCTATGAATGGGCGTCCTCTTCACTGAACTAAGTATCTAAATGTGACTCTGTCTGGCGCGGGACCATGATGTCTGCAATCGTCTCTAAAGGTTAATACGTGGTCACAAGTGTTGAGGAAATTGCCGACGTCTAGGCAATAGGCAGTGGGCAAAGGTTGAAGTGAAGGCTGAGGCCATGGGCTAGAATCAGGGTGGGGGTTCATATCCTCAAGTGGCTTAAAATAGGAAGTCAATTCTTCAAGAAGAAATACATGGTGAATTCTCATATTCTTAGGGATGTCTAGCTTATAGGAATGCGCTACCATCCTTCACACAACTATATAAGGGCACAATCGCCAGAGATTTAATTTCTTTGTTGTTCCTCAAGAGAACCTCTTAGTACGAACACAAATCATCACCTGCCCGCCTTCTTTAAAAGTCTGATTCTCTCTTGTGACTATCCGTGTAAGCTTTATATGTTTCATTACTAAGTGCATCTTCCGCATGATAGACTCATGTAAATGATATAGATGAAGAGAAACATATGCAATGAACCTACTAGGATATGGCTGGACTGTGTGGTGGATGTTACTAAGAAGGGGTGGTCTATTAAGTGGATCTTTGGGCGGTGTAACAAAAACATTGTCGTGAATGCAACGATCGATGTTGAGAAAATATCTTCTTGATTTACCTTACAAATTTTGTAAAAGTGATTTCATTCCCTAGGATTTATTACTCATGTTGTATAGTGAGGGTAATATGGTCTTTAGATGTCCTGGGAGGACATATTCACCTTAGAATGTCAAAGTCTAGTCAAAAGGAGATCAAAATCCAGTTGGGTTAAATCTGCATTGAAAAGAAGTCGACGCAGCTTTGACTAAAAGTCGAAGTAAATTCGAATAGAAGTAAAGATAACTCAGACTGGCAGTAGATGCTTCATTGGAAGTCGACGCAACATCGAATGATATTCGACGCAGAAGTCAGAGTTTGAAGTTTACGTTCTTTGTCTCGACGGATACGTCGATAAGGACTCGACGCAACGTCGATAACAGAGTTCAATTCAAAGCTGAGAAAGATTTCGAAAAGTTGCTTCTAATAGAATTCAAAGGTGCGTCGATATGAAGGCAGAAGCTATTCGACGCAACGTCGAATACAGTCAAAGATTTGGAAAACTTCCTAGAATAGATTCTGATGACTATTCAGAAGGTATATATGGAAGATATTTGAATTATAACAGGTCGCACATGTACAAGAAGAGAAAGAATCATTCCAGAGATTCAAAGATCAGAATTGGAAGTTATATATATTGTTATTGACGGGCTGTCAACATAAATAGAAAGAGAGCAATAATTCTTCTTGGATATTCCAACTGGAGAAGGATCAGAAAAGGAAAGTCATTCATCTCCAATTCAATTGAATCGACAAAAGATTATACATACAGAATTCGAAAAGGGGGCAACAAAAGACTCTCTTCTATCTCTATCACTCTCAACCTACACGACAAATCTCTGTACAATACTTCAACTTCTATAAGCTTCACAAGGCTTCTTCTTTCTCTGTCTCTGAAAGAAGCATACAAAGGATACAGTGATCAAGACTGGATCAGTGCTCTTATAATCCTTGCATCTTCTTCTAAGCAAAGATTCATTCTCTGATAAAGGATCCAGAACACTTAGTGCCTAGAATCCTCAGTGACTGCTGAAAGAGGATTCAAATCAGAAGAATACACTTCATCTTCTTCTTCTGCTTACTCTATTTCTTATTTCTGTAAATTGAGTAAAGAGTTTCAAGAATCCCTCTTTAAATGATTCAGTTTGGTTCAAGATCTCCTTATAAAAAGATCTGGTTTGGTTCTAAGAGTCTTTATCAAAAGACTCAGTTCCTGGTTCTAAGAGTCTCCTTATCAAAAGACTCGGGCACTGTGATAGTGTATTTCTACCAAGGTGGTAGAAGAGTGGAGTACCCAGATTTTGGGGAACCACTATAGCTCTTGTGTCTTTTGTGTTGTGAAATTTTCTGTGCTTGTCTCTTAATTATTTTCATTATTCTGTGATTATATTTATTCTGGTTGGAATCCTGGATGTCTAGTAATTATGATTGATTTTCTGTGCACTTATTAGTGAAAAGTTTTTAAATCTCTATTCACCCCCCCTCTAGAGAATACTTAGGGGAGTCACTGTGCATTATCAATTATCCAAAAGAATACCAAGATATCGACACTAGGATGCGACTCATGGGTGTGTTGTATGCCTCTGAGAGGGAAAAACTCATGGCTCACTGAGAGAGGTATCAAAGAAGTCATCAAAACTATTAGCGGTGTTAGAATTATTCTGATTATTGTGTATTGCTCTACTAAATATAGAGGGCGTTGTTATTATTCAAGAAAGATATAATATTTTTGATGTTTGACATGGTATCAGAGCAAGCGTCGCCCTAGGGCTTCCATCAGCTGCTTGATCCCGTTGTTGCACCGCCACCGCAGCCCCTTCCCCCTTCTTCCCCTCTTCTCTTCCTCTCTTCTCTTTCCCTCCACCGCAGTCCTCTTCCTCTCCCCTCCTTATTTTTGAAAGCGCTTCCGTCTCCGTCTCGCTCGCTGATTGGCGCATGGACCGATCGGTCCCGTCCGGACGCCCCTCCTCCGGCAACCGTCCGATGTGACTATTTTTTGTCAGAAAAGTTTCGCTTTTCTCTCCTCTACCTCATGCTAGTGAGATCAAATGATTGCTCCCCCGGATCGGGCCAAGATCGTTGATCTCGTGTTCTTCCCTTCCTCATGCTTACTCGCATGAAAAGTGAAATTACTCCTCCTCCATGCCGTCTTTGACTTCAGCGCTCAATGATCTATTGCTCTAGGATCCCGGGCGGTCCTATCGGTGGTGTCCGCTATTTTTTCTGGCACCGTCGTCTTCCCGGCGTTTTTTTTTCGGTGGCTGTTTTGACCTAATCCAAAAAATTTCGGCATTCCTTTGTTCTCTGATTTCATTATGTCTGACGTGGTTGATTCCCATGATGTCTCACAGCACGCTGGATCTACCAGGGTGGGCATGATCATACGACATCCCAGATTACCACGATTCGTCTTGATGTCACCAATTACTTATCCTGGTCTCTCTCTATCGCCTTGGCCCATAAGAGTCGCCGTTTGTTTGGCTATGTAAACGGGATCATTAAGGCGCCAGAGAAGACCGCGTCCACTTGGGGACAATGAGAGTCAGAGAACTCTTTGGTTATGTCATGGTTGATTAACTCCATGCAAGAGGCCATTGCCCGAAATTATCTCTTCTTGGATACTGCTGCAGATATTTGGAGTCGTGCCGAATCTACTTATTCCCAAAAAGGGAATACTGCTCAGATCTTTCAGCCACGAAGGAAGATTTTCCTCCTTCGACAGGGTGATCACCAACCGTCCGTTTAATATTTGGAGTTCACTCAGCTATATCAGGAGTATGACCGCTTTACCTCCCTCGACCTTGTCTGCTCCGCTGGTGCGATTCTTGTTTGTGCCCATGAAGATCGAAAACCGGTGTTTGAGTTCCTCCATGGTTTACACCGAGACTTTGACCAGATCATTGTGCAGATCCTTGATCGCACTCCTGTCTCTTCAGTGTCCGAGACTTACAGTATTGTACAGTAGGATTACGACCGCCGACAGTCTTGGAGTTCTGAGATTTTCACTAGTGGATCTGCTCTTACCTCTTCTCATTCTGGGGGCACCCGGTCTAGGGATTTCCAGCCTAGGTCCACGGATAAAGACCACCTGATGTGTGACTACTGTGGTCGGAGTAGGCATACCCGTGATACTTGCTTTAAATTGCATGGTCTCCCTCCGCCTAGAGGTGGCATGGTTACTCGTGGGGGTCGTGGTCGTGGACGCTCCAACTTCAGCTCTCCTCGCTTTGCTCACCTGACTGAGTTCATTAATGATAGTACCTCCTGTGGCCAGCTTTTTGAGCTTCTGTCTCTTCTTGGGGCCTTTTCTACTGATGAGATGATGACCCTCCGCCGCATGATGCAGGGTTTGATTTCGGAGCCCACTCCTGCTCCGTCCTCGTCTTTTGCCCATTCAGGTACACCAAGTGCTCACTCTGCTACTGTACCGCCTGCCACTCATTGGATCATTGATTCTGGTGCCACCAATCATATGATTGGGTCATCGTCAGGTTTTGTTTCCTATTCACCTTTGTCTGGCAGAGACAAGGTAAGCATTGCTGATGGCACCCTATCCTCTATGCTGGAAAGGGATCCAACCATTGCTCTTATCTCACCTTGGCCTCTGCCCTTCATGCTCCTTCTATTACTCGCAACCTCTTATCCGTCAGTCATATTACAAATTCCATGAACTGCTCCATCACTTTCTTTCCTTCTTACAGTGTCTTTCAGGACTTACAGACGAAGAAGGTGATTGGCTCTGGTAGGATGCGTGATGGATTGTACGTGTTTGATGCTGCTGTTCCCCAGGCCTTTCATGTCAACCAGCTACCTCTGTTGTCTACCTGACATCGTCGCTTGGGGCATCCCTCCTTTACTACTATGCAGTCGTTGTTTCCCAGTTTTTCCTCTTCTGTGATTAAAATCTTTATGTGTGATGTATGCGAACTTGCTAAACATAAGCATGTCTCCTTTAATCATCTGTTTAAGTCTTCATATGTACTGTTTCATACAATTCACAGTGTTGTATGTGGACCTTGCTCTGTTGCTTCTATCTCTGGTTATCATTGGTTTGTTATATTTATTGATTATTTTTCTCGCACTACGTGGGTTTATTTGATGCATAGTAAAAATAAAGTGTTCCCCTTTTCCAAAAATTTCATAAACTGATTTCTACTCAATTTGGTGTCACAATTAAAACTCTTCGCAGTGATAATGGACGTGAATATATGGATACCAAACTTGAAAACAATTTGAGTGATCATGGTATTGTTCATCAAACCACTTGTGTACATTCCCTGCACAAAATGGTGTTGTTGAACGAAAAAATCGTCATCTTCTTGAAGTCACACGCTGCTTGTTATTTACGATGTCTCTTCCCAAATACTATTAGGGTGATGCCCTTCTTACTGCAGCTTACCTTATCAATCGCATGCCGTCTCGTCATCTGGGAAATCACACTCCTCTTCATAGATTGGGGATTCCTCACTTCTCTTATACCCCGTGTGTTCAGATGCTTGTGTTTTGTTCATATTCATAATATTACTCGAACAAAACTTGATCCCCGTGCCCTTCGTTGTGTGTTCATTGGTTATTTTCCTAGACAAAAAGGGTACAAATGTTATCATCCGCCTAGCCGGAAAATATTGGTCTCTATGGATGTCACCTTTCATGAAACTACTTCCTATTATGAGTCCTCACTTTAGGGGGAGCCTTCACACTTGGAAGTGCGTACTCCTACTCTTCCTCTTTCTGTTCCTCCTCTATACATTACCACTCAGGGGGAGAGTTTGTACATTCCCAACGATAGTCCCAAAGAAAAGGAGTTGCAGGTGTACACTCGAAGAAGAGGAGGATCAAACACTCAGTCGCATCCCATAACACAAGAGCCACCGCCGGACTCGTCTACAACAACTCTTGAGTTACCTATTGCCCTCCGGAAAGGTATTCGCTCATCCACTCAACATCCTTTATCTAAATATGTGTCATATGCCTCGTTAACCTCTTCCCATAAAGCCTTTGTCGAGTCTCTTTCCTCTGTGTGTGCCCGGTACATGGCAGGAGGCACTTGGTCACCCAAAATGGACAGGCTATGATGGAGGAAATGCAAGCCCTAGAAAAGAATCATACATGGGACTTGGTCGATCTCCCTCCTAGCAAGAATATAGTGGGTTGTCGATGGCTCTTTACAGTGAAGCAGAACTCAGAAGGTATTGTAGAAAGATTCAAGGCTCGACTGGTGGCAAGAGGCTACACCCAAACTCATGGTATTGACTACCAGGAGACATTTGCTCCTGTGGAAAAAATGAATACAATTCGGGTCCTATTATCATGTGCCTCCTATAAAGGATGGGACCTTCAGTAGCTGGATGTGAAGAATGCTTTCCTGCACGATGAGTTGGACGAGGAAGTCTATATGTCGGCGCCACCTGGGTTTGTCTCTATTGGTTCGGAAGGGAAGGTTTGTAAGTTGATGAAAGCTCTATATGGGTTAAAACAATCCCCAAGAGCTTGGTTTCGTAGACTTCACAAAATCATTATCTCATTAGGCTATACCCAAAGTCATGCCGATCACACTCTTTTCATCAGACGAAAAGAGATGAAGGTGGCCCTCCTGATTGTGTATGTTGATGATATGGTTATTACATGTGATGACATGGAAGAGATTGGTGCCCTGAAACTTAAACTTGTTAGTGAAATTGAAGTGAAAGACTTGGGTAAGTTGAGATATTTTCTAGGGATTGAGGTAACAAGCTCAAAATATGGTATTCACATCTCGCAACGAAAGTATGTACTTAACTTGTTAGAATAGATAGGAATGAGTGGTTGTAAGCCTGCAGATACACCTATTGAAGTTAACCATAAACTTGGGTGTGATGATAGAGAGTCTGTTGAAGATATCTCCAGTTATCAGAAGCTGGTAGGTAAACTGATCTACCTATCTTATACCCGTCCTGACATTTCTTATGCAGTAGGAGTGATAAGTCAATACCTGCATTCTCCTAAGGTCAGACAACTTAATGCTGTGCACAGAATTCTGAGGTATTTAAAGACCTCACCTGGGGGTGGGGGGGAATTCTATTCTCTCCTAGTGACAACTTAAAAATTGAAGTATATACTGATGCCGATTGGGCTAGATCAATTAGTGATAGGAGATCTACTACAAGATACTGTTCCTTTGTTGGGACTAATCTGGTCACTTGGAGAAGCAAGAAACAACATATAGTGGCTCGCTCTAGTGCTGAGGCTGAGTTTAGAGCTATGGCTCATGGTATATGTGAGGGGATGCGACATCGTTCCCTCTTGAATGATCTTGGATTATTGGAAGCCGGACCGTTCAACTTGTACTGTGACAACAAGGCTGCAATCAACATTGTTCATAACCCTGCCCTGTCCAACATGACCACACCAAGCACGTTGAAGTGAACCGACACTTCATCAAAGAAAATATTATAAAAGGGATTGTATGTACCCCTTTCGTTCAGTCGGAGGGCCAGCTTGCAGATTTTCTCACTAAGGCATTGAGTGAGAAAACTTTTGCGACTATTATTAGCAAGTTGGGCATGAAAAACATTACATGCCTAACTTGAGGGAGAGTGTTAGAATTATTCTGATTATTGTGTATTGCCCTCTACTATATATAGAGGGAGTTGTTATTATTCAAGAAAGATATAATATTTTTGATGTTTGACAAGGGGTAACATGATGGGCTCCTGAAACATCGCGAGTGCCCTCGAGCGTATGTGATGTAGCAACTATGTGTTAAATGCTAAGCTCAAGGTCCTCACTCAAGAGCAGACTCGGGGGTCTTGACTTGGATAGACTCCTAGGATCATGTATTCACAGAGCGACAGCTCACCTGAATCTCATCCTCATCAAGAAGTGGTGGATCATTAAAGGGCTCATCAGGAGGTTTGTCAAAGAATCCATCAATAGAGGGATGACTAGCCAAATGAGTATCATCGATGGAGGTAATGTCTTTAGAGGAAGGTGAGAAAGTCACTATAAGATTAACACTACACTCATGATTCTCACTCGGGCCATGATTATGCACTACAATATGGAAATATTTGAAGGAACCTGCACTCGAATTTGTGTATATGGTCGAAGCAATGACTAGGTTTGTGCAGGGGTAGTGGAGAGACACACCGCTTCTGGATTACTAGGTCGCTTGTAGTCATTCTCTTGATTGGACTCAGTAGTAACAATAATATCAGTCTCAGTCTATGACACAAAGGCAGGGTCGGATTCAATCCCATAATCACAAAGGGATGGATCAATGGAAGGTACCAGACCTCACGTGTTAGTGGGGACACGACAAGTCACACTCGTAGTTGGATATTTCATAATGAAGGACGGGTCAACTCGTCTCGGTCCCTTGACTCTCAAATAATGCTCGTAATGGAGAGCAAGATGAAACATCTAATCAATAGACTCTAAGCGGTGGAGAATCAACTCCCTATGTATCTCGACATGGAGTCCAGGTCGAAATCGAGAGGAGGTCGTAATGGGATTTTCCTGAATATCATTCCTCTATACTAACTTGTGGAATCGATTCATATAATCAGCAATGGACATGGTCTCTTGTCGAAGGGAAGAATAAGTAGATGGTTCATGTTGGGTACTAGAAAATAACTCTCCTTTAACATCCACCTCGTGTATGCCCATGAGGAGATGAGAAGAAAAGCATTGATCTCATTTCTATGCTCAAGGCTAGTCCAATAAGTCAAAGTCTGACTCGGTTTTCATCTTCACAAGCCTCACGTGATGCTTATCAGAGATCCCATGACTAACTAATCCATGAATGCCATTGGGTCTAGCTGACCATCAAAGGATGACACATCAAGCATGAACCTACACGTGATGCCATCTTTGTGATAATGCCCTCTTTTGAAGTTCTCGATAATAGTCAAGAGCCCAAAAATAATCGAATTGTGACGGAAGGTCCACACGATCTCTGTGAGAGGATGGGTGGAGATGAGGATGATCAGTATAATAGAACGACAATCTCTAGTAAGGAACTCTCTAGTGTTGAGCATAAGATGGATCCAGATCCTCAAATCAAAGATATGGGCAATGACAATGATCTGGATGATGCACGCTCCGATCATAATCCGATCGTGCTCGAAGGTTGTCTCGTCATGATGGATATATAAACTCTACCATTGCGTATCACACGCTCAGTCCTAAAATTGGGCCTTGGGTACCAATTGATGTAGGGGTATGGGTTATGGATGGGTCGGATACTGCTTTTTAGGGTTGGAAAGGGGGAGGTTACAAGGGAAACACAAGAAATAAAGATTTGCTAAGAGTCAACACCTAGGGTTGCAGAGTCCGCACTGTGGGTGAAAGGAAATCCTTGGAAAAAGACTCCAAAATTTGAGATAGCCTCCAAACCAGCCTCTACGCTTATTCACCCGATGGCAACCATCATGAATGACTCGGATAACTCAATTTGATATAAAAATAGACACTTAAGAGGTGTAAATGGACAATTGAGGATTCGGGAAAGTATGCAATTGATATAAAAATAGACATTTAAGAAAGAAATTCCAGAACCGTTTAGGAAGGTGCATGTGGAGAATGAGAGTGGATAACATCCAATAGATGTCTATTTTTAAGCTCAATAACTCCATTTTGTCGAGGTATAAATGGACAATTAGTATGGTGAAGAATTCATAACAGTGAAAAACCTCTTGAAGAGGTTTGCTATGGTATTGTTTAATGTTATTGGAGTTTACAGATGTGTTGAATCGATTGGTGATTTCAGTATAGAACAGTTTGAAAATAGAAAGTAACCCCGTGTTAGAGTGTAATAAATATATCCAATTCTTACAAGAGCAATCGTCGATAAAAGTAATGACATAATTATACATATGCACATTTGATAGTTTAAAGAGTCCTCAGATGTTGTTATAGACAACATTAAAGATGTGTTCACACCGAGTAGAATTATGAGCAGAAAAGGAAGAGCTATGATGTTTTCATAGGATACAATGTTCACAACTGAAATTAGACAAAATATTAGATAACATAAGACATAAAGATGATATAGGTGGATGGTGATACACCACTCTCCCATCCTATATTATATATGATCTGATGATGACAATAGACTCACGTATTCTCATTTGAGATAAGGTAAGTGCACCTACCGTATATAGTATATGATAGTAAATATCAATGTCGTATTCCTCGGGGCCTTTGTAAGTACCGTTCTTCACCTCTCATTTTATTATCATGCCGAATGTTAAAGGAGAGATAATCCTAAACTAAGATAACTTGACGCAATGATTTAGTACTTATAAAAGTAGAAAACCGATGAATAAAATATATATGTATTTTGTTTAGTAAAATATAAATGCTATCATAAATTAATAAAAATAAAGATTTACTCGATCAATCTAAAGATATGTCTTCTTGTAATTCAATTTCTCTAGCCGCGAGGATTTCACAACACTCCGATTTCCTTGGGCGGGATAACCTGAGCACTGATTATAGGTTGAACCAACTAAGATTTGTACTCGCTGGAAACCCCTAAAGATCGCATTATTATTCTGTAAACCCTAATGCATGGCTTTGACACCAAGACAAGAGATTTTTGCTGCCCCATTCTTTCAAGCTACAATAACTCTCTTTATTGACCTGCGATCACATCATATAATAGTTCAAATAGTCCTACGAAAATATTATGATCGAATATGAACACGATAATCCAGATCGGTCACACTCATTCGGTTAGAACACTGATAAATCATAGGAAATGGCAAACAAAAAGAAGATCTAAAATATGAAAGATCAAATTAAGTTTTACAACGCTCACACCATAACAAGATATGATTACACAAACAAAACATATACAAGACTCGTGAAGATCAGAAGGAGAAGAGGGGAGAATAAAAATAGAAGGGACTTATTAAAGAAGCCTCCTTTCTTCATGACATCTTCCTCCTCACTCCCCTGCATGGGGTTCTTCTTCTTCTTCTTCCGCTTATGGCATTAAGGACTACAAATCTTAAAGTATAAAAGTTCTTCGTCTTTAGTCTTTAATATATATATGTAACAATATTTGTTAAAGTCATTAATGAATGTTACAAAATATTTATTTCCACCTCTAGTGAGTTGATGGTTCGAGTCACACATATTCGAGTGAATAAACTCTAAAGACTTTGAAGTTTTTTCAACTGATTTGAATGACTTTATAGAGAATTTTGATTGTCCACAAATCTAACATCTAGCACTTGTAAAAATATTTATTTTAGGAATGCGATTTAGAGACATCAACCTTTTCATATAATCAGAGTTAACATGTCCTAATCTAGTATGCCAAAAATCAGTAAAAGAACCCGGAATCAAAGATGAAGAAATTTGGTTAACCTCGAAATCAATAACATTCAACCTGAATAAACTATCAGATACAAAGCCTTTCCCAATAAAAATATTGTCACAGTTATTACAACTTTATTTGACTCTAATACAAATTTATACTTATTCACCAACAAAGATTCATTCATTAAATCCTTTTTAACTCTTGGCACATAAAACATGTCATGCAAGGCTAGTGTTTTCCCGGATGTCATCCTACGATCCACTCACCCGCGTCCAAGGATTTATGCCGAAGATGCATCTCCGAAATCACGCTTCCTCCACTGATGTTCTGAGAGGTGGAAAAGCCAGAACAATCAAAACAAGTATGCACATTTGCACCGTAATCAAGCCACCGATCCGATAAACAAGTGAGAAGAAGGCTAAAACTATAATCTAACCTGATGATAGGTTGATCCGGTTCTTGGATCATGTTGGCCTGTGGCTTGACCGTATGAGGTTTGCCGGTCACAAGTTCTGTCTATTTGTAGAAACAGTTGGTAGACAGATGATTTGTACGGTTGCATACAAAGCACCATTTCCCTTTACTTGAGCTTTGGTTAGATTGACCAGGTTTGGGATGATTGAGTTTCTGATGCCGGGAACCTAAGTGGAAAAGTTTCTTATGGATCTTACCCTTGGATTTGAAGTGATTGTGGGAGGAAGGGTTGCCATGAGATTCGGTGAGGTTGACTTTATGAGCATAATCTTTGGGGGCTTTAGAGTTGTTATGATTGTGTTCTTCCTCTATGCGGATAATATTTTGGACTTGAACATAAGTAAGGTTGGATTGGTCATGCATAATCCTAGTGTTAAAGCCAGACCATGAATCGGATTGGGGATCTATAAGACATGCTACTAAATAATTTTCAAATAAGAATCTTGGATAACATCTCAACAAGAAGATGAAGTTGAGGATTGATAGACTTGAAGACATCAATCCTAAACTTGTGGAGGTTGGAGACATTATAGTGTTCTATACCCACATTTTCGAGGTTATAACGCGCTTCAAAGACATACAACAAATCTTTAGTCGTGCGATATTGGAGGAAAATATCGTAAAGGCTGTCAGACAAAGCACTAAGTATCCGGTTGCGGTAATGATATTCTATATCTACCAGATCTCGAATAGGCAGACGTCTAATATAAGTTCCAGTGGTGTTCACACTAGAAGATGACGACGATAAAAGGGAGGAGGCGACTGTAGTTGCAGCACCATTGGGGTTTTTAGTTTCTACAAGACGATCAAATATGGCAAATAAAAGACCTAAGGTATTCAACCAATATTCGACTTGTGATTGGCAACGAAGAAATCCATTTACATTAAATTTTTCGGGTTTGATCCTAGTAGAGTCATCAGAACAAGAAGCCATTACTAATTGCTGAAATTTAAAATGCATAAAATAAATTGCAGCACATATGAAAATGATAACATACAAAATCATTTTGATTATTTTATTATCTTGTTATTCTTGGACTTTCCAAAAATTACTCAATGATGAGTTCTCACTGGTACTAGGCGGTTTGTGTGATAATAGCCCAACGCGACCCTTTCACAAAAGATTAACTGATGTGAAATACAAACTTCTTTAGATTATTGGAATATTTATAATATATATTCTCAAAATAATATAGAATTTTCCGTTTTGAAAAACTATTATACTATCATATATGGATTTTTGAAAACAATAAAATGAATAAATAAATAGATTAAGAAACCGAGTCTGGGTAAGGCGTGTGATCTTTGCCCTAAAGAAGTTGCACCACCTTCCGTCAGAGCTTTCAACTGATGCTCATTCTTCCAATGTACAACACCCGGCTAGATCCCCAAAACTCAGATGTACGCGGAGACCGAAAAATCACAGAGCACCCGAACTTCCATTTGATGAAGCAAACGTAAAAAAGAGCAAGAGCAAAATCACAAGATCAAAATTGAGAAGACCGTAAGAGCGTATGAGCCTGCGTAAAACATTTCAGGAAAACCTCTTATATAGAAGTCTCGTAAAACCCGCAAGTAGTTTACCACATAATTAATTTGCAACGGTTATATTAAGAGAATTTTATCGTTTATAGAAAACCTATATTTCCAACGTAAAATGTAATGAACAAAACCGCGCATAGAAATCACGCACGCGTTTCGGTCAGGAGAAATCGAAGTTTGTCGATTTCATATCGCCACACAACGAAAATTAGAGAACTCGACGTAAGTCGAATTGTAGGCGGAGTGAAATCGATGTGCATGATTCATTCGCGGGAGAATAAACATTGAATGAATACCGAAACACAGTTTTGAGGATACCAGCATACGTCGAAACGTATTCGATGTACGCCGAATTGTGGTATTTAAGGTTTTCCAAAGTGACAACTATTTTGTGCAAAAAAAACAATTCAATTCAATTATTCCCAAATCCCAAATCGCAAATCCGAAATCCTAAATCTTAAATCCCAAATCCGGCCCGGTGCATGCGAGCGCATGCGCGTGTGGTCCATGGATTTTCCGTATGTTACTTTCAACATAATAAGGTGTCAAGACCCGTCTCGATAAGGGTCAGAGCACGCTTCGGGAGGGTCGTGATGCCACAGGCATGGGCGGAAAGGAATCCATGTCTGCTAAGGCGGAAACAAAAATACTACAATGGTTTAGAATTTGTTACTTTGAAAAGTATTTAGTATATTTTATAAATATACGGAAGCCGCAGTGAAAGGTTGATACTCATACATTTATAATAAAATCTAATGTCACACACAATGCTGAAACGATGAACATGCAATAAGTCACAATAGTAAAATGTCATGAATTAAATGATCTGATACATCAAAACATCCTAGGAGTTGTCCACAATACACGAGAAAATGGCTGACAATAACTAATACATGAAAAGTAAATCCAACAGTAACTGAAACAAAATACATAGAACCTGCTGATACAGTAATCAAAATAAAACATCCAAGCAAAGCTGCAGCTGAACGAAGAAAACTAAAGGAGCAGACGACGCGGTCAAGAACCCTAAGGAAAATCCAAACAGAAGGAAAATGCCTCAGAACAAGAAAATAATAGTAAACAGGCTATAGATTTAAGTACGTGCAGAAGTAATTCTAAAGTACCAATTAAATCCTGAAGCAAGCTAGCGAATCAAGCAAGCAGCTGAAACAAGCAGAACTATCTGAAATATTAGCCTACTCCGGAGTATAACATAAACATTCTTGTAACGACATAAGCTGTAATCGTTGAAATGCATAGGTGTTTATAGCAGGTGCACACGTTTCACAACCAAGTCCAAGTGTAAGTCTTACTAGAATAAGAGTGTTTCCTGCTTACCGTGACCATGCAAACAAGACGATGCACCACTTAAACCCTAGTTTCCAAGATTTGCTTATGACACTCAGGACCTAAGTGATTCATGTTTTTCCGTGGAAATTTCTATCATAACAAGACATACTCACGAGATATGATTTTTTTGCGTTATCACTTATCAGATACAATTAATAACTTAGATACAGGTATAAAGAACTTAAATTCTTAATTTGCAAGCGAGATGGAATTTCTCCACTTGCCTTAAGGTGAAGCCGAAACTAACAAAATGTTGGCGGCGGCTAAGCGGCGCAAGCAACACTCAAGGACCGAATTTAACCTGTTCAGGGACCATGAATTTGACATAACGGGAAAAAATACACTAACACACGTAATTCACTTAACAAGCCTAAATATGAAGGGTTAGCAAATTTACCTCCCTCAAGAGTGAGGGGAGAAGAGGCTACCACGAGCAAATCAGAGATTTGGCAACGTTTAGGCGACAGAGACCCTAAATCGGAGAGGGTTTTGGAGAGGTTCCACCACTAGATCCGACGAGCAGTACCGGAAACACAAGCAAATACGGGATTAGGCGATTATACGACGAACACGAGATGGATCCGCGTAATTACATTAATTTGGGGCGCGAAAATTATCATAATAATCTAGGGAAAATCTGAAACAATGAGATTGGAGGAGTTTCTCACCCAAGGAGACCAGATCTGGGCTCAAAAATCCACGAGGAGGGGTTTCGAGCGAAACCCTAGGAGTCCCCTTGAAACCCACCGGCCGAAACGGAGAGGAAGAGGGGCTGTCGACCTCTTTGGAGGAGGGACCACTGCCGACCCTCAAGAAGCGGAGGAGAAGGCATAGTTGGCCGGAGGAAGCGAGGGGGGAGAGCTGCTACCCTTGCTGCTGTCGTCGACCTGGAGAGGGGAAGGAGCAGCCTTTGCTGTTGTCGTCGGCCAGGAGAAGGGAAGGAGGAGGCGCAGGTGCCGGCTGGAGGCGGAGCAGGCGGCGGCGGCGGTGTTGCACGCAGGAGACGGGAGCGGCACGGGAGCGGAATTAGGAGGGCGTCACGGGAGCGGGAGCGGGAATGCCCTAGCGCGTGCGGTTTGCGGGATCTAGAACGGGGGGAGAGGTTTAGTTTGGGTTGGCTGCGGTTAGAATAAATGAAGGGGGGAAATTATTTTACCTATTATTATTATTATTGTTAGAAATCTCATTTTTTTAAGGGTTGTTACATTCTCCCCTACTTAAGAAGTTTCGTCCCGAAACTTTCTGAGGATTCCCTGAATGAGGCCTCTTATGGCGAAGATTTAGATGCCATTCAAACCAACAAGGCTTGCAATTCAAGTCAAGAGAACTAACTGAAAAGGTGCTTAAAAAGAGAGAGAAACAAGAGCGGAGGCATACCAGGATGAAGAGAAAAGATGCGGATACTTGCTTCGCATGTCAGCTTCGAGCTCCCAAGTAAACTACTTAGACTTGCCGTGATTCCAAAGTACCTTCACCATAGGAATAGTTCTCTTTCGAAGCTTGCGTTCTTGAAATTCCACTATCTTGGCGGGCTCAATCGGATAAGACAAATTAGCTTCAGGAACCACCGGGATTTCCTCGAGAACACGATTAGGATCATGGATGTATTTCCGGAGCTGACTGACATGGAAAACATCATGAACACCGGACAACGATTCTGGAAACTCTAAACGATAAGCAGATCCTCCAACGCGCTCTGAGATGACGTACGACCCCACAATTCTCGGGCTGAGCTTATGATGACGACCAAACCGTTTCACCCCAGGGGTGGGAGAAACCTTCAAGAACACCTGATCATCTACTGCAAACTCCAACGGACGGCGGCGTTGATTAGCATACTTCCTCTGCCTCTCAATGACATGACTGAGCTGAAGACGAGTCTTCTTGGTGGCTTCTTCCATTTCCTGAAGTAACTCAGGGCCCAACACCACCTTCTCACCAACTTCTGACCAATAGAGAGGAGTCCTACAACGACGCCCATACAATGCTTCAAAGGGGGCCATCTTGAGGCTCTCCTGATAGCTATTGTTGTAGGCGAACTCAACCAACGGTAGGTGCTCATCCCAAGCTCCCTTGTAGTCCAGAATATAACACCGAAGCATGTCTTCAAGAATCTGATTAACCCTTTCGGTCTGCCCATCGGTAGTTGGATGATAAGCGGTGCTCAGGTTGAGTTCAGTACCCAAAGCTTGCTGAAAACTCTTCCAAAAGTGCGAAACGAACCTCGAGTCACGATCAGAAACAATCCGCAGAGGAATCCCATGAAGTCTAACTATCTCAGAAACATAAATCCGGGTCATCTTCTCAGTGGAGTGACCTTTCTTGTACGGGATGAAATGAGCCACTTTCGTCATGCGATCCACTATGACCCAAATCGCATCATGCCCTCTCGGAGTACGGGGCAATCCCGTGATGAAGTCCATAGAAACATCTTCCCACTTCCATTCGGGGATAGGCAAAGGCTGCAAAAGACCACCAGGACGCTGACGCTGAGCTATCACCTTCTGACACGTCAGACATCGAGAGATGAAGCGAGCTATATAATTCTTCATACCAGACCACCAAACGATCTGCTTTAAGTCATGATACATTTTATTATTGCCTGGATGACCAGATGTGCAGGACTCGTGAGCTTCTCGGCAAATACTAACGAGCAATTCAGGAACATCAGGAACGCAGAGGCGGCCTCGGAAACGCAGGACATCGTCAGAGATGGAGAAATCCGGAAGAGTCCCAAGTTCAACCTGTCGGCGGATGCGCTGGAGTGCGGGATCAGATGGCTGCAAATCCTTCACCTGCTCTATCCACAACGGAACAGAAACCTCTTCATGACCCTCGGGTGCGATGGATATATCCATCCGATCGAGGTCATCAATCAAGGCTGCTAGAATAACTGACATGGGCGCACAAGCGGATACGGAGGCATGCCGGCTCAACGCATCTGCCACTGAATTGGCTTTACCAGGAACATACGTGAGTTGCAAGTCATAATCTGCCACGAACTCGAGCCAACGCCTCTGACGAAGATTGAGGTCCTTCTGAACAAAGATATACTTTAAACTCTGATGGTCGGTGAAAAAGTGACACTTCACGCCATAAAGATAATGACGCCAAAGCTTCAAAGCAAACACCACCGCAGCGAACTCCAGATCATGAGTGGGGTAGTTGCGTTCGTGAACCTTCAACTGCCTCGACCCATAAGCAATAACACGGTCATCCTGCATCAGAACACAACCCAAACCAACTCCGGAAGCATCAGTGTAAACTGAAAAGTCCAACCTTTCTGACGGAAGAGTTAAAACAGGCGCTGAACACAGACGTTGCTTCAACTCAGAAAAGGACTGTTCGCACTGATCTGACCACTCGAATCTAGCATGCTTTTGAGTTAGTCGAGTCAGGGGGGCAGCAAGAGAGGAGAAACTCTTGACGAAGCGTCGGTAATAGCCAGCCAAACCAAGGAAAGTGCATATCTCGGTAGGGGTAGAAGGTCGCTTCCAGTCCATAACTGCAGAAATCTTGGCAGGATCAACAGAAAGTTCATCTCCTGAAATGACGTGGCCTAAGAAGGCAACACGATCTACCCAGAACTCACACTTTGCCAACTTTGCATAAAGCTGATGCTGACGAAGGGTGGAGATAGTGAGTCTAAGATGGGCTGCATGCTCCTCGCGGGTCTTGGAGTAGACCAAGATATCATCAATGAAGACGATGATGAACTTGTCCAGGTACTCACGGAAGACACGGTTCATCATGTCCATGAATGCAGAAGGGGCGTTAGTCAATCCGAAAGACATCACCAAAAATTCGAAATGCCCATACCGAGTCCGGAAGGCCGTCCTGGGGATGTCGGAGTCCTTGATCTTCAGCTGATGGTAACCCGACCTGAGATCTATCTTGGAAAAGACAGTACTGCCTTTAAGCTGATCGAATAGATCATCCACACGCGGAAGGGGGTACTTATTCTTGATGGTCACCTTATTAAGTTCTCGATAGTCGATGCACAATCTCATAGATCCATCCTTCTTTTTCACGAAGAGTATGGGGGATCCCCAAGGTGACGAGCTAGGGCGAATGTACGCACGCTCAAGCAATTCGTCTAACTGCGATCTGAGTTCTTCTAGCTCACGTGGCGCCATACGATAAGGAGCTTTAGATATGGGGCGCGTTCCAGGCTCTACATCAATACAGAACTCTACATCTCGATCAGGAGGCATCCCAGACAATTCGGCGGGGAACACGTCAGGAAACTCCAAAGCAACAGGAATAAACTCGAGTTGAGGAGAGATAGCATCTGAGTGCGAAGCATAAACGAAGCAGGAAGAACATCCTTGGCTAAGAAGTCGAGTGGCGCGTACAGCAGTGATTACCTTCAGGTGACTGCGGGTCTGAACATGAACGCTGTAGCCCTTGTCATCAATGCTGAGATTGACCCTCTTCGCCACACAGTCCAGCTTTGCTCGATACGCGACTAACCAATTCATTCCCAGGATTACGTCGAACTCTGTCATATCCAGAACTATGAGGTCGGCGACGACTTGCAATTCTCCAAGCAGGATCGGGCAATTGAGGACGCCTCTGGTTGAGAGAAGCAGATGACCGGGTACAGAAATCTCAAAAGGAACTTCAAGTGGCGAAGTATGCCAACTATGAAGGTCTACGATGCGGCGAACAATAAAGGAGTGTGATGCACCGGAATCAAATAAGATTTGCGGCTTATTCTTGACCCTAAAACTTCCTAAAAAGGACAACATAAACGCATAACAAGTTTCTTCGACTAAGGCAACCAGATTTAAGAATGCAGAAAAATTTAAAATTCTACACGAAACGTACCAGAGATGACGTCGGTAGATGCGAGCGCCTCGTCCTGAGTGACAACGTTCAGCACAACCTTGCCCTGAGCTCCCGGGATAACTTGCAGAGGCTGAGCGGGGATCGGGTTCTCCTTTATGGGGCAGTCGAGCATGAGGTGCCCAACCTGCCCACATTTGAAACAGGCCTTCTGCTTACGACGACAGTCCTTTACCAAATGGCCCGGCCTCTTGCAGAAAGCACAGACGGAGGCGGCAGAGGCAAGCGTCATCTGAGGTTGTTGCGCAGGAATAACCATTTTCTGCTTCTTCAGGAGGGAGCGGCAGACTTGGGCGGACATGACCCACCTTGTGGCAGAAGACACACACCTCTTTGGGCTTGAGGCCTTGCTCCGGAGATGGAGCACCCTTGCGCTTGAGGTCAGAGGTGACGGCGTTGTTAGAACCATGCTGGACTTTCCTGGCAGTATGATCCAGCTCAATAGCTTCGACCTGCAAGGCGGCATCCACCGTCTCGGCGTAGGTGGTGGCGCCATGAGCTACCACGTGCTGGCGGAAATCATGTCGAAGTCCCTTCACAAAACGGCTGATCTTCTTTGACTCGTCAGGCACAAACTCTGCGACAAGAAGGGAAAGGCGAGAGAACTCCTTCTCGCACTCGATCACCGTCCTGCCGGGCTGCTGGAGAGATAAGAACCTCTCAGCTAGTTTGTCTCGCTCCACAGAAGAGAGAAACTTCTCCAAGACAACTTCTTTGAACTGCTCCCAAGCCAAGGTGGCAGAATTCGGGAGACTGCGGCATTGAAGCCACCATGTGTACGCATCCTCGGTCAGATGGTAGGCCGCAAGGAGAACCTTCTGAGCTTCCGGAACTCCAGCATACTCGAAATGCTTCTCCATCTGGGAGAGCCATTCAGATATCACAAAGTAATCTCGATTGCCATTGAAAGACGGCGGATTCAGCGTCATGAATGCAAGAGTATCTGCCATTGCTACGGGCGGGGCAGTCAGGCTTGTCACGAGCGGGGGCACCAAGGTGACGGCAGGCGAGCCGGTCCCAGAATCAGTTGCATGAGGGGTGGCTCCAAGGGGGGCTGTAGTGTTAGCAACTCCAGCTGTCCCTGAACTGCCGGAACCAAGGGATGGATCAGGAGTTTGGCGATCCTCTTCCAATCGGGTGAGACGTTCCAGAATCTGCCTCAGCAGCTGAGCAGTGGCATCTCCAGATGTTCCTCCAGCTGAAGAGGTAGTCTGCTTGCGCTGCGATCACTTAGAAGCCATCTAGAAGGAGACACAAAAAATCGAGTAAGAGAAACAGTCAAGTTAAGCATAAAGGGTTTAGACTACAGGTTCTAACATTCTAATACTGTTGAATACGTAAATCATGTAATAGTTACAGCATTTTCATTGGACAACTCTAGGTGATGGTCATGCAAGTGCAAATGCGACGATAAGATCGCGTGCGATAGAACAATGATTTGAAAGATTCATGTGTGTACAATCGTCATTGTTGCTCTCAGCTTAACACTCGTGCAATGAGTTATGTCATGCATGCAATGTATTTATGTCATCTGTTACTCTCAGCTTAACACTCGCGCAATGAGTTATGTTCATTTATGGATACGCATGCCATGTTAAGCGCCCATATCACTTAACATGTCACGCGCATGATGATTCTAATGTCAGCGCACTTGAAAATATTAAACCGCCCATACAATTTAATATTCGCAAGCGGTGTATATTCTAGTGGATATTCATATGCATATAAATGTTAAGTTTGCCCATACTCCCTTAACATTTGTACGCATACTACTCATGCTTATGAGTGAGTGTGCGCGTGTTTCAGCCTCGAACAACAGACAACAACAAAGTGAGTGAGGAAATGATGCATGCACGTATATTTACATAATAGATTTCAAAATATATGAAATTCTTAAAATACTTTATCTTTAGATGCTAAACCTGACTCTGATACCAACTGTCACGACCCGTCTCGATAAGGGTCAGAGCGCGCTTCGAGCGGGCCGCGATGCCACAGACATGGGCGGAAAGGAATCCATGCCTGCTAAGGCGGAAACAGAAATACTACAATGGTTTAGAATTTGTTACTTTGAAAAGTATTTAGTATATTTTATAAATATGCGGAAGACGCAATAAAAGGTTGATACTCATGCATTTATAATAAAATCTAATTGTCACACACAATGCTGAAACGATGAACATGCAATAAGTCACAATAGTAAAATGTCATGAATTAAATGATTTGATACATCAAAACATCCTACGAGTTGTCCACAATACATGAGAAAATGGCTGACAATAACTAATACATGAAAAGTAAATCCAACAGTAACTGAAACAAAATACATAGAACCTTCTGATACAATAATCAAAATAAAACCTCCAAGCAAAGCTGTAGTTAAACGAAGAAAAACTCAAGGAGCAGACGACGCGGTCACGAACCCTAAGGCAAATCCAAACAGAAGGAAAATGCCTCAGAACAAGAAAATAATAGTAAACAAGCTATAGATTTAAGTACGTGCAGAAGTAATTCTAAAGTACCAATTAAATCATGAAGCAAGCTAGCGAAACAAGCAAGTAGCTGAAACAAGCAGAACTATCTGAAATATTAGTCTACTCCGGAGTATAACATAAACATTCTTTTAACGACATAAGCTGTAGTCGTTGAAATGCGTAGGTATTTATAGTGGGTGCACATATGGTTCACAACCAAGTCCAAGTGTAAGTCTTACTAGAATAATAGTATTTCCTGCTTACCGTGACCATGCAATCAAGACGATGCACCACTTAAACCCTAGTTTCCAAGTTTTGCTTATGACACTCAGGACCTAAGTGATTCATGTTTTTCCGTGGAAATTTCTATCATAACAAGACATACTCACGAGATATGATTTTTTTGCGTTATCAGATACAATTAATAACTTAGATGCAGGTATAAAGAACTTAAATTCTTAATTTGCAAGCGAGAGGGAATTTCTCCACTTACCTTAAGGTGAAGCTGAAACTAACAAAATGTTGGTGGTGGCTAAGCAGCACAAGCAACACTCAAGGACCGAATTTAACCTGTTCAGGGACCATGAATTTGACATAACGGGAAAAAATACACTAACACACGTAATTCACTTAACAAGCCTAAATATGAAGGGTTAGCAAATTTACCAAGTATTTCAGTTCTCTCCATTTGGTTTTGAGTTTTTCACATCAATTGATGTGAAACCCGAACACCATGAAGGCCCCATTAAATATTATTGAAATAATTGTTTTAATTAATAAATTTCTAACATTTTTACTATGGGTATGATTTTACTTTTTTTTTGTTTTTTTATAATAATAATAATAAGTGCACAATAAAACTAAAACATGCTAGAGTTCCAAACAATAACATAAACAACAAAGTAAGAAAACAGAAAATAGAAGCGATCCGAAACAACCACTAAATGCCGAAGAATCACAGAAATTTCTGAATATTTGACCTGTAACAGAAGTTCTTAAACTCATGAATATTACTAATACATATGTCTAGCTGGTTTTTTGCTTAACATGACATTTACTATCAGAAAACTGGAAAAATTTTATGAAGAAACCAATAGTTTTAGAGGAATGCCCGTACCTGATCTGTCTCGCGTACGAGTAATTCCTCAATGGCTTTTCTAAAACCATCATCCAAGATATAGTGGCAACTGTATGTTGTTACAGGGAGATAACCTCTCTGTATCTTATGCTCTCCTTGAGCTCCTGCCTCAACCGTACTTAGATTGAATTCAATAGCAGCTTCAATCGCCTTAGGGGAAAAATCAATAAGTGAAAGAATATGTAAATTGAATATTAAGGAAGAAGATATATATTGATATATAACAATGTTTTCAGCAATTTTATGATTGCTAGTGGAGATGGAATGGTGATGATCAAAGAATCAAAAATAAAAAACACATGAAAGAAACTATTTTGGGTTAAAAAATACGCAAGAAAGATATTTCAATATCCAAAGCAACTTATTTTTGTCATGAACCTATTTAGACTAACCATAAGTCAGTGCCTTCGATATTAGGGTAGCAAACAATCAGATTTCGAGAACTTGGCTCAATTGACTCGGTGATTTACTCGGATCTAGAGCCTAGCAAGTCGGGTTAAAACAAGACGTTCATAAATCGAATCCACCTCGTCAGCCTCCTCCAACTCTTTCATGAAGTTTTTTTTCGAGGACTAATGCCGGGCATCGGAAGATCAACAAAATAATTGATAAATTTTGATTAATTTTAAGCATTTTTGTTGTTGTTGCAGTAGCTTATGATTAAAATAGGTAGTTATTGATATCCTTCTGTCTACAATTATTAACTTAGTTTCTATTTTTAAATAGGCAGTTATTATTTCAGAATAATTATGAGTTGGATAGGCCTTATCCTTTTGTACCATATTTCTATAAATAACGCTGACTTGTAATGAGGAATGTACTATGAAATGATCAAATTCAAATGATTCTATCTTTTTCTACCTCTAATATCTACTTCTTCGTTCCTCATATCTCAATTTATGACCTAGTGTTTGCATCAATTGTATCAAAGCATCTCTCTCTGCCCCAGTTGGTATCAGAGGGTGTCAATTTGCATCATGTGTATCTATGTGCATCACTAGTTCTTATGATAGAATTAATCACCAGAATAATGAGGATTTATATATATAAGCTCGACAAGGGATTCATATAGCAATTGAAGCTGAACAAATCATATATTGATATCTCACGGCAGTGAACACAAACAGGCTAATTTTGTGTTACAACGTTACACACCGCATGGAAAGAAAAATCAGAGTATTGATTGAAGCAGAGAAGAAGAAATGTTTAAGAGAGGATTTCACACACACACACACACAGGAAAGTTGAATATTTCACCAAAGGGTGTTTTTGCCTTTTAACATATATACATATATACATATATATATATGGCACGGGGCTCCGCCCCTATTGCCAAGCGCGACAATACCTGGACGGCGACGGCGGGCATCGCCCGCCCCATGAGTACTAAAAATGATCGTACAAAAATTTTAATTAATATTTTATAATTTTTTTTTTAAAATATTTATATTTTAACAAAAAATCATTTTAAAGTAGTCTAGGAGGTCTAATGATAACCTACCATAGTAGGTGTAGGAGGTCTACTAAAAACTTTTGAATTTTATGAATTTCCATCATTATTTTTATTATAGGGATATAGTGTAATTACACAAATAACCATTATATTTTATGAATTTCCATTTTTTCATAATATATATTTAAGTCATTGGAGTAAAAGAATGAGGTTATATTTGGCAATTTTGAATGTTGCACCAAAGGCAACTTCTTGCATGTAGTAGTTAAAGATATATATATATATACACGAGCAGCTCCGCACAGGCTTCGCCCGTGCTCGCTGACTCTTAGCGGGATGTGCCCGCATTCGAGCGGGCTGCATCTGCATATGAGCGGGCTGCGCCCGCCTATAAGTGGGTTGCGCTCGCATATGAGCACTAACCTTTTATTCAAAACATATACATATGAGTACTTAAAATGACCGTAAAAAATATGAATCAATATTACTATTTTTATTTTGTAAGAAAATGTAAATTTTTACCTAAAAATCAATTTCTCTCTCCATTTCTCTTCTGTCCCCATCTCCCTCCTATCCCTAAATGTAGGTATTCGCCCGGCCGGCGACGGTGGGCTTCGCCCGCCCCTGACAGGATTCGCGCGGGCAGGCTTCGCCCGACCCCGGCCAAGCGTGATAGTACCCGACCGGCGACGGCGAGCTATGTCCATGACGCTCTGGGCTGCGCCCGCATAAAGCCGGTTGCGCCCACAACATATACATATGAGTACTCAGAATGACCACACAAAAATTTTAATAAATATTTTATAATTGTTTTTTTTCAAAAACATTTACTTTTTTAACAAAAAATCATTTTAAAGTACGTCTAAGCGGTCTAATGATTACCTACCATAGTAGGTGTAGGAGGTCTACTAAAAACTTTTGGATTTTATGAATTTTCACCATTATTTTTATTATAGGGATATTGTGTAATTACACAAATAGCCATTATATTTTATGAATTTCCATTTTTTTCATAATGTATGTTAAGTCATTGGAGTAAAAGAATGAGGCTATATTTGGCAATTTTGAATGTTGCACCAAAGACAACTTCTTGTATATAGTAGTTAAAGATATATATATATATATAGCTAGCTATTACAATATTTTATAGGCATCCTTCTTGTGTTGTTACTCAGCAATTAGTTTTAATGCATACAGGTAAATTCAAAGATGCAGCGATTATTCCAAGCTGAAACGTCTAGTAATCAAATCTTTCACTTTCCAAATTACATCTTCTGTAATTGCCTTCACTAGTCCTTAATTTATAGAGTCCCTTATTCCCATTTCTTCTCTCATTCTAACGAACTTTCCTCTAGAGGTTGGCTTAGCCAACATATCAACTGTTTGAGTATTTGTTAAAGAAGTTTAACTCAACTTCTTTAGCTTCTACAAGTTCTTTGATATAGTGCACCTTAAGACCAATATGTTTAGTCCTGTTGTGGTGTTGGGTTTTCTATACATCATATGTAGATGGCATATCACATATGCGGAGCGGAAATAACGAACAAGAACAACCCTAAACAGTTCAAGGAACTTGCGATTTCATGAATCAAGAAATAGGAAAGGTGACAATAGCGACATACATTTAGGGGATTGAGTCAATACTCAACCAAGATGCTCCAAGAAGTAATCTCGAAGACAAACTCTGAGTCTCAAGCGCAGAAATCGATCGGCGCCTCTACGGAAGTCCACACGAGTGTTGAAGAACCCTAGCTTCTTGTCGCACAAGAACTAGGTCGGAGAAGAAGAGTCCTCAACGTCTCCCACGAACTGCTAGGTCCGACGACAGGGAGAGGCGGCGGCGGTGTACGGGAAGAGAGAGACCGATCGGAACCCTTCCGTCGGTTTGGCGGAACCCTTCCGTCTCGCTTCAGGTATCGCAAAAGGATATCTCCTCCTTAGGGCATAAAATCGTTGTCTATTTATACCCAGGCAAAAGAGAGGCTATTCGCACACCTTAGACTATATTGGAGTTAACACAGATTTCGTCGAGTACAACTCAATTCGTCGAGTAACTCAATTCGTCGAGTACAACTCAATTTCGTCGAGTAACTCAATTCGTCGAGTATAACTCAATTCGTCGAGTACAACTCAATTCGTCGAGTACAACTCAATTCGTCGAGTACAATTCAATTCGTCGAGTACAACTCAATTCGTCGAGTACAACTCAATTCGTCGAGTACAACTCAATTCGTGTACTTCCTTTCCCATCGAGACATTCTTGACGCAACTCCAATCAGTCATAGGATTAGACCTCCACTCATATCCAATATAAGTGAGGCCAACACAATCCTTCATCCAATTTCTCCAACACTGTTATGTGCGACCATATAGGCTCAAATTGCGTTGACAGTAAGACTAATTGTTTGAGTGCTTTGAGATCACTTTGGAAACACTAACATGTGGAACACTGGATTTTTATCGTGACTATACTTGACATATCATCGCAATATATAGTAGTTGGCTTCTCTTCTCTCAACATTAAATCTTCGAGCAACCTTTTGACGCAAACTGCTTCACAAGCAACACTTCCTGTAGCTATATATTCGGCCTCTGTGGAAGATACAGATACATATATAGTTTCTGCATTCTGGAAGACCATGTGATTATTTTGTAGCGAAGGAAGAAGACATACTCAGTCACATACTCACTCGTGCTACAAATGTCTTCCGGATCTCCTCCGCCGTCATTATCAGTGTAACCAACAAGGGATGAATCTTTCTTTGTTGTATACAAGATTCCCAATTCCTTTGTCCCTTGCAGATAACGCAAGAAGTACTTTACAACTATATAGGTCCGATGACATGCCAAGAAATAATGTTAATGGCATTTTCAAAATCTGGCCTTGTGTTAGTAAGATAAATTAGAGAACCAACTAGGTTACGATACATTTCTTCATTTGTGCCTTCTTTGCAGTCATTCCTTAGCAGCTTCATTAGTTGAACGAAGGGTTACATGGGTTTGCAATACTGGATACTGTTGAAACCAGCAACCCGGTTTCAGCGTTCGAAAGGGGGATGCGGCTAGCCTTTGACCCAAGCTAAGACCCTTGACTGATCGCTAAGAACTGAGAAACCTTGCCCTTGGAGAACACCTAAGTCCACAAACGGACCCCTTAAGCTGCAGCGTGGAGGTCCCACCACATACCCGGAAGCTCTCAAGGAACTTCCCCTCCCAAGCCAATGCTGAGCCAGGGCACCTTGGAGGGCACTGAGAACCACCTCACGGTCAACCTTCGATGACAGGGAGAGGGGGGGGGGTGCTTGCTCACAAGACCATGCGAGGGAGGGGGTAGTAACCAACCCTTCCCAAGGTGCCCATGGGGGTCTATTTATAGACTTTCCCAAAAACGGACTGCGAATAGCCAAAATCGGACTGCGGATAGCCAAAATCCCCCAAAAGAGAGAGAACGGGCGAGTGGGGGGCTGCCCCCACTCGCCCCCTCAAAAGAGAGGACAGGTGAGTAGGGGGCAGCCACCACTCGCCCCCTAAAGAGAGGGAACGGGCGAGTGGGGGGCTGCCCCCACTCGCCCCCTCAAAAGAGAGGACGGGCGAGTGGGGGGTTGCCCCCACTCGCCCCCTCAAGAGAGAGGACGGGCGAGTGGGGGGCTGCCCCCACTCGCCCCCTCAAGAGAGAGGACGGGCGAGTGGGGGGCTGAACGGGCGAGTGGGGTGATCCCCCACTCGCCCCTTGGGCGGGCGAGTGGGGTGATCCCCACTCGCCCCTTAGGCGGGCGAGTGGGGTGGTCCCCCACTCGCCCCTTAGGCGGGCGAGTGGGGTGATCCCCCACTCGCCGAGTGGGACTCCTCCCACTCGCCGAGTGGGACTCCTCCCACTCGCCGGGCGAGTGGGATCCTTCCCACTTGCCGAGTGGGTGGAACCCCTCCCACTCGACCAAAGGGCCGGGCGAGTGGAGGATGTTCCCCCCCACTCACCCGAGGAAGGCGGGTGCTCGGCCCACTTGATCCCTTGCTCTTCCTTCTATCTCATTCGGGCCCGCCTCGATTCCGCTGAGTCTGGGTTAACCAAATCAGCTCGGCAAATATGGGGGTTGTACACAATCCCCGCTCTTTTCGAGCTTGTTTCAAGCTCGGAAAGAATGTCCAACCCACCTATTTGACGAGTAGGTAGAGTTTTTAGGGGAATCTTTGGAGGGCCCGCTCGACGACTATAAAAACCCCGAAGGGGGAGGTGAGGAGAGCACCATCCCTGAGAGCTCCCCCTACTCCCCCCACTCGAACAGGATGGATCCACCCCGAGACTTCAGGGCCCGCTTCAAGGCTCTTTCCGGGAAGGGCCAGACCGACCTAACGGAGCTTAGAGCTTTGGTTCGTGGCCTTTCGCTCCCCCCCACTCGTCCAATGGTGCGATCACCACGGAAGAAACTTCGCCCTGATTCAGCGAAAGAGGTGGCGGCGTCATCCACCCACGGGGTGGTTGACTATGTCCGGGACCTAGAGCTAGACGCGGTATCAACTCGCTTCTTATCTTCGCCCCCCTTTTTGCGATCGTATTGCACTAATGAAGGCATGTTTCTCACATGCTAACAGCTTTTTTAGGACTACCCCGAGGGGGTCCGGAGCGCGATGGAGACGTCGAGTGCAGGTGATCGAGCAAGTCCTGCCATTCTTGCTCGAGATCCTGCTGCTCTCTCAACTGCCCATGATAAACCTTCCTCGAAAAGCCAGGAGATTGAGGATTCACAAGGTAACGTTACTGCGAGAGCCTCTATCAAGGTGAGGGTTTCGGTATCTAAAGCTATGCTTTTTGTAGGAGGGGACAAGACCTCGACGGGTCAGTCGAGCCGGAGGGAGGTCTCCCCACTGATCCGTTCCCCCACCCTGGTGGAGGAACCTGCCGAGGACCAGCCCAGCCTTCTCGAGCGCCTGAATCTTTTGGCCGATACAGTGCGGAGGGCAAGAGGCCTTTCTTCTCGAGCTGCGTGACGGAAGGTGGTCCGCCGGACCTGACCCTCTCACCCGCGTCTGCGCGCTGGAGCAGGCGGATGGAGAGATTGGAGAACGAGCTTAATCTGCTGAGGGGGGAAGTCCGGCTTGCGTCCGGAGGTATAACTGCGCCACTTGCTAACCACCTGCGCCGCGTTGAGGCTAGCTTCCGCACCACGGGTGAGGAGATCGACGCAACGAAAGAATGCATCAGGTCTATGCAGGGGGTGCCGTCGTGCACCCAGGATCAGGGTTTCTGGAAGTGGATGCCACGCTGAACGACTTTTATTTATGACCTTCTATTTGCTATGTAATAATAGGGGTTAGCCTCGCATGGTGGTTCAATCCACCTTGTGATCAGATGCTTTGACCTTTGTTGATTCATATCTTGCTTAGATCACTACTCTTTTGATAGTCAATATGCCATGGTAAGCGACGTGATGTTGAGACAACCGACTAATAGGCGGGAGGCAGGGGCTACGAATGGACGATCTCGGGATGGAGTGATTGGATGGTGTCAGGGGGAGGTATGGGTGAGTGGATCTGACGTTCCGTCCACCCCTGCCGGGCGAGTGGACCATGAGGTCCACTGTCGTGCCCCGGGCGAGTGGACCTCAAGGACCGCTCGCCTGTGCACGGGGCGAGTGGACCTTGTGGTCCACTCGCCCGGGGTGAGTGGACCTCGTGGTCCACTCCCCCCCTTGCCCTGGGCGAGTGGGCCCCGTGGTCCACTCGCCTTCCCTCTGCATTCCCCCCCTATAAATACACCTCCCCTTCCCTCTTCTATGTCCTCACCTTTACCTTCCTCCTTGTCTTGCCTTCTCTTCGGAGTCTGCTCCTCTTCCTATCGATCCTGCGATATGGCACCTAACAGCCCTCCCGTTGCGAGGAATGGTGGAGAACAGAGCGTGACTAATTTTTCAGGACACTCCTTCCCCGAGGGAAGGGTGTCCAAGGAGGACTTCCTAGCTTTCAAGAGCTCTTACCTTCCTGAGGGGTGGTCGTCCCGACGCCCATCGGCGGGCGAGACCATCAATTCCTTCTATAGGGACTGGCTCTCATTCCCCCTTCCTCACTTTGAGGCTGGGCTACGACTTCCTCTGTGGCCCGAGGTGAAGGAGTTTTTTAACTACTTCGGCGTAGTCCCCGCTCAAGTCAACTCGAATGCGATCTCGATGTTAACGGCCTATGCTTGCTACCTACGGGAGGAAAGTATCGAGTTCGACCTGAGCGTATTTCGCAAGGTCTTTATCTTCCGAGCGACTCCCGACGGAGTTTGCTTTTTAACCGGTACGCATGTGAAGGTAAGTGAGACCTCCAACAAGGTCCGCCACTGGAACGACTCCTTCGTGTTCGTTCGGGGTGACCTGGGCGACATCCCCTTCTCTCCCATTCAGAGACCTGAGAAGGTCTGCAAAGCTCCTTCGTTATGTGGGGAGGCCGCTGAGCTGCACAGCCGCCTTGAGGGTGTGAGCTTTGAGGTCGAGCACCTTCGGAGGAATATCGATCGGCTCACCTACGTGGAGCCGGGAAAAGGTATTCGGACCCTACTAACGTCCTTTATCTCCTTTTTACCTCCACCTATGGTTGGTCACTCCCTTTCAACTTGTGCAGGTGAACGGTCCCTTCCGCGATATCCTCCCTTTGCGGGGGGAAGCTCCTCTCCCGCCCGCTGGTTTCCTTTCTCAACCTCTCCACCTGCACGGGCCCTAACCCTTCTGTTTTGCCAACCTGCAGGGACCCAGCGCTGCCGACTCGCTTAGGAGACGGTGCGAGGAGTCGGACCAGGAGGTGCACGACCTGAGGGCTCAGCTTGCTGAGGCCCAAAGACAGCTAAAGGAGAAAGGGAGAGAAAGAGGCGGACCTTCGAAGGCATCGACGCCCGTCCCACCTTGCCCGGCTGGGGCCGAGAGTACTCGGAGGAAGATCGTGACGTCAACGGCCCAGGCCCTGGTGAGCCGCCTTCATGAGGCGGATGCTCTCCGAGACAAATGGAGGGGGGTCTCTGCCGACGACATCCTGCACGAGTTCCTCCCTTCTCCCGGGCGACCTGACTCGTCTCCTTGCAGCGGTGGTTATTCCCCCTGAATGTCAGGGTTGTCAGGGGCCCCTCCTTTCTTGCTGCTTCTTATAGGAACCATGCACCTCTTGTATGTATTCTTCTTTTAACCCTGCATACACCGGTAGGGGTGGGATGATAACTTATGTAATGCATGTTGCCACTGATCCAGCTATTATTCCCATGAATCTTTTAGCCCGCCCTCTTTTCTTTTTGCTGCTTGAATGGAGCGATGCTCTAGGTCTTGGCTTCTTCCTGCGAGGAAGAGATCTCAACATCCCCATTAGGTCTCAGACCCGCTCCTCAGGTCAACCTAACGAGTCCCTCATCTGCCGGCATGACTGAGCCCGGCAAATGGTCTCCAGTCAGGGACCTTAACGATTTGAGGTGGAGTACCCATCCGCGTCCTGGGAGCTTTGCTTACCTGGAGACAGGGAAACTCAACGCCCTTCCAATCCAATTGGAGGCGGAAGTACCCACCCGCGTCCTAGGGGCTCAGCTTGCCTGGAGTCAGAGGAACTCAACGCCCTCCCAAATCCGTTACTGAGTAGCGAGTCGATCTGACGAGCCCCCCATCTGCCGGCATGACTGAGCTCGACGAATGGTCTCCAGTCAGGGACCTTGCCAACTGGGGGTGGAATACCCATCTGCCACCCTAGGTGCTTACCTTCACCTGGAGGCAGAGGAACTCAACACCCTCCCAAGTCGGTTACTGAATAGCGAGTCGACCTGACGAGCCCCCGATCTACCGGCATGACTGAGCCCGGCGAATGGTCTCCAGTCAGGGACCTTGCCAACTGGGGGTGGAATACCCATCTGCCACCCTAGGTGCTTACCTTCACCTGGAGGCAGAGGAACTCAACACCCTCCCAAGTCGGTTACTGAATAGCGAGTCGACCTGACGAGCCCCCCATCTACCGGCATGACTGAGCCCGGCGAATGGTCTCCAGTCAGGGACCTTGCCAACTGGGGGTGGAATACCCATCTGCCACCCTAGGTGCTTACCTTCACCTGGAGGCAGAGGAACTCAACACCCTCCCAAGTCGGTTACTGAATAGCGAGTCGACCTAACGAGCCCCCCATTTACCGGCATGACTGAGCCCGGCGAATGGTCTCCAGTCAGGGACCTTGAACCAAGATATTACCCCGGAACCTTTTTTATTCAAACTTCCTGCGATACAAGTTCATTACATCACGCCCCCTCCGGGCTCACTCGGCCACATGCTCCCTGACCATCTTCTCCATCACCTCCTCTACCTTTTCCGCTTTTTCCATCCACCCGATTACATTAACTGCAGTAACATAGTACTGACGCGCCTCCCGGGGATCTCCCCTGACTCTGATCTGGACCTCTCCGGAGTTGTACTTCAGACATTGGTGGTAGGAAGACGGTACGCACTTGTACGCGCTGATGAGAGGACGCCCGAAGATAGCGTTGTAACTGCTCGGCGCATCCACGATGACGAATTGGCAGTTCTTTGAAGTTCCTCCCAGGGTGACGAGGAGTTCAACTCCTCCCTCCACCTCCTTCCTTTCCCCGGAGAATCCGAAGAGCGGCCCATCTGATGCCAGCACCCGCTTCGCCTCGACCTTCATCCCTTCGAAGGCTTTCTTGAACACCACGTTCACCGAGCTCCCGTTGTCGACCAGGATCCAGGAGACCGTGAAGTTCTCGATTGCCGCCTTGATGACGAGTGCGTCGCAGAAAGGGTCCTCGTGGGCCGGCATATCCCGGGCTGAGAAGGTGATCCTCTCGCCCGGATGTGGGCATCGGGAGGTCGAAGCGATGCTTCGGCGGTATATGGCGTGGAGGCTCCCCTTTCGGGTGGCCTCTATGCCCGCCCCTCCGTGGATGACCCCGATCCCTCCCAGTGCCCCCACGTCGACCCTCACCTCACACGGGTCATCCTCCTCCTTACTCTTGCCCTTTTCACCTGCCTGCGGACCTTCTAGGCACAACTGCTTCCCCCCTGCTGGGGCTCTCCCTTCTCCTCTCATCTCAAGGAACTCCGGGCAAGCTGCGGTCGCGTGACCTTCCTGCTGGTGGAAGTCACAATATGGCAGCGCCAGCTCGTTCCCCTGCTTCTCCCAGCGACCCTTCTTCCTCCCTCCTCTCTTCCGGCCAATGGCCATAGCCTGCAGAGGCTGGACCTGTAGCGGTGCCGGGTTATGCTGCCACCCAGCCGGGTTGAACCGCCCATGCCTCCCCTGAGAACCTCCTCCTCCCTGGAAATGGCCCCTTCCTTGGCCTTGAGGGGGCCCTATCGGCGACCTCCAAGCTGGCCGGGCGGCTGGCGGTTGCGACCTCCAGCCTTGCTCCTGTCCAGCGGGGGGTCCCTGGTGTCCCTGACTCCTCATCTCCTCCTTTCTTCTTCCTCCATGCTCCTTCCTTTCTTCCTCTGCTACCTGGGCTAACCTCGCCACGAACTCCTGGTTGGTGGCCTCGCACTCAATTTCCCTATCAGCGCGCTCCATCAGCTCCTTGAAAGACAGGGGGATCCCGAGTTAGACTCATCCTGAACAACCCCTGCTGCAGCCCAAGGGTGAAGGCTAGTTGCAGGGTGTGCCCGGGCACCTCGACGACGAGGAGGACCTCTGCCTGGAACCTATCCATGTAGCTAGCCAGCGTCTCCCCTGACTTTTGTCGGACTAAGAACAAGGACTCCACCCCTTTCCTCCTCTTCTTCGAGGTAGAGAACCTCAACAAGAAACTTCGGCGTAAGTCCTCGAAGCTGTAAATGGTACCCACCGGGAGCTGGTGGAACCAATCCCTTGCCTTTCCCTGGAACGTGACGGCGAAGAGCTTACATTTAAAGGCATCTGACATCTGCCTGATCGAGGTCATGTCCTCAAACCATTGAAGATGCTGGAGAGGATCATTGCTTCCTTCATAGTAGGACATGGCGGGGTCGCGGAACCTATCTGGAACGGGGGCTGACACGATCAGCTCGCAGAAAGGACTTCTCCACCCTCCCTGGTTGGACGGAGGCGTTCCTATCATCTCCCTGCCGGGGCAGCTATTCCCGGGCGAGCTGTTGAAGAGCACTCACGCTTGGAGGCTCAAACCCTCCTCCGAGGCCGGCTCTCTTCCTTGCTGATGGGTTCTCCCCACTTCCATCGAGGGTGGTGTGGCGATCCTAGGTGCAGGTGGTGTCGAGCACTCGCCACGAGTGGGGGGTGCGGCCTGCAAGAGCTCCAGGATCCTTTTACTGAACTCCTCGAAGTCACTCTTCTTCACATACTCACAGGTAGGAGGTGAATCTCCCAACTCATCGCTTCCAGCCATGAGACTTGACTCAGAGCTTTCCGAACTAACCGCTTCCACGCTCACCGCACCAGAATGTTGAAACCAGTAACCCGGTTTCAGCGTTCGAAAGGGGGATGCGGCTATCCCTTACTTGACCCAAGCTAAGACCCTTGACTGATCGCTAAGAACTGAGAAACCTTGCCCTTGGAGAACACCTAAGTCCACAAACGGACCCCTTAAGCTGCAGCGTGGAGGTCCCACCACATACCCGGAAGCTCTCAAGGAACATCCCCTCCCAAGCCAATGCTGAGCCTGGGCACCTTGGAGGGCACTAAGAACCACCTCACCGTCAACCTTCGCTGACAGGGAGAGGGGGGGTGCTTGCTCACAAGACCACGCGAGGGAGGGGGTAGTAACCAACCCTTCCCAAGGTGCCCATGGGGGTCTATTTATAGACTTTCCCAAAAACGGACTGCGAATAGCCAAAATCGGACTGCGGATAGCAAAAATCCCCCAATAGAGAGAGAACGGGCGAGTGGGGGGCTGCCCCCACTCGCCCCCTCAAAAGAGAGGACGGGCGAGTGGGGGGCTGCCCCCACTCGCCCCCTCAAGAGAGGGAACGGGCGAGTGGGGGCTGCCCCCACTCGCCCCCTCAAGAGAGAGGACGGGCGAGTGGGGGGCTGCCCCCACTCGCCCCCTCAAGAGAGAGGACGGGCGAGTGGGGGGGCTGCCCCCACTCGCCACCTCAAGAGAGGGAACGGGCGAGTGGGGTGATCCCCCACTCGCCCCTTGGGCGGGCGAGTGGGGTAATCCCCCACTCGCCCCTTAGGCGGGCGAGTGGGGTGGTCCCCCACTCTCCCCTTAGGCGGGCGAGTGGGGTGATCCCCCACTCGCCCCTTGGGCGGGCGAGTGGGGTGATCCCCCACTCGCCCCTTGGGCGGGGATCACCCCACTCGCCCCTTAGGCGGGCGAGTGGGGTGATCCCCCACTCGCCGAATGGGACTCCTCCCACTCGTCGGGCGAGTGGGATCCTTCCCACTCGTCGAGTGGGTGGAACCCCTCCCACTCGCCCAAAGGGCCGGGCGAGTGGAGGATGTTCCCCCCCACTCACCCGAGGAAGGCGGGTGCTCGGCCCACTTGATCCCTTGCTCTTCCTTCCATCTCATTCGGGCCTGCCTCGATTCCGCTGGTTCTGGGTTAACCAAATCAGCTCGGCAAATATGGGGGTTGTACAGATACAAAATTTATTCAATCAGTTACATACTCTCCTTGAACTAAGAATAGTGAGTGCTCCTGGCTTTTGTGAGACATGAATACCAAGGAAATAACTCACTAATCCCAAATCTATAATCTCATATCTTGCATCATTCATTTTTTTAAAATCTATAATTAGTTGAATTAGAACCAGTGACAATCAAATCATCAACATATAAAATGAGGATTAATCTATGTTTCTCTTCGTGTTTACTATAGAGATATGATTCAACAGAGTTTCTTTTGAAGCATCACATACAGAGATATTTATCTATCTTCCGATTCGATGCTTGTGACACCTGTTTTAAATTGTATAATTATTTTTAGCAAATATACCTTTTATTCATCTCTTTCTTTCTAATAACCTAAAGGTTGTTCAACAAACACGTCTTCATTTAGCTCACCATTGAGAAAAGTTGATTTTACAACTAGTTGATGCACAAGCTATTTTCCCTGAACAACAATGACTATGTTAGAACCTAGTCTTAATTTGGATTAGGATCCCAACTCAAATAGGGGGAGATTGTTGGAACCTTAGTTTTGCTTTGAGTTAGGATCCACCTTTAGTGTCTAAGTCTCTATCATGATATATCTTATAACTTAGAACAAATCCTATTAAGTTAGAAGGCTGAAAAGAATATATATATATATATAATATACTAAGAAATATAAATATATATATATATTTAATTGGCTGAAAAATAAGAGAAAGAATAAAATTTACATAAGTTCTCTGCGTTCGACGAACGCCATCTGCGTTCGACGAACGGCGCTCTGCGGTCGACGAATGATATTCATTCTGCGCTCGACGAAATCCAGCGGTTCAGCGTTCGACGATCCCGTCTCAGCGGTTCAGTGTTCGACGATCCCGTCTCAGCGGTTCAGCGGTCGACGAACAAATTATCTCAGCGGTCGACGAACAGACCCCGTCTCAGCGGACGACGAAATCCTGCGTTCGACGAACTCAAGTCTGCGTTCGACGAACAGCTCAATATTCAGCGGTCGACGATCCAGCCCATCTCAGCGGTCGACGAATCCTTCCGTTCGACGAACTCTAGTCTGCGTTCGACGAATATTCAGCAGATGTTCAGAACAGCGAATCAAATGATGAGGTCGACGAACTTGAAGCTGAGCTCGACGAAATATCTGCAGCATTATTTTATATCATTCAGCTCGACTAAAATATTATATATATATGCTGTCAGATTTGTTTATAAAGCAATATTTATTGTTTCTACATATATATATTGCTGATTTAACATTACAGTCGTGCAAGCATTAAATGCTATAGCCGTTGGCAGAAATAATAAATGTTGTAGCCGTTGCAGCAAGCCAAAAACGGCAAGATTTGTCTGCTCGAGGAATCAGAATTAAAGAGATATTATTTCTTTCCTCTTCCGTCGGCAAGGATTCAAATCAGCCCAGGAAAGAGGACAATAGTTTTACACGACAGCAGGAGTCAACTCTTCATTACAGCAGATTAATATATAGCAGATTATATACAGCAGTTTTCTCGACAGATTATATACACAGAACATATCATATTGCTGTACAGTAAATACAGACAGAATATATTACATTAGCTGTACAGAGAAACAGAGAAGCAAAAAGGAAGAAGAACATATTAGAGTTCTTTATACAAAGAACAATACATTTATATCTTGCTTTTTACTAACTCTTCCTTGCAGATCATCTATATCCTGAGACACCAATCACCATTATTTGCTCAGGATCAAAACTGCAAGAAGAAGAAAAGAGGAGTATTGCAATCTAGAGAAGAAGCTCCATCTAGAAGCTGTCATCTAATCTAAATCAGACAGGGGGAGCTTTCTTCAACATCATCATCAAGATCCAAACACAACATCTCATCAGGATCATCAAGAGTCTTCTCAGCAAAAGAGAAGAACAACATAACATTTTCTGTTTTCTTTTATTTCTCCCATCTTGTAAAGGGTTAAAACTCCCTTCAAAATTTACCCCATTGGTGGCAAGACACCTGATCAAAAAATCCTGTTGGTTTTGAGCACCTGATCAAAAGCTCTATGGTGTGTGGACACCTTATCAAAATCACCTTGGTGTGAGGGCACCTGATCAACAACCTCCTAGTGGATTCCTACCAGTGGGTAGAAGAGTAGATGTACCCAGGTTGATTGGGGAACTACTATAAAATATCTTGTGTCTTCTGGATGCTTGCTTTGTTTGTTGTTTTATTTGCTGTGATTCTTTATGCTTACTTACTGTTTGATTTTATTACTCAGCAAACATCTATATATATATATCATTACTTTGAAGTAAAACTTAAACAAGAGTTTTAATATACTTAAGAACTAAACACTCCTTTCAATTGGTATCAGATGATATCAATTGACTTTCAGACTAGCATTATGCACATTGTTTCCATGCGTGCCACAGGTGTATAGGTCTCATGGTCATCTCTCCCTAGTACTTGAAAGTATCCCTTTGCTGAAAGACGAGCTTTGTGCTTCTGATCAGATCCATCTTGATTAAATTTTACTTTCTAGACTCATTTAAGCCCTACAACATGCTCGCCTTTGGTTTCTTTACTAAGGACTATGTTTGATATCTTTTCAATCATGGCAAGTTCTGTTTTCATGGTATCTCTCCATTCTTGTGTATTGCAGGCTTCTTTAAAAGTAACAGTTTCCCTACAAAGAAAGCTAAATGACAATGGTTATATATATCAACAAGGTCCCTGAACTTCCAAGGAGATGATGAGCCTCTATTAGAGTCTTCTGAATCTGCTGATTCATAATCGGGTTGAGAAGAAACTGGAGTGAATGGCAGGCAGAGCTCATCAATGTCATCATTGTGGACTTCCCCTGCAACCATAGATTGCACTGAGGACTGATCCCAATTCTAAAGATCATCTTCATCAAAGATGACATCTCTGGAAATGATTAACTTTTTAGTTATAGGATTATATAGTCTATATCCCTTAGAAATATACAAGTAATATACACTTCTCCCCCTTCTCTAACTTATTTATGTTCTCTCGTATTATGTGACTGTAAACAATACACTCAAAAAATTTAAGATGGAAGATTTCAGGTTTACGGCCATACCAAACTACAAATGGGATTATTATCTTGAGAGATGTTGTTGGAGCCATGCTCTGCAGATACAAAACTGTACATACAACTTCGGCCTAAAATTTCTTTGGCACTTGTCTGTACTGCAGCATACTACGGCTCATCTCAACAATGGTTGTATTCTTGCATTTAGTGACACCATTCTGTTGTGGTGTTCTTCTCAGTGCCAGCCCTCTTCTAATCGCTTCCTCTTTACAAAAAGTTTGCATTTTTTCGTCAATATACTCTCCTCCCCTATCAGTGCTGAAGGCTTAAATGGAATGCCCGCTCTGCATGTCTACAGTCCTTTTAAACTCAATGAACTTACTCAAGGCTTTTAATTTCGGTGTATGCAGATAAACCCAAGTCATCTGGTGAGTACTCATCACTCAATAAAATATAATACTTGTTTCCTGAAGGAGTTGGAGTCGCTGCAAGTCCCAACATGTCACATGAATTAGCTCCAAAGGCTTGAGGCTTCTTGACGCAGGACGAATCTATAGGCGGCGAGATAATCGGCGACCTAAACGTACATGTTAAGAAAAGCCCGACGGGTTAAATCACAATTGAATAATAAACAATGGCATCCCGCGCAGTTAAGTGACAACAAGGTAGAATAATTTATTAGGGCAAAACAAGCTTAGGCTTTTCTCCGCGTGGAGGGTCAAAGCACGAGCGCGGGGCGAATAAACCCTGTAAAGCTAATAATAATCTAACAAACAACTACCATGCAAGATATTCAAACAAGTACAAGATCCAATCCAATATAAATATGCTGAAAATAATAATCCAATACAACGAGAACTCATCGGGTAGTGGGCTAACCAAGACATTGAAGAATTCAAAGCCGGAAATGCATGGGCGACGATCCGAGGTGGAACGGGAGGCGGGAAAGCGACGAAGGTGGCTGTCCTAGGCGGTGGATGGTGAAAGTTGACCGGAAATGAGTATATCCGGCAACATATGGGGAGATCTGGGCGGGGGAGAGTAGATTCGAGAGTTTGAGAGCGGATACGGGCTGGATTTGTCGAGATCTTGACTGATCCGGACAAGGAGGGGGATGGAGGTGGTTCCACGTAGAGTAGAGGGGTGGTGGTTGCTGGGAACAAAGCGGGGGAGGGCTGGCGGCGGGTTTTGTGGGCTGAGAGGTGGGCGGCGTCTGTAGGGAAGTAGGGGGAGGGGCGGCGGCTGGGCTTGGAGGAGGGCGGCGGCTTGGGATGTAGAGGAGTGGAGGAGGGTGGCGGCTGCTGTGAGTGAGGAGGAAGGCGGCGGTTGCTGTGAGGGGGCAGCGGCTGGATAGAGGAAGGGGGCGGCTGTTGGGGGCTGCGGAAGGAGATTGGGAGAGGGAGGAAGAGTGGAATAAAACTCTCATTTCCTCGGTTGCCCTAATCAGGGCTAGAAATACATATATATAGAAACCTACAACACGTGACATATCACGTGGATACAAACATGCGCGAATATAAAATAAAGTGTATATTCAACTCTCCCCCTCAAGTTGGGAATATATATTGATCATTCCCAACTTGTCAGTATTGTTCTAGAAGCTGTCACTGCTTAACCCCCTGGTGAAAACATCGTCTAGTTGATCATATGAGCTCACAAAAGGAGTGCAGATGTTCCCCTTGTCAAGATGATCTTTAATGAAATCTGTCAACTTCAACATGTTTTATTCTGTCATGCTGTACAAGATTGTGCGCGATACTGATGGCTGTCTTGTTGTCGCAGTAGACAGTAACTGGTTTGTTCACCGGAAGCCCATATCTTGAAGAATAGTCTTCAACGACAATCACACACTCCTTGTGTCACAGCCCTATATTCTGCTTCAGCACTTGAGCGAGCAACAATATTCTGCTTCTTGCTCTTCCATGAAACCAAGTTTCCTCCCACAAACGAGCAATATCCAGTGGTAAACTTTCTATCATCTTGACTACCGGCCCAATCAGCATCTGTAAACACTTCAATCTCCAATGCTTGATAAGCTTTAAACAGAATCCCTCGTCCTGGTGTCTTCTTGAGGTATCGCAATACTCTGACTACAGCCTGCTGATGGCGAACTGAGGGAGAGTGCATAAATCGGCTTAGGACCCCTACAACGTATGTAATATCAGGGCGAGTATGAGATAAATATATGAGTCTTCCAACCAAACGTTGGTATTTCGAAGCATCAACTTTCTCACCACTAATATCCGCATCAATCTTGTGATTAGCTTCAATTGGAGTATCCACGGGAGCACACCCTATCATCCCAGTCTCATCCAGAAGGTCAAGGGTATACTTCCTCTGAGAGATGAAGATCCCTCATTGAGACCTCACTACTTCATTTTCCAAGAAGTATTTCAACCTCCCCAGATCCTTGACTTCAAATTCCTTGCCCAGTTATTTCTTCAAGTGAATAATCTCCTCCAGGTCATCACCAGTAATGATGATGTCATCCACATATACAATAAGAATAGAAACCTGCACTCCTCTCCTCTTGATAAAGAGAGTATGATCAGCTTGTCCTCGAGTGTAGCCAAGTAGAAGCATGGTCTTGTTAAAACGTCCAAACCACGCTCTTGGAGACTGTTTCAGGCCATACAGGGATTTCTACAAACAACAAACCTTCCCATTGGATCCTTCGGTAACGAAGCCCGGGGGGGGGATATTCATGTAGACTTCTTCTTCCAGATCACCATGTAAAAACACATTCTTGACATCGAGTTGTTGTAGCTCCCATCCACGACTAACAACACAAGAGAGAAGCACACGAATTGAGTTCATCTTAGCAACAGGGGCAAAGGTCTCTTGGTAGTCAATGCCTTGAGCCTGGGTATACCCTTGAGCCACCAAGCGAGCTTTGCACCGCTCCACCACCTCATCTTGATTCTGTTTAACCGTGAAGATCCACCGGGACCCAACAGTTCGCTTCCTAGGAGGAAGACTAGCCAGCCGCCATGTTTCATTTTTTTCCAAGGCACACAGTTCCATTGTCTGTTTCCACTCAGGAATCTAAACAGCCTCCTGCCATGTCTTAGGAATCATAATAGATGAAAGAGATGAGATAAAGGCTTTATGGGCCTGAGAGAGGTGATAACAAATGTAGTTGGCAATTGGGTGTTTGGTGCTACCCCTTTTACCAATAAGACAAGCAAGAGGAACATGGAAGTCATCATCTGAATCTGGAGCGGAAACAGTCACCGGCACTGGCGAAACATCCACAGTCTGCACTTGCTCAACAGTCTTGGGACGACGGGAGTATGTGTATAATATAGGAGGAGCGGAGATGGAAGGAACAGGAGCAGTAGACGGACAATGGGAAGGAGAAATATGAGGGGTGGCAACAATCGGAAGAGGAGAGGCGATGGTCTTGTCACCCTGACGAGGACCAAAGTACGACTCCCCCTCATGAAATGTAACATCAACAGTGCAATAGTAGCGACGAGTCGGAGGGTGATAACTCTGATACACTTTGGTAGTAGGAGAGTACGCAACGAAAACACATCGGAGGCAACGCGCATCCAGTTTATCCCGATGAGGGATATGAACGTGGACAAAACAGACAGAGCCAAAGATACGAGGGGAAAGATGAGAGGTGTGGACGATGTGGTTCTTGGCAAGACGGGAGAGAGGCGTATCATAGGGGAGGGTGCGAGACGGAAGACGGTTGATGAGATAAGCAGCCGTGAGAACGACATCACCCCAGTAGGATTTGGGAAGGTGCATAGCAAGAAGTAAACACCGAGCCACCTCCAGCAAGTGCCTGTTTTTCCATTCGGCGACCCCATTTTGAGCGGAAGTGTGGACACAGGTAGTTTGATGTATAATGCCATGATCGGCAAGATAGACGCCAAACACGCCCAGAGCATCATATTCCCCACCATTATCACTACGAAACACACAAATTGTACCGCCAAACTGTTGGGCTACCATTTTATGAAAGGACTGAAAAGAAGAAAGCACGTCACTTTTCTTTTTGAGTAGATAAAGCCACGTAGTGCGAGACTGACAATTGATAAACGTAACAAACCATTTATAGCCAGATAAAGATAACACCGGGGAAGAACCCCATACATCAGAATTGTTAGATATTGGGTTTAGAGTTACCTCTTATATATATATGTATGCCTAGTCCGGTTAAGATATAAGAAATTATTTTTACCTCATAACATGGTATCAGAGCGTCGCTCTCTCCGCTAGGGTTCTCCCACAGCCGCCGCCGCGCTCGACTCGCTCTCTCCGCTCGGTCGCTCGCCGCTCTCCGCTCGTTCGCTCGCGCTCGACTCGATCTCTTCGTCCTCGTCGCCTCTCTCTCTTCTAGCCGTCTGGTTCCTCCCGTGCCCTAGACGGAGGCGCGCCGCCGATGATGCCGCCTGCCGTCACTACTTCCTGAAGCCGACGCCTCCCGTCCTGCCGTCGCTGAAGATGTCGTACGTCGTCGAAGCCGCTGCTGCTACCTGAAGATCTGCTGCTGTCGTCCTGTTGTCACCTGAAGCCGTCGAAGCTGCAGTCGTCCTGCTGTCGTCCTCCCGTCGAAGCTGCAGTCATCCTGCTGTCGTCCTGCTGAAGATCTCTGCTACGCTGATGTCGAACATCGAGCGCTGCTACTGCGATGCCGTCTCCGGGCACTGTTCCTTGATGCCTCCTGCTGACTATTGAAGGTTCCTGCCATTGCCATGGGGGACTCGGCCACCAGCACCACTCAGACACCTGTTCCCTCAGGGGATTCTACCAACACTTTTCCTTCCAAAGCAAGGTTGGCTACCACTATCCTTACCTCCTCCAACTTTCAGTTGTGGAAAAAGGGGGTTACTATGTCTCTAGCAGGCATCCGACGTACTCACCACCTTACTAGACTGCCTACTCATGCCGTGGGAAGTGCCTGAATACGACGATTGGTACAGTGATGATTGTCGTATCTTTGCGCTCCTTCTGAGTTCCATGGATCCATCAGTTCAACAAATGTGCAAGAATTGTGATAGCACTAAGGAGCTGTGGGACACCCTGCATATGATGTTTTCTCAAGCTAACAACCTCTCTCGTCTTGGTGAACTCTTTCCCAAGATGGCTGAGCTACGACAAGGAGCTCGTCCTGTCACTGAGTACTTCGCCGAATGGAAGGTTCTTGCCGATGAAATCCTGGATCTTTGGGAGATCCCCTCTACCCGTGAAGGACATCAGGCTCAACGTGAGCATTTAGTTCTCATCTGGCTTCTGAACGGACTTGATCCAAATTTCTCAACAACAAGAGCGGAAATGCTTGCGAGCCCTTCTACTTTGCAGACTGCTAGTGTGTACCATCGTCTGACTAAAGCGGGCTCTGCCGCTTCTCCTGCTGCTCTACATGTTTCCTCCAGCGAGTCAATTGCGCTGGCCTCTCGAGGGGGAAGGGGCACTAGCCGGGGTGGTCGGTCTGGTTCTGGACGTGGTCGGGAGACTGATACGCGACATTGTACTCATTGCGGACGTCGTGGTCACACAAGGGATACGTGCTGGCTCGTGCATGGGAAGCCAGACTGGGCGGCCAAAACCTCGTCAGCTTCACCTCGATCTGCTCACGTTGCCGACTCGACACCGGCTCCTCCGGGTCACCACACGGTCCAGATCTCTGAGGAGGATTATCGTCGCCTGCAGGCACTTCCAATTTCCTCTCCACCTCATAGTGCTGCTGTGGCCCAGACTATTAAGCCTGCCTGCACTTCCCAGATCACCCAACGCCCAGTTCAGTGGCTGGCAGATTCTGGAGCCTCTGATCACCTGACTAGCTCTTCAGGTATCTTGCATTCGTATCATACCCATTTTGGGTCTTCCATTACTGTTGCAGATGGATCCACGGTTCCTATTGTTGGCTTTGGCAGCTGCAATGTGACACCGGATATGCCTCTATCCTCGGTTGCTCATGTTCCTCAATCTGCTTACAACCTATTGTCCATTAGTAAGCTTACTCGTGATTTAAACTGTACTGCTATCTTCACATCTTCTGGTTGCATTTTTCAGGAACAGTCGACGAGCCGTATTATTGGTAGAGGAAAGCTGCGTGGTGGTGTTTATGTTCTGGATGAAGTTTCCCACATTGCCTGTTCTGCTGCTTCGGCCAAACTTTTGGACCTCCACTACCGTCATGGTCATCCTTCTATGCAGGTCATGCGTCGTTTGTATCCTGAGTTTGGGAACGTTTCCCATCTCAGCTGTGAGTCGTGTTTGTTTGCTAAACTCCATAGAGTTAGCTATGTACCTCGTGTAGATGTTCGTGCTTCTGCACCTTTTGATTTACTTCACTCTGATGTCTGGGGACCGTGTCCTGTCCCTACGTTGTTAGGACACAGATATTATGTTACCTTTATTGATGATTTTTCTCGCATGACTTGGGTTTACTTAATGAAAAATCGCTCTGAATTACTATCTATTTTTCAACATTTGTGGAATGAAATTTTCACTCAATTTTCTGTTCGTCTGAAATGACTTCGTACTGATAATGGGAGGGAATACATGTCCCAGTCCATGTCTAGCTTTATTTCCGACAAAGGTATCATACACCAAACCAGTTGCCCTGATACCCCCCAACAAAACGGGGTTGCCGAACGGAAAAATCGCCACCTTCTTGAGGTAACCCGGGCTATCCTTCATCATACGCATGCTCCCAAACACTTTTGGGGAGATGCTGTTCTTACCGCTGCCCATCTCATTAATCATCTTCCTACTCATATACTTCAGGGGGAGACACCTTATCACATCCTCTATCCCGACCACTCGGGGCCTCCTCTACCCTTCAAGGTCTTTGGGTGTGTTTGTTATGTCCGGGATGATCGTCCCTCCGTTTCCAAACTTGATCCTCGCTCTTTGAAGTGTATCTTCCTTGGATACTCTCGGACTACCAAGGGATATCGCTGTTATTCTCCAGAACTTCACAAATATATCATTTCTTCAGATGTTGTCTTCCTCGAATCTGACTCTTATCGTACCACTGGCTCTCCCCTTCGCACTTCATCCTCTGATCCCTCTCTCGATGAGATGCTAGTTCCTCGTCCTGATTCTGCTCTCGTCTCTCCGACTGACATATTGTGCCCCCTTTGGGGACAAATCTACTCTCGTCGCACTTCTGACAGAACTGAAATACCACCATCTCAGCCTACCTCAACCATTGATGGCACAACTACTGTTCCTCAGATTGCTCCTACAAGTGAGGACCTGAACCAAAATGAAGTGTCTGCCGCTCCACCTCTGGCTAGTACCGAGCTTCCTATTGCTCTCCGAAAGGGAAGTCGGACTTGCCAGAATAGACCTCTCTATGTGAACTCTTATCAAGGGTTGTCTGCTTCTCATACCGCACTTCACTTGATGTTGGATCAGTACACCATTCCCTCAACGGTTGGGGAGGCCAAAACTCATCCTGGCTGGATGGCTGCTATGCAAGAGGAATTGACGGCACTTCAACTGAATACTACTTGGGAACTTGTGTCTTTGCCTCCTGGAAAGCGCGCTATTGGTTGCAAATGGATCTATTCTGTTAAAGCCAATGCTGATGGCTCTCTTGCTCGCTTGAAAGCCCGCCTTGTTGCCAAAGGTTATGCCCAAACTTATGGCGTGGATTATGAGGAAACGTTTGCACCTGTTGCCAAGATGTCCTCTATTCGGATCGTGATCTCTCTTGCAGCCACTCACCGGTGGCCTCTCCATCAGTTGGATATCAAGAATGCGTTCCTTCATGGGTCCTTGGAGGAAGAGGTGTATATGGAACAACCACCTGGGTTCGTTGCTGAGGGGGAGCGTAACAAGGTGTGTCGTCTCCTTGCCTCCTTATATGGGTTGAAACAATCCCCGCGCTAGTGGTTTGCTCGCTTTCGGTCTGTTGTCACCAAATTCGGCCTTACCAAAAGTGTCAAAGACTCATCTCTCTTTTATCGGAACTCCTCAGCTGGTACTGTGCTCCTAATTGTTTATGTTGATGATATTGTCATCACGGGTAGTGATCCTAAAGGGATAGCCGATCTCAAAGCGTTCTTACACTCCAACTTCCAAACCAAAGATCTAGGGCTGTTGCGATACTTCCTTGGGATTGAAGTTACTGATCATGACGACTCTATCTTTGTTTCTCAACGTAAATATGCCCTTGATCTGTTATCTGATCTTGGAATGTCTGACTGCCGCCCTATGGATTCTCCCCTTGAACCAGGAGAAAAGAGCCTTCATGCCGAGAGCAAATCTTTTGATTCGCCAGAGAAGTATCGTAGAGTAGTTGGAAAACTTAACTACCTTACTATGACTCGCCCAGATATTGCATGTGCTGTGAGTAAGGTCAGTCAGTTCATGGCCACCCCAACTATCTCTCAATGGGACTCTGTTCTCCGCATTGTTAGGTACATAAAGAAGGATCCTGGTCTAGGAATATCATACAAGAATCGTGGTCATTCCAATATAGAGGCTTACTGTGACTCCGACTGGGCAGGTTGTTTAGCCACTCGGAAGTCTACCACAGGATTTACTATATTTATGGGGGGAAACCTTGTCTCCTGGAAGAGCAAGAAGCAGACCACTGTCGCCAGATCTAGTGCCGAGGCAGAGTATCGGGCTATGTCGCACACTGTTGCTGAGATCATGTGGATCAGACAGACTCTTTGTGAAATCGGATACCCTGTTCATGACCCAACTCTGTTATGGTGCGATAATCAAGCTGCAATACAGATAGCAACCAATCCTGTGTTTCATGAACGCACGAAGCACATCGAGGTTGACTGTCACTTCGTACGAGAGAAGTATGAAGAAGGTCTTATTTCCTTGAGCCATGTGAAGACTGGAGAGCAAGTTGCTGATATTCTCACGAAAGGAGTTACTGGGGTCAGAATGAATTTCATATGTAACAAGTTAGGTGTGGAAAGTTTCCACGACCCAACTTGAGGGGGAGTGTTAGATATTGGGTTTAGAGTTACCTCTTATATATATGTATGCCTAGTCCGGTTAAGATATAAGAAATTATTTTTACCTCATAACAAGAATGAATGACATCAAATGGAAATAAACTAGGAACAGACAGATGACTAATACTCTGACGAACATGTTTAGATTGTTCACATGCGTCACAAGAGAATGACTGAATTAAACGACAAAAAACAGGAAACAACTTAGTAAGATATAAAGCAGAAGGGTGTCCAAGGCGCTGATGCCAGCGCCGGATGTCATGGAGAGTCGGAGATCTGGTGGATGAAAGAGCACCGGGAGAGGTTTGGTCCAGCAAGTACAGTCCGCCAACGTTTCTACCACTGCCAAGTGTCCGCCTCGTATCCAGATCCAGAAACACAGAAGCATCCGGAAAAAGTTACAGAGCAGTTTAACGAGGTAGTCAAGTGACTAATGGAAAGCAGATTGCGAGGAAATAACGGGACATGCAAAACCGAGGACAGAGATAGATCGGGAGAACAAGCAACAGTCCCTTTACCAGCAATGACAGAGAGAGAACCATTAGCAGCAATAACCTTATCACGACCAGAGAGAGGAGTATAGGAGGTAAAACCTGAGGCAGAACCAGTCATGCGGTTTGTCGCACCCGAGTCGATAATCCACTCGGAAGGTGATGAAGACACATCATGAGCACTGGACATACCTGAAGTAGCAACAACAGCGTAAGATCCAGCAGTAGTAGAGTCGGTCTGGAAGCGCAACATACGGCGGAAAGCCTCTAACTCGACAGCAGACAGGCCGCCAGAGATGTCCTCCACAACCTCAGTAGAGTGCGCAGAATACTGAGTTCGATCACCAGATTGACGGCCACCACCATGATACCCACCTCTACCACGAGCACTAGAACTCCGACCAGCATGGGCAAGGTGCGGGTGGAGACGAAAGCAAGAGTCTTTGGTATGACCTTTCTTCCCATAATGGCTGCAAACAGGGGGGACCATGAGAAATCCCAGCAAGCGCAGAGTGATCAGTAGCGGGACCAAGAGTGCGACGACGATTCTCATCACTGAGGAGCATGTTGAAGGCCTCCCGAAGAGAGGGTAGAGGCTCACGATGAAGGACATGCAAGCGAACATCGTCAAACTCCAGGTTGAGGCCCATAAGGAAGATGTGAACCCAGAATCGATCTCTCTTTCTGAAGGGCCTGCACATCAGCAGTACAAGCAGCAGTAAAATGCGTTGAAGAAATCCAGCTCGTGAGAAAGACGCTCAAACTCAGAATAGTAGGCAGAAACGGTCATAGTACCCTGCTTCAGCTACAGAACACGTCGAGTGAGCTCATACACTTGCATCGAACTGCCGACCTGAGAGTAGGTATCACGAGCCCGGGTCCAAATATCAGATGCAGAGTCCAACAACATATAACTGCGATACACCTGAGGGGACATCGAGTGAAGTAACCATGAGACAACAAGGGAATTGTCCGCATCCCATTTTCTCAATGAGGGATCGGTACGTGGTGGCTCAATAGTGGTACCATCAATATGTCCGTATAGCTGGTGACTGTGAATAACATGTTGGGCTGCCCTGGACCATTCAAGATAATTCGTGCCATCCAAGGCAACAATGGTAATCTTCAACGAGCCAAACTGGCCATGACTCCGAGGAGTATCGACAGTGTCACGACCCGTCTCGACAAGAGTCAGAGTGCGCTTCGGGGCGAGCCGTGATGCCACAGGCATGAGCGAAAAGGAATCAATGTCTGCTAAGGCGGAAGCAGAAATACTACAAATCATTTATTTCACATTTCAAATTCGTGTTATCCCAAACGTGTGAAACCTCAAACTACTATCAAGTCAATTCAAGCAATCAAAAACTAAACTTATTTGATGAAACATGTATTCAAGGGTGAAACATAAAATCATAAGAACAGACCAAGCTAAATAAAATTCACGAGAGGGATCTCTACTTGCCTTAAGGAACGCTGAAACTGGCGGCGGCGACGGTTAGGCTTTGGGAAACCCTAACTCGGAGAGGGCTTGGAGAGATTCCGCTGGGAGATTCGACGAACGATGCCGGAAAGCGGTAAAACCTAGAAATTGGACGGTTATAAATCAAGCAAAATCTTGAATCGCAAAATATCCGAATTTGGAGCGCAAACTTTTCAAGGAAATGCAAGGAAATCTGAAATAGGAGGGGAAGAAGGAATTCCTTACCCAAGGAGACCAAAACCGAGCCCAAGGAGGAACATCTCGCAAACACCGGCCCAAATGGAGAGGAAGAGGGCTGTCGGAGGAAGAAATTGATGCTGTCCACGAGAAGGAGGAGGCCTTGCTGCTAGGGGGAAGGGGTGCTAGTTGCTGCCGGCCCCCAAGAGGAAGACAAGGATTGTCAGCCATTAAAGAAGGAGAAGGAAATGTTGCTGCCAGCCCTAGAGGAGGAAGAGCAGGAGGCTGCCGACCCCTTGGAGGAGAGGGAGGGGTGTTGATGGAGGGAGGAACAAGGCTGCTGGAGGGTTGCAGTCGGCCAGAGTAGGAGGAAGCTCCCGTCGACCTCTGTAGGAGGAGGCGTCGCCGACTGGAAGCAGAGGTAGCGCGGCTGGAGGAGGAGACGCCGGCGAGCAGGGAGACGGAAGGCAGGAGTCGAGCGAGAGGCGGGATGCTTGCGGAAATCGGGAGCGGGAGACGCGCCTGAGCGGCTTGCGGGAGTCCTAGGCCGAAAGATTAATAATCGGGGGAGGGGGGGCTGCGGCTGGGGAATAAAAAGGGGGCTGTCTCGGTTAGGCAATAAAGAGGGGATGGGCTGCGGTTAGCAGAAATGTAAATCCCCTTTCTTTTCTTTTCTTTTCTTTTTAAATGAGACATGGGTTGCGGCTAGACAAAAGCGGAAGGGAAATACGGGTTGTTACATTCTCCCCTACTTAGGAAGTTTCGTCCCGAAACTTTCTGAGGATTCCTTGAATAAGGCTTTCTTATGGCGAAGATTCAGATGTCATTCTTTCCAACAAGGTTTTCAAATCAAGGCATGGAAGCTAACTATGAATATGCTGAAACAAAAAGGAAAACAAGCACGGAGACTTACCGAGATCAAGAGAAAATTTGCGGATACTTGCTTCGCATATCAGATTTAAGTTCTCGAGAGAATTATTCAAACTTGTCATGCATTCAAAACACAGTTATCATAAGGATGATTTTTCTTTCGAAGCTTGCGTACTTGATACTCTACGATCTTAGCGGGTATGGCAAGGTACAAAGGATTGGATTGGAGGATTTGTAGTTCTTTTGAGCAGGAACATTAATTGGTATATTGACAAAGATTAAGATTTCTTGCTAGCAAATAGATGAATTGTGTTTGATATGAAAGGTTTGGGTCGTACACATGTTTACTTAGAAGATATTCGTGTTTTGGAATGGCTTAATCTAAAGGAATACTCGGTATACTAGAAAATGATGTATAGTAATCTGATTACTCGTGAAACACTTGAACCCGCAAGTTTCAAAAACTCTCTTTCGAGTTCTTTGAGTCATTAAATCTTGTTTCTTATGTCTGTCTTGTTCTAAGACTTGAGTAAATAATTTTCTATAACTTGATTCCTCCTGTTTCACGTTTGTAAAGTCTACTCTTGTATATCTGAATAAGTATCTTGATTACATGTCTTGATATGCTAAAATCCATGAAATCCTGCGCTAAGTCATTAATAATGTAAGTTAACATTGAAAGGTAGGGTTTAATTGATGAAACTCCTTGACTTGGGTTCCCTCTTGAATCCCTAATGGGAACAAAGGACCGGTTATAGCGAGCTTAAATTTCTGAATCTCTTAGGTCCTGCGTGTCATAAGCAAATCTTGGAAGCTAGGGTTTAGATGGTGCATCATCTTGATTGCATGATCACGGTAAGCAAGAAATACTCTTATTCTAGTAAGCCTTACACTTGAACTTGAGTGTGAACCATGTGCACCCACTGCAAACACCTACGCATTTCAACGATTACACCTTGTGTCGTTGCAAGAATGTTTATGCTATACTTCAGAGTAGTCTAATAATTATAGATATTTCTGCTTGTCTCACTTGCTTGCCTGTCTTGTTAGCTCTGTTTCATGAAAAGCGGTACACAAATATTCTGTTTCTCTTGCTCGTATTTTATTTTGCTTGCTCTTGTGTATTTCAATGTTCTGAGGCTTTTCCTTCTGTTTGGATTTGCCTTAGTGTTCGTGCCTGCGCCGCCTGCTCTCTGAGGCCGATCTGCGTCAAGTTTCAGGTTTTGTGTTTATGTTTCATTTCTTTTACTGTCGGATATTTCTGTTATGTAGTAATTACGATCAGTCATTTTCTCTTGTTTCATGGACAACTGCTAGGCTACATATTATATGTACTAGAATTTGACATGTTTTGCATGCTCATTCATTTGCGATGTTCACCACATAAATTTCTGTTCCAGAACTTGTATCATGAGCTTTTACTAAAATGCATGTGCACCTGTTTCAAGTTATCATATTTTAAAGCTTCCGCAACAAAACAACTGTTTTTCTGAAAAGTAACTATTTTAAAAACTTATTATCAGCTTCTCTGCATCCGCCTTAGCAGACATGGATTTCTTTTCACCCATGCCTATGGCATCACGGCCCGCCCCGAAGCGCACTCTGACTCTTGTCGAGATGGGTCGTGACAGGCAGTGGCACCGGAGAGAACACCGGAGCCAGACTGGCCATGACTCTGAGGAGGATCGGCAGAGATACCGGAAAGAACACCAGCTAGGGAAGCTGCGGAGGTATTGGATGGATCAGCCATCGGAGAGACAACGATCTCTCAAATCAGATGAAACCACATCCTTCGGGTGTCTCTAAGATCATGCTGTCGGAGAAGACACCGAAGGATGTGAGTGCGAGGTCTGCGGCAGTCCCCATGGAGGACAAAACGGCCGGAGACACGGGGGCCGCCCGGAAGACCGGGCGGAGAAGACCACCGAAGAGGAGAAGACGCGGAACAGAAGAGGCGCGCGGAACGGAAGAGACGAGGCGGGCGAGCGAGCAGAAGAGGCGGGAGCGATGATGCCTAGGCCACGGGCTAGGCGGGAGACGAGGCGGGCTAGCGCTGATGCCTAGGACACGGCGGATCGGGAGATGGGAGCGACAGACGAGCGGACTGGCGATGCGCGGCAAGCGGGCTGACAGGCGAGCGCGGCGAGCGGGATCGGGAGACGCCTGCGCCCTGATACCAAGTGGAATAAAACTCTCGTTTCCTCGGTTGCCCTAATCAGGGCTAGAAATACATATATATAGAAACCTACAACACGTGACATATCACGTGGATACAAACATGCGTGAATATAAAATAAAGTGTATATTCAACTAGAAGTGGTTTAGGATTAGGGCAAACCTTAGGGGGAAGATACACGCCAAGGAGTCATCACATAGGGTTCCACGGAGTCGGCACCGTGGCGGGATCGCAGAATTCCGGGAATACAATTCTCCAAAATCTGAAATGCCTCCATCAGCCCCTATGTGATCTATTTATAATAAAAAAGGGCTAGGGCATCCCACCTTCAACGTCTATGATTGGCCGGAGGCGGGGTCACCCAAATACATCAAAACAAATGCAAAGATAATAAACTAATATATAAATTGATTCGCAACGTGAATCCGAACACATCTGCAGAGTCCGATCGTCGATCCGGGCACATCATATATGGAAAGTTGCCAAATCAGCCCTGAATGGGTCCAAAACTCATCATCCACTGCAAGTCCTCGTCAATGCTCTGCATCAATCTCCCCGGCATGAACGAATTCATCTCCCGATGAATAGGGATCAGAATTCTCTCGTTGTATGCCAGGTAAAACTCGAAGAGGTCCACCAGAGGTCGCCCAAGTGTCGACGCTGGGAAAGTGTCCTCGCCAATCAACTCCCCCTGACTGAAAATCTATCATCTCCGGTGAATGGAGATGGTTGTACTGAAGTCGAAGTTCAGGGGCGAATCAATCAAACTCTGCTACAAGTACCCAGATGTCATCAACGTCTATAGGAGGAATGTACCAGCGGAATATGGTCTCCGTGATGCTCTCAACGCTCAACTCACAAGTGGTGGATCCCTGTGTGATCGGCGATGCCGTGGGTAGAACCAAAGAAGACGAGTCCTCAGGTGGGTGGGTGTCAGAAGTGGGTGAGTAGTGTTGGCCATCAAACGTGGGTGGGCTATGAGGGTGGTAATCAACGAGAGTAGAGGTGTGGGAGGCTGGAAGTCCCCACAGCTTGAGTCCACATACTCGTGAGGCTCGTAGTATGACGTCAGATTTTCAACATTCAATACCGAGTGGATACCAATACTTGCAGGGATATCAAGATCATAGATGTTTGTTTCGATCCGTCTCATGATTATATAGGGATCCATTCGTCTAACGCTCAAGCATTTAGAAAGCCTCGCACGGAGCCTCACAACGCAGATTCTCACCATTACCTGCTCGCCTTCATGAAGTACTTGCACTTGCCAGTGAACACTCGCATGTGATTTACAAAATTAATTATCATTATGGATTCTTCGTCGGACCGACTCATGCCGCACAGACAAACGATGAACAGACAACACAACAGACTCATGCAAACGATGACGAAACGACTCAACAGACTCATACAAATGACGCAAACGAAACATGACCGACACAACATGCACTCTATGGGAAAATCTAATAATGACCTGAAAATCTATCGCAGGAGGTGACATATCAGTAGGCTCTCTCGGGGAAGTGTAGAAAAACTCATTTCGTGTACGACGAGTGTTCAGATGATCGCGTGAGGCATCTATACACAAATACGAGCTCGTAAAGATCCAAGTGTCTATCAGGGAACGTGATGCATCAGGGGGCTCACCAGGAGGTGTGTAAGAAAAGTCATCGCGAATGCGACGACAGTCTAAGTGAAAATCGTGTGCACCGACTAGAAGACATGGCTCTATAGTGTGGTGAGTGTCCCTGAAAAGAAAGAGCTCGTCTAGTGGGTCAGCAGGTGGTGCATCCCAAAACTCAGCGAGAGTGCGATGTGTCAGCAGGTGGTGCCCTAAATATTGGATGCTCCTCACAATATCCATCCTCTGGGGTGGGGTCAGGGACGATAATGGAAGAGACTTCCATAAATCGATACTCATACATGTGCTGCTCACCTGAATCTCATCCTCATCAGGATGTGGCAGATTATACGGAAGCTCAACTGGGGGCTCGTCATAAAACTCGTCACTAGGGTCATGGTCCTCCAGATGAGTACTATCATGAGGAGTAGTGTCCCCGTGAATGGGTGACATAGCCACTACGGGATCAACACCAGGCTCTAGGCTCTCGGTCGTGATGTGACAAGCTTATATGTCTGCGGATCTCAAAGACTGCTCATAACGTAGGACAAGCTTATATGTCTGCTCGAGAGACTTCGAGCTATGATAAACCACCTCAGTACGTATGTCGGACCGAAGTCCGGACCGAAATCGGGAAATGGTAATGGCTGGGTCCTCTCGAATATCACTCCTCACAACTAACTCATCAAAACGGTCCCTGTACTCAGCGACAGACATGGATTCTTGCTGAAGGGAAAATAATTGGTCGAGCAAGCGACTCTGATAGTTTATATAGGATGCAATCTTAAACACCTAGGGGGGGTGAATAGGTTTCTTTTATTGTAGGCTTAGTGTTTTCTGAATTTAGGTTAGCAAATTATCAAGCACAGAAAGCACAAAGAGATTTATAGAGGTTCCTCAAGACAGGGTGTCTTGAGTAGTCCTCTTTCCCCCTTCACCTTTCTAACAATGAGTTAGACAAGGTCAACTTCTCCAAACTCAGCTTCAAGAGCCTACAACACAGATCCCACAGGATCTCTCAGGTTTTCCCAAACCCTACCTCAGGCACAGCAGCCCTACCTCAGAGGAATCCACCTCCTACAACTCAGACCACCTCCTGGTCCTACCTCAAGCTGACCTCTCAGCTCAACAACTCAGGCCAATAAGCCTTACACACTCAGGCAAAAATGCCCTACAGTCTCAGAACCCAAAGGCTCCTACAAATGATATAATAAGGATTACAGATTGAAGGAAGAAGAGATCAAGCCTTGTTCTTCTTCTTCTTAACAGCTGCTGTTGCAGACTTGAACCAGGGAGGAGAAGTGCAGCTCCAACTTGATTCTTCTTGATCAGCCCTTCAGATGATGGGCTTGATCTACTTGCTCTATCTTGAGATGAATCAAGATAAGCAATCTCTTTTCTCTTTGCAGCCTTGTATGAGCTCAGTTCTTGGCTGCCGACAATGGAACAGTATTGTTCTTGAGTTTGTGTGCTGGAGAGTAAGATCAATAGCAAAGGTTGTTTGCTCAACCCTAACTTATTCCTTTTATACACCACTGACCCTCAACGGCTCTTAGCTGTCCTCCTGACAGGTATGAGAGTGATTGGTGGACCCCATTATGCATTTCTGCAGCTTGCGCTAAAAGCAGAACCCGCCAGATCACTTTTGAATCTGTCTCAGCGGTTGGGCTGAGATGGTCAGCCGTCTCAGCGGTTGCATCTGTCTCGTCTCAGCGGATCCGCTGAGACAGACAGTTGTCTCAGCGGTTTTCTTCTATCTGCAGCTCAACTTGCCCAGACACCTTCTCAGCGGCTCCTGGTCTTGTCTCAGCGGTTCAGCTGAGACAAAGAGCTTGTCTCAGCTGATCATACATTACACCATGGTGTGCCCTAGTCCTGCATACTTATGAGATAGAAATTGGGTTTATCAAATACAACTTGTACTTAACATTGAGTGTGAGGTCTCTTCAAATCAAGGGAACATTGAGGGTCATTTTCCCAACAATCTCCCCCTATTTGAAGAAGGCAGAACACCCTCAAATGCTTGAGTACATAACTCATAAATTCTTGATATGTGTTATTGCAATAATGAGTTCAACATATCATGCTTAGTGCATCAGTTATTTTAAGACAGATGGTTGTTATGAAAAGATTCTACCACAAAGTTTAATCAATCCATCAGTAAGATTTGATAAACATAACAATGCAACATAGATTGAATTAACCAATCAAAACAGGGTAAGGTTTAGATATAACTCAGATTTAGCTATGATACAAGCTGATTACATTAACAATCATCAATTTCAATCCAGATAGAATAGTAATTCAAAGCTCAGTTTGCATTCATAGATTCATAAACTATTTTTAGGCAAAGTATAATTAAGTTTGCATCCACACAATCATAAGTCATTATAGTTCATTAACATTTATATACATAAACTGTTTCAATAGTCATTCAAAGCTTTCTTTTCTTATAAGAACATTCAGGAGAGTTAACAGCTGCTTCTTTCCCTTTCACTGAAGCATCATCCATGTCATCAGCAACAGTGTTATCTTGACTTGGAGCCTTCTTCTTTTCAGCATTGGCAGCCGTGATATCAGCAATTCTTTTCTTGTTCTCTTGCCTTTGGAAATACATATATGGTTTTGGAATGTATCTAGAGGGCATTTTCTTTGGATTTTCTTTTCTTACCAGATTTGCTTTGAAAATTTTATCCCTCTTAGTATTTCTCTGCAAATGCTTTATCCATTCTTCAGATGGATAGAGCTTGTCAATATCTTTACACACCGGACCATGGCTTATCCAGGAATTTAGTATGATGTCCTTGGAGTCATCACTCCATTGCTCATGGTCAGGGTCATTATTCTGCACCTCCCTTTGCTTGGCCATAAATTCTTCAGTCAGCATTACCCTTTCCTTTTCCCTTCTCTTTTTCAGATTCTTATCTTGGGCAATTGCCTCTTGATGAGGGAAATCCCAGTCTTCTTCCCTGTTGACATTTAGGATAGGAAGATTCAGAGCTATCCTTGTCCCTTGTAGAACTTTCAGGGTGAGGTCAGAATTTATGATAGCATTTGTGTCCTCCCCCTTTCTGGCTTCTTCATATATCTTTTGATGGAGGTCTTGCTTGGCTGCAATTATTGTTCTAGAGAGGGTTTGGAACACATTCTCTATATCAGATTGAAGCACATCTTTTAACTTGTCTACTTCTTCATTCAGATGGGAATAGGTGGATTTTTCAGCAATGGATTGGGAGACAGATGCAATTTCTGCTTTCAGCTCTTCCTTGTACCTGTCAGCTTCTTCATTTAACTGCATGGCAGTGGAATAGACATACTCTTGGAGATGATTAGCTGACTTCTCTATCACTTCATCTGTTTGACTGACATAATTCTTGACATATGTCATGTCCTGTTCAGACAGCTGGAGGTGTTTGTTCATAGATCTTAGAATGGTATTCTGAGAAATTACAGATTTTTCAGCCAGATCAAACCATTTGGACATTTGTTTGTTGAGTATTTCAGTGTTTTCCTTTATTTCCTTGACCTCAGACATGACTTCAGCTTTCACATTTTTGATGGACTGATCCACATATTCCCTTACTGGGGTAACTAATTTATCTAGGTTAGTTTGCATGGAGGTGAGATGAGACTGAAGCAGCAGGTTTATGGCACTGAGAAGAGCCTCATTGGGTGAGGTGGAGGAAGAGGCTTGCTGAATGTTGATAACAGCAGCTGGGGCATCATCCTGCTCATCTTCAGTGTCAGCATCTTGATGATCACTTAGATTGACATCACCAGCATTATCATCCTCCTCCCCCTCAGAGAGAGCATTCTTTTCTGTTGAGTCCAGGAATGCTGGGACAATGAGTTGGAGTTGGATTGAACTACTTAGAGGTTCTAAGGATAATAATGTAAGATTTACCTAGAACTTCATCTTTCTCTGTAGGAGGAGCATTCTGCACCTCCCCCTCAGATAAATCAACTTGAATGGAATCTAGGAATTCTAGAACAAGAATTGTAAAGTTAGATTTTATGATTCTGAATGTTTAGGCTGAGTTTTTAGGGCTTACCTATAACCTGATCTTTATCAGCTGATGACTCTTGTGGCTGCTCCCCCTCAGATGGGGGCATCAGATGAACCTTGTGAAGGTAATGACCACAGGGCTGGTGCATTTTCAGGAATGTTTCTTATTCTTTCTTCAAGATTGAAGATAATTGTGTCAATCTGACCTTGTAAATTTTGAGGTGATGGTCTTGTGTTCATATCATCATCATTGATTTTTGTAATATCAATGGGTGATGGTTCTTGCTGATACTCCCCCTCAGATGAAGCACACACCAGTTCTTGAGGATCTGGGGTCCACATTAATTAAATGTAAGATTTGACTAACTATTGTTATTAGCTATGATTAATGAGTTAAGAGGAGTTGAATTAGTTACCAGAAGTTATGACTTTGACCAGCTGCTGTGGATGGACAGGTTCAGTTGGCAGGTCATTTGGTGTAGCCTCTTTGTCAAGAATGATGTGTGACCCAATGTCAGCACCAGCATCTTCATCTTTGTCTGAATGATCAGACTCTGAACTGGACATGATCAGCCTTGTTTTCTTAGAAGATGAGGGGATTGTCTTCTCTTTTCCTTTAGTTTCAGAGGGCTGACTCATAGGAAATACCCTGGTGAATCTTTCTAAAGTCTTGATGTCCATTCTCTTGAGATAGTGAAGATTTGCTCCTTTGGATGTGTTGAACTTGTCAGGGTGGGTTTGCAGGAGGTATAAGGAGAGAATTCTTCCCATATTTGGTGCCTGAAGGCATTCCTTTATTCTTTGAAAGATGACCTCTCCCCGAGAGGTTTTCCTTTTCAGAATTATTCTTGTCATGAGGTCAAACATGTACTGTGAGATTGTATCATGGGACCCTGGTTTGCAAAGAATGGCTTTTCCCACAATATCTGATAAAAGTTTTCCTTTTTGGTTGAAAAATTTCCTCTTCAATGAGCCAATTTTGGCATCATTGTACTCAGTCCATTTTAGAGCCTTTTTCTTGTCTTTTTCATAGATGTCATCCTCCTCACTTGGACTACAAAATGGAAGATGTAATGCTTTTTGTAGTTTTGTTGGGGTTATCTTGATTCTATCTTCTCCAATCTTTGACTTGAGGGAGTATTTGGAGGTGGACAACTTGACATTACCAAACCATTCCAGAACTTCAGTTCTGAGAATGACACAGGGTTCAGATAGTAGAAATTCCAGGCCTTGGTCTTCTAGGAGTTGAATCACTCCCTTAATTTCTTCTGGAGCATGGGCAAACCCATGTCTTACTATCTCATATCCTTCAAGAAGATCTTTAGAGCTTTTGGGAGCCATTGCAGTGGTGGAGGAATGCGCTGGGACGGAAGAGTAGGTGATTCGTCTCGGCGGCTGGAAGAGAAGGGTCGTGTGCTTTTCACTAATCAGATTGGCTATTTATATGGCTTAAGACTTAGGTAAAATTAAACATAGTAATTGGATTTGATTGCTCTTATAATTGTAAGTGTAAATGGGTCAACTGGGGTTGCACTTAGACAATTTATAATGAATCCAACCCGTCTCAGCGAAACCGCTGGGACGGTGACCTATTCGCTGGGACAGAACACTATCAGCCGCTGGGACAGATTTAGTCGTCTCAGTGGTTCAGCTGAGACTTTTCCCAGCTGTCTAAGTGCATCTGAAACTACATCATAAAGCTGAGTTCGTCGAACTGAATCTGGGGTTCGTCGAAATAAATTAATTCGTCGAACACAAAGCTGAGTTCGTCGAACTGAATCTGGGTTTCGTCGAACTGAATTAATTCGTCGAACACAAAGCTGAGTTCGTTGAACTCAAACTGGAGTTCGTCGAACTGAAGACAATATCTGATAAACTGGCTGGAAGACTGAATTCGTCGAGCTGAGGAGCAATTTCGTCGAACTGAAACACGACATTCGTCGAACCCAGGAAGGAGTTCGTCGAACTGAGACTTTTCCCAGCTTTCTAAGTGCAACCTGAAGCTCAGCTGAAACAGATTGTTCTGGTTAAGCTGATCATACTACTTTAAAATCATTAGAGATATAATTACTTGAATGCCTAATCATATCTCTCATAGGGTTGATGTGTCAACATTTTAAGTTATATCAAATCAAGATTGGAAGAATGAAGTGTTTTACACTATTCTACATTTAACATTCCTAGTTCAATCTTGAATGCATTAAACTTGGCCTCATCCAATGGCTTAGTGAAGATATCAGCCACTTGACTGTCAGTGGGGACAAATTCAAGGCAGATATCTTAAGATTCTACATATTCTCTTATAAAATGATATCTTATTTATATATGCTTAGTCCTGCTGTGAGAGACAGGATTCTTAGCAATAGAGATAGCACTGGATGAGTCACAATAAAGAGGAGAGTTACTTACCTTGAGGTTGTAGTCCTCTAGCTGGTGTTGAATCCACAATAGCTGTGCACAACAGCTTCCTACAACAATGCATTCAGATTCAGCAGTGGAGATAGCCACACTTGTCTGCTTTTTGCTGCTCCATGACATCAACCTTCTTCCTAGGAATTGACAAATGCCACTTGTGCTTTTCCTGTCTTCTTTGCAGCCTGCAAAATCTGCATCTGAAAATCCAGTTAGTTCAAAATCATTGTTCTTAGGGTACCAAAGACCAAGATGTAGGCTGCCTTTAAGGTATCTCAGAATCCTCTTTGCAGCTGAGTAGTGAGATTCCTTAGGACATGCCTGGTATCTAGCACACACACATGTAGCATACATAATATCTGGTCTACTAACAGTTAAATATAACAGGGATCCAATGATGCACCTGTACATGGATTCATCAAAGGTCTTGCCCTTCTAATCCTTGTCCAGGGAAATGTTGGACCCCATGTGAGTTTTCATGGTGGAAGCTGATTACATCCCAAACTTCTTGATAAGCTCCCTAGTGTACTTGGTCTGAGAAATGAATATACCTTCATCAGACTGTTTTACTTGGAGGCCTAAAAAGTACTTGAGCTCTCCCATACTGCTCATCTCAAACTCCCCCTGCATTAGGTTGGCAAACCTTTTGCAGAGGCTGTCATCAGTAGACCCAAATATTATGTCATCAACATATATTTGGACTAGGAGACACTTGCCCCTTGTTTCCTTAAGAAACAATGTGCTATCTATCTTTCCCCTCAAGAACTTGTTCTTGATGAGAAAGCTATGCAATGTCTCATACCAAGCCCTGGGGGTTTGCTTAAAACCATAAAGAGCTTTTCTAAGTAAGTAAACATGACTAGAGAGGGTAGGATGTACAAAACCTGATGGTTGCTCAACATATACCTCTTCCTTCAAGTCACCATTGAGGAAGTCTGATTTGACATCCATTTGATACACTTTGAACCCCTTGTGGGCAGCATAGGCAAGGAATAGCCTAATTGCTTCCAGCCTTGCAACAGGGGCAAAGGTTTGATCAAAGTCTATCCCTTCTTCCTGTCTATACCCCTTGGCTACCAGTCTGGCCTTGTTCTTTATGATTGTGCCATTTTCATCTAACTTGTTCCTATAAATCCATTTGGTACCTATGATATTGTGTTCTTGAGGTTTTGGCACCAATTTTCATACCTTGCATCTCTTGAATTGTAGAAGTTCTTCTTGCATAGCTTGAATCCAAAAGGTGTCTTGGATGGCTTCTTCAAATTTCTTGGGCTCCATTCTTCACAGCCTTGTAGTCCTGTAGAAGATTTCTTGTTCCTGTTATGTGCCTTGAGCACCCACTGTCCAAGTACCAATTTTGGTTGAGGCTGGTACTTGAACTATCCTGCAAGGAGTTTACTTATCCTTAGGAGCCCAAATAACTTTGGGTCCTAGGTACTTGTTAGAATGATGAAATAACCTTACACTAGCTGCACCATTTGCAGGAAGGCTCATCTTTACACATGACACATTAGGATTGTGCCAATAGTCTATGGCAAAGTGTCATACTTTACCACAGCACGAACATTCATGAATGTTGTATCTCCTCTTCTGAACATTTCTTGAGGGGTGTGCAACACAGTCCACATGTTCAGGAGGAGAGACAGCAACTTTTCTCTTGTTTCTTTCAGCAAGGATTTGACTGAAAGTCAATCTGTGGACAATCTTAGTAGTCTTTGTATTAATGACATCAGCTTGCGTTGGCTTTTGGGCAATGCAAGTTTTGATGACATTAGACACTAAGCAATTAGACATGTCCACTGATTTGACAGCAGTCATGTTCTTGGCTGAATCAACCTTAGAAGGGCTTGTTTTCTTATTCTTGAATGAAGGGGCTGATGTACCAAATAAAAATGGTCCAGGTTTGGCCATTTGAATTTCCTCATGGGGAGCCTTCATAGCACTCAATCTCATTCCCTTTCTTCCACTATGGGAAGGAGTGTTTTCCTTCCTATAGGTACTTCCATTCTTCCAGTGACCATACATGCTTTCATGGTCATACCTGTTGGAATGGAGTAATACCTTTTGAAAAGTGGTTTGAAGCTTAGCCTTACCCCTGCTCTTTTCTCCACTCCCTTCTCCTGCTTCCATTTTATTGAATCCTAGTACTCTCCTATTGGATTGAGAAGAGAAGGAGTCAATAATAGAGAGCACAAATTTTGGCTTGGAGAATTGAGCCACTAGTCTTCTTTCTTTCACAAGCTTCTCCTCAAGATCCTTGATGACCTTGTTTTTCAGGGATATGGTGCTCAGATGGGTGATATTTATCCCCTTCAGATGGCTAATTTCCCTATACATCTGATTCATCTTGGTAGAAGATTCAGTGCATTCTTGTTTTTCCATCTTAAGGGAATCAATCTCTTGGGCTTGCCTCTTGGCAAGCTTTTTGCTCCTTTTCAGAGCATCCAAGAGAGCATCATACTTGTCAATCAATTGATTGACATCCACCTCAGCTTCTGAATCACTTCCATCAATTGATGAAGGTCCTCCAGATTCTGGGGCAGTCTCATAATCAGAAGAGGATAAGGAATGAATTAATACCTGTTCATTTTCTGAGATGTTCTGACTGTCCTCCTCATCAGTGATGACCATGAGGCCTAGCTGAACATTGTCCTCTTCATCCTCCTCTATATCACTATCTGAGTGTGATAGAGGGGCACTGACTCCAACCTTGGCAGCAGGATAATCTTCATCTTCTTCTGCTGCAAACAGCCCTATGTAGGCTTCTTCTTCATTCTCTGAGTCTGAAGTTGAGGATTCAGATTCACTCCAGCTTTTTCCTTTCTTTGCTAGGAAGGATTTTTCACCCTTCCTATCCTTTTGGTGATGATGCTTCTTATTACCTTTCTCCTTTCTTTTGGCTGGATAGTTAGCTATAACATGTCCAGGTTTTCTACAGCAATAACAAATTATGTTATTTGAAACATGTTTACTAGATTTGGAATCATACCTGTCACCCTTTGGGTGCTGTCTTTCAGGTTTCCTATGATCTTTCTTGGAGTGTGATGAGGAGGAGGGCTTGTTCTTCCATTGCTTCCTCCTCATCATCTTCTTGAACTGCCTTGAGAAGGCAGCAAACTCTTCATCAGAGGAAGAACTATCTGAGGTGCTGATTTCAGATTTTTCAGATTCATCGCTTCTCCTTTGAGGAGACACCATCTTGCCCTTGCTTTTCTTGGAGCTGTCAGCTTTGAGAGCTACAAATTTCTCTCTTGCCTGAGCCCTTGTTGAGGTGTCCTCTTCCTTTCTTGCAGACAGCTACATCTCATAAGAGAGCAGTTTTCCAAACAGTGTATGAGTGGGAGTCTCACCAAGTTTAGCCACTTCCCTGATAGCACAGATTTGTGTCTCAATCCCTAGTTAGGGATCTAAGGAACTTATCATTCAGCTCATAATCAGTGAACACTCTCTCATAGGTTCTCAGCTCATTGACTATTCTGAAGAACATCTCATAGCACATAGAGATGCTCTCCTGGCTGAGCAGCCTGAAGGCTTCATACTCTTGGTTGAGGAGTGACTTTCTATCATCTCTCACTTCAGCTGTCCCTTCCATATATGCTACTAATGTGTCCCACATTTCTTTGGCAGTACTGCAGTGTACTAGGTTTTGAAATGTGGAATCATCAATAGCATTAACTATGATGTTCTGGGCTCTTTTATCCATAGTGAACAGAATGAGTTCATCCTTGGTTAACTCATTGAAAGGCTTGGCTACTCTTCTGGTTGGATCTATTGTGGAGGCTGTTTGGAAGGTGAAGGGACCTTCCTTGACAGTAATATAAATTCTAGGGTCAGATGCTTCCATAAACAGTCTAACCCACTGCTTCCATATGCCAAAATTAGCTTTGTTTCATACGGGCAGCTTCATGGAGCTCATTTCCCTCTGCATTACATTGGAGGCCATTGGTTACAGATTTTATGACTAATCCTTGTAGGATCTGGTCAGACAGTTATGTCTTGCTTGACCAACCTCTCTGATACTATTTGATAGTTTATATAGGATGTAGTCTTAAACACCTAGAGGGGGGGTGAATAGGTTTCTTTTATTTTAGGCTTAGTGTTTTCTGAATTTAGGTTAGCAAATTATCAAGCACAGAAAGCACAAAGAGATTTATAGAGGTTCCTCAGGACAGGGTGTCTTGAGTAGTCCTCTTTCCCCCTTCACCTTTCTAACAATGAGTTAGACAAGGCCAACTTCTCCAAACTCAGCTCCAAGAGCCTACAACACAGAACCCACAGGATCTCTCAGGTTTTCCCAAACCCTACCTCAGGCACAGCAGCCCTACCTCAGAGGAATCTACCTCCTACAACTCAGACCACCTCCTGGTCCTACCTCAAGCTTACCTCTCAGCTCTACAACTCAGGTCAATCAGCCTTACACACTCAGGCAATAAAGCCCTACAGTCTCAGAACCCAAAGGCTCCTACAAATGATATAATAAGCATTACAGATTGAAGGAAGAAGAGATCAAGCCTTGTTCTTCTTCTTCTTAACAGCTGCTGTTGCAGACTTGAACCAGGGAGGAGAAGTGCAGCTCCAACTTGATTCTTCTTGATCAGCCCTTCAGATGATGGGCTTGATCTACTTGCTCTATCTTGAGATGAATCAAGATAAGCAATCTCATTTCTCCTTGCAGCCTTGTGTGAGCTCAGTTCTTGGCTGCCGACAATGGAACAATATTGTTCTTGAGTTTGTGTGCTGGAGAGTAAGATCAATAGCAAAGGTTGTTTGCTCAACCATAACTTATTCCTCTTATACACAACTAACCCTCAACGGCTCTTAGCTGTCCTCCTGACAGGTATGAGAGTGTTGGTGGACCCCATTATGCATTTCTGCAGCTTGTGCTAAAAGCAGAACCCGCCAGATCACTTTTGAATCTGTCTCAGCGGTTGGGCTGAGATGGTCAGCCGTCTCAGCGGTTGCTTCTGTCCCGTCTCAGCGGATCCGCTGAGACAGACAATTGTCTCAGCGGTTTTCTTCTATCTGCAGCTCAGCTTGCCCAGACACCTTCTTAGCGGCTCCTGGTCTTGTCTCAGCGGTTCAGCTGAGACAGAGAGCTCGTCACAGCTGATCATACATTACACCATGGTGTGCCCTAGTCCTGCATACTTATGAGATGGAAATAGGGTTTATCAAATAAAACTTGTACTTAACATTGAGTGAGGTCTCTTCAAATCAAGGGAACATTGAGGGTCATTTTCCCAACAGACTCCGATACGACGAAGGAAGATTCCTCTGACACAATGTACGCTTCATGTCCACCCAACTAGTGATGCGATGTAGACGGTCTCGCTCGCGGGTCCTCTCAACGCTAGACCAATATGCCCACGCCTGATCTAAAAGTCTAAGTTTTGCAAACTTGACGCGCCGCTCACCGAATACCTCAAAATGATCAAGATAATACTCCATATCGACAAACCAATAACTGAAAGACTCGGGACTCGATGAGCCGTCAAAGGAAGGGGCAGAAGTACGAAACTGACTCTCAAGATCTCTATCGGAACGACGATCCTCATAATAATCATCCCTAATGTAACCGAGCCGTGTTGAAGGATTAACACGATCTGCTTGCGTGTATGGATAAGAACGACGACAATCATCATACTGATCGTCTCTAGCATAGTGTGGTCGTGTCGGTGGGCAAACACAATCTCTGGAAGTGGTGTACTGCGTTTGTGAATAATCATCGTAGTCTCGTGAGGGTCTCCCTGAAGATAATTTATGAGGGCGGGTGCAAGTGGATTCGAGACCTCCAAAGTGAGGGGGAATAATTGTGACACCTAAACATAGTGAAAAACCTATAGACTCTACGACTGTGTATCAAAAGAGCGCGTAACCTGGCTTTGATACCAATTGACGCAGGACGAATCAATAGGCCGCGAGATAATCGGCGAACTAACCATACATGCTATGCAAAGCCCGAAGGGTTAAATTACAATTGAATAATAAACAATTGCATCCCATGCGGTTAATTCACAGCAAGCCAGAATAATTTATTAGGGCAAAACAAGCTTAGGCTTTCCTCCGCGTGGAGGGCCAAAGCATGAGCGCCTGGCGAATAAACCCTGCAAATCATAATAATAATCTAACAAAAACTACCATGCAAGATATTCAAACAAGTACAAGATCCAATCCAATATAAATATGCTGAAAATAATAATCCAATACAACGAGAACCACCAAGTAGTGGGCTGATGAAGGCACTGAAGAATTCAGAGCCGAAAATGCGTGGGCGACGATCCGAGGTGGAACGCGAGAGGGAAAGCGGCGTAGACGGCTGTCCTAGGCGGTGGAGGGTGAAAACGGACCGGAAATGAGTAGATCCAACAACGCATGCACTGTTCATTACATCATAAACCCGGGTTGAATATCATATGATCTGCGAGCACGCGTGCGCTTGCTCTTCCATCTCGTGCTCGCTAAGTGACTGAAAATCATTGATCAGTCGTGCTCCCGTGCGTGCACTGTGCGTGTCCATGCACGCTCATTCCCTGAATATCGACGCTTTGTTTGCGTGCGTGCATTTTCTTCAAGCACGCGCGTGCGTCGGGCACACGCGGACTTCGCTGCCCCCCAGTCTTTTTCTACATTTCTTCACGCACGCCCAGTGTGCCATTATGCGCACAGGTGTGCGTTATTTTCTGACTCTATATATTGGTGTGATAGGGAACTTTTCGCGGATCGGGATTCGACCGAACGAGCGTCGTCATCCTGTTCTTAAGCAAATTTCATCTCTTTCCAACCATTTCATGCTTGCTCCCTCAGATTCTAAGGTCTCTTCCATCATTTCAAGACATTGTAGTGCTCCTGGGAGGTGATTCTCAAGCGTTCAAGGCGAATAGTGCAAGGGTGTTGTTGATTCAGAAGTTGGAAGTATATAGGAAGAAAACGAGCAATTTCGGCAGGTGGTGACAACATTCCTGAACTTCGTACTGTAGCCAAGGAATGCGCGGGAGATCTGCATTGACATTCCAGTAAGTTTCACTCCATGTCCAAGGAACAGTCTTCCTTTCCTCTTCTATTTGGAAACTTATTGTGTTATTGCTGCAGTTGTGTGAGAATCTCTCTTTTTCTTGATGTTGCAAATCTAAATATTATTCATTATTGTTGCTACTATGGTTTACACTAGTGTTTTGGTGTAATGATAACGGTGATGGTCTTAATTAGTTCTCTTAGATTTTTTTATTTCGAGTTTAGTATAATTTAAGAAATCACCACTTAATGATTCGGTTTAATGTGCTAATGATGCCTATGTTGTCGGATACTACCGTTCTGAGCTCCCTGTGGACACGATAATTCCCAAGTGTAACTCACTTCATTATTATTTGCGGATGGTACTCTTGCAGTGCATCACCTTCTTGTGTCGTTACCTAACTATTACATTTGTTTTAATGCGCGTGTGTAAATGCAAAGATGCATCCATCACTAAAACCTGAAACATTTAATATTCAAATGTTTAACTCTCTGAATTACTTCTTCAATTATTGCTTCAGTTAGTTAACACACCAAGCACAGTGCGAAGTATAAGTTGAGTTTAGTAGTATTAGTATATTTATGTAGGAATGAGTTTAGTCCCACATCGTGGGTTATGTCTGTGAGTCCTTTGTAATTCCTATAAATTAGCTTACATGAGGAAGAATAACATCGCACCATTATATTTTCCTTTCATCTTTCTACTTGGTATCAGAGCCGGAATTGACTCCTCTCTGAAATTTGGTTGCCTTAATTATGGGCAACGTACATTTCACGGTGGCTTCCTCTCTTGATTCCTCCTAATTTCTCCTTTCCCGGGTGTGTGCTCCAATTTTTATTTCTCGCTTCCGCCTTCTGTGCGTAGCCGTGATCCCGTCCTACGCTGTTAAAGCCTCTGTCGAGCTGCTCCTCTCCCGCTCCCGTCGACGGAATAGTCATATGATTCCATCGACGGGAGTGGACTCCTTTCCTGTCGACGATCCTGTCGACAAAGGGCCCGATTGCCTCTAATTTCCGTCGACGGTGTGCTTTCCACTCCCTCTCCCGCTCTCTTGCGTTTCTCCCGATCTCCAGCGGCATCCTCGTCCTCGACGGCTTCAACGACTACATGCGTCGATTCCTGTCGAAGCTCCCGTCGATCCCATCTACCTATCCTGACGATCCCGTCGAGCTCCCCTCTGCATCTTGTTAAAGATACCGACATCTTCACCGTCGCTGCTCATCATCAGCAATCCCGCCTAGAGCTTCTTTTGTCGATGCTTGTTGTTGATCCGGAGCTTCCACGCCTCTATGGGCTGCTCACACTGCTGTTCTGGAGCTTCCACTCCTCTCCCTGCATGGAGCATCCAACACCAGCCGCTGCTCTCATGCCCCTTCATTTGTCAAACGATTCCAGCCGCTTCCAGCCACTACCCTCCTGTCTCTAATGCTACCGGTTGCTGCTACCTCTTCCAGGGTGTTCATCTCTCGTCGATGATGGAGTTTCTTGCTTTTTAGTAGTTTTTTGTGTTTTTGCTTGGTTGTTCATGTTTGTTTGTGTGTTTCATACCTATATGCATGTATTTTCCACGTGAGGGGAGTGTTTAGGACAAATGCGACTCTGATGATCTTTCCCGACCTTTCGTCTTCGTTCCACACGGCCTCTAGCTTATGTCGTGTGTTATTTGTCTCCCCAAGTTTTTTCCATGATTATTGGTAGGTGGTATGGTCTTTGGTGGTTGTCTTTTTTCCTTTCTCCCTTATCCTTGCAGTCTCGTAGATTCGTGTGTGGTGTTATCCCCGCGGTCTCGTAGATTCGTGTGTGTGGTGTTATCCCCGCGGTCTCGTAGATTCGTGTGTGTGGTGTTATCCTCGTGGTCTCATAGATTTGTGTGTGTGGTGTTATCCCCACGATCTAGTAGATTCGTGTGTGTGGTGTTATCCCCGCGGACTCGTAGATTCGTGTGTGCTTTCCTCTCTATCTATCTAGTCCGCTTTGCCTACCACTTTTACCATTTCTTTTATGATGTCCAAGCTGAAGGTTCCCCCTTCAGCTTGAGGGGAGAGTTGAGTTTAGTAGTATTAGTATATTTATGTATGAGTGTGTTTAGTCCCACATCTTGAGTTATGTTTGTGAGTCCTTTGTAATACTTATAAATTAGCCCATATGAAGAAGAATAACATTGCACCATTACATTTCCCTTTCATCTTTCTACTGTATACATCAGTACTTCTGCTTACAAGCGAGAAAAAGAAATAAAAGACCTATCTAACAAATTATGGATTTCATAAGCTTTGAATGCTTAGAAAATATTACAAGAAATAAGAGCTATTAACAATCTTATATTAAACAAAACTATAGTAAGATCTAGAACATATAAAATAAAAAATTAACAACAAAATCGATACGATATGGTAAGTAAGTTACAAAATCAATACAATATGGTAAGCAAGTTACAACTTTGACATGTATGAGACAATTTTTTTAATTAACACATCATGAAAGTGAAATAGAGATGAGAAGTAATAATTACAAAAAAATCAAAGAATCTAATTATTTATAAAAAAAGGAGATGATAAAGTACCTAATGAGAAGGAATCTACCATTTGAGGTTGGAGGAGACGAATAAATGACACGAGATGAATCCACAGGTGACTGACATGATGCCCTAACCCTAGATGAATGCAAGCACACACTAAATGCAATTAATTCACGACAAACGCTAAAATAATGATGAGAAAGGATGCATGCATGCAATTCAATGAATTGGAAGCTCACAACTTAAACCCTAACCCTAATGCAACTGCAATATTTCAATCATGCAACTAGTTCAGACAATTAATTAAATATCGTTAATTTTAAAATTCTTGTGCTAACATCAAAGCGATTGCAAATATTAGAATTTCAGCAAACAGGTAATAATTACAAACTAAATGAGAGTGCGCCAAATAAATTATACACCTTCAGAAATTAGATAGGACAAAATAAGCAGATTAAACTAACAGTAAATCGCATCCATATAAGGTATGGAAATAAAACTTAAATGACCCACCCAAAAATTGGTGTTGCTGGAGGATGTGGTAGATGAGCTTGGGATGGAGGCAGGAGCGTAATGGAAGGCGATGTAGGCCCGAAAGGATCTATGTGGATGTGGCAAGACTATACTGATGGATGGTTGGCGGGGAAGAAGCATAGGGGAGGACTATTTGGTGGCTACGGAGGCAGGGTAAGGGATTTGGAAGGTGGATGGGGCTTGTAGAGGTGTTGGTCGACAGTTGGGAGAGTGAGGAAGGGCTATGTGGAGGTTGGGGAGGCTGGAGAATGGGTTGGACGGAAGCTGAGAGAGGGTTAAAAAAGGGAGGGAGGTGGCATTGGAGTCAGTCGAGGCCACCAGAGGCGGCCAAGGGGTCCGACGAGGTCGTTGGAGGCTTCTGTGGGCGGAGATAGGCTCGGGCGTGGGGGGAGAGGATTCTAGGAGCAGAAAGGCCAAACTATCGAGCTTGAGAAAGTAGCTGGAGGAAAGGAGGGGGTAGTCGGGCCTGCTCTGGTATCGCCAGAGGTAGAACGAGCAGCGGATGGTGGCGAAGGCGGCTTCCGGAGTGCGACCAGGACGGGAAGGGATATCAACCCACGACGATGGCACTGCGAAGTCTCGACTTCATGCCTAGGACCGAGCGGATTATTAAATGATATACAAACTCTTGATGCCTTAGCTTGTAACATGATAGAGAATTATAGAAGTGGGGCTTTATGTTAAATGCATTCGACGGCCCTGATCATTTGATCAGATAACCCAACTCTCAAAATAAAGCTTAGAAAATTAAAATAAAATACATACATAATATGAAAAATCGAGTTGGTCGTAATCACAGCCTCCGTTTGTTGGAAAGACGATCCTAAAATGTTGATAATGAAATATCACTCAAATAAGGCACGATTGATCCCCATCAATAAATAGCGGAGAGGTGCGGGCAGAATCGTTGGAGCTTGGGGTAAGAAGATATTGTAGATTGTTAGGAAAAACCCTTGTTGATTTGATGGTACAAAACCTATTCGCTATGATGGTAAGAACTTCTATGACAGAGGACCCTAAAGATAGGGGGAGCGACCCTGAAGCAAAAAGAAGACGGAAGACTCTTCAGGAGAAGAAGCCAAAACAGAGGATCTGCGATTGATCAACGATCGTCGTTCAGGGACCGCAGTCTGCCAACTGATCCTAAGACGATCGTCAATCGAGCCCTCCTCCAACGCTCTATGAAGGAAGATTATATGGGCCTACAATAGTCCCTGTTATCAGTTAATTTTATATATGTATTATAAATTTGTCATGTTTGTGTCATCATTTATAGAGTCGCTATTTAGAGTTAGTATGATGTTTCGTACCTTTTATTTTATGTAGGATATTTTGATAATCGTCGGTAGTCTTGTAATTTCTATTTAAGGGATTCAAGAGTCCATGAATGATATGAAATGAATGAACCTTATTTTATCTCTCTCTAGTTTCCCCCTCTCTTCTCTCTTTAGTTTCTTCATCCCCCATTTCTAGGGTTAGGGTTGAGCAGAGCTCCCCTTCTTCCTGCCCCCTCGCATTCTCTGCGGGTAGAGCTTGACTCCCCCTTGTATCTCCGCCTCCACCGCCATCTCTGACGAAGCCCCGAAATAGACACTTAACAAATTGGCATCAGAGCTAAGCAGTCCCCTCCTTTCATCCCTTGTTGTCTATGGGCCATATGGGTCATTCCTCACTTCCACGTCTTCCCTACCGCAGTTTCCGCGCCCGCTTCCTGCGGTCCAAGCCTCTTGCACACCAGCAAACGCCGCATCTTAGCTCCCATCGATTCCATTGATTCTACTCCAGTCGAATCCCAAGATTCTGAGTTCTACCACAGCTCTTGTAGACGGACTTTGCTTCCGCTCTCATCGATTCTGCTCCAGTCGCTTCTACATGCCTTTCGTAGAGAAGCACATCTCTCGGTGTGATTGACACCTCCCGCAGAGACGCACGCCTCCTGATCTCGAAGTGTATCAGCCTCCTTGACGCGCCTTCCTGCGTTCAGCAGCCCAACGCGAGACCTTCTTCTTGACGGACCTTGCTTCCTTCTTCCAACATCCGAGCTTTTCCGCTCCAGTAGCCGTCGTCTTCCACCTTCACTGTTGGCAGCTTTTCTGAGCTTTCCCGGCCCGGCATCACCCTTTCCGAGACGTCGGCCACAACTGCTTCCTTCTGCCAGGAGCGTGATTAATAAATTAATTCTAGATTGGATTAATTAATTAATCCATTGATTAATTATGTTGGACATTAAGCTCAACGTCGCCGATTCGGCTATCCTCTGTTCGTCAATGGCTTCATATCAGGCCTTCATGTCACAACTCATCGTCGACATCACCAATAGGTCGATTTCCGCAACTGCTCCACCGAGGCCGCCGATTACTCTATGGCAACCGTTGCATTTGTCGGACCCTGCCGGCCTCTTTAAGACGCAACTTCAACGTTCTCCGCCACTGATTTGACTAGAGCAATCATCGTTCGCACCAACGACTATAGAAGCTCTGACGCTCTTCACAGATCTTGTCTCCCCACCATCGCCACCAGTGGTTTCTGCCCCGCAGTTTACACCATCAACATAATCGCCTCCAAGCCCCCGTGGTAGTGTCGTCCCCGTTTGTGTTTCCGTAACTAGTCCCCGTGGTCGCCTCCGCGTATCCTCTAATATGGCCACCTGCTCTGTCGGCCCCTCTAGAACTGTTCTTTTCGCCGACCATTCCCCAGTCGGCGTCGCCGCTCTTCATCTACGACAAGCCCCGTGGTGGTGCCACCACATTTTGCGTCGCCATCCGTTCTTGTGGTCTCCAGTCTGCAGCCTCCGATCCAGTCATCTGTTCTGGCAGTCCCTCTCAATCCATTCCTTATGACGACCCACCACTCGATGCGGCCACCGCCATAGCAACGCGCTATCGGGAGTTCTTTTGGACCGAAATGAAAGAGCCAAAAGGTCAAATCATTCGAGCTTGAGTACAAGCTCGATTTGAAAGGCGGATGAGATGATATTGACACACAATAATCCCTGTTATCATTTTATTTTATATATGTATTGAGATTTTGTTATGTTACTGTCATCATTTGTAAGTTGACCCCGCTATAATGGGATAAAGGCTTGAGTGTTGTAGTGTCGTCAATCGTAGTGTCGCTATTTAGGGTTAGTATGATATTAAGTGTCTTTTATTTAATGTAGGGTATTTTGATAATCGTCGGAAGTGTTGTAATTTTTATTTACGGGACCCCAAGGGTTCACGAATGATATGAAATGAATGAATCTTATTTTATCTCCAGGGTTGAGCACAACTCCCTTCTCCCTCTCCCCTCGTATTCTCCGCGGGTAGAGTTCGGCTTCCCCTTGGATCTCCACCTTCACCGCCATCTCCGACGAAGCCCCAAAATAGACCCTTAACAGAGGACTCTGCGACTGCCATCGGACAACTGGGGATCAACCTCCGCCGACCGAGGACAATCAGATAGATGCTCTTGTCAGGATGTGGAATAGAACCGTGGCATAAGTCAATTACAGAAATTGACGCCCTTTCCCTTCGCATCCCCTTGGGATGCGGCTTTGTTAGGACGAAGATATGCAGAGACTCCTTGAATCCCCTCAAGTACTTAAATCCTTTCTAATCCTTATAAAAGCAGGATGGGACTAGAAGATCAAATAAAGATGATGGAAGGAAGAAAAGAAGATCTTCCAAGGAGGTGTAATTAAAAGTGCACTAAGGACCCTCCCATCATCTATCTCACTTCTCTTCTATGTAAACTGTGATCTTAGTAAGACATGGCTATTTTGTCCCTCACCGCCACTTCCAAATCTTAATCTCTTTTCTTTTACCTTCTCTGAAAAGGTTACAGGATCTCCTTAAAAGATCTGCGAAGGTTTCGAGCTTCCTATTCAAAAAAGACTCGGTAAGTGTTACTGAATCTCCCTTCAAAAGATTTGTGATGGGTTCTTAGGGTCTTCAATGGAAAAGACTCTCGGTTACCTGGATTGGCAGTATGTTCACATTGCGGCGGAATAGGGGGTGTACCCAGAGTTATTGGGGAACCTCTAAAAACATTTTCCGAGTTGTCTATGATGTTCATATTTCTACACAATCTTTCTTTTCTGTATTTGTAATAACTAGATCTGTGTGATTGTTCTAAATATCCCTTTACTCTGATGGAAAATATTTAGTCATCGACTCGAGTTTCATAGATGTTCGAGATTGGTGGTAAAGAACAAAGAGAATGGAGATGAGTAAAGACAACTGAGCAATGAAATTAAGAGAGGTAGAAAAATTTAGAGAAGATAAGCAAAGGCCAAGAGAAGAGTAGTTGATGGGGAACAAAATACATTGGGTCTACAAGACAATCGTGACCATTCAACTCAAGCGCACCATCAATCTAGGATTTTAGTGTCTTATGTACTTTATGTATTTTTCTAATTTTTATTTTGCATGTTTTGGAGGTCAGCATGATCGGAGAATAATGACTCTTCATGGCTCTTCCTCAGCCCGTATATAGAGATAGATAGTTCCATTTGAAGGTACTGAAAGTTGAGAGAACATTTTTTGATCATTGATGTTGAAGTCTGAGTCTGGGTGCGAAGCTCGGATATTTCCTTCCCCTTCCCCCCTTGTTCGGCCACCTAAATTCCCTACCCCTTCTCATTTTCGGACACCACCTCCAGCAACCATTCACCATCGTCGGCCACTACCCACCATCACCGATCACCACTTCCACCTTCTTACTCCCCCATAAATCATAACCATTATAACTTCCTAAGAACCATCGACTACACATAATTAAACATTGAATCCACTCAACCCCCCCCCCCCCCCCCCACACACACACACACACAATCTCAGTCAATTATCTTATAATTCCTCATTATCCTAATTAATTCTTTCCTCTCAGAATATCCAGGACATCCCACTGCCACCAGTGAATCACTAATTCCTCCCCTAGTAACAGCCCATTTCCCATACGACTCACTATTCAAACGAGGCCTCACCTTACCCTTTAACCCAACCAAACCACCAAATAATCCCTATTTCCCATATACCACTTCGTATAGCTCGCTGGATTAATATTTCAGTGACTGAAATCCTTTCAGCCACCCTCCAAGGCCCTTCTTACCCATACATCTCACAATAGCAATCCCTCACCCACCATCCACTACTTAAGACCCCTCCAGACCCCATTAGAAACCTATTCCAGCACTGGAAATACCCCATCCAGCCTGCACAGCCCTCCAACACCCCCCCCCCCCCCCCCCCCATATCTCCACACAGCCACCGATTTCCCAACAACTCAAATCCAGGCCACCACTACAATTCCGGTCATCGTTCGCTCCACATCCCGCCTTCAAAGCCCTCCATATTATGATCATTGTGAGTTCCTGATTTGGTTGCAATTTTCTTTCTTGTTGAATTGTGTGATTTATTCAATATTTTTGGTAATATTAATTTGCAAACTTCGCTCCCAAATATCTTGTAATTTGTTGAGACTTATTAGCTTGTGTAATTACGTTCAAGCCCTCTTGCAAGTGTACTATATTACTTATTCCCTTGAAACTTTGCTGGCTTGTGATTATCGTGTTATATCTTTTATAAATTTCAACTACTCCAAGCTAGTGTTGTCGGATTAGAGTTTAGTGCATAAAATAGTTCATAAAGTTCTCTGAGCATCCGTTGAACCTGTCCTACGGCAGTAGTGTTCGCAAAGAATAGCATTATTAAATGAACCATCATGAACACATTCCAATTTGTGCATGTCGAATTATTTATTGTGTAATCTCTTAAGACTTGTATAAGGCTTGTAAATGTGTAAGAAAAAATATTGATTCTAAAAAATTTCCGCAACATGGTCCAAAGCATTAGGTCAAACCCAGATCCCATCGTTTCCTCTCAAAGCTCGTGAGTTTGCGGTCGACAAAACAACAAATCGCCAGTTTGCCAACCTGTCGAGCCCACACGCTTGCCGGTATCCGATTTTCTGTACGGAATAAACAACCCGACCGTCGTATTGGACGTCTGGACGAGCTCGCTAAAGCTTGTTTGGACCCTCTTCACCAATCCCGTTGATCTTCTTCTTCAACGTTCAATCTGATCGTTGGCTCTGTTGATTGACGGCTTTCCCAATCAACGAAGTTCTCTCCTGTCGGCTATGCGCGCTAACGTTCTCTACAGCGGATCGTTTTGACCTTCTTTTGTCCCTGCTTCTCTACTTTTTGTGTTTCTATTCTATCCTAAAGCCATGGTCCAGCTTGTAACATCCCATATTTATTAGGGAGCCTAGGAGTTTTGGTGACTTGGTCTAGTGAACCTAAGCTAGCTCAATGAGCTAGGAGAGGTCTTTTGAGTCCCTTGAACCTTGTGTTGAGTAGCAAAGGAGCTAGGTAAACCTTGTGCTCAAACGACAATATTACCCCCCAATTGTGCCTATGTGAGTGTGTGTTGACCATGTAACTACCCTTAAGGTGTGCTTGTAGTCATTGAGAACCCAAGTCAAGGCTTTAGTCTATGCATGTCTTCCCTAAGCCAACCATGGTGTGTCACATCACCCGAAAGCCAACATTAGGTAAACATTAGTCAATTCAAGTGACCTAGGCCATTTAGATTGGTGCTTGGGCTCAATTGGACTCTATTAAAGCTCAACCTATCCAAAGGTGGTGCCTTATCATCAAAGTGGTCAAGATTTGACTAGGAGAGGTCAAACCTGTGGATAGGAAGGTTGACCAAGCCTTTCCTTTGAGTTTGGGTTTAATCCGAGCCAGCCTGACCATCTTCAGTCTTCAATATGTGTGTCCCTCCACTCCCAACCGGAAAGATGTCTCCAAGAGGTATGGTGGGTCTAGGCCGACCACCACCACACGAATGGAGGGGTGCCTCTCATGGCACATGGCTTCACTTGGCTATACAAGCCCTTCACTTGATGTTATTGATCTGTCCGACCCAAACGAAATGAGAGAAGGTGCTGGAGATCACCGCCGGCGACTGGAGAGCGAGAATAGAGTTTCCACAACTGCATCTTTACCATGCCGCCGCATCTCCGATCAACGTCAACGAATGTACCTGAGGTAGCTATTTGAACTCCCTTAGTGCAAGGATCATGTGGGTGGAAAGAATGAGGTGTTCCGGCCACCGGAATGACATGTTCCGGCCACCCATGTCTCGGACCACCCGCGAAGTGGTGGCGCTCTAGACTGTTTCAGGTTCACTAGAGAGCACCACATTATTTGGAAGAACTCCCTGGTTCTTTTTATGTCCCTTGAGGTGATAAAACCAAGAGGCCGCGGTCCGGGAGAACGATAATTTGTGTATTCCGGCGAGTGTCGGTGGCGGCCGGCAACCAGACTGCCACCCAGACGATCGTCGTCCTCCGGCGAGTCGATTAATAGTGGAGCTCTGACGTGGAGATCACCGGAATGGGGTGGTTAATGAGAGATCTCCGTCAATCTCTCAGAACCGTTGATCACTTGGAGAAGACAAACAGAGCCATCTGAATCCTCGACAGTAATTGGGAGATGTCGCAGCGAATCCTAATGGTTTGACTGTTGTAATATTTGTTTAGTTTGTGGTATGATTCAATCAACGTCGTCGGATTGTTTTTAGATGCGCGCTATCCGCAGACCAGGCAGAGAAATGAAATGAAATATAAATGTGACATATTATTTGATAAACCTAGTTAGGTTATCTTGCAAAAATGAAGACCTTTTGGTCATTTTCAGAAAAAGTGTCCAACATGAAATATGTAGAGGACGGCGAGAGCTTTTTAAAATGTGGTGACACCACTCATTGTGACATGTGTAGCCTCCGGTGCCATTTTTCTAAGTTAGGGGGGTAATTAGAACTTAGGGAAAATCATATATCGTGTATCTTTCTCTGGTTTAAAATTATTTTGACTTGAAACTTGGTACGAGGGATATAAATATACTTATGACGCTCTGGTTTGAATATTATAATTTTTGGAGCAACTTTTCGTACAGTTATTGGTTAATATATGAACATGTGACATGAATTAAATAAATGAAATATTGTGTACCTCCGCTGATTATTTTGGTCCCAACTTTTGGTGAGCTCTTTGCAATGACCATATATCATGTGACAAGTTTGGAGTCATTTGAAGTTCAATATCTCTGTTTATCACATATGTATGATTTTAATGAATTTGTACATTAAACTATAGAAAATGTGTGTTTTCCGAATATTTCTCAAAATATAAAGTATTTAAATGTGGAATTTTTACAAAACCTATGTAGTCCCATTTACCTTTATATGTTGGGAGTTTGAGGGCATTTGGATGGGGTATTTACCTTGTTCCTTAGTGTGACGGTGACACAATGTGTTACACTCATTGATTTTGTGTAAGTAGAATCACGTCTTTAATAAAGTGACAGCTCCTGGTTCTTGGAGTGTATGTTTTCTGAAATTTCAGAGAACTTAGTCACTACTGATGAAATCTACTTAGCAAGTATGTCCTTTGAGATCAATTTTCAATTGTCGGATTGCTAATAGCATTTTTGTGAAATACTACCTATTTACATGAAGTAGACTAATTAGTCAATAAATGATCACAGTTAGTCTTGTACATAAAGCTTCATGTTGATATTTGAAATGGTACTATTTCCTTTGATGTGCTACGGGCTATATCATTTAAGAAATGTTGAATCCTTTCTTTAGTTTGTTATAAACTGTTCGTATTATTTACAGTAGTGATGTATAGACTGATCTTGTCTAGTAACATATATATTACTGTGTTCATGCATATGTGTGTACTTGTGTGGCGGGTCTTTCCGACTCTTCCGAACAGAGAACATTGACAGGGGAGTATAGGATGTGACTCTTAAAAGAAGTGGGTCTTAAGGGTTGCCTTAGCTACCTTCTAGGGTACTCTTCCTTGGTAGGCGCTGCTATCATGTTGTTTAGGAGTCCTTGCAGTGTGCGCATATGACTTGGTCATTCACTCCGAATCAGTATGGACTTGACCCGTACATGAAGACCTAGGATGAGTTGTGTGTTACTATCCTAGAAGCGGTAGTAACCTAGAAGCGGTAGTAACCATGCAGCTGTTGTCGTTTTACCACTACGACGAGGCCGTAGGATCTCTACCTAGTTAAATAGGTTAACTATGTCGACATAAGAGCATTGTTTTTCTAGTGTCTAGAGATACAGTAGGTTTCATGCACCATCATTGTGTAAAGTTATGCATAGTCTTGATGTTTGAAGAAATTGTGGATAGAAGATTATTGCGTAGATGTTTCTTTACCTGGAACCTTATCTTATTTGGTGTATGGGCACAATAATAAGAAACGTTATTCGTTTAATGTTGTAAAATACCATGGACCCTTATTACATAAGTTTGTATGAACGCTCTTATATAATAGGTTACTATTATGCGGTGATTTATTGTTTCTCTCATAAGATTGTTAATAATTTAACTCAGTTATTACTGTTTAATTTACTAATAAACTGTTAACCATATTTGCCACGTGCCCTAGGGGCACCGAGCGAGAGAGGATGTTGCTTAGTCGTTGATGACTAATATTTTATTATTAAACACCACCAGGAGCAGAAACCAGTAGAGTCCCGACGGGAGCAGTCGTTGAGGTTCATATCGAGGTAGAAGACGTGCTATCAGGGCGACTCCCGCACCACCCCATGTTCCAGATTCTCCCACAGATTCATCAGATCATCCAGTGGATGTGAGCGCGTCAAAGTTATCGTTATCAACTAGATTTGTTTACGTCTTTTTGTTGGTCAGGGCGTGTGTTGCCCTTGTTCACTTGTTTACTTATTTCCATATTTACTGCTTTGACGTTTGAGTTTGATTTGTACTACTGTGTGACAGTGCTTGGAGCTAGTACATTTCCTTTTCCTTACCTCTGCTATACTAATTTGTATATATACTCTGATGGGGCATTAAGGTGATTGGCCGACAGGGTAAGCGTTATGTGGTAGAGTTCGTCATGTATGATGCTACTACCGCGGGACGGTTACACTGGGCACAAGTTCTCTCTCTGTCTCGGGAGAGGGATCTTACACAGCTTCAGCACCACGGCCTTCGGCTCACTAATGGTAGGACTCTTGCAAAAAAGTTTCTATGTCTGAACATTAGATTAAAAAGAATATTGATTGATTAATAATGTCATTACTCCGATTGGAAAGAAATTGAACTCCAGGAACTGAAATGCCACGCCCTGTGGATACTACAACTACCAAATTCAAGAAGATAGGCAGGCCTAGAAAATTGCAAAATCTAAACTGGAATCTTGGCTCATCAATTCCATGGAACCCAATATCAAGACATCTGTATTGCAATTTTGGGCGCGTGTCTGGTCCGTGGTTCCGGCGGCTGCCATCTGTATGACAGGAAGACATGTGGTGTGTTTGCAAGGCTTTCTCTTCGGTAACAGTGGGAGAGGATTTGTCTACGTAGTGTTGTTGTCCAACCAAGGGCTCGAGTATGGCGATGATCTCCTAGGGTTCATCGTTTGCTCCCAGTGCTTTGTCTATGTGTCAATGTTATCCACTCGATCGAGTCTGGCATTGATATGAACGATGGGGGCCCAGATTTGTTGGAAAAGGAGATCGGTGTCAATCAGAGTGTTGGCTCTCAGGCACTGCACGGGTAGCAACCGGAAAATGAAGGGTCGGACCCTTGTTGCTGACAATGTATTTGTTAGGGCTCCGGAGAGACCCGAAGAAAGATTGCTCACAAACGACATTTAAAATGATAAAAACATAGAAGAAACAAATCGGGAGACATGCTCTTGATAAGCTCTCGGAGGCAGGGTCTTCCAAAGAACTCTCTCTCCAATGAGAGTCCAAACCAAGGGGAATCAAAGATGCTTTCTCTTAATCCTAAAGCCTCCTAATGAGGTCCACTATAAGACAAGAAGGCTACCTGACAAACACATCCAATTAATTAATATTAAAAAATTAACTATATTATTAACTAATTAATATGAACATTCACGGCGAATCACAAATTCGCTCATGCGGCTCTTCGAGAGTGTCACGGCTCTTCATGAGTGTCGTCAAGTGTAGATTTGATGCTCTGCATTCTTCTCTTGTTTTCCGCTCAATTCTATCCGTAACAAATTAATTAATACTAATTAATTAACTATATTATTAATTAAAACTTGATAAATTAATTAATAAAATACTAATTATATGAACATTCATGGCGAATCCTAAATTCGCTCCCGTGGATCTTAGGGAGTGTCGCGACTCTTCACGAGGGTGGTCATCCAGTGTAGACCCAACGCTTTGCACTCTTCTCTTGCTTTCCGCTTAATTGTATCAGTAACAAAAAATACCATGCATTCTATTCAATTAAAACTTATGGCTAACAATAAAACAAAGCTCCTACAGAATAATAAGCAACTAAATGGCATACAGTATAAACATTATAAGGTTTTGATAAATGCAATTTCTCAATGTACCTGGTAATAGCAGGCCTCAAAATGAAGATTTGGAAAATAAGCACGAGGCATGCAACCCCACAATCGACCAAATAGAGTATCACCTCCAATAAGATTAAGAGCTCCAGCAACAAGTTCTTCTTCATCTTCAGCGACAATAAGCAATACATTATCTCCCATCCGTTCTCCCATATTCATGAAAAAATCCCTTGTTAGAAAGGCCCTACCCCACCTACAAACAGGTTAACCACAGTTTTAAACGAAAATTTCAGAAACTAACAAAAGATATGAAATAAGCAATTAAATGTTCATTACTATCTTCAGGAAAAAATATACTCAAATTTCATTTTGTGAAAAGAAAACAGATTTGATTTCACAAAAAGAAAATAGAGATATTTGTCAAAGTAAAGTTCATCTCCCAAGTAAACAAAATAAGGATTTTAAAATATAACCCTAAAAATGGTTAGAATATTGAAATACCAATAATCTTAGTAGTGTTTTTGCGAAAGTAGCAATTGCGGTAACAGAATCCACGTTTCTTTCAAAGTAAATTATATGGTAGTAATTAAAATTGAGAACCAGAAAAATATAATACTCTCTCTCTCTCTCTCTCTCTCTCTCTATATATATATATATATATATATATATATATATATATATAAAGAGAGAAGAGAACCCAAACCAAGATTAGAGGTGCGTGACAAAAAAACAAAAAGAAATACAATGGGCCTCTATAGTGGGCTTTAATTCAACTTCCCCCTCAAGATGAGAGCATATGTCGATCATTCCTAGATTAGAGAATAGAGATATTATCAGTGAATGTGTCACAACTCAGCCTCTTGGTAAGGATATCTATCAGTTGATCATGGAATTGGACGAACGGTGTGCAGATTTTGTCTTTCTCCCGGTGATCCTTGATGAACTCAATGTCAATTTCAACATGTTTTGTTATGTCATGGTGAAGACTATGGGTAATATTATATATATATATATAGAGAGAGAGAGAGGAGGAACCAAACCAAGATTAGAGGTGCGTGACAAAAAACAAAAAGAAATATAAAATGCATTAATAGTGGGCTTTAATTCAACTCCCCCTCCCCTCAAGATGAGAGTATATCTCGATCATTGCTAGATTAGAGATATTATTGGTGAATGTGACACGACTCGGCCTCTTGGTAATGATATCTATCAGTTGATCTTGGAATTGGACGGACGGTGTGCAGATGTTGCCTTTCCCCAGGTGATCCTTGATGACTGACCGTCAATTTCAACATGTTATGTTATGCACGCTGAATGGGAATACGGGTAATATTGATAGCCATTTTATTTTCGCAAGAAAGATGTATGTGATGTCCATCCTGTAGCCACAGATCCTACATTATAGACAATTCATAGTCCCTTGAATATCCCTTGTGACATTGCTTTGTATTCTGCTTTTGTACTTAACCTAACTACCACATTTTACTTCTTACTTCTTCAGGTCACAAGATCCCCCCTCCCAAAAGAACAATATCTGGTGGTGCATTTTTGGTCAATTTGGCTTCCAGTCCAATCAGCATCCGTGCATACTTCAATATTCACATGTTCTGGGGGAATAAGGTTTCGCATCCGGGAGACTTCTTCAAGTACCGTAGCACTTACATAACAAATTCCTGATGTCTCAATCTAGGAAAATGCATGTACCTGCTTAGGAACCCAACTGCATACATGATTTCATGTTGACTGTGTGTGAAGTAGATAAGTCTTGCCACCTATTTTTCATAGCTGGCGGAGTTCACTTTCTCACCATCCTTGTCTTCATCAATTTTACAATTTGCTTCTATGGGTGTAGTTGTTGGTGTACAACAAACCATTCCTGCTTTTTCTGGAGATATAGGACATATTTTCTTTAAGAAATGAAGATGTGCAACTTCAGTTCCTAAAGAGCAGTTCAACTTTCCTAAATCCATAACTTCGAACGCCTTGCGTGCTTTAAGCCACGTGATTTTTTCCAAATCATTTCCTATGATAATAATATCATCCTCATAGACAATAAGAATAACCACTTTCTCAGCTTTCCTCTTAACGAAGAGAGTATAATCAGAGTAACTGTTTATATCATAATAGAATCATGACTTTTTGATACTTTCCAAATCATGCTCTGGGAGACTGCTTCAAACCATTAAGAGATTTTTTTTAATGAAAAGACTTTCCCTTTTGATCCTATCAATAAACCCGACAGAAACTTCATGTATACCTCCTCTTCGAGACTGTCATGTACAAAGGCGATTTTACGTCAAATTGTCGTACGTCGCATCACAGGCATGCATCGCATGATAAAACAACGTAGACGGAATCCATCTTGGTAACCGACGCAAATGTTTCATAATAGTCAACTCCAGAAGTTTGAGCATATCCCTATGCAACTAGTCGTGCTTTGTATCTCTCTACAACCCTTGATTTTGTTTTACATAAAACACCCATTTTAATCCAACAAGTATTTTGCCAATTGGGAGAGGAAATAGTTCCCAAATTTGGTTCTTTTCCAATGCAACATCTCTTCCTCAATTACATTTCACCATTTTGATATATCAATCGCTTCCTGCCAAGTTTTAAGAATATGAACACAAGAAAGAGAGGAGATAAAGACTGTGTCTAGGTTAGATTGTTATATAAGATATAATTGGTAATATGGTATTTTACGGAGGTCCGCTTACACTTAAGATGTATGAGGGGTTGATGGAGGTCTTCGTCGGGACCTGGTTCGGAAGTTTGTATCTGTCATGGTGGAATTAAAAGGGTTTGTACACTCTCATCATTGGTATTCCATCGTTGATATACCTGAGAAAGAGGAGCAATAAGGCTCCAATAAGAGGATTCGAGGTGACGATATGAGTAGACCTGGTAGTTTGAATAATGAGAGGAGTATTAAGATCATAATAGGATGGGGAATATTGAAAGCGTCAACATTACTGTCCCTCTCCCCTTGACAAAAGCTACAGAATTGTTCTCCTTCACGGAATGTAACGTTCATGCTACAAAAAATGTCGAGAGGAAGGGTGGTAGCAACAATATCCTTTCATAGTAGAGTATCCAATGAATATACACTTGTGAGAACGGGCATTTAGTTTATAGTGATTGTGTTGATGAACAAGGACAAAGCATATACATCCAAACCCACGAGGAAGATGATATTTGAGGACGACATATATGGTGGAGAAATGAGATATAAGAGAAACATTGTAGAGTAATGGACGGTTAATGAGGTAAGCTACCGTGATGACAACTAAGCCACAATAGGATTTTGGGAGATTTAATGTAATAAGAAGACACTGTGTGGCTTCGAGGAGATGTTTGTTCTTGCGTTCAACAACACCATTTTGGGTAGAGGTATGAACGCATGTTGTTTGATGGAGTATACCATGATCAACAAGATATGTCCCAAACACTCGACTGATACGTTCCGGTCGGCAAACGCCGAGAGACGAGGAAGCACTACGGTTGGCGAACACAGTATGAAATCTATCAAATTGATTGCGATTAGCGCTAATTGTCGATAATTGTTGCAGGAACAGGAAGATCCCCCTAAGGTGATCCTGAACATGGGATTGATGGAGTTTCCTAGTCGGAGAGAGTCCAAAGAGGCATGTAAGGAAGATTAGGAATAAAATTCATTCAATTCATAGATATAGTTCGGCACACACGTCCTGGTATTCATAGGAACTAACTTACAAAGAGTTAGGTAATCGTCGACACAACACCTCCACAACTCGCATCCCCATTGTGGTTCTTCTCGTAACTCCCCCTCCTCGCCTACTCTTACAAAGCACAACACAAAACACACGACTAAAGGCTACTGCCGTGGAAATTTAAATTTAAAAAACATAACACAATTATATATATCATATTGCTGAACCCCAAACCCCATCCAACGCTCTAAAATGCCCACGCCAACCCGTGTTCATCCCGAACAGCCACCTTACAGCACCACTCCACCATCGGATCACCGCTGTCGCTTCCCTGATTATTGGATCTCTGCCCCTACGCCTTCATCCCCTCACTCGCTAGTTATTTGTATTGTACTATTTATTTCAACATTGTTGTATGGATTTGGACTCTTATATCAATATGGATGTTTGATATTGCTAGTATTTTGTTAGTGAGTATTCATGATTTGCAGGACTGTTATTGTTTGCGCGTATTACCTGTTGGCCCTCCACGCGGAGGAAAGCCAAAAATATGCTCCCCTATAAAATTATTTTCAACTACTTATGTTAACTCTGTAGGTTTTATGCTTTAATTTTTATTTGTAATTTAATGTTGGACCACTAATTGCAGAAACACATCATCCTCGGGTTAGATAAGATTCGACTTCCCGGAACTACACTTAGGATTGCACATGTTTAGATTCCACTCGCTCCTAGCCTACCCTACATCAGTTGGTATCAGAGCCCAAGGTTTGAGCCACATGTATGTTAATGTAGTGGTAGGTCATATAGAGTCTATGGGTTCTGTAGAAAAACGCAACGCGTATTTTTGTATTATCTTTTTTCTATGTATACAAAGGAAAGTACATATTTATAGGAGAGAGAAGAGAGAGGAAAAATCTATACCCAATGTGGGACTAAATATAAGAGAAACAAAATGGGCCACTAAATGGGCCAAACCTTATGGGCTATTTCAACACTCCCCCGCAAGCTGGAGCGTACAAATCGTATGCACCAAGCATGGATAAGCATTGATAGAAGAGGGTACTGGACAGTGCCTTTGTGAGGACATCCGCAACTTGTTCAGTACCAGGGACATGTTTTAGCTCGATCTTCTTCATTTGTACTTTCTCCCGGATAAAGTGGCAGTCGACCTCGATATGCTTGGTTCTTTCGTGGAAGACCGGGTTCTTGGCAATATGTATAGCGACCTGACTGTCGCAGAGTAGAAGAGCAGGAGCAGGAAGTTTTACCCCAAGATCCGGGAGAAGACTTTCAAGCCAGGTAAGTTCAGAGACCACAGATGCCATTGCCCTGTATTCTGCTTCTGCTGAGGAGCGCGCAACCACTGCTTGTTTCTTGCTACGCCAGGTGATCAAATGTCCTCCGAAGTACGTACAGAAGCCACTGGTTGACCGACGATCATCCAGAGATCCGGCATAGTCAGCATCAGAGTATGCCACCAGTGTTGGAGTTGAGGATGAGGTCTTGTATACCAAGCCTTGACCAGGAGCAGCTTTCAGATATCGGAGAATCCGTTCCACAGCCTGAAGATGAGAAGAACGAGGGGCGTGCATGTAACGACTGACAATACCGACAGCGAAGGAGATATCTGGTCTTGTAACAGTCAGATAGATCAATTTCCCTACCAGACGGCGATAGTACTCCGGGTTCTGGAGCAAGAGATCAGAGTCAGAGGACTGAGCACAAATCTTGTGATTTGCGTCCATTGGAGTGTTGATGGGTTTGCAGCCGGAGTAGCCTGCATCATGAAGAAGATCGAGGCAATACTTTCTCTGAGATAGAACAAGGCCATCTGGTAGCCTGGCTACATCTAGGCCCAGGAAGTAATGAAGATTCCCCAGATCTTTTGTTTGGAACACGGAGCTGAGTTGTTGCTTGATTGCCTGAATTCCTTTTGAGTCGTTGCCTGTGATAATGATATCATCAACATAGACTAGAAGGAGAACAGTGCCTGTTGCCAGGTGGCGAGTAAACAGGGAGAAGTCAGCCGAGCTCCGAGTAAATCCTGCTTCACGAAGGACCTTGCTGAGCTTGTCGAACCATGCTCGAGGAGATTGTTTGAGACCATAGAGAGACCGCAAAAGATGACAGACTTTCGGGGTCCGAGACTCCCCCGTGGTCTCAAACCCGGGCGGCTGCTGCATGTACACCGTTTCAGTAAGATCGCCGTTTAAGAAGGCGTTCTTAATATCCAGTTGATGTAAGGGCCATTGGCGGTGTACAGCGACGGAGAGAAGAACCCGTACGGTGTTTAGTTTGGCGACGGGAGAGAAGGTTTCGTCGTAGTCCAAACCTTGTTGCTGGGTGTAGCCGCGAGCCACCAGGCGAGCTTTCAAACGGTCAATGGTCCCATCCGCAGCGTGCTTGATGACAAAGACCCATTTGCAACCAACAATTTTCTGACCAGGGGGAAGATCCACCAGTTGCCAGGTCTGGTTTGCCCACAATGCGGCCATTTCTTCTTCCATGGCGGCATGCCAGCCAGGATGTTGAAGAGCCTCCTGCACAGAGTTAGGAACTGCAACCGACGATAAAGAAGTGGCCAGAATATGAAGTGGAGGAGAGAGACGATGCAGTGATACGTAGCTCGCCATTGGATGAGCGGTGGACTCTGTTACCTGATCAGCAGGACTTGGAGCACCAGAGGTCGAGGACGACTACGCAGGGGCCACGGGGCGGGAGTTGCGACGGGAATAGACTTGGATAAAGGGTGGCCGACCGGTAGGCGGAGTAGGCAGTGGTTCAGGGAGAGGTGTTGGAGGAGGTGTGTTAACCGGGAGGATGGGGCGCATGACAGGTTGTGGGAGAGTAGGTGATGTAGAAGGTGTTGTTGGAGCGGGAAAGAATGGAAGGTCTTCCCGGAAGGTGACATCAGCGGATACCGAAATTTTCCGAGTGAGAGGGGAGTAACAGACGTAGCCCTTCTGAGTATGGGAGTAGCCAACAAACATTTGCTTAGTCGCTCTGGGATCGATTTTGTCCGTAGATGGTCCCATGGAGTGAACGTAACACGTACACCCGAAGATTCGAGGTGTGAGCGGGAAGGCAGGAGTAGAGGGAAAGAGAAGACTGAACGGACTGACATTGTTGAGTACAGAGGAGGGAAGGCGGTTGATAATGAAGCAGGCGGTAGAGATCGCAAAGTTCCAATAGATCTTCGGAACGTTCATGTGAATCATGATCGAGCGGGCCATATCAAGGAGATGTCGGTTCTTTCGTTCGGCCACACTGTTTTGTTGAGGGGTGTAGGCACATGAGGTTTGATGAATAATCCCGAATTCAGAGCAAAGGCTCGAAAACTCATTGCCGGTGTATTCGCGAGCATTATCGGTGCGTAGCGTTTTGACGGTGGTAGAGAAGTGAGTGCGGGTTTCACGGATAAATGCTTTAAACACACGAGGTAATTCCGAGCGTTCGCGAAGTAAGTATAGCCAAGTTGTGCGGGAGTAATCATCAATAAAGGTAATGAAATAACGGAATCCAGAGATACTACAAATTTTATAGGGTCCCCAGATATCTGAATGGATAAGATCAAAAGGAGCGGAGCTCCGAGTACAATTTGCAGAAAAAGATGAACGCGACTGTTTGCCGAAAATACATGATTCACATTGAAATGCAGGAAAAGATACATCGGGTAGTGCCTTCTGGAGGATGGGGAGGGGAGCATGGTCGAGACGCTGATGCCAGTCAGCAGAAGAGACAGAGGCGAGGATGGTGGGAGAGTCGTCGAGAAGGTAGAGCCCGTTGCGCAGCTGTCCTTTACCAATGGTAGTCCCCGTCCGTCGATCCTGTATCAGAAAAGAAGAGCGTGAAAAAGTGACAGAGCAATCCAAATCAGTAGTGAGGCGGCTAACAGAGAGTAAGTTAAATGGGGAGCCCGGAACATGGAGTGCCGAGCGGAGAGAAATGGATGGGCTGAGAGATAGGTCAGCTGAGCCGGACACAGAGACAGTCGCTCCATTGGCCACAGTGATACACTTCGGATGAGGAGCACCCGAATACATTGGCGGTTGAAGAGAGGTGATATGATGAGTGGCACCCGAATCCACTATCCATCGAGGACTAGTGGAGAGACAAACGATACCTGGGCTGGAGACGGAGGCGACCGAGGCAGGTGGAGTCATCATCCCTTGGAGTTGCTAGAACTGTAGGCGGAGAGCCTCAAGGTCGGCACGAGAGGCCGAGGAGCTATCTTCAACGACTGCAGCAGTCGGTCGTGGAGGAGGAGGAGGGTTGCCAGTCTTCCGAAAGCAGGTGGACTCATAATGTCCATCGCGACCACAGAACGAGCACTTCGGCCGTCCTCGTCCACCACGGCCCCTTCCACGGTAGGCCGACCGACCTCCTCGGCTAGAAGGAGGAGGAAATGAAGGAGTAGGGATATTTTGTAGAAGAGCCGGTGAGGGAGGAGCAGGGGCCTCTGGAGGTTGTGATACTTTGAGTAGCATGGAGCAGACAGCCGATAAGGAGGGAGTGGGAGTCGAGGCCAAGACTTGTGCCCTAATACTCAGAAGATGTGGAGGAACACGGGCCATGAGCAGAGCAATGCAGACGGCCTCCCATTGTGCTCGCTGAGTGGCAAGATCAGAGGTGGGTGGCTGGTGTTGAAGTCATGCTTCGGAGAGAGACTTGACCCGAGCGACAACAGAGGTAATGTTTGGTCCACTGGTGTCCAGAGCCTGAAGATCAGAGATAATGTCGAAGAGACTTTGAAGGCTGTCCTTGCCAGAGTATAAGGAGTGGACCTCGTCCCACATCCCTTTGGCCGTGGGCAGGTACATGACCATTTCATATGGTTCGCCCTCCAAAGAATTAAGGATCCAGGTCTGGACCCGACCATCAGTCTTGAGCCACTCAGGAGGAGTAGGGGCTGGAGGATCATCGGTAAGATGAGCGAGAAGACCCTTGGCCTGGAGGACCCGGCGGATTGAGTGACCACAAGGAATGAAGTTTTTCTTCCCGGAGAGGGATAGAGTAGTAATGCGCAGCTCATCACGGAGTTCTGGGGGCTGACCCGGGTTGGCAGGCTGAGGCGAGACAGGCACCGTGGTTGAGTCAACGGAGGATCCCATTAATGAAGGGATGAGGACGGCGGGCTGCTGGGAGGAGACCGACAGAAAGAGGCCGGGCGAGCAGCTTGATTAGGGACAGTCGGGCGGCTTGCTGAGAAGACCGGCAGGAAGCTCGGCAGGGAGAGAGGCCGGCAGCGAGCAGGGAGATAAGCCGCAGGGACCAAGAGGTCGGGCGAGCTGCGACTGAGGGAAGGTCGCCGGAGAGCTCGCGAGATCGTCAGAGGGAGCTTGCTGGATGGTTAGACCGCAGGAGGCGGGCTGGCGAGCTGCGAGAGGGAGACGGGCGATCTTGGAGGTCGACTGCGAACAGTTGATGGGGAGATCGCTGCGGGCTTGATTGCAGCGGGAGCGATCGCTGGCGAGAGCGAGAGATCGGGCTGCGAGATCGGGCTGCGAGAGCGCTTCTGGCGAGCTGCGACTGAGAGCGTCTGGAGATCGAGCTACGAGAGCGCTGCGAGAGTGTCTGGAGATCGGAGATCGGGCTGCGAAATCGAGCTGAGGTCTGCGAAAGCGCTGCGAGAGCGTCTGGAGATCGGAGATCGGGCTGCGAGAGCGTCTGGAGATCGAGCTGCGAGAGCGTCTGGAGATCGGGCTGCGAGCTTGGACGGGGCGGGCTGCGAGCTCAGCAGCGGAGGGGCCCACAGGCTGCGAAGTCTATAAAGGGCGACGAAGAGCAGAGTAGCGGAGGGGGATCCACGCAGGGGAGCGGGCTGCGATCTTGAAAAAAGGAGACCGCACAGTCTGCGGTCAAATTAATGAGGCGGGCCGCGGGCGGTTCGAATATGGGAGAAACCGTTCGCGAGAGGAGCGGAAAATTATTAAGGCTTTCAGAAACCGTATTTTTGTATTATCTTTTTTCTCATGTATACAAAGGAAAGTACATATTTATAGGAGAGAGAAGAGAGGAAAAATCTATACCCAATGCGGGACTAAATATAAGAGAAACAAAATGGGCCACTAAATGGGCCAAACCTTATGGGCTATTTCAACAGGTTCATTTATGGTTAGTTATCATCGCCATCTCTCTCTCCTCCAATTGAGGATCCTGAGTCTATTTATACTTGTTCACACAAAGTTCCCCCAAGGAGATCATTGTACAATTAGGATGATCATCCTCGTCCTCAGCTCCTTGCTTGCAGAGATCACGTTGGCCTTTCGACAAGGCCTGACAATTCTAGAGACGGTGACTTATATGGTCATCATCTCGAAAAGGACTCTGAGTATTGGTTTTGTAGAGTTTCCCCGCCGTTTAACGGATTGTTGAGTCCCAAGTCCTTTAGCTATTAGCTCGTGGACATGGAGCACTATCTAAATCAATTTGAGCTATTCGGTGAGCGTCGCGTCAGGTTTGTGAAACTTAGACTATTAGGTCAAACAAGAGAGTACTGGGATAGCATTGAGAGTACTCTTGTGCATGATCGTCTAGCTCCATAACCAGTTGAGTGGATATGAAGCGGAGATTATGTCACAAATATCCGTCGACGTTACATAGGAGTCACCTCCTCAAACAAATATTTACCCTTAGGCAAAGATCTAGGTTTGTTGCTGAGTATATGGAGTGTTTTGTCGAGATAGTGGTGAGGAGCGACATTCAAGTGGAGTTCGTCGCAGCAGCTTCTAGATTCAGTTGTGGACTTCGGTATGCGATCTACGTACCACTGAGCTATCATCAGTTAGATTATGTCAAGCATGCAGTTCAGCTCGCCCTTCGTTACTAACAGTCCTTGGGATCCACAAGATTTAGTCGAGTGGACTCAAATCCTGACCATCCCTCCATGAGTCCTACCCAACCCGAGGCAACCACCATGCCTACTCGTTCACCCTTGGACACGAAAGAAAAGACTACTAATACAGATTTATCCCACTCCAGTGAGATTCAATGTCTGATGAGTGATCTTCCACTTGACGATGGGATTGAGTCTAATCCACACCTTATGGCACTGACAGAGAGCGATCATGAGCAACCTAACGAGCATGAAGTAGTGGGATGCCCTCTCCTTACTCCCTTCCTAGGACTAGTTTCCTACCATAGACCCATTCCTTGGCACTCTACCTATAGACCAATTCTTTAGTATAGGTTCTTTCCACTCTTCCCTGTAGTTGTCTCGAGTCTCATCACAACCGAGAGCCTAGTGTTGGCCTCGTAGTGACTGCATCACCTGTTTATGAGAACACTCTGTAGACGATACTCATCTGGAGGATCATCCCGTGATTGATGAATTCATTGATGAATCTCCTTATGGGCCTCCGGATGAGTCACCACTTCCTTGTGAGGATGAAATTCAGGTGAGCGACTCAATTACAAGTACTAGATCATTGACATCTCTTCAAATCATGCACCCGATCTTTCTCCTGAGAGCGTACACTAAATTTAACATCGAGTATGTAAAATTCTCTTCACATATGTGAGATAATACTCTGTGTTTTAAGAGCCTACTATATGGCCCCCACACACTCTTGATGAGTTCTTGGACACACTTCCTGCTGACACACCAGATGAGTTTTTCTTCTGGGAGACACTCCATAGTCTAGAGTTCATCATATTATCAATATCTCGGGTATTCATTTGGGTGACCGCCCCTCATGGTGAATTTTCATACAAACTGCCTAGTGAGTCTCCTGACGGGTCACATCTTTTGAGAGACATTTGGCACGTTATGGAATCCTATATGACCGAAGAAACACATTCATTTGGGTGTTTTTCGCACATTGGCGAGTATTTTTACACCCCACTCAAAGAGCCTCCTGATAGGTCATCCCGTTTTAGAGACATTCAGTTCATTGTCGGACCTCCACCTAGAAAATATGACGTGTCTGTTGTGCTTCATTTGTGAGTTTGTTGAGTGGTTTGTTCATCATCTCCATAAGTTACATGAGTCGATCCGACGCAAAATTGCATCTAATAATGAAATAAATATAACTAATGCAGGTAGCCATAAACGGCGGTGCATTTTTCGCGAAGAAGAACAAGTGATGGTCCTAATTTGTACGGAGAGGCTCCCTAAAGGGCCTGCTAAAAAGATGAATGTCAAGTGAATGGGTGCCTACAAAGCAATGAGAAGGATCAGAACAAATGTCTACGAACTTGACATCCTTAAGAATATGAGTATTCGTCCAGTATTCAATGTTGACGACTTGACACCTTACTTCGAACCTCACGAGTATGCGGACACGTACCTTAAACCTACTCCTGAGTCTCACCTTCTCCAGCCTCAGTCTCGTCATCACCTTACTCTTGAGCCGCACTCACCGGAGTGGAAGGCACCTATGGATTCATCGGCACCATAAGTGGTCTCTTCGGGACTACCATCATACCAGTTGACTTTTGAGAGCATTATTGACATCATAGCCCATGAGTGCATAGCCAGACCCATCAGACAGACAGACACAGATGTGCCATGTTCATTGGAGAGGATGCTCTTTCATCCACGATACTTGGATGGTATCCAAAGAGCCACATCGATTCTTACCCGACATACACCTACAGAATATCCATCTGCATTCATCAGGAGATGAATTCTTTCAAGCCGAGAAGAATGATGGGGATCGATAAGACAGTGAAGCACGAGTTTTAGGCCGAATTGGGGCTAATTTGTCTCCTGCAATATTTGGTGACGCCCGATGGATGCTCTGAGTTAGAAGTTGCATCCAGATCAACGTTTCGATAATTTTCATGCATTTGTTTTACTTTTTTGTGTTTAATTTAGTAAGATCGGACTACCACCGTGTACGGTCAATCATAGCCGTCCAAGATTGTTTCCCTAAATCATATTTTATTATAAATAAGAGGTGAGGGAAGCCATCATAAGGCATCGCGGATTTTGGAGTCTGCTTCTCGGAATCTGGAGGTCTCTCATGGTGCCGACTCGACAAAACCCTAGGTGCTCACTCCTAGATATTGTTCTCAACATTTCGTTGTGCTTCAGCTTATAGCCGCCCCAACCAACCCTTCCCTGCAACAGCAGCCTTCCCTATAGAGCAGCAGCCACCAAATTTTCCACGCCCCCCTAAAAAATAGCCACCGCTCCTTCCACAACCATTAAACCCTTCATCCAATGCATCGCATCACCCTTTCCCCTTGCAGTTCTTTCCAAAACAGCAACATGTTTCCCATCACTACCAGCCCTTCCACAGCCCATGTCCCTCTACAACCCCTACTTTACAGACTCCAGCAGTCAAACGTTCACTCCTCCCATCAATTCTACAGCCTCCAACACCTAATCCCCAAACTCCAGCCCGTCCTTAGCCTTGCAAATGCCTCTCTGACTTTAGCACGACAATCCCCTGATCGTCCAGCTCCTATTGTCGAGCCCCAAATCCCCTCTCCCGCTTCGATCTGTCCACGCCAGCCCATGCTCATCCCGAAAAACCACCTTATAGAACCCATCAACCGTCAGATCACCATCGCTGCTTCCCCGATTATCGAATCTTTGCCCCTTCCCTGATTATAGGATCTCCGCCTTATGCCTCCAGCCCCTCACTCATGTGTTAGTTGTATTGTATTATTTAGTTCAGCATTGTTGTATGGATTTGAACTCTTATACCATTATGGATGTTTGGTGTTGCTAGTATTTTCGTCTGTGATTAATATTGACTTGCAGTATTGTTATTGATTGCGCGTATTAGCTTTTGTCCCCCCACGTGGAGGAAAGCCAAAAATCTTCTTGCCTTTAGAATTATTTGCAACTGTTTATGTTAACTGTGTGGGTTTTATGCTTTACGATTTATTTGTAATTTACTGTTGAACCTCTCATTGCATACATGCATCATCCTAGAGTTAGATAAGATTCGATTTCCTCGGCACTAAACCTAAGATTCCACATGTTTAGAGCATTCTGTCACGGACTTGTCCCCTTGACAACGTCGGGTGCGGCCTTAGCTCCTTTGTGCGCCCCTTCGCAACTAGCTAAGTCAGCCTTCTCCAACGATCGTGGCGGCAAGATGAGTAAGAGAGCACTTTGTAAGGGAGAGCAAGAGAGATTGAGGGAGCAAAGAACTTGTATTGCTTGGTTGCTTGTAACTTGGTTATTTACAAATGAGGGGGCCTTCCCCTTTTATAGGCCCCAAAAGAATTTCCCTCCAAAAGATGGAAGGATCTAGAAAGCCTACATTTCTAGATCATTCTACAACCCTCATGTATATACAACCTTCCCGAGTTCTCTAGAATGTTCTCATGAGATCATTCTAGAGTGCTTCTACAATTCTCTAGAATACTATGTACAAAATATTCTACATGCTCCTAGATTTCTCTAGAAAATTCCAAAGGTTAACCCCATAGAGGTTAAGCCGTGACATCCTCCCCCACCTAGCCTGGCGACGCCCTCGTCGCCTCGTACTGCTGGATGATGTCCTTGAACTGCCAGAGATTTTCAAGTGTCTCCCATGTAGCTTCAGACGCTGGCCTTCCTTTCCACTTAATCAAATATTGTGTGCTAGGTTGCACACCTCTTCTCCGCACTGTCCTCCTGGTGAGCACCTCATTCACCTCTCGATCAAAAGACTTGGTCATCACTAGTGGTGCTCTATGCGATGTCCTTCTTTGAAGGTCTTCATTGTCTTCATGATATGGTTTCAACATGTTGACATGAAAGACCGGATGAATCTTCAAAGAGTCGGGTAGGTCAAGGCGATAGGATACCTTACCTACCCTTGCAATCACCAGAAATGGGCCTTCGTATCTACGAACCAAGCCCTTGTGCAAGCTGCGCAAGGCCTTGAACTGTTGAGGGAGAAGTTTCACCATCACCTTATCCCCAACCGTGTATTCCACCATCCTTCGCTTTGAATCCGCCCATTTCTTCATCCGTTTGTGTGCTTCCTCTAAGCACGCTCTAGCTATGTCCGCTTGCTCTTCCCAAGACTTGGTCATTCTCCAAGCTCCTGGGCTTCTTCCGTCATCCGTCGTGGTCGCCAACGTATGCGGAGTGAGTGGTTGCCTCCCCGTGGAAAGCTCGAACAGACTCCTCCCGGTAGCCTCGCTCCGCTGCAAGTTGTACGAAAACTGCGTCACATCCATCAACTTGGCCAAGTCCCGCTGATTGGCGCTCACGAAGTGTCGTAGATAACATTCCAACAAAGAGTTCACCATCTCCGTCTGCCCATCAGTTTGAGGGTGGAAGCTGGTGGAGAAGTTCAATTCTGACCCGAGCAACTTGAATAACTTCGTCCACAGCTTTCCTGTAAATCTGGGGTCTCGATCACTAATGATAGTCTTCGGCAAGCCCCAATACTTCAACACATTCTTGAAGAATAGGCATGCCGTCTCCTCCGCAGTGGTGTCCCTTGTTTTGGGGATGAATGTGCCATACTTGGAGAAACGATCGACTACCACCAAGATTGATCCGAACCTGTCTGATTTTGGCAACGCATTGATGAAGTCAAGCGTCACCGACTCCCAAGGGTGCTCCGTTATAGGCAATGACTCCAACAACCCCACAGGCTGCTTGTTGTCCACCTTGTCTTGTTGGCAAACAAGACAAGTCTTCACATATAACTCCACTTCATCCCTCATCCGTGGCCAAAAGTATGAATCCTCCATCAAAGCCAAAGTGTGTTTTTGTCCCGGATGTCCAGCCCACTTGGTGTCATGGCACTCCTTGATGAGGTCCCTCCGCAGGTTTTCCCACTTTGGGATGTATAATCGCCTCCCTTTGGTGTAAAGTAGCTCATCCTCTACCCAAAATCTTCTAGCTTGGCCCTCCTTGGCCAACTCCATGAGTTGCATGGCAAGAGGATCCTCCTTCAACCCTTGCCTGATTTTGTCCAGCAACTCCCCATTAGCTGTGGACATTGCGGCTAGCTCGGCTTTACGGCTTAGTGCGTCCGCCACAACGTTGGTCTTCCCCGCCTTATGCTCCAACACTAAGTCAAACTCAGCCAAGAAATCCTGCCATCTTGCTTGCTTAGCGGTCAGCTTCTTCTGTGTCTGGAAGTAAGTAGTTGCCACATTATCCGTCTTGATGGAGAACTGCACCCCAAGTAGATAATGCCTCCACACTTGCAAGCAATGGATGATGGCCGTCATCTCTTTCTCTTGAACGGTGTATCTCCGTTCCGCCTCATTGAGTTTCCGACTATCAAAAGCTAAGGGGTGACCATCTTGCATTAGCACTCCTCCAATTGCAAAGTCCAATGCATCTGTATGCAACTCGAACCTTTTGCTAAAGTCCGGCAAAGCAAGCAGCGGTTCCGTACAAACCGCTGCCTACAAGTCTTCAAAAGCGCTTTGGCATTCCTCCGTCCAAAGCCAAGCCTTGCTCTTCTTCAACAAGTCCGTCAACGGTACTGCCCTCCTTGAGTAATCCTTCATGAACATACGATAGTAGTTCACCAAACCCAAAAATGATCGTAAGTCCGGTACCTTCGTCGGCGGCTCCCATTCATCAATTGCCTTGATCTTTGTCATGTCCATCCGCATGCTCCCATGCCCGATGACATGACCAAGAAAGTGTATCTCCTCTTGTCCAAATGAGCATTTGGACCATGCAGCTCATTCTCCCGCAACACTTGGAAGACTCGGCTAAGATGCTTCACATGCTCCTCGATGGTGTTGCTATATACCACAATATCATCCAAGTATACCACCACAAACTTGTCCAAGTAGGGGCGGAATATTTGGTTCATCAACGTGCAGAAAGTAGCTGGGGCGTTAGTTAAGCCAAAGGGCATCACTAACCATTTGAATGCTCCATACCTAGTGACACGTGTGGTCTTCGGCTCATCTCCTTCCGCAATCCGCACTTGATGATATCCCTTTTGCAAATCCATCTTGGAGTAGATCCTTCTACTTCCAAGCATGTCAAAAAGATCAGCAATGAGAGGAATAGGATACTTATTCTTTACCGTCACCTTGTTTAGTGTCTGGTAGTCGGTGCACAACTGCAACGATCCGTCCTTCTTCTTTTGAAATAGCACCGGGACACCAAATGACGCCTTAGACGGCCTGATCATTCCCAATTCCAGCAAAACTTGGAGTTGCTTCCTCAACTCATCTAGTTCAAGGGGAGCCATCCGGTATGGTGCTTTAGCTGGGGGTTTTGTCCCTGGCTCCAACTCAATTTTTTGATCCACTTCCCGCCTAGGTGGTAGTTTCAATGGCAACTCAGTGGGCATGATGTCTTCATTTCTTGCCAACACGTCCGCAATGATAGGAGGCACCTCCTCCATCGTGTCACCGTCTTCCTCCTTTAGGGTGGCCAAGTACGTTGGTTCACCCTTCTTGAACCCTTTTGCCAACTGCATGGCTGATAGTTGTTTCGGCCCCTCCTTTGCTGGTCCTTGCACCGTGGGAATCATGCAAGCATTTCCTTCCTCCAAGATGCAAACTGAGCGATGCGCTGGCATGACGATGGCTTAAATCTTCTCCAAGAAGTCCATCCCAAGAACGACCATGAAGTCATCCATGGGTGCGATTGAGAAGTCCACCCGGCCCTTCCAGGTGCCCATGCATAGCTCTACATGGCGTGCGACTCCTTCTAGTGGCCTCGCTTGGCCGTTCACGGTCTTGATCCAACCTCCGCCCTTCACAACCTGCAAGCCCAACCTCTTGGCTTCTCCTTCGGTCATGAAATTGTGTGAAGCTCCTGTGTCGATCAAGGCTTTTGTAGCCTTCCCCTTTATGGCCTCTTCCACATACATCAGCCCCTTGCTTGATGTGGCTTTTGTTGGCTGCGCGTTCAAAGCATTTAGTAATTGCAATGAACTGAACTGTGATGTACCTTCTTCGGGTGTAGTGGTATTAGTTGAATTCAAGTCTTTATTATATCATTGTGTAAATACCCGCTTAAGGGTAGTTTTGTCCTCGTTACTTTTTGGTTTTATCCCTTACTCTATATATATGAGTAAGGGGGTTGGTTTAATGATCATCACGATTATTACAATTCCTCGCTCTTCAACTTGGTATCAGAGGATAACATCGTGCCCTAGCCGCGCTACGTCTGTGCCTCTTCGATCGACGCCGCCTCTTCTTCGCTCGTTCCCGCCGCTGCCTCTCTCTCACGCCTTCTCCTTCATTTTGAGAGTCCCCGTGGTTTTTTCCGCTCCCGTCCATGCGTATCCTAGCCGACGCCCGTGATGCTGGTCGCTAGGGACGCTCTAACCGTGTTTTTTGCCGCTGATTTCCACTGCTCTGCTCGCAGCGTCCTACTATTCCCGCAGTTTGTGCGCTGTTTTCTCACTGATTTGCAGCAGATCCAAGGAGCCGTGATTTCAGCCTGACTTGTGCGCTGTTTTCTCTCAGATCCGTCGTGCTGTGTCGCTGATTTGTGCGCTGTTTGTGCCGCTGTTCTTTTTCACAGATCTACGACATGTCTGCTGCTGTTTTGCACTGATTTCCCGCTGATTTCACAGATCTGATCTCTTTGTCTCTTCTGTTTGCCGCTGTATTGTTCCTCATGGATGATTCGTCTGCCGCCAGTGACTCTCCTTCACCAAGTGTGGTAACCCCCCAGATGAGCGACCCTCAACGCCCTCCTGGACATTCAGGGTCCCTAAAGATTACCACGGTTCCCTTGGATGGGACCAATTATTTGGAATGGTCTCGTGCTGCTCAGCATGTCATTAGGAGTCATCAGCTGTATGGATACATTGATGGGACGAAGGTGGCTCCTTCTATGGCTGATCCTACCTGGCCTCAATGGGACTCAGAAAAATCCCTGGTTGTATCCTGGCTCCTTTACTCTATGTCCCCGAAGGTGTACAGGAGTTATATGTTGATGGACTCTGCCTACGAGATCTGGACTCGGGCACGAGAGACGTACTCACAGATTGGCAGTTCCACTCAGACGTACGAGCTGACACGGCGTATGTTGGAGCTTCGTCAGGGAACCATGATGGTATCCTCCTACTTCTCTGAGTTCGAACGCATCGCACAGGAATTGGATTACTATGATCAGTTTACCCCTGCCTGTACTGCCGATGCAGTTCAGCTGCAGAAACGAGACGAACGATTTCGTCTACACGTGTTTCTGATGGGGTTGAGCATGGACTTGGACATGGTTCGCACCAATATACTTCACCGCTCTCCCCTTCCTTCTCTTCGGGAGGCGTTCAACATGGTTCTTGGCGACGAAGACCGTCGATGGTCCCTCATCACAACACCTTCTCCAGATCGTTCTGCCTTGACCAGTGTGGGTCGTGGAGGCTCCAACAATACTAGTGGAGTTCCGACCTGTGATCACTGTGGTCGTAGGGGACACACTCGAGACGGTTGCTTCAAACTTCATCCTCATCTCATTCCACCTGGATACAACCGTGGTCGTGGCCCTGGCCGTGGTCGTGGCCCTGGCCGTGGTCGTGGTTCAGGACGTGGGGGATATCGTCCGACTGGTTCTCGTTCTCACGATGCTGCTTTCTCCACTGAGGTGCTTGACGACCATCAGGGTCAGTCACCCGGACATTTCACCACATCGGAATTGGATGCTCTCCGCTGACTTCTGCATTCACAGTCTGATGCTTCACAGAAAGCTATCTCTACCTCTTTTGCCACTGCTTCCATGCCTAGTGCCAATGCCGCTGCTACTCCTCTGTCTGAATGGATTATTGACTCCGGAGCCACCGATCGCATGACCGGCTCCTCCTCAGGTTTTTCCTCTTACACCCCTCTGTCAGGTAAAGACAAGGTCATTTCTGCTAATGGCACTTTGTCCCCCATTGCTGGGAAGGGAACCATTTCCTGTTCCTCCTCTTTGTCTCTAGGTTTTTCCTCTTACACCCCTCTGTCAGGTAAAGACAAGGTAATTTCTGCTCATGGCACTTTGTCCCCCATTGCTGGGAAGGGAACCATTTCCTGTTCCTCCTCTTTGTCTCTTCCGTCTGTCTTACATATACCGTCTTTTCCTCGCAATCTTCTGTATATTAGCAATCTTACTCGGTCTCTTAACTGCTCTGTAACCTTTTTTCCTGATTCGTGTGTTTTCCAGGAACTGGGTACGAAGCGGATCATTGGCAGTGGTAGGAATCGCGGTGGCTTGTACTATCTGGATGCTTCCCGACCGTCCATTGCTCTCTCATCTTCTGCTGCTACTGCTGCTGATGCTCGACGCTGGCACTTGCGTCTCGGGCATCCCTCCCCTGTTTATCTTTCAAAAGTGTTTCCTGCTTTATCGCATCTTGTTAAAACTTTAAAATGTGATGTTTGTGATATGTCCAAACATGTTCGACACTCTTTTTCCAATGTTTCTTCTCCTAGTACTACCCCTTTTGCTATTATACACTCTGATGTTTGCGGACCTTCCCCTGTGGTTTCTTTAAATGGATATCGTTGGTTTGTTACTTTTATAGATTGTTTTTCTCGCACGGCATGGGTTTATCTTTTAAAGAAAAAAAAATGAGGTGTTTTCTGTCTTTCAAGCCTTCCATAAAATGGTGCAAACCCAGTTCCATGCTACCATTCGTGTTCTTCGTAGTGATAATGGGGGGGGGGGGGGGGAATACGATGATCGTGGAGCGTTTGGATCGTACCTCACGAGTCATGAAATTATTCACCAAACTACTTGTGTCTACACCTCCACCCAAAATGGTGTCGCTGAACGAAAAAAACCGGCATCTCCTGGATGTCGCCCGGTGCCTTCTCCATACCATGCATCTCCCAAAATCATATTGGGGTGATGTTATCCTCACTGCCACTCATCTTATTAATCGTCTTCCCTCCCGGGTTCTCGATTTTCTACTCCTCTAACTCGTCTTTCTGCGACTTCCGTTGTTCATACTGCTCACCTTCCACCCCGCGTGTTCGGGTGTGTTTGTTTTGTTCACGTTCATCAGCCTCAGCGTGACAAGCTTGATCCTCGGGCTTACGTTGTGTCTTCATTGGTTACTCTGCCACCACTAAGGGGTACCGGTGCTACCACCCTCCTACCAGACGTGTCTTCTGTACCATGGACGTGACGTTCCGTGAGGAGGAATCTTACTATGTCGATTCGCCTCACACTGTTCGCCAGGGGGAGAATGAGCTTATTAATGGGCTTATTGACTCGGTGCCTCTCCCTCTGATTCCTCCTATTCCTGCCACTCCTCCTACACCCCCTTCACCTATTCTTGCCACTCCTTCAGCTCCTCCTACACCTCCTTCACCTACATTCCCTACGTCATTTTCCCCTACATACCACAATCTGCCCCTCATCTCTCCTCTTCCTCATATATATCGTAGTCGGCAAACAGGTGAACAGTCCTCCGTGATTCCGTTGTTGCCGGTGCCGTCTTTGGACTCAGATTCAGATCCTGATCTGCATGTTCCCCTTACTGCTCTAAGAGGTAAAACTGTGTGTACTAATCACCCTATCTCAAATCATGTTGCTTATGGTCATCTTTCCCAGCTTCATCAGGTTTTTATATCCTCCTTGTCCATGATCACTATCGCTAAGACGTGGCAGGAGGCACTTGGCACTCAGGCATGGGCTCATGCAATGGAGGAGGAAATGGCAACCTTGGAGAAAAATCACACATGGGACGTCACCCCTCTTCCTCCTGAAAAGAAAGTCATTGGTTCTAGATGGGTGTTCTCTGTCAAGCAAAATCAGGATGGCAAAGTTGAGCGGTACAAAGCCCGTTTGGTGGCTCGCGGTTACACTCAGACTCAGGGAGTCGACTACCAGGAGACCTTTGCTCCAGTTGCTAAGATGGACATTGTTCGTGTTATTCTATCTTGTGCGGCATGCTTGGGCCGCGGGATCTTCATCAACTGGACGTCAAAAATGCCTTCCTGCATGCTGACCTCGATGAAGAAGTTTACATGACCTTTCCCCCAGGATTTGTGAAAAAGGGGCAAGAAAGCCTTGTATGTCGCCTAAGGAAATCCCTCTACGGGTTGAAACAGTCTCCCAGGGCTTGGTTTGGCAGGTTCCACAAGGCTATGGTCAAGTTTGGATACCAACAGGGACATTCTGATCATACCCTATTCATCAGGAAAAATGAGGGAAAGATTGTTGTTCTTATTGTTTATGTGGACGACATCGTGATCATTGGAGATGACTCAGATGAAATCTCGAAGCTGAAAGTCCTCCTGTCTGCAGAGTCTGAAGTAAAGGACCTGGGAAGGCTCCGCTACTTCCTGGGAATTGAAGTGACTCGCTCCGATCAGGGAATCTTCATCTCGCAACGCAAGTATGTGCTCGATTTGTTAACTGAGACCGGGATGCTTGGGTGTGCTCCTGCTAACACACCTATGGAGGAGAACCATAAGATCGATGAAGATGCTGACGGAGATCGCACGGATGCTACAAGTTACTAGAGATTGGTAGGAAGGCTGTTATACCTCTCACACACTCGCCCTGACATTACATATGCTGTTGGAATCCTGAGCAGATATATGCATGCCCCCAGGATCAGACATCAGGACGCCGCATATCGTGTCCTCCGTTACTTAAAGAAGGCTCCGGGTCGGGGTTTGATGTTTTCAAAGAACAATCATTTGAAGATTGAAGTCTTTACCAATGCGGATTGGGCCGGAAGCCGTGATAACAGAAAATCTACTACAGGCTATTGCACCTTCGTTGGTGGAAATTTAGTCACATGGCGTAGCAAGAAACAAAATGTGGTAGCCAGATCTAGTGCTGAAGCCGAGTATCAGTCAATGTCTCAAGGACTCTGCGAAGGCTTATGGCTGCGCACATTATTGAGGGACTTGGACCTTCAGGATGACACTCCTATCTCTCTATTCTGTGACAACAAGACCGCTATCAGTATTGCTCATAACCCGGTCCAGCATGACAGAACGAAGCATGTTGAGGTTGACCGTCATTTCATCAAAGATCACATCGAAAAAGGAAATTTAGTTACCCCCTTTATTCACTCCAGAGATCAGTTGACCGATGTCTTCACAAAGAGCTTAGGGAGCGATGTCTTTATAGATGATATCTACAGACTCGGAATGACAGACCTCTATCGTTCGACTTGAGGGGGAGAGCTGAATTCAAGTCTTTATTATATCATTGTGTAAATTCCCGCTTAAGGGTAGTTTTGTCCTCGTTACTTTTTGGTTTTATCCCTTACTCTATATATATGAGTAAGGGGGTTGGTTTAATGATACTCACGATTATTACAATTCCTCGCTGTTCAACTGTATTCTCCGCTATAGCTGCCAATGACCCGAGCTTTGGACAGCTGCTCATCTGGTGTGGCCCCTTGCACACATACCATCCTCCTCTAGGTGTGAAGTTCTTATTCCTTTCCTCGAACTCCTTCCTTGGATCGGGCAAAGCCTTTGACCCTCCTTTGAAGTGTGCCGCCTTGTTGTCTTGCCGGTCTCCCCCACCTTTTCCATAGCCCACCTTGTCCTTCTTCTCCTTGATAGGATTTGGTTGGCGCTGGAACTCAACAAGAGACTCGGCGATGGCAATAGCATCCCTGGTGGTCCTTGGGTCCTTCCTCTTGACCTCTTGTTTTACCCAATTTTGCAGCCCATCGATGAAGTTGAAGAGAAGGATATGTTCGGGGACATCGAATACCTAAAGTGAGAGAGCGGTGAACTCCTTGACATAGTCTCCGATACTTCCCTTTTGCCTCAATTCCCTGAGCTTCCGCAAGTTTTCATCCTTCACATTCTCGGGGATGAAGTTCCTTCTTAATTCCTGCTTGAAGTCCTTCCAGGTATCGATCCGGTAGAGTCCCTTTGCAATATCTGTTTGGATTTTCCTCCACCATAATGAAGCAAGGTCTTCCAAGTAATAACCAGCATGGCGTACCTTTAGTGCCTCATCTGTGATGTCATATCCTTCCAAGTATTTCTCCATGTGCCAAAGGAAGTTCTCCACCTCCAACGCATCTCGCTTTCCCGCAAACTTCTTGGGTTTGGGCACATCAAGCTTTGCATTTACCATGGCTGCACCATTCCCACCATTTCCACCATTTGTAGCACCTCGCCTACGCAAGTCATCCACTTCGTTTTCAAGACTTGTGAGGCGCTCTTCCAAGTCGCTTATGATGGTATCAAAAGCGCCTTCCAACTTGCCCATAGTTTGCTCCTTGAGAAGGTCAATATCCACCTGCAACTTCTCTTGTTCAACATGGAAAGTGTCAAAGTACTTACATATTTGATCCACTTTCCGATGAAGGGTAAGATGCGCTTCCCGTAGAGCTTCAAATTCGGATGGATCAATCATATTTTGCTCCGTGCTGGAACCATCGCGACCCTTGCTTTGGTCCCTCTTATTCCTTCTATCTCTTTTCTCCTCGACTGCCCTGCCGCGCTCATCAACAATACTAGAGTTGTTGTTCCCTTCCAAAGCCATCTACTCTTGATCTTCACGAACCACGCACTAGAGTCAACCTGAGTCAACCTCGCTCTGATACTAACTGTCGCGGACTTGTCCCCTTGACAACGTCGCGTGCGGCCTTAGCTCCTTTGTGCGCCCTTTCGCAACTAGCTAAGTCAGCCTTCTCCAACGAAAGTGGCGGCAAGATGAGTAAGAAAGCACTTTGTAAGGGAGAGCAAGAGAGATTGAGAGAGCAAAGAACTTTTATTGCTTGGTTGCTTGTAACTTGGTTATTTACAAATGAGGGGCCTTCCCCTTTTATAGGCCCCAAAAGAATTTCCCTCCAAAAGATGGAAGGATCTAGAAAGCCTACATTTCTAGATCATTCTACAACCTTCATGTATATACAACCTTCCCGAGTTCTCTAGAATGTTCCCATGAGATCATTCTAGAGTGTTTCTACAATTCTCTAGAATACTATGTACAAAATATTCTACATGCTCCTAGATTTCTCTAGAAAATTCCAAAGGTTAACCCCGTAGAGGTTAAGCCGTGACAATTTGCTCCTAGCCTACCCTACAACAAGTCCTTCACAAAAGTAATTATCCTACTTAACTCTCCAACAAATCAGATATTGTACTAATCATGTTCAAGCAATGCTTATACATGATAACTGAAATTGGTTTTGTCAACATGTCTGTTGGGTTATCTTCAGTAGGAACTCACTTTACTAAAACAATGTCTTCAGATACAATCTATCACAAATAAAATATGATATCAAAGTGCTTGGTCCTCTCACCATACATCTGATTTTTGGCCAGATGTATAACATTTTGCCTGTTACAAAATACATCAATTGCTTTTTGATGTATACTCAGATCGCTAACAAAACATCTCAACAAAATAACTCATCTTACTACCTCTGTTTTTGCCATATACTTTGCCTTTGTACTCGACAAAGCAATTGTCGACTGTAAACTCGCCCTCCAAATAACACAGTCCGAGAGAGTAAATACATAGTCGGTCAAAGATCTCCTCTAGTCGAGATCATCTACATAATCAGATTCCACATAACTAATAATTGAGGAAGCCGAACTATTACCTCAATGAAATACCAAGCCTGCATTTGTAGTACGACTAAGATACATAAGTATCCACTTCATAGCTTATCAGTGAGCCTTTCTAAGATTAGCCGTATATCTATTGATAACATTAACAACATGTGAAATATCAGGGCAAGTGTCAACCATATCATGCATAATGCTACCAACTGCACTAGAATATTGAACATAAGATCCTTCTCCTCACTTGGAGGTGACATTAAAATAGAAAGTCTAAAGTGCAAATCCAAAGGTGTACTAATAGGTTTGCACTTTACATAGAAAACGTTCAAGAGCTTGGGGCTGTTTGATATATGGACATTTGAAACTTAGAAGACATATAGAAGATCACTTCATTTAAACTTTCCAGAACATATAAAAGTTCTTCTAAGATATATGGACGATTTGTTTTTTGAAATATAGAAGACCAAAGGACAAACTTGTTGGACATATGTGTCACATCCCTCTGTTTGAGAATAACAAATCTCAAATTGTATTTGATCTTGCTTGTTTTGTGTTTATAGTGTGCAGGAACTATAGGTGCAATACTCCACAGGTAGAAAGCAGCTGAAATCAACTTTCTGAAAGAAACACTACCGCCAGCGCGAGTGATACCGCCTGGCGCTAGCGCTACCGCCAGCGCTAGCGCTACCGCATGGCGCTCGCTCAAGTTCGTGCACAATGCCACGCCGCGACGGTTTCGTAACCGCTTCTACACAAACGCTACCGCAGGCGCTAGGAGCTACCGCAGGCGCTAGCGAGAAGTTCAATAAATTGGGGCTTTCTTTCTCGTTTTGGACATCCATCCCAGAGAGATTACTTGTGCCACAATTCTATTGTTGTTATGCTGCCGAAGATGGATCTCCCACAAAAAGCTTAAGGAGAATTCTGGAGGAGGACTACGTCACGCTACATCCGAAGGACGATCGCTTCGACCTCGCTCATATACAGCGATCCTTCATCTCCAACTTCAGAAGATCTCATATAGGAAGTTTTTATTATTGTTATCATTATTTTCATTCCATATATTTTCGTAACCGTTTAGAGAATTCGCCTTGTGTTAGCGACTAGGTCCTTGCGCGGCTTAGGGGGTAATTCGCCGCGTGAGTTGGCGACCAGGTCTAGGAGATTAGATCTAGGGGGTGCTCGAGGCCATATCCGGGAAAGGATTGGCTAGAGCGGCTTGATGTCATATCCGGGGAAGGATAGGCTAAATCCAACTGGTTTGTGGGGACACAAATCGGTATAGAAAAGGAAAAGTTATTAAAATTTGTACGCCTCCAATTTCTAGCGATATTGAAATCAAATTTATGTAAACACTTATTCATATAATACAATCATGTCTCTATTTGTGTTTACTTGATTTCTCTCATTTGGCGTAAATTTTATTATTGCAAATTATTTTTTTTGCTAAATTGTTATTTTGCTCTCTTGTTAACTTTAAAACAATTTAGTCATTTTCTTAAAATTATAAAAAGAATTTTATTCCCTTATTCACCCCCCCCCCTCCTCTAAGGGCGCTTATCGATCCAACAAGTGGTATCGGAGCCAGGTTATTCCAACTCGGTTTAAAAACCAGGAATAATGGCGTCTCATGATCTCACTTCTACTAGTGGGAAAAACTTTTATATAAATGAAAAATCTTTGGCACCACATTTATTTGAAGGCAAAATTTATAAAGGGTGGAAAATATTAATGAAATCTTTTTTTAACTCATATGATATCAAAATTTGGAATACGGCAATTATAAGACCAGCGAATGAATCAAATAAACTGGAATGTCATTTAAATGTGAAGGTCATGAATACTTTATTTTGCGCTTTATCAAAAGATATTTCCAAATTGATTTATTGTTTTACTAATGCTTACAAAGTTTGGAAATTTCTAGATGAAATGTTTGGTCTTCCGTGTATAGGTTTGGAACATGCACAACAATTGAAAAACATTCAAATTAGCACAATCATTCAAGATAAAAACTCTCAGGATGAAACTATGGAGAGCACATCAAGTGGAAGAGAAGAAGAATTCTTATCTTTGGAAGAGGAGAGCCAAAAAGATGTTAAAGAAACTTTAAGTTCAAATCTTGCCTCTTCCGATAGCAATGTAAGTAAATCAAATTCTTCTCTCTTTGTAACAAATTCTATTTCCACATTACATATGCACAACTTATTGCAAATTTGTCTATTTTTCGTTGTTACATATAATAGCCCCTATATTGAAAATCATAATCGAGAAAAATCGGAATCAAATAATATAAAAAAAATCATGTGTTTTAAATAAAAAATTGTAACTCAAAATTATAAATAAAAAACCATGTGTTGCTAATGCCAGGCGTTATCACTAACGCTGGCGGTAGCATATTTTCCTAAAAAATCTGATTTCTCTAATTATTATTTTCTGAAAAATTATTTTACTATGTTAAGTATCATTATCTTCTACTTTTAGATACCTTGTATTTGTTTTTGTCTAATTTCTATAAATTAAAATCAAAAAGAAAATTTACAAAACAATTCAAACTAACCAAAACAAAAAAAAATTCCCTTTATATATATGTAGTATAATATTCACTTTACAAGCAGTCACTACATATTAAAAAGGATGAATATGAACTATACAATCACCACCATAATCTATTAATATCATATGTTAAAATTAACTATAATTATATATCATAATTCAAGATCTAACAAAAATTATCTTAAATCAACTAATGCTATCAACCTTAGGAATTACGATATATGTGATGGCTATTGGTATTATAGTTTCATATCTTGTTTTGTGTGTGATATGCATCTCTATTGTTTGCATGTATTTAAACCTTAGAATCATCTTGTATCATTAAGTTCAAATCAAAAGTTTAATCATTCCTTCTAGGTCTAAAGAAAATTAATTTGAAATCTTCTCATATTACATGCAACATTATCTCCATTAAATCATATATAATAACATTGCATTCAAACTCATTATCCTAACATCACTTCTTAGTTTATGCTTAAATTTATATGCTAGGTATAACATTTACAACGTTATTAAAATATCATGATAACTATGTGATTTGAAATTATAATATAATACTAAAATTCCATCAAAACATATAGTTTATGGTTTAATCATTAGAATATATATGAATATTGTATCATGAATCGTATATTTTCATGCAAAATCAAAGATCAATAAATTCTATTGTTGAATGCAATTTTATCATAAATTTCAAAACATTATATATGTGATCTTTGTCTTTGATATGATTGCATGATCATCACTTTCTAGACTTACAAATCAAACTTGTTCATTCAAAAGAAAATCACCAAATCATATTGTCATAAGTCTAGAAGGAATAGAATTCACATACATCAAGATGATCCAACATATATTCTATGCAAAATTCTCTAAAATCATAAATCATAATTCATGTTTTATCAAGAAATATCTCAAATTAATAATATCTATCACATAGGAATTATGAATCTTATGATAAAAATATGAATTATGTTTTTCTTTCTATTATTTGGTGTATTGATATGTTTTGCTATTGATTGCATGTATCTCACATATATGTAGACTCTAGAATCAACTTTGTAATAATAAGAATAAATCAAACTAAATCATCACTTTATTCTAGATCTATAATTTGAAACTCTATTTTGGAATACATGCAATATTAATGTTAATCTTATGACGTGACATTAAACCCCAAACTCATCATACTAGCATTATCACTTATTGAACATTAGTTATCATAAAAGTAGAGAAACTATGCGGCTTTATATTGTTCTATAATTCTTCACATTAAACAAAAACCAAAGTTTATAAATTAACCCATAGTTTAAAAGCATAGGTTGTCCAAAGATTATTCACCTATGACTTCATATCTCACAATAGCGGGGGCGTAGGGTTGTATGCATTAGAGACCTAACCTCTAAGTCATGTCTTGTCCTTAATCGGGGAGGGTTCCAGTGGGGCCTTGCGAGGTACTGGGGGGAAAGAGTGCTAGGTTGAGCGTTCTCTAGTGTGTGCATATGGAACTAACACCCCAACCTACGGTATGTGTGCAGCTCCTCATGCCCATCCGTCACTTAGTACGAGGCTAGGGTGTAGACATTTTAGTCCGGGTAGTTTTTAATCTTAGGACATACTTATATTACTCATTGCATGAACATTTTATTTACTTATCACTTTAATCATACATATTTTGGGTTGTTCAAATTATGTCATCTTTTGTTTACATAGTTTATTTTTTTGTACTTAAATGATTTTGTAAAACACAAGTATTTGAAAAAGCCAAAGTTTCATGCAAATTTGATCCACCTAGAGATCTCCAAAAATCTTGCAAGGTTTCAAATGTTAAGGTTAGAATTAGGAGTCTTAGACATCTTAGGATGAGTTATTTGAAAAATGCTAAAGTTTTATGCAATTTGAGCAATCAAGACATCTCCAAAAATTACAAAATTTTTGCATAAGACTACTCTAAGGACTCTTAATCAAGATAAAAAAGTGAAAATTTAAAATTCTAAAAAAATCAAGTACTGTTTGCCGCGCTAGCACTAGCGTCGGCGCTAGCGTGGGTGTCTGATTTTTCTGTCTTTCAAAATTTCAAAAAATCTTTAAAAATGTGTTACTTTACATGTACTACTTAGTATTTGTATTTCTGAAATTTGTTATTTTTGTTTTATCTATATTATGAAAAATCAACTACAAATTTTCAAATTTCAAAAGTACAAAAATATGTTTTTTTGGTTTTCTGTTTTTCTTTCATTAAAAATTTTCAAAACAACAAAAAAACTATATGATCTTTATTGTTAATATCAAACATGTATGAATTCTATTATTTAGAATTATTTACAATGTTAAAACTTATTCCTTCAAATTACTATGAACATTATTTTGTTTATCATGCTTTGATATATCTATTTAAAGTGCATCAATTGTATTTAAAAATATGTGTAGAACAAAGCTTAGCATGTCTCTAAGTATGAGTAAATGTATTGTGATTGATAATGATACTTTTACAATCACTTATGTTTGGTAATGTACATGCGTGTTTAAATCTAAAATGTTTGCTTGTGTATTGTAATTGTACAATGAATTAAAACATGCATAAGTTTATTACCTACACTACATTTGAATTGCACTTAAGAAATTAAGAAAAGTGGTTGAGTTTAAAAATTGTGTTTGGGTTTGCAAAACAAGTGTATTCGAAGAATGTTGTCTCACAAAAATGAACAAAAAAATTAAACAAATATAACTCCCCAAGCACTACTTGAACCTCCTGATAAGTCTTCATAAGCATTGTGAGGTTGAGCACCTTGGAAAGAATAGTAAAATGTCTTGTGCAAACCTTGGTTATTACACCACTTTGTTAAAAATTATGTGCATTAAAAGTGTGTGAAAGTAATATACTTGTGTTTTATTGTGCACTTTATTCTACATATGTCTTGTATTTTGTGAATTAAATCTTTTGTTAACATTGCTTAAAATACACTCATGTGCACTTCATTATCTTTCATAACACTTCTTCTCATGAGTATTGGATTCTAATGTTTTATCTATACTACTCTTTATATAAGAAATGCACTAGATAACCTAGCATGATCTCTACAATGTTTGGTATCTCTTAAACTTGAAATTAAGTAACATTGTAGTATAATCTATTTTTAATATGTTCATTTCATGTTTGGTATCTTTATGAAAAACTTTGAGATTTCAAAAAGGTTAAAACATTTTTCAATTTTGAACTTAAACTCATATGTTTACGTATACTTTTCATGCTTACAAAAAGATGTTTCTTAAAATCTTCCGCTTGCTTACAACTCTTATCTTTGTATTTGAAATCTCTTACATATACTATGCTTAAACTCATTATCATTATCTATATTACAAAAGTTCGATCATGCTTTATCATTTATAAGTAGTGTCTCCTTACTACCATCACCCCACCTTCTTTTGACAATACCAAAAGGGGAAGATTAATTGAAGAAATCTATAGGAGAAATATAGAAGATTAAGGGGAGAATATTCATGTAATCTAACATTTAGGGGAAGTAAAACATAAATTGCATTTATGTAGGGGGAGCATTAAGATAGGGGGAGTATGCACTATTCTCATGCTTATCATATACTATAGTTGCACTTTTATCTCGCTTATCATATACCATAAACACCTTTGTTGATTTCTTGCTAAGATAATTTATTATTATCAAAATGGGAGATTGTTGGACATGTGTGTCACATCCCTTTGTTTGAGAATAACAAATCTCAAATTGTATTTGATCTTGCTTGTTTTGTGTTTATAGTGTGCAGGAACTATAGATGCAATACTCCACAGGTAGAAAGCAGCTGAAATCAACTTTCTGAAAGAAACCCTACCGCCAGCGCTAGTGATACCGCCTGGCACTAGCGTTACCGCCAGCGCTACCGCTACCGTCTGGCGCTAGCTCAAGTTCGTGCACAATGCCACGCCGCGACGGTTTCGTAACCGCTTCTACACGAACGCTACCGCAAGCGCTAGCGAGAAGTTCTATAAATTAAAGCTTTCTTTCTCGTTTTGGACATCCATCCTAAAGAGATTACTTGTGCAACAATTCTATTGTTGTTATGCTGCGAAGATGGATCTCCCACAAAAAGCTTAAGGAGAATTCTGGAGGAGGACTACGTCACGCTACACCCGAAGGACGATCGCTTCGACCTCGCTCATAGTACAACGATCCTTCATCTCCAACTTCAGAAGATCTCATATAGTGAGTTTTTATTATTGTTATCATTATTTTCATTCCATATATTTTTGTAACCGTTTAGAGAATTCGCCTTGTGTTGGCGACTAGGTCCTTGCTCGGCTTATGGGGTAATTCGCCGCGTGAGTTGACGACTAGGTCTAGGAGATTAGATCTAGGGGGTGCTCGAGGCCATATCCGGTGAAGGATTGGCTAGAGCGGCTTGAGGCCATATCCGGGGAAGGATAGGCTAAAGTCAACCGGTTTGTGGGGATATAAGTCGGTATAGAAAAGGAAAAGTTATTAAAATTTGTACGCCTCCGATTTCTAGCGATATTGAAATCAAATTTATGTAAACACTTATTCATATAATACAATCATGTCTCTATTTGTGTTTACTTGATTTCTCTCATTTGAAGTAAATTTTATTATTGCAATTTTTTTTGCTAAATTATTATTTTGCTCTCTTGTTAACTTTAAAACAATTTAGTCATTTTCTTAAAATTATAAAAAGAACTTTATTCTCTTATTTACCCCCCCCCCCCCTCCTAAAGGCGCTTATCGAACCAACAAAACTTAGGACCTACATGCAATTCATCCTTTTTGTGTTGAAACGAAGATGAGAAACGAACCTTAGGGTTCTGACGTCGTTGCACGCGATCTTTTTCTCCCGCATTCAACCATCCTTTTTATCTCCAAGGAAAACCGTCGGGCTTAGGCTTAGCCACCCTTATTCTCACCACCCGGTGAGGGGGTTACTTGACATTTAACACCCCCCCTCAAGCTAACCCCATAAGCATCCAGCATTCCGAGCTTAAGAGAGTAAGAATGAAGGGATTTGCCAGAGACTGCTTTAGTGAGCATGTCAGCCAGTTGATCTTCAGAGGGCACGAACACCAAAGTCACGGTTTGATGCTGAATTTTGTCCCGCACAAAATGGCAATCAATTTCAATATGCTTTGTTCTCTCGTGAAAGACAGGGTTGTTAGATATATGAATTGCAGCTTGATTATCACAATGGAGTTGCATAGCCTCAATGATAGGAAATCCCATTTCCCCAAAGATAGATTTAACCCAAACCAGTTCACACGCAGTAACAGCAATGGCACGGTACTCTGCTTCAGTGGAGGAACGAGCCACAACATTTTGTTTTTTACTTCTCCAGGAAATAAGGTTGCCACCAACAAAGATGGTATATCCACTAGTAGATCTTCTGTCCACGGAAGAGCCTGCCCAATCAGCATCACAGTACCCGTGGACCTTAAGATGGCCATGATTTTGATAGATAATGCATTTTCCAGGGTCCTTTTTTAAATACTTTAGAATCCGCAGAACAGCTTGATAGTGATGAACTTAGGGTTGTGCATGAATTGACTAACCAACCCAACAGCGACGGAGATTTCAGGTCTGGTGATGATCAAATAAATCAATTTCCCCACAATTCGTTGAAAATCAGACTTCCTCTCAAGATCTGGAGAGGTCTCCTTATGAATGTCATAACAAGGGTCCACAGGTTTGACTCCCAAATATCCAACATCATTGAGAAGGTCCAAGACATATTTCCGCTGGGAGATCATAATCTTCCCGGCAGAACGCGCAATCTCAATTCCAAAAAAGTACCGAAGGAGACCCAAATCCTTTATTTCAAAAGTGGACGCTAATTCCTCCTTAACCCGAGTAATGTGGAGGTCATCTGTTCCTGTAATAATGATATCATCCACATAGACTACGAGAATAGTAGTGCATTCCTCGCCTTTGTAGACAAAGACAGAATGATCTGAAGTACAGCGATTGAAATTCAGATGAACAAGTTTATCACTTAGCTTGGCAAACCAGGCATGTGGAGACTGTTTGAGGCCATATAGGGCTTTCTTGAGGCGACACACATGTCCTTTAGGAACATCCATACCAGGAGGAGGAGTCATATAGATTTCTTCCTCCAATTCACCATGTAGGAAAGCCTTTTTAACATCGAGTTGATGTAGAGTCCAAGACTTATGAGCAGCAATAGATAGGAGTATTCTGACTGAGTTCAATTTAGCAACTGGAGCAAAGGTCTCTTGGAAGTCTACACCATCAACCTGAGTAAAACCTTTAGCTACCAATCTCGCTTTGTACCTATCAAGAGTACCATCTTGTAGAAATTTAGTAGTATAAATCCATTTGCATCCGACTAGATGGCGCCCATGAGGTATAGGAACAATTTCCCAAGTCTTTTGACGTTGGAGAGCGTTCATCTCCTCCTTCATAGCCTTTACCCAGTGGAAATTTGAGCTAGCTTCTAAAAAACTGTTAGGAATAGTGATAGAGGAAACAGAAGAAAGATATACTTGTAATGAGTGAGATATAGAGTGATACCCAACATACTTATCCATAGGATATCTGGTACGACCACTCTGAATATGAAGAGCAGAAGGGATCTCTGAAGTGGTGTTGTAGCTGGGATCTGGCGGAGTGGTGGTAGGTGGTGGAGCATGAGTGTGACATTCTTGTCCAGTCTTGATGTTTTTCCTTTTTTGATATACTTGAAGATCCCCTTTTCTTCTGTAAACTCGAAGATCACTCGTTGGGGTTTCCTTTATAACAGGAATATTAACACTTTCTGGAGCAGTCACATCAACAAGAACAGGAAGAGGTGGCAACATGTCACGTTCTTCTTTGCTTTCCTTCTGAAACGTGATGAGTTTGCCCTCATTGGAATAATAAGGAGTGTTCTCGAAAAAGGTAACATCTTTTGATATAAACCTTCTCCGGAGAATAGGAGAATAACACTTATATCCCTTTTGGTTGGCAGCATATCCCACAAAAACACATTTTACTAATTGTGGCCCTAATTTGTCCTTATGAGGCCCCACGATGTGAACAAAGGCGACGCACCCAAACACCTTAGGAGGAAGGTTGAATAGAGGCATATTTGGGCAGAGAATCTGAAGGGGGTACTTTCCTCCCAAAGTACCGGTAGCCATCCTATTAATAAGATAGACGGATGTGAGAACTCCTTCATCCCATAGTCCCTTAGGGACAAACATCTCTTGCAACAAGCATCGAGTGGTCTCCAAGATATGACGATTCTTTCTTTCGGCAACCACATTCTGTTGAGGAGTCCCCGGACAGGAAGATTGGAAAATAATCCCATGATCTCTCAGAAATAGCTGAAGGTCACTGCACGTATATTCGCCTCCATTGTCACTCCTAAGAATTTTAATTGCAGTTCCAAATTGAGTCTGCACATAATGATAGAACAACTGAAATATTTTTGAGACTTCATCCTTCTTTTTCATGAGGTACACCCAGGTAAAGCGTGAGTGATCATCAATAAAAGAAACAAAATATTGAAAACCATTCACAGAACAAATAGGAGATGTCCAGACATCGGAATGTATCAAATCAAAACATTTCAAACTTCGACTCAAACTAGGAGCATAGTTGGTTCTACAATGCTTGGAAAATTCACAAGACTGACAATCAAAAGTAACAGTTTTAACATTAAGCAAATGCAGAAAAATAGCTTTCAAGGTCTTCAAACGAGCATGCCCAAATCTCTTGTGCCACAGCCTCAACTGATCCTGGTCGGTAATTTTCTGAGAACTAAGAGCCTGACAGTTGTCCATGACATACACTCCACCTGACTCATGTCCACCACCAATCGTCTTCCCACTCGCCAGATCCTGAAACACACAATGAGAGGAGAAAAAAGTGATAGAGCAGTTAAGTTGTTTAGTTAAACTGCTAACAGACAAGAGATTCGTAGGAAATGAGGGAACAATAATCACAGACTTGAGAGAGACAGAGGGAGAAAGATGAATATCCCTTTTACCAGTCACAGACGCCGAGGATCCATCAGCGAGATTCACACTGCCAGAGGTAGGAAAAATAGAGGAGACTCCCATAGAAGATCCGGTCATGTGATCGGAAGCCCCCGAGTCAATAATCCAAGGGGTGGATAGTTCTTTAGAGGACACAGTAGTAGAGCGAACATGTGCGGCCGTGCCTGCCAAATCACCAGCAGAGTTGGCTTTCAGAGCCTTGAGTTCTCTAATCAACCTCTCATTTTCTGCCTGAAGATGCCCAGAATTATCAAGGTGTCCATACATAGCAGTAGGAGGCCTCACATATTTCCCATCAAAACCCCGAATCCATCCTGGAGCGATTAAATGAGGATGAAGATCCCAACATTTCTCTTTCCCATGGCTTTTCTTCCCACAGTGAGGGCACTTCATTTTACTCTTGTCTTCTTGCCTCATATTTCTAGAATGTCATTTCTTCTGTTCAGCAGCAAGGGCAGACACCTCATGACCAACATGAGTACCTGAACGAAGGGAGTTTATACGACTAGCTTCTCCCCTAATATAGTGAGTCACAGTCTCTAGATCAGGCACAGAATCACGTCCCAACATCTGAACCCTCTGGAATTCAAGTTCAGGAGGGAGACCAGAGAGCATCTCAAATACCCTCCGTTGCATGAGTTCAGTCTTGTAGTCTTCAATAGTCTGAATAGCAGAATACTGATCAATTTCAGCCCACTTATGGGTCAACTTGCCATAATATTCTTCGAAGTCCCCCATTCCAGCCATGTGGATCTGTTCAGTTTGGAGTTGATATATTCTCGCTAAGTCCTTTTTTTTGAGTAATTTCGTTCGATCTGTTCCCACATTTCTTTTGCAGTTTCACAGAATAGAAAGTGGCTTGCAATCTTGGGTTCCATAGAATTGACAAGCCAATTAATCACTGTGAGATTCTCACCTTCCCATTCCTCGTATTTGGGATCGGTCTTGTTTGGAGCCGGCTTGGATCCTGTGAGAAAACCAAGTCTTCGACGGCTCCCAATGAAAATCCTCATGGACTGAGCCCATATAAGGTAATTCCTTCCATTGAGTTTAATGAGAGTAACACCTTGACTGAAGTCCATGTTAGGACTCCCTCCACTGTTGTGTCTGGGTTGGTTAACGGCCCCTTCAGAGGCATTCGCACTTTTCAAGTTGTCATCCATACGGGCACACAAGCCGGAGGACCTTCAGGAAGCAGACGGAATACCAGCAACAGTAGCAGGGGGACCTTCATGTCAGAACCACGGCAGCAGGACAACGGCAGGGCCGGACCTCCAGGTCACGGCAGCGGCAGCAACAGCGGAAACACGGCAGAAGCACGGCAGCAGCCCAGAACGTCGACAGGACACAGCGTCGACGATCACAGGCGGGATCGGCACAAGGAAACGGCAGCAGCGGCTCGAGCGGCAGGAACGATCGACGGGATCGGCAGCAGCGGCTCGAGCGACGATCGGCAGCAGCGGCTCGAGCGACGACGGAAACGGCAGCAGGAACGATCGACGGGATCGGCACGACGGGCCTTCAGGTCGACGGGAAGAACCCCTCTGATACCATGTTGAAACGAAGAGGAGAAACGAACCTTAGGGTTCTGACGTCGTTGCACGCGATCTCTTTCTCCCGCATTCAACCATCCTTTTTATCTCCAAGGAAAACCGTCGGGCTTAGGCTTAGCCACCCTTATTCTCACCAGCCGGTGAGGGGGTTACTTGACATTTAACATTTTGAAGATCTTCTTCATATGAATTAGTATCAAAGCTATCAAATGAGAGAAGCCCCAATTATGATATCAGGTCTCAGGATAAGAACTTACGCCATACATCAACCTGATTGTTCCAATAAAATGTAAACATACAAGTAAGACTTTCTATTTCAATCCACTTCTTTTAAACTAAACTAATTAAAAACAAGTAAAAAGGAAAAAACTGTCAAAGATGAAAATAAAATTAGCAAATGAAGTGCTCATTATGGAACACAGACAGAACCTGCATAAGGAAACCATTCAATACAAGAAACCATGGTAAAAATTGTAACAAATAGCCGCACTTATTGTCAGTTGTGTTTCTGTAGAATCGGTAGAACGAGTCCCAATGCTTAGCCTACATTGCAATAAACACAAATAATGAAATAAATGCTTGATGTTTAAGTTAATAAATATGATCAAATAGAAACTTAAGATGGAATACTAATCTAGAAAATAAAAAGAAGGCAATGTCATTATCAAGATTCTAAAAATTACCTTAGTATTATACCTTAGAAACACGAGAAATAGAGGAGAAACAAGATATGGACTGTTAACAAGTTTTAAGGAAGATACAACACTAAGTTAGCCATAAAGAAAATACAAAAGAGTGTACCCAATACAAGATCTTTCAAATGTAAAGTCAGGAAGGGCGCATGTATTTAGCCTTTACAAATATTAAACGAGAGAATTAAAAAGCATCTCATTCCCACCCCAAGATCTGATTGCAAATGACATGACATTTGATATGAATAATGCTATGGTTCCTAAACACTACCCAAAAGAAGGAATTTTGTGAATTATATGTTTCTTCAATAAGATATTGAAGTCAAAGAGAATGTCGGACCAATGGAGAGAAAGTATCTTGGTACCTCTGTATAAGAACAAAGGAGATATACAAAATTATGTTAATTACAGAGGAATTAAATTAATGAGTCATACCATGAAACTATGAGAATGAGTAATAGAAAGAAGAATATGACGGAAGACTAGCATCTCGGAGAATCAATTTGGATTCATGTCAGGGCGGTCGATCATGGAAGCTATACATATGTTCAGGAGACTCATTGACAACTATCGAGAAAGAAAACAAGATTTGCATATTCTATTTATTTATCTTGAGAAGACTTATGATAGGGTTCCAAGAGAGATCTTATGGACAGTCTTAGAAAAGAAAGGTGTAAATGTATCATACATTGACATAATCAAAGATATGTATACAAATTCAGTGAAAAAGGCGAGGACATCTGGAGGATTAACACAGGAATTCCCTATCATTGTGGCTTACATCAAGGTTCAGCTTTAAGCCCTAATCTCATTACCCTTATCTTAGATGAGATCACCGGACATATCCAACAAGCAATACCTTGGTGTTTATTGTTAGCGGATGATATCGTTTTAGTCGATGAAACGTGCGTGGGTGTAAACGCAAAACTTGAATCTTGGCGAGACACTTTAGAAAAGAAGGGTATATGGAGCTTAAATTTAGCAGTGCAAGAAGGACGGATAACTTCGTTATTAAGTTGGGTGATCAAAATATTTCCCACAGTGAGTGCTTTAAATATCTTGGGTTGATAGTTCAAAAAGATGGAGGTGTTGATAAAGATGTGATACATAAAATCCAAGCAGGTTGGTTGAAGTGGAGAGGCGCGTCAGGGATCTTATGTGATCGTAAAGTACCATTAAAACATCAAGACAAGTATTATCGTACTGCAATTAGACCAGTGATGCTCTATGGTTCCGAGTGTTTGGCATTGAATTGTGTACATGAGCCAAAAATGGGAGTTGCGGAGATGAGAAAGCTTATGTGGATGTGTCGACACACGAGACTAGATAAAATTAGGAATAAATGTATCAGGGATAAGACAGGAGTGACACCAATTGCAGAGAAGATGCGAGAAGCTCAACTAAGATGGTTTGGACACGTACAAAAGAGACCATTAGAGGCACATATTAGGCGTTGTGGGAGTTTAGTCACTAGGCATGTTAAACGGGGGAGGGGTAGACCAATAAAGAGTTGGAATGAGACTATAAGGAAAGACATGATGTACTTAGGCATTAGTGATATTATGACTAAAGATAGGGCACCATGGAGACAAAGGATCCATATAGCCCACCCCACTATAGTGGGTAAAGGCTTGAGTGTTGTTGTTGAGTGTTGTTTATTTGATGGATAGCATGTAGCATGCTCATGACATGTGTTAATCCAACACCCCCGAGACTTTTTTTCACTATGAGTTGGGCAGCTAAGCTTTTCATTTAAGTATCTTCAAGAAAACAAGAAGCAAATCCACCCATTTACTGTCCATGTGTGTAAATTTTATATAAGGAACTGATATATTATAACACCACTATGGTGTACACTAATTGGAGATAGTAGTATTCAACTTATCTCATAGATTCTACCTCAACTTCATTTGTTTGCTATTTATGGCAGACCCCCACATAGCCGCTCGAGCTCGTCAATGATCCCTTAGTAAGAAACTAAGGGTTGGATAGGTCTAGTGAAAGGCTTCTTTAGCTCCAGGAAACTGCAGGGTAAATTCCTCTGGCCATGTGTTGAGCCCGTAAGCTTAAAATTATTTACTGATATGATTGCAATTGTCTGTCAATGATTTTGTGATGGCGTTGTCTATCGGTTTGTTGAGTTCTTTATAGGTCAATCCTTAAAAGAGAAATTACAAAAAATGTGGACGATACAAGCTAAGCAACCTTAATGTCAGGGAAATCGGAAGACGAGGTAAAAATGGTGACTCAAGTATTCCATATGGTGCAAAGATTAAGACCAAGGTTGTAGCTTGGTTTTATGTTTTGTGTTTCATTGTGACTAGACTAAGTTAATCATGTGACTTAAGAATGATGAATGGATTTAAATGAATATAAAGTACTTTCAAAGACACACAATATTAAAATATAGTTGTGCGAGTAAACAGTAAATTTGTTGTGGTCTACCTATAAAATTACCATTTTGCCCATCATTGTTTGTTTTAAAAAAACTTGTGGTGTCTTCCTCTCCGTTGGTTCCTGCCTAGTGAAAGAAGAAGGCCGCTTCAGGAAAAGCTAGACTGGATTCTGCTGATGCATCCTGCCTTACGGAGAAGGTGGAAACTACAGAAACTGCTATACAGAATTTCTCACAGCTGGTTCCTGCCTAGCTGTAGGAGGGGCAACTTCAAACACTATCGGACCTGTCTTTGTTGCCTTCAAAATAATTTGAGTGACCTTTGGATAGGAGTCTTCCCTTGGCCATTTGTTACCATGAGGCAGCCAAAAAAGTCGCTTGCTCTGTTTATAGAGAAAGATGAAGAAGCATGAGAAAGAGGAGTTTTCCCTACCTTCGCTGCTCTGTTTGAAAAAGAAAGCACTGGGGAAGGATAGGGAAGAGGAGTTAAGATCAGCCGTGATGGAGGAAGTCAGAAGGATTGGTGAAATTGCCGCAACTCTGCTGGAAAAAAAAACTGCTAAGGAAAGGAGGAGATTGGGGATAGGCTCACAATGGAAATCAAGATGGGAGAGGAGAATGTATATACAAATATTGTTTATTTTGCAATAGTAAAGACAGTGATCTACAGTAATATATTATCATGAACATGTAAAATATCATTATATATGACTTTCACAATTCCACACAAGATGGGAGAGGAGAATGTATATACAAATCTTGTTTATTTTGCAATAGTAATGACAGTGTTCTACAGTAATATATTATCATGAACATGTAAAATATCATTATATATGACTTTCACAATTCCACTGAATGAGAACCATCAACAAACATGAATTGGCCGGATCTAAAATTCAACAGAAGTCGTAGACTATGACTTCTGGGAAGAGGAGAAGAAGGCTCTAGAGGAAGAGCTAAGAAAATCTATTGAAGAAAACAAGAGACTAATTACTGAATTGTCAAAAGTCCAAAACGAGCTTGACTGCATTAATAGGAGTGGCAAACTCAGAACTATGACCGAAAATCATAATGTAAGATTTCAGATATGGGGAGTTGGAGCTAACCCTTTATTAAAGCAATGCAAGCATCTCTTCCGGTGAGCATGGATCCTCTTTTCTTTCTATTTAGAGGAACTGTGAATGAAAAGGATGAAGCATGTTGCTCCAATACCCTCCAGGGAAAGAAGAATCCTTTCAGAACTGTGAGAAATTTATGTCATATACTCGCTCTCTTAAAATTCACCATGGAAATATTTTTTTGACTTCTGCCCCCTCCTCCAGTCACAAAGAATAAAAATCCCTTGCCCCAAAGGAAAGGAAGCAAAAAACACTATACCCAAGAATGTAGTCAATGATCGCTGACCGACCGGTCGTCGACCACTGATTGCACTGATGGTTGATCGCCGATCACCGATCTCAGACCAGACGCTCACCGATCTCAGACTAGCCGATCACCGATTCCATATGAGAAAGGCTAAATCTGATGCAGCCGCTCGGCGACAAGCACTCCGTCAGCCAATCTCCGACTGCAACATCGATCAGTGATCGCCGGCCGTCGACTGCAGCATCGATTAGTAATCGCCGATCGACTTACAGATCAGATGGCTAAGATCATGATTTTTTTATTATCTCTCCTTATTACTCTATACCTAAAAGAAAGAGCAGATACAATCGATTTCTTTGTTTCTGCTATGGTAAAGTTGGTTACTTCATGGATGATTGTTGGTTTAACACAAACATCTATTCCAGAGGTAACTCTTAGCAAAGAAAGTCGAGGATTTGTGGGAACTCTATTGCTAATGATATATGTCTCAACTCTATTTTAGGACCGTGTCCCTCTTAAATGCATGTAATTGAAGGTCCAAGCTCGACCAAGAAGCGCATTTGGTACTTCGACAGTGGATGCTTCAGGCACATAAATGAAGACAGAAGTCTGCTGACAAACTATTGTGCAAGGAAGAGTTACAAAGTCATCTTTGAGGACTCTAACCATTGCTTCACCAGAGGTTATGGTAACTTCTCTTTTGGTAAAATAACAATTGCAAGTGTTGCTTATGTGGAAGGATTGCAACACAGTCTGATAAGCATAAATCAATTACGTGATAAAGGTTATCTAATTTTTTTAAATATAATATTTTCCTTGTGAAGGACGTGTCAAACCGTAAAAACATATGTTATCTTGAATAATAATATAGCCCTCTATATATAGTAGAAGGTGATACAAGAGAAAAATAAAATAAAATATCAAAATATTTCTAACACCCCCTCAAGTTGGGCATCTAATGTTCTTCACGCCCAACTTGCTAATAATAGACGCAAATATTTTTTCGCTCAATGCCTTGGTGAGAAAATTTGCAAGTTGTCCCTCTGAGTGAACGAAAGGGGTACATACAATCCCTTTCTTAATATTTTCTTTAATGAAGTGTAGGTCAACTTCAACGTGCTTGGTGCGGTCATGCTGGACAGAGTTCTGAGCAATGCTGATTTCAGCCTTGTTGTCACAATACAAGTTGAAGGGGCGAGTTTCCAATAAACCAAGATCATTCAAGAGAGAACGAAGCCACATCCCCTTACGCATACCATTAGCCATAACTCTAAACTCAGCCTCCGCACTAGAGCGAGTCACTACATGTTGTTTCTTGCTTCTCAAAGTGACCAGATTAGCCCCAACAAAAGAACAATATCTTGTAGTAGATCTTCTATCACCAACTGATCCAGCCCAATCTGTATCAGTATATACTTCAATTTTTAAGAGATCACTAGGAGAGAATAGAATTCCCCTACTAGGCGAGGTCTTCAAATACCTCAAAATTCGGTGTACAACATCAAAATGTCTGACCTTATGGGAATGCATGTATTGACTTACCACTCCTACTGCATATGAAATGTCAGGATGGGTATGAGATAGGCAGTTTACCTACCAGCTTCTGATAACCAGAAATATCTTCCACTAACTCCCCATCATCACGTCCAAGTTTGTGGTTCACTTCAATAGAAGTATCATCAGGCTTGCAACCACTCATTCCTGTCTGTTTTAATAAATTAAGGGCATACTTCCACTGTGAAATATACATACCACATTTTGATCTTGTTACCTAAATCCCTAAAAAATATCCCAACTTACCCAAGTCTTTAACTTCAAATTCACTAGCAAGTTTGAGTTCCACGGCACAAATCTCAACCATGTCATCGCCTGCAATAAACATATCATCAACAAATACAATCAGGAGCGCCACCTTCATCTCTTTTTGTCTGATAAATAAAGTGTGATCGACATGACTTTGGGTATAGCCTAATGAGATCATGACTTTGTGAAGTCTCGCAAACCAAGCTCTCAGAGATTGTTTTAACCCATATAGAGCTTTCTTCAATTTACACACTTTCCCTTCAGAGCCGATAGGGACAAGACCCGGAGGCATTGACATATAGAGTTCCTCTTCCAACTCACCGTGAAGGAAAGCATTCTTTATATCTAGTTGTTGAAGGTCCCACCCTTTAGAGGTGGCATAGGATAATAGGGCCCGTATTGTATTCATTTTTGCCACAGGAGCAAATGTCTCTTATTAGTCAATACCATGAGTTTGGGTGTAGCCTCTTGCCACTAATCGTGCCTTGAATCTCTCCACAATACCATCAGAGTTCTGCTTTACTGTAAAAAGCCATCGACAACCAACTATCTTCTTGCCAGGAGGGAGATCGACCAGGTCCCTTGTATGGTTCTTTTATAGAGCCTGCATTTCCTCCATCATCGCCTTTGTCCATTTTGGTTGACCAAGTGCCTCCTGCCATGTACCGGGAACAAACACAGAGGAATCTGGTGGTGTTTGATCCTTTGTTTCTCCGAGTGTACACTTGCAACTCCTTTTCTTTGGGGATATCTTTGGGAATATCCCACTATCCCCCTGAGTGGTAATGTATAGAGGAATAGGAATAGTAGGAGCACTCACTTCCAAGTGTAAAGACTCCCCCTGAAGTGAGGACTCATAATAGGAGGTAATTTCATGAAAAGTGGCATCCATAGAGACAAATATTTTTCTGCTAGGAGGATGATAACATTTGTACCCTTTCTGTGTAGGGAAATAACCAATGAACACACAACGAATGGCACGTGAATCAAGTTTTGTTCGAGTAATATTATGAATATGAACAAAACACAAACATCCAAACACACGGGTAAAAGAGTAGTAGGAGGGATACCTAGAGTATGAAGAGGAGTGCGATTGCCCAGATGATGGAACGGCATAAGATTGATGAGGTAAGCCGCAGTAAGAAGGGCATCACCCCAATAGTCCCCAATAGTATTTTGGAAGAGACATTGTAAATAACAAGTATCGTGTCACTTCAAGAAGATGGCGATTTTTCCGTTCAGCAACACCATTTGGTGCAGTAGAATGTACACAAGTGGTTTGATGAACGATGTCATGATCACTCAAATAGTTTTCAAATTTGGTATCCATATATTCACGGCCATTATCACAGCGAAGAGTTTTAATTATTGCACCAAATTGAGTAGAACTCCTTTTATGAAATTTTTGGAAAAGAGGGAACACTTCACCTTTACTACGCATCAAATAAACCCACGTAATGTGAGAAAAATAATCAATGAAAGTAACAATCCAATGATAACCAGAGATCGAAGAAACAGAGCAAGGGCCTCATACAACACTATGAATAGCATGAAAAGGTACAACAGAAGACTTAGACATGTGATTGAAAGAGACACGCTTATGTTTAGCAAGCTCACAAACATCACACATAAAAGCATTAAATACAAAAGATGAAAAACTGGGAAATAACGAATGCATAGTAGTAATAGAGGGATGGCCCAATTGACGATGTCAGGTAGCCAACAGAGGAAGTTGGTGAGCATGAAAAGCCTGAGGAACAGCAACATCAAACATGTACAATCCATCACGCATCCCACCGGAGCCAATCATCTTCTTCTCCTACAGGTCCTGAAGGACACAGTAAGAAGGAAAGAAAGTGAAGGAGCAGTTCATGGAGTTTGTAATATGACTAACAGATAAGATGTTGCGAGTAAAAGAAGGGACCTGAAGGGCAGAAGCCAAGGTAAGAGAAGAGCAATTGATAGAGTCTTTTCCTGCAATAGAGGAAAGAGTTCCATCAGTAATGCTTACCTTGTCTCTACCAAACAATGGTGAATAAAAAACAAAACCTGACGATGACCCAGTCATATGGTTTGTGGTTCCAGAATCAATGATCCAATGAGTGGTAGGCGGTACAGAAGCAGAGTGAGCACTTGGAGTACCTGAATGAGTAAATGACGAGGATGGACCAGAAGTGGGCTCCGAGGATAACCCCTGCATCATGCAACGGAGGGTCATCATCACATCAGTAGAAAAGGCCCTAGGTAGAGACAAAGGCTCAGAGATCTGGCCACTAGAGATATTATCATCAATGTACTCAGTCAGGTGAGCAGAGCGAGGAGAGCTGAAATTGGAGCGGCCACGACCACGTCCACCATGACCCCCACGAGGGACCATTCCACCTCTCGATAGAGGGAGCTCGTGTAATTTGAAGCAAGTGTCGTGAGTATGCCGACTCCGACCACAGTAGCCACACATAGGGTGGTCTTTGTCTGTGGTCCTGGGCCTAAAGTCCGATGATTGGTGCCTCCAAAATGAGAAGCAGCAAGAGGAGAACCTCTGAACTCCAAGACTGACGGCGGTCATATTCCTGCTGGACAATACTATAGGTCTCTGACAACAAAGGGACTGAAGTGCGGCCAAGGATGTGAACAACAATCTGATCAAAGTCCCGGTGTAAACCATGTAGAAACTCAAAGACGTTGTTCCGATCTTCATGAGCACGAACAAGGATCTCACCAGCAGAGCAGACAAGGTCGAGGGAGGTAAAATGGGCATACTCCTGATATAGCTGAGTGAACTCCAAATAATAGGCGGACGGTGGTCGATCATTATGTCGAAGAAGAATGATCTTCCTTCGTAGCTGAAAGATCTGAGCAGTGTTTCCTTTCTGGGAATATGTCGATTCGGCACGACTCCAAATATCCGCAGCGGTATCCATGAATAGGTAATTCCGCGCAATAGCCTTTGCATGAAATTAATTAACCATGACATAACCAAAGAGTTCTCTGATTCTCATTGTGCCCACGTGGACACAGTCTTCTCTGGCTCCTTAATAGTCCCGTTAACATGGCCAAACAAACGGCAGCTCTTAAGGGCCAAGGCAATCGATCGAGACCAGGATAAGTAATTTGTTGTATCAAGACGAAACATGATAATCTGAGATATCGTATGATCGTACCCAACCCGGGTAGATCCAATGAGTTGTGAGACGTCACGAGAATCAACCACATCAGACATAATGAAATCAAAGAACAAAGAAACACTGATGAATTTCGGATTAGGTCAAAAAAACAGCCACCGGAAGAGCACCGGAAAAGGGTCGTTGCCGGAAAATATGTCGTACACCACCAATAGTACCTTCCGGGACCCTAGAGCAATAGATCCTTGAGTGCTGAAGTCAATGTAGGATCAAGCGCAACCAACTATCCTAAAAGCCCGGACTGATGGGAAGGGCGCTACTTTTTCTTTAGGGAAGTAGGAAAGGTGCTACGGGTCAAGTGAAGGAACACTGGACCCAACAATCCCCCCAGCGTCCAGCACGAACCGCAAGCTCAGAGGTACTCCACATGGCTCAGAGGTGGTTTTTCACATGGGCGCGACTGTCTGACCCGCCGGGACCCACACAGGTAGAGAAATTTAGGGATTTAATCAGCGCCCCTGGTCTCGAAACCGCAACCTCCACTGATACCACTTTTAGGATCAAGCGCAACCAACTGTCCCAAAAGTCCGGACTGATGGGAAGGGCGCTACTTTTTCTTTAAGGAAGTAGGAAAGGCGCTACGGGTAAAGTGAAGGAACGATGGACCCAACAATCCCCCTCCCCCCAGCGTCCAGCACGAACCGCAAGCTCAGAGGTGCTCCACATGGCTCAGAGGTGGCGCACCACATGGCTCAAAGGTGGTTTTTCACATGGCTGCGTCTGCCTGACCCGCCGGGACCCGCAAAGGTGGAGAAATTTTGGGATTTAATCAGCGCCCCCGGTCTCGAACCCGCAACCTCCTCTGATACAACTTGTAGGATCAAGAGCAACCAACTGTCTCAAAAGCCCGGACTGATGGGAAGGGCGCTACATTTTCTTTAAGGAAGTAGGAACGGCGCTACGGGTCAAGTGAAGGAACGCTGGACCCAACAGTCAAAGAATGCATGAGGAATAGGTAGAGCCCTTTTCATGAGTGAAAGCAAATGGAGAGGTAGAACCCTAAATCAACGATATAGCGAGATCTAGTGGAGCGATTACTTGATCACCCTAGTATGAGGTAGAGGAGGGAAGAGTGAAAATTTTCTTTAAAAAAAGGGGCACATCAGACGGTTACTGGAGCAGCCATCCTGCCAAGCCGATCAGACCGTGTTCCATTCAGCAGGATACTGTAAAATCAACGCCTGTAGGAGGGAAAGGTCTGCGGTGGGAGGTCGACGACGGGGCAGTGGGGTTGCGAGTAAGCGGAAGCGAATCGAGAACGATGGGCAAGCGACTAGGGCGAACGACGGGCAAGCTCTGATACCATGTCAAACCGTAAAAACATATATTATCTTGAATAATAATATAGCCTTGTATATATAGTAGAGGGTGATACAAGAGAAAAATAAAATAAAATACCAAAATTTTTCTAACAGGACGGTATGACTGAAACAGTAATATTCATTGGTGGGCACGGGCTTTTTTGTTGCAGGGCCCTGCTCAAACCGGGCCCAGGTCGGGCCCGGGCATCCATAAAAAGGGGGCCTGATTGAGCCCTTTAGACCGGGCCCAATCAAGCCCCAAATGCTGGAAGCCCAACATTTCTGCTAGGCCGCCAGCATTGGCAGCCCAGCAAAAATGCTGGGCGGCCAGCATTTAATGTTGGCAGCCAGCATTTAATGTTGGCAGCCAGCATTATGCTGGGCGGACAGCATTTTGCTGGGCGGGCAGTATTAAATTGTTGGTTGCCCAGCTGGTTTTAATGCCCGGGCAAGCCTGGGCCTGGCCCGGGCACCAGGCCAGACCCTGCCCAAAAAAGGGGGCATGTTGAGCCCCCTTAGGCCTGGACTAGGCCTAACCGAGCCCAGGCCTAATCGGGCTCAAACCCGGGCAGACCCGGGCCGGGCAACCGGGCCCAGGCCAAATTTGCACGCTTATTAATTGGGACTAGGGTTGATAAGGCCTACCTGGTCAACTTCAGTTAAATTGAAACTCATGTTTGCCTCATGGCCAACTCTCCTAATACTTGTCAATTGGGGCAAAGGAGGCTTGCACACATAAATTTCAAAACCATATTTAAAATGTCTAGTACAAAATTAGATAGAGGTCTGCCTAATTCCAAATATGTTAAGGAAACGCCTAGCAAACTTGTCAATCAGGAAAACAAACAAATGACTCACTTAAGAGCAAAACAATCCATGATACCCCTAGGTACTTATACGTATTACATATGAATTTTTTTTGGAACCGTTGATATTACTAGTTTAGGAGGGAAGAGATATTCACTTGTTGTTGATGATTTTTCTAGATTTACATGGGTATTCTTTCTTAGAAGTCTGATAACTTTGGAGTGACACTACCTTTCTCAAGCAAATCCAAAATGAGATGACTACTTTAGTGGTTATGATCAGAAATAATTATGGTATTAAATTTGAATCTCATAGGATCAGAGAGTTCTGTGAATCTCAAAGTATCAAACAAAGTGTTGAAAGATGAGAAAGGAAATACTTGATGCATGTTATTCATCTACAAAAGGGTATTAAATAAGACATACATGGACTCTTAAAGTTAAAATTACAATGTAGGATTAAACCCCAAACACACATAACGTCTCTAATAAACTGGCATTGACTCAATATTTCCAACACAGTTTCTACTCTATTAGAACTTCATAGTAAAATGAAGTTGCAAAGAGAAAGAATAGAACACTCATAGAGGCAGACATGATTTAACTTGCTAAAACTAAGTAACAATGTACTTTTAGGCTGAAGTTGTAAACAAATTACATAGGAAGACCTCTTATGAACTATTAAAAGGAAGGACTCCGAACATTTCTCATTTTTACGATTTTGGATGTGTTTGTTATATTTTGAATAATGGTAAGTGTATGTCGACTATGTTTGAAGTTAAAGCTGATGAAGGAATATTTCTTGGATACTCCGCCACTAGCAAGGCCAATAGATGATACAATAAAAGAATCTTATGTGTAGAAGAATTTATTCATGTAACATTTGATGGGTATAACATTCTCAATGAAGAGAAAAATCATTCTAATTTGGTTTTGCTTTTGACAGCTTACGACAAATTGTATTCGACGTACAATGTTGTGTTTTTCAACTTTCATCGAATTTTACTCGGAAAATGAAGTAGCATTTAAGTTCAAAGTATAAGTAGACAAACATCGATTTATACTCGTAGCACAAAGGCAATGCTAAAGGATAAGAGGATATGAGTCACTTTCTACTCTAAGTAGCTCAAGGCAAGGATTATGTAACAACCCATTCAATAATCTAATAATAATAATAATAAATATACCTCCATATTTATCTAACCACGCCCCAGCCTCTCCCCCCCCCCCCCCCCGATATAACTCTCACGGTCCAGGGTTACGAGCCCCGTCTCCCGCAAACCGCAAGACTCGCAGCGCCGACTCCCGATCCCGTCTCGCAGCGCCGCTCCTCCCGTCTTCCGCACGCAGCGCCGCCGCCTCCTCCTCCTCCTACTCCTGCCGACGACGTCGCCTCCTCCTCTTGCTTCCGACGCCTCCTTCCTCTCCCGATTCCACCGGCGCCGCCTCCTGCTCCTCTTTTTCTCCCTCGAGGCCGGCAGTGCTTCCACCTCCTGGAGCCAGCAGCAGAGCCTCATTCTCCCTCTCCTCCAGGTGTAGGCAGTCCCTCCACCCCTCTCATGCTGCGATTTGGCCGTTGGATTGCAAGAGGGTCATCTAGGGTTTTGCTCGAAACCTTCTCTACTCGAATTTTTGAGCCCAAATCTGGTCTCCTTGGGTGAGGAACTCCTCCAATCTCATTGTTTCAGATTTGTCCTAAATTATTATGATAATTTCCGCGCCCCAATTAATGTGATTACGTCGATCCATCATGTGCTCGTCGTATAATCATCTAATCCCGAATTTATTTGTGTTTCCGGTGCCGCTCGTCAGATCTAGTGGTGGAACCTCTCCAAAACCCTCTCCGATTTAGGGTTTTCGTCACCCAAGCGTCACCAAGTCCCCGATCCACTTAAGGGAGGTAAATTGCTACGCTACTCTTGAGTTAGTTTTTGCAAAATAAACTGCCTGTGCTAGCGTATGGTTTTCTGCTTGTCAAGTATCAAATATCGTCTGCGATTATTCCTGAACAGGTGCAATGGGGCCTTTGTTTTTTCTTGAACCTCTTAGCTGTCGCCGGTAGTTTCGGCTTCACCTAAAGGCAAGTGGAGAATTTTCTCTCGCTTGCAATACTAAGAATTTAAGTTCCTTATATTTGTATCTAGAGTATTAACTGTATCTGACAACGTAAGAATCATTGTTCATAAGCATGTCATGTTATGTTAGAAGTCTCTATAGAAAAATCATGAATCACTTAGGTCCTGAGTGTAATAAGCAAATCTTGGAAGCTAGGGTTTAGATAATGCATCACCTTGTTTGCATGGTCACGGTAAGCAGGAAATACTCTTATTCTAGTAAGACTTACACTTGAATATGAGTGTAAACCATGTGCACCCACTGCAAACACCTACGCATTTCAACGATTACAGTTTATGTCGTGAAAAAGGACGGCTCCATGAGGCTTTGTATTGATTATCGGGACCTGAACAAGGTGATCGTCAAGAATAGGTATCCCCTTCCGCGCGTGGATGATCTTTTTGATCAGCTCAAGGATAGCACAGTCTTTTTCAAGATAGATATCAGATCAGGTTACCATCAACTGAAGATCAAGGAATCCGACATCCCCAGGACTGCCTTCCGAACTCGGTATGGTCATTTTGAATTTGTAGAGATGTCTTTTGGTTTGACTAACGCACCATCTGCTTTTATGGATATGATGAACCGTGTCTTCTACGAGTACCTGGATAAATTCATCATTGTGTCCATTGATGATATTCTGGTCTATTCCAAGACTCATGAGGATCATGCAGCACATCTTAGGCTTCGTTTGGCATGGCTTATTTGCTCCGATGAGTTTGGACAAAATCGTCATTATCATACCAAACGTTCTATGCTCAAAACTAATTTCTTTTCTCGGTAACGGTAGTAACATTTGTCATATCAAACATACGTTCTAAGACAATGACGTTTTTGTCAAAACTCACAGGAGCAAATAAGTCGAGCCAAACGAAGCCTTAGACTCACTCTCTCCACACTTCGTCAACATCAACTCTATGCCAAGCTGGCAAAATGTGAGTTCTGGCTAGATCGTGTTATTTTCTTGGGGCATGTTATTTCAGGAGATAGACTTTCTGTTGATCCTGCCAAGATTTCTGCAATTTTGGACAGGAAGCGACCTTCTACCCCTACTGAAATTCGCAGTTTCCTTGGGCTTGCTGGCTACTATCGGTGTTTCGTCGAGGGTTTTTCCTCTCTCGCTGCTCCGCTGACAAAGCTAACTCAAAATCATGCTAGATTTGAATGGTCAGATCAGTGTGAGCAGGCCTTCTTGGAACTGAAGCAACGTCTATGTTCAGCACCAGTTTTAGCTCTTCCTTCTGAGGGGGCAGATTTTTCAGTTTACACCGATGCTTCTGGGGTTGGTTTGGGCCATGTCTTGATGCAGGATGATCGTGTTATCGCTTATTGGTCGAGGCAGTTGAAGATTCATAAACGCAACTACCCAACTCAAGATTTGGAATTCGCTACGGCAGTGTTTGCGTTGAAACTTTGGCGACATTATCTTTATGGCGTGAAGTGTCACTTCTACACTGACCATCAGAGCTTGAAGTATATTTTCGTTTAGAAGGATCTCAATCTTCGTCAGAGGCGTTGGATCGAATTCATTGCAGATTATGACTTGCAGCTCACGTATGTTCCCGGTAAAGCCAATTCAGTGGCAGATACGTTGAGCCGACAGGCTTCTGTTGCCGCTTGTGCACCCATGTCAGCTACCATCGCAACCTTGATTGGTGATCTCGAGCGGATGGACATATCCATCTCACCCGAAGGTCAAGAAGAGATCTCTGGCCCGTTATGGGTAGAGCGGGTGAAAGATTTGCAGCCATCTGATCCCGTACTCTGGCGTTTTCGCCAACAGGCTGAACTTGGGACTCTTCCGGATTTCTCTATCTCTGGTGATGTTTTGCGTTTCCGAGGCCGTATTTGCATCCCCGATGTTCCTGAATTACTTGATGCTATATGTCGTGAAGCTCAAGAATCCCACACATCTGGTCATCCGGGCAATAATAAGATGTATCAGGACTTGAAGCAGATTGTTTGGTGGTCTAGTATGAGAAATTTTATAGCTCGCTTCGTTTCCCGATGTTTGACGTGCCAGAAGGTGAAAGATCAACGTCAGCGTCCTGGTGGTCTTTTGCAGCCTCTGCCCATCCCTGAATGGAAGTGGGAGGACATCTTTATGGATTTCATCACGGGTTTGCCTCGCACTCCGAGAGGGCACGATGCGATTTGGGTCATAGTGGATCGGCTGACCAAGGTAGCCCACTTCATCCCTTATAGGGAAGGTCACTCTACTAAGAAGATGACTCGAATCTGTGTCGGAGGTCGTTAGACTTCACGGGATTCCCTTGCGGATTGTGTCAGATCGTGACTCGAGATTTGTTTCACATTTTTGGAAAGGATTTCAGCAAGCTTTGAACACAGATCTTAACCTGAGCACCGCTTATCATCCGACAACCAATGGTCAGACCGAAAGAGTTCATCAGATTCTTGAAGACATGTTTCGGTGTTATATTTTGGACTACAAGGGAGCTTGGGATGAGCACCTACCTTTGGTGGAATTCGCTTACAATAATAGCTATCAAGAGAGCCTCAAAATGGCCCCCTTCGAAGCACTGTATGGGCGACGTTGTAGGACCCCTCTCTATTGGTCAGATGTTGGTGAAAAGGTTGTGTTGGGACCTGAGTTGCTCTAGGAAATGGAAGAGGCCACAAAGAAGACTCGACTTCAACTCAGTGGTGCTATCGAGAGGCAGAGAAAGTATGCAAATCTGCGCCGCCGCCCGTTAGAATTTGTTGTGGGTGATCAAGTGTTCCTGAAGGTCTCCCTTACTCCTCGAGTGAAACGGTTTGGTCGCCATCACAAGCTTAGACCGAGGTTCATGGGACCGAATTCTATCTCAGAGCGTGCTGGGGAATCTGCTTATCGCCTTGAGTTACCTGCTTCTTTTGTCGGTGTTCACAATGTCTTCCATGTCAGCCAGCTGCGAAAGTACATTCATGATCCCAACCGCATCGTTGAAGAAATTCAAGTGGTTCCTGAAGACAATCTTTCGTATCCTGTTGAACCTGCTAAGATCGTAGAGTATCAAGAACGCAAGCTTCGAAAAAGAACCATTCATATGGTAAAAGTGTTTTGGACGCATGACAAGTTTGAGGAGTACACCTGGGAACTTGAATCTGACATGCGTTGCAAGTATCCGCATCTATTCTCTTGATTTTGGTAAGCCTATGAACATGTTCTCTTCTCATTTTGTTATGTTCATAGTTAGCTTTCATGACTTGGTTTGAAAAATTCTGTTGGAATAGATGACATCTGAATCGTCGCCATAAGAGACCCCATCCAGAAAATCCTCAAAAGTTTCGGGATGAAACTTCCTAAGTAGGGGAGAATGTAACAACTCATTCAATAATTTAATAATAATAATAAATATACCTCCTTATTTATCTAGCCGCACCCCAGCCTCTCCCCCCCCCCCCTCTGATATAACTCTCACGGTCCAGGGTTACGAGCCCCGTCTCCAGCAAACCGCAAGACTCCCAGCGCCGACTCCTGATCCCGTCTCGCAGCGCCGACTCCCGATCCCGTCTCCAGCGCCGCTCCTCCCGTCTTCCGAACGCAGCGCTGCCGCCTCCTCCTCCTCCTGCCGACGACGTTGTGTCCTACTCTTGCTTCCGACGCCTCCTTCCTCTCTCGATTCCACCGGCACCGCCTCCTGCTCCTCTTTTTCTCCCTCGAGGCCGGCAGTCCTTCTACCTCCTGGAGCCAGCAGCAGAGCCTCATTCTCCCTCTCCTCCAGGTGTAGGCATCCCCTCCATCCCTCTCCCGCTGCGATTTGGCCGGTGAATTGCAAGAGGGTCGTCTAGGGTTTTGCTCGAAACCTCCTGTACTCGGATTTTTGAGCCCAAATCTGGTCTCCTTGGGTGAGGAACTCCTCCAATCTCATTGTTTCAGATTTGTCCTAAATTATTATGATAATTTCCACGCCCCAATTAATGTGATTACGTCGATCCATCATGTGTTAGTCGTATAATCGTCTAATCCCGAATTTATTTGTGTTTCCGGTGCCGCTCAACGGATCTAGTGGTGGAACCTCTCCAATTTAGGGTTTTTGTCACCCAAGCGCCGTTGAGTCCCCGATCCTTCGTGGTAACTCCTCTCCCCTCACACTTGAGGGAGGTAAATTGCTAAACTGCTCTTGAGTTAGTTTTTGCAAAATAAACTGTCTGTGCTAGCATATGGTTTTCTGCTTGTCAAGTATCAAATATTGTCTGCGATTATTCCTGAATAGGTGCAATGGGGCCTTTGTTTTTTCTTGCACCTCTTAGCTGTCGCCGGTAGTTTCGGTTTCACCTTAAGTCAAGTGGAGAATTTTCTCTCGCTTGCAAACTAAGAATTTAAGTTCCTTATATCTGTATTTAAAGTATTAACTGTATCTGGCAACGTAAGAATCATTGCTCATAAGCATGTCATGTTATGTTAGAATTCACAACAGAAAAACCATGAATCACTTAGGCCATGAGTGTCACAAGCAAATCTTGGAAGCTAGGGTTTAGATGGTGCATCGCCTTGTTTGCATGCTCACGGTAAGCAGGAAATACTCTTATTCTAGTAAGACTTACACTTGAACTTGAGTGTGAACCATGTGCACCCACTGCAAACACATACGCATTTCAACGATAACAACTTATGTCGTTACAAGAATGTTTATGTTATACTCCGAAGTAGGCTAATAAATTTTTAGATAGTCTCCTTGTTTCAGTTATTTGTCTATTTCACTAGCTTGCTTCGGAATTAATTGGTACTCTTGAGTTTCTAATTCCTTCTGCATGTACCTAAATTTTAAATTTGGTTACTTTTATTTTCGATGTTCTGAGGCATTTTTCTTCTGTTTGAAATTTGTCTTAGCTTTCGTGATTGCGCCGCCTGCCACCTGAGCCCGAGCTGCGTCAAATTCCTGTGATTTCTGGTGGTTACTTGTTTTATGTTTGTCGTTGTGTCGGGTTCTATGTATTTGGTTTCTTTTACTGTTGGATTAGTTATGATGTAATAGTTACGATCAGCTACTTTCTTTTGAGTCATGGACAAGTGCTAGGCTTTTTCTGATGTATTGAAATTTAATATTAATGGCATGTTCATTTTTATGGTTTGTTGCATCTACATTTTTGTAAGTACTGTGTGTGACATGGGATTTTATTAAAGTGCATGCGCATTAATTTTAACATCAAACCTTCTGCATAAAAACAAACTAGTTTTCCTCAAATCAAATATTTTATAACTAACTTTATAATTTTAGCTCTCGCCTAACAGACATGGAATTCTCTTCGCCCATGCCTGTGGCATCACGAGCCGTCCGTAACGCACTCTGATAGTTGTTATTAGATGGGTCGTGACAACTTATATTATTTAGAGCATGGATATATCTAATTCAAGGCAATTCTTATATAATTCAGAGCATAAAACAAGTCAGAGCTTGTTATATTGAAGTTTTAATAGTCGTACCATGAATTATATTCGATATTTAAGTATGAAGAATAAGAAGGCGAAAGTCGATTTGAAGCTGCTAATCAAAGCACGATGTGTGCATAAAAAATTTTTCTCTACGTATGCGACCTTGCGTTGATATATATTCGACGCATAAAGAACTTTTAACGTAATGAAAATTAAGAGCATATGTGATGGGGATCGGGTCACGCGGCTCGTTTGGGCCCAGTGACGATCGGAGTCGCTCATCACGAGCGGATCGCCAATCGTGGGATTTTTTGTTCTTTCACTTTTTTTTTTATTTTTATTTTTTTTGTTTTTTAAGGGCTGCAAAGATCGGAGGATCGCGATCGTCCGTGATCCCTCATATAGTTCATATAAAGGGGTAGATGGCTCATATTTGAGGCATTGAAAGTTGAAAGTAAAAGAGAGCCTCTTCTTCTGATACCCGAAATCGAAGCCGAAATCCAAGTGTCGAAGCTTGGATTTATCCCCTCCCCTCTCCTTGGCCGGCCACCTCTATCCAATCCCCCCACCACCACAACCACCACCATTTTCCGGCAGCCCTCCCTCCTCCTCCACTCCCTTGTCGTGGAACCACTCCCTCCACCTCTGTCCACATAACCGACCACCTCCACAATTCCCCTCCTCCAAAAATCACCCCAAACAACCCTAAACACTCCCAAAATTCCCTCTCATCCACCTCCGGTGAACGCCAGAAAACCACCTCCGGTCATCCCTCTCCAATCCCCTTATAAATTCCTCCATTTTCAATTTTCCGGCAATCGCCGGAAAACACCTCCGACCACCTCCACCACCACCGGACGCCTCGCCAATGACCACCTCCGGCCAACTCCGGCGGCCAACTCCGACCAGCCACCACCCCACTACCTCATAACTACCATAACCACCTCTCCCCACTACCCCATAACCACCTCCCCCCACTATCCCACTACTTACATAACTACCCACTACTCCACTACCCCATTCTTCCCTCTCACGTGAAGCCTAATCCCCTACTATTGCTGCAGCAGGCCCACTCCCTCCATTTCCCCACTCACCCCCTCAAACAAAGCCCACTTTCCTCCCAACTAACTCCAACAGTCGGTCAAGCAATTCCTCCCTCCCTCCTTAACGTGGAGCCACCCATTCCTCTTGTCGAGCCTCTCCCACTCCCCCTTACAGCCATCTACATTCAGATATCCCTCTTGCCGAGCCTCTCACACTCCCCATATAGCCATCTATCTTCAAGAAACTGCTGTCAAAGAAAAACAGCAGCCCAACACAGTCCAGGTTGCTGTCCTGGTTCCAGGACAGCCATTTTCTGCAACACTGTTCCGATGGCTCGCCGGCGCGGGCAAGCCCGAAGTACCGGCGACCTCTCCAGCGCCCTCGCCGGACTCCTTATCCGCGAGCAGGCTCGCTGAAGGGCTCTCTCCTGGCAAGCCCCCAAGGACCCGTTTTCCCCTATCAAGGGTTGAGGATTTCTTCTTCTTGGGCGCCGATTACGAGGAAGGCGTCCCGCGACTCGCAGGTTAAGGCCACATCTTGCCGGAGGGCACATAAGTGCTAGGAAAGTCCCGGCAAGCGGCTGCGGCCGCGTTGGCAAGAGCGAGGCCAGGGGGATATCCCTGGCACTTGCATAAGGGGGGTGGAGTGGAAGATCCCGCTCTCCTACGAATGTCCCACAACAATTAGGGGTTAGCTATCGGAGTGAGAGGACAAAATATAAAGGCGGGGCGAACACGAGTAGAACCTTCCCCAGGTAGCACGGGGAGTAGCGAATCGACGTTCCGCCGAAGTTACGCGACCTCGAAGTTCTTCCCCATGAAGAACTTGAAGAGTTCGGCACCATGACCCCCGAGGGTAGGAGGGCGGTAGGTCGCCTCGTCGTGCTGGACAGGCGAGAAGGGGACGTTGCCAAAGTACCCCTTGACGAAGACGAACTTCTAAAGCCAATGATGGCTCTTGTTGACCGTCTCGCTAACCTTGGCATGTTGGCTAGCGAAGTAGGCGGTCCCATCCTCGTACGCCCTGAAGTAGAACAGTTTGCGCAAGACCGACAGGCTGAACTCAATTCGCTCTTCCCTCAGATAGCAGGCGAAGGCGACTATGACGGCAATGGAATTGGGGGTCAGCTGACCTAGTATCACGCCGTAGTACTTGAGTACCTAACGAGCCTCCGGCCATAGGGGTAGCCGCGGGCCGACATCGAAGTGGGCTGCGGGGATGGCGAGCTCGTCAGGCGAGAGATTGTTGATGGTATCTGTCTTCGTCGGTTGGCGAGCGGTGTATGCGGGCGAAATGTGGTGAACAACAACTGCATGATACTCGCACTCGGAAAGCGTGCAGCAGAAGAAAGAATGGTCTGAAAAGGTCCACGCGCATTTGGCTCGGCCTTCGGTGTCACCACCCATCTAGCAAACTTTGGAGCGAGAGTCGGAGCGAACGCGAGCGCGAGAAGAGAGGCGCGAATTCTCGAAAGCGAAAGAAGCGGAAGGCTAAAGTGATAAATGCGGTAGTTGGAGGTGGGGATGAGATCTATTTATAGGAAAATGGAAATGGCAGGAAGGAATCGAAGCGGCAAATGTGCGGTTAGCAAAATTTCATTTCGATACGCCTCGATCCTCAAGCCGGCCCCTTTTCCTCACCCGCTCGCAACAATGCAGCAAAGCAAGCACGCTATAGGCGAAGCGAGCATGCGGCAGGCAAGGCGAGCCCATTATAAATCGCGTGCGAGAACGTCAAAAACGAGCGAATGCGGCAAAACCAGTAATATCACACGGCGCGAATGAATATAGGCAAAATCCCCATCGCGAGCAAGAAATACCAATCTAACAATTGTAAGAGTGTTCGCAGGGTGGTTTAACGAAAGCATTTAAGTAAATATAAAGTACATTTTCAGAGGTCGCCAAGCGGGTGCTAGCGCGAGCGGGATCAGTATTTGATCCATCTCCATCTTCCTCACCCTCGCACCCCCGAGCTCGGCGGTGCGCGAGGATAGTGGTAAGCGCGGACGGCACGGAGCTCCTGCCGCAGCAAGCGCACCTGATCCTCCGCCCGCGAAAGGTGCCCCGAGGAGGTGACCTCGCTGCGAGTTTCCCGCCGCAGCTCAGCATGAAGTCGCTCGTAGTCATCCTCGAGGGCGGCGAGGCGGTCCTCGGAGGACGTCCTGTCCTCCCGCGCCAGGTTGTAGAGGTCCTGCAGCGTGAGGCCGTACTTCCGGAGCACCTCGGTTGTCCTCCTCTTCAGCACCTCGGGATCTCGGGGATCACCCAAGAAGTCGGCAACCTTGTCCGGAGAAGGCGGGGGCGAGATCTCTTCTTCCCCAAAGTCAGGGTTGATAGGGGAGATCTCGCGGTTACCTGCAAGTATATCAGTCTAACGAAGGCGAGGTGCAAATGATCGTTAAGGAGCTAACCAACCTGGCGAGGCTATAATCCCCTTGTCGGGGGGGAGGCGTGGCGGGAGGAGCTCGGCTGCCCCTGGAAGGCCTCGGTGTAAGAGAGCGTAACAGGCTTCCCCAGGCCAAGGGGGTGCGTCGCGTTACTGGCGATCCAGAAGGTGGCGGGTAGCGAGCCGTCAGGGCCCTTTTCGCCTAGAAGGTCAGATCATGGGATCATGATGGCCGCATCCAGTAGGGCCGGCGACCCTGATAGAGAGGTGCGTCTTCCGGATGTCGTGAGGAGTGTGACTGCAAGAGGCGACAGCGGAGGGAAGTCAATGGACAAAGGAAGCCAGTTTGCTGGGAGAAAGGCGAGTAGCTCACCAGACAGTAGCGAGGAATCATGCAGGACTGCGAGGTCCATTTCCATAGCCGCAGTACCGGCCCTCCCGTGGGATTGAAAGCGAGCGACCGTCAGGTCCTCGCCCGCGGCTTCTTCCTCGGGAGGCGTGTTCTGCGAGCAAGAAAAGATGATTTTAACCTATTTCGGGGGAGATCAAAACCATCAGCTCGTATACCTGTTGGGCGAGCCTGATGTCTGGTGGCGGATCCGGGAGAGAGGATCAACCCTCCTCCGGGTGGCGCTTAACTATCTTGGGCTTTGAGGGGGGCGGGGGGGAGGGGGGGACAAGGGCCCGCCGGACAATCCATGGCGCAAACTCGACGATGAGCGACCGTTTGTTTGCCCTCGCAGCTTCTAAACGAGCTTGGGCTTCTTCCGAAAGGGCATTTTGTAGTTATAGTAGTCGACGACGAAAGAAAGTGAAGGGGCTGAGAAGTTCCCCATCGCCTGTGATTGGTGGTATTTATAACGCTGGGGATGGGACCCACCAAAAGATTCCTGCCAGGTCAGCAGCCGACCGGCGAACACCAGAGGTTGGACTTTTCTTTACGAGCTTAGGATAATCTCGCAAAGAGCGAGGATTGTATACAACCTTGTGTTCGTCGAGGGGGGCGGTTGAGGTGCAAATAGGCGAAGCATGCGGGCGAGGCGAGCGGGGGCTCGTCGCCTTGCGACGAGCGGATCGCGAGGGGGAGGCGGGCGGGGGCTCTCCGCCTTGCGACGAGTGGATCGGGAGTAGGCTCGCGCTCGCCTAGGTAGGTCGCAAGGGAGGAGGCGAGCGCCGGCTTTGTCAGCCCCGAATTTTGGTGCGATATGTTATTCATATTTATTCAGGCTTGTCTGCCTATAGCCATCTCAAACAGCGGAGTTTGGTTGTTGGCAGACAATTTTAAGGTGCGCTTAACAAAACCGAAAGGCGGAATTACGTTATTGGCAGACCTAGTTGAGAAAACTATATCTAGACCCTGAAGGGCACCTTTAGAGAGGATCCAATTCTGGGGCTTCTTTCTCCAAGGTGCTTAGCTTCAGCTTTGGCTTGGGAGGGGAAGCGCTCTTAGATCTTCCGGGTGTGTGGTGAGACCTCCGCGCTGCAGCCAAGAGTCAGTGCTAAGTTATGAGTTTACGGTCAAGTTCTTCCACGGGTCAAGTAAGTACTAGTTGCCTCCTCTTTTGGGTCTGAACTTGATGAAGGATGCATCGTGGACGGAACTAACGCGACAGGTGGAACTCCCGGCGAGACCGGAATCGCTTGGCTTGAGAAGATCGACCCGCTTTGGAAACCTCGGGCCATTTAATTATTTTCATTAGCATGTGTTGTTTTCTATTTGTATTTGCATGCTTATTTTGCTCTTTTGCTTGGTGTGCTGTTAGCGGGTGTGCTAATAGTTGTGGCTTTCCCCTCGTAGTATAAGAGGTGGGATATCTTATGTTGTAAGGAGTTTTTTTTAGAATTAAGAAGTAATTTGGTTACCCTAGCCGCATTCCCTCCCCTCTCCGTGCGAGAGAGCCCAGTCCGGAAGGACCCGCCGTCGTCCGTTCCCCTCTTCCCGTGAGGAAGATCCTCGCCGGAAGGCGCCACTCCCTCCACGCTCGACGTTCCTACGTCAGTTGGTATCAGAGGTCTCCGTTGACTCCTACGCTCGGCGTTGTTTCCTCCCGCTCGCTGCTGCATCGACGCTCCCGCTCGCTGCATCCCGCTCGTTGTTTCCTCCCGCTCGTTGCATCCCGCTCGCTGCATCCCGCTCGTTGTTTCCTCCCGCTCGATGCATCCTGCTCGCTGCATCGACTCGCTCCCGCTCGCTGCATCGATGCTCCCGCTCAACGCGCTCGCTCGCCGCTCGACGCTCCCGCTCGACGCTCTCGCTCGCCGCTCGACGCTCCCGCTCGACGCTCCCGCTCGACGCTCTCGCTCGCCGCTCGACGCTCCCGCTCGACGCCCCCGCTCGACGCTGCATCCTGCAGATGGGCGACACCCCGCGTGACGACGCCGACTTATGGGCGGCCATCAATGGCATCACCGCCCAACTTGCCACCCTCACCGCCGCCCTCGGCAACCTGCAGCCAGGCCGCAACCCGCCTCCACCTCCCGCCGACGCCAACACTCCAGCGGATCGTCTCTTCGGGCGGCAATACCGCCGTGGCCGCGTGCCTCCGGCTGCACCACCCCTCCACCCAACCCTTTCCGAGTCCAGCTCCGATGAGGACCTTCCCGACGGCGGCAATCCTTATCGCGGGGGTGACCAGCAACCTCATTACCAACCAGGATACTGCTTGCGCGCGGACATTCCCCACTTTCATGGCAACCCGGGCATCGAGGACTTTCTCGATTGGATTTCAGAAGTCGAACGCTTCTTCGAGATGGCCGAGATCGACGACCGCCGCCAAGTGAAGATGGTCGCTTACCGCCTTAAATTCGGCGCGGCGGTTTGGTGGAACCAACTTCAACTCAACCGCAACCGCCAAGGCAAGGCCCCCGTTCGCACATGGGTGAAGATGAAGAAGTTGTTGCGGAATAGGTTCCTCCCACCCGACTACGACCAGCACTTGTTTCAGTTCTACCAGAGTTGTTCGCAAGGAACTCGTACGGTGACGGAGTACCTGGCAGAGATAAGCCGACTTGCGGACCGCAACGGCCTAACCGAGACGGATGGCCAACGTGTTACTCGTTTCCTACATGGGCTACGTCCCTCCCTACGGGAGAAGATTGGCTTGCATGTCTTGCACACGGTGGATGAGGCTTACAACATGGCCCTCAAGGCGGAGCAAATGGAGACAACAGCAGTGCCACAACACCGCACGGCCTCTCGCCGCCCGTGGACTGATCTTTCGGGTTCTAGCAGCCGGGACACTACCGGCAAGGAGACTGCATACCGGGTGCCGGCCTCCTCTTCCACACCAAAGGGTCGGGCACCTGACCGCGCATCATCGGGCACATGTTTCAAATGCCAGCAACCTGGTCATTTCGCCTCCCGTTGCCCCCTACTTCGCCAACCCATCCACGTTGTAGCACCGGACGAGGAGAGGGAGGACGACTTAGAGGAGGCCGATGAGGTCGTTGATGGGTATGACGAGGAGGGCGACTTCGCCGCGTGCGTGGTTCATCGTCTACTTACACCGCGGCTAGATGAACACGTCCATCGTAGCAATGTTTTTCGGAGCTACTGCAACATCAAGGGGAAGAACTGTGATGTCTTAATTGACAATGGCAGTTGCGAGAATTTTGTTGCAAGCCGGTTGGTTTCCTACTTGCAGCTACCGACCGAGCCTCACCCGCACCCCTATTCCATCGGTTGGATCCAGCGCGGCCCCTCGGTGCGGGTTACCCACCGCTCCCACGTTCCTGTTGCCATTGGAAAGCACTACCAGACCGACATTTGGTGCGACGTCGTGGAGATGGACGCGAGCCACCTGCTCTTAGGGCGGCCGTGACAGTATGACACGGATGTTTTGTATAAGGGCCGTGAGAATGTATACTCCTTCACTTGGGCGGGAAAGAAGATCCACATTATTGCTCGGGTCGGAGGGAAACCCGAAGCCGGTCCGCCTTCGGATAAGGGGCGCAGTCTGTTGGTGATGCATGAAGACCCCTCTCTGTTCGAGCGAGACGTTGCGGAGGCCAAAGAGGTGGTGGCCCTCGTCTCCTACGGCTTGTACGCCACTAGCGAGCAGGAGGTGGAAGCCGCACCCCCGGACGTGCGAGCACTGCTGCACGAATTCCGAGCCATCACGACAGAGGACTTACCCGACCATCCCCCTCCTCTTCGGGATATACAGCACCAAATCGACCTCATTCCGGGAGCTAGCCTTCCGAACTTGCCTCACTACCGCATGAGCCCCAAAGAGCATGACATCCTGCGTGAGAAGGTGGAAGAGTTGTTGAAGAAGGAGTTCATCTTGTACACGGACCATCAAGCTCTCAAGTTCATCAACAGTCAGAAGCGCATGGATGGGATGCACCTTCGTTGGACCACGTATCTCCAACGGTTTCCATATATTATCCATCACAAGTCGGGGGCTACCAATGTCGTCGCCGACGCACTTAGCCGGCGGAGTTGTTTGTTAGCGACTATGCACCACGAGATCGACGGTTTTGATACTCTCGTCGACTTGTATGCCGACGACATTGATTTCTAAGAGGTTTGGCGCGCCTGTTCGTTGGGCGGATCACATGGTGGTTTCCTCTTACTTGATGGGTTCCTGCTGAAAGACAATCGTCTGTGTATTCCCAGCACTTCCTTGCGGGAGAAGCTCATTCGTGATTTGCATGGTGACGGGTTGAGTGGCCACCTGGGCCGAGACAAAACTCTTGCCAGTCTACAAGAGCGCTATTTCTGGCCGCAGCTGACAAAGGACGTGGGGAACTTCGTTCGGAAGTGTTATGTGTGCCAACAGTACAAGGGCCATGCACACAACACTGGGCTCTATACACCCATCCCGGTCCCCTCCGGCGTTTGGGAGGATCTCTCCATGGATTTCGTCTTGGGCCTTCTGCGCACACAACGCGGGGTCGATTCGGTGTTTGTCATGGTGGATCGTTTCTCGAAGATGGCACATTTTCTTCCTTGCCGCAAGACGTCCGCTGCTTCTCACATTGCGCGACTTTTCTTCCGGGAAGTGGTTCGTTTGCATGGCGTCCTGACCACCATCACGTCCGACCGAGACCCCAAGTTTCTCGGCCACTTTTGGAAGATGTTGTGGAAGATGTTTGATACCTCCCTCCAGTTCAGTAGCTCCGCCCATCCCCAAACTGACGGCCAGACCGAAGTCGTGAACAAGACCTTGGGGAACCTCGTTCGTTGCATCTGCCAGGATCGCCCAAAGCAATGGGATCACGCCCTCGCGCAGGCTGAATTTGCTTATAACAATGCGGTGCATAGCTCTACCGACCGCACGCCTTTCTCCATCGTTTATACCAAGGTTCCCCGACATGCGCTCGATCTTGCCCGCCAACCGGCGGCCCCTCCTTCAGCAACACAGCTAGCGGAAGAGACCCGCGACATCCAGACCGACACCCGGCTCAAACTGCTTGAGTCTAATGCTAAATACAAGGCTATGGCCGACAAGCACCGTCGCGAGAAGATTTTTGAGGTGGGAGACTTAGTAATGGTCTTCCTCCGCAGGGAGCGACTTCCAACGGGACACCACCACAAGCTCATGCCGAAGAAGTACGGCCCCTTCCCCATCACCCGTAAGATCAATGACAACGCTTATGTGGTTGACCTCCCGCAGGACTTCAACATCTCCAAGACCTTCAATGTGAGCGACTTATCTCCTTTCTACCCGGACGTCCCGCTCTACCCCGAGCACTCGAGGTCGAGTGCCTCCCAAGGGGAGGCGAATGATGAAGGATGCATAGTGGACGGAACTAGCGCGACAGGTGGAACTCCCGGCGAGACCGGAATCGCTTGGCTTGAGAAGATCGACCCGCTTTGGAAACCTCGGGCCATTTAATTATTTTCATTAGCATGTGTTGTTTTCTATTTGTATTTGCATGTTTATTTTGCTCTTTTGCTTGGTGTGTTGTTAGCGGGTGTGCTAATAGTTGTGGCTTTCCCCTCGTAGTATAAGAGGTGGGATATCTTATGTTGTAAGGAGTTTTTTTGAGAATTAAGAAGTAATTTGGTTACCCTAGCAGCATTCCATCCCCTCTCCGTGCGAGAGAGCCCAGTCCGGAAGGACCCGCCGTCGTCCGTTCCCCTCTTCCCGTGAGGAAGATCCTCGCCGGAAGGCGCCACCCCCTCCACGCTCGACGTTCCTACGTCAGAACTCCTTGTTGGGCCGATTCTCGTTTCGAACACCATAGTTCTCTCCCAACGCAAGTATGCCCTAGATCAACTCAATGAAGCTGGCCTCTCCGGAACGAAACTTGCTCAGAATCCCATGCCTATGGGCACTCACAAACTTTAAGACGAGACATCCCCTCTCCTACAGGATATTACTCGATACAGATGTTTGGTCAGTAAACTCATCTTACAGTAGTCAGACCTGGCATCTCCTATGTCGTTGGAAAGGTCAGTCAATTCATGCATGCTCCAAGAGAGTGTCATCTACAAGCTGCTTTAAAAATATTAAAATACATTAAAGGATCTCCAGGAAAATGACTGTTGTTTCAAAATAACAATCACCTACGCATTAAGACATAATCTAATGCAAGCTATGCATGTGACAAAAGAGAGCGAAAATCCACTTCTGGATTCTGCACATATTTCGGAGGAAATTTAGTCACATGGAAAAGAAAGAAACAACCGATTGTATCCAGGTCAAGTGCTGAAGCTGAATACAGAAGTATGGACAAGACTACTTGCGAGTTGAAGTGATTAAGAACACTTTTAAAAGACTTGTGAGAAATCTACGATTATCCTCTACCTATGTTTTGTGATAATAAAACTGCAATCTACATATCTAAAAATCCAATATTTCATGAAAGAACAAAACATATTAAAGTTGAATGTCACTTCATCAGGGAGAAAATTGACAAACAACAAATCTGCACTTCGTTTGTTCCCTCAGAAAAGGTGTTGGCCGACGTCTTCACTAAGTCACTTTCTTCCTTTTTTCAGATATTTGTGTTAAGCTAGGAATGATCGATATATATATACTCCAGCTTGAGGGGGGGTGTTAAAGCCCAAGATCACAAGCCCACAAAGAGGGCCCATTGTAGTATAGTCTCACATCTCCAATATATATTTACTCCTTCCTCTTCTACTCTATATAAAGAGGGTAACACTCATGTAATGAAGTTAGTTTTTTGGAATAATAAATTCTTTTTATTTCAGATTTTCACAGAAAAAAACTACTTGCGAAAGTTACGAGAAACACAAGAATATCTACACTATGAAAACATAATATAAAAAATAACACTACTAATAATATAGCATAGAATACATATTAAAACTTAAACCCACTTTCGGGGGGGGGGGGGGGGGGGGGGGGGTAAAATACATAATTTATAACATCCTCCTGCAACTAAATAGCAGAAAATAAGATATAGTGCAATCATGCCCATGTTTGATAGAAAGCTGAGAATAAAATAATAGTTTCATAATTTGTCATCATATTAAAAGGATACCATTAGTACCTTAATTTCATTCCCGCGAAGGCGCTTCATTTTAATATTCTGCGCAGATATCTACATAAAATCTTCATGGTAAGTAAAGAATGCATGCAAAGCTAAAGCAAATATGAGTATCGAACTTTCTAGAAAAAAACGAGGACGTCATTAGCAGCAACAGAAAATATGTTTCAGGAAACGTAAGTTGATTCAATCACATATATTAGAATGTCTCATATTACTTAATGGCTGCAATACTTTCAATGACAGATGGATTTTTCGCTGTACTGAATAAATAGGGTTTTAGCATATAAGTGTACTACTCTTATAGCTCTACAATTCTAGGGAGGATGCATTGAAAAGAAAAAAGATATTGCACTTTGATCCATGTATTATTGCACAATGTGTCACTTGGTCAGCCCTGATCACATGAGTATACCATTATTTTAATCACATAAGAACCACTATTCCATTAATTAGTATTGTCCCTTGAACACACTTATATATCCTACTCAATTATTCCTTCCTCGCTTTAAGGTAAATCCATCTTGATATTCCTATTTCAACCACAACTTCATTTTTAATGCATTTTTTTTGTTTCTCAACCTTAAATACACACAGCATAGTCGGATTAACAATATATTTTAGGTATATAACATTCTGAATAGTAATCGTGAGGTATTGCTTCATTTTACTCTCCAAACTTTGACTATATAAACCTTTGAATACAGAGATATTTCATAATTATATACCAATCTGTTGTATGACAGATTCAATGAACTTAAAACAGTCATACGTAAGTACCACTTGCTCTTCAAAAGTTATACATATGATGTACTAATTCTTGGTTTTATCAATCGGTTATGGGTCCCCACAATCCGTCGCCGATTACGCATATTTCATTTAGGTATCTTTACGTATGTTATTTCAGGTGTTCGGGTCGATTTGTAGTTATGATTAATTAGAGTCGTCGGGTTTTAGTATTCGTGCATCTACTTTTATTTTTGGATATTTACATATGTACCACTTGTAAGTCTTTAAATAGACCCCTTGGGTCATTGTATGGATTATGAATGAACGAAATAAAATTTCTATTTCTCTCTTGAGTTCTTTTCCCGTCCCTAAATTTGTAGGGTTAGGTTTGAGCACGGTTCCCCTTCTTCCTCTCCCCTCGCATTCTCCGCGGGTAGAGCTTGGCTCCCCTTGTATCTCCGCCTCCACCGTCATCTCTGACGAAGCCCCGAAGTAGGCTCATAGCAACTGCATATAAGAGTTTTTCAATCCTCCTCTTCCGCCTACAACACTTCCTCCTCTTTTCTGAAGCCAACTAATTGACAACCAAAGCCAGCAATCATCTGTCGATCCCTCTGTTAGCGCCTTCGTTACACGCTTGTCAAGCGATCGGTATTTTTGCAACCAACAGAACCAACCTCTGCCTACATGCATGCCACGCACTCGTTCAGACGTCGTCGTCCCTGACTGGATCCACGAAGGTCGGTCTCAGCCTGCATGCACGCGTTGGGACTTCGTGCGCTTCCACATTTCCTACGTCGACACTCTTCCTCCAGTCATAGTAACCATGTATCCTCATGTCAAAGCTCTGTCACCTGCGGTTTTTTGAAGGCACACGTTGGTAGCCCTAATACCTCAGATTGGCTTATCGAGCCAACAGCGCGCCAATGCCTCCTCGTTTGAACCGCACGTCATTCCTTCCTTTCAAGCAGCACACCTATGCATCCTGCCGTCCACACCTGTTGTGGATCCATTCCAGTTGCACACAACATCTTGGGCATATATTAATTAACGGAAATTTGGGTTTTTAAGCCCACGTCTGCTTCAGGAATTCCTTGTTAATTTAGTAATTAATACCTAGTTTGATTTATTGATCAATTAATTATTGTGGCTTGATGACGAGCTCCAATGAGCATCTTCTCCTTCGTTCGATGTACCGAAAGTTACTAAAGATGTCGGCGTCACATGACGCCACGCTTGCGCGACTCACCATCAGTATTTGTCGCGTCTTCGGGGTACTGATTCCATCGGCGCCTCCACTGATCCCACTACCGCAGTTATCGATCCCACATGTGCTCGAAGTAGCTCCTCTGACCGCCGCAGTTATCGTCTCTCCACCATCGCCGTCGGTTGTTCCCTCCCCACAGTTCACACAACCGGCCTCATCGCTGCTTAGCCCTGTGGTGGTGCCGGCACATTTTGCGTCGTCATCCGTTCCCGCGGTCTCCACAGCACAACCACCTGCTCCGTCAGCCCCTCTAGAGCCCAGGCATTCTGATGATCGCCCCCATGTCGATGTCACCGCTTTCGACTGCCACAACACACCTTCATTTAGGGCCTCTGTCGACCTCGCCTGTCTGCATTCAACAAGCACACTCGCCCCGACCCCAGAGCTTCTTCCCGACGGTCTTCCTTTCGCAAGCCTCTCTGTCACGCTAAAACCGTGCAGTCTCTCGTGCCTCCCGTGAGCACGCTGACGGCCCGCCACTCGATGCAGCCGCCGCCACAGCAACGTGCTATCGAGAGTTATTTTGGAGCAAAATTAAGGATTCAAACGGTCAAATCATTCGAGCTTGAGGACAAGCTCGATTTGAAGGATGGGTGGAATATTATGGGTCCCCACCATCTGGCGCCGACTACGCATATTTCATTTATGTGTCTTGTTTATGTTATATCAAGTGTTCGTTTCGAGTCATAGTTACGACTAATTATAGTGGTCAGGTTTTAGTATTCGTGCATCTACATTTTTAGGTATTTACATTTGTGTCACTTGTAAGTCTTTAAGTAGACCTCTTGACTCATTGTATGAATTATGAATGAAAGTAACCAAATTTCTATTTCTCTCTTGAGTTTTTTTCTCCTCCCTCAATTTCTAGGGTTAGGGTTGACTACAACTCCCCTTCATCCTCTCCCCTCACGGCTAGACCTTGTTTTATAACAAAATAAGGCATGATTGTTAGGCCTAGCCTAGGGCTAAGCTAGGCCTAGCAGTCTAAGCCTGGTTGCCTGCTTCACTAGCAGCAGTTGATAGCCAACGGCCTGCAGCTGCAGTTGTGTCCAAACAGCAGGCCAGGCCCAGGCCAGGGGCCTGGACCGAAGCTTGCCCAGGCTAGGCACCAGGCCACCTGGTGCCTGGCCCTGTCCCCGGGCCTGGTCCGGGCTGCAGGTCAGGCCTGCATGTAAAAAGGGGGCCTTGTAAGGCCTCATAGGAATGTCCTGGGCCCAGGCCTAACCGGGAAAAAATCGGGCAGACCCGGGCCGGGCTTTCAGGCCCGGGCTATATTTGCACCTCTACTACATTGGAGTATTGACACTCTTATTGTTTCTCTCGCTCTACCTTGGGAAAAAGGTTGATTTTCAAGAGGGTATATTGGTACATATACACTCTTGAAATATTTACCACAGAGTAGAGAAGAACAGAGTCGGAGCCTTCACATAATGGGATCATCGCAATACAAATTAGTACCTTTTACGTATTGATTAATTATCTATTTATCATTCTTATTTTGTGTGTCTATAGTGTTTATATTAAAGAATGTCATGTTAGAAGCTATTATCTCTTCGTTCTTGGGTTGGATGAGAGAAACACTCGGATTATATGGACAAGAATATGCCTCGCGAGTTGTAATCTTATAGCATTCTTAGTGTTATACGCATTATCCCTCCCCAAAATTGTGTTTTGTCAAGTATCTTGCCATGTTCATGGTTAATGATATTTAGAAGTACAGGTAATTGTTCTGGGCCCTATCCTGTAAGACGTAGCTATCTCGTCGGAGATGGTAGCGGTTGCAAAGAGTACAAGGGAGGCGAGCTCAACGTATAAAGAATGTGAGGAGAAGGAAGAACAGGGGAGTCTTGCTCAACTTTAACCCTATAAGAGGGATGAGGAGGAAAGAACTAGAGAGAGAAAGAGACAACTTTCCACAATTTCTTGGATAATGGTTTCATGACCCAAGGAGGTCTACATAAAACATTACATAATGAAATAATCGTAGAAGTCCGAACACTTTGACATATATAAAGTAACATATACTAGACTCAAAACCTTGATAATTAAAAGATGTGATATGTGTCGACATAAACATAAATTAAAAATGGATAATGAATTGTTTCCCTCAAGCTCGTACGAGACTCGGACAGTTTTATCATTTGGCTCCTTAATTTTCTGCAAAAACAGCTTCTTGTACCAAGTCATGTTGCAGAAGTTGCATCAAGCGGCAAGCCCCCATTGTGCTCGCAGATGTCACGAAGGATGGTGATATTGTCAGAGGGATATAGCTTGTGTGGCACGATGATTGAGGAAGAGACAACAACGTGATCTTGAAGTGGTGGCGAGGTCACTAGTACAAAGCTGGCTGAGAAGGGATGTCGTGAGGCCGTTTGGAGAAGAGGCATCTGACTGTCTGGAAGAGATAAATGTGAATGTTGGATGGAAGAGAATCATAGGGGTCAGAGGAGGCATAGTCGTTGGGATTGAATGTGAAGGTGAATATTGTGTGAACTGCTGGGAAGGAGTAACCGGAGGCGATGGTGAGCGATAAGAACTACGGAGATTGATATGGATTCTCGGGCTCGGATTAGATTGATGGATGCGCCGGCGGAATCGGGTTCCCGAATTGTCCGATTACAGTGAGATTGTCAATGTTGGTGGTGAGTCGCAAAATCAGACTTGGTGCAATGTTGACATCTCCAATTACTTTTGGAACATCGAACAGAGGATAATTTGCTCATCGGAGCTCATCACCATGTCGAAATAAGTAAATCAAATAAATAATCCAATAATGAAATAATTAATTAATAACCCTGATTTTTGTTGTTGTGGTTAAGGCGTGCGGCTTGATAAAAATCGGGGAAGGTGATGTGCGGATCGAAGTAGGAAAAGGCTGAAACAAAGTGACAGAACATAGTGCGATTACATTATCGACAAGGATGAGGCATGCAAGGCATGAAATCGACGCTTGGACTCGATAACAATGAGTAGAAGGAAGGTAGCATAACATTAAAGGCGATAGCGTTGCATCGAAGATTGAAGACGTGGGACTGTAAGGGATGGCGACTTGAGGGTTGTTGGGGAGTCGGAATTGAGCTGAGAGAAGAAGGTCGTCTCTACGGACTGTCGATGGAGTTGTGCCAAGATGTCATCGAGCATGGGACGACCCACTGAGGACGGTGCAGCAGAGTGTCGCAGCTCCAGCCCGTAGGACTGGCACGCAGTCGTTGGGGATTTCAAGTAGAGAAATGTCGGTGGCTAGAGGGAGTGTAGTGGCATCGGAGGAGCTGTTCCTGGAAGGGATCGCAACCCCTGTTGGTTGTTGTCTCTGTTTCGGTCGTAGAGAGCTTGGGGAAGGGTGTCGACTAGACGAAAGTTTCTGTGTCGAAATGATGAAGTCGTAGCAAGGTTCTTAACCAAGGGCGGGACTCATTTGAGCAGCCGTGCGGGACCCGTTTCAGTAGTCGTTAGGAGTTTAATTCTGCTGGTTGCAAAAAAGAGGACCAAAGGCTCAAATACCAAGTTGCTGCGATCCTAGCCTGTGACGTCGATATTTCGTCGAAGATGATGGTGGTGGCGGAGATATAAGGGAGTCGAGCTCAACCTACGAAGAATGCGAGGAGAAGGAAGAACAAGGAGTCTTGCTTAACCCTAACTCACGCAGGACGGGCTGTGAAAATGGTTGTGCCAACGCACTAAAGTATTTCTACGTGAGTGTGCATAATGGATGAGAATGAACCCAACATAAATGAGGCATGCATGTTCTCAATTAATCTGAAATTAACGTTAGCAATAAATTTATACATGACTAGAAAATCAACACAGTGTTCACAATAATTTTAGTACGCGTAAGCAAATAATCATATTCTTTTCACACAAGATGCTATCGAGTACAATTTGCACAAATAAGGCTTTTATAATTCGAAGAAATTGAACGACAATACTAGCAATCTCAATACCCAAACAAATATAGCATGCTCATCTAGAATTTAATACGGTAAAGACAACACAAAACAATAATACTCACAAATACAGGGATCCGACAACAATTGTAGGTGTGAATACAAGTGACAGGAAAATCAGCAGCGGCTGTCTCAGGAGAAGTGGCGGACTATTGGTGGGTTGTAGGATGACGAGAAGTGAGATTAAAGGAGCAGCTCTCTCAAAGGTGGAAGGCTTGTTGGGTGGGGCCAGAAAGGTGCTGGATGGGGGAAGATAATCCAGTGGATACTTTTTAGTAGAATGGGATAACCAGCAAGAAGAAGGGGCAAAATGAGGTCTAGAGTGGACTTCCAGGATGAGACAGGCCTCGACGAAATCTGCGGTGAGGAAGACGATGAACAGTGCGACTGGGAAATTTGGTGTACCTGAAACAAAGAGGGACAAGTTTATGTCGAGCTATGGAGGTGTGAGATGGTTGTGTGGAGGATCGGCTGGAGGGAGTTCAGCAATTAATGGTTATAGGGGTGCGGGGACTGAGGATCTCACGACAGTCAGAGGCTTGGCTTGAAGGGTCGACCAGAGACGGGTGAGGGAGGGATGAAGCGTGCGTTTGGAGGAGATGAACGAAAGGGGAAGCTAGATAGGAGGGGTGCGCAGATGAGGGCCGAGCGGTTTCAAGTTGGGGAAGATGAACAGTAGCGGTTATGATAAAAGTTCGTGGGATAACAACGGGGATTCACGGGAACAGTAAAATAAAGAATAGAAACTAATTGTCTTGAAGGGTCGGCCAGGGACAGGTGAGGGAGGGATGAAGCGTGCGTTTGGAGGAGATGAATGAATGAAAGGGGAACTGGATAGGAGAGGTACGCGGATGAGGGCCGAGCGGTTTCAAGTTGGGGAAGATGAACTGTGGCGGTTATGATAAAAGATCGTAGGATAATAACAAGGAGTCACAGGAAAAGTAAAATAAAGAATAGAAACTAATAATTTCAGGAAGCAGGACCGGGACGTTGCACCCCGTGTTTCACGGTGAATTGTCGGATCTGGATTCGCTCAGAAATTCAATAATGCGGAAAAAAGTGTCACGACCCGTCTCGACAAGAGTTAGAGCGCACTTCGGGCGGGCCGTGATGCCACAGACATGAGCGAACAGGAACTCATGCCTGGTAAGGCCGAAACAGAAATACTACAATAGTTTTGAATTTATTACTTTGAAAAGAATTTAGTATATTTTATAAGTATGCGGAAGCCACAATGAAAGGTTAAAACTATGCATTTTCATTAAAATCAGATGTCATACATTATACTGAAATGATGAACATGCAATGAGTCACAATAGTAAAATGCTATAAGTAAAATGATTTGATACAAGCAAGAACACCCTAAGAGTTGTCCACAATACCAGAGAAAATGGCTGACAATAACTATACAAGAAAAGTAGACCCAACAGTACTGAAACAAAATACATAGAACCTGCTGACACAATAATCAAAAAAAGAACCTCCAAGCAAAACTGCAGCTGAACGAAGAAAACTCAGGGAGCAGACGGCGCGGTCACGAACCCTAAGGCAAATCCAAACAGAAGGAAAATGCCTCAGAACAAGAAAATAATAGTAAACAAGCTGTAATTTTAAGTACATGCAGAAATAAATCTAAAGTACCAATTAACTCTTGAAACAGGCTAGTAAAACAGGCAGGTAACTGAAACAAGCTGAAACTATCTAGAAATATTAGCCTACTCCGGAGTATAGCCTAAACAAGTATTTTGCAAAGACATAAGCTGTTATCTATGAAATGCGTAGGTGTTTATAGTGGGCACACATGGTTCACACTCAAGTCCAAGTGTAAGGCTTACCAGAATAAGGGTATTCCATGCTCACCGTGACCATGCAAGCAAGACGTTGCACCACCTAAAACCTAGTTTCCACGATTCGCTTATGACACTCAAGACCTAAGGGTTTCATGTTTTTCCGAGGAGATTCCAATTACAACGCGACATGCTCGCGAGTGGTAGTGCTTATGCTATCAGATATTGATAATAATTTAGGAAACCAGTAAAAGAAATTAAATTCTTGTTTGCAAGCGAGAGGGAATTTCTCCACTTGCCATAAGGTGAAGCCGCAACTACCAGCAACTGCTATGCGGCGCAAGCAAGGACAAGGCTCTATTGAACCTGTTCAGAAATAATCGCAGATGATATTTGATATTTGACAAGCAGCAAACCACAAGCTAGCACAGGTAGTTTAATTCGCGAAAACAAAATCAGAAGCGGATTAGCAATTTACCTCCCTCAAGTATGAGGGGAGAGGAGTTACCACGAACAAATCGGAGGTTTGGCGGCGCTTAGGCGACGGAGGCCCTAAATCAGAGAGAGTTTTGGAGAGGTTCCGCCACTGGATCCGGCGAGCGGCACCGGAAACACAAACAAAGTCGGGATTAGACGATTATACGACGAACGCAAGGCGGACCGACGAAATTACGTCGATCGGAGAGCGAAAATCATCACTAAAAAATTAAGGCAAATCTGAAATCGAAGATTTGGCAGAGATCCTTACCCAAGGAGACCAGATCTGGGCTCAAGAGTCCACGGGGAGGGGTTTCGAGCGAAACCCTAGGAGTCCCCTTGAAGTCCGCCGGCCGAAACGGAGAGGAAGAGGGGTTGTCGACCTCTTGGAGGAGGAGGAGCCACTGCCGGCCCTCAAGAAGGCTGCTGTCGTCGACCTAGAGAGGGGAAGGAGGGGATTTTTGCTGCTGTCGTCGACCTGGAGAGGGAGGGAGGCAGCCTTTGCTGCAGTCGTCGGCCAGGAGGAGGAAGGGAGGCGCAGGCGGCGGAGCAGATGCCGGCTGGAGGCGGAGCAGGCGGCGGCGGCGGTGGTGCACGCAGGAAACGAGAGCTGGAGAGCCGTCCGGGAGCAGAAACGGGAGAAGCGGCGCTATGAGGCGGGATCGGGAGGAGCGGCTCGAAACCTGGACCGAGAGAGATGTCGGGGGAAAGGGGGGGCTCGGCTGAGGTTAATATGGGAGAGTTTTATTTTATTTTATTTAAACCTATTATTATTATTATTATTTTTATTTCTAAGTTAAATATTTAAGGGTTGTTACAATCTCCCCTACTTAGAAAGTTTCGTCTCGAAACTTCTTAGAATTTTCTGGCTGGGGGCTATTATGACTAAGATTCAGATGTCATTTATACCACAAGGTTTGCAAATTAAAGCATGGAAACTAACTATGAAAATAGCAAAAGTGAAGAGAACAAGAGCGGAGGCATACCGGGATTAAGAGAAAAGGTGCGGATACTTGCTACGCATGTCAGCTTCGAGCTCCCAAGTGAACTCCTCAGACTTGCCATGCATCCAAAGTACCTTCACCATAGGAATCGTTCTCTTTCGAAGCTTGCGCTCTTGATATTCCACTATCTTGGCGGGCTCAATCGGATAAGACAAATTAGCTTCAGGAACCACCGGGATTTCCTCAAGAACACGATTAGGATCATGGGTATATTTCCGGAGCTGACTGACATGGAAAACATCATGAACACCGGACAACGAATCTGGCAACTCCAAACGATAAGCAGATCCTCCAACACGCTCTGAGATGGCGTACGGCCCCACAAATCTCGGGCTGAGCTTATGATGGCGACCAAACCGCTTCACCCCAGGAGTGGGAGAAACCTTCAGGAACACCTGATCACCTACTGCAAACTCCAACGGACGGCGACGCTGATTAGCATACTTTCTCTGTCTTTCAATGGCACGGCTGAGCTGAAGACGAGTCTTCTTGGTGGCTTCTTCCATTTCCTGAAGTAACTCAGGGCCCAACACCACCTTCTCACCAACTTCCGACCAATAGAGAGGAGTTCTACAACGACGCCCATACAATGCTTCGAAGGGGGCCATCTTAAGGCTCTCCTGATAGCTATTGTTGTAGGCGAACTCGACCAACGGTAGGTGCTCATCCCAAGCTCCCTTGAAGTCCAGAATATAGCACCGAAGCATGTCTTCAAGAATCTGATTAACCCTTTCGGTCTGCCCATCGGTAGTTGGATGGTAAGCGGTGCTCAGGTTGAGCTCGGTACCCAAAGCTTGCTGAAAACCCTTCCAAAAGTGCGAAACGAACCTCGAGTCACGGTCAGAGACAATCCGCAGAGGAATCCCATGAAGTCTACTATCTCAGAAACATAAATCCGGGCCATCTTCTCGGTGGAGTGACCTTCCTTGTACGGGATGAAGTGAGCCACTTTCGTCATGCGGTCCACTATAACCCAAATCGCATCATGCCCTCTCGGAGTACGGGGTAAACCAGTGATGAAGTCCATAGAGACATCTTCCCACTTCCATTCGGGGATAGGCAAGGGCTGCAAAAGACCACCAGGACGCTGACGCTGAGCTTTCACCTTCTGGCACGTCAGACATCGAGAGATGAAGCGAGCTATATAATTCTTCATACCAGGCCACCAAACGATTTGCTTCAAGTCATGATACATTTTATTATTGCCTGGATGACCAGATGTGCGAGACTCGTGAGCTTCCCGGCAAATACTATCGAGCAATTCAGGAACATCAGGGATGCAGAGGCGGCCTCGAAAACGCAGAACATCGTCAGAGATAGAGAAATCCGGAAGAGTCCCAAGTTCAACCTGTCGGCGGATGCGCTGGAGTGCGGGGTCAGATGGCTGTAAATCCTTCACCTGCTCTACCCATAACGGAACGGGAACCTCTTCATGACCTTCTGGCGCGATGGATATATCCATCCGATCGAGGTCATCAATCAAGGCTGCTAGAATAGCTGACATGGGTGCACAAGCGGCTACGGAGGCATGCCGGCTCAACGCATCTGCCACTGAATTGGCTTTACTAGGAACATACGTGAGCTGCAAGTCATAATCTGCCACGAACTCGAGCCAACGCCTCTGACGAAGATTGAGGCCCTTCTGAACAAAGATGTACTTTAAACTCTGGTGGTCAGTGAAAAAGTGACACTTCACGCCATAGAGATAATGGTGCCAAAGCTTCAGAGCAAACACCACCGCAGCGAACTCCAGATCATGAGTGGGGTAGTTGCGTTCGTGAACCTTCAACTGCCTCGACCCATAAGCAATGACACGATCATCCTGCATCAGGACACAACCCAAACCAACTCCGGAAGCGTCAGTGTAAACTGAAAAGTCCAACCCTTCTGACGGGAGGGCTAGAACAGGCGCTGAACACAGACGTTGCTTCAACTCGGAAAATGACTGCTTGCACTGATCTGTCCACTCGAATCTAGCATGCTTTTGAGTTAGTCGAGTCAGGGTGGCAGCAAGAGAGGAAAAACCCTTGACGAAGCGTCGGTAATAGCCAGCCAAACCAAGGAAACTGCGGATCTCGGTAGGGGTAGAAGGTCGCTTCCAGTCCATAACTGCGAAAATCTTGGCAGGGTCAACAGAAAGTCCATCTCCTGAAATGACGTGGCCTAAGAAGGCGACACGGTCCAGCCAGAACTCACATTTTGCCAACTTGGCATAGAGCTGATGATGACGAAGGGTGGAGAGAGTGAGTCTAAGATGCGCTGCATGCTCCTCGAGAGTCTTGGAGTAGACCAGGATATCATCAATGAAGACGATGATGAACTTGTCCAGGTACTCACGGAAGACACGGTTCATCATGTCCATGAATGCAGAAGGGGCGTTAGTCAACCCAAAAGACATCACCAAAAACTCGAAATGCCCATACCGAGTTCGGAAGGCCGTCCTGGGGACGTCGGAGTCCCTGATCTTCAGTTGATGGTAACCCGATCTGAGATCTATCTTGGAAAAGAATGTGCTGCCCTTAAGCTGGTCGAATAAATCATCCACACGCGGAAGGGGGTACTTATTCTTGATGGTCACCTTATTAAGATCTCGATAGTCGATGCACAATCTCATGGATCCATCCTTCTTTTTCACGAAGAGTACAGGAGCTCCCCAAGGTGACGAGCTAGGGCGAATGTACCCACGCTCAAGCAATTCGTCTAACTGCGACCTGAGTTCTTCTAGCTCACGCGGTGCCATGCGGTAAGGAGCTTTAGATATGGGGCGCGTCCCAGGCTCTACATCAATACAGAACTCCACATCACGATCAGGAGGCATCCCAGGCAATTCGGCGGGGAACACGTCAGGAAACTCCGAAGCAACAGAAATAAACTCGAGTTTAGGAGAGATAGCATCCGAGTGCGAAGCATAAACGAAGCAGACAGAACATCCTTGGCTAAGAAGGCGAGTGGCGCGCACAGCAGAGATTACCTTCAGGTGGCTGCGGGTCTGAACATGAACGCTGTATTCCTTGCCATTAATGCTGAGATTGACCCTCTTCGCCACACAGTCCAACTTTGCTCGATACGCGACCAACCAATTCATTCCCAAGATTACGTCGAACTCTGTCATATCCAGAACTATGAGGTCAGCGACGACTTGCAATTCTCCAAGCAGGATCGGGCAATTGAGAACGCCTCTGGTTGAGAGATGCAGATGACCGGGTACAGAAATCTCAAAAGGAACCTCAAGTGGCGAAGTATGCCAACTATAAAGGTCCACGATGCGGCGGGCGATAAAAGTGTGCGATGCACCGGAGTCAAATAAGATTTGCATCCACTTATTCTTGACCCTAAAACTTCCTAAAAAGGAAAACATAAAGCATAACAAGTTTGTTCGACTAAGGGAAGTTAGATTTAAGAATGCAGAAAAATTTAAAATTCTACATAAAACATACCAGAGATGACGTCGGTAGATGCGAGCGCCTCGCCCTAAGTGACGACGTTCAGCACAGCTCTGCCCTGAGCTCCGGGGATAACTTGCAAAGGTTGAGCGGGGATCGGGCTATCCTTTATGGGACAGTCGAGCATGAGGTGCCCAACCTGCCCACATTTGAAACAGGCCTTCTGCTTGCGGCGGCAGTCCTTTGCCAAGTGGCCCGACCTCTTGCAGAAAGCACAGACGGAGGCAGCAGAGGCAATTGTCATCTGAGGTTGCTGCGCAGGAGTAACCATCTTCTGCTTCTTCAGGAGGGAGCGGCAGACTTGGGCGACATGGCCCACCTTGTGGCAGAAGGCACACACCTCTTTGGACCTGGGGCCTTGCTGCTGAGCTGGAGCATCCTTGCGCTTGAGGTCGGATGCGGCGGCATTGCTTGTTCCATGCTGGGCTTTCTTGGCAGAACGATCCAACTCAATAGCTTCCACCTGCAAGGCGGCTCCCACGGTCTCCGCGTAGGTGGTGGCGCCATGAGCTACTACAAGCTGGCGGAAGTCATGATGGAGCCCCTTCACGAAACGGCTGATCTTTTTGTCTTCATCCGGCACGAACTCCGGAGCAAGGAGGGAAAGGCGGGAGAACTCTCTCGCATACTCGGTCACTGTCCTACCAGTCTGCTGAAGGGACAGGAACTTCTCAGCTAACTTGTCCCGTTCCACGGAAGAGAGGAAGTTCTCCATAAGAGCATCCTTGAACTGTCTCCAAGATAAGGTGGCAGAATCAGGGAGGCTGCGGCGCTGGAGCCACCAAGTATAAGCATCCTCAGACAATTGATAGGCCGCAAGGAGGACCTTCTGGGTCTCGGGAACTCCAGCATACTCAAAATGCTTCTCCATCTGGGAGATCCATTCAGTGATCACGAAGAAGTCTCGATTGCCATCGAAAGACGGCGGATTCAGCCTCTTGAATGCAAGAGTATCTGCCATTGCCACTAGCGGGGCAGGCAGGCTTGGCACGAGCGGGGGAACCAAAGTGGCGGCAGGCGAGCCGGTCCCAGAATCAGTTGCAGGAGGGGTGGCTCCAGGAGGGGCTGTAGTGTTAGTAACTGTCGTCCCTGCACTGCCGGAACCAAGGGCTGGATCAGGAGTTTGACGATCCTCTTCCAGTCGGGTGAGACGTTCCAGAATCTGCCTCATCAGCTGGGCAGTGGCATCTCCAGATGTTCCTCCCGCTGAAGAGGTAGCCCGCTTGCGTTGCGATCGCTTCGAAGCCATCTAGAAAGAAACACAAAATAGTCAAGTAAGAGAAACAGTCAGGCTAAGCTTAGAGGATTGAGACTACAGGTTCTAGCATTCTAATACTGTTGAATATGTAAATCATGTAATAGTTACAGCATTTTCAGTGGACAACTCTAGGTGGTAGTCATGCAAGTGCAAATGCGACGATAAAATCGCGTGCGATAGAGGAATGATTTGAAAAAAAAAAATTCATGTGTGTACGATCGTCATCTGTTGCTCTCAGCTTAACACTCGTGCCATGAGTTATGTCATGCATGCAATGTATTTATGCCTACAATGCATCCTTAAGAATGTTCATGAATGGATACGCATGCCATGTTAAGCGCCCATATCACTTAACATGTCACGCGCATGATGATTCTAATGTCAGCGCACTTGAGAATATTAAACCGCCCATACAATTTAATATTCGCAAGCGGTGTATATCCTAGTGCGAATTCATATGCATATAAATGTTAAGTTTGCCCATACTCCCTTAACATTTGTACGCATACTACTCATGCTTATGAGTGAGTGTGTGCGTGTTTCAGCCTCGAACAACAGACAACGACAAAGTGAGTGAGGAAATGATGCATGCACGTATATTTACATAATAGATTTCAAAATATATGAAAATTTTAAAATATTTTATCTTTAGATGCTCAACCTAGCTCTGATAGAAACTGTCACGACCCGTCTCGACAAGAGTTAGAGCGCACTTCGGGCGGGCCGTGATGCCACAGACATGAGCGAACAGGAACCCATGCCTGCTAAGGCGGAAACAGAAATACTACAATAGTTTTGAATTTATTACTTTGAAAAGAATTTAGTATATTTTACAAGTATGCGGAAGCCACAATGAAAGGTTAAAACTATGCATTTTCATTAAAATCAGATGTCATACATTATACTGAAATGATGAACATGCAATGAGTCACAATAGTAAAATGCTATAAGTAAAATGATTTGATACAAGCAAGAACACTCTAAGAGTTGTCCACAATACCAGAGAAAATGGCTGACAATAACTAATACAAGAAAAGTAGACCCAACAGTACTGAAACAAAATACATAGAACCTGCTGACACAATAATCAAAAAAAAGAACCTCCAAGCAAAACTGCAGCTGAACGAAGAAAACTCAGGGAGCAGACGGCGCGGTCACGAACCCTAAGGCAAATCCAAACAGAAGGAAAATGCCTCAGAACAAGAAAATAATAGTAAACAAGCTGTAATTTTAAGTACATGCAGAAATAAATCTAAAGTACCAATTAACTCTTGAAACAGGCTAGTGAAACAGGCAGGTAACTGAAACAAGCTGAAACTATCTAGAAATATTAGCCTACTCCGGAGTATAGCCTAAACAAGTATTTTGCAAAGACATAAGCTATTATCTATGAAATGCGTAGGTGTTTATAGTGGGTACACATGGTTCACACTCAAGTCCAAGTGTAAGGCTTACCAGAATAAGGGTATTCCATGCTCACCGTGACCATGCAAGCAAGACGTTGCACCACCTAAAACCTAGTTTCCACGATTCGCTTATGACACTCAAGACCTAAGGGTTTCATGTTTTTCCGAGGAGATTCCTATCACAACGCGACATGCTCGCGAGTGGTAGTGCTTATGCTATCAGATATTGATAATAATTTAGGAAACCAGAAAGAAATTAAATTCTTGTTTGCAAGCGAGAGGGAATTTCTCCACTTGCCTTAAGGTGAAGCCGCAACTACCAGCAACTGCTATGCGGCGCAAGCAAGGACAAGGCTCTATTGAACCTGTTCAGAAATAATCGCAGATGATATTTGATATTTGACAAGCAGCAAACCACAAGCTAGCACAGGCAGTTTAATTCGCGAAAACAAAATCAGAAGCGGATTAGCAATTTACCTCCCTCAAGTATGAGGGGAGAGGAGTTACCACGAACAAATCGGAGGTTTGGCAGCGCTTAGGCGACGGAGGCCCTAAATCAGAGAGAGTTTTGGAGAGGTTCCGCCACTGGATCCGGCGAGCGGCACCGGAAACACAAACAAAGTCGGGATTAGACGATTATACGACGAACGCAAGGCGGACCGACGAAATTACGTCGATCGGAGAGCGAAAATCATCACTAAAAAATTAGGGCAAATCTGAAATCGAAGATTTGGCAGAGATCCTTACCCAAGGAGACCAGATCTTGGCTCAAGAGTCCACGGGGAGGGGTTTCGAGCGAAACCCTAGGAGTCCCCTTGAAGTCCGCCGGCCGAAACGGAGAGGAAGAGGGGCTGTCGACCTCTTGGAGGAGGAGGAGCCACTGCCGGCCCTCAAGAAGGCTGCTGCCGTCGACCTAGAGAGGGGAAGGAGGGGATTTTTGCTGCTGTCGTCGACCTGGAGAGGGAGGGAGGCAGCCTTTGCTGCAGTCGTCGGCCAGGAGGAGGAAGGGAGGCGCAGGCGGCGGAGCAGATGCCGGCTGGAGGCAGAGCAGGCGGCGGCGGCGGCGGTGCACGCAGGAAACGAGAGCGGGAGAGCCGTCCGGGAGCAGAAACGGGAGAAGCGGCGCTATGAGGCGGGATCGGGAGGAGCGGCTCGAAACCTGGACCGAGAGAGATGTCGGGGGAAAGGCGGGGCTCGGCTGAGGTTAATATGGGAGAGTTTTATTTTATTTTATTTAAACCTATTATTATTATTATTATTATTTTTATTTCTAAGTTAAATATTTAAGGGTTGTTACAAAAAGATAGCCTTCGCCCCTATTTATAATAAGAGGGGGTGGTTGGGCACCCGACATGAACGGCTATGATTGGTCGTTACGCACGGTGTCCTAAACACTAAATATAAGTCCAAATAAAAAAAATACATATAAGTAGTAGAACGATGCTTCGAATGCGCTCGCGGTCTCGGATCGCCGATCCGATCAATGCATCCCATTCAAATATGCAAGAACGGGTCCCGCCAAGTGGTAGCCCAATCTACTCCATCGATCACGATCACGCGTCTGATCCTCATCACTAACCCTACAAGGGGAATGAGGAGGAAAGAACTGGAGAGAGAGGAAGAGACAACTTTTCATAATTTCTTTGATAATGGTTTCATGATCTAAGGGAATCTACATATAACATTACATAATGGTAGAATCATAATAAGTCTGAACACTTAAACTTATATAAAATAACATATATTAGACGCTACACCTTAATAATTAAAAGATGCGACATGCATTGACACGAACATAAATTAAAAATGGATAACAGGTCTTGCGGGACCAAAATAGAGATCTCATTGCTATGTTGCGCGGGGACGGAGACAAGACACGAGATATGATACGACACGAAAATGGTATTCTATATTTTCAAAAAAAGTAGTATATGAGATACGTTTCCGAATTTCATTATTTAAATAAAAATAATAATTATGACATTTACGTCCTCTTTCTCTCTTTCAATCATTAAATCTCACATATCATATATTACATGAAGATAAAGTTTATCTTTGTCATAAAATCGTATCATATTATAGATAGAAGTCATGAATGAAACTAGGCAATCAATTGACTCCAACCAATTATCATTCAAACACGTCTTTCTACATATCATCATCACAACATTCACAATTTCGAGCATTTTTTAGTATACTCGAATGTATCAAAGTGTATCTGAAACTTCTTTAATTAAAAGAAAAGTTTCAAGGAGGTTCGGGGACGGGTTTCCGAGAGTTTACTAACTCCAAATGTTTTGGATATGATACGTAAGGTCATTGCTGTTGTGAAATGAGAAAACCCCTTAATCTCCAATGTGGAGACCTAGCATATAAATATATCTTAAAGACGAATAATTACAATCATGCCCAAACACCATACACGATATTTACAGAACATATAAAATACAAAGATAATAATAACTCCAATACTCCCCCTAAAGCTGGAGCAAAGATGTCAATCATGCCCAGCTTGGAAATGGTCAAATTTGAACGAGTAGGGCCAGCACTTTAGTGAAGGCGTCAGCAAGCTGGTCGGCCAAGGAGACGTAAGCTAGAAGAATAGTCCCAATACGAATGTGATCACGCAGAAAAGGAACATCCATCTCGATGTGATTGGTGCGCTCATGTAGCACCGAGTCCTGGGTAAGAAGAAGAGCTGATCTATTATCACAATAGAGGGTCGAGCCAGTAGCAAGGGATAGGCCGAGTTCAGTCAACAGCGATCGGAGCCAAACCAACTCAGTTACGTCGTGGGCCATGGAGCGGTACTTTGATTCAGCCGACAAGCGAGATACGATGTGTTGTTTCTTACTCCGCCATGAGACAAGATGATCACCATGGAAAACACAGAGACCTGACGTGGAGCGTCGATCGGTCAAAGAGCCAGCAAAATCAGCATCAGTGAAGCAGGAGAGACTGGAGACACTATCAACCCGATAGAACAGCCCAAGACCAGGAGCACGCTTAAGATAGCGAAGAACACATCGAGCAGCCTCTAGATGAGATGTCCTGGGAGAATGCATAAACCGGCTCAAAACACCCACTGAGAAGCTGATGTCAGGCCTAGTATTGCCAAGCAGATGAAGCGTCCAACCAGACGTTGGTACTGAGAGGGGTCTGGTAGAGGATCACCAGATTCAGCATGAAGGCAATGGTTGGTATTCATAGGAGTACTCGCAGGATGACACCCAAGTAGACCCGTGTCCCGAAGAAGATCTAAGGTGTACTTGCGCTGCGATATGGAGATTCCCTGTCGTGAGCGAGCAACTTCAATCCCAAGGAAATAACGGAGGGGTCCAAGGTCTTTCACCTCGAAGGCTGAGTGAAGTGTAGCTTTCACCTCAGAGATGTCAGAAGGGTCATCCCCGGTGAGAATAATATCGTCTACATAGACCAGGACAATGGCACAACGACCCTCTGGAGTGGCACGGATGAAGCAAGTGTGATCTGCGCGGCACTGAGTGAAGCCGGACTGAAGGATAACTGAGTTGAACCGTTCAAACCAGGCACGCGGGGACTGCTTTAAGCCGTATAGAGATTTGTGCAATCGGCATACTCTCCCAGAATACTCCCCCTTAAGGGCAAACCCTGGAGGAGGAGCCATATAGACCTCCTCCTGTAAATCTCCGTGTAGGAAAACATTTTTGACATCGAGCTGGTAGAACGGCCATGCCCGAGATGCCGTAAGCGAGAGCAGAAGGCGGACACTGGTCAACTTAGCCACGGGAGCAAACGTGGCACCAAACTCATCCGGAGCCTGAGTAAAGCCCTTGGCCACCAAACGAGCCTTATAGCGGTCAATCGTACCATCAGCAGAGTACTTCACAGTATAGACCCATTTGCACCCAACAGTGAGTTTCCCGAAAGGAAGAAGAACCAGAGACCATGTCCCAGTACGATGGAGAGTAAACATCTCCTCCTCCATGGCCTGAACCCACCGCGGGTCAAGGAGAGCCTCTGCGGTCGAAGCAGGTAGGCGAACAGAATCAGCAGCAGCCACAAAAGCCTGGTAAGAGGGTGAGAGACGCTGGTAGGAAACAACACTAGTCAACGGGTGCTTAATAACAAAGGAACGAACACAAGTACGCTTGCCCTTGCGCAGGGCAATAGGTAAGTCAATAGAAAAAGTAGGGGAGAGAGGCTCAAGAGAGGTACCTGCGACCGAAAGAAGCTGATGATCCGGGACTGGAGGAGAAGTGGGTGTACGCTGGCGGCGAGAGTAAGTCATCAGCAGAGGCGGAACAGCAGGTGGGACAGTGGATGGTGATGGGGGAACAATTGGGAGAGGTTGCACAACAGTAGGAAGGACAGGTGAAGGTGAATGAGCAGGGAAGAAGGGAACCTCCTCATGAAATGTCACATCCATTAGAGTAAATAACACGGCGCAACTGAGGGTCATAGCAGCGGTAACCCTTAGTGGTAGTAGAGTGGCCGAGGAAGAGACAACGGATGGCCTTGTCACTGAGTTTAGTCTGAGAAGGTCGACGATCTTAGACAAAACACACACAACCAAAGACCCAGAGAGGAATGGGAAAGGCGGACACGGATGGATGGATGAGGCTGTAGGGGGTAGCGCCACCAAGAGGACGAGGGGGAGTCCTATTAATAAGGAAAGCTGATGTAAGAAGAGCGGCGCTCCAATAGGACTTAAGGACATTCATTCCCCGAAGAAGACAACGAACAGAGTCTAAAGGGTAACGTTTTTTGCGTTCGGACACCTCATTATACTCGGGGGTACCAGGGCAAGAAAATTGGTGTAGAGTGCCCGCATTCCGGAGACAGAGATCAAAATGAGGAGAAGTGTATTCACCTTCATTGTCAGAGCGGAGGATATGAACCGTCGTGCCATGCTGGGTCTGTATCATACGAGAAAAATGAGAATAGACAGATAGAACCTCAGATTTATGTTTTAGGAGATAAACCCATAAGCAACGAGAATAGTTGTAACAACTCAAATAATAACAAAAAAACAAAATTTTTGCTAGCCGCAAACAAAGCCCCCCCCCCCCACCTCGATTTAACTCTCAGTCCAGGGTTACGAGCCCCGTCTCCAGCGCCGAATCCTGATCCCGTCTCCAGCTCCGAATTCCGCTCCCGTCTCCCACGACAGTTCCCGTTTACGCCTGCGCCTCCTCCTGCCGTGGTCGACTTCCCCCTCTCCTTCTCCTGCCGACGGCGCTGCCCCGCTCCTCCTACCGTGGCCGACAGCCTCCCTTATTGGGGCCGACAGCCCTTTCTCCCCCTTTCTCTGGCCAACCTCCAGCAGTGGGCAGCAATCCTCTCCTTCCTTCAGCAACACTCCCTCTCCTCCAAAGGACCGGCAACCTCCTTCTCCTTCAAGTGTATGCAGCCCCTCCATCCCTCTCCCGCTGCGATTGGGTCGGTGGATTGCAAGAGGGTCGTCTAGGGTTTGCTCGAAACCTCCTCTACTCGGATTTTTGAGCCCAGATCTGGTCTCCTTGGATGAGGAACTCCGTCAATCTCATTGTTTCAGATTTGGTCTAAATTATTATGATAATTTTCGCGCCCAAATTAATGTGATTTCGTCGATTCATCATGTATTCGCCATATAATCGTCTAATCCTGAATTTATTTGTGTTTCCGGTGCCTCCCGTCGAATCTAGTGGTGGAACCTCTCCAAAACCCTCTCCGATTTAGGGTTTTCGTCACCCAAGCGCCGCCAAGTCCCCGATCCTTCGTGGTAACTCCTCTCCCCTCACACTTGAGGGAGTTAAATTATTAATCTGCTCTTGAGTTAGTTTTTTTCAAAATAAACTGTCTGTGCTAGCGTATGGTTTTTTTTGCTTGTCAATTATCAAATATCGTCTGCGATTATTCCTGAACAGGTTCAATAGAGCATTTGCCTTTGCTTGCGCCGCTTAGCTGTCGCTGGTAGTTTCTGCTTCACCTTAAGGCAAGGGGAGAATTCCCTCTCGCTTGCAAACTAAGAATATAAGTTCTTTATACCTGTATTTAGGTTATTAACTGTATGTGATAATGCAAAAATCATTGCTCGTAAGCATGTCATACTAAGTTAGAGGTCTCTACAGAAAAATCATGAATCACTTAGGTCTTGAGCGTTATAAGAAAAAATCTTGGAAGTTTGGGTTTAGATGGTGCATCGCCTTGTTTGCATGGTCACAGTAAGCAGGAAATACTCTTATTCTAATAAATTTTACACTTGAACTTGAGTGTGAACCATGTGCACCCACTGTAAACACCTACGCATTTCAACGATTACAGCTTATGTCATTGCAAGAATGATTATGCTATACTCCGGAATAGGCTAATGAAGTTCAGATAGTTCTGTTTGCTTCAGTTACTTGCCTGTTTCACTAGTTTGCTTCAGGATTAATTGGTACTCTAGAATTTCTATTTCTTCTGCACGTACTTAAATTTATAACTTGTTTACTATTATTTTCTATGTTCTGAGGCATTTTACCTTTTGTTTGAATTTCGCCTTAGCTTTCGTGACTGCGCCGCCTGCCACCTGAGCCCGAGCTGCGTCAAGTTCCTGTGTTTCCTGGAGGTTTACTTGTTTTCTATTGTCGCTGTGTCAGGTTCTTTGTATTTGGTTTCTTTTACTGTTGGATTAGTTATGATGTAATAGTTACGATCAGCTACTTTCTTTTGAGTCATGGACAACTGCTAGGCTTTTTCTGATGTATTGAAATTTAATATTAATGCATGTTCATTTCTATGGTTTGTTGCATTTACATTTTTGTAAGTACTGTGTGACATAGGATTTCATTAAAGTGCATGTGCATCAATTTTAACACCAAACCTTCCGCATAAAAGAATAAACCAGTTTTCCTCAAATTAATTATTTTAAAACTAACATTATAATTTTAGCTCCGGCCTAACAGTCATGGATTTTCTTTGCCCATGTCTATGGCATCACGAACCGCCCGTAGCGCACTCTGATAGTTGTTATTAGACGGGTCATGACAATAGTTATCAATAAAAGTCATAAAATAAGAGAAACCATCAAATGATACAATAGAGGCACGCTCCACACATCAGAATGCACCAACTCAAAATAAGAAGTAGCACGACTAACATAAGGGACATACGCGTTGCGTGTGTGTTTCGACAGCTCACATACAACACAGCGAAAAGGAAAAACAAAAGACACATCAGGACAAACAGACAACATCCGTTGAGGGCTAGCATGGCCGAGACGTGTGTGCCAAAGCGAACTGGACGACAAAACATGGGAAGCAGCAGAAGAGGTAGGTGGGCATATGTCAGTGGTGGTGGTAGCAGCAGTGGGAGAAGGTAGCTCCAGGTAGTACATCCCACTCCTCTCATATCCTGTACCAATAGTCCTCCCAGATCTCAGGTCCTGAAAGACACAACGATCAGAAAAAAAAGTTTCTGAGCAGTTTAAAGAACAATTAATACTACTAACAGATATTAGGTTGAGAGTCAACTGAGGTACAAGAAGAACAGAGTCAAGAGAGAAAGAGGAAGAGAGAGGGACGGTGCCCCGGCTGAAGACAGGGGTAACCGAGCCATCAGCAAGGTGCACATCCCGGTGAGAACAGGGGACAACCTGAAGCAGACGGGAAGACGTACCAATCATATGATCGGTTGCACCGGAATCAATCACCCAGAGGTGACGAATCCTGGTCAACCGTGGTCACGGAGCAAGCAAACGGAGTACCTGAGGAAGAAGAAACAGTGGAAGCAGAGGCAGTAATGGAAGGCTGAGACTATTGGAACTGCTGAAACTTCTGAAACTGGGCCATCATGTGACAGAAGTCAGAGGAGTTGGCACCCAAAGTGTGCTCGACGGGCTCGGACGACCCGGCAGAGGCAACAGTATGCCTGGGGACACTACCAGCAGTGGTATGCTCAGAGCCCCTCAGGTGGGGGTATAGCTGATAGCAGCGACTGCTGTCATGATACAGACGCCAACAATGAGAGCAAGGACCAGGAGGACCCGCAGAGCCACGACCACCAGAAGAGCCACGACCGCCAAATCGACCACCTCGGTTCCGAGAGCTGGAGGTGGGAGGGCGGTAAGAAGCAGGAAGGGTCATCTGCTCAGTAGGAAGAAAGGAGGTAGTACGGGCTCCGGAAAGACTAGATCGCCTCTGCATACGTTTCTCATGCTCAGCAACAATGGAATAGGCCTCAAGAAGATCTGGCAAAGGGGACATCCCCACAATCTGAGCACGGGTAGACAAATATTCGGGGCGAAGCCCCATCAAGAACTGGTATGTCTCCCTCCGTTGTCGTTGTTTCCGAATAAGGGTGATATCATTGGGGGACTCCAGGGCACTAAGAGGCTCAAGATCGTTCAGCTCAAGAAAATGATCCTGAAGGTAAGTGAAGTACTCCTGAACGGAACGCTCCCACTGAGTGGCGGAAGCGATATCCTGAAAGATGCTGAAAATCTGAGCATCAACACGTGTGTGCCCAAAGGTGCGCTGGAGAGCAGACCAAAGCTCGGAGATGTCCTCAAAGCGCATGAACTGACTGAAGATGTGAGGCTCCATTGAGCACTGAATCAATCCAAGAACCATGTACTTTTCCGTCGACCACTTGACTAATTCCTCTTTCTTGTCATCCTTCTCTGTCGGTTTAGGCATAGGAGGGCCGCCGGTTAGCCAAGAAAGCTTATTCCGTCCGGCTATAGCTACTTTCATCGATGTCGCCCATGAAGAGTAATTTTTCTCATCGAGAAGAACGCAAGTAATCCGTCCCGTAGAAGATCCATAGGTGTACTTGGAATCCATGGACTAAAAAAAAGCAACGAGGAACAGGCGGAAACCTGCGGTGTCGACTTCTGGAAGGGACTGCGGAGGGACCAGGCAGCGTCGACTTGCGGACTTGCGGATGGACCAGGCAGCGTTGACTTGCGGACGGCTGGGGGACCGGGCAACATCGACTTGCGGACGGGACGGCGTCGACTTGCGGGAAACGACGACCGGAAGGCCAACTTGCGGACCAGATGAAGACGGGAAGACCAACGACGGAAACCTACGGCTGTGGACGATGACAATGAGGGGATCTGGCAGCGGAAACCTGTGAACCAGACGAAGACGGGAACGTCGAGCGGATGGAGTCACGGTCGGGAAAGGCAGGGAGGAAACCATGAAACCCTATTTCGCTCTGATACCATGTTGTGAAATGAGAAAACCCCTTGATCTGCAATGTGGAGACCTAGCATATAAATATATCTCAAAGACGAATAATTACAATCATGCTCAAACACCATACACGATATTTACAGAACATATACAATACAATGATAATAATAACTCCAATAATTGTAAGTATATGTGCTTCGTAATCTCATATTCCTACAAGATTATCCATAAATAAATATAAAATGTTTAACATAATCACTATAATAATAAGTTTTCATTTATCAACAATGTTTTAAGATTGATAGGATTTATAAAGAAAATAAGATCCGCATCTAGCAACAAACCTGAATGTCTATTTGGACCCTTAATAGTAAGTTCTTGCATCATAAAACTTGCATGCATCATAAACCTTTCATGCATCATAAAACCTTTCATGCATCATAAAACCTTTCATGCATCATAAAACCTTTCATGCATCATAAAACCTTTCATGCATCATAAAACCTTTCATGCATCATAAAACCTTTCATGCAACTTGAGCTGAAGAGAACTGCACGAACCTTTTTCCGCTCTTGACGGATGTTTTTTCGTTTATTTTGCTTCATATCCATCAAAAAATCATCAAAACTATCAAAGAAGACAAAAGAGTTAAACACTCAATCAAGGTCAACAGAGTAGTTCTTAAATTCTAAGTAGATGGGTATGCTAGCATATATTTACTAAGTAGAAAATAATGTAGACTGGTAATAGACATAACATAATCCTGTTGATAATACTAAATTTACGCCACAATGAAGTCGGGCATTAGATTCTGAAAATTTTGCATAAATGATAAAGGGAGTAGTTTTAATTGAAATATCACGAAAATCACCAAACATAGAGGGACGCAATATATTTCATTTTACTTGCAATAACATAGACTACATAGTTAAATGAAGTGTCAACTCAGTACTACTAGAAATAACTAAATGACCATGGAAAATTTGTTATTTAAAACAAAAGATACGGAAATGGAAGAAAATATTAATCAGATCAAAGTGAGAATAACAACTTGTTGAAAAGATAGAATCAAGAAACCACGAAAACAAAAATCCAGTGGATCCAAAGACTAATGTTATCTTAAGCACCGGTAAGTGGGAGCAATGATAAATACACATTCAAAAAACGATACCATAAAATGGTGTTATGACACACGACCTGTTATCTGATTAACTTATATGTATTAATGTGATTAACTTATGTGTATTAATGTTATCTGATTAACTAATATGTATTAATGTGTTACGTTGCTATTATTATGGTCATGTTGCATCATTATTATTAGGCGTCGCTAATTAGAGTTATTATGAATGGACTAAATTATTTCATCTAAGGGTATTTTGGTAATTAAGCCTCAAGTCATGTAATCTTATTTAAAGGCTCATCGGGCTAACAAGTTGGTATGCACGAATTAGTCAAAGTTCTCTCATCCTCTCTCTCTCTAGTTCATTCTTCCTCTGTCCTTCTAGGGCTAGGGTTGAGCAAGGCTCCGCCTCTTCCTCTTCTTCCCTCTTTGTCCCTTTCGAGTGAACTCGGCTCCCTTGTATCTCCGACGTGCCGCGTCTCTACCTCCATGAAAAGAAGAGCATAACAAACTTGGTAACAGAGCCAGGTTCCTTGGCCCCACTGTCCACCAAACATCTTTGATAACGGTGTCGTTCATTCCTCTTCACATCCACCACATCGACCCAACAACAACGACCCATAATCGATCACTGTTGTTGGCTGCTTATCCATCGTTATCGGCGAAGAAAGAGGACAAGCCGTCTGCAATATTAGACCACGAGTCGCACTTCCTGACTACCGCAAGTCGTCGTTCCTCCTTCGATGCGAAAAGAAAACGTGTCAGAGGTTGCAGATGGTTGTTGGAGAGAATAACAACCCCCTATCTTGTGATATGGCAACAATCCCTTCAAGTCGAAGTAGTCGTTCTCACTGCCACGCAGTGAATCGGCGAGGTTAGTACCGTGCGCACCTCGCAGGCGCTTCAGCCATCGTTTCTCACACTAGCACGACAGCAAACATCCCACGCGCCCTTTTCCTTTCAGCGCTCTGTAAGAACTCAAACAAAAAAAACAAATAAGAATTTGCTAGCCGCAGCCCAATCCCCCCCCCCCCCCTCACCCCCCGATTTAAATCTTCACGGTCCAGGGATTTCTATCTCGTCTCTCGCTAGCCGCCCCGATCCCTCTCCCGCTATCCGCCCCGATCCCGTCTCCCGCAAGCCGTAGCGCCGATCCGGACTCCCGCGCGCAGCGCCGCCGCCGCCTGCCGCTCCTGCTCCCACTGCCGGCGCCGGCGCCGCCTCCTACTCCTCCCGTCGGCGCCTCCTCCTTCTCTTTCTCTTCCCCAAGCCAGCAGTTCCTTCTTTGGCCATCTCCCTCCTCTCCATTCCCGGAGGCCGTCCGACCTCCTCCAAATGGCCGGCTGCAACAAGCCTCCTTCCTCTTCTCTCCTCTTCATTTCTGGAGGTCGGCATCAACTTCTTCCCTCCCCTCAAGGCCGGCAGCCGAAACCTCCTCCTCCGATAGCCCTCCTTGTGTCCGTTTTGGCCGAGTTTTGCGAAGAGGGACATCTAGGGTTTTCCTTCCCTTGCCCCCTTGAGGCCGGATTCGACACTCTTGGGTATGAATCTCCTCCTTTCTCTTTCAATTAGATTTAATTGAATTTCTTTGCAAATTTTTGTGCCCCTAATTGTGTATATGTCGTGATTCATAATTTTACCTCATTATAATCGTCCAATCTCTAGGTTTTCGTGCTTCCCGGCGCCGTTCATCGCCCTAATTGGTGGGAACACTAAAGGCCCCTTCCGATTTAGGGCTTCTCTAACCTTAAACGCCGCCAAATCTTCGACTCCTACGTGTAATTTTCTCTCCCCTCGTCGTCGAGGGAGGTAATTTTCGCTAACTCGCACTTGTTTAATTTTTTGTGATTTAAATTACGCGTGCTCATGTATGAAAGTGCACAGTTAACCTCACTAGAATTCTCTAGAGGGGGGGTGAATAGAGATTTAAAATATTTTGTGCAATTATATATATATTTATATGTGGTGATCACAGATTAAGGTTTCTCACACAACAACAAGAATTAAGTAAATAAAGAAAGTAAATGCAAGAAAATAAATCACAGCACAACACAAGGAAATATAGTGGTTCCCCAAACTTTGGGTAATCCACTCTTCTACCCCCCTTGATAGGAAATTCACTATCTTGCACTGAGTCTTTTGATAAGGAGACTCTTAGAACCACCCTGAGTCTTTTGATAAGGAGACTCTTAGAACCAACTGAGTCTTTTGAAAAGGAGACTCTTAGAACCAGTACAACTGAATTTTTTGAAGAGAGATTCGAAAAACTCTTTTACAGTATTTGAAAGTGAAATAAAGGTAAAGAAGAAAGAGAGATAATAAAAAGACAAGAAAGAATCTTCTTCCTAGCAAGAAGATTGGAAGCACAAGAAGTAGTGAATAAAATCTCTCTTCTATAGTGAGAAGGAGATTGTAGCCCTTTTCTCTCTTTTGTGAGAGCTATCAGAGTATGCAGCAGAGTGGCTTCAGAAGCAGGAGAAGATGGAAGCTTGATGGTTGCTGCAGAATTATTTCTCAATTCTCTCTCCTTTTCTCTTGGGAGCTCTTCCTCTTTTTCAATGTGTATATGGTGGATCACTTGTCACTTGCTCTCTGCCGACCACCTTGTTATTTATAGCTCTGTTCATTAAAATAACACTATAGGAGAGTAATCAATTAGCAGGCAGAGTATTAGAAAGAAGGAGAAATTTTCATAACAATTATATCCATAGAAGGAAAGTATTCATTCTGATTTCAAATAGTGTCCATAATGGATTTAATCAAATTAGCCAAGAATTCATTAGAGGAAAAGAATAATTCAGAACGGCTATAAAGAATAATTTGATTCCATATAAATCAGATCTATGAAAGAAGGAAAGAGATCTGGCGATTTTTGAATTAATCATAGAAATCGACGTGCGTCGATTACTATTCGACGTAAGCGTCGAATTCGTCCTGGCTGGACGTCGAGAGGAGAATAAGGAAGGTGTGTCGACTAAGGTGCGTCGACTTCTCAAGATGCGTCGACTGAAAGTCAGAGCTACGTCGACATAGGATACGTCGAATTCTTCTTAAAGTGACTTCGACTCATTCTGAAAGGAACGTCGATACCACTTCGACGTTGCGTCGAATACTATTCGACGCATATTTACTTAACCTTGATTATTTTTTCTTAGAATTCATATTCAACTTAATTTCAGGGGTTAAGAGAAATCATTTTCCCAACAATGTAGAATTTTCTGTTAAATTCAATTATCATCCATATTTGTGTTTAATCAGGTTTGAATTAAGATTGTTAATTTGGCTGTGCCACTTAGCCGTCACCGTCAGCTTCAGTCTTGCTTAAGGCAAGTAGAGAAACCTCTTGCTAGCAACTTTTGATCGTAACTTGTTACACTTTTCTTATGTTCATAAATTGTACTGTTCAACACATGAATCATCAAAATGATAACTTGTCTCATTCACTAAATTATGAATTGTTTTGTTAATAATGTAAGTAAACATAGAAAGGTAATGTTTATTTGATGTAACTCCTTGACTTGCGTTGCCTCAAGAATCCCTAACGGGAACAAGGGACAGGTCATAACAAGCTTGAACTCCTGAACCTCTGATAAGTCTTGAATCTGAACTTGAATCTTGTACATCAAACAAAAATATCTACACTTTCATCTGTTACAACTTATGTTATTACAAAAATCTGTTTATACTATACTCCGGAGTAGGTTAATAATTCAGTTTATTTCCGCGTGACTCTTTTACTTGCCTGTCTTAATAGCTTTGTAGTTCCTGGAAATTGTGCGTGTATTCTTTCTGATCTCCTGCTAGTTGTACTTCATTTTACTTACTTTACTTGTATTATTGTTCTGAGACATTTTCCTTGTTGCTTTGGAATTTGTCTTAGCGTCCATGACTGCGTCGCCTGGTACCTGAGTCCGCTCTGCACCCTGTTCCTGTGTTCCTGGAGGTTTTTCTTATTTTTATTGATGTATCAGGTTCTATGTACTATTTCTTTTATGTTGGGTATTTCTGTTATATAATTATTATATTCAGTTATTTTCTCTTGTTTAATGGACAACTGATAGGCAATAAATTTTGTACTGAAAATTCACATTATTGCATGTTCCTCCTTTTGAGGTATTCATTACATGAATCGGTATCAGTATTTTTTTTGAAAGACTGGGTTTTTATATACACCTGTATTTTCTTTTTCACTGTTGTACTCTAAAGCTTCCGCATATTTATAAAACATATTTTCTTCAAATTAATTATTTTAAACCTAATAATGTTAATTCAGCCCCGCCAAACAGACATTGTGTTTCATCCCCTCATGTATGTGGCATCACGATCCGCCCGAAGCGTGCTCTGTCTTTTGCATTTAGACGGGTCATGACAGTTGGTATTAGAGTCAGGTTGTTTTCTAAAGATAAGTTAATTTTTTTTCTAAAAATAAAATAAAATATCTATTAGCTTTAACATATTATAAATTACACTGTATATGTATAAATATGCATGCAACATTTCTTCACTCACTTTATCATTAACTGTTGTTCTTGGCCGAAACGCACACACTACACTCATAATCATGTGTATGCACACAAATGTTAAGGGTTATGTGTGAACTTAACATTTATGTGCATATGAATTTCCACTAGGTTATACACCGCCTACAAATATTAAATGGATAGACAATTATAATATTTCAAGTGGGATGGCATTAGCGGCATAATATGCATGACATGTTAAGCTATATGGGTGCTTAACATGGTGTGTGTATCCATCCATGAACATCATTAAGAATGCATTTTAGACACAGTGGCATATCATGCATAGCATAACTCATTTGCACAAGTGTCAAGCTAAGAACAACAGATAATAATTGCACACACAGATTTATTAATTATTTACAACTTCACATGAATTCATTGTTGCATTTGCATGATCACTACTAGCAGTTGTCCAATGAAAATGCAGTAATTATTATATGATTTATGTATCCGACAGTACGAAAGTGTTAGAACCTCTGATCTCAATCCTTCCTGTTTCGTTGATTATCGATTTTTACCTGATTTTCTTGTATTTCCTTCTAGATGGCTCCTAAGCGGCCGCAACGCAAGAAGACCGCCCCTCCTGCGGGTGAACCATCTGGTAATGCAACGGCTCAGCTTTTGCAGCAGATTCTGGATCGCCTCACTCGCCTGGAGGAGGATCGCCAAACTTCTAATCCAGCCTCTGGATCCGGCACTAGGACAGCTGGAGCAACTGTTATTGCTGCCACTCCTGGAGTCATCCCTGCTTCTGATCCTAAAACCAACTCGCCCGTCATCGACTTGGTGACCCCGCTCGCGTCCAGTCTGATCGTTCCCCCGGTGGCGATGGCAGACACTTTGGCGTTCAAAAGGTTAAAGTCGTCATCCTATGATGGCAATCGTGACTACTTTGTCACTTCTGAGTGGCTCACCCAGATGGAGAAGCACTTCTAGTATACTGGGATTCCGGATGTCCAGAAGTTCTTCTTGTTGCTTACCAGCTGACCGATGATGCGTACACATGGTGGCTTCAGCGCCACAATCTTCCCAGCTCTGACACCATGACCTGGGACCAATTCAAGGGAGCTATTATGGAAAAGTTCCTTTCTTCTGTGGAGCGTGACCGGCTAGATGAGAAATTCCTATCCATCCAGCAGCCAGGCAGACCAGTGAAAGAGTATGAGAAATAGTTTTCCCGACTGTCGCTCCTTGCCGCGGAGTTGGTGTTAGACGAGTCCAAGAAGATCAGTTGTTTCGTGAGCCACAACCTTCTCTACTCGAATTTTTGAGCCCAAATCTGGTCTCCTTGGGTGAGGAACTCCTCCAATCTCATTGTTTCAGATTTGTCCTAAATTATTATGATAATTTCCGCGCCCCAATTAATGTGATTACGTCGATCCATCATGTGTTCGTCGTATAATCATCTAATCCCGAATTTATTTGTGTTTCCGGTGCCGCTCGTCAGATCTAGTGGTGGAACCTCTCCAAAACCCTCTCCGATTTAGGGTTTTCGTCACCCAAGCGTCACCAAGTCCCCGATCCACTTAAGGGAGGTAAATTGCTACGCTACTCTTGAGTTAGTTTTTGCAAAATAAACTGTCTGTGCTAGCGTATGGTTTTCTGCTTGTCAAGTATCAAATATCGTCTGCGATTATTCCTGAACAGGTGTAATGGGGCCTTTGTTTTTTCTTGAACCTCTTAGCTGTCGCCGGTAGTTTCGACTTCACCTAAAGGCAAGTGGAGAATTTTCTCTCGCTTGCATACTAAGAATTTAAGTTCCTTATATTTGTATCTAGAGTATTAACTGTATCTGACAACGTAAGAATCATTGTTCATAAGCATGTCATGTTATGTTAGAAGTCTCTATAGAAAAATCATGAATCACTTAGGTCCTGAGTGTAATAAGCAAATCTTGGAAGCTAGGGTTTAGATAATGCATCACCTTGTTTGCATGGTCACGGTAAGCAGGAAATACTCTTATTCTAGTAAGACTTACACTTGAATATGAGTGTAAACCATGTGCACCCACTGCAAACACCTACGCATTTCAACGATTACAGTTTATGTCGTGAAAAAGGACGGCTCCATGAGGCTTTGTATTGATTATCGGGACCTGAACAAGGTGATCGTCAAGAATAGGTATCCCCTTCCGCGCGTGGATGATCTTTTTGATCAGCTCAAGGATAGCACAGTCTTTTTCAAGATAGATATCAGATCAGGTTACCATCAACTGAAGATCAAGGAATCCGACATCCCTAGGACTGCCTTCCGAACTCGGTATGGTCATTTTGAATTTGTAGAGATGTCTTTTGGTTTGACTAACGCACCATCTGCTTTTATGGATATGATGAACCGTGTCTTCTACGAGTACCTGGATAAATTCATCATTGTGTCCATTGATGATATTCTGGTCTATTCCAAGACTCATGAGGATCATGCAGCACATCTTAGGCTTCGTTTGGCATGGCTTATTTGCTCCGATGAGTTTGGACAAAATCGTCATTATCATACCAAACGTTTTATGCTCAAAACTAATTTCTTTTCTCGGTAACGGTAGTAACATTTGTCATATCAAACATACGTTCTAAGACAATGAAGTTTTTGTCAAAACTCACAGGAGCAAATAAGCCGAGCCAAACGAAGCCTTAGACTCACTCTCTCCACACTTCGTCAACATCAACTCTATGCCAAGCTGGCAAAATGTGAGTTCTGGCTGGATCGTGTTGTTTTCTTGGGGCATGTTGTTTCTGGAGATGGACTCTTCGTTGATCCTGCCAAGATTTCTGTTGTTATGGACTGGAAGCGACCTTCTACCCCTACTGAGATTCGCAGTTTCCTTGGGCCTGCTGGCTACTATCGACGTTTCGTCAAGGGTTTTTCCTCTCTTGCTGCTCCGCTGACAAAGCTAACTCAAAAGCATGCTAGATTCGAGTGGTCAGATCAGTGTGAGTAGGCCTTCTTGGAATTGAAGCAACGTCTGTGTTCGGCGCCAGTTTTAGCCCTTCCTTCCAAGGGGCCAGACTTTTCAGTTTTTAATGACGCTTCCGGAGTTGGGTTGGGATGTGTCTTGATGCAAGAGGACCGTGTTATCGCGTATGGGTCGAGACAGTTGAAGACTCACGAGCGCAACTACCCCACTCATGATCTGGAGTTCTCTGCAGTGGTGTTTGCTTTGAAGCTTTGGCGACATTATCTCTACGGCGTGAAGTGTCACTTCTTCACTGACCATCAGAGCTTGAGGTATATCTTTGATCAGAAGGATCTCAATCTTCGTCAGAGGCAGTGGATCGAATTTGTAGCAGACTATGATTTAGAGCTTACTTATGTTCCCGGCAAAGCCAATTCAGTAGCAGATGCGTTGAGTTGTCATGTTTCCGCTGATTTTTGGTCCATTGGAGCAGGTGAAAAATTTGCAGCCTTCCGACCCCGTTCTCCAGCGCATTCACCAAAGGGTTGAACTTGAGTCTCTTCCGGAATTCTCTATCTCTGATGATGTTTTGCGTTTCTGAGGCCGTCTTTGCATCCCCGATGTTCCTGAATTACTTGAGGCTATATGTTGTGAAGCTCATGAATCTCGCGCGTCTGGTCATCCGGGCAATAATAAGATGTATCAGGACTTGAAGCAGATTGTTTGGTGGTCTGGTATGAATAATTATATAGCTCGCTTCGTTTCCCGATGTTTGACGTGCCTGATGAGTCCCAATTATATACACATTTCCGGACTCATCTGGGCTAGTTTTCACGCACTTGCACTTCATTTTTAGTTCATTAATGCTTATATTTCACTTGTTCACTCTTCTCACACTAAGTGCACTTTTAGGCCCGTTGTGGTGTGCAATTGCATGCTTTGTCGTTGGGGGCAAGCACAATGTGCTCCCCATTCTTTTTCTGTGTTTATTTAGTGCTGGAGGTGTTTTCCCAGCTGTTTTATCTTTGTATACAGGTGGTCGGATCATCCAGTTTTCCCCCAGAATTCATGATTGTGTGCAACGCACGATCGTGCGTTTCCTTGACGCGCGGACGGTTGCGGTCGTGCGTTCTCATCTGGGCAGAAAACAGGCGATCTGAGTTTAGTCGTGCGTTTTTACGCACGGGCGGATTTACTCGTGCGTGGGTAAAACGCACGGTTGCCTGTTTCTTCTTGTTGTTTTAGCATTTCTGAATATACCCATGCGTTTTACGCACGGGCGGGTTTGCCCGTGCGTGGGTAAAATGCACGGGCGCGCCAGCTTCATCTTCCTGACCTGGCTGTTTGTTAAATATCGCACGGTCCACGCACGGTCGTGCGTTCGACCGTGCGTGACCAATTTCTGACTGTTTTTCTATATAAGCTGCAGATTCCGCCCTAGAAGGATCGATCTTCTTTCCCGCATCCAAGAGCTCCAGTTCCGCGCCATTTTCGCCGCTCCATCGCCGCCCACCATTTGGAGGTGCTCCGGACATATTTTTCACGCCAATCTCGAGTCGGAGTATCCTCTCGGCCTCCTCCATCATTCAGAAGCTTCCAAGCTCCATTTCAACGGATTTTGCACTATATCCTTGGAGTTCTCTGGCAAGATCGTGGCTGAAGGCTATTGACGAAGAAGACGGGTCTATTGGGAGGTAGTGACAGCCCTCTTCTACCCCGGACGACAGTTGAAGACCGAGCCCGGACGAGGATTGACAACCTTAGATTCCGGCCGTGAATCTCCGACGAATCTTCGTGCTTCGGTTGTAATCTTACCTCCTCCTTGTTATTTTTGCTGATTCTATTTGATGTGTGTGGTTGTATGTTTCTATATGAATGATGTCCATAAACCCTAAATATTATTAGTGTAATTTTCCATGGTTTTGTGGTTATGTTTGTGGTTTATGTGATTTGAGGAGCGCCCTCATTCCACCATCCATTCCGCCTGACTACTCGCCCATTCCGTGTGCCTACTCTTCCATCCGCCAAGCTAAGCGGTGCTAATGGCCCGTGTAATCCACCTCGGCTCCGCCGGTGCGAACCATTCCATCTGCTTGCCTTCTCGTCCATCCGCCTAGTGAAGCGTGGCATAGCGGCCCGTGTAATCCATTCGCCTAACGAAGCAGTGCGCTCAAGGCCTGCACAGTTCGATTCCGCTTGCCTACTCGTCCATCCGCCCTTGCGACGCAGTGCGCTCAAGGCCTGCCTAGTCTCCATCCCGCCAAGCGAAGCATTGCATAGCGGCATTGCATAGGAGTAGTTGTAGCTCTTTTACTTTATTTTCCACAAACCAAATCACCCCCTTTCGCATCCATCCGACATAAAAGACTTCAATCTCAAGTCCTGCCTCAATAGTAAACTCCACCTTACTGTGTTCCTTGAGAGATTCGATACTTGGGGATTTACTTCCTCATATTATTAATTGAACGATCGGTACACTGCCGTTTCGTGCCGCAGTCTAGCTACCGCCTATAGCGGTGTGCGAGATTTGCGCATCAGTGCCAGAAGGTGAAAGCTCAGCGTCAACGTCTTGGTGGTCTTTTGCAGCCTCTGCCCATCCCTGAATGGAAGTGGGAGGACATCTTTATGGATTTCATCACAGGTTTGCCTCGCACTCCGAGAGGGCATGATGCAATTTGGGTCATAGTGGATCGGTTGACCAAGGTAGCCCACTTCATCCCTTATAGGGAAGGTCACTCTACTAAGAAGATGGCTCGAATCTATGTGTCGGAGATCGTCAGACTTCACGGGATTCCTTTGCGGATTGTGTCAGATCATGACTCGAGATTTGATTCTCATTTTTGGAAAGGCTTTCAGCAAGCTTTGGGCACCGAACTCAACCTGAGCACTGCTTATCATCCGACGACCGATGATCAGACCGAAAGGGTGAATCAGATACTTGAAGACATGATGCGATGTTACATTCTGGATTACAAGGGAGTTTGGGATGAGCACCTACCTTTGGTTGAATTCGCCTACAATAATAGCTATCAAGAGAGCCTCAAAATGGCCCCCTTCGAAGCATTGTATAGGCGACGTTGTAGGACTCCTCTCCATTGGTCAGAAGTTGGTAAAAAGGTTGTTTGGGGAACTGAGTTTGCCCAGGAAATGGAAGAAGCCACAAAGAAGACACACTTCAGCTCAGTCGTGCTATTGAGAGGCAAAGAAAGTATGCAAACCTGCGCCGCCGTCCGTTAGAATTTGATGTGGGTGATCAAGTGTTCCTGAAGTTTTCTTCTTCTCCCGGGGTGAAACGGTTTGGTCTCCATCACAAGCTTAGCCCGAGGTTCATGGGACCGTATTCTATCTTATAGCGTGTTGGGGAATATGCTTATCGTCTTGAGTTACCTGCTTCTTTTGCTGGTGTTCACAATGTCTTCCATGTCAGCCAGCTGCGGAAGTACATTTATGATCCTAACCGCATCATTGAAGAAATTCATGTGATTCCTGAAGCCAACCTTTCGTATCCGGTCAAGCCCGCTAAGATCATGGAGTATCAAGAATGGAAATTTCGAAAAAGAACCATTCCTATTGTAAAAGTGTTTTGGACGCATGGCAAGTTTAAGGAGTACACCTGAGAACTTGAATCTGACATGCGTAACAAGTATCCGCATCTATTCTCTTAATTTTTGTAAGCCTCTGAACTTGTTCTCTTCTTATTTTATTATGTTCATAGTTAGCTTTCATGCCTTGGTTGAAAAATCATGTTGAAAGAATGACATCTAAATCTTCTTCATAAGAGACCCATCCAGAAAATCCTCAAAAGTTTCGGGACGAAACATCCTAAGTGGGGGAGAATGGAACAACTCAAATAAAAAATAAAAAAAATTAGAATTTGCTAGCCACAACCCAACCCCCCCCCCCCCTTTAAATCCTCAAGGTCCAAGGATTTCGATCTCGTCTCTCGCTAGCCGCCCCGATCCCGTCTCCCGCTAGCCGCCCCGATCCCGTCTCCCGCAAGCCGCAGCGCCAATCCCGTCTCCTGCTCCCCCTGTCGGCGCCGCCTCCTACTCCCGCTGGCGCCTGCTCCTGCTCTTTCTCCTCCCCAAGCCAGCAGCTCATGCTTTGTCCGTGTCCCTCCTCTCCATTACAGGAGGTCGTCCGACCTCCTCCAAAGGGTCGGCTGCAGCAAGCAACCTTCCTCTTCTCTCCTCCTCTTCATTTCTGGAGGTCGGCATCGGCTTCTTCCCTTCCCTCAAAGCCGGCAGTCACAACCTCCTCCTCCGACAGCCCTCCTTATGTCCATTTTGGCCGAGTTATGCGAAGAGGGACATCTAGGGCTTTCCTTCCCTCGCCCCTTGAGGACGGATTCGACTCCCTTGGGTATGCATCTCCTCCTTCCTCTTTCAATCAGATTTAATTGAATTTCTTTGCAAATTTTTGTGCCCCTAATTGTGTATATGTCGTGATTCATAATTTTACCCCATTATAATCGTCCAATCTCTAGGCTTTCGTGCTCCCCGGCGCCGTTCGTCACCCTAATTGGCGGGAACACTAAAGGCCCCTTCCGATTTAGGGCTTCCCTAACCTTAAACGCCGCCAAATCTTCGATTCCTACATGTAATTTCCTCTCCCCTCATTTTCGAGGGAGATAATTTTCGCTAGCTCGCACTTGTTTAATTTTTTGTGATTTAAATTACGCGTGCTCATGTAGGGTTTTCTGTTAAATTCAAGTATCATCTATGATTGTTGTTAATCCGGTTTGAATTAAGATTGTTAATTTGGCAGGGTCACTTAGCGGCCACCGTCAGCTTCAGTCTTGCTTAAGGCAAGTAGAGAAACCTCTCGCTTGCAACTTTTGATCGTAACTGGTTACATTTTTCTTATGTTCATAAATTTTACTGTTCGACACCTAAATCATCAAAATGGTAATTTGTCTTATTCACTAAATTATGAATTATTTCGTTAATAACGTAAGTAAACATAGAAAGGTAGTTTTAATTGATGCAACTCCTTGACTTGGGTTCCCTCAAGAATCCCTAACGGGAACAAGAGACCAGTCATAACAAAGCTTGAACTCCTGAACCTCTGATAAGTCTTGAATCTGAACTTGAATCTGTCTGAATCATGAATCTTGTGCATCAAACAAAAATACTACACTTTCATCTGTTAAACTTATGTTATTACAAAAATTTATTTATATTATACTCCGGAATAGGTTAATAATTCAGTTTGTTTCCTCGTGACTCTTTTACTTGCCTGTCTTAATAACTTTGTAGTTCCTGGAAATTATGTGTGTATTTTTTCTGATCTCCTACTAGTTGTACTTCATTTTACTTACTTTACTTGTATTATTGTTCTGAGACTTTTTCTTTGTTCTACTTCATTTTACTTACTTTACTTGTATTATTGTTTTGAGACTTTTTCCTTGTTGCTTTGGAATTTGCATTAGCGTCCGTGACTGCGCCGCCTGGTACCTGAGTCCGCTCTGCACCATATTCCTGTGTTCCTGGAGGTTTTTCTTATTTTTATTGTTGTATCAGGTTCTATGTATTATTTCTTATCTGTTTGGTATTTCTGCTACGTAATGATTACATTCCGTCATTTTCTCTTGTTTCATGGACAACTGTTAGGCTATAAATTTTGTACTGGAAATTTATATTATTGCATGTTCATCCTTTTGAGGTCTTCATTACATGAATCGGTATCAGTGTTTTTTTTTGAAAATTTTGGTTTTTATATAAACACCTGTATTTTCCTTTTCACTGTTGTACTCTAAAGCTTCCGCATATTTATAAAACATATTTTCTTCAAATTAATTATTTTAAACCTAATATTGCTAATTCAGCCCCGCCTAACAGACATTGTGTTTCATCCCCTCATGTCTGTGGCATCACGATCCACCCGAAGCGCGCTCTATCTTTTGCTTTTAGACGGGTCGTGACAGCGCCTTCCTCTACTGGAACAGGCAACCATTCTATCAAGCCCCATATAGTAGCAATCCACCTCCTTCGAGCCACACGTCATTTTGAAGGCAATGCTCTGTCTTTTCCTTTGCAAAGCAGCCGCTCCACATCGTTCACTAATTACTCGATTAATTGTTTCCTTGGGTTAATTGATTAATTAATTTTTTTTGCATGAAGATGAGTGTCGCAGAATGAGCTGTCATTTGTTCGATATTATTGAAGATGTCAGCACAATATTACGTCGTGTTTTCATCGTTGTTGGATATTGGTTCGGATCAGGATCTGGACCCGGATCCGAAGGGGCCTCTTTAGGTCTCAGCGAGACCTAACTCCTGATGTGATATCGCCCTGATCTATCGCGTGACTCCTCGATAGAAACCCTCGACCTCGATAGAAACCCTCGACCATTCCGGCGTCATGGAGATCTAAGTTATTTGTATAAACAATGTTTCATTATTCAATAATATCTTGATTCTATAGTTCATAATATAACCTGCTGTGTCTTTCCTGGTGAAACATTGATTGGTGCAGTGTTATTCCCGAACATTATCCTGCAGTAATTGTGTTGTTTCTAGAGCTAACGCCGCGCGGCAGGATTACCGCCCTACGCTAGCTCCAGTGCGCGCATTCCTGCAGTTAATTATTTAAAACTCCAATAACTGATTAAAACCCTTATTCACCCCACCCCCCTCTAAGGGCGCCAGTAGATCCAACAAGTAGTATCACAGCAAGGTTATTCCAAAACATTCTTACAACCATGAATAGTGGCGACTCTTGATCTCGCATCTACGAGTGGGATTGAAACTATTTATTTTGAAAATACAGTAGCACCACCCTTGTTTACAGGTGTGAACTATCTAGGGTGGAAAGCTTTAATGAAAAGATTCCTCATATCTCAAAATATAAGTGCATGGAATATAACGATTATAAAACCACCAAGCACACTAAATGGGGTTGAATGCGATAGTAATGCCAAGCCATGAATAGTCTGTTCTGCGGACTTGGACAAGAAATTTTCAAATTAATTTATACTCTACCTACTGCATATGAAATTTGGAAATTTCTTGAGAATACATACGGTTTATCTTCTACGGATATCGGAGTCGAGCAATTTCTTATGGATCCAAGCGAAGTACCAGAAGAAGAAATTTGCATGAAGGAAGACTGTGATAACACATCTAGGGGAAGGGAAGATGTGTAGCTAGTGTTGGAAGATGACCGCCAAGAAGACGTTAAAGGAACATTATGTTCAACTCTTGCCTCTTCTGAAACCAATGTAAGTAATACTTCCCTCTCATCTACATCATCTGCATTTACTTTACGTGTGGTAGAATCTGTTAAACGTAAAATTAAGAAATTAACTCATATTAATTTAAATCTTCGTTTAGAAAACAAAAAGTTAAAAGCACTACTTAATGTAGAATCTAAATCTTATGTGTCTCGTTCTTCGACGAGCTCTAGTGGAAAATGTCAACCCTTGTAATAATTTGAATGAAAAATACAAGACACTTGAAAAAAAACTTGTCATGTCAAAAGAAAATAATAAAAAGGTTCGTCTAGAAATATTATCATTAAAAACTGATTGTGCTAAGTGTGAAAATTACAAAACTGAAATTAAAGAAATGGATGAGACTTTTGAAGAATTCAGAAGTAAATATCAAGCTCATATCGATTCAATAGTCTCCACACTTAAAAACAGCACAATAGCATATAATAAAAGCTAGACAAAATTTAAAAATTAAAAATAATGAATTGGAAACTAAGATCATCTTGCTCAAGGAAATCATAAAGAAAAACTCACAAAAAAATCTACAAAAACACTTTTAAGTCAAAGAGTGAGATAAATACAAATTTCCATAACACAAATAAGTTGAACAAATGGAGTAGGAAAAGCCAAATGCAAGTAGATGAAATTCCTAAAAGGAATAATCTTTTTCATTTACAAAATAGAACCACTCCATTGGAAAAATTAATTGAAATCAAATTTTCGAAGAATCAATTCCAAAATAAACGTGGAAATTTGATCAATAATAACAAAGTTCAATCGAAGTATGAATGGAGACAAATAGTTAAAAACGATAAGGTGACTCCACCTATAACGGGTCTATTCATCATCTTCTCCCCGAAAGTCAACACGTCAAGTTTGGGTACCCAAGGGAACCACCATTCTTGGTCCTCTTTGGATACCTAAAACGATTATTCGTTAGTATTGTTGTGTTACGTGAAGTAGAGCAAAAATGAAAATTATATTTTCTACTTCACGATATGCTTAAAGATTCCTTTCTATTTTCTTGTTTTTCTCTTTGTTTATCCTTTATTTTGAGCAAACGCGCTTTTGGTCACTTAACTTATATTGCAAGATGGTTTACAAACACTAAAAACAAATCTCCTGAATTATATTCATGTACCCAAAACTAGATAAAAATCATCGCTTCACAAGTGACCAAAATATTTTAAATTAATCTTAAAATAAACTGTAAATGCTAGTTATCAAGAGTGTTAATTAAAATTAAATTTAACTAGCCACAAACTTTTGGAAACTATAACATAGATATAAGCAGGTTGTCATCACAGAACAATTCATAATGGATAAAATAAAAACATGAAACACATAATAAATGTCCAACCTGTCTTATTACAATACAAAAGCAAATAAAAAGTCTAGTCCTGACTGACTTCTGAGGAAGTCGGTGAAATATTTAACTCCCTCATCATCTTCGTCATCATCTTCTTTAATCCTTTAACAGCCTTCTTCGTCCTTTTATCTCTCGTCCCTATTCCTCGATCATTTCATACATATCTTGACGGGGCTCTCGGAGTGAACTTCCACGGCGAAGAGGGGGACGTGAAGTGGATGGGCGCGCGCTAGGTGCTGATGAGATCTCCTCTACTATATATGTCGGAGGACGACTATCGTTTGGAAATGTTGTCCAATCGATGGTCGGATACTTGTGCGCCGACATTTTCTGAATCACGCCACCCAATGGCAGTGTGTTCAGCCGTTGGTGCTCGGGATCTCTCAGTCGAAAAGTATATCTCATAATAAATAATATCAAATCAGACACAAAAAGACATACCGGCCAAGATATAGTAAGTCACCATCGATAGCTGGGCGGTAATCTTCTTCGTGTCCCCTGATTTGTACATAAGAGAATGGCGCAAGACGTCCTGTATTATACGAGCATCAGGAGTGAGAGAAGTCATGGACGTGATAAGGTCCCGGTGATTTTCCTGACCGTGGGGGACCTGATTTACCAAGGTCATATCCCGGAAAGTCCGGAAGGACTCCACGATGTCGAGACGGGTGTGGGTTGAAGTCAAGTTGTACATCCTCTCCAAGTCCTCGTGCTCGATGGTCACGATAAGTGAACCAAATTCAGGACTGCACCCCTCCATTGAGTGACGTGAGAGCTGGATCCCGGAGATTATTATAGAACACAAGGACCAGCACAAATGAGAATGGGTCTTCGGACGTAATAATAGAACGATTTATGCATCGGCCCGATATGTGTAGATGTGGGGTGATCCATATCGACCTCCACAGCCATAGCCACACTCATGGTGGCATTCTCCACAGCAGGGTTTGAGTGGGTTGCAGAATGGTGTCTCTTTGTGAAACTGCGCCGAGGCTGTGAACTGGAAGATGCCATGACGTGGGAAGAAAGAAGAAGAAAATTTGTTAGCGCAAAGTGGTCTGTAAGTTACCGTCGTCAGATGGTCATGAACCTGTCGTATTCCTCCGGATCCATCTCAAAAACTCCAGATCCAGCCATGAAATGTAAGAAATCCGTGGTAGGGTCATTATATAACCTACATCTAAGTAATTTGAAAATCCACCATGGATCCATGAAGGAAACTGAAAATTCCCAAATTCAAACCTCTGTGAAACCTCATATCCATAACCTATTTGCATAAATCTAACTCTAATTTGGAAATCCTCCATGAAATAAACTAAAACTTCAACATAAAACTAAAAATGGGGAAGAAAAGTGGAATTTTACCTTGGAAGAGCGGTAGCGCCGGGCGGAAACAGCTTAGGGAAAGGAATTGGTAAGAGGAGATGTGTGGGGATCGGATCTGGTCAATGGTCTTTAAAGAATGCTACCACGGCGCGGTACCTTTACTGTTGGCGGTAGCTTATCTCAAGAAATATTTTCAACTATTATTGAGTACTCTAAAATGCCTGAAAATATTTCATATGTTTTGTTTCTTATGTCCGTTTGTTCTTCAGTCCATTAGTATTTTAACATTTGTTCTTGACTATAGATCTTTTAGACTTGGCTCACCGTAGCGGGGGCGTAGGGGTGTGTGCATTAGAGACACTAATCTATAATCCACGTCTTGTCCTTAACCGGGGAGGGTTCCAGTGGGGCCTCGCGAGGCACTGGGGGGAAAGAGTGTTAGGTTAGGTGGGCTCTAGTGTATGCACATAGGATTAACACCCCAACCTACGGCATGTTTGCAGCTCCTCATGTCCATCTGTCACTAAGTACGGGTTATGATGTAGTCATATCTTTGGTTTCTTAATCTAGGACGTCATTAGATGCAAAAACCGTCAAAATCTGGGCGGAATTCCCAAGAAATCGTGGCTCTGTGAGTTACCGTCGGGCGTTAGACATATCGTCGGCGGTAGTGCTTTTTCATGTTTTGCCCGATTCTCTTCTGATTTTTCTTTATATATTTCTCATGTACTTCTGTCTGCTTTTAGTTTCTTTCCAGTTTTTTTTAAATAACCATAAACACATAAAATTTTTGAAAACCCCAAAAAACACAATAACATGTTTTCTTTTGTTTTCTTTTGTTTTCTTTGTATGTGTTTGTTGTTGTGTGTTTATTTTTTTCTAAAATTTAAAAAAACTGAAGATGCTCATGCTAAAGGGGCATACATGACGTGAAATTGAAGCTCCATGATTACACACAGTGTTTGATTTTTTATCACTAATCCTTGTATACATTGTATGTCTTCATCATGATATGTCCTACTTTAATGGTAGGCAAACTACTGAGTGCTATTAGAATAGAAATGTATGTTTCATATGCCTCTAGGCATGTGTGAGGATTTAGGCTCGACAATGATATTACCCATCCACACATCCTTAGAGAATGCACTCAAGTAAAAATTCAAATGCTTACATGATATAACTCGTGATATTGTAACTAACACTTTAGGCATGACTTGATAAATCAATATCACGATACTCATCTGTGCTATATATGCATAGAACTATGGGCAAAATTATATTGGCCAATGGGTTGTGTATACGAGTTAAATGTATTTATCTATGTGGGTAGATTTCGTTTGATTCGGGAACCTTGTCCAAAAGAAAGAAAATTAAAATGAGAATCTTGATAGTGCTACAAATAATGACAATATATACTATCAATCTTGTAGTCAAGGATTTCCACCAAACACTCACTCCTCCTGATAAGTCTTCATGAGCATTGTGAGGATGAGCACATTGGTCAAAAGAATCGTTACGATCTTGTGCAAACCCGGAAAATAAATTAGTGTCCTAGTTCTATACTTGATATTTGTGTAAGATTGACAAACATGACATGATTTATCACTTCATTACTATTGTGTTAGCATATATAATTATTGAGATGAAGCTTGTATTAATTTTGATTTAACTAGATGTTATTTCTATTGATGCTACACGTACACTTATCATTGTTTAGTCTAACACTTCCATGCATAAGAATTGGACATGAACTGCATTATCTATCTCGTGCACGTTTGTACTAATACATGATTGTTATTCATGACATATATGATGTTCCTTGAATTAGTTTTCTAAAATCTTTTGACATTGTGTGCAAACTCATGTGTATTTAGTCTCGTGTCCTGTGTCCGATTCATTTTTACTTATACCAAGTTTAAAAATGCAAAACTGTTTAATTTTAAAGTGGTATTTTTTATTTCCCCGTGCGTTTTGACCAATGTCCTTTTTCAATTCTCTGATCATATTTCGCTCAACTTTATTCTTAACATGATTTACTTTCTATATGTGCATTATTTTTCAAATCCGCTGCATCTCTCACATCCATATGTTAGTTTGATCTAGACCACCCCTTTTGCTCACATCAAAGGGGGAAAATAGAGAACATTCATGAGCTAGTCATGTGCTAGTCTTCTAGGGAAGATCACTTACAGGGAGAGATACTCGTACAGAGTGCAACTTATAGGGAGAGATACTCTTATAGAGTGCACATCGATATGGGGAGCACATATATAGGGGGAGACATACTACTTTAGTGCAAGTTCACACTTTATGATTTATCTTGATATATAAACATGTTCATGTTTCATGATTATTGTTGATTACATTACCTCATGCTCTTAATGATGAGTATTGATTATATCTCATGAACGGAATTTGATATTATCAAAAGGGGGAGTTTGTTGGAATATGCGTTCTACATCTCTTTAGTTTGACAATGTCAAATCTCATACTGTATTTGATCATACATGTCTTCGGTATAGTGTGTAGGTTTACAGGTGTGAAGACATCGAGAACTCTACTCTTTCTGACCTACCCCGGGCGCTAGACCTACCGCCGGGCGCTAGACCTACCGCCGGCTATAGCCATAACGACGGGACTTGCTATCGACGTGAAAGTAAATATCGACGTGAAAACTTGAGTCGTCAAGACATTGTCGTCGAGACCACAATCGCCCTGCGCTAACTTACCGCGAGCGCTAGTTTTGTGGATGCTCCGACCAGCGTCGACTTGAAGGATGCGTCGATTTGAGATCATGGCGTCGAGACGAATGCGTCGAGATGATATCGACGTGAATGCTACCGCGGGCGCTAGCCTACCGCCGCGCGCTAGTTCTATAGGCCAGAAAATTACTTCAGAACGAAACATGAATACCTACATTCAACGGCAAGAATAGACATGATTAGGAATGTAGAATACACATAGACTAATAGTAAAAATTTTAATCACGTAATAAATATCAGATTAGTGGCATCATACTCATATGTTCAGCAGTCCATATGAGCCTCAAACATTGGGTCCACAGCCCACATTTCCAGACTTGGAAATATACATATGCGAGTTCGTGTTTCACTCAGGGGATACAGCAGTTCAAGTCACCTTCGGGTCGCGGGCTCCATAATCAGATTAAGTTCAATAAGCCATAAGACGTAAAGTTAATAAAGGGGAACATGAAAACTTATTACCCCATCTTTAGAAAGAATTCAGGACACCAAAATCAGTACATACAAGAATTACAGATAAAGAGACAAGACCATAATACAACAATACAGAAAATGAACTTATGATACTATAATCAGTTTATTCAACATAATGCATGAATAAATAAAAAGTTCATATTTTTAGATACAAGCAAATTATATATTATTTTTAGTGTTGCTGGGGGAGTATTCTTTCTTACTCACCAGTTGGGCTGACCCGTCTTCAGACATTTCTTTTCAAGGGTCACAGGTGGGAAGATACGCCTAGGATAAGCGTTCGCGATCCTCAACATTTGTTTGTCTTTCCTTTCAATTGTTTTTCAATTTGTTGTTGTACAATTTTTATTCATAAACTCAATATAACCCAAATGTCTTAGAATTTCATTGTATCAGAACTATTTTAAGTTTTCAATGTTTAAAATTATGGTTCTTTTCAATACTAGTTGACTTTGTGAATAAGGAATTGAGGTACATTTTTACCCTTAGCTTCTTGTTTCACTTCCGCTGTAAGTTTTCAGTTATTATCTTTATTTGTGCCTGCTTTGAACCAATTTTATTACCGTTACTTAGTTTACTTCTTATCGCGGGTTCTGGCTGGACTGTTGATTGTTGTTGTAACATCCGTAAATTTAATACGCAAGCTAAAACTTATCTGCAGGGCCCAATCATGAGCAAAATTGACCAAGCCAGTGTCGTCTCGAGGTAAACACCTTATTACGATCAATAGATGTGTGTCAGTTAATTAATTTACGGAAGTATTTGGAATTTTGTTTCGACGCGAACTCAATATTTTATGCGAGAGCGTAAGGCGTAGACATAATAGTCATTAAGGTTTAACAACCGTATTTTCGTGATATACAATGTTAAATTTGCCCCTAAGAATTTAGGACAAATGTTTCCCCTGTTATTTCTTTTTAATTTTCGGTTCTGTTTAAGTAACCGTAGCCCCCTCCACGTCTTGCGTAACCGCGCAGAGCACGTCCCCTTAAATCGCGTAGACGCCTCTATTGCAAGATCGCCTCTCGTTTCCTCTCCCTCTTGACTCCCCGGCCCAGTGCGGTAGGAATTAGGGCTTCCCCGATAGGCATGTGTGGAAACCGCCGTTGTTCTTCCTCGTGGGTACTCGCATGCGTCTTCTAAGCCGTCGGCGTGTCTTCTTCCTCATCTGGGAGTTCGCAGGCAGCAGCCCTGGAAAGATCCAACCCTCCTCCTCTGTCGATAGGTGGCGCAGTCGAAGCTGAAACCCAGTAAGTCATCGTCGTTTCTCATCTTCGTCGTTATTACGATCAATAACGCCTGGGATCTCTTTCAGAAGGCCACCTAACTCACTGTCCCCGTCCAAATCAGTAGACCTCAATCCTTTTGCTTGTTGATCCGTCGGCTTCGTCGTTGTTCGTACGTTTGGAAAGAGGTAAAGACCCCTTACCCATCTTGCTTCAAGTCGTTACTTCCGTTCATTTTTTTTCAACACATGTGATATCGTGTTATGTTCATGGGAACCCTAGGTGAGAAGAAGAACACAACCGTGTAATTTCAGTATAATCCGGAAGGATCTATGTCGTCGCGTCTCGTGTACGAGCGTCGTAACACCGCTGTAAGAAATTTTATTCTTTTTGGCTAGATATATCGTATAGTATTATGCACAAGTTAAAATGTTACGAAATAAGATTAAACCCGTACGAAAAATATGAATTGGTATAGTACATTTAACCACGTATTTCTTTAGGCGTACTATTATATATTAAGCTCCAAAAAATGCATATGGGGCGGTCCTTTAGTGTAAAATACGACTTGCGTCCTTTAATTGAATAAATAAGAAAACCGACGGTTATTTAAAAAAATTAGGAGGCATGATTGAGGCTGTCTCCATCGTGATAGATAGAGGTGCAATATCTTACTCATAGGGCGTAGTAGACCCTATGAGCCTCAAATGTATGGAGACGTTTTCTCCATGAGAAATTCAGAAGATACGAGTTTATGTCCATGAGACACTAGAACCTCTGCGTTCGTTAGTTGAGACTCGGGTCGTTAGAATGTGCATAAACGGGTTCTCAGCATAAGATATTAAGAAGTGCAATCACTAGACAAATAGAACTCAGTACGTCGAAAATTAGAAATAGTACTATAGATAACCTTTCCTTTTGGAGTTTGAATAAGTATGCGTAAGACGTAACAAAACTAGAACAGACATTTATGTTAAGCATTTTTGTAGAAAAGCATGCGTAGTATAGCACTATATAAATAATGTTCTTTTCTAGCATAAAAGCTTTTGTTTTCCAAAAAGTAAGAAATCATGTTCGTTATAAATTATTTTTAGTGTCACTAAGAAGAATGGTCTTTCTTACTCTGCAGTTGGGCTGACCCATTTTTGGGCTTCTCATTACAGGAGTCACGGGTGGGGTGTTGCGCCTGGGTTGAGCATGCTTGCATTTTGCTCTCCTTTTAGTTCGTTTACATGTTGTAGTTTGTTCTTTTAGTGCTATTTCGCGATATTGGACATGTATCGGGATTTTTCTAATGGTTCTTGTATCAGACTTTGTTTAAGATTACAGTTTTTCAAGCATTGTGACTTTCAATTTTTAGTGGCTCTGTGAATTCAAAATTTAAGGTACACTCTTACCCTTGGCTTCTTTTACTATTTTTCCGCTGTAAGTACTCTCTTAACACTTTTCATTTATGTCTGCTACGAACCATTTTTATTACCGCTACTTAGTTTACTTCTTATCACGGGGCCTGGCCGGACTGCTGATTTGTGGTAAAACTGAGTTGTGGTTTTACAGTTGTTAAACTAGATAGGGGTGTTACATGATATTCATTTATCTATATAAGATGAGAAATCGAGAAGTATACACTTAATGGAAATATTAAGCCAAATGACAATGATTCCACGAAGAAGAGTAACCAGATGGAAACTAGTATCACTTACTTTGTATAGTTACGATTTTTCCAGTGATATTGCATTCCTATTCTCTGAAGAAATCCAAATTCTTTCATCTGCTTCCACTCACTTTCCGAAGGGAAAGTTACATGCAAAGATGATATCTGAAACTGTCAATTCAAAATAAGAACTGCTTAAATATAGTATGATAGTATCTCCATAATTAAGACATTCCATTCCACGTGGAATATAAACTAATGCTGCAGGCATAATTAATACATTCCATCACCTACATGAGCAGAATTGCATATGGTAGGTTTTATATTAAATTGATGAAAGACATCAGTTTGCAACAGCAAAATCTCCATATATAGAAGCATATTTTTGAAAGAAAACCTTATGAAAAACATATAGAGGTCAATGCTTGAGAAAAATCAGTGATATTCCTTACAAAACTGAATAACCGTCACTCCAATGTAAGTCAATGTCATAAGGAAATTCTCTTAGAAATTTCATCCCTCGTAAGAGAACTCTTAAATGTCAAAAATAGGGTTACTTATGGTTAGATCCATCATATCTTCCATTAGTCGGGATTAGCCCTCACGTCTTAGCTAGGGACTACTTGATACAGAACAAATGTGGTGTAAATGTGATCTAAAGGAACCCTAATGAATGAATGTTAGTGTGGTGTTGTAAGGAAGATCTAATATGATGCAATGTTCAAGCAAGTGTCCAACAAATTAAATAGCAATAAGCTCTAAATAAAGAAAATTACAAACAATCACAATTGAAAGTAGCATATTAGATAAATAAACAATTGCTAGTTGAATTAGAACAAAGAGTGTTTTCACAAAATGCTCGGTGAATAAACTTTTTCAACAAAATAAAAAATTGGGCAAACTTATACAAATATAGATCCCAAATAATACGTTAGTTCATCAAATAAGCAACACTAAGCAATATAGACTTTAAATTAGAACTTTAAAAAGTAATGAGTCCTAGTAGGTGTGAGACACCGACGAAGATATAAAAAGTAAATTGTCCAAGTCATCAAGTCATGTTTTATTTTATGTTCGTCATTTTTATTAAATATCGTCTCTATTCAAATGAATTTTTATATAACGACAATAATTAAATGATAGTGCAACGTTGAAGCGACGACGTAAATTGAATTTTTACGACAAAAATAATAAAATAAAAGATTTATATATGTAGACGATGTTGAAATATGACGATGTGTTATGTAATACAGACTTGATACGTACGTAACTACATTTATTTAGTTAATGCCAAGTCTAAGCAAGGTTGCAGATGTCGGATGTCAGGGACACATCGGTTTGGGTTTTCATGTTGATTCTTTATATATCGGGGATATTTCATATATCGGTTTTAATATTTAATTAATTATATGTTATTTTTTTATTTTATACATGTCACAATACTAATTATTTTACAACCTATTTACTTCTAAATATTAAAAGTTATATGAAGCATTTAACATACAATACTTTAATGATAAAAATGTTATAAACTAATAATTTTAAGAAGTTTGCAACTATATATTGTTTCTATGACATCAAAATTTTAAAAATTAAATTTCAAACATACCTTATTTTTTGATCTTCATCGCTTACAGACTCATCCATAGTCGGCAAAGTAGATAGAATATGGTCATCATCTGATGAACCCTTTAGATCTGCCTCGTCCATCTCAGATATTTTTCTCTTTCCCTTTCCTTGATAACTAATTGTCACGTCTTTGCTTTTAGTTAGTCTAGGAGGCTTCCTTGCATCATGATCAATATCGACTATATCTCCATGTTGCGCCCACGTCAACCCCTCTCCAAGAAAGACTTCATCATCGCCATCTTCATTTTCATCCTCGTCAGGATCAACATTCACCATCCACTCTTGTACCTTCCCCGAATCTAAGCTCTTAGATGCCAATGGACCACGGCCACCATGCTACAACCACCAGCAAGGCAACCAGCAAACCACGACAAATAAAAGAATGCAGAGTGAGAGAATGAGAGGGAGAGGCAGGGAGAAGAATCCAGAGCAAGGGATTGAGAGGAAGAGGTAGGGAGAAGAATGCACCAGCCGAGAGAGTAAGAGCACCAGCGAGAGAGTAGAGAGCCTGAGAGAGAAGAACTAGGGAGGACGCAGATACCAGAGCAAAGAGCCAGTCGAGAGCACCAGAGAGAACAACCAGCGAGGATGAAGCTACAAGAGAAAAGAGTCATACGAGGGAGTCGCTAGAGAGAACAACCAGCGAGGATGAAGCTACCAGAAGAAAGAGCCAGCCAAGAGAGCGAGAGCACCAGCGAGAGAGTCGAGAGCCCGAGTGAGAACAACCAGTGAGCGCGAGATAGTCAAGGGAGAGCACCAGCGGAGAGTGCGAGAGAATTAGGGTAGGAGAAAGCGCTCGTGATGAAATGAATCGAGGGAGAGTCGAAAAGGTAAAGGCTGAATAATTTAAATAAAATTTAACATTTTTTATAAAAAAAGGGCCAATATAACGCCCGTTTTTTGGGTGATATATCGGTAACGGGCAATATATCAGCCCATTTTTTCTATACGTTATGCACCAAATTAAAAAAGGAAACGTGGTGTTTTAGGTCACAAACCTTTATGTCGGCCGACATGTCGGCCGACATCTACAACATTGAGTCAAAGTAAACACTATGTTAAGTAAGAGAATACAAGATTAAATCGAGTTTAATTAAAAGGGGGGCTAGTTGGATTGTTATCAGGATCGGCCGGTTCATAAGTGTGACTTACACAAGAGCTACGCGTGCATGCCACGACCGTAATAAATGGCTATGTCGATAAGAGGGAAATAAAGAATCGAGTCTTCCTCATTCATTTCATTCAAACGGGAGTCTCCCGCTCCAGCCAAATGCCGAGCGCCCTCCGAACCTCGATCAACGCCGACACCTGCATTTTTCGTAGGATTACTCTCTCAAACTCACGGTGAGCATTCTACCTCAACTCCTTTTCAATTTCACGTGAATTTGTGGCTCCGATTGTGAGATCCGAAAACCCTAAATATGTATAAATGTTTCTATTTTCTGAAATTTCTTCTCCTCTCTAATTTCAAGGAGTTAGAACATTCATGTTCAATTTCATGTAAAGAAATCTCAAACACTAGATGAATCCATGATCTTTATACTTCGATTTTTAGTTCCCTTTTCATTGGGTTAAGAACAAGGGTTTTCTATGAAGATTAGAAAGCTTATATGATCAAAACCAGAAATTTTCCCCTTGTTTTGATAGAGGACAGCAAACCCTAATTTATACATGGCTTCTTCATCGTAGCTTTTCCCCATTTTCTTCATATTAATGATAAATCATTATTGATACGTGTCTGTTTAGTCGTTTTAAGCATGAAGCCCATGTTATTCTGTCCGGGCAGCCAATTGAAGGTTGTCAAGTGCTGATTTTTGTATGAACTATATAGGTGAACATATATATGAACACATAGAATTTGTAGTTAGCATCATACAATAATATCCTGCCATAATGAGGGGACTATGGTGGGTTTCAGTTTACTTTTTATGTGGAAAACTCTATATTTAAAATATGGATAAATTGTTACCATTATGAGGATTTACTAGAATAAGAGTACTTCCTTATGTTGTTATAATTTAGAATAGGACTTCTTTTGTATGCATGTAGTTGCATGAAACCTTCCTCTATAGGAAATGTTAAAATGCTAGATTGGCAACACCATTGTATATAGATATGGAAACAATTGCTCAAACATAGAGGAGTCATATAGGAGTCTCGCCATCCTTATATGATATCTTTTGATGCTTAGGGTGAGAATGATCATATTATGATGAGTGTGATTCATGTATATTTATCTTCCCCTAACGATATTAGGGCACTTTTCCCTCATAATTGCAAACCACACGATGCATGAATTAAATTTAAATAAATGGAAATTTATGAGGAAATCATATTACAAAAGCTAATGAATGATAAATTGTATAGGAAATGATTCAACAAGGAATAGACATTGATCCAAGGAAGAATAAAGAAAAGAAAGCTATGGTGAGTTCTTATTTCTTTAGTTTCTATGATTTCTTTTCATGCAATTGTATACAATGATGTGTATTTATAGATATGATGATGAATGATGATAAAGAATTGCTCTGAATGCCTGTACATTATAAGTTGTAAATCAAAAGAGAAATACTTAGATTGATATATTCATCCCTCAAGGGGGCATTAAATAGGACTTACATGGACTCTTAAAAGTAAACCTACAATGTGGGACTAAACCCAACTATACCTAAAGACTCTAATAGACCGACATTGACTCGATAAATCCAACACTCCCCCTCAAGCTGAAGGGGGGACCCTTCAGCTTGGACACCACAAATAACGGCAATGGAAGTAGATGATGCGGGACAAAACATCAGACGAGCCACCGGGGGAAATTCCAAACCGGGGAATCAAGTCGGGGACATACCCACACACGACATTGACCCACACACGACGCAGGACCCATACACAACGCAGACTCACTGGAAACCGGTCAACCAACATCACCTACACACACAACATGCGAAGAGAACGAACGATGTGGAGCAAATCATCAAACGAGTGATCGGGGATAATCTGTCGGGGATAATCTGTCAGGGATAATCCACATAAAGAGTGGTCCCACACGACACAGTCCCGCACGACACGGTCCCACTCGACACAGCCCACCAACATCAATCGCTTCCCAAACACATGGCCAATCGAAAGAAACATGGGGAGACACATACGAAATAAGCCTAGAGGCCGTGTGGAACGAAGGTGAAAAAGTCGGGAAAGATCATCTGAGTCACCTTCCTTCCAACACTCCCCCTCACGTGGAGAACACGTGCATATAGGCATAATCAACACAAGAAAACTAAGACACAAATAAAAAAAACACTAAAACAAAGCAACAGGAAGCAGAGACGGGCAGAGCGTCGACAGGCTCAACTGGATCTGGAAAATAGGAGCAGCCAGCGGAAGATCTGGAAGCAGCGGCAGATCTGGAAGCAAACGGCAGAAATGGAAGAGTAGCGGCAGGACAGCGGCAGGACAGCGGCGGCACAGCATAGCAGCAGCGGCACGGAGAGAAGCCGGAGAAGAAGAGAGGCATCAACAGATGGCTCGACGGAATCGATACTTCGATGTCGACGACGGAGGAGAAACGCAGATCAGCCGAGCAGATCACGCAAGGAGGCGGACTGGAGCTGCAGCAAGCACAGTCGATGGGATCTAAGGAGAGGACCAGCGGCTTCAGCGGAACTTGGTGACGACGGGATGAGCACAGGAGATTGTCGTGGCCAGCGGTTGACGAGTTCAGCTGTCGTCGCATAAGAAGCTCTCGTCGACGATGGCGCAGAGAAAAAAAAACGACGGAGCAGGCGTCGATGATAGCAGAGAACGATGATGGCGCTGTCGATGTCGATGGAAGCAGAGGAGGAAGACAAGCGACTCACGAAGGAGGAAGACCGGTGTCTCACGAACCCAGAGCCGCTCCCGTCGATGGAATCAGATGCCGATTCCGTCGACGGGAGTGGGAGCAGACGGATCTGGTACGCACAGACGGCGGAAAAAACACGGAATCGAGGGGCGGAGAGGCACACAGGAATATTTTAGGGTTTGCTCAGCTTTGATACCAAGTTGTAAATCAAAAGAGAAATACTTAGATTGATATATTCATCCCTCAAGGGGGCATTAAATAGGACTTACATGGACTCTTAAAAGTAAACCTACAATGTGGGACTAAACCCAACTATACCTAAAGACTCTAATAGACTGACATTGACTCGATAAATCCAACATTATATTCTTAGTGTGACTACCTGATGATAAAAAAATATGTTTGCAAATTTCATTAGTAGCTTGAGTATTTGAATGTGTACAATAGTTAAGAAATATACTTGCAATTGAATGTTTATAATATGAAGACATATGCTTGTAAATCATAATTTTGGCACGATTAATGAATAAATGTTGCAATTAAATATTTATAGTTACAAATGATACTATCAAAATGTATAATAATAAGGAAGGAGCATTTTAAGTGAATGATAATTGTTAGAGTTATTTTTGTTATTATTAGGTTTTAGGGTTTCCTACTCTTGTATTGCCCCTTTTATATAAGAGGGGTCCCCATTTCTAACTTTTTACCCGAGTTATTTTATCCACCGGTTCGTTTAACATGGTATCAGAGACGTGAAAGCCGCTCACGTTCGCCGTCGACCGCTCCCGCGCGCTCACCTCTCTCTCACACGCGCTCCCCGTTCGCCGTCGACCTCTTCCGCCACCTTCCAGCCTCTCCCCGACCCTCCTTACTCTCTCTCCCACGCCGTCTAGGGCTCCACTCCCGTTCCCATCAGCCAAGCCGCCGATCGGCAGACGGGATGATTTCTCCGACGGCCTTCCAGTGGTTTGATTGACCTGAAATTCTGAGGAAAGTTTCACTTTGTGCCTCCTATCAACATACTTGCGTCTCACTTGATTCCAACGGTTGGATGTTGCAGAAATTCAGATCTAGTGTTCTCTCCTTGTTGAAGAGCTGCGGTATCTAATCATGTCGGACATTGTTGATTCCGACATCTCCATGACCCCCGATGGATCTACCCAGGTTGGTCCGGATCACAACTTTTCTTAAATTACCACAATTCGTCTGGATGACACGAATTATTTGTCGTGATCTCGCTCTATTACCTTATCCTTAAAGAGTCATCGTCTTTTTGGTTATATCAACGCCACTACCACTGCACCTGCCCGCACCTCTGCGGTTTAGCCCCAATGGGAGTCTGAAAACTCTCTTGTCATGTCCTAGCTCACGAACTCTATGAAGGAGCTCATAGCTCGGAATTATATTTTTCTTGATACCGCCGCCGATATATGGAAGCGTGTTGAGTCTACATATTCTCGCAAAGGGAATGCGACGCAGATTTACCATTTACACCGCAAGATCTTTCTTCTCCGCCAAGGTGATCCTCCTCCTGCTTAATATTTGGAGTTCACTCAACTCTATCAAGAGTACGACCATTTTGACTCTCTTGCCATGGTCTGTCATGCTGATGAACTCTTCTTGTGGGCCCACGAAAATCGTAATCGGGTATTTGAGTTCCTGCGTAGGCTTCACAGAGACTTTGATCAAATTACTTTTCAGATTTTGGGACGTGTCCACATTCCTACGCTCACTGAGGTCTACAATATTGTGCAACAGAAGTTTGACCGCAGAAAGTCTTGGAACACTGCCACAGTTATAAAGGGATGTTGTTCTTACCGCTGCCTACCTTATCAATCACCTGCCCTCTACGATATTGGGTCACCAAACACCTCTTTGCACTTTAGAGGTTATCCCGACATCTCTACAACCCAAGACCTTTGGGTGTCTGTTTTGTTCATATTCCCTCCCCGGGCCGGTCTAAACTTGACCCCCGTGCTCTTAAATGTGTTTTCATTGGTTACTCTCCTACTCAGAAGGGGTATAAATGTTATCATCCCCTTACTCGCAAGACCTTTGTCTCGACTGATATTACGTTTCATGATTCTGAGCCTTACTATGAGACCTCACTCCAAGGGGAGCCTGCACCTAAAGAAAAAGTGAGTGATCCCTCCTTCATACTAAATACTTCAACTCCCGACGAGACTTCCTGTTAGGGGGAACGTCCTCTTCCCCCAACACAACCTTTACAGGTGTACACCAGACGGAGTAAAGGTCATAATACGCAGGCTCATCCCACGCTACCAATCTCAATGCCAACTCCGTCTGAGGCTCCTGCTGAACATTCTATTGACATTCGTGAAGGCCTCAGATCGGGTACTCAACACCCCTTATCTCATTATGTTTCTTATGACACTCTAACGCCTTCATATAGAAATTTTGTGTCTTCCCTTGCCTCTGTATTCCTTCCCTTGCCTCTGTATGTATTCCTTGCACTTGGCATTGATGCTAGTCCATAAAGCAATACATACGAGCTCTAGGGCATAAAAATGGGGAGTAACAAAATGAGGCCACATGATGAAGGGATATATGATGAGAAACTTTGAGTGAGAGAACTCCCAACTGATGTCAATATAGACACCAATATCCCTCCAACCTCGCTCGGATACCACTGTTAGAAAAGAATTGCAAGGTATATTGATGTTTTGTTTTGTAAGTGGAAGGGTAGAAGAATACAATAGAGGACTCAAAATGGAGAATTCATTTTAGAAGTAGTGTTTGCTTCAACGGTAACCATTCCATACTTATATAGGGTGGATATACATAAGAGAAATAAAATACAAAATACATTTTGACACACACATAAGACTACGGTTCTTTTGGTCATCAGGTCGGCTCAAAAGGATTTTCGGAGGCTCGAAGTTGATTGCATTTTCAACAACTTGACTTTGCACCAAGGATCCATGGAATCGGCACCTTGGAACGACCGCGAGGGCCCGGAATTTCTGTCAAAAATTAGAGAACTTTGAATTACAATCCTATATATACGCTAGAACAAACATCGGACATCTATAATTAGCTGACACAAAACATACATGAAATGTGCGTAAATAAAACACATGAACGTACATAAAATGCATACAATATCCCGTCGCTCTAAATGCAACTACGGACTCGGATGGTCCATCTGACGAAACTCCGACTCCTGTGTGGCGCGGGGTAGGATGTGAGTGTAATCTAAACAATGCAAACATTAGGTACGGTGTCGGAGAAATAAACTTTATCTAACCCTAGGATGGTGCATGTGTACAAAGAGTAATCCGACAATATTTTGCAACTATTAATTAATGGATAAAACATACACAATTAACACGAGCAGTATGCAAATAATTTTAAGAAAGCAAACAAGCTATGATTTCATCTGATTGGAAGCACAATACCTAAATATGGAAGAAAATAAATCTTGTAAGTCACGATTAGTCGCAAAAAAAATACTAGTATAGACTAATATCCATAACCATAGAGGAACAAAGTTCGTACAACAATGTTGAAAACAATAAGCCTAAGCAATGAAACTCACTAGTAAAGGGAACGGAGACAAGGACATGAAGAACCGGTGATTATAGGTGTGTGGTGGTAATTAGGAGTGGCAATAGTGGTTGTATGACGTTTTCGAAGGGGAGAACGGGCTAGATGTGGATTAGATGGGGATGGGTTGGATTGGGGCTGCTAGATAGGGATTTAAAGGGAATGGGGGAGGGTCGTCCATGTTGTATGGGGCAGAGCAAGGGTCGTCCAAGTCTGGAATGACCCGAAAGGGAGTTGGTTTAGGCTAGGATGGCTGGGGGATGGAGTGGCTAGGGCTAGAGGTGCATTGAAAGGGGGAAGTTGAATGGCAGAGGCGGTTTGGATTGGTTAGATTGCAAGTTTTAGGGGGAAGGCTACTGCAAAAAGGATTTTGGACGGGGGAGAAAAAGAGTTGCTACTATGAGGATATAAGGTTTATGAGGTAGGGGTTGTGGAGGGATGTGATGGCTATTTAGAGAGGAGAAATTGAAGTGGTTGTAGGTATGTTGGTGGCCGGTAAAGATGGGGCTAAGGGAAGGGGTGGGAAGCATGGAATAAAAAGAAATGAAAGGATACAAACCAAAGTGTCAGCACCTTGGGGTTTCATGGAGTCAGCACCACGAGAGATCTATAGATCCCGGCAAGAGAGTCCTCCAAAATCTGCGATGCCCACGATAGTTGCCCCACCTTCTTATTTATAATAAAACATGACTAATCCGATCTTGTTGGGAAAAACATCCTCTGGATTTATCTTACAAATTATGTAAAAGCGATTTCATCATCTAGGATTAATTACTCATGTTGTATAGTAAGGGTAATATGGTCATTAGATGTCCTATGATGTCACACTCTCATTAGGGTGCCAGAGACCAGTCCAAAAGAGTGCAAAATTCAGTTGAGTTAATTCTGCGTCGAATAGAAGTCGACGCAGCTTCGATTGAAAGTCGAAGTAACTTTGAATAGAAGTATGGATATCTCAGACTGGTAGTCGATGTATCAATTGAAGTCGACGCAACGTCGAAATGTATTCGACGCAGAAGGCAGAGTCAGTCAAAGCAACATTTGAAGTCGACGCAACTTCGAATTATATTCGACGCAGAAGTCGGAGTTCAATGTCTAGGTCTTCATCTCGACGGATACGTCGATAAGGACTCGACGCAACGTCGAAATCAGAGTTCACTTCAAAGCTGAGGAGGATTTCGAAGCAGCTTTTATTAGAACTCAGAGGTGCGTCGATAAGAAGGCAAAATTATTCGACACAACGTCGAATACAGACACAGATTTAAAATACTTCATGGAATCGATTCTGAAGCTTATTCAGAAGTTATAAATAGAATTTATTTGAATTCTAACGAGTCGTTCATGAACAATAATGATATATTTGGAATTTATTGAAAAGGATTTTGACAGGCTGTCAACATAAATAGAAAGAAAGCAATACTACCTCTTGGACATTCCTACTAGGGAAACAACAGAAGAGGAAAGTCATTCATCTCTATTCGACGAAAGAATAAGTATACAGAATTGAAAAGAGAACATCAACAATTATTCTACGGGTTTGCTCTCTAGCTTTCTCTTCTACAGAAAATATACTCGACAGATCTCTGTACAGGAACACACAAGGCTTCTTCTTCTTCCTCTGCAAGAAGCATATAGATTATACAAAGATCATCAACTGGTTCTGGGCTTACACAATCCTTGCATCTCTCTCTCAAGCAAGGATTCATTCTCTGAAGAAAAGATCCATAACACTAAGTGTTTTAATCCTCATTGACTGTTGCATGAGGATTCATTCAGAAGAACCATCTTCAACGTCTTCTCCTTCTTTACTCTATTTTTCTCTTTCTGTAAATCTGAGTAAAGAGTCCTAAGAATCTCTCTTCAAAGGATTCAGTGATTCAAGATCTCCTTACAAAAGATCTAGTCTTGGTTCAAGATCTCCCTCAAAAGATCTAGTCTTAGTTCTAAGAGTTTCCTTACAAAAAACTCAGACTCTGGTTCTAAGAGACTCCATATCAAAAGACTCATTCTCTGAATAGTGTATTCCTACCAAGGTGGTAGAAGAGTGGAGTACCCATATTTTGGGGAACCACTATAGATCTTGTCTTATCCGTGTTGTGCAAATTTATGTGTTGTCCCTTTATTTATTTCTGTTATTCTGTGTTTATTTTATTATAGTTGCATTTATGAATGCATAGTTGTTAGAACTATTATTGTTCTGTGCATATATTTTTGTGAAAAGTTTTAAAACTCTATTCACCCTCCCCCCTAGAGAATACTCAGAGCACTCACTGTGCACTTTCAATTGGTATCAGGGGGAGGTTGATCATAGAAAGGTTAACACCTTGATCAAAAGATCCTCTCACTCAAATTTCTATATTTTAAAAATATTTTAAGAAAATGAGTTCTAAAGACTATGCATCCACAAGACCACCAGTGTGTAATCTAAATAAGTGTACACTCTGAAAAGTCAGAATAAAGCTGTATATGAACTTTATTGATTAGAACATTTTTGATGTTATTTTGTCAGGTCCTCCAATCTCATACAGAAAAGATGCAAGTGGGATTGTGACGCATGAACTTATCCTTAAAGCTGAATGGACAAATGCTGAAAAGAAGGTGAAATCCTGTTATGCAAAGGCTATAAACATCTTGTTGTCAATGCCAGATGACATATTCCAAAAGGTGACTGATTGCAACTCAGCAAAGGAAATCTGGGAATCACTGTCTAGACTAGTTGAAGGTAGCTCAGATGAAAGAAAGGACAGGAAGTCTCTTCTCATATCCAAATATGAGAATTTTCAAAAGAAATCTGAAGAAAATGTTGTTGAGATGTATGAGAGATTCAGCATCATTATTAATGAGGTTAAGGAACTGGTTAAGAAGATCTCACTAACTGAGATTAATGACAAGCTTCTCATGTTGGGATTCAAGGATCTGGGTCATTAGAGAGTGCAGATGTCATAGAGAAATCTCCATTAATGTCTTACTAGGCAAGCTCAAGTCCTATGAGCTACTACTGAAGAGCAGAGCTGAGACTGAAGCAAAAGAGAAAGTCTCAACTCCAAAAAAAGGACTATAGCTCGAAAGGCAGCTAAAAGAGAGTCTTCTACTTCTGAAGAAGAGATGTTCAATCTCTTAGCCAGAAGATTCTGAGTCTTCTACTTCTGATGAAGATTCCAAAAGAAAAAAAAAGGAGCTCAAACAAACCAAGGTTTGATAAGACTCCAAAGTAGGAAGTAATCTGTTTTACATGCAGAAAACCAGGGCACATTGCCCCTGAATGTCCTGAAGAGCAAAAAGGCAAAAGCGGCAGCAAGAAAGAGCATAAGAAGAAGTCCTTTAGAAAGAAGGACAAGAAGAAGGGAAAAGGTTTCATAGCTGAAACCTGGAGTGACTCAGAATCTGAGTCAAGCTCCTCTTCTGAAAGTGATGAAGAGTCTGCTGAAGAATCCTGTCTGATGGCTTTGGAAGATTCAACTGAAGAAGACTAGGTATCTTTTTTTGATGAATTTGATTTTACTTCAGAAAATTTTAAGAATTGCTTTAAAGAATTCTGTTAAGATTATCTTAAGGTTCAAAAAGAAATTAACACAGTTAGGGAAGAACTATAAGATCTTAAAAAAGAAAATATGTACTATGTTAACTATGAGTTAAGAAATCAAATATATAAAAAGGAAACAGAGATAACTGAATTAATTAATGAAAATTCAACTCTAAAAGAAAAGCTTAAAAAGACAAAGGTCTTTGAAGAATCACTCAATGGGAGGAGTCAAAAGCTCAAGGATATCACAAAGAATCTCTCTATGAGATTTAGATATCTTGGTTTAGGAGCAAATCCATCCACCAGCACAGCAATCTCTAGCAAACCTGCCTGGGAAAATTCTATAGTATTCATTAGACCTAGTGAAAATCAATCTAATGAAAACATAAAATCTTGTGAAGAATTGAATAACAACTCCAATATGATCACTGTATTCAATAGGGTAAACATTGTTGATTAAAAAGGAATTTTAGGCAAGCACCTCATAGAAAATTCAATCAATAATCATCAGATTTTTAATAAAAAGAATTATGCGTCGAATAGAACTCGACGCAATTTTAAAGATGCATCGAATGCAACTCAACAGCTCTGTAAAGGTGGGATGCAGACAGTGAGTTTTAAGATGCTAGAAGAGTAGGAAATGGAGATTCTGGTTGTTGGCAGTTGTTCAAGTGTGGGTGTGCAGGTCCACTGAGAGTTTTGGGCAAATGGAGATCTCGTGGGAGGTGTTTGGAGGGGAAAGGAGGGCTTACTTTGTTGAAGACCAGGCGTGGGGCTTCTAGGAAGTAAAATCCTGGATGGAACTTGGAGTCTTAGTTTTTAAAGGCTCAAGGCGAACCAAGGCGCAAAGGGGCCTTGGAGCCTAGGCTCAAGGCGCAGGCGTGCGCCTGATGAGGGCAAGGCGCAACCACATCTATTTTAAGTAATCAAACATCAGTTCATTTTCTTGATTAGATTCTTCATCTATTCCACTAATTAATCATTAATTATTATCATTTATATCTCTTAAAAAATAGAATCAATACGGTCATTTGCATCATATCTAAGTCTCAATGCTCAATTATGTTTCAAAAACATTAAATCATGCAAAAATTATTGAGTTCTTACCTACAAAGCACGGATACGCCGAAAATAGGCGCGTACCCGTACCGGGTACGTTTCCGGTACGGGTACGCGTATGGTACGCTCGAATACGCTTTTTATCGCGATTTTAGGTTTTTGTCGGTTCATTTCATCCGCTCCCGCTCGCTGCTGCGCTCCCTCTCCCGGCGCTCCCTCTCCCGTTCACGTTGCTGCCGCTGTTCACGCGCTCCCTCTCCCGTTCACGCTGCCGCCGCTCCTGTTGCCGGTCACGCTGCTCCCGGCGCTCCCTCTCCCGTTCACGCTGCCGCCGCTCCTGTTGCCGGTCACGCTGCTCCCGGCGCTCCCTCTCCCGTTCACGCTGCCGCCGCTCACGATCGCTGTAAGTCTTCTTCTTCTTCTTCTTCTTCGCCGCTCCTGTTGCCGGTCAGCAGTTTTGTTTTTTAAACAGCAATTTCAGCAGTTCTTCTTCTCAATTTCAGCACAGTAATTTTCTTCAAATCAATTTCAGCATTCAGCAGTTTTTTAAACAGCAATTTCAGCAGTTCTTCTTCTCAATTTCAGCACAGTAATTTTCTTCAAATCTCAGCATTCACGCTGCCGCCGCTCCTGTTGCCGGTCAGCAGTTTTGTTTTTTAAACAGCAATTTCAGCAGTTCTTCTTCTCAATTTCAGCACAGTAATTTTCTTCAAATCAATTTCAGCATTCAGCAGTTTTTTAAACAGCAATTTCAGCAGTTTTTTATTGCAAATCAATTTCAGCGCAGTAGTTTTTTATTTTGCACAGAGCACAGCAATTTCAATTTCTTCACAACATTCACAGCAGTTTTTTATTCACATCAATTTTGCACAGCATTCTGATCACAGCAGCAATTTCTCCACAGCACTTCTTCTTCGCAGCAATTTCTGCACAGCATTCTGCACAGCACAGCACATCAATTTCAGTCTGCAATTCTTTACGGCAAATTTCTTTATAGCAATTTCTTTACAGCAAATTTCTTTATAGCAAATTTCTTGTGTTCTTGTTCTGTTTTAAAAATTATTATACTAACATTAATAAATTCTGTGGAGAAGTAGTGAATTATGTATTATTGTTTTTTCCGTCTTGTTCTTGTTACAGAAATTATGTCTCAATCACAATCTCCGATTAGTGTCACTGGTTCAACTTCTACCTCAGCAACAAGTAGATTTATTTCTGATGACGCAAACAAAGATGTTAGTGCGCCACTTTGGGATTATGTATCTCTTATCCATAGTAGAGAAGTTGGTGGCGGAAACAGAAAATGGAAATGCAACTTTTGTGAGATAGAATTCAGCGGCTCGTATTCTAGAGTAAAAAGTCACTTGCTTAAAATACCGGGGAATGGTATTAGGGTATGCCCAAAGGTAACCCAAGAGTATTTGAAGGAGCTTCAAAAAGTGGTTTCTATATCAGAAGAAAAATGCAAACCAGCTCCCAAGGTATTGTCGTTTCGTAATGCAAGTCAAGCTTCTCAATTAGTTGAGGAAACCAAAAAAAGAAGAGGTGGACCTATTGATATGGCTTTCCAAAATAAAGCTAGAGATGAGTTAAGGAGTCACATAGCTAGAATGTTTTATTCTGGTGGTTTGCCATTTCACCTAGCTAGAAATCCATATTATGTTAGTTCCTATAAATTTGCTGCAAACCATAATCTTGATGGATTTGTTCCTCCTGGATACAATGCTCTAAGAACTACACTCTTGCAAAAAGAGAAATCAAATATCACTAGAATGCTTCAGCCAATTAAAGATACTTGGCCACAAAAGGGAATCAGCTTAGTTAGTGATGGTTGGACAGATGCTCAAAGAAGACCCTTGATTAATTTTATGGCGGCCTCCGAGGATGGTCCTATTTTTTTAAAGGCAGTTGATGCATCCGGAGAGTACAAGGATCGTCATTATATGGCAAAATTGATGATTGAAGTCATTAATGAAGTTGGTGCCGAAAATGTTATTCAGGTTATCACTGATAATGCGCCGGTGTGTAAGGCAGCAGGAGCAATTGTGGAGGCACGATTCCCACATATTTTTTGGACACCTTGTGTGGTGCATACCCTAAATCTAGCATTAAAAAATATTTGTGCTGCTAATAATACAGATCGCTGTGCAACGGTTAGAGAACAATGCGGATGGATAACTCAAGTGGCCAATGAAGCTCAATCAATCAGAACTTTCATAATGAATCATCAATACAGGTTGAACATGTATAACTCGTTTGTCTCACTCAAGTTACTTGCAGTTGCGGAAACCCGATTTGCTTCAACTATAGTGATGTTGAAGAGGTTTAAACTTGTGAAGATGGGTTTGCTTAATATGGTTGGATGTCCCGAATGGACTACATATAGAGTTGATGATGTTGAGAAAGCCTTGGAAGTTAAAAATATTATATATAATGACAAATGGTGGGATGATGTTGAGAAAATTCTTGATATAACAAGACCCATATATGATATGCTTAGGGTTTGTGATACAGACAAACCTAACCTTCATTTGGTATATGATATGTGGGATTCAATGATCGAGAATGTGAAGATTGAAGTATATAGACATGAAAAGTTAACGGACTTGGAAGATCATTGCCCTCTTTATGAGGCAATTTATAATGTCCTCGTTGATCGGTGGACCAAGAGTTGCACACCACTACATTGTATGGCTCATTCTCTTAACCCAAGGTATTTTTTTTTGCATATTTCAGTCTTAACATTTATTATGATTTATTTATTTACTTTGTGTTTTTATTTGTAGGTATTATAGTCGGGAATGGCTTGAAGGAGGGCCAAATAGGGTTGCTCCGAATACGGATGAGGAGATTTCCTTGGAGAGGAATAAATGTTTGAGAAGATATTTTCCTGATGTGTTGGAGAGGAATATAGTCATCAACGAATTCTCTAGGTTCACGGGGCTTGGTCAAGCTTTTAGTGAGCCAGATAGTTTGGAGAGTAGAGCTTCATTATTGCCCAAAGATTGGTGGGGTTACTATGGAACTTCAGCACCAAAATTGCAAAAGATTGCTTTGAAGCTTCTAGGTCAACCTTCTTCATCTTCCTGCTGTGAAAGAAATTGGAGCACATACTCATTCATTCACTCATTAAGAAGAAATAAAATACTACCACAACGAGCTGATGATTTGGTGTATGTGCATAGTAATCTACGCCTACTCTCGAGAAGAAATGAAATCTACGGTAAAGGGAGAAGTCAAATGTGGGATATAGGAGGAGATGCTTGGGCAAATCCTTTTGATGGAGTTGGCATGCTTGCAATTGCCAACTTGTCTTTAGATGAGCCAGAAATTGAAGATGCATTGATCTCCAACAATACTGAGGATGATGAAGAAAATGAGTGATGGATAGGCCGTACTTCATTCTATGATTATGAACATTTATAATTTATGTCTAAGAACTTCATTCTATGTATTAATTATGATTTTGTATTTCAATTGACTATTTATGCTTCTTGTTTTATTGTTTTGAGAATTTATAATTGTATTTGTGATATATATATGTATTTATTTATTATATTTAATACAACGTATCCCGCCGTACCCGTATCCTTGTTTTTAAAATTTGCCGTACCGCCGTACCGGATACGTATCGTACCCGGTACCCGTACCCGTACCGGTGCTTCTTAGGTTCTTACATTATTTCTTTCATTATTCTGGAAAAAAAAATTTACAACAGAAATCTCACCCAGGCGTGTCTTTAATACTCCAAAGGCGCACGAAGGCGCAAACTTATGAGCATGGTGAGCCTTGAGCCTGAGGCGCGTCTTTAACAACATAGTTGGGAGTGCATGCCTTGGGAGGGTGGGGAAAGAAGCCAGGAATTCTGCCTGGATGGGGAGGAAGGTTCGGCTGGGTGGAAACTGCAAAAAATGGGCAGTTACTACTCTGAATATACAGTGACAGTAGGGTATTAGGCAAATTTTGTTGGGTTTAGGTAGAGATTAGAGTAAATTGGTGGTGAAGATGGAGGAATAAGGCTAGTCCGCACTTGGGAGAGTGGTTTCCAATAGCTAGGAGTGGTGGTAGAGGGGACTTGGGCGATTACGGATATAAATGGCAGTGGTAAATGATGGTTGTGGGTAGTTTTAGATAGTTATTTGTCGGAAGGTAGTTATGGGTAATGGTAAAGGTAATTACCTTGCCTTCGGCACTAAGGATCCGTGAAATTGGCATTGTAGGATGACCACGAGAACTCAAAATTTCTTTCCAAAATCTGTGATCCTCTGAAATTGACATCTAAAATCCATTATATAGGCAACGAACGGCTATGATTGGATGATACAAAACATACATGAAATTGCGTAAAATAGAAAACATAAAAATATCTCGTCATCGCTCTGAACGCAACTAAAGACTTGTTGGATCATCCATCTAATGATCCTAACTCCGCCTCCCGTGTAAGTACACTCAGGAGGGTTTCTATAAGGATCGGCTCGCCATTGCAATGTGATCTCCAACTACTTATATGAGAATTCTGTTAATAAATGTCATTGTACTATATAGCTGAATAATTTCATCAGTGAGCATTGATTTTGAAACTTCAGTATATTGTATTTTATTTGTCAAAACAAAATATGTGTAGGGTTGAGATGAGGAGTGGGAGGTAGGAGAGGGGTGGGAGGTAGGATAGGGATGGCTGGTAGCAGTTGAATTCAAGTCTTTATTGTATTATTGTTTAAATACCCGCTTAAGGGTAGTTTTGTCCTCGTTATTTTTTGGTTTTATCCCTTACTCTATATATATGAGTAAGGGGTTGGTTTAATATAATTATCACGATTACTCCCTCTTCAACTTGGTATCAGAGGAAGAAAATCGTGCCCTAGCCGCGCTACGTCTGCACCTCTTCGATCGACGCCGCTGCTGCTTCGCTCTTCACCGTCGTTGCCTCTCTCTCACGCCTTCACCATCATTTTGAGAGTCCCCCGTGGCCTTTCTCGCTTCCGTCCATGCGTATCCTAGCCGACGCCCGTGATGCTGGTCGCTAGGGACGCCGCTAGCCAATGCTTTTGCCACTGCCGCGGATCCAAGGAGTTGTGTTTTGTCGCTGATTTCCAATGCTCTGCTCGCTGAGTTCTACTATTGCCGCTGTTTTTCGGCTGCTGCTGTCTTCCGCAGACCTGCCGCTGATTTTTCGCAGATCTGCCGCTGCTTTCAGCCGTGTTTTGCCGCTGTTTTTACGTTGTTTTCCCTGTGTTCTGCTGCGATATGCCTGCCGCTGTCTACTATCTGCCGTTGTCGATATGTCTGTTGTCTGATCTCTCTGTCTCTGTCTTCTGTTTTCCGCTGTCTATTGTTACTCATGGATGATTTGTCTGCCGCCAGTGACTCTACTTCACCAAGTTTGGTAACCCCCCGGATGAGCGACCCTCAACGTCCTCCTGTACATTCAGGGTCCCTAAAGATCACCATGGTTCCCTTGGATGGGACCAATTATTTGGAATGGTCTCGTGCTGCTCAGCATGTCATTCGGAGTCATCAGCTGTTTGGATACATCGATGGGACGAAGGTGGCTTTCTGTGGTTGATCCTACCTGGCCTCGATGGGACTCAGAAAATTCCCTGGTTGTATCCTGGCTCCTTCACTCTATATCCCCGAAGGTGTACAGGAGCTATATGTTGATGGACTCTGCCTACAAGATCTGGACTCGGGCACGAGAGACGTACTCTCAGATTGGCAGTTCCACTCAGACGTACGAGCTGACACGGTGTATGCTGGAGCTTCGTCAGGGAACCATGACGGTGTCCTCCGACTTCTCTGAGTTCGAACGCATCGCACAGGAATTGGATTACTTTGATCAGTTTACCCCTGCCTGTACTGCCGATGCAGTCCAGTTGCAGAAACGAGACGAACGATTTCGTCTACACGTGTTTCTGATGGGGTTGAGCATGGACTTGGACATGGTTCGCACAATTATTCTTCACCGCTCTCCCCTTCCTTCTCTTCGGGAGGCGTTCAACATGGTTCTTGGTGATGAAGACCGTCGAAGGTCCCTCATCACTGCACCTTCTCCAGATCGTTCTGCCTTGACCAGTATTGGTCGTGGAGGCTCCAACAATACTAGTGGAGTTCCGACCTGTGATCACTGTGGTCGTAGGGGACACACTCGGGACGGTTGCTTCAAACTTCATCCTCATCTTATTCCACCTGGATACAGCTGTGGTCGTGGCCCTGGCCGTGGTCGTGGTTCAGGACGTGGGGGATATCGTCCGACTGGTTCTCGTTCTCACGATGCTGCTTTCTCCACCTGAGGTGCTTGACGACCATCAGGGTCAGTCACCAGGACATTTCACCACATCGGAATTGGACGTTCTCCGCCGTCTTCTGCATTCACAGTTTGATGCTTCACAGAGTGTTATCTCTACTTCTTTTGCCACTGCTGCCATGCCCAGTGCCAATGTCGTTGCCACTCCTCTGTCTGAATGGATTATTGACTCCGGAGCCACCGATCACATGACCGGCTCCTCCTCAGGTTTTTCCTCCTACACTCCCCCTGTCAGGTAAAGACAAGGTCATTTCTGCTAATGGCACTTTGTCCCCCATTGCTGGGAAAGGAACCATTTCCTGTTCCTCCTCTTTGTCTTTTTCGTCTGTCTTACATATACCGTATTTTCCTCGCAATCTTCTGTCTATTAGCAATCTTACTCGGTCTCTTAACTGCTATGTAATATTTTTTCCTGATTTGTGTGTTTTCCAGGAACTGGGTACGAAATAGACCATTGGCAGTGGTAGCAATCGTGGTGGCTTGTACTATCTGGATGCCTCCCAACCGTCTCTTGCTCTCTCATCTTCTGTTGTTACTGCTGCTGATGCTCGACGCTGGCACTTGCGTCTCGGGCATCCCTCTCCTGTTTATCTTTCAAAAGTGTTTCCTGCTTTATCGCATCTTGTTAAAACTTTAAAATGTGATGTTTGTGATATGACCAAACATGTTCGACATTCTTTTTCCAATGTTTCTTCTCCTAGTACTACCCATTTTGTTATTATACACTCTGATGTTTGGGGACCTTCCCATGTGGTTTCTTTAAATGGATATTGTTGGTTTGTTACTTTTATAGATTGTTTTTCTCGCACTGCGTGGGTTATCTTTTAAAGAAAAAAAATGAGGTGTTTTCTGTCTTTCAAGCCTTCCATAAAATGGTGCAAACCCAGTTCCATGCTACTATTCGTGTTCTTCGTAGCGATAATGGGGGGGAATACGATGATCGTGGAGCGTTTGGATCGTACCTCACGAGTCATGGAATTATTCACCAAACTACTTGTGTCTACACCTCCACCCAAAATGGTGTCGCTGAACGGAAAAACCGGCATCTCCTTGATGTTGCCCGGGGCCTTCTCCATACCATGCATCTCCCAAAATCATATTGGGGTGATGTTATCCTAACTGCCACTCATCTTATCAGTCGTCTTCCCTCCCGGGTTATAGATTTTTCTACTCCTCTAACTCGTCTCTCTGCGCCTTCCGTTGTTCATACTGCTCACCTTCCACCCCGCGTGTTCGGGTGTGTTTGTTTTGTTCACGTTCATCAGCCTCATCGTGACAAGCTTGATCCTCGGGCTCTACGTTGCGTCTTCATTGGTTACTCTGCCACCACTAAGGGGTACCGGTGCTACCACCCTCCTTCCAGACGTGTCTTCTGTACCATGGACGTGACGTTTCGTGAGGAGGAATCTTACTATGTAGATTCGCCTCACACCGTTCGTCAGGGGGAGAATTGTAACAACCCTTGTTTTAAAACTTATAATAATAATAATAATAATAATAACAATAAACCCCCCTCTTTTCCCTCCTCTATTAATCCCGAGCCAGCCCCCCTATATCCCGATCCCTCCCCGGTCCAGGTCTCCCGCAAGCCTACGCTCGATCCCGCCTCAGCCGCAAAGCCGCAGCCCTATTCCTCTCCCGATCCCACTCCAGCGCATTCGTTCGCCGCCGACGCTCCCTCCAGCGCCTCCAGCCGCCGTCGACGCCCCCTCCAGCGCCTCCAGCCGCCGCCGACGACCCCTCCTGCGCCTTCTCCTCCTGTCGTGGCCGCCGCTTCCCGCCTAGGTCGACGCCAACGACTCTGCAGCCTTCCTCCTCGTTTCCTCCGGGCCATTTTCTCCTCTTCTCCAAGGGCAGCAGCCATTTATCCCTCTCCCTCTCCGTCTTGGCCGGCGATTTGCGAGGGGGACATCTAGGGTTTCTCGATTCACCCTCCACTCGGATTTTTGAGCCCGGATACGGTTCCCTTGGGTAAGAACGCCTCTCCATCCCTCGATTCAGAGATTTAATAATTTTTGCATGTTGGCTTTGTACCCTAATCGTCGAAATTACGTCAATCCTTCGCGTATGCGTCGTCCAATCGGCTAATTTTGCATTCTTATGATTATTTCTCCGGTACCGCTCGTCGTGTTGGTGGTGGAATCTCTGAAACCCCCTCCGATTTAGGGTTTCTGTCACTCAAGCACCGCCAAGGCCCCGATCCGCCGAGGGATCTCCGCTCCCCTCATCCTTGAGGGAGGTAAATTGCTAACCTGCTCTTGAGTTAGTTTTTGCAAAATAACCGCCTTGCTAGCGTATGGTTTTCTGTTGTCACGTATCAATTATTGTCTGCGATTATTCCTGAACAGGTTCAATAGTGCCTTTGACTTTGCTTGCGCCGCCTAGCTGCCGCTAGTAGTTCCTGCTTCACCTTAAGGCAAGTGGAGAAATTCTCTCTCGCTTGCAAACAAGAAATTAATTTCTTTTACTGGTTTTCTAAATTATTATCAATATCTGATAGCATAAGCACTATTACTCGCGAGCATGTCGCGTTGTGATAGGAATCTCCTCGGAAAAACATGAAACCCTTAGGTCTTGAGTGTTATAAGCGAATCGTGGAAAACTAGGTTTTTAGGTGGTGCAACGTCTTGCTTGCATGGTCACGGTGAGCATGGAATACTCTTATTCTGGTAAGCCTTACACTTGGACTTGAGTGTGAACCATGTGTGCCCACTATAAACACCTACGTTTTTCATAGATAACAGCTTATGTCGTGCAAAATACTTGTTTAGGCTATACTCCGGAGTAGGCTAATATTTCTAGATAGTTTCAGCTTGTTTCAGTTACCTGCCTGTTTCACTAGCCTGTTTTAAGAGTTAATTGGTACTTTAGAATTATTTCTGCTTGTACTTAAAATTTCAGCTTGTTTTCTATTATTTTCTTGTTCTGAGGCATTTTCCTTCTATTTGGATTTGCCTTAGAGTTCGTGACCGCGCCGTCTGCTCCCTGAGTCTTCTTCGTTCAGCTGCAGTTTTGCTTGGAGGTTCTTTTTTTGATTACTGTGTCAGCAGGTTCTATGTATTTGTTTCAGTACTGTTGGATCTACTTTTCTTGTATTAGTTATTGTCAGCCATTTTCTCTGGTATTGTGGACAACTCTTAGGGTGTTCTCGCTTGTATCAAATCATTTTACTTATAGCATTTTACTATTGTGACCCATTACATGTTCATCATTTCAGTATAATGTATGACATCTGATTTTAATGAAAATGCATAGTTTTAACCTTTCATTGTGGCTTCCGCATGCTTATAAAATATACTAATTTCTTTTCAAAGTAATATATTCAAAACTTTTGTAGCATTTCTGTTTTCGCCTTTGCAGGCATGGGTTCCTGTTCGCTCATGCCTGTGGCATCACGGCCTGCCCGAAGTGCGCTCTGACTCTTGTCGAGACGGGTCGTGACAGTTGGTATCAGAGGGAGGTTGAGCATCTAAAGATAAAATATTTTAAAATTTTCATATATTTTGAAATCTATTATATAAATATACGTGCATGCATCATTTCCTCACTCACTTTGTCGTTGTCTGTTGTTTGAAGCTGAAACACGCACACACTCACTCATAAGCATGAGTAGTATGCGTACAAATGTTAATGGAGTATGGGCAAACTTAACATTTATATGCATATGAATTTCCACTAGGATATACACCGCTTGCGAATATTAAATTATATGGGCGGTTTAATATTTTCAAGTGCGCTGACATTAGAATCATCATGCGCGTGACATGTAAGTGATATGGGCGCTTAACATGGCATGCGTATCCATACATAAACATTCTTAAGGATACATTGTAGGAATAAATACATTGCATGCATGACATAACTCATTGCACGAGTGTTAAGCTAAGAGCAACAGATGACGATTGTACACACATGGATTTTTTTCAAATCATTTTTCTATCGCACGCGATCTTATCGTCGCATTTGCACTTGCATGATTACCACCTAGAGTTGTCCACTGAAAATGCTGTAACTATTACATGATTTACGTATTCAACAGTATTAGAATGCTAGAACCTGTAGTCTCAATCCTCTAAGCTTAGCCTGACTGTTTCTCTTACTTGACTCTTTTGTGTTTCTTTCTAGATGGCTTCGAAGCGATCGCAACGCAAGCGGGCTACCTCTTCAGCGGGAGGAACGTCTGGAGATGCCACTGCCCAGCTGATGAGGCAGATTCTGGAACGTCTCACCCGCCTGGAAGGGGATCGTCAAACTCCTGACCCAGCCCTTGGTTCCGGCAGTGCAGGGACAGCTGCAGTGACTAACTCTACTGCCCTTCCTGGAGCCACCCCTCCTGCAACTGATTCTGGGACCGGCTCGTCTGCCGTCACCTTGGTTCCCCCGCTCGTGCCAAGCCTGCCTGCCCCGCCAGTGGCAATGGCAGATACTCTTGCATTCAAGAGGCTGAATCCGCCGTCTTTCGATGGCAATCGAGACTTCTTCGTGATCACTGAATGGATCTCCCAGATGGAGAAGCATTTCGAGTATGCTGGAGTTCCCGAGACCCAGAAGGTCCTCCTTGCGGCCTATCAATTGTCTGAGGATGCTTATACTTGGTGGCTCCAGCGCCGCAGCCTCCCTGATTCTGCCACCTTATCTTGGAGACAGTTCAAGGATGCCCTTATGGAGAACTTCCTCTCTTCCGTGGAACGAGACAAGTTAGCTGAGAAGTTCCTGTCCCTTCAGCAGACTGGTAGGACAGTGACCGAGTACGCGAGAGAGTTCTCCCGCCTTTCCCTCCTTGCTCCGGAGTTCGTACCGGATGAAGGCAAAAAGATTAGCCGTTTCGTGAAGGGGCTCCATCATGACTTCCGCCAGCTTGTGGTAGCTCATGGCGCCACCACCTACGCGGAGACCGTGGGAGCCGCCTTGCACGTGGAAGCTATTGAGTTGGATCGTTCTGCCAAGAAAGCTCAGCATGGAACAAGCAATGCCGCCGCATCCGACCTCAAGCGCAAGGATGCTCCAGCTCAGCAGCAAGGCTCCAGGATCCAAAGAGGTGTGTGCCTTCTGCCACAAGGTGGGCCATGTCGCCCAAGTCTGCCGCTCCCTCCTGAAGAAGCAGAAGATGGCTACTCCTGCGCAGCAACCTCAGATGACACTTGCCTCTGCTGCCTCCGTCTGTGCTTTCTGCAAGAGATCGGGCCACTTGGTAAAGGACTGCCGCCGCAAGCAGAAGGCCTGTTTCAAATGTGGACAGGTTGGGCAACCTCATGTTCGACTGTCCCATAAAGGATAGCCCGATCCCCGCTCAACCTCTGCAAGTTATCCCCGGAGCTCAGGGCAGAGCTGTGTTGAACGTCGTCACTCAGGGCGAGGCGCTCGCATCCACCGACGTCATCTCTGGTACGTTTTGTGTAGAATTTTAAATTTTTCTGCATTCTTAAATCTGACTTGTCTTAGTCGAACAAACTTGCTATGCTTTATGTTTTCCTTTTTAGGAAGTTTTAGGGTCAAGAATAAGTGGATGAAAATCTTATTTGACTCCGGTGCATCGCACTCTTTTATCGCCCGCCGCATCGTGGACCTTTATAGTTGGCATACTTCGCCACTTGAGGTTCCTTTTAAGATTTCTGTACCCGGTCATCTGCATCTCTCAACCAGAGGCGTTCTCAATTGCCCGATCCTGCTTGGAGAATTGCTAGTCGTCGCCGATCTCATAGTTTTGGATATGACGGAGTTCGACGTAATCCTGGGAATGAATTGGTTGGTCGCGTATCGAGCAAAGCTGGACTGTGTGGCAAAGAGGGTCAATCTCAGCATTAATGGCAAGGAATACAGCGTTCATGTTCAGACCCGCAGTCACCTGAAGGTAATCACTGTTGTACGAGCCACTCGACTTCTTAGCCAAGGATGTTCTGTCTGCTTCGTTTATGCTTCGCACTCGGATGCTATCTCTCCTAAACTCGAGTCTATTTCCGTTGCTTCGGAGTTTCCTGACGTGTTTCCCGCCGAATTGTCTGGGATGCCTCCTGATCGAGATGTGGAGTTCTGTGTTGATGTAGAGCCTGGGACGCGCCCCATATCTAAAGCTCCTTACCGCATGGCACCGCGTGAGCTAAAAGAACTCAGATCGCAGTTAGACGAATTGCTTGAGCGTGGGTACATTCGCCCTAGCTCGTCACCTTGGGGAGCTCCTGTACTCTTCGTGAAAAAGAAGGATGGATCCATGAGATTGTGCATCGACTACCGAGATCTTAATAAGGTGACCATCAAGAATAAGTACCCCCTTCCGCGGGTGGATGATTTATTCGATCAACTTAAGGGCAGTACAGTCTTTACAAAGATAGATCTCAGATCGGGCTACCATCAGCTGAAGATCAAGGACTCCGACGTCCCCAGAACGGCCTTCCGGACTCGGTATGGTCATTTCGAATTTTTGGTGATGTCTTTCGGGTTGACTAACGCCCCTTCTGCATTCATGGACATGATGAACCGTGTCTTTCGTGAGTACCTGGACAAGTTTATCATCGTCTTCATTGATGATATCTTGGTCTACTCCAAGACCCGCGAGGAGCATGCAGCGCATCTTAGACTCACTCTCTCCACCCTTCGTCAGCATCAGCTTTATGCAAAGTTGGCAAAATGTGAGTTCTGGCTGGATCGTGTTGCCTTCTTAGGCCACGTCATTTCAGGGGATGGACTTTCTGTTGATCCTGCCAAGATTTCCGTAGTTATGGACTGGAAGCGACCTTCTACCCCTACCGAGATCCGCAGTTTCCTTGGTCTGGCTGGCTATTACCGACGCTTCGTCAAGGGTTTTTCCTCTCTTGCTGCCCCCCTGACTCGACTAACTCAAAAGCATGTTAGATTCGAGTGGTCAGATCAGTGCGAGCAGTCCTTTTCTGAGTTGAAGCAACGTCTGTGTTCAGCGCCTGTTTTAGCTCTTCCGTCAGAAGGGTTAGACTTTTCAGTTTACACTGACGCTTCCGGAGTTGGTTTGGGTTGTGTCCTGATGCAGGATGATCGTGTTATTGCTTATGGGTCGAGGCAGTTGAAGGTTCACGAACGCAACTACCCCACTCATGATCTGGAGTTCGCTGCAGTGGTGTTTGCTCTGAAGCTTTGGCGTCATTATCTCTATGGCGTGAAGTGTCACTTTTTCACCGACCACCAGAGTTTAAAGTACATCTTTGTTCAGAAGGACCTCAATCTTCGTCAGAGGCGTTGGCTCGAGTTCGTGGCAGATTATGACTTGCAGCTCACATATGTTCCTGGTAAAGCCAATTCAGTGGCAGATGCGTTGAGCCGGCATGCCTCCGTAGCCGCTTGTGCACCCATGTCAGCTATTCTAGCAGCCTTGATTGATGATCTCGATCGAATGGATATATCCATCGCGCCAGAAGGTCATGAAGAGGTTCCCGTTCCGTTATGGGTAGAGCAGGTGAAGGATTTACAGCCATCTGACCCCGCGCTCCAGCGCATCCGCCGACAGGTTGAACTTGGGACTCTTCCGGATTTCTCTATCTCTGACAATGTTCTGCGTTTTCGAGGCCGCCTCTGTATTCCTGATGTTCCTGAATTGCTCGATAGTATTTGCCGGGAAGCTCACGAGTCTCGCACATCTGGTCATCCAGGCAACAATAAAATGTATCATGACTTGAAGCAAATCGTTTGGTGGCCTGGTATGAAGAATTTCATAGCTCGCTTCATCTCTCGATGTCTGACGTGCCAGAAGGTGAAAGCTCAGCGTCAGCGTCCTGGTGGTCTTTTGCAGCCCTTGTCTATCCCTGAATGGAAGTGGGAAGATGTCTCTATGGACTTCATCACGGGTTTACCCCGTACTCCGAGAGGGCATGATGCGATTTGGATCATAGTGGACCGCATGACGAAAGTGGCTCACTTCATCCCGTACAAGGAAGGTCACTCTACTGAAAAGATGGCCCGGATCTATGTCTCTGAGATAGTTAAACTTCATGGGATTCCTCTGCGGATTGTCTCTGATCGTGACTCGAGGTTCGTTTCGCACTTTTGGAAGGGTTTTCAGCAAGCTTTGGGTACCGAGCTCAACCTGAGCACCGCTTATCATCCAACTACCGATGGGCAGACCGAAAGGGTTAATCAGATTCTTGAAGACATGCTTCGGTGTTATATTCTGGACTTCAAGGGAGCTTGGGATGAGCACCTACCGTTGGTTGAGTTCGCCTACAACAATAGCTATCAGGAAAGCCTCAAGATGGCCCCCTTCGAAGCATTGTATGGGCGTCGTTGTAGAACTCCTCTCTATTGGTCAGAAGTTGGTGAGAAGGTGGTGTTGGGCCCTGAGTTACTTCAGGAAATGGAAGAAGCCACCAAGAAGACTCGTCTTCAGCTCAGTCGTGCCATTGAAAGACAGAGGAAGTATACTAATCAGCGTCGCCGTCCGTTGGAGTTTGCAGTAGGTGATCAGGTGTTCTTGAAGGTTTCTCCTACTCCTGGGGTGAAACGGTTTGGTCGCCATCATAAGCTCAGCCCGAGATTTGTGGGGCCGTACATCATCTCAGAGCGTGTTGGAGGATCTGCTTATCGTTTGGAGTTGCCAGATTCGTTGTCCGGTGTTCATGATGTTTTCCATGTCAGTCAGCTCCGGAAATACATCAATGATCCTAATCATGTTCTTGAGGAAATCCCGGTGGTTCCTGAAGCTAATTTGTCTTATCCGATTGAGCCCGCCAAGATAGTGGAATACCAAGAGCGCAAGCTTCGAAAGAGGACCATTCCTATGGTGAAGGTACTTTGGATGCATGGCAAGTCTGAGGAGTTCACTTGGGAGCTCGAAGCTGACATGCGTAGCAAGTATCCACACCTTTTCTCCTGATCCTGGTATGTCTCCGCTCTTGTTCCTCTCTCTATTTAAGTGCCTTTTCAGTTAGTTCTCTTGACTTGAATTGCAAACCTTGTTGGAATGAATGTCACCCTAATCTTCGCCATAAGAGAATTCTCAGAAGTTTCGGGACGAAACTTTCTAAGTAGGGGAGAATGTAACAACCCTTGTTTTAAAACTTATAATAATAATAATAATAATAATAACAATAAACCCCCCTCTTTTCCCTCCTCTATTAATCCGGAGCCAGCCCCCCTATATCCCGATCCCGCCCCAGTCCAGGTCTCCCGCAAGCCTACGCTCGATCCCGCCTCAGCCGCAAAGCCGCAGCCCTATTCCTCTCCCGATCCCACTCCATCGCCGCCGACGCTCCCTCCAGCGCCTCCAGCCGCCGCCGACGCCCCCTCCAGCCGCCGCCGACGACCCCTCCTGCGCCTTCTCCTCCTGTCGTGGCCGCCGCTTCACGCCTAGGTCGACGCCAACGACTCTGCAACCTTCCTCCTCGTTTCCTCCGGGTCATTTTCTCCTCTTCTCCAAGGGCAGCAGCCATTTATCCCTCTCCCTCTCCGTCTTGGCCGGCGATTTGCGAGGGGGACATCTAGGGTTTCTCGATTCACCCTCCACTCGGATTTTTGAGCCCGGATACGGTTCCCTTGGGTAAGAACGCCTCCCCATCCCTCGATTCAGAGATTTAATAATTTTTGCATGTTGGCTTTGTACCCTAATCGTCGAAATTACGTCAATCCTTCGCGTATGCGTCGTCCAATCGGCTAATTTTGCATTCTTATGATTATTTCTCCGGTACCGCTCATCGTGTTGGTGGTGGAATCTCTGAAACCCCCTCCGATTTAGGGTTTCTGTCACTCAAGCACCGCCAAGGCCCCGATCCGCTGAGGGATCTCCGCTCCCCTCATCCTTGAGGGAGGTAAATTGCTAACCTGCTCTTGAGTTAGTTTTTGCAAAATAACCGCCTTGCTAGCGTATGGTTTTCTGTTGTCACGTATCAATTATTGTCAGCGATTATTCCTGAACAGGTTCAATAGTGCCTTTGACTTTGCTTGCGCCGCCTAGCTGCCGCTAGTAGTTCCTGCTTCACCTTAAGGCAAGTGGAGAAATTCTCTCTCGCTTGCAAACAAGAAATTAATTTCTTTTACTGGTTTTCTAAATTATTATCAATATCTGATAGCATAAGCACTATTACTCGCGAGCATGTCGCGTTGTGATAGGAATCTCCTCGGAAAAACATGAAACCCTTAGGTCTTGAGTGTCATAAGCGAATCGTGGAAAACTAGGTTTTTAGGTGGTGCAACGTCTTGCTTGCATGGTCACGGTGAGCATGGAATACCCTTATTCTGGTAAGTCTTACACTTGGACTTGAGTGTGAACCATGTGTGCCCACTATAAACACCTACGTTTTTCATAGATAACAACTTATGTCGTGCAAAATACTTGTTTAGGCTATACTCCGGAGTAGGCTAATATTTCTAGATAGTTTCAGCTTGTTTCAGTTACCTGCCTGTTTCACTAGCCTGTTTTAAGAGTTAATTGGTACTTTAGAATTATTTCTGCCTGTACTTAAAATTTCAGCTTGTTTTCTATTATTTTCTTGTTCTGAGGCATTTTCCTTCTGTTTGGATTTGCCTTAGGGTTCGTGACCGCGCCGTCTGCTCCCTGAGTCTTCTTCGTTCAGCTGCAGTTTTGCTTGGAGGTTCTTTTTTTTATTACTGTGTCAGCAGGTTCTATGTATTTGTTTCAGTACTGTTGGATCTACTTTTCTTGTATTAGTTATTGTCAGTCATTTTCTCTGGTATTGTGGACAACTCTTAGGGTGTTCTCGCTTGTATCAAATCATTTTACTTATAGCATTTTACTATTGTGACCCATTACATGTTCATCATTTCAGTATAATGTATGACATCTGATTTTAATGAAAATGCATAGTTTTAACCTTTAATTGTGGCTTCCGCATGCTTATAAAATATACTAATTTCTTTTCAAAGTAATATATTCAAAACTTTTGTAGCATTTCTGTTTTCGCCTTTGCAGGCATGGGTTCCTGTTCGCTCATGCCTGTGGCATCACGGCCTGCCCGAAGTGCGCTCTGACTCTTGTCGAGACGGGTCGTGACAAGAATGAGCTTATTGACTCGGTGCCTCTCCCTCTGATTCCTCATATTACTGCCACGCCTTCAGCTCCTACACCCCCTTCACCTATTCCTGCCACTCGTTCAGCTCCTCCTACACCTCCATCACCTACATACCCCTTGTCACCTATCCCTACGTCGTTTTCCCCTACATACCACAATCTGCCCCTCATCTCTCCTCTTCCTCATATATATCGTCGTCGACAAACAGGTGAACAGTCCTCCGTGATTCCGTCGCTGCCGGTGCCGTCTTTGGACTCAGATTCTGATGCTGATCTGCATATTCCCCTTACTGTTCTAAGAGGTAAAGTTGTGTGTACTAATCACCCTATCTCAAATCATGTTGCTTATGGTCATCTTTCCCAGCTTCATCAGGGTTTTATATCCTCCTTGTCCATGATCGTTATCCCTAAGACGTGGTCGGAGGCACTTGGCACTCGGGCATGGGCTCATGCAATGGAGGAGGAAATGTCAGCTTTGGAGAAAAATCACACATGGGACGTCACCCCTCTTCCTCCTGAAAAGAAAGACATTGGTTCTAGATGGGTGTTCTCTGTCAAGCAAAATCAGGATGGCAAAGTTGAGCGGTGCAAAGCCCGCTTGGTGGCTCGCGGTTACACTCGGACTCAAGAGTCGACTACCAGGAGACATTTGCCCCTGTTGCGAAGATGGACACTGTTCGTGTTATTCTATCTTGTGCGGCATGCTTGGGCTGGGATCTTCATCAACTGGACGTCAAAAATGCCTTCCTGTATGGTGACCTCGATGAAGAAGTTTACATGACCTTTCCCCCAGGATTTGTGAAGAAGGGGCAAGAAAGCCTTGTATGTCGCCTAAGGAAGTTCCTCTACGGGTTGAAGCAGTCCCCCAGGGCTTGGTTTGGCAGGTTCCACAAGGCTATGGTCAAGTTTGGATATCAACAAGGACATTCTGATCATACCCTCTTCGTCGGGAAAAATGAAGGGAAGATTATCATTCTTATTGTATATGTGGACGACTTGTGATCACTGGGGATGACTCAGATAAAATCTCGAAGCTGAAAGCCCTCCTGTCTGCGGAGTTTGAAGTAAAGGACCTGGGAAGGCTCTGCCACTTCCTGGGAATTGAAGTGACTCGCTCCGATCAGGGAATCTTCATCTCGCAACGCAAGTATGTGCTAGATTTGTTAACTGAGGCTGGGATGCTTGGGTGTGCTCCTGCTAACACACCTATGGAGGAGAACCATAGGATCGATGAAGATACTGACGGAGATCGCACGGATGCTGCAAGTTACCAGAGATTGGTAGGAAGGCTGTTATACCTCTCACACACTCGCCCTGACATCATATATGCTGTTGGAATCCTGAGCAGATATATGCATGCCCCCAGAATCAGACATCAGGATGCCGCATACCGTGTACTTCGTTACTTAAAGAAGGCTCAGGGTCGGGGTTTGATGTTTTCAAAGAACAATCATTTGAAGATTGAAGTCTTTACCGATGCGGATTGGGCCGGAAGTCGTGATGACAGAAAATCTAGTACAGGCTATTGCACCTTCGTTGGTGGAAATTTAGTCACATGGTGTAGCAAGAAACAAAATGTGGTGGCCAGATCTAGTGCTGAAGCCGAGTATCGGTCAATGTTTCAAGGTCTCTGCGAAGGCTTATGGCTGCGCACATTATTGAAAGACTTGGACCTTCAGGATGGTACTCCTATCTCTCTGTTCTGTGACAACAAGTCCGCTATCAGTATTGCTCATAACCCGGTCCAGCATGACAGAACGAAGCATGTCGAGGTTGACCGCCATTTCATCAAAGATCACCTCGAAAAAGGAAATTTAGTTACCCCCTTTATTCACTCCAGAGATTAGTTGGCCGATGTCGTCACAAAGAGCTTGGGGAGCGATGTCTTTACAGATGATATCTACAGACTCGGAATGACAGACATCTATCGTTCGACTTGAGGGGGAGAGTTGAATTCAAGTCTTTATTGTATTATTGTTTAAATACCCGCTTAAGGGTAGTTTTGTCCTCATTACTTTTTGGTTTTATCTCTTACTCTATATATATGAGTAAGGGGTTGGTTTAATATAATTATCACGATTACTCCCTCTTCAACTGTAGCAACCTTCACCAACCCACAATACATGGTGTTAAGGTTAGAAAATAGAAGAAATGATAGCAAGTGGTACCCATAATTGGAGAAGAGAAAATAAAATAATTGCAAAAAAAGTAAAGAATTTGATTATTATTGTTAGAGTGGATAATTGTTTTATTGTGTAGTCCTTCTCTAAAAGGAACCTAAATGAAATTATCATAAGCATGAGGAATTCAATCAGGTCATTTGAAATAATAGAAACCTAGATGCTCCTGATGTCCAAACAAACATGAGGGACTATTCTACAATTTACCCTAAAAAGTATTACCAATCCAAGAACCCTAAAAGTACATTCCTAAACCACATATAATGTATTAAGTACCTTCATAGTGAGATCCTTCAACGCCTGAATCAAAATGCTAAAAACCTGATCTTTGTACCAAGCATTACGAACTAATATTCTTTGCCCGGTCACAGGGGTAAAGGGAACGCAACTTTGTAACTTCGGATAGTACTGAACACCATACCTGTAGTATGCGTCAGCCCATGAATGATCAAAAACAAACTCCCCATAAGAATGGCTGCAGTAAAAAGGACAATTTTAGCCACTAAAGTAACTTAAAAGAGAAGTTATTCTGTAAATTGTCAAACAAATTTTTGAACGAAATTCTTTGGAAAGTATTGGAGATGGTAAACCTTTTAAGATAAAGAGGAACAACACCTAAGATATTACTAAATTCATCCTGAGCAACAACATGCTGAGGCAGCCATCCTGTTTCCTGAAAATATAGGCCACTGAAACAAAAAGTAAGGAAACACTAAAACCAATTACTTTTCACAAATGAAAAGAAAGGATAGCGGCAATAGAAGTTTAATAATAGTTCAGAGAATAAGGTAATAATATCCCTATCAATGTGATCGCACAATACCATATCAATCCATTATTCTTAATACATATTTCCATCATGTAATTGCAAGAACAAAAGGTACCTGATGTGGAGAGTCCACATGCATACACACGATCAAGATAGAAAAAGAACAGTTGCACAACAATATGGATGTTCCCCTTTTTATCCCTTTGTCATAGTAACCCTAATCACATGTATCTTTCGCTGTAACATCCGAAATCCCAATTCTAATTTATAGTTTTAAATTCAGGGTTTGACCAGAGTTAGTGCCGATGTCGCCGTTGTCGATTGAGGTAATCATGTGTTTTCGCCATTTTGGTAGTTATTTTATTATTTGAATAGTTCTCATTTAAAATATATTGCATGAATTTTAATTAGACGCGGTTTTGTAGGTTGCAAAACAGTGTCACCTTTAGTTGATATGGAATTGATTAATAGTGGCATTCACGTAATATGAGAAGTCAAGTTTTACCCACGATCCCTAGGACTTAAGGATCTGATTGTTTGCGCTTGTCGTTTTATGCAAATCGCTCCTCCTGTCATAAACCGCCGCCACTTAGAAGGAGAGGGGTCGTGGTTGGGGCTTTTTCTCCCAACAATTACGAGAGCTCGATCTCCCAGCAATCGCTCCTCCTGTCATAACCTCCGCCCTGCTATTACCGCCTCGTACTTGGCTTGGTTATTGGTGAGAGGGAAGCGTATGTCGATCGCTTGCTCGATCTTCATCCCATGCGGACTTACCAAAACCACTCCCCCTCCTAGGGAGTATCTTCCTGATGCCCCATCAACAAGCATCTCCCAGGCCACGTGCTCGGGAGACTTGGATTCCTCCACCACGACCACATATTCCGCCAGGAAGTCAGCCACCGTCTGCGCCTTCATTGACAGTCAAGGTACGAAGGAGATCTCGAACTCGCTCAGTTCCACCGACCACTTTGTCAGCCTTCTTGAATGCTCCGCCCCTTCCATGATGTTGCGAAGGGGGTGGTCGGCCACTTCCTTGATCGAGTGCGCCTGAAAATACAGTCAGAGCTTCCATGCCGAGATGATCAGGGCAAACGTTAACTTCTCAAGAATGGGATACCTGAGCTCTGCCTTCTTCAGGACCCTGCTGACGTAGAAGATGGGTAGCTGTTTCTTTCCTTACCCCCAAACTAGGACCGAGCTTATCGCCTCAGCACCCACTCCGAGGTACAAAGTCAAATCCTCTCCTTCTGTCGGCCCTTGGAGTTGCGGTCTGCGTGAGCTGTTTCTTCAACGCTTGGAAAGCCTCCTCTCACTCTGGAGACCACTCAAACTTTTGATTACCTCGCAATACTTTGAAGAAGGGTGAGCACTTCTCCCCCGCCCGGGAGAGGAACCTGCTCAACCCTGCCAGCTTCCCCGTCAGGCGCTGGACCTACTTGGTATTCCTAAGCGACTCCAAATCCAAGATCGCCTTCACCTTATCGGAGTTGGGCTCTACCCCTGCCCGGGTGAGGAGGTGGCCCAGAAACTTTCCCATGCCTGCCCCGAAGATACACTTCAAGGGGTTGAGCCTCATCTTAAACTTTCTCAGGGTGGCAAAAGTCACTGCCAAGTCCTGGAGGTGAGATCCAACATCTCTTCACTTCACCATCAGGTCATCTACGTATATCTCCAAATTCCTCCCCTTCTGCTCCGTGAAGACTCGGTCCATCATCCTTTGATAAGTGGACCCTGCGTTTCTCAACATAAAGGGTATCATCTTATAACAGTAGCATTCATCGTCTGTGATGAAGGAAACATCATTGACATCCGGCGGGTGCATTCGGATCTGATGATAACCTGAAACACTCATCACAGGGAAACTCACAGCTGAGTCTACCAGCGCGTCGATTCGAGGCAGCGGATAACAATCATTGGGGCACGCTTTATTCAATGAAGAGAAGTCTACACGCATTCTCCACCTCCCATCACTCTTCTTTACCATTACAACATTGGAGATCCAACCTGGGTACTGGATCTCCGACACGAAGCCTGCCTCCAACAGCTTTCCTACTTCCTCCCAAATGGGCTCGGCCAGAGTGGTTGCCACAGCTCTCTTCTTCTGGCGGATAGGGAGGACGCTTGGATCGAGGTTGAGGCGGTGGCATGCCACATCCGCATCGATGCCCGGCATGTCCGCAGCGCTCTAGGCGAAAACATCCACGTTCCGCTGGATGCACTCCTGGACCCTCTCTTGGTCCTCCCTGCTCAGCCTCCCGCTGACTTGCACCTTCTCCGGCCTTCCGCCCTGGGTGATGACTTCCTTCATCTCTATCTCCTCCGCCGCCTCCAGTCTGGCCCGGTCCTCCATCGCCTTATCGACCTCCTCTGCTTCCTCCTTCCAAGAGATGGTGTTACAGTCGTGACGTAGTACTGCCTAGCCACCTTGGGGTCTCCCCTGACCCGGATCTGGACTCCTTCGATGTTGTACTTCAAGCACTGGTGGTTGGAGGAAGGAACGCACCGGAAGGCGCTGATGAGGGGCTGCCCAAAGATGGCGTTGTAGCTGCTCGGGGCGTCCACGATGACGAATCGGCAGTTCTTTGACGTTCCCCCCCCCAAAGTTACAAGGAGCTCGGCTCCTCCCTCCACTTCCTTCCTCTCTCTAGAGAACCTGAAGAGCGGACCATCCGAGGCGAGTACCCTCTTCGCCTCCAACTTCATCTCATCGAAGGTTTTCTTGAAGAACATGTTAACAGCACTTCCGTGTCCAACAGGATTCTAGAAACCGTGAAGTTCTCGATCGCTATCTGGATCACCAGTGCATCGCAGAACGGGTCTTCATGCTTCGGCATGTACTTCGCTAAAAAGGTGATCTTCTCCTCTATGAGTGGAGTTCTGGAGGTCGAAGCGACACTCCGACGGTAGATGGAATGAAGGTTCCCCTTTCGGGTGGCCTCGATCCCTAGCCCTCCATGGATCACTTTGATCCCTCCCTGGGTACCCACATCGACCCGGTCTTCACACCGGTCTTCCGCCTCTGCTCCTCCTCCTGCTACCTTGATCCGTAGTTGCGGTTGTTGCCCTCTCTGGGCTCTCACTCCTCTTTAACTCCAAGATTTCTGGGCATGTGGCAGTCGCGTGACCTTCCTGTTGGAACATGCGTTCTGCATCTCTTTAGTTTGACAATATCAAATATCATACTGTATTTGATCATACACGTCTTGGGCATAGTGTGCAGGTTCACAGGTGTGAATACGTCGAGAATTCTACTCTTTCTGACCTACCGCCGGGCGCTAGCCATATCGACGTGACTTGCTATCGACGCAAAGGCAAATATCGACGTGAAGACTTATGTCGTCGAGATGATAACGGCGAGAAGACTACCGCCGCGCGCTAACTTGCCGCGGGCGCTAGCTATGTCGACGAGACTACCAGCGTCGACTTGAAGGATGCATCGACTTGAGACCATGGCGTCGAGACGAGTGCGTCGAGATGATATCGACGTGACTGCTACCGCAGGCGCTATCCAACCGCCACGAGCTAGTTCTATCGACGAGAAGACGACGTCGACTTGATGCTCTGCTGTTGTTGAGAAGAATTCGACGTGACTACTACCGCGCCACGCTATCCAAAGACAGCAAGAGAATGTTTTCTGTCACCCTCCTGATTTGGTGTTGGACAGCTGGCGAATGCACGTAAAGACGCTACCGCCGCGCGGTAACTCTACCGTCGGCGGTAACTTAAAGAATCGGCTATAAAAGGTCTCGATTCTTTTTCCTGAAAAGGAGAGACACACACTTACGAGAATAGGGTTCCTCAGCCGCCTCTGGTGCAGAGAACCACCATCTCCATGTAAGGAAAAGAGAACAATCTCCCTCCCGCTCAAGTTCGAAGATCTCCGAAGAGCAAAGACTACAACGACCATCTGTTGTTGATCGAATGTAAGAGGAACAATATTCAGAAGCGTCGATCTCTCACCGCTCTACGGAGGATATTGTTTTTGAGGGAATGGTGAGGGCAAGCTGCAAGGTGTTCCCGGGCACCTCCTGGACCAAGAGAACCTCCTCTTGGAATCGATCCACGTAGATTCTCAGCGACTCCACAGCCCCTTGCTTGATCAGGAAGAGAGCCTCAGCTCCCTTCTTCCTCTTCTTGGATGTGGAGAAGTGCAGCAGGAAACTCTGGCGTAGGTCTTTGAAGCTGTATATAGTCCCTGAAGGAAGCTGGTAGAACCAGTCTCTCGCCTTTCCCTTGAACGTGATGGCGAATAGCCTGAACTTGAAGGCATCTGTCACTTGCCTAATGGAGATGGTGTCTTCGAACCATTGGAGTTGCTGAACTGGATCATCCTTGCCGGTGTAATAGAACATGACTGGATCCCTAAAACCCTCCGGCACCGGGGCCGAGAGGATCAACTCATAGAAAGGGCTCCCTGACCCTACCTGGCGAGTCGGAGGGACTCGCGCGGTTTCCTCGCCTGGGTAACGAGTACCCGATGGGCTGGGGAACAGCACTCGCCCACGAAGGGCCCGCTCGTCCACCTCCGCCGCTACTTCCTTCCCTGCTCTCCTTCCTGGCGCCTCCTCGCCCAAGACTTGTGAGGCGAGTATTAGGACCGTGGGGGTCGAGTACTCGCCCGACGGCATGAGGGCGTGGCGCAGAGTCTCCAGGATCGACTTCCTGAATTCGTCGAAATCGCTCTTCTTGACGTACTTACCAGAGGGGGGCGAGCCGCCTGGGTCGGCCCTTTGCTCTTCGCTTCCGGCCATAGGACTTACTCAGAATTTTCCGAACAAGCTACGGTCCACGCTCACCGCACCAAATGTTGAACCCGGAAATCGCGGTTTAAGAGGAGTTCGGACTGATGTAGCTTGCTTTTACTTCTCCTGAGTTGGAACACTAGGTCATGCACTCAGAGCAAAGAACCTCACTCACGAAGGTTGGAAACTAGAAACAGACCCTGTGAGCTACAGCGAGGAGGTCCTGCCACAAACCCGGAAGATCAAAGAGATTTTCACCTCCCAAGCCAATACTGAGTCAGGCAACCTGGAGGGCACTGGAGAGCACCAGACTGTCAGCCCGGGAACCACGACAAACAGAGTGTTGGAGCTCTCCCTTGTTGGATCGTATGACGCCCTTAGAGGGGGGTGAATAAGGGTGTGTCTAAAAATTAATTTTTACTTCGTAATTTTTTTTAAGAGATTTTACTTTACTAAAAAATTACTTATAAATACTTTCAAACCAATGCAACTTTAGTATTAAACCAAAACACAAATTTCTAAGATAAAGATTATGCCACCAAATATGTAATTTAAGAAAAAGACATAATTATATTAATCATGAAATTTGAGTACAATAAAAATGATCTTAACAATGCTTAAGATCAAGGCACAATTATGTTAATAAAAAAAAATTCTACAATTTTGGTTTACCAATTCTTCTCCCAAGGATCGGAAGGCTATCGCTTGCCTTTCCCAAGACCAAGCCCAAGCCTATCCTCTAGATCTTCCCAAGATCTAGACGTAGCACACAAGGCCACGATTTCCCACCAAGCCACGCAAGGACTTGGACGCTCCGCACAAGGAAGCGATTTTCCCCTAAGCCGCGCAAGGACTTAGACGTCGCACGCAAGACGACGATTTCTCTACCAATACAAAAGTATGTGAATGAAAATACAATATGAAAAGAACAACTCCCTAGAAGATCAGATCTCTGAACGGATTGTTAAAGCCTCGAGATGATCGATGATGTAGAAGCGCGCCCGATCTCGTCTTCAATCTTCAATCCTTCTTTGCACAAATGGGAGTTGAAGAGGTTCTGGAGCTCTCTGGTTCGTATGCACTCAGGAAGGGACTTGGAATTCTCAAAGCTCTTCATGCACGAACACAAGGAGGCAATTTATAGAAAATCGCTGTCGTCTGGGCGACAGTGACTGTCGGAATTTTCCGACAGCGTTAAACTGCCGCTGGAGTGGCGTCGTGCGGGCAGTTGCTGTAACCGTTGAGCTGTCGCCTGGGCGACATCGATGTCGGATTTCCGACAGTGCAAAACTGCCGATCGTGGGTGGTGTCGTGGGCAGTTGTTGTAACCTCCGAGCTGTCGCCTGGGCGACATCGCTGTCGGAATTCCGACAGCTCGAAACTGACTTTCGTCGAGCTGCCGTGGAGGGAAGTAGTTGTAACTTCTCTGCTGTCGCCTGGGCGACAGCGGCTGTCGGAATTTTCCGACAGTGCAATTTTCCCACATTCAAATTTAGCTCCAGCAGAAATGTGAACATCTCATACCTGTTACCTGCACACCATTAATAAAAATAGAATCAAATACAAACGGGACTTTGTTATTATGAAACCGGAGGAGTGCGAAACGCATGCTCCAACAATCTCCCCCTTTTGATAATAACAAATCCGTATACAAAGAAATCATGTCTTATTTAGATTGTTGATTTTAACATTTGGTGTGTGCACAAAAATAACATGATATATTTCTCTTAAAATAAAGAATCTCCCTTTAGGTGAAAGCTCCCCCTAAATGAATGCTCCCCCTAAATATATGCTCCCCCTAAATATATGATGTATTGTGTAGGTGGAATATTTAGGTGTAATAGATTTGTGATTTTTCTTTTTATACTTTAAATTCTCCCCCTTTTGGTATTAGCAAAAGTTAATATTAGATAAAAGTGTAGTTCTTAAGGGAAAGGATATAGAATTTAGAAATGAAGAGTAAGCGGAAGCATTTTTTATTTTTATTTTTTTTTGGAAATGATTGAAGTCTATGAAATAATAGGAATATGTCATAGTATGAATAAACCCATGAAGTGACGGTATAGCCATATGAAGTAATGAAAGAAAATAACTTAAACATGAGTAAGGTCATTTGAAAGTATCATAGAAAGACACAATAGTGTAGAATTATGGAATATTTTCGATCCAATTCTCATGAGATGAATGTTTATATAACATAATGATGTGTACATGTGATACTTAGATCAAAGATATGAAGTTATTTAATTTACATGATCATTGAAATGTAGAACATAATAAAAGCATTTAAAGTTAACTTTGACTTTGAAGATATAGCACAAGATGAATAGAAAACCATTTTTCTTTTACACAAGACACTTTACAATTCTTTCCAAGGTGCTTAACCTCACAATGCTCATTAAGACTTATCAGGAGGGTAAGTAGTGCTTGGTGGAGAATCCTTGTCTTTATTATAAATTTGTTTTTTTGATCACAGATGTTGTGATATCTTAATTTCGATATATTGATATTTTTTTTGTAATTGACCAAGGATCTCCGAATTCACTTGAATCGCAAAAGATGGTGGATATTTTGTTGCGCTAACAAATCAAGGTTGAAAGTTGTATTTAAGAAGTGTTATTTTATTATGTTAAAGCAAATATGATTCATGTATATATTAAATAAAAAGACATACGTATTGATCAAAAGAAGTGAACGTGATAGTTCATTATGATAGATAAACAATTTCTCATACTTAGAGGCATGCGAAAATAATTTCCAATGGTCTAAACAACTAAGTAGGAGTGTCAATACGATGATAGCTTGGAAATGAAATCATATAATCATGTAAAAGTCATTTTTTTAAAATAAAAAACACATGGTTTGTCATCAAGTCATGAGGTGAAGCATTAATAATGACATATAACTATTGTAAATCATCAAAGGGACCAATAATTGAAGAAATATCAATTCGGGAGCTGTCGGAAATTTCCGACAGTCACTGTCGCCTGGGCGACAGTCAAAAATATAAATAGGGCTTTGGACCGAGTCAAACCCTATTGTGCTTCATTTTTCTGGACTGTAGAGCGAGAGAAGGCTGTCGGAAGTCGGCGACAACTCTAGATCTAAGGTATGGATTTTTTATTTTTATGTTTTTAACTCAAAATTTTTTAGGGATTTGTGATTTTGATAGTAGAGAAGAAGGAAAATGTAGTTTTCATTTTGACTTTTGATGAATGGTGTGGGTTTTTGAATTTTTTTTGTTTTTTAAAAGTGTAGATCTAGTTTAAAAACAAGTGGATCTTGTTGGATCTTTGTTGAAAATGTTATGATTTTGTGATTCTTGTGGTTGAAGGTTTGCTTTTGTTCATAGACTAATTTTAAAAATGGAAGTTTTGTCTTTTGAATGAAAGTTGAAGATGATGAATAGTAAGGATATGGAGAAGATTTTGATTTGAAAAACATATATTTTTTTTTAAACTTGATGTTGAAACAACCTTGATTTTGAGTAGATCTGGAAGTGAATGTAAAAAATTTCGAGAGAAGTTCACTGGAGAGCTGTCGGAAATTTCCGACAGTCACTGTCGCCTGGGCGACAGTGTTCCAGTGCACAGCACATGTTTAATCAAAATTTTTTATGTTATTTGCAGAATGGCTTCCAGTTCCAAAGCTCGAAGGAGTACTTCGGAAGATGCACATAGTTCATATCAAGTTTTACCTGGGGTGGAGAAAGCTATTGTTGGAGTTGCGAAGTATGTGGAATTTGATTCGCCGAAGCACGATCATATCTATGATCGGCTTGCGAATGCAGGTATTCTCTCAATAATCACCCCAGAGCCGTTCTCTTCCTTTTTGATTCGCGAGTTCTATAATCATTTGGAAGATCCAAATTTCACTGAGTTGGATGGAGGAGTAAGATCAAGAATTCAGGGTCAACATGTGGAAATAACACATGTTGATCTAAGAGAGGAATTCGGATTAGTGATTAGTGAAAATGTGCCGGATATAGTGGAGAGTTATAGAAAAGATAGAGATTGGACCCTTGTAAACATGAGTTTACATGGGAATCAAAAGAAGACTTTAACCACTGAAGTTACGTCACTCAATCCGGATACTTTCTTAGTTCAAGATATCTTAAGGAATTCAGTCATGTTGAAGAGTGGAGATACAAGAAGTATTACGGCTCAGTTGACCCTCATTACATACTACATTATGGAGGATCAGCTTTTTGATGTGGCGGACTTCATACTCTCCCAGATTAGGTATGCGTATAGATTAAAGCATCCAAGATGGGTGAAGGTTCATACGCTGCCAATGGGGGCGATAATTCAGCGTGTACTCTATAAGAAGTACGGATGGATAGCGCAAAGTTCTTATTTGGATGATTGTTATCCGGAGATATATTATACGGGTTCGATGAAAGTGAAGAAGACGCAGAAAAAGGCTCATCCGGGAATTGAGATTCGAGAGCCGCCATTGCCTAGGGCAGGATCACTACGAGAGTCCATTGATGATTTACGTGATTCATTAGAGGATCACAAGAAGGAAGTGAAGAAGGACCGTAGTCGAATGCAGAAGTTTATGAAGTTTCTCCCTAACCAAAAATAGCCTAAAGAGAGAGAGCCAAATAGACTCGTCCTTTCCAAAGCTGCCCTTGGGGGTCTATTTATAGTTTTTTGAAAATGGTTTGCGGATAGCTGAATCTCGCCTTTTGGTTTTACTAATCACAGCCCAAATTGGTCTGCCAACAGCGGAATCCCGCTGTTTGGAATGGCTAAGTGCAGGCCAGAATGGGGTCTCCCGGAAAAATAGGCCACGACTTAAATAGGCGAGTCCAGGCTATTCCAGGCCTGCTCGCTTGAGTGAGGCGAGTCGCCTAGGGGGGAGAGTACCCGGTGAGGCTGGGACTCGTCACTCGCCCTGAGCAGGGGGCAAGTGCAAGCTGATTTGCCCCACTCGACCCCTGGCTCGCCCGGGTCCCATCTCACCCCATCTGCTTAATGGCTTGACGAGTCCACTCAACAAATACAAGGTTGTACAAAAGTGATGTCTAATCTCAATGTGTTTAGTCCTACTATGAAGTACAGGATTAGAGGCAATTAAGATAGCACTAGAGTTGTCACAGTAGATTATGGATTTTGTGAAATAATACAGTGGTTTGCTTCTTGCTAAACCATGAGATAAGTCTAGCACTAAGGAATTGACATGTTCCTGGGGTGCTCTTCCTTTCTAGCTTGCGTCCAGCATAATCTGCATCTGAGTATCCTGTCAACTCAAATCCAGATTCTACTAGGTACCAAAGGCCTAACTAAGGAGTACCCTTTAAATATAGGCAATTGTTAACCGCACCCCAGTTTTGGCTATCCGCAACCCTTTTATATGAAATATTACGCGTTTTTTTTTGGAAATACACCTTCTACAAGCATTTTTAGGAAAAGTGTTCAACCCGAAAGTTGTAGATATCGTCGAGATCTACAACTTTTGTGTTGAACATTTTTCCTAAAAATGCATGCACAATGCGTATTTTCCAAAAATTCATTATAGTTACGCCCATGTTTCAATTCGAGCGGCAATACATCTTGTGCGTGCATTTTTAGCAAAAATGTTCAACACAAAAGTTGTAGATCTCGACGATATCTGCAACTTTCGTGTTGAACACTTTTCCTAAAAATGCTTGTAGAAGACGTATTTCCAAAAAAATGCGTAATACTTCATATAAAATGGTTGCGGATAGCCAAAACTGGGGTGTGGTTAACAATTGCCTAAGTATATCAGTATCTTTTTTACAAAGGTCATATGAGATTCTTTGGGTTCTACCTGAAATCTTACACAAACACAAGTTGCAAACATTATATCAGGCTTACTAGCTGTAAAATATAAGAGAGATCATATGATGGCCCAATAGATCTTTGATCAACTGGAGTTGAACTTCAAGTCCGCCATCGTGTTTTTTATTATTTCCCCTTAAGGGTATTTAGGTCTTTTGTATTATTCCCTCTACTCAATATATATGAGTAGAGGAGGTGTTAATTATAATTAAGAATTTCCGATTTCATCTTGGTATCAGAGCAAACGCACGCCCTAGCCGCTCCCGCTCTCGCTCCTGTTCTCACCCGCTCCGCTCGCAGCCGCCTCCTTTCCCGCTCGCAGTCGATCCCGCTCACAGCGCCCCTTCCGCAGTCGATGCCTCTCGCAGCGTCTCTTCCACTCGCATCGTCCAGCGTCGACCCCGGGTAGCCTCCGCTCGCGTCGACTTCCTCCCGTCAGCCTCTCCTGATCCGGTCGACTCCTCCTTCGGCCGTTTGAGAGTCGACCGGTCCTTCTCCCTCCTCTAATGCCACCCTAGGCTCCTGCTGTGGATGCTAGGGTTGGCGCATCTCCGTCTGGGTTCTAGGGCTGCTGCGTATGCCTCTCGGGTCCTTCTTTTGGCTGCAGAAGGCTAGGTAGGACGTGATATGCCCTAGTTTTCTGTCCCGCTGCCTTGCCGCTGCTGCTGGATGCTTTGACAGCCCTCTCTTCTTTTTTTTGGCGGTTCTTTGTTGATTTGCTGCCCCCTCTTGCTCTCATGGGGGATTCTACGGACTCTTCGCCACAAATGAGTGAAGTTATGCCACAGATGGGTGACCCGCAGCGGACCCATGGCCACTCAGGCTCGTTGAAGATTACCACCGTTCCCTTGGACGGAACAAATTACTTGGAATGGTCCCGTGCTGCCCAGCATGTGATCCGCAGCCATCAAATGTTTGGTTATATTGATGGAACTGTGAAGGAGCCACCCAAGACTGACCCTACTTGGAAACGCTGGGACTCCGAGAATATGTTGTCTCCTGGTATCTCCTGGCTTCTCCACTCCATGTCTCCCAAGGTATACCGAAGCTACATGTTTCTGGACTCTGCTTACGATATCTGGACACGGGCCAAAGACACGTACTCGCAGATTGGGAGTTCCACGCAGATTTATGAACTTACCCGTCGCATTCTGGAGCTCCGACAGGGATCTATGACTGTGTCCACCTACTTCTCAGAGTTTGAGCGGCTCTATCAGGAATTGGATTTTTTCGAGCAGTTTACAGCCTCCTGCACGGCAGACGCCGTGAAATTGCAGGAAAAGGAGAACAGATACCGTTTACATGTATTCCTGATGGGGCTGAATATGGACTCTGATACTGTCCGGACTCATATTTTGCATCGATCACCCCTTCTGTCCCTAAGGGAAGCCTTCAGCATGGTTCTTGGTGATGACGATCGTCGAAGATCCCTCAGCACTACGGCACCTGCAGTGGATCGGTCTGCCTTTGCTAGTGTTGGTCGGGGCAGTTCCAGCAATACCAGCACCATTCCTATGTGCGATCACTGTGGGCGTCCGGGGACATTCCCGGGAGGTGTGCTTCAAGCTTCATCCACACCTTATCCCGCCGGGATTCGGGCGTGGCCGTGGTCGTGGCCGTGCCCCTGGTCGTGGTGGATACCGTCAGAGCGGCACTCGATCTCAGGATGCTGCCTACTCCACAGAGGTTCAGGAGGATCATCAGGGTCAGCTGTCCAGCCATCTTACCATCTCTGAATTGGATGCCCTTCGTCGCCTGCTGCACTCCCAGTCTGACTCTTCCCCGGGTGGAACTTCTACTTCATTTGCTACTGCTACTTTGCCAGCTGCTCATACTGCCGCGACTCCTCCATCTGAGTGGATCATTGACTCGGGTGCCACTGACCACATGACCGGTTCCCCCACAGGTTTTTCCTCGTACACTCCCTTGTCTGGTAAGGATAAGGTCGTTTCTGCCAACGGCACTCTATCCCCTATTGCTGGGAAGGGGAACATTTCTTGTTTCCCCTCTCTTTCGCTTACTTCTGTTCTGCATGTCCCCTCGTTTCCTCGCAACCTCCTTTCTATTAGCAACCTTACTAAATCTCTTAACTGTTCAGTAACTTTTTTTCCCTGATTCTTGTGTCTTTCAGGAACTGGGTACGAGGCGATGCATTGGCAGTGGTAAGATTCGTGGTGGTCTGTACTATCTGGATGCTACTCAGTCTCCCCTCGCTCTCTCCTCGTCTGCTGCTGCTACCGAGTCTGATGCTCGACGCTGGCACTTGCGTCTTGGTCATCCGTCTCCTGTTTATCTTCAGAAACTGTTTCCTGTTTTTTCTCCATTTGTTCAAACTTTAAATTGTGATGTGTGTGTGATGTCTAAACATGTTCGGCACTCTTTTTCGCATTTATCTTCTCCTAGTGGTACTCCATTTGCTATTATACATTCTGACGTTTGGGGTCCGTCCCCTGTTGTTTCTTTATCTGGTTATCGGTGGTTTGTTACTTTTATTGACTGTTTTTCCCGGACTACCTGGGTTTATCTGTTAAAGAAAAAAAGGGAAGTTTTTTTCCGTATTTCAGAGTTTCCATAAGATGGTTCAAACTCAGTTTAATGGTACCATTCGTGTTCTTCGTAGTGACAATGGGGGGGAGTACGATGATCGTGGGGCGTTCGGTACATACCTATCTAGTCATGGTATTATTCACCAAACCACGTGTGTCTATACGTCCACCCAAAATGGTGTGGCCGAACGGAAAAACCGACATCTTCTTGACGTTGCTCGCTGCCTCCTTGCCACCATGCATCTTCCAAAATCTTTTTGGGGGGATGCTATTCTGACGGCCACTCATCTTATCAACCGTCTTCCATCTCGTGTTCTTAACTATATGACTCCGTTGGTGCGTCTCTCCACTACATCTGCTATTCACACTTCTTCTCTACCACCCCGTGTCTTTGGGTGTGTTTGCTTTGTTCATGTTCACACGCCCCTTCGGGACAAGCTTGACCCTCGCGCTCTCCGTTGTGTCTTTCTGGGCTACTCCACCACCACTAAGGGGTATCGGTGTTATCACCCGCCTACCAGACGTTTCTTTTGCACCATGGACGTCACGTTCCGTGAAGAGGAACCTTATTATGTGGGCTTGACTCCTACCTGTCGTCAGGGGGAGACTGATGCTGATGCCCCTGTTCCTCTTCCTCTTCCTCTTGTTCCTCCTCTAGTTCCTGTTACATCGCCATCCACTCCTCAGTTACCGACATCTACGCCATCTCTCATCTCTCCGCTGCCTCATACATCTACGCCATCTCTCATCTCTCCGCTGCCTCATGTCTATCATCGCCGAAAACCAGATAGTCTACCCACTGCTGCTCTGCCATTGTCAAGGCCGTCGTTGGACTCAGATTCCGATGCTGACTTACATGTTCCCATTGCCCGGCTAAGAGGTAAAACTGTATGTACTGAACATCCTATCTCTAATCATGTTGTTTATGATCATCTCTCTAAGCCTCATCGGGCTTTTATATCGTCTTTGTCCGAAATCTCTATTCCTAAGACATGGCAGGAAGCAGCTGGTATCCCTGCATGGGCACAAGCAATGAAGGAAGAAATGTCCGCTTTGGAGAAGAACCATACATGGGATGTTACTTCTCTTCCTCCTGGTAAGAAACCCATTGGCTCTAAATGGGTCTTCTCAGTCAAGCAGAACCAGGATGGGAAAGTGGAGCGGTGTAAAGCCAGGTTGGTTGCTCGTGGTTACACCCAGACTCAGGGAATTGATTACCAGGAGACCTTTGCTCCGGTGGCAAAGATGAACTCTATTCGTGTGATCATTTCATGTGCTGTGATCTTAGATTGAGAACTTCATCAACTGGACATCAAGAATGCGTTCCTGCACGGTGACCTCAAAGAAGAAGTGTACATGGCACTTCCTCCGGGATTTGTGAAGAAGGGACAAGAAGGTCTTGTTTGTCGTTTATGGAGGTCTTTGTATGGGCTTAAACAGTCTCCAAGGGAGTGGTTCGGCAAATTTCACAAGGCTATGACAAAGTTTGGTTATAAACAGGGACACTCAGATCATACCTTATTTACCTGGAGAAATGAAGGTAAAATCGTCGTGCTCATTGTCTATGTCGATGATATTGTGATCACTGGAAATGACTCGGATGAAATTGCTAAGCTAAAAGATCTCCTGTCTGCTGAGTTCGAAGTAAAGGACCTAGGAAGGCTCCGCTACTTCCTGGGAATTGAAGTGACCCATTCCGACAAAGGTGTTTTTATCTCTCAACGTAAATATATGTTAGATCTGCTAGAGGAAACCGGTACGCTTGGTTGTGCTCCTGCTAACACACCTATGGAGGAGAACCATGGGATTGATGAAGATAGCAATGGTGATCGTGTGGATGCGGCCAGTTATCAGAGATTGGTGGGCAAACTTCTATACCTTTCACATACGCGTCCTGACATCACGTATGCTGTTGGGATCTTGAGTAGGTACATGCACGCCCCAAGAGTCAGACACCGGGATGCTGCCTTTCGTGTTCTCCGGTATTTGAAGAAAGCTCCCGGAAGGGGGCTAATGTTCTCCAAGAATGGTCATTTGAAGATTGATGTCTTCACCGATGCTGACTGGGCCGGTTGTCGCGATGACCGGAAATCCACCACAGGTTACTGTACATTTGTCAGAGGAAACTTGGTTACGTGGCGCAGCAAAAAGCAAAATGTTGTAGCAAGATCCAGCGCAGAAGCTGAGTATCGGGCTATGTCCCAAGGTCTCTGTGAAGGTCTGTGGTTGCGTACCATATTGCAAGATCTTGGGCTTCAGAAGGATACTCCCATCTCCCTGTACTGTGATAACAAAGCGGCGATCAGCATAGCTCATAATCCAGTTCAGCATGACCGGACCAAGCATGTTGAGGTGGATCGCCACTTTATCAAAGATCATCTTGATAAAGGAAACTTAGTTACTCCCTTCGTCCACTCCAGAGACCAGTTGGCCGATGTCTTCACCAAGAGTTTGGGATCCGATCCCTTCACTGATGATATCCATAAGCTTGGGATGTCAGATATCTTCTGTCCGACTTGAGGGGGAGAGTTGAACTTCAAGTCCGCCATCGTGTTTTTTATTATTTCCCCTTAAGGGTATTTAGGTCTTTTGTATTATTCCCTCTACTCAATATATATGAGTAGAGGAGGTGTTAATTATAATTAAGCATTTCCGATTTCATCTACTGGGACCTACCCTATCCTTATCACTTACAGCATTAGTAGTCATATGGGTTTTCATTGTGGTAGCACTATCCATTCCAAATTTCTTGATTAATTCTCTAGTATATTTGGACTGAGATATGTATATGTCTTCACTAGATTGTCTTACATAAAGACCAAGGAAATAGGTGAGCTCCTTCATGCTACTCATCTCAAATTTTGATTGCATTAGAACAGCAAATCTTTTGCAAAGTTTGTTGTTTGTAGACCCAAATATAATATCATCAATATATATTTGTACTAATAATAGTTTATCTTTATGTCTTCTGATGAATAATGTTTTGTCTACCTTACCCCTCACAAAGGAGTGTTCAAGGAAAAGGTAGAAAGAATCTCATACCAGACTCTTGGAGCTTGCTTGAGACCATATAATGGCTTATTTAATTTATAAACAAAAGATTGATGAGTAGGATCCACAAAACATGGAGGTTGTTCTACATAAACCTCTTCCTGTAGAATACCATTGAAAAGGACACTATTCACATCCATCTGAAATACCTTTATTTTGTTATGAGTTGTATATGCCAAAAACATTCTTATAGCTTCACGTCTGGCCACAGGAGCAAAGGTTTGGTTATAATCAATCTCTTCTTCTTGCATATAACGTTAAGCAACCAGTTTTGTCTTGCTCCTGACAATAATTCCTTCAGTATCTAGTTTATTTCTATATACCCATTTGGTTCTAATAATTGGGTAATTTCTTGGTCTTTCAACCAGAGTTCATACATTGTTCATCTCAAATTGAGTAAGTTCTTTTGCATGACAACAATCCAGTGTGGATCATTGTTTGCATCTTCAAACTTTTTGGGCTCAACTTGAGAAAGGAAACATTGAAGCTTCATCTAATTGGAGAGTTTGCTCCTAGTTTGCACACTCATAGAGATATCTCCAATGATTGTGAGGTGGGGTGATCCTTGAGAGTGACAAGCTCTAGCGGAGGAGTTTCTGCCTCAGCTTGTTGAGGAATATGAACATCCATATGGACAACTTCAGCAATCTGAATTTCTTCATCATACTCAATTGGTTAAGCATTAGTCTGAATAGCATCTTCAGAGATTAAATCATCTTCATCATCTTTATCTTCCTCGTTGTGCTCAGTAATCTTTGGAATTAATTCAGATTGAATAGAAAATTTTGAGGAGCTTGGACCAACTCGATCCACAACCAGTTCTTCTATCAGATTAGTTAATTCCTTTATTTGCAAATCAAAGTTTGTGGAGATATTTTTCCCTTCATATAACATGTTAGTTTCATCAAAAATTACATACATTGATTCTTCTATTTTAAATGTTCTCTTATTATAGCATTTACTAGATGTAGAATATCCAATGAAAATTTCATCATCAGCTTTCTTGTCAAATTTGGCAAGATGGTTTTTATCATTGTTATGAATATACAAAAATGCATCCAAATATCTTAAAATGTGAAATATTTGGAGTTTTGTCTTACAATAGCTCATAAGGAGTCTTACCCTCAGTTTTATGAATAAGTCTTTTATTAAGAACATAGTTAGTTGTGATAACTGCCTCTGCCCAGCAAGTTAGCCTTAGCTAATAATGTTCTACCTGATTCAATCAGGGTTCTGTTCTTTCTCTCAGGAACTACATTTTGTTGTGGAGTTCTAGGAGATGAGAAATTATGCATGATCTCTTCATTCTCACAGAATTCAAACATCATATGGGACTCAAACTCAATGTCATGATCATTTCTGATCATTACAACTGAAGTATTTAGTTCATTTTGGATTTGTTTGATGAAACTTGAGAAAATCTTAAAGGTGTCAGACTTGGTTCTCAGAAAAAACACTTAAGTGAATCTAGAAAAGTCATCCACAATAACCAATGAATATGACCTACCTCCTAAGTTATGGACATCAATGAGTCTAAATAGATCCATATGTAGAAGATGCAGGATCCTAAAAGAATCATCTTTATTTGCTCTCTTAAATGATGTTCTAGTTTTCTTACCCAATTGCCAAGCTCTACAAGGCTTTTCTTTAACATATATGCATTGTCGCAGACCTCTAACAAGGTTATGCTTGTATAGTTTGGACATTGTTTTTAGATTCAAATGTCCTAGTCTTTTATGTCATAAGTTAGCATTGCTTATATTAGAATTAAATAGGCAGATTATGCTTGTATAGTTTGGACATTGTTTTTAGATTCAAATGTCCTAGTCTTTTATGTCATAACTTAGCATTGCTTATATTAGAATTAAATAGGCAGATTTCATTCTGGTTTAATGAAAAATATATTATGTAAACATTGTTTTTTTTTATTACCAGTAAGAGTTATATTATCTGTAATTGATGAAATAATTTGGCATTGGGTGTGGTTGATTACTACCTTGTATTGTTTATCACACAGCTGACTTATGCTGATTATGTTGTGTTTCAACCTTTGACATTATTAACTCAACTTTGATCATCTCATAGCCTTGGTTTTGACCACAGCTGGAGTCACGAAACATTACCTTAGGTCCATGTTTTATCATATAGTCTTCCAGCAAATGCTTATCTCGAGTCATATGTCTGGAGCAGACACTGTCCAAATACCACAGCTGATTTGTGATTGGACAGTTCATTTCCTGCAACATAATTAGAAGTTAGGTGGAACCCAAGTTACCTTGGATCCAATTCTTCCATTGTATGGGATGACATAGGAGTAGGAAGGTTTATCCTTATACCCCTTAGGATGAGAGGTTGCTGACAGATTATACCAGCAATCTTTCATAAAGTGGCCAACCTTATAACAATAAAAACATTCATATTTATTATACTTATTTTTCTTATTAACTTAAGCAGAAGAAGGAAAAGGTCCGGTAAGAGATCCCTGCATTCTATAGCTTTGCTCTGAGTTAGCCATACGTCGACTTCTAGTAGACGCAAAAGATGTATATCTAGAGGTGCGTTGAGTAAAACTCGAATTATGTTGAGATCTGGTAAAATATTTAGGCTGACTATTATTTTTGTTTATGGGAGCTTTTCTCAAGATTCCTCTTTGTTCTGGAGTTAAAGTTGTCATTATTTGATTTGTTGGTGCATTATTCCTCTGATGAAGAGCTTTCCTTCTAACATTTTTGATGTAGAAGGAATGTCAGCCAGTAGATTTATTGGTTCTTTCCCTTTAGCACTTACAAATTTTACTGGATTTTTCCAGGCTAGTATACTGGGAGAGTCAGACATTTTAGGAGAGTCAGCACCTAGACCAAGTTTTTTAAACCAGGCTGAGAGGTTTTTTGAAATGGTCTTTAGATGTTGACTCCTCTCATTCAAGTTATCCTCAAAGAGTTTAGTTTTGTTGAGTTCAACTTTCAAATTTTCATTCTCTAATTTTAGAGAATCGATTTCTTCTCTCACCCTACCATTCTCAACCCTTAATTCATAATTTATTGCAATAGGATTTTCTTCTTCTAATTTTTCGGTAAGATGTGTTATTTCTTCTCTCATAATTTTTATTTGGTTTTCTGCAACCAATTAGTCTTGGCAAAAATCTTTGAATGCAATTTTAAAATCTTCAAATGAAAAATCAAAATTCTCAAAACAGGTTACCTCATTATCTTTATCGGGAAGATCATTCTCTTCTTCAATAATTTCCAGCGTCATCATGCAGATTTCTTCTGCTTTGCTCTCATCTTCATCAGAGTTGGGTGAACTTTCTTCAGTGTCACTCCAAGACTCTGCTATGAATCTCTTGCCTTTCATTGTGTTCTTCTTCTTAGGATCATAGTTCTTCTTATGATCTTTTTCCTTCTTTTGAACTTGGTCCTTATTAAGATCATGTGCAATATGTCCAGGTTTCCTGCATGAAAAACAGATTATTTCTTTAGAAGGGGTTTTATCATATCTTGGCTTAGAGCTGTTCTGTTTTTCCTCTATAGTCTTCATCCTTGATCCACTTCTTGAATCTTCTGGCTAGAAGACTCGCTAACTCATTAACCATAGCCTGGCTTTCTTCATCATCAGCTTTGAGTGTTATGGACTTATCTTTGTAAGAAGAAGAAGTTTTCTCCTTTGCTTCACCTTTAGCTCTTGTTTTAAGAAGTAATTCATATGATTTAAGTTTGTCAAGGAGAGCATCTGTGGTGATTTTCTTCTGACATCTGGCCTCTCTTATGGCCCAGATCCTTGCATCTCATGAGCTTGGGAAGCACATCAGAAGTTTATTATTTATCTCTGTGATAGAGATATCTTCGTCTAAGCTTCTCAGCTCACTGACAATAAGATTGAACCTCTGGTACATGTCTGTCACAGATTCTTTAGGGCTCTTTTTGAAGTTTTCATATTGAGAGATCAAAGATGATCTCATATTCTTTCTTTAATCAGAACTTCCTGCAACGATCCCTGTCATTGAGTCTCAGATTTCTTTTGATGATTGACAATCAAAAACATTCTGGAATATGTCATCTGACATTGTAGACACCGGGATGTTCATTGCTTTGGCATCACATGCTCTTTCTTTCTTTTCTTCTTCTGACAGATCGTCTTTTGTAATTTGAATACTTTTGACATCCTTATCAATCCTAATAAGACTAACTGGACATGTAAGAATATAATCAAAAATATTTTCATCAATTGAGCTCATATATAGTTTTATTCTGGATTTCCATAATGTAAATTTTTCTATATTACAAACAAGAGGTCTAGTGGACACAGTCTCAATGTTGTGTAGAGCTCATGATTAAAATTAGAAATTACACAAGTAATTCTAAATACTATTGGATCTTGATCAAGGTGTTAACCTTTTTATGATCAACCTAGCTCTGATACCAATTGAAAGGTAGGGTAGGATGCTAAGAATTACTTTAGAGAGGGGGTGAATAGAGTATTTAAATATTCTTTCTAATTTTTAATCACTCACAGCACATGTCACATATTAGTTTGTTTATTTTTGCAGCATAATTTATAGAGTTGAGAAATAAACAAACAAAACTACAGAGATCTATGTAATCCAAAAGAGACAAAATTTTATAGAGGTTCCCCAAATTTGGGTACATCCCCTCTTCTACCCCTTGGTAGGATATGCATTAAACAGTGCTGAGTCTTTTTATAAGGAGACTCTTAAAACCAATTACAACTGAATCTTTTGTTAAAGAGATTCTAAGAACCAAAGGAGATTTTGATAAGGTATCTTCAACCAGAAGTCTGTTGATAAGGTGGTTAAACCAATATGAGAGCCTTCTGATAAGATTGACTCAAAACTACTCTCAGATCCTTTTGATAAGGTAAATTTTGAAACACTGAATCTTTTGCAGAGAGATTCTGAAAACTCTATCAGAAAATTGTTGTAGGAATTTTGTTTCCACAATGTTGTCCTCTTCAGCAATCTTTGAGAACTTGGTTCTTTGAAAGCACTGTGTGGATTGTGTTGTAGCAGATAGAATTTGTTGTTGATTCCTCGTAAGAGATCAGATTCAATAGAGAGAGGTTTGAATCTGTAGAGGAATGATATTTGATAAAGCCTTTTGAATTCTTCAAAGTAAAGAATCTTCAGATCTAGAGAAGATGATCTTGTCGACTGTTATTATTCTATCAGAACTTCTTAAAGAAGAAGGAGACGAGAGAGAGAGAGAGGGAGAGACGGCTTCTTCTCAGATTGCTTCTATATTCTGTTCTTCTTTATTGTTCTCTATTCAGAATAGGAATGTGTGTGTATATAGGCTGCAAAATAAATCTCTTGTCCTATGCGATTCAATCAGAGAGAAGACCTTCCTTAATTAGATCTCAACGGTCACAATTAAATCTGAATCACTGCCTTAATCTGCTCATATTTCATTCGAAACAATTCTGTATAGAAGACGACGCAAGGCTTCATGAACATTGGCTTAGAAGTAGATGTACATTGAGATAGGGTAGAGAAAAGAATATCTCAATGTATACTTATGCTCTGACTTCTGTAAAATAAAACTCAATGCATCACTGGTAGCATGTGTTAACTCATAGTCGAAACACATAGTAGAACTTATCAGTGTACGTCGACATCTGCTTGCATATTTCTGGACGTACGCCGACATCTTCTTTTTTACTTATCGACGTTAGTTGACATCCTATCAAAGTACAAACTTTTGCATAGCTATACTCCGAGTTCTTTGAGAGCAATTTTCTTTGCTTGGCCATTCTGAATAACTCTGAACTTTAGACTAAGGAAAATATGTCATTTATACATAAGGGCATTTTTCTATATCACTTTAATAACCTGATATGTCAAATCATAAAGAGATTTTTCCCAACAATATGTCACGGTAGAGAGATGAGGGGCATGGTATAACGCCCCGGTATACTGTGGGTTCGGTACAGATCTGCAGACCAGTGACCCCAACCCCTCTCCATGGATCTGATTGGTCGCAGCCGCTAATTCCAATGGCAGCTTATTGAGGCTGGGGCTTAAACCCCAGAACTCCTAGATAAGGGAGCTCTAAACTGGTCCTCATCACCAGAATATCTTAATAATCTGATTGGTTGCAGCTCAGTTAGTGATGAGGACCAGTTTAGAGCTCCCTTATCTAGTAGGTTTGGGGTTCAATCCCCAGCCTCAACAACCCGCCATTGGAATTAGAGGTTGCGGCCAATCAGATTCGTAAAGATGGGTTGGGATCACTGGTCTGCAAATCTGTAACGCACTCACAGTAGACCGAGGCGTTACACATGGTTCATTGTAAAGAGGAGGGAAGTGTTAGTAGCAGGGAAATATGAATGGGTGATAGGGAGTTATTGGTGGTTAGTGGGGAATGAGAGCCTATGAGAGATATTAGAAGAGGTGGGCAAAGATTTTAGGAAATGGGGTGGTGGGGTAGTGGAGAGGTGGCTTTGAAGTTGGGATGGTTGTGGAAGGGTGGTGGTGGTCGGCCAAGGGTGCTCGGAGGTGATCACTGGAGGTGGTGGTGGTGGTGGCCAGAGGTGGTGTCCGCGATCGTCGGAAAATTGAAAAAGGAGGGAATTGAGGTGGTGGAGGTGGTGGTAGAATTTTTAGAAGGAGATGGGTTTGTGGAGGAGGGATGCCCGGCTAGTGGAGGTAAGGGGATGGAGGGGTGGCCGGTCAGTGGTGGTGAAAGGAAAGAAGGGTCGTCGGCTGGATGGAGAGGGGAAAAGAGGGGTAACTTCCTAGCTTCGCACCTGGATTTCCGGCTTCGGCACCAGGTGATCAAAAGGGGAGGATTTTCCACTCAACTTTTAATGCATTCTAATGAGTCTTCTATCCTTATTTATAGACTAAGGGGTCATTATGGATGGTCATGATTCTACGTCATATCGGCCCTCAAATTACATTAAAATAAAAATAAAAAATAAAAAACATAGATCGTTGATCTGCCAAATTGGATGGCTTTGGTCGCCGTGTAGGCCCTTGGAGTCGTGATGCCCATTACCACCTCTCCCCACACCATTTCCTGCAGCCGACAACCAAACAGTCATCCCACCCTAGTTCCCCTCCCACAACAGCCGTATACTCCATTTCATTCTCACAACAGCAGCAGCCCACACCAAGAACCTATCCGCCCACTGCTTACACCTCTCCAAGACTTCCATCAGCACCATTTGAAGCCTTCTAGTCTTCCCCCAAACCCTATACTCACAGTTTTCCCCAACCCAAATCTCTCATCTTGGCAACCGACCTGCAGCAAACCCCTCTCATCTCCTCCACCTCAAAATCATCCAACCCACTTACGTCGAGCTTTCTCAATCAAAAGGCCAATAAATCCAATCCCTTTCCTCATCTACACCCCCTACTAAACAGCCTTACCCCTCTGATTCCAGCACCAGCCCGCCCCTACCAGCCACTACAGTGACCATCCAGCCCCTCCCTTCCTCCAGGAAGACGTCAACACCTCTACAATCACCTATTTCGTGCAATCACCCACGGACTCTTATTTGTGAGTATTTATTGTACGATTGTTTTATTTTCAGTATTTTTGTACGAATTTGATTGCTTATATTCTCAGAGATTTTGCTTTGTGTGTCTACTCTTTGTGAATAAGCATGACTTGCGCAACCTTTTCGCATCCACATATTAGCTTTTGGCCCTCTGATCAGAGTAAAGCCTAATTTGCTTGTCTTTTAAAATTATTTGCAACTCTCTATATTAACTGCGTGGGTTTTACACTTTAATTATTGTTTGTAATTCACTGTTAGATCACTGTCCACATGCATACATCACCCTAGGCTTGACAAGAATTATGTTCCCTGGTACTACACCTAGGGTTGCATACTTTAGAGTCCACGCACCTAGCCTACCCTACATCAATATTTATTATGAAAATATCTACAAAGAAAATGATATAAAGACCAAATAAAGATGGAATGCTGGATAAGCACAGTCTATGCAGCAAGATCAAATTATCAGCAGAAGAATAGGAAGTGAGAAAATATATGTAGGTACAGCCAACCTTCACCGCACACTTTGATTCCTCTAAGCTCAATAAGAAAGCATAAGAAAGAAAAGGATTAAACTTTTCAGGCCCAGTTGCTTCTCCAGCACATGCATCCCAATCCTGGGAAGAAATTTCTGAAATAGATGAAACAACTGAAATAGAAATTTCTGGGGGCCTCCTTCCAGGAACAGATGCATCCTACATACAGGCCAAAACAAATAACAATCACATGGGTTGATCAACTGGAAATGAAATTCACTAAGGCTCTGTTTAGGGAATCATTTAGCCTCTCTTGTGGTGCCCAGTGACGGGAAATGGAGGCGCCACAAACAGGAATTGATCTTCAGTGGCGTTCCTTCTACCACCGGTGGGCAAGGAAAACAAACTCTGGAGCAACTCCCTTTCCCACCAAATATGATGAGCCCCAGTGCCATTTCTCTATGGTGGTGTTCCATCTCTCTCCTGCACTATCAAACAGAGCCTTAATGGAGAATGACAATCAAAACACCTCTGGAGCTGTCTCTGTAAGAATGAAAGTCCCAAGAGATGGATTCAACTCCCTCTGCTCTGCAGTCCTCTTAGGTTCCCAAAAGAGTGCAGTTATCTTATATGGAAAGACCATTTTTCGATAACTTTGTTTGCAAGCAAAGCTTCCCTACATGTCAACAAGAAATATGAAATGAGTGCACAATAATCAAATCGCATAACTCATAGCTAGAGATTTTTTTCTACAGAATGTCATCTTTAAAACATAAAGATATTTAAATAAAATCCTAAAAGTTAATGGATCAAATCACAATAGACGACAATGCAATTTGCAATTTGCAATTTGTTAGATGAAGATCGGTGAATTAAAAAGTGTGACAATGTAGAAAACCTTCAAAAACCATCAGAACCTGCTAAAGGTCATTTCAGTGGAGGAAAATCCTCTTATTGCAACTTGGAGCAACTATTATTAAATATCTTCATCATCAACAATCATCATCAACCTTAATGTAAGTATTTTGAGCCAACTTTATAAATCGTAATTTTCATTTGTTCTTAGCAAGTGTTGTCGAAGGTGTTAAACCTAAACTTCGCAAATCACCTTGCATAATTTTCCTCCATTTACTTTGGGTCTACTTCTCCTACCTAATCCTGACACTAACATAGCTACTCGTTTAACTTGTGCATTTTCTGACTTTCATTGTGCATGCTCAAACAACCTAAACCTAATTTATATTATCTTATCTTTGATAGATATCTCTCTAATCACTCCTTAAACAAACTTTTACACTTCTATAATGCATCTATCATAGCATTTTCCTCTCTACCACATCAACTTCGATATCAAAGATTTTTTTTTTCAATGTCTAACATTCAAATCCATGTTTAATTTTTGACTAAAAAGGATCCGTTTATCACACACTACTCTCGATGCACTTTTTCATTTTAACCATCGAACCTTAACTCTAGAGGTTAGATCCACATTCTCATTCATCTAAATAATCAATATACTAAAATTTACGCATCTATATGCATTTTTATCTTCTAATAAGATAGATTGATAATAGTTAATATCACCCCAAAAAATTTCCATCTCTCCATTTTAAGAACAATTAATTTGCACTTAAGATTTGGAAATTACATCTCAGGTGTAATAAATTATCCTCCCAATTAGCACACAAAAACCAGATATCATCAAAGAAAATAAAATTTAATTTCCTTAAATGAGATTGAAATACGCTCATTAAATTTTGAAATGTTGAAGAACCAAGGAACTCAAATGACATCACTGCAAATTCATCGGGTCATTGAAGAGATTGAAAGGTCGTTTTGCACACATTGATATGTATATGGCCTTTGACAAACCATGATACTTATACATCCTCGGACGAACCATCATGACAAAAGAAGACTAAGCACATTTTTTATATTTTATTATAAATTACATTAAAGATTATGCTATCTATTTTACTTTATTAGGATTTTTCTCCTTCCTATATAAGGAGGAATTAGGTATGAGTTGCGGATATTTTGTTAAGCCTTTGTGAGGGAACCATCCCTCAAGAACGTTGTAGCGAGCATGTCTCGCAGGTTTGTATCCCACTTTCTGTCTATAGCATAATCTTCGTTCAAGTTCGTATTGTGGACCAGTTGCTTACCGCCCATCACTCCTTAAATCATCAGACACAAGCCATCATGTTGCACTATTCCTCCCTCGACATGTCCACCACGGTAGCATCAATGCACAAAAGGTTTGATTGCATGGACGCAACCTTTATTGACATCCTCGCTATGGCGTGCGAGATTAACCATTGGCTCCTTCCCTTCCCTCCGAAGCAAGACTTAACTACTCCACTGCTCCCTGCACCCCTTCAATGCCCCTCGCAGCAACCAGCTTCCAGTCCAACACACATCCCATACTCTCGTCAATTGCTTCGTCGTTGCATTCTGAATCCTCATCGTCGCCCAACCCCCAACCCCCACCTTGATGACGACCCATCCTCCACAACCATATCCATCCACAAGTACTATGCCAATGTAACGGCCTCATTATTCGGCTACCGCTACAACTTAGCATATTCATTTTCTTTTATCATTTAATCATCAGAGGCGTCATATAGAAACATTCAGCGATTAGAAATACCATGATAGAGTACAAAAAGGAAAGTGCAGGGTAATTAAAATATTTTATTCCATTAGAAACATATATAGTACAAAAGATAGCCCAACATTATATATGCAAAAAGGAGGGCTTATCACAAAACTGTAGTATATGTACAGGCTGACTCCGCCCAAAACTCATAATAGCACACTGTTATATATAGACACATAAACTACTGACTACATAAAATAAAACGGAAACTCCTCATGAGGGCACCTGGGGTCTCTGCACCTCTCCCAATGAGCATGTAGGACTGCAAACATTGTGGTAGAAACTTCTACCCAAAGATGGTACTTCTGTTGACGAGGAGAAAATGGTGGACGGGGATTACTGGTTGCTGGAGCAGCCTCTTCCTTGACCTGTTTAGTTGCATTTTCTAATTAGTCAAAAGACAAAGCGAATTCTTATTCCCCCCCCCCCCCCCCCCCCCCCCCCCCCCCCCCCCCCCCCCCCCTATTCCTTATGATGAATTCTTAATGCATTGATAATTCACATTTTTTCTTGACTTTTCATCTTATCATTTTCCGTTCACTTCACTTTTTTATCTCTCTTTTTTGTCTACATACAATTGTATTCATTTAGTATGTAGTTACATATTCTTTGGTGTCATTTATTCATTTAACATGTTAGGTACTTCCTCGCGTTTTATTTTCTTTATTGGGCACTGTTAAGGATACATTGGTAGTTCATTTCATGTATTTATATAGCGCGCTTTATTTATCTGCGTGTCCTTTTCATATTCGCACACATATATATTCTTTGCGTGCCTTGTCATATTCGCACGTTTACTTTTCATTTATATTCATGTTGGGAGGACATTCACCTCACCTCCACTAGTTGGGTACATCCTTAACATAGCCTATTACATTTTGCATCGATACATTGTTCTTATTACTTTCACTTTTTCTTTCTTTTTACTTGCTTATAACCTTAACTCGTGTTCATTTACCGAGTTGAATAATTGTAGTAGGAAACAGTAGTAATATTGAACTAATCAACTGAAATTAGGGAAATAAGAACTCACCGCGGCCTTTCCTTTGTCCTTCCTCGACTCATCATTGCGTTTCCCGCCTCTTTCGGATGCCATAACCTATAAGAGCATCAATCTAAATTACTTTCATTTTCAATGGGTCCCACTTAATCTAATTAGGTCAAATTGGCCGCTTGCGTTGGCTGCCCTAATTTTAAACCAAGGGGTTTTCACCAAATTAGTGAGGGAACATCACCCTCAAGCCTAAGCTTACCTATTGGAAGCAAAATGATTCAAAACTAAAAAAATTCATTGTTGCCCTAATTTCAAAGGAAGGGTTTTTGCTCCAAATGAGGGATAGAACATATTAGGAGTCGTTTTCCAACATTAGGAACACTTAGAAATTCTGAAATTGCATTACAACAACTAAGGTTTCACCAAAATCACTTGAAATCATGGATTAGGTTATGAGATTTCATTTCAGAAACTTTTAAGGATGAAGGAAATTACAGAAACTCAAAAATAATCCAACCCTGGAATTTTGGCTCTTCCAATCCATGCAAAACTTCACATAAGAATGAAGAGGAGTGAAGAGGAAGGGATTACCTTTCTAGAGAAGGAGAAATCACGAAAATCGGAGGAGATCTGTGCTCTCGGGAGCGTGCGGCGTCGAGCGGCTTCTTCCGCCTGTCGTCGGTCTCGCGAAAGACTTGGAGAAGAATGAAGCGTCGGGCTTTGATTTCTCCCCTTATGCAAGACCCAAAAGCCCCTTGCGTGACACGCACGCTTCTGAATAGCGTGAGTCACGATTTTACCGGCCAATTTGGTCGGTCTAAGTATTAGCCGGTCCCAATTTGCTCTTTCTTTTTTTTTCTTATTTCTATCTAATTAACATTAGTTAAAATACTTAAATTTCATTTCGGAATCACGTACAACACAATACGTGTGTCATACGTATTAATTACTTCTTTATTTATTTTTTTCGTTTTCGTCGCTTCGATGCGCACATTTATAACATAGAATAGTATAATTAGTCGTACCTGTCATCGACGGTGTCACAATTCTCCCCTCCTTATTGGATTTTCGTCCGCGGAAATCTTTAATCTGAATCTGCATCAAAGAGCTGAGGGAAGAGATATCTCATTACTTCTGCTTTTTCCCAAGTTGCCTCATGCACGCTATGCCCTTTCCACCAGACTTTAACGAATCAAACTTCTCGGTTTCGGAGTTGCTTATTTTGTCAATCTACAATCTTGTATGGCTCGGTTGGGATTGATAGGTCAGATTCAATTTGGATTTGCTCAGAAGGAACTATTATATTGGGATCAGCTATAAATTTCCTCAGGGAAGACACGTGAAATACATCATGAAGGTTCTGAAGATCACCAGTTAGTGTCAAGCGATAGGCCACCTCTCCAATTCTTTCAGTGATTAGGAATGGCCCCACATACCTTGGACTAAGCTTTCCAATTTAACGAATTCGCGAAGTTCCTTTGAAAGGTTTTATCATCAGACAGACCATGTCACCCACATTAAACTCTACTCTTCGATGTCTAGCGTTGTAATATTTTTGTTACCTGTCTTGAGTTATTTTCAACTTTTCTCGAACAATTGAAATTTTATCCACTTTAAACTCTACATCTTATCCACTTTTTCTTTTTGAAATAACTTTTGCTCACCATACTCTGCCCAGCTTAGAGGAGTTCGACACCTAGCCCATACAAAGCTTCAAATGGTGTCATCTGAATACTTGATTGATAGCTATTTGTCACGACCCGTCTCGACAAGAGTCAGAGTGCGCTTCGGGGCGGGCCGTGATGCCACAGGCATGGGCGAAAAGAAATTCATGCCTGCTAAGGCGGAGACAGAAATATTACAAATAGTTTTAAAAGAGTTACTTTTGAGTAAAAACAGGTTGATTTATTGCGGAAGCTTTAAAATATGATAATTTGAAACAGGTGCACATGCATTTAAGTAAAAGCTCAAGATACAAGTTCTGGAACAGAAATTTATGCAGTGATCATCGCAAATGAATGAGCATGCAAAATAAGTCAAATTCTAGTACATATAATATTTAGCCTAGCAGTTGTCCATGAAACAAGAGAAAATGGTTGATCGTAATTACTACATAACAGAAATATCTGACAGTAAAAGAAATGAAACATAAACACAAAACCTGAAGCTTGACGCAGATCGGCCTCAGAAAGCAGGCGGCGCAGGCACGAACACTAAGGCAAATCCAAACAGAAGGAAAAGCCACAGAACATCGAAATACACAAGAGCAGGTAAAATAAAATACGAGCAGAAGAAACAGAATATTTGTTTACCGATTTTCATGAAGCAGAGCTAACAAGACAGACAAGCAAGTGAGACAAGCAGAAATATCTAGAATTATTAGACTACTCTGAAGTATAGCCTAAACATTTATTTTGCAACGACATAAGCTGTAATCGATGAAATGCGTAGGTGTTTATAGTTGGTGCGCATGGTTCACACTCAAGTCCAAGTGTAAGTCTTACTAGAATAAGAGTATTTCCTGCTTACCGTGACCATGCAAACAAGACGATGCACCACCTAAACCCTAGTTTCCAAGATTTGCTTATGACACTCAGGACCTAAGAGATTCAGAAATTTAAGCTCGCTGTGACCGGTCCTTTGTTCCCATTAGGGATTCAAGAGGGAACCCAAGTCAAGGAGTTTCATCAATTAAACCCTAGCTTTCAATGTTAACTTACATTATTAACGACTTAGCGCAGGATTTCGTGGATTCTAGAATATCAAGACATGTAGCCAAAATACTGATTCAGATATACAAGAGTAGATTTTTATGAATGTGAAACAGGAGGAATCAAGTTATAGAACGTTATTTAACCAAGTCTTGGAACTAGACAGGCATAAGAAACAAGGTTTGATGACTCAAAGAACTCGATAGAGAGTTTAGGAACTTGCGGATTCAAGTATTCACGAGTATTAAGATTATTATTCATCAATTTCTAGGATACCAAGTATTCATTTAGTTTGAACCATTCCAACAAACGATTATCCTTCAAGTAAACATGTGTACGAACCAAATATTTTATGTCAAACACAATTCATCTAGTTGATAGCAGGAATCTTAACATTTATCATTACAACAATTAATGTTCTTGCTCGAAAAGATCTATTAGTCTTACATTTATCCATCCAATGAGACGCAATTCATTTAAATGAAAATCCAATTAAAAACAACTTTCGTTCATTAACTCGTCTTCCAACAAATGAGACACAATTCATCTAAGTGAATATCCAAGTAACCATCATTCTCATTCACCATTCATGTTATTCGGACGAGTGAACCTCAAACTAATAACAAGTCTATTTAGGGATTCGAGGTCTAAATTTATTTGATGAAACGAGCATCCAAGGGTGAATTCATATAAATATAGGAACAAACAAGACAATTAAATTCAATGTTTGCAAGAGAGAAGGATCTCTACTTGCCTTAAATAAGCTGAAGCTGACGGGGGCGGCCAAATAGCGCGAGCAAAAATCAGAAATCATATTTCGAACCTGATCAAGCACAACGAAAGCGATGCAGCATAAATTATTACACGAACACATGCTTTCTACGACGCGGAATTTTAAACTACGGGGATTTAGCAGATTTTATCTCCCTCAAAAGTGAGGGGAGAAGAGATTCTACGAAAGACGGAGACTTGGCGGCGCTTAGGTTGCGGAAACCCTAAATCGGATAGGGCCTTGGAGAGATCCTGCCAATTAGGGCGACGAATTACGTCGGGGAGCAGGAAAAACCTAGAAATTGGACGGTTAAAAAGAGCACAAAATCTGAAACGCAAATTGGAGCGCAAACTTTCCAAGAAAATTATGGAAATCTGAATAGAGGAGGAATCTTACCCAAAGGAAACCAAATCGGGCTCAAGGAGCCGAATCCGAGTCCAAAATACGAGAGGAGGGTTCGAGCAAAACCCTAGGGCAAAATCAGAGCCCAAGGAGGAGAGGGTGGTTGTCGGCCCTTAGAGGACAAGAAGCCACTGCCAGCCCTTGCTGCTTGAAGGAGAAAGGAGGAGCTGAGGACGGCTCCTTGGGGGAAGAAGGGAAACAGCCAACCACAGCAGGGGGGGCGGCTAGGGCGCAGAGGAAGAACTCGCCGGCCGGAGGGGAAGGAGCCATTGGCGGCCTGAGATGGAGGAGGAGGCGACGGCAGGAGGGAGAGCAGCAGGCGCCGGCGTGCAGGGAGGCAGCAGCGGCCGAAATCGAGAGCGGGGGGTGCACGCGGGAGGAGCACCGAACGGGAGATGGGAGCCCTAACTGAGCGGGGTCGGGATCGGGAGACAGGGGGTGCGGCTTGCGGGAAATATAATAGGAGGGGCTGGCTCGGGATTTAATCAGGGAGGCTGGCGGGGTGCGGATAGCAAATGTATTAAATCTATTTCAATTAATTTTTGGGGTTGTTACACTATTATAATAAGAGAATTCCACCAGTGATAGGTATTTTTCCCATGATCCTCTTAGATCGAGTACGACCATTCTCAAAAGGTCTTCTAACATCAGAATGGTTCGTTCTGATTGACCATCCATTTGCGGGTGAAAAGCAGTGTTAAACAATAATCTGGTTCCCAACTTTTTTTGTACTAACTTTCAAGTATCAGATGTAAAACGCTCATCTCTGTCAGAGAATATAGATCGGGGAATTCCATGGTATTTCACAATAACATCAATGTACCGGTCGACTAACCTTTGAACTGGCCCGTCTTTCTTCATGGGAATAAAATGTGCAACTTTCGTTAGTCGATCAATAATCACCCAGATACTATTGTTTCTAGGTTTACTCCTCGGTAATCCCATAACAAAGTCCATGGCTATATCATCCCACTTCCACTCAGAAATGGGTAAAGGTTATAAGTATCCGCCGAGCTTTTGATGTTCTGCCTTCACAACTTGACATGTGTGGCATCTAGCAATATATTTAATTCCATCCGTTTTCATTTCTGGCTACCAGAATTCTTGCTTTAGGTTTCGATACATTTTTGTTCTTCCAGGATGAATCGAGTAGGTCGTGTTGTGTGCTTCATAAAGTATCTCTGTTCGAAGAGCATTGACATTCGGAATACACAACCTTTCATTCATAAATAGTAACCCATTTTTCTTCACAAATGCAGTTGATTTGCCACTTTTTACTTTTTCAAGAAATTTCACAAATATAGGATCTTGATTTATAGTTTTTCGTACCCTTTCTTTAATTGGATATTCCGTAAGTGCTTGCATAACTTCGGTTAAGGGAGGGTTTGACCTCCCGGGACTCTGTCTTTCTTCTGTCATACTAAATTGTTCCCCTTCAAGTTCGTCTCTCTGTCTTCTACTTAAATAAGTTCGGAAAGGTTTCTGCGACAGGAAGGCTCAACTTAGCAATTGAACAATTGCATTTCAAATATCAAAAACTTGTCCTACTCCTACTTACCCTCACATTTCTCCTTAAGTACTCGTGTCGCACATAAAGTTCAAACCTGACTCTGATACCACTTAATTGTAACGACCCCATTATTCGGCTGCCGCTACAATTTAACATATTCATTTTCTTTTATCATTTAATCATCAGAGGCGCCAGGTAGAAACATTCAGCGATTAGAAATACCATGATAGAGTACAAAAAGGAAAGTGCAGGGTAATTAAAACATTTTATTCAATTAGAAACAGATATAATACAAAAGATAGCCCAACATTATACATGCAAAAAGGAGGGTTTATCACAAAACTGTAGCATATGTACAAGGCTGACTCAGCCCAAAACTCATAATAGCACACTGCTATATACAGACATATAAACTACTGACTACCTAAAATAAAACTGAAATTTCTCATGAGGGCACTCAAGGTCTCTGCACCTCTCCCGATTAGCATCCAGGACTGCAAACACTGCGGTAGAAACTTCTACCCAAAGACGGTACTTCTTTTGTTGATGAGGAGAACATGGTGGATGGGGATTACTGGTTGCTGGGATGGCCTCTTCCTTGACCTGTTTAGTTGCATTTTCTAATTAGTCAAAAGACTAAGCGAATTCTTATATTCCACCCCTTTATTCCTCATGATGAATTCTTAATGCATTGATAATTCACATTTCTTCTTGACTTTTCATCTTATCATTTTTCATTCACTTTACTTTTTTATCTCTCCTTTTTGTCTATATATAATTGTATTCATTTAGTATGTAGTTACATATTCTTTGGTGTCATGTATTCATTTAACATGTTGGGTACTTCCTCACGTTTTATTTTCTTTATTGGGCACTGCTAAGGATACATCAGTAGTTCATTTCATGTATTTATATAGAACGCTTTATTTATCTATGTATCTTTTCATATTCGAACACATATAAATCTTTTACGTGTCTTGTCATATTCGCACGTTTACTTTTCATTTATTTTCATGTTGGGAGGACATTCACCCCACCTCCACTAGTTGGGTACATCCTTAACATAGACCATTACATTTTGCATCGATGCATTGTTCTTATTACTTTCACTTTTTCTTTCTTTTTACTTGCTTATAACCTTAACTCGTGTTCATTTATCGAGTTGAATAACTGTAGTAGGAAACGGTAGTAATATTGAACTAACCAACTGAAATTAGGGAAATAAGAACTCACTGCGGCCTTTCCTTTGTCCTTCCTCGACTCATCCTTGCATTTCCCGCCTCCTTGGGATGTCATAACCTATAAGAGCATCAATCTAAATTACTTTCATTTTCAATGGGTCCCACTTAATTTAATTAGGCCAAATTGGCCGTTTGTGTTGGCTGCCCTAATTTTAAACCAAGGGGTTTTCACCAAATTAGTGAGGGAACATCACCTCAAGCCTAAGCTTACCTATTGGAAGCAAAATGATTCAAAACTAAAAGAATTTATTGCTGCCCTAATTTCAAAGGAAGGGTTTTTGCTCCAAATGAGGGATAGAACATATTAGGAGTCGTTTTCCAACATTATGAACACTTAGAAATTCTGAAATTGCATTAAACAACTAGGGTTTCACCAAAATCACTTGAAATCATGGATTAGGTTATGAGATTTAATTTCAGAAACTTTTAAGGATGAAGGAAATTAAAGAAACTCAAAAATAATCCAACCCTAGAATTTTGGCTCTTCCAATCTATGCAAAACTTCACATAAGAATGAAGAGGAGTGAAGAGGAAGAGATTACCTTTCTAGAGAAGGAGAAATCACGAAAATCGGAGGAGATTTGGGCTCTCGGGAGCGCGTGGCGTCGAGCGGCTTCTTCCGCCTGTCGTCGGTCTCGCGGAAGACTGGAGAGGAATGAAGCGTCGGTCTTTGATTTCTCCCCTTATGCGAGACCCAAAAGCCCCTTGCGTGACACGCACACTTCTGAATAGCGTGAGTCACGATTTTACCGGCCAATTTGGCCGGTCTAAGTATTAGTCAGTCCCAATTTGCTCTTTCTTTCTTTTTCTTATTTCTATGTCTTATTAACATTAGTTAAAATACTTAAATTTCATTTCGGAATCACGTACAACATAATACGTGTGTCACGTACATATTAATTACTTCTTTATTTATTTTTTTCGTTTCCGTCGCTTCGATGCGCACATTTATTACATAGAATAATATAATTAGTCGTACCTGTCATCACAGCCAATCAACCCAGCGATGACTTATGAACCCTTCCTTTCTCGACACCCCAACTCCGACAGCATACCCAAAGCAGTCATCGACCCTAGCTCCATCAAACCATACATCAGCGCCACCCTCAATCTAGCCTCCCACCAGTTGCGAGACACAGCTCCTCCCTTCTTCCTCATTGCTCTTCCCGCACAATCGTTACTGCAAACTACATCGCCGATGATCTTTGTCACCATCGTCAGCTTCAATCTCCATCAACCAACTATGAAAATCCACTCTCCCAAACCACTGCATGTCGTGACGGTGTCTCTAGGCTACAAACAACAACCTTATCCCCATCTACAATCACATTGTTACTGAGTGCATGATTCTTTGATAAGACAAGCTCCATGGCACTTGTGTCCATATCCAGCGCCACCTTCGTTACACGTGCTTTGTCGTTACATCCCGTGCTTTGTCTTTACACCCCACACGCAGCTGCTCTCCACGCCTCTTCTCATACATAACTTTCTAGCCTTGGCATTGTTGGGGTGCCTTCAGCATCACAACAAAACCCAACTCACAAAATCCTGGCTGCTACAAAGACAATCTATTTTGACCCTACAAATCACTCAGCCACCACATTTCCTTCACATCAAAATCTCAAATTACCCATCCCAAAATGCTGCAATCATTAATTCTGCATGGGATTTTGCATTTACTTATTTGTCACCAATTCTATCCTTCTTGACCTACTTCCTAGTGGATTTTATTTTATTGAGAAGGAATTTCATCTTCAAATTTGGAAATCCCAATGAATAGTCCTCAATGTGACTAACCATTGAATTCCCACAACTGACAACTATCATATCCCCTAAGAGAAATATGAGTATATAAGATGTAAATTAGAGACTCTGCATATTCCATTTGAATCCTATACATATGAAGGTACTCTGAATCTGATTATCAAGTGTCACTGATACATTAAGAGGAGGAATAGTTTTCAAATGACAGCCAAGGAATCTAGCAGTCTGTTCATCCAAAAATTTATGTATGATGTCAGTGTCGATCAAAATATGTATCAGCTTCACTTAACAAGAAGTTGTGAGCCCCATGATATGATAGCTATGTATTACCATCATAGCATGGATACAGGAGGCATGATAAGCAGTTATGTGGATACTTTATCAAATGTATTTAACTCTTTTGAGGGTTAACATTATTGATTATTTTGTCCTGAATATCATCCCAGGTATCAACTAGAGACACATAGGCATGCTTATAACCTTCACATTTATGCCATGGAATAAATTTCTCACTGACCTAATAGATAATCCATTTTTTATTAAACTTCACTAGCCAATAACTGTAATGAAGAACTCCATTATTCTGTTGAATTAAAGGCATAATCAAATGCTATCCCCATTTTTTGATGTTCGAATTGCGCATTCTTTGATCGGTCAATTCCTTTAACATATGCCTAAAATTCTTAAATTTTGATATTAGAAAAACCCTGGTGATGAAATGCTTTTTCTAGCCAAAAAGTATGTGTTGTTTTGAATAGGAGCCCTTTTAAAAGTCTCATGATGGATGTGAGGCATACAAGTTTGATTTCCTTTTTAACCTAGTCAATAACAGACTAACGGCTTATTCATCGGAGTAATGTACATGATTTAGTAACACATCAAATTTATGTAGATATTGTTTGGATTGTCCTATGTCGACGGAGATCTTTTATATTCACTCATAGGATCCTCAAACAAATATGACTCGAAATGAATGTTAAGTACTTGAACATAATCAGCCCACTATGACCATGTCTTGAAAAACAAAATTGACGGAATACTTGGTGCCAGTACAATGTATATCCCTCATCAAAATGAATGCAAAGTGCTTAAACATACTCGCCCCGCTGCGACCATTTCTGAAAAACAAGATTGAAGGAATACTTTGTGCTAGTACAATGTCTTTCCGTCAAGATGAACTGACATCATCTTAACTTTCATGTGTTCGGGCGTATCATCAATCTTGAAAATTTGCTCACAACGATTGAGTCATTCCTTCACATAATCACCAGCAAACATTGAAAATTCAATTGGACGACGTGTGGATAATTGATATTGTTGATGATGATTAGTAGTACTCCATGGTAGACAAAGTAGTTGCCTCCGCAGACATATCTGATTGAAGCTAACTTAGTAAACATACTCTGCAGTTTGTCCAACGTACGTTTTGTTGATCGAAGAGATTCTGAATCGATTATCTATGATCTCAAAACAACACTGAAGTTGCTCAACTTCCCATCAGAGATTGTTAGGCCTAGTGTTCTCTGCATTTGACATCATCTAAGCAGGCGGCCAAAATCTCTGATACCACATGATTGATTACAGAACACTGTGTTGATGATGAAATCCCTTTTTTTGTGAATGATACAAATGGTGTGGGATTCTTTCTAAGAACACTACCGATCCACGGAAAGATTAGCTCGATGGAGTCCTAGAAGCGAGACAGTTTTGGTAAATAAGAGATAAGCAACACAAATTTTTCATTGACTGCGGGGTAAAAGTACATTTTTAGAGAACAGCTGCAGTGATGTTAAATGCCTAATTCCAAATAACCCACCTAACTATTCTGAACTACCTTCCCTCCTTACATTGTTATTTATCTGAAAAAGGTTCGTCATCGCCTCACAGGATCAGCCATCCATTAAGTACTTCGACGTCGATTCCTACTGATGCGCATGCAGCGGCCACTTATTAAAGAGCGGGCCTAAGAATTCCACTATCCTGAAAGTGAGAGGAAAGAACCCATGAATCCACATGATGGATGGGTTTTGTCCTGTAGATAAACCTATACTTCTAAATACCACATAAGGCACCTTCAGAGGGACTATTTCTTCTATGTGAAACATAGCCACTTTGGAGAAGTTTGTACTTTGTACGCGGGAAACACCAATTAAGGACAGTAGAGTTCTCTCTTCCTGTTTCTCTTACTATTCCTCTCCATCTTTATCTCCTAGGACAATCGCAGGCGGAACATATTTTTCGTCAGCGGATGCATATCACCGATCAGAAACACAAGCCCTATCATTTGGGAGAAAGAAAGCACGCGAACGTACAGACAGGGGGGGGGGGGGGGGGGGGGGGGGGGGGGGGGGGGGGGGGGGGAATCAAAAGTAGAACAAATAGGTGTTCTTACGAGTCGACGAGGCGCCGTCCCGAGAAACGAAGAAGGGCAGTTAGTGGCAAGGCGGAAGCAGTTGGAAACCGCCATGGCTGAAGGCATCGGAGCTTCCGAGAATAGTGCTGCACGCCTGCGCTAGTATGGAAAACCGGAAAAGGATTTAGCTTTCACGGGACTAGGCCACGTGGTTGGTCATTTACCAATGCCATGGTTGGTACTTAAGCGCGAAAAATAATCAGTTAATACTTAATTAGGAGATAACAAAACTGAGCTAGAAATCAAAATGGTCCATTCGCTTCACAGACATTGATAATGAAGTATTTGATTTTGAGAATATGAAAACAATTTCTGTTGTTCGTACCAATAATTGTAGAGTGGAATTGGCTTTCTGGTGAAAAGTCGACGATATTCACCATAACCTAAAAATCTATCGATCCAATGTTTATCTCCAGGGGCGGATATTGAGATCGCCAACTCCGACTTTTCAAAAGGATATCAATTTTTTTTGCCCGAATGCCTATTTTTTACTCGTAAGTGATTTTTTCTCACGTACGCTACTTTTTGGCTCCATACGTGATATTTTTGCGAGAACGCGGAAATTTCGCCCGAACGTAATTTTTTCGCCCGGACACTATTTTTCTGTCCGGATGTGATTTTTTCGACCGAACACGATTTTACACCACTTGCGCGATTTTTTTTGCCCCGGCGCGATATTTTCGCCCGGGGCGATATTTTTGCCCGGGCGCGTTATATTTGCCCGGGCGCATTTTTTCGCCCAGACGCGATTTTTTCGCCCGAGTGTATTTTTTCGTCCGGGCGCATTTTTTCGCCTGGACGCATTTTTTTCGCCCGGGCACATTTTTTTCGCCCGGGCGCATTTTTTTTCTCCAGCAACCCCGTCTCCGCCTGATCCGCTGCCCGCGCATCTCTGCCCGACCTAGTAGCAGCCGGCCCTCCGTTTCTCGGTCGGCCCCGTTGCTGAGCCCTGTTCTAAGTAGCAACCTTCCTCGACCTCAAGTTTCAGCGACTCTTCTTCGACTCCTCATCTCAGCCAGCAAGCAGCCCTCTTCTCTGGCAACTTCTCAGAGTCCGGCTTTGCAGCAGCCCTCTTTTCCTCCCTGAAGTTGTGCGATCTCCTTCATCTGTCGACCTAGCCGTGGGTCTCATTTTTGCCAGAGCCTTTTTGGATTCAGAGGCGCGTCTCCTTCACTTTTCTCTTGTGAGTGTTCCACTGCTGCCTTCATCTGGCTATAGTGCTTTGTTGCATCATGTTCCTTGTCCTCCTCCGGCACCCTCTACTACTCAGTCTGGTGGTCCTTGTCGCCCGCATGTTAGTTGTCACTATTGTCAGTGTCTTGGTCATGTCAAATCTGAGTGTCGCCAGCTTCAGAAGGCCCAACAGTTTGGTCAACAGCGTGCTCCTGGTGCACTTTTCGCACAATTTTCGGTTCTGTCGTAGTCTCTCTCCGTATCTGAGCTTGCTCAGCTGATTGCCCAGCAGTTCTCCCAATTTTCACTGCCTCGCTCCTCTGCCTCCGTACTTCCACAGGATGCTTCTGACGCCTCCGTCTCTCAGTCGGCTGTCTCTGCCCCTGCAGGTATCTCTCCCTCTGATTGGTTGTTTGACTCTGGAGCCTCCTTTCGCCTGACATATGATGTCACCCACATCTTGTCCTGTCAGCCCGTCTCCTCTGACCTTAGCATCATGGTAGTCGATGGCACTATTCTCCCCATCACCAGTCGTGGCCTCCTTCACACCGGCCTTTTCCATGTTCTTGATGTTGCTTATATACCCAAGTTATCCATGAACCTTATATCCTCCAGTCAGCTCACATCCCACGGTTGTCTTGTTATTTTTGATGAGTTTACATGTCGTGTGCATGATCGTCTGACTGGGGCACTCCTTGGGGCTGGTCGTCGTCGTTGTGGGGTTGGTCGTTGTGGGGTGTACGTCCTTGATCGTCTCCACCTTCCATCCACTTCATAGTCACCTGCAGCTTCCTCCCTTTGTCTTCCTTCGGTGGGTTTCTCTTAGTGGCACCATCGTCTTGGTCATCCCAGTTGTACAACCCCTATTCGGCAGACAAGAGCCTAGGGTGTCCGGCGAGTAGGCTGGCACCCCCTGGCGAGTAGAGCCAAGGGTGTCCGGCGAGTAGGTTGGCACCCCCTGGCGAGTAGAGACAAGGGTGTCCGGCGAGTAGGCTGGCACCCCCTGGCGAATAGATCCGAGGGCGTACGGCGAGTATGCCGACACCTCCAGGCGAGTGGACCCGTTTTCAGGCGAGACCAGGTCAGGAGAATTCGCCCAGGAAGATCTTTTTGAGATAAAATCCCCTGGATGCCCTTAGTGGTCTGCCCATAGCTCCTCAGAACAGCGGAGCCCGGCTATCAGCAGACCAACTTGGGGTGCGTTTAGCGGAAACGTAAAGCGGAACTACGCTATCTGCAGGCCATCCGGACCATTTTACCCTCATAAGAGTTTGCCTATAAATATGACTCATTATGTCTCAGATCAGCACAGATCCACCCCCCTTGAGAGAGCCTGTGCTTTCTTCCTTGTGCTGTCTATGACAGGCTCAGCTTCTAGTTTTCGGGAGGGGAAATCAAGTTAGATTTCCGGGTTAGTGGAGGGACCTCCTCGCTGCAGCCATTGAGTCATTCTTAGGGAGCTACCTACCAACTGGTGAGGGTCAGTTCTTAGCTCGGAACACTTAGTTCTAGGGATCCGACGAAGAGAGAAGTAACTCAAGCTACTCCCCAAGTCACGAACAAGTTGGACCGGTATCCGGGTTCCAACATTTTTGGTGCGGTGAGCGTGGACTGTAGCAAGAGAAGAAAATCTCATCTGACGATCCCATGACTGAACGCGACGAGCTGGGAACCGACCAGGGGAACTCGCCGCCTTCGGGCGAGTTCGTGACCAAGAGTGTCTTCGAGCAGGGGATGAAGGCGATGGAGGATACCATCTGGAGGTTACTCACACCTCGCGCCGAGGTGGAAGTATCCCCCCCGGTCGCAGTCGCCTCACCCGCGGAGGCGGGTCCAAGTCAGCGCCTCGGCAAGGAAGCGCTCCTAGGGGAGGAAGACCAGCCGCTCCGCGCGCGAGTGCTCTTCGCCAGCCCGACGGAGACTCGCCAGTCAGAGGGCGAGCACGACCAAGTCCGCCCCCTTCACCAGCTCGCCCCGCGCAGTCCGTTCTGCGAGTTGGTGCTGTCCGCCCCCATTCCTGCAGGGTTCGTAGAGCCCGCCATGAGTTTCTACTCCGGAAAAGAAGATCCCGACAAGCATCTGCAATGGTTTGAAGATATGGTCTCCATCAAGCCGATGACGGATCCCTTCAAATGTCGGTTGTTCGCCATAACCTTCCAGGAAAAAGCCAGAGATTGGTTCCACCAGTTACCCGCGGGAAGCGTCTACGGGTTTGATGGCCTGGGCAGAAGTTATTTGCTCCGCTTCTCTACTTCCAAGAAGAGGAGGAAGGGTTCAGAAGATCTTTTCCTTGTCAAGCAAAGGCCCTAGGAGATGCTCGGGTCGTATCTGGATCGCTTTCAGGAGGAGATCCTCCTGGTTCAAGAGGTCCCTGGACACACCCTGATCTTGTCCTTCAAGCTGGGGTTGCAGCCAGGGTTTTTCAAGATGGAGATCACTCGCAATCCCCCTATCGTTCGAGGAGTTAGTCGATCGGGCCGGAAGGCAGATCGAAGGGGAGGCTACCAGCCTGGAGTTCGTGGCCAAGTTAGCAAGGTTGGAGGGGGGGAGAGAAGGAAGGATATGGAAGCGGTCGGCGCGAGTCCAAGAGGAGGAGTGAGCCGAGAAGGCGAGAAGAGGGAGGGTCCCGGGAGAACATGGATCAGCGAGATCAGGAGAGGAGGTTCCAGGCCCCGCCTCGCCGGCCGGCCTGGAGACCTGCTGGAGGAGGCTACCAAGGGAGACCGGGAGGGAGGTATTCCCCGGAGCGACGAGACCTCTGTCACTCCCCCGAGCGGAGACAAGGTCAGTGGAGGCAAAACCAAACACCGCCCAAAGAAGCTAATGTGATCAGGAGAGGACGAGGACGAGGAAGAGGAGGAAGGCCGCGACAGCCTCGAGGTGGAGAAGAGCGTCGGGCGATGCCCTACTGCGACTTCCATCAGTTGGAGGGCCACGCGACGGCCACGTCCCCTGAGTTCTTGGAGTTAAGGAGGGGAGCTGGAGGAGCCCAGGAAGGGAATGAGAGACGAGAAGGAGACATGTTGAGGATCGAAGGGGGAGGAGCCCCCGCCCCAAGGAGGTGTGAGGATAGGGGGGATCTGGGAGCTCATGGGGGGATAGGGGTCATCCACGGAGGAGCAGGGTTGGAGGCGATCCGGAAGGGGAGCCTCAACGCCGTGTATCGGAAGAGCGTGGCCTCTACCTCCCAGATTCCGCCACCGTCAGGAGAGATCACCTTCTCGGAGGAAGACATGTTGGGGAACGAAAACCCTTTCTGCGACACTGTGGTGATCAAGGCCGCGATAGAAAACTATACGGTCTCTCGCATCCTGGTGGATAACGGGAGCTCCGTCAATGTCGTGTTCAAGAAAGTGTTTGATGCCATGAAGGTGGAAGCGAAGAGGGTTACCTCGACGGAAGGGCCGCTCTTTGGATTTGTGGGAGAAAGAAAGGAAGTAGAGGGAGGTGTGGAGTTGGTGGTGACGCTGGGAGGAACCACCAAGTGCTGCAGGTTCGTCATCGTGGACTCCCCCAGCAGTTACAATGCCATCTTCGGCAGGCCGCTCATCAGCGCCTACAAGTGTGTGCCCTCCTCCTACCACCAGTGTCTTAAGTATAACCAAGGAGGTGTGCAGATTCGGATCCGAAGCGATCCCAAGGTGGCAAGGCAGTGTTGTCTTAACGCTGTCAACATGATCAGCTGGAAGGAGGAGGCAGAGGCGGTGGACCTGGTGATGGAGGAGATGGCGAGGCAGGAAGCGGCCGAAGAAGCAGAGGAGACACCAAGGCTGGAGGCAGCCGAAGAAGTGGAGGAGAAGGAGATCCTAGCTGAAGGCGGGAGGCCGGGAAAGGTGAAGATCAGTAGGGAGCTGGAAGAGGAAGACAAGGAGAAGATCATGTCCTGCATCCAGAGGAATGCGGGCATCTTTGCGTGGAGCGCAGCCGATATGCCAGGCGTCGACGCGAACGTCGCCTGCTATCATCTCAACTTGGATAAAGGAGTCCACCCCATCCAACAGAAGAAGAGAGCAACCGCCACCACCCTAGCCGAGCCCATCAGGGAGGAGGTCAAGAAGCTGCTGGAAGCAGGGTTTGTGTTGGAGATCCAGTACCCAGGCTGGGTCTCCAATGTTGTAATGGTGAGGAAGGGAGAGGGGAAGTGGCGCATGTGTATCGACTTTTCTATCCTTAATAAAGCTTGCCCCAAGGATTGTTACCCTTTGCCTAGAATCGATGAGCTAGTAGACTCGGCCGTCGGATTCCCTGTCATGAGTTTTTTAGATGCTTTTTCTGGTTACCATCAAATCCGCATGCATCCACCCGACGTGAAGCACTTATCTTTCATTACCAACGACGGATGCTATTGTTATAAAATGATGCCATTCGGGCTTAAAAACGCAGGAGCAACCTATCAGCGCATGATGGACAGGGTGTTCAAAGAGCAGAAGGGGCGAAACTTGGAAGTATGCGTCAACGATCTCATGGTGAAAAGCAAGAGCATCGGGGAGCACCTCCATGACTTGGAGGAGACCTTCGCCACACTGCGGAAGTATAAGATGAGACTAAATCCGGCCAAGTGCGTGTTTGGGGCTGGAAAGGGGAAGTTCTTGGGACACCTCTTGACTCCGGCTGGAGTAGAACCGAACCCGGACAAGGTGAAGGCGATCATGGAGATGGAAGCACCCAGGAACGTCTAGGAAGTTCAGCGCCTGACAGGTCGCCTAGCCGGGCTGAGCAGGTTCCTCTTGTTGGGTTTTTCTAGAACCATACATCAAATGTAGGCGCAGCGGAAATGAAGAGAAATAACCCAAAAAGACTTTGGATCGGCCATGAATGTTGAATCAAGAAGTTAACAAAATGCTAGGTATGAAATTACCTTGACGGGATTGGATCAAATCCAACCTAGATGCTCCACGAAGAAGATTGCCTTCGTTGGCTTTGCAAGAGTTCTCACGTAGAATAATGTCTACGTCTCTACAGCAGTCCACACGAGCCGGGAGAAGAACGACTGCACCTTGAACTTCCACGAACTGCTAGGTTCGCTCCAGGAAGAACACACACGGCGATGATCGCCGGAGAGGAGGTCAGTGGACGCGATCCAGAGACGGCGGAACACTTCCGTCGGCTAGGGTTCGTGAGGCGAGAGCGGAACTCCTTCCGTCGGCCTCTATTTCGTTAGTCCTGAGAACCCTAAAACGAAGTCCTATTTATACCCAAAGGATAAACAGCTTCTAGAAGAATCGCTATCCGCAGACCACACATCAGAATTGGGGTTTCTGTTACAATTCGTCGGAATTCCACGGAAGATCATTCGTCGAGATTTCACGGGACAATCCAACGAATCCGACGAATCAGATCAGACGACAACATTTGCCGAGAAAATGATCTCTGTAACAATTCGTCGAGTCTTCACGGGACAACCCGACGAATCCCGACGAATCCCGACGAATCCAGACAGACGACGACATTTTGCCGAATGAAGGGTTTCTGTAATAATTCGTCGAGTGTTCACGGGACAATCCGACGAATCCCGACGAATCCAACGAATTCTATCCGTGTAAACCCGACGAATTCAGACAGCAACAACCTGCTGGATTTCCCCATTCTATATATGGTGATTGGTAACATTTACCAACACAGTCAATCTACCAACTTCTCCACATGCTCTTATGTGCGACCCTGCAGGCTCATATCGCGTTGGCAGTGAGATTACATGTTTGACCACTTCTAGATCACAATGGTAACTCCAACAGTCTCCCACTTGATCTTGAAAGTATCAAACCAAAAACCTCACAAACAATGAGCGGCATCTAGCAATGCATCATTGCTCCCCAAGCAATAAGAGTTCATAACTCATAAGCCTTTATGACCAATGTTCCAGCGTTGTCTTTGTCCCTTTGTCCCTTACATCCGGAAAGAACTAGAGGCATGGACCGTGTCACCCTCATAATAGCTCAATCCAAGTTTCTTGATCTAGAACGGACTTCCAGAGAATGGTGAGCTCAATATCACATATTGACTCTACCAAGCATGGCCATGCATTTCTCAGTCCAATTCCATCAAGGGGCCCATGGATGCAACTCCTGTTATATAGGAGGACAAATCCCATATCTGCTCACACCCAAACACCCAAATGATTCGTAACGTACCCAACGACCACCCTTATCATCAACCTTCTTCAAGGAAGACTTTAGATGACATCAAAGCACGATCTTCCTCACTCGATGAATGCTGTGACTTCAGGTCAAAGGACCACAACACCATTGTCAAATGAGACCTACTTGTGACACTTTTAAGTAACAATCCACAAAGTAGTCTCAGGTTGGGTCTGTCCAGTACAACTTGTTCACTAACAAATACCCACGTGATGACTTGATATCACAATATCATGACCTGTGAGAACCGGTCATCAGTCAACACACATGCTAGTCTTAATGTATCATCATCACCCTTAGCTTCTACGATGATACCTCGACCAGGGACCTTTTAAGAATGAAGCTTCGAAATCATAGGCTCTCACATTCAAGTCACGTACTTGATGTCCTATGGAAGCGAACATTCTAAGGGTATTTATCACGAATTTTATTCTATCATATAGAAACAGTATATCGTAATAAAAGAACTTGCCATTAATCGTAAAAGGAAATAATTGGTACACAATTCATCATATGAATAAATAATAAACAGCCAACAGAATATTTATTTTACATGCAACCCACAAGACTCCCACTAGAGTTGATCACTCAGGTATCGTATACCCATTGATCTAGTATGACCATCATGCTTTCTCTGCGCGAGAGGCTTTGTCAGTGGATCTGCAATATTCTCCTCAGTCGGCACTCTGCAAATGTTCACATCTCCTCGTTCGACAATCTCACGAATAAGATGGAACCGCCGAAGTATGTGCTTGGAGCGCTGATGGGATCTAGGTTCCTTAGATTGTGCAATTGCACCATTGTTATCACAGTAGAGAACTACGGGACCAACAATGCTAGGAACTACATCTAGCTCGCCGATGAATTTCCTAATCCATACAGCCTCCTTCGCTGCATTAGCTGCAGCGATATACTCGGCCTCAGTTGTAGAATCAGCAACTGTCTCTTGCTTGGAACTCTTCCAGCTCACAGCTCCTCCATTCAGGCAAAACACAAACCCTGACTGAGACTTCGAATCATCCCTATCAGTTTGGAAGCTGGCATCCGTGTAACCACTTACAACGAGCTCTTCCTTTCCACCATACACCAAGAATACATCCTTAGTCCTTCTCAAGTACTTCAGGATATTCTTTACGGCTATCCAGTGACATTCACCGGGATCAGACTGATACCTGCTAGTCATGCTCAAAGCAAAAGAGACATCGGGTCGAGTACATAACATTGCATACATGATTGACCCAATTGCCGAAGCATATGGAATCGACTTCATGCGGTCCTTATCTTCACAAGATTTTGGACACTGGTCCTTAGAGAGATTCACACCATGAGACATGGGCAAAAATCCTTTCTTGGACTCAAGCATGTTGAACCGCTTCAACACCTTGTCAATGTACGTACTCTGGGTCAAACCCAGCAACTTCTTCGATCTATCTCTATAGATCTTAATACCGAGTATGTAAGTCGCTTCACCCAAGTCCTTCATAGAAAAGCAGTTCCCCAGGTTGTTCTTAACAACTTTCAGGGTAGGTATGTCATTCCCGATCAACAGTATGTCATCTACATACAATATCAGGAAGACAACAATGCTCCCACTGATTCGCTTGTAAACACACGGTTCATCTTCATTCTTGACAAAACCAAACTCTTTGATCTTCTCATCAAAATGAATATTCCAACTTCTAGAGGCTTGTTTCAATCCATAGATGGACTTATTCAGCTTGCATATTTTAGTGGCTTCATTTGGGGATACAAAACTCTCGGGTTGTGTCATGTACACTTCCTCAAGGAGGTTTCCATTTAGGAAAGCCGTTTTGACATCCATCTGCCAAATCTCGTAGTCATAATACACAGCAATAGCAAGCAATATCCTAATGGACTTTACCATGGCAACAGGGGAAAAAGTCTCATCATAGTCAACACCATGAATTTGCTTGAAACCCTTAGCCACCAGTCGCCCTTTGAATGTCTGTACATTCCCATCTATGTCGGTCTTCTTCTTGAAGACCCACTTGCACCCTATGGGTCGTACCCCTTCAGGTGGTTCCACCAAGTTCCAAACTTGGTTTGTATACATGGAGTCCATTTCGGATTTCATAGCCTCAAGCCATTTGTCGGAGTCCGGTCCATTCATAGCCTCTTGGTAGGTCGCTGGTTCATCATCATGATCCATAAGCAACACATTACCTATTTGAGACACGAGAAATCCATATCTCTCAGGCTCAAATCTTGGTCTACCAGATCTACGTAGGACTTGTGTTTCGTGAGCAGGTTCTCTAGCTACAACATCTTGTAGTCCTGGCTCAGAATCCAACTCTGGTTCATTCACTACTTGTGGTTCTTGAACCTCTTCAAGTTCTACCTTTTGCGTCTTTCTTGATAAGAACTCTTTCTCCAAGAAGACACCCGTCCTTGCGACAAACACTTTGCCCTCAGACGGTAGGTAAAAGTAATATCCTTTCGTTTCCTTAGGATATCCCACCAGATAACACTTATCTGATTTGGGTTCCAGCTTGTCAGGCATTTGACGTCGTACGTATGCCTCACAGCCCCAAATTTTAATGAACGACATACTAGGACGCTTCCCAGTCCATATCTCATATGGTGTCTTTAGAACCGTTTTCGTCGGAGCGCGATTCAGCGTCATTGCAGCAGTCTCTAAAGCAAAACCCCAAAAGGAAACAGGCAAGTCTGCATGACTCATCATCGACCGTACCATGTCTAACAGAGTACGATTTCTCCTCTCAGACACACCATTATGCTGCGGTGTCCTAGGTGGAGTGAGCTGTGATACAATACCACACTCTTTCAGATGATCACGGAACTCATGACTCAGGTATTCGCCACCTCGATCAGATCGGAGTGCTTTAACCTTTTTACCCAATTGGTTCTCCACTTCATTCTTAAACTCTTTGAACTTTTCAAAGGTTTCGGATTTGCACTTCATAAGATACACGTACCCGTATCTACTGAAATCATCAGTAAATGTGACGAAGTAGAAATACCCACCTCTAGCCATAGAACTCATGGGTCCGCATACATCACTATGTACAACACCCAAGAGATCCTCAGCCCTCTCAGTATAACCAGTGAAAGGGGCTTTAGTCATCTTGCCTAACAAACAAGACTCGCATCGCTCAAATGATTCATAATCAAATGAGTCCAATAGTCCATCTTTATGGAGCTTGGATATGCGCTTCTCGTTTATATGGCCCAAACGACAATGCCAGAGATATGTAGGATTTGAGTCATTTGTTCTTAGTCTTTTATTATTATCTACATTATAGATCGGATGGTCTAGGTTCAAAACATAAAGACCATTAAACAATTGAGCTACAGCATAACAAACATCATTCTTAAATATAGAACAACAATTGTTCTTAATTATAAAAGAAAATCCAATCATGTCTAAGCATGAAATGGATATAATGTTTCTAGTTATGGCCGGAACATAATAACAATTATCAAGTTCTATTACAAGCCCACTGGGCAAAGAAAGACGGTAAACCCCTACGGCTACAGCAGCAACTCTTGCTCCATTGCCGACACGCAGGTCCACCTCTCCTTTACTCAGCAATCTCCTCCTTCCCAGTTCCTGCACATTTGTACAAATGTGAGAACCACATCCGGTATCCAATACCCAAGATGAAGGAGCAGAAAGGTTTATCTCTATAACGTAAATATTCGAAGCGGAAGTCATACCTCCCTTCATTTTCCGCAGACCGTCAATGTACGAAGGACAATTCCTCCTCCAATGACCAGCCTTGCCACAGTGGTGGCATTTCCCTTCCTTCACGGTGCTCTTCTTTTTCAGTGCAGAAGATTTGGGCTCAAGATGTGACTTAGGTCCCACCTTCGTCTTCTTGAAGCCCTTGGCCTTACCCTTGCCTTTATGTGCCATCAATATGGGACTAGCAGGCTTGGCCTTCTTCATGTTTATTTCGGCAGTTCGCAACATGCCTAGGAGCTCGGGCAGTGTCTTGTCTATTTCATTCATGTTATAGTTCAAGACGAACTGCTCATAATTATCCGGCAACGATTGCAGGATAAGATCTGTGGCCAACTCTTGACCCAGAGGAAAACCTAGTCTTTCCAGGTTCTCTATATACCCAATCATCTTGAGTACGTGAGTACCAACTGAGTCTCGAGCTCCCATTTTGCACTGAAATAAGGCCTTCGTGACATCGAACCTCTCTTGACGAGCTTGCCCTTGAAACATTTTCTTTAGGTGCTCGTCAATCTCCTTGCACCCCATGTTCTCGTGTTGCTTCTGAAGCTCAGAGTTCATGGTGGCAAGCATAAGGCACTCGACGTCTAAGGCGTCATCGGTATACTTCTTATAAGCATCCTTATCAACACGGGACGAGTTCCCGGTCGGCACCTCGGGGGCTTCTTCTTCCAAGACGTAGAGCTTTCGCTCTTGCCTGAGAACAATTCTCAGGTTCCTATACCAGTCCATGTAATTCGTCCCACTAAGCTTGTCCTTCTCAAGGATAGCTCTCAGGGACAAGGTGGAATGTGAACCACTTGCCATGGAATTCTACAAGAATTCATGCAGAATTTAATCAGCACCTTAATTTCAAAATACAATTTATTTTAATTTGGACTTCAATTAAATACTCCCACTATTTTATTCAAATTGATAGCCCTCACTATCAATTCGGAGAGTCCATGCGAGCTACTCTCTTAGTGGACAAGATCCGTATTTCACCAACACCACGAGTCCGCTTTGGCGTTCCTCTCATAATGCGGTTATTTAGGTAGGCAACGCTTGCCAATTGCATCCTCATGCAATTCTTGTATGGCTGGTGAATAACTCCTTATTCGCATCCATCATATGGTGCATCCATCGGAAAGCATCTAGTTAAGTTAGACCCGATGTCGACAGTGGGATATCACAATTATCCGCTCGCACCCTTACCAAGATAGATTAATGCACCTTGCTTTGGCAAGCCCACACTTCATCGATCGAGGCAGGAAGAGTGTCATCCATCGGAAGGCATCCGAACACTTAATATTTGATGAAGGGATTTTAATTTTAATAATAGGTTAACACTTAACCATGATCAACATTTGATCAAAGTGCACATCCACAGAAAAACAAGCTTTCTAAAATCCTCATGCATCCCTTATGTGCACTACATAAGACTATCAACCTTTGATAGACGAAAGGGCTAAATCTGGACATTTAGAACTCTTCCAAATCTTCAGATTTACATGCATTGGACAAAGGCAAAGACAACTCGACTTAAAGCAGTAGACAAGCTCGTCTCTCATTGTTGGATTCAAAATCCAAAACAATACAAGGGTTCATTAACCACTTGAGGGACGGTTACTGCTAAGGAGACAACAATTTCCAACAATTAGAAATTACCGCGAAATCCCAGACGTTCCTGGCGGGGTTCCAAGGGGCCGCGCCCCTGGCGGGGTCTTAGGGGCAGAGCCCCTAACGGGGTCCAAGGGGCAGCGCCCCTGGCGGTGGTCAAGGGGCAGAGCCCTTGCGGGGTGCGGGGTCAAGGGGTAGAGCCCTTGCGGGGTGCGGGGCAGAGCCCCGACCAAAATTTTGAAATCCCACCACCAAAAACCACACAAAATCACATCAAATGTGATATTCCAAGAAGAAATCTTGACATTTAGAACGCTTCCAAATACCTAGATTTGCACGTACTGGAATAATCAAACTTCTGAAACAAAATTCATGACCAGAACCTAGCTCTGATACCACTGTTGGGTTTTTCTAGAACCATACATCAAATGTAGGCGCAGCGGAAATGAAGAGAAATAACCCAAAAAGACTTTGGATCGGCCATGAATGTTGAATCAAGAAGTTAACAAAATGCTAGGTATGAAATTACCTTGACGGGATTGGATCAAATCCAACCTAGATGCTCCACGAAGAAGATTGCCTTCGTCGGCTTTGCAAGAGTTCTCACGTAGAATAATGTCTACGTCTCTACAACAGTCCACACGAGCCGGGAGAAGAACGACTGCACCTTGAACTTCCACGAACTGCTAGGTTCGCTCCAGGAAGAACACACACGGCGACGATCGCCGGAGAGGAGGTCAGCGGACGCGATCCAGAGACGGCGGAACACTTCCGTCGGCTAGGGTTCGTGAGGCGAGAGCGGAACTCCTTCCGTCGGCCTCTATTTCGTTAGTCCTGAGAACCCTAAAACGAAGTCCTATTTATACCAAAGGATAAACAGCTTCTAGAAGAATCGCTATCCGCAGACCACACATCAGAATTGGGGTTTCTGTTACAATTCGTCGGAATTCCACGGAAGATCATTCGTCGAGATTTCACGGGACAATCCGACGAATCCCGACGAATCCGACGAATTCTATCCGTGTAAACCCGACGAATTCAGACAGCAACAACCTGCTGGATTTCCCCATTCTATATATGGTGATTGGTAACATTTACCAACACAGTCAATCTACCAACTTCTCCACATGCTCTTATGTGCGACCCTGCAGGCTCATATCGCGTTGGCAGTGAGATTACATGTTTGACCACTTCTAGATCACAATGGTAACTCCAACACCTCTCCAGGGCAGGAGAGAAATGCTCACCTTTCTTCAAAACCCTCCGAGACAATAAAAAGTTCGAGTGGTCGGCAGAGTGACAGGGAGCCTTCGAAAGACTAAAACTCCAGTTGGCCCAGGTACCCCTGTTACAAGGGCCTAGAGAGGGAGAAGACCTCTTCCTATACATGGGGGTGGGGTTGGAAGCGGTAAGCTCGGTCCTGGTCCGCGAGGAGGGGAAGCGCCAACTCCCAATTTACTACGTAAGTCGGGTCCTGCGGAAGGCAGAACTGCGGTACCCCATCCTGGAAAAATTGGCGTTTGCCTTGATTGTATCGGCGCGGAGACTCCGACCGTACTTCCAGGCCCACCCGATCAAGGTAGTGACTGACCACCCTCTCCGCAATGTCCTAGAAGGAGTAGAGCATTCTGGCAGGATGGCGAAGTGGTCAGTAGAACTTAGCGAGTTCGACGTCACCTACGTGCCCCGACTAGCCATGAAGGCCCAAGCGGTGGCAGACTTCCTAGTCGACTATACCACAGAAGTAGGCAAGGAGGAGATACCCCAGCAGGTTGCGTGGGAAGTGTTCGTGGATGGAGCGTCGGGGAGGAACTCATGTGGAGGAGGCATCATCCTGATCAGCCCACAGGGCACCAGAATTGAGCAGGCCGTCAGCATTCGCTTCCCCGTTACCAACAATCAGGCAGAATATGAGGCCGTAATCGTGGGGCTACGCCTAGCCCAGGAGTTGGGAATCCATGAAATCAAGGTCCACTCTGACTCACTGGTGGTCACCTCCCAGATCCGAGGAGAGTTTGAAGCAAAAGAGCCGGTATTGCAACGCTACCTGGTAAAAGTCAAAGACTTGGTGGGTGTCTTCAAGTCATTCTCCATACAACACGTGCCAAGGGAGGAGAACGCCCGCGCGGACCGGCTGGCCAAATATGGCCCCCTGGTCGGTGAAGCAATCACCGAGTTGTTTCGGCCTTCGATCGAGGAGGGAGAGGTGATGGACATCGACCGACCCGCTTCGTGGATGGATCCCCTGGTCACCTTCTTGACCACAGGATGCTTGCCCGCGGAGGTTCAAGACAACAAACGGTTCAGGTACAAGTCCGCTTATTATTTACTAACTGACGGGGTGCTCTACAGGAAGACTCTATCCGGCCCCCTAGCCAGGTGCCTGTCCGAAGAGCAGGCCTCCCGGGTCTTGGAGGAGGTTCACGCATGCGAGTGCGGCAGTCATTCGGGAAGCCGAACCCTGGAGAAGAGGTTACTCCGAGCGGGATACTTTTGGCCCACCATCCGGAAAGACGCCGAAGAGTTCGCAAAGAGATGCTCAAAGTGCCAACTCTACGCCCCGCTCCAGTTACAGCCAGCCCAACGTCTCCGGTCAATCACCACCCCTGGCCCTTCGCCATTTGGGTGATGGATCTGGTAGGACCATTTCCCCCGGCAAGCGGGCAAAGGAGATACCTCCTGGTGATGATCGATTATTTCTCCAAGTGGATGGAGGTGAAGGCCCTGGCAAAAACAACCTCCTTGGTAGTGAAGAACTTCATTTGGGGGAGATCGTGTGTAGACATGGCCTACCCCTCGCCATCGTCACCGATAACGACCCGCAATTCGCAAGCCTTGAGCTCACCGATTTCTGTAGTCAACTTGGCATCGATCTCCGCTTCACTTCAGTTCATCACCCGCGAAGCAACGGCCAGGTTGAAGCAGCCAACAAAGTCATCCTCAACCTGCTCAAGAAGAAGGTAGAAAACCTGAAGGGAAATTGGGTGGAGAAGCTCCCCTCGGTCCTCTGGGCCCTGAGGACCACCCCCACCACGACAACCGGCGAAACACCATTCAAGCTATCGCACAGCTCAGAGGCTCTCATCCCGATAGAGTTCGAAGTCCGGAGTCCCAGGGTGGTAGCGGCAGAAGACGGGGATGAAGGGTGGACACTCGAGAACGAAGGGGCACAGCAACTCGCCTTGGATTTCGTGGAGGAACTTCGCGACCAGGCCACGATCCGACAAGAAGAGATCAAGCGAAGGATGGCAAAGCACTTTAACAAGCAGGTCCGAGTCAAGCAGTTCACCAAGGGAGACCTGGTTCTCAAGAAGGTGGACGCAGCAGGAAGATCCGCCGCGGTGGACAAACTCCACCCAATTGGGAAGGCCCCTACATTGTGTTCGAGGTGTTGAGAACCGGCGGGTACCGCCTGCAGAACGTTAAGGGAGAACTCTTAGGAAACACTTGGAGTGGAGACGACTTGAAGCGTTTCTACTCCTAGCATTAATGTAATACTTAGTCGATCCTTGTTATGCTTAAAAATAATAACGCTTTCCATGGCAAACTTATAACGTCTCACCACCTAGGAGACAGACATCGAGCAGTGAATTCTAAGTCCTCGAGATGTGTTGTTGTCGTAGACCAGGCCGTAGCACTGAGCTCCTCCCCTGCAGGATGGCTACTTGCCCCTTCGAGTGAGTTCTAAGTCCTCGAGATGTGTTGTTGCCGTAGACCAGGCTGTAACACTGGGCTCCTCCCCTACAGGCTGGATACTTGCCCCCTCGAGTGAGTTTTAAGTCCTCGAGATGTGTTGTTGTCGTAGACCAGGCCGTAGCATTGGGCTCCTCCCCTGCATGCTGACTACTTGCCCCCCTCGAGTGAGTTCTAAGTCCTCGAGATGTGTTGTTGCCGTAGACCAGGCCGTAGCACTGGGCTCCTCCCCTGCAGGCTGGCTACTTGCCCCCTCGAGTGAGTTCTAAGTCCTCGAGATGTGTTGTTGGCGTAGACCAGGCCGTAGCACTGGGCACCTCCCCTGCAGGCTGGCTACTTGCCCCCTCGAGTGAGTTCTAAGTCCTCGAGATGTGTTGTTGCCGTAGACCAGGCCGTAGCACTGGGCTCCTCCCCTGCAGGCTGGCTACTTGCCCCCTCGAGTGAGTTCTAAGTCCCCGAGATGTGTTGTTGCCGTAGACCAGGCCGTAGCACTGGGCTCCTCCCCTGCAGGCTGGCTACTTGCCCCCTCGAGCGAGTTCTAAGTCGTCGAGATGTGTTGTCGTCGTAGACCAAGCCGTAGCACTAGGCTCCTCCCCTACAGGCTGACTACTGGCCCCCTCGAGTGAGGGTTGTGCCCTATAGTGTACTAGAACCTTGTTACCACCTCAGGGGAGGATGAACAGGTGGGCAAGGCGAGTGGTATCAACATCCCTCCGAGGCGAGCTCGACACCGCCGCCATCTTACCGCCTCCCAGGAAGTCCCAGTGCGAGCACGTGAGCAACCAGCGCGGCGAGTCTTCCGCCAGCCTCCTCGCGTTGGTGGCCAGGGAAGGGGGGCCTGGGCGCCGGATCTACAAAAGAACCCTCCTATGCGAGTCACAGCCACGCGCGAGTACACCCTAAGGGCGAGGGGAAAATGCATATGCATAAACATTGCTCCTAAGCATGAGCGACATAACCGCAGAATAAAATAAAGCAAAACGCATCAAGGCAAATACGAGGAGAAGGGCGAGTACACCCAAAATAAACACGCCAAGATAAGTTTATTGTTACAAAGCCAAAAGGGTTAGACGTCCGGACCCTCTTCTTCTGACCCGCTAGAGGAGTCCTCATCTTGGGCCTCGATGGGAGCAGGATTCACCGCCTCGCGGTATAACTCTGGAAGAAGGGTGGCGAGATCAACCTGGGCCCCATCAGCAGTAAGCATGAAGCGGCGCTGGAGGCGCTCCAGCACGAACACCGCGGTCGCAATCGCCAGCTTCCGGCACGTCTCGACGATTTGAGCAGGGGTAAATTGGAGGAGGGTTGGCGCGTTCGACGACTCCCCCCGGCTGGGGTGGCGAAGTTCCTCTATTTCAGACTCGGCTTCAGCGAGGCGATTACCGAGATAATCGACCTGACATTGCGAGGCGGTGAGTTGCTCCTCCAGTTCGGATATCCGCGTCACTAGCGCCATAAAGACCCTAGATAGATTCTCAAGGGTCCTTCTATGAGCCAACCAACTGAACTCACAATTAAGAAGAAGACTTTAGTTAAAGGCCCAAGGAAAACAAGGATTGTCTACTCTGAATCTGAGTCAGAGCGGGAGGCAATGTCCCAACTGTGGACAATCAGGAACCAGCAAGCAGACATCCAAAGGATCAAGGATCTTAACATGACACTGAAGGTCATGTAGAAAGGGAAAAAGATGATGCTGCTGAGAAAGAGCATCAGAAGGATGATGTTGTTGCTGTTGCTGATGAAGATAAGGTCATGTTAGAAGGACATAAAGAAGATCACTCTCCTGGAGTTTCCTCCAATCCTGCCACTGCTGATAAGAGTGTGCAGATTATCCACTCCTCCTCAAAAGATAATGAGGATGATGAAGACATTGCTCCTGTTGATCTTCAAGGTGAGACTGGCTTATTTACATAAAATCTAGAGCAAAGAATTAAACTAATTCTTCCTGAACCAGGAGACTACTAGGGAGATGCTCAAGAAAATGATGATCCCTCAACTGAGGGGGAGTAGCAGAACAAATCTCCTATTAAGGAAAAGGAAGATGCTCCAAGTGAGGGGGAGCAACCAAGTACTGCTAAAGAGCATGGAAAAAGGCTAAAGAATATAAGGTTGCTACTCAGCCTAGTGATCCAGCTGAGGGGGAGCAAATCCCTGCTCAGGCTGTGGGGAGCTTGATATAATATTTGATGTCTCATCCACATCAGCAATATCACATGAAAAGCTGCTCAGCTCCATCAATATAGTAATTGAAAATCAGATGCTCTCAATAAAGAATTACATTGATAGTTCAATCCTGTCTGTAAAGGAAGAAATCATGACTGAAGTGAAAGAAATTAAAGAAGAAACTACCTTCCTTAATTAGCAAATGACTAAATGGTTTGACCTGGCAGAAAAGTCAGTGGTGGCTCAAAGTACAATCCTAAGGTCAATGGTCAAACAACTCCAAATGTCTGAGCAAGATATGTCCTATGTAAAGAGCTATGTAAGCAAAACAAATGAGGTTATAAAAAAATCCTCCAATCATATAGAAGAGTATGTTTGGAATACAGCCACCACAATGATTAGTGAGGCGGAGAAAATGAAGTATGCGATGAAGTCTAATTTGGAGAATTCTTTCCAGACCATCTCAGGTTCTGTAGCAGCTGTCTCCCAGTCCCTAGAAGCTAAAATAATTGAAGAAGCCAGAAAGGGGGAGGTGGACAATACTGAGACCAATTCTGAATTGGCTCTCCAAGTGCTGCAAGGAAACATAATTACAGGAAAGAAGATTTTGACTTTGAGGGGCAGGCTAAAATTGCTCAAAATGTTCAATTGGCAAAGAAAAGAAAAAGACAACAAGTAATGCTAGCTGAAGAATTTATGGCTAAGAAAAGGGAATAGCAAGGAAAAGATCCTGATTTTGAGTATTGGAGTGAGGTCTCCAAGAGTATAATTCTGAATGTTGAATTCCTGGCTCAGCCATGGTCAAGTATGCAAAGACATTGATAAGATCTATCCAGCTGAAGAGTGGATTAAACATTTGGAGAGAGAGACTCACGGGGATATAATATTCAAGGAAAATCTAGTGAGAAAGAATAATCCAAAAAGGATGACCTCCAGGTACATTCCAAAGCCGTACCTATATTTCAAAAGACAAGAGAACAAGAAGAAGCTTGCTGAGATTGCTATTGCTGCTAAGGGGAAGGAGGTTGCTGATGACAAAGTTGGAAGCTCTAAGAAAACAAAGACTTAAATTAATGTATTTAGTTTTTCAAGAAATCTAACAGTAATTTGAACTATGTTTCAACATTATGACATCAATGAAATTGAAAGTTTTGTTGAATCAATTGGTTTGTGCAATAGGCTAATCTTAGTCAAAGCTTAATATTATTCAGTATTATTGCTTTATATATTCTATGATGCCTAGACATAATTAGTTAACAATGTTATAGTTTTGACAAACAATGTTGTTATGTTGTCTTGAAAATAAACTGTCATGACATTTTTTATGCCAAATGAATGTCAACATTTATGTGTTATGATATCATGTTGCTATGTAATACATTTACATGATAAGTTTTTGTTGGTTATGTATCTTAGCATTGGGAATGTTCTGTCTTCTTCAAATAGGGGGAGATTATTGGGAATATTGCCCTCAATGTTCCCTTGATTTGAAAAGGCATCACTCACAATGCTAAGTACATATTGTATTTGATAAACCCTATTTATCATTAGGAATATGCAGGGTTAAGATATTCCAAGCATTGGAATAAGGTTAGTGGTTTGCTATCAAAACTGCTGAGAATTACTCACTGTCTCAGTGGAACCGCAGAGACGAGGCCAAGAGCCGCTGAGAAGAGGTCTGCCTCAGCTGAGCTGCTGATAGACAAAATCTGCTGATAAGACTATTTGTCTCAACGGATCCGCTGAGACCAAAATAGCTAAACTGATGAGACGGAAGACTGCCTCAGCTCAACCGCTGAGACATACTCAAATCAGAAAGACGACACTTGTGGGACTTGCTTTTGGTGCAAACAGATGTAAAGGGAGGATAAAGTTTTCCATCCTCTTCCAAAGTGTCAGGGCCCCTTCCTAAGAGCCGTTGAAGAGCAATGTAGTATAAAATAACATCTTAGGGCACTTTCAGAAGGATTGGTTGGTGTGTTGAAAAGTAGAGAGCCATTATCATTGTTCCATTGACGGCTTTTAAGCTTTCTCTCCTTCTGCTAACTGAACCAGCAAGAAGATACAAGGAGAGAAGATAGCTCTTCTATCCAGAAGAGCAAGAAGATCTCTACTCCTCTACTGAAGAGAAGGATCAGAAAGAAGCAAGGTCTGAAGATTTCATTCAACCCAGCTTCAAAGTAACCAAGGTGTGCAGGAATAATAGAAGACATTATACTACTGTTGTCAACTATTGTAAGCTTAACATTTACTCACTATAGGAACTGTGAAGTTCTGAGTTTGTAAGGCATATTGCCTGAGTTGTAGGGTTGGTAAACCTGAGTTGTAGGGTTGTTTAGCCTGAGTTTGGTAAGGCTATTGAGCCTAAGCTATAGGGCATTCTTCCTGAGAAGTAGGGCTTCTTGATAGGCCTGAGGTAGGAGGTCAAGGTGATCTCCGAGTTGTAGGAGTGGAAGAAATCTGAGTGGTAGGGTTGGTTAGCCTGAGGTAGGGCTTGGAGCAAGCCTGAGAGATCCTGAGGGATCTGTGTTGTAAGCTCTAGGAGCTAAGATTGGAGGATTTGCCTTGTCTAACCCACTGTTAGAAAGTTATAGAGGAAAAGTGGACTACCTATAGACACACTGACTTGGGGACCCACTATAAATAATTGTGTACTTTCGGTGTTTGCTTGAGTTTAATCTTTAACTGTTAGCAACAATTAAGTAGATATCAAAGAGACCTATTCACTCCCCCCCTAGGTGAATTAGACTACTAACCTATAAACAATCAACGACGACATCTTTAAGATGACTTCATGTCATCGTAAGTGCAAGTGCAGCTGAGATATCTTGTATCATCGAGATATCATTCTCTAAAGAAGACTGAAGAAGACTTGAAGATTTGTCCATGTCCAAGATGGATCAGCGTAATTGCAAGTTATGTCGTTGAGACATTGGTAATGTCGTCGAGACAGATCAAGACATTTCAAATCGTGTCGTCTGCATTCATTGTTGCCGCCCAATGGTCTAATCAGCGTGTGTTGTTAAGGAATGAGTCTCTGTCACTTAAAGAACATCATAGGAGACCATTAGTCGTCTCCTCAGTCATATAAAATGCATAGGTGTCTGCCCTAATTTGCAGAAGTAAGAAACGCAGAAAATGTACAAATGAATAGAACAGTAACCAATTAAGTTGCGAAATGAAGGAACAAGAACCAGAGAACAAAGCAATCTTCATCAAGTGTTCTCCAAGTTTCAGTCAAACAACATCGACTGATAAGAATGGTTTCAAATTGAAGTGGGGATTGAAGTTATATTTGTATTGTCCAAGATATTTTCAAAAGAATTCTCTTCAAGTCCAAGAAGCCGATCTTCATCAGGCTAAGAAGTTCTTCTTATACTTTTTCTGTAGGGCTTTTATAAGCCTGAGTTTGTAGGATCTATTTCAGATCTGAGTTGTAGGGCTTGAGGGCTTGAGCTGTAGAGCTTGAGGGCATGAGTTGTAGGTCTTGAGGGACTGAGTATTGTAGGGCTTGAGGGCATGAGTTGTAGGGCTTGAGGGCCTGAGTTTTGTAGGGATTGAGGACCTGAGTTGTAGGGCTTAAGGGCCTGAGTTGTAGGGCTTGACGACCTGAGATCGTAGGGCTTACGGGCCTGAGTTTTGGCAGAGTTTGTTGACCCTAGCACACTGCTAGAAAGGCACAGAGGGACAGTGGACTACTCAAGACACCCTATCTTGAGGAACCACTATACATCTGGAGTTCTTGTGTGTTTTGTTTCTGCGGTTTATTGTTGTGCTGTGATAAAGTAATATAGTTACTGTGCATAAATTCAAAAATAACCATATCACCTATTCTCCCCCCCCCCACACACACACTAGGTGATAGTTCCATAACTAACATGATATTCCATAAGAGGACAAAATAGAAGTGGAAAGAAAACAACTAGTATTCGACAAAGAATAAGTATTCAGAAGAAGGAAGAAAAATAAGTCTCAGTGATTCTACATTCTTCTTCTTCCTCGAGCTCTCCAAGACAGAATAGTAGAATAACTTATCTGTACAGAAAAAAAAACAACAAGCTTGTTGCCTCTTCTTCTACATCATACAGCAACAAGCCAACTAAAGTGCAGATAATATCAGGATCAAAGATCATAACCCTTGCAATCATCACTATCTTAAGCAAGGGTCCATTATATTCAGATCCTGGTGTACACAGAAGCAACAGCTTCCAGAGAGATAACAGCTGAAGGATTCTGACTGAAGAATCCTATTCTCTTATACTTCTTCTACTGTTCTTATTCTGCAACTATAAAAGAGTTTTAATAATCCCTCTTCAAAGGATTCAGTGGTTCTAAGAGTCTCCTTAGCAAAAGACTCAGTGGTTCTAAGATTCTCCTTAGCAAAAGACTCAGTAGTTCTAAGAGTCTCCTTAGGAAAAGACGCAGTGGTTCTAAGAGTCTCATTAGCAAAAGACTTAGTGGTTCTAAGAGTCTCCTTATCAAAATACTCAGGGCTGGTTCTGAGAGTCTCCTTATCAAAAGACTCAGGCACTGTTAGTGCAATCCTACCAAGGTGGTAGAAGAGTGGAGTACCCACATTTTGGGGAACCATTATAAAATTTCTATGTCTTCTGTATTGCTTTTCTGTGTTGTCCCTTTATTGTTTTCAGTTTACTGATTATTGTTTTCTATTCTACTTAATTCTAAATTGGTAATGTTAAATGCATAGTTATTAGAGTAGTTTATTGTGTGTGCACATTTAGTGAAAAGAATTTATTAAAATCTCTATTCACCCTCTCTAGAGAATACTCAGAGGCACGCTGTGCTCTTTCAAAAGTTATTCCAACTGGAATCAGAGTTTGAAAGGTTCATAATGGATACAAATGAGGAATGAGACTTGATGTACACTCGCTTCACCAAGATCGTCAACGCCTCAAAGATACTGGGAAAAACTTTCTCAAACGGTGGCTTGGTTAGGAAAATCCTTCGGTCTCTCCCTCCAAAGTTCAATCCAAAAGTGACCACTATTTCCAAATCACATGATCTAAGACGGCTCCAAATTGAGAGCCTCATTGGGAATCTCAAAACCCATGAGGTTGAACTCAAAATAAAAGAAGAAGAATACAACAAAGAGCCAAAGAAGAAAGCCTTGGCACTGAAGTCAAGGAATGAGGACGACAATGACGAGGAGGACGAGGAGAGCCTTTTTGTGAAAAATTTCACAAAGTTCATAAAGAAATCGGAAAGGAGGAATTCTTTCCATAAGTTTCTCTGAAAAGGCTCATCATCATCCAAAAGAGAGAAAAAGGAGAAATCAAGCGACGATGACGACGAGCAGCCTCCACCCGAGTGCTTCTATTGTAGGAAGACCGGGCATATACGAAGTCAGTGCTCAAAATACCTAAAAGAGCAAAAAAGAAAAGTGGCACAATGGTAAAGAGAAGAAGAAGGTTCTGAAGGCTGCAACATGGGATAACTCTTCATCCGAAAGCACAAGCGGGTCTACTTCAAGCGACGGTGATGAGGCAAATTTATGCCTCATGGGTAGAAGCCGTGAATCATCGAATGATGATTGTAGTGTCTAAAGCGACAATGAGGTACTTTATACTTCCTATGATAATCTTTATATTGAATATATTTAAACATGCAAATATTTTAATAAGAGTCTAAAAGATCTTGATCTTCTAAAAACTGAAAATTAAATTCTTTTAAAACAAAATCAAAAGTTAAATAAGGAAGTGAAAGCTTTGGGAAAAGAGATAGGGTCTTGCCAAGAATGATCATTACTTAGCAAGGGTGAAAGAACTAGAAAATGATCTTTCTAAGGCTCTCTCAAATAATGAATCTCTTACAAAACAAAAGGGAGACTTAGAAAGAAGTTTAAAAACTCTTTTTTCCAAATTGAAGATGGAAAGAAAAATTTTGCAAATAGGTGCCGAAACCTAATAAATGAAATTACCTTCTTAAAAGCCCAGATCCATGATTTAAACATAGCTATAGAAAAATTTGGGGTTGGCCAAAAGACTCTTGAAATGATTTTGGCAAACTAAAGGCATGGAAGTGCTAAATATGGGCTTGGGTATGGATTTGGAAGCTATCGCCCGGCGGTACCTCTTATTGCTGGCAGTACCTCTTACTGCTGGCGGTAGTGATAGAGTTAATAAATCGTATAATAAAAAAACCTATACTATTTTCGTATGGTTTCCCATCCTCCAGCAAGAGTCCACAGAAAAGTTTGAAAAAAGTCTCAACCCCTTTTGTGTCTTGTGCTAAGCACTTTCACTTTGTGCACACCATGGACTCTTGTAGGATGAAGGGACGATGTGCGTTCAAGCAAATCGGAGTGCCTATGGTTTCCACCTACTCTATGGGAGGAACCTCTTTGGTATCTGGATTTTTACTCTCATCTTCTTTTTTAGGTATGTTGGCAGGCTAAGGAAAAGGAGGACATGTGGTGCTTGGACTCGGGATGCTCCAAACACATGACGGGCGATAAAGCAAAGTTCCTTAGCCTCACAAAGGAGAAAGATGGATGGTGGCGTTTGGTGACAATGGAAAGGGAAGAATCTTAGGCATCGGTACAGTGGGTAACGACTCTTTCTCTATTACAAATGTCTTATATGTTGAAGGCATAAAACTTAACTTAATCTCTATTAGTCAACTGTATGATAAAGATCTTAATATTTTATTTGAGTCTTCCACAAACTTGTGTAAAATTATAGATCCTAAAACTAATGATATTGTACTCACTGCACCAAGAACTCACAATGTCTATTTGATTGCTTTTCATGATCGTTCACATACATCATTAAAATGTCTAATCTCAAAAAATGAAAAACTTGAATTATGGCATAGGCGTCTTAGTCACTCTCGCACCAAGTTGATTTTAAAATTATCAAAAATTAAAATAATAAGAGGTTTACCAATGCTTAATGGAAACTTATCTTCATTATACCCTCCATGCCAAAAAGAAAAATTCTCTAAAACTTCACTTATAAATAAAAAGGAAATGTCTACCACTAGACCTCTTCAACTAATTCACATGGACCTATTTGGACCAATTAGCACTTGCAGTCTATGAGGTAGAAAGTATACTTTTCTGTTGATTGATGATTATTCTAGATTTAAATGGACATTATTTCTTACCTCCAAATCCGATGCGTTTTCTAAATTTACAAAATTATGTAATCGCTTTCAAAATGAGTTAGATTTAAAAATAAAATGCATTTGCTCGGATCATGGAGGGGAATTTGAAAATGAAAACTTCACTACTTTTTGTAATAATCTAGGCATCAAACACAAATTTTTTGCTCCACGCACCCCCAACAAAATGGTGTGGTGTAAAGGGAAAATGTAACCCTTCAAGAACTTGCACGCACTATGCTATCCGAGTATGGGTTGCCAAGATCTTTTTGGGTCAAAGCGGTAAATACTTCTTGTTATGTAACAAATCGAGGCATGCTTCACCCAATTCTGAAATTGACACCATATGAACTACATTATCAAAAGAAACCTAATGTATCTTACTTTCATGTTTTTGGGTGTAAATATTTTATCTTAAACACCAAAGATACGTTAGCAAAATTTGATGAAAAATGTGATGAAGGAATTTTTCTTGGATACTATTCCACTAGTAAAGCTTATAGGATATATAATAAAAAGTCTAAAAGGTGGAAGAGTCTATTCATGTTATATTTGATGAACTTGTTCCGTGTGTAGATTCTACTATTGTAGGAAAAGAAGAGGAACATCTTTCAGCCTTGGAGGATGAGGAAAATGATCCATTTGGAGTTGATAAAAAATAGAGGCGGTGCAAGAAAATTTCATACCTCCAAGCGTGCTTAAATTTACAAAAGATCATCTAATGGAGCTTATCATTGGAGGGGAACATGTTCATGTAAACGGGTCCATTCATGAATCCTTTTCAAATTTATGCTTTGCTTCTGAAATTAAACCCAAAAATGTTTCTATCGCTTTAAATGATGAGTTTGGGTTTATTTCTATGAATGATGAATTAAATCAATTTGAACGAAATAAGGTTAGGAAGTTAGTGGAGAGACCATCTAATCACCCGGTTATTGGTGTAAAATGGATATTTAAAAATAAAGTAGATGGCAATTCTAGAATCACTAGGAACAAGGCTAGACTTGTAGCAAAAGAATACTCACAAATAGATGGGGTAGATTTTGATGAAACATTTGCACCCGTTGCTCGCCTAGAATCTATTAGAATCTTTCTTGATTTTGCGAGTTATAAGAAGTTTAAATTAGTTCAAATGGATGTAAAAAGTGCCTTCTTAAACGAGATAATTAAAGAAGAAATCTATGTTGAACAACCCCCCGGTTTTGTAGATGAAAAATTTCTCAATCATGTCTATAGGTTAGAAAAAGTGCTTTATGGTGTAAAGCAAGCACCTCGTGCTTGGTATGAATACTTAACATCTTTTTTTATTAAAGCACAATTATAAAATGGGTAGTGCTGATAACACACTCTTCATTAAGCATATAAATAATGATTTAATCATTTTACAAATTTATGTTGATGACATCATCTTTCGAGCCACTAATGAAGAGTTGTGTAAGAAGTAGTGCAAGTGATGCAAAATGAATTTGAGATGAGCTTAGTTGGAGAACTCACATATTTCTTAGGTTTTCAAATCACAAAAAAAAATAATGGAATCTTTATTTGTCAAACCAAGTTATGTAAATGATATGCTGAAATGTTTTGGATTTGAAAACTTAAAATAAGCTAGTACACCAATGAGCGCATCACTAAAATTAGAAAAGATGAAGCCGGAATTGCAATTGATCAAACCTTGTATAGAGGAATGATTGGATCATTATTATACTTAAGTGCTTTTAGACCCGATATTACTTTTGTCGTATGTTTATGCGCTAGATTTCAAGCTAATCCAAAAGAATCACATTTAAAAGCGTTGAAACAATTTTTTAGATATTTAATCAGAACATCTAGATTAGTTCTATGGTATCCAAACATTGATTCTTTTCTCTTACATGGATTCTCTAATTCTGATTATGTAGGATGTTCATTAGATAGGAAAAGCATTAGCGACACATGTCATTTCTTAGGCCCTTCTCTAGTTGTCTGGTCAAGTAGAAAACAAAATTCAGTTGCCCTCTCTACCATTGAGGCTGAATATATTGTACTAGGAAGTTGTTGTGCACAAGAATTATGGATGACTCAAACCTTAGAAGACTTCGGAGTTCATCTAACCAATATTGAATTAAAATGTGACAACCAGAGTGTTATTGACCAAACAAACAATCCTGTGCGTCACTTTAGATCCAAACATATTGATGTAAGACATCATTTCATTAGGGATCACCTAAAAAGGAACATGTTCATGTAAACTTTATAGAAATTGAGTCTCAACTTGCAGATATTTTTACCAAGCCTCTACCTGATGCACAATTTGCTCTACTTAGAGTAGAATTAGGGGTTTTGGACGTCTTAACATAAAAACAATAAACTAGCATGTTGTGTGTTTGCTTTTCTGATTTCTTGGCTCCACTACACAGCTCTTACACTAAACAAACATAATCAGGCGAAAATTTTCAAAAACACATATTTTTTCTGAGAAATACAACTTTTGTTACTATCGTGCGGCGTTAGGTTATTATCACTGGCGGTAGTATAAAATCCTGTGTTTATTAACTATTTTTAAAGTTATGCATTTCTGTTTAATTCTTGTTACTCTTTAAATACTAAAAACAACAAATATATGTAAAACTAATCAAAATCAATCAAAAACAAAGTTGTTTTAATAGTTTAATGTGACTATTAAGAAATTAATCAAATACAAAACTATAAAAATTTCAAAGAACAAAAATATGTTTTTCTTATTATGTATGTTTATTATAAAAAATTAAAAATTATAAAAATTGACTGCTATTTATTGAAAGGTTTCAAGGGTGATTTAGGTTATCTTTTCAAGATAAAAATACAATGTTAAATTCTAATTTCAAATATCTTAAAACATTATTTTTTTGTGTCATGCCTTGAACATTATCTTGTAATGTGCAATGAAACTGATTATAGAAATCATGTGTAAAAATGCTTAACATGCCTCTAAGTATGAGTAATATATTATATTTGATAATGATTTATTCACTCACTTCTTTGATAATCTACATATGATTTTAATCTTATTCTTGTATAATTGTGTAGTGTAACAACTTAACATTATTAGATGTGTGCTTAGTTTGCCTACACCTCATAAAAATCTTTTTATTTTCATGCACTCATATTTGAAGAAGTGTGTTGTTAAAATCAAAAACTCATATGTTTGCAAAAACAAGTGAATTCAGAAAACTTTGTCCAAAACCAAAATTCAAATGAATACATGACAAAGATAACTCCACCCAGCACGACTCACCCTCCTGATAAGTCTTAATGAGCATTGTGAGGTTGAGCACCTTGGAGAGAATTGTAAAGTGTCCTATGCAAATTATTTTTATACAATACCTCTTCTTGTACACCGGATCACAATTAAATAAATGATAAAATAATATATGTGATCCCCCAAGCACTACTTTGCACCCTAATAAGTCTTAATGAGTAGTGTGTGTTTAGAGCACCTTGGGAGTTGTAATATTTCTATGTGCATTGAAATCAAATATAGCTTTGTGGGTCAAAGTAATTCTAAAAACGCATTTCAATAATATTGTGTTTACTCCATTATACACGTCACGTGTTTTGATTAAATCATGTGTATACTCTTATCAAAAACACTACTTGTACACATCATTATCTCTTATAAACCTTCAACTCATGAGTATTGGACTTTAAAGCATATTTACATATCTTTTTTACAATTTTTAGTAAATGCACTAGATAACTTTGCATGATCTCTACAATGTATAAGTATACTTGAATTGCGAATTTAGAACATTGTAATTTACGATCTTATCTTGATAAATTAAAATCATGCTTGAATTATGTTTTGGCTACCCAAAGCATATCTTGTATTTCAAAAGCACAAACATCTTATTTCAAAAACTAACACTCTTACTCATTTTCAATGCTTGAAAATTGCAAAAAGGATGTTTATTTTAAGAATGCTTATTAAATTTGAACTTATCTTCCGCTACGCCTTGAATACTCACTCTTGCTTACTTTCTGAACAAGTGATATTATATTTTGATAACAAATGATATTGTGTTCTTGGCCTTAAATTGCTAAAACATCTATTTTCCATAAAAATGAAACTCTTACTCATTTATTATGCTTCAAACTCCTATAAAGATGTTTATTTATTTTGAATCATGCTTACTACTTGTACGCTCGATCATGAATATTTTCTTACCCAACAAGTGGTATTGGTTCCTTATCTAATGATATTTCATGCTTTCTCCACACATCCTACAAAAGGTGAAGAATAACTAAGTAATTCAAACTCCATCCTTTACTCACTCACCATGTAACACCCCACTTTTCCCAAATAAGGGCTGAAGAGGAGTACTGTCAGGATTCGTCGAAAGTTCTTGAGTAGTGTCGACAAAATAGTACACATTCGACAAATGTTATCGAGTACTCTCGACGAATCATCGAATGATCTCGATGAATCATCGAATGGTTTCAGTGATTATCGATGAACACTGGTTGTGGTTTAGTTTCAACTAATCGTCGATAGGTCTCGAAGGGTCTCGATGAATTCATCAAAAGGACTCGATGAATTGCTGCGGTCTCGATAAAAAATATTGGCTCGATGAATTGTCGGAAGGACTCGACGAATGCTGATAGAGCGGTGACTTTACCTATTTCGTTTTGACGGGGCTTGACGTCAAATCAGAAGTCTGAAATAATTTCGATCATTCTGAAAAATGAATCTGACTGCTATGATCTTTACGAAATCCCTTAAAGAAGGCTTCGGAGATATCTTTAGGTTTATTTCTACCTTCATCTTCTCTCTCCAAACGTGAGAAAGCTGAGAGCTCAAGAAAGAAGAAGGCATCTTCCGCCATTGATGGAGCTCCGAAGCTTCGAATTGCGAGACGTTTCCAGATCCACAGAGAGTTTCCCGATGCGGTTCTTTCCATCTGATTGAAATATGGATTCATGGCACCAAAGAGATCGGGAAGGGTAACAATCTCTCCTCCCGGTCTTAAGATGTGTTTGTTCCTTTCATTCTTTTTTTATGCGTATTGAGGTTGTCTCTTTCACTAATTAGTGAAGTGTAGGACTTCCTATAGTTCTTTGGAACTCCAGGTAGATTGTGTCCATCCCCGGCATATATTGCATGTAGAAATCTGATAAATGTATGGATTTAGGTATTTTGTATGAAGCCTGCTGGTGTTGTTAGCCCAGATCGGTGATGCTTGATTGTGACGTGCATTTAGGTTAAGCCTAGAATGCGTGCCGTAGAATGACTCCATGAGAAATGACATCGTAATGCAGGAGTTGAGATTTAGGTATATTTTGGAGAGCCTAACGGAAGCCCTATGCTGGGAATGTGGTTGAATGTAAACCTTCACCAGGAGTTTTGAAGTGGATAGGTCTTGTACCTCCTTCATTGGATTATGTGTGCAAAGCCTAAGCCCTTTTGGAAGGATTGGGTGTGTAGCCATCATTTTGTGTAGCATATGAATGTGTTAAACCCATACGGGCCGAGGCGAAGCTGTACCCGTGTCGTGTAGTAGGATCACGATGACTAGAGCACGCGAAAAGCTGAACTGAACCCATTTCCATGCAGATCGCTGAGAGTTGCCAACCTCTTGTACACCGTGTGATCAAGGGAGAGGTTGTGGAAGGTGCTTACCTAGACAGGCCAAAAGCTCTTTTTCCCACCTAAGATTGTGTTGCTTAGGGTGGAGTTTTTGTGGATTGATGTTATGTTAGCCTCATGCGGTTGCTTAGGCGGTTGTGGGAATCCTTTGGGTGAACCCAACCAACATCATGTGCATACCTAGGTTCCCTTTACTTGATGCTCAACCTAGAAGATTGATTGTGCTTGAAACCTTACCCTGTGTAGTTTAGTTGCACTTTCTATATTTGATTATGTTGGGAAAATGATTTCTCTTAACCCCTGAACATAAGTTGAATATGAATTCCAAGAAAAGAAAATCAAGGTTAAGTAAATATGCGTCGAATAGTATTCGACGCAACGTCGAGATAAAGTCGACGTTTCTATCAGAATGAGTCGAAGTAGCTCCAAGCAGAATTCGACGTATCCTATGTCGACGTAGCTCTGACTTCTAGTCGACGTATCTTGAGAAGTCGACGCACCCTAGTCGACGCACCTTCCTTTTTCTCCCCTCGACGCTCTGCCAGGATGAATTCGACGCCTACGTCGAATAGTAATCGACGCACGTCGATTTCTATGATTAATTCAAAAATCGCCAGATCTCTTTCCTTCTTTTATAGATCTGATTTATATGGAATCAATTTATTTTTTATAGCTGTTCTGAATCATTCTTTCCTCTAATAGATTCTTGGCTAAATTGATTAAATCCTTTATGGACATTATTTGAAATCAGATTGAATACTTTCCTTCTATGGATATAACTGTTATGGAAATTTCTCTTTCTTTCTAACACTGCCTGCTAATTGATTACTCTCCTATAGTGTTATTTTAATAAATAGAGCTATAAATAACCAAGGAGGTCGGCAGAGAAAAACAAGAAGTGATCCACCATATACACATTGAAAAAGAGGAAAAGCTCCCAAGTAAAAAGAAAGAGAGTTGAGAAAGATTCCTGCAGCAAGCATCAAGCATTCTTCTTCTTTTTCTTCTAAAGCCATACTGCTGCAAAATTCTGAAAAGCTTACAATCTCCTTCTCACTATAGAAGGGAGATTTAATTCACTACTTCTTGTGCTTCTAATCTTCTTGCTAGGAAGAAGATTCATTCTTGTCTTAAATACTTCTTTTCCTTTTTTCTTATTTTCATTCTCACATATTGTAAAAGAGTTTTTAGAATCACTCTTCAAAAAATTCAGTTGTACTAGTTCTAAGAGTCTCCTTTTCAAAAGACTCAGTTGGTTCTAAGAGTCTCCTTGTCAAAAGACTCAGGGTGGTTCTAAGAGTCTCCTTATCAAAAGACTCAGTGCAAAATAGTGAATTTCCTACCAAGGGGGTAGAAGAGTGGACTACCCAAAGTTTGGGGAACCACTATATCTCTTTGTGTTGTGCTGTGATTTTTCTTATTGCATTTATTTTTCTTTACTTGTTTAATTCTTGTTGGTGTGTGGGAAGCCTTAATCTGTGATCACCACATATAAATATATATATTTGCACAAAATATTTTAAATCTCTATTCACCCCCCCCCCCCTCTAGAGAATTCTAGTGAGGTTAACTATGCATTTTCAATTGGTATCAAAGCGAGGTTGATCTAAAAAGGATAACTCCTTGTTCAAAAAGGTCCTACCTCTTATTTATATATATATATTTCTCTAACAATTATTTTTCACATGGCACAAATCAAAGATTATGCTTCCACCAGACCACCAATTTGCAACCTTGAAAAGTTTGCACTTTGGAAAACAAGAATTAGAATTTATTTAAACTCTATTGATGATGAATTGTTTAATGTTATCTTGACAGGTCCCCCCAAGTCATTCAGAAAAGACTCAAGTGGAAAAGTGACTGAAACACTTGCTCCAAAAGCTGAGTGGACAGAGGAAGAAAAGAAAGCCCAAGGATATGATGCCAAGGCTATGAATATCCTAGTCTCAACCCTCTCAGATGAAATCTTCCAAAAGATTGCTGATTGTGAGTCAGCTAAGGAAGTATGGGAAGCTCTCACCAAAGTGGTAGAGGGAAGTGCTGATGAGAAAAAGGATAGAAAGGCACTACTCATCTCTCAATATGAAAACTTTCAGAAGAAAGAAGGTGAAAGTGTTGCTGACATGTATGCCAGATTCAGCCTCATAGTGAATGAGTTGAGAACACTTAAAAAGGACATATCTCTCACTGAGATAAATGACAAACTGCTAACTTGCTTCCCTAGCTCTTGGGACTCAAGAATCTGGCCAATTAGAGACTCCATAAGTCAAAGAGAAATTTCAACAGATGTCCTGTTGGGCAAATTAAATTCTTTCGAACATTTGTTGAAGACAAGAGCTGAGAAAGAAGGGAAAGAAATGGCTCATTCACCCTCAAAAGAAAAGAATATTGCATTGAAGGCTGTTGAAGGTGAACCCTCTACAAGTGATGAGGAGCTGATCAGCCTACTGGCCAGAAGGTTCAAGAAGTGGATCAAAACAGAAGGATCCAGAGGAAGAGACTCAAAAACCATGTATAATAAAACACCTACTAAAAAGATTATATGTTACTCTTGCAGGAAACCTGGACATATTGCACCTGAATGTCCTAAGGAGATCAGCAAAAAGAAAGATCTGAAAAGAACAGATCTACAGAAGAAAAAGAAGAAAGAGAAAGGTCTCATTGCTCAATCATGGAGTGATTCAGAATTTGAAGAAAGCACCTCATCTGACAATGATCAAGAAGAGGCCAAGCTGGAGGAAACCTGTTTGATGGCCACTGAGAAGCCCAATGATACATCTATGGTAAATATACTTGATGATATAGATTTTTTTGCCACTGATTTCAAAAACAATTTCAAAGAACTCTGTTTAAATCTAATTAAATCTGAAAAAGAAATTAATGAACTAAGAAATGAATTAAACAATCTCAAACAAGTAAATACACAGTATAATAACTATGAGCTTAGCCTAAAGGAATTAGACAAAATCTATACAGAAAATCTAACACTGAAAAATGAGCTAGCAAAGGCAAAGGTCTTTGAAGACTCTCTAAATGGGAGAAGTCAGAAGCTCAAAAACATCTCTAGAAATCTTACTGAAAGACTTAGACAACTAGGAGATAATACTAACTTAGAACCCAAAACTCAATCACCTAGAAAATCTGTTTGGAGACATCCCATTCACTTCACTAGGGAAGGTCATTTGACAGGAGAAAGATCACAGGAAAATCCAGAAACAACCACTGTCTTTAATAAAACTAATCCCATTATATATGAAGGAATCCTAGGAAAATATCCTCAGAAAAGAGTCAAACATGCGTCGAATTCTTATCAACGCACATCGATTTCTAATCGACGCTTGCACCAAAGTGCGTCGACTCCTACTCGACGCAACCTCTCTCATGCTTCGACTGAAAATAAACGCAGAATGGAGAAGGAAGTGTCGATTTCATATCGACGCAACCATAAACCTACGTCGAATCCATATCGACGCAACCAATCAGACAGAAATTTCTCCTCTTCTAAACAGGTCTCTCAATCCATTTCCTTTTACTATGACCACTATTTCCGTAACATTACCAAAGAAAATTGGTATGATAAACCAATACCCCTAAAGGAGGAAGGATATTCAGAAAAACCTACTTATTCTTTCATTAATTCTTTCACTGATGGTAGGAAGGGACCCCAGCTCAGCAGGGTCCAAACTAATGTGTAAAACTTTATGTGCAGATGTATCACATCTCCAGGCTGGTGTGGTACTTGGACAGTGGATGCTCCATGCACGTGACAGGATGCAAAAATTTATTGATCAACTTTGAGGATAGACTTGGACCATCAGTGACCTTTGGAGAGTCTAGCTGTGGCCAAACCAGGGGCTTTGGAGACTTCAAAGAAGGGAAAGTCACCTTCAAGAATGTGGCAGTAGTTAAAGGACTAAAGCACAATCTGATAAGTATAAGTCAGATATGTGAAAATGGTAAGTATGAGGTAAAATTCACCACAATACTCTGCCATATCATTGATATCAAGATTGGTGCCACAGTACTCAATGGAATTAGAAAAGGAAAAGTATATGTAGTGGACTTTAGCTCCTCACCCACAGAAGTCTGTTTATTCAACAATATTATTGATATAAGTGACTTATGGCATAGGAGACTAGGTCATCTAAACTACAAAACCATTAGTAAACTAGCAAAGAATAACCTAGTTAGAGGCTTGCCAAAGGGTAGGTACTCTAAGGATTCTCCATGCAGACCTTGGCAACTAGGAAAACAAACCAAATCATCCTTCAAACCAATTGGTAAGGATGACTCTCCCAGGGTCCTTTACTTACTACACATGGATCTCTTTGGTCCCATATCCACTCAGAGCTTAGGTGGAAAATCCTATACCCTAGTCATTGTGGATGACTATTCTAGATTCAGCTGGGTATTCTTTCTAAGGGCTAAGTCTGAAACCCACAAGACTCTCTCAATATTCATAAAACAAATTCAATCTGAACTCAATAGTCAGGTTTCCATAATCAGAAGTGATCATGGGACTGAATTTGAAAATCAGTTTATGAGTAGTTTCTGTGAAGATATAGGTATCAAACAAAGTTTTTCAGCCCCTAGAACCCCTCAACAAAATGGAGTTGCTGAAAGAAAAATAGAACTTTAATAGAATCAGGAAGGACCTTACTTGTAGAATCAGGTTTACCAAAAACTTTCTGGGCTGAAGCAGTCAACACTGCCAACTATGTTCTAAATAGAAGCCTAATACACAAAACTAAATCAAAAACTCCATATGAGCTCCTGAAAGGAAAAACACCCATAGTTAAATATTTTAAGATCTTTGGATGTGCTTGTTTTATCCTAAATAATGGAAAAGATCATCTTGCCAAGTTTGACAAGAAATCTGATGATGGAATATTTCTGGGATACTCAGCATCTAGTAAAGCCTATAGGTGCTATAATAAGAGAACTGTTAAAATTGAAGAGTCTATGCACATTATATTTGATGAAACTAACATGCTGTTTAAGGGGGAGGGAACTCCCACCAGCTCTTTTCCACAGGATAGCAGCAGCATAGAAACACAGCTTAAACAACTGGTTCTAGAGAACACAAATAATGGAAAAGAAAACCAGATAAAGGAATCAAGTGAGGAATCTGAACAAGAACATGAAGAAAATTCAGAAAAGAGCATTCAAAACCAACTCCCACAAGAGAACATGGTTCAGGAAGGCCAGGTGGACAATGATCCTATCACCAATGAGGAAGAAGAACATCTGACAAGTCCAGGTAGGACAAGGGTCAAGTTGAAAGATCATCCACAAACTCAAGTAATTGGAGACCCCAATACAGGAGTAAGAACAAGACACCAGGTCTCCAATGGGATGATGCTCCAATGCTTCCTATCACAAGTTGAACCAAAGAAGTTTGAGGAAGCAAATTGTGATCCTCACTGGATTATGGCCATGCAAGAAGTGCTAGGCCAATTTGAGAAAACAAAGTGTGGAACCTAGTTGAAAGACCAAGAAACTACCCTGTGATTGGTACAAAATGGCTATACAGGAACAAACTAGATTCCACTGGAGTAATTGTCAGGAACAAGGCAAGACTTGTAGCACAAGGATATAGACAAGAAGAAGGGATAGACTACAACCATACCTTTGCTCCAGTAGCCAGATTGGAGGCAATCAGGCACTTTCTTGCCTATGCAGCCTTCATGAAGATGAAAGTCTACCAAATGGATGTCAAGAGTGCTTTTCTGAATGGTGACCTTCAAGAAGAGGTATATGTGGAGCAACCACCAGGTTTTGTTAATCCCTCTTCTCCTAACTTTGTTTATAGACTTAACAAAGCACTATATGGTCTTAAGCAAGCACCTAGAGCTTGGTATGAAACTCTCTCCAATTTCCTCCTAGAAAATTCCTTTGAAAGAGGAAAAGTGGACAAGACACTATTTACTAGAATCCATAAAAACCAACTCCTCCTTGTTCAAATATATGTAGATGACATCATCTTTAGCTCAACTCATCCTAAACTGTGTAAAAGATTTGCTAATCTAATGCAATCTAAATTTGAAATGAGTAGTATGGGAGAACTCTCATATTTCTTAGGATTACAAGTAAAACAAAGTAGTGAGGGAATCTTCATCTTACAATCCAAATATACTAACGAGCTAATTAAGAGGGTTTGGTATGGAATCAGCATCTACCATGAAAACACCCATGGCAACCAATGCCATTATAGAAAAAGATGATAAAGGAAAATTAGTAGATCAAAAGACTTATAGGGACATCATAGGATCCCTTCTATATCTAACAGCTAGCAGACCTGACATCATGTTTGCCACTTGCATATGTGCTAGATTTCAGGTTGATCCAAAGGAATCCCATCTCACCTCTATAAAAAGGATTCTTAGATACCTAAAGGGAACCCCTGAACTAGGTCTATAGTACTCAGCAGAAACCAACTATGAATTAATAGGTTTCTCAGATGCAGATTATGATGGATGTAGGGTTGATAGAAAAAGCACATCTGGCACTTGCCAATTCCTAGGTGACAGATTGATATCATGGTTTAGTAAGAAACAAACCTTAGTCTCAACCTCAACAGCTGAAGCTGAATACATAGCTGCTGGGAGCTGTTGTTCACAAATCTTGTGGATGCAAAATCAGCTTCTTGACTACAAATTGGAAATACATAACTCTAAGATCTATTGTGATATCTCTAGTGCTATATCCATTGCATCCAACCCAGTCCTTCATAGTAGGACCAAACATATAGAGATCAGACATCACTTCCTTAGAGACAATGTTGAGAAGGGTAAGATAACCTTAGAATATATTCCCACAGACAATCAAAGAGCAGACATCTTCACAAAACCCTTAGATGAAACTAAGCATAATTATTTCATCAACACCTTAGGAATGCTTGATGGTAGTCTGTAACCACCATTGTTGTGAAATTTAAAAGAATTCGGGAAATCTAAGACATTATTTGAAGATACGTCGAATACATATCGACGCATCGTCGAAACGAACTCGACGCTGGCGTTGATTTCTTCCGGGCAAAGTTACGTTGATAACGTATCGACACACCGTCGAACTTATATTGACGCAGGGCTATGAACACGTCGACAGAATAGTAAGTGGACAAATCTCCATGGAGCGTCGACTCCATATCGACGCATATATCGACATCAATTCGACGTAACGTCGACATCTGGTTACAATTAGAATCAAATCCTTACTTCCTCTTTTGACGATTGGATTACCTGATATACCTTGATTTCTGTTTCCTTTCTCGACGTTTCACCTCCTTTAAATAATACCTCTTATTTCATAACATATACTCTCCTAAAAATCCGCCAAAACTTCGTCTTCTACCTCTCTCTCTCTCTCCCTGCAACAATGGCACCAACTCCTGATCAATCGGCCCTCATCAAAACGATGAACGATGCTCTCGAACACCTAGTAAGTGATTTCCAGAATCGCCTGAATCACTTCACCGATGAATGTGCTGCCATGATCAACACCTGTGCAGCCAAACTGGCAACCCTCTCTTCTTCTCTTCCTGAGCTTAATGCTCTCATTCAAGAACGGCCTCTGTCGCCAAAAAGGTATAAATCCTTTTTGCAGGATATAAACCAGGGGGAGAATGGCTCCAGAAACCCACCTTGTCAGGTTCTCTATCTCTCTTAAAAGCTCAGGATTAATTTCCCTTTCAACTCTAAACATTATCTCTAAAGAGTTACACCAACCTCTTCTCTTATAATAGGCTCCAATCCTCTCCAATCACTCTGACTACACATTCAACAAATACTTTGGAGAGACCTCCTCTTATCACACTGAAGGAGATCATGCTGTGGATTCAGCATTTAGAACTGATGCCCCATATACTCAGGGGGAGCTTCCTGTGGTAAAGAACTCAGGAGTTCAGGGGGAGGAAGAAGTAGCCACCTCTGATGACTGGAAGGGACAGATGTGGTTTGATGCACCCCTATGTGAAGAAGAATTTCAGCATCACTCTCCTGGCTTCTCTGCCAGTTACATCAAACTGAAGACACCTCTACTTGAGGACATCCCTTCAGAAGAGCCTGGAAGAGACAAAACTCTCTCAGCAGAGATTACTCTACCAGAGGTCATTCTGCCTTCTATTGCAGAACAAACTCTTTTTCTTGAGAAAGTTCCTTCTCCACCTAAAGAGAAAACTCCATCTCCCTCTCCTTCTCTACCTCTACCTCCACCTCAACTTCCTTCTCTACCTTCATCTCCACCTCTACCTCTACCTCCACCTCAACCTTCTTATCTACCTCCACTGCTACCTTTACCTCCTCCAATAGCAAAACTCACTAAGCAGATTCTACCTAGGAAAAGTCCAGAAGGACAAATGAAAAGGAAAAGAGAAGCCATTCCCTACTGGCAAAACTTCTCCAAAGAAGAAAGGAAAGAGTATGCAAAAGAAAAGAAGTATAGAAAAGCATGTGAGGAAATAAAAAGATTTGAAAAGATGCCTATTATCACTCCTAACAGCCCTGTGAAGGAGTACCATGACCCTGACATGGAAAAGAGGCATGAAGAGATAAGAGAAAGAGAACTGTATGAATATGAAGCAGCTAGGAAAGAAGTGGAAGATAAAAGGAATGCCTGGATGGAAAAGATCAACAGGGGAATGACCAAGGAACAAATTCTTGCTGAATCTTCTATCAAAATTCCAAAGAAGTTGTTTGATATTGAAGCTTATCAAAAGAAAAACCCTCAGGCAGGGGTCATCCTAGAGAAAGGCCAAAAGCACAAGAGGGGTGTAGGGTGTACAGAAGATACTTACATTCCCTACAAGAAGCCCAATAGACCTGTAAAATTAGACAAGTGGCATGCCTCACCCTGGAAAGGGAAAGGAAAAATGGCTGAGATTCCTGAGAAGCAGCAATCAGAAAAGAAAACAAAATATAGGTCCAAGGTTGATATTAAGGGACCACCTGAGATCAAGCCTACTGAAAAGAAAATTCAAAACATTACAATTGAGATGATTGATGAAAAGGCAGCAATCATCATCAGCAAAGGCTACTCCATAAATGACACTATCCTTGATGGTGATAAACTCCTGGAAAAACTGCATACAATCATCAGGAATGTCCAGGAACGACCTGATAGAGCCAGGGGCTACATTTTTGATGATATTGAAAACCTATCTAGGAAACTTTATTCTGCTTTTGTCAACTTCATGTACAGAAAGAAGTTTCTGGTTTAATTCTTGTGAAAGACAAATGCTTGTCATATGCTTTCTTATTCCAATTTCTCTTCTGATTGTTTAATATATTTCTTATCTTTACAAATGCTGTGAAGTATTAATTATATGCTTTCTCTCCTATAGGGTTAAGACAAATAGGGGGAGATTGTTAGGAAAATGATTTCTCTTAACCCCTGAACATAAGTTGAATATGAATTCCAAGAAAAGAAAATCAAGGTTAAGTAAATATGCGTCGAATAGTATTCGACGCAATGCCGAGATAAAGTCGACGTTTCTATCAGAATGAGTCGAAGTAGCTCCAAGCAAAATTCGACGTATCCTATGTCGACGTAGCTCTGACTTCTAGTCGACGTATCTTGAGAAATCAACGCACCCTAGTCGACGCACCTTCCTTTTTCTCCCCTCGACGCTCTGCCAGGATGAATTCGACGCCTACGTCGAATAGTAATCGACGCACGTCGATTTCTATGATTAATTCAAAAATCGCCAGATCTCTTTCCTTCTTTTATAGATCTGATTTATATGGAATCAATTTATTCTTTATAGCCGTTCTGAATCATTCTTTCCTCTAATAGATTCTTGGCTAAATTGATTAAATCCTTTATAGACATTATTTGAAATCAGATTGAATACTTTCCTTCTATGGAAATAACTGTTATGGAAATTTCTCTTTCTTTCTAACACTCTGCCTGCTAATTGATTACTCTCCTATAGTGTTATTTTAATAAACAGAGCTATAAATAACCAAGTAGGTCGCCAGAGAAAAACAAGAAGTGATCCACCATATACACATTGAAAAAGAGGAAAAGCTCCCAAGTAAAAAGAAAGAGAGTTGAGAAAGATTCCTGCAGCAAGCATCAAGCATTCTTCTTCTTCTGCTTCTAAAGCCATACTGCTGCAAAATTCTGAAAAGCTTACAATCTCCTTCTCACTATAGAAGGGAGATTTAATTCACTACTTCTTGTGCTTCCAATCTTCTTGCTAGGAAGAAGATTCATTCTTGTCTTAAATACTTCTTTTCCTTTTTTCTAATTTTCATTCTCACATATTGTAAAAGAGTTTTTAGAATCACTCTTCAAAAAATTCAGTTGTACTGGTTCTAAGAGTCTCCTTTTCAAAAGACTCAGTTGGTTCTAAGAGTCTCCTTGTCAAAAGACTCAGGGTGGTTCTAAGAGTCTCCTTATCAAAATACTCAGTGCAAGATAATGAATTTCCTACCAAGGGGGTAGAAGAGTGGACTACCCAAAGTTTGGGGAACCACTATATCTCTTTGTGTTGTGCTGTGATTTTTCTTATTGCATTTATTTTTCTTTACTTGTTTAATTCTTGTTGGTGTGTGGGAAGCCTTAATCTGTGATCACCACATATAAATATATATATTTGCACAAAATATTTTAAATCTCTATTCACCCCCCTCTAGAGAATTCTAGTGAGGTTAACTGTGCACTTTCAGATTACATGTTGCATGTACGGCTTGCTTTCAGGATTAGCGGTAACACGCCCCTGAGCCGGCTAGATGGCCGGGGGGTGGGGTCGTTACACAATTTGTGGTCAGCTTTGATGAGTCTGATTTGTATAGTGTTTTACGGGCTCATCTGGGCTAGTTTTCACTCGTGTGCACTTCATTTTCAAGCCATATTAGCTTGTATTTCACTCACATTTGCTTTCATGATATATGCACTATTTAATCCTATTTTGGTGTGCAATTGTGCGCTAATTTGTTGGGGATAAGCACATGGGGCTCCCCTTTCTTTTTTTGTGTTTAAATGGAGCTGGAAGAGTATTTCTAGTCTTTTTTCTGCTGGTTGATTGTTGTGCGGGTGGGCAGAACATCCATATTGCCCAGAATTCATGTGTGGATGAATCGCACGGTCGTGCATTTCCTTGATGCACAATCCCTGCGACTGTGCGTGCTCTGTAGTATGATAGAATGGTGTTCTGTCCCTAATAGTGTTATTTGGTCGTGCATGGGTAGTTCGCCCGTGCGCGAAGGAAATGCATGATCTCCCCCTGTTAGCCTATTTTTCTAGCTGTCTGGATTTCCCCGTGCATTTTTAGGCACGGCACGGTTGCGACTGTGTGTGAGTAAAAACACATAGGCGTGTCTGCCTCATCTTTCTGGGCTTCCGTATGTTTAATATCGCACAGTTGGTCGTGCGTTCGACCGTGCGTAACCAATTTCTGACTTTCTTATTATAAAAGCTGCTGATCTTGACCTATTCGAGACGAACATCCAAACTTTGCCCCTTCCGCCATTTTATGCCATTTCCACAGGTTCTCGCCCCTTTTGGCCTCCTCCATCATCCTGAAGCTCCAAGGAGAGGGATCTAGCCCTATATCCATCATCATCCAAGGAGAAGGAAGCTTTGGTCTTATGGACGGATCGTGACACGAAGAAGATCGGCCATTGGGAGGTAGTGACAGCCTTTTATACCCCGGACGTAGTTGAGGACCGAGCTTAGACGTGGATTGACAACCCAGCGATTCCAACCATGAATCTTCAACAAGGCTTCGGATTGGGACGATTCCTTTGCTTTCCCCTTCTTTGTTTTGATGGTTGTATATGTTAGATTCCTTACATTTTGATGATGTGCACTATAAACCATGATTTGTAATGTTTATTTCATTTCTATGAAATTATCTTGTTTATATGTGTGTATGAGGTGCGCCCCCATTCCATCCTCCACTCACAATCACCCTCCACTCCATTACGCTAGCCTACTCGTCCATTCCGCAAGCCTACTCTTCCATCCGCGCAGTGAAGTAGTGCATAGCGGCCTGCATAGTAGTAGTTTAGTTTCTTTTCTTTTTTTTTCCATAAGCCAAATCACCCCGTTCACGTTTCATTCGACCTAAAGGACTTCAATCTCAAGTCCTTCCTTGATAGATAACTCCACCTTACTGTGTTCCTTTGATATTCGATACATGGGAATTACTCGCCCATTTTATATTACTTGAACGATCGGTACACTGTCGTGTCATGCTGTAATCTTGCTCCCGCCTATAGCGGTGTGTAAGATTCGTGCATCAAGTTTTTGGCGCCATTGCTGAGGAACACAGTCGTGTGAGTTTCTGGAGAGGGAGAGCTGAGAGGTAGAAGTTCTTCAATTTGTAAATTACATCTTTTTGTTTTGTTTCATATTTTGTTTTTCCTGCTTTAAATTTAGGTTGCTTTAGTAAATTATTGTTGGGTGTACTATTTCGCACAATATTGTTTTTCTTTTGAATCTTGTTATCTTCACACAATATGGGCCGCATTTAATATTCATTGTCGTTGGTGTGGAGATATTTCTCATGCTAGTGATAGATGCCCATTGGGAGATAGTAGCCCTAATCCCCAAGGCTCAATGTATCGGGCACCGACACCATACGGTACCTCATGCACTGCGCCTAAGTCCTATGGCTACTCTTCTGCTCCACATGTACCATTTTTGCATTCATCTCCGGCCCAATTTGAGCCAAAGAAAAATGCAAAACAGTGCTTTTTTTGTCAGAGCATGGATCATGCCTTGAAGGATTGTGCTTTTTTCTTCACCAATTGTGTTGGATCCGGAGGCACCCTTAGAGGGGGGGTGAATGAGGGTTTTTAAAACTTGATTATTTAATATAAAACTTTTGTTGTTTTGGTAGAAGTAATTTAAATCAAAAGTAAAGAGATAATGAAATTAGAAATGAAATCAATTTTATTAAACAAGAAAAGACATGATTATCATTTATAAAATTGATTGCAAAATCTGATTTCTATGACGCTAGAAATTGAAGGCGAGATATGAAATATTCTTTTTGTTTTCTATACCGACTTGTATCACCATGAACCGGTTGGCTTTAGCCGATCTCTACCCAGATACGGCCTCAAGCCGCTCTAACCTTCCTATCACCAAAAAGGCCTCGAGCACGCACTAGATCTACTCCCTAGACCTAGTCGCCAACACGAGGTGAATTACGCCCTAAGTCCTACCCAGACCTAGTCGCCAACACGAGGCGAATTTCTGAACCGATTACAAAGATAAAAATAAAAGACAAATATAAAACTCCCTATGAGGTAATCTGAAGGAGACGCCAAAGAATCGCTGAAGATCGTTGAAGTCCAAGTGTGTGTTCTTTGAATTGAGTTAGCGTGTTGATCCAAGCCTCCTTCGATTCCTCCTTTTGAATTTGTGTGGGAGATGATGATCTAGAAAAATACGGCCCTCGAGGAGTTTCTAAAGTGCTGGAATAGGGTTCTTAGCAATCAGCGACTGGAGAAGATGAAATCCACCTTTGTATAGGACTGGAAGCTAACGTCAACGTTAAGAGTTAACGCCGTGCGTTGACTCAGTATAGAAATAACTTGATGGATCGGATCTTCAAATTAGAAAGGAGATTCTATAACTTTGGAAACATTCAATTAACGCTGGCATTGACTCTAACGCCGGGCGTTGAGTCAAATCATTCCCAAAATGCTCCTGCAATCACGGCAGCTTCCCTCCATACTTTTTGCATCTTGGTGGGAACAAAAGTTAACGCCGGCGTTAAGAGTTAACACCGAGTGTTGAGTCAAATCATTCCTAAATTTCTCCTTCAATCATGGCTGCATTCCTCCTTTCCATAATCGTCGATCCTTAACGACAGTGCTAAGTCCTAATGCCTGTCATTACGCTTATTTCTCTTTTCATTCAGTCGGCAAGCCATCACGTCGATCGGCAACCCATCCTGTCGATCGACAGATCATCCCGTCGATCGCAAACACCCAGCGTTAAGACCTAATGCCTGGCATTAGACATCTATCAATCCTTCTGCTTGTGGATAGAGCCAGACTAGTATTGCAGCAACCTGGTGTCATATCTGTCCAAACCTGCATGCTAAAAACACAATGGCAAATAAGATCAAATACAAGTTGGATTTGTTATTCTCAAATCAAAGGAATGTGGAAAACCATGCTCCGACAATCTCGCCCTTTTGATAATAACAAATCCAAATAGAGATAAATCAGATTCATATATAAGTATGAGTTTTTAGAAGGATATATGACACTAAGCAATCATAGAGATATTAATAAGAGTTATAGTTTATTAAAATTGTGCTCCCCCTACTTAAGTGCTCCCCCTTAGTATATGCACCCATAGACTAGATTTATGCTCCCCCTTAGTCTAGTGAATCCTACTCCTTTAAACATTATGATTTATCATTTTATTCTCCCCCTTTTGTTATTAGCAAAAGAGGGTGGAGTGAAACTAAACTAGAATAAAGAAGACAAAAGTTGGGACATAATTAAGAGAGGATTAAGAGTTTTGTGTAAACATAAAGTAAGTCATGATCGAGCTAAGGGAGAGAGTAGCACAACGGAAAAATATATGATAAGCATGAAAGAACATCATTCCATGAATTTACCAAAGGAATTTTACCACTTGCTTTTCAAATTAATTTTTAAGAAGAATTCTACTTGTTGAAAGAAATGCAATATTGTTTGACAAGTACAAGTGAAAGATAAAAACTTTAGAAATAAATATGAGAACACATGGTAAAAACCACATAGTCAAATAGGAATGCGGAAAGATAAAACAAAGTTATTAAGATTTATGTTTTTGTAACAGTTTGACCATTTCAACAATATATCTAGACTCTTCACATTTGAGCATTGGAACTTTGAAAATTTTCATAACAAATAGGCAAGCATGAATCAACATATTCAAAAAGATAATAACTACAATGTAACCAATTCGTATTTCAAGTAAAGAAAACATTGTAGAAATCATGCATTGCAATCTAGTGCTTTTACTAAATTTTTAGAGAATTATGTAATTTTGTATTAGGATCCAATTCTCATGAGTAAAAGCTTTATGAAAAACAATTATGTGTGCATAAGGTGTTTTGATAAAAGTATACAAGTGAAATAATCAAAACACATGACATATGTAATGAAATAGTAACAACAATATTAAGATTGCAATCATATAATTACTTTCACACATCAATGTTAGAATAAAATTTCAAAGCACATAAAAGGAGTACAACTACTAAGGTGCTTCACCCACACAATGCTCATTAAGACTTATCAGGGAGCGAAGTATTGCTTGGGGGATCACATAAGCATTTTTATAAAAAAATTATTTTAGTGATCCGGTGTACAAATAGAAGTGATAAAAAAGAGTATGTTTGCACAAGACACTTTACAATTCTTTCCAAGGTGCTCAACCTCACAATGCTCATTAAGACTTATCAGGAGGGTGAGTAGTGCTTGGTGGAGTTATCTTTGGCTTTTTATTTTGGGCCAAAGGTCTATGAATTCACTTGTTGTTGCAAACATTAATATTATTGAAATAACACTTCTATGCGTGCAAGAAATTTATTTTTGAAAGACGGTGTAGGTAATTTAGATATATAACTTAATGTGTTAAAATAATTACACTACATAATCATGCAAGACTAAGATTATGAGCACATGTAGATTACCTAAATAGTGAGTGAATGAATCATTGATTAGCATAAAACATTACTCATACTTAAAGACATGCTAGGCAATCATACACAATTTTCTATAGACTATTTCATTGCACATAATCAGATTAAGGTCAAGGCATGAAGATAAAACAATGTTTAGGAAATTTGAAATTAAAATTAGACGTTGAAGATAATCTTTAAGTGTATGCCTAATTAAATTTTGACCATTTGAAACAAAATACCTAAGAAGTTTGCTCTTGTGAAATCTTATAGTCAAACCATAGTTTTGTAAATATTTAAGGCAAAACAAATAACAAAAATATATTTTGGATTATTTTGAATTATTTGGATTTTTTTGTATTTTTGAATAAAACAACCAAATTAATAATAAAACAATTTCAAAAACTGAGAAAAGAAATAGAGAAAGATCATTATAAAATACCAAAAATAGTGTAGAGAAAACAGAATTTCAATTTGGCAAAAAGGGCTAACGCCTGGCGTTAACTACTTAACGTCCAATCAGAACTCTATTTTTTTAGATTTTTGAAAAAATTTCCTTTGGAATAGTGTATATGCATATAGTCCTTGGTGTTGAAATTTCAGAAAATTTAAAGATGATTAGAAGGCTATAAATTGTTGAATACTTTTCCATAAAGAGGTTGTAAAATTATTTTTAAGAATGTTAATTCAAATAATGTAAATCAGATTGCATAAAGACTGAACTAAGAGATATAGAGATCAAATACTATTCAGCATTATGATATTGGCAATTTTGCACAGAAAGCTAACGCTAGGCATTAATTTCTAACGCTGGCATTAGAGGCTAACGCCTGGCCTTAACTACGTAACGCCGAGACAGTAGATGATTTCATGCATTTTTGAAAAAACTTTTCTTTGATTTTGAGTTATTATAGAAATGCCTTCTTAGTATATATATTTCAGACATTTTGGAGATCATTATAAGACTCATTAAGCATGTTTTATTTGTTCAAATATGGTTTTTATATTTTTATTTGGTTTTCAAATACTTGTGTTTTACAAGATCATTAAAGCTCAAAAATGATAAAATATGAAAAACACAAGATAAGCATGTTCGATCAAAATAAGAATGCATGAGTAATATAATCATAAAGAGTGCATGCAAAATGTACGATATAGGAACGTCCTAGTTTATAATACCCTAACTATATGCCCACACACTAGCCGCGTACTAAGTGACGGATGGGTATGAGGAGCTACGCACATTTCGTAGGTTGAGGTGTTAATCCCATATGCACACACTAAAGAACGCTCAACATATCACTCATTCCCCCCAGTGCCTCGCAGGGCCCCACTAGAACCCTCCCCGGTTAAGGACAAGACATTACTTAGAGGTTAGGTCTTCTTATGCAAACAATCCTACGCCCTCGCTATTGTGAGACACATAATATGGGTGAATAATCATGGACATCCTAAGAATTTTGTATTATGGAAACAATTTGTAAACTATGGCTTTTTATGGGAGATTGATTTCTAATTATATTTTAAAGCAACATAGTTATTATGAGTTTTAACTTTTAATGGTTCTACTTTAAGACATTATGGTATTATTAGACAACTAGCATGAATGATAATATTTATTAGTTGATAATGCTAGAATAATGAGTTTGAATGCCATAGGATTAATAGTGATGATGTTGCATGTATTCAATAAATAGAATTCCAATTTATAGACCTGGAATGAAGTGATGATTCTATTTGTTTTGTTCTTATTTGTATAAAAATGATTCTAGGGTTTATATATAGGTGAGAAACACGCACACACAAAAACATATTTCATTCACCTTATCAAGATCACAAACCATATGTTGGAAGTCGTTATGTTAAATATTTGAATTAAACGATCTTTTGATTTGCATGATTATTTTAAGGACCAGTAGTTTAAACATCGAGAAATTTAGGTACTCATATTTTTATTCATAATGATGTAAGTATTTAAAATAAAACGATTCATATTCATTCATTTCAACATATTAAGGAGAAAGATTATATGGTGAAAATGAATATAGTGAGAAACTATTTTTGGTTATTTTTGAATGGTTTTATAAATTTTCTCTTTGAATTTTTGAATATTATCAAACCATATATATAGTTTTCTGAAGACATAGTAATAATTGTTTTCTTTTTCGGTCATTGTAAGAATACGCATGAGACTATAGTTAATTTGATCTTTGCTAGGTTTTAGTTGTACTTAGCAATTTAGAGTGGATCTTGGACTTCCTGAGGTCTACCATGTGAAGGGTTCGCACCAGTACTAGGAGATGTGATGGGGTGACATCCCAAACCTCTCTTTCTCAAGATATTTAAGTGTTATTGGTTGCTATCCAAACTAAATATTTAAATTTTATAGACTCAAAAAATTGTCGAAAAAAAAATTGAGATAACTTTTAAACAGAGTTGAATTTTGGTCATTTTGAGGGTCGAAATGAACTCAAACGAGCAAAGTTGGTTTTCCATTGCATAGATCTTCTTGACCTCGTTCTGAAAAGCTATTATGGGTGAAATTCGGACAAGCGGATCAAAAGTTATGATCGTTTGAAGTTTCCATCAAAATCTCTCATATTTTTGTAAATTTAATTTTGGTTTTTATTTAAAACATATAATTTTTGCAATTATTCAATTCCGATTTTTTTATTATGATTAACATATTAGAGGCTATCAAATGACATAAGGATATTAAATAAGTAATCAACCACTTGTGCATTTTATACATTTAGCCAAAGACCCCATAATCTACTTTTAAATCCCTTTTTTTACAATTCTTTTATTAGTCTTGATAATATCATATAAGCATTTAGCATTTAATTTATAATGATGATATAAGACTTTTAAAGGTAATGGATTTAGAGGGTTAAAAATAAAAAGGATAGATAGGTCACTTGAGAGATGATATGACTTTTATTCAATTTCATTCAATCAATTTGATTTATCAATGAATTTAGGCTTAATGTGTGACAAGTCATATTGCAAGATATTTATTTAGTGACCTTATCATGTTGGCTCAAGAAAAGTAAAAGAAAACAAAAAAAATTAAGCATGAAGTAGAGTTAATGATATTTCATATTCAATTATATTTACTTCATGCAAATGATTGGATATTAATGAATGTCAGATTTAGGTATCCAAAGGGGACCAAGTGGAATGGTTCCTTTGGGTACCCAAATACATTGTGTTTGCTTTTGGGGAGATGGAAATGAATGAGCCCTTTTGCGTGGAGTTTGTGTTTCATCTTTAACTTTGGGTCTCCATTCAAACTTTAGTTTAATATTATATTTATGTATCAAATTTCCATTGTGATTATCTTTATCTTTAAGATTATAATTGTAATTATTATTGAAAGTATTTTTCATAGGAAATTTGGGAATATTTAATTTTATGTTGGGAGAAGATTGATGTTGTAAATGATAATGATGATTGTATTTTGGAATTTCATTTTCAATCTTTTTAAGTTTTTTATTTCCATTGTTTGACTTATTCAACTTTTGAGAAATCATGTTCAACTTGCTTTTGGATTTTGTTTTATATTGAGAATGTATGTTTTGAGAATTTTTCTTTATGATTTCCTTAAGCATGTTGATTTTAGTTTCTAATTCATTATTCTTAATTTTTAAATAATGTCTAGCTTTATTATAAGCTATTGTGCTTTTTTTAAGAGTGGAAACAATTGAATCAATATGATTTTGATAGTTATTTCTATATTCTTCAAATGTTTCATCCATCTCTTTAATTTCAATTTTGTAGTCTTTACACTTAGCACAATCATTTTTCAAAGATGAATTTTCTAAACATAATCTTTCATTTTGTTCTTTTACAAAAATAAACCCCTTTTCAAGTTTCTTGTGTTTTTCTTTTAATTTATTATATTCTACACAAGGTGTAATGTTTTCAAATGCGGAGCTATGGGTAGACCTAGATAACTCAAAATTTGATTCTTCATTAATTTTTGCCTTTAAATCTTTTATTTTAAGCGAAATTTGCAATTAGCATTTTTTAATTTCTTAATTTTGTGATTTGTAATTTGTAGCAATTGTAATGTAGAAATAGAATTACACACAATAAGAGATTTTGATTTTCTTACAGTGCTTGTGGATGATGCGATATTTGAACATATATTTCCTTTCTCTTCTTCATCTTCCACATCCAAACAGGAGTTTCCATCATCCCTTTCGCTTGATGTGCATTCCATGGATCCATCATGTGAGGAGCCTTTTTGAACCTTTGTGCAAGCTTATATGTTCTCCAAGTCTTATGTTTATTCCATACCTGCAGAAGGAGAATCATAATTTCTTTTAAGAAAACTCCAAATTTCATATGTGGTAGGTAAATTATAAATAAGTTTGAAAATATTTTGATCTAGCGCACAAAATAAACTATTTATAGATTTTGCATTAAAACAATTTCGTTTCTAGTTAGTACGCTAGGTGGCTTTTCAATAGTAATATTCAAAACTTTTTCATCTAAGGCTTTAAGAAATGTTTTCATTAATATTTTCCACCCTTTATAATTTTTACACACAAATAAAGGTGGTGATAATACTTTTTCATTTATATTAAAATTTTCCCCACTAGTAGAAGCGAGATCATGATCAAGAGACGCAATTATTTCCGGTTGTTAAGCCGATTAGGAATAACCTAGCTCTGATACCACTTGTTGGATCGTGAGGCGCCCTTAGAGGGGGTGAATAAGGGTTTTTTAAACTTGATTATTTAATAGAAAACTTTTGTTGTTTTGGTAGAAGTAAGTAAAATCAAAAGTAAAGAGATAATGAAATTAGAAAAGAAATCAATTTTATTAAACAAGAAAAGACATGATTATCATTTATAAAATTGATTACAAAATCTGATTTCTATGACGCTAGAAATCGAAGGCGAAATATGAAATATTCTTTTCATTTTCTATACGGTCTCGTATCCCCATGAACCGATTGGCTTTAGCCGATCTCTCCCCAGATACGACCTCGAGCCGCTCTAGCCTTCCTATCCCCAGAAAGGCCTCGAGCACCCCCTAGATCTACTCCCTAGACCTAGTCGCCAATACGAGGCGAATTACTCCCTAAGTCCTACCAGACCTAGTCGCCAACAGGAGGCAAATTTCTGAACCGATTACAAAGATAAAAATAAAAGACAAATACAAAAGACAAATATAAGACTCCCTATGAGGTAATCTGATGGAGACGCCAAAGAATCGCTGAAGATTATTGAAGTCTAAGCGTGCATTCTTTGCGTTGAGTTAGCGTGTTAATCCAAGCCTCCTTCGATTCCTCCTTTTGAATTTGTGTGGGAGATGATGATCTGGAAAAATACGGCTCTCAAGGAGTTTCTGAAGTACTGGAATAGGGCTCTTAGCAATCAGCGGCTGGAGAAGATGAAATCCACCTTTTTATGGGACTGGAAGCTAACGCCGACATTTAGAGTTAACGCCGATCTTTGACTCAGTATAGAAATAACTTGATGTCTCAGATCTTCAAAACAGGAAGGAGATTCTGCAACTTTGGAAACATTCATTTAACGCTGCCGTTGACTCTAACGTCGGACGTTGAGTCAAATCATTCCCAAAATGCTCCTGCAATCACGGCAGCTTCCCTCCATACTTTTTGCATCTTGACGGGAACAAAAGTTAACGCCGGCATTAAGAGTTAACGCCAGGCGTTGAGTCAAGTCATTCCTAAATTGCTCCTTAAATCACGGCTGCATTCCTCCTTGCCATAATCATCGATCGTTAACGCCAGCGTTAAGTCCTTACGCCTGGCGTTATGTATATTTCTCTTTTTATTCAGTCGGCAAGCCATCCTGTCGAACGGCAACCCATCACATCGATTGGCAGACCATCCTGTCGATCGCTAATGCCCAGCGTTAAGACCTAACACCTGGCATTAGACATCTTTCAATCCTTCTGCCTGTGGATAGAGCCAGACTAGTATTACAGCAACCTGGTGTCATATCTGTCCAAACCTGCATGGTAAAAACACAATGGCAAACAAGATAAAAAACAAGTAGGATTTGTTATTCTCAAATCAACGGGATGCGGAAAACCATATTCCAACAAATTGGACGAGGATGACGAGCTGGATATTCGGATCGTCTCGACTCCTAACTCTGGCAGCACACCTTCTACTTCTGATTGATTTTCTGTGTCACCTTCATGTTTTGAAGGGAATGATGCAGACACGCTTATCAGAGTTGTGGCGGATGTATGTTCCGACATTGCTGAGCCAATCTCCCTTGTGCATACATCACCTTGCATGAATTCAATTCTTTATGAGGAATATGTGCTTGACTTTTATCTAAGCACTATTCCTCCCCCTGTCGTGCATACTACTACATTTGTCTCTGGTGACATTATTGAGAATGTTTCACAGGATAAGGCAGTTGATTTGTATGTTGTGCCTATTCCTATGGAGGAGGATATTTTCCAAGGTGACGAGGATTCTACCTCAGCACAAGTGGAGGAAGTACAAATCATGGAGGAGGCCACTGATAATCCTACTGATCCCTGAGCATTGTCGACGATGCCGACATTATCCTTTTGCTTCAACATATCGGGAGTGAGACCGGGACCACTCCCCCGATTTTTGATTATTTATGTCATTCTTCTCTTTTAATTCTTGACCCCCTTCTTCATATGAGCATGTGCAAGTGATGAGTCCTGATCATATATATATTTATGGACTCATCCGGGCCGTTATTTTGTCAATATCACGCACTTTAGCCTTATTATAGTCTATATTTGATAACCCATGCTAGGTGCACATTTAGGCCCACTTTGGTGTGTTTTCGTGTGTATTATCTTTAGTAGTATTCATATGTTGTTAAGTGCCACTTTCAGTGGCTAGATCTGTGTTTGTGCTGGAATAGGAGGCGTGCAAGTGTTTCCGGTGCAATTCTGCACATGAACACTGCGCACGATCACTTGTTCTAGTGCGCACGACCACCGGTCGTGCGCCACTAATCGTGCGCACTTAACCCTTTTTCACGAGTTCTATCTGGTGCAGTGCGCACGACCATCGACTCCAGTGCGCACTGACCATCGGTCGTGCGCCACTGCTCGTGCGCATTGACCATTAAATTTCTGAGTTCTGTTTGCTGTAGTGCGCACGACCATCAACTCCAGTGCGCACGACCACCGGTCGTGCGCCACTGGTCGTGCGAACATTGTATTTTATAATTTCGTCTCTTGCAGGTTCTGTCCAGGCAGTGCGCACGATCGCAGAATTCTAGTGCGCACGACCACTGGTCGTGCGCCAATGATCGTGCGCAGTATTCAATCCAGCGCCTATTTAAACGCCTGTTGCGATTTTAGGGCGGATCGATCATTCCGGGAGCGAGGTTCCTGTTCCGTACGCCGCCGACCACCGCCCTGGAACGCCCCTACTTCATCTTCAACCCAAGGGGAAGCCTCCTCCATCCATTCCAAGCCTTCCTCCATCGTCCGTGAGTGTTCTCCATCGTCCGCAAGCCTCCAAGCAACCATTTTCGCTTTCCGCCCGGTGAGAAGAAGAAGAGACCTTGAGTTGAAGACGACGGAGCACGTAGGGAGATTGTGACAGCTCTCTACGCCGGAAGCATTGCCCATCCGAGTCCGGAGGTAGCCCGACAACCTACCATTCCGGCCGTGAACGGCCGCTAGTCTTCACCGCCGGTTATTTCTTTCTTCTTTCCCTTCATTGCACTCTTTGAACCATGTACTAGATGAATATTGTAATATTTACTTTGATGAAAATGAATATTTCTTTGTTTTTCTCCATGGTTTGCTCATGATTCATTCCGTTCTCACTCACTCACTCGCACACGCACGCAAGGTGTTTGCTCCGTGTTAGCAAGAGCTAACGACGGTTGTGAAGAGGTGTTTGCGACCCTCACCCTTTCGCACTTGAGTTCACTTCATCCGCCTCACGAAGCACGGCATCGCAGCCGTAGCATCCACCTCACTTTGCGAAGCGGTGTTCTCGACCCGCATCTCTGTTGTTGTTGTTAAAATTAGGAAAACCAACCAAAAACCCCTCTTTGTGTTTGTGAAACGCTTGTGTAACAATAATCACTGCGCGATTCGTTCACCCATCCTGCATTCCTCAAGAGACCGACATCCGGGGAATTTATTCTCCACAATTATTACTTGACAGCGACCGGTGCACTTGCCGACGCGCATCAAGTTTTTGGCGCCGTTGCCGGGGAATGCAGACGTGTATCGTCTTGTGTAGTGATTTTCGTTATACGAGCTGTTGTCTTTGAACTTCCTTGTTTTCTTCTGTTTCTGACAGTGTATGCAGAGATAGACCGCCGGTGAACTCGCACCTTTTGACCCAGAAATCGAACGGACTGCTCGCGCGCGAAGGCGCGCTGCAGCCGTACAAGCGGCCATGGGTGATCAAGTAAACCCGAACGATGATGATGCGAGAGTGCCCAACGAGGGGCAACATCTGCCTGGCGACGAGCAGGAGGCGGCAAGGCCTCGACCCCGCACGATGAGAGACTACACCACCCCCACTGCTGGGAGTGTGTACCCGGGGTTTGGGCCCAACATCATGAATAATCAGTTTGAGATCAAGCCAGCGATCTTAAACATTATCCGCAACAATGCTCAGTTTTCAGGGCTGGCTAGCGAAGACCCGCATCTGCATCTGGCAGAATTTTCTGATATCTGCGGAACCTTCCGCTATGCCGGGATTGCTGATGACACAGTCAAGCTGAGACTGTTCCCCTTCTCTCTCCGGGACAAGGCAAAAGTGTGGCTTCACTCCATTCCGCCCGGGACTGCTGCAACTTGGGATACCCTTGCATCCAAGTTCCTCGCTAAATTCCATCCTGTGGACAAGATCGTGAGCTTGCGGCAGGAGATCGCCACATTTCGTCAACTGGACCAAGAGACCCTTGCTGAAGCATGGGAGCGCCTTAACGAGCTCCTTCGCCGTTGTCCTGGCCACGAGCTCCAGCCATGGAATGTGGTCGAGTTATTCTACTTTGCAATCGAGCCCCACTACAGGGCAATGATCGATGCCGCAGCGGGTGGTACCCTGATGAACCACACTCCGGACGAAGCCCTTCGGATTTTGCGTGACACTGCCTCCCACAGTACGTTCTGGACTGCAGGGAGAAATGCCCCGAGAAGCGGCCGAGGTCTTTTCATGGTCGACTCACTCCCCACTCCATCTGCGCCTGCTGCTATCATTACTTGTGAAGGATGTGGAGGCGGAGGCCATCATGCTTATGAATGTTCTGGGAACCACATGGCAGGTTATTTCGCACAATTGACCTTAAATGAATCTGTGAACTATGTAGGAAATCAACCCAAGGGGGCGCCTTACAATAACGCCTATAATCCGGGAGCGAGAAGTCATCCAAACTTCTCTTGGAATCCCAACACGCCCGGCCAACGATGGTCACCGGGGCAGCATCAAAATGATGCTTACGCCTCCGGGAGCCAACCGAGGCCGCCGCACCCGGATTATAACCAAGCACCCCCCACCCAAAAGAAAAGTAATTTAGAAGAGATGATGGAGAAATTCCTGCTTGCAGCTAATTCAAACATGGTAAATCAAACCGCATCTATGCGAAACTTGGAGACGCAATTGGGCCAATTGGCTCAAGCGCTAACCGAGCGTTCGCAGGGAACCCTTCCCAGCAACACGGAAAAGAACCCTATTGATCAAGGGAAAAGTCTGGGAGATGCGGTAGATGCCAAACCGAGTGAGCTGGTAATCTCGTGCTCCATCAATAAGGTTGAAACCAAGGCTTTATGCGATTCCGGTTCCTCCCGCAACGTTATTGCACTGCAAGATGTTGCGAAGTTACAGCTGGAGATGAACACGGAGGAAAGGAAATCGCTGATTCTCGCTAATGGCACGATTATCCAATCTGAGGGGGAAGTAAAGAATGTGGAGGTAACGGTTGAGGGGACAACTGTAGTAGCTGATTTTCAGGTTCTAGGCCCGCAAGAAAACCAGTCCATTCCTATCTTGGGGGTGCCGTTCTTGAAAGAGAGCGGTGCTACCCTTGATTTTGCTACGGGGTGCATTTCCCTAACCAATGTGGTGCAGCAACCTACTTGCCCTGAAGCCACAACTGAAATATTCACTCCGCCCCCTCTCGTTATTTCTGATGAATTTCTAAGCGGTGCAGGAAAGATACATGTTCAAGAAACAGGTGAAGGAGGAATGGAAGAGTTCCAATCGGATGAGGAAGAAGAGGTCGACTTCCGGAAAGAGTTCGACTCCGAGATGGAGGAAGACGACAGTTCGGGAAACGTTGACTTGAATATAGTTAGGGATGATATTTATTTATCTCCGTGTGATGAATCATGTAATAAACTATGTAAGCGCTCCATCTCGTGGGCCGATCCGGTAGTCACCACGATGCCGGAAGTGACGCCACCTGATTCTAAGGCAGAAAAATCTGAGAACTCTCAGCGGTGGCAGTCTCCAACTGTCACCAAACTTAAAAAGGAAAAACTTCTGCGTGACGCTCGTGCTGCTGCTCTCCGTGGCAATGTGGCGGAGGTTAGGGGAGCATTGGGTAATACCAGTGCTGGCCCTAAAGCCTTCACCTCCCGCCTACGTGCTACGGGAGAAGCGCACCATAAGAGCGCTTTTAGTTGATGTGTGTTTTATTTGCTGTGATGAACTATTTTTGAGTATTTCTTTTTAATTCCTGCACTCTTTATAAACACTGTTAATACAGGTATTTGGTCCAGCTTAAGGACGTTAAATGAAAGCGCTACTGGGAGACAACCCAGATTTCCGTTTTCGTATTTCTTTTTTTTAGTTCAGCTTTTGTATTTGCTTTTGTTGCCTTGAGTTTGTGCTTGCAGGTTTCGTGTTCGATGGCGGATGCTGCGGACTATTCTTGATCGTAAACGCCAATCGTCTGGTATGCTCATTTCTGAGCATTGGGTAACACTTCCTCCCCTCTTTCAGCTTCAAATTTCTAGATATCGTGTTTAGCTTAAGTCTGGGGGAGCGGTTGTTATTATCCACTGTGCACGAGCTGCATTGCATACTAGAAGGTTGCTTTTTATTTTTCATTATCATTATCATTGTTGCATTCCTTACACACCACTTCACCCACTTGAGTGCGTGCTTTTCTTTTTGTTGTTCCGTTTAAAATTAGTTTGGTTGGAATGTGAAATAGTTTGTTCACATAGGAATTATTATTTGGAGCACGATGTCGACTCATGTAGTGTACTAGTCACGTCGCATGTTATGGTAGAATTTGAGTAGAACTAGATTTTCTTTATGCATCTAATTTATATTTAGTATTTCTGCGTAAATTTAGATTTAGTATACTCAAATGTTGAATCTGTATGAAATTGACGATAACCCGGTATTGTGTGTGCACGATTGCTAGTCGTGTGTTGCTCGAGTCGGGAGGAAGGTTTAGCTTTCTCGTGGGCTAAGAACTTGCCCCAAGCGACTCTCGAAGCATTGGTGAGAGCGACTCGTCGAGTTAAAAATGACGTAGGCCACCATTTGGCTAGTTTGAGCTTTGTTGTTCCATGTCCATTTCATTCACCTTTGCGAGCCAAATTTGTGCCTACCAATCCTTTGTTCAGCTCCTCTTCATCCACCAAAGCCTGAAGCCTATCCTACACCCGCAACCAAATTATTTTTAACTGCGCTCATAAGTCTCAATGTGCGTGTCGTGTGGAATCATTTTGTTATGAAGGGAAAATATTGTCTATCCGCTGACTTTGAACCAACCGGAGGATACATAAAAGAAGAAAAAATATGTAAAAGAAAAAAAAAAGTAGTTTGAAAAAAAATCCTCCCGAGCTAAAAACAGAAAACCTGTTGGAATTTGTGAAGTAGGCCGTGCGCACACCTGGTTTTCATGATAAGTCTGGGGGTGTGTCACACGAGCGTAGTTTGTGGTTTTGTGGGGTGCAGCGTTCCGATAGCTCACTTGGGTTGCGCAGCCATCGTGTTTAACTTTGAATATCATACCGTAACCTAAGCCTCGTTTTAATCCTATAAGTCCTACTGATTTGATTTGCGAGTTTGCTAGCGCCGTGGAGAGAGTGTGACCGGGCGAGCGTATGGTTCACGACGTTGATGGATTTCAGCGGAGTTATTCCTAAGCCCCGATCTTTTGCAACACCCGCCTCAGTGTCTCGTCGCTTTCATACCGGGCATGATCGCCAAATTCGTCATAATTCACCAACTGAGTATAATTAAATCTCTACTTACGCTTTAATACTTACGTAAATTAGTTAGCATAGTTAGAATCTCTTTCTACTAGAATTTCTACTCGCATGCGTATGTTACTTCGCACCGTACTCCTTTGTGTAATTCTCTATGTTAATTATTCGTTTTCACATTCCACCGGATTCGTTTGCTCGGGACGCGCAAACAGTTAAGTCTGGGGGTGTGATGAGTCCTGATCATATATATATTTATGGACTCATCCGGGCCGTTATTTTGTCAATATCACGCACTTTAGCCTTATTATAGTCTATATTTGATAACCCATGCTAGGTGCACATTTAGGCCCACTTTGGTGTGTTTTCGTGTGTATTATCTTTAGTAGTATTCATATGTTGTTAAGTGCCACTTTCAGTGGCTAGATCTGTGTTTGTGCTGGAATAGGAGGCGTGCAAGTGTTTCCGGTGCAATTCTGCACAGGAACACTGCGCACGATCACTTGTTCTAGTGCGCACGACCACCGGTCGTGCGCCACTAATCGTGCGCACTTAACCCTTTTTCACGAGTTCTGTCTGGTGCAGTGCGCACGACCATCGACTCCAGTGCGCACGACCATCGGTCATGCGCCACTGCTCGTGCGCATTGACCATTAAATTTCTGAGTTCTGTTTGCTGTAGTGCGCACGACCATCAACTCCAGTGCGCACGACCACCGGTCGTGCGCCACTGGTCGTGCGAATATTGTATTTTATAATTTCGTCTCTTGCAGGTTATGTCCAGGCAGTGCGCACGATCGCAGAATTCCAGTGCGCACGACCACTGGTCGTGCACCAATGATCGTGCGCAGTATTCAATCCAGCTCCTATTTAAACGCCTGTTGCGATTTTAGGGCGGATCGATCATTCCGGGAGCGAGGTTCCTGTTCCGTACGCCGCCGACCACCGCCCTGGAACGCCCCTACTTTATCTTCAACCCAAGGGGAAGCCTCCTCCATCCATTCCAAGCCTTCCTCCATCGTCCGTGAGTGTTCTCCATCGTCCGCAAGCCTCCAAGCAACCATTTTCGCTTTCCGCCCGGTGAGAAGAAGAAGAGACCTTGAGTTGAAGACGACGGAGCACGTAGGGAGATTGTGACAGCTCTCTACGCCGGAAGCATTGCCCGTCCGAGTCCGGAGGTAGCCCGACAACCTACCATTCCGGCCGTGAACGGCCGCTAGTCTTCACCGCCGGTTATTTCTTTCTTCTTTCCCTTCATTGCACTCTTTGAACCATGTACTAGATGAATATTGTAATATTTACTTTGATGAAAATGAATATTTCTTTGTTTTTCTCCATGGTTTGCTCATGATTCATTCCGTTCTCACTCACTCACTCGCACACGCACGCAAGGTGTTTGCTCCGTGTTAGCAAGAGCTAACGACGGTTGTGAAGAGGTGTTTGCGACCCTCACCCTTTCGCACTTGAGTTCACTTCATCCGCCTCACGAAGCACGGCATCGCAGCCGTTGCATCCACCTCACTTTGCGAAGCGGTGTTCTCGACCCGCATCTCTGTTGTTGTTGTTAAAATTAGGAAAACCAACCAAAAACCCCTCTTTGTGTTTGTGAAACGCTTGTGTAACAATAATCACTGCGCGATTCGTTCACCCATCCTGCATTCCTCAAGAGACCGACATCCGGGGAATTTATTCTCCACAATTATTACTTGACAGCGACCGGTGCACTTGCCGACGCGCATCAGCAAGTTGAGTCTTCATAGGTACTTCAGGGGGACTTGGAACATTTTGCTCAATTCAACGATGAGTGTATCCTCATATGTGAGGAGGTTGACCCCTCATCCATAGTGGAAGCCTCACTCATTACCTTCTCCTCCTGCCACCTCCCTAAAGATGACACCTTGCTGGGCAAGGATGTTTTTGGTGAGATGTGTGAGGAGTACTCCTCCTCTTACATTCTCTTCCCTCTACCTGTGACGAGCAGGTATTAATATTTAGGTAGAGGAGTAATTGTTCTATTGTCGTATCGGTACCCACTACCGACATGGATATTAGGCCAGTTACCTGTGCATTTCTTTTTTCATACTCCCATTAGCTAGAACCTTCTACTTTCTAAATAAGTCATGCTGGGAGGACAATAACCCCAGTAGTTATCTTACTTTTTCTTGCACTTTTATTTTATCTAGTTTGGTTAGTTAGTTGTATTTCGTTTTATTTTGTTTATTTTCTTTTGTTTTGGCGGAGCTCACCCCTGCAGGCGTTTTTTATTTGTGAAGGCTGTGGTTGTGATTCTTTGTGCGGCTGCTTCGCCCTGGATGTACACGCGTCTTCTGGTATGCTCACTCGCTGAGCATTGGGTACTCTCTTCCCCTGGCTTTATTTTGAATTTCATAGTCATATATTGTGTTGGATTGTTTAGTTAAGTCTGGGGGGGAGTCATTTTATGTGCCCACTCACGTGCACGATTGCATAGTGTAGGGATACGGCGCAACCAACTACACCAAAAGACGGGCCTGTTGGTCAAGGCGTCTACCGCTCCTTTATAGAGTCGGCTATCCTCGGGCGGATCCACAGGGCAGTCAGTTAGACCCACGGGGGACACACCCTTCCGCTTTGAATAGCACCGCAGCCTCAGGGGCAATTATGGCACCCCAATATTCCCCCCCCCCCCCCCACACACACAGAAATGACCCCGGGGTTTTGAACCTGCGAACCCCTCTGATACCACTTGTAGGGATACGGCGCAACCAACTGCACCAAAAGACCGGCCTTTTGGTCAAGGCGCCTACCGTTCCTTTATAGAGTCGGCTATCCTCGGGCGGATCCATGGGGCAGTCAGTTAGACCCACGGGGGACACACCCTTTCGCTTCGAATTGCACCGCAGCGCCGGTGCCAATTCTGGCACCCCAACACATAGCATGCTAGAAGCTATTATTTAAGTTATATTGTTCATTTTTTTCACACAGCACCCACTTGAGCGCGCACTTAACCGTAGGTGAGTAACGAGTCTAACTCATTTCTTTTGTGTGATTGGGAAAATATCTGTATTGGCTTAGGATTGTGAGACAGAGTAAAATGTTGACTCTCGTAGTGCTACTAGTTGAGTGCTTGCGTCTAGCATAAAAATTCATGTAGAATTAATTTTTCTTTATGCTTATAGTTTTATATTTTTCTATTTGTGTAAATATTGTTTATTCTACTCAAAATCTGTGAATCCAGTTTGAATCTGACGGTAGCGTAGGGATGTGTGTAGACTGTTACTAGGTTTGTATTGCTCGAGTCGGGAGGAAGGATTATCTTTCTCGGTGGCTAAGAACTTACCCAAAGCGACTCTTAAAGCATTAGTACAAGTTAGTTCAGTGCGTGAGCGTGATGCAGGCCATCATTTTGGCCCGGTTGAGCCTTTGTGCCATTCCTGATATCTTCCCTCGCTAGCCCCTTTGTGCCTACCCCATTCTCTTAGTTCAGCTCCAGTATTGTTCACCAACCTACACACCAATCCTAGTCGCACACCCAAATGCGAGCATTTTGTTTAGATTTTAATTTGGTGGTGTTGATTCTAGAAATATGGTGTGGAGATGTGGATGTGTTCATTGAATATGAGCTGAAAAGAAAAGAAAGAAAAAGAAAAAGAAATATTGATTGATTGAAAAAAAAATTGAAATGAGAAAAATTTTGAATTGAAAATCAAGTAGTTAAAGTGTATTGGGAGTAAGCGGTGTACACACCAATGTTGTCTCATCCAAGTCTGGAGGTGTGGTGCACTCGCGTGTTTTGTGGTGCGTGGGTAGTATCTTTGTGTGCTCATTTGGGTTAGGTGCACTTTAGCCTTCTTGTTTACCATTGCTTATCTCGTCGTGACCCAAGCCCAGTTAAAACCTAAATTCCTACTGACTCGTGTAGTGAACCGATCTAGTGTCGTGGAGAGAGTGCGAACAGATGAGCTTATGGTCACCGACTTTGATGGATTTCGGTGGAGGTTGTCCCAAGCCCCAATCTTTGGCAATGCTCACTATAGCGATCGGTTTACTTTCTTCCTACGCGTGACCAGATGATTCACCGTGATTCATATTTTGAGTAGTAATAATATATAGTTACGCTCTTTGAAAAATATAAACTATTATGCATGATTAGGTATTTCTTCAACTAAATTTTTATGAGTGTGAGCTTGTGACTTCGCATGGTACTCTGCCCTTACAATTTCTAAGCCAGCCAGTCCTTTTTCTTTCCGCTGAGAGATGATTTGCTCAGGACGAGCAAACGGTTACGTCTGGGGGTGTGATGAGTCCGATTTTTATAGTGTTTTGCGAGCTCATTTGGGCTAGTTTTCACTCGTGTGCACTTTATTTTCAAGCCATATTAGCTTGTACTTCACTCATATTTACTTTCACGATATATGCACTATTTAAGACTGTTTTGGTGTGCAATTGCGTGCTAGTTTGTTGGGGGTAAGCACATGATTCTCCCCTTTCTTTTTCTGTGTTTGAATGGAGCTGGAAGAGTACTTCTAGCCTTTTTTCTGCTGGTTGATTGTTGTGCAGGTGGGCAGAGCATCCATATTGCCCAGAATTCATGTGTGCATCCTTGACACACAATCCATGCGACCGTGCATGCTCTATAGTATGCCAGAATTGTGTTCTGTCCCTGATCATGTGATTTGGTCATGCACGAGTAGTTCGCCCGTGCGCAAAGGAAATGCACGATCTCCCCCTGTTAGCCTGTTTTTCGAGCTATCTGGATTTTCCCGTGCATTTTTACGCACGGCCGGTTGCGACCGTGCGTGAGTAAAAACACATGGGTGCATCTGCCTCATCTTTCTGGGCTTCCGTATGTTTAATATCGCACAGTCCACGCACGGTCGTGCGTTCGACCGTATGTGACCAATTACTGACTGTCTTATTATAAAAGCTGTAGATCTTGCCCTATTCGGGAGGATTGATGAGTCCTATTTATATAGGGTTTTTCGGACTCATCTGGGCTTGTTTTCTTGCTTTTGCACTACACTTTTAGTCCTTAATTGCTTATATCTCACTTGGACACACTTACACGAAGTGCACCTTTTAGGCCCATTTTGGTGTGCAATTACGCGCTATTCTGCTGGGGGTAAGCACCTTGCTCCCCATTTTTTTTATTGCTGATTTAAGTTGTTTTCTTGTGATGGAAGAGTGCTCTATGTTGTTTGATGTGCTGAGTAGTTTGGGCAGATCACCATTTTTAGTTGAAATCATTTCCTGTGTGAATCGCACGGTCGTGCGTTTACTTGACGCACGATCGGTGCGACTGTGCGCGTTCATCTGTGGACCAAAAAGGTGATCTAGATTTGCCCGTGTGTTTTTACGCACGGTCGGTTTCTATCGTGCGTGAGTAAATAGCATGAGCCCCTTTGTTGGCCTGTTTTCATGCATTCTGGATTTGCCCGTGCGTTTTACGCATGATCTGTTCTGACCGTGCATGAGAAAAATTGCACGAGCATTCTGGGTCGTCTTCCTGGGCTTTTCTTCTTAATTAATATCGAATGGTCTACGCACGGTCGTGCGTTCGACCGTGCGTGAACAAATTTCTGACTATTTCTATAGAATCTGCATAATCCGCCCTAAACCGGATCGATTATTTTTCCCGCGCCCGAAGGGCTCCAGTTCCGTCATTTTCACCGCTCCATCGCTGCCCACCTTAAGGAGGAGCTCCGGCCACCATTTCCTTGCAAATCTAAAGCCGGAGCATCCTCTCGGCCACCTCCATCATCCAAGTGCTTCAAGGAGAGGATTCCACCTTCATCTTCATCACCAAGCAAAGATTTATTTGCATCGAACGTGGTCGGATTGTAGTTTACCGGAGAAGACGGGTCCATTGGGAGGAAGTGACAGCCCTCTTCTACCCCGGACGATAGTTGGCCGAGCTAGGATGCGGATTGACAACCCGGTGATTCCTATCGAGAATCTACAACAAGCCTCTGGATTTGGTCGTATCTCTTGTCTTTTTCTTTAACTTGTGTTAATGTATATGAATCTAATCTTCATTATTTGATGATGTGGCACAAGTAAACTTTGCTTTGTAGTGTTTATTTCATGTCTATGTGAAATTACTCTTTTGCTTATATGTGTATTTGAGGTGCGACAACAAATCCATTCCGCCCCCACTCCATTCCATTCCGTGTGCCTACTCTTCCATTCCGCTTGACTACTCTTCCACTACATGAGCCTACTCTTCCATCCGCCAAGCTAAGCGGTGCTAACGGCCCATATAATCCACCTCAATTCTGCTAGTGCGAACCACTCCATTCGCTTGCCTTCTCGCCCATCCGCCTAGCAAAGCAGCGCGCTCAATGCCTGCATAGTTTCCATCCACCCGGCGAAGCAGTGCATAGCAGCCTGCATTGTAGTGTTAATTTAGTTTCTTTTATTTTGCTTTCCACAAACCAATCCACCTTTCCCGCAATCCATCCGATCTAAAGGACTTCAATCTCAAGTCCTTCCTCGATAGTAAACTCCACCTTACTGTGTTCCTTTGAGATTCGATACTTGGGGATTCACTCCCATTTTATATTACTTGAACGATCGGTACACTGCCGTTCTGTGCCACGTTTTGCTCCCGCCTGTAAGCGGTGTAGGAATTCGAACATCAAGTTTTTGGCAACGTTGCCGGGGAACACAGTCGTATGAGTTACTGGAGAGGGAGAGCTGAGAGGTAGAAGTTCTTCCATTTGTAAATTGCATCGGTTATTTTATTTCAGTATCTTGTTATTCCATTTTCTTGTTTTATATTAGGTTGCCTTAGTAAATTATTGTTGGGTGTAGTATTTTGCACATTAGTGATTTTTTGTTGAATCTTGGTATCTTCACAATGTCGGATGCATTTAATGTTCGTTGTCATTGGTTCAGAGATATTTCCCACGATAGTGATAAATGCCCTACTGGAGATGGTGGGCATAATTCTCGTGGCCTAGTGTATGGAGCACCATTCTCCTACATTACTTCATACCCCGTGCCTAAGTCTTGTGGACATTCACCCTCGCCGCATGTACCATTTTTATATTCCTCTCCGGCCCCGCAAGGACCAAGGAGTCATATAAAACGGTGCTTGTTTTTCCAAAACATAGATCACGCCCTGAAGGACTGTGCTGAGTATCTTCGCCAATTGGACGAGGATGATGATCCGGATATCCAGATCATCCCGACTCCTACCTCTGGCGGCACACCTTCAACATCTGGTTATTGTTGGAGCTTGCTTTCCGCATCTCTTGGTTTGAGAATAACAAATACCATGATGTATTTGATCTACTCTTTTGTGTGTTTATAGTGTACAGGTGATGCATGTTAAATAAAGAAACACGTCCTCGTTCATGGATCAAAAAGACAAAATGACGAGTTTTGTATGTTAAACTTCAGACGGCAATAACTTTCAACCCAGGAAGAGTTACGGAACGTGCCACCCCATTTCGGATATGAGAACGACTCAATCTACAGTCTGGAGAATTTTGGGACGGAAAAAATGAAGAGGAGCTATCGGATTTCCGACAGCAGTACCGGATTTCCGACAGCGCACGATTTCTTCCATTCTCTGAACTCTACTCAACGGTTTAGAGCTATCGGATTTCCGATAGCTAGCTAACGGATTTACGACAGCTAGCTAACGGATTTCTGACAGCTAGCTAACGGATTTCCGACAGCTAGCTAACGGATTTCCGACAGCTAGCTAACGGATTTCCGACAGTGCACAATCTTCCCGTAACTCTACGACGTGCAGCAGTTACGCAAGCTAACGGATATCCGATAGAGCTATCGGATATCTGACAGCCCACGTCTCAACCACGGCCTCCACTTCGCGTAGAAACTTCGAATTAGTGGGACACGTGGCAGCCTCTGGAGATATCGGATTTTGGCGATACCTAGCTAACGAAAATCTGACAGCTCTCTTTTATTAAAAGGGTTCAGAACTTCATGTATTTCAAGCTTTGAAGATTCTAAGTTCCTTCCTGAGTGCATACGAACCAGAGAGCTCCAGAACCTCAAGAACTCCCATTTGTGCTGAGAAGGTTTGAAATTGAAGACGAGATCGGACGCGCTTCTACATCAACGATCATCTCGAGGCTTCAACCTTCCTTTCAGAGATCTGAATTTCTAGGGAGTTCTTATTTTATCTTGTATTTTCATTTATATACATTTTACTTTGTATTGGTAGGGAAAATCGCTTCCTTGTGCGGAGCGTCTAAGTCCTTGCGTGGCTTAGGGGAAAATCGCTTCCTTGTGCGGAGCGTCAAAGTCCTTGCGTGGCTTGGTGGGAAATAGTGGCCTTGTGTGGTACGTCTAGATCTTGGGAAGATCTAGAGGATAGGCTTGGACTTGGTCTAGGGAAAGATAAGTCATAGCCTTCCGGTCCTTAGTAGGACCGGTAAAATTGTAAAAGTTTTATTTTACCATTATTGCCTTGATCTTAAGCTTTATTAAGATCATTATGTTCATGTATGTCTTTGTCATATTTAATAAAATTATGAATGTTACTTTATTGAAAATTAATTGAGTATTTATTAATATAAAATTTGCGTTTGGAAAATTTCGATTAATTATTTTTAAGAAAAGTGAAAGTTGGTGAAAAATTCTTAAGTAAAAATCATAATTTAAAAAGGCCCTTATTCACCCCCCTCTAAGGGCGCCACAAGATCCAACAGTTATGTGTCCATTCCAGCTTCATGTTTTGAAGGGAATGATATGGACACAGTTATCAGATGTGTGGCTGATCTAGGCTATGACATGGTTGAGCCCATCTCCCATGTGCATATATCATCATGTGTAGATTCGATTCTTTGTGTGGAATCAGTGCTTGATTTTTATCCAAGCACTATTCCTCCCCTATTGTGCATACCATTATGCTCGTCGCTGATGACATTGTTGATGAGGCATCGCATGATGAGGCAAGTGATCTATATATTATGCCTATTCCTATGGAGGCGGAAAACCTTCTAGGTGAAGAGGATTTTACCTCAGCACCGGTGGAGGAAGTCCAAATCTTAGGCAAGGTCGTTGTTGATCCTGTCAAACTTTGCAGCATTGTTGACAATGCCAACATTATTTTACTACCCCAACCTGATGGGAGTGAGACCGGGACCACTCCCCCGATTTTTGATTATTTATGTCATTCTTCTCATTTAATTCTTGACCCCCTTCTTCACCTGAGCCTGTGCAGGTTGAGTCTTCATAGGTACTACAAGAGAACTTGGAGCATTTTGCTCAATTCAATGATGATCGTATCTTCATATGTGAGGAGGTTGACCCCTCCTCCATAGAGGAAGCCTCATTCACTGTCTTCTCCTCCTGCCGCATCCCTGAAGACGACACCTTATTGGGCAAGGATGTTTTTGGTGAGATTTGTGAGGAGTACTCCTCCTCCACTTCTTACTTTATGCTTCCTCTACCTGTGAAGAGCAGGTATTATTATTTAGGTAGAGGGGTAACTGTTTTATCGCCGTATCGGTGCCCGCTACCGACACATATATTAGAACAATTACCTGTGCACTTTTTTTTCATAGACCCATTAGCTAGAACTGTTTTAAATTTGAAAAAGTCGTGCTAGGAGGACAATAACACCAGTAGTTATCTTACCTTTTCCTGCATTTTTATTTTATCTAGTTTAGTTTTGTGAGTGGTGTTTCATTTTAGTCTGTATATTTTCTTTTGTTTTTGTGGAGCTCGCCCATGCAGGTCCTTCTTCTGGATGGCGGATGCTGCAGCTTTTTCTTGGTTTACATGTCAATCTTCTGGTATGCTCACTTCTGAGCATTGGGTAACTTCACTTCCCCCAGCTTTCATTTTAGTCTGTATTATATATCTTGTATCAGAATGTTTAGATTAAGTCTGGGGGTGAGCTTCTTTTCGTTACCCACTATGCACGCACACGTTGCATTGCATACTAGAAGTAATTTTATCTTGTTTATTTAGTATTGTTCATCTTCACTGCGCACCACATCACCCACTTGAGCGCGTAATCATCTGTATGCGTGCTCTGAGTTGAATTTAATTCTTCTGCTTATTTGGGAAAGTCTAGGTGCTGGCTTAGGACTATGTAGCGGAGAAAAATGTTGACTCCAGTAATGCTCCTAGTCGAGTGCTCGGTTGCATAGAAATTTGTGTAGATTAGATTTCTGTTTATACTTTTAGTTTTATGCATTTCTTTTAGTGTAAATATTGTTTACTCTACTCAAATGGTGAATCCGGTGTGAATCAAAAGGTAGCATAGGGATGTGTGTAAAGTATCATTAGATGCGTATTACTCGAGTCGGGAGGAAGGATAATCTTTCTCGGTGGCTAAGAACTTGCCCCAAGCGATTCTTGAAGCATTGGCATAGGATAGTTTTGTTGCGCGAGAATGATGTAGGCCGTCATTTTGTCCCGGTTGAGCCTTTGTGCCATTCCTGATATCTTCCCTCGCTAGCCCCATTGTGCCTACCCCATTCTCTCGGTTCAGCTCCACTATTATTCACCAAAGCCTCAAAGCCAATCCTAGTTGCACACCTAAATGCAAGCATTTTGTTTAGATTTTATTTTGGTGGTGTTGATTGTGGAAATATAATGTGAAGATGTGGATGTGTTAATTGAATTTGTGCTGAAAAGAAAAGAATATATATATTAAAAAAAATGCAGAAATGAGAAAATTCTAAATTGAATATTATTTGAAATATTGGGAGTAGGTGGGGCACACACCCATGTTGCAAAAGTCTAAGTCTAGGGGTGTGGTGCACTTGCATTTGATGTTGATGTGCGGGGAGTTGTAATAAAGCTCATTTGGGTTTAGGTGTATCAAGCCTTCATGTTTATCTTTGTTTACCCAACCATAACCCAAGCCCCATTTAAAACCTAAAGTCCTACCGACTCGCGCTATGAACCAATCTAGTGTCGTGGAGAGAATGTGACCAGGTGAGCTTATGGTCTCCGACACCGATGGATTTCGGTGGAGTTTTTCCTAAATCCCAACTTGGACAATGCTCATCTCATCGATTATTCTACTTTCTCCGTATGCATGACTGGATGATTCACCGTGACTCCCATTTTGAGTAGAAGTAATATTTATTTACTCTTTTAGAAATTTATAAACTATGTGTATAATTAGAAATCTTCTTTACTATTTTTCTATGCACTTGAGCATGCGACTTCATATGGTACTCCATTTTGTAATTTTAAGCTAGCTATTCCATTTTCCCGCGTGCTTAGGATTTGTTTACTCGGGGCGTGCAAACAGGTAAGTCTGGGGGTGTGATGAGTCTGATTTATATAGGGTTTTTTGGACTCATCTGGGCTTCTTTTCTTGCTTTTGCACTACACTTTTAGTCCTTAATTATTTATATCTCACTTGGACACACTTACACGAAGTGCACCTTTTAGGCCCGTTTTGGTGTGCAATTGCGCGCTATTCTGCTAGGGGTAAGCACCTTGTGCTCCTCATTTCTTATATTGCTGATTTAAGTTGTTTTCTTGTGTTGGAAGAGTGCTCTATGCTGTTTGTTGTGCTGAGCAGGTGGGCAGATCACCATTTTTGGTAGAAACCATTTCCTGTGTGAATTGCACGATCGTGCGTTTACTTGACACACGATCGGTGTGACCGTGCGCGTTCATCTGTGAACCAAAATGGTGATTTGGATTTGCCTGTGCATTTTTATGTACGGCCGGTTTCGATCGTGCATGAGTAAATCACACAAGCCCCTCTGTTGGCCTGTTTTCATGCATTCTGGATTTACCCGTGCATTTTATGCACGGTCTGTTCTGACCGTGTGTGAGAAAAATTGCACGGGCATTCTGGGTCATCTTCCAGGGCTTTCTTCTTAATTAATATCGCACGGTCTACGTACGGTCGTGCGTTCGGCCGTGCATGACCAAATTTCTGACTATTTCTATAAAAGCTGCAGAATCCGCCCTAGACCGGATCAATTATCTTTCCCGCACCTGAAGGGTTCCAGTTTCGCCATTTTCGCCGCTCCGTCGCTTCCCAACTTAAGGAGGAGCTCCGGCCACCATTTCCTTGCAAATCTAAAGTTAGAGCATCCTTTCGGCCGCCACCATCATCCAATTGCTTCAAGGAGAGGATTCCACCTTCATCTTCATCACCAAGCAAAGAGTTCTTCGCATCGGACGTGGCTAGATTGTAGTTTACCGAAGAAGACGGGTCCATTGGGAGGAAGTGACATCCCTCTTCTACCCCGGACGATAGTTGGGACCAAGCTAGGACGTGAATTGACAACCCGATGATTCCTACCGAGAATCTACAACAAGCCTCCGGATTCGGTCGTATCTCTTGCCTTTTTCTTTAACCTGTGTTAATGTATATGAATCTAATCTTCATTATTTGATGATGTGGCACATGTAATCTTTGCTTTGTCCTGTTTATTTCATGTCTATGTGAAATTACTCTTTTGTTTATATGTGTATTTGAGGTGCGCCAACAAATCCATTCTGCCCCCACTCCATTCCACTCCGCAAACCCTCCATTCCATTCCGTGTGCCTACTATTCCATTCTGCTTGACAACTCTTCCACTATGTGAGCCTACTCTTCCATCCGCCAAGCTAAGTGGTGCTAACAGCCCATATAATCCACCTCGATTCCGCTAGTTCGAACCACTCCATTCGCTTGCCTTCTCGCCCATCTGCCTAGTGAAGCAGTGCACTCAAGGCCAGCATAGTTTCCATCCACCAGGCGAAGCAGTGCATATCAGCCTGCAGTGTAGTATTAATTTAGTTTCTTTTATTTTGCTTTCCACAAACCAATCCACCTTTCCCGCAATCCATCTGATCTAAAGGACTTCAATCTCAAGTCCTTACTCGATAGTAAACTCCACCTTACTGTGTTCCGTTGAGATTCGATACTTGGAGATTCACTCCCATTTTACATTACTTGAACGATCGGTACACTGCCATTATGTTCCGCGTTTTGCTACCGCCAATAAGCTGTGTAGGAATTCGCGTATCAAGGATCATCCGAACTTTGCCCCTTTCACCATTTTACGCCATTTCCGCAGGTTCTCGCCCCTTTTGGCCTCCTCCATCATCCTCAAGCTCCAAGGAGAGGGATCTAGCTCTACATCCATCATCATCCAAGGAGAAGGAGCTTTGGTCTTGTGTTCGTATCGTGACACGAAGAAGACGGGCCATTGGGAGGTAGTGACAGCCTTCTATACCCCAGACGCAGTTGAGGACCGAGCTTGGATGCGGATTGACAACCCAGCAATTCCAACCTTGAATCTTCAACAAGGATTTGGATTGGGTCGATTCCTTTGCTTTCCCCCTCTTTGTTTTGATGGTTGTATATGTTTGATTCCTTACATTTTGATGGTGTGCACTATAAACCATGATTTGTAATATAATGTTTATTTCATTTCTATGAAATTATCTTATTTATATGTGTGTATGAGATGCACCCCCATTCCATCCTCCACTTCACCATCACCCTCCATTCCATTACGCTAGCCTACTCGTCCATTCCGCAAGCCTACTCTTCCATCCGCGCAGTGAAGCAGTGCATAGCGGTCTGCATAGTAGTAGTTTAGTTTCTTTTCTTTTAATTTCCATAAGCCAAATCACCTCGTTCACATTTCATTCGACCTAAAGGACTTCAATCTCAAGTCCTTCCTCGATAGATAACTCCACCTTACAGTGTTCCTTTGAGATTCGATACTTGGGAATTACTCGCCCATTTTATATTACTTGAACGATCGGTACACTGCCGTGTCATGTTGCAATCTCACTCCCGCCAATAGCGGTGTGTAAGATTCGCGCATCAAGCTCATAGATGACCCTCGTTTACCTCTTATTGGATTTTGGTGCAGGTGCTGGTGAGTCAAGCGAAAAGTAGTGGTTCTAAGCCATACGCTGTGTTGGCCCTTGAAGGCCAACCTCTCTTTTACTGCTTTCCTTATATTGTCGGCCTGCGTACCAAAGTATGTTTTGAGTTTAAGACATTGTATGAATGTAAGGCCTTAAGACCATAAATCTTTATTGTTTCATTCCTGGGATTATGGAAAATTCTGAAAGTAATGTTATGTAATGCTCCCACTTACGTTTGTGATACTCTCATGTAGTTTCTTTTCTGTTATCATCTTATTAACGTCTAGCTAGTGTGTTCTATATGGCGTGGGGTCCCGGCTGGACCTACTGTTATATTGTTTGTACTGGCAGGGTGTTACACACCATATAGTATCACTAGGTCATAAGTCTTTGTCATGCTCTTTCCCTTCTCTCCACCCTCTTTTGATAATACCAAAAGTCGGAGAATAACTTTGAAAGAAATTCACACTTAAGGGGAGTAAAATACATAAGATACTTTGATGTAGGGGGAGCACTCATATAGGGCGAGCATCTATATAGGGGGGGGGGGGGGTATATTCATATTATCACTCCTATCCTTTACTATAAACACAAGTCTTATATTTGATTAATTTCTTTCTAAGAGGATTTGTTATTATCAAAAGGGGGAGTTTGTTGGAACAAGCTTTCCACATCTCTTGGTTTGAGAATAACAAATCCTATTGTATTTGATCATACTTTCCATGTGTTTATAGTGAGCAGGAACTTCTACTTTCAAGCCTCTATAAGTTCAAAAAGGAAAGACGACGATTACCTATCAGTTCAGTAATCTGTTGTAGCGCGGTGCGCTAATGCTACCATTGACAGTAGCTTTTGCAGATTTATAAATATCATTGAGTTGGAAGCATTCGTCGAAAAAGGAAATGTCGTCGGTACTAAATATAGCAACTCTTACCGGAGCGCGTTAAGACTAATGCCCGGCGGTAACTTATCGATGTCCCGCGATCAAAATATTGATTGAGGAGCAAAAAAGGAAGGATATCTGACGGCTAGGAAAGAGATAAAGCTAACGCGGAGCGCTATCCTTACCACGGCGCGGTACTAGGGGATGCCAAATTTGGAGCCAAAATGTTGCCAAAAATGACTCGATCTGCATGCCAGCTTATTACCTAAAGAGGCTACCGCCCAGCAGTAGCACTACCGCTGGCGCTAGGATCCGAGTCTATTTAAAGAGCGGTCTGCCTCCATTTTGATTTGCTAATTTTGATGAGATATCGAAGCCTCATCTCTTGTATTCGTGAGAGCCTCCTCTTTGCAAGCCAAGAGAACTCCGTCAACGTTTGTGAACTCTAAGTACTTGAAGAAAGATCAATCACGTTGACTTCATCTTCAAGTTCATCCATTAAGGGAGTTTCTTTGATGTTTTTGTTATTTGTAACTCTTTTTATCGTCAACAGAGAATTCGCCGCGTGGTTGGCGACTAGGGCCTTCTAAGGACTAGGGAGAATTCACCGTGTAAGTGTGGCGACTTGGTCTAGGGTTAGATCTAGGGGGGCGGCTCAAGGCCTCATCTGGGGAGAGATATGCTAGAGCCAACCGGTCCTTAGGAGAAGGGTCGGTATAGAAAACCAAAAAGGGTTTTACACATTCGCCTCAATCTCAAGCGTCATTGGGATACGATTTTTTAATGATTTCTAAAAGCAATAATACTATCTATTTTTCTCTAATATTGTCGTGCAATCTTTGAACTTTGAAATCTAAACAAAAAGACATTCTCTGTCACTAACAACGAGCGGTAACATTACCGCTGGCGGTAGTAACAAAGTTCACATCTGTCATGCCAAATACAACCCACTTTCATAAGAAGCTTACTACAGTGTTTAATCTGAGATATTCTTATAAATGTTGTCAACATATTTGAATAAACTCAATTAACTTAAAAAGTTTGTAAATCTCTTATTCACCCCCATCTAAGGGCGCCTACAGATCCAACAGAGTTCGCAAAACACAATAAATATCAGACTCATCAATACTAAGACAATCTTCTGTAGCATTAGAGTACGGTTTCTATTGGTACCGTCGGCGGTAGATCTACCGCCCTGTGCTAGCTTCCAAAAAGCATTCTCCTGTAGAAAGTGTTTTAAATCTCAAGTATTTATTTTAAAATCTTATTCACCCCCCCCCACTATGGTTGGCCACTAGATCCAACAATAAGGTCCCTCACAGAGTGATTGCCGTGATTGAGTTATGGTTCCTCAATCATCTACGATAGCATCAAAAATTATCATTTTATAGACTAAGACTTCGACCGTCGGCGATATTGTTAACGCCTGGCGGTAATACTTAACATTTTGAGCACCAGAATCTTCAATCCGGGAAGGAGATTCTACACTTTAGGAAATATTTCATTTTAGGCAATACTAATGCACGACATTAGCGATGCCGCCCAGCGGTAGTATCCTTCCATATATGCATCCAACTTCCCGCCAGAGATCTTTCTTTGAAATTCCATTCGGCGCGCTTACATATTCCAGGGATAACGCCTGGCGTTAGGATTAGCGCCCAACGGTAGTAGATTTATCGTAGAGATGCATATCGTCAGGAAGGCTCCATGTCGACTAGAAGACTCCATGTCGACTTGCACAGCATCCGACATGGGGACAATATTGACCGGACATTAACACCAGTGTTAGTGCTAACACCACACGTTAGTGGTTACTTTGCATCTTTGTCCTTGATCAGTTCCCCATCTAGCTTATAGCATCCCAGTATCGTACATGTGAGTTCCTGCAGGCTATAAACACAAAACAAGTTTGATCAAATACATTATGGGATTTGTTATTCTCAAACCAAAGAGATGCGGAAAATCATGTTCCAACAGTGGTGACAACTTGTCCTTTACCCTGGACAGTAGTCGAGGCCTACGTGACAAGGAAGATTGACCGTCGTGGACCTCCATTCCTGCATAATAACCTCTCTGATCTCCTTGTACTTGAGGTACCCATGCCCCCTCCATCCTCTTCTTTAGGTTCCCTAAATTTTATGAATGTATGCCTACATTTAATGTTTATGGGATTTTAATCTTGTATTGTGATGGATGATCTTCATTTATTATATATTTGATTCTTGCCCTAATTTGTGTTTTGTTTGGGAATGAGTTTTCACGTTCTCTTGTAGCTTCACACTGTTGGATCTTGCGGCGCCCTTAGAGGGGAGTGAATATGGGCTAATATTTACTTTGAAATTTTTCTAAAATATTAAGATAATTTTGCAATGATAAACAAGTAGATTTTTACACAACCAAAGTAATCACTTACAAAATTATGAGGAAATTGGGAATCAAATTTTATTTTCACAAGTGATGAATACAAAGAACTATTGATCTTATTAAATCTTAAGATCAAGGCTATGATAAAAATAAACTTCTTTAATTTACCGGTCCTTCAACCAAGGACCGACCGGCTCTAGCGTATCTCTTCCTAGATCTTGCTACTAGCTTCCCCTAGATCTCTCCATGATCTAGACACTGCACACAAGGCGGCGATTTACTCCTAAGCCTCACAAGGACCTAGACACCACGCGCAAGGCAGTGATTTCCTCCTAAGCCACACACGGACTTAGACACCACGCACAAGGCGGCAATTTCCTCTATCGATTACAATATGATAAGATAAAATACAAAATAGAAATTCAGATATGAAACTCCCTAAATATGAAGCTCTGAAGACGGCGCTGAATCCTTGCAAATATTTTCTGAGATACAGTGCATGGACCGTCTCTTCTTCACTCTTGAACATTCTTGCCAAAATGGGAGTTCTCGGAGTTCTGGAGCTCTCTAGACGAAATGCACTTTAGAATTGGTACTCCAAATTGGTGTGTATATCTGTCTCTATAGAAATTGAGCCAATATATATTTTCTAGATGTCATCGACGACATCTAGCTTTCGTCCGCCAATTTTATCTCCTCCAGTTGCCACGTGCCCCATGAAAATGATGTTTATGTGTGACGTGACGGTTGTGGTTGAAACGTGGGTTGTCGGATTCTGATAACGATGTCGGAATTCCGACAGTGATTTGTTCTTGAAACCGCTGAGATGAAACTACTGAGCTGAAATCGCTGAGATGAAAATGCTGAGATGAAAATGCTGAGATGAAACCGCTGAGCTATCGTTGACGACATCTAGTTATCGATGATGACATTGATTTGTTCTCGATTTTACATCCTGAGCTTCAAACAAAAATTAGCATAATCGCATACCTATTATACCTGCACACCATAGATAAAATAAGGTCAAACACACCCGGGATTTGTTATTACCAAACCAAGGAGTTTGGAATGCATGCTCCAACAATCTCCATATTTTGATAATAACAAATCCTCTTTGAAAGAAATTAGAGTATCCTATTAAGGGATATAAGATAAGCAAGACTAAATAATTGGTTGTGCAATAACGTCATTTGGATGAAGCTCCCCTACTTGTATTCTCCCCCTAAATCTATACTCCCCCTAAATATGATAATCAATTAATGAGTTTAGGAAGGATAGTTTAGTAAAGATTTCTTACAAGAATAATTATCCCACTTTTGGTATTATAAAAAAAAAATTGAGGTTAGGAAGTGACATTTAGGAGGAAAAATAAATATACAAAGAAGAAAATTCGTATGATATAACTGGAAGCAATATTGTAATAATTAACCAATAAAGGAATATGTCATGATATTGGGGACGCAAGTATAGATTGGAAAAAAATGGGAAACAATTTGTAGAATCAAATAAACCTAAACATCATTATTTGCACTCAAAAATATCACAGAGAGACACAATGGTATAGAGAAGTCTGGAATCATTTCGGTCCAATTCTCATGAGAGAAAATGTTATATATAATAATGAAGTGTTCAAGTGATAGTTTGAGAGAATACATATGAGTTAATTTAAGTCACGCGTGAATATGAGAAGCATAACTATTTAACGGTCATAAAAAGACAGAAAACTTAACATAGAAGTCATAGCACAAAATTTTCATGAAGTACCATATATTATTTGCACAAGACACTTTACAATTCTTTCCAAGGTGATCAACCTCACAATGCTTATGAAGACTTATCAAGAGGGTAAGTAGTGCTTGGTGGAGTGTCCTTGTCATTTCGGTATAGTAACATTTTTTTTTCTTTATCACATATTTAGCGATTTGAATTTTTTTCTTCTTTTTGCTTTGGACGACGAAGGACCTCCGAATTCACTTGTATTGCAAAACATGGTAGACAAATTTGATTTGTGCAAATGAATCTAAGTGAAAGAGTGTCTGTTATGAAGGTTATTGTGTTATGGGATAATAATCATGATTCATGTAGGAAGTAAATAGTATTTCACATATAACGAATCAATGTAAGTGTACATGATAGCTCATTATCATACACAAAATATTTCTCATACTTAGAGGCATGCGAAAACAATTTCCAGTATTTCTCATGTACTATTAGAGAGTATCAGATCGATGATATCATGACAATGATGAATTTATAACAATGTTAAAAAGGCTATTTGAGAGTACGAAACCACATTGGTTAACTTGTATACCTGATAAAGTTAACGTAGTAATGACATATAACTGAAGTGGCAAGCAAATAGACCCAAGAACTGAATTTTGACATTTTGAAGATGTCGGAAAATGACATCTAGATGTCGTATATGACAGCGGAAAAAGTATAAAAAGTCGTGAAACTGAGTAAAATAAAAGCTGGACTCATTTCCTGTAGGGTTTCGCGAGAGAAGCAGTGGGAAGCCGGACCGAAATCCTAGATCTAAGGTAAGTTCATGGGGGTTTTAATATTTGGTTAAAATTTCTTGAATGAAAACTTGTTGGATGGATTCCTTTTTGTTTTTATGAATTTTAGAGAACAAAAATTTCAATTTTAGATTTTTTTTTTGTTTTTTCGTGAAGGTTTTGAAAGAGAAGGTATGACGTCCAGTTCTAGAGCACGTAGAAGTACGTCCGGTGACTCCCATTCGTAATATCAAAGCAATCCAGGCATTGAGAGATCACTTATGGAAGTAGCTAAAGTTGTGGAGTTTGACCTTCCACGACACGAACACATATATTTTCTACTCGCCAAGGCAGGTATCATTTCTGTCATAATCCCAAACACGTTCTCATCAGTTTTAATTCGAGAGTTTTACAACCACGTGGAAGATCCAAATTATACGGATCTGAATGGTGGTGTAAAGTCGAAAATCCAAGGACAATTCGGGGAAATTACCCACATAGAGTTGAGAAATGAATCTGGATTGATTGAGAGAGATCATATGACGGACATTGTAGAAAATTTTAGAAAAGAACGAGATTGGATACTCCTGAATATGATATTGGACGAAAATTTTATGAAGAATTTAATCACGATGATGATGACGCTCACACCGAATGCACAGGTTGTGCAAGAAATTTTAAGGAATACGTTCATGTACAAAGTCAGCGACTCAAGGAGTATTACGGCACAACTTAGCCTTGTGACGTATTTCATATTAGAAAAAGAGCATTTTTATGTTGCAGATCTACTGTTTCTATTATAAGATATACGTTTAGATTGAAGAGTCCAACTTGGAAGAAGGTTCATAGCTTGCCTATGGGAACAATCATCCAACGCATATTATTTATGAAATATTCTAACCAAGATTTTTATTTGAATGATTGTTTTCCCGGAATTTTCAATATGGAAACTGTGCGACCTAGTCGATCTCAGCATGAGCCATCGTTAGAGATGAGAAATCCATGAATCTCACATGGAGGATCTCTACGTGAAGTTGTGGATGATTTACGGAACTCATTGGAGGAGCATAGGAAGTCGTTTGAGGAGCACAAGAAGGATGTGAAGAAGAAGATGAGCAAGATTCAGAATTTTATGAAATTTTTGGTTAAAGGTTTAAAGCTAAAACCTACTCCTGCTAAGGCCATTGAATGGGAAGACTTGGAAGCGGAGTCGCCGTGTCAGTCGACGAGGCGAACACGATATGGAAGAAATTGTTGGAACATGGTTTTCTGCATCCCTTTGATTTGAGAATACCAAATCCTACTTGTATTCGATCGTGGTTGTCATTGTGTTTTTAGAATGCAGTCTTGAACAGATATAACACTAGGATGCTACATTATTGGTCTGGGCCTGCCCACAAGCTAAAATGTGGAATGATGTCTAACGCCGGCGTTGACTCCCGTTCCCACCAAGACAAATGTGGCAAGGAGGAAGCTGGCGTGATTGAAGGAACACCTTAGGAATAATCTGACCTAACGTCAGCGTTAGCCTCAACGCCAGAGTTAAGGTTGCCTAAAATGAATGTTTCCTAAAGTGCAGTATCTCCATCCTATTTTGAAGATCTGATCCATCAAAACATTTCTATACAGGGTCAACACCAGGCGTTAGCCTTAACGCTGGCGTTAGCTTCCAGTCCTATAAATAGGTGGATTTCATCTTCTTCAAGAACCAATGCTAAGGAGCCCTATTCCAGCACTCTGAATTATTTGTGAGGACCGTATTTCCAGACCACAGGATCTCCCACTAAATTTCAAAAGGAGGAATCAAAGGAGGCTTGGATCAACACACTAACTCAACGCGAAGAACGTATGCTTAGACTTCAATGATCTTCAGCGACTCTTCGTCGTCTCCTTCAGATTACCTCATAGGGAGTTTTTATATTTGATTTTGTGTTTATCTTTGTAATCGGTTTGTGAATTCGCCTCGTGTTGGCGACTAGGTCTGGGTAGGACTTAGGAAGGAATTTGCCTCGTGTTGACGATTGGGTGTAGGGAGTAGATCTAGGGGTGCTCGAGGCCTTTCTGGGGATAGAAGGGCTAGAGCGGCTTGAGGTCGTATCTGTGGAGAGATCGGCTAAAGCCATCCTGTTTATAGTGAGAAGAGTCGGTATAGAAAACAAAAAGAGTATTTCATATTTCGACTTGGATTTCTAGCGTCATAGAAATCAGATTTTGTAACCAAATTTTATTAATAATAATCATGTCTTTTTCTATTTAATAAAATTGATTTACTACTCTTTGTTTTTTATTCACACTTATTCAAATAAAATATCAAAAGTTTTCTATAAAAATTTAAAGTTTTCTAAAACCCTTATTCACCCCCCCCCCCTCTAAGGGCGCCTCAAGATCTAACAAGTGGTATCAGAGCGAGGTTATTCCAAAACGATTTCATCACCGGGAATAATGACGCTTCTTGATCATGATCTCGCTTCTACGAGTGGGGAAAAATTTTATTCAAATGAAAAATCACTAGCACCACCTTTATTTGAAGTGAAAAATTATAAAGGCAAAAAAATCTAATGGAAAAATTTCTCAAATCCTTAAACATAGATGTTTGGAATATCATATTAAAGAACCCCCTAGTGTTCTAAATAAAAATGAAATGGTTTTAAATAAAAATAAAATACAAACGAAAAACTTTTGATATTTTCAAATTAGTTTATTGTTTTTCTAATGCGTACAAAATTTGGAATTTTTTTGAAGAGATTTATAGTCTTCCTCATATAGGTAAGGAACAATCGCAAGAACCGGAGAATATGCAAGATTGCATAGACATTCAAGAAAGCTCTTCTCTTGATAGATCCATGGAATGCACATCAAGCGGAAGGGATGATGACAACACATCTATGAAAGAGGAAGATAAAGATGACAAAGGAACTCCATGTTCAAATCTCACCTCATCCAAAAGCCTTGTAAGGAAATAAAATTCCATTTTTTGTAATTCTATTTATACATTACAATTGCTACAAACTACTAAGCGTAAAATTAAGAAATTAAGAAATTTAAATTCAAAATTATGCTTAGAAAATAAAAACTTAAAAGCTAAATTTAATGTAGAAACAAAGATTGATGTGTTTGATTATTCTCCACCATGCACTTTAGATGAAAATATAAAACCTTATTTTGATTGCAATATTCTTAAAGAAAAACTTATGGTATATTAAAAAGAGCATCTTGAAGAACATGTTGAAAAATTATCTTTAGAAAATTCATCTTTTAAAAGTGATTGTGTTATGTGTAAAGTTATAAAATTGAAATTAAAGAGATGGATGAAACATTTGAAGAGTTAATAAATAATTACAAAACCCATATTGATTCTATTGTTTCCACTCTTAAGTATAGCACAATTGCTTATAATAAAGCTAGACATAATCTCAAAGTTAAGAACTATGAATTAAAAAATAAAGTTAACTTGCTTAAGGAACTTATAAAGAAAAATTCTCAACACATAAATTCAAATTATCAAGCAAAATCCAAAGGCAAGTTAAATATGAATTTTCATAATTTATCAGAGCAAAACATAGGAAATCAAAAACAACAAAAGCTTGTAAATTAAATTCCAAATCTCTATCATCATTATCATTTACAACATAATTGTTCTCCCAACATAAAATTAAATGCAAACAAATTTTCTTTAAATAATAAATTCAAAAATCATTTTAATCCAAATATTCAAGTAAATGACTATGAAAATTTGAAAAATAAAAATAATGTTTTTTCAACGTATGAATGGAGACCCATACTTAAGAATGACACACTAATGTCAAATGAAAGGGTCCATTCATCCTTGTCTCCCCAAAAGCCAACTCGATGTATTTGGGTACCCAAAGGAACCATCCCACTTGGTCCCCTTTGGATACCTAAATCTCGCATTCATTAGTGTCCAATCATTTGCATGAAGTAGAAACAATTAAAAATGAAATATCAATACACTACTTCATGATATGCGTAATTTTTCTGTTATTTTTTGTTTTTGTTTTTTCTTGAGCCAACATGCTAAGGTCACTCTATATAACTTGTGATATGACTTTTCACACATTAAGCCAAAACCTATTAATCAAAGTGAATGAAATTGAACTAAAGTCATATCATTTCAAATGACCTATGTATCCTTTTTATTTTTATCCTTCTAAATCCATTTCCTATAAATGTCTTATATTAACATTATAAATTGAAAACTAAACTTGTTACATGATATTATCAAGTCTAATCAAATAATTATCAAAAATGGATTTTAAAGGAATATTAGGGGGTCTTAGGCTAAATGTATAAAATGCAAAAGTTTTGCTTATTTATTTAATATCCTTGCATCATTTGATAGCCCCTATCATGTTTAATCATAATCATGAAAAATTAGAATTGAAAATCACAAAAATCACATGTTTTAAACAAAAATCTCAACACTGTTGCTAGCCCCTGGCATTAGTTTCAAACGCCGGCGGTAGCACAACTTTCCTGAAAATTCCGATTTCTCTAAATATTAATTTCTGAAATATTATTCTATTATCACTATATTTTCAGAAAACTATATATATGTGGTTTGTTTTAACATTCAAAAATCAAAGAGAAATTTTATAAAACCTTTCAAAAATAACCAAAAATATTTTCTCATTATATTCATTATTTACCTTACAATCTTTCTCTTAAATATTTTGAAAAGGATGAATATAAATTATTATTTTATATACTTCACTTACATCATTATGAATAATTAATTATGAGTGCCTAAATTTCCATGTGATAAAATTAATAATCATTAATTATAATTATGCAAAATCAAAAGATCTTTTAAAATTCAAAACAATAAATATAACTACAAAAGATCCCATTACTTCCAACATATGGTTTCTGATCATTATCATTATATGAATGTTTTATGACTTGCATGTATCTCACCTGTATGTAAACCGTAGAATCACCTTTATACTAATAAGAGCAAATCAAATAGAATCATCACTTTATTCTAGGTCTAAGAATTGAAATACTATTTTTGAATACATGTAACATTAACTCTATTTTATCTTATGGCGTAACATTGCTCGCAAACTCGTCATTCTAGCATTAACATCTAATAAATATTATTCATGCTAATTATCTCATATTGCCATAATGAATTATTTTAAAATAGAAAAATTGAAAGTAAAAATTCATAATAACTATGTGGTTTTAAAATGAACTATAATTAGAAATCAATCTCTCATAAGAGCCATAGTTTATAAATTGATTCCATAGGACAAAATTCTTAGGATGTCCATGATCATTTACTCATATTATGTGTCTCACAATAGCAAGGGCGTAGGATTGTATGCATTAGAAAGCCTAACCTCTAAGTCATGTCTTGCCCTAAACCGGGGAGGGTTCCAGTGGGGCCTTGCGAGGCACTAGGGGAAAGAGTGTTAGGTTGAGCGTTCTTTAGTGTGTGCATATGGGATTAACACCCCATCCTATGGCATGTGTGTAGCTTCTCATGCTCATCTATCACTTAGTACAGGGCTAGTGTGTAAGCATATGGTTAGGGTATTATAATCTAGGACATACCCATATCATATTTTGCATGCACTCTTTATGATTATATTATTCCTACAGTCTTGGGTTGATTGAAAATGCATATCTTGTGTTTTGTATATTTTATCATTTTTGAGCTTTAATGATCATGTAAAACACAAGTATTTGAAAACCCAAGAAGATATAAAAACCATCTTTTAACAAACATAAAACATGCTTAGACTAGAATTGGGAGTCTTAGATATATCAAATTGAGTCTATAAATTTTTCGTATGGGTAGCTGATGAGTAGTTTATATACTCATCTTTTAGTATTATTTTATTAAATTTTTAATAAAAAATTATATAATATATATGAATTATATCATATAAATCGTTCTTTGTTCAATTTCATGAACTAACTTAGGTTTATTTTATATTTTCAGGTTTTCTGGGCACTTTGAGCCAAATTCGCAAGTACACACCCATGGTCACGGGCGTGACCAAGGGCGTGACAGCCTAAGATGTATTCCAGACCCGGTGCCGCCAACCCAGGGATATTCCGTGAAGATTCGCCAATTACACGCCCCAGGTCACGAGCATGACCAAGGGCGTGACCCAGGTCACGGCCATGACCCGCCTCCTGCAGCTAGAATCAGCCTACCACGTTAATTAAAATTACACGCCCCAGGTCACGGGCGTGACCAGGGGAGTGACATCAGTCACGGGTGTGAACCGTCCCGCGCTCCTTCCCACCGAAGCTTCCTGCCATTAGCTAGATTTAAAGATTACATGCCCTAGGTCACGGCCATGACCTAGGGCGTGACGCGCACGTAACGCCCGCATTGAAGCTTGAAGGCATGTAAGATCCCCCTCCTCCTTACTGGAGAGTTCCTGGATCTTATGCCCAGGACCGCCGTCTTGCGGTGACACCAACTCATGGGTTAGTCATCACCGCTCGACGGCGCTTCTGCGGGCTAGTTTGATCATAACACAGACAAATTTGATAGAAGTATTATCACATATATGACAAGTCCACAAAACAGCATATATATATACATCACTATTTTAATTCTGCTACAAAATAAGTTAAAACCTTTTAATACTCTATCCCCCCCCCCTTCTAGAGTAAATCTAAGATCTAATACCTCACTTTCAATCATCATGGGGTCTAGTAGGATTGGGGATGTTACAAGGCATCCTTCCCGCACCAGCATCGATCACACCCCTTACACGCCCTTGGTCACGGGCGTGACCAAGGGCGTGTAACATCAACTTTTCGTCTATTTAAAGGGATCTCTTCCAGAACTTCAGGGATGAATTTTTGGGAATTTAATTCTTCGTTTCATGTACTGTTTTCATGTTTTAGTATTTCTTGTAAGTCCACTTCTTATTTGCACTTGTAATTCTCAATTTCGTACCTTGTAATTTCCTTTGCAAAAATCAATAAAGTAATTCTCATTTCTCTCATTCTATTCCTCTTTCATCATGTATTCTTTTATCTTTGTTGATTCCTTAATCCAAATGAGTAGCTAAATTTTTATTAGTACTCCGTCGAGATGATCCAAGGAATAATATAAGCTATGAAGTAAATTAGAGTTTCTTTTTCTCTTCATCGAAAATGCTTAAGATTTATCCTTGATTTATTTTATATGAGATTATATCTTCGATATATAATTCTCATGCATGTTTTCATATTTAATTTAGCCGAGCGGTTCATAATACGAATTGATCATTCAAGGATAAAGAGAGTTGTATGCAACCCTCGAGAGAAGATGACATAAATCTCCCGGATTGGAGTCTAATCCAATAGAGGGGTTCACTACGATAAAGCAAGTTTTAGGTGTCTTGATTCTAGACCGAAAGTTTGTTTGATCAACCTAAACTCAGTTGAATGCATCCTCGACAGAGGTGCATTTAGAATTCGGGAACCTCCACGGTCAAGTAATTTTCTTAAGAGAATTAGAAATATAGTTTTCTTCTATTTTATTTCAAAGGTGATTCGAGATCGAGTGCTAGCTTTCTAAATCGTTGCTTTAATCACTATTCTAATTCACCGCATTTTTCTTATAAACAAATCAATCCCAAGTTTTAATTGATAAAATAATAGAGATTTTCCGAAGTAAGTATATTCAACCACCCCGAGTCTAATACGACCTTGGTTTTTATAAACCTATACTTCTTTCGACGCGGTACACTTGTCATTGTCGTTTGCGGGTATAGTTTGCACGCATCAAGTTTTTGGCGCCGTTGCAGGGGAATTAGGTTGATATTTCAAAAAAAGAAATATCTATTAATTTTATCGCTCTCTTTCTTCTCCCTTTTTCTTAAAAATAAAAAAAAAATCTTAAAAGGCGCAATTTAAATTTTCGTAAAGGGAGATTTGGGCTTGTCATCCCATCGCATCTCCTAGTACTGTGCGAACCCTTCACAGGGTAGACCTCCGGAAGTCTGAGACTAACTTAACCCGCTTTTGAAAAAAATTATATATATTTTTAACTATAATATTATAAAAACATTATAATAATTTTAATTTTTCCTTCTTCACCTTTTTTATTCTTTTTGCCTCTAATTCTTTTTTTTTCTCTTTTTCTTTTCTTTTAGTTTATGACACGAGGAAACTCTTCAATTAATCTTGAATTTTATTTTGATCCAGAAATCAAGCGCACCTTGCGGCGACGTCTCCGATTTAGTGATCTACCAATAATTTGAGAAGAGTCTATCGGAGAAACTAATGAAGGTATAATGGAAGATCCCGACCATAACGAGGCCCCGTTACGGACCATGTCCAATTATGCAAGATCAAATTGGGAGGGAACACAATCTAGTATTATTCTCCCGGCAGTGGCGAATAATAATTTTGAAATTAAAATGTGTATCATTCAGATGGTACAGCAAACCGTCGTTTTCGATGGCTTATCGGATGAAGATCCTAATTTACATTTGTTAATTTTTTTGGAAATTTGCGATACATTCAAGGTAAATGGCGTCACCGATGACGCCATTCGTTTGCGTTTATTTCTTTTCTCTTTGCGGACTAAGGCCAAGCAGTGGTTGGGATCCCTTCCTAGAGGTTCCATCACGACATGGGCCGAAATGACAAAGAAAATTTTTTAACAAAATATTTTCCTTCGGCCAAGTTTGCTAAATTACGTACGGACATTCTCTCATTTATGCAAATAGACTCGGAGACTCTCTACGACACATGGGAGCGCTTCTAGGAACTCTTTCGGAGATGTCCCCATCATGCCCTCCCATTGTGGCAACAAGTTCAAACTTTCTACAATGGTTTGAATCTCCAAACGAGGCAGATGATTGATGCGGCCGCGGGGGGGGGGGGGGGGGGGGGGGGGGGGGGGGGGGGGGACCCTTAATAACAAAATCCCTGAGGCTGCTCAAGAGCTTTTCGAGGAGCTGGCCATAAATGCTTATTAGTGGAATGCGCCACGGTAGCGCCCTAACAAGCCGACCAGACTCTTTGATGTCGAGGCCAACCCAAATTTGGCACTTCAAGTAGAAAGATTAACTAAGCAAGTGGCAGAGATGTCTGCTTCCTCCGCCACCAATTGGTCTATTAATAATAATAATGATAATAATAATATTTTCATTAAGGAGCACGTAGATTATATGGGGAACTCTTATCGTCCTCCTTATAACCTGAATAATAACATTTCGTTTAATAATTCTTATAATTTGGGTTTAAGAAATCATCCAAATTTTTCATGGAGCAACCCGAATAATGCTCAGCGTCCACTACAAGTGAATCCTCTTAGATTCGCTCAGCCACCACCACACAAGGCCTCTTCATTTGAAGAGGCCTTCACTAAATATGTTGCCTCTAATGAGTCCAATATCCGAAGAATTGTCATCTTTTGCTGAATTAATTTATCCTTTTTTTGAAAATCCGGAGTTAGAAACTTTATTTTGCTTAAAAGAAATGACTCGGCAGCTTAAATTTGAACAAATAAATTTAAATAATTTAAAAACTAAAACATCTTATGAAGAGCCGCCGAGCCTAGAACTGAAACAACTCTCGGAGCATCTAAAATATATATTTTTTGGAAAATAATTCAAAATTTCCCGTAATTATTTCTTCAGCGCTAAATGATTCGGAAATTCCCGAATTAACAAAAGTTTTAAATAATCACCGCCACGCAATTGCATGGCAAATCTCTAACATCAAGGGAATAAATCCCTTATTTTGCACGCATAAAATAAATTTAGAAAATAATTCTCACAGCACTATTCAGCCTCAACGATGCCTTAATCACAAGATGAAGGATGTCGTTAAGGACGAAATTATAAAATTATTAGGCGTGAGGATTATTTATCCAATTTCTGATATCACTTGGGTTAGCCCAGTGCAAGTCATGCCTAAGAAGGGCGGAATAACTGTAATCACTGATGCGCGATTTCAGCACCACTAATTATCAAGCACGAAATGTGATACGACGGCAGTGCACCGGTCGCTCAAGTAATAAAATAGGGAGGAACTCCCCGAATGTCGATCTCAAAGGAATGCAGGTTCTGGTGAACGAAATGTGTGGTGATTCGATTGTTACACGAGCGAATAAAGTAAAACAGGGGCGTTGTGATTGGATTCCTTAGCTATTGCGGAATTAAGAGAAATGTGGGTCAAATAGCACCGCTTCGCAAGGTGTGGGTGAGTGCAGCGGCCGTGATGTCACGCTTCGGTAAGCGGATGGAGTGGCCATAGTGCGAGGTTTTCTGAGGGTCGTACTCACCTCTTCGCCAACATCACCACTAGCAATTGCTAGATGGCTTCACCACAAACAACCTAGGCTATTACAACAACAACGAAAGCTATTCTCACCACCACATCATCATTGCACATGAGCACAAGCAAGGATCCATAACATTAACCTAACAAGAATCCGTACAACAACACAAAGAGAAAGCACAAGCATCAAAGTTTAGAAAGGACCACGTAGAAGATGTCACCGCGTCTTGGGTTCTCGGCCGGAGTGAGAGGTTGTCGTGCTCTCTCCGGGCTCGGCCCTCAGATGGTGTGTAGACTCGAAGGAAGCTGTCATCGCTCCAACGATCTTCAGCGCTTCTATGGTCTCCTCCACGAAGAATGCTTGAACTAGTGGCGGAGAATGCTTGCAAATGCTTCAGGAATGAGAAATGGCGAAGGAGATCGCTAGAAATGGTCTCCTCTTGTCACCTCCGGTGGAAAGGGCGAAAATGGCGGGATTCCTGGCTTTTCCCGCGAGGGAAATCGGGGGCCTCTTTTTTTGGTAGCAGCATTTCCTGCTTTAAATACTAAACAGGCAGTGTTTTGGTCACGCACGGGCGAACGCACGATCGTGCGTTGCCCGTGCGATAATTAATGATAAAAACTGGCGTGAAGACAAAGCTGCGCCGCCCGTGTGATTTACTCACGCACGGGCAAAACCGCCTGTGCGTCAAAACGCACGGGTAAATTCAGAAAAGCTAAAAAAATAGGAAGAAACAAGCGTCTGTGCGTTTGACTCATGCACGGGAAATTCCGCCCGTGCGTCAAAACGCACGAACAAACTCAGATCTCCCATTTTCTGCCCAAATGAGAACGCACGACCGCAACCGTCCGTGCGTCAAGGAAACGCACGATCGTGCGTTGCATACAATCATGAATTCTGGGGGAAACTGGATGATCCAACCACCTGTATACAAGATAAAACAGCTGGGAAACACCTCCAGCACTAGATAAACATAGAGAAAGAGATGGGGAGCACCATGTGCTTACCCCCAATAACAAGGAGCGCAAATGCACACCGAAATGGGCCTAAGAGTGCACCTAGCAAGGAATAACAAATATGATCAAAAACATGCCTAAAGTGTAGTGCATCGACTAGAAATACGGCCCAGATGAGTCCATAAATGTGTATATAAATGGGACTCATCACACCCCCAGACTTAACCATTTGCACGTCTCGAGCAAACTACTCAGCTCTCCTGTCGGAACAATTGGATGTTAGAGTGAGTTTGAGCGGTAGAGACCTATGCGAAGTCGCATGCACACGTGCATAGAAATACATTAGAACAGAATTAAACTCAAGATTATATCTAACTATTTCTAGAACAGTAATTTGTAATTTACTTTACTTGGATGGTGAATCCCGGTGAATCTTTAGGTCGCGCAAAAGGGAAAATAGCGTGACTAATGAGTAGAGTATTACTCGAATCAAAGCTCGGGACAAACTCCTAAGAAATCCATCAAAGTCGGTGTCCATTGGATTGCATGTTCGCACTCTCTCTATTGCATGAGACGACTCGTATCTAAAATCAATAGGACTTATGGGTTAGGAATGGGCTTAGGTTGAGTTTAGGCTAGATAAGTAGAAGGACGATGGGAATCGCATTCAACATAAACTGAGCACTCATGAGAATTACAATCACCAATACAACATTTTCAATAATTACACAACACCCCCAGACTTCAACTGAACACTAGGTGCGTGCTAAGCCAAACATAATTTGAATTTGTCGAGAGAATATTCCTTTTGAACAACTTTTTTTTCTTTCTTCTTTTCTTTTCTCTTCTCGACAGAATAACTTTTGTAGGCACAATAAAAACAGCTCCTTTAGCTAATTCAAAGCTGCCATACACCACAGAGATAACACCAAATGCGATCGAAAAATAATTTTCTTTTAGCTCAAAAGTTGGTGCGAAAATAGGTTTGGTCGTATGGCTTTGGTGAAATTTTAGTGGATCTAAACAAGGAGGAAAGGTAGGCTCAAGTGGGCTTGCAAAGGTGATTACGTTGGTAAGGATTTCAAAAGCACAAACGGATCAAGAAATGGCCTATATCACATTTTATAATGAGTACTTCAACGCAATCGTTTCAAGAGTAGCCTAGTGCAAGTTCTAGCCACCGAGAAAGGTTGTCCTTCCTTCCGACCCTAGTAATAAGCTACTACTAGTCCAGCTACACTCGACCTTATGCTACCGTTGAATTCACCGGATTCACCACTAAAGTAAAATAAATTGCAACTACAATAATAGAAATAATTAAATTATAACTTTGAATTTTATTCTACTCTAATTGAATTTCTAGGCGTGACGGGAGCATTTGACTAGAGCACTACTCGAGTCAACATTTTTCTCTACTCCTCACTCCTACACTAACAATCCAATTCTTACGAGCGGGGAACCTCGCAGCAATATCCAATAAGCGCGCGTGATCAAGTGCGCGTGAACTAGGTGCAAGTGTATGCAATGTGTGCAACAAAATAATAAATCCTAACTCAGCACATTCTAACATGCCATGCAAAGTGTGTGCACGTGCACAGCTCGCTCTCTCCCCCAGACTTGATCAAAATGAAATAAAATAGACAATTCAGGAATAGGGAAAATAGGGGTAGAGATGACCTATGCTCATAAAAGAGCATGCCAGAAGTGCGGTATAATCCTTCTTTAAAGATCTCCTCCTCTTCATCCAATCGAGTTCACACCTGCATTGTTAGCACCAAAGCAAAAACAAACAAAACATAATAGAAATTAAAGCAAGCAAACGGAACCGGGTGGTTCCCATGGGTTGTCTCCCAAGAAGCCCTTTTGTTTAACGTCCTTAAAGGTGGACCAAATACCTGTATTAAGCATTGTTCATAAAGCAGAAAATTTAGAGAAAAGTTTCACACACACAGATCATAGCAAGAAAAAGAATATCAGCTATACGCGCTTTTGTAGTGCACGTCTCCAGTGGCTTGTAGGCTGGAGGTGAAAGCTTTAGGGCCAAAATTGGCGTCACCCAATTTTTCCCTAGCCTCTGCCATCTTACCACTGGAAGTAGTGGAGCGTGCACCACGCAATCGTCTTTCTTGTTTCAACTTCTCCATGGTTGGAGAGCGCTAGCGTTGATAGTCGTCAGATTTTCCCATCTTGGTGGTGGGTGGCATCACTTCCGTTGCCGCAGTGGCAACTGGGTCAGCCCAAGAGAGAGACAGTTTAAGAGGTTTATTACACGATTTCTTGCTAAATAAAACTGGGACATTGTTCCGAGTTAAGTTCTGCTTGGCGGGTTCAGAAACGAGGCTCTCCTTCCTCTCCGGGTCACCTTCCTTTCGTAAGCCTGCTTCTTCTTATTTTTCGCATGACTGCTTCTCATCCTTTTCTTCCTCCAACGATACTATTTCAGCCCTGATTCCTGTATTACTAAGAGATTCATCAGAAATATTTTGGGGAGAGCGAGACAATGTTTCGGTCACCATCTTGGGGCAAGTAGGGATGATAACACTCCCTGCAGAGAAATCCAAAGTGGCACCGCTCTCTTTCAAGAACGGCACTCCCAAGATGGGGATAGATTTATTCTCTTGGGGTCCCAATACTTGAAAGTCAGCGACCACCACCGTCCCCTCGACCATGACCAACATTTTTCACTTCTCCCTCCGACTGAATAATGGTCCCATTAGCAAGCACCAAAGACTTCCGATCATCCGTGTTCATTTCGAGTTGCAATTTAGCAACGTCTTGCAATGCAAGGACGTTGCGGGATGAATCGGAGTCACATAAGGCAGCAGTTTTGACATTATTAATAGAACAAGTGATTACTAATTCACTTGGGTTAACCACTTCCGTGTCGTAAGACTCTTCCCTTGATTGATAGGATTTTTTTCTGTGTTGCTGGGAAGGGTCCCTTGCGAACGCTCGGTTAATAATTGAGCCAATTGTCCCAATTGTGTCTCTAAGCTTCGCATGGATGCGGTTTGGTTAACCATATTCGAGTTTGCGGCCTGCATAAACCTCTCCATCATTTCTTCGAGATTGCTCTTCTTAGGAGTCGGGGCACCTTGATTATAACTCAGTTGAGGCGGCCGCGGTTGGCTACCGGAGGCTTGAGCATCGAATTGATGCGAGCCTCCTTGCCATCGTTGGCCTGGAACGTTTTGTTATCAAGAGAAGTTTGGATGACTCCTCACGCCCGTGTTATAGGCATTATTAAACGGTGCTCTATGATTTTGATCATTAATATAATTGACGCTTTCATCAAAAGAAACTTCGGTAGGTTGCTCACCTGTGGGGCACTCATATGCATGATGCCCCGAGCTTCCACAACCTTGACATGAGATCATCATCACTGCGGCAGTAGGGAGGGTAGGCCTCTTTAGTAGCATGGTACTTTCAGCGGGTGCACCAGACGTGTTCACCTCAAAGAGTCCCCGAGCATTCCTTGGAGCGTTTCTTCCAGCAGTGCAAAAGGAGCTATGAATGGCAGTGTCTTGGATGATCCGTAATGCGTCTTCAGGGGTGTGGTTCATCAGAGTTCCACCTGCAGCAGCATCTATCATGGCCATGTAGTTAGGCTCAATAGCAAAGTAAAAATTTTCTACTATGGTCCATGGTTGCAGCTCATGCTGGGGACATTTCCGGAGAAGGTTCATGAACCTCTCCCAAGCTTCTGCGAGAGCCTCCTGATCGTGTTGTTGGAAGGTTGCAATTTCCCTCCGCAAGTTTACGACCTTGTCGACAGGATGGAACTTCGCTAGAAATTTTTCTTGCAGAGTGTCCCAAGTGGTAGCTGTGCCAGGTGGTATCGTGTGGAGCCACACCTTTGCCTTGTCACGTAGAGAGAAAGGGAACAGCCTGAGCTTCACCATCTCGTCAGCCAGCCCTGCGTACCGAAATGTCCCGCAAATTTCTGCAAATTCAACCAAGTGAAGATGGGGGTCTTCACTGGCTAACCCAGAGAATTGGGCCTGGTTGCGGATCATGTTCAGGATGGCCGGCTTTATCTCAAAGTTGTTGTTGGTGATAGTCGGGCCGAATCCAGGGTACACACTCCCAACAGTGGGTGTAGTGTATTCTCGTCAGCTACCTGACCCACGACCGGTGCATTTTCCACTCCGGGATCAACCTGATTTCCATTAACATCCATGGTGGCAGCATCACGGAGACGCACCCGTAGGGTATGCTCTATTTCAGGGTAAAATGTTGCGCACTCACCGGGATCTCTTCTATGCATACACACTCTTCAACACAAAAGAAGAAAATAAAAAAGACCTTAAAAAGAATTTCCAAAGAAAAACAAATCATACACGCTTGCAATCTCCAGCAACGGCGCCAAAAACTTGATGCACGATTTCAGCACCGCTAATTAGCAAGCACGAAATGCGATACGATGGCAGTGCACCGGTCGCTCAAGTAATAAAATAGGGAGGAACTCCCCGAATGTCGATCTCAAAGGAATGCAGGTTCTGGTGAACCAAACGTGTGGTGATTCGATTGTTACACGAGCGAATAAAGTAAAACAGGGGCGTTGTGATTGGATTCCTAAGCTATTGCGGAATTAAGAGAAATGTGGGTCGAAAAGCACCGCTTCGCAAGGTGTGGGTGAGTGCAGCGGCCGCGATGCCGCGCTTCGGTAAGCGGATGGAGTGGCCACATTGCGAGGTTTTGTGAGGGTCGTACTCACCTCTTCGCCAACATCACCACTAGCAATTGCTAGATGGCTTCACCACAAACAACCTAGGCTATTACAACAACAACGAAAGCTATTCTCACCACCACATCATCATTGCACATGATCACAAGCAAGGATCCATAACATTAACCTAACAAGCATTCGTACAACAACACAAAGAGAAAGCACAAGCATCAAAGTTTAGAAAGGACCACGTAGAAGATGTCACCGCGTCTTGTGTTCTCGGCCGGAGTGAGAGGTTGTCGGTCTCTCTCCGAGATCGGCCCTCAGATGGTGTGCAGACTCGAAGGAGGCTATCACCGCTCCAACGATCATCGGCGCTTCTATGGTCTCCTCCACGAAGAATGCTTGAACTAGTGGCGGAGAATGCTTGTAAATGCTCCCGGAAGGAGGAATGGCGAAGGAGATCGCTGGAAATGGTCTCCTCTTGTCTCCTCCGGTGGAAAGGGTGAAAATGGCGGGATTCCTGGCTTTTCCCACGAGGGGAATCGGGGGCCTCTTTTTTTTGGTAGCAGCATTTCCTGCTTTAAATACTAAACAGGCAGAGTTTTGGTCACGCACGGGCGAACGCACGATCGTGCGCTGCCCGTGCGATAATTAATGATAAAAACTGGCATGAAGACGAAGCTGCGCCGCCCATGCGATTTACTTACGCACGGGCAAAACCACCCGTGCGTCAAAACGCACGGGTAAATTCAAAAAAGCTAAAAAAACAGGAAGAAACAGGAGTCCGTGCGTTTGACTCACGCACGGACAATTCCGCCCATGCGTCAAAACGCACGAACAAACTCAGATCTCCCATTTTCTTCCCAGATGAGAACGCACGACCGTAACTGTCCGTGCGTCAAGGAAACGCACAACCGTGCGTTGCACACAATCATGAATTTTGGGGGAAAACTGGATGATTCGACCACCTGTATACAAGATAAAACGGCTGGGAAAACACCTTCAGCACTAGATAAACATAGAGAAAGGGATGGGGAGCACCATGTGCTTTGTTGAAACCGATTTCTCGGTCTCCTGTGGACCTCGGGGCCCTCACCGAAATGAGGAGCGGCTAGTCCTTACTGATCCCTCGAGGAGGGCGGACGGAAGATTAAGAATTCGACTAGGACCTTAGTCACAGCAAGGAGGTCCCTCCACTAACCCGGAAGATCGTTGAGCGCTTCCCCTACCAAGCCAAAGCTGAGACTTGGGCACCTTGGAGAGCTCTGGAAATGCTAACCAAAGAAAGCCTAAGGAGAGGGAAGCTGCAGTGTCCTCTCCTAAGGTGCCCTTGAGGTCCTATTTATAGATTTTCTGATCTGGCCTGCAAATAGCAGGATTCCGCCTCTAGATTTTACTATCTGCACCCCAAATGGGTCTGCTAACAGCCACGCTCCGCTGTTTGGAGAGGCTAAGGGCAGACCACCAAGGGTAAAATGGTAAGTTGACCCTAATGATTTATGGGTACGGGGTTGCGAGAGCCCTACTATTGGAGTTCTCGCCGGCCTTCTCGCGGATCTTGCCCGCGGAAGGAGCTCTCGCGAATACTGCCCGCGGCATTTCCTTCGGAGGGTCATTTTGCGAGAACCCTGCTGAAGGAGCTCTCGCGAGGACGAGGGTCTGCTGACGAGGTTCCCGCGAGGACCGCGTTGGCCCACTCTGGTGGTCTGCCGGGGTCTCATTGGCTGGGAGTCGATCTCGGCGAGGCCTAGATCTCGTCACTCCCGTCTCGCTCGATTTCCTTGCCTGGCGAATATCGGGGTTGTACACAATCCCCGCTCTTCGGGAAGACTAATGTCCTCGCGAAGAATCGTCCAACCCCTGATATTCGACCGCCCCCAGATGACCTGTCAGGAATCTTTGGTGGGACCCACCATGCAGGCTATAAATATCGTCCCGGACCCCCCATTGGTGCGCGTCGCTTCTTTTCCTTCCTTTCTTGTTCTAGCTGCCGGGAGATGCCGATTTCCGAAGAAGCAGAGGCTCGCCTGAGGGTGATGAGAGCCGGCGAGCTACCTACCACGACCAAGGTACCCGCCTGGATGAACCGGCCGCCTCCCGCCCAGTCGCCAAAAGTCAAGAAGGCGTAGGTGGTTCGCCTCTCTGGAGATGACTCCGTGACGCTGGACTCCTCCCCGGACGATCGCCGCCCCGAGAAGGTATGAGTTATTCGAATTCACGTCAATAAGTTGTTCTTTACTAATTTTCACTCGCAGGATACTTTGCCGAACGAGAACATTAGAGAACCCGCTGAGGGGTCTCGCAAGAGTCCACAGGCAGACCTGAACCTTGCGCGGAAGGATATCACCGGTATGATCTTAATCTCGCATACCGTAGTACTTTAACCCGTATATGACCGTTACTATTTTCTTACAGTCTCGCCCTTGAAGTCCCCGGCCCGCCCGTCGTCGCGACCGCCGTCTCCGCCTCCTCCAGATAAAATCATAGATAAGCCTGGGTTCCAGCTCCTGACGAGCGAGGAGACGGGTGGCTCCGCACCGCCAAAGATTCCCCCGACCAACAGTACAGCTTATCCTGCTGGCCTAGGCAAATCCCTCTACCCCCACTACGGCAATGTGTTCCAGGGCCGTCCTTCGACTTCTCTCCGCCCTCTTGGCAAGCGTTATGGCCTCGCCGAAACCCCGCGTGATCTCGCGCTCGTCATCTGATCTTTCTAAAATCTTGCAGACAATGCCGAGAATCCACCTACCAATTCCGAGCTGGGTGATGACGAGATGTCTCCCCTTCCTGACTAGGTGGAGGAATTCTTAGGGGATCCGCGCGATCCGGAAACGATGAAGCAGCGAGCCGTGGAACTCTTGAGGAAGCATGGGCGAATGCTGATGGATCTCAATATGCAGGCGAGGCGGGATAGGGAAGCCGCGGAGGATAAGCACGCGGTCCTGATGGAGGAGTGCGCGAGGCTCCGGCAAGCGAGACATCGCGATCAGGATGAGATCGCCACGACGCCGGAGGTGCACATAGCGAGGATGAGGGACTACGCCTACCTCACGGATCGGGAGGGTCGCTTGGCGGAGGAATATTATAATTCTAGGGCACCGCCGAGGTCAGGGTCGCGGGGTGGTGGCCGGTGGAAATGGCTCCCCCACGATTCTCGTTAGACGTTGTATTATGAGTAATAATCGTTATCTTTGAATGGTCTCGCCACGTTTTGTGACTCGCATATTCGCCACTCCTGCTGGCTGTTATTTCTTCCGACAATTAGTATCATCTTTTATGGTTTCTCGCTTGTTATCAATAAATTTATTTATTTTGTTGCATCGTGCTCGCAAGGACCCTCTGTCCCCGCTAAACGTGTTCTGCAGGGATGTCGTCTGTGCTAACCTCGCGGGTTTTCCTCGCCAGCGTACGTGATGTGATGTTTTTGTTGATACTCGTGCTCGCCGACGTTTGGACTTCCTCCCGCCCTTTTGCTTTGGCTATAAATAGGTGGTCTTGACTGGGCCAACCACCGCATTTATTCTCGACCTTCTTCCCCTTTTGCTGCAGAGCTCTCGCTCTTCCTCGTTCTCATGCTTCTCCCTTTTCTCGCAGGTTTTCTTGATGGGTGGCGACGTGGAGTAGGAGGGTCGGCGAAGGGTCGCGAAGGCCTTCGCCGAGCATAGCTTTTTTTCCTGCAACCTGACTGATGAGGAGTACTTCAGCGCGGTCGCTGATTACGTCACCCCCCCCCATTCGAGGCACGCCGCCCTAGTGAGGACGACGTGATCAACGACCCGTTGGTCGACGAGTTGGCCATTCCTACCGCCCATTTCGCGGTCAGTTTGCGCCTTCCCTTATGGCCCGAAGTTCGCCAGGTAATAGTCGTTCTCGATTACTTCCTTTTTTTTGCCACTCTAGTCTCGCTCGCCACGCGGATTAATCCTATTCTCGCCGTCTGTTAGGTGCTCAAGCATTATGGCGTGGTTCCCGGCCAGCTCACACCCAATGCCATGGCGGTGGTCACCGCTTTCGCCTCCTACCTCCACGAGGAGCGAATCGAGTTCAGCCTTCCGGTCTTCCGGAAGTTGTTCTCCTTCCGAGCCTACAAAGATGGGACAGCCTACTTCGTGGGCACGGGCCCGAAGGTGGTTGAGACTGTCAACAAGGCCCACTTCTGGGCCCAGAAGTTCGTCGTCGTCAAGGGGAACTTTGGCAACATTCCCCTCTCGCCGGTTCAACACAGCGAGACCACTTACCGGCCCACCGCCCTCGGCGGCCATGACGCCCTCCTCCATCAGTTCTTCTGTAAGAAGAACTTCGAAGTCGTCTACCTCCGCCGCAACCTAGACAAGCTGCCTCCGGTCTTCGCTGGGGAAGGTAAAAATCTCGCCTAACATCTTTGTCTCAGTCCGCTAGCATATCATACTCATCCATATTATTGTTCGTTTTTAGGCGAGCGAGATCTTCCCCTTCACCCCCCTACGCGAGCAATCGGAAAACCGACGCCACTATGGCCCTCGCTACTATGGGGGCGGAAGCTTGCCGAGGCGATGTCACCCCGGCCGAGCCCTCCTCTCGCAAGAGATCGGGAGCTTCCGGCAGTCATGCTGCACCTCCGAAATCTCCGCCCAAAAAGAAAAGCAAGAAAAGCGCGGCCTCGCTCGCTCCGTCAAAAGGTAAGGATCCTCGCGAGTCTGCCTTCGACGAGTTTGACCTCACCGGCCTCTCGGCGGGCGAGGACGAAGAGCCTTGCCAGGAGGCGGTCAGGGCCTCGGTCCTCCCCATCCCGGTGAATCATTATAACTTCGGGCTCGGCCAGAGGCGTCTGGACGAGACTGGCGAGCCCCTCGTCACCTGGAAGCCGGAGACCAACAGGGTGGACATCTCTTCTATCCTCCCCTCCTGGGTGGAGAAGGAGACCGTCAGTGGTCACGCCTTCGACTTCTCGTTTGCACTTTATGGTCGCGAAGATGCGGGGTCTTATAAGGATGAGACCGCGAGGACCCTCGCTTACGAGAGCGCGAGGTCCCAGCTGCGTTCTGCCGAGCTCGCCCATATGACGGGGAGGCGTTGCTTACAGCTCGAGCTTCAGAATGTGGAGCTCGTGGGGTCCTACCAGGGAGTTCTTGCCGAGAACGCGCAGCTGAAGGAGAAGCTGCTTGCCGCGGAGGGCAGGGTGGTGAGTCATCTAGACCTACTTCCTCCTTTCCCTTGGTCTTTTCTCCTCTCTAACGGAACTTGTTCGCTGGATGTCGGGGCTGCCGGGAGGTCCAATGCTCGCATCAAGAATTTGGAGGGCGAGGTGGCCGGGCTGAAGGCCCTAAATAGCGACCTCACTCGCGCCGCTGTTCCCCCTTCGCCTCACCGTTTAAAAGAAGACCGGCGAGCGCGAGATGAAGAGATCCGCGTGGGATCTATAGAGTCGGCTCGCTACATTTTTTCGGTGGCGAAGGCGATCGGCCTTTTGGCGGATAATGCGGCCGACATGACTCTAGAAGACATCGTCCCGGAGCTCTTCCTCCCTCTTCCGCCAGTGAAGGACAGTGACGACGAAGAAGGGTCTGCGGGCGGTTCCTGAATCTCGCCGCTATTCCCCCTTTTATGTTGTAATTTTTGATCGGCGAGATCGCCGGAGATTGTAACAACTAATGAAATGTAGAATGCAGATTTTGTTTTGTTCACTGCGCTTTCCCTTTCTCGTTTTGTTACTTTCACTTGTCGAACGTCTCGCCCTTGCTTATCTCGTTATCCGCTTTCGCGGAGGTTATTCTCGCGGTGGTTCTTCTCGCGCCGTACGTTATTGGGTAGGTGCACGTAGGACGCTTTGGCTGCTCGGGCCTTTCGCCATTTGCCCTAGGCTTATCACGCCTTTTGATATGCGTATTTTCTTTAGGTTTCGCGGGGCATTTTTCCTTTTGGCGAGAACTCGGCTCTTACCCGGTGCCGGCAAACTTTCTGCCGAGGACCGAGTGTTTGGGACCGTATAGGGTTGATCCTCGCCACTCGCGTGGTGTGAAAATTCTCCTTGCCGAGCGAGCAGACCCGCCGAGCGAGAAGGAGTTTGCCAGCCTAAAGACCTGTCATCCTTCCGGCCTCTCCAGAGATCAACCTGAACCCCCCGCCTAGGTGAGACCCCGAGAGCGGAATCGATCTGGGGCATTCCAGCACCAACATATCCAACCTTGCCAGCCTCTCCAGAGATCAACCTGAACCCCCCGTCTAGTGAGAGCCCGGGAGCGGAATCGATCTGGGGCATTCCAGCACCAACATATCCAACCTTGCCAGCCTCTCCAGAGATCAACCTGAACCCCCCGTCTAGTGAGAGCCCGGGAGTGGAATTGATCTGGGGCATTCCAGCACCAACATATCCAACCTTGCCAGCCTCTCCAGAGATCAACCTGAACCCCCCGTCTAGTGAGAGCCCGGGAGCGGAATCGATCTGGGGCATTCCAGCACCAACATATCCAACCTTGCCAGCCTCTCCAGAGATCAACCTGAACCCCCCGTCTAGTGAGAGCCCGGGAGCGGAATCGATCTGGGGCATTCCAGCACCAACATATCCAACCTTGCCAGCCTCTCCAGAGATCAACCTGAACCCCCCGTCTAGTGAGAGCCCGGGAGCGGAATCGATCTGGGGCATTCCAGCACCAACATATCCAACCTTGCCAGCCTCTCCAGAGATCAACCTGAACCCCCCGTCTAGTGAGAGCCCGGGAGCGGAATCGATCTGGGGCATTCCAGCACCAACATATCCAACCTTGCCAGCCTCTCCAGAGATCAACCTGAACCCCCCATCTAGTGAGAGCCCGGGAGCGGAATCGATCTGGGGCATTCCAGCACCAACATATCCAACCTTGCCAGCCTCTCCAGAGATCAACCTGAACCCCCCGTCTAGTGAGAGCCCGGGAGCGGAATCGATCTGGGGCATTCCAGCACCAACATATGTTACCTCGGCACAGCAGCAGTTAAAAGCATAACAAATGAAAGTAAGACATTGATTAAACAACATAATAAAGCTTTCAAGGGTAGAATCGTTTCAAATCATCCCCACTCCGAGCTCGATCGAGAGGTACCCCTTCCACATCCTGGAGATGATACCCCCCCCCCCCCGACTTGAGCACCTCGCTTATGATATATGGGCCCTCCCAGTTGGGGTTAAGCTTACCCACCGCGGCCCCTCTGCCAGCCGCATCGACCTTCTTCAGGACTAGGTCCCCTTTCTGGAAGTGCTTGACCCGGATGTGTTTGTCAAAATATCGAGCCATCCGTCGTTTGACCTCTTCCTGTCTGATGGTAGCCAAGTCTCGGAGTTCTTCCACCAGGTCCAAGGACAGCCTATGCTCTGCATTGTTACCTTCCAGCCACTCTTCATCCCCCTCGCTCGCGGCGATTACCCGGGGGGTCTTCACCTCAAACTCTATGGGGAGAACGGCCTCGGACCCGTGAGAGAGCTTGAATGGAGTCTCCCCGGTGGCGGTATTCGGAGTAGTCCTCATGGCCCAGAGGACGGAGGGTAGTTGTTCCACCCAACTTCCTCGTAGATTTTCCACTTTCTTTTTTAGCAGGTTGACGATTATCTTGTTCGCCGCCTCCACCTGCCCATTGCTCCTCGGGTGGTGGACCGAAGCGAACCTGAGGTCAATGCCGAGCTGAGTACAAAAGCCGACAAACTCTTCACTCGCAAACTGCGGCCCATTGTCCGTCACTATAGCTAGAGGGAGTCCATGCCTGCAAATTATTTCTCCCCACACAAAATTCCTTACAACCTGAGAGGTTACCTTAGCAAGTGCTTTCACCTCTACCCACTTGGAGAAGTAGTCGATCATGACTAGCAGGAACTTCCTCTGGCCGCTGGCTTGGGGAAAGGGGCCGACCAGGTCCAACCCCCATATGGCGAAGGGCCAGGGGGCCGTGATGGTCCGGAGCCTTTGAGCGGGGAGGAGTTGGAGCGGAGCGTAGAGCTGGCACTTCGGACACTTTCTTGCGAACTCTGCCGCATCCTTGGTGAGAGTGGGCCAGAAGTAGCCTTGCCTCAACACCCTCCCTTCCAGGGTCCGACTCCCGGAGTGACTGCCGCACTCCCCGGAGTGGATTTCTTCCAGCACTCTCGGGACCTCCTCCTCGGAGACACAATGGGCCAGGAGTCCCGAGAGGGTCTTTCTATATAGCCCCCCTGCATGCAAAGAGTAATAGGCGAACTTATACCTGAAGCGTCTCTTCTCCACATCCTCTCCAGGGAACTGCCCGGAGGATAGGAAGGTGATGAACGGATCCATCCATGAGGCTTGTTGATCCACTTCCATCAATTCTCCTTCCTCGATGGAGGGCCGGAAGAGTTCCGAAGTAGTCCCCCCCTCTCGGGGACCGAACTTGGCTAGGAGGTCCGCCTGGGTGTTCTCCTCCCTCGGCACGTGCTTGATTGAGAAGGTGTGGAACTGCCCGATGATCCCCTTAACCTTTTCCAGGTATAGTAGGAGGGTTGGGTCATTTGCTTCAAACTCTCCTTTGATCTGGCATGCTACCACCATGGAGTCCATGGAGACCTCCACGTCCTGCACACCCAGTTCTCAGGCCAGCCGAAGGCCCGCTATCACTGCTTCGTACTCAGCCTGGTTGTTGGTGATCGGGAAATGGATGTTTAAGGCTTGCTCAATCTGAGTCCCCTGAGGACTCACCAGGACTATTCTCCCTCCATAGGAGTATTTTCCCAACGCTCCGTCCACCAACATCTTCCATGCTTCTGAGGGAGGTGGCTCGTGCTCCCCCACTTCGGCCGCATACTCGGCCATGAAGTCTGCCACCGCTTGAGCCCTGATGGATGTCCTAGGGTACGAACGTGATATTGAATTCGCTTAACTCCACGGACCACTTTGCCAACCTTCCTGAGTGCTCCACCCCTTCCATGATTTTGCGGAGAAGGTGGTCCGTCACTATGTTAATTGAATGGGCTTGAAAGTAAGGCCGGAGCCTCCAGGCTGCCCCACTAATGCGAAGGCCAACTTTTCCAAAATCGGGTATCGGAGCTCTGCCTTCTTCAGCACTCGACTGACGTAGTAGATAGGGAACTGTTTCTTCCCTTCCTCCCGGATTAACACGGAGCTTACTGCTTTGGACCCTACCCCCAGGTACAGGGAGAGGTCTTCTCCTGGCCTTGGTCCCTGGAGCAGAGGGGTTTGGGTGAGCTGTTCTTTCAGAGCCTAGAAGGCCTTCTCGCACTCCGGGGTCCATTCAAACTTCTTGTTTCCCCGCAGTACTTTGAAAAAAGGTGCACACTTTTCCCCCGCCTTGGAGAGGAATCTGCTGAGCCCAGCCAATTTCCCTATGAGGCTCTGAACCTCCTTCGGATTTCTTGGCGACCCCAACCTCCATCACCGCTTTAACTTTGTCAGGGTTGGGTTCCACTCCTGTGGGGGTGAGCAAATGGCCCAGGAACTTCCCTCGGCTCGCCCCGAAGACACATTTCAGGGGATTGAGTTTCATCTTGTACCGCCGCAGGGTCCCGAATGTCTCTTCGAGGTCTCGGAGGTGAGTCCCAAGATCTCGACTTTTCACCATGAGGTCATCAACATAGACTTCTAAATTTCTTCCTTTCTGCTCGCGGAAGACCCTATCCATCATCCTTTGGTACATAGCCCCTGCGTTCTTGAGTCCGAAGGGCATCATCTTATAACAATAACATACATCCCCCGTGATGAAGGAAACATCCTTGATGTCCGGGGGATGCATGCGGATTTGGTGGTAACCTGAAAAAGCATCTAAGAAAGACATTACAGAAAAACCAATGGCTGAGTCAACCAGCACGTCGATTCTGGGCAGGGGGTAGCAATCTTTCGGGCATGATTTATTAAGAAGCGAAAAGTCGATACACATACGCCACTTACCTCCTCCCTTCTTTACCATAACGACGTTGGAGACCCAGCCTGGATACTGGATCTCCGATACAAACCCGGCCTGCAGGAGTTTGCCCACCTCATCGCGGATGGGCCCTTCTAGCTTGTCTGCGACGACCCTCCTCTTCTGACGGACGGGGCGGGCGCCGGGGTCGAGGTTGAGGCGATGGCACGCCACATCCGCGTCGATCCCGGGCATTTCCACGACGCTCCAAGCGAAGACGTCCACGTTCTTTTGTACGCAAGCCAGAATCTCCGCCTGATCTTCTGGGCCGAGTTCTCCGCTAACCCGGACTTTTTCAACCACCCCTAGCCGGGTGGTGACCTCGAGCTCTACTACCTCGTCCACAGCCTCCAACCGGGACTGCTCTCCCCAAGCCCTTTCCTCTTCGGCACAAGTGGGAGCCTGGGTTTCTTCCTCGACTTCCTTCTCTACCATCATCAGTTCTTCCGCCCTTCCCTCCTGGGCCTTCTCTTCTTCTTCCTTTCCTTCAGCCCGGGGTACCTCAGCTACCCCTTCCTGGGCATGGACTTCATCTCCCTCCCTCTTCTTCTCGGCTACCTCCATGCTTCCGGCTTCGGCCGCCTCCTCCATCATCCTATCCCACTCCTCAGCTTCTCCCATCCAGGAGATGGTGTTGACAGCCATTACGTAGCACTGTCTTGCCACCTTGGGATCCCCCCTGATCCGCACCTGGACCCCTCCGTCATTGAACTTGAGGCACTGATGAAAAGTGGAAGGGACACAGCGGAACGCGCTGATGAGTGGTCGTCCGAAGATGGCGCTGTAACTGCTCGGGGCGTCCACTATGACAAAACGACAATTCCGGGACTGCCCACCCAGGGTCACATGAAGCCCTACTCCTCCTTCTACTTCCTTCCTCTCCCCCGAAAATCCGAACAGAGGGCCATCTGAGGCCAACACCCTTCTGGGTTCCACCTCCATCTTGTCGAACGCCTTCTTGAAGATGACATTGACCGAACTCCCATTGTCCACTAAGATTCGGGAGACGGTGAAGTTCTCGATCGCCGTCTGGATGACCAGCGCGTCGCAGAACGGGTCCTCGTAGCTCGGCATGTCCTTCTGGGTGAAAATAATTTTTTCGGCCGGGGGTGGAGCGGTGGATGTTGACGCTACGCTCCGGCGGTAGATGGTATGGAGACTAGCCTTGCGGGTTGCCTCCACCCCTACCCCCCCATGGATCACTCCGATCCCTCCTCTATTCCCCAGATCTGCTCTATCCTCACACCTTTCCTCCTCCTCCTCTCGAGGTTCCACCTCCACGATCCTTAATGGCTGCTGTTGTGGTGGCGCGGGTGCTCTGCCCCTCTTCACCTCTAGGAACTCCGGACAGGTGTCCGTTGAGTGGCCTTCCACATCATGGAAAATGCAATATGGCATCGCCACTTCCCTTGCCTCGACCTCTGCCACCCTATTCCTTCTTCTCCTAGCGGCCGCCATTTCCGCTTCTCCTCCCCTTCCCCTTCCTCTTCCTCTTCCTCGTCCAATCGCCATGGCCTGCTGGGGAGTGGGAGGCATTTGCATCGGACCTTGCCTCCACCCTAACTGGGGGGGCCTCCATTGACCTCCGACATGGTTACCTCTTCCTGGGCCATAACCTCTTCCCTACCCTTGCACTCCTCCCCCTTGCGGCCTCCATTCCCCCTCCGGGGCCCGGGGTTCTTCCCTTCTCCTGACCTCCTGCTGCCTCACCTTCGGCTCACTGAGCTTTGCTAGCCTCCTGGTGAGCTCCGGATTGGCTTCCTCACTTGCGACTTCCTCCGACACCCTCTCCATCAGCCCTTCAAAGGAGACGGGGGCTTTTCTCTTCAACGCCATCTTAAAGAAACTCTCTCTCAACCCGACTGTGAAGGCGAGTTGGAGTGCAAATCCAGGCATCTCCTGAGTGAGCTGTACTTCCTCCTGGAACCGATCGGCATACTGAGCCAGCGACTCCCTGGGTCCCTGTTTTACTGTGAAGAGGGAATCATCATCCTTCTTCCTCTTCTTTGAGGTCGAGAACCTCAGCAAGAAACTCCGGCGCAAATCTTCGAACGAATAGATTGACCCTGCAGGGAGATGATGGAACCAGTCCCTGGCCTTTTCCTTGAGGGTGACGGCAAAGAGCCGACACTTGAAGGCATCTGACATCGGCCTGATGGAGACCGAGTCTTCGAAACTCTGCAGGTGTTGGACATGGTCATCTCGACCGTTGTAGTATACCCGGTCCCATTCTCCAAATCCCCCAGGGACGGGTGCGGAAAGCACCAGCTCGCAAAAGGGGCTCCCCCCACCTGTCGCTCTTCTCGCCTCCACTCGTCCCCCAAGCTCGCTCGCCAAACTTGAGCTCGCCGGGACTGTGCTCGCGAGGGCGGTGCTCGCCTGAAACACCCCGACAGTCGCCGCTTCCTCTTGGCGTGCACTCGCCAGTGACGAGCTCGCCGGGATGGAGCTCGCCAGCGCTGAGCTCACCGGCACGGAGCTCGCCGGACTGGCGAACAGCACCCGCCCTTCCTGGCTCTGGCCTAAGCCGATGGCAACTTCTTTTCCAGCCCTTCCTCCTGGTGCCCTCTCGCCGACTGTTGTTGGGGGAGTGGTCGCCTGAGGTGCCGGGGTCGCGAACTCACTTCGCAGAGCTGTGACCGTGAACCCCAAGGTGTCGAGCACCTCCTTTCTGAAATCCGCGAGCATCCTAGCCATCGCTTCCTGAGGGGTCTCGCCGTACTCCTCGCCCTGCTCCTCATCTCCCGCCATAACCCTTCTCTGGAACTTTCTTGAACCAGCCACACTCCACGCTCACCGCACCAAAATGTTGAAACTGATTTCTCGGTCTCCTGTGGAGCTCGGGGCCCTCATCGAAATGAGGGGCGGCTAGTCCTTACTGATCCCTTAAGGAGGGCGGACGGAAGATTAAGAATTCGACTAGGACCTTAGTCACAGCAAGGAGGTCCCTCCACTAACCCGGAAGATCGTTGAGCGCTTCCCCTCCCAAGCCAAAGCTGAGACTTGGGCACCTTGGAGAGCTCTGGAAATGCTAACCAAAGAAAGCCTAAGGAGAGGGAAGCTGCAGTGTCCTCTCCTAAGGTGCCCTTGAGGTCCTATTTATAGATTTTCTGATCTAGCCTGCAAATAGCAGGATTCCGCCTCTAGATTTCACTATCTGCACCCCAAATGGGTCTGCTAACAGCCACGCTCCGCTGTTTGGAGAGGCTAAGGGCAGACCACCAAGGGTAAAATGGTAAGTTGACCCTAATGATTTATGGGTACGGGGTTGCGAGAGCCCTACTATTGGAGTTCTCGCCGGCCTTCTCGCGGATCTTGCCCGCGGAAGGAGCTCTCGCGAAAACTGCCCGCGGCATTTCCTTCGGAGGGTCGTTTTGCGAGAACCCTGCTGAAGGAGCTCTCACGAGGACGAGGGTCTGCTGACGAGGTTCCCGCGAGGACCGCGTTGGCCCACTCTGGTGGTCTGCCGGGGTCTCATTGGCTGGGAGTCGATCTCGGCGAGGCCCAGATCTCGTCACTCCCGTCTCGCTCGATTTCCTTGCCTGGCGAATATCGGGGTTGTACATGCTTACCCCCAATAACAAGGAGCACAAATGCACACTGAATTGGGCCTAAGAGTGCACCTAGCAAGGAATAACAAATATGATCGAAAACATGCCTAAAGTGTAGTGCATCGACTAGAAATACGGTCCAGATGAGTCCATAAATGTGTATATAAATGGGACTCATCAATCACTACCAAAAATAACGAGTTGATCCCAACCCGTACTGTTACGGGTTGGCGAGTATGCATCGATTACAGGAAATTAAATGATGATACCCACAAGGATCACTTTTCGCTGCCCTTTATTGACCAAATCTTAGAACGCTTATCCGATCATTCACACTACTATTTTCTCGATGGTCTTTCGAGATATTTTCAAATCCCAATTGCACCCAAAGACCAAGAGAAAACAACTTTCACCTGTCCTTTTGGCAACTTCGCATTTCGAAGAATGTTGTTTGGTCTTTGCAACGCGCCGGCTATATTTCAAAGATGTAAGCTGACAATTTTTAATGAATTAGTAGAGGACATCATGGAAGTATTTATGGATGATTTTTCAGTCTTTGGCGATTCCTTTACTAATTGTCTAAACATTCTTGATCGTGTTCTTCAATGCTGCGAAGACACGAATTTGGCACTCAACTGGGAGAAGTGTCACTTTATGGTCCAAGAGGGATTAGTCCTCAGACATAAAGTCTCAAGTAAAGGGATCGAGATCGATATGGCCAAGATCGAAGTCATAGAAAAACTTCCTCCCCCAACCAATGTTAAATCTATTAGAAGTTTTCTAGGACACGTGGGCTTCTATAAGCGGTTCATTCGTGATTTTTCAAAAACTATAAAATCGTTAACGCAATTATTAGAAAAAGATTCTGCATTTAATTTTGATGAAGAGTGTTTAAAAGCGTTTAATAAAATTAAAAATGAACTTATCAACTCGCCTATCCTAATTGCACCAGATTGGTCTCTTCCGTTCGAAATTATGTGTGATGCTAGCGATTTTGATGTAGGTGCAGTTTTAGGGCAAAGGTTGAACAAATATTTTCACCTGATTTATTACGCAAGCAAAATGCTAACATCCACGCAAACAAATTATACAACTATGGAAAAAGAATTTTTGGCGATAATTTTTGCGTTTGATAAATTTTGATCATATATAACGCTTTCGAAAGTTATTGTCTTTACAGATCACACCGCTCTCTGGTATTTACTAAATAAAGGAGATGCAAAGCCTCGACTGCTAAGGTGGATCCTCCTACTACATGAATTTGATTTGGAGATCCAGGATAAAAGGGGAGCGGAGAATGTTGCGGCTGACCACCTCTCACGGTTGGAGAATCCGGCTGCAGGAGCACTAGTGGAGGCCGAAATTGACGTTAAATTCCCTGAAGAGCGCCTCCTTGCCATCGAAAAGGTAATAACTTATTCCACCCCTTGGTACGCGGATTTTGCCAACTATCTAGTGGACCGGGTCCTACCAAAAGATTTCTCAAGTCAATAAAAGAAGAAATTCTTTTTAGACTTGAAAAATTATTTTTGGGAGGACCCCTTTTTATTTCATGTCTGTGAGGACCAAGTGGTAAGAAGGTGTATTTTGGGCGAGGAAGGCGTCCAAATTTTGCGACACTGCCACGAAGGACCAACCTGTGATCACTATCAAGCAAATCAGACCACAAGGAAGGTGCTAGAGGCGGGCTTCTATTCGCCCACATTATTCAAAGACGCCCACAATTTTGTGAGTAATTGTGATCGGTGCCAACAGTCAGGTAACATTTCTAACTGAAACGAAATTCATCAAAATATATTTTTAGAATGCGAAATATTTGATTTATGGGGAATAGATTTCGTAGGACGGCTACCTTCTTCTTTTAACAATAAATATATTCTTGTTGCGGTCGACTACGTGTCGAGGTGGGCGGAAGCACAAGCCCTTCCCACCAACAACGCGTGAGTCGTAGTAAAATTTTAAAAAAATTCTCACTACTAGAAAATTGACTTTTAGCCACGCTCGTATTGCCCACGGCCATTTGACGTGGCAAACAATCAAATTATCGTGGCTAAAAGTCTAAAATCGTGGCTAAAAGTCATAGAAAGGGGGTATTTGCCACAGAAAGAGCATGGCAAATACTGTTTTGCCACGCTCGTATTGTTCACGCCCATTTGCCACGGCAGTCGGTGGCTAAAAGTCTTTTGCCACGATTTTGGACTTTTAGCCACGGTAATTTGCCCTGGCTAAAAGTCAACTTTCTAGTAGTGTCTTTTCATGATTTGGCTCACCACGCGCACTTATTATTGATAGGGGCACACATTTTTGTAACAACCAATTGGCTAAAATTTTAGCAAAGTATGGCGTTACGCACAAGCTCTCCACTGCCTATCACCCACAAGCAAATGACCAAGTGGAGGTGGTGAATCGTGAATTAAAAAGAATTCTATAAAATTGTGTCCGTTAATAGGAAGGATTGATCGCTAAAATTAGACGACATGCTATGGACATATCGGACAGCATACAAAACCGCCATTGGATGTACACCGTACCGATTAGTATATGGAAAAACGTGTACCGGTGGAATTAGAACATCGCGCATTTTGGGCGCTTAAAACTTTGAATACAGATATAAACTTAGCCTCCGAACAACGTAAATTCCAATTAAATGAATTAGACGATTGGCGTGCAAATGCCTACGAAAATAGTAAATTTTATAAGGAACGCACTAAGTTTTATCATGATAAAAAAATCAAAATTCCAAAATCTTTTTCACCGGGAGATTTAGTCCTTCTATATAACTCTAGGCTTTGACTTTTTACGGGCAAGTTAAAATCCCGATGGTCCGGCCCTTTTATTGTAAAAGAGGTTTGGCCATATGGAACGGTGTTAATAGAGCACCCAGAGAAAGGCTTTTTTAAGGTTAACAACCACCGGCTAAAATTGTATCACCCCGGCGACCCGGCGTCCGGACAAATTGAAATGTTTAATTTCTTTAATTTAAAAAAAACAATAATTGCCACTTAGTCAAGCTACACGACGGTAAACAAAGCGCTTTTGGGAGGCACCCCAACGTTATCCTTTTTTCTTATTTTTTGCTTTGTTTGTTTTAACTTCTTTTTCAGGTTTTTTGTTCCGGCAACCCAATCTACCAACCAGGGAAGCCCTCTTCTCCCCTCCTTTCATTCACTGCATTTTTTATTATCTTGATGATACTTCATACTTAGTTTTAAACATTGGGGACAATGTTTAACTTTAAGTATGGGTGTGTAGTGTAATTTTCTATACTTTCTTTTCAATTTATAAAAAGAAAAAAAATATAAAAATCATAAAAAAAAACATAATTTCTTGGAAAGGGAGGTTTGGGCTTGTCATCCCATCGCACCTCCTAGTTCCTTGTGAACCCTTCACCGGGTAGACCTTGGGAAGTCCAAGAATAAATAAATAAATATATATATCCCCTTTACTTTGTGTTTTTATTATCCTCTAGAAATCAAGTTTGAGAAATAGATATAAGCACTGTTATGTTTTTAATCTAGCTTTTTTTTATCAGAATTTGTTAGATTTAAATTTGAAGTAATTTAGTTTTAAGAAACACCTTATGTTTTTAATTTAATTAGAAATCTTATTTAGCACTACTTCTCTTTTTGATTTTAAATGGCTCCACTTTATAATAAATTGGCTAAACAACCATGGATTTTTATTATATTATCTTCTAACTTTCAGATCTTAGGAAATTTCATTCCTCTAAAAAGTTGCTCTCAAAATAGTTTAATTCAAAAACTAGAAATATTTCTTTATCACTCACCCTCTTTGTTGGGAAAAAAAGTAGAAAAAGATCATATGTCATGGGAATAAGAGGATAAAATTCATTATCCCCTAAACATATGCACCCAAAATCGTTTAAAGGAATATATGTCATGAAGTAAGAGGATAAAATTCATTACTTCTAAACATATACATTTTGGGTTTTTGATTGAAGAGAAATTTTAAAAGATTATATGATATGGAAAATAAGAGGATAAAATTCATTATTTTCCTAAACATATACAAATTCATACTCAAATAAGGTGAGAGGATAAAATTCATCACCTCTATTTTAGTATCTCTTCATTTTGCCAGTTTATGTAAAACACATCCCTAACCAATTTCATTGGTTCTAGTTCTAAATAAAATTATTTAGAGAGCAATATTTTAGTAGGTGTCTTCTCCTTAAGCTTCTTTTTTGTTAGAGTTTCTATAATTTCAATCTAACTTTGTATGATAATTTCTATAAATTTGTTTGCTAAATAGTTATCTTGAGAAGTATTTTAGCTAATCATGTCTCTCTTTTTAAAGTTAACACCATAATTTGAGACTTAATTCTTGAATTTCTCGAATTTATCTTTGACTTACTCTTGATCTAATAAAATTTTAGTTAGTTAAAAATTATATTAATGTCTTGTAGTTTATCTCTCATTCTTTTGCTTTGGAATAGCAAAAACTCAAGTATGAGGGTATTTGATGTGTAGTTTATATACTCATCATTTAGTATTATTTTATTATATTTTTAATATGAAATTATATAATTTATATGAATTATCTCATGTAAATCGTTCCTTTTTCAATTTCATGAACTAACTTAAGTTTATTTTATATTTTTCAGGTTTTCTGGACACTTTGAGCCAAATTTGCAAGTACACACCCAAGGTCACGGGCGTGACCAAGGGCATGACAGCCTAAGATGTATTCCAGACCCGCTGTCGCCAACCCAGGGACATTCCGTGAAGATTCGCCAATTACACGGCCTAGGTCACGGGCATGACCAAGGGAGTGACCCAGGTCACGACCATGACCCACCTCCCGTAGCCAGAATCAGCCTGCCACATCAATTAAAATTACACGCCCTAGGTCACGGGCGTGACCAGGGCGTGACATCAGTCACAGGCGTGAACCATCCTGCGCTCCTTCCCGCTGAAGCTTCCCGCCAGCAGCCAGATATAAAGATTGCACGCCCTAGGTCACGGGCGTGATCTATGGCGTGATACGCACCTAATGCCCGCATTGAAGACGGAAGGCATCCATCCCGCACCAGCATTGATCACGCCCCTTACACGCCCTTGGTCACGGGCGTGACCAAGGGCGTGTAACATCAACTTTTCGTCTATTTAAAGGGAGCTCTTCAAGAACTTCAGGGACGAATTTTTTGGAGTTTAATTCTTTATTTCATGTACTGTTTCATGTTTTAGTATTCCTTGTAAGTCCACTTCTTATTTGCACTTATAATTCTCAATTTTGTACATTGTAATTTCCTTTGCAAAAATCAATAAAATAATTCTCATTCTCTTCCTCTTTCATCATGTATTCTTTTATCTTTCTTGATTCCTTAATCCAAATGAGTAGCTAAATTTTTATTAGTACTCGGTCGAGATGATCCAAGGAATAATATAAGCTATGAAGTAAATTAGAGTTTCTTTTTCTCTTCATCGGAAATGCTTAAGATTTATTCTTGATTTATTTCAGATGATATTATATCTGCGATATATAATTCTCATGCATATTTTTGTATTTAATTTAGCCGAGCGGTTCATAATACGAATTGATCATTCAATGATAAAGAGAGTTGCATGCAACCCTCGAGAGAGGATGACATAAATCTCCCGGATTAGAGTCAAATCTAATAGAGGGGTTCACTACGATAAAGAGAGTTTTAGGTGTCTTGATTCTAGAGCGAAAGTTTGATTGATCAACCTAAACTCAGTTGAATGCATCCTCGGCAGAGGTGCGTTTAGAATTCGGGAACCTCCACGGTCAAGCAGTTTTCTTAAGAGAATTAGAACTATAGTTTTCTTCTATTTTATTTCCAAGGTGATTCAAGATCAAGTGCTAGCTTTCTAAATCGTTGCTTTAATCACTATTCTAATTCACCACACTTTTTCTTATAAACAAACCAATCCCAAGTTTTAATTGATAAAATAATAGAGATTTTCCAAAGTAAGAATATTCAACCACCCCGAGTCTAATACGACCTTGGTTTTTATAAACCTATACTTCTTTAGATGTGGTACACTTGCCATTGTCGTTTGCGGATATAGTTTGCACGCATTAGTAGCAACCAATAACACCTAAATATCTTGAGAAAGGGAGGTTTGGGATGTCACCCCATCATATCTCCTAGTACCGGTGCGAACCCTTCACAGGGTAGACCTCGGGAAGTCCAAGATCCACTTTAAATTGCTAAGTCCAACTTAAGTCTCACACAAAAGATCAAAAGTAATTATAGACTCATGCATTCTCACGCAATAACTAAAAAGAAAATTATCATATATCTTAAAAGATGAATCTCTCTGCATCACCATCATCAAAATTGAACTAAAAAACACTAACACTTGGCGCTAAAAATAACGCCCCGTGTTAGCATTTCTCTCTGAACTTAACAACTCTTTCTGCCTATTCATTTATTCACTTATATATATCTGTGTTTATATCTTAATTACTTTTTCATTATTAGAAAAATCAAAAACAAATATAAAACTATTTTAAAACTACAAAAAATATACTTAAATAGCCTTCTAATCCTCTCCAAATTCTCTGAAATTTCTACACTGAGAAGGTCTATATACATACTCCCTATTCCAATGAAATTTTTTTTCAAAAAACTTAAGAACAGTGTCCTATTTGGGCGTTGAGTTGTTAATGCCAGGCGTTAGCTATTTTGTCCAACTTGAAATTCAATTTTTTTAACCTATTTCAAGTATTTTTTGCATTTTCTTAGTTTATTTTCTCTGCTTTAAAACTCTTTTGGAATTAATTTGTTAATTTTATTCCAAAATACAAAAAAAAAATTTTAAATAATTCAGAATGATCAAAAATATGCATTTGTCATTTGTTTTGTTTTAAATATTTACAAAATTATGGTTTGACTATATGACTTCACAAGAGCAAACATCTTAGTTATTTTGTTTCAAATGGTCAAAGTTGATTTGGCATACACTTAAAGATTGTCTTCAATGTCTAATTTTAATTTCAAATTTCTTAACCATTATTTTATCTTGTCATGTCTTGACCTTAATCTGATTATTTGCAAAGAAATTGTCTATAAAAAATTATGTATGATTGTCTAGCATGCCTCTAAGTATGAGTAATGTTTTATGTTAATCAATGATTCATTCACTCACTATTTTGGTAATCTACATGTGCTCATAATCTTAGTCTTTCATGATTGTGTAGTGTAATAGTTTTAACATATTAAGATGTATGTCTAAATTTCTTACACCATCATTCAAACAATAAATTTCTTGCACACATAGATGTGTTATTTCAAAATTATAAGGGTTTGCAACAACAAGTGAATTCGGAGACCTTTGGCCTAAAATTACAAAAATATGAAATAAAATGCCAAAGATAACTCCACGAAGCAATACTCACCCTCCTGATAAGTCTTAATGAGCATTGTGAGGTTGAGCACCTTGGAAAAAACTGTAAAGTGTCTTGTGCAAACACATTCTTTTTTTTATTACTTCTATTTGTACACCGGATCACTAAAAATAAAAATTAATAAAAGTGCTTATGTGATCCCCCAAGCAATACTTTGCTCTCTGATAAGTCTTAATGATCATTGTGTGGGCAAAGCATCTTGGTAGTTGTACTCCTTTTATGTGCTTTGAAATTTTATTCTAACATTGATATGTGAAAATAATTATAAGATTACAATCTTAATATTGTTGTTACTATTTCATTACATATGTCATGTGTTTTGATTATTTCACTTGTATACTTTTATCAAAACATCTTATGCACACATCATTATTTTTCATAAAGCTTTTACTCATGAGAATTAGATCCTAATGCAAAATTACATAATTCTCTAAAAATGTAAGTAAAAGCACTAGATTGCAATGCAAGATTTTTACAATGTTTTCTTTACTTGAAATGTGAATTCGTTACATTGTGGTTCTTATCTTTTTGAATATGTTAAATCATGCTTGTCTATTAGTTATGAAAATTTTCAAGGTTAAAGCTCAAATGTGAAGAGTCTAGACATATTGTCAGAATGGTCAAACTATAACAAAAATACTACTCTTAATTGTTTTGTTTTTGTTTTCCGCATTTTTATTTTGATCATGTATTTCTTTTACCATGCCCTATCATGATAATTTTTATAGATTTTTTTCTTCACTTGTGCTTGTCAAACTATATTGCATTTCTTTCATAAGTAGTATCCTTTTTCAAATTACTTTGAAAAGCAAGTGGTAGAATTCCTTTGGTAAAAACATGGAATGTTGTTCCTTCACGCTTATCATACCCATTCTCCGTTGTTCTACACTCTCCCTTAGCTCGATCACGAATTACTTTATGTCTAATCAAAACTCTTAATCCTCTCTCAGTTATGTCCCAACTTCTGTCTTCTCTCTTCTAGTTTTATTTCACTCCACCCACTTTTGCTAATAATAAAAGGGGGAGAATAAAATGATAAATCATTATGATTAAACAAGTAGGATTCACTAGATTAAGGGGGAGCATACATCTAGTCTATGGGTGCACACACTAAGGGAGAGCACTTATGTAGGGGGAGCAAAATTTAAATAATCAATAATTCTTATTAATGTCTTTATATTGCATATTGTCATATATCCTTCTAAAAACACATCTCACTTACATATGAATCTGATTTATCTCTATAGGATTTGTTATTATCAAAAGGGGGAGATTGTTGGAACATGGTTTACTACATCCCTTTTATTTGAGAATAACGAATCCTGCTTGTATTTGATCGTGGTTGCCATTGTGTTTTTATCATGCAAGCTTGAATAGATATGACACTAGGATGCTACATTATTGGCCTGGACCTGCCCATAAGATGAAAAGTGGAATGATGTCTAACGCCTGACGTTAGGACTTAACTCCGGCGTTGACTCCCATTCCCACCAAGACAAATGTGGCAAGGAGGGAAGTTGTCGTGATTGAAGGAGCACTTTAGGAATAATCTGACCTAACGACAACGTTAGCCTCAACGCCAGCGTTAGGGTTGCCTAAAATGAATGTTTCCTAAAGTGCGGTATCTCCTTCCTGTTTTGAAGATCTGATCCATCAAAACATTTATATACTGGGTCAACGCCAAGTGTTAGCCTTAACCCGGACGTTAGCTTCCAGTCCTATAAATAGGTGGATTTCGTCTTCTTCAAGAACCAATGCTAAGGAGCCCTATTCCAGCACTCTAAATTATTTGTGAGGGTCATATTTCCAGACCATAGGATCTCCCACTCAATTTCAAAAGGAGGAAACAAAGGAGGCTTGGATCAACACGCTAACTCAATGCGAAGAACGCACGCTTGAACTTCAACGATCTTCAGTGACTCTTCATCGTCTCCTTCAGATTACCTTATAGGGAGTTTTAATATTTGTCTTTTGTGTTTATCTTTCTAATCGGTTTGTGAATTCGCCTCTTGTTGGCGACTAGGTCTGGGTAGGACTTAGGGAGGAATTCGCCTCGTATTGGCGACTGGGTCTAGGGAGTAGATCTAGGGGTGCTCGAGGCCTTTCTGGGGATAGAAGGGCTAGAGCGGCTTGAGGCCGTATCTGGGGAGAGATCTGCTAAAGCCAACCGATTCTTAGTGAAAAGAGTCGGTATAGAAAACAAAAAGGAGTATTTCATATTTCGCCTTGGATTTCTAGCGTCATAGAAATCAGATTTTGTAACCAAATTTTATTAATAATAATCATGTCTTTTTCTATTTAATAAAATTGATTTACTACTCTTTGTTTTTTATTCACACTTATTCAAATAAAATATCAAAAGTTTTCTATAAAAATTTAAAGTTTTCTAAAACCCTTATTCACCCCCCCCCAAGGGCGCCTCAAGATCCAATAGAGATGTCGGTCAGAGCTCGAGAGGGGATCAGCCAGAGAGTAGTGGTGCTAAGAGCAGAGATTTTTGAGTAGTTTTCTGCAGATTTTAATGTACTGGTAGATGTCGTCGGCGACAGGCAAATGTCGTGGACGACAGTGAAAATTAATTTAGTGCCAGTTGTCTGTTTTGGAACTCATATTTAGAAGTTATCTTCAGTTATTTATTTATTTTGTATTAAACAATCAGTTAATGGAAATTTGATGACGTTTAATTATGGTTTAATTGTTTTGTGTGGATTTAGCAATTTCCATTTTAATTTTTTTTAATTTAAATTAATATGATCAATTTGATATGTCTAGGATTCCTAATTCTAGTCTTAGCATTGAAAAGTGGGAATCTGAAAGTGGTTTTGTGAATATATCAACAAGTTGTGAATCTGTGCCTATAAATGAAATTTTAATTTGATTTTGCTTTATGTGGTCTCTTAGAAATTGATGTTGAACATCGATGTGTTTAGACCTAGAATGATGTACTGGGTTGTTTGTTAAGTCAATAGCACTTTTGTTGTCACACCATAATTCTATAGTTTGATGATTAATATTATAGTCTTCTAAGGTTTGTTTCATCCAAAGGGCTTGTGCACAACAACTACCATGTGCAATGTACTCGGCCTCGATGGTTGAGAGGGCAACAGAATTTTGTTTCCTACTCGACCAAGAAATGAGTGAAGGGCCTAGAAAGTGACAAGTGCCACTAGTGGTTTTGCGATCTAATGAACACCCAGCATAATCAGAATCGGAATTGCCATGCAAAATAAAATTATCACTATGTGGATACCATAAACCTAGTTTAGAAGTTCCAATTAGATAACGAAAAATACGTTTAACCGCTTTTAAATGTGATTCTTTTGGATTAGCTTGAAATCTAGCACATAAACATACAGGAAACATAATGTCAGCTCTTGAAGCGGTTAAATATAACAATGATCCAATCATCCCTCTATATAAAGTTTGATCTATAGAAATTCCACTTTCATCCTTTCCAAACTTTAAAGAAACACTCATATGAGTACTAGCTTGTTTAAGATTGGCAAACCCAAATCTCATTAACACATCATGAATGTACTTAGATTTATTAATAAAAATGTCATCATGTTTTTGTGTAATTTGAAAACCTAAAAAATAAGTAAGTTCTCCTACCATGCTCATTTCAAATTCATTTTTCATCACCTGAACAACATCATTACATAACTCTTCATTAGTGGATCCAAAGATAATGTCATCAACATAAATTTGCAGAACAATTATATCATCATATATATACTTAATGAAGAGTGTACAATCAGCACTACCCATTTTAAAACCATTCTTTAATAAATAAAGCATTAATCTATCATACCATGCTTGGGGTGCTTATTTCAAACTATAAAGAGCTTTATATAACTTATAAACATGATTGGGATATTTATCATTAACAAAGCCAGGAAGTTGTTCTACATAAATTTCTTCCTTAATGTACCTGTTTAGAAATGCAGTTTTAACATCCATTTGTAATAATTTAAATCTTTTATAACTAGCAAATGCAATAAAAATCCTATTTGCTTCAAGGGGTGCTACGGGTGCAAAAGTTTCATCAAAATCTATTCCTTCAATTTGAGCATAACCTTTTGCTACAAGCCTAGCTTTGTTTCTAGTTATCCTAGATTCATTATCTAATTTATTTTTGAAAATCCATTTTACTCCCATAATAGGATGATCACTAGGTCTTTCTACAAGCTTCCAAACCTTATTTCGTTCACATTGATTAAGTTCTTCCGGCATAGCTAAAAACCAAGATTCATCATTTAAAGCGGTTGAAATATCATTTGGTTCTATGTTGGAAATAAAACAAAGATTTGAAAATAAATCATGTAGAGAAGCACATGTACTTACCCCTCTTGTAGGTTTTCCAATGACCAAGTCTTGTGGATGATCATTAGTGAATCTAAGCTCACTTGGTGGCACAAATTCCTCAATTTCTTCTTGTACTTCTTCCTCCTTTTCTTCTTTATAATTTCCAAGTACGTCTTCTTCATCATCGTTTCTTTTCAATGGGAGTTCTTCACCATCACCTGCAGATTTATTTTCCACTACACAAGGAACAAGTTCATCAAATTTAACATTAATTGTTTCTTCAACTACTTTAATCCATTTATTATAAACTCTATAAGCTTTACTAGTTGAAGAATAACCAATGAAAATACCATCGTCATATTTTTCATCAAATTTACCTAAAGTATCTTTTGTATTTAAAATAAAATATTTACACTCAAATACTTTGAAATAAGATACATTAGGTTTCTTCTGAAAATATAATTCATATGGAGTAAGTTTCAAAATAAGACGTAGCATGACACGATTTATAACATAACACGCAGTACTAACAGCATCGGCCCAAAATATCTTGGTAATTTAAATTCAGATAACATAGTGCGTGCTAGTTCTTGAAGTGTTCTATTTTTCCTTTCCACTACACCATTTTGATGTGGTGTGTGAGGAACAAAAAATTCATGCTTTATCCCAAATTCAGTACAATATGAAATAAATTTATCATTATCAAATTCACCAACATGATTTGATCATATACATTTAATTTTTAAATCGAATTCATTTTGAATGTGAGTGCATAGCTTAGTAAATTCAATATAAGCATCAAATTTGTATACTAGAAAAATAGTCCAACAAAAACGAGAATAGTCATCAATTAAGACAAAAGTACATTTTCTACCTCCTAGACTTTGAGTTGAAACTGAACCAAACAAATCCATGTGAATTAACTGCAAAGGCCTAGAAGTAGACATAATATTTTTTCTCTTAAATGATGATTTCGTAAATTTTCCTTTTTGACATGGCGTGCATAATGAAGAAAGTTTTCCATTTAATAGTGGTAAATCCTTAATCAATTTGCTTTTTGGAAAGTTTTACTACAAGTTTAGTGCTAGAATGTCCTAGTCGCATATGCCACAGTTCTAACTCATCATTCTTTGAAATGAAACATTTAAGTGATGAATGAGAAAGTTTATGGAAGGTAATCATATAAACATTATGAATTCTTGGTGCGGTAAAAATAACTTCATGATTTTTTGAATCTATTATTTTGCAAAGGTTTGACGATGACTCAAATAAAACATTCAAGCCCCTATCACATAATTGACTAATAGATATTAAATTGTGTTTCAAACCTTTAACAAATAAAACATTAGAGATCATGAAAGAATTGTTACCAACTTCACCAATTCTCATGATCATTCCTTTTCCATTGTTGCCAAACGTTACAACTCCTCCTTTCTTTGTCTCCAGGCTAAGAAACTTTGATTTATTTCTTGTCATGTGCTGTGGACAACCAGAGTCCAAATACCACATGTCTTATTTGTCCTTAGCCTGCCAGCATACCTAACAAGATGATGAGAGTAAAGATCTGGTTACCCAAGTAGTTCCTCCCATAGCATAGGTGGACGCCTTAGCTACCCAGAGTTGCTTAATATTGCATGATCCCTTCTTCCTGCAAGAGTCTGTGATGTGACCAAATCTATTACATTTGGCACATGCAACAAAGAGAGATGACACTCTTTTCAAAGTTTTCTGTGAACTATTACTGGAATAAGATGTTGTAGCAGTAGTATTATAAGCATTTTTATTATTAACCTTCCATTTATTGGATTTTCCACTATCGTCGGCGACAATGACTGTCGGATTCCGACAGCTTCCAGCAATGTATCCAAGTCCAAACTTAGCAGTTCCATGGAATTGGTTGGTTAATATCATATTCAGTGATTTCCAGCCCACTCCAAACTTATTTATAGTCAAATTTAAAATATGGACTTGAGCATTCGAAGGGGTGTTTTCTTTGGCTAACATAACACAACGATTTATAAACCCTTTCTTGCTATTATTCAATTGTGAATGAGAAGATTTCAAGGTTCTTTCTAAATCTCTCTTTTCTTTGATAAGAAAATCTACTTTAGGTTGGGATTTAGAAAGTTCTTGTTCTAATTCTTTAATTCTTATTAACGAGCGATTACACTCTTGACAAGCAATCTTCTCCTTCTCAAGAACTTTTAATTCATTTGTTAGTTTGCTATTTTCTTTTAAAAGAACTTTATTTTCAGATTTTAGACTATCAATATCTTTAAGACTCTTTTGAAAAAATTTACAAGTACGAAGAAATTCATCAAAAAGCTCATCATAAGTTGGGGGAGTTACCTCAGTGTCGCTCTGGACACTACAATCGTTCTCAGATGATGTGTTGCTTTTTCCCATTAAGCACATATTTTCTTATTCATGACCTTCAAAACTTGACTCACTTTCTCCTTCTGATGATGTGTCATCCCATGTTTCCGCCTTCAGAACTTTCTTTTTGTATCTCTTATTGTGTCTCTTCTCTTTTTGCTCTTTCAGAAACTTTGGGCACTTGCTCCTTATATGTCCAATCTTCTTACAATGATAACATTCTGGTGGTGGACGCTCATTATCTTCCTCAGTCTCACTCTTTACTTTTCCCTTCTAATATGCAAAATCCTTCTTGTTAACGTACTTCTTAAAAGTGTTTATCCTTTCTGGATTTCTCATAAACTTCTTAAATTTTCTCACAAACAAACTTTCTTCATCTTCTTCCTCATCTCCATCAGTCACACTCTCAACTTCTTTCTTGGACTTTAGTGCCAATGTCTTCTTACTTGGCTCCACACTGTACTCTTGTTGTTGGATTTTCAGCTCCACTTCATGTGTCTTCAAGTTTCCAATTAAACTCTCTAGTTGAAGTGTCTTAAGATCATGAGATTTTGAGATGGCGGTCACCTTCGAATTGAACTTCGGGGGAAGTGATCTTAAGATTTTTCTAACTAAATATCCATTGGAAAAGTTCTTTCCAAGGACTTTGGAGTTGTTGATGATCTTGGTAAATCTGGTGTACATCGTATCAATGTCTTCATCAACCTCCATTCTGAACTTTTCAAATTCTGACTCAAGTTGGAACAGTTTGGAGTCCTTCACCTGCGAGGTACCTTCATCAGTAACTTCTAATAAATTCTAAATTTCATACGCAGTTTCACATGCACATACTCTATTAAACTCTATTCAATCTAAAGCACAGAATAGAGCGTTCATTGCTTTTGTGTTATTCTTACATTTTAACTTATCATTATCATCTCATTTATCTTTGGGCTTATCCATTATTACACTACCAACGACTAATGTCGGTGGAGTATAACTGATCTCCACCATGTACCAGACTTCGATATCTAGAGCAATTAGAAAACAACGCATATGAGTTTTCCAATAGTTATAGTCTGTGCCCATGAATAATGGTGGTCGACTAATCCCTTGACCCTCGACAAATGCGTGATTGTTATGCACCATTACTCCCAGTGGTAAAACCATTTTGGAGCAACCTCACTCTGATACTAAGTGTTGGATCTTGCGGTGCCCTTAGAGGGGGGGAGGTGAATAAGGTCTAATATTTACATTGAAATTTTTCTAAAATATAAAGACAATTTTGTAATGATAAACAAGTAAATTTTTACACAACCAAAATAATCACTTGGAAAATAATGAGGAAATTGGGAATCAAATTTTATTTTCACAAGTGATGAATACAAAGAACTATTGATCTTAATAAAGCTTAAGATCAAGGTTATGATAAAAATAAACTTCTTTTTAATTTACCGATCCTTCAACCAAGGACCAGACGGTTATAGCGTATCTCTTCCTAGATCTTGATACTATCCTCCCCATAGATCTCTCCACGATCTAGACGCTGCACACAAGGCGGCGATTTACTCCTAAGCCTCATAAGGACCTAGACGCCACGCGCAAGGCGGTGATTTCCTCCTAATCCACACGCGGACTTAGACGCCATGCACAAGGAGGTGATTTCCTCTACCGATTACAAGATGATAAGATAAAATACAAAATAGAAATTCAGATATGAAACTCCCTAAATATGAAGTTCTGAAGACTGTGTCGAATCCTTGCAAAGATTGTTTGAGATACTGCGCACGGACCGTCTCTTCTTCGCTCTTGAACGTTCTTGCCAAAATGGGAGTTCTCGAAGTTCCGGAGCTCTCTAGACGAAATGCACTTCGAAATTGGTACTCCAGATTGGTGTGTATATCTGTCTCCAAAGAAATTGAGCCAATATATATTTTCTCGATGCAGTCGAGGACATCTAGATGTCGTTCACTAATGTTATCTCCTCCATTTGCCACGTGTCCCATGAAAATGATGTTTATGCGCGACGTGAAGGTTGTGGTCGAAACATGGGCTATCAGATTCAAATATCGATGTCGGAATTCCGACAGTGATTTGTTCTTGAAACCGTTGAGATGAAACCGCTGAGCTGAAACTGCTGAGATGAAAATGCTGAGATGAAACTGCTGAGTTCAAACCGTTGAGTTGTCGTCGACGACATCTAGCTGTCGCTGACGACATTGATTTGTTCTTGACTTTACATCCTGAGCTTCAAACAAAAATTAGCATAGTCGCATACCTATTATACCTGCACACCATAGATAAAATAGGATCAAACACACCAGGGATTTATTATTACCAAACCAAGGAGTTAGGAACGCATGCTCCAACACACACTACATAGTGTTTGTTAAAGTGCACCCTAGGAGTTGTATTTAGTCAAATTTAAAAGTAATTGTTCGCTTAGATAGCTCAAGGTGTAGGACATCCCCATATCTTAACACATGCTCCATGTGATTCGATACTCAATGATTATTCATTATTTATAATACTTCAATCGATGCACTACCGATGATAATCTGCATTGATAATGTTCATTGTAGTTTTGCTGTCAAGTTTTTGGTACTGTTGCTGGGGAGCACGTTCGACTTAGTCAGAAGGTCTAGGAACGATTATGCCTAGGCTAATATAAGCTTTTCTATACTTGTTTGTAATTTAATCCTCTTGTTTACCCTTTTTATTCTTATACAAGTTCGTAGTAGTTTAATTGTTCTACTTGTGTAGTTGGTCATAATATTAATTGTGATATCTTGAATCCACCTCCACATTCATATGTATGCTTATCAATAATGCAAATGGTGCGAAACTTATAATCCTGCTAGTGAGGATTGTTATTTTGGAAGCCACGTTCATAATCCATATGGCTCATCACATGGAGAATCTACTTTCTATGGTTCTTCAAGTAATGAACCTACTTATTATAACTAAGCATATCCAATGCGGGTGTCTCCTTCGCCAGTTGGTTTGATTTTTTGAATTCAAAGTCTACCTGGAAGTGATGTTTAGTTTTGCCGAAGTACGGATCACACATTGAAGGGTTGTGCTCAATTTAAAGTGATGGTGGAGGAGGATGACGAGCAGGTGATTACTTTCATGTCAACCTACCCACATAACCCAGTTCCTTCTTATGATAATGAAATATCTTCAGTTCCCCCATATCTTCTTGGGAGCATTGCAGATACCTCGATCAGTATAGTCATTGATCTAAGTGATGATTTGGAGATGCCCATTTCTTCCATTATTACATCATCACCTCCTTTGGATTCAGCCTTTGAGGATTGTTCATGTAATATCTCTAAATCAGTTGATATTTCTCCTCCTTATTTTTTGACTATACTACACCTATATATTGATCCTGTCGCAGTTGGTATTTCTTTGTAGGAGGAGCTTGATGATCATGATAATATTCTATGTTGTGTCTGGGAGGATACACTCCTTAGTGAGGAGGTTTATATCTCCACGTGGGAGGGGGAGTCTGTTGGAACATGCATTATGTATCTCTTTGTTTTAGAACAATAAATCCAAATTTGTATTTGATCTAAGCTTGTTTGTGATAATAGTGTGTAGGACATACATGTACAATATCCGACTATACAAGAAAGACCGATGGGGACGATCGATGGATATCATGTTCTAAATTGAGCACTATCGTGTGGCGATAGGCCCTAAAGATGACAGTAGCTTTCGTTAAAATGGGACAGCTGGCGATGGAATTTGAATATTTTTGGTGGGAGTTGAAAGATATTCTTCTTGTTGGATCATGACACGCCCTTAGAGGGGGGGATAAGGGATTTAAAAATTCAATTGGTAATCCCTTTTACTTAATGAAAAAACTTAGAATGAATAATCATTATAAATAAAAACTTTCATCAATTTAACTTAGGTTAATATTACAATGAAAATATTAAGCCGCCTTTTCATAAGATTCACGTTAAACACACATGTTCAATCTTGATGATGATAAGATTGTTGGTGGTAAAATACTTAATATGAATATATAGAGTATTTAATCATTTCAATTTATTCATGTAAGTTTTCTTTTTTCAAAACATTTAAAACAATTGTATTACCATAAATAACTTTGAATGAAGAAGAAACTAATTTCAATAATATATAAGTCACGAAGAATAATTACAAAGATAAGGATCCTCTAACGATAAGATCAAGGCGATGATTTAATACACTTTTTTTTCTATACCAACTCGCTCCTCGAACCGGTTGGCCTTAGCCTCTCTCCCTCGATAGGACTCAAGTCGCCTCCTAGACATAAACCTCAGTCTAGTCTCCTAACACATGAGGCAAATGATGCGCAAATCTAGTACACCGCTATAGGCGGTAGCAAGACTGTGCATGAAATGGCAGTGTACCGATCGTTCAAGTAATATAAAATGTGGGAGTGAATCCCCAAGTATCGAATCTCAAAGGAACACGGTAAGGTGGAGTTATCTATCGAGGAAGGACTTGAGATTGAAGTCCTTTAGGTCGGATGGATTGCAAAAAATCGGTGATTTGGATTGTGGAAAATAAAAGAAAAGAACTAAACTACTCATATGCAGGCCGATATGCGCTGCTTTGCTGGACGGATGGAAACTATGCAGGCCGCTATGCACTGCTTCGCAAGGAGGATGGACGAGTAGGCAAGCGGATGAGGTGAGTGTAACTGCGGAACGGTTTTGAGGGCCGTTAGCACCTCTTGGCTAGCCGGGTGGATTACACGGGCCGTTAGCACTGCTTCGCTACGCGAATGGAAGAGTGGGCTTGCGGATGGAAAGGTTCGCACCGGCGGAATGAGGGTCGCAAGCACCTCGTCACAAAGTTCATCCAAGATCACAGGCGTGTCATTCTATAGTGATTCCACACACTAAGCATAAACACAAAGAACTTTCATAAAAGCATAATGAAAGCTAATAACAATTAAAATAGGTTTAAGCAAGCTTCATCATCAAGGTATAGGTGATTTATTACCATACAACCATAAAAGAGGAGAATAAGGGTAGAGATACAAACAACGATCGAGACTATGCCGTAAAAATGGGGGATGCACTGGGTTGTCCTTCCATGTCCTACAATCCATTCATCGGTTGCGTCCAGGATCTCTGAAGCTCTCACCACCTCTAGCCCATCTTCTCGAGTGTCTACGTTGTCCAAGCCAATCCCCTTGTTCTTCCTTGCAATCCGGCTAATATGGAGAGGAGATCACCTTCTTGTGAGCTTAGGATTATGGGGAAACACTATGGAGTGATACCCTCCCTTGGAAAAAGAAAAAAAACGGCGGAACTAGAGCTCTTGGGGCGGGAAAGATGATCGATCATGGATAGGGTGAAATTTGCAGCTTTTATAGAAAAAAAAAATGGTCAGAAATTGGTCACGCACGGTCGAACGCACGACCGTGCGTGGACCATGCGATATTAAAAATACAGGAGCCCAGGAAGAAGAAGCAGGTCGCCCGTGCGATTTTACTCACGCGCGATCGAAACCGACTGTGCGTAAAAATGCACGAGCAAATCCAGGGAGCTCAGAATCAGGCCAACATGGAGAGATCGTGCGTTTCCTTCGCGCACGGGCGAACTGCCCATGCATGAACAAATCGCATGATCAGGGGTAGAACACCATTCTGCCAGCAGGTAAGCACACACGGTCAGAGCGATCGTGCGTCAAGAAAACGCACGACCATGCGATTCATGCAGAGATGAAATTTGGGCAAAATGGAGATCTACCAACCTTCACAGCACAATAAACAGTTGGGAATACACCTCCAACAATAACCAAATACATAAAAAGGGTTGGAGAGCACCATGTGCTTACCCCCAACAATCATGGAGCGCAAATGCACACCAAAACGGGCCTAAAAGGTGCACTTCATGTAATCTGGAGTATCAATGCAATATTATCAATAATGTGCAGAAAGTGAAGTGCATGTGCGTGAAAACAAGCCCAGATGAGTCTGAAAAACCCTATATAAATTGGACTCATCACACCCCCAGACTTACCTGTTTGCACGTCCCGAGAAAACAAATCCTAAGCAAACGGGAAAATGGAATAGCTAGCTTAAAATTACAAAAAGAGTACCATGTGAAGCCGCATGCTCATGTGCATAGAAAAATAGTAGAGAAGATTTCTAATTATACACCTAGTCTATCAATTTCTAATGGAGTAAATAAATATTACTTCTACTCAAAATGGGAGTCACGGTGAATCATCCGTTCACACATACGGAGAAAGTAAAATAATCGTTGAGACGAGCATTGCCAAAGTTGGGATTCCGGACAAACTCCACCGAAATCCATCGGTGTCGGAGACCATAAGCTCGCCCGGTCACATTCTCTCCACAACACTAGATAGGTTCATAGCGTGAGTTGGTAGGACTTTGGGTTTTAAATGGGGTTTGGGTTGTGGTGAGGTAAACAAAGATAAATACGAAGGCTTGGCACACCTAAACCCAAATGAGCTAATGCAATATACTATCCTCAAACACCACACAAACACGCGGGTACACCACACCCCCAGACTTGAACTTAACAACATGGGTGTGTGCACCGCCTACTCCCAATCATTTATACAAAGATTTTTCAATTAATCTCATCTCTATTTTTCTTTTCTTTTCACTTCTTTTCTTTTTCTCATTTTTTTTCAAATCATTTTCAGCAAATTGAACAATAAAGCACAACCACATTTTCACAAAATATCACAACATCAACACCCCAAATAATAAACAACTAAAGCTCAAATTTGGGTGTGCGACTAGGATTGGCTTTTAGGCTTTGGTGAGATAAAGTGGGACTGAATCAAAGAGCAGGTAGGCATAACTAGGCTAACGAGGATAAGATGATAGGAATGGCACAAAGGCTCAACCGGGCCAAAGTGATGGCCTGCACATTCTCGCGCAAAAGAACTATCTTATGCCTATGCTTCAAGAATCGCTTGGGGCAAATTCTTAGCCACCGAGAAAGATTATCCTTCCTCCCAGCTTGAGCAATACTAGTCTAACGATAATTTTCACACATTCATATGCTACCTTTTGATTCACATCTGATTCACCATTTGAGTAGAGTAAATAATATTTACACTAATAGAAATGTATAAGACTAATAGTATAAAGAAAAATCTACTATCCATGGATTCCTATGCAAGACATGAGCACTCGACTAGGAGCACTGCATGAGTCAACATTTTACTCCATTACATAATCTTAAGCCAGCACCTAGACTTTCCCAAATCACACAAAAGAATGAGTTCAACTCATGACGCGCCAACAGCTTAGTACACGCTCAAGTGGGTGCTGTGGTGTGCAAAAAAAATGAATAAAACTAGATAAATGAAATACAAATATTTCTAGCATGCATTGACATTGAGTGTGTGCAGTGGGTAACAAATACAACATCTCTCCCCCAGACTTAATCTAAACATTCCAATACAAGATATACAATAAAGGCTAAAATAAAAGCTAGGGGAAGAGAAGTTACCCAATGCTCAGAAGTGAGCATACCAGCAGATTGGCGTGTAAGCCAAGACAAAGAGCAGTATCCGCCATCCAGAAGGACCTGCAAGGGTGAGCTCCGCAAAAACAAAAGAAAATATACATACTAAAATGAAATACCACTAACAAAACTAAACTAGATGAAATAAAAATGCAAGAAAAGTAAGATAACTACTGGGGTTATTGTCTTCCCAGCACGACTTATTCAAATTTAAAACAGTTCTAGCTAATGGGTCTATGAAAAGAAAAGTGCACAGGTAACTGTACTAATATACGTGTCGGTAACGGGTACCGATACGGCCATAAAATAGTTACCCCTCTACCTAAATAATAATACCTGCTCGTCACAGGTAGAGGGAATAAAAAGTAAGAAGAGGAGGAGGAGTACTCCTCACAAATCTCACTAAAAACATCCTTGCCCAGCAAGGTGTCGTCTTCAGAGAGGCGGCAGGAAGAAAAGGTAATGAGTGAGGCTTCCTCTAGGGAGGAGGGATCAACCTCCTCACATGAGAGGATACGCTCATCATTAACTCGAGAAAAATACTCCAAGTCCTCCTGAAATACCTGTGAAGGCTCAACCTGTATAGGCTCGGAAGAAGAAGAAGGTGGGTCAGGGAATAAAATAGAAGAAGAACTTAAATAATCATCAATCGAGGGAGTGGTCCCGGTCTCACTCCCAGCAGGATCCAAGCATAGATCACTGTCGGTATCATATGAGTCATAGCGAGGGGAGTCCGAAAGCTCGAGGTCCTCGGTGTTGAGTTGGACCTCCTCAGAAAGGGTTTCCTCCTCATCCCAACTCGGTGCGTCATCGTGTTCCAAGGAGTCACACTCCCCATCGGAGAGAATAACATCCTCGTCCCACTTTGGCGCATCCTCAGGCTTCGAATGAACTTCCTGCCTAACATCATTAACCAACTCACACAAAATAGGTGCAGAGAGTTCTTGCAAAGAAAGTGGAGGAACAAAGGTAATAATATCATCAGAGAAAATTTGCACAGGTTCCTCCTAGGGCGAATCCAAAAGGAGTGATGAATGTGCCGGGAGAGAAGTCTCCACCATGTCGTCACACCGATCAGCAGAAAGACTGATGGGGATATCTGCAGCAGCCTCCCATAGACAAGGTGGTACTGCGAATATATCATCAGAATCAGAATGAGCACCCAAATGAGAGGTGGATGGAACGATAAGAACATCAGGTGCATCATCCTCCTCCATCTGGCGCTGAAATTCTGCGCAATCTTTAATGCATGCTCGGTGCTACGGCAACACAAACACCGTTTTCATTTCTCCTTGGTCCAGGCGGGGCCGGAGAGGAATATAAAAATGGTATATGGGGTGAAGAAGAGTGACCATAATACTTGGGTACGGTGTATGAAGTACCGTAAGAGGACGGTGCTCCAGACACTGGGCCTCGAGAATTATGCCCACTATCTCCAGCGGGGCAATTATCACTAGAATGATTATAATCTCCACACCATCACGGATATTAAAAACAGCAAACATGGTGTAGTGGGGCAGAATTCACCAATAAATTAAATTTCTTTGCAAGAGTTAACTACACATACGAAATAAAAAAATGAATGTCTGCTTTAGATAAATCACAAAATAGATAAGGAATAAAGAAATTTAAAACGAAAAATTCTAAGAACTTTAAAACAAAGAAGAAAATGGTATAAACAAATGGAAAAGGGCTTCTATCTCTCGACTCCCTCTCCAGAAACTCACACGATTGTGTTCCCCGGCAATGACGCCAAAAACTTGATGCGCAAATCTAGCACACCGCTATATGCGGTAGCAAGACTGCGGCACGAAATGACAGTGTACCGATCGTTCAAGTAATATAAAATGTGGGATTGAATCCCCAAGTATCGAATCTCAAAGGAACACAGTAAGGTGGAATTATCTATCGAGGAAGGACTTGAGATTGACGTCCTTTAGGTCAGATGGATTGCGGAAAAGGGGTGATTTGGATTGTGAAAAATAAAATAAAAGAACTAAACTACTCCTATGCAGGCCGCTATGCGCTACTTCGCTGGGCGGATGGAAACTATGCAGGCCGCTATGCACTGCTTCAAAAGGTGGATGGACGAGTAGGCAAGCAGATGAGGTGAGTGTAACTGCGGAAAGGTTTTGAGGGCCGTTAGCACCTCTTGGCTAGGCGGGTGGATTACACAGGCTGTTAGCACCGCTTCACTACGCGAATGGAAGAGTAGGCTTGCGGATGGAATGGTTCGCACCGGCGGAATGAGGGTCGCAATCACCTCGTCACAAAGTTCAACCAAGATCACAGGCGTATCATTCTATAGTGATTCCACACACCAAGAATAAACACAAAGAGCTTTCCTAAAAGCATAATGAAAGCTAATAACAATTAAAATAGGTTTAAGCAAGGTTCATCATCAAGGTATAGGTAATTTCTTACCATACAACCATAAAAGAGGAGAATAAGGGTAGAGATATAAACAACAATCTAGACTATGTCGTAGAAATGGGGGGACGCACTGGGTTGTCAATCCATGTCCTACAATCCATCCATCGGATACGTCCAGGATCTCTGAAGCTCTCACCACCTCTAGCCCGTCTTCTCGAGTGTCAACGTTGTCCACGTAAATCCCCTTATTCTTCCCTGCAATCGGACTAATATGGAGTGGAGATCACCTTCTTGTGAGCTCTTGGGAAACACTATGGAGTGATACCCTCCCTTGGAAAAAGAAAAAAACGGCAGAACTGGAGCTCTTGGGCGCGGGAAAGATGATCGATCCTGGATAGGGCAAAATCTGCAGCATTTATAGAAAAACGATCAGAAATTGGTCACGCACGGTTGAACGCACGACCGTGCGTGGACCGTGCGATATTAAAAATACAGAAGCCCAGGAAAAAGAAGCAGGTCGCCCGTGCGATTTTATTCACGCACGGTCGAAACCGACCGTGCGTAAAAACGCACGAGCAAATCCAGAAAGCTCAAAATCAGGCCAACAAGGAGAGATCGTGTGTTTCCTTCGCGCACGGGCGAACTGCCCATTCGTGAACAAATCGCACGATTAGGGGTAGAACACCATTCTGCCAGCAGGTAAGCACGCATGGTCGGAGCGATCATGCGTCAAGAAAATGCACGACCATGTGATTCATGCAAAGATGGAATTTGGGCAAAATGGAGATCTGCCCACCTTCACAACACAATAAACAGTTGGGAATACACCTCCAACAACAACCAAATACATAAAAAGGGTTGGGGAGCACAATGTGCTTACCCCCAACAATCATGGAGCACAAATGCACATCAAAACGGGCCTAAAGGTGCATTTCGTGTAATCCGAAGTATCAATGCAATATAAGCAATAATGTGCAGAAAGTGAAGTGCATGTGTGTGAAACCAAGCCCAGCTGAGTCTGAAAAAACCATATATAAATTGGACTCATCAGCAAATTACCCACTAATCATCACACAGACCTAGTCACCAACTCAAGTGAGAATTCCTCTCCCTATGCCTCACACAAACCTAGTCGCCAACACACAGGAGAATTCCTCTATGCTCAACAATATAGTAACCAAACAAAAATAAGATACATGATATAAAAAATAAGTTTTGGAACAAAGACTCCCTATAGAACTTCTGAAGTAGAGGACAAAGGAATGCTCAAATAGTCATTGCAAATGCGTTCGATCTTCATGTTGAATAATCGTTTAATCTTCTCTGCCTTCGAAGCCTCTTTCATTTGGTGTAGGGGTTCCTTGGTTCTCTTAACTTCTGGGACAATAGAATATTTGTGGTTCCTCGTTTTGAGAAAGAGCGAAATGACACTTTAAATAGAGTCTGCCTGTTACAGCCAGCGATAGGACCTACCGCCCCCACAGTATCATTTAGGAAACCAATTTCCCGCTCCTGGCTGCCAGGAATAACAAATCACCCAAGAGAAATCGATCATTAATATTAGAGTTTTATTTATAGGATGTGTTGTCACAACCTGCATTTTCTCCGAATTTAGGGATATCAGAGTAAGAGAAAATACGCGTCATGATGCCACGTCATGATGCAGACAACTGCAGACACTCAGGCGGGAACCTATTGTTGGATCTTACGACACCCTTAGAGGGGGGGGGGGGTGAATAAGGGCCTTTTTAAATTACGATTTTTACTTAAGAATTTTTAAAACAAATTTTACTTTTCTAAAAAATTACTTATATAAATTTCAACCAATGTAATTTTTAAATTAATTCAAACACAAATTTCTAAGTTAAAGATTAAGCAACCATATTTGCAATTAAAGAAAAAGTCATAATTTTATAATCATGAAATTCACATACAAATAAAATGATCTTAACAATGCTTAAGATCAAGGCACAAATATGATAATAAAACTTTTACAATTTGTGTTTACCAATCCTTCTCCCAAGGATCGGAAGGCTATCACTTGTCTCTCCCTAGACCAAGCCCAAGCCTATCCTCTAGATCTTCCCAAGATCTAGACGTAGCACACAAGGCCACGATTTCCCACCAAGACACGCAAGGACTTGGACGCTCCGCACAAGGAAGCGATTTTTCCCTAAGCCACACAAGGACTTAGACGCTCCGTACAAGGAAGCGATTTTCCCTACCAATACAAAGTAAAATGTATATAAATGAAAATACAAGATAAAATAAGAACTCCCTAGAAATTCAGATCTCTGAAAGAAAGGTTGAATCCTCGAGATGATCGTTGATGTAGAAGCGCGTCCGATCTCGTCTTCAATTTCAAACCTTCTCAGCATAAATGGGAGTTCATGAGGTTCTGGAGCTCTCTGGATGGAATGCACTCAGGAAGGGACTTAGAATCTTCAAATATCTGAATGCACGAACAAAAGGAGCCAATTTATAGAATTTCGCTGTCGCCTGGGCGACATCAGCTGTCGAAAATTTCCGACAGCGCAAAACTGCCGGTCGTGGTGCTGTCGTGGGCAGTTGTTGTAACCTCCGAGCTGTCGCCTGGGCGACATCGATGTCAGATTTCTGACAGCTCAAAACTGCCTTTCGTCGTGCTGCCGTGGGGGAAGTAGTTGTAACTTCTCTGCTGTCGCCTGGGCGACATCCGCTGTCGCCTGGGCGACATTAGCTATCGCATGGGCGACATCCGCTATCGCCTGGGCGACAGCTCCTCTTCATTTTTGCCGTCCGAAACTACTCCAGACTATAGATTGAGTCATTCTCATCTCCTAAATGGGGTGGCATGTTATGTAACTCTTTCTGGATTGAAAATTATGGCCATTTTAAGATCAGCACACAAAACTCATCCAACCTGAGACTTGTCGTTCTCGGATCATGCCCATGAACGAGGACTTGTCTCCTCATTGAACCTGTACAACCTGGCCACTATAAACACACAAAAGAGTAGATCAAATACAACACGGTATTTGTTATTCTCAAACCAAGAGATGCGGAAAGCAAGCTCCAACAATCTCCCCCTTTTGATAATAACAAATACCCATATGAGAAATTAGTGAGTTTATAGATAAGTGCGATAAAAGATATGCATGAATAAAAGGTTTACTGCGCGATATATTTTACTCCTCCTAAATATATATGTCACTAGATTTCTCATTTTATTCTCCCCCTTTTGTTATTACCAAAAGTGGGTTGTCATGATCGAGTAATATCACTCCCTCTACATAGACGCTTTCCATGAAGAAATTTTAATATACTCCCCCTAAATTGTATTCTTCCCCTAAATGTATGCTCCCCCTAAATATTATAATTAATTGCAATGGTGCATTCTGAAAAATTGAAATTAGTAAGAGATTTCTTGAATTTATATTTCTCCCCTTTTTTGATATTATCAAAAGTTATTTTGAAATAAAGAATGAATAATTATGAAGAAATAATAAATATGGGAGTATATAAGAGTAATAGCTTTTATGTCGAGAAGAAAAATAGGATGCAATCAAAAGCTTGTTAAATACTACTTGTTGAGAAAAATATAGGCAGGATGTAACATAAAGTAGTAAGCAACATAGCTAACATGATAAAGTAAGCATTCTATTTTAAGATACCACTTGCTTAAAGGAAAACACAGTGTTAAAAATAATAAGCACTCTTAAACATAAACATCATTTTAGAAGATAAAACCATATAAAGGATAATGAGTTTTAAATTTGAAAAGTTGATGTTTGAGTTAAAGATTGAAGAGATGCTATTCCATTAAGATAAAAAAAATTGCAAGCATGATTTCATAATATCAAGAAAAGATACACAAACTACAATGTAATAAAATTTTCATTTCAGGTAAACATAAACATTGTAGCGGTCATGCTTTGTTATCTAGTGCATTTACTTAAGTTTGTAGAGATTTGAGTAGATGAGCATTAGGATCCAATTCTCATGAGTAGAAGTTTTATGAAAGATAATGATGTGTACAAAGTAGTGTTTTGATAAAGTATACAAGTGAATCAATCAAAAACACATGACATATATAATGAAATAACACAACATTAAAATACACAAATAATATTACTTCCACACTATTTCAATGCGCATGAATAAATAGTACAACTGCCAAGGTGCTCTGCACACACAATGCTTATTAAGACTTATCAGGGTGCAAATTAGTGCTTGGGGGATCACTTTTATACTTATTAGCTTTATTTTCAATTTTTTTTTTGTGATCCGGTGTACAAAAGAGAAGTGGTGTATAAATTGTTTGCTACAAGACACTTTACAATTCTTAGCCAAGGTGCTCAACCTCACAATGCTCATTAAGACTTATCAGGAGGGTGAGTAGTGCTTGGTGGAGTTTTCCTTGTCATTTATTATTTGATTTTTAGTTTAGTGACTAAGGACTCCGAATTCACTTGTTTTGCAAACATAACATTTTAAACCACATTTCTCTAAAGAATAAGTGCATGAAAGACAAAGAATTGTAATAACCAATTCAATGTTGTGTAGGTAATCTATTTAGGCATTTTAATTATTTATGTTATTACACTACACAATCATGTAAGAATAAGATTGTAAACACATGTAGGTTATCAAAAATAAGTGAGTGAATGAATCATTATCAAACATAATACATTACTCATACTTAGAGGCATGCTAAACACTTCTACACATGTTTATCTACAATCAATTTCATTGCACATAACAAGATAATTTTCAAGGCATGACAAATACAAAACAATGTTTTTAAGAAACTTGAAAGTTAAATTAAACATTATATTTAATCTTTAATTGATATAATTAATCATCCATCCTTGACAATGGCAATGAATAACAATCATTTTTGTTTTTATAATTTTTTGAATTTTTTTTATATATGGACAAAACAATAAACACATAAAGAAAAACATATTTTTGTTCTTTGAAATTGTTTTGTAATTTTGTATTTGTTTTTTTTTATAAATATATTCTCTGGAAATCATAGAAGTCTTTAATATCCCTTTCAGTAAATGATATTCTATGCCAGAGAAATAAACAAAAGTAACGTATGAGAAAATACATATATATTTTTTTAAAAGAAATAAAATTTTGTTTTAAAAGGAATAAAAAGATAGAAAATTTTTTATAAACACACAAAATATTAAAATAATACCAGAAATAATTCAAAACAAAAAAAATATTTTGGAGCAAAGGAGCTAACGCCAGGCATTAACTTCTTAACGCCAAAACAGAACTGCATTTCTTGATGTTTTGAAAAATATTTTTCTCAATTCATTTGTATTATAAAGAGACCTTCCTTCAGTTGAAATTTCAGAGTATATTGATTAGATTTGAAGGCTCTTTTAACATGTATTTGGTGATTTTTCAAATACTTGTGTTTGGTAAAATCATTAAAGCTCGAAATATTAAAATATGCAAACACATGATGCAATGTTAGAATAAAAAAAATATGCATGATTTATGTATAAAGAGTGATATAATGTTCATGCAATGAATATAATATAAGTACATCTACGATCAAGATACCTTAACAACATGACTACACTCTAGCCCCGTACTAAGTGACGGATGGGCATGATGAGCTGCACACCTGCCATAGGTTGGGGTGTTAATCCCATATGCATACAAAAGATGACGCTCAACCTAGCACTCTTTCCCCCAGTGCCTCTCAAGGCCCCACTGGAACCCTCCCCGGTTAAGGACAAGACATGACTTAGAGGTTAGGTCTCTAATGCACACAATCCTACGCCCTCGCTATTGTGAGACACATGTCATAGGTTTATTGATTATAGACATACTAAGCGTGTAAGCCTTAAATATATTAACTGTGTTATAATTTCATGATTAGTTTTGGATTTACAATTTTATCAAAGATTGTTGATTTTAAATCCATTTAGAAAAGTTTTATTCATGCAAATAACTACAAAGGAAAATAAGATTTTCAGATTTTAATGATATAATTTACTTTAGTATTGCAAGATATAACTAGCATGAGCATTGATTTCTATCTATGGTACGTGATAATGCTAGTGTGATGAATTAGGACAACATGGTGCAAAGCTAAGTAAAGATGGACAAATATAAGATTGAGTTGCATGTATTCAAACATAGAGTTTTGAATTTTCATAGACCTTGAAAGAAGTGACAATTCTATTTGATTTCATCTTGTTGATATCAAGTTAATTCATAGGTCTAAAGATAATGAGATTCATGCAAACAATAAAGATGCACATCACACACACAAAACAAGATATGAAACAATAATACCAATTGCAATCATATATTTCATAATTCCTAAGGTTGATAGAATTAGTTGATTTAAGATAGGTCTTGATGGATCATGAATTATGATATACGATTATAGTGAATTTTAGCATAGGATATTAATAGATCATGGTGGTGATTGTGAAATCATATTCATCATTTTTCTAAATTTTCTTTTTGATTTTATTTTTAGAAATTAGACAAAACAAATACAAGGTATTTGACAACAATGATAGTAAAAATAATTTTTTAGAGAAAATCAGAATTTTTAGGAAAATATGTTACCGCCAGCGTTAGTGATAACGCCTGGCGTTAGCAACATAGTTACTATATTTGATTTAAAACACATTGTTTTTGATATTATTTGATTCTGATTTTTCTCAATTATGATTTTCAATATAGGGGTTATTATATGAAGCAACGAAAAATAGACAAATATGCAATTAGTTGCGCATTTAATATTTTAGCCTAAGACCCCTAAAAATCCATTTAAATCCAATTTTGAAAGTAATTTCATTAGTCTTGATAATATCATTTAGAAAATTTAGCATTCAATTTATAATGATAATATAAGACATTTATAGGCAAAGGATTTAAAAAGGATAAAACAAAAAGAAAAGATAGATCACTTAAAAATTATGACTTTATGTTTAATTTAATTAAATTTTGATTTGATAAACATTAGGCTTAAAATGTAAAAGTCATATTTCATAATATATCTAAGTGACCTTAGCATGTTGGCTCAAAAATAAGAAAACAAACAAAAGAAAAAATAATTAAGCATATCATGAAGTAGAGAATTGATATTTCATTTTTAATTGTTTCTACTTCATGCAAATGATAGGATACTAATGAATAAGAGATTTAGGTATCCAAAGGGGACCATGAGGGATGGTTCTTTTGGGTACCCAAATACGACATGATGATTTTTTAGGAGACAAGGATAAATGAGTCCTTTCTATTAAAGTTGATGTGTCATTTTTCTTTAGGGGTCTCCATTCATACCTTGGTTGTTTATCTTTAAAATTCATATTATGATTATGTGACATCTTTATATGATTGTATTTGTTTGAAAAATAATTCATTTGAGATTTATGCTTATTCAAATTATTTTTCAAAATAGATTGATATTGATAATCATAATGAATTTTATTATATGGATTCTTTGAAAATTTATAAGAGTGATTGTCTTTCTTTAGAATTGAATGTTGAAAGAGTGAGTTACAAAATGTTTTAAATGATTGGTCCTTATTTAGATGATTTTCATTTCCACTCTTTCTTATAGACCTACTCTTATAATATGAAGTTAAGCTTTTAGACTTTTGAAAATTTGATAAACTAGAAAAAAGAGATTTTTCATTATATGAAATTTTTTGAATAAACATTTTTAATGATTCTAGTTTATCCTTTAAATTATCATTTTCTTTTATCAATTTTTCATTATGTTCTTTTGAAATTAAAAGTCCCTTTTTCTAAAACCGTGAGTTCTTCTTTAAAAGAATTATAATCAAAACAAGGTTTAGCATTTTCAATTAAAGAGCATGAACAAGAATTTGAAACATCAATATAAGATTCTACTTTAGTGTTTGCTTTTAAAGTTTTATTTTCTAAACGTAATTTGGAATTAGCTTATTTCAACTTTGAAATTTTACGTTTAGCAAATTTAAGCACACGAAATGTAGAAATAGAATTAGTTACTAAAAGAGAAGATTTAGATTTTCTTACCTTGCTATAGTTTCCGTCTTCTCTTTTGCTTGATGTTTTGCCATCAACTGAGTCCAATATTGTGACGTTGTCTTCTTCATCTTCCTCTTCCAAACAAGAGTGTCCATCATCCTTTCCGCTTGATGAGTATTCTATGGATCCATCCTTTGTGTAGCTTTCTTGAATATTTGCATAGGCTTGCATATTCTCCGGTTCTTGTGAATGTTCCGTACCTGTAGAAGGAGAATCATAAGTTCTTTCAAGAAAACTCCAAATTTCATATGCGGTAGGTAAAGTATAAATAAGTTTGAAAATATTTTGGTCTAACGCACAAAATATACTATTCATAGATTTTGCATTTAAAATAATTTCGTTTTTAGTTAGTACGCTAGATGGCTTTTTAATAGTAATATTCCAAACTTTTTCATCTAAGGCCTTAAGAAAATTTTTCATTAATATTTTCCACCCTTTAAAATTTTTGCCCATAAATAAAGGTGGTGATAATATTTTTTCATTTATATTAAAATTTTCCCCACTAGTAGAAGCGAGATCATGATCAAGAGACGCCATTATTCTCGGTTGTTAAGCCGATTTGGAATAACCTCCCTCTGATACCAATTGTTGGATCTTACGACGCCCTTAGAGGGGGGGTGAATAAGGGCCTTTTTAAATTATGATTTTTACTTAAGAATTTTTAAAACAAATTTTACTTTTCTAAAAAATTACTTATATAAATTTCAACCAATGTAATTTTTAAATTAATTCAAACACAAATTTCTAAGTTAAAGATTAAGCAACCATATTTGCAATTAAAGAAAAAGTCATAATTTTATAATCATGAAATTCACATACAAATAAAATGATCTTAACAATGCTTAAGATCAAGGCACAAATATGATAATAAAACTTTTACAATTTGTGTTTACCAATCCTTCTCCCAAGGATCGGAAGGCTATCACTTGTCTCTCCCTAGACCAAGCCCAAGCCTATCCTCTAGATCTTCCCAAGATCTAGACGTAGCACACAAGGCCACGATTTCCCACCAAGCCACGCAAGGACTTGGACGCTCCGCACAAGGAAGCGATTTTCCCCTAAGCCACACAAGGACATAGACGCTCCGCACAAGGAAGCGATTTTCCCTACCAATACAAAGTAAAATGTATATAAATGAAAATACAAGATAAAATAAGAACTCCCTAGAAATTCAGATCTCTGAAAGGAAGGTTGAAGCCTCGAGATGATCGTTGATGTAGAAGCGCGTCCGATCTCGTCTTCAATTTCAAACCTTCTCAGCATAAATGGGAGTTCATGAGGTTCTGGAGCTCTCTGGATGGAATGCACTCAGGAAGGGACTTAGAATCTTCAAAGCTCTGAATGCACGAACAAAAGGAGCCAATTTATAGAATTTCGCTGTCGCCTGGGCGACATCAGCTGTCGGAAATTTCCGACAGCGCAAAACTGCCGGTCGTGGTGCTGTCGTGGGCAGTTGTTGTAACCTCCGAGCTGTCGCCTGGGCGACATCGATGTCGGATTTCCGACAGCTCAAAACTGCCTTTCGTCGTGCTGCCGTGGGGGAAGTAGTTGCAACTTCTCTGCTGTCGCCTGGGCGACATCCGCTGTCGCCTGGGCGACATTAGCTGTCGCTTGGGCGACATCCGCTGTCGCCTGGGCGACAGCTCCTCTTCATTTTTGCCGTCCGAAACTACTCCAGACTGTAGATTGAGTCGTTCTCATCTCCGAAATGGGTTGGCACGTTCTGTAACTCTTCCTGGATTGAAAGTTATGGCCATTTTAAGATCAGCACACAAAACTCATCCAACCTGAGACTTGTCGTTCTCGGATCATGCCCATGAACGAGGACTTGTCTCCTCATTGAACCTGTACAACCTGGCCACTATAAACACACAAAAGACTAGATCAAATACAACACGGTATTTGTTATTCTCAAACCAAGAGATGCGGAAAGCAAGCTCCAACACCTATTACTTAATTAATCAAAACATGTTTACATGATAGATCATCATTTGAAATCATTTATTAGAGTTTGGGGTAAAAATTGTGTCTCTCAGTTCGTGGATCAACTAGTCCGCCGAGAAAATATATGTAATTGCAGCGGAAAGTACTTGATTTAGTTTACTAAAGGTTCTAAATGTATGTGATGATAGGACATAAAGTAAATGATATGCACAAATCTAGGCGTAGTATAAGTATAGAAAATACCTTTAGGCGACTTTAAAGATAAGGATTTCAGCTTAAAAAGAATGCAATGAGGATGAAAGGAAAGTCACTTTATAACTATAATGCACCTAAACATAAATCATTCCCAGAGAGCAAGATACACAAGATCTAAAAGTAGTGGCATTTAACTGACGAGTAAACTATAAAGTATAAAAAGGGCACAATGGGCGTCAACAACATGACACTAACCCATTGGTTCCAACTAGTATGTCTGAACGCAAGAAGAAAACTAAAAACAACTACCTCGCAGCAGCGGGGTAAACAACAACTAAAACTCCCGAAAACTTCGGGCTACACCTCTAGCTGCTATGGCTCTGAACCTGAGGCATTCAATAAAACAAAGAACGCCTCAGCAAGGGAAATACAAGTGGCAGAAAAAAAAAGTAAGCAGAAAAGTAAATAAGGCATAAGGGGTACCAACCCAAGCCAGATTTACCGAAGGAGGAGCTCCAAACAAATAACTAACAAGGCACCTAGTGCACCAATATCTTAAGGAGGAACAAGCATAGTTCAATTATCTTGTAAACTTTAATAAAGAGACTGATCAGCTCAATTTAAACGGGTGGCGGTCCTTTATCCTCTGCCAACCCAAAAGCCAAAACTGGGTTGTGGTACTTTATCCACTGCCACCCAAATAGCCAAAACTAGGTGGTGGTCCTTTATCCACTATCACCCAAAAAAATAATTAAATTAAGATTCAGTTAAGGCACGGGACGTAACCCGAGATAACTGCACCATAACGCCCTAAGAATAGGGTCACCATGAAATAAACACTACTCAACGATTCATAAGGGTTTAGGGTTCTCAAACTAACACAAGGGCATAAAGAAATCAGTAAGGGAGAATCAAGATATGGAATACCACAATAGCAGGGGTTGAAACTTGGGAAATTCTTGAGAAATAGGAGAGCATCTGAACAGGGATTTCTCGAGAAAATTAAAGGGTCGGGACAACACTTCTCGAGAAATAAAGGGGATCAGGGCTAAGCAATTCTCGAGAGACTAAAGGTCAGGACAGAAACTTCTCGAGAGATTAAAGGAGTAGACATAATGGATTTCTCGAGAACTATAGGGGTTGCACAGGATCTCTCGAGGACAACTAGGAGACTACATGGCAAAATTCTCGGGAAAGTTAGGAGACCTGCAGGGGCTTCTCGAAAACAGAAGAGGATCTGAACAAGAAATATTTGAGAAAATAAAGGAAGTCAGGGCAAAAACATTTCTCGGGAAGTAAAAGGAACCAGGACAGCACTTCTCGAGAAATTTAAGGTTAGGCACTGGATTTCTCGAGGGATTATAACAAGCAGCAATGACATTTCTCGAGAAGTATACAACATTTCTCGAGAAAAAATCAAACAGCAGGAGGAAATTCTAAGAAACTACAGATTCTCCAGGGAAAACTCCAGACATCTCGGGAAAAATCAAGACAGAAGGAGGGAGTTGTTAACTATCCAGCAAACACTCAAAAAACATGCCAAAAGCACATCCAGGACCCATAAACAAGGAAATACTGTGCTGCAAGAAATAAGAAAGAAGGAGGAGAAAGCTACTTGCCTCAAAACCCAGCAAACCACGAATTTCTCCGCTCCAAAAGCTAAAGATCTGGCCAAGAACTTACCCGAGCACAAAACCGGGAACCTTTCGGATCAAAAGGAGGAGTTAGGTCACTACCTCAAACCCCAAAAATACAAGAATAGGGAAAAGCTTACCTCTAACACGAAGATCTCGCCAAGAGCTTTCCGAATCAACTCTCCAAACGCGATTCCGACTACAACAGCCCTAGAAATCGTTGGAACTCCACGACCGGCCGCACTCGCTTTCTCGCCCGAAAGAACCCTAGGTCGGCCGACAGGGGAAGGGGGTGAAAGAATAAAACCTAAACTTAAGGTATATATACTAAGCTTCCAGGAATTCGTCAAACCCAGCCAGCAGTTCATCGAACGAACTCAGCCAGCAGATCGTCGAACGCAGGTTGTCTGTCGTTCAGTCGAACGCAGGCTGCCTGCCGTTCTTCGAACGCAGACAGAGAATTACAAAAACAACCTCCCCTTCTACTTAAACTACGACGGCCACTAAATCAATGCGGACATCTACGAAATTCGCACCTAAACTGAAATTCAGGGCTACGAATCCAACGGCGAAGTCAGAATTTAATTCCAACGAGCCAAACTCGGGGTAAAGCTTCTCGAAGCTAAGATCTCAATAGCTACACAAAATCTCCTCTACAACTCGAAACGACGCGAAATTTCGCACGCTCGATCTGATTTACATACTTTAACCAAGCTAAGGCTCAAAACTAAACCTGACAAGTTGACGTAACGCCCTTACGCCAAAAATTACGCCACAATGGCCACGTAAATAATTAACGAAAATCAGGGACGTTACAGTCACTCCCCCTAAAAAGAAGTTTCGTCCCGAAACTTGAAATCCAAAGATTAAGAAAGATACTGAATCAAATCCGAAGGTTACCAGAAAGAAGATTTACCCGAAATCTAAGAGAAGAAGCTAGGATGAGTCTCTCTCATGGCAGACTCCAGCTCCCAAGTTGCGCTTTCGACACCCTGATTCTTCCAAAGAACCTTAACCATCGGGATCGTCCTCCTCCGCAACACAAGCTCTTGAGTCTCCAAGATTCGGACAGGCTCTTCAACATACGAAAGATTGGGCTGCAATACGGGCACCGAATCAAGAACGAGCTGATCACTACGCAAACACTTCCTCAACTTGCTCACATGAAACACGTCGTGAACATTAGGGAAGGAAGCGGGCAAATCCAATCTATAAGCGGACACTCCGACGCGCTCTACAACCTGGAAAGGTCCCACATACCAGGGGTTCATCTTGTGGTTCCTTCCAAATCTCTTAACGCCCGGCATCGGAGAAACTTTCAAGAACACTAAGTCTCCAACGGAAAACTCTAGATCCACCCTCCTCCGATTGGAATACTTCTCATACCGCTCCTGAGCAATACGAAGCTTCTCGCGGATATAAGTCACAACAACGCTCATCTCTTCCAAAGCTTCTGGGCCTTACAATGTGCTCTCACCAACCTCGGCCCAAAACAAGGGAGTCCGGCAACACCTCCCATACAAAGCCTCAAAGGGGGCCATTTGCAAGCTTTCCTCATAACTGTTATTGTAGGCAAATTCCATCAATCCAAGACGCTTATCCCAAGCTCCTCCATGATCCAAAATATAGCACCTGCTCATATCCTCCAGAATTTGATTTACTCTTTCTATCTAACCATTGGTCTGAGGATGGTAAGCGGTAGAGTATCTAAGGTCAGTGCCCAAATCTCCCTGCAAACTCTGCCAGAAACGAGACATATACCTAGAATGCCGATCTGACACAATACTCACGGGCACGCAGTGCAATATGATGACCTCATCCAAGTAAAGCTCTGCGATTTTCTCCATGGAATAACCAATCTTAAACGGCACAAAGTGAGCACACTTTGTCAATCTGTCAACTATGACCCACACAGAATCATGCCCTCCAGGAGATCTCGGCAAACCGGTAATGAAGCCCATGGAAATACTCTCCCACTTCCAACTTGGAATATCCAAAGTGTTCAGTTTACCTCCAGGCCTCTTATGATCCGCCTTCACGCGTTGACAAGTTAAACATTCTGAAACATACTTTGCTATATCACTCTTCATACCTGACCACCAAACGATCTGTTTTAGGTCTTTATACATCTTTGTGGAGCCAGGATGATATGAAACACTAGAATCATGCGCTTCGCTGCAGATTTTTGTTCGAATAAACTCAAACGCGGGAATACAATATCTACCTCGATACTTCAAAGTATCTTTATCATCGATTGAAAAATTTGGTAATTCATCTTTTTCAGTCCTATTCCGGAGATGTTGCAAATCAGGATCTTCCTTCCTTCTGATGCAGTCTGGTAAGGGTAATCCAAGAGGGCTCTTCAGCTTCTAAACTCGAAGGTGTGGTACTACTACCGACTGAGATATTCATCAACATAAACTCCTCCACTAAGGACTACACAGAGAGATTGAAGATATGCGCGGTCTTTCTGCTCAGGGCATCGTCCACCACATTAGCCTTACCCGGATGATAGAGGATATCAACTTCATAATCTGCCACATACTCCAACCACCTGCGCTGGCACAAATTCAGCTCTTTCTGGGTAAAGACATACTTCAAACTCTTGTGATCCGTATAAATCTTGCATGACACTCCATAAAGAAGGTGTCTCCAAAGCTTTACAGCATAAATCACTGCCGCAAAATCTAAGGCATGCGTAGGGTAATTTCTTTCATGAACTTTCAGTTGTCTGGATCCATACGTGATCACTTTTCCTTCTTGCATCAAAACACAACCAAGACCAACGTGAGATGCGTCTACATAAACGTCATACTCAACTCCCTCGGTCGGTAAAGCCAAAACAGGAGCACTGCACATACGCCTCTTTAATTCTTGAAAAGCTACTTCACAGGAATCGCTCCAAACAAAAGTTGCATTCTTCTGGGTAAGCTTAGTCAGAGGTGCTGACAGCACAGAAAATCCTTCCACAAATCTCCTATAATAACCTGCCAACCCTAAGAAACTCCTTATCTCCTTAGGCGTTATAGGCGTCTTCCAATCCAAGACAGCAAAGATCTTTGTCGGGCCTACAGAAATTCTGTCCTTGCCCACTACATGACTTAGGAAAGACACTTGCGAAAGCCAGAATTCGCACTTACTCTGTTTGGCATACAACTTGTGCTCTCTTAATGTAGACAATACTAAGCGCAAATGCGTAGCATGCTCCTCAGCACTTCTTGAGTATACCAACACATCATCAATGAAAACCACTACAAAATGATCTAGGAAGCCCTTGAACACACGGTTCATCAAATCCATAAACGCAGAGGGTGCATTAGTCAAACCAAAAAACATCATGAGAAATTCAAAATGACCATATCGGGAATGAAAGGCAGTCCGAGGGACGTCGGACTCACGGATCCTCAACTGATGGTAACCTGAATGAAGATCGATCTTTGAAAACACCGAACTACCACGCAACTGATCAAACAAATCATCGATTCGCGGCAACGGATATCTGTTCTTTATGGTTACCTTATTCAACTCCCTATAGTCTATGCACAACCTCATAGAACCATCCTTCTTTTTCACGAACAACACTGGAGCACCCCAGGGCGAAGAACTTGGCCTAACGAATCCACACTGCAACAATTCATCTAATTGTGTACGCAACTCTTCCAGCTCGCGCGGGGCCATACGGTATGGTGCCTTAGCAATAGGACGAGTACCAGGATCCAGATAAATAACAAACTCCACATCTCTCTTAGGCGGAAGACCAGAAAGACTAACCGGGAAAACATCAGGAAAATCACATACCATCGGAACACCCTCGATACACGGCAAACAGCTAACAACTTCTAACACAGAAACAAAGTAAGCAAAACAACCGGAATCTAAAAGTTTCCGAGCACATAACGTAGAAATAATTGAGGAATCCTGGCGTGGAAAATCATACACACTCATGGGTTGACCGTTGTCCATCTTGAAGTCCAAACGTTTAGCCTTGCATTGGATAACCGCATCATATCTGGACAACCAGTCCATGCCCATAATCACATCAAAATCTTCCAGGTCTAGCACTTTTAAATCCGCAAAAGCTAAGAAGTCACCTAAGAGGATAGGACAATTCTGGATACCCTGGTCTGACACCACGGAGTCGCCAGAAGGAAACATAACGCGAAATGCACCGCCAATCTGATCGAGGATCAAACGATGACGCTCTACAAAAGCCCTAGCCACGAACAAGTGGGTAGCACCAGAATCGAAAAGGACACGTGCCCAACGGTTCTTTACCTTAAATTCTCCCATAACATGTAACATCCTGATTCGTATTAGGCCCCTACGATGAGATTTAAAACAATGAAATGAATTTGGTGTGCTGATAGCACAATTAGCATTCGGCAAGCTTCCGTTCGACGAACGTCGAACGGGAAGCTCCCGTTCCACGAACGTCGAACGGGAAGCGTTCGACTAATTAGTCAAACGGGAACCGTTCGACTATATATTATAATAGCTACGATCGACGAAGTATAGGACAGTTGCGCCCGACGAAATGTTATTCCTTCAGCGGTCGACAAAATAGCGTCAGGTCGTGTTCGACGAAACATTGCTGCAGCCGCGATCGAAGAAGGCTGCCAGCGTTCGACGAAAGTTCGTCGAACTGCGTTCGACTAAGGTTCTGCGGTCGACGAAATATCGTCGTGCCACGGTCGACGAATTAGGAGGGTTCAGCGGTCGCCAAAATATACTAAATATTTCGGTCGACGAATTATTTTAAGTAAGCGGTCGACGAGATCTTTCGATCGGCGAAAATCCTGAATTCGTCGATCGACGAAATCTTTCGTTCGACGAAAAATGTCTATTCCCGTTCGACGAAATCTGGGCATCTTTCTTCCCGTCGCCAGATAAAGCTTGGGTGCTTATTTTCTTTATGATTATTTTAGCCTACAGTGGGATTAATATCCAATAAGAAGCCGACACCTATATTTGGAGTTCCAAGGCTTTGCTCTCTTCTCTCTTAAGCCAGAAGAAGGGTCGAGCCATTAATTTGCTATGTCTCTTTTCATCTTCTTCATCTTCTGCTTCTTCTTCTTCTTCTTCTTTTCATCTTCTTCCTGCCACCCTTAGGGGTTTTTGTTTCTTTTGGTCATGGAGCTGTGAAGGAGCAAAGCTTGGAGGAGATTTGGAGCTTGGCCGACCGCCACCCGGATGCCATGAAGATGAGCTTGAACCGTGGCCGAGAAATTAAGGTGACTTCCTCCCCTCTCCCTTGGTGCTAGCCTCTTAGATCACAATAGGAGAGATGAAGGCTCAAGAGAGCTTCTTGTGTGAGCTTTAATGGAGTTCCCTTAGGAAGACCAAGTCGAAACCTCAAAATTTAGGGCATCGTTCGCCGCGAGGTTTTCGGAATCATTTCTTCTCTCCAAGAGGAAGAGATGGGATTTGATTTGGGGCAAACCCATGGTCGTTGAGGGAGAATGAGGGGAATTGATTGTGTAGGATTTTAAAAGTGTAATGACCTAATTTTGTTTGGAGAAGATGATGAATAGTTCCCTATTAAGTAGAGGGGTGAATTTAATTATTAGGGAAAAGATGAAGTGTAAATTCCATGTTAATAACCCTCTGTTAAATAGGGTTTTTAATTATGTATATGTGATAAGGATGTTATGATAACAGCCCCCTCCTTAAAGAAAGATTTAATTAACAGCATTTCACTTGGTAAACAAGGGGTGAATTTGTGCGCAGCTGGGTTCGAGCCAATTTTTAGGCTTGACCCCACTGGAATTAGACTTCCGGCTCAACAAGGAAGTTGTAGCCCTCGGAAAGAGCTTTCCAACGATAGGTTACCCGTTTTCCTGAAGTGACCTGTAGCTCTCTAAAGGTCCAGTCGAGTGGACTGTCTAGAAAGCTGGTTTGGGTCTATTGCATGTTGTTTTTGCTGTCCAGGATTTCTGCAGTTGACTTTGGAGCAGATTTTAGGTAGGATCCACTTGGATCTGGGTTTAGGACCCAACATGAGTGTTGTAGCCCTTGGTGAGGGCTTTCCAAAATGTGGTGGCACATAATTTGGGGTGGTGTAGAACTCCCAGAATCTCAGTTTTGTTAATCAGCGTCGTTGTAGTTTGAATTGCGGTAATCTTTGGGGATATCTTTTATAATACTTGTCTGACGCTCTTAATAATTGGTAGAAATCGAATTGATGATATTGTGCTGACCTTGGTTGAATTTCATGAGTTGTGGGAGGGTACTTGTTGTGATTTCGCCAACCGTAGTTCGTTCTCGCTTCGCTCTGGGAATAATAATTAGGAATGCCGACGTGGCTATTGTTTGGAGAGAATGACCATAACAAGCTAGCGGAACTACGGAAGCAACAGAGAAATCTATATTCTCCAATTTAATGAGGAATGAGTGCCCAGATTTACGTGTCAATTGGGCGGAGCATGGGCGAATGGCATGATGCTAGAATGAGGCATTGCGATGAATAATCGAATAAAGACTTTGACGACATGTTTATAATAATGCGCCCATCGATCGATCATCCAGCGAAGAGTGTGGTTTGGTGACAACCCCTCAAATGCGATAAGGATCTCATCGTGATAGAGTGAGCTGTAATTTGAGTACGAGAAGTGAATGTCGATGACATGTGAGATATGCTTGGAAATCATGAACGTTATATTAGGGGACTCTTGGCGCATGTTTGGAAGACGTGCTTCTATGAATGATCGCCTCGCTAGATAAACAACGGGATGATGCGTATTGGTAGTAAACTCTCAAGAATGTGAATAGTTCAACTAGGTTGAACTTGTTGTGAACGGAGCCTACGGGCAGAACGTGCTAATATGATGAGTGCTTGTGAGCACCGGTTGTGAATGGGCCTACGGGCAGGACGTGACAGTATGAATGTGCAGGTTTTCACCCATGGTGGTGTAGTGATCCTCGGTAGAGGATAGTTGGTGGCGGGTCTACGGGCTCGCCGATCGTCACACCGACGGGAGCTGGCAGTCAGACTCGGACTGGAAGGGCTCGTCTTCTTGGTGCTCATCTCCCAAAGCCCCCTTCCACTCCAGAAGACTCTGCAGAAATGCGAGCAGTACGCACGGCTCCGCTATGAGCAAAGAGCGTTGAGGCGTACAGAGGCCTAGGACGGGTAGTGTGCATACCTTCCTAGTAGTGGCGAAGCCCGTGCCACTGCCACCGTCTGGCCACGACGGGGGGCGCCTGAGTGGTTAGCTACCCTCGAAAAGTGGGAACTAAAGGTCTGTGTCGACATAGCAAATGCGCTTGGAGAAGTCATCATATCATAATCATTGCACCGCATTCATATCATAATCATTGCACCGCATTCATATCATAATCATTGCATTGCACAGCAATGGAAACTCATCATATAAACTTGTATGGGCATCTTTATATGATGAGTTACCTTTATATGCAGACCCTTAACTTATAAGCTTGTATGGGCATCCTTATAAGTTGAGTTCAATTCAGCTCTGTGATACTTTAGCTATGTCCTGTTACTAGTACGATTTTGATACTCTGCTTATGCTTTCTGTTTCCAGTACTTGCATTTATAACTGCTGCTATATATATATACTTATGAACAGCTTGTTAGTGCCATTGCAAGTACTTGGGTACTTATACAACCGACACATATGAACAACCCTTCCTGTCACCTGTTTTGTATACTATTGCTAATATTGCAGCTTTCTTTCAATTCTACCGCCCGGTGCCTTGGAGTCGTCGGGGGAGCGGATGTGAAGCCACTTAGTCTTTATGACTAACGGTTGCTACGTCCCTCTTTTTAGGAGTGCGCCCTGGAGCCGCAGCGCACGACGTAGGAGGAGGACAGTCAGGTCAGGACGACAGGGCCGGAGACAGCGATACCCTCAGTACCGGCAGTGGCTGACGTGAGTAGTAGTTTTGAGATGTAGCCCCTTTGGGCATCTTTTGTGATACTCTGATATATTTTGCAGGAGCTCGTGGAGCTACCTTTTTGTGTAATTATGGACTCTACTTATGCGAATTTTATATATCTATATGTGGCTTCTTGTTTTAGTTTATTGATGGGTTGGCGCTGTTGAGTTGGTTTAGCCGGCGGGATAGGCGTCTTGTGGAGGTGGCTAGCCCGTTAGCTGGCGCTTCCGCAAGGCGGCTGTCCTGGGCATAAGACTCCCCTCGGCCGTGTTTTGTGTTCCGGGAGGGGGGTCTTACAAATGGTATCAGCTTGCAACGATCCTGAGATAAAGAAGTCCATTAGACCACTAGGCTACCCCGGCTAGCTAGATCAGTTTGAGGACAAACTGATGCAGCGGAAGCAGTGGTGTGCCCATGTGTAATTCGCTATAAGTATGTCCGCTTTTTCTTATAGAAAGTGCCAACCTAAGCCAAACACGTACCCTTACGTATAGATGCTGGCTCATCCTGAGACAGTAATTTGTTTTCCCATTCCAACAGTCAGAGTTGGTTTGGCATATGACACCTTTTTGGTCGACTTAGCAGGATAGGTCATGACGTATCCTAGCCTTATACTGATCTTGGGGATGATTGGGCCAAGCAATAAGTGACATTGAGTGACTAAGGGAAGCGTCTAACGTGAGTGTAGATGCTAGAGACTCACACCCTGAGATTTCTATCTCAGATATGGAGTTATATTACCACCTTACCCAAAACATTAGGGCAATCTCAATGAGATTGGTGCCTGTAGTCTTTTATCAGCTTAGTAAGAGACCACCAAGCGTGTCTTTCATACTGTATGTGGATACCTCTCACTTCTATTTATGTAGAAGGTTTCATCTGGAGAAGTTACGATAAGAATTCGGATCCAGAGAAGGCTTATTTTGGGAAGAATGTGTTATATTGGTGGTAGAAGAAACTCAGTCGAAGAGATATGGGGGCTTATCTCTTCATTTATTGGGCTAGTTATGTACCATCTTGGATCCCTTGAGGAATTAGAATCTTTGTAATTTTTGACATTGGAAGTTTTGATCCTTGAGAGTTAATTCACCTTAAGCAAAGCAGACTGCTAAGGCCGTGTTTGGGTTGATGAAAATTTTATTAGCGGAATAAGAGAGGAAAGCATTTTGAAGATGATAATTTTCTCTATATTATTTTAAGATTATGTGGATAAGTAACGAGAAGAGTAGTAAATTTACACTTTGGGGATATGCAGCGATGTTGTGATAACATTATAACTGGGGAGTTAATGAAATTTCGTGCATGCATTGTGGGTATGATGATACACTACCCCTGAGTTTGGAAATTCTTGGGGAACATTCCCTTAGTGTTGTAATTACATGACATTGGGAAATTAATAAGAGTTGGCAGCGGAGTCAACAAGATTAATACGACTTGATTGACGTTCTAAAATTCTAAAAGGTTTTATAAAATAAAAATGCATGCCATGGATGATCGTTGGCAGGAATGGTAGGGCGCTTGTAATGGATTTAATTTAGTTTATCGCATTGTGAAGTATGCCCTACAGTTGGTGGTCTGCATAACTCGTGTCGAAGGGAAATCATCCCGAGCCTCGCACCTTGGCTCTTGTTAAGTTCAAACATATATAAATGTACCGAGTGATTGGATGTTATTTGCGCATGCTCTCATTACAACGAGATGCAGCTTGGTCGTCGCCATAAAAATTTGAATTTCTACATTACGACTGATATATAAGTGCGTCGATACGAGGATCTATAGGGTACGAACTCTAAGTCGAGGAAGGTATGCCCCTAAGGTTTGTGCCCATGTGTGAGAAGAATGTACCATATGGGCGGTGGAAGAAATTTAGTCCAAAAACGTACGGGGGCTTGTCCCTTGGTTTATTGGCCTATTTATGTTCCGACTTCGCTTTCCCTTAGCTCCTGTTTATTTAAATAGTACGCGAACGATGATGATTGGGCGCGTGATAACCTCTCAGTACGGGTGAGAGCGTTAGGGGTGTTGAGACACGCCGTGAAGGGAACACGTGCATTGATTAGCAAGGATAAGTTGAATTTACTTATTTAAGAAGATATAAATATGCCTCTATACGTACAGGTAGGTATACGTGTAATTGTATTGCCTCGACAAGGCAGTCCTCTAAAGACTCTGTGCCGAGAGCCAATCATTGGATAAGGTTTATGTTCACGGCTTAGGAGCCCTTAAATGAAATGAATTAAATCACGAGATAAAAGTTGCGCAATTTTTGAATCTGGTGCAAATCTTAGTAGAACCGGGAGTAGACAAAAGTGACAATTAATTCGAGGTCATGTGTCATTAGAAGGGAATGATGTGATTATAACCCATGCGAGGTGTAGAGTCATGGATTCACCTTACTCTGAGCCTCGTTAGAGATTCATAATATCGCCAGAGCCAATTGATATGCATTATCGGATGATCATGTGCGGAATGTGGAAACTATTTGGAAACATAAAAGCTTCCTGAACTTAAACTCTTGAGCTAGTAACATCATTTCTGGTAGTTGATGGATTGAAAGGGCATAATGTCATGGCAAGTATGGTGGGGTAATTGCAGGACTTGACTGTTATACGGATTTCAAGTAGTGCGGTAAACATCCATGATGTTTGACCATGGTAATTATCTTGTCATAACTAGATACTGAACTTGGTTGGTGGCTTTTGCATGAATTATTATGAGGTGGTCAAAATGATTATTGAAACTTAATAATAAGTGGAAACTTGAACTCTCTTGATAGTGTTGTGGTGCCTCTCAATGATCAAAGGTTGATCAGACGACCGCATGACAAATTTTGGGGGACGCTTTAAAGTTTGTCAAGTGGGAACTATATCGATTTCTGATCGGAGAAGTGTGTTTGCAAGCGTCCAATTAAGAAAACTATACGAGATTGTAGCACCCGTGGTGCTAAGGCGCTGTTCGTGATTTGTTAAGTTGACGATTCATACAATTGCATTATAAATACGTGTAGTAATTTTCGGGTCATGTGAAATCGCAAGGCGTATGCTGAACCTTGTGAGGTGTGAACAAGTGGCGAGTGTCTGTACTCAGTATTATGCATTTGTACACCAACCCATGTAGGAACCTTGTTGGCTTATCGACCTCGTCCGACATGTTGTCTGGGAGTTATGCTGGCAGATCTCTTTTCTTAATATATATATGCTTCCTTGTAGAATTTGTTTGGGGGCTGCTATATACATATAGGTATGTCCTTTTCTTGTGTTGGTGCTGCTAGCATACATGAGTTCCTACTCTTATCTTTATTCCTATACACAGACACATATGATGTTAAGCTTGTGTACATGGGAAATGGAACACCTTAGAAATTTGGATTCTTTTTTCTTTTGTTTGGAAATTCTGGAAATTTGTTCATGGCAATCTCCTATAGTGGCTATTATAGTGGTTGGTTGTGTTAAGCTTCAGGAAATTTGTTATTTTGGAACTTCCTTGTTGGTAGGCAATTATTTTTCTCTTATTTTAGCAGCCGTTTATGCTAGCTGTTGGGGGTTAAACTTCAGAAGTTTTGTTTATAACACCTTAATCATTCTCGGAAATCTCTTCCTTGGTTCATGGCTAGCAGCTATCTTGGCTTCCCTTGGTTTCATGATTATCAGCTATTTCGACTATGCTAGGAGTTTAGGGAATTTTCTTGGTTTATACTAGCAGCTACTTGATTTATATACTAGAATTTCTTTCCACATTGTAAGCTTCTCATTGCCTTCAGGTTTAGTATTAGTGATTTTATTTTATTGGGGATTCAGGGTTGGTGCTGCTTGGTTACTCCTTCCAGGTTGATAAATTTATTTTGTTGGCTTACTACTAGCTGCCAAGGTTTATGGTGAGGGGAGATTGATAAATATATTCTTGACCCATGCTAGCAGTTTTCTGATTATGTGCTAAAGAGTACACCAATGACTTTGTGATCTAAACTTAAACCCCCCTAACCTCAACTTAAATTTCGGGGACGAAATTGTTTCTTCGTTTATTGGATTTGTAACATCCCGATTCGTATTAGGCCCCTACGATGAGATTTAAAACAATGAAATGAATTTGGTGTGCCGATAGCACAATTAGCATTCGGCAAGCTTCCGTTCGACGAACGTCGAACGGGAAGCTCCCGTTCCACGAACGTCGAACGGGAAGCGTTCGACTAATTAGTCGAACGGGAACCGTTCGACTATATATTATAATAGCTACGATCGACGAAGTATAGGAGAGTTGCGCCCGACGAAATGTTATTCCTTCAGCGGTCGACGAAATAGCGTCAGGTCGTGTTCGACGAAACATTGTTGCAGCCGCGATCGAAGAAGGCTGCCAGCGTTCGACGAAAGTTCGTCGAACTGCGTTCGACTAAGGTTCTGCGGTCGACGAAATATCGTCGTGCCGCGGTCGACGAATTAGGAGGGTTCAGCGGTCGCCAAAATATACTAAATATTTCGGTCGACGAATTATTTTAAGTAAGCGGTCGACGAGATCTTTCGATCGGCGAAAATCCTGAATTCGTCGATCGACGAAATCTTTCGTTCGACGAAAAATGTCTATTCCCGTTCGACGAAATCTGGGCATCTTTCTTCCCGTCGCCAGATAAAGCTTGGGTGCTTATTTTCTTTATGATTATTTTAGCCTACAGTGGGATTAATATCCAATAAGAAGCCGACACCTATATTTGGAGTTCCAAGGCTTTGCTCTCTTCTCTCTTAAGCCAGAAGAAGGGTCGAGCCATTAATTTGCTATGTCTCTTTTCATCTTCTTCATCTTCTGCTTCTTCTTCTTCTTCTTCTTTTCATCTTCTTCCTGCCACCCTTAGGGGTTTTTGTTTCTTTTGGTCATGGAGCTGTGAAGGAGCAAAGCTTGGAGGAGATTTGGAGCTTGGCCGACCGCCACCCGGATGCCATGAAGATGAGCTTGAACCGTGACCGAGAAATTAAGGTGACTTCCTCCCCTCTCCCTTGGTGCTAGCCTCTTAGATCACAATAGGAGAGATGAAGGCTCAAGAGAGCTTCTCGTGTGAGCTTTAATGGAGTTCCCTTAGGAAGACCAAGTCGAAACCTCAAAATTTAGGGCATCGTTCGCCGCGAGGTTTTCGGAATCATTTCTTCTCTCCAAGAGGAAGAGATGGGATTTGATTTGGGGCAAACCCATGGTCGTTGAGGGAGAATGAGGGGAATTGATTGTGTAGGATTTTAAAAGTGTAATGACCTAATTTTGTTTGGAGAAGATGATGAATAGTTCCCTATTAAGTAGAGGGGTGAATTTAATTATTAGGGAAAAGATGAAGTGTAAATTCCATGTTAATAACCCTCTGTTAAATAGGGTTTTTAATTATGTATATGTGATAAGGATGTTATGATAACAGCCCCCTCCTTAAAGAAAGATTTAATTAACAGCATTTCACTTGGTAAACAAGGGGTGAATTTGTGCGCAGCTGGGTTCGAGCCAATTTTTAGGCTTGACCCCACTGGAATTAGACTTCCGGCTCAACAAGGAAGTTGTAGCCCTCGGAAAGAGCTTTCCAACGATAGGTTACCCGTTTTTCTGAAGTGACCTGTAGCTCTCTAAAGGTCCAGTCGAGTGGACTGTCTAGAAAGCTGGTTTGGGTCTATTGCATGTTGTTTTTGCTGTCCAGGATTTCTGCAGTTGACTTTGGAGCAGATTTTAGGTAGGATCCACTTGGATCTGGGTTTAGGACCCAACATGAGTGTTGTAGCCCTTGGTGAGGGCTTTCCAAAATGGGGTGGCACATAATTTGGGGTGGAGTAGAACTCCCAGAATCTCAGTTTTGTTAATCAGCGTCGTTGTAGTTTGAATTGCGGTAATCTTTGGGGATATCTTTTATAATACTTGTTTGACGCTCTTAATAATTGGTAGAAATCGAATTGATGATATTGTGCTGACCTTGGTTGAATTTCATGAGTTGTGGGAGGGTACTTGTTGTGATTTCGCCAACCGTAGTTCGTTCTCGCTTCGCTCTGGGAATAATAATTAGGAATGCCGACGTGGCTATTGTTTGGAGAGAATGACCATAACAAGCTAGCGGAACTACGGAAGCAACAGAGAAATCTATATTCTCCAATTTAATGAGGAATGAGTGCCCAGATTTACGTGTCAATTGGGCGGAGCATGGGCGAATGGCATGATGCTAGAATGAGGCATTGCGATGAATAATCGAATAAAGACTTTGACGACATGTTTATAATAATGCGCCCATCGATCGATCATCCAGCGAAGAGTGTGGTTTGGTGACAACCCCTCAAATGCGATAAGGATCTCATCGTGATAGAGTGAGCTGTAATTTGAGTACGAGAAGTGAATGTCGATGACATGTGAGATATGCTTGGAAATCACGAACGTTATATTAGGGGACTCTTGGCGCATGTTTGGAAGACGTGCTTCTATGAATGATCGCCTCGCTAGATAAACAACGGGATGATGCGTATTGGTAGTAAAACTCTCAAGAATGTGAATAGTTCAACTAGGCTGAACTTGTTGTGAACGGAGCCTACGGGCAGAACGTGCTAATATAATGAGTGCTTGTGAGCACCGGTTGTGAATGGACCTACGGGCAGGACGTGACAGTATGAATGTGCAGGTTTTCACCCATGGTGGTGTAGTGATCCTCGGTAGAGGATAGTTGGTGGCGGGTCTACGGGCTCGCCGATCGTCACACCGACGGGAGCTGGCAGTCAGACTCGGACTGGAAGGGCTCGTCTTCTTGGTACTCATCTCCCAAAGCCCCCTTCCACTCCAGAGGACTCTGCAGAAATGCGAGCAGTACGCAGGGCTCCGCTATGAGCAAAGAGCGTTGAGGCGTACAGAGGCCTAGGACGGGTAGTGTGCATACCTTCCTAGTAGTGGCGAAGCCCGTGCCACTGCCACCGTCTGGCCACGACGGGGGGCGCCTGAGTGGTTAGCTACCCTCGAAAAGTGGGAACTAAAGGTCTGTGTCGACATAGCAAATGCGCTTGGAGAAGTCATCATATCATAATCATTGCACCGCATTCATATCATAATCATTGCACCGCATTCATATCATAATCATTGCATTGCACAGCAATGGAAACTCATCATATAAACTTGTATGGGCATCTTTATATGATGAGTTACCTTTATATGCAGACCCTTAACTTATAAGCTTGTATGGGCATCCTTATAAGTTGAGTTCAATTCAGCTCTGTGATACTTTAGCTATGTCCTGTTACTAGTACGATTTTGATACTCTGCTTATGCTTTCTGTTTCCAGTACTTGCATTTATAACTGCTGCTATATATATATACTTATGAACAGCTTGTTAGTGTCATTGCAAGTACTTGGGTACTTATACAACCGACACATATGAACAACCCTTCCTGTCACCTGTTTTGTATACTATTGCTAATATTGCAGCTTTCTTTCAATTCTACCGCCCGGTGCCTTGGAGTCGCCGGGGGAGCGGATGTGAAGCCACTTAGTCTTTATGACTAACGGTTGCTACGTCCCTCTTTTTAGGAGTGCGCCCTGGAGCCGCAGCGCACGGCGCAGGAGGAGGACAGTCAGGTCAGGACGACAGGGCCGGAGACAGCGATACCCTCAGTACCGGCAGTGGCTGACGTGAGTAGTAGTTTTGAGATGTAGCCCCTTTGGGCATCTTTTGTGATACTCTGATATATTTTGCAGGAGCTCGTGGAGCTACCTTTTTGTATAATTATGGACTCTACTTATGCGAATTTTATATATCTATATGTGGCTTCTTGTTTTAGTTTATTGATGGGTTGGCGCTGTTGAGTTGGTTTAGCCGGCGGGATAGGCGTCTTGTGGAGGTGGCTAGCCCGTGAGCTGGCGCTTCCGCAAGGCGGCTGTCCTGGGCATAAGACTCCCCTCGGCCGTGTTTTGTGTTCCGGGAGGGGGGTCTTACAAATGGTATCAGCTTGCAACGATCCTGAGATAAAGAAGTCCATTAGACCACTAGGCTACCCCGGCTAGCTAGATCAGTTTGAGGACAAACTGATGCAGCGGAAGCAGTGGTGTGCCCATGTGTAATTCGCTATAAGTATGTCCGCTTTTTCTTATAGAAAGTGCCAACCTAAGCCAAACACGTACCCTTACGTATAGATGCTGGCTCATCCCGAGACAGTAATTTGTTATCCCATTCCAACAGTTAGAGTTGGTTTGGCATATGACACCTTTTTGGTCGACTTAGCAGGATAGGTCATGACGTATCCTAGCCTTATACTGATCTTGGGGATGATTGGGCCAAGAAATAAGTGACATTGAGTGACTAAGGAAAGCGTCTAACGTGAGTGTAGATGCTAGAGACTCACACCCTGAGATTTCTATCTCAGATATGGAGTTATATTACCACCTTACCCAAAACATTAGGGCAATCTCAATGAGATTGGTGCCTGTAGTCTTTTATCAGCTTAGTAAGAGACCACCAAGCGTGTCTTTCATACTGTATGTGGATACCTCTCACTTCTATTTATGTAGAAGGTTTCATCTGGAGAAGTTACGATAAGAATTCGGATCCAGAGAAGGCTTATTTTGGGAAGAATGTGTTATATTGGTGGTAGAAAAAACTCAGTCGAAGAGATATGGGGGCTTATCTCTTCGTTTATTGGGCTAGTTATGTACCATCTTGGATCCCTTGAGGAATTAGAATCTTTGTAATTTTTGACATTGGAAGTTTTGATCCTTGAGAGTTAATTCACCTTAAGCAAAGCAGACTGCTAAGGCCGTGTTTGGGTTGATGAAAATTTTATTAGCGGAATAAGAGAGGAAAGCATTTTGAAGATGATCATTTTCTCTATATTATTTTAAGATTATGTGGATAAGTAACGAGAAGAGTAGTAAATTTACACTTTGGGGATATGCAGCGATGTTGTGATAACATTATAACTGGGGAGTTAATGAAATTTCGTGCATGCATTGTGGGTATGATGATACACTACCCCTGAGTTTGGAAATTCTTGGGGAACATTCCCTTAGTGTTGTAATTACATGACATTGGGAAATTAATAAGAGTTGGCGGCGGAGTCAACAAGATTAATACGACTTGATTGACGTTCTAAAATTCTAAAAGGTTTTATAAAATAAAAATGCATGCCATGGATGATCGTTGGCAGGAATGGTAGGGCGCTTGTAATGGATTTAATTTAGTTTATCGCATTGTGAAGTATGCCCTACAGTTGGTTGTCTGCATAACTCGTGTCGAAGGGAAATCATCCCGAGCCTCGCACCTTGGCTCTTGTTAAGTTCAAACATATATAAATGTACCGAGTGATTGGATGTTATTTGCGCATGCTCTCATTACAATGAGATGCAGCTTGGTCGTCGCCATAAAAATTTGAATTTCTACATTACGACTGATATATAAGTGCGTCGATACGAGGATCTATAGGGTACGAACTCTAAGTCGAGGAAGGTATGCCCCTAAGGTTTGTGCCCATGTGTGAGAAGAATGTACCATATGGGCGGTGGAAGAAATTTAGTCCAAAAACGTACGGGGGCTTGTCCCTTCGTTTATTGGCCTATTTACGTTCCGACTTCGCTTTCCCTTAGCTCCTGTTTATTTAAATAGTACGCGAACGATGATGATTGGGTGCGTGATAACCTCTCAGTACGGGTGAGAGCGTTAGGGGTGTTGAGACACGCCGTGAAGGGAACACGTGCATTGATTAGCAAGGATAAGTTGAATTTACTTATTTAAGAAGATATAAATATGCCTCTATACATACAGGTAGGTATACGTGTAATTGTATTGCCTCGACAAGGCAGTCCTCTAAAGACTCTGTGCCGAGAGCCAATCATTGGATAAGGTTTATGTTCACGGCTTAGGAGCCCTTAAATGAAATGAATTAAATCACGAGATAAAAGTTGCGCAATTTTTGAATCTGGTGCAAATCTTAGTAGAACCGGGAGTAGACAAAAGCCCCCTTCCACTCCTGAAGACTCTCCAGAAATGCGAGCAGTACGCAGGGCTCCGCTATGAGCAAAGAGCGTTGAGGCGTATAGAGGCCTAGGACGGGTAGTGTGCATACCTTCCTAGTAGTGGCGAAGCCCGTGCCACTGCCACCGTCTGGCCACGACGGGGGGCGCCTGAGTGGTTAGCTACCCTCGAAAAGTGGGAACTAAAGGTCTGTGTCGACATAGCAAATGCGCTTGGAGAAGTCATCATATCATAATCATTGCACCGCATTCATATCATAATCATTGCACCGCATTCATATCATAATCATTGCATTGCACAGCAATGGAAACTCATCATATAAACTTGTATGGGCATCTTTATATGATGAGTTACCTTTATATGCAGACCCTTAACTTATAAGCTTGTATGGGCATCCTTATAAGTTGAGTTCAATTCAGCTCTGTGATACTTTAGCTATGTCCTGTTACTAGTACGATATTTTGATACTCTGCTTATGCTTTCTGTTTCCAGTACTTGCATTTATAACTGCTGCTATATATATATATACTTATGAACAGCTTGTTAGTGCCATTGCAAGTACTTGGGTACTTATACAACCGACACATATGAACAACCCTTCCTGTCACCTGTTTTGTATACTATTGCTAATATTGCAGCTTTCTTTCAATTCTACCGCCCGGTGCCTTGGAGTCGCCGGGGGAGCAGATGTGAAGCCACTTAGTCTTTATGACTAACGGTTGCTACGTCCCTCTTTTTAGGAGTGCGCCCTGGAGCCGCAGCGCACGGCGCAGGAGGAGGACAGTCAGGTCAGGACGACAGGGCCGGAGACAGCGATACCCTCAGTACCGGCAGTGGCTGACGTGAGTAGTAGTTTTGAGATGTAGCCCCTTTGGGCATCTTTTGTGATACTCTGATATATTTTGCAGGAGCTCGTGGAGCTACCTTTTTGTATAATTATGGACTCTACTTATGCGAATTTTATATATCTATATGTGGCTTCTTGTTTTAGTTTATTGATGGGTTGGCGCTGTTGAGTTGGTTTAGCCGGCGGGATAGGCGTCTTGTGGAGGTGGCTAGCCCGTGAGCTGGCGCTTCCGCAAGGCGGCTGTCCTGGGCATAAGACTCCCCTCGGCCGTGTTTTGTGTTCCGGGAGGGGGGTCTTACATAACAATTGGATACATAACTAGCCGAGCAGAAATTGAAACTAAGGATAAAGGCTGAGAGTTAATTTAAGGTCTAACCTGAAATAACTTGGGTGGAATTCTGAGCTTCTCCCCTAGTCACCACATTCAACTTGTCGTTTCCTCTATCTTGATGCTGCGGTTGCGGCAGCGACAAAGCCCGAAGTGGCACTGGCTGCAGAGGCGGTTGGAAACGTGGGCAACTAGTCTTAACGTGCCCCTTCTGTCCACACTAAAAACACACCTTATCCTTGGACTAGCAATGGGCAACATCATGCCCATTTCGCTTACAGAAGGTACATGTCAGATCTCCTCTGGGAGCGCTCTGTATTGCTGACACTTGTTGCTGCTTCTTAGCTCCCAACCTCTTGAATCATTTCTCGAACGGATGGCCCGGGCGACCACAGAAGCTACAAACTTCGCCACTTCTTTTCTTTGGAGCCGGGCTTAATACCTTGGGGGTTTCCCCCTCTTCGACTTTCCTCTTGTCCTTTTTCATTACTGCACCTCTATTCTTGGCGTTGTCGATAGCCTTGACTTTCAGCGCTGCTTCTACTACTTCAGCATAACTTTCAGATCTGTAAGCACTAGCCAATTGCTGAATGTCGCTACGAAGTTCTTCGAGAAATCGCTTCACTCTTCCTGCCTCAGAAGCCACTAATTCTGGAGCAAATCTGCTCAACTTACTGAATTAAATCTCATACACACTATTAAAATTTTTGAAAGACCGTTTAGGAGTAAGCAGGAGTTGTATCAACAAGAATTATAGCAAAACAACCACAATGCCAAAATAGCAACACAAGAAATCTTTATTGAAACAGAACTGCTTTACACTTCGAGGTATACATGGCGAGACATGATTCATAAGAATCACGGAGATGGGAAGAACAAAAAACACACCAAAACTGAAACTGGCGATCTGCCAAAGCAGAGACCGCACAGACCGCAAAAAGGCTCAGATCGCCCGGCTTGCTCTGCTGTACTCCCAGACTGCTTGCACAGTCAGACCGCAGAAACACCTTGAGACCACGCGAACAGAAGCAGACAACCTGCACTGCCAGACCGCAATCCCAGACTGCACGAACTGAAGCTTATTGAATTGAACAAAGAAATGAAGCTGTCGCCAGACTAAAACTCTGATCGCCTAACCGCTGAAGGTCGCATGATCGCTGAGCTAGCTGCGAACAGCACAAGAACACAATAAACCAGTTCGCTGACAGACCGCAGACGAACTATTTATTCAAGCCACCGGAAATCACCAAGGAAGGAGACCGCAACCTGCTGACCGCAAACCTGCGAACACAACAACCGGTTAGCTCACTTCCGAGATCGCGCGACTTCAAACTTGAGGCCGCAAGAAACAATCCGGGCTTTTGTTCTTACAATTCTTGTTAGGAATGTCGGGCCCTGCACCTCTATTTATAGGCGAGTAGACGGATGTCGTCACCGCACAGAAGAGATACAATCACCACCCGTCAGATCGCGAACGGTCTCATAATGCAGATCGCGCGAACACAACACTTGGACAAGATTCAGTCCAAGACCGAAGTCAGCAGCAAGCCGCGCACAAGCCGCGCGGACACATGATCATCCTTCCTGAGATCGCCAAGACAAGGATGAACATCTGGCCGACTTGAGTCAAGTCGCCAGAACGAACCGAACAGACTGCCCAGTAGCAAGACTGGGAGAGCCCGCAGCAGGTCGCCAGAACTAGTGACCAAACCAAGGAACAAACTGGCAGATCACAGCAGATCGCCATAACTAACAAGCAGGGAGAGATCGCAGAACCAAACCGCCAGATCACCAGCGCAGACCGCGCGGTTTCTGCGGTCTCCAGCCTCCAGACCGGTCGGACTCCCTTCACCACTTCAACAATTTCAACACTCCCCCTTGAAGTGGGAAGTGGAAACTAGCCCGAGCAACTCCCTTAACCGTGTAAACGGTCCCTTCGTCAGCGGCTTTGTGAAGATGTCGGCGACATTGTCCGCACTCCGAACATGCTCGACCATAAGAGATCCTCCCAACACCTTTTCACGAATGAAATGGTACTCAATCTCTATATGTTTGGTCCTCGCGTGACAGACTGGATTGTTAACCAGCTTGAGAGCACTCTCATTGTCCCCGCGTAGCAAGGTGGGACCTCGAACCTCCTGATGAACGTCCTCCACCAATCTTCTGAGCGAAACGGCTTCCTGAGCTGCCAAGGCCGAAGCCTTGTACTCCGCTTCCGTGGTAGAAACAGACACCGAGTCTTGCTTCTTGCTGCACCAAGAGATAGTTGTGGGGCCCATCATAAAGACATAACCACACGTTGATCTCCGATCATCCACGTCTCCCCCATAATCAGCATCCATGAAACCATGCAACTCCAAGCTTGACCCTCTCCTATATAGGAGACCCAAATCAGAGGTCGACTTCACATACTTCAAGATGCCTTTCGCCGCCAGAAGATGAGGTTTTCGTGGTTCCGCCATGTACCGACTCACCTTGCCAACTGCATAAGCAATATCTGGCCTTGTGATCGTCAAGTAGATCAAACTTCCAACCAGATCTCGGAACACCAGCGGTTCAGATAAAACTCTCCCCTCATCCTTTCGAAGCTTATGATGTTGCTCCAGAGGTATAGAGCTGCTCTTCCCTTCCTCCATGCCGAATCGCTGAACAATCCGCTCCGCATAGCCAGCCTGAGAAATGAGCACTCCGCTCTCCCGCCTCTGCACCTCGAGTCCAAGGAAATGGTGGAGCTCCCCCAGATCCTTCATCTCGAATCTGATAGCAAGCTTAGCCCTGAGTCTTGCAACAGCTTCCTTCGAGTTCCCGGTGACAATCATGTCATCCACATACAACAGCACAATCACCTGAAGCGCCCCCTCCTTCTTGATGAACAAGCTAGAATCAGAGTCTGAAGCAAAGAATCCACAGAATAAGAGATACTCTGCAATCTTCCCGTACCACGCTTGAGGCGCTTGCTTCAACCCATATAGGGCCTTCTTCAACTTACAGACGTAGTCCGGATACTCCTTCAAGATGAAGCCTTGCGGTTGGATCATGAAGATATCCTTGTCAATCTCATCGTATAAGAAGGCATTCTTCACGTCGAGTTGCCAAATCTCCCAACCACTTGAAGCCGCCAAGGCAATAACAAATCGAACCGAAGTCATCTTTGCCACTGGACTGAACGTCTCATCATAATCTTCTCCGTACTGCTGTGAGAACCCGTGAGCTACAAGGAGAGCCTTGTACCGCTCGATACTGCCGTCAGCTTTCTTCTTGAGCTTGTAGACCCATTTGCATGTCACAGAAGTGGTGCCCTTGGGCTTGGGCACAAGAGACCAGGTCTCATTATTCTCGAGAGCTGCCATCTCTTCTTGCATAGCAATGTCCCACTCCTTCACGCCTCTGGCCTTCTCAAAGCTCGACGGCTCCCTCTCATCCAGGGGACCAGCGAAGAAGCATGAAACAAAGTTCACCATATTCCCTCCTGTGTATCGATCTGGTGGTTGAATAGTCCTCTTCGACCTCCTAAGAGGTTGCTCCTGACTAACCACTTCCTCAGCTGCTTCTTCTGTGCAAGCTCCTCTTCCAGACGAACTTGGAGCATCACTCCCCCTACTTCCAGAACCTGAAGCCTCCATCTCAGAGCTTGACACAGCTGGAGCTCCTGGTGAAACAGGCAACTCCACTTGAAGACTTCCCGCAGCCTTCCCTGCTTCATCAACCCTGCTCTCCGGTAGTTCAACTCCTGAACTCCCTTTGTAGGAAGTCACTTCATCGAACACCACATCCCGAGATACCACTGATCTCTGTGTCTCAGGATCCATGCACCTCCATCCTTTCTTTCGCTCATCATACCCAACAAAGACTAGCTTCCTTGCTTTCGCATCTAGCTTTGTCCGAAAAGCATCAGGAATATGCACATAGCAGGTTGACCCGAACACCCGAAGGTGTGCAACACTCGGCTTCTCCTTGAACATCAATTCGTGAGGGGTCTTCATGTTGATAGGACTTAAAGGCAACCTGTTGATGACATAAGCTGCACAAGACATTCCCTCCGCCCAGAAAGCGTTTGGGATACTCTTAGCATGAAGCCAGCATTTGCAAGTTTCCGTCAGATGACGGATCTTCCTTTCGGCAACGCCATTCTGTTGTGGAGTATGGGCACAAGTAAGCTCTCTCCTGATGCCATGCTTCCTGCAAAAACTTGAGAACTCACCAGAGGTGAACTCCCCACCATTGTCAGTTCTAAGTTTTTTAACCTGCAGGCCTAGCCGGCCTTCAACCAGCTCCTTGAACTCCACAAATTTTGCAAAGGCTTCTGACTTCTCCTTCAAAAAATACACCCAGACATATCTGGTGTAATCGTCAATCAACACCAACATGTATCTATTGCCTCCAAGGCTTGGGGTGGCAGTCGGTCCCATCAAATCACCGTGGATGCACTCCAACGGCACTTTGCACCTTGTTTGCGATTTGTCAAATGGAAGTCGATGAGACTTACCAAACTGACATCCTTCGCAGACATGACCGTCTCCATAGGAGGACAAGCTAGGCAAGCCATTGACAAGGCCCCTTACCGCCATAGGCTTCAATTTGTCCATTCCTACATGCCCCAACCTTTCATGCCAGATGGTCGCGCCATCATTGGTCCTCATCTTATCAACATAGGTACTTGTTGATAAAATAAACAAGTCCTTCACCCTCTTGCCGACATGAATAACATCTCCCTTTATCTCCGGTTGAGTTTTGAGAAACTTCACTTCTGTTGGGCCAAACAGAACGTGATAACCGGCGTCGACAGCATTGGTCACAGAGAAGAGATTTTTCTTCATACCAGGCACGTGATAAACACTCCTCAACGTGAGTGGACCCTTATCACTGCTCAGAGAGACAACACCTTCGTGTTCTACTGGATGAATAGAATTATCAGCCGTAATGATAGCATTGTTACCTAAGTAAGGTGCCAAAGAAGAGAACTTTGATCCATCCCCGGTGAGGTGATGCCCACACCCTGAATCAACAATCCAGTCCTCATCATAGTTGATGGAATCCAATGCCTTAACGGGCATCGCTGTTATATTAGACACAAAGGCTCCTCCCCATTCAACTTCATCAAACTTTGGCATCTCCTTCTCCACTGCATGTCCCGGCTGAAGATTCACCCGGCAATCTTTCTTGAAGTGCCCGGTCTTATTGCATCTAAAGCACCTCGGCCCCTCTCCTTTCTTCTTCCCATCAGACTTAGGGGCATAGCCTCTATCTTGCTGACCTGAAGTGGAGGGTCCATCGTGACCCGGCTTCTTCTTCTCCCATTTCTTCTTCTTCTTCCCAGAGAACTTCACATTACTTTCTCCCCCGGAGATAGAAACCCCCGCCATCTGTCTTGCTAAACTTTCTTGCTGAAGCAAGAAGGTTCTCCAGCTCCAACAACGACGGTTGATTTGCCCGACCTTGAACTGAAGTCACAAAGGCAAGATACTCCTTCCGCAACCCGCGGATGATATGCCTCTTCAATTTTGCCTCAGAGATAGGCTCATCAGGGTCCAATGCAGAAATCTCTACCGTGAGGTTCTTCATTTTGAGAAAGAAGGAGGAAATAGAAAGATCACCTTGAGAGGCTTTCGCCAACTCATTTTCAAGATATTGTAGCCTCGCTACATTCTTCTTATTGAACAACCCATCCAAGGATGTCCAAATCTCAGCAGCAGATTTACATCCGATGATGTGATCAAACACCTCCGGTGAGATAGCCCTTTTCTGCCTTAGCATTCGTCCTCCTCCAAAGTCTCACCTCTGCCATATTATCTCCTGCTAGAAACACCTCTTGTGTGTCTTCTCCGCCAACAACCTCCTATAGATCCTCGCCAAGCAAGTAACTCTCCATACATGACTTCCATTTTTTAAAGTTAGTCGATGTGAGGAGTTCAATACCAAGACCTCTTGCGTATCCACCTTCCATGGCAATCTATGTGGTCTCTTCTTCACAAAGATGATGGCAACTCTAGTTGATCACTGCTTATCCACTCCAGAAACCTGTCTCTGATACCATGTTAAAATTTTTGAAAGACCGTTTAGGATTAAGCAGGAGTTGTATCAACAAGAGTTATAGTCAAACAACCACAATGCCAAAACAGCAACACAAGAAATCTTTATTGAAACATAATTGCTTTACACTTCGAGGTATACATGGCGAGACATGATTCATAAGAATCACGGAGATGAGAAGAACAAAAAACACACCAAAACTGAAACTGGCGATCTGCCAAAGCAGAGACCACACAGACCGCAAAAAGGCTCAGGTCGCCCGGCTTGCTCTGCTGTACTCCCAGACTGCTTGCACAGTCAGACCGCAGAAACACCTTGAGACCACGCGAACAGAAGCAGACAACCTGCACTGCCAGACCGCAATCCCAGACCGCACGAACTAAAGCTTATTGAATTGAACAAAGAACTGAAGCTGTCGCCAGACTGCAACTCTGATCGCCTAACCGTTGAAGGTCGCCTGATCGCTGAGCTAGCTGCGAACAGCACAAGAACACAATAAACCAGTTCGCTGAAAGACCGCAGATGAACTGTTTATTCAAGCCACCGGAAATCACCAAGGAAGGAGACCGCAACCTGCTGACCGCAAACCTGCGAACACAACAACCGGTTAGCTCACTTCCGAGATCACGCGACTTCAAACTTGAGGCCGCAAGAAACAATCTGGGCTTTTGTTCTTACAATTCTTGTTAGGAATGACGGGCCCTGCACCTCTATTTATAGGCGAGTAGACGGATGTCGTCACCGCACAGAAGAGATACAATCACCACCCGTCAGATCGCGAACGCTCTCATAATGCAGACCGCGCGAACACAACGCTTGGACAAGATTCAGTCCAAGACCGAAGTCAGCAGCAAGCCGCGCACAAGCCGCGCGGACATAGGATCATCCTTCCTGAGATCGCCAAGACAAGGACGAACATCTGGCCGACTTGAGTCAAGTCGCCAGAACGAACCGAACAGACTGCCCAGTAGCAAGACTGGGAGAGCCCGCAGCAGGTCTCCAGAACTAGCGACCAAACCAGGGAACAAACTGGCCGATCACAGCAGATCGCCAGAACTAACAAGCAGCGAGAGATCGCAGAACCAAACCGCCAGAGCACCAGCGCAGACCGCGCGGTCTCTGCGGTCTCCAGCCTCCAGACCGGCCGGACTCCCTTCACCACTTCAACAATTTCAACATCACCAACCGTGAGTTGTCTTTGCTTCAGGTGTAGAAAATTATTCATTAGATGGTCTCGCTCAACCGACGACAGGAACTTCTTTAGCACCAATGCCTTAAACGACTCCCACGAACTTCCGTCTACGAGGTTTTCCCTCTCCCCGATCCACCAGCTCTAAGCAAGTCCCTTCAGCTGGTAAGCGGCGACCATCACTTTTTGGTCTACAGAGATTCCCGAGTACGAAAACATCTCCTCAATGGCAACAAACCAGTCATCCAATGCCATGAAATCAGCTCTTCCGTCAAATGTAGGATGTCTTAGTCGCTAGAAATGCGATATGAAGTTCATCTTTGGTGGCAGCAGAACTGGAGGCACCAAAGGAGCGGGAGGAACAGGTACAGTCTGACCAACTACAGGGTCCTGCACCATAGGCTGCTGCCCAGCGGCGGCAGTCATCAACGTATGAATCTGCGATTGCATCGCAACTAACTGCTTGGACAGAGCCTCATTACTTTGTTGCAGACTTTCGATCATGGCCTCACTCTGCGCACCCGAAGATTCACCCTCAGATTGGGGGGTCAACCTCGTTGCAACACGCCTCCGAGACATCTCTGCTAATACGCATAAACCTATAATTAAAACTTAACCTTGCGCTAGAACAACACTGCTTGGTTCAGAACATACATGCACAGATACTTGTCATTTCCACTACCTTTCTCTGGGACATTTTCATGATGATATGCTAAATTAGGGAATGATAATACATCGTCCCTCTTGACTCATGTGCAAAGGCATGAATGCATGAATTTTCTATTAATTTTGAAATCATGGGTGTACATATGTCATCATATAAGTCTTTAACTTCGCACATGTGCTTATGTAATGTTATGTAGTGTATGTTGTGCTATGCATTCTAATAAAGGCCTTAGTGCATGTTATGAGCGGCGTACACATGAAATATTATGCATCTCATACTACATAATATTGCATGTAACGAAAGAGAAAACGTGTTAATGGGCATCCATGTGATGATGGTTATGCATCTCATACTACATAACCGTCACATGTTGCCACCTATGGTGGATCCATATACAGACACATATTATGCATCCCATACTACATAGTATGCCCCGTATACTTCTTATAATGCTATGAGTGTAGTGTTCATGCTTCGACCAACACGTCCTGATGACACATCGGTGTGTGTATGCAATGAAACCAAAACAACTATACTAAATCAGAATTTGTTGCCCGACCGACTTATCGAACAACCTAGCTCTGATGCCAACTGTCACAACCTGCATTTTCTCCGAATTTAGGGATATCAGAGTAGGAGAAAATACGCGTCATGATGCCACATCATGCAGGAGATAACTGCAGACGCTTAGGCGGGAACCTATTACTTAATTAATCAAAACATGTTTACATGATAGATCATCATTTGAAATCATTTATTAGAGTTTGGGGTAAGAACTGTATCTCTCAATTCGTGGATCAACTAGTCCGCCGAGAAAATATATGTAATTGCAGCGGAAATTACTTGATTTAGTTTACTTAAGGTCCTAAATGTATGTGATGACAGGACATAAAGTAAATGATATGCACAAATCTAGGCGTAGTATAAGTATAGAAAATACCTTTAGGCGACTTTAAAGATAAGGATTTCAGTTTAAAAAGAATGCAATGAGGATGAAAGGAAAGTCACTTTATAACTATAATGCACCTAGACATAAATCATTCCCAGAGAGCAAGATACACAAGATCTAAAAGTAGTGGCATTTAACTGACGAGTAAACTATAAAGTATAAAAAGTGCACAATGGGCATCAACAACATGACACTAACCCATTGGCTCCAACTAGTATGTCTGAACGCAAGAAGAAAACTAAAAACAACTGCCTCGCAGCAGTGGGGTAAACAACAACTAAAACTCCCGAAAACTTTGGGCTACACCTCTAGCTGCTACGGCTCTGAACCTGAGGCATTCAATAAAACAAAGAACGCCTCACCAAGGGAAATACAAGTGGCAGAAAAAAAAGTAAGCAGAAAAGTAAATAAGGCATAAGGAGTACCAACCCAAGCCAGATTTACCGAAGGAGGGGCTCCAAACAAAGAACTAACAAGGCACCTAGTGCACCAATATCTTAAGGAGGAACAAGCATAGTTCAATTATCTTGTAAACTTTAATAAAGAGACTGATCAGCTCAATTTAAACGGGTGGTGTTCCTTTATCCTCTGCCAACCCAAAAGCCAAAACTGGGTGGTGGTACTTTATTCACTGCCACCCAAAAAGCCAAAACCAGGTGGTGGTCCTTTATCCACTGCCACCCAAAAAATAATTAAATTAAGATGCAGTTAAGGCATGGGACGTAACCCGAGATAACAGCACCATAATGCCCTAAGAATAGGGTCACCATGAAATAAACACTACTCAATGATTCATAAGGGTTTAGGGTTCTCAAACAAACACATGGGCATAAAGAAATCAGTAAGGGAGAATCAAGATATAGAATACCACAACAGCAGAGGTTGAAACTTGGGCAATTCTTGAGAAACATGAGAGCATCTGAACAGGGATTTCTCGAGAAAATTAAAAGGTCGGGACAACACTTCTCGAGAAATCAAGGGGATCAGGACTAAGCAATTCTCGAGAGATTAAAGGTCAGGACAGAAACTTCTCGAGAGATTAAAGGAGTAGACATAATGGATTTCTCGAGAACTATAGGGGCTGCACGGGATCTCTCGAGGACAACTAGGAGACTGCATGGCAAAATTCTCGGGAAAGTTAGGAGACCTGCAGGGGCTTCTCGAAAACAGAAGAGGATCTGAACAAGAAATACTTGAGAAAATAAAGGAAGTCAGGGCAAAAACATTTCTCGGGAAGTAAAAGGAACCAGGACAACAGTTCTCGAGAAATTTAAGGTTAGGTACTGGATTTCTCGAGGGATTAAAACAAGCAGCAATTACATTTCTCGAGAAGTATACAACATTTCTCGAGAAAAAATCAAACAGCAGGAGGAAATTCTAAGAAACTACAGATTCTCCAGGGAAAACTCCAGACATCTCGGGAAAAATCAAGACAGAAGGGGGGAGTTGTTAACTATCCAGCAAACACTCAAAAACATGCCAAAAGCACATCCAGAAGCCATAAACAAGGAAATACTGTGCTGCAAGAAATAAGAAAGAAGGAGGAGAAAGTTACTTGCCTCAAAACCCGACGAACCACGAATTTCTCCGCTCCAAAAGCTAAAGATCTGGCTAAGAACTTACCCGAGCACAAAACCGGGTACCTTTCGGATCAAAAGGAGGAGTTAGGTCACTACCTCAAACCCCAAAAATCCAAGAATAGGGAAAAGCTTACCTCTAACACGAAGATCTCGCCGAGAGATTTTCGAATCAACTCTCCAAACGCGATTCCGACTACAACAGCCCTAGAAATCGCTGAAACTCCACCACCGTCCGCACTCGCTTTCTCGCCCGAAAGAACCCTAGGTCGGCCGACAGGGGAAGGGGTGAAAGAATAAAACCTAAACTTAAGGTATATATACTAAGCTTCCAAGAATTCGTCGAACCCAGCCAGCAGTTCGTCGAACGAACTCAGCCAGCAGATCGTCGAACGCAGGCTGCCTGCCGTTCGTCGAACGCAGGCTGCCTGCCGTTCGTCGAACGCAGGCTGCCTGCCGTTCTTCGAACGCAGACAGAGAATTACAAAAATAACCTCCCCTTCTACTTAAACTATGACGACGACTAAATCAATGCGGACATCTACGAAATTCGCACCTAAACTGAAATTCAGCGCAACGAATCCAATGGCGAAGTCAGAATTTAATTCCAACGAGCCAAACTCGGGGTAAAGCTTCTCGAAGCTAAGATCTCAATAACTACACAAAATCTCCTCTACAACTCGAAACGACGCGAAATCTCGCACGCTCAATCTGATTTACATACTTTAACCAAGTTAAGGCTCAAAACTAAACCTGACGAGTTGACGTAACGCCCTTACGCCAAAAATTACGCCACAGCGGTCACGTGAATAATTAACGAAAATCAGGGACGTTACATGTGTGATAAGTGATAATCGTGAATATCGATTTGTAGAATGATTATATTCGTACCTGAGTCTATGCTCCCCCAACATATGTTCTCCCCCTACACATAGTGATTTTATAATTCTACTTGCCTTAGATTTATAATCCCCCTAGATTTCACAATTCATTCTCCCTTTTTTTGTATTATCAAAAGTGCATACGTGAGTTCATTCTTGAAATTTATTCTCCACCTTTTATTCATGAAATAGAGAAACACTTGTTTTAAGGATAATCATGATCGAGCAAAAAAGTGTATGCATCGAAAAATAGTCATCAAAGTACTGCATGATGGGGAAATGTACATGACAAAGATAATCATGAAAACACTTGATCTCCCATATTTAAGAATAATCATGTAAAACATAAGAGCAATGAAAGCGTGAAAAACAGTTAAATGGAAAGAAACCTCTTGGCTTACAATTCCATTTGTTTGATTTAAAAAGCTAATTTTTCAAATGATCTAGTTTTGAATTTTGTAAAATGATGTTCATAATAGTTTAATTTTGGAATTAGCCAAACAAGATAGATATATTAAGAAAATATTTCAAACTACAATGTAAAATGATTTGCAATTCAAACATTAAAAAATATTATAATGATCATGTTTAGCCATCTAGTAAATTTATTCATTTTTGTAGAAAATCATGTGCTTGTACTTTAGTTTTTCATTCTGTATAAAATGTGATTTGATATAGTAATCATAAGTAATAATTAAGACATATGTAAAGTATAATGGAAAAGCCACTAGGAGTTAAAAAATAATATTTAGGGAGATTTAATTAAACCTCCAAATTAATTAAAATTTGTAACTCCAAATAAATTGGATCTATAATTATGTCAAAATTTGTGTCAGTGGTGAGACCAATTTCGTGAAATGAATATACAAGATGATCTGGCCCACCTATCACTAGCATCGGTCGTTCGCACGACTGAATTAACTCGCGCTCATAGGAGTCTGAATGGACTCTAATTTTCGCGTACGACTTTATCGGGGACGACTCGACGAATCTAGTCCATCGAACGGAAAATTTCTAATAGGTTTGTCTTTAACAGTCATATACAAAAAAATGTTGGAAAAATTTCTTTGTCGCTAAGCAAATTGTATTACCGAAAAAAATTTAGGATAATTAAAAAACACTGAATGTAGCGACGATACAGATGCAGGATCGTCTTATTCAAAAACTACTAATCTCTATTGGAGCAATCATGCAAGATTAAATCTCTATTGGACCAATCACGCAAATAATATAGAACTTGAACGAAAGGTAATTCTACTATAGTGCGAAAAAATTAATGAATACCATTCTTCGTCTCAAGCTTTGACGCATTTTTCCCCAAAAGCTTTGACGCATTTTTCCGCGGCGCGAGCGGATCCAGCAAACATACAAGAATTTCTTAAGGCTTGTCCACTACAATGAAATAGGGTTAGCACCAAACATGTACATACATATAACAACTATGAATTCTCATATGGTAATGAGTAAATGAAGTTATGAGTCTTTCAAATAAACAAGATCTAGGCTCCGTTTGGGGGGAATTATTTTCATCAATCAAGCGGTTACAACCGCATGAACCGGATCTTAATTAAGGTCCGGTTCATGCGGTCGTAACCGCTTGACCGGTGAAAATAAGTTCCCCCAAACGGAGTCCTAGTCACGTTCTCAGATCAGGTGAGTGAAACTATAGATATGAATTGTTTTTAACTATAGATATGAATTATTTTTTAAATAATAAAAGGCCATAGATGTACCTTTCTTGTGGCCCACGAAAACTGAAACCTTTGCTGTTTTTCTCGAGAGAACCGAATAGGACGAAAGCTGCCATGATAAGAGGAAAGAAATGGATGCTCGTTTTCTCCGGGAAACAAAGTGGAGGTAAAACAATAGCTGTGGCGGTTTTAGAATGAAGAGGATGAAACGGTGCTCGAAGCATCCGAGTGAACATCAAGTTTGGAATGAACTACCCGTTGCCCCCAGCGGGGGTATTTATAGGCGTAACCCTAAATCCCCGACGACCCGTTAACGGACCCGTTAGGGTTCCGTTTAACATATGATACACGTGCTAAATATACCTTAACATTCTCCTCCTATATTGTAGCAATTGTATCATATAACAGGTTAAACAAAACATATTAGTTAGATAACGACAGAATGAGTTTCAGATTAAAAGCAACAAGAGTTTTAGATCAAACATCTAAACTCAAACAGGTTCCAAATATGCAAAAGTTAAAGCAGAAGCAAGAACAGTAATCTGAAAAACAGAACTCAAACAGGTGACGGGTCGGTCTACTCAAACAGCAGATCATCTCCATCTATGTCGAAATCCACTTTCTCTCCTCCAGACTCCAATTGATCTGCATTTAAACATTTGAATGTCATGAGAACAAAACTCAATGAATCCATACATATGCATATCAAAAGTAAAGTTATTAGTTCTTACAAGTTTGAACATAATACTCTAACTAGGAAGAAAGACTCACAGGTCCGCATCTCTTATCTAATTTACACAAAATTAGAAATTTGGTTTCATAGAACCAAACTATGTTCCTTCGATTATTAAGATTATTACCAAATGTTTCACAATTGTATTATATCATCAAGTTTGGAGTGATACAACAAGCTGTGACCAATATATCATCAAGTTTGGAATGATATAAGTAATGATCATAATATCAGGACGCATATCAGCAACTTTAGTACTCGTTTTTGGAATGATACCCAATTCAGCCTTTGAAAAGAAGTAGTTGTGTAAGTCATCAAGTTTGGAATGACTAGCAACTAAATAATCTCAGGCTGCATCAAGTAACATCTGGAATACTTCAGTGTACTCAGTCTAGATGCGTGAATGTAGGCAGACTCGGTTCTAAAATCTTAAACAAATATAGGTATTAAGTCCCACTAAATAGACTTTAATCTCATATCCCCCGATGTTTTAGATGTAAGAACCTTGCATAAGCCCTTGGTAAGGACATCTGCTACATTATCTTTTGATCTCACGTCCAAGAGGGAAATGATCCCTTGACCGGTGAGATAGGTCAACCAGGCTTGTTTCATCCGTAGTTGCCTTCGCTTACCATTGAACAGGGAATTAGTTGCAATGGTTTTTGTGGCTTGATTGTCACAAAATATTGAGATAGAGTTCATTTTCAGACTCGTCATTGGAATATCCATAACCAAATCTCTGACCCACTCTGCTTCTTCGGCAGCTGAAGCAAGAGCATAGAGTTCAGATTCCATAGAAGATAGTGCTATACATGTTTGCCTCTTAGATTTCCAAGCTACTGCGGCTCCTCCTAGGGTAAACACATAACCACTAGTGGACCTACTATCACCAACGTCTGAGCACCAGGAGGCGTCAGAGTACCCTTCAAGCACAGGAGTGTGTCCACTGTAACATAAAACATACTGCTCAGTATACTTTAAGTATCGCATTAGCCTTTCCAATGCGTCCCAGTGGTCCTTTCCAGGGTTACTAGTGAATCTACTCAACATGCCGACCGTAAAGGCTATGTCGGGTCTAGTGCAGGTAGTAGCATACATGAGACTACCAATGAGTTTGGAGTAATCCAACTGGCGAATAGGTGAACCGTCATGAGGTTTCAGTCTATTATTATAGTCGTATGGAGTCTCAATCTTCCTGCACTTATCATAACCCCACTTTTCTAGTAGAGTTCGGATGTAGTGACTCTGGCTGAGGGTGATTCCCTTATCCGTAAAGTTCACGTCCATGCCTAGGATGGTCTTCACCACACCTAAGTCAGTCATGCTAAATTTTGACTTCAAGGTAACCTTAACGTCTTCCACCTCAGACTGATCAGTACCCAGTATTAGCATGTCATCAACATACAAGCAGATTATAGCGACGGAGTGAGGACTTGTCCGTATGTACAGACATTTATCTGAAAGGCTGGATTTAAAATTCAGGCCTTTTTACGCAAGTGTCAAACTTCTCGTTCCATAGCCTTGGTGTTTGCTTCAATCCGTAGAGTGACTTAATCAACTTACAGACCTTGGTTTCGAGACCTTGTACGACGAACCCTTCAGGTTGACGCATGTAGATCTCTTCAGTTAGATCTCCATTTAAAAATGCAGTCTTAACGTCCATCTGATGAACGACTAAACGTTCAATAGATGCAATAGCGAGAAGAACCCTGATCGTTGCAATGTGACAAACAGGTGAGTATGTATCAAAGTGGTCAACTCCACTCACTTGAGTGAAGCCTTTGGCGACTAGACGGGCTTTGTACTTGGCGATACTCCCATCTGGATTCAGTTTCTTCTTAAGAACCCACTTGCTCCCAATGGTCTTAGCTCCTTTGGGTAGGTCAACTAACGTTCAAGTGTGGTTTTCCATGAGAGAGTGCATCTCATCATCAATGGCTTCTTTCCATAACAGGGAATCCCTAGATCGCATCGCTTCCTGATAGGTGGATGGATCAGCTTCAGTGTGGTAAGTCACAAAATCTGTACCGAAGCTTTTAGGAACACGTTCCCTATTAGATAACCTAGTGGACTCTAGGGCACTAGTGTGAACCGGCTCAGTGTCAGGGAGTCGTAGTTCCGTCCCAACGAGGGTATCAGAACTGGTGTCTGGCAGACCTGGAAGAGTCAGGTTCTTATCTCTAAGAAACTTGTCCTCAAAGAACACAGCATCTCTAGACTCAATAACCGTGTTGGTAGAGAGATCTAGAAATCGGTCTGCAGCACTATCCACCGCACATCCTAGGTACACACAAGTGTTCGTCTTAGGTCCTAACTTAGATCTCCTTATGTCAGGTATCCTAACATAGGCGATACAACCCCAGGTTTTGAGGTGATCAAATCTGGGCGGTCTCTTAAACCAAAGCTCATACGGGGTTTGCTTCAATTTAGCATGAGGAACCATATTTAGGATGTGATTCGGCGCGAGGGCTGCTTCTCCCCAATAAGCGGCAGGCATACCGGCAGTCAACAACATAGAATTCAACATTTCTGTTAAAGTTCTATTTTTCCGCTCGGCAATACCGTTTGACTGGGGCGAATAAGGGGCAGTGGTTTCAGGTATTATGCCATTGCTGGCAAGAAAATCCCTAAACTCACCCGAGACGTACTCGTCTCTTCGATCACTCCTAAGTCGTTTAATTTTCAAATCCAACTGGTTCTCAACCCTATTTTTGAAAATTTGAAATTTTTCAAAAGCTTCATCTTTTGATTTTAAGAGATAGATGTGAGTATATCTAGAGAAGTCGTCGATAAAAGTTATCAGGTACTTCCGACCACCACGTGTGACAAAACTCTTATAGTCACAAATGTCGGAGTGGATCAACTATAGTAAACGTGTGCTCCGAGACACCGGACTAAATGGTGTTCTAGTTATCTTTGTTTGAGCACATATCTCACATTTGTCGAATTTGGTTTGAGTGTCTAAGGGGATGTTATGAGTTCTAGCTAGCAGGAGTAGTTTTCTATAATTGACATGTCCTAGTCTTGCGTGTAAAGTCTTAGGATCTATCAAAGTAGAACTAACCTGATTGACTACTTTGTTTGCTAGACTCAAACGATACATTCCGTTGACGACATACGCACAACCAAAATAATGTGAGTTAACCATTAAGGTCACCCTACCACCACTAATGTTAAAAGACATACCCGCATCGCTTAACAAACTAATCGAGATTAAATTAGCAGCTAATGTAGGAATGTATTTAACATCTTTCAAAATTAAATGCGTACCTGAAGAGAGTAGCAAATCCACGGTCCCGGTCTGGAGTACCTCAGCAGTGGCTCCATTTGCCACTGTAACTGTCTCAGAAGCTGGAGTGGCATCCTTCAGCAGAGCGGAGTTGTTGCAGATGTGGCAGGTCGCCCCCGAATCCAACCACCAGTCAGTACTGGCCTGAACGTTCCCAACCTTGGCAACAAAGTGGGAGGGCGCAGTCTGATGGAGCATATGTGCTCGGTTATCAGGCTTTGGTGGGTTAGCATCGGGCTTCTTGGGTTGCCTGCACTCAGAAGCGCAGTGACCCCACTTGTTGCAGTTGTAACACTTGCCTTTGAACTTCTTGATCTTCTTGCTGGTGTCTACTACTGCGGGTGCACTGGGGGGGAGGTCGAGTCCGATCAGATCTAGGCTTCCTCTTCGGGTGTGTGACCATATTAGCAGCAGATTGTTGCTTGCTCACCACCTCCTTAACATGCCTTGTCCGATTCTCATCCTCAATGCAGATGAACCGCTTGAGTTCTTTCAGACTGACCTGAGTCTTCTTGCGATACATCTCCGTCTTGAAAGAGTACCATGCTGAGGGGAGCTTGTAGATGATGGCACCAGCAACGAACCCATCTGGCAGAGAGAGACTTTCACTGTTGAGCTTGGCCACCAGATTCTCCAGGTCTGCGATCTGGGGAAGGATTTCTCTGTCCTCTGTGAAGGTGAATCCCATGAACCTATCCACCAGATGCGTCTTGGACATGTTCTCCTCCTCCTTGAACTGATCTTCCAGCGCAGTCCAGATCTCTTTCGATGTCTTCAGTTTCCCAAATGTCTCGGCCAGTGAATTGGAGAGACAATTCAGGAGATAATCGCGGCAGAAGTCTTCGTCGCTGATCCACTGAGCAACGTCGTCTTCACCTTTGAAATCTGCGAGGTCAGTTTGCAGCGTATAAAATATATTCAGATATTTCATACCGAACTGGGTATTCCTCTTCCAGGCACTGAACTCCGAATGGGAGAACTTCTCCAGCTTTATCAACAGCACAGGAGAGGACAGACTGCTGCTCTTCGAAAGCGAGGCCATCTGGAGGTGGCGGCTGAAACACGGAAGAACGGATCTCCACAAGCAAAAAAGGCTATCGCCTGGCGGTAGCTCGGGCGGTAGCTCGGGCGATAGCAGCATGGGAGGCTAACGCCCGGCGATACCGCTAGCGCAGGCGGTAGTAGCGGCAGTTACGCGCACGAACCGCGCGATCGTCTCCTCCAGAGGCAGGAATGGCGACGCTTCACTTCACGGCGCAGCACTCCTTCTTGCGGCGAACTCCAACGGCGGCGACTTCTCGTTTGACGAACAGGACCGGAGGCTAGATCGACACGAAGACAAGGAGGCGGCGTCGCTTCTTGATCAGGAAGACGGCGCTGTCCGGAGATAGGCGACGAGAGCGAATCGGCGAGCGGGATCTGCAGAGAGCGGCACGACTGGAGCAACCCAAACAGGAGCGGCTTCTCGCAGGATTGACGTCCTTCCACGCGTAGAAGACGCACAGGAGCGGCTTCTCCGTCGCAGGGAGACTTGCGGCGGGCGAAGGCTAGGGCTCGACAACGGCTGGCGGTACCTTCCTTCTCAACGCACGAACGGCTGGCGGTACCTTCCTTCTCAACGCACGAACGACAGGCTGGTTCCGGGATCCGCACTGGCGGCGGTTATGCGTGCGGGAAGAAGAAGAAATGCACGAAGGGAGTGGTTACGGGAGAGAGGGGGGGGGGGGGGGGGGGGGGGGGTTAAGCGCTCACGAGAGAAACGGTGCTCGAAGCATCCGAGTGAACATCAAGTTTGGAATGAACTACCCGTTGCCCCCAGCGGGGGTATTTATAGGCGTTACCCTAAATCCCCGACGACCCGTTAACGGACCCGTTAGGGTTCCGTTTAACATATGATACACGTGCTAAATATACCTTAACAGAGGAGCAGCAGTTTAGGAAAAAAATGAAGATGAAAAGGAACCACATGTCAGCCCTTGTTCACTTGCGGTAAGAAGTAGAGTGGAGGAAAACTCCCTAGGCATAACCCCAATTTTGGTCTTAATAGGAGAGAGCTCATAGGAGTTACAAAATAAGTAAGATCTCATGTCATGCCAAAATACTTGCCAGAACACGTGCCAAGAGTGAGATTGGATTCGTGGCATGAATTTATAAGACGATCTGGCCCACCTATCACAGGCTTCGACCGTTCACGCGACTGAATTAACTCACACCCATAGGAGTCCTAATAGACTCAAATATTCACGTAAAACTTCATTGGGACATCTCGATGAATCGAGTCGGCTTAACGAAAAATTTCTAACAAGAACTACATTGTGAATTTTATATTATTGCTAAACTTTTATTTGTTTTTACATTCTAAATCATTATTAAAGCTTGAAAACTAGTTTTTTTTTCATAAACAAAACAAATAAATATTCTTCTTATGTACAGTTAATCAAACACTGATAGGCTGGTAGATAAATATTCTTCCTATGTACAGTTAATCAACCACTAATAGACTGGTACGTAGCCTATTTAAATCAAGTGCAATGCAGGAAGAAGAATAGTCTCCGACGCTCGACTTACACCATGCTTCCCTCAGCGTCGGCCTCTCGTTCCACAGCCTCCTACCTCCAATCTTATGTCTGTGGTGGGCCGCAACGAAACCTTCGCCGCACCCTTGTAATCCTGATCAGACCCACGGAACCTGCTGTCCATGCCCATCTCTCTCGCCTTCCTCGAACCAGCAATTACGAGATCTGAGACTGAGCGGTAAGAAACCCGATAACCACCACGGCCACCGCCTCTACCAACGCCGCCGGATATTGCCACTCCGCGATTCCCTGTGCGGCTTCCGCGGCCACGATGCCTAACGAAGCCGCCCGCAATGTAGTCTCCATCAGTCCTCCGACGAGCAACTGAGTGGTCCGAGTCAGAGCTTGAAGGATCTCGACTCCACCCATGATTACCATCCCGATCTCTGAAATCACCGGCCGTGCCTCGGCCAATCCTAGAATCATCATCGACTACTAACTCTGAGTACGGGCTATAAGAACCCTGGAACCCTCCACGACCATGACGGCCACCAAGACTACCGCGCCGACTGAAGCTTTCATCCATGCCATGATCATCCATCCTATAACCAGCACCTCCAAATTTGGAATTTGAGAATTGAGAAACTCCATTCTGGCCATGGCCGCCGCGCCGACCAAATTTGCCGCCTTCCCTCCCCAAACCAGCAACCGAGGGTGAAGAATACGATCTGAAGGAGCCATGATTCCCATTGCGGCCTGCACTGCTCCCACGGCCAGCAAGTCGATCAATGTTATTGGGCATCTTCTGTCCGTCCATCTTAGAATCCCGATGGCGCCCATCAAAGCCACGGGACATCTGGTCTTCTTTCACCCTCGAACAAGTAACTGGGAGTACAGAGTGTGATCGGTAAGAAACCCGATTTCCGCCACGGCTTACCCGGCCACCACGCCGTCTGAAACCACCGGCCATCTCGCGACCTTCCAGTCTCAAATCGGGAAGGGCGAGTTCCGACTCTGAGAGGTGAGAAGCACTACTGCGGCCATTGGCACTACTGGATTCTACAGCCATCTCGTCTTCTTCCGTGGTCAACCTTGCAACATCTGACTCCTGGGGACCATGATTCCGGTCATGTCGATTCAGGAGTCCAGCCATTTCCTTCTTCTCTTCCATTGATTCGGCAACCCTGTGCTCGGAATCCGAGCGGTAAGAAATCGGATGCTCCCTTGTATCCCCATCTCCCGATTTCCTCGGATCCAACATAATTTTTTCTGACGAGCTTGAATCCGACAACACTCCTCTCGCTCGCCTTCCTCTTCTTATCCCACCGGCGCCCCTCGCGATCCAATCATCGTACCTCATCTCCCCATCCCCCTCGTCAGAGCTACCACCGCCGTCAGGGAGCTCACCAGAAACAACGCGGTAGGGTTTCAAGCTGTGGACGGCGCCCTTGGGAAAGAAACGTGCTGAGGGAAGGTCGTCAGGGGAGAGGAAGAGTTGCGGGCCATCCCTCTCCGACCACATGTCGAAACCACTCGGACGCTGGAAGCGGTCGGCGAGAACCTTTACCTGCTCGTCGGCGGAGACGGAGAAGAGCACGGGCGCGCGCTCAACGACCTCCCAGGGTCGCTCGAGCTCAGAAATGGCGGCCTTGAGTTCCGCTCGCTTTCGCATCTCGTATAACTGGCGCTCGCGGCACAACCGAGCTTTGAGCAGCTGCTGCGCCTTCTTCGCCTGCATACGCTTCCACTGCCACTTGGACACGCCGCCGGGGAAGGTGCGTGGTCCTCCACCCATTCGGATGACGGCTGGTGAGGTGAGGTAACCTGCGGAAGCGAAAGAAAATGAGATGGAAAAAGGGCGGAAGAGATCGGGGCCGGTGATGGCCCTGCAGGAAGATAACGAATGATTGGATGGTCTAAGAATTGCGAGGGATCCTGGGAGAATTCCTGCAGCCGGCATCGTGGTCGATGTCGTCGACGGAGATAAACCAATTTTCTATCGTCGGGAAAACTTGAAGAGGCGAAGAATTGGAGATTGGGGTTTAGGTTTTCAGCGAGGGGTTCTGTGGATGATAAACTTGTCGTGTATACACCGCTCTTCCGGCAAAATTGATAGTTTCGGAGTGTATTTTTTCGGTCAGCTCACATATCGCTATTCGCAGTCCATATTTTGCAACTCACTGAATATTGACAACCCATATTTTTTTTAATATTAAAAAATTATAAAAGGTATTGCTAATTATGTAATTGAAATTAATATTATATTCTTCTACGAATTGGAATTTATCTGATTTCAAATATACTATTCATCTAATAAATAGAATTGAAGTATTGTGAAATTGATAAATTTTGTTTTTAGTTTGTTAGAGAGAGTTCAATCTTAGAATTACACACGTCAGAGAGAGAAACACACACACTGGTTAGAACAGCGTGTTCAGGTGGAAATGCGCGCGGCAGGTCGAATAGTGCGTGCCCGATAAGAAAATGTCTGTGCCCGATCGAAAAAGGACGTGCCCGAGCAAAACAGTGCGTGCCCGGGCGAAAACGCACCCCCAGTCGAAAAACACGCGTCCGGGCGAAAAACACACGTCCGAACGAAAAACGCGCGCCCTGAAAAAAAAATGTATTGTCTGTTGGAAAATGCGCACCTCGGCAGAATACGCGCACCCGAGCGAAATATGCACGGTTGCGGAACATGCATGAATGGTTGGAATACGCGCGTATGGGCAAAAAATGAGCGTTGCGGCGAAAAAAGCTCATCCGGCGAAAAACGCGTAACAGGGTGAAAAACCGCACCCGGGCAAAAAACGCTCCCTCGGGCGAAAAATGCGTGTCCACGCGAAAAACCACAAGTTAAGGCGTAAATCAAGCACGAGTGACAAAATGTCCACCGTGCGGAATACGCGTGTTTGGGCGAAAAAGCATGCGCCTGGGAGAAAAATGAGTGATGGGAAAAAGCGCACTCGAGAGAAAAAAAAGGGTGCTCGAAAAACGCTTGCAAGTTCAAAAAATGCTCGACCGGGCGAAAATACGGGCCCCGGGTGAAAAATGCACGCTTAGGTGAAAAACCAAAAGTCATGGTGAAAAGCACGTGCGGGTAAAAAAATGTGCGCCCGGGAGAAAATATGCCCTGGCGAAAAACTTGTGTCCGGGAAAAAAAAACGCGCCCTGGTGAAAAACGTGCACCCGGACAAAAAAACGTCAGCGAAAAATGCGTGCTCGGACGAAAAAAGTGTGTCCGGGTGAAAAAACACGCGCCCGAATGAAAAATGCTTGTATGTGCGAAAAATACTCATCGGGCGAAAAAATGTGCCACCGAGCGAAAAAATACATGACTCATGCGATAAACTCGTCTCGGACAATTATCTAATTCATATATCGATTGGAAAAATTGGCTTTAGTTTAAAACTAATTCCATAGAATTCAGTAAAATTCAAATTTCAAACGTTCAAGTGTGTAAATGAATGACAAAATTGGAATTAGTTCTTCAATTTCAAATCCAGGAGCTCAATTCCATTCAGAAAAATGCATTTATATATCCCTATCACGTGTAGAGATTCATGTGTCAAGAAAAATAAATTTTGATGTAAAAGAACCGGAAGGAATTTCCAATGACTTTGATTGGATTTTGATAATTTGGACACAAGTAAATAATTATTGAAATTTCATATTATCTCTTTAAATTTCATTCAATTCACACGGAATTTTATATAAAATTATGTTTGATATCTCCGGCAGTACTAAACTCATCCGCCATCAAATGCTGAGTCAAAACATCAACAATGCATTCTGTGTTTGCGAAAAAAAAATAATAAAATTAACAACCTTCCACAATATCCTAGGTTGCTTATATAAACGTCCTTGAAATAATAAAAAGGCCAGACGAAAGCAGTTGCAATCATTCACACGAAGATATGATCCAACATCAACGTTCAATCACGAGCAACTAATATGAGTTTTAAGCTCATGGTTCGTGACGATCCCCTCCAAGGTGACTGATTCAGGAGTCAGGCGGTCATACCCTATTTCCTAACCACAGTGATCACAAGGGCCTCCCCTCTAAGTGGTTACGGTTAACCCTTTAGTTAACCGAGTTACCGCGGACGGTAGCACTGCCGCTCCGTGGTAGCCCCTTTTTCTAGCATCAGGAGTCTCCTCCCGAAGAAGCCGCGGGCAGCATGTGATCAATAGCATTCGTGACCGGCTTAACGCCGGCCAGTAGTGTTACCGCGCCGCGATAGCCCAGTTCTGAAAGTTTCCTGCCCCGAGCCTATAAATAGGGGCTCAATCCTCTCTCAGAAGACACGGGAGTCGAGGGGCCAAACTTGTGGTTAACAAATCGTGGTTAGCTTCAGCGGCGACTTCATCAGCTAGACCTCCGTGGTTAGCCTAATCACATGAACGACAAGTTGTTGCGGTCTCAACGTCTAGCGCCAGGCGGTAAACCTAACCGCCGACGGTAATCGTGGCTACATGAAGTGCTGCCCTCCGTCATCGCAAGATTCTTCTCCAGGCAACCTCAGCAACTTCAGTGACCTTGTCGGTCTGGTTCTCGGCAACTCCAGGGAAGTATGCATGTAGCAGAAGGCGACCTCAGCGGTCTCTGCGGCTAGTGCCCGACGATAAGACATATTGTCGGCGGTAACTGCGGCTAGAAGATTTGTCACCTCCTGGAGGCTACCAACAAGTTTTGGACAACCTCTGCAGGCGACCTGGGCGACCTCTTCCCTAACTGTCAACTCTTCTCTTCAAACCTTGTACTATTTTATTTATGTATCTAAATGTAAATCTCAGTTATAATATAAGTCTTATATCAATAGTGTTGCCCCGCCGTAAGAGAGACATTCGTCGTGGCGGGTAGTTCTAGTCTCACCACATGCTCGCGGTCATCTCTTCTCCCCCTCTCTTATTCCTTCACCCTTGACTCAAAGTAACTGGCTACTCAACATTTATCCCCCTTATTTTTCAGCTTGAACAAGTGTGGACTTGAGACATTTTTTGTGTCAACAGAACAAACATGTGACCTTCAAATCTTGGGTAATTGATGAACAACAGTGGCAATGAAGGTGTGAGGCTCAGCCCTTAAAGTGAAAGTGAGTGCATACCCTTATTAAGTTTATAGAAAACAAACACTGCCCATAGAATAAGAGCAAGATCCTTCCCCCTTCTCAGATCAAGTTTGTTGGGAGCAAATTTCAGTTGGAACTGTAGACGCCCTTAGAGGAGGGGGGGGGGGGGGGGGGGGGGGGGGGTTGAATAAGAGTTTTATGAAATTTAATATTTAATAGAATTATTGTTGTTATTAAAAGAAGTTTCAGAATATTTTATAGAAGAATATATTTTAATATCTCAAAAAAGATTATATTGAAGATTACTTTTAAAAGAGATAGGATATCATTCTTTCTTCATTACCATTGGCGGTAGAAACTACCACTCGACGTTAGGAATTGAAATTGAATTCAAGAGTTTCTTTCTTATTAAAACGAACCTTCCAATATATTTTACGTTAAAACTTTTGAAGAATGCTATTCAAAAACATTTTAGAGCATGAAAATAAAATATAGATAATTAGACAAAGAGAAACATGATTTTATTTCTTTAGAGATTGAATACAAAAAAGTTTGATTTCACCGACGCTTGAAATCAAGGCAAATAGAAAAATGCTTTTAGTTTTCTATACCGTCCTTTCTCCCAAGGAACGATTGGTTATATTATATCTCTCTCCAAATAAGGCCTCGAACCGCCCCTAGTTCTAACCTAGACCTAGTCGCCACAACTTGAGGCGAATTCCCCCTAAGTCTCGCAATACCTAGTCGCCATCCACCAGCGAATATCTCTACCTATAAAAATAAGAATACAAGATTAGATAAAAGAAAAACTCCCCCCTAAATAGAACCCTTGATGCAGATGTCGTTTCACTTGCAAAGGTTCGATCTTTGTGGCTTGAGAGTCTTTCTCTTTGATGTTCTTTAGATACTTGGATGTCTCTAATTGATTAGAATTTGTTGCAGTGAGAACACTCCATGTGTATGTTGAGAGAAAGCTTCTTGATCGCCATTTTGACAGCTTTCAATCCTTGCGCATGAATTACTTTTTGATCTCCTCTGAAGAACTCTCTCTCTCTCTTTAGATGAGTGGGAAACACCCGTCACTTTTCTCAAGACGGCTAGGGATTTTAGTACTAAAAAATTTTGTCAAAAACCGTCAAGGGAAACTCATTTTCGGGATGTTTAAAATAGAGGTTGTTGTGCAGGAAACTACCACCAGCGACAGCGGGGCGGTAATGCGCAGTTTTCAATTTCCTTCTTTATATTCTCTTCAATTTCATGGATTTGGCTTTTCTCTTTGGTAATAAATTATTCCCCACAAAAATCTGATATATTCTTATCTTCACAATGATATTGGATGCTCCTTTTGGTTTCTCAATCAAATCATGATTGATTGGGGTTTCCTAACGCTACCGCCCGGCTGTAGAGTTAACGCATCACGGTAGAACTTGCTATATATGGGTCACATCGATATTCCATTCTCGACGATATTGCCATCTCGACGATATTTCCAATTAAGCCGTCGCTACCGCCAGCGGTAGCGTTAATGCGCCGCGTTAGCAATAGAGCGTCATAATGATAGAGAATCGTCGTCTTTCTTTTTAGTACTCATAGGGGCTTGAAAGCTGAAGTTCCTGCACACTATAAACACATGACAAGTATGATCAAATACAATAAGATTTGTTATTCTCAAACCAAGAGATGTAAAAAGCATGTTCCAACAAACTCCCTCTTTTGATAATAACAAATCCTCCTAGAAAGAAATCATTCAAATAGAAGAATCACGTTTATAGAAAAAGATAAGCATGATAGAATGCATATGCTCCCCCTATATAAATGCTCCCCTTACATTAAAGCATCCTATGTATTTTACTCCCCTTAAGTGTGAATCCCCTTAAGTGTGAATTTCGTTTAAAGTTATTCTCCCCCTTTTGGTATTATAAAAAGAGGGTCAAGAGAAAATATATCGTCAAAGAGTTAATATAATTTTTTAATGTAGAGACAGAAAGAGCATAACAATGATTTTCCACTTAGTGATACCACATGGTGAATGAGTAGAAGAAAGTTGATTTGAAAGAGTGAAGTGTCAACAGTTTGGTAAACAATAAATCACTTGTTAGGTAAGAAAAGAATTCATGATCGAGCGAATAAGTAGTAAGAATAGTGGAAAGCATGTTTCAAGATTTTGTAAATGAACATCTTTATATGAGTTTTAAGCATAGTAAATAAGTAAGAGTTTTAGTCTAGTAAAAAATAGATGTTTTATTAATTGAAGTCCATGATCAAATATCACTTGTTAACAAAACATAATAGCACTTGTTTAGAGAGTAAATAATCAAGATAGAGCACACAAGGCGTATCATAAATTAAGTTTTTTTTTAAATGTTAGCATGACAAGATAAAAAAGATGCAATGTTTGAAATTCATAAAGCAAGGAAACTTATACATTGTAGAGATCATGCAATGCTATCTAATGCATCTACTAAAGATTGTAGAAAAAGAATGTAGATATGCATTAGAGTCTAATACTCATGAGTATAAGTTTTATAAGAGATAATGATGTGTACAAAAAGTATTTTTGATAAGAGTATACAAATGATTTAATCAAAACACATGACATGTATAATGGAATAAACACAATATTATTGAGAATGTGTTTTTAAAATTACTTCCACCCACAAAGTTAAATTTGTTTTCAATGCACATGAAAAGTAGTACAACTACCAAGGTGCTCTGTGTTGACACCATCAACCGGTCTCTAGAAGAGTTCGGACCCGCAGGGGGTTATATCCTACACAAACTTCTCCCTCACTTGCACACTTGACTATTAGGTGAAGAGAAATGAACAGACTCAAAGCTACAGCGAGGAGGTCCCGCCATACACCCAAAAGATCTTAGAGAGTTTCCCCTCCCAAACTAATGCTTAACTGGGCACCTTGGAGGGCACTAGAAGCCAACCAAAACTAATCAGAGGAGGAGGAAGCCCTAAGATCGGATCCCCTCCAAAGGTGCCCTTAAGGGTCTATTTATAGATTTTCTAGTTTGGTCTGCCAATACCGTCATTCCGCCTTTTGGTTTTACTAAATGCACCCTAAACTAGTCTGCTAACAGCCAAACTCCGCTGTTCTGAAAGGCTATTGGCAGTCCCCCAAGGGTATCTAGGTAAATTCACCACCAGACCCCACTGGGCGAGTGGTCCGTAAAGGCACCACTCGCCAGACTTCCCGCAAACCGGATTCTCTAGATCCTACTAGGCGAGTTGTCCGTGAAGGCACCACTCGCCGGATCCTTGGTCCTACTGGGCCAGTGGTCCGTGAAGGAACCACTCGCCAGATCCCCTGCCCTTCCGAGCGAGCGATTGTTTCGCCCCGCACTCGCCTGGCTATCTGCTCATCTGAACCCATAAATGGGCGAATAATCCTCTTGTGCGAGTGGTCCATGAATGCACCACTCGCTATATCCCTAGGAGAATGCAGACATGTCCGCTTTGTTCATCCTTTTTGACTGTCTTGGGTTTGGGGGGCCCACTCGACGAATACGGGGTTATACACAATCCCCTCTCTTTGTGAGCAAGTTCTACGCTCGGAAAGAAAAGTCCAATCCATAGTATTCGGTGAGTGCTTGCTAACGTAGAGGGAATCTTTTGGGGGGGCCCCTCCACTGTGTTATATATATCTCAGGCCACAACATTGGGAGTGCCCATTTTGGAACGCCCCTGGTTTTTTGTTGATTATTTGTGTGCCCGCAGTGACGTACTTTTGGCGTAAGGGCGTTACGTCAACTCGTCGGGGTTAGTTTTGAGCCTTAACTTAGATAATGGATTTAATTTAGGTCGCGCGTGCGAGATTTCGCGACATTTCGAGTTAAGGGGAAAACTCGGGGGATTTTTGAGTAATTATTGAGATTTCAGCTTCGGGAATTTTGATCTCGAGTTTGGCTCGTCTGAATTGAATTATGAATTTGCCGTTGGATTCGTAGCGCCGATTTTCAATTTAGATGCAAATTTCGTGAAAATCTGAGGTGATTTAGTCACTCTCGTAGTTTAAATAGAATGAGAGATTATTTAATTGATTTATACAAGGAATTAGGGTTTTAATATAAATACCTAAACTTCCAAACCCTATTCTTCTTCTTCTCCAAAGAGCCGAACCAGAATTCTTGTGAGAACGAGAGAGGCGTGTCGGGAAATTCTTCCGACCGGCGAATCGAGAGCTGTAGTAGACAGAATCTTTAACAGATAGTAGAATCAGAAAGCTCTCGGCGAGATCTTCGTTCTAGTGGTAAGATTTTCCTGTTTCTTGGGATTTTTGGAGTCAAGGTAGTGACCTAACTCCTCTTTTTGGCCCGGAAGGTTTCAAGTTTTTGTGCTCGGGTGAGTTCTTGGCCGATCCATAGCTTTTGGAGCGGAGAAATTCGAGTTTGGAAGGTTTAAGGCAAGTGACATTCTTTTTCTTCTCTCTTTTTGTTAGAATGTTACTCCTTGTGTTGATTTGTTGTCATGTGCGGTTCAACACGTGATTCAGATGATTTTTTCTTTGCTAGTCAAAGCTTATAACTTCTTTAATGTAATCCCCTGATTCCTCTAACTTCCTCTTATATACTTAACTGTTAAATTACTGCCAAGAAAATCCTCCGTTTTACTCGAAAATTTCAGTTTTTTACTTCTTCTCGAGAAATCCATAGTTCTTCTCGAGAAATTCAGAGTTATTCTCGAGAAATCCAGAGTTCTTCTCGAGAAATCCTTACTGCTTGTCGAGAAAATCCTTACTGCTTCTCGAGAAATCTTCACCGCTTCTCGAGAAATACTTACTGCTTCTCGAGAAATCCTTACTGCTTCTTGAGAAATCCTTCTGCTTCTCGAGAAATATAGACTTCTTCTCAGGAAATACAAACTTCTTCTCAGGATATACAAACTTCTTCTCAGGAAATACAAACTTCTTCTCAGGATATACAGACTTCTTCTCGAGAAATCCAGACTTTTACTCGAGAAATCCCTTAAACCTTCTAATCAAAGGCTTGGGCCATTTTCTCCTCGTGTGACCCTGTTCCTAGGGTTTTCCTGGTGTTGTTCCTCGGGCTAAGTCTCGTGTGATAACTAAAATTAATTAATGAGAACTATTGCCTTTAGCCTTGCACGGTGGCCATTACAAGGGACATGAACAACAAGCTTGGCCTGTGGTCCTGTGGGCCGTGTTTGGGTGGCAGTGGATAAAGGACCACCACCTGGTATTGGTTTTTGGGTAGGCAGAGGATAAAGGGCCGCCACCCCTTTAATTTGAGCCGATCAGTCTCTTAAATGGAATTAACAAGATTAATGAATTTGTTTATATTTCTAAAGCCAATTGTGCACTTAGTGCGTTGTTTAACTCTATGTTTTGGGGCTCCTTTTCTGTAAGTTTGGCTTGGGTTTGTACCCCTTTTGCCTTACTTTTACCTTGATTCACAAGACATCTATGTTTTTCTGCCACTTGTGCTTTCCTTGCTGAGGCGTTCTTTGTATTTATTGAATGCCTCAGGTTCAGAGCCGTAGAGGTTAGAAGTGTAGCTCGGAGACCTTGGGAGTTGTAGCTGTTGTCTTACCCCGCTGCTGTGAGTTAGTGGTAGTTAGATTTCTTCTTGTGTTCAGACATGCTAGTTTGAAGCCAATGGGTTGGTGTCAGGTTGTTGACGCTCATTGTGCCTCTTTTTGTTATATTGTAGTTTACTTGCTAGTTGTTGCCACTATTTTTCGATCTTGTTTGCCTTGCTCCCTGGGAACGCTTTATGGCTAGGTGCATTATAGTTATAAAATGATTTTTCTTTCATCCTCATTGAATCTTTCATAGGTCAAACCTTTATATTTAAAGTCACGTAAAGCTATCTTCCTACCTAATCTAAATCTAAATATATGCATATCATTTCCTTTATGTCCAGACATCGCGTGCATATAGAACCTTAATTGAACTAAACCAAGTATTTTTATCTGCAAACACATATATACTTTCTTCTATGGACTAGTATCCACAAACTGAGAGACACAGTTCTTACCCCAAACCTAATAAGTGATTTCAAGTAATGAATCATCATGTAAACTGTATAACCCTGTATTCGCCGAGTGGATCCCCGGGGACCAAGGTGTCATTAGGAAAAATATCTTTTAAGAGGCACTGCCCCAGGTAAGAGGGGCGGGTGAGCCTTCAGACGGGCTCAAGTCCGAGGGGCGCATCCCCAGATTATTCCGAAGAGGGGGTGAGCAGGGAGGGCGGCCAGCCCCCTGTCTTGCCCAACCCTCTAAGGGGGGCGAGCAGGGAGGGCGGCCAGCCCCCTGTCTCGCCCAGCCCCATTGGGGGGGGGGGGGGGGCGAGCAGGGAGGGCGGCCAGCCCCATGTCTCGCCCAGCCCTCTAAGAGTCGAGCAGAGAGGGCGGTCAGCCCCCTGTCTCACCCAGCCCTCTAAGGGGGCGAGCAGGGAGGGAGGCCAACCCCTTGTATCGCCCAACCCCCTTGGGGGGGGGGGGGTGCGAGCAGGGAGGGCCGCCAGCCTCCTGCCTCGCCCAGCCCACTTGGGAGGGCGAGCAGGGAGGGCGACCATCCCCGTGTCTCGCCCAGCCCTCTAAGGGGGGCGAGCAGGGAGGGCGACCAACCTCCTGTCTCGCCCAACCCTCTGAGGGGGCGAGCAAGGAGGGTGGTCAGCCCACTGTCTCGCCCAGCCCTCTTGGGTGGGGGGAGCAGGGAGGGCGGCCATCCCCATATCTCGCCCAGCCCTCTTGGGGGTGGGGGGGGGGGGGGGGTGGGGGGCGAGCAGGGAGGGCGGCCAGGCCCCTGTCTCACCCAGCCCTTTTAGGGGAGGGGGCGAGCAGGGAGGGCGGCCAACCCCCAGTCTCGCCCAGCCCCCTTAGGGGGGGGGGGGGGGGGCGACCAAGGAGGGCGGCCAGCCCCCCGTCTCGCCTAGCCCCCTTGGGGGGGGGGGGGCGAGCAGGGAAGCGGCCAACCCCTTGTCTCGCCCAGCCCCCTTGGGGGGGCAAGCAGGGAGGGCGGCCAGCCCCCTGTCTCGCCCAACCCTCTAAGGGGGGCGAGCAGGGAGGTCCAACCCCTTTTCTCGCCCAGCCCTCATAGAGGGGGGCGATCCGGGAGGGTGGCCTGCCCCCCGTTTCGTCCAGCCCCAAGAATAGGCGGCGGCTTGCGTTTAGCGCCTCAGAATGGCAGGATTTGGCTGTTAGTAGGCCAAACTGGGGGTATTTTCGTAATCTCGCATGCCAGAATCTGGCTTTTAGCAGACTAAGTCCAGAAATCTATAAATAGGACCAAGGGGGCACCATTTGGAGGGGACTTCTCTTTTGGCTACTCTCTCCCCATGTTTCTCTGGTAGGCGAAGAGAGCCTCCAAAGGTGCCCAAGCTTAGCATTGGCTTGGGAGGGGAAACGCTCTAAGATCTTCCGAGTATGTGGTGGGACTTCCTCCCTAAGCCCTTGGTCTTGTTCCGAGATCCTAAGCCTTCAAACTAGCACTCTCCCTTGGGAGAAGTAAGTGTGAGGTCACCCCCCAAATTGTTGAGGGCCCGAACTCCACAAGAAGCCAAGTATTGGTTTCAACATTTTGGTGCGGTGAGCATGGAGAGTGACCAGCACAGAAAATCTCAAGCTGAGCTCTATGGATGGAGGTGGAGGAGATGGATCCGACCCGGGCCACTTGGAGTCGCCGGTGGCTGTGGTGACGATGGAAATGTTTGAAGATTTCAAGCGGGAGGTCCTGTAGACTTTGCAGCTAGCTTTTGCCATGAGAGGCGAAGGCGAGGGAGGAGGAGGTCCGGAGGTCCCGCCCCAGCAGATGGGCGAGAGAACTCCCAGCCAGCAATCCAGGAAGAAGGTGCCGGCGGAGGCGAGTGGGGAGGCATCCGACCCCACTCGCCCGACCTCCAAAAGGGGGGAGGGAGTGGGGAGGAGGCTTTCCCCCACTCGCCCAGCCCCAAGGGGACGAGTGGGGAGGAGTCATTCCCCCACTCGCCCAGCCCCAATGGAGCGAGTGGGGAGGCATCATTCCCCCACTCACCCAGCCCCATAGGGGGGCGAGCGGGGAGGCATCCGACCCCCACCTGGCCTGCCCCAAGGGGGGTCCAGTGGAGGTGAGTGGGCGAAACCTCCACGGAAGGCAGCTGTTCAATGGCCCAGAGAGTGCAGAGGTCTGTGAGCTGGCTCAGTGAGAGCAAACCGCACGCCGAGCCGGAAGCAGGGAGGGAAGTCCCTTCTGTGAGTTGATCCTCTCGGCCCCGGTTCTAGTGGGGTTTAGGGGGCTGGAGATGTCAAAGTACTTAGCCCCGATGCTGGGCCTCTGACTAGGCTCCCGTCAAGCTGGCAGGGCCGGGAACCGCTCAGTGGCCGGAAGTTGTCAAAGTACTTAGCCCGGATGCTGGCCCGCTGACTAGGCTCTCATCAGGCTGGCAGGGCCGGGAACCGCTCGGTGGTTAGAGGTTGTCAAAGTACTTAGCCTCGATGCTGGCCCGCTGACCAGGCTCTCATCAAGCTAGCAGGGTCGGGAACCGCTCGGTGGCCGAAGGTTGTCAAAATACTTAGCCCCGATGCTGGCCCGCTGACCAGGTTCCCACCAAGCTGGCAGGGCCGAGAACCGCTCGGTGGCCAGAGGTTGTCAAAGTACTTAGCCCCGATGCTGGCCCGCTGACCAGGATCCCACCAAGCTAGCAGGGCTGAGGATCGCTCAGTGGCAGGAAGGTCTCAGAAGTACTTAGCCCCGATGCTGGCCCGCTGCTAGGCTCCCACCAAGCTAGCAAGGCCGAGGATCGCTCGGTGGCAGGAAGGTCTCATAAGTACTCAGCCCCGATGCTGGCCCGCTCCCAGGCTCCCACCAAGCTAGCAGGGCCGAGGATCGCTCGGTGGCAGGAAGGTCTCAGAAGTACTTAGCCCTGATGCTGTTCCGCTGCCAGGCTCCCACCAAGCTGGCAGGGCCGAGGATCGCTCGGTTGCAGGAAGTACGCAGAAGTACTCAGCCTCGATGCTGGCCCGCTGCGAGGCTCCCACCAAGCTGGCAGGGTCGAGGATCGCTCGGTGGCAGGAAGGTCTCAGAAGTACTTAGCGCCGATGCTAGCCCGCTGCCAGGCTCCCACCAAGCTGGCAGGGCCGAGGATCGCTCGGTGGCAGGAAGGTCTCAGAAGTACTTAGCCCCGGTATGGCTCCGCTAGCCGGGCTCTCACTAACCGGCAGGGCAGGATGACCTCTCGGGGAGGCTAAGTAGTTTTACCCCGAGATGGCTCCACTAGTCGGGCTCTCACCACTCGGCAGGGTAGGATGGCCTCTCGGGGAGGCTAAGTAGTTTTTCATCCAAGATGGCTCCGCTAGCCGAGCTCCCACTGTTGGAGCATGCGTTTCGCACTCTTCCGGTTTGATAATAACAAAATCCCATTTGTATTTGATTCTATTTTTATTGATAGTGTGCAGGTAACAGGTATGAGATGTTCACAATTCTGATTGGAGCTCAATTTGACTGTATGGAGAATTTCGATGTCGGAATTTTCTGACGTCTACTGTCGCCCAGGCGACAGGATAGAAGTTACAACAACAACCCGCACAGCAGCACGACGAGCAGCAGTTTGGAGCTGTTGGAATTCCGATAGCGATGTCGCCCAGGCGACAACACAGAAGTTACAGGAACTGCTCGCACGACAGCACGACGAACGACAGTTTAGCGCTGTCGGAATTCCGACAGTGATGTCGCCCCGGCAACAATGAAAAACTATAAATTGGTTCGTTTTGTTTGTGCATGGCAAGCTTTGAAGATTCTAAGTTTTTTCCTGAGTGCATACGAACCAGAGAGCTCCAGAACCTCATCAACTCCCATTTGTGCTTAGAAGGTTTGAGATTGAAGACGAGATCGAACGCGCTTCTACATCAACGATCATCTCGAGGCTTCAACCTTCCTTTCAGATATCTGAATTTCTAGGGAGTTCTTCATTTCATCTTGTATTTTCATTTATATACATTTTACTTTGTATTGGTAGGGAAATCGTCTCCTTGTGCGTGACGTCTAAGTCCTTGCGTGGCTTAGGGGAAAATCGCTTCCTTGTGCGGAGCGTCCAAGTCCTTGCGTGGCTTGGTAGAAAATCGTGGCCTTGTAGGCTACGTCTAGATCTTGGGAAGATCTAGATGATAGGCTTGGGCTTGGTCTAGGGAGAGACAAGTGATAGCCTTCCGATCCTCGGAAGAAGGATTGGTAAACAAAAATTGTCAAAAGTTTATTATCCTATTTGTGCCTTGATCTTAAGCATTGTTAAGATCATTTTTATTGTATGTGAATTTCATGATTAAAAAAATTATGCCTTTTCATTAATTGCAAATTTGGTTGCTTAATCTTTAACTTAGAAATTTGTGTTTGATCTAATTTAAAAATTTCATTGTTTGAAAAATTTTTATAAGTGATTTTTAGAAAAGCAAAATTTATTTTAAAAATTCTTTAAGTAAAAACTCTTAAATTAAAAAGGCCCTTATTCACCCCCCTCTAAGGGCGCCACAAGATCCAACACGTGGTATCAGAGCTAGGTTACTCCAAAATGGTTTTACCACCGGGAGTATTGGCGCACAACGATCACGCCTTCGTTGAGGGGCAAGGAATTAGTAGGCCACCACTTTGTACGGGTACAGACTATAACTATTGGAAAACCCGAATGCGGTGTTTTCTAATAGCTCTCGACATAGAAGTTTGGAATATGGTCAAGACGAGTTATACTTCCCCAACATTTGTTGTTGGAAATGTAACTATAGACAAACCCAAAGACAAGTGGGATGACAATGATAAATTAAAATGTAAGAACAATGCAAAAGCCATGAATGCTTTATTTTGCGCACTAAATCGCACTGAATTTAATAGAGTTTGTGCTTGTGATACTGCTTTTGAAATTTGGAATCTTTTAGAAATCACTCATGAAGGTACTTCGCATGTAAAGGATTCAAAGCTATTTCAACTGGAGTCAGAATTCGAAAGATTCAAAATGAAGGTGGATGAAGAAATTGATACAATGTACACACGATTCACTAAAATCGTGAACGATTCAAAGGTGCTGGGTAAGGTTTTCTCCAATGGAGATTTAGTAAGGAAAATCTTAAGATCACTTCTCCCAAAGTTCAATCCTAAAGTGACTGCAATTTCTGAGTCACATGATCTTAAGACCTTACAATTGGAGAGTCTCATTGGGAATCTAAAAACCCATGAAGTGGAGTTGAAGATTCAAAGCCAAGAGTACAATTTGGATCCCAAAAAGAAGAGCTTGGCGTTGAAATCAAGAAGGGAAGTTGAGACTGAATCTTAAGAAAGTGAGGAAGATGAGGAAGGACTATTTGTGAGGAACTTTAAAAAGTTTATGAGAAATCTGGAGAGGAGAAATTCATTTAAAACATTTTTCAAAAAGAACGATTTTGTTTACCAAAAAGGCAAAGGAAAAATGGAGAATGAAGAGGAGCGTCCGTTACCGGAGTGCTACCATTGCAAGAAGATTGGTCATATCAGAAGCAAGTGCCTTAAATATCTAAGAGAGCATAAAGAGAAGAGGCGCTATAAGAATTTCAAAAAGAAGGTTCTAAAGGCGGAGACTTGGGATGACACAACTTCTGAAGGCTCAAGTGAAGCAAGCGATGAAGATAAAGAAGAAGCAAATATATGCTTGATGGGGAAAGAAAATGCGTCATCTGAAGACAATTGTAGTGTCCAAAGTGACACTGAGGTAACTCCTCCATCTTATGATGATTTATATTCCGAATTTATGAAAACATGCAAATTTTTGGATAAAAGCCTAAAGGAAATTGTTTTTTAAAGTCTGAAAATAAAGGTCTTTTAAAAGTGAACAAAAAATTATCAAATGAGTTGAAAACTATTGAGAAAGAGAAGATAAAAAAAGTGTGATCACTCTTCGACAAGGATAAAAGAACTTGAAAATACTATTTCTAAGTCCGATCAAAAAATTGATCTACTTGTAAAAGAGAAAAAGGACTTAGAAAAAGTTGTTAAAACCTCTCATTCTCAATTAGAGAATTATAAGAAAAATGTTGCAAATAGATGTGGCATGATAGTAAAAGAAAATTCAATTTTAAAGTCCAAAGTAAATGAGTTGAACATAGCAATTGGAAAATTTGGTGTTGGAAAAAAATCTCTGGATATGATTTTAGCCAACCAATGCCATGGGACAGCAAAATTTGGGCTATGATACATTTCTAAAGCTCTGGAAGCTGTCGGAAATTTCTGACAGCTGATGTCGGAACCAACGACAGCTCCAGGTTCAGAAAAGCTGTTTTTCAAAATGAAAATTTTTCTAAGTCCACACATAAAGATGTTTCCTCCAGCAAGAGTCCAGAGAAACCATTGAAAAATGGTTCCTCGCCATTCATTGCATGTGCCAAATGTCATCGATTTGGTCACATCTCAGACTCATGCTGGAAGAAAGGAAAAGTTAATGTTAAACAAATCTGGGTACCTAAGGCGTCCACCTATACCATGGGATCGACTACTTGGGTAACTAGATCTTTACTCTCATCATCTTTTTAGGTGTGCGTGCAGGCTAGGAACAAGGAAGACGTGTGGTATTTGGACTCTGGATGTTCAAAACACATGACGAGCAATAAATCAAAGTTCCTTAGCCTGGAGATGAAGAAAGGTGGAACAGTGACATTTGGAGATAATGGCAAGGGTAAAGTCAAAGGCATTGGAGTAGTAGGTAACGAAGAATTTAAAATTTCAAATGTTTTATATGTTAAAGGTTTGAAACATAATTTAATTTCTATTAGTCAGCTATGTGATAAAAATCTAAATGTTTTATTTGAATCTAGCTCAAACCTTTGCAAATTATTGATTCTAAAACAAACGAAATCGTACTTACTGCACCAAGAATAAACAATGTTTATACAATCACTTTTCATGATTTATCTCATTCTACACTTAAATGTTTTATTTCAAAGAATGATGAACTTGAATTATGGCATAGGAGACTAGGACATTCCAGTGCTAAACGCATAGTAAAGCTTTCTAAAAATAAAATAATAAAAGGTTTACCAAATTTGAATGGAAAGCTTTCTTCATTATGTTCACCATGCCAAAAAGGAAAATTTACAAAATCATCTTTTAAAAGCAAAAATGTTATTTCTACTACTAGACCTTTACAATTATTATATATGGACTTGTTTGGTCCAATTACTACACTAAAGTCTAGGAGGTAGAAAATATACATTTGTTATTATTGATGATTATTCTAGATTTTGTTGGACATTGTTTTTAAATTCAAAATCTGATGCTTTTGATGAATTTGTAAAACTAATTTCACGTATTCAAAATGAACTTGATTTAAAAGTAAAATGCATTAGATCAGATCATGGAGGAGAGTTTGATAATGAAAAATTTATTTCATATTGTAATGAATTTGGGATAAAACACAAATTTTCCACTCCTCGCACACCACATCAAAATGGTGTAGTAGAGAGGAGAAATAGAACACTTCAAGAATTAGGACGTACTATGCTTTGTGAATTTAAATTTCCAAAATATTTTTGGGCCGAAGCCGTTAGTACTGCATGCTATATTATTAATCGTGTCATGATTCGTCCTACATTACAATTAACTCCTTATGAAATTTACTTTCAAAGAAAACCAAATGTATCTTACTTTAAAGTTTTTGGCTGTAAATGCTTTATTTTGAATACAAAAGATAACTTAGGTAAATTTGATGAAAAATATGATGAAGGAATTTTCATTAGTTATTCTTCAACTAGCAAGGCCTATAGAGTTTATAATAAACGCACTAAAGTGGTTGAAGAATGTATTCATGTAAAATTTGATGAAAACATTTCTTGTGTAGAAAATACTAAAGTTGCAGGTAATGAGAATAATGAAGAAAATGAACAAAATCTGAGGAAAAATGATGATGATGATGAAAAAGTAGAGAAAGAAGACGAAAAAGATGGTGAAGAAGAAGAAGAACAAGGATATGTACCTCCAACCGAGCTAAAGTTCTCAAAAGATCATCCGCAAGAATTTGTTATTGGAGAACCATTAAGTGGGGTACGTACACGTTCTAGTTTACATGAAAGTTTTTCAAATTTATGTTTTGTTTCAAATATAGAACCAAAAGATGTTGCCACCGCTTTAAATGATGAATCTTGGTTTCTAGCTATGAATGAAGAACTTAACCAATTTGAAAGAAATAAAGTTTGGATTCTTGTAGATAGACCTAGTGATCATCCTGTGGTAGGAGTCAAATGAGTTTTCAAAAATAAATTAGATAGTGACTCTAGGGTCACTAGAAACAAAGCTAGGCTTGTAGCGAAAGGATATAATCAAATTGAAGGGGTATATTTTGATGAAACATTTGCACTCGTAGCACGATTAGAAGCAGTTAGAATTTTTGTTGCATTTGCTAGTCATAAAAGATTCAAATTGTTGCAAATGGATATTAAAACTGCATTTTTAAACGGGTTGATTAAAGAAGAAGTTTATGTTGAACAACCCCCAGGATTTATAAATGAAAAATTTCCTAATCGCGTATATAGATTGCTAAAAGCTTTGTATGATTTAAAACAAGCACCACGAGCATGGTATGATAGATTGACTATATATTTATTACAAAATGGTTTTAAAATGGGTGGTGTTGATTGTACACTCTTCATTAAGCAAGTTGATGATGATTTAATTGTTTTACAAATTTATGTTGATGATATTATTTATGGAGCCACTAATGAAGAGTTGTGTAAATATGTTGTAAAAATGATGGAAAGTGAATTTGAGATGAGTATGATAGGAGAATTAAAATATTTCTTAGGATTTCAAATTGTTCAAAAATATGATGGAATTTTTATTAACCAATCAAAATATATTCATGATGTTTTAAGACGATTTGGATTTGAAAATCTCAAACAAGCAAATACTCCTATGAGTGTATCTTTAAAATTAGAAAAAGATGAAAATGGAATATCTATAGATCAAACTTTATATAGAGGCATGATAGGTTCACTTTTATATTTGACTGCTTCTAGACCAGATATTATGTTTTCAGTTTGTTTATGTGCTAGATTTCAAGCGGATCCCAAAGAATCACATTTAAAAGCGGTAAAAAGAATTTTTAGATATTTAATAGGCACATCTAAACTTGGTTTGTGGTATCCTCATAGCGATGATTTTACTCTTTTTGGCTATTCTGATTCTGATTATGCCGGTTGTTCACTAGATAGGAAAAACACTAGTGACACTTGTCACTTTTTAGTCCCTGCACTCATTTCATGGTCGAGTAGGAAACATAATTTTGTTGCCCTCTCAACCACCGAGGCCGAATGCATCGCACTTGGTAGTTGTTGTGCACAAGCTCTTTGGATGAAACACACATTATAAGATTTTAATATTAAACAACTAACTATTGAATTATGGTGTGATAATAAAAGTGCAATTGATTTAACATACAACCCAGTCCATCATTCAAGGTCTAAACACATTGATGTGAGACATCATTTTATTAGAGATTATATTAAAAATAACCACATTAAAATTTCATTTATAGGCACGGATAATCAACTAGCGGATATATTCACTAAACCGTTACCGGATTCCCATTTTTCTATGCTTAGGCTAGAATTGGGAATCCTAGATATTTCACAATGATTATATCACTACTTATAACCTATAAAATTAAAAACATCACAAAACCTATACATTTTAAAAAAAACTAAACTTTAAATCAAAACATAGAATTTGAATGATTTAACAAAAATTCTCACATCATTAATATTTCATTTAAATTGTTCCAAAAAAATAGTAGAAATCAAGATAAGATCAAGTTCAGTAAACAAAAAATGAAATCTGGATAAGATTCACTGTCGCCCAGGCGACAGTGAGTGTCGGAAAATTCCGACATCGATTAGAAGCAGTAACCTGCTGGAAACTACTCAGAATCATCATATCCAGCCCCGCTACTTTCTGGACAGTCTTCTGAAGATCCACGTCTTACAGCCTTTCCACGTCGAGTCCGCCTAATCAATTGGCGTGGCGGTTCTTCATCTGGGATTTCCCATTCGGCCGATTCTTCAGGAGTAGGCTTTAACTTCAGTCCCTTCACCAGAAATTTCATAAACTTCTGCAGTCTACTGCGATCTTTCTTCACTTCTTTCTTGTGCTCTTCAAATGAATCACGAAGATCATCTATAGACTCTCGTAGTGATCCTCCTCTAGGATTTGTAGGCTCTCTAATCTCTATTTCAGGATGAGGCTTTTTATGAGACTTCTTCACTTTCATGGTACCCGTATAGTATATCTCAGGAACACAATCATCTAAGTACGAATCTTGACTTATCCATTCATACTTCTTATATAGAATACGTTGAATTATAGACCCCATTGGCAAAGTATGAATCTTCACCCATTTTGGTTGTTTTAATCTAAAAGCATAACGAATCTGGGCAAGTATAAGGTCCGCTACATCGAAGGGTTCCTCCTCTATAATAAAATATGTAAACAACGTCAACTGTGCTGTGATACTCCTTGTATCACCACTTTTTAGCATGACCGTGTTCCTTAATATGTCTTGGACTAAATAGGCATCAGGAGTGAGTGAAGAGACTTCCGTGATTAGCGTCCTCTTTTTACTTCCATGTAAACTCATGTTTACAAGAGTCCAATCTCTGTCCTTTCTATAGTTTCCTACTATGTCTGGCATATGATCACTCATAAGAATACCAAATTCATCTCTAAGATCAACATGTGTTATTTCCACTTGTTGACCTTGGATTCTTGATCGCACTCCCCCATCCAATTCAGTATATTTAGGGTCTTCCAAATGATTATAAAACTCTCGGATCAAGACAGATGATAACATATCTACTGAGATTACTGATAATATACCTGCATTAGCAAGACGAGTATAGATATGGTCGTGCTTAGGAGAGTCAAATTCTACATATTTTGAAACTCCAATTATTGCTTTCTCAATCCCCGGATATACTTGATAAGAACTATGTGCATCTTCAGACATACTCTTACGTGCCTTAGAACTGGAAGCCATTCTGCAAACATAACAAAACAAAATTAAGGTTAATCACAAAATTATGTTCTGTGCACTGGAACGATGTCGCCCAGGCGACATTGACTGCCGGAAAATTCCGACAGTGATCCAGTGAGCTTTTAAAAAAAAATGTTTTTGTTTTCAACATAGACTTCCAGATCTACTCAAAATCAAGCTATATTTCTGTTAAAAATTTTTTTTCCTTGAACAAAACTAAACCTTCTCACATATAATTTACTATTCATCTTCTTCAACCATCTTCAAAAAGAACATCTTCAGTTTTTTGAAATTAATCCATGTAAAAATACAAATCTTAAACCCCAAAAATCACAAGATCCAAACACATTTCACCAAGATCCAACAAGATCCACTTGATTTACACTAGATCTACACCTTTTATACACAAAACTTAAAAGGTCTAAACCATTCATCCAAAGTAAAATGAAAACACATTTTTTTCATCTCTACTTTCAAAAATCTCAAATCTCTAAAAAAAATTAAGACAAAAACCTAAAAATCAACCAAACATACCTTACATCTAGGGTTGTCGCCAAACTCTGACAGTTTTCTCTCGCCTTCCAGTCCAGAAAATGAGGTACAATCGGGTTTGACTCGGTTTTAGCCGTTTTTATACTTTTAGCTGTCGCCCAGGCGACAGTGAGAGTCGGAAAATTCCGACAGCTCCCAAATTTGATTAATCTTCAATTTTGGTCTCTATGATACTCTACACTAGTTATATGTCATTATTACTGCCACAACTCATGAATTGATGCAAAACCATATGCTTTCTATTTTTCAAAAATGACTATTTACATGATTATATGGTTTCATTTCCGCTCTATCATAGTATTGACACTCCTGCTAAGTGGTTTAGACTATTGGAAATTGTTTTCGCATGCCTCTAAGTATGAGAAATTGTTTATATATAATAATGAGCTATCACGTTCACTTCTTTTGATCCATACATATGTCTTTCTATTTAATATATACATGAATCATGTTTGCTTTAACATAATACAATATCACTTCATAAATACTAATTTCAAGCTTGATTTGTTAGCACAACCAAATATACATCATCTTTTGCGATTCAAGTGAATTCGGAGATCCTTGGTCAATTAAAAATAAAAATCTATACAAACTACAAAGTTAAGATATCACAAACTATGTGATCAACAAAAAGTTTAAATTGAGGACAAGGATACTCCACCAAGCACTACTTACCCTCCTGATAAGTCTTAATAAGCATTGTGAGGTTGAGCACCTTGGAAAGAATTGTAAAGTGTCTTGTGCAAAAGAAAAAAATGGTATTCTATTCTTATTATGCTATATCTTCAAGGTCAAAGTTGTTTTTATATGCTTATATTATGTTTTCTATTCCAATGATCATGTAACTTAAATAATTTCATATGTTTGATCAAAGCAACACTTGTACACATCATTATGTTATATAAACCTTCATCTCATGAGAATTGGACCGAAAAGATTCCAAATTTCTATACACAATTGTGTCTTTCTATGATACTTTAAAATGACATTAATCATGTTTAAGTTATTTTATTTTATTCTACTACTTCATATGGCTATACCATCTCTTCATGAGTTTATTCAATATTATGGCATATTACTATTATTTCAAGACTTTCAATCATTTTCAACACAAGTGCTTCCGTTTACTCTTATTTTCTACTTCCTATCTCTTCCCTTATGAACTACTCATTCATTTCAAATTAACTTTTGCTAATACCAAAAGGGGGAGAATTATAAGTATATTCAAGAAATCAAAGAACAATTCCACCTAAATCTTCCACCTAAACAATACATCATTTCACTTTACTATAACATTTAGGGGGAGCATTCATTTAGGGGGAGCATTCATCTAGGGGGAGCTTACATTTAAGAGGAATATATCATGTTATTTTTGTGCACACACCATATGTTAAAAACAACAACCTAAATAGACATGATTTCTTTTTATACGGATTTGTTATTATCAAAAGGGGGAGATTGTTGGAGCATGCGTTTCGCACTCTTTCGGTTTGATAATAACAAAATCCCGTTTGTATTTGATTCTATTTTTATTGATGGTGTGCAGGTAACAGGTATGAGATGTTCACAATTCTGATTGGAGCTCAATTTGACTGTATGGAGAATTTCGATGTCGGAATTTTCCGACATCTACTGTCGCCCAGGCGACAGGATAGAAGTTACAGCAACAACCCGCACGGCAGCACGACGAGCAGCAGTTTGGAGCTGTCGGAATTCCGATAGCGATGTCACCCAGGCGACATCACAGAAGTTACAGGAACTGCTCGCACGACAGCACGACGAACGGCAGTTTAGCGCTGTCGGAATTCCGACAGTGATGTCGCCCCGGCGATAATGAAAAACTATAAATTGGTTCGTTTTGTTCGTGCATGGCAAGCTTTGAAGATTCTAAGTTCTTTCCTGAGTGCATACGAACCAGAGAGATCCAGAACCTCATCAACTCCCATTTATTCTTAGAAGGTTTGAAATTGAAGACGAGATCGGACGCGCTTCTACATCAACGATCATCTCGAGGCTTCAACCTTCCTTTCATAGATCTGAATTTCTAGGGAGTTCTTCATTTCATCTTGTATTTTCATTTATATACATTTTACTTTGTATTGGTAGGGAAATCGTCTCCTTGTGCGTGATGTCTAAGTCCTTGCGTGTCTTAGGGGAAAATTGCTTCCTTGTGCGGAGCGTCCAAGTCCTTGTGTGGCTTGGTAGGAAATCGTGGCCTTGTGTGCTACGTCTAGATCTTGGGAAGATCTAGAGGATAGGCTTGGGCTTGGTTTAGGGATAGACAAGTGATAGCCTTCCGATCCTTGGAAGAAGGATTGGTAAACAAAAATTGTCAAAAGTTTATTATCTTATTTGTGCCTTGATCTTAAGCATTGTTAAGATCATTTTTATTGTATGTGAATTTCATGATTAAAAAAATTATGCCTTTTCATTAATTGCAAATTTGGTTGCTTAATCTTTAACTTAGAAATCTGTGTTTGATCTAATTTAAAAATTTCATAGTTTGAAAAATTTTTATAAGTGATTTTTAGAAAAGCAAAATTTGTTTTAAAAATTCTTAAGTAAAACTCTTAAATTAAAAAGGCCCTTATTCACCCCCCTGTAAGGGCGCCACAAGATCCAACACCTACTAGCCGGCAGGGCAGGATGGCCTATCGGGGAGGCTAAGTAGTTTTTTCCCCGAGATGGCTCCGCTATCCGGGATCTCACTAGACGGCAGGGTAGGATGGCCTCTCGGGGAGGCTAAGTAGTTTTTCCCCTGAGGTGGCTCCGCTAGCCGGGCTCTCACTAGCCGGCAGGGTAGGACGGCCTCTCGGGGAGGCTAAGTAGTTTTTCCCCTGAGATGACTCCGCTAGCCGGGCTCTCACTAGCCGGCAGGGTAGGATGGCCTCTCGGGGAGGCTAAGTAGTTTTTCCCCCGAGATTGCTCCGCTAGCCGGGCTCTCACTAGCCGGCAGGGTTGGATGGACTCTCGGGGAGGATAAGTAGATTTTTCCCCGAGATGGCTCCGCTAGCCGGGCTCTCACTAGCCGTCAGGGTATGATGGCCTCTCGGGCTAAGTAGTTTTTCCCCCGAGATGGCTCCGCTAGCCGGGCTCTCACTAGCTGGTAGGGTACGATGGCCTCTCGTGAAGGCTAAGTAGTTTTTCCCCTGAGATGGCTCCGATAGCCAGACTCTCACTAGCCGGCAGGGTAGGATGGCCTCTCGGGGAGGCCAAGTAGTTTTTCCCCCGAGATATCTCCGCTAGCCGAGGTCTCAAGAAGGCACTCGCCGAATAGGCAGGGTTGCACTTTTCTTTCTGAACGTAAGTCCCGCTTGAAAAGAGCGGGGATTATGTACAATCCTTTATTCGCGGAGTGGATCCCCAGGGCCCAAGGTGTCATTAGACCCAATATATTTTAAGAGACACTACCCCAGGTAAGAGGGGCGGGTGAGCCTTCAGACGGGCTCAAGTCCGAGGGGCACAACCCCAGATTATGCCGAAGAGGGGGCGAGCAGGCAGGGCGGTCAGCTCCCTGTCTTGCCCAACACTCTAAGGGGGGCGAGCAGGGAGGGCGGCCAACCCCCTGTCTCGCCCAGCCCCTGTCTCGCCCAGCCCCCTTGGGGGGGGGGGGGGGGGCGAGCAGGGAGGGCAGACAGCTCCCTGTCTCGCCCAGCCCACTTGGGGGGGAGGGGGGCGAGCAGGGAGGGCGGCCAGCCCCCTGTCTCACCCAGCCCTCTTAGGGGGGCGAGCAGCGAGGGCGGCCACCACCTATCTCCCCCAGCCCTCTAAGGGGGGCGAGCAGTGAGGGCGGCTAGCCCCCTGTCTTGCCCATCACCCTTGGGGGTGCGAGCAGGGAGGGCGAATAGCCCCCTGTCTGGCCCAGCTCTCTAAGGGGGGTAAGTAGGGAAGGCGACCAGCCCCCTGTCTCGCCCAGCCCTCTAAGGGAGGTGAGCAGGGAGGGAGGCTAGCCCCTGTCTCGCCCAGCCCTCTTGGGGGGGGGGGGGGGGGCAAGCAGGGAGGGTGGCCAGCCCCCTATCTCGCCCAACCCTCTAAGGGGGGCGAGCATGGAGGGCGGCCAGCCCCCTGTCTCGCCCAACCCTCTAAGGGGGGAGAGCAGGGAGGGCGGCCAGCCCCCTGTCTCGCCCATCCCTCTAAGGGGGGCGAGCATGCAGGGCGGCCAACCCCCTGTCTCGCCTAGCCCTCTTGGGGGGGGGGGGGGGGGGGGGCGAGCAGGGAGGGCGACCAGCCCCTGTCTCGCCCAGCCCTCTTCAGGTGGCGAGCAGGGAGGGCAACCAACCCCCTGTCTTGCCTAGGACTCTTGGGGGGAGGGAGCAGGGAGGGAGGCCAGCCCCCTATCTCGCCTAGACCTTTTAGGGCAGCGAGCAGAGAGGGCGGCCAGCCCCCTGTCTCTCCCAGCCCTCTTAGGGGGGTGAGCAGGGAGGGAGGTCAGCCCCCTGTCTCGCCCTGCCCCCTTGGGGGAGGGGGGGGGGGGGGGCGAGCAGGGAGGGAGGCCAGCCCCATGTCTCGCCCAGCCCCCTTGGGGGGTGAGCAGGGAGGGTGGCCAACTCCATGTCTTGCACAACCCCCTTGGGGGGGGGGGGGCAAGCAGGGAGGGAGGCCAGCCCCCTGTCTCGCCCAGCCCTCTAGGGGGGGGGGGGCGAGCAGGGAGGGCAGGCCAGCCCCTTGTCTCGCCCAGCCCTCTTAAGGGGGGGGGGGGGGGTGTTGAAAATGTTGAAGTGGAAGTTGGCGGTCTGGAGGGGTGATCGTGCGGTCTGCCTAACCGCGCGATCTCGCGATCTCCATCCGCGGTCTGACCTATTAGTCTAGCTGCTGGCATATTTGGTCTGACCGCCATTCTATGTCCAAGGTTCCGAGGTGAGGCCGGGCAGTCTGGTTTGTGAGACCGGGTGGCGTGTTGTTCTATTCCGTGCGGGTTAAGTTGTTAACCACGCGGTTTGTTCTCTAGAAGGGGCAGTCCGGTCTGGTGGCTGTCCGGGTTCTTGTGGTGCACGCGTACTAAGGTCTTCTTAGTCGCACGGTCTCCGGTTTCGTGATGGCATAGCAGGTCCTTCGGCGATCTGCTGGTATATGCGGTCACTGGTGTTGGTCGACTTGGCGGGTTGTTGCCTTAGTCGACCCGGCTATGTTCGCGGTCTCTGGAGGAGACCTCGTGTGGAGAACACCGGTGGTGAGCATCATGACCGTGTGAGTTGTCATGATCGTGTGGCTTCATGCAGGAGTGGCGGTCTCCTGGTCTGAGTTGAAGCCGGCGAGCTCACAAGGCGCATAGCAATCTTCTGACCGCGCGAGTTGATCGGTCTTGGTCAAGCGGTCAGAGGGCGGTGACTCTATCTCATAGGGTGGTGACTAGATCAGGTCACACGCCTATAAATAGGAGTCACTGTAGCAGCAAAATAATCGCACCAAGTGTAAGCTGAGCTCGCGCCTATTTCCTGCGGTCTCATTCTTGTGACCGGTCGGTTAGCTTTTTGAACTTGTCTTGTGCAGCTTCTGCGGATTGTGCGGGCAGCAGCGGTCACCTTCTCTTCTAAGGTGTTCGGGCGGTCTCGCGGCTTGCAGTGTGGGTTGCTGGAGTTCGGGAGAATTAGTGGAGTTCGGGAGGTCACGGTGGTTCAGTTGGTGTTGATCAGGTCGCTGGCTCAGTGTGTTCGGGCTGTCTTGTTTCCTAGTCGCGCGAACAGCCAGGTCGGGCAGTCAGGCTATCTCAGGATTTCAGACCACTGGTTATCTTTCCTTCAGCATTGTAATTCCCTTTGGTTTTGTGTACTGGCGAAATCATGTCTCGCGATGTATACCTCGCTCTATAATGAAGACTTTTGCTATCATCAATAAAGATTGTGTTGCTTCATGTGCTTCTGGTTGTTGGCTTTAACTTTGAGTTGTACAATTCCTGCTCACTCCTAGATCTTCAGAAAATTTCACATGGTATCAGAGCTAGGTTGGAGTGGATAGAGCACTAATAACTCAAAGTTGTCATCGCCTTTGTGAAGAAGGAACCAGTGGTATAGCCATGGAAGCAGGTTTTGCAAGAGGTCTTGGGATTGAGATGCTCAACTCGACTAACTTCAAGAAGTGGAAGTCGTGTATGCTGAGCTATCTTCTGGGCGAGGACCTTTGGGAGGTTGTTGGAGGTGATATCACGGAGGAAGTTGTCCCAGTTGGGGATAATTATCATGAGGTGAGGAACTGGAGAAGAATTAATGCGAAAGCTGAATTCAATCTGAAGAGGGCAATATCACCTGACCTATTTGATCACATCTTGGGGTGTGGATCAGCTGTAGATATCTGGAGAGCCCTGGATGGGCTGTTTAACAAGAAAAATGTAGCGAGGCTACAGTTCCTGGAAAATGAGCTGGCTAGGTCGGCTGAGGGTGATCTCTCTATCTCTACGTTCTTCCTGAAGATGAAGTACTTGTGCACCGAGATTTCAACGCTGGATCCTGATGAGCCAATTTCTGAGGCGAAGCTGAAGAGGCACATCCTCTGTGGCTTACGGAAGGAGTATGTGACCTTTGTGACATCGGTGCAGGGTTGGGCAAATCAGCCATCTCTGCTGGAGCTGGAGAATCTGCTTGCATCGCAGGAGAGTCTGGCAAGGCAGATGGCGGGCGTGTCAGTGTCTGGGGGAGATGGTGAAGTTCTCTTCACAGGGAAAAAGAAGAAATGGGATAAGAAGAAGAAGACCACCAGAGGCAATGGGCCTTCAACTTCGGGTCAGCAGGAGAGGGGCTATGCTCCTAAGGCTGAAGGGAAGAAGAAAGGAGAAGGATCCAAGTGCTTCAAATGCGGGAAGCTTGGTCACATCAGAAAGGATTGTCAGGTGAATCTTCAGCCGGGGCATGCTGCTGCATGGAAAGAGGAAGTTGAGGCCAGACTGAATGATGGAGGATAGGGAGGAGCCTTCTCGACTTCTGTCGGAGTTGCGGCTCCTATTAACTATCAGGAGGACTGGATCGTGGACTCGGGGTGTGGTAATCACCCCACCAGGGATGAGTCGAAGCTTTCTTCAGCGCAACCTTACTCAGGTAATGATGCCATCATAACTGCTGATAATACCGTGCATGCTGTCGAGAAGGTGGGGGTTGTTTCCTTGGGCAGTGATAGTGGGCCACTAACTTTGAAGAGTGTCTATCATGTGCCCGGAATGAGGAAAAAGCTCTTCTCCGTGACCAACGTTGTAGACGCTGGGTATCACGTTCTGTTTGGCCCAACAGAAGTTAAGTTTCTTCGAAACGTTGAGGCGGTGAAGACTGAGGTCGTTCATGTCGGGAGAAGGGAAAAAGACTTGTTCGTTTTATCGACAAGTTCTTATGTCGACAAGATGAGGACGAACGATAATGCTGTTATATGGCACGAGAGGTTGGGGCATGTAGGGATGGACAAGCTGAAAGCTATGGCGGTTAAAGGTCTGGTCAAGGGCCTACCTAGTCTATCTTCCTACGGTGACGGTCATGTCTGCGCGGGATGACAGTTCGGTAAGTCTCATCGACTGGCGTTTGATAAGTCACAAACAAGGAGTAGTGTGCCGTTGGAGTGCATCCACGGTGACTTGATGGGACCGACTGCTACCCAAGCCTCGGATGCAGCAGATATATGCTAGTGATGATCGATGACTACACCAGATATGTATGGGTTTATTTCCTGAAGGAGAAGGCGGAGGCATTTGCCAAGTTTGTGGAGTTCAAGGAGCTTGTGGAGGGTCGGCTAGGCCTGCGGGTTAAGAAGCTAAGAACTGACAATGGGGGGGAGTTCACCTCTGGTGAGTTCTCTAGTTTTTGCAGGAAGGTGGGCATCTAGAGGGAGCTTACTTGTGCACATACACCACAAAAAAACGGAGTTGCAGAGCGGAAGATCCGTCATCTGATGAAGACCTACAAGTGTTTGCTGTATGCCAAGAGTATCCCAAGGTCCTTCTGGGCAGATGGAATGTCTTATGCTGCCTACATCATAAACGGGATGCCTCTTCAGTCCCATCAACATGTTGACCCCACATGAGATGATGTTCAAGGAAAAGCCAATTGTGGCACACCTTTGGGTGTTTGGTTCCACCTGCTATGTGCACGTTCTAGATGCGCTTCAGACGAAGCTAGATGCGAAAAAAAGGAAGCTAGTCTTCGTGGGATATGATGATCGTAAGAAGGGCTGGAAGTGCATGGACCCGGAGACACAGAGATTTGTTGTATCTCGCGACATCGTGTTTGACGAGGTGACGTCTTACAAGGGGAGTTCTGGTGTTGTGTTACCAGAAAGCAGGGTGGAGGAGCAGGAGAGAGCTGTGGAAAATCTTCAGGTGGAGCTGCCTATGTCACCAGGTGGTCCATCTACTTCTAGTTCTGAGACGGAGGCTTCTGGATCAGGAAGAAGGGGGAGCGATGCTCCTAGTACGTATAGAAGGGGAGCTAGGGAAGAAGCAGCTGAAGGCATTGCGAGTCAGGGGAAGGAGCTGAGGAGATCGAAGCGAATGATCATTGCCCCTGATCGCTATACGGGAGGAAACATGGTGAGCTTTGTCTCGTGTTTCTTTGCTGGTCCCTTGGATGAGCGGGAACCAGTGAGCTTTGAGAAGGCCAAAGGCGTGAAGCTGTGGGATTCGGCCATGGAGGATGAAATGGTAGCTCTTGAGAAGAATGGGACTTGGTTTCTGGTGCCCAAGCCCAAATGCATCACCCCTGTGACATGCAAGTGGGTCTACAAGCTCAAGAAGAAGGCAGACGGCAGTGTAGAGCGTTAAAAGGCTCGCCTTGTGGCTCGTGGATTCTCGCAGTAATACGGTGAAGACTATGAAGAGACTTTCAGTCCATTGGAAAAAATGACTTCAGTTCGGTTTGTGATTGCCTTGGCGGCGTTTTGGGGATGGGAGATTTGGCAGCTCGACGTAAAGAATGCTTTCTTGTATGGCGAGATTGGCAAATATATCTTCATGGTGCAGCCGCCAGGTTTCGTATCTGAAGATTTTCCGGACTATGTCTGTAAGCTGAAGAAGGCCCTGTATGGGTTGAAGCAAGCGCCGAGGGCGTGGTACAGGAAGATTGCAGAATATCTATTATTCTGTGGATTGCAGAATATCTATTATTCTGTGACGGGGAATTCGAAGGAGGAGGTAGCAAAGCTTCGGGCTGAGCTATCTATCAAATTTGAGATGAAGGACTTAGGTGAGCTTCACCATTTCCTTGGACTCGAATTGCAGAGGAAGGGAAGTGGAGTGCTGGTGTCCCAGGATGGATATGCGGAGCGAATCGTGGAGCGATTCGACATGAAGGAAGGAAAGTGCATTTCTACACCTCTGGAGAAGGCCATGAAACTTCGGAAAGATGAGGGGAGGATTCTGGAAGATCCGCTTGTGTTCCGAGCTCTGGTTGGGAGCTTGATCTATCTGACGATCATTAGGTTGGATATTGCATATGCAGTTGGCAGGGTGAGTTGGTATATGGCGGAACCACGGATGCCTCATCTACTAGCGGCCAAGAATATTTTGAAGTATGTAAAGGCGACTTCGGATATGGGTCTCCTATACAGCAGGGATGCGGCATGGTTACATGGATGCTGATTACGGGGGAGATTCGGATGATCGGAAGTCGACGTCTGGATTCATCTTCATGGCGGGCCCCACGGCTATATCATGGTGCAGAAAGAAGCAGGATTCCGTGTCTTTCTCTACCACGGAAGCGGAATACAAGGCTTCGGCCTTAGCAGCTCAGGAAGCCATATGGCTTATGAGGTTGGTGGGAGACATCCATAAGGAGGTTTGGGGTCTGACTCTGCTCCGCGGCGACAATGAGAGTGCACTCAAACTGGTTACTAATCCAGTTTGTCATACGAGGACCAAGCATATCAAGATCGAGCATCATTTCATTCGTGAGAAGGTGCTGGAGGGGTCTCTTTTGGTCGAGCATGTTCAGAGTCAGGACAACGTTGCTGACATTTTCACAAAGGCGCTGGCGAAGGGGCCGTTCACTCGGCTGAGGAGTTTACTTGGGCTGTTTTCAACTTCCCACTTCAAAGGGGAGTGTTGAAAATGTTGAAGTGGAAGTTGGCGGTCTGGAGGGGTTATCGTGTGGTCTGCCTAGCCGCGTGATGAGTCCCATTTATATACATATTTATGGACTCATCTGGGCCGGTATTTGAGTCAATGCACTACATTTTAGATCCATAATCACTCATATTTGTTCTCTACCTGTTATTTTAAGCTAAGTGCACTTTTAGGCCCGTTTCGATGTATTTTCTTGTTTATCTTACTCATGCTTTATGTTGCAATTCAATTTCTATATTTGAGAATGTGTGGAATGCCCATTTACGTGGCTTGACGATCTTTAATGTTGATACGGGGGTTGTGCGAGTGTTCCGGGGCGCAAAAACTGCACAGGAACACTGCGCACGACCACTGGACATAGTGCGCACGACCACTGGTCGTGCGCTAGTGATCGTGCATTAATTCCCACATAAAAAGTGGCCTGACTGGCTTAACACACGACCACTGGACATAGTGCGCACGACCACTGGTCGTGCGCCACTGATCGTGCGCATTGAAAACCTGCACCTGTCTATAAATAGCTACTCCGCGAAAACAGCCGTAACTCCTTCGTTTCTAGGTCTTTTTGAGCGCCGTTTTTTGCGTTTTTTCGTTCTAAGCCTCCTCTTTTCATCTAGGGACTTCAAGGAAGAGATTGGATCTTACTTTCATCATCAACGAAGGTTTAAAGAGCATTTGGACATCGTCGGGTCGTGACACGAAGAAGACGGGCCATTGGGAGGAAGTGACAGCCCTCCTTTACCCCGGACGCAGTTGAGGACCGAGCTTGGACGCGGATTGACAACCCAGCGATTCCAACCGTGAATCCCAGCAAGGCTTCGGAGTCGGTCAAATCTCTTACTCTTTATTCTTTCGAAATGATGTTTGTATGCTAAACTCTCTATTTTGCGGATGAAGAACATGATAAATCTAGATCTGTAACTTTTATTTCATCTTTATGAAATTCCTTTTGATTTATTCATGTGTATGAGGTGCGCTATTGTCATTCATTTTATCGATTTCATTCCGTGAGCCTACTCTTCCATCCTCCAAGCTAAGCGGTGCTAACGGCCCGTGTAATCCACCACGACTCCGCCGGTGCGAACCATTCCATCCGCTAGCCTACTCGTCCATCCGCCCTTTCGAAGTAGTGCGTTCAAGGCCTACGTAGTCTCCATCCCGCCTAGCGAAGCAGTGCGCTCAAGGCCTGCATAGGAGTAGTTTAATTTTGTTACTTTTATTTTCCATAACCCAAACAACCCCCCTTCGCGTTCCATCCGACTAAAGGACTTCAATCTCAAGTCCCTGCCTCAATAGTAAACTCCACCTTACTGTGTTCCTCAAGAGACCGACACTCGGGAATTCTATTCCCAAAATTTATTACTTGCGCGACCGGTGCACTTGCCGACACGCATCAAGTTTTTGGCGCCGTTGCCGGGGAACACAGACGTGTGAGTTGCTGTAGGGGGAGACGAGAGTTAGAAGTTCTTCCATTGTGTATAGTCCTCTTGTCATTTTGTTTGTTTTCTATTTAATTTTTGCGTTTATTAATTTTACTATTTCCCTTTTCCTGTTTTAATTTTTTTTAGGCAAGTTTAATCCAAGGAGTTTTATTAGTTTGTGTAAATTTCCTTGCAAAGAATTTCAGCTTCATTTTATCTGCTTTAATTATTGAAAATGTCGTCATGGGATATTTCACCTAGCTTTAATGACATGGTTTATTATATGACCAAATGAATGAGTTGAATGCTAGGCAGTGTAAGAACATTGTTTGCTTGTTGTGTCGAGGAGAGGGTCATGAATTGAAGGACTGTCCTAGTCTTTTCAATCCTGACCGCTGCTCCTCCACTCATGACAACAGTGTCCCTATCACTCATTCTGTGCCCATGGAGGCATTTGTGCCCTCTACCCCTGAGCTTGTCTCGTGCATGGACTCCTCACTCCCTGTGTATGGCTTCACTCCTAGTGATGATGATCACTCATCTGTTAGCCAACAAGGAGAGGAATGGGAGCTCCTAGATGCACCTGAGTATGATGAGGAAAGTATTCTTTCCATCGGGGAGGCGTCAGCAGATCTTTTTGCGGAGGAGCCAAATCTTTGTGTTCCTCCAGCTTTTTTGCAAGATTTTTCTACACACATTCTTTATGATCCTATCAAAGTAAAGGAGTGGGGTGATGCTTCGGACTCGGAGGATGCTCCAAAGTGGGTTGAGGAGGATACTCTCTATGATGAGGAGGTTTGCACTTCTTCATGGGACGAGGTGGTCCAAACCACCACTGAGGCCCTTGAGTTCTTGGGTTCCCCTCGCCATGATACTTACGATGATGATAGCGATCTATCCTTGGATCCTGTTGGGAGTGAGACCGGGACCACTCCCCCAATTTTTGATTATTTAAGTCATTCTTCTCTTTTATTTCCTAACCCCCCTTCTTCATCTGAGCCTGTGCAGGTTGAATCTTCGCAGGTACATCAGGAGGAATTGGAGCATGATGCTCAAGTCAATGATGAGTGTATCTTCATATGTGAGGAGCTTGACCCCTCCTCCATAGAGGAAGCCTCATTCATTTCCTTCTCCTCCTGCTGCACCCCTGGAGATGATACCTTGCTGGGCAAGGATTGTTTTGGTGAGATGAATGAGGACCAGGTCTCCTCCTCTTCTTACTTTCTGTTTCCTCTACCTGCGTTATGTAGGTATTATTATTTGGGTAGAGGAGTAACTGTTCTGTCGCCGTATCGGTACCCGCTACCGACACATGTATTAGAACAGTTACCTGTCCATTTCCTTTTTCATAGGCCCATTAGCTAGAACCTTCATGTTTTTGAATAAGTCGTGCTGGGATGATAATAACCCCAGTATTTATCTTACTTTTCATGCATTTTATTTTAGTCCATCCCGTTTAGTTAGCTGTAGTTTATTGTAGTTTATCTTTTTCTGTTTCTTTTGTTTTGCGGAGCTGACCCCTGCAGGTACTTCTTCTGGATGGCGGATGCTGCAGCTTAGTCTTGGTTTAAACGCCAATCTTCTGGTATGCTCACTTGCTGAGCATTGGGTACTCTCTTCCCCTAGCCATATTTTGATTTTCCTGTCATATATTATGCGGATTGTTTAGTTTAAGTCTGGGGGAGAGTAGTTTTGTTTACCCGCTCGCATGCACTATTGCATTGCATATTAGAAGATTTCATTTAAAATGTTTTGTTCATTTTCATTGCACACCACAGCACCTACTTGAGCGCGCTTAGCCGTTGGCACGTCGCGAGTTGAATTTGTCTTTTTTGTGTGATTTGGAAAATCATTGTGCTGGCTTAGGATTATGAGGTGGAGTAAAATGTTGACTCTTGCAGTGCTCCTAGTCGAGTGCTCATGTCTCGTAGGAATTCATGTAGATTCAATTTCTTTTTATGCTTTTAGATTATATTTTTCTATTAGCATAGATATTGTTTACTTTACTCAAAAAGTGGTGAATCCGGTGTGAATCAAACGGTAGCATAGGAATGTGTGTAGACGTTCGTTAGTCTCGTATTGCCCGAGCCGGGAGGAAGGATTATCTTTCTCGGTGGCTAGAACTTGCCCAAAGCGATTCTTGAAGCATGGGTATACGGTTAGTCAATTGCGTGAATGTGATATAGGCCATCATTTTGGCCCGGTTGAGCCTTTGTGCCCACTCCTATAGCTTTATCCTCGTTAGCCCAGTTGTGTCTACCCTTTCTCTGATTCAGCCCCACTATTGTCTCACCAAAGCCTAAATGCCAAACCTAGTCGCACTCCCAAATCTGAGCTTTAGCTGTTTAATATTTTCATGAGTTGGGTTGTTGATTTGGTGATATGTTTGTGAAGATTTGGATGTGTTATTGTTTAGTTGCTGAAAATGATAAGAAAAGAAAAGAAGAAAATGAGAGAAAGAAAAGAAGTGAAAAGAAAAGAAAAAGATTTGAGCTTTAATGAAAAAATCTATGTAAAAATTTATGTTTGGGAGTAGGCGGTGCACACACCCATGTTGTTAAGTCCAAGTCTGGGGGTGTGATGTACCCGTGTGTTTGTGTGGCGAATAAGGAGAATTTCTGCACTAGCTCATTTGGGTTTAATATTTGAGCCATCGTCTTTATCATTGCATACCTCACCTAAACCCAAGCCCCATTTAAAACCTAAAGTCCTATTGATTCACGCATTTGAGTCAAACCAGTGCCGTGGAGAGAGTGTGAACGGGCAAGCTTATGGTCACCGACATTGATGGATTTCAATGGAGTTGTCCCGAGCCCCGATCTTTGGCAATGCTCGCCTCAGCGTTCAGTTTACTTTCTTCCTATGTACAACCTTATGATTCACCGTGATTCGCCTTTTGAGTAAACGTAATATATAAATACGGTCCTAGAAAATTATAAACCAATATGTATAACTAGAAATTTTGTCTACTGTATTTCTACGCACATGAGCATGCGACTTCGCATGGTACTCCGCTTGATAATTTCTTCGCCAGCTTATGTTTTTACTGTCCGCGAGAGATGGTTTGCTCGGGACGCGCAAACAGGTAAGTCTGGGGGTGTGATGAGTCCCATTTATATACATATTTATGGACTCATCTGGGCCGGTATTTGAGTCAATGCACTACATTTTAGATCCATAATCACTCATATTTGTTCTCTACCTGTTATTTTAAGCTAAGTGCACTTTTAGGCCCGTTTCGATGTATTTTCTTGTTTATCTTACTCATGCTTTATGTTGAAATTCAATTTCTATATTTGAGAATGTGTGGAATGCCCATTTACGTGGTCTGACGATCTTTAATGTTGATACGGGAGTTGTGCGAGTGTTCCGGGGCGCAAAAACTGCACAGGAACACTGCGCACGACCACTGGACATAGTGCGCACGACCACTGGTCGTGCGCTAGTGATCGTGCATTAATTCCCACCTAAAAAGTGGCCTGACTGGCTTAACACACGACCACTGGACATAGTGCGCACGACCACTGGTCGTGCGCCACTGATCGTGCGCATTGAAAACCTGCACCTGTCTATAAATAGCTACTCCGCGAAAACAGCCGTAACTCCTTCGTTTCTAGGTCTTTTTGAGCGCCGTTTTTTGCGTTTTTTCGTTCTAAGCCTCCTCTATTCATCTAGGGACTTCAAGGAAGAGATTGGATCTTACTTTCATCATCAAGGAAGGTTTAAAGAGCATTTGGACATCGCCGGGTCGTGACACGAAGAAGACGGGCCATTGGGAGGAAGTGACAGCCCTCCTTTACCCCGGACGCAGTTGAGGACCGAGCTTGGACGCGGATTGACAACCCAGCGATTCCAACCGTGAATCCCAGCAAGGCTTCGGAGTCGGTCAAATCTCTTACTCTTTATTCTTTCGAAATGATGTTTGTATGCTAAACTCTCTATTTTGCGGATGAAGAACATGATAAATCTAGATCTGTAACTTTTATTTCATCTTTATGAAATTCCTTTTGATTTATTCATGTGTATGAGGTGCGCTATTGTCATTCATTTTATCGATTTCATTCCGTGAGCCTACTCTTCCATCCTCCAAGCTAAGCGGTGCTAACGGCCCGTGTAATCCACCACGACTCCGCCGGTGCGAACCATTCCATCCGCTAGCCTACTCATCCATCCGCCCTTTCGAAGTAGTGCGTTCAAGGCCTACGTAGTCTCCATCCCGCCTAGCGAAGCAGTGCGCTCAAGGCCTGCATAGGAGTAGTTTAATTTTGTTACTTTTATTTTCCACAACCCAAACAACCCCCCTTCGCGTTCCATCCGACTAAAGGACTTCAATCTCAAGTCCTGCCTCAATAGTAAACTCCACCTTACTGTGTTCCTCAAGAGACCGACACTCGGGAATTCTATTCCCAAAATTTATTACTTGCGCGACCGGTGCACTTGCCGACACGCATCACCGCGCGATCTCGCGGTCGCCATCTGCGGTCTGACCTATTGGTCTAGCCGCTGGCATATTTGGTCTGACCGCCATTCTATGTCCAAGGTGCCGAGGTGAGGCCACGTGGTCTGGTTTGTGAGACCGCGTGGCGTGTTGTTCTGTTCCATGCGGGTTAAGTTGTTAACCACGCGGTTTGTTCTCTGGAAGGGGCAGTCCGGTCTGGTGGCTGTCCGGGTTCTTATGGTGCGCGCGGACTAAGGTCTTCTTAGTTGCGCGGTCTTCGGTTTTCGTGATCGCATAGCAGGTCCTTCGGCGATCTGCTGGTATATGCGGTCACTGGTGTTGGTCGACTTGGCGGGCTGTTGCCTTAGTCGACCTGGCTGTGTTCGCGGTCTCTGGAGGAGACCTCATGTGGAGAACACTGGTGGTGAGCGCCATGACCGTGCGAGTTATCATGATCGTGCAGCTTCATGCAGGAGTGGCGGTCTCCTAGTCTGAGTTGAAGCCGGTGAGCTCACAAGGCGCAAAGCGATCTTCTGACCGCGCGAGTTGACCAGTCTTGGTCAAGCAGTCAGAGGGCGGTGACTCTATCTCATAGGGTGGTGACTGGATCAGGTCACACGCCTATAACTAGGAGTCACTGTAGCAGGAAAATAATCGCACCAAGTGTAAGTTGAGCTCGCGCCTATTTCCTGCGGTCTCATTCTTGTGACCGGCCGGTTAGCTGATTGAACTTGTCTTGTGCAACTTCTGCGGATTGTGCGGGCAGCAACGGTCACCTTCTCTTCTAAGGTGTTCGGCCGGTCTCGTGGCTTACAGTGCAGGTTGCTGGAGTTCGGGAGAATCAGTGGAGTTTAGGAGGTCGTGGAGGTTCAATTTGTGTTGATTAGGTCGCTGGCTCACTGTGTTCGGGCGGTCTTGTTTTCTAGTCACGCGAACAGCTAGGTCGGGCGGTCATGCGGTCTCAGGATTTCAGACCGCTGGTTATCTTTCCTTCAGCATTGTAATTCCCTTTGGTTTTGTACTGGCGAAATCATGTCTCGCCATGTATACCTCGCTCTGTAATGAAGACTTTTGATATCATCAATAAAGATTGTGTTGCTTCATGTGCTTCTGGTTGTTGGCTTTAACTTTGAGTTGTACAATTCCTCCTCGCTCTTAGATCTTCAGAAAATTTCACAGGGAGGCCAAGCCGGGATGGTGGCCTGCCCCCCATTTTGTCCAGCCCCAAGAATAGGAGGCGGCCTGCATTTAGCGCCTTGGAATGATGGGATTTGGCTGTTAGCAGGCCAAACTAGGGGGTATTTTTGTAATCTCGCAGACCGGAATTTGGCTATTAGCAGACCAAGTCCAGAAATCTATAAATTGGACCAAGGGGGCACCAGTTGGATGGGGCTTCTCTTTTGGCTACTCTCTCCCCAAATTTCTCTGGTGGGTGAAGAGAGCCTCCAAAGGTTCCCAAGCTTAGCATTGGCTTGGGAGGGGAAGCGCTCTAAGATCTTCCGGGTGTGTGGTGGGACCTCATCGTTAAGCCCTCAGTCTTGTTCCTAGTTCCTAAGACTTCAACCTAGTGCTCTCCCTTGGGAGAAGTAAGTGTGAGGTCACCCCCCAACTTGTTGAGGGCCCGAACTCCACAAGAAGCCAAGTATTGGTTTCAACATAAACCTGTTTTGTGATAAATAAGAGATGGGTTCCCGCCTGAGCGTCTACAGTTGTCTCATGCATGACGTGGCATCATGACACGTATTTTCTCTTACTCTTATATTCCTAATTGCTGAGAAAATGCGGGTTGTGATAGTTGGTATCAGAGCTCGGTTTGTTTGACAAATTGGTCGAACGACCCTTTTCTAGTAAGGTGCTGGTCATCTTTCTCATTGCATACACACACTGAAGTGTCATCCGTACGTCTTGGCTGAAGCATGAACACTACTCTCATAAGCATGATAAGGAGTATACGGGGCATATTATGTGTAACACCCCCAAAACAACTAGACCCCTAAGATGCATTTTGTCATGACAAGGTCATGGAATTGCTCTAAGAGACCAAAATGGGCCAAGGAGGCCCTAGGAATCTCATAAGTTAAGGGGGAATACACATTGGGGTGCATTTAGCAATTCTGATGTCCTAGCTCAGAGGTGACCAAAAGACTCCAACAAATCAACATAACCTCATCATAACCCTATGACCATCCAAGGAGGTGAGTGGACCCCTAGGGACCCTTTGGGGTCAACCAAATTGGTCAAATTGACCAAAAGTCAACCTTGAGCTATCCTAGGTCAAACCTCCATGAATAAGGGCAATTGAGCTCCAAATGGTCAAATTGGACCCACCCTCACATGGCAACCTCCCTAGGGGACCTAATGGACCCAAAAGCCCCATCATGGGTCCATCAATTTGGGGAAATTGGGCCAATTTCTAAAAAGCTTCAAATTGACCTAAATGTGCTAAAAACCCAAATTAATCTCCAATTGACCTAGTGTGATCAAATTGATCACCCATAAACACTAAGGGGAGTAAAAGAGACTCAAATGAACCAAGGTGCCCAGTCAATTTTGGAAAATTAGGGCAAAATCCACAAAATACCCAAATTGCCCCTAGAGGCAAACAAGTGAAATCAAGCCCCAATTGACCCCACCTTGACTCAATTCCTTTGGAGTAGGTCCATAGGGCCTTAGGGAGTAATGTGGGTCAGTCACATTTGGTGGTGTGAGATTAAATCAAGCCCCGAACCCAAAACCCCCAAATTGGCCTATTTGGGTCAAGTGAGCCCAAAGCTCAAATCAAGTGGGCATAACCAACCCCATGACTCCCAATAACCAGCCCTCATGATAACTGAACCCAAAGACCACTGGAAATTCGAAATGGAGAGATTGATTGCAAGGAATTTGGGTTTGAAATGGGGGGAAAAAAGACAAAGAAAGCATGGAGGAGGGAATTGGGGAATGGGTGCCAAATGGCACCCCATTTTCATTCCCCAAGCTCTTCTCTCAGCAGGAGGATTAATTCCCAGCACTTATACAGCTTGATTGGTGACCTGCCATTGGCTGGGAAGGAGGTGGAGCATGGCCGAACCATGTCTTTAATGGCAGCTCACCAATTTAACTCAATGGAGTTAAAATATTCTCTCCCCTGGCCAAGAATTGTGGAGAGCATTGAGTTTGTGCTGAGCTGGAGCTATGACAGAGGTCAGTTATGGAGGTGCCGGCCTTGTTGAGATCGCCAATAATGGCTACTTCACTTACACACCACCTCAGCCCCATTAGAGACTCGGAACACCTTCACCGAGCTGAGGGAAGAAGAAGCCCCAACCTTCTTGAAGGAATCGTGTACTGGATAGGGATATCAGCAAGGGTCCTCTAATGGAGGTGGTCGGCCATGGAGTCGAGAGAAACAGCCCTCCAGCAGCTCAAATCAGGCAAGTTCCTTCCCCTCTCCACTCGTGCAAGCTTCCCCCACTCTTTCCCTTTCAAATTCATTGTCGAATGGCGAAATCGCCACTCGAGTTTTCAATGTTCCAAGCCGGAAAACGGAAGATGCCGGAGCCCTACTCCGGCCTCCCCAGGTCAATCGGCCAACACCAGTCGATAGCCCTATGCCGACTGGTGGTGGTGGCGGGAGCGTTTGGCCGGAGACGACCTAGGCTCGCCGGAAAATGGCCCGTAAAACTCCCCAGGCGCGGTCAATCCGAGCCGTTGGCTCATCGGGGAAGACAACCCTGTAGCCGTTGGATCTGCGCTGAAATTCTAACCGCAGACCACTTTAATGAAATTAAAACTATACAAATGATTTTGTCACACTATGCATATGTTTTGTAAGTAGAAATTGAAGGCCTTAGAGGCAGAAAATGGAAAAACCTCCAGAGACAACTTTTGTAGCCCTATGGGTCTAATTTCATTTGCCACATTAATAATCTGATTTGGTGTACTGTGGAGACCAGTGCACCCATTTTTCTAGGACTGCTCTTTATGTCTATTAGCAAACCACAATAATTCTGTCTAGGATTTTTAAGTAGTTTGCATGCAATTTTTGAAGGCCTTAGAGGCCATATCTGCAAACAAGGGCAGAGACAACTTTTGTAGCCCTATGAGTCTACTTTCATTTGCCACCTTAATAATCTGATTTGGTGCACTTTGGACACCAGGGCACCCATTTTTCTAGGACTGCTCTTTATGTCTATTAGCAAACCACAATAATTATGTCTAGGATTTTTAAGTAGTTTGCATGTAATTTTTGAAAGCCTTAGAGGCCATATCTGCAAAAAAGGGCAGAGACAACTTTTATAGCCCTATGGGTATACTTTCATTTTCCACCTTAATAATCTGATTTGGTGCACTGTGGACACCAGGGCACCCATTTTTCTAGGACTGCTCTTTATGTCTATTAGCAAACCACAATAATTATGTCTAGGATTCGTAAGTAGTTTGCATGCAATTTTTGAAGGCCTTGGAGGCCATATCTGCAAAAAAGGGCAGAGACAACTTTTGTAGCCCTATGGGTCTACTTTCATTTGCCACCTTAATAATCTGATTTGGTGCACTGTGGACACCAACACCCATTTTTCTAGGACTGCTCTTTATGTCTATTAGCAAACCACAATAATTCTGTCTAGGATTTTTTAAGTAGTTTGAATGCAATTTTTGAAGGCCTTAGAGGCCATATCCGCAAAAAGGGGCAGAGACAACTTTTGTAGCCCCATGGGTCTACTTTCATTTTCCACCTTAATAATATGATTTGGTGCACTGTGGACATCAGAGCACCCTCTTTCCTAGGACTGCACCTTGTGTAGGGCAGAATTTAAAAAGGGATATATCTTTCAAATGGCTTAACCAAATCCTTTGATTTTTCTACCATGCATGCATGGTATGATGGTACTACTAGGGTTTAAGTTGAGAATTTTTGGATGTATATCCATTGAGTTATTACATTTATTAGAAAAAGTAAATACATGGTATTTAAGGAGTTGTATAACTCCAAACACCCCCAAATTTGGGTGGTGAGCTCTTTATACATATCTATATATCTGGTAGAAATTTGAGGCCATTTGGCCTTGTGCATGTTTGGTAATTTTTTACATGCATGCAAGTAGTGTATGGAAGAAATGGGGTGCATTTAGCATAAATGTGGGGTTTGAAGATTATCTCTCAAATGGCACTACTTGGCAATGAGATTTTGCCCATGCATGTGATATGAATGAATGCATCACCTTTAGGTGTATTGGAGATGGTGGGCTTATAGTATCTAGCTTGTTTAATAATCCCACTTTTGGGTCACATTTTGTTTATATGTGTAAATATACCTTGCATGTAATTATTGTAGACCACCTTGCATGTGGATTTCACTTGAGCTAGGACCATATCTGGAGTTTGTAATCAACACGAACATTGTAGCCCTTTAGGTTACCTTTAAAATGCCACTGACTTTATGTCATTTGGATTAGTACAACTCCTTCTATGTCATTTTTAATGTGACATGTCTACAATAGTGTTTTGCTGAATTTTACACTTTGTACAGCACTTGTAAGTTGAATTCACCTAGGTTAAACTCATATCTGGAGTTTGTAATCAACATGAACACTGTAGCCCTTTAGGTTACCTTTAGAATGCCACTGGCTTCATGTCATTTGGCTAAGCATAGCTCCTTCTATGCTATTTTTAGCGAGACATGTACAAATCCGTAAATTGTTAAGTTAAACATTGGGTGCGTTTAGCAAGAATGTAATGAAAGGTAGTTAAAGTCAAATACACCTTGGATTAGTATGAGGCTTAGGGTTGATAGCATTAGACCGATATTGAACTACAGTAGTTCCCAAGAATCTAACGAAGCCTTAACTCAACACTTGTAGTGTAAACTCTCATCTGCACATCAAAAGCATAACTAATAAATAAGGTCAAGTAATTCTGGGAAAATGGGAGACCTGGGGTTTGAGCTTCCTAGACCAATACTATGTTAAGGTAAAATTACCAGAACTCATAGGGATATCTAATTGATGCTCAAAATACAAAACCCTGTTCGCACACCGTGCATTTTAAATAGAGTTTATGAGTAAATACCTTAGATTATTATGAAGTTTGATATTTGAGATTTGGTTAGTCACCCATTAAGAGCCGATGGCCAAAAACTTGGAACTCATTTAGACATGATAAGCTGAAGATCTCACCATAGGAGTCAAATCTAGCGCAACCTCAATTTGGTCTACGAGTAGCCAACCTGATCTATATGCCATAGACCACCTCTAGCCTTTATATATAAAACCATTAGCTCTTGAATGTTACGAAGTTACGGATCACTAGGGAGAGCATTTCTAAGGCCACCTTGGGAAATAAGGTTTAAGGGTGCGTTTAGAAAACTATAAGTGTATGAATTCACAGAGATATGAAAAGGAGGTTAGACCTCATTAAGGGCCCCACACACAACTTATAGGTACTAAGTGATTAAATGATTGTAGAACTGCCCTTAGCCGGGTGAGCCATCTTAGGGTAAAACTCAAGGGCGAAGTCGGGAAACATCTAAGGCAAACCCCGGGCTAAGGATGACGACGAATAGGAGTGTGGGTCCAAGTTAGGATGAGAATTTTAGGTGTATGTGTATAGTTCCTCAGTGTAGAAGGGAACCCGGGTTTAGGATGTGACGACGAGAGAGTCAGCACCCGGTCACAGTTGGTAGTGTTTGTGTTCAAGTGAACTCCCCCACTCCTATGTGCCAAGTTTAACTCATCTTAGGGATTTAAGGTAATTGGAGAGGAAGATGGGGATCATGAAAACGGGGTAGATACCAACAAGATTAAGTGCCTTGGGGAGAGGAAGTTCGGGGTGTCAGCCCGTCACATTTCTTAGTACTGCTGCGAGCCCCTCACAGGGTAACCCTCCGGATGTCCAAGGCTAACCCTAAAGTTTCTAAGATCAACTAAATTATAGACAAGACTAGTTAAGTAGGAGAACTTGACAAATTAACCTCCATCCCAAACCGGGATGGTATATATAAGGATGGACTGGGATAGTCCGGCGAGCGGTAGGATCGGGTTATAAGGATGGACTGGGATAGTCCGGCGAGCGGTAGGCTCAGGTTATAAGGATGGACTGGGATAGTCCGGCGAGCGGAAGGCTCGGGTTATAAGGATGGACTGGGATAGTCCGGCGAGCGGTAAGCTCGGGTTATAAGGATGGACTGGGATAGTCCGACGAGCGGTAGGCTCGGGTTATAAGGATGGACTGGGATAGTCCGACGAGCGGTAGGCTCGGGTTATAAGGATGGAATGGGATAGCCCGGCGAGCGGTAGGCTCGGGTTATAAGGATGGACTGGGATAGTCCGGCGAGCGGTAGGCTCGGGTTATAAGGATGGACTGGGATAGTCCGGCGAGCGGTAGGCTCAGGTTATAAGGATGGACTGGGATAGTCCGGCGAGCGGTAGGCTCGGGTTATAAGGATGGACTGGGATAGTCCGGCGAGCGGTAGGCTCGGGTTATAAGGATGGACTGGGATTGTCCGGCGAGCGGTAGGCTCGGGTTATAAGGATGGACTGGGATTGTCCGGCGAGCGGTAAGCTCGTAGTTTATATATAAGACTTGTATAGTCTAGCTAGCGGTAAGCTCGTATTCTATATATAAGAATTGTATAGTCTAGTGAGCGGTAAGCTCATATTTTACTTATAAGACTAGTGTAGTCTAGTGAGCGGTAGGCTCGTAGTCTAAACATAAGACCAGTATAGTCTAGAGAGCGGTATGCTCGTAGTTTAAATCTAAGGCTGGTATAGCCTGGCGAGCGGTAGGCTCTACTTTATAAATGTTGATGCAAATATGTGAGCTGGAGGCTCAGTAGTAAATAACTAATACATGTTACTTGTGTGTAAGTTGTGGTGGGTCTTTGGTTCTGTTTTAGTCGTCACACCGACAGCAGTTCATTGACTCGGCAGTGCTAGTGGTTTTTATTGGGGCCAGGTTGTTTTACTACGCGTCTGACGGGACGAATCCCCTAAACCCTGCCTGGCCAATTCAGTTTAGTACGCAGAAGCTCGTGAGTACCGGGTACCGGTATCACAGCGTACGTTTGGGCCTAGGTCTGGTAGTGTGACTTACCCACCTAGGTGAGGAGACGCCCGCTCCTCTGCCACCGTTTGACTACGACGGGAGGTGCCCGAGAGGTTAGCTACCTCCGAAAAGTGGGAACTAAAGGTCTGTATGTACAGAGTCGTGTGGGTGAGTTGCATGTGTATGATAAAATAATACAAACATAGCATCATTGCATTGCATATCATAACATAGCATTTCTGCATAAACAGAGACCTCATCGTATAAATCAGTGTGGGCTCTTTATACAATGAGTTTATTGCTTGCCAGAACCCTTAGCTTATGTGACGTTGTGTGTGCATATAAGTTAAGGTTACTTTCGTAGCTGCTCTTAATCTGTTATACTTGCTTCTTATATTGCATTGTCTTTTACATATTGCATAAACAGAGACCTCATCGTATAAACCAATGTGGGCTCTTTATACGATGAGTTTATTGCTTGCCAGAACCCTTAGCTTATGTGCCGTTGTGTGTGCATATAAGTTAAGGTTACTTTCGTAGCTGCTCTTAATCTGTTATACTTGCTTCTTATATTGCATTGTCTTTTACGTATTGCATAAACAGAGACCTCATCGTATAAACCAATGTGGGCTCTTTTATACGATGAGTTTATTGCTTGCCAGATCCCTTAGCTTATGTGCCATTGCGGGTGCATATAAGTCAAGGTTACTTTCGTAGCTGCTCTTAATCTATTATACTTGCTTCTTATAATGCAATGTCCTTTACCTTATATACATTGCTAGTTTACCTCTTGTCACCTGCTTCTTTGATTTACCCCTTGATGTCCTCCGCTTCCTCCTCCCGCACGGTGCCTAGGAGTCGCGGGTGGAGGCGGTGAGGAATATGCTGAGTCTTTTAGACTGACGGTCAGTGGACCATATCATTTTAGGGATGATGTACTGGAGCAGCAGGACCCCGTTTAGGAGACCGTATAAGAGGAAGGGATGGAGCTGATCAACCACTATACGTCGTCGCAGCAGTAACTTCACTTGTATGAAGACAGAGATTGATTGTTTCCGCATAAAAGTAGAATGAGAATACTGATGTACTATATTTGAACATGTAACGCGCATATGCCCTCCTCTACTTTGATTCTCATCATGGACATTGTAATCATGTAATTTATATACATTTAATGTGATTTGTGGACTTGTGCTTCTTTTATTGCCTCTATTACTATGTATTGTGGTTGGCCTGGTTGATGTTGATTAGCCAGCAGGATCGGCGTATGGTGGCGGTGACCGTTGGATGTAATGGTCTCGCCGCAAGACGGCGGTTCTGGGCGGTAAGACCCAGTTTAAAAGCAAAAAAAAGAGGGTCTTACAAACTGGTATCAGCTTAGCCGACTTTCAATCCAAGTAAAAGAAGTCCACAAACCCTAGGGCAACCCCCGCTCGAGTTAGTTTGAGGACAATCTAGCAGCGGAAGCAGTGGTGTGCCCATATGGGAAATCATATAATTTTGTCCACTTAACGATGAGATTAGGCCAACCCGACTAGTACACCGTATTGGTTTGACTTAGCAAGACTTCTCATAGGGTATCCTAGTCTGACATCAACCTCAAGTATATTTTTGACCAAGTAGTAGGATACCCCAAAGTGACTAAAAGAAGGAGGTTAAAGCGTGTGTGAGCGTTCAGGGCTTACTCTCCGATATACCCACATCACTTCCTAAGTGATATTAACACTCCTAAAACAAACAAATAGGACAATCTTAAGTGTTCTTGGTGTTTGTGATTATACTATTGGACTAGTGTGAGACTAGTAAAGCCTTACTTATGTGCTTAGAAGCTAATACTCCACACTTCCACTCTCGGAAAACCATCACAAAGAAAGGGTGTCAAATGTGGAACGAGAAGTCCAACTTAGAGAAGACCACTTGATAGGCACACGATCCTTGGGAAAGAATTACGACAAATGACATTTTGAGGATAGAGAACCTTACCATATCCAAATCACAAGAACTGTATACCTGATATGAAATTTGCATGCGCGGATTTTAAATTTTTAGTGAAAGGTTGAGATTTTCTCCAAAACTATATCCGATAAAGGCAAGTGTACCTTATCGTCTATAGTATAGGATATTTAGGAATATCAAGGTCGTATTCTACGGGGCGCGTTGATTACTTCTACTTCGAGGAAAATCACTATTATTTTATCGACGAAAATTTGAGGTGGTTTGTTTTCGCTAAAATTAAAACTAAATTCAAACTAAATGAAAAGCTTGAACATTGCATGAAAAGAAAGAGAAATTGACATTGCATAAAAAAAAGAACATTACTAAGGAGAGAAAAATTTAACCTTGCATGAAAAGGAAGAAATTACTTAAGGAGAAAAAGAACATGAATGAGAAAACTAATTTTATTGAAAATCAAAGAACTATTACAAGCCTTAAATTAAGAGTGCAAGGCTAAGGAAAATGAAAGTTGCAAGCTTAAGAAAACTAGTACACGAAAGTTACACTACAACATTGCATGAAAAGGGAAGGAGGAGAACATGAAAGCCTTAAGAAACATGAACATTAACTTGAAAAACTCACTCTCAGCTCTAACAGCACCTCCCCATCTCCAAATTTCTGAACCCTGGACTCAAGGAGAGCCTCTGAATTTATAGGCAAAATTTTCAAGTTACACGCCCTCGGTCACGGGCGTGTCCAAGGGCGTGTAATCACTGTAACATTGGATCTGGCAGCGGCGTGGGCTTGGCGTGTCGGCGGCAGAAAAGTTGGACATTACACGCCCGTGTAAAATGGTCACGGGCGTGACTTTGGACGTGTGCATTAAATGCGGCGTGGGCTGGAATTCGGCGCGGCGGTAGAGCAGGGATCACGCTGGAAAGTCACGGGCGTGACATGTGGGTCACAGGCGTGACTTAGGTTGACTTCTCGACAGCATCTCCTCGTCTCGACGGCGGCTCCACGTGGACGATTCTAAGATTACACGCCCCCGGTCACGGGCGTGACTTTGGGTCACGGGCGTGACCTGGGGCGTGACTTGGTGTGGACTGGTTCAAACAGTGCGGCATCGATTCTGGACTGATCTTCAGCTTACACGCCCTTGGTCACGGGCGTGACCGAGGGCGTGACATGCCATTTTTCCCGATTTGTCCCAAAAATCTGCAAATATCGAAATTAAGCTAAGTTAGAATCAAAATTACAAAAAGAACTACTTATAACCTAAATTTGACATAAAATAGAGAATTCATATTAAATATTTACAAGCTTTTCTATTAAAAAGTTATAAAAATACTACTTATCAAATACCCCCATACTTGAGGTTTTGCTATTCCAGAGCAAAAATGCGAGACATTATTTATAAGACATCCTTAAAAAATTTTTAATTTAAAACTAAAATTTCATTTAACCAAAAGTTAAGTTAAGAGTAAATTCAAGGGGGAGTTAAGTCCTAAATTATGATGATGATTTGAAAAGAGGGAAAAATGTTTAGGCAATAACTTCTCAAGAAAATTAAGTAGTTTGACAAAATTGTAGAAATTATAAAACTAAATTAAATTAAAATTATAAGAACTCTATCTTAAAAGAATCTTAAGGAAAAGTAAATTACTAAATATTGCTCTCTCCATAATTTTCAACTAAAACTAGAACAATGATAATTGGCTAAGGGGGATTTCATAAAATTTGGCATAAGAAGAGAAATTTTTGAATGGAGGAAATGGAATTTATCATGAAATTTCCTTCTCTTTTTTTTTCTTACTCTTTTTTTTTCTCTTCTAATAAAAACCCAAAATGTATATGGTTTAGGAGTAATGAATTTTATCCTCTTACTCCATGCCATATAATCTTTTCAAATATTTTGGGTGCATATGTTTTAGGGAATAATGAATTTTATCCTCTTATTCCCATGACATATGATCTTTTAATACATTTTTTTATGCCATCAAAGGGGTAGGGTAGGGGAAGAAAAAAAAATCTAGCTAGCTTTAAATCATATTGAGAGCAAATTCTAGTAAAATAAAAAATTCCTAAGATCTAAGAAGTTAGAAGAAAATATAATTAAAATCTAAAGAGGTTTAGGAAATTTACTACAAAATGAAGCCATTTAAAAATAAAAAGAGAAGTCATGCTAACAAAATTCTCTAATCAATTTAAAATCATAAGATGATTCTTAAATCAAAATTACCTCAAATTTAAAATTAACAAACTATGATAAGCAAAATTTCAGCCAATTAAAAACTTAAACATGCTTATAAACATTCTCAACTAGATTTCTAAGAAATCACAAAAACAACAAGGAGGGAAATAAGAATTTTTTGGAATTTTTGATATTATCTTTTTTTTTTGAATTTTTCTCATTAAAAACTATTTACAAAGAAAGGGAACTAGCTTTAAAACATAAAAAATTTTTTTTGCAAGTCTTGGACTTCCCAAGGGCTACCCGGTGAAGGGTTCGCAAGGTACTAGGAGGTGTGATGGGATAAAATCCCAAACGTCCCTTTCCAAGATTTAAATTTTTCTGTTTTCTATATTTTTTTTTGAGTTTTTGGGTTTTACAAGTGCTAAAATAGAAGAAAACATAAGAAAAAATATATATTTTTTTGTTTTGAAAATTTTCTGATTTAACAACTATTTACAAAAAAGCTATTTACACCCCCATACTTAAAGTTAAACATTGTCCCCAATGTTTAAAACTAAGTATGAAGTAAAGGAAAAAAAAAGTGCAAAACAAAATAAAAAGGAAATGCATGATAAAGGAGAAGGAAGAAAGAGAAGGGGCTTCCCTGATTTTTGAAGTTTGCGCGGGGAAGCGACGATTACCTACAAAATATATTAAAGAACAAGAGAAGACAATAAAAAGATAACTTTGGGGTGCCTCCCAAAAGCGCTTTGTTTAAGGTCGCGTAGCTTGACCCACTTGCCGGTCATATTAAAGGTTGAAAAACAATTGAATCACTCTTTTCATTTGGTAACTCTCCCGGAAGATATAATTTAAGGCGGTGCCCGTTAACTTTGAAGGTACCTTTTTTCGGGTGGGAAATTAAAATTGTCCCATAGGACCAAACCTCTTTAACAATAAAGGGTCCGGTCCATCGGGATTTTAGTTTTCCCAGAAAAGGCGAAGGCGGGAATTATAAAGGAGGACGAGATCGCCCGGCGAAAAAGTTTTTGGAAATTTTATATGCTTATCGTGATAAAACTTTGTTCGCTCCTTATATAATTTATTGCTCTCATATGCGTTCGCTCGCCACTCATCTAATTCGTTCATTTGAAATTTTCTTTGTTCTCCCGCTAGAGTGGAATCGAGGTTTAAAAATTTAAGCGCCCAAAATGCGCGATGTTCTAATTCGACCGGAAGGTGGCAAGCCTTGCCATAAACCATTCGATACGGTGTACACCTGATAGCGGTCTTGTACGCCGTTCGATAGGCCCATAGCGCGTCATCGAGCTTTATTGCCCAATCCTTCCGATTAATAGAAACCGTTTTTTCTAAGATCCGTTTTAATTCTCGATTAACAACTTCAACTTGGCCGCTCGTTTGTGGGTGATATGCAGTGGATAATTTGTGCGTAACACCATATTTTGCTAAGATTTTTGTGAATTGAGTATTGCAAAAATGGGTGCCCCGATCACTCACAATAGCGCGCGGAGTGCCAAATCGAGAGAATAATTTTTTTAAAAAGTTAACGATGACTCGCGCATCGTTGGTGGGGAGAGCTTGCGCTTCCGCCCACCTTGACACGTAGTCGACCGCTACTAGAATATACTTATTTGAAAACGAAGGAGGGAGAGGACCAACGAAATCAATGCCCCAAAGATCAAAAATTTCGCATTCTAAGAAAATGTTTTGGGGCATCTCATCCCGGCGAGAGATGTTCCCCGACCGCTGGTAGCTGTCGCAAGTACTCACAAGGTTGTGAGCATCTTTGAAGAGCGAGGGCCAATAAAAGCCCGCCTCCAGCGCCTTCCTCGCGGTTCGGTTTGAATGATAATGACCTCCGGTGGGTCCCTCATGACAATGACGTAAAATTTTAAGGCCTTCCTCACTCAAGACGCATCGTCTTACTACCTGGTCTGCGCATACACGGAATAAAAAGGGGTCCTCCCAAAAGTAATTCTTTAAATCAGAAAAGAATTTCTTCTTTTGCTGACTCGAGACTTCTTTTGGCAGGACCCGGGCTACTAAATAGTTAGCCAGATCTGCAAACCAGGGGGTAGACGATGAATTAATATTTTCGAGAGCAAGGAGGCGCTCTTCGGGAAATTTATCATTAATGTCAGATTCTATTAATACGTCCGAGGCGGGGTTTTCTAAACGGGAGAGATGATCGGCCGCCAAGTTTTCGGCTCCCCTTTTGTCCCGGATCTCTAAGTCAAACTCCTGGAAGAGGAGGATCCATCGCAAAAGACGAGGTTTGGCGTCCGATTTGCTTAAAAGATATCTAAGTGCGGAGTGATCCGTGAAGACGATGACTTTCGAGAGGGTGATATACGACCTAAACTTATCGAAGGCGAAAATGATTGCTAGAAGTTCCTTCTCGGTCGTGGTGTAATTTGCTTGTGCCGACGTGAGTGTTTTGCTCGCATAATAGATAGGGTGGAAATACTTACTCACCCGTTGGCCTAAAACGGCACCAACCGCAATGTCACTCGCGTCGCACATGATTTCAAAGGGGAGCGACCAATCCGGCGCGACTAGAATTTGGGAGTTTATAAGTTTTTCTTTGATAAGTTGAAAAGCTAAATGACATTCATCGCTAAAAAGAAAAGAAGAATCTTTCTCGAGAAGATGGGTTAACGGCTTTGTAATATTTGAAAAATTTTGTATAAAGCGCCGATAGAACCCCGCGTGGCCTAGGAAACTCCTAATAGCTTTTACGTTTGTGGGAGGGGGGAGTTTTTCAATTACTTCAATCTTGGCCCTATCGACCTCGATCCCCTTGCCCGAAATTTTATGGCCAAGGACTAGTCCTTCCTTGACCATAAAATGGCATTTTTCCCAATTAAGCGCTAAATTTGTTTCCTCACATCGCTGCAACACGCGCTCGAGATTTTTTAAACAATTTTCAAAAGAACTCCCGTACACAGAAAAATCGTCCATAAATACTTCCATCACCTCCTCCACTAACTCGTCAAAAATTGCCAGCATACATCTTTGGAATGTAGCTGGCGCGTTACAAAGACCGAATGGCATCCTTCGATAAGCGAAGGTGCCAAAGGGACAAGTGAAAGTGGTTTTCTCTTGGTCGTCGGGCGAAATCGGAATTTGGAAGTATCCCGACAAACCATCGAGAAAACAGTAGTAGGAGTGACCCGAAAGGCGTTCTAAAATTTGGTCGATAAATGGTAGAGGGAAATGATCCTTACGGGTGGCATCATTTAATTTCCGATAGTCGATGCACATCCGCCAACCCGTAACAGTACGGGTTGGGATCAATTCGTTATTTTTGTTCGCAACTACCGTAACACCACCTTTCTTTGGCACGACTTGTACTGGGCTAACCCAAGTACTATCCGATATCGGGTAGATGATTCCCGCGTCCAGAAGTTTTATAACTTCGGCCTTAACGACTTCTTTCATGTTAGGGTTTAGCCGTCGTTGAGGCTGGACTGAATTTCGGGAATTATCTTCGAGAAATATTTTATGAGTGCAGAAAGATGGGTTTATACCCTTAATGTCCGATAATTGCCACGCAATTGCGTGGCGGTGCTTTCTTAAGACTATAGTCAACTCAGAAATTTCTGAGTTGCTAAGATCGGATGAAATGATGACGGGTAGCTTAGACTCTTTTTCCAAAAACAAGTATTTAAGGTGAGGGGGGAGTTGTTTCAACTCTAATTCGGGTGGTTCTTCATAAGAAGTCTTGATTTTTAATTTTTCTAAAAATAATGGTTCGGGTGGTGTGGGGTGAGAGACTTCTTCTTCATCGCAAAAGAGCTCTACGGGCTCGGAATCACTATTCGCCGATGAAACTAACTCGAGGGATGAATCGAACTCACAACACTCTTCTAAGTAAAAACATGAATCGTCATTTTCTAACGTGTTCCGCATCGAGGAATTTATGCCGAAAGTAACTTCATCGTCTCCAACCCGTAGGAGGAGCTTTCCGTTACTTACGTCGATAATAGCGCGGGAGGTGGCAAGGAAGGGGCGGCCGAGTATGAGGGGTACTTCGGCATCCTCTTCGATGTCAAGAATGACAAAATCCACCGGGAAGATGAATTTGTCAACCTTGACGAGCACGTCCTCCACTATTCCTATCGGATATTTTAAAGAACGATCCGCTAATTGGATACTCATTCGAGTGGGCCTTGGATTTCCTAGACCTAACTTTTTGAACAAAGAAAACTGGCATAAGGTTGATGCTTGCTCCAAGATCCGCTAAGGCGTGTTTTACTAACGAATTGCCAAAAAGACATGGGATGGAAAACCGTCCCGGGTCATTTGCTTTTTTCGGCAATTTGTTGAGTACAACCGCGGAGCATTCTGCGTTTAAAGAAATATGCGAAATATCTTCTAACTTTTTTTTATTAGAGAGCAACTCCTTAAGATATTTCGCATATTTAGGCATTTGTGAGATAGCCTCGCAGAAAGGAACATTAATATGGATTTGTTTTAAAACATCTAAAAACTTTTTATAATTTTTTTCGGCGCTTTCATTTTTAAATTTCGATGGATACGGAATATTAGAAGTAGGAGCGCGCGGATTTAAAATAGAAGAGTGCGGAGCTATCGTAGCGGGCAAATTCGAAGATGAATTAAAAGTAGGAGGAGGAGGAGAGGAAATTACCTTGGGTTCGTCCTATTTTTGAACCACCTCCTTCCCGCTTCGGAGTGTAACCGCGTGCGCGCTCTCCTTTGGATTTTGCTCGGTGTTCCCCGGTAGTGCTCCTTGTTGACGCTCAGAAATCATCTTTGCGAGTTGGCCCACTTGATTCTCTAAATTTTTGATTGATCCGGTAAGGTTCCGGATGGTCGTTTCATTTGTAGCAACATATTTTGCAAAAACCTCTTCAATCGGAGAGAGTTTTTGCTGTTGCGGTGGAAAACCGGGTGGATTATAATTTTGAGAAATCAAATTTTGAGGCGGAGTTAAGTTAAGAAGTTGATTAGGGGGAGGTTGATTTAAATTCATAGGACGCTGAGCATTTCCTTGGTTGCTCCATGAGAAATTTGGATGATTCCTATAGCCCGCATTGTAGGTGTTATTATACGGAGCGGTGTTCGGGTTATAGGAAGGCCGAGGTGGATTTCCCATGTAGTCAACATGTTCTTCAATTAAAACGTTATTGGCCCAAGGAGGAGTGGCGGAGGAAGCAGACATCTCCGCCACTTGCTTTGTTAAGCGCTCAACTTGTAAAGCCAAATTTGCGTTTGCGTCTATTTCAAAAATTCCGGCCGGCTTATTAGGCCGCGCTCGGGGCATGTTCCATTGATACGCATTTGTGGCCATCTCTTCGAAAAGCTCTTGAGCGGCGATCGGGGTTTTATTATTTAATGTCCCCCCGGCGGCCGCATCAATCATTTGCCTCGTTTGGAGATTTAAGCCATTATAAAAAACTTGCACTTGTTGCCAAGTGGCAAGTGCATGGTGAGGGCATCAACGCAAAAGCTCCTTGAAGCGCTCCCATGTGTCATAGAGAGTCTCCGAGTCGATTTGCATGAACGATGCAATATCCGTGCGCAATTTAGCGGTCTTTGAAGGCGGGAAATATTTATTAAGAAATTTTTCCGCCATTTCGGCCCATGTAGTGATGGATCCCCTAGGTAGGGAGCCCAGCCACTGCTTGGCCTTAGACCGCAAAGAAAAAGGAAAAAGACGTAATCGAATGGCGTCATCGGTGACGCCATTGATCTTAAAAGTGTCGCAAATTTCAAGAAAGTAAGAGATTTGTGAATTTGGATCCTCGTCCGGTTGACCATCAAAGGTCACCGATTGTTGCACCATTTGTATGATGCTGGACTTGATCTCAAAATTATTGTTCGCCACCGTGGGGCGAACAATACTCGATTGTGTGCCTTCCAAATTCGGCCGCGCATAATAGGACATGGTCCGTTGCGCGTCCTCATTAGGATTTGGCTCGTTAAGATTAGGAGGATTATGATTATGATCCATATTTGCTGCGTTAGTGTCCCCGATCGACTCTTCGGATTCTATTTGATTTCCCTGATCACGAGAACGGCGGTGCCTCAAAAGGGTTCGCTCGATCTCCGGATCAAAAGGAAGAATCGAAGTGCTACCTCGGGTCATACACTAAAAAGAGAAGAAAGGAAGAAGAAAAACTAAAAATATATATATTTTTTTCTTTTTGAAAGTTAGAAAAAGCAAAATAAAATAGAAAGAAGCATGATAAAATTAATAGCTATCCTCTTTTCAAAATATCTACGCAAAGTCCTCGGCAACGGCGCCAAAAACTTGATATGAAATTTGCAGGCGCGGATTTTAGATTTTTAGTGAAAGGTTGAGATTTTCTCCAAAACTATATCCGATAAAGGCAAGTGTACCTTATCGTCTATAGTATAGGATATTTAGGAATATCAAGGTCGTATTCCACGGGGCACATTGATTACTTCTACTTCGAGGAAAATCACTATTATTTTATCGACGTAAATTTGAGGTGGTTTGTTTTCGCTAAAATTAAAACTAAATTAAAACTAAATGAAAAGCTTGAACATTGCATGAAAAGAAAGAGAAATTGACATTGCATAAAAAAAAGAACATTACTAAGGAGAGAAAAATTTAACCTTGCATGAAAAGGAAGAAATTACTTAAGGAGAAAAAGAACATGAAAGAGAAAACTAATTTTATTGAAAATCAAAGAACTATTACAAGCCTTAAATTAAGAGTGCAAGGCTAAGGAAAATGAAAGTTGCAAGCTTAAGAAAACTAGTACACGAAAGTTACACTACAACATTGCATGAAAAGGGAAGGAGGAGAACATGAAAGCCTTAAGAAACATGAACATTAACTTGAAAAACTCACTCTCAGCTCTAACAGCACCTCCCCATCTCCAAATTTCTGAACCCTGGACTCAAGGAGAGCCTCTGAATTTATAGGCAAAATTTTCAAGTTACACGCCCTCGGTCACGGGCGTGTCCAAGGGCGTGTAATCACTGTAACATTGGATCTGGCAGCGGCGTGGGCTTGGCGTGTCGGCGGCAGAAAAGTTGGACATTACACGCCCGTGTAACATGGTCACGGGCGTGACTTTGGACGTGTGCATTAAATGCGGCGTGGGCTGGAATTCGGCGCGGCGGTAGAGCAGGGATCACGCTGGAAAGTCACGGGCGTGACATGTGGGTCACGGGCGTGACTTAGGTTGACTTCTCGACAGCATCTCCTCGTCTCGACGGCGGCTCCACGTGGACGATTCTAAGATTACACGCCCCCGGTCACGGGCGTGACTTTGGGTCACGGGCGTGACCTGGGGCGTGACTTGGTGTGGACTGGTTCAAACAGTGCGGCATCGATTCTGGACTGATCTTCAGCTTACACGCCCTTGGTCACGGGCGTGACCGAGGGCGTGACATGCCATTTTTCCCGATTTGTCCCAAAAATCTGCAAATATCGAAATTAAGCTAAGTTAGAATCAAAATTACAAAAAGAACTACTTATAACCTAAATTTGATATAAAATAGAGAATTCATATTAAATATTACAAGCTTTTCTATTAAAAAGTTATAAAAATACTACTTATCAATACCCATAAGGATTTTATGCATACGTGGAAAGCCGATATTTTCGGATATAAGAAACTCATCACAAGATTACATGAGGCTAATCTTGTTTCTTCGTTTATTGGGACACTAAAGTATTGACTTGGCTCGTTTTAGAAATATAAAAGCCTCTGCGATATAACTCCATGGGCACCTGCTTTGGTGCAAGATATATAAAGTGAACCCTAGACCCAAATCGGTACACCCCCCATCATCTGGCATATCCAAACGATCTGAATATTACATTGTACATGTAAATTTAGTATGATACACATGCTGTCCAGGAATCAAAATTTTTGGGAATAATTACATTGCATACATTTGTGGTAGACCTAAAGATTGATAAGACCAAGGTAGCTTAGGGTAACACCCATGTTCTTGCACACTTAGGATTTTATGGACAATAATTATTTCCTTGGTCAATTCATTAAAATCTGAAGCATGCACTTGCTATCAGGAGACCTTCATTTCTGAAGGAATCAAGGACTTTGGGGATTGAGTTCCGTAGGAGTTGGGGTTTGTGAGCTCTTGTTACATTAGGCATTATTGAGAACTCCAAGGTCGAGTTTCCCTAAGATCATCATAAAAACCTGGGATACTATAGAAATGAGTAGATAGACTCGTGGTCCCCTTTAAACTTCTGTAAATTTTATTATACTTAACTATTGAATAGTTATCATACCTCCTTCACAAAATGGGTTCTGCACCCTTAACCGCATAATGAACCTTTTTGGAATTATTTGAGGTGGAGAACTATGAACTTCTGCTTAACACTGCCTTGGATCATGATTAGTCTCTAGAAATTCTGTTAAACCTATTGGCCCATGATAACTGATACTGGTGTACAAATTGGAAACCCCATGGTTATGAAGGAAATAAGAATGAGGCCAAAAACAAACACGACATTATGAAGAGATGAAATATGTAGAGTTATCACTTGCAAGCCCTGGGAGTGAGTTAGAGACCAATTTGCGACGTATTCACGATAGTTGACTCATAGGTGATAGGTCTCGTATAATATTTGAGCTGGGTTTGCGTTTAACAAAAATGAGGACTATAGATTTGACCGTTAGTAACACGCGATTTGGGATAAAATCAGGAATAAGGTTTCAGGATGTTAATGTGGTTGAGTGCATTTCAAGAATTGATCTTGAAGGATTTTCAATACATGCACTTTGTGAGCCTTGGAATTGATGACCCACATGAATTAAGGTACCAGAACTAAGCTTGGCTACTACTAGAGCATCCTTTGGTTTAGTAAATGACCGTGGACATATTTACATCTACTAAAAATCATGTCGGATTCTAGAAGCATGATTAAGCGTGGACATAAAATATTAAAGGAATGACGATGTCACGAAAGTTTAGGAGAACCAATATTGCCCAAGCTGTAAGCATATCATGATCTTGGAAGACAAGTCTAAATTCTAATTGCAAACTGATAAATATTTAAGGATACCCAGGAAGAAGATCTTGGTTACGGACATAGTAAGATTTAACGAAAGTGCACTTGGGAGAAAACTGAAGAGGAGTCAATGAGAATTAGACCTAACAAGTCCCAATGTTAATTGAGTGTCATACTGCACTAAAACAAGTAAATCATCCATGAACTCTAACTCCCGTGGGCCTAAACCTAAATTTCGGGGACGAAATTATTTCTTCATTTATTGGGATTTGTAACACCCCCAAAACAACTAGACCCCTAAGATGCATTTTGTCATGACAAGGTCATGGCATTGCTCTAAGAGACCAAAATGGGCCAAGGAGGCCCCAGGAATCTCATAAGTTAAGGGGGAATACACATTGGGGTGCATTTAGCAATTCTGATGTCCTAGCTCAGAGGTGACCAAAAGACTCCAAAAAATCAACATAACCTCATCACAACCCTAAGACCATCCAAGGAGGTGAGTGGACCCCTAGGGACCCTTTGGGGTCAACCAAATTGGTCAAATTGACCAAAAGTCAACCTTGAGCTATCCTAGGTCAAACCTCCATGAATAAGGGCAATTGAGCTCCAAATGGTCAAATTGGACCCACCCTCACATGGCAACCTCCCTAGGGGACCTAATGGACCCCAAAGCCCCATCATGGGTCCATCAATTTGGGGAAATTGGGCCAATTTCTAAAAAGCCCCAAATTGACCTAAATGTGCTAAAAACCCAAATTAATCTCCAATTGACCTAGTGTGATCAAATTGATCACCCATAAACACTAAGGGGAGTAAAATAGACTCAAATGAACCAAGGTGCCCAGTCAATTTTGGAAAATTAGGGCAAAATCCACAAAATACCCAAATTGCCCCTAGAGGCAAACAAGTGCAATCAAGCCCCAATTGACCCCACCTTGACTCAATTCCTTTGGAGTAGGTCCATAGGGCCTTAGGGAGTAATGTGGGTCAGTCACATTTGGTGGTGTGAGATTAAATCAAGCCCCAAACCCAAAACCCCCAAATTGGCCTATTTGGGTCAAGTGAGCCCAAAGCTCAAATCAGGTGGGCTTAACCAACCCCATGACTCCCAATAACCAGCCCTCATGATAACTGAACCCAAAGACCACTGGAAATTCGAAATGGAGAGATTGATTGCAAGGAATTTGGGTTTGAAATGTGGAAAAAAAGACAAAGAAAGCATGGAGGAGGGAATTGGGGAATGGGTGCCAAATGGCACCCCATTTTCATTCCCCAAGCTCTTCTCTCAGCAGGAGGATTAATTCCCAGCAGTTATACAGCTTGATTAGTGACCTACCATTGGCTGGGAAGGAGGTGGAGCATGGCCGAACCATGTCTTTAATGGCAGCTCACCAATTTAACTCAATGGAGTTAAAATATTCTCTCCCCTGGCCAAGAATTGAGGAGAGCATTGAGTTTGTGCTGAGTTGGAGCTATGACAGAGGTCAGTTATAGAGGTGCCGGCCTTGTTGAGATCGCCAATAATGGCTACTTCACTTACACACCACCTCAGCCCCATTAGAGACTCGGAACACCTTCACGGAGCCGAGGGAAGAAGAAGCCCCAACCTTCTTGAAGGAATCGTGTACTGGATAGGTATATCAGCAAGGGTCCTCTAATGGAGGTGGTCGGCCATGGAGTTGAGAGAAACAGCCCTCCAGCAGCTCAAATCAGGCAAGTTCCTTCCCCTCTCCACTCGTGCAAGCTTCCCCCACTCTTCCCCTTTCAAATTCATTGTCGAATGGCGAAATCGCCACTCGAGTTTTCAATGTTCCAAGCCGGAAAACGGAAGATGCCGGAGCCCTACTCCGGCCGCCCCAGGTCAATCGGCCACCACCAGTTGATAGCCCTATGTCGACTGGTGGTGGTGGCGGGAGCGTTTGGCCGGAGACGGCCTAGGCTCGCCGGAAAATGGCCCGTAAAATGCCCCAGGCGCGGTCAATCGGAGCCGTTGGCTCATCGGGGAAGACAACCCTGTAGCCGTTGGATCTGCGCTGAAATTCTAACCGCAGACCACTTTAATGAAATTAAAACTATACAAATGATTTTGTCACACTATGCATATGTTTTGTAAGTAGAAATTGAAGGCCTTAGAGGCAGAAAATGGAAAAACCTCCAGAGACAACTTTTGTAGCCCTATGGGTCTACTTTCATTTTCCACCTTAATAATCTGATTTGGTGCAATGTGGACACCAGGGCACCCATTTTTCTAGGACTGCTCTTTATGTCTATTAGCAAACCACAATAATTCTGTCTAGGATTTTTAAGTAGTTTGCATGCAATTTTTGAAGGCCTTAGAGGCCATATCTGCAAAAAAGGGCAGAGACAACTTTTGTAGCCCTATGGGTATACTTTCATTTGCCACCTTAATAATCTGATTTGGTGCACTGTGGACTTCAGGGCACCCATTTTTCTAGGACTGCTCTTTATGTCTATTAGCAAACCACAATAATTCTGTCTAGGATTTTTAAGTAGGTTGCATGCAATTTTTGAAGGCCTTAGAGGCCATATCTGCAAAAAAGGGCAGATACAACTTTTGTAGCCCTATGGGTCTACTTTCATTTTCCACCTTAATAATCTGATTTGGTGCACTGTGGACACCAGGGCACCCATTTTTCTAGGACTGCTCTTTATGTCTATTAGCAAACCACAATAATTCTGTCTAGGATTCTTAAGTAGTTTGCATGCAATTTTTGAAGGCCTTAGAGGCCATATCTGCAATAAAGGGCAGAGACAAATTTTGTAGCCCTATGTGTCTAATTTCATTTGCCACCTTAATAATCTGATTTGGTGCACTGTGGACACCAGGGCACCCATTTTTCTAGGACTGCTCTTTATGTCTATTAGCAAACCACAATAATTCTGTCTAGGATTTTTAAGTAGTTTGCATGCAATTTTTGAAGGCCTCAGAAGCCATATCTGCAAAAAAGGGCAGAGACAACTTTTGTATCCATATGGGTCTACTTTCATTTTCCACCTTAATAATCTGATTTGGTGCACTATGGACACCAGGGCACCCATTTTTCTAGGACTGCTCTTTATGTCTATTAGCAAACCACAATAATTCTGTCTAGGATTTTTAAGTAGTTTGCATGCAATTTTTGAAGGCCTTAGAGGCCATATCTGCAAAAAAGGGCAGAGGCAACTTTTGTAGCCCTATGGGTCTACTTTCATTTGCCACGTTAATAATCTGATTTGGTGCACTGTGGACTTCAGGGCACCCATTTTTCTAGGACTGCTCTTTATGTCTATTAGCAAACCACAATAATTCTGTCTAGGATTTTTAAGTAGGTTGCATGCAATTTTTGAAGGCCTTAGAGGCCATATCTGCAAAAAAGGGCAGATACAACTTTTGTAGCCCTATGGGTCTACTTTCATTTTCCACCTTAATAATCTGATTTGGTGCACTGTGGACACCAGGGCACCCATTTTTCTAGGACTGCTCTTTATGTCTATTAGCAAACCACAATAATTCTGTCTAGGATTCTTAAGTAGTTTGCATGCAATTTTTGAAGGCCTTAGAGGCCATATCTGCAATAAAGGGCAGAGACAAATTTTGTAGCCCTATGTGTCTAATTTCATTTGCCACCTTAATAATCTGATTTGGTGCACTGTGGACACCAGGGCACCCATTTTTCTAGGACTGCTCTTTATGTCTATTAGCAAACCACAATAATTCTGTCTAGGATTTTTAAGTAGTTTGCATGCAATTTTTGAAGGCCTCAGAAGCCATATCTGCAAAAAAGGGCAGAGACAACTTTTGTATCCCTATGGGTCTACTTTCATTTTCCACCTTAATAATCTGATTTGGTGCACTATGGACACCAGGGCACCCATTTTTCTAGGACTGCTCTTTATGTCTATTAGCAAACCACAATAATTCTGTCTAGGATTTTTAAGTAGTTTGCATGCAATTTTTGAAGGCCTTAGAGGCCATATCTGCAAAAAAGGGCAGAGGCAACTTTTGTAGCCCTATGGGTCTACTTTCATTTGCCACGTTAATAATCTGATTTGGTGCACTGTGGACACCAGGGCACCCATTTTTCTAGGACTGCTCTTTATGTCTATTAGCAAACCGCAATAATTCTGTCTAGGATTCTTAAGTAGTTTGCATGCAATTTTTGAAGGCCTTAGAGGCCATATCTGCAAACAGGGCAGAGAAAACTTTTGTAGCCCTATGGGTCTACTTTCAATTGCCACCTTAATAATCTGATTTGGTGCACTGTGGACACCGGGGCACCCATTTTTCTAGGACTGCTCTTTATGTCTATTGGCAAACCACAATAATTCTGTCTAGGATTTTTTTAAGTAGTTTGCATGCAATTTTTGAAGGCCTTAGATGCCATATCTGCAAAAAGGGGCAGAGACAACTTTTGTAGCCCTATGGGTCTACTTTCATTTGCCACCTTAATAATCTGATTTGGTGCAGTGTGGACATCAGAGCACCCTCTTTCCTAGGACTGCACCTTGTGTAGGGCAGAATTTAAAAAGGGTATATCTTTCAAATGGCTTAACCAAATCCTTTGATTTTTCTACCATGCATGCATGGTATGATGATACTACTAGGGTTTAAGTTTGAGAATTTTTGGATGTATATCCATTGAGTTATTACATTTATTAGAAAAGTAAATACATGGTATTTAAGGAGTTGTATAACTCCAAACACCCCCAAATTTGGGTGGTGAGCTCTTTATACATATCTATATCTCTGGTAGAAATTTGAGGCCATTTGGCCTTGTGCATGTTTGGTAATTTTTTACATGCATGCAAGTAGTGTATGGAAGAAATGGGGTGCATTTAGCATAAATGTGGAGTTTGAAGATTATCTCTCAAATGGCACTACTTGGCAATGAGATTTTGCCCATGCATGTGATATGAATGAATGCATCACCTTTAGGTGTATTGGAGATGGTGGGCTTATAGTATCTAGCTTGTTTAATAATCCCACTTTTGGGTCACATTTTGTTTATATGTGTAAATATACCTTGCATGTAAATATTGTAGACCACCTTGCATGTGGATTTCACTTGAGCTAGGACCATATCTGGAGTTTGTAATCAACACGAACATTGTAGCCCTTTAGGTTATCTTTAAAATGCCACTGACTTTATGTCATTTGGATTAGTACAACTCCTTCTATGTCATTTTTAATGTGACATGTCTACAATAGTGTTTTGCTGAATTTTACACTTTGTACAACACTTGTAAGTTGAATTCACCTAGGTTAAACTCATATCTGGAGTTTGTAATCAACATGAACACTGTAGCCCTTTAGGTTACCTTTAGAATGCCACTGGCTTCATGTCATTTGGCTAAGCATAGCTCCTTCTATGCTATTTTTAGCGAGACATGTACAAATCCGTAAATTGTTAAGTTAAACATTGGGTGCGTTTAGCAAGAATGTAATGAAAGGTAGTTAAAGTCAAATACACCTTGGATTAGTATGAGACTTAGGGTTGATAGCATTAGACCGATATTGAACTACAGTAGTTCCCAAGAATCTAACGAAGCCTTAACCCAACACTTGTAGTGTAAACTCTCATCTGCACATCAAAAGCTATAACTAATAAATAAGGTCAAGTAATTCTGGGAAAATGGGAGACCTGGGGTTTGAGCTTCCTAGACCAATACTATGTTAAGGTAAAATTACCAGAACTCATAGGGATATCTAATTGATGCTCAAAATACAAAACCCTGTTCGCACACCGTGCATTTTAAATAGAGTTTATGAGTAAATACCTTAGATTATTATGAAGTTTGATATTTGAGATTTGGTTAGTCACCCATTAAGAGCCAATGGCCAAAAACTTGGAACTCATTTAGACATGATAAGCTGAAGATCTCACCATAGGAGTCAAATCTAGCGCAACCTCAATTTGGTCTACGAGTAGCCAACCTGATATATATGCCATAGACCACCTCTAGCCTTTATATATAGAACCATTAGCTCTTGAATGTTACGAAGTTACGGATCACTAGGGAGAGCATTTCTAAGGCCATCTTGGGAAATAAGGTTTAAGGGTGCGTTTAGAAAACTATAAGTGTATGAATTCACAGAGATATGAAAAGGAGGTTAGACCTCATTAAGGGCCCCACACACAACTTATAGGTACTAAGTGATTAAATGATTGTAGAACTTCCCTTAGCCGGGTGAGCCATCTTAGGGTAAAACTCAAGGGCGAAGTCGGGAAACATCTAAGGCAAACCCCGGGCTAAGGATGACGACGAATAGGAGTGTGGGTCCAAGTTAGGATGAGAATTTTAGGTGTATGTGTATAGTTCCTAAGTGTAGAAGGGAACCCGGGTTTAGGATGTGACGACGAGAGAGTCAGCACCCGGTCACAGTTGGTAGTGTTTGTGTTCAAGTGAACTCCCCCAATCCTATATGCCAAGTTTAACTCATCTTAGGGATTTAATGTAATTGGAGAGGAAGATGGGGATCATGAAAAACGGGTAGATACCAACAAGATTAAGTGCCTTGGGGAGAGGAAGTTCGGGGTGTCAGCCCGTCACATTTCTTAGTACCGCTGCGAGCCCCTCACAGGGTAACCCTCCGGATGTCCAAGGCTAACCCTAAAGTTTCTAAGATCAACTAAATTATAGACAAGACTAGTTAAGTAGGAGAACTTGACAAATTAACCTCCATCCCAAACCGGGACGGTATATATAAGGATGGACTGGGATAGTCCGGCGAGCGGTAGGCTCGGGTTATAAGGATGGACTGGGATAGTCTGGCGAGCGGTAGGCTCGGGTTATAAGGATGGACTGGGATAGTCCGGCGAGCGGTAGGCTCGGGTTATAAGGATGGACTGGGATAGTCCGGCGAGCGGTAGGCTCGGGTTATAAGGATGGACTGGGATAGTCCGGCAAGCGGTAGGCTCAGGTTATAAGGATGGACTGGGATAGTCCGGCAAGCGGTAGGCTCGGGTTATAAGGATGGACTTGGATAGTCCGGCGAGCGGTTGGCTCGGGTTATAAGTATGGACTGGTATAGTCCGGCGAGCGGTAGGATCGGGTTATAAGGATGGACTGGGATAGTCCGGCAAGCGGTAGGCTCGGGTTATAAGGATGGACTGGGATAGTTCGGCGAGCGGTAGGCTCAGGTTATAAGGATGGACTGGGATAGTCCGGCAAGCGGTATGCTCGGGTTATAAGGATGGACTGGGATAGTCCGGCGAGCGGTAGGCTCGGGTTATAAGGATGGACTGGGATTGCCCGACGAGCGGTAGGATCGGGTTATAAGGATGGACTGGGATTATCCGGCGAGCGGTAAGATCGTAGTTTATATATAAGACTTGTATAGTCTAGCTAGCGGTAAGCTCGTATTCTATATATAAGAATTGTATAGTCTAGTGAGCGGTAAACTCATATTTTACTTATAAGACTAGTGTAGTCTAGTGAGCGGTAGGCTCGTAGTCTAAACATAAGACCAGTATAGTCTAGAGAGCGGTATGCTCGTAGTTTAAATCTAAGGCTGGTATAGCCTGGCGAGCGGTAGGCTCTACTTTATAAATGTTGATGCAAATATGTGAGCTGGAGGCTCAGTAGTAAATAACTAATACATGTTACTTGTGTGTAAGTTGTGGTGGGTCTTCGGTTCTGTTTTAGTCGTCACACCGACAACAGTTCTTTGACTCGGCAGTGCTAGTGGTTTTTATTGGGGCCAGGTTGTTTTACTGCGCGTCTGACGGGACGAATCCCCTAAACCCTGCCTGGCCAATTCAGTTTAGTATGCAGGAGCTCGTGAGTACTGGGTACCGGTGTCACAGCGTACGTTTGGGCCTAGGTCTGGTAGTGTGACTTACCCACCTAGGTGAGGAGACGCCCGCTCCTCTGCCACCGTTTGACCATGACGGGAGGTGCCCGATAGGTTAGCTACCTCCGAAAAGTGGGAACTAAAGGTCTGTACGTACAGAGTCGTGTGGGTGAGTTGCATGTGTATGATATAATAATACGAAACATAGCATCATTGCATTGCATATCATAGCATAGCATTTCTGCATAAACAGAGACCTCATCGTATAAATCAGTGTGGGATCTTTATACGATGAGTTTATTGCTTGCCAGAACCCTTAGCTTATGTGCTGTTGTGTGTGCATATAAGTTAAGGATACTTTCGTAGCTGCTCTTAATCTGTTATACTTGCTTCTTATATTGCATTGTCTTTTACGTATTGCATAAACAGAGACCTCATCGTATAAACCAATGTGGGCTCTTTATACGATGAGTTTATTTCTTGCCAGAACCCTTAGCTTATGTGCCGTTGTGTGTGCATATAAGTTAAGGTTACTTTCGTAGCTGCTCTTAATCTGTTATACTTGCTTCTTATATTGCATTGTCTTTTACGTATTGCATAAACATAGACCTCATCGTATAAACCAATGTGGGCTCTTTTATACGATGAGTTTATTGCTTGCCAGATCCCTTAGCTTATGTGTCATTGCGGGTGCATATAAGTCAAGGTTACTTTCGTAGCTGCTCTTAATCTATTATACTTGCTTCTTATAATGCAATGTCCTTTACCTTATATACATTGCTAGTTTACCTCTTGTCACCTGCTTCTTTGATTTACCCCTTGATGTCCTCCGCTTCCTCCTCCCGCACGGTGCCTAGGAGTCGCGGGTGGAGACGGTGAGGAATATGCTGAGTCTTTTAGACTGACGGTCAGTGGACCATATCATTTTAGGGATGATGTACTGGAGCAGCAGGACCCCGTTTAGGAGACCGTATAAGAGGAAGGGATGGAGCTGATCAACCACTATACGTCGTCGCAGCAGTAACTTCACTTGTATGAAGACAGAGATTGATTGTTTCCGCATAAAAGTAGAATGAGAATACTGATGTACTATATTTGAACATGTAACGGGCATATGCCCTCCTCTACTTTGATTCTCATCATGGACATTGTAATCATGTAATTTATATACATTTAATGTGATTTGTGGACTTGTGCTTCTTTTATTGCCTCTATTACTGTGTATTGTGGTTGGCCTGGTTGATGTTGATTAGCCGGCTGGATCGGCATATTGTGGCGGTGACCGTTGGATGTAATGGTCTCGCCGCAAGATGGCGGTTCTGGGCGGTAAGACCCGGTTTAAAAGCAAAAAAAAAGAGGGTCTTACATTATGTAGTATGAGATGCATAATATGTGTTTGTATATGGATCCTCATAGGTGACAACATGTGACCGTTATGTTGTATGGGATGCATAACACCAGTCCCATGGATGTCCATTAGCTCAATTTTTATTTTTCGTTGCATGCGATATTATTTATTATGGGGTGCATAATATTTCATGTGTACGCCGCTCATAACATGCATTAAGGCTTTTCTTAGAATGCATAGCACAACATGCTCCTCATAACATCGCATAAAGCACCCGTGCCAAGCTAAGGATTTATATGATGACACACGACACCCATGATTACAAAATGAACACAAGAAAATTCATGCATTCATGACATTTGCACATGAGTCAAGAGGAATGATGAAGTATCATCCCAAGATTGAGCATGACATCATAAAAATCCCAGAGCAAGGTAGTAGCAATAGAAAGTATCTATACATGTATGTTCTGAACCAAGCAGGGTAGTTCCAGCGTAAGGATAAGTTTTGATTAGAGGTTTATGCGTATAAGCAGAGATGGCGCCTAAGCGAATCGCGAATAGATCGACTCCTCGGTCGGAGGGTGAGTCGTCCGGAGCGCAGAGTGAAGCCTTGATCGAGAGTCTGCACCAGAGCAATGAGACTCTGATCAGACAAATGGTTGCGATGCAGTTGCAAGTTGAGGTGTTGTTGTCTGCCAGCGCAAGGCAGCAAACTGCGATGCAGGCCCCCATAGTAGGGCAGACTTTACCTACTCCTCCTGCTCCCCTGGTGCCCCTAGTAGAGATACCGCTGGAAAGGAACTTCATTTAGCACTTTTAGGGATTGGGACCTCCCGCGTATGACGGACGAGCTAACTTCGTGGCCTTGTATGATTGTCTTATAACCATTGAGGTGATGTTCTCGTATTCAGGGATCACCGCAGATCAGAAGGCGATGGTCGCCGCGTACCAGCTAAAGGGTCTCGCAAAAAACTGGTGGTTGAGGGAGAAGGAAGGCCTTACTGGAGGATGTACGAGGGAAACCTTCAAAGGGATGCTGATAAGGAAGTTCCTCCGGTCAGTGGAACAGGACCGGTTAATGAATGACTTCCTGCATCTGAAGTAGATGCAGCTCGCGGTGAGCAAGTATGAAATTGAGTTTTGCAAGTTGAGTAGGTTTGCTCCGGCCCTGGTAGCCTCGGAAGAAGGAAGGGTGAAAAGGTTTCTGGGTGGTCTCCGCAGTGACATCCAGCAGCTAGCCAACATGTACAGGTCGGACAAGTACGCCGAGGTAGTGGAGGCAACGCTGAAGGTTGAGGCAATTGATAATGCAAAGAACCGATGATCGGCAGTGAAGAAGGGAAAGAGGAAGGCTGGAGAAGAAGGGAGTTCTGGTGGACCTGGAACAGCTCCGAAGAAAGGAAGCAGAGAGGCATGCAGTTTTTATGGCCGCCCTGGCCATCCATTTGAGAAATGTTTCAAGAGGAAGGGAGTTCAGAAGAAGCAGTGAGTGCTGGCAATCTAGGGCGCTCCTAAAGGAGAGGTGCTTTGCCTGTTATGCAAGCAAAAGGGGCATGATGCGGCCCAGTTTTGGACCAAGGAGAAAGTATGCTTCTAGTGTGGACAGAAAGGGCACATGAAGTTTTAATGCCCACTATTCCAACCCCCGTTATAGCCAGTTCCACTTCAAGCCTTGCCGCCGCCGCAGTATCAAGACAAAGGGAGAGGAAAGCTAACGTGTTAACCAAGGAGCAAGCAGAGTCCTCGACCCAAGTGATCTCAGGTTAGCTTTCAATCTAGCTAATAAGTTTAGGTTTTAGTTTCGTTTACATTAGACTAGTTTTATTTTTGCATTTATAGGGAGATTTAAGGTAAAGAGTTGTTGGGCGCGTGTTCTATTCGATTATGGTACTACCCATTCATTTGTGGCTAGGACTTTCGTCGAGCGTCATCGTTTGACCCCTGAGTTGGGCAACGATTCGTTCCTCGTTAAGTTTCCTTCCGACAATTTGGTGTCCTCAACCCAGCGCATCCGTAGATGCCCCGTCCTCTTAGGAGATCTCTTGGCATTTGTCGATCTTAAGGTGCAGGACCTAGAAGACTTTGACGTGATATTCGGTATGGACTGGTTGTCTAGTTATGATGATGTCATCCAATGCAAGGAAAAGCGCCTAGACTTTGTGATGGACAACAATCCTCCCATGAGTATTTCTGGATCTCTGTGCTAGAGTTCCCTGATAATTTCTGTGGTATGTGCTCGGAAACTGTTAAATTCCAGTTGCTTTGCTTACCTTGTTTCAATGTTAGAAACTGTTAGCGGTTTGCCGTGTATCGAGGATGTCCCTATGGTGCGAGAGTTTCCTGATGTCTTCCCTGTCAGTCTTCTTGGGCTTCCGCCTGAGAGAGATGTGGAGTTTGTTATTGATCTTGAGCCTGGTACTCATCCTATTGCTAAGGCACCGTACCGTATGGCCCCGCGTGAGCTAGAAGAGTTGCGTACCCAGTTAGATGAACTGTTGCAGTGTAGATTCATTAGGCCTAGCTCTTCGCCCTGGGGTGCTCCATTGCTGTTCGTGAAAAAGAAGGATGGTTCTATGAGGTTGCGCATAGACTATAAGGATTTGAATAAGGTAACTGGAAGGATAGTTTAGTTCTTATTATCTGTTTAAAACTCTTGTTTAAGTTTTACTTTCAAGATAATGATATATATATATATATAGGTGTGTTGTATGAGTAATTAGAGCAAACACTAAGTAGGCATAAATAAACAAGCACATCCAGATGACACAAAGAAATATAGTAGTTCCCCAAAACCTGGGTACATCTACTCTTCTACCCACTGGTAGAAAACCACTAGGAGAGTTGATCAGGTGCCCTCACACCAAGGTGTTTTTGATCAGGTGTCCACACACCAATGGAGGTTTGATCAGGTGCCCAATTCACCTATAAGCTTTTGACCAGGTGCTTATAAACCAACTAGATATTTTGATCAGGTGTCTTGCCACCAACATGTTACACTTTTGAAAGGAGTATTAACCCTGTACATGATGGGGAAGGAGAAATGGAAAGTTTTATTGTTCTTCTCTTTGAGCTGAGAAGACACTTGATGAAGTTCCTGATTGGTAGTTGTGTTTGGATCTTGATGATGATGTTGAAGGAAGCTCCCCCTGTCTTATTTAGAATAGATGACAGCTTGAGGATAGAGCTTCTTCTCTAAATTGTGATACACTTCTTCTTCTTCTTCTTCTTCCTGAGCAAGTGATATTGATTTTGTGTCTCAGGTTGTAGAAGATCTGCAAGAAAGATGTTAGCAAAAAGAAGATATAAAAAGTATATATGATCTGCTTCTTCTTTTTGCTCTGTTCTTCTTCTTCTTGGATTTCCTGTACATCAATATTAATATGTTCTGTTCTATTCTTCCTAGCTGTTCTGTCGAGAGATTAACAACTATATATATATATATCCTGATATATATTATCTGCTGTTGTATATTCTGTTTAAATCCTTGTCGACCAAAGAGGAATATAATAAATATATCTTTCATTTCCCAGATCCTCGAGAACATAAGTAGCAGTCTTTGGCTTCTGCAACGACTATATTAATTAATGCTGCAATGACTGGATTGTTAAATCAACAATATATATATAACAATAAAATATTGCTTTAATAAAGTCTGACAGCAAATTTAGAATAAGAGATATAATATTTAGTCGAGCAAATATATATGAAATAAATGCTGCAGAAATTCGTCGACCCCAGCTCGTCATTCGTCTGGCTGAGCTCGACAAATGGTATTCTGAACATTTGATTAACTGCAGAGAACTTTTGTCGAGCGCTGCTGGGATTTCGTCGACTGTCGTTCGGAGTTCGTCGACCGTTGCTTCCCTGCTGAAATCTGTCGAGCGTTGCTATAGAAAATATTCCATTCGTCGATCGCCGTCCGACGAATGCCGAGCGCCGTTCGACGTTCGTCGAACGCCAGCTAGTATATGAAATATATTTATTTTCTCTTATATTAATTTCTCTTATAATATTTTCTCTTATAATATTTTCTCTTATATTATTTTCTTTTATATTAATTAGCCTATTATTATATATATATTTTTCTTAGTATATTATATATATATATATACATATTATTTTTCAGCCTTTTAACTTAATAGGATATTTAATCTAAGTTGTAATATATATTATGATATATACTTAGACACTAAAGGTGGATCCTAACTCAAATCAAATTTAAGGTTCCAACAATCTCCCCCTATTTGAGTTGGGATCCTAATCCAAATTAACTAGGTTCTAACAATCTCCCACTATTTAGTTTAGGATTCCTAGGCATAAAAAGTTTTGATCTGCTTAAGGGTTAGAGATTATTTTTAAATTTCTTTTATAACTAAGCAATTTCTAATTTCCTAAATCTTGATTTAAATAAAATTTTAATAAGATGAATTGCTGGCTGTTAACAGATTCTAAGAATTTTAAAATCAAAAATACAAAGTCTGATAGCTTCTTTCTATAGAATCCCCTTAATCAGAAGAGACTCACACTCAGAGCTTTGATCATTTCTGATCTATGCTACTATAGTAGAATGCTCAACATGATTTTAGGAGAAAAAAAAATCTGTAAGAAAGTGAAGTCTATCTGACTTGTTTTTAAGATCGAAAATTCAAAAAATCTTAAAACTGCTGTTTAATTATAATCTGAGTTAAAATATTAAAAGGTTTAAAGATTTGCCTGATAGATAGATATTTTGGCCTTTTTTATTTCATTAAAGTATAACTTTGTAAACTTATTTTTATTTTGCTGATCATAAGAAATTTCTTTTTCTTTAAAAGTTTGTTTAAATTTATCAGCTTTAATAATTTTATTTTTTAAACAGATAGTTTGTTTTACAGAAATTTTGAAAGGAGTTAAATTAATTATTTTTGTTAACTCTTCTCTAATGTTATTTTCAGAATTGTAATTTCCAGATGTTATTAAATTTGTACATAATGAACTAAAAACAGATTTAAAATCATATTTTATTAAATCTGGGCATGATGAAGTGAAAACAGATTTATCATCAGAGGTAGAAATAAAATGCGAAGATACCTCTACAACCTTTCCTTCATCAAATTCTGCTTCAGATTCAGATTCTGATATGTAATCTGAACCATATATAGCCAACATACAAAAAGCTTTAGCTTTTTGTTCTTCCTTGTTTTCTTCTTCAGTTAGAGTAACTGATGGTTCTATATCAAAAATGTAGTTAGTAGAAGAAGTAGGAGTGGATTTATTTACCATCCTAGAGAGGGAGTTCCAGATGCTCTTTACTGAAGTGCAATCAGCCACTTTAAGAAGAATGTCATTTGACATTGATTTAGCCAATATCTCCATGGCTATGACATCAGCATCAGCCTTTCCTGATCATCAGATGAAGAAGTTGAAGATATAGTTCCTGTCAAAATAGATTTATATATATATTCATCTATGACATTCATAAATAATTTAATTCTAATTTTCCATAAATCAAACTATCCAAATTGCATAAACGTGGATCTGAAATTAAAAAATCTGCTAGTGCCATTTGGAAAAACTCTTTTTAAAAACAAATAAGAACTAAGGTGATCTTTGTGATTTCAGGTGTTAGCCTGTGTGAAAAATCAACTTCCTCTGATACCAATTGAAAGGGACAATTGATATCCTCTGATTAGGGTGATTGATAAAATCAACCTGCTTTGATACCAATTGGAAGGAGAGTTTAGTTCTTATTATCTGTTTAAAACTATTGTTTAAGTTTTACTTTCAAGATAATGATATATATATATATATAGGTGTGCTGTATGAGTAATTAGAGCAAACACTAAGTAGGCATAAATAAACAGCACATCAAAACACAAAATAAACAAGCACATCCAGATGACACAAAGAAATATAGTAGTTCCCCAAAACCAGGGTACATCTACTCTTCTACCCACTGGTAGAAAACCACTAGGAGAGTTGATCAGGTGCCCTCACACCAAGGTGTTTTTGATCAGGTGTCCACACACCAATGGAGGTTTGATCAGGTGCCCAATTCACCTATAAGCTTTTGACCAGGTGCTTATAAACCAACTAGATATTTTGATCAGGTGTCTTGCCACCAACATGTTACACTTTTGAAAGGAGTATTAACCCTGTACATGATGGGGAAGGAGAAATGGAAAGTTTTATTGTTCTTCTCTTTGAGCTGAGAAGACACTTGATGAAGTTCCTGATTAGTAGTTGTGTTTGGATCTTGATGATGATGTTGAAGGAAGCTCCCCCTGTCTTATTTAGAATAGATGACAGCTTGAGGATAGAGCTTCTTCTCTAAATTGTGATACACTTCTTCTTCTTCTTCTTCTTCTTCTTCCTGAGCAAGTGATATTGATTTTGTGTCTCAGGTTGTAGAAGATCTGCAAGAAAGATGTTAGCAAAAAGAAGATATAAAAAGTATATATGATCTGCTTCTTCTTTTTGCTCTGTTCTTCTTCTTCTCTTTTTCTTCTTCTTCTTCTTGGATTTCCTGTACAGCAATATTAATATGTTCTGTTCTATTCTTCCTAGCTGTTCTGTTGAGAGATTAACAGCTATATATATCCTGATATATATTATTTGATGTTGTATATTCTGTTTAAATCCTTGTCGACCAAAGAGGAATATAATAAATATATCTTTCATTTCCCAGATCCTTGAGAACATAAGTAGCAGTCTTTGGCTTCTGCAACTGCTATATTAATTAATGCTGCAACGGCTGGATTGTTAAATCAACAATATATATAACAATAAAATATTGCTTTAATAAAGTCTGACAGCAAATTTAGAATAAGAGATATAATATTTAGTCGAGCAAATATATATGAAATAAATGCTGCAGAAATTCATCGACCCCAGCTCGTCATTCGTCGGGCTGAGCTCGACAAATGGTATTCTGAACATTTGATTAACTGCAGAGAACTTTCGTCGAGCGCTGCTGGGATTTCGTCGACCGCCGTTCGGAGTTCATCGACCGCTGCTTCCCTGCTGAAATCTGTCGAGCGCTGCTATAGAAAATATTCCATTCGTCGATCGCTGTCCGACGAATGCCGAGCGCCGATCGACGTTCGTCGAACGCCAGCTAGTATATGAAGTATATTTATTTTCTCTTATATTAATTTCTCTTATAATATTTTCTCTTATAATATTTTCTCTTATATTAATTAGCCTATTATTATATATATATTTTTCTTAGTATATTATTTATATATATATATATATATTATTTTTCAGCCTTTTAACTTAATAGGATATTTAATCTAAGTTGTAATGTATATTATGATATATACTTAGATACTAAAGGTGAATCCTAACTCAAATCAAAACTAAGGTTCCAACAGTAACCATCAAGATCATATATCCGTTGCCGCGAATTGATGATTTGTTTGACCAGTTGCATGATAGTTCGGTGTTTTCAAAGATTGATCTTCGATCAGGTTACCATCAGTTGAGGATCCGTGAGTCGGACGTCCCTCGTACTGCCTTTCATTCCCGTTATGGTCATTTTGAATTTCTGGTGATGTCATTTGGTTTGACAAATGCACCCTCTGCGTTTATGAACATGATGAACCGTGTAAGACCCCCCTCCCCAAACTGAACCCGGTTCAGGGAGGGGGAATCTTACTGCCCAAGGATGGCCACTAGCACTTCCCGGGTGGCAACGGCCCACCCTCTCAAGCGCCGAGTGGTCGCCTTGTCAGGCACAAGAATCACAACATCACATCAGATTCACATAGCGGAAGCAATAAAATAGTGAAACTAAGCATACAACTGATATATACATAAAGCGGAAAGAGGCTGAAGCCCATTGTTTAGTACATCTGCCTCTGAGGCTACACATGACTAATACAAAGTGCTCTTAAACTATTCCTACACTCTAGGACTCACGTCGCAGAAGACAGGGGGCAAGGCTGGAGTATCCGATCGGGCCATCTCTAAGGCCGGTATCTCATCCTGCGGTGCGGGGGCTTCGTGTTGTCCCATCTCCTGTGATTGGTTACAAAAAAAACCGTTAGTCACAGGGCTAAGTAGAAAACACATCCCCTTCCCGTATCCGTATCCTGGGGGCGGGCAAAAGGATAGGAATAAACAGCCGAAGCAAGGTAGAGGGTTAGCAGTAGGTAAAGCATATATACGTATATATATCTATAATGCCTACCAACTATAATTTCCACGAGGTGACACCGACGTGCGGTACGAAACGACAAACAATACTAACTCGTGCGTACCCGCAACCAGGTATTCAAAACCGTACACACAAAACTCTATGTCGACACAGCTTGGACCGCTTTGCTTCAAGCGGGGTTGTGAACCCTGCGAGCCTCACCGACGTGGCCGTTGGTGACAGTGGCCAGTCCTGCCACTTCTGAATGTAGTCACTCAGGCCCTCTCGTACAACTTGGTGTACTAACTGGATGTGAGCGACATCCGGCGATTCTGAGATTTAGGCCGACCAACGGAGGCAAAATTGCGGGTTCAGAGTGGTGATCACCATTGTGCACATCTCCCTGTCGCCATGAGTCGTCACCCCACCCGCACTGGTACGAATGGTCTGCGGGCGTGACCGACCCGCCACTTCCAAAACAATCTTCAAAAGCATAAGAACAGAGCAAACACCTAAAACTTGACGCGACAATCTTACTCGACCGGTCACTTGACTCTTGACCGGGAGGCTTGGCGGTAGGAGGGCTCCTTATTTGGAGCTAACTTAGGAGGAGGGACTCAACTCCAGGTTTTCCCCAACTAAGGCCTCACGAAAAGGAGAAAAAGCACTGCCAACCAGCGCCGGACTGCGATCAGCACTAAAATATAATTAAAGTGCAACATAAGCAGAGAGGAAGGCCAGAAGCAGGGGCCGAAATGTCAGGACCAGAATGAGACTGGAGAATTGAAAGTACAGAAAGCAGTAAATAAAGGACCAGTGCGAGACTGGATTACTGGAAATGAACGAACAGAAATATAAGTCAGGGGGACCAGTGCATAATTGGATTAAAAGAATAAATGCTGGAAGTAAAAGCAGGGGGACCAGTGCGAGACTGGATTTAAAGAATAAATACTGAAAGTAAAAGCAGGGGGACCAGTGCGAGACTGGATTTAAAGAATAAATGCTGAAAGTAAAAGCAGGGGGACATGTGCAAAACTGGATTTAAGGAATAAATGCTGAAAGTAAAAGCAGGACCAGTACGAGACTGGAAAGAATAATAAATAAAGGGTTAGTAGTCCAATCACTCCATACATGAGGCTTCAAGTCGACTCCATTCTTAGGAGGAAGTTCCGTTCGATCCCCGATCATAGGGGCCTTTTCTCCGTTCATAGGAGTTTACTTAGATTTTGTGAGGTTCCTTATTTTCGTGTGCCTTAATTTCGCATTTTTAATTATCTTGATGTTATTGAATTGGCGGTGTTGCCCCGTGATTGCGACCCGAATTGCATGTCATTACTTTTAACTTATTCGATTCCTGAGATCGATACGCATTATTTCGTTGTGTCACGAAAATATGCGTCGCGAGTTTGCCAATTTATCCTAATTATTTCCGCTCATTTTTGGGTGTTTAATTTACTCGTAAAAGATTTTAGAGGACCAAAATAAAAGGTCACACCTCCCAATTTTGATAGAAATTGCAAAACATCCTAATTTAGAGCCTATAATTTTTGGGGATTTTTCCAAACTTATTTTGACTTTTAATTCCTTAATATAAACCTTGCAGGGGAATTTAAAAATAGCTAACCTTTTCTTTAAATTCCCAAAAAATTACAGTAGATGCCCCTCAGAGTGGCGAAGATTTTCCATGTTTGTGGTTTTAGCTGAAAATGCCCCTATTTCCCTCAGGAAATTAAAATAAGGGGAAGGGCTGTGGGGTGCGTATAGCAAAAGGGATGGAGCTGGAGGAGGGCTGCACCGTGCACCCTCTTGGGGTCCCCACAGCGGATCTGCGACGGATCCGCTGTGGGGGGCACACATGTGGAAGCGGTGGCAGGAAACAAGAATATGGGAGCCACCCGATCTCCTGGGGGAGATCGGACGGCTCCCGCTATCACAGCAGGAGGCGGCCACTGCCGCCGCCGGGCGGCAGCCAGCTAGTGCCGGCACCGCCCCTGGTCTGTGAGTCGGGGACCGGCGAGTACTCCGGTGGTGGTCCGGCGGTCAGGTGCCGCCGGCCACCGCCGAAATAAGGAAAGAGAGGGGGCGGGAGGCGATGGCGCAGCCTGCATGCGCCATGCAGGCTCACTGCTTTGCCGCCTCCACTGGGAGGGTGCCGACGCCGCCCCTGGTTGGTGCGCCGGGGGCCGGCGAGCACTCCGGCAGTGGTCCGGCGGCCTGGCGCAGCCGGACACCGCCGAAAAGACAGAGAGGAGGGGGGAACGGGGCGGTGGCGCAGCTTGCATGCGCCATGCAAGCTTGCTGTGCCGCCGCCCCTGCCAGGGGAGCCTCCCCTGCCGCCCCTGGCTGGGGTGCCGGGGAGGGGACAATGGCTGGGGTCCGGCGGCCTGGCACCGCCGCCGGGGTAGGACCTTTTCCCGTATAGGATAAGTAGAGAGGGAGGGGAGAGTGCGGGTGCCGCCGGAGGCTCGTCCTCCGGCGGCCCTGCCGCCTCCCCTCGCCAGGGAAGAGGCCCCCGAGGGGGAACCTGCTCCCCCAACGCCACCACCGGCGCTGGCATGGGGGTGCTCACGGCCAAGCCTCCACCCGAGCCTAGGCATGGCTCGGGTGGCGCTGGCGGCGCTCCGGCGACGGGAGAGGGTGGCAGGGGTGCTTCTAGAGGAGTGGGAAGGGGGAGGTTAGGGTTTCTACCTGTAGGGGAGGTGGAGCTCGGGAGGTGGAGGGGCGGTGTAACATCCCGACTTTTATTGGGCCACTAGTTCCTAGTGAGCCCAATAAAAGTAGGCCCGAACAGGAGAAAACGACCATTTCGGGTATCGTAGCGCACCACTACCTCATTATTATGAATAGTGGCCGAACGAACCCCGAATTGACTTCCGTCAGTTCCGTTGGACTCGTATGGACAATACGAGCGCAACGGAATTCGTTGCACTTCAATCCGAGGTCGTTTGGAGAAAACGACCATTTCGGGTATCGTAAGCGCACCACTACCTCATTATTGTGAATAGTGGTCGTACGAACCCCGAATTGACTTCCGTCAGTTCCGATAGACTCGTATGAACAATACGAGCGCAACGGAACTCGTTGCGTCTCGATACGAGGTCGTATGGAGAGTATGCCATTTTAGTCCTATGCAGATCGCCTCAGTGCAACGCACGAAATATAAAACACACGAACCCGGCATCGGCCCCGGCGACTCTTATCATGTCCCGGGAGCCGAGGAGGACCCCGCCCTAAGTTGACTTGGTCAACCCCCCCCCCCCCCCCCCCCCCCCCGGTCTGAAATTACTTGGGAGAGAGACGAAAAGAAAAGGGGGGGGGGGAGAGAGAGAGAAGCCCCTCCCCCAAAAGGAAGGGCTGCCCATTCATGGGCAGCCCCCCCTATTTGGGCAAGAGGGGGGGGGGGGGGGGGGGGGGGGGGCAGGAGAGAGAGGAGGGAGGGGAGGGGGAGAAATATCTCCCCCTCCCTTATCCCCACGTGGAGGAAAAGGAAGGGGGGGAGGAGAGCTTCCCCCTCCCTATAAAAGGAGGGGCAGCCCTCTCCATTTTCCCCCCCACACACACCACCTCTCCCTCTCTCTCAGTCCTCCCCTGACGGCAGCCCCCAGTCAGCCTCCTCCTCCTCCCCTGCCGGCTGCCAGCCAGCCCCCTGCCGGAGCTTTGCCCAACCCCAAGCCGTCGCCACTCCTCCTCCCATGGCGAGCCACCACCGACCCTCAACCTCCCGAGCCCCTCCACCTCAGGTAGACGACCTTCCCCTCCTCCTTCCTACCTCCCGGAGGAGGCCACCTCTCTCCCCGTCGCCGGAGCGCCGCCGGCCGCCGCCCCGAGCTTTGCAAAGCTCGGGGAGGAAGCTGGCCGTGGAAGCCTTCTCCCCCAGCGCCGGTGGTGGCGCTGGGGGAGGTAGGTCCCCTCTCGGGGACCTCGGCGCCGGCACAGAGGAGGCGGTCAGGCCGCCGGCAGGCACGGCCGGCGGCGCCCGTGGCCTCCCCCCCCTCCTCCCCGCGTTTCCTGTAAGAGGAAAACGCACCCCCCCGGCGGCGGCCGACGGCTCCAGGCTGCCGGGCCACCGCCGGAGTAGGCGCCGACCCCCGGCGCTCCGACCGGGGGCGGCACCAGTGGCCCTCGGCGGGAGGGCGGTGGCGCAGTGGGCCTGCATGGCCCATGCAGGCCACGCCCCTCCCCCGCCTCCCGCCCTCTTCATCTCCTTCCCCCGGCGGTGGCCGGCGGCGCCAGGCCGCCGGACCACCCCCGGAGGAGTCGCCGGCCCCCGGCGCATCGACCGGGGGCACTCCCCGCCCCCTCCCCTGGCAGAGGCGGCGGCGGCTAGCGTGCACAATGCATGCAGGCCGCCACCGCCCCGTGCCGCTCTCAGCACGAACCCCGGCGGTGGCCGGCGGCGCCAGCCCGCCGGACCACCTCTGGAGTGGTCGCCCGCCCCCGACGCACCGACCGGGGGCGGCGCCAGCCCCAGCCGGCCGCTGCCCGGCGGCGGCAGCGGCTGCCAGCCGTGCGCGAGCGGGGGCCGCACGATCTCCCCCAGGAGATCGAGCGGCCCCCGCTTCCTCGTTTCCCGCCTCCCGCCTCCATTTGTGCGCCCCCCGCAGCGGATCCGCCTCAGATCCGCTGTGGGGGCCGCGGGAGGGCGCAGGGTGCAAAACCCCTGCGCCTCTTCCCTGCCTCTAACCGCACCCCACCCCTCTATTCCCTTCCCCATTTTTTTAAAAAAAAATGGGGCCTCTTCAAAAGAAATTTCCTTAATAAAAATTGTGCCCCACCCTTAGGGGCACCTCCTGTAATTTTTTGAGATTTTTGGGAGGAGTGTTGATATTTTTAAAACCCATTATAAAGTTCATTTTAGGAAATAAAATACCCAAATGAGTTTCTAAAAATCCCCAAAAATTAGGGGCCCTAAGTATAGGTATTATGAAAATACTATCAAAGTTGGGAGGTGTGACCTTTTGATTTGACCCCGTAAATAATTTTACAAGCAAAATAGACGCCCGGAAAAGAGCGAAATTCATCGAAAGGAATCGGCGCCCCTCGACGCATATTTTAAATGCTTATCAAAATTATGCGTATCAATCTAAGGAAATCGACTAAGCTCGGAAACGCAACGCAAAAATTCGGATTGACATCGCGGCGCGGCGCCGAAATTTAACCCCGCCGCGACAATAATAAAAGAACGGAACCGTCGATCAAAGCCTCATATTATGGGGTGAATGGACTACTAACCATTTCCTTATGCTTTTACTGCTTTCCGTACTTTCCGTTAAATCCAGTCTCGCACTGGTCCCCCGCATTTACATGCTGTACTTTCGTTTAGATCCAGTCTCGTACTGGTCCCCCGCATTTACATTCTGTACTTGCGTTTAAATCCAGTCTCATACTGGTCCCCCGCATTTACATTCTGTACTTGCGTTTAAATCCAGTCTCGTACTGGTCCCCCGCATTTACATTCTGTACTTGCGTTTAAATCCAGTCTCGTACTGGTCCCCCCGCATTTACATTTCTGTACTTTCGTTTAAATCCAGTCTCGTACTGGTCCTATCATTATGGCCTTTGCTTTCGGCCTACTTTCTGCTTATCATTATGGCCTTTGCTTTCGGCCTACTTTCTGCTTATCATTATGGCCTTTGCTTTCGGCCTACTTTCTGCTTATCATTATGGCCTTTGCTTTCGGCCTACTTTCTGCTTATCATTATGGCCTTTGCTTTCGGCCTACTTTCTGCTTATCATTATGGCCTTTGCTTTCGGCCTACTTTCTGCTTATCATTATGGCCTTTGCTTTCGGCCTACTTTCTGCTTATCATTATGGCCTTTGCTTTCGGCCTACTTTCTGCCTATCATTATGGCCTTTGCTTTCGGCCTACATTCTGTTTAGTATTATGGCCTTTGCTTCGGCCTAATTTACTTACTAGTGCAGAGCTGCCGTGGCAACAAATGCGGTGCTTGTCCTCCCTTCGGCGAGGCCTTAGTTGGGGAAAACCCGGAGTTGAGTCCTTCCTCCCAGGTTAGCCCCAAGCAAGGAGCCCTCATACCGCTAAGTCTCCCGGTCCAGGGTTGTGAGACCGGTGGAGTAGAAATGCCACGTGGCCCAAGGGTTTGTTTTATATAAAGCGGGTGAAGATTGATTGGAAGTGGCGGGTTGGTCACGCTCGCAGACCGTTCGTACCGGTGCGGGTGGGTTGACGACTCATGGCGACAGGGAGATATGCGCAGCAGGTTATCACCCCTGAGCATGTAGTTTTACCTCCGCTGGTCGGCCTTCAAATCGGCTCGCCGGATGTCGCTCACATCCAGTTAGTACACCAAGTTGTACAGGAGGGCCTGAATGATACGGTACGACTACATTCAGAAGTGGCAGGACTGGCCACTGTCACCGACGGCCACATCGGTGAGGCCCGCGGGGTTAGCTCCCCTGCTTGAACTAAAGCGGTCTAAAACTGTGTCGACACAGGGTCTTTTGGGTGTGTACAGGTCTTGAGTACCTGCGTGTGTGTATGCGCGCGATAGGGTTAGATATTTACTACACGGCGCGATTGTGACTATTAGGGCAGGAGCCCCGCTATATATATATATATGTATATATATGATACGCTTTTTAATTGGTTTGTTTCTCTCTTTTCTTTGTTAGAAAGAGAGAAAGAAAAGGAAAAGCTCTTTCTTCCTTTTCGATTCAACCTTGGGCGGACGTTTTCGAAGAGCCCCGCGAGTAATCCTACTTCGAGGAATTATCCGTTATCCTATCGAAGGATAGAAGTAACGGACTCTTTCTCTTTCGAAATATCGAGGATTCCTCCTCGGCCGCGTCCTTTGAAGGCAGAATGAAAAGAAAAATAAAGCTACTTTACTTTTAAAATTTAAATTGAAAGCTTTTTGAAAATATTGTTGCAACAATTTTTTAAGTAGTTGCAACAATTCTTTAAGAGCGTTTTAAAACTTCTTTTACCTTGAGCTAGTTGCAACAACCAAAGAGGCGTTGCAACAATTTTTTAGTGTTTTTAAAAGAGTTTTAAAGAGTGCTTTAGAGAGAAAGCTTTTGGGTTTATGTAATTATCCGGACTAAAATCAATAAAGGCAAGTGGACCTTATCGATAGTAGTATAGGATATTTCTTTTGAAATATCAAGGTCGTATTTTTCCAAGGTCGTATCGATTATTTCTACTTGTTAGGAACGCGCTATTATCTTATCGAGAAGAGTTTGAAGATTTTTATGATTTTATAGAAAAGTTAGTGACGAAAACGATAACTATCGCGGGCTTGGTGTGCGTTTAGCAAAAACCAAGAAAAGCGATGAAAAGAAAAAGAACGAAAACGTTAATTTGAAAAGTAGTTTTGCTTAGAAATTTTTAGGGTTTTATGAAACTATAATGATAACTACGGCGATAATTAGCGATTGAGCGGAGCGCGTGATTAAGCAAAAAGCAAATATATAAAAGATAAAAGACGCACTAATTGAAAACTCACGCACTCTACGGAATTAAAATTAAAGCGGTAAATTGCAGAAATTGAAGAAATGCGATCCCTACCCAAATAGGTAGAGGGGAAATAAATGCGTGAGCAAGTCCTATCCAAACGGATAGGCGGGAAATAAATGCGTGAGCAAGTCCTATCCAAACGGATAGGCGGGAAATAAATGCGTGAGCAAGTCCTATCCAAACGGATAGGCGGGAAATAAATGCGTGAGCAAGTCCTATCCAAACGGATAGGCGGGAAATAAATGCGTGACAGAAATGGAAACTATTCGGTTACAAAAAAGGCGCAAAATTTATTCACCTACACACACGCACTCTACTTGAAATTGAAATCTAAGTTAAAAGAAAATAAAATCTATGCTCATAAACACACACACTCTTCTTTAATGAAATCTAGTTAAAAATAAAACAAAACTAATCTCATACACTCACACACACAACAATAATGAAAACTAAGTTAAAAGAAAAGCTATGCTCATACACTCACCCACACTAACAACAAAACAAAACTAAAATAAATACAAATTACTCTCATACACACACACACTTACAAAAAGAGACAAAGAGACAAAGAAAGTGAAAACAACAAAATAAAACAAAACAAAACAATTTAATTAACCACCTACACTCACACACACTAATAACAAAACATCTAAAAATTATAACAAAACTAAAAACAAGATAATTACTCTCATACACTCACACACACAAATTAAAAAGATGAAAACTAATTAAAATTACTAAATTACTAAATTACAAAAAACTAAAAATAAAAAGAAAAAGAAAAAGAAAACACACACACACTTCCAACAAAACAAAGAGAGAGAGAGTGTGACAAAACAAGCCAACTATTTCATTTCCATAATAAAAAGATTACAAAAATCAAGAGAGAAAAAGAGCACAAAATTACAAAAACATAAAAACTAGTTGGATCAAAACCTTAAGAATAAGCTCTTAAAATTTTTGAACCCTTGGACTCAGCTGAAACTGGCTATTTATAGAAAAAATTTTTGGATTACACGCCCTCGGACACGGGCGTGTCTGAGGGCGTGACACGGCTTGGGGTGCGAATAGCCAGAACAGCTGGATCCAGGCAGGCATCTGGAAGGCTTGACCGGCGACTTCGGAAGTACACGGGCGTGTTCCAAGTAACACGGGCGTGTTCGATGTCGGCATTGTGTTGTCGGCTGCTGGGCGTGACGGGCGGCGTGTCCTTTGTTCTTCCGAAAGAAATTGAGGGGTCACGGCCTCGGTCACGGGCGTGACCCGATCACGGCCGTGACTGTGGGCATGACATTGACATCTTGGCTCGAATCTGGGCATGGTCATTCAACACGGGCGTGACTAATGTACACGGCCTCGGTCACGGGCGTGACCGAGGGCGTGACTTGATGTTTGAGTTGGAAAAAGAGCAGGGAAAAGAAAATGTTAGGGATTAGTGAACACGCCCTTGGACACGGGCGTGACCAAGGGCGTGACTTAACAAAATTACAAAAACTTTACAAAAATTAAAATAAAACTAAGTTAAAAACAAAAATAACAAAAACAAACATTTTATTCATTAATTTACATATATTATTTAGAAATCTAATTAAAATTATACTAAAAATTATAAAGAAAAATGCGTATATTTACTATTCATCAAACACCCCCATACTTAAGCTTTTGCTATTCCAGAGCAAAAGTAAGGGATACCTATAAGACGTTTAATAAAATTTCTAATTTACTAAAGTTTTTATTAAATCAAAAGTAAGATCGAAATAAATTTAGGGTATTTAAAGAGGTAAGTCCAAAACTATGAAAGTAATTTAAAAAGAGCGAAAAAAATTTTAGCGAGACTTCTAAAGTTAGCTAAATAGCATCGATTATTGCAGTCTTTGGTACCTTTTAATTAGAATAGAATTATATAAAACTATAACCTTTTTTAAGAAAGTTTTTAAGAATAAATAAAGCCTACTAATTATGCTCTCTCAAACTTTTTTAAATTAAAATCTAGGTACAATTTTATTGGCTAAGGGGTAGGGAAAAAAGGTAGCCTTGGCAAAAAGAAGAGTGCTTGGATATAGGGGTGACGGATTTTATCCTCTCACCCCACCTTTTTGGTGGTTTTGCTTTGGTTCCCAGCGTTGGTTTACGCGGGATAATTGAAATCTTTTCTAAACTTAACCCAATGCCCGTGTTTACGGAATTAAATTCCCATTGACACGGGATTTCTTTTAACAATATTGGGTGCCTGTGTTTACGGAATCTATTTATTCCCATTGACACAGGATTTCTTTTTTTTAAAACTTCTTCTTTTACTTTTTTTATGCCAAGCTAAAGGGGTGTTTATACTTTGGTTTCAAGAGAAATTCTAGATTAATAAAGAAAGATTTTGAGAGCAAGTTTAGTAGATTAAAAACATTCCTAAAGTTTCACAAGTTTAGAGTTAGAATAATTGAATCTAAAGATGGTTTGCCAATATAATACAAAAATGAATCTATTTAGGGTAAACTCGAGGTAGTGCTAAAAGTTCTGTTCTCAAATTAAATTAAGATCGCAAGATTTTCTTTACTACTGAAAATTCCTCAATTTAAATTTTTCAAACTATGAAATAAATAAAATTGATTTAGCAAATCATAAATAATGAAAAGCGCTTAGAGATAAAACTAACCTCGCCTTGGGAATAACAAAAAGCTAAGTAGGGGTTTTATTTTATTTTTGGGTTTTTTTTTTTTTTTTTTTTTGATAAGTTTTTCATATATTTTTTTTTTGTTTTTAAGATATGATTTTTTTTGGATTTTTGATTTTCTTTATAACAAAATGCATATATAAATACAAAATATTTTTGATTTTTCTAAGATATTTTTTTTCATCATATTTTTTTTTGATTGTTTTAATTTTGTTAAAAATATGTACATATATAAAAAAAAAGAAAAAAAAAGAAAGAAAGAAAAGAACATAAATATTTTGGTGTTATGACAAAATTAATTTTGTTATAACAAATTTTTAAGTACTTTTTTTTTTTTCATCATTTTTTTTTATTTTGATTTATAACAAAAAAAAAACATAAGTAAATACATATATATTTACATTAATACTAAAAAAAGGAAAAAGAAAGACATTTTTTTTTTTTGAATGTTATGACAAAATTTTTGTGAATTTTGTTGTAACAAATTTTTTGTAAAACGTTTCATCTTTTTTTTTTTTTTTTGGATTTTGATTTTATAAATAAGGTTTATTTATATACAAATAAAGACATAAATATAAAACATGTAAATTTTTTTTGGATTTTTCATTTGATAAGGGAGGGGCAAAAATAATTACAAAAAAAGAGGGAAAACACGCCCCCATACTTAAAACCAACATTGTCCTCAATGTTGAAGGTAAGTGTGAGGAACGAAAATATTTACAAAAAAGACGAAGATTTTAATTACAAGAAAGAAAGAAAAAAAATATACAAGAATAGTTACAAAATAAAAAAGGGACTCCACGAATATATACAAAATTGTTTTTTGGTTTGTTTTAGTTTTTCGAAATGTACAAAACACGAATAAAATACGTATAAAAGAAGTTAAAAACATATATTTTTTGGTATGATAAAAATAAATTTTTATCATCTTTTTATGTTATTATTTATATTATATGTACTTTTATACGTATTTTTTGTTGTTTTGGTTTTAATTTGAAAATATGCATGTTTTAAAATATATCTAAATTTTAAGAAAGATAAAATAATGTAAAATAAAGAAAAGGCTTTAAGATAAAAACCAAGGAAGAAAGAAGAGAAATAAAAAGGTAAAAGCAACGGGGTTTTCTCGTTTCGAAATATCGACAAAAATCCCCTCTCGGGTCTGTCGAGTAATCCTACTTTGAGAAACTTCCTATTGTCTTATCTTAAAATTCCCAGAATTCTTTATGATTTTTGTTTTAAAGTTTTTGCATTTTTATGTTTCTTTTTTGAAAAAGAATGATAATTTAAAATATGCATAATTATTAATATTATTATTATTATTATTATATTTTTTTTTCATTTTGTTTGTTTGTTTTTTTATTTATTTATTATTATTATTTATTTATTTATTATTATTATTTATTATTATTATTATTTATTATTATTTTTGTTTAAGTTTTTATTTTTTTTTTGAAATGAAAATTTATTTCATCATTTTTTTTGGTTTTATAAAAAAAGCGTAATTGGATAAATATGGGGGTGCCTCCCACGAGCGCTTTGTTTACCGTCTCTTAGCTCGACGCGTTGGCGGGGTACGATCTTTTTAGAGGTGGGGGAGGGGTATGGAATTTAACTTCCCTCCCAGATGATCCCCCGCGTGGTAGAGTTTTAGTCGGTGACCGTTAACTTTTAAGTCGCCTTTTTCCGGGTGGGTGATAAGGACGGTCCCGTATGGCCAAACCTCTTTCACTTGAAAGGGGCCGGACCAACGGGATTTTAGTTTCCCCGGAAAAAGACGAAGACGTGAGTTATATAGGAGGACGAGATCGCCCGGCGCAAATGATTTTGGAAATTTTATTTTCCGGTCGTGGTAAAATTTCGAGCGTTCCTTATAAAATTTATTACTCTCGTAAGCGTTCGCACGCCATTCATCGAGTTCATTTAATTGGAATTTCCGATTTTCGGCGGTTAAATTATGATCGAGATTTAAGAGTTTTAACGCCCAAAAAGCGCGGTGCTCTAATTCTACGGGCAAATGGCATGCCTTGCCGTAGACTAATCGATAAGGCGTACAACCAATTGCGGTCTTGTACGCCGTACGATAAGCCCACAGCGCGTCGTCTAATTTAAGTGCCCAATCCTTCCTATTAGTTGAAACGGTTTTTTCTAATATGCGTTTGATTTCCCGATTTACTACCTCCACTTGGCCGCTCGTTTGGGGGTGATAGGCGGTGGCGAGCTTATGCGTGACGCCATATTTGGTTAATATTTTTGCAAACTGGGCATTGCAAAAGTGCGTACCCCTATCACTAACTATCGCACGGGGCGTACCGAAGCGAGAAAATAATTTTTTAAGAAATTTGACGACGACTCTCGCATCGTTGGTGGGGAGAGCTTGCGCTTCCGCCCACCTAGATACGTAGTCGACCGCCACTAAAATGTAGCGATTTGTATATGAAGGAGGTAGGGGGCCTATGAAATCTATGCCCCATAAATCGAAAATCTCGCATTCTAAATAAAAATTTTGGGGCATCTCGTCGCGACGAGAGATGTTACCCGACCGTTGACAGCTATCGCATGTGCTCACAAAAGTGTGAGCGTCTTTGAAGAGAGCGGGCCAATAAAAGCCCGCCTCTAGCGCTTTCTGCGCGGTCCGGTTGGCTTGATAATGCCCCCCGGCCGGCCCTTCATGGCAGTGCCGCAAAATTTGCGCACCTTCCTCGCTCGAAACGCATCTCCGCACGACCTGGTCCGCGCAGACGCGAAATAAGAAAGGGTCCTCCCAAAAGTAATTTTTCAAATCAGAAAAGAATTTCTTCTTTTGCTGTTTTGAAAAGTCTTTCGGGAGCACCCGCGCAACTAAATAGTTGGCGTAGTCTGCGAACCAAGGCGTGGGAGAAGTTTGTAAATTATTTAAAGCTAAAAGACGCTCCTCGGGAAATCGATCATCGATTTCCGGTTCGAAGAGTGCTTCCGCGGTTGGGTGCTCTAAACGAGAAAGGTGGTCGGCCGCTAAATTTTCGGCCCCCTTCTTATCGCGGATCTCTAAATCAAATTCTTGTAATAGGAGGATCCATCGAAGAAGGCGGGGCTTAGCGTCCATTTTTTCTAATAAATATTTTAGGGCGGAGTGGTCGGTAAATATAATAATTTTTGAAAGCGTGACGTAGGGCCTAAACTTATCTATGGCGAAGACGACGGCAAGGAGTTCCTTTTCCGTTGTCGTGTAATTAGCCTGTGCGGCCGTGAGCGTGCGGGACGCGTAGTAGATAGGATGAAAATATTTATTTACGCGTTGGCCTAATACAGCCCCTACCGCTATATCGCTCGCGTCGCACATTATCTCAAACGGAAGGGTCCAATCGGGCGCCACCAGAATGGGAGAATGGATAAGTTTATTTTTTATGGCATTGAATGCCTCTACGCACGCGTTATCAAAAATAAATGGAGATTCCTTCTCCAGGAGGTGGGTTAGCGGTTTTGTTATTTTAGAAAAGTTTTGGATGAACCGCCTATAAAAACCCGCGTGGCCAAGAAAACTACGGATTGATTTAATATTTGAGGGCGCGGGGAGTTTTTCAATTATTTCGACCTTGGCCTTGTCGACCTCCATCCCTCTTTCAGAAATTTTGTGGCCGAGAACTAAGCCTTCTCGAACCATAAAATTACACTTTTCCCAGTTTAAAACCAGGTTCGTGTCTTCGCATCGTTGGAGGACTCGATCTAAATTTTGGAGGCAGTTTTGGAAGGAGCTTCCAAAAACCGAGAAGTCATCCATAAAGACTTCCATAATATCCTCTACGAGCTCTCCAAATATCGCTAGCATACATCGTTGAAATGTAGCTGGCGCGTTGCAGAGGCCGAATGGCATCCTTCGATACGCAAAGGTACCGAAGGGGCACGTAAAGGTTGTTTTCTCCTGGTCTTCGGGGGAGATAGGAATTTGTAAAAATCCCGATAGACCATCGAGAAAACAATAATAAGGATGGCCCGATAGCCGCTCCAAAATTTGATCGATAAACGGTAACGGAAAGTGGTCTTTGCGGGTGGCATTATTTAATTTTCGGTAATCGATGCACACCCTCCAACCCGTAACAGTACGAGTTGGAATTAATTCGTTATGTTCGTTTGCCACGACCGTTATACCGCCCTTTTTAGGCACGACATGAATGGGACTAACCCACGTGCTGTCAGAAATAGGGTAGATAATCCCCGCATCCAGTAATTTTATTACTTCAGCCTTAACGACTTCCCGCATATTTGGGTTTAATCGTCGCTGAGGCTGGATGGTTTTGCGGGAATTATCTTCTAATAATATTTTGTGCGTGCAAAAAGAGGGATTTATCCCCCTAATATCGGAAATCTGCCATGCAATTGCATGGCGATGCGTGGACAAAACTTTAACTAATTCGGAAGTTTCCGAATCAGATAAGGAAGACGAAATAATAACCGGGAGTTTTAAGTCCGCGGTGAGAAAAGCGTATTTTAAATGGTCGGGGAGTGGCTTAAGCTCCAAGACCGGGGGTTCTTCGTAAGAGGTTGTTATTTTTAAACTTTTAGAATTAAAAGATTCGAAGGGCGAATCTGGCGGTAGCTCGTCCAAAGGGGCGAGGTCCGCCAAATCCGGTTCGTCTATATTTAAAGCGAGTAATTCATAAAGCGAAGAACACTCATCCTCGAACGCGGATTCTAAGTGAAAGCAAGAATCGTCGTTCGATAAAGAATTTCGCATCGAGGGATTAATAAGAAGGGTAACTTCGTCGTCCCCTACCCGAAGGAGGAGGCGACCGTTACTCACATCAATTAAAGCGCGGGAGGTCGCGAGGAAAGGGCGACCGAGGATAATTGGCACCTCGGCGTCCTCCTCGATGTCGAGGATGACGAAGTCTACCGGGAAGATAAACTTGTCAACCTTGACCAGAACGTCCTCCACTACCCCGATAGGATATTTTATCGAGCGATCCGCGAGTTGGATGCTCATTTTCGTTGGGGTGGGAACACCCAAATCAAGTTTTTTAAAGAGGGAGAAGGGCATCAAATTGATGCTCGCTCCCAGGTCCGCTAGGGCGTACTTTATTAATAAATTGCCAAAAAGGCACGGGATGGAAAACCTTCCCGGGTCGTTTAGTTTTGGCGGCAATTTATTAAGTAGGACCGCCGAGCATTCCGCATTTAAGGAAACACGCGAAATACCCTCGAGCTTCTTTTTATTAGAAAGGAGCTCCTTAAGGTATTTCGCGTATTTCGGCATTTGTGAGAGTGCCTCGCAGAAGGGGACGTTAATTTGAATTTGTTTAAAAATTTGTAAAAACTTTTTATAATGTTCGTCCTCCTTCTCTTTATTAAGTTTTGCGGGGTACGGAATTTGCGGGCTCGAGACGCCCGGCGCTAATTTTGTTTCCGTATCTAATAAAATAAAAGACGAGGGTGCAGGGGTCGGAGGCGAAACAGTTACCTGATGCTCAACCCGCAATGGGGAGTCGACCTCCTTGCCGCTGCGAAGGGTAATGGCGTGGGCATTTTCACGCGGGTTCTGCTCTGAGTTCCCCGGCAGTGCTCCACGTGGCCGCTCGGAGACCATTTTTGCAAGCTGGCCTACCTGTATTTCTAAGTTTTTTAGCGATCCGGTTATATTCCGGATATTTGCGTCGTTGGAAGCCATGTATTTTGCAAAAAGCTCCTCGAGCGGAGAAGGTTTTGGAGGGGGAGGCGCAAAACCTTGCTGAAATCCTTGGGGAAATCCATGCGGAAATCCTTGCGGGATCGCAGGTGGAGGGCGTTGCGCATTATTTGGGTTACTCCAGGAGAAGTTCGGGTGATTCCTCCAACCCGGGTTATAGTTATTACTATAAGGGTTGAAGGGCGCCCGCACTTGGTTACCCACGTAATCCACCGATTCCTCGCATAAATTATTATTATTATTAATATTATTAAGATTATTAAAATTATTATTATTATTATTAGCCCACGCGGGGGTGGAGGAGGAAGCAGTCATCTCCGCCACTTGCTTACTTAGCCGCTCTACCTGCGAGGCTAAGTGAGTAGTGGCATCCACTTCAAAAATCCCAGCCGCTTTAGAAGGACGCGCCCTTGGCACATTCCACTGGTATGCGTTCATGGCCATTTCCTCGAACAAAGTTTGAGCGGCCTCCGGGGTTTTGTTGTTTAACGTTCCCCCGGCGGCCGCGTCGATCATTTGTCGAGTCGAGAAATTTAAGCCGTTATAGAACGTTTGTACCTGTAGCCAAGGTGGTAGCGCGTGATGAGGACACTTACGCAGACATTCTTTATATCTCTCCCAAGTCTCGTAGAGAGACTCGGAATCGAATTGTATAAATGATGCGATGTCGGTGCGTAATTTGGCGGTTTTTGACGGAGGAAAATATTTAGTTAGAAAATTCTCCGTCAATTCGGCCCACGTGGTTATGGACCCTCTCGGAAGAGAAGTCAACCACGATTTCGCCTTTGTCCGCAGGGAAAAGGGAAATAAGCGCAAGCGAATGGCGTCATCGCTGACGCCATTAATTTTAAACGTGTCGCAAATTTCTAAAAAGTTATATAGATGAAGGTTTGGGTCCTCATCTGGCAAGCCGTCGAATTGAGCCGACTGCTGTACCATTTGAATGGTGCTGGGTTTTATTTCGAAATTGTTATTTGCTATCGCGGGGCGAGTGATGCTCGATCCTGTATCCTCCAAATTCGGCCTGGCATAGTAGGCCATGGTCCGCTGCGGAGCCGCAGGTGGATTAGGATCGCCCATTACTCCTATATGTATATCGCCGACGGACTCTTCGGGATCTATTTGTAGATTTTGATTACGAGATCGGCGGCGCTCGAGAAGCGTGCGCTCGATTTCGGGATCAAAAGGTAATATTGGATTATTCGAAGAATCGCCTCGGGTCATACACTATTCGCAAAAATTTTTTTTGAAAAAGAGAGTTTTTCTTTTTATAGATTTTTTTGGTTTTTTGTTTTAGAGATATTTTTACAAAGATGAAAAAAAGAAAAATAAGTGAAAGAAATTAATATATTTTTTTTTGGTTTTTCTTTACTTAAGTAAAATATATATATATATATATATTTTTGATTTTTGTGGGGCTTTTACTTTTAGGAGGAATTTAAAATAAAGAGAAAGAAAAAGATAAGGTTTTTATTTGTTTTTGTGATTTTGGTTTGGTTTTTGGTTTTTGGTTTTTTTGTTTTTTTTTTTTGTTTTTTGGTTTTTTGGTTTTTATATGAACATATAAGTAGTTATATTCCAAAATATATGTAAAAAAAGAAAATTGAAAAATATGTGTTTATATATTTTTTTTCTTTTTTCTTTACTTAGATATATTTTTTTTTTGTTTTTTTTTTGTTTTTTAGATAGAAAAAGTGATGAAATATAAGATAAAATTAATAGCGTTTCCTATTTCAAAATAACGATACAAGTTCCCCGGCAACGGCGCCAAAAACTTGATACGCTTTTTAATTGGTTTGTTTCTCTCTTTTCTTTGTTAGAAAGAGAGAAAGAAAAGGAAAAGCTCTTTCTTCCTTTTCGATTCAACCTTGGGCGGACGTTTTCGAAGAGCCCCGCGAGTAATCCTACTTCGAGGAATTATCCGTTATCCTATCGAAGGATAGAAGTAACGGACTCTTTCTCTTTCGAAATATCGAGGATTCCTCCTCGGCCGCGTCCTTTGAAGGCAGAATGAAAAGAAAAATAAAGCTACTTTACTTTTAAAATTTAAATTGAAAGCTTTTTGAAAATATTGTTGCAACAATTTTTTAAGTAGTTGCAACAATTCTTTAAGAGCGTTTTAAAACTTCTTTTACCTTGAGCTAGTTGCAACAACCAAAGAGGCGTTGCAACAATTTTTTAGTGTTTTTAAAAGAGTTTTAAAGAGTGCTTTAGAGAGAAAGCTTTTGGGTTTATGTAATTATCCGGACTAAAATCAATAAAGGCAAGTGGACCTTATCGATAGTAGTATAGGATATTTCTTTTGAAATATCAAGGTCGTATTTTTCCAAGGTCGTATCGATTATTTCTACTTGTTAGGAACGCGCTATTATCTTATCGAGAAGAGTTTGAAGATTTTTATGATTTTATAGAAAAGTTAGTGACGAAAACGATAACTATCGCGGGCTTGGTGTGCGTTTAGCAAAAACCAAGAAAAGCGATGAAAAGAAAAAGAACGAAAACGTTAATTTGAAAAGTAGTTTTGCTTAGAAATTTTTAGGGTTTTATGAAACTATAATGATAACTACGGCGATAATTAGCGATTGAGCGGAGCGCGTGATTAAGCAAAAAGCAAATATATAAAAGATAAAAGACGCACTAATTGAAAACTCACGCACTCTACGGAATTAAAATTAAAGCGGTAAATTGCAGAAATTGAAGAAATGCGATCCCTACCCAAATAGGTAGAGGGGAAATAAATGCGTGAGCAAGTCCTATCCAAACGGATAGGCGGGAAATAAATGCGTGAGCAAGTCCTATCCAAACGGATAGGCGGGAAATAAATGCGTGAGCAAGTCCTATCCAAACGGATAGGCGGGAAATAAATGCGTGAGCAAGTCCTATCCAAACGGATAGGCGGGAAATAAATGCGTGACAGAAATGGAAACTATTCGGTTACAAAAAAGGCGCAAAATTTATTCACCTACACACACGCACTCTACTTGAAATTGAAATCTAAGTTAAAAGAAAATAAAATCTATGCTCATAAACACACACACTCTTCTTTAATGAAATCTAGTTAAAAATAAAACAAAACTAATCTCATACACTCACACACACAACAATAATGAAAACTAAGTTAAAAGAAAAGCTATGCTCATACACTCACCCACACTAACAACAAAACAAAACTAAAATAAATACAAATTACTCTCATACACACACACACTTACAAAAAGAGACAAAGAGACAAAGAAAGTGAAAACAACAAAATAAAACAAAACAAAACAATTTAATTAACCACCTACACTCACACACACTAATAACAAAACATCTAAAAATTATAACAAAACTAAAAACAAGATAATTACTCTCATACACTCACACACACAAATTAAAAAGATGAAAACTAATTAAAATTACTAAATTACTAAATTACAAAAAACTAAAAATAAAAAGAAAAAGAAAAAGAAAACACACACACACTTCCAACAAAACAAAGAGAGAGAGAGTGTGACAAAACAAGCCAACTATTTCATTTCCATAATATAAAGATTACAAAAATCAAGAGAGAAAAAGAGCACAAAATTACAAAAACATAAAAACTAGTTGGATCAAAACCTTAAGAATAAGCTCTTAAAATTTTTGAACCCTTGGACTCAGCTGAAACTGGCTATTTATAGAAAAAATTTTTGGATTACACGCCCTCGGACACGGGCGTGTCTGAGGGCGTGACACGGCTTGGGGTGCGAATAGCCAGAACAGCTGGATCCAGGCAGGCATCTGGAAGGCTTGACCGGCGACTTCGGAAGTACACGGGCGTGTTCCAAGTAACACGGGCGTGTTCGATGTCGGCATTGTGTTGTCGGCTGCTGGGCGTGACGGGCGGCGTGTCCTTTGTTCTTCCGAAAGAAATTGAGGGGTCACGGCCTCGGTCACGGGCGTGACCCGATCACGGCCGTGACTGTGGGCATGACATTGACATCTTGGCTCGAATCTGGGCTTGGTCATTCAACACGGGCGTGACTAATGTACACGGCCTCGGTCACGGGCGTGACCGAGGGCGTGACTTGATGTTTGAGTTGGAAAAAGAGCAGGGAAAAGAAAATGTTAGGGATTAGTGAACACGCCCTTGGACACGGGCGTGACCAAGGGCGTGACTTAACAAAATTACAAAAACTTTACAAAAATTAAAATAAAACTAAGTTAAAAACAAAAATAACAAAAACAAACATTTTATTCATTAATTTACATATATTATTTAGAAATCTAATTAAAATTATACTAAAAATTATAAAGAAAAATGTGTATATTTACTATTCATCAATATATATATATATATATATATATGAATATATATGTTTACCTGCTGCTAACTCTTCCTTGCTTCGGCTATTTCAATTCTGTCCTTTAGCCGCCCCCTGGATATGGATCCGGGGAGGGGGATGTATTTTCTACTTAGCTCTGTGACTAACGGTTATTTCTTATAACCAATCACAGGAGACGGGACAGCGTGAAGCCCCCACATCACAGGTTGACCGGGAAGCCTTGGAGATGATCCGTTCGACTACCCCAGCCTCCCCTCCTATTTTCAGAGATGTGAGTACGAGTATATAAGGACGAGCCCAGGACTCCCTTTTGTCTTAGCATATGTAGTCTACGGACAATATTTTGTAAACGATAGGCCTCGGCCCCGTTAAGTTGTAAATATAAGCTGTATGTTTGGTTTGCCCATCTTTTGATTACTTCCGCTATGCGTTCTGATGTGAAGTTATGATTCTTGTGCCTGACAAGGAGACCGCTCAGCGCTCGAGGGGGGTGGGACGTCACCACCCGGGGAGCATTAAGGGGTCATTCTTCGGCAGTAAGATCCCCCCTCCCTGAACTCGGTTCAGGACTGGGGAGGGGGGGGGGGGGGGGGGGGTCTTACAAATGTATCAGAGCTACCACGATCCGACCACATGGGGCAGTCTTTCGATCCTCCTTTCCCCCGGTTCCGTTTCTTGGTTCGGGACGAACCATGCAGCGGAAGCCTGGTGGACCCTCTAGGTTAAGGTTAAGGACTCGAGACTGCACGATAGTACACCCACACGCTTTCCGCTTTCTTTCCTTTCAGTCCTGCAAAATGCCCTTAGTTTTGCAAGTTCTGACACCCGTTTGTTACTTCTCCAGATACCAGGAGTCAAGTAATGGAAGGTCTTCCTCTCAAGACCAGTACCACCCTACCACTCCACCACCAGCTCAGACCGCTCCGGCCACAGTTCCATTCGGAGAGACAGAGCTCGGGCAGACCCTGGTAGCCCTGTTGGCCGCCTTCCAGACAGCCACTTTACGGCCACCCCAGCAGGCCACCGTACCCACTGATCTACTGACGACTTTCCGAGGGCTAAGGCCCCCCACCTTTCGGGGTACAGAGTCGGCCATCCAGGCCGAGGAGTGGGTGGAGAGGGTAGAGGAGCTTCTTGTAGGGATGATGTGCCCAGCAGTAGCCGCAGTATCCCTAGTAGTGACCATGTTGGAGGGCTATGCCCGGGACTGGTGGAGGGCAGCTAGCCGCTCCACTTTTAGAGGGCGACCCCTTAGCACCATTCTCTGGGGGGAGTTCTCGGATGCTTTCTTAGAGCATTTCATTTCAGATGCAGACCGGATGGCACTCCAGGAGCGGTTCCTACAGATCAGACAGGGAGATAGGACGGTTCCAGACTACCAGAGAGAGTTTATCCACCTGGCCCGCTTCGCCGGGACCTTAGCAGGTACAGATAGGGACAGGGCGGCCAGATTTTATCGGGGATTACGAGACGACCTCCGTCAGGCCCTGATCATGATATCCCAGGCATCCTTCCACACGATCGCCTCACATGCCACCGCTCTAGAGATGGATCAGCGGATGGTAGCCCAGCAGCGGAGGGGACACGTAGGTATTCCCCGGACTCAGGACCGAGAGAGAAGAGCAGGTCCTCGCAGGCAGGGCCGAGACGGGAGACAGCGGCAGCGTCACCAGCCATATAGGCAGGCACCCCAGCCCCGACCAGCACCCCAGCCCCGACCAGCACCCCCAGCCCCAGCACCACAGGTCGTCCCGGCCGCACGACGAGATGTTCCCTTCGCAGGGAACTGCTACCTATGCCAGCAGCCTGGGCATATACGAGCCTTCTGCCCACAGGCTACCGGGAGACCCGGTTTAGGAGCAGTACAGAGAGCGGCGGAGAGAGGACGAGGTGGACGCAGAGGACGTCCCGCAGGCAGGAGGGAGCCGGCTAGGCAGGGCAGAGCAGCACCGCTCGAGGCATACGCGTTGGATCTCCAGCACGGTCCTGCTCCTGACGTAGTGATAGGTATCTACTTCCGATAGTACGATATCCTAGGAGATGTTTTAGCTTATATATTGGGACTTTTTGTATATGTCATCCCTACTCTTGTATATCTGTGAAAAGCTTATGATTATGATATATATACATATATGTTATCAGGTTTACTTTTGGTAGAAGGTCGTCCCGCTAAAACACTGTTCGATACCGGCGCCACACACTCTTTCGTTGCACAAAACTTCATCGCCGACAAGGAGAACACGGTGCGATCATCCGGGATGTCAATCCGAATACGACTCCCGGATGGATCAGATATGACTTCCACCGAGAAGTGTTCCTTCCAGGCAATGCTAGGAGGCATAGAGTTCGAAGTCAACGCCACCATCTTAGCAATAACCGGGTTCGACATCATTCTGGGGATGGATTGGTTGGCCGAGCACAGCGCCCAAATCAATTGTTCGACTCGAGAAATCCGCCTCCAGAATCCGAATGGGCAATTTATCACGCTAGCAGGTATACCCTCCGTCACCCGCATTATCTTAACATCTGCACAAACCGTCAAGGCAGTTCGACGGAAGGACGAGATGTACCTAATCTACTTTGAGATGGAGAACACGACGCAAGTACTCGCCAAAGTACCTGTGATCAGGGACTTCCCAGATATCTTCCCAGAGTCACTCCCCGGGTTGCCCCCGCAACGGGAAGTAGACTTCCAAATCGAACTTACTCAAGGAGCCCGACCAGTGTCCCGAGCACCATACCGGATGGCCCCGAGGGAACTGGCTGAGCTCAAGATTCAGCTACAAGAGTTAGTCGACGCAGGATTCATACGTCCTAGTACCTCTCCCTGGGGAGCCCCAGTACTGTTCGTTAAAAAGAAGGATGGATCGCTGCGCCTCTGCATCGACTACAGAGGCTTGAATAAACTCACCATCCGGAATACCTATCCCCTACCCCGGATAGATGAACTGTTCGATCAACTACAAGGCGCGTCCGTCTTTTCCAAAATGGACTTAAGGTCCGGCTACTATCAACTTAGAGTACGAGAAGAGGACATTCCCAAGACCGCCTTCAGCTCTCGCTACGGACTATACGAGTTCATGGTAATGCCATTTGGGTTAACCAATGCCCCGTCCGCCTTCATGGCTTTGATGAATACGGTATTCAAACCCTTCCTGGATCAGTTCGTAATAGTCTTCATAGATGATATTCTCATCTACTCAAAGAACAAAACCGATCACTCCAGGCACCTCCAAATGGTACTACTTAAGCTAAGAGAACACTCACTCTTCGCCAAGTTTAGCAAATGCGAGTTCTGGATGGAAGAAGTCGGCTTTCTGGGACACACCGTCAATAAGAACGGAGTAGCAGTAGATCAAGCCAAGGTGCAAGCAGTGCGAAATTGGCCGCCACTTAAGACAGCGGCAGACATCCGAAGTTTCCTTGGCCTCGCCGGCTACTACCGTAAGTTCGTCGAAGGCTTCTCCAAGATCGCATTACCACTTACCACTCTCACCAAGAAGGATGTGACATTCCAATGGTCTCCTGAATGCGAGGCGGCATTCATCGAACTGAAGAACCGGCTGATATCGGCCCCAATCCTAACCCTCCCCTCCGGTACCGAGGGTTTCCAAATCTATGCTGATGCCTCTCTGAAGGGATTGGGGGCCGTGCTTATGCAACATGGCAAGGTAATTGCCTATGCCTCACGTCAGCTCAAGCCGCATGAACTAAACTACGCCACCCACGATCTGGAGCTGGGGGCGGTAGTTTTTGCATTAAAAGTCTAGAGACACTACCTCTACGGGGTACGATGCGAAATCTTCTCCGATCATAAAAGCCTCAAATACGTCTTCACCCAGAAAGAGCTAAACCTCCGGCAACGCCGGTGGTTAGAATTTCTCTGTGATTATGACTTCGCCCTCCAGTACCATCCCGGCAAGGCTAATAAAGTTGCAGACGCCCTGAGTCGGCAGCCTCCGAGGACCGGGAGTTGGTTAGAAATGGTGCCAGAGGAGTTAGTCAAATCATTGGCAGAAATGGATATTATCCTCATCACCCGCAGAAATCCGATGGAATACCAAGCCCACCTCTATTGGATGGAGATACAGTGTGACATCAGGAATAGAATACGAGAAGCCCAGAAGACCGACGTTGAAGCAGCACCGATCATTCAGGCCTTGCAACACGGTGTACAAGAAGACTACAACCTGTACGATGGCATCCTGCAATACAGACACCGCATATTCATTCCCGCTGCAGAAGGGATCCGCGAGGAGATACTCCGTGAAGCTCACCAGACAAGGTACTCGATACACCCGGGAGTAGTAAAAATGTATACGGACCTGCGCAGGACCCTATACTGGCCAGGCATGAAGAAGGATGTCACCGATTATGTAGCGCACTGCCAAACCTGCCAAATGGTCAAGGCCGAATGTCGTAGCCCAGGAGGTCTACTACAACCCCTGCCTATTCCAGAATGGAAGTTCGAGGATATTTCCATGGATTTTGTCCATGGCTTACCCCGATCTCGTGCAGGTAACGACTCCATATGGGTAGTAGTGGACCGCCTCACCAAGGTAGCCCGATTCATCCCGAACCGGCAAGGCGATGGTGTCGACATTCTAGCCCGACTATTTATCGAGCAGGTAGTCCGATTTCATGGAATACCCAAATCAATCGTCTCGGACCGCGATGGGCGCTTTACATCGAAGGAATGGAGAAGAGTGCAAGCTTATCTGGGAACCAGATTAGCTTTTAGCACCGCCTTCCACCCCCAGACCGATGGGCAGACGGAAAGAACGAATCGGACGATGGAAGACCTCCTCCGATTATGCATAGTGGAGCACAACGAGCCATGGGAGCAGTTACTACCTTTGGTAGAGTTCTCATATAACAACAGCTTCCAGGCAAGCATCAAGATGGCACCGTACGAAGCCCTCTACGGAAGACGCTGTCGGACCCCGCTATCTTGGGCACAGGATGAGGACCCCGAAGCCTTGGGAATCACCTACATCGACGATACCACCGCCGCAATAAGACTAATCCGGGAACGCATGCTGGAAGCGCAGAGCCGACAGGCCAAGTATTACGACGCACGTCATCGGCAAGTGGAATTCCAAGTGGGAGATATGGTTTTCTTAAAGATTAAGCCAATGCATGGGATATCACGAATCAAGAGGCAGAAAAAGCTGGACCCCCGCTATCTAGGCCCGTATCCAGTCATCGAAAGAATTGGCCCGGTGGCTTACAGGTTAGCTTTGCCAGCCGAGCTGGGGAGCCTTCACGACGTATTTCATGTCTCCGCGCTAAGACGTGTTCTGCGCCAACCAGAGCAGCACCTCCCCACACCCCCAACATCAGTACAATCCGACCGATCTGTCCGACTCGAACCTGTGAAGATAGTGGACTCCAAGATCAAAGAACTGCGGAACAAAACGGTCACAATGGTCAAGATCTTATGGTCGAACGGTGGACGCGAAGAGTTCACTTGGGAACCAGAAACGCTCGTACGAGAGAAATACCCGACGCTCTTCCCCCAGGTACATCATTTAAACCCCTACTTTAGCCAATTTTCGGGGACGAAAATCTCTTTATTTTTATTGGATTGTAACATCCCGACTTTTATTGGGCCACTAGATCCTAGTGAGCCCAATAAAAGTAGGCCCGAACAGGAGAAAACGACCATTTCGGGTATCGTAGCGCACCACTACCTCATTATTATGAATAGTGGCCGAACGAACCCCGAATTGACTTCCGTCAGTTCCGTTGGACTCGTATGGACAATACGAGCGCAACGGAATTCGTTGCACTTCAATCCGAGGTCGTTTGGAGAAAACGACCATTTCGGGTATCGTAAGCGCACCACTACCTCATTATTGTGAATAGTGGCCGTACGAACCCCGAATTGACTTCCGTCAGTTCCGATAGACTCGTATGAACAATACGAGCGCAACGGAACTCGTTGCGTCTCGATACGAGGTCGTATGGAGAGTATGCCATTTTAGTCCTATGCAGATCGCCTCAGTGCAACGCACGAAATATAAAACACACGAACCCGGCATCGGCCCCGGCGACTCTTATCATGTCCCGGGAGCCGAGGAGGACCCCGCCCTAAGTTGACTTGGTCAACCCCCCCCCCCCCCCCCGGTCTGAAATTACTTGGGAGAGAGACGAAAAGAAAAGGGGGGGGGAGAGAGAGAGAAGCCCCTCCCCCAAAAGGAAGGGCTGCCCATTCATGGGCAGCCCCCCCTATTTGGGCAAGAGGGGGGGGGGGGGGGGGGGGGGGCAGGAGAGAGAGGAGGGAGGGGAGGGGGAGAAATATCTCCCCCTCCCTTATCCCCACGTGGAGGAAAAGGAAGGGGGGGAGGAGAGCTTCCCCCTCCCTATAAAAGGAGGGGCAGCCCTCTCCATTTCCCCCCCCACACACACCACCTCTCCCTCTCTCTCAGTCCTCCCCTGACGGCAGCCCCCAGTCAGCCTCCTCCTCCTCCCCTGCCGGCTGCCAGCCAGCCCCCTGCCGGAGCTTTGCCCAACCCCAAGCCGTCGCCACTCCTCCTCCCATGGCGAGCCACCACCGACCCTCAACCTCCCGAGCCCCTCCACCTCAGGTAGACGACCTTCCCCTCCTCCTTCCTACCTCCCGGAGGAGGCCACCTCTCTCCCCGTCGCCGGAGCGCCGCCGGCCGCCGCCCCGAGCTTTGCAAAGCTCGGGGAGGAAGCTGGCCGTGGAACCCTTCTCCCCCAGCGCCGGTGGTGGCGCTGGGGGAGGTAGGTCCCCTCTCGGGGACCTCGGCGCCGGCACAGGGGAGGCGGTCAGGCCGCCGGCAGGCACGGCCGGCGGCGCCCGTGGCCTCCCCCCCCTCCTCCCCGCGTTTCCTGTAAGAGGAAAACGCACCCCCCCGGCGGCGGCCGACGGCTCCAGGCTGCCGGGCCACCGCCGGAGTAGGCGCCGACCCCGGCGCTCCGACCGGGGGCGGCACCAGTGGCCCTCGGCGGGAGGGCGGCGGCGCAGTGGGCCTGCATGGCCTATGCAGGCCACGCCCCTCCCCCGCCTCCCGCCCTCTTCATCTCCTTCCCCCGGCGGTGGCCGGCGGCGCCAGGCCGCCGGACCACCCCCGGAGGAGTCGCCGGCCCCCGGCGCATCGACCGGGGGCACTCCCCGCCCCCTCCCCTGGCAGAGGCGGCGGCGGCTAGCGTGCACAATGCATGCAGGCCGCCACCGCCCCGTGCCGCTCTCAGCACGAACCCCGGCGGTGGCCGGCGGCGCCAGCCCGCCGGACCACCTCTGGAGTGGTCGCCGGCCCCCGACGCACCGACCGGGGGCGGCGCCAGCCCCAGCCGGCCGCTGCCCGGCGGCGGCAGCGGCTGCCAGCCGTGCGCGAGCGGGGGCCGCACGATCTCCCCCAGGAGATCGAGCGGCCCCCGCTTCCTCGTTTCCCGCCTCCCGCCTCCATTTGTGCGCCCCCCGCAGCGGATCCGCCTCAGATCCGCTGTGGGGGCCGCGGGAGGGCGCAGGGTGCAAAACCCCTGCGCCTCTTCCCTGCCTCTAACCGCACCCCACCCCTCTATTCCCTTCCCCATTTTTTTAAAAAAAAATGGGGCCTCTTCAAAAGAAATTTCCTTAATAAAAATTGTGCCCCACCCTTAGGGGCACCTCCTGTAATTTTTTGAGATTTTTGGGAGGAGTGTTGATATTTTTAAAACCCATTATAAAGTTCATTTTAGGAAATAAAATACCCAAATGAGTTTCTAAAAATCCCCAAAAATTAGGGGCCCTAAGTATAGGTATTATGAAAATACTATCAAAGTTGGGAGGTGTGACCTTTTGATTTGACCCCGTAAATAATTTTACAAGCAAAATAGACGCCCGGAAAAGAGCGAAATTCATCGAAAGGAATCGGCGCCCCTCGACGCATATTTTAAATGCTTATCAAAATTATGCGTATCAATCTAAGGAAATCGACTAAGCTCGGAAACGCAACGCAAAAATTCGGATTGACATCGCGGCGCGGCGCCGAAATTTAACCCCGCCGCGACAATAATAAAAGAACGGAACCGTCGATCAAAGCCTCATATTATGGGGTGAATGGACTACTAACCATTTCCTTATGCTTTTACTGCTTTCCGTACTTTCCGTTAAATCCAGTCTCGCACTGGTCCCCCGCATTTACATGCTGTACTTTCGTTTAGATCCAGTCTCGTACTGGTCCCCCGCATTTACATTCTGTACTTGCGTTTAAATCCAGTCTCGTACTGGTCCCCCGCATTTACATTCTGTACTTGCGTTTAAATCCAGTCTCGTACTGGTCCCCCGCATTTACATTCTGTACTTGCGTTTAAATCCAGTCTCGTACTGGTCCCCCCGCATTTACATTTCTGTACTTTCGTTTAAATCCAGTCTCGTACTGGTCCTATCATTATGGCCTTTGCTTTCGGCCTACTTTCTGCTTATCATTATGGCCTTTGCTTTCGGCCTACTTTCTGCTTATCATTATGGCCTTTGCTTTCGGCCTACTTTCTGCTTATCATTATGGCCTTTGCTTTCGGCCTACTTTCTGCTTATCATTATGGCCTTTGCTTTCGGCCTACTTTCTGCTTATCATTATGGCCTTTGCTTTCGGCCTACTTTCTGCTTATCATTATGGCCTTTGCTTTCGGCCTACTTTCTGCTTATCATTATGGCCTTTGCTTTCGGCCTACTTTCTGCCTATCATTATGGCCTTTGCTTTCGGCCTACATTCTGTTTAGTATTATGGCCTTTGCTTCGGCCTAATTTACTTACTAGTGCAGAGCTGCCGTGGCAACAAATGCGGTGCTTGTCCTCCCTTCGGCGAGGCCTTAGTTGGGGAAAACCCGGAGTTGAGTCCTTCCTCCCAGGTTAGCCCCAAGCAAGGAGCCCTCATACCGCTAAGTCTCCCGGTCCAGGGTTGTGAGACCGGTGGAGTAGAAATGCCACGTGGCCCAAGGGTTTGTTTTATATAAAGCGGGTGAAGATTGATTGGAAGTGGCGGGTTGGTCACGCTCGCAGACCGTTCGTACCGGTGCGGGTGGGTTGACGACTCATGGCGACAGGGAGATATGCGCAGCAGGTTATCACCCCTGAGCATGTAGTTTTACCTCCGCTGGTCGGCCTTCAAATCGGCTCGCCGGATGTCGCTCACATCCAGTTAGTACACCAAGTTGTACAGGAGGGCCTGAATGATACGGTACGACTACATTCAGAAGTGGTAGGACTGGCCACTGTCACCGACGGCCACATCGGTGAGGCCCGCGGGGTTAGCTCCCCTGCTTGAACTAAAGCGGTCTAAAACTGTGTCGACACAGGGTCTTTGGGGTGTGTACAGGTCTTGAGTACCTGGGTGTGTGTATGCGCGCGATAGGGTTAGATATTTACTACACGGCGCGATTGTGACTATTAGGGCAGGAGCCCCGCTATATATATATATATGTATATATATATATATATATATATATATATATATGTGAATATATATGTTTACCTGCTGCTAACTCTTCCTTGCTTCGGCTATTTCAATTCTGTCCTTTAGCCGCCCCCTGGATATGGATCCGGGGAGGGGGATGTATTTTCTACTTAGCTCTGTGACTAACGGTTATTTCTTATAACCAATCACAGGAGACGGGACAGCGTGAAGCCCCCACATCACAGGTTGACCGGGAAGCCTTGGAGATGATCCGTTCGACTACCCCAGCCTCCCCTCCTATTTTCAGAGATGTGAGTACGAGTATATAAGGACGAGCCCAGGACTCCCTTTTGTCTTAGCATATGTTGTCTACGGACAATATTTTGTAAACGATAGGCCTCGGCCCCGTTAAGTTGTAAATATAAGCTGTATGTTTGGTTTGCCCATCTTTTGATTACTTCCGCTATGCGTTCTGATGTGAAGTTATGATTCTTGTGCCTGACAAGGAGACCGCTCAGCGCTCGAGGGGGGTGGGACGTCACCACCCGGGGAGCATTAAGGGGTCATTCTTCGGCAGTAAGATCCCCCCCTACCTGAACTCGGTTCAGGACTGGGGAGGGGGGGGTCTTACAGGCGGCTTGCCATGGGGGAAGGGGTGGCAGTGGCTTGGTTGGGAGGAGCTCCGGCAGGGAGCTGGTGAGGGCCGGCCGGCATGGGGAGAAGAGGGCTGAGAGGGAGGGGGCTGTGCATTTCAGGAAGAGTTGGGCCCCTTCTTTTATAGGGGAGGAGGGAGGCCTCCCCTCTCCCTTCCTTCTAAACACACGGGTTAAAGGAAGGGATGGGTGGGGGGAGATATTTTCTCCCCCCTTCCCTTGCCCTAACAGGGGGCTGCCTATTCATGGGAAACCCCTCCCTCCTAGGGGAGAGACTCTCTCTCTCCTCTCCCCCATTTTTTTCCTTTCTTTTTTCAAGATTTTTGCTTATTTTTTTTGGGGGGGGGGGGGGGGGGGGGGGGGGGGTTTGACCAAGGTCATCTTAGGGTGGGGTCCTCTATGGTCCCGAGGGTCCACCAAGATTTACCGGGGCCGGTTCCGAGTCTGTGCGTTCCGTATTTCGTGCATTGTGCCGCGACGGTCTGCATAGTCCTAAACTAACATATTCTCCATATGACCTCGGATTGATGATCAACAAGTTTAATGACGCTAGTGTGGACTATACAAGTCTAACGAAATTGACGTAAGTTAAATCGGAGTACGTTTGGCCACTATCCCACAATAGTGTGGTAGCAGCGCACAACGATACTCGAATTGGTCGTTTTCTCTAAACGACCTCGGATCGGGGTGCAACGAATCCCATTGCACTCGAATCGGTCATACAAGTCTAATAGGACTGGCGGAAGTCAGATCGGTGTATGTTTGGCCACTATCCCATAATAGTGTGGTAGCGGCGCACAATGATACTCAAAATGGTCGTTTTCTCTAAACGACCTTGGATCGGGGGGCAACGAATTATGTTGCACTCGTGTCGGTCAAACGAGTCTAACGGAACTGACGGAAGTCAGATCGGAGTACGTTTGGCCACTATCCCATAATAGTGTGGTAGCGGCACACAACGATACTCAAAATGGTCGTTTTATCTAAACAACCTCGGATCGGCGCGCAACGAATTCTGTTGCACTTGTATCGGTCATACGAGTCTAACGGAACTGACGGAAGTCAAATCGGAGTCCCCTAATATATTATCCTATAATGGGTCAGTCTCTATCGCTCATGCCTACTTTTATTGGGCTCACTAGGGTCTAGTGACCCAATAAAAGTCGGGATGCTACAAACCGAGTGTTCAAAGACTCTTTAGATCATTTCATTGTAGTTTTCATCGACGATGTGTTGGTGTATTCAAGAAGTGCTGAGGAGCAAGCTACGCATTTGCGCTTAGTATTGTCTACTCTAAGTGAGCACAAGTTGTATGCGAAGCTGAGTAAGTGTGAGTTCTGGCTTCCTCAGGTGTCCTTTCTGGGTCATGTAGTGAACACAGATGGAATTTCTGTAGACCCAGCAAAGATTTCTGCCGTTTTTGATTGGAAGACGCCTACAATGCCTAAGGAGATAAGGAGTTTCCTAGGGTTGGCAGGTTACTATAGAAGGTTTGTTCAAGAATTTTCGGTGCTGTCAGCACCTCTGACTAAGCTTACCCCGAAGAATGCAGCCTTTGTTTGGAGTTATTCCTGTGAAGAAGCCTTCCAGGAATTAAAGAGGCGTTCGTGCAGTGCTCCTGTTTTGGCCTTACCGATCGAGGGAGTAGAGTATGCCATTTATGAAGACGCATCTCATATTGGACTGGGTTGTGTTTTGATGCAAGAAGGAAAGGTGATCGCATATGGATCGAGGCAAATGAAAGTTCATGAAAGGAATTACCCTATGCATGACTTAGAATTTGCGGCAGTGATTTATGCTTTAAGCCTTTGGAGAATTCTTCTTTATGGAGTGTCATGCAAGATTTTTACGGATCACATGAGTCTGAAGTATGTCTTTACCCAGAAAGATCTGAATTTGCGCCAGCGTAGATGGTTGGAGTATGTTGCGGATTATGAAGTTGACATCCTCTATCACCCGGGTAAGGCTAATGTGGTGGTTGATGCCCTGAGTAGAAAGACCATGCATGTTTTCAACCTTTCTGTTCAGTCCTTAGTGGAGGAGTTTATGCTGATGGATATCTCAGTCAGTAGTAGCACCACACCTTCGAGTTTAGAAGGTGAAGAGCCTTCTTGGATTACCCTTACAAGACCACATCAGAAGGAAGATCCTGATTTACAGCATCTCCGGAATCGGACTGAGAGAGGGGAATTACCAGACTTTTCAATTAATGATAAAGATACTTTGAAGTATCAAGGTAGGTATTATATTCTCGTGTTTAACGATATTCAAACAAAGATCTGTAGTGAAGCGCATGACTCTAGTGTTTCCTATCATCCTGGTTCCACAAAAATGTATAAAGACCTAAAGCAGATTGTTTGGTGGTCAGGTATGAAGAATGATATAGCTAAATATGTTTCTGAATGTTTTACTTGCCAGCGTGTTAAGGCAGATCATAAGAGGCCTGGAGGTAAATTGAACCATTTGGATATTCCAAGCTGGAAGTGTGAGAGTATTTCAATGGACTTCATTACCGGTTTACCGAGATCCCCCGGAGGACATGATTCAGTATGGGTCATAGTTGACAGATTGACAAAGTGTGCTCACTTTGTGCCTTTTAAGACCGACTATTCTATGGAGAAAATAACAGAGCTTTATTTGGATGAGGTCATCAGGTTGCATGGTGTGCCCATGAGTATTTTGTCAGATCAGGATTCCAGGTATATGTCTCATTTCTGGCGGAGTTTGCAGGGAGCCTTGGGCACTGACCTTAGAGACTCTACCGCTTACCACCCTCAGACCAATGGTCAGACGGAAAGAGTGAATCAAATTTTAGAAGATATGATCAGATGTTATATTTTAGATCATGGTGGAGCTTGGGATAAGCATGTTGGACTGATGGAATTTGCTTATAATAACAGTTATCAGGAGAGCTTGCAAATGGCCCCCTTTGAGGCTCTGTATGGGAGGCTTTGTCAAACTCCCTTGTTTTGGGCCGAGGTTGGTGAGAGTCCGTTGTTAGGTCCAGAAGATTTGGAAGAGATGAATGTTGTTGTGACTCATATCTGCGAGAAGCTTCACGTTACTCAGGAGCGATATGAGAAGTTTGCTAATCAGAGAAGGGTTGATCTGGAGTTAACAGTTGGGGACATGGTGTTCTTGAAAGTTTCTCCGATTCCAGGTGTTAAGAGATTTGGAAGGAACCACAAGTTGGATCCCCGGTATGTGGGACCTTTCTAGGTTGTTGAGCGCATCGGAGTGTCAGCTTATAGGATGGATTTGTCTGCTTCTTTTCCAGATGTTCATGATGTGTTTCATGTGAGCCAGTTGAGGAAGTGTGTGCTTAGTGACTGGCTTGTTCTCTATTTGGTGCCCCAGTTGCAGCCTAATCTTTCCTAAGTTGAAGAGCCTGTCCGAATTTTGGAGACTCAGGTGTGAGTGTTGCGGAAGAAGACGATCTCGATGGTTAAAGTTCTTTGGAGAAATCAGGACGTCGAGAGTGCAACTTGGGAGTTGGAGTCTGCCATGAGAGAGACTCATCCTGGTCTCTTCTCCTAGATTTCTGGTAAATCTTTCGTCTGGTAATCTTTGGTTTTTCGGTATCTTTTGTGATCGTTCGATTTCAAATTTCGGGACGAAACTTCCTTTTTGGGGGAATGACTGTAACGCCCCTGGTTTTTCGTTGATTATTTGCGTGCCCGTTGTGACGTAATTTTGGTGTAAGGGCATTGTGTCGACTCGTCGGGGTTATTTTTGAGCCATAACTTAAATAATGGATTTAATTTAGGTCGCGCGAGCGAGATTTCGCGACATTTCCAGTTAAGGGGAAAACTCTGGGGATTTTTGAGTAATTATTGAGATTTCAGCTTTGGGAATTTTGATCTCGAGTTTGACTCGTTAGAATTGAATTCTGACTTCACTGTTGGATTCATAGCGGCGATTTTCAATTTAGGTGCGAATTTCATGAAAATCCGAGGTGATTTAGTCGCCCTCGTAGTTTAAATAGAATGAGAGATTATTTAATTGATTTAAACAAGGAATTAGGTTTTTAATATAAATACCTAAATTTCCAAACCCTATTGTTCTTCTTCTCCAAATAGCCGAACCAGAATTCTTGTGAGAACGAGAGATGCATGTCGGGAAATTCTTCCGGCCGGCGAATCGAGATCTATAGTAGACGAAATCGTAAACAGAGTGTAGAATCAGAAAGCTCTTGGCGAGATCTTCGTTCTAGTGGTAAGATTTTCCTGTTTCTTAAGATTTTTGGAGTCAAGGTAGTGACCTAACTCCTCTTTTTGGCCCGTAAGGTTTCAGGTTTTTGTGCTCGGGTGAGTTCTTGTCCGATCCATAGCTTTTGGAGCGGAGAAATTCGAGTTTGGAAGGTTTAAGGCAAGTGACATTCTTTTTCTTCTCTCTTTTTGTTGGAATGTTACTCCTTGTGTTGATTTATTGTCATGTGCGGTTTAGCACGTGATTCAGATGATTTTTGCTTTGCTAGGCAAAGCCTATAACTTCCTTATTGTACTCCCCTGATTCGTCTAACTTCCTTTTATATACTTAACTGTTAAATTACTGTCAAGAAAATCCTCTGTTTTACTCGAAAATTTCAGTTTTTTACTTCTTCTTGAGAAATCCAGAGTTCTTCTCGAGAAATCCAGAGTTCTTCTTGAGGAATCCAAAGTTCTTCTCGAGAAATCCTTACTGCTTCTCGAGAAATCCTTACTGCTTCTCGAGAAATCCTTAAGGCTTCTCAGGAAATCTTTACTGCTTCTCGAGAAATCCTTACTGCTTCTCAAGAAATCCTTACTGTTTCTTGAGAAATCTTTCTACTTCTCGAGAAATACAGACTTCTTATTAGGAAATACAAACTTCTTCTCGGGATATACAAACTTCTTCTCGAGAAATCCAGACTTTTACTCAAGAAATCCCTTGAACCTTCTAATCAAAGTCTTGGGCCGTTTTCTCCTCGTGTGACCCTGTTCTTAGGGTTTTTCTAGCGTTGTTCCTCGTGCTAAGTCTCGTGTGATAACTAAAATTATTTAATGCGAACTATTGCCTATAGCCTTGCACGGTGGCCATTACTAGGGACATGAACAACAGGCTTGGCATGTGGTCTTGTGGGCCATGTTTGGGGGGTAGTGGGGAATTTTGTAGCCTTGCACGATGGCCATTCTAAGGGGCATGAACAACAGGCTTGGCCTATGGTCCTGTGGGCCGTGATTGGGTGGAAGTGGATAAAGGACCACCACCTAGTATTGGTTTTTGGGTAGGCAGAGGATAAATGACCGCCACCCGTTTAATTTGAGCTAATCAGTCTCTTAAATGGAATTAACAATATTAATGAATTTGCTTGTATTTCTAAAGGTAATTGTGCACTCGGTGCGTTGTTTAGCTCTATGTTTTGGGGCTCCTTTTCTATAAGTTTGGCTTGGGTTGGTACCCCTTTTGCCTTACTTTTACCTTGTTTCACAGGCATCTATGTTTTTTTGCCACTTGTGCTTTCCTTGCTGAGGCGTTCTTTGTGTTTATTGAATGCCTCAGGTTCAGAGCCGTAGTGATCAGTGGTGTAGCTCGGAGACCATGGGAGTTGTAGCTGCTATCTTACCCCGTTGCTGCGAGGTAGTGGTAGTTAGATTTCTTCTTGTGTTCATACATGCTAGTTTGAAGCAAATGGGTTGGTGTCAGGTTGTTGACGACCATTGTGCCTCTTTTTGTTACATTGTAGTTTACTTGTTAGTTGTTGCCACTATTTTTCGATCTTGTTTGCCTTGCTCTCTGGGAACGCTTTATGCCTATGTGCATTATAGTTATAAAATGATTTTTCTTTCATCCTCATTGCATCTTTCATAGGTCAAACCTTTATATTCAAAGTCACGTAAATGTATCTGAACCTAATCTAAATCTAGATAAATGTATATCATTTCCTTTATGTCCAGACATTGCGTGCATATAGGACCTTAATTGAACTAAACCAAGTATTTTTCCGCTGCAAAAACATATGTACTTTCTTCTGTGGACTAGTTGATCCACGAACAGAGAGACACAGTTCTTACCCCAAACTTAATAAGTGATTTCAAGTAATGAATCATCATGAAAACCTGTTTTGTAATAAATAAGAGATGGGCTCCTTCCTGAGCGTCTACAGTTGTCTCCTGCATGACGTGGCATCATGACACATATTTTATCTTACCCTGATATTCCTAATTGCTGAGAAAATGCGGGTTGTGACACATTTTCCCCTTACTGTTTTTCCCTCTTTTCCTCTTTGAGCTCTCGCAACCTCAATGGTGTTCATGAGGCCGACCTGAGGCCGCAGTGCAAGAGAAGGGAACTTCTAAGTATGCTAGATATGCCCCCTGCCTCTCGTCGAAAAGGGATCCGACCTCACCTTATCGGTCGAAGAAAGCCAAGGCGGTTTGGCGGGACCCGATGGCGACTGAGTCCGCATCAAATACTCCGCCCCCTTCTCACAATCCTCCTGACGACCCAACCAAGGTAGTCTGATCTTTCTCGTCTTGTTGCTAATTCTGAAGACGTAATACCCTAATGATTCTGACCACTCGCAGGAGATGTTGGAGACGGGGGACGGCCCTGAGGACAACCCGTCGAGTACCGACGCGCTCTCGCCTGCCGCTAAGGACATCCCGCTAGCTCAGGAGTACGGCTTTCCAGCTACTCTTGGCGGAACCCTGCTTGAACCTGGTAAGCTGTTTATTGCCTTTTCGCATGCCTCTTCATCTTTTGCCATATATTTCATACCCAACCTCCCGCAGCCCCACCTTCAGAACTACAGGGCTATCCTTAATCAAGCAAAATTGTCCATCTCACGAGACCATGATTCTCCTTGTGTCGGAGCCGGAGCACTTGGCAGGAAGAGACCCCAGCTACACTTCTCCTACCGCCAATCTATCCGCCTCCTCAACTGCCAACAAGGTACCCTCTCTCCCTAGAAGGGAGAAATCGTTCATCCCTCCGGCAGGCCATTCAAAGGGCAACCTAGCCTATCTCGCCAGCACCAAGGCAAAGAGCATGTACCAGGTCAGTCACTTTGCTTGCTTTGAACCTATCGCTCGAGCTACTAAATAAGACCAGCCATCTTGTGCTCCCGCAGGCTACGGAGAGGTATCACCGATGGAACTTCACTTTGAGGAGGGGGAGGAAGTGGTCTCGCCACCCCCTCTCCGAATGATCTTTCAGACTTCCTAGGCGACCCTGCATACGCTACGACGATGAAGGAGCGATTGACCGAAGTTCTCAGAAGCTCATCTGGATGCAGCGAGACATCTACAGCTAGACGGGCGGACACCGGATCACCATTGAGCGCAGGTTGGGCGCTCTCAAGAGGGACTACCCCCACGTCGTCGGGGAGATGGAGTGGCAGGGAGCCTGGTGCAAGAAGACTTCCCCCGGGAGGAATATCGCCCGAGCAAGGGACCAAATGCCCTTGTTTAATCAAGACATTACCATTGTAAGCACATATTACTACCCATGAGTGCCACCGAGGACGAGGAGGCAAGGTCGGGGTCATTGGGAATGGATCCAATACTGAGCCTACCGGTACTCGCCCACCGTATCTTCCTTACCCTAATTTTATTCTATAATGAATGCCGATCTCGGCCTTGTCTTGTAAACAATCCCGTTGTCTTAGATGTTAACCATATTTCTGTTCCGCATGATTTCTTTTATGTTTTGCCGAATGCTGATGTCTCCCATGACGTTTTGGTTTCTCCTTCTGCTTTATCCTGCTCCTCCCACCCTCCGGCGAGGGACTTTGCGTGAGGCATTCTCCACATACAAGCGCGTTGGGGCGAAGGTGGGGCCGGCTAGAGATCCGAGGCGTCGGGACGGCGTGGTCACTACTCGCACCCCCGCTCCCAGGAAACTTCTCGATTTCCTCATTTTTCTATAAATAGCCAAGCCTTACCCACCGCATTTATTACTGTTTCATCCCTGCCTTCTTCCTCTCCTTCTTGCACTCACACTTTCACTCGCGCCTCTCTCTAGGCTTTCGCGTGACTCTACCGCCAACCTTCCCTTTCCACGATGGTGATCGAAACCGATGGCAGGGCTAAGTGTGCCCAAGCATTCTCTAATCACGATTTCGCTTCCTACAATTTGTCGGAGGATGGGTTCACGATGGCGATCGTGTACTTTGTCCCACCTGGGTTCATCGTGCGTCGGCCCAGAAATCATGGCCGCATCAATCAGTTCTCGTCTGACATGCTTGCCATCCCCCTAGAGCACTTCGAAGTGGGATTTCGCCTCGCTATCTGGCTGGAGCTGTGTCAGACCTTCTGCTACTTCGGGGTTGTTACCGCGCAGCTCAACCCCAACTTTATAGCCATGCTGGTAGCATTCTCCTGCTACATGTGCGAGGAGAGGATTTAATTTAGCCTCCCCATCTTCCGCAAGCTATTCAATTTCCGGGCGAAAAGCGGGGTCGCCTTCTTCTCTGGCCAGTATCCGCTTAAGGTTGCTGGTCTCGCCAACAAGAACCATGACTAGGTTCAGTACTTCATCTTCATCACCGGTAACTTCGGCAACACTCTTCTCGCTCCTGTACAGGAGGACGAATCGACCTACAGGACCCCGTCGCTGGGAGGTCATGAGGCCAAGCTCCACCAATACATCATGGAGCATGGCATGGCCATCGTCCACCTACGGAAGAATGTCGACTCGCTCCCCCCCCAGTTCTACCGAGAGATGGTAAGGCAGACTGCTTCAGCCCTAGCTCTCGCTTGTCTTTCTGTCTACCTTTCTTACTTTGTCAAATTTAATGCAGGAGCGGAGTCTGTCGAAGTCATCTTACAAGTCGACGCAACTTTGATTTTTAGTCGACGCAGAAGATGTTCAAGTCCAAGTCTTCAACTCGACGGTTGAGTCGATAAGAACTCGATGCAACGTCGACATCTGAGTTCAGTCAGAGCTAAGAAATAATTTGAAGCTACTTCTATAAGAACTCAGAGGTGCATCGATATGAAGGATAATGAATTCGATGCAGCGTCGAATACAGACAGAAATAGTATGTTTTCTCTGTCCTTTCTGATGCTTTTCCAGAAGATCTACAAGTCTGAAATCTGTTCTCTAACAACTCGTTTATTGCCAAGAATGGAATGGAGTATTCCAGAGAAAAAGCAAAGACATTCTTGGATTATGCTTACCTCAAGCTCTTGCGCGACCTCAAGCTGAAGAGTTCACAACTCATCAAAATTTCTTTAGAGAAGCAGCTCAACGACCTCCCGCTCAGGCTCTAAATTTCCAAGAGGATTATGCTTACCCTCCAGCTCCTGCTTTGGCCTTTCCTGCTTCTTTTGACATTGTTGAAGCAGAGGAGCCTTCTCCTTTCACTGATAGGGATTGTTGGGAGTCAATTCCCAGTGGCTTTAGAGAGCCCTGTTTACCCACTTTATAGGGGAAAGTGACCCAGTTTCCCACCTTCAAGCTTTCGAGTTCGTTGTTGCCTTAAGGACTCTCTCTGATGTCGTGAAGTGCAAATTGTTGATCACTTCTTTCGACGAGCAAGCTCGGGAGTTTTTTTACAAGCTACCTTCCCAAACCATCCCGAGCTTTGTCGTTCTTAGGCATGAGCTTCTTCTGAGGTTCGCAACCTCTAAGAAGAGGAAGAGTGGCCCTCTTCAAAATCAAGCAGGAGGAAGGTGAGACTTTGGCTCGCTTTATTGATCGGTTCCAAAAGGAAATTCTTGGAATAAGGGATGTAGATCCCTCTCTCTACATGGTAGCTCTGATCAACGGTTTGCAAGATGGACCTCTCAAGTTTCAGGTCACAACTAGAGAGCCCAACTCATATCAAGAGCTGATTAGTATTGCAAACCGTCACATAGAAGGGGAGATCAATAACCCCGGCTATGTCTCCAACCTGACAAGTAAAGCCGCCCAAAAAGCTTCGGCAAGTTTCTATCCAGCCTGCCATCCTCCAAACCACCTCGGCAAGAGTTTCAGCCCTCTTATCAAAAGGGGAAGAACTCTCGCCAATATTTCTCTCAGCAAGGGAATCAACAGTTCCAGCCTGAAGGGTCTTCTCTGCCAACCCCAGCTGCCTCAGTTTAGCAATCCACCCCAGTTTACCATATTCAGTACTCTCAGCCATCCCTACCAACTCCTCAACCACTCTTCAATGATTCCCAAGAATCCTTCACAAACCTCAGTATCTCCATGAGTGAAGTGATTCAGGTTCTTCAGAAGCAGCCTTTCTACAAAAGGCTTGCCCCGATGAGCTTCGATCCAAGAACCAGGAATCTGGCTCTTTACTGTGAACACCACAGGGAAAGAGGTCATATGACTGAAAATTGCAGAACTCCCTGCTTGCTGGTGGAGAAGATCTTAAAAGAAGTCAAATTCAAAGATTTATTCCAGAAGGAAGATCCCTCCAAAGCCTCGACCTCCAAAAGCAAGGAGGTAGCAGTTCTCTAGGAGTGTGAAGATGTGGATGATGTTGGTCTTCTAGGCAGCATCTGATACCTAGGTGAATGCATAGATGCGAATGACGAAGGAATGTTAGGTAATCTTTTTTGCATTCACGGAGGTGCAGGACTTGAATCTTCCCGGAAAGCTAGCCTCACAAGAGTCTATCAATCCGAGGTTGCAGCAACTTCCTCCTCAGCTCCAATATGGGGAACAGTCACCTTCGGGCAGGAAGATATGTCCCCAACTACCAATCCTTTTAATGACGCAGTCGTTATCAAAGTGGTGATAGAAAATTATACTGTTGATAAAATCTTGATAGATACAGGAAGCTCGGTTAACGTCCTGTTCAAACCTGCCTTCGAGGCATTGAAAACTGGGAAAGTCCTCTCAACTGAAGGGCCGCATTATGGTTTCTCAGGGGAGAAGAAAGAGGTAAAAGGGGTCGTCACCCTTTCTGTAACATTAGTCGGAATAGTTAAGTTTGTAAAATTTATTGTCGCTGAAGCTCCTAGCAGCTACAACGCAATCTTTGGAAGGCCGGTCTTGAATGAATATCGAGCGGTAATATCGACATACCATCAAGCCGTGAAGTTTGCCTTGAATGGTAAACAATATCGGATTAGAAGCGATCCAAAAAAGGCCCAAGAGTGCTACGTCAGGACAGTTAATATGATCAATTCATCTCCTCTTCTGGATCTTCCGCAAGGTGATTATTCTAGGTCTTGTCCTCTTCCTCAGGATATAACAACTCAGTATAGGCAGCAAGATGGATTATCTAATTTTCTGGAGGCTTGTCCTATCCAATCTTATGATCCAAGGACACGTGAATTCAAAAGTTTCACAGAAAGGTATACCTGAACTTGCTAGGCCCCTGAAAGAGACTCTTGGAAGAAGTTTTTCGTGATTTCTTCTCGGCAGGGAATAAATGAAATAAAATGTCATTCATTTTTTTCGTCTTATACCTCCCATTCTATTTGGAGTTCTCTGCATCTTTTTCTTTTTAGCTTCACTTGTAATAGCTAAAAGAGAATTCTAAGTACTTCTATAGAACATTCGAGTCGGAGAATTTATTATTGGCAATTTAGTCTTCAAAAAGACGGATGCAGCAACGGGATTTGACAGTTGAAAAACATGAATCATAACTGGACAGGATCGTTTATTATGAAAAGTATTAAGGATGACATCATCTCCAAGCTTATGAAGAAAAATGGCAATCTCGCACTTGGAATGGAGATAACTTCAAGCTTTTCTTTTCTTAAAAGCTTGTCTTTTTTCCTGTCTTTCTTTCCTTTTTGAAAAAGCATTGTGATAATGTGGATGTAAATTCTTGCCTCATACATATTAGAAAGAAAGTCTTGAGCAATATTGTTTAACTTTTTGAAGGCTAAGATCCTACCAAAAGAGGTATCGACGGATCCTACTTCATTCCCCCTCGACTTGAAGCTCGAGGTGTAAATCTGCAAGGACCACAAGTAGCAGGGAGATTTCGCATCTGTGCAACAGTAGCTTACCAAGCTCGTGTGGAGGAGCATTAGGATGTCGGGTCCTGTTGATATCTGACACACCTCTGCATCAAGGGAAGTCTAGGTGAATGTTCAGCTCTGTCATGCATTATAGGACATCGTTATAGTCTTGATGATCTTTCTGGGGAAAGCAATACCGATGTAACCTCCATGGTATGACCGCACCTGCCCTATAGATCATCTTATTTTGTGACACACGAATGCTCATTAGTGTAAGGATAGACAAGAGGATGTTGGTTGTATGATTTTGAATGATCTTTTAAGGAAAGCAATGTCGGTATAGCCTCTACGGCATAACCACACCTGCCTTTTTGATCATTTTTGAGATATTATTCTCCATATCTCTCTTAAAGTGCTGGAATTATAACGGTCACTTGAGGAAAGTAATGCTGGCATAGCTGCACCTACCCTTTAGATCATCACAATTATATCTATCAAGCTCTTATTATGAAATGGCGGTCTGAGGTTTTCGAAGACAGCTAGATTTTCTATATTGGATTGTCGAGCATCGGGCGGTCTGAGGTTTTTGAAGACTGTCATTTTTTTCTTTATCAGATTATTGTATGGGGCAGTATGAAGTAACTGAGACCGCCATCTAAAAGTTCAAGATCTTAACTTTCACATGGTCGAGTTTTACAGCATGTTTGCAGTTCCAAGCCAAGGAAGGGACGGTCTGAATCATTGGAAGATTGCCGTTCTCGCTCTCGTTAAAGGCTATTCAGGAATCGCATGGATTACGACTCTTTATCTCTAAAAAGATCTTGAAGATTCAAGATCTCCAGTTTTTAAAAGCAGCCTCGTGAATATGTCATAGTGAGAGATCGCCAATCATAAGCAATCTTATTTATCCTCAGCAATCTCATTATCTTACTCTAATTCGACTATAATTTATCTTCGTATCGGCTGATCTGGAAAAATAGAGATCGGACTCAACTTATCTTACATGAGAGACCGTCGGTTATCATGAAAGGTTCCTTTCTGAATATCTAAGGGATAGCTTGAAGAATTAAAGATCGCGGATTATCCCTTAAAGACTATTTTTCAAAGAATGGTCTCAATCGTAGAGAATCATATTTTTGTGTTCTTGTTCAAAGTTATCAGGGATTGATATCTATGAATTGACATTCTTATCAGATTTTTAAAAGTCGTAAACCACGAATATGATAAGCGGTCTCATATAGGTATATTGTATCCAGAGACCGCTAGTATTAACAAATCCCGCCCATATTTAGCTCTCGCAATTTAACGGCCTAATTGGAACAGATACTTCGCCGTTTGGTAATACGATCTGAAAAATATGAGATCGCCGCTATTGAATCACAATATGAAATATGCAAGATAATTATCCTGAGCTAGATAACGTCTGGTAGCATTGAGATCGAATGCCAGATCTATATTTCTACAACAAGATCGCAAATTATACAACCGACAAGTACAAAAAGACATTCATTCACAGAGGAGACAGGTATACCAAACTTCTATTCTTCTATTTTTAATATTCATTATATCAGATCGCGCGGTCATAAAATCCTCAGACGCAAAAGGTAAAAATTACAAGTGCATCTATTGGCTTTTCGATCTGTTGGGAGACCGCCCGTCCTGAAGAAGAGCTGGTCTCATCTGAGGATTCTTCTGAATCTCGGGCAGGAACATTAGATCCCGAGCTTGAGTCCGCAGCAGAGCTTGTATCATTACCAGCAACATACTGGCTTCCACTCATTTCATCAGTATTTCCTTCAATATCAACATCTGCTTCTTTTTCTTCACCTTCAACGGCGGTTTCATCAGTCGTGATCGACTGTTCGTCTACTACTCTCGCAGCATCGGGGAAAAGATCATCTAATTTGATATCTTTAAACTCTTTAGTAAGACCGCCGCGGTCGCGAAGTTCTGAAATCACTTGCTCTGCGGTCTCTTTTATATAATGCAGTAAAGCGCTCTGGAATTCAGGAATATCTGGATCGTATGCTGCTTCTTTTGATTGCTGCAACGGAAAATTATTAGATCGCGTGGACATGAAAAAATAAGCTAGATATCTCAAGTAAAAGTTCTTACTTTTCACTCCTCATGCAAAATTTCGATATCTTTCAGGGCTCTTCGCAGATACCGCCCCATATGATTATTTAAGACCATGCTCCTAGCGGTAGCTTGAGCGCAGGCGTCAGGAAGCAGCTCGGTCTCAAAGTTATAGGCCTCTTCAAGATTTTTCTTTCCATATAAAGCCAAGGTGACCGGGAAGGCGTGGCGAGATAGTTTTCCGCTCCAAAGTGGGAGATTGGTGGATACCTTCACGATTTTCCCTTTTGCGCTCCACCTAAGAAGGGATTTTCCCTTGATATCTTTTTGCTCCTTCATAAAACCGGCCAAGGGGAACTGATCGCTGGCGGTCTCAGATGCGTCGCCAACCCCAGCGGTCTCGCGCTCTTCTTCACATCTCTTTATTTTTTCTCTCTGAGTGAGCACCTCATGAGTCGGTGACACTGAGTCGGAAATAGGGATCATGAAGGTCGCTGGAAAAGAAAAAAAGTTAGAAAAATTGAGAATTTATAAAAAGGACATATGAGACTGCAGAAGAGACACTCACTTTCTGCCAGAGAAATCTCAGAGATCTCGGGCCAGATCGCTAGATAATAGATAAGATCTAGTCACTTGCCCGCCAAAAAAGCCAGAATGTCTATCTCCTCTTTCAAGATCGTCTTACTCTTCTTAAAGACGCCTTCATCTCTGGGAGATGGTCGACTGTTCAGACCGCCGAGGTCGCCTTTGAAGACAAGGAACCTTTTCGTCCAGAAAGGAACCTTATTAGGAAGATTCAAGACTTTTACTCCTTCGCACGAAAAATACATTAACCTTTTAAATTCTTCTTTCTTCTGTACCTCTTTTAATATCTTAGCAGTAAAGGTCGCGCGGAAAAGCGTCATAGTGAACTTAATTATTTCTAACCGCAAGTAATTAATAAAGACGTTGATGAGACCGATTGAGTTCGGAGGCAGCTGGGTGAGCACAAACCCATAGTACTCCATTACTTCAAGAATTTCCCAGGGAAGGGGAAGTTTCAGCCCATAATCAAAGTGATCAATGGGGATCACAAATTTGTTTTCCTCTCCAAAATTTAACCCCTCCTCCCTCTTAGGCGATCCCACCACGATATGGTTTTGATCCATATGCTTTGCTAAGAAAGACAAGTATTCATCCTTGGACAGACGGCTGGGTTTGTGAACAGTCCCCAAGAAGACTTCAGCAGATGAGGCAGCAGAGCTTGTATCAGCAACATACTGGCTTCCACTCATTTCATCAGTATTTCCTTCAATATCAACATCTGCTTCTTTTTCTTCACCTTCAACGGCGGTTTCATCAGTCGTGATCGACTGTTCGTCTACTACTCTCGCAGCATCGGGGAAAAGATCATCTAATTTGATATCTTTAAACTCTTTAGTAAGACCGCCACGGTCGCGAAGTTCTGAAATCACTTGCTCTGCGGTCTCTTTTATATAATGCAGTAAAGCGCTCTGGAATTCAGGAATATCTGGATCGTATGCTGCTTCTTTTGATTGCTGCAACGGAAAATTATTAGATCGCGCGGTCATGAAAAAAGAAGCTAGATATCTCAAGTAAAAGTTCTTACTTTTCACTCCTCATGCAAAATTTCGATATCTTTCAGGGCTCTTCGCAGATACCGCCCCATATGATTATTTAAGACCATGCTCCTAGCGGTAGCTTGAGCGCAGGCGTCAGGAAGCAGCTCGGTGTCAAAGTTATAGGCCTCTTCAAGATTTTTCTTTCCATATAAAGCCAAGGTCACCGGGAAGGCGTGGCGATATAATTTTCCGCTCCAAAGTGGGAGATCGGTGGATACCTTCACGGCTTTCCCTTTTGCGCTCCACCTAAGAAGGGATTTTCCCTTGATATCTTTTTGCTTCTTCATAAAACCGGCCAAGGGGAACTGATCGCTGGCGGTCTCAGATGCGTCGCCAACCCCAGCGGTCTCGCGCTCTTCTTCACATCTCTTTATTTTTTCTCTCTGAGTGAGCACCTCATCAGTCGGTGACACTGGGTCGGCAATAGGGATCATGAAGGTCGCTGGAAAAGAAAAAAAAGTTAGAAAAATTGAGAATTTATAAAAAGGACATATGAGACTGCAGAAGAGACACTCACTTTCTGCCAGAGAAATCTCAGCGATCTCGGGCCAGATCGCTAGATAATGGATAAGATCTAGTCACTTGCCCGCCAAAAAAGCCAGAATGTCTAGCTCCTCTTTCAAGATCGTCTTACTCTTCTTAAAGACGCCTTCATCTCTGGGAGATGGTCGACTGTTCAGACCACCGAGGTCGCCTTTGAAGACAAGGAACCTTTCCGTCCAGAAAGGAACCTTATTAGGAAGATTTAAGACATTTACTCCTTCGCACGAAAAATACATTAACCCTTTAAATTCTTCTTTCTTATGTACCTCTTTTAATATCTTAGCAGTAAAGGTCGCGCGGAAAAGCGTCATAGTGAACTTAATTATTTCTGACCGCAAGTAATTAATAAAGACGTTGATGAGACCGATTGAGTTCGGAGGCAGCTGGGTGAGCACAAACCCATAGTACTCCATTACTTCAAGAATTTCCCAGGGAAGGGGAAGTTTCAGCCCATAATCAAAGTGATCAATGGGGATCACAAATTTGTTTTCCTCTCCAAAATTTAACCCCTCCTCCCTCTTAGGCGATCCCACCACGATATGGTTTTGAACCATATGCTTTGCTAAGAAAGACAAGTATTCATCCTTGGACAGACGGCTGGGTTTGTGAACAGTCCCCAAGAAGACTTCAGCAGATGAAGCTCGCACGGACACCATTATTGCAGTTCTCTGAGATCGGTGCTTAGGGTGCATTCGAAGAGTATGAAAAGAAGAATTCCAAGACCAGTTATTTATATAAATCCGAAGATATTTTCGTAATGATGACTTCTCTGGAGACCGCCCAGTAAAATTGTTCCGATCGATAGAATACCTACATAAGGTCAGAAATGTCGTGATATTTTCGGTCTCATTAATAAGAGACCGCAGAACCCCAGAAGCATTACAAGCATAGAAACAGAAGCAAAATAAGCAGACTGCAATAATAAGATATCTACATTATATCACAAAGATCGCACAAATAAAAATTATTGTCAATATTCTTATTACAACACATTCAACTTGTCCAGATTTTCATAAATTTAAGACCGCGTGAAGAAATAACCTATCTTCTATTCGGACGCTTCCTTCCTACAAAAGCTGCAACGTCCTGCATTTCATCACAGTGGTCAGAACAGACGCCAGGCTATGATTAGCAGATATTGCAGCTCGATGAATTTTAGACATTTCTCTGTCCACCTGCTCCATAGGGATGACCATTATTTCTGAAGCAGTTCTCTCCTCCGCATGATCGCCAGAAGTCCCCGGCCTCATTGACATTTTAGCAGGACCACCTCTCAAGATGGCAACCTCAGCGGACAGTGCTACAGCTTTGCCTTTGTAGTATTCATTATCCTTCTCTACTTTCCGAAGTGCCTGAACAAGCTCAACATTCTTCTGACCGCACTCCTCGCAGACTCGATTCTCAGTAGCCCGCAGCCTTTCTTCAAAATCGACGGTCTGGGCCCGAAGCTGATCGTCCTGAACACGGAGTTGATCATTTAGTGATCGCTCCCGAATCAGCATGGAGCGAACATCCTCAAACATTGGTTTGAGAATGTCAGCAAGCTGAGCTGGAACCATCATCTCTTGCGGAAGGAGCTCTCCTTCCTCCGGAACCTCCGCAACCTCATCACCTGTGATCAAAAAAGTTCTAACAGTTAACTACAAACAATTCAAAATAGAAGGGTTCGCATAAAGAGAATACTTGTAAAGAAATCGAGACCGCAGCCATGCAAGTTACTTTCGATATCTTTTACGACCGCAGGTTCTGCGGTCAACAAAAGGCAGTCTGATCCCCTTAAGCGCTCAAGGTCCATTCTTTCCAATTCCCTCTTTTGTGATTTCTCTCCTCCTTTTCTCCTCCTTTTTAACTCCGCATTGCTAGCAAGAATATCATGTCTCAATAATGACGATCTCACGCCTTCTCTTTGGAGATCTAGGTCAAACAGCAGGCGGGGGAAGAAATTCCAACGATTTTGTAACCATCGTTGCCTTACCAGTTCACAAGGCAGAGACCGCCGATGCGCGATCTGCCGCCTCTTTGCTTACTTTTTCAACTTGAACATCAGAGGGGTTCACCAGACCGCCAGAAAGAGCAGTGATCTTCTTCTCCTCTTCTTTCTTCTTCTCCACTTCTTTCTTCTTCTCTGCTTCTATCTTCTCTTCTTCTTTCTTATTCTCTGCTGCGAGCAGAGCAGCTTCTTTCTTCTTCTCTGCCGCGAGCAAAGCAGCTTTTTTCTTCTCTTCTACTTTCTTCTTTTCTGTCGCGAGCAGGGCAACTTTTTTCTTCTCTTCTTCTTTCTTCCTCTCTGCAGCGAGTAGAGCAACGATCCTCTTCTCCTCTTCTTTCTTCTTCTCCTCTTCTTTCTTCTTCTCCTCTTCTTTCTTCTCTTCTTCTTTCTTCTTCTCTGCCGCGGGCAGAGCAACCTTTTTCTTCTCTTCTTCTTTCTTCTTTGCAGCAAGCAAAACAGCCTTTTTCCTCTCTTCCTTCTCGGCTTCTGCCTTTAATCTGGCCATCTCTGCGGCGGTCTCCTTCTACTTTTCGGCGATCTCATTCTCTGCAGCAGCCACCTGAAGAAATTCAGATTAAAAAGGGTCTAGCACCTGCAAGATCGAATAAGATAGGTCGTTAGAAGAATCTTCATCAATAAAGGCGATCAACTCGGAGTCCGTTTCTCTTGAAAAAGCTGAGATCGCAGAAGGGAGATAGAGACCGACCCCGCTACTTGTCTTCCCAGAAGCATCCTCGATATGCTCAAGTCCACTATTTTTAGGAAGAGTAATCGCCTCAGGAGCGATCACACCTTTGCTTTCTTCATTCTTCTTTTTCTTGATGGGTTTAACAGAGGAACTTAAGCTTTTTCTCTTTTTCGCCTTCGCATCCTCTCCAGAATCAGCGATTTTCTGCTTAATTTTCTCAGCCTCAGCCTTCTTCTCATGCATACCAGATAGAATGGATTCGGTTGAAGCAGTCTCTCCAGACGGGATAGCAGTCTGATCAAGAACCTCAGAGATTTTCTGGCAATCGAAAGAAATAGAAAGGTCAGGAAAGTTCAGTACGGGAGGACCCAGAGAACTACTCGACAAATCAACAATGGTAGAGACCGGCAAGACCGTGTCCTCCGGCAAGTTAGGCTTTCTCTTTGGAGATTGAGCGGTCTCTTTTGATGAGCCCGCCTCAGCAGGAATCTGAGCCGCCTTTTCTGTCTTCTTCTTCTGGCCGGCGGTCTCCTTTTTCTTCGGAGAAGCCGTTCCAAATGATTTCTTGCCCAGCCGAGACAGCACAGACACCATTGCGAAGATCATTTTTGTGGGATTTTTGGTGATCGCTTGAAGTTCAAGCTCGCTACTCTTTTCAGAAAATTATGATTTCTGAAGTTCTAAAGTCGTATTTATAGAGCCCATCGCATTTATGGCGGTCGTGGTCTCATCGGTCAAAGAACTTTTCAGAAGTTTTAGAGCAACTTGAAAATGTGCGGGGATAATGTTTGCCCGGAATTCTCGCGACCTCTTTTCTAGTCAGAAAAGACCCTTCCCAGCGGTCTCAGATTTTTGGAGACCGCCAATTGCCCTCTCTCGATTTCCGTCCAAGTCCTAGTGGTCAGGCATAAGAGATCGCCGAGCTCGGGCGGTCTGCTTCATTTTCCTATTATGTCTACCCCGATTCTCTTGTACCCCGGGCAGCCCGTGATTTTTTGAATCTGCCCGTTTGGGCAGCCTCCGCGTCTATAAATGGAGGGGTAGGGGTACCTGAAAGGGGACTTTTGCTTTGAGCCTCCAGCTTACAACCTGTGTAAGCGGTCACGATTTTGTCACTTTTCTACCTCTCCCCCTGGCCAGTTTTGACCCCCCTCTATAATCCTTTTTTGAGATCAATCAAAGAAGTTTTCTTTAGAGTCCCCTTTTCTGGCATCCCTCGTTTTAATTAACCTACACTCCACAGTTCCTTTTTTCTCTTCTTTTGAGCGTGAGTCTTGGAGGTACATTTTTTGTACCAACAATAAGTAATGGTTCATCATATATAGATCCTGAAGAATACCAAAATATAGCATCTAGTGTGATAGCGGCTATAGGATTCATACAACAGAATTCTAGTCTTCTTCTTCTTTCTTACTTCTTTGTTCTTATTCAGTAACTGTAAAAGAGTCCTAAGAATCCCTCTCCAAAGGATTCAGTTGGTTCTAAGAGTCTCCTTGTCAAAAGACTCGGTGGTTCTAAGAGTCTCCTTATCAAAAGACTCAGTGAGTGGTTCTAAGAGTCTTCTTATCAAAAGTCTCAGTGCTGGTTCTGAGAGTCTCCTTATCAAAAGACTCAGGCACTAGATAATGCAATCCTACTAGGTGGTAGAAGAGTGGACTACCCATATTTAGAGGAACCACTATAAAATTTATGTGTCTTCTGTGTTATTTTTCTGTGTTGTCTCATTTATAGTTTTTCTGTTTTTTTGTGATTACTTTATTCTGTATTGGTATTGATGACTGCATAGTACTTAGTAGTTTTTATTGTGCGTGTTCATATTAGGGTAAAGTTTTTTAAAACTTTATTCACCCCCCACTCTAGAGAATACTCAGAGGTACAATGTGCACTTTCAATTTGGTATCAGAGCCAGGTTGATCATAAAAATGTTAACACATTGATCAATAGATCTCACTCATATTTATTTATTTAAAACTATTTAAAAAAAAGAATTCTAAGGACTATGCATCAACAAGACCATCAGTGTGTAACTTAAATAAGTTTACACTCTGGAAGGACAGAATAAAGCTCTATATGAACTCTATTGATGAAGACATTTTCAATGTCATTATTTCAGGTCCCCCGACACCAGTCAGAAAAGATGCCAGTGGGACAGTAACATAAGAAATTGTCCCTAGAGCAGAGTGGACTAAAGCTGAAATGAAGGTGAAGGCATGTGATATCAAAGCCATGAATATTCTGGCATCAACTATGTCTGATGACATATTCTAGAAGGTTGTTGACTACAACTCTGTTAATGAAATTTGGGAATCTCTTTCTAGATTAGTTGAGGGTAGCTCTGATGAAAGAAATGACAGAAAGTCCTTTGTCATATCCCAATATGATAACTTTTAGAAAAAGGCTGAGGAAAGTGTATCAGAGATGCATGAAAGATTCAACACCATCATAAATTAACTGGAAGGACTAGACAAGGAAATTTCTCTGACAGAAATTAATGACAAACTCCTCATTTTCTTCCCATGCACATGTGACTCAAGAATATGGTATATCAGAGAGTCCAGATGTCATAGAGAAATATCCACAGATGCTCTGCTAGGCAAGCTCTAGTCCTATGAGCTCCTACTAAAAATAAGGGATGAGTCAGAAGCAAAGGAGAAACTCTCAGCTCCTAAGGAGAGAACAATTGCTTTGAAGGATGCTGAAGGAGAGCCTCCCACCTCTGAGGAAGAGATGTTCAATCTGTTGCACAAAAGATTCAAGAGATGTGTCAAGACAGAAGACTCCAGAATAAAGTAGAGGAGTTCAAGCATACCAAGGTTTGATAAAACTCCTAAACATGAAATAACTTGCTTCTCTTGCAAAAAACCTAGGCACATTGCACCAGAATGTTCGGAAGAGAAAAGGGACAAGAGCAACAAGAAGAAGGAGCACAAGAAGAAATATTTCAGGAGGAAAGATAAGAAGAATGGTAAAGGTTTCATTGCTGAAACCTGGAGTGACTCAAATTCTGAGTCAAGTTCCTTCGCATCTGACAGTGATGAAGATAGTGCAGCTGAAGAAGCCTGTTTAATGGCTTTGGAAGATTCAACTGAAGAAAGTCGGGTAACTATATTTGATGACTTTGATTTCTCTTCAGAAGATTTTAAAAAATGTTTTAAATTTTTTTGCCAAGATTATATTAACAGCCAAAGAGAACTTAACACACTTAGAGAAGAACTAGAAGATCTTAGGAAGGACAATCTATATTCAGTCAACTATGACTTAAGAAACCAGTTGTATAGAAAAGAGAAAGAAATGGATACATTAGTTAATGAAAATTCTAATCTAAAAGAAGAGCTTACAAAGGCAAAAGCCTTTGAGGACTCACTCAATGGGAGGAGTCAAAAGCTAAAGGACATTACACAAAATCTCACCATGAAATTCAAACAACTTGGTCTAGGAGCAGATCCATTCATCAGCACACCAATCCCTAGTAAACCTGCCTGGGAAAATCCTATAGTGTTCATTAGATCTAACATAAATCAACCTAATAACAACTTAGAATCTTGTGACGAACTAAATGATAACCCTAATAAACTCACTGTATTCAATAGGGTAAATACCACTAATCAAGCAGGGATTCTAGGTAAACACCCCTTAGAAAAGCCAAATAAAAATTATTAAAATCTTAATAAAAAGAATTATGCGTCGACTAGAACTCGACGCAGCTTTAAAGATGCATCGAATGAAACTCGATGGAGTTCTGCATATGCTTCGACATCAACTCGAAGCAAGTATTCTGCAGAGAGGAGACTGTTCTACCCCAAACCAGCAATGGTATCTAGGCAGTGGATGCTCCATGCATATGACTGGAGTAAAAGAATTGTTGGAAAACTACAAGGCCAAGGAAGGCCCTAAGGTAATTTTTAGAAATTCACATTCTGGTCAGACCAAAGGATATGGTGTGCTCAGGATTGGAGAAATCTCCTTATCTAAGGTAGCTTATGTTGAAGGGATTCAACATAATCTAATTAGTATTAGTCAGCTATGTGATGGTGAATACAAAGTTGTATTCACTAAGTCCTTATGTCATATAGTTAGTCTTGTGACTAACCAAATTGCATTGGCTAGACTTAGAAAGGATAACGATTATGTAGTAGATTTTGAGTATGGAAAGTCAGAAGTGTGCTTATTTAATTCCCAATTAGAAAATAGTGAACTATGGCATAGGAGACTTAGTCACCTGAACTTTAAGACCATAGCTAAGTTGTCCAAGCTTAAACTAGTAAGAGGCTTACCAGTTGGTAAGATTAAGAAAGGCCATCCCTGTAGAGCCTGCCAACTATGAAAGTAGATAAAATCATCATTCAACCCAATTGGCAAGAATGATTCCCCAAGAACCCTATATATATTGCACATGGACCTATTTGGTCATTTCTCCACTCAGAGCTTAGCAAGAAAGTCCTATATTTTAGTCATTGTTGATGATTTTTCTAGATTTAGCTGGGTGTTCTTTCTAAAAGCTAAGTCAGACACCTTCAAGATCCTCTCAAGATTCATTAGACAGATTCAATCTGAATTCAACACTCAAGTTGCTGTGATTAGAAGTAATCATGGTACTGAGTTTGAAAATCAGTTAATGTGTAGATTCTGTGAGGATGAAGGGATAAGACAAAGCTTTTCAGCTCCTAAAACCCCCCAACAAAATGGGGTGGCTGAAAGGAAAAATAGAACTCTAATTGAATCAGGAAGGACATTGTTGGTTGAATCCATCTTGCCAAAGTCCTTTTGGGCTGAGCCAGTGAATACTGCCAACTATGTCCTAAATAGAAGCCTCATCCACAATACCAAGTTGAAGACTCCCTATGAGTTATTGAATGTAAAGGCACCTGTAGTCACATACTTTAGAATTTTTGGGTGTACTTACTTCATTCTGAACAATGGAATGAGTCATCTTGCCAAATTTGACAAGAAGGCTGATGATGGGATATTCTTGGGATATTCCTCATCAAGCAAGGCCTATAGGTGCTACAATAAAAGCTCTCTCAAAATTGAGGAGTCAATGCATGTGGTATTTGATGAAACTAACATGTTTTACAAGGGGAAGGAAACATCACCAATGATATAATGCATGAAGAAGACCAACTTGCAGATCAAGTTGAAAGACTCATCATCTTGGACCATCCATCAGATAGCCAGGACAAAGGAAAATAGAAAGCTGAAAATGATTCAGATGAAGAGTCCTCTGCAGATTAGGATGATACTGAAGCACCTACTTTACCAAATATAAAGATAATTCTAGAGAATGAAGATGGGGTCCCCGCAGTTAATAAGCAAGAGAAATTTAGGTGGAGGTGGATCCACTGAACAGTTTAATAAGAACCAGGATGACTCAAAAGGATCATCCTCCATCTCAGGTCATAGGAGATTTTTCCGTGGGAGTGAAGATAAGGAATCAAATAACAAATGAGACTATGATGCAATGCTTCCTCTCACAGTATGAGCCAAAGAAGTTTAAAGAGGCTGACAATGACCCCCACTGGATAGTTGCCATGCAAAAAAAACTATCATAGTTTGAAAGAAACAAGGTCTGGTATTTGGTTGAGAGACCCAAAAATTACCCAAAAATTAGAACCAAATGGGTATACAAGAACAAAATGAACTCAACAGGAGTCATTGTTGGGAACAAGGTCAGGCTTATTGCTCAAGGATATAGGCAAGAGGAGGGAATTGACTTCAACCAAACATTTGATCCAGTGGCAAGATTGGAAGAAATCAGGTTGTTTCTTTCTTATGCAACACATGAAGATAATGGTCCATCATATGGATGTGAAGAGTGCATTCCTAAATGGAACTCTTCAAGAAGAAGTATATGTAGAGCAGCCCCCAAGTTTTGTCAATCCATCTTATCCTTCTTTTGTTTATAAATTAGACAAAGCATTATATGGTCTCACGCAAGCTCCAAGAACTTGGTATGAGACCCTATCCACCTTCCTTTTGGAACACTCCTTTGTAAGAGGTAAGGTGGATAAAACACTCTTCACTATAGCACATAAAAATAAGCTAATTTTAGTACAAATATATGTAGATGATATCATATTTGGCTCAACAGATCAAAAACTATGCAAAAGGTTTGCTGACCTAATGCAATCTACATTTGAGAAGTAGCATGGGGGAACTATCCTACTTTCTTGGTCTTCAAGTAAAGCAAACTGCAGATGGCATTTTCATATCCCAATCCAAGTATACCAGGGAACTCATCAAGAGATTTGGGATGGAAAATGTCTTTGTCATGAAAACCCCCATGGCTACCAATATTTTTTTAGATAGAGATGAGAAGGGCAATTCCTTTGATCAGAAGACTTACAGAGCAGCCATTGGCTCACTCCTCTATATGCAGCTAGCAGACCAGATATCAGGTTTGTTATATGTATATGTGCTAGATTTCAGGTTGACCCTAAGGAATCCCACATGAATTCTGTAAAAAGAATATTCAGATATCTAAAGGGTACACCTTAACTTGGTTTATGGTATCCTGCAGAATCTGCATTTGACCTAGTAGGCTATTCAGATGCAGACTATGCAGGATGTAGGCTTGATAGAAAAAGCACCTCAGGAACCTATCAATTCCTGGGTGCTAGACCGATCTCATGGTTTAGTAAGAAGCAAACCTTAGTCTCCATTTCTATAGCTGAAGCTAAGTATATAGCTGCAGGAAGCTGCTGCTCACAAATATTGTGGATGCAAAATCAGTTGTTAGACTAGAACTTTTCTCTTGACAATTCCACAATATTCTATGACAGCTCTAGTGCTATTTCTATAGCTTCCAATCATGTTCTCCATAGCAGAACTAAGCACATAGAGATAAGGCACCACTTTCTCAGGGACAATGTAGAGAAGGGTAAGATCAATCTTCAATACATTTCCACTAATATTCAAAGGGCTGACATCTTCACTAAGCCACTTGATGAAAGTAAGCACAAGTTCTTCATCAATGCACTGGGAATGCTTGATGGAGCTCTCTAGGTCACCTTTATTATACACTAATACCTATTTTTTATAGCAAGTTATTGCTCGAAAAAACAGCAAACTTTTTGAGAAAAATATAACTATTTATTCAGAGTAGCGGCGAATACAAATCGACGCACCATTGATTTCTATTTGATGATAGCTTTGAGAGCTGACTGGGATAGTTCATTCAAATAGCACTTGACGTGGCGTCGAATACATATCGATGCTTACTATATTCGGAGCCACGTCGATTTCTACTCGACGTTACGTCGACTTTGCAAAGTGCGCGCAAATTGCTTCTAGAAGCGTCATTGATATGTTTTGGCGCGCTGAATTCATCTCTTTTCAACGTTGCTTCGAATACAACTCTAAGTTGCGATGATTCATCTACTCAAAGCAACTTAGGCATTCGACTTTATTGTGCTTTTCAAATTCTCTCCCTTTCGCTCTTCTCCATTTTCCTTTCTACCTCTCTCTTTATATTTCTGTGCAGGTACTCACAGGTCATCAATGGCACCTCCTCCAAATCAAAGAGACATTATCGAAGAAATTAATCAAGCTTTATAGACATTGCTATCTCAATTAAGTTCCCTCTATGTAATTTCTCAAACGACTGTTATTGAAAGCCTTGTGCTCAATATAGGACGTTACAGAACCTCAATGCTCAAATCAAAGCTATTGATAAAGAAGTAAGGTTATCAGTACTGCCTGCTGATGCCTTTATATCCTTGTTCAACGATATATAGCAGGGGGAGAAGTGTACTAGCAGGCCACCTCAAGATTCAGTATATACTACAGCTCCCCTTTGTCCTTTGTTTCTGAAGGAGAGCCTGCCATCACCTCCAAGTTTCTTCTACTTCCAGCATCATTTTCTCCTCCAAGAACCCTGCCTTTAATACAGGGGTGTCATCAAAATAGGGGGAGAAGGATTTATTTTCAGATGATAATGACTATCTGAAGATTTTGTAGGAGTCAAAAGAATGGACTGAGTTACCTCTCCCTGAATCACCTGACTTCAAGCCCTACTCTGAAGAATCCACAACAACGCCATCTCCAGTCAAGCCTGCTGATAAGGTCACTGAAATTGCTCCATCATCTCCACCACCAACTCAGCTCCCTCATTATACTACTCCAGCATCCACTCTAATTGTTCAAGAACCAATCTTCAGAGGAAGACCTCCATACAGAAGAAGGAGGAATGGAAGGAATTTCAGAGGAAGGGGAAGAGATGTTTGTGGAAGACGATATGGAAGAGATATACTAATCTGGGAGAGGTATACAAAAAAGCAAAGAAAATAGTACAAGAAGGACAGATCATAATACAAAACTTATGAGAAGGTTGAAATCCCTGAAAATAAAATGAAGGAGTATATTGATCCAAAGCTTGACAGTGCCCTAGATGAAATTAGAGAAAGAGATGAATATGAGTTTGAAGTTTCTCAAATAGAGCTTGAAGAAAAGAGAAGGCTATTCATTGAAAGGCTGCAGAAGGGTAAGGATGCTGTTGAAAAAGAACAACTCAAGGAGGCAATCCAAATCCCAAGCACACTCTTTAATCCTACAAAGTATGATGCAGCATTTCCTCAAGAAAAACTTCTTGAAAATAGAGGAAAACTTCACAAAGGAGTCCTTGAATGTGATCTGGATGAAACAGAGCAGCCATTCCAAAAGAAAAGAAAGATTGTATATCAACATTCATTGTACCATACCCTGATGCAGAAGAACTAGATTTGGAAGAAATCAGCTTGATGACAGCTAAAGTCTTTGGTCTGGGTTTCAAACTTAAATATGTCTATTCTAAAGCAGAAACTGATCTGGAAAAGCTCTTCAAGGGACCTGAAAGAATTCAAAAGAATTCAGGGAAAGCCACCCCAGCAACTTCAAATATGTGGAGAGGAAATTCAGGAAGATCTATGAGGCTTTATCTACTTTTCTTAAAGGAAGGAAGTAAATCATTTCTTGGGTAACTAACTCTGGTAAACATCTATTTATATTAATCAGAAGTTTTTAGTTTACCATGTCATTGTGCTTTAATGTAATTTGTTAAGATAAATAAGGGGAGATTGTTGGAAAAACCCTTGTGATTTATCTAACAAATTACATTAAATTGATTTAATCATCTAGGATGTATTACCCATATTGTATAGAGAGGGTAATCTGGTCATTAGATGTTCTAGGATATCACCATCACTTAGAGTGTCAAGACCAAGTCTAAGATAAGCACAAATATAGCTGAGTTAAACTTGCGTCGAATAGAAGTCGATACAACCTCAACTAGAAGTCGACGCAACATTGACTGAATGTCAAAGTAACTCAGTCTGCTTGTCGAAGTATCAAGTGAAGTCGATGCAATGTCAAAATGAACTCGACATAGAAGGAAGAGCCTATCGAAGCCATCTTAGAAGTCGACGTAACTTTGATTTCAAGTTGACGCAGAAGACGAAGTTCAAGTCCAAGTCTTCAACTCGACGGATGCGTCGATAATAACTCAACGCAAGGTCGACATCTGAGTTCAGTCAAGGATAAGAAAGAATTTGAAGCTACTTCTATAAGAACTTAGAGGTGCGTTGATACGAAGGATAATGAATTCGATGCAGCGTCGAATACAAGCAGAAATAATATGTTTCTCTGTCCTTTCTGATGCTTTCCAGAAGATCTACAATGCTGAAATCTGTTCTCTAACAGCTCGTTTATTGCCAAGAATGGAATGGAGTATTCCAGAGAAACAGCAAAGACATTCTTGGAAGTTATTCAAATCATACTTGACGCGTCGGGAATAGAAATAGAAGGAAACATTTATTGTCCAATGGGCATTCCTTCTAAGGTGAGACCAGAAGAAGAAAGAAATTCAAACACTAATGGTCAGAGAATAAATATGCTTAGGAAGAAAGATAACAATAATGAATTCAATGATTCCTTCTTCTTCTTCATCCTGAAGCTTTCTCTCTGAACAAGAAAGGAGAACAAGTACTTCTCTGTACAGATAAACAAGGTTGCTGCTTCTTCTTAATCTCATAGCAGTGAGCCAACAAAAGTATAGAGATTAACATGATCACAAGGATCTAACCCTTACATTCTTCTCTATCATAAGCAAGGGTTCATCATATACAGATCCTGAAGAATACCAAAATACAGCATCCAGTGTGATAGCTACTATAGGATTCATACATCAGAATCTCAGCCTTTTTCTTCTTTCTTACATCTTGATGAGTCCAATTTATATAGGGTCTTTCGGACTCATCTGGGCTTGTTTTCACGCACATGCACTTCACTTTCTGCACATTATTGCTTATATTTCACTTGAACACATTTCTTCATGAGGTGCTCATTTTGGCCCATTGTGGTGTGCAATTGCGCACTATTCTGCTGGGGGTAAGCACATGATGCTCCCCATGTCTTTATTTTGTTGTTATTATATATTTCTGTGTGCTGGTGGTATGTTCCCCAGCTTGTTGGTTTATATTGCAGGTGGACAGATCTTCATTCTATGGGAATTGTAACTTGGAGAAATCGCACGGTCGTGCGATTCCTTGACGCACGATTTCAGCAACCGTGCGATTCCTACAGTACTTATAAATGGTGATCTACCCCAGTTCGTGCATTTTGTTCACGCACGGTCAGTTTTGATCGTGCGTGAGCAAAATCGCACGAGTTTCCCTCTTTTATCTAAGAATTTAAGTCATTTTGCAATTTTCCAGATCGCACGGTCGTGCGTTTATCCTTCACGCACGATCTGGTCGATCGTGCGCTCTCATCTATGGCCCAAAGCAGCATTCTAAATTTGGTCATGCATTTTTACGCACGGTCAGTTTTGATCGTGCGTGAGCAAAATCGCACGAGTTTCCCTCTTTTATCTAAGAATTTAAGTCATTTTGCAATTTTCCAGATCGCACGGTCGTGCGTTTATCCTTCACGCACGATCTGGTCGATCGTGCGCTCTCATCTATGGCCCAAAGCAGCATTCTAAATTTGGTCGTGCATTTTTACGCACGGGTGGATTTGCCCGTGCGTGAGTAAAATGCACAAGCGGTGCTGCTTCTCCCTCAAGTCTATTTTTATCATAAATAACGCACGGGCAGCGCACGGTCGTGCGTTCGTCTGTGCGTGACCAAACTTCTGACTGTTTTCTATAAAAGCTGCAGTTTTCAACCTAATCGGAGAGCGAACAGACCCGATTCTGTTCCGTGATTTCTTCCGCCGGAAGGGGCGACTGCTCCGTTTTTTCTTCTTCCAAGGGAGGGTATCACTCCATAGTGTTTCCCCATCATCCTAAGCTCTCAAGAAGGTGATCTCCACTCCATATTAGCCGGATTGCAAGGAAGAAGGAGGGCATTGACGTGGACAACGTAGACACTCGAGAAGACGGGTTAAAGGTGGTGAGAGCTTCGGAGATCCCGGACGCAACCGATGATGGATTGTAGGACATGGATTGACAACCCAGTGCATCCTCCCATTTCTACGACATAGTCTCGATCGTTGTTTGTATTTCTACCCTTATTTTCCTCTTTTATGGTTATATGGTATGAAGTCACCTATACTTTGATGATGAACCTTGCTTAAACCTATTTTAATTGTTATTAGCTTTCATTATGATTTTATGAGAGTTCCTTTTGTTTATGCTTGGTGTGTGGAATCACTATAGAATGATACGCCTATGATCTTGGTTGAGCTTTGTGACAAAGTGTTTGCGACCCTCAAATCCGCCAGCGCGCTCAAGGCCTGCATAGTTTGATTCTGCTTGCCTACTCGTCCATCCGCCCTTGCGAAGCAGCGCGCTCAAGGCCCGCCTAGTCTCCATCCCGCCAAGCGAAGCATTGCATAGCGGCATTGCATAGGAGTAGTTTAGTTATTTTCTTTTATTTTCCACAAACCAAAACCCCCCTTTCCGCAATCCATCAGATCTAAAGGACTTCGATCTCAAGTCATTTCTCGATAGTTAACTCCACCTTACTGTGTTCCTTTGAGATCGATACTTGGGGATTCACTCACACATTTTATATTACTTGAACGATTGGTACACTGCCGTTTCGTGCCGCAGTCTAGCTACCACCTATAGCGGTGTGTGAGATTTGCGCATTAAGATTTTGGCGCCGTTGCCGGGGAACACAGTCATGTGAATTTTCTGGAGAGGGAGAATCTGAGAGAGAAGCCCTTCCATTTGTAAATTGCATTCTTTTGTTTTATTTCGTCATATTCTATTTTCCTGTTTTATATTTGGTTGCTTTAGTAAGTATTTTTAGGTGCAGTATTTTGTACAACAGTTCTTTTTTATTTTGAATCATTTTATCTTCACACTATGCGGGCTTCATTTAATATTTGTTGTCGTTGGTGTGGAGATATCTCTCACGCTAGTGATAGATGTCCAAAGGGAGATAATGGCCCTAGCACTCATGGCCTAGTATATGGAGCACCGACTTCGTCTGGTACTCCATATGTTGCGCAGAAGTCCTATGGCTATTCTGCTACGCCTTTACCATCATACTTCTTTTCGGCTTCAGCACCTGCTGTGCCAAAGAAGCCCGCAAGGCAGTGCTTGTTTTGTCAGAGCACGGATCATGCTTTGAAGGATTGTGCTGCTTATCTTCGCCAATTGGACGAGGATGATGAACCGGATATCCGGATCGTCCCGACTCCTACTTCTGGCAGCACACCTTCAACATTTGGTTATGTGCCTGTATCAGCTTCATGCTTTGAAAGGGATGATGTGGACATAGTCACCAAATGTGTTGCTGATCTAGGCTCTGACATGGCTGAGCCCACCCCTGTCCATATATCACCATGCATGAACTTGATTCTTCTTGAGGAATCGGTGCTTGACTTTTATCCGAGCATTATTATTCCCCCTGTTGTGCATACTACATTCGTCTCTGACGACATTGTTGAGGATGTGTCACATGATGAGGCTATCGATCTTTGTGTCATGCCTACTCCTATGGAGGAGGACAACCTTCTAGGTGAAGAGGAGCTATCCTCAGCACCGGTGGAGGAAGTCCAAATCTTGGGCATGGCTACTGTTGATCCCGCCGAACCTTGTAGCATTGATGACAATGCAAACATTATTTTACTTCCCCAACCTGATGGGAGTGAGACCGGGATCACTCCCCCGATTGATTTTTATTCATGTTCTTCTTCTTATTTATTTCTTGATCACCTTTCTCTATCTGAGCCTGTGCAGGTTGAGTCTTCACAGGTACCCCAGGAGGACTTGGAGCATGATGCTCAAGTCAATGATGAGAGCATCCTCTTATGTGAGGAGGTTGATCCCCCCTGGAGATGACACCTTGCTAGGCAAGGATTTATTTTATGGTGCGACGAGTGAGGACCAGCCTTCCTCCTCTTCTTACTTCCTATTTCCTCTACCTGTGTTAAGCAGGTATTATTATTCAGGTAGGGGAGTAACTGTTCTATCGCCGTATCGGTACCCTCTACCAACACACATATTAGAACAGTTACCTGTTCATTTCCTTTTTCATATGCCCATTAGCTAGAACTGTTTTGTTTTTAAATAAGTCGTGATGGGAGGACAATAACCCCAGTAGTTATCTTACTTTTCTTGCAATTTTTAATTAATCTAGTTTAGTTAGTGTTTTTCATTTTATTTTTGTATATTTTCTTTTGTTTTTGCGGAGCTCACCCCTGCAGGTGCTTCTTCTGGATGGCAGATGCAGCAGCTTTGTCTTGATTCACACGCCAATCATCTGGTATGCTCACTTGCTGGGCATTGGGTACTCTCTTGCCCTAGACTTCATTTTGAATTTCATGGTTATATCTTTTGTTGGATTGTTTAGATTAAGTGTGGGGGAGAGCTGTTGTATTTGCTACCCACCACACGTGCACATATCATTTGCATACTAGAAGTACATTTTAGTTCAGTTTAATAATTATTGTTTCATATGCACCGCACATCACTACACCCACTTTAGCGCGCACTCGCTTGTTTGTATGCTCCTGTATATTCAATTCTTGGTTGTGATGTAGAAATTGCTGTATTAGCCTAAAAATTGCAAGATGGAGTGGCATGTTGACTCTTGTAGTGCTCTAGTTGAATACTCGTGTCTTGCCTAGGAATTTGAGTAGAATTAGTTTTTATTTGTGCTTCTAATTTATAATTAGTAGATTTGCATAGATATTATTTTACTTAAAATGGTGAATGTGGTTAAATCTAGTGGTAGCGTGGTATTGTGTGTAGGCGAGTACGAGGTTCGTGTTGCTCGAGTCGGGAGGAAGGATTACCTTTCTCGGGGGCTAAAAACTTGCCCCAAGCGACTCTCGAAGCATGGGTGCGAACGATTTGCAAGTTGAGCATGATGTAGGCCATCTATTTGGCAAGATTGAGCTTTGTTCTACCATTCCTATACGCTAACCGTTGCTAGCCTATTTTTGTGCCTACCCGACCTTTTGGTTCAGCTCCACCATACTTCACCAAGGCTTAAAAGCTAATCCCATTATCGCAACAAAGAATAAGCCAAAAGCATTAATGAATTGTAATTTGCCAATGCAGTGCGGTGATGAGAAATTATAGTGTTGATGTGGATTTCTTACAAAATGTCTATATGCTGAGAGTTTTGCGAGTAGATTTGGGGATAAAAAAAACAAAGAGAAAGAAAAAAATATTTCCCTAGCGTTTTAATTGAAACATCTATCTCCTTCTATTGGAGTAGGCCGTGTGCACACTCGGTTTCAAAGTCAAGTCTGGGGGTGTGTTACACGTGTATTATTGGGGCTGCTATGATTTAGCACTTTTGTGTGCTCATTTGGGTTGCGAGTAGCCTTCACGTTTATCTTTATATTCCAAACCGTAACCTAAGCCTCGTATTAACCAAAAAAGTCCTATTGATTCATCTTGTGAGTTCACTAGCGTCGTGGAGAGAGTGTGACAGGGAGAGCTTATGGCTCTCGACGTTGATGGATTTCAACGGAGTTAATTCCGAGTTTCGGTCTTGGATAACACTCCCCTTCGCGATTTGCTTACTTTCGTACTACGCGTGACCACAACATTCACCAATATTCCATTTTTGAGTAAAAATAAATTTCTTTTTACGCATTTACACTTTTATAAATTAGCTACCATATGTAGAAACTTCTTCTAATGAACTTCTATGTACACAAGTTTGCAACTTCGCATTCTATTCCATGTTTGCAATTTTTTGGCTAGCTATGCTTTTCCTACTCCGCCGAGTTTGTTTGCTCGGGACGCGCAAATAGGTAAGTCTGGGGGTGTGATGAGTCCAATTTATATAGGGTCTTTCGGACTCATCTGGGCTTGTTTTCACGCACATGCACTTCACTTTCTGCACATTATTGCTTATATTTCACTTGAACACATTTCTTCACAAAGTGCTCATTTTGGCCCATTGTGGTGTGCAATTGCGCACTATTCTGCTGGGGGTAAGCACATGATGCTCCCCATGTCTTTATTTTGTTGTTATTATATATTTCTGTGTGCTGGTGGTATGTTCTCCAGCTTGTTGGTTTATATTGCTGGTGGGCAGATCTTCATTCTATGGGAATTGTAACCTAGAGAAATTGAACGGTCGTGCGATTCCTTGACGCATGATTTCAGCGACCGTGCGATTCCTACAGTACTTACAAATGGTGTTCTGCCCCAGCTCGTGCGTTTTATTCGCGCACGGTCAGTTTTGATCGTGCGTGAGCAAAATCGCACGAGTTTCCCTCTTTTATCTAAGAATTTAAGTCATTTTGCAATTTTCCAGATCGCACGGTCGTGCATTTATCCTTCACGCACGATCTGGTCGATCGTGCGCTCTCATCTATGGACCAAAGCAGCATTCTGAATTTGGTCGTGCGTTTTTACACACGGGCGGATTTGCCCATGCGTGAGTAAAATGCACGGGCACTGCTGCTTCTGCCTCAAGTCTATTTTTATCGTAAATAACGCACGGGCAGTGCACGGTCGTGTGTTCCTCCATGCGTGACCAAACTTCTGACTGATTTCTATAAAAGCTGCAGTTTTCAACCTAATCGGAGAGCGAACAGACCCGATTCTGTTCCGCAATTTCTTCTGCCAGAAGGGGCGACAGCTTCGTTTTTCTTCTTCCAAGGGATGGTATCACTCCATAGTGTTTCCCCCATCATCCTAAGCTCTCAAGAAGGTGATCTCCACTCCATATTAGCCAGATTGCAAGGAAGAACAAGGGCATTGACGTGGACAACGTAGACACTCGAGAAGACGGGCTAGAGGTGGTGAGAGCTTCAGAGATCCCGAACGCAACCGATGAATGGACTGTAGGACATGGATTGACAACCCAGTGCATCCTCCAATTTCTACGGCATAGTCTTGATCATTGTTTGTATTTCTACCCTTATTTTCCTCTTTTATGGTTGTATGGTATGAAGTCACCTATACTTTGATGATGAACCTTGCTTAAACCTATTTTAATTGTTATTAGCTTTCATTATGCTTTTATAAGAGTTCCTTTTGTTTATGCTTGGTGTGTGGAATCACTATGGAATGATACGCCTATGATCTTGGTTGAGCTTTGTGATGAGGTGTTTTCAACTCTCAATTCCGCAAGTGCGATCCACCTCATCCGCAAGCCTACTCTTCCATCCGCCTAGTGAAGCGTGGCATAGCGGCCCGTGTAATCCATTCGCCCAATGAAGCAGCGCGCTCAAGGCCTGCACAGTTCGATTCTGCTTGCCTACTCGTCCATCCCCCCTTGCGAAGCAGCGCGCTCAAGGCCTGCCTAGTCTCCATCCCGCCAAGCGAAGCATTGCATAGCGGCATTATATAGGAGTAGTTTAGTTATTTTCTTTTATTTTCCACAAACCAAAACCCCCTTTCCGCAATCCATCCGATCTAAAGGACTTCGATCTCAAGTCCTTTCTCGATAGTTAACTCCACCTTACTATGTTCCTTCGAGATCGATACTTGGGGATTCACTCCCACATTTTATATTACTTGAACGATCGATACACTGCCATTTCGTACCGTAGTCTAGCTACCGCCTATAACAGTGTGTGATATTTGTGCATCACTTCTCTTTTCTTATTCAGTAACTATAAAAGAGTCCTAAGAATCCCTCTCCAAAGGATTCAGTTGGTTCTAAGAGTCTCCTTGTCAAAAGACTCGGTGGTTCTAAGAGTCTCCTTATCAAAAGACTCACTGAGTGGTTCTAAGAGTCTCCTTATCAAAAGACTTAGTGCTGGTTCTGAGAGTCTACTTATCAAAAGACTCGGGCACTAGATAGTGCAATCCTACCATGTGGTAGAAGAGTGGACTACCCACAGTTTGGGGAACCACTATAAAATTTCTGTGTCTTTTGTTTTGCTTTTCTGTGCTGCCCCCTTTAGAGTTTTTCTATTTTTCTGGGATTACTTTATTCTGTATTGGTGTTGATGATTGCATAGTACTTAGTAGTTTTAATTGTGCGTGTGCATATTATGGTAAAGTTTTTTAAAAATCTATTCACCCCCTAGAGAATACTCAGAGGCACACTGTGCACTTTCATGCTAGACTCGGCAATCTCTGACAAAACTCAGATCCGCAGATCCTACAACGTACTCAGAGATAGCATCTCCTACCTCAAGTCCAATGGACTCTACAACTCAGAAGCCCTGTCTGACTTCCTACCTCATTGACTAAGTATCATACCTTAGTGTTGGAACATGGTCTTCCTCATCTCCTAAGTTTGAGAATAACAAATCCTATGTGTATTTGATCTTGTGTGTTTAAGTGTGCAGGAAAACAAAGTCCATATGACTCATTGATTACATAAGAAGGTTGCCCCCAAATTTGAGCTATCAAATCAAAAATTCCCACTAGCGCCGGCGGTAGCACCTAACGCCCGGCGCTAGCGATGATTAGCGCAATTTCAGGAGCACATATAGAAGGAGCTAGCACATGGCGATAGACAATAGTGCAGGCGGTAGCACGGAGCACAGAAGGCAACAGAGAAATATTTCCTCGGATTGAAGATTCTACCGCGCAGAATATGTCCTAATATGGGATAGCGCCGACGGTAGCGCTAACGCAGGGGCTAGCGCTAAGGCTATAAAATGGACCCTTCTCTTCTCGTTTTGCTTGCTTATTTCTGAGAGAGGTCTTGTGCCAGAGTTCCAAAGCCTTATATGGCCGAGAGTTGATCTCCCACCAAATGCTTAGAGAGTTTCTGAAGGAGGACTTCGTCACGCTACATCCGAAGAGGGATCGCTTCAACCTCGCTTATTCTACAGCGATCGTTCATCTCCGACTTCAGAAGTTTCTTAGAGGGAGTTTTTAATATTGTTGTTGTTATTTTATTTCATATCTTTTGTAACTGTTAGAGAATTTGCCTCGTGTTGGCGACTAGGTCTGTGTAGGACTTAGGGTAGAAATTTGCCTCGTGTTGGCGACTAGATCTAGGTTAGGTCTAGGGGGTGCTCGAGGCCATATCCGGGGAAGGGTTGGCTAGAGCGGCTTGAGGCCGTATCCGGGGAAGGAATGGCTAAAGCCAACTGGTTCGTGGGGATACGAGTCGGTATAGAAAACAAAAAGAGTCTTTCATATTTCGCTTTGATTTCTAGCGTCATTGAAATCTAATTTTGTAATCAATTTTATTAATAATAATCATGTCTATCTTTGTGTAATAAAATTGATTTGATCTTCATTTCTCTAAATTGTTTACTATCCTTTCCTTCATTATAAAACAATTTATATCTTTATTCAAAATCACTATTTTGATCTCTTATCATAAGCAAGTATTTCAAAATATAATATAAGTTTTTAAAACCCTTATTCACCCCCCCCCCCCCCTCTAAGGGCGCCTACCGATCCAACAAGTGGTATCAGAGCGGTTTTATTCCAATCGGCTTAACAACTGGGAATAATGGCGTTTCATGATCTCGCTTCTACAAGTGGGGTAAATTTTTATGAAGAAGAAAAATCTCTTAAACCACCTTTATTTGAAGGAAGAAATTATAAAGGATGGAAAATAGTAATGGGAAAATTTCTTAAAGCTTTAGATGAAAAAGTTTGGAATATTACAATTAAAAAGCCACCTAGTGTATTAAATAAAAACGAAATGGTTTTAAATGCAAAATCTATGAATAGTCTATTTTGTGCGTTAGATCAAAATATTTCCAAACTCATTCATACTTTTCCTACTGCATACGAGATGTGGATTTTTCTTGAGATAACTAATGATTCTCCATCTACATGTATAAAACAAACGCAAGAATTGGAGAACATACAAGCGTGCAAAGATGTTCAAGAAAACTCCTCTCTTGATGAATCAATGGAGTGCACATCAAGTGGAAAAGAAGAAATTGTGTCTTTGAAAGATGAATGCCAAAAAGATAACGATAACAAAGGAACTCTATGCTCAAATCTCATCACGTCCAAAAGCGCTGTAAGGAAATCAAATTCCATCTTTTGCAATTCTATTTCTGCATTACAATTGCTACAAACTTCTGAGCGTGAAATTAAAAAATTTAAATTCAAAACTACGTTTAGAAAATAAAAACATAAAAGCTAAAATTAATGTAGAAACAAAGATTGATGTGTTTGATTATTCTCCACCTTGCACTTTAATTGAAAATATAAAACCGTGTTTTGATTGTAATAATATTAAAGAAAAATTCAAGGATTTTGAAAAAGAACTATTAATTATAAAAGAACAAAATGAAAAATTATCTTTAGAAAAGTCATCTTTAAAAAGTGATTGTGCTACATGCAAAAGTTATAAAATTGAAATCAAAGAGATGGACGAAACATTTGAGGAATTTAGAAATGACTATCGAAATCATATTGACTCTATTTTTTCTACTCTTAAAAATAGCACAATAGCTTATAATAAAGCTAGGCATAATCTAAAGATCAGGAATGATGAATTAAAATCAAAAATCAACTTGCTTATGAAAATTATAAATACAAATTCACAATATCAAAATATATCTAAAAACAAGTTGAATATGAATATGAACATCATAACTATGTTTAATAATGGGAGTAAGGAACACAAAGGATTTGTGAATCAAAATCAGAAATCATCATTATTTACAAAATCATGTTTCTCCCAACTTAAAAATAAAACTACACAAAATTCCTATGAACGAGACTTCCAATTATAATTTTTAATCACAATAGAAATTTGATGCATAAGAATAACAATAAATCGAGATTTGAATGGAGGCCCAAAATTAAAACTGAAACATTAACTTCACATGAATGGACCCATTCATCAATATCTACCCACAAACCTACACATTATATTTGGGTACCCAAAGGAACCACCACACTTGGTCCCCTTTGGATACTGATGCGCTATTTCGGCACTGCTAATTAGCAGGCACGAAATGCGATACGACGGCAGTGCACCGGTCGCTCAAGTAATAAAATAGGGAGGGACTCCCCAAGTATCGATCTCTCAAGGAATGCAGGATGTGGTAATAAGAAAATAGAGTGAGGCGATTGTTATGACGAGTGAAAGAAAGTAAGAACAATGGTGTTGTGATTGGTGACCTAGACTATTGCAGAAATAAGAGATGCGGGTCAAAACTCCGCTTCGCAAGGCGGGATGGATGCAACGGCCGCGATGCCGTGCTTCGGAAGGCGCGTGGATGGAAAGTAACTGTGACGATTGAGGGTCGCACACACCTCTTCACAAAGTGGGGGTGAGTGCAGCGGCCGCGATGCCGTGCTTCAGTATGTGGGTGAAATGGCTACAGTGCGGGGTTTTGATGAGGGTCGAAAGCACCTCTTCACTCTCACCTCTAGCTTTTGCTAGAGTGAGCTAGCTAGAACGTGTGTGTGGAAGTGGAGTGGAGTGGAGGCGGAGCGCATCACAACAAAGCATCAAATAAATAATGAAACAAGAAAAAGCTTATATTCATAGACAAATAGAGATTAGTCAAGTTCATTACAACAATTAAAAGTACATTTCCAAAGAGAGAAAGAGGGTAGAGGAAACCACGAGATGAGAAGTCTCGCCGTAGATCTTGGTCGGAATGGGGGGTCGTCACGCCTCCTCCGAGCTCAGTCCTTGGTTGCTTTCGGAGTTCAGAGGTTGTCACTACCTCTAAACATCATCCGTCTTCTTCTCAGAGCTGGGTCTCTTCCACCTAGCTCAATGGAGATGCCGCACCTTGAAATGCTTGCTGTCGATGGCAGGGAATGCTTGCCGGACCCTTGATGGAGCTTAGGATCGATGGATGAAGCTTTCCCAAGGAAGGGGATGGATGGATGGAGCTTGGAGGAGGAAAACGGCGGAGGCTTGCGGAAGAATTCGCGCTGAAACTGTGCTCTCCCACCTAAAATCGCGAAACAGGTCTTTAAATAAGCTCTGGAATAAACAGTGCGCACGACCAGTGGCGCACGACTAGGGGTCGTGCGCACTGGGCCGCTAGTGGTCGTGCGCACTGGGCCGCTAGTGGTCGTGCGCGCTGTAGCCGGAAACCTGCATGGCAAAACTATAGAAAATAATAAATCGCACGACCGTGCGCACGATCGTGCGTAGCAAACGCATGACCAAACTCCGAAGCTGTTTTTGGGCAGCAGATGAACGCGCACGACCAGAGGCGCACGATCAACTGATCGTGCATGAAGGAAACCCACGATCAGTGGCATTTCAGGCATAAGCTGCTCCTAAACAAACTCCGAACGTCACACGACCCATGAACCTGCATGAAAACTCAAACATACCCGCTGGGGCATAGAAACAAAGCTCCCCAGCGACATAAAATATGCACCAAAAAGAATAAAAGGGGAGCATCCAAGAAAACACACAGAATAAGGCTTTGGAAGGTACTATCTACGCAATTGAACTACTAATCTAATATGAGCGATAATCCACCTAATATGCAGTACCTATGCATGATAATAAGCCTAAATGAGTCCTAAAACATGTATATAATGGAGACTCATCAGATACCTAAATCTCTTATTCATTAAGTATCACCAAATGCATGAAGTATAATATTTTCAAAATTGAAATATACAAATTTTCTACTTCATGATATACTTTAATGTCTTTCTATCTTTCTTTTTGTTTTCTTATTTTTTAAGCTATCATGTTATGGTCATCTTATATATTACAGGAAATATGATCTTATCTCTTAAAACTTAATGAGTTTATAAATCAAAGTAGTCAAAATTCAAAATCATATTTTATTTTGATGACCTATCTATTATTCTTGTATTCATTACTTATAAATATCTTATATTATCCATGTGAATCAAACTCTAAATTTGTTATGAGATATTTATCTAAATTATAAAGAAAATCACAAAGACATATTGAAGGATTAATTGTCTTAAATACTGATGCCACACGTACCACCATGATCTATTGATGTCATTTGATAAAAGTCTCTAAAAATCATATATCGTAATTCATATCAAAAATCATCTAAAAACAACTACCTCTATCACATGTATATGAATTATATGATGACAATTGGAATTATAATTGTTTACCATGGTTGGTGTATTATGTATGCACTTGTGATTTATTTCAAGTTTAGACCTTAGAATCATCTTGATATTAATAAGATCAAATTAAATAGAATCTTCACTTGATCATTCCAGGTCTATAATTTGAAACACTATCATTCTTTGGCATAACATTAATCTCAAATGTATTATACTAACATTGTAACCTAAAAAATATTAGTATCTATGTTAGGTTTTATATGTTTACCAAGATATACAGGCTGGGTATTCTTATCTAGGGCATCTCTATAAACATCATTTCACACTAATCATTTAAATCATGCTTATTTGGCTTATTCGAACATGATATCATGTGCTTACATTTCCTATCATTTTCAACATACATTATATTGATAAATATAAGCATTAAGAAAACAAAAATGAAGATATAAGAAAATATATATCATGTCATGTTCATCTAATATAATATTTGAAATTTGACTTTGTCCCCTAAAGCCTAAATGAAGTTTGCAAATCAAAAGTAAAAGTCAGGTCTTCATTTATAAATGACCAATCTATTATCACTAAAATCATGCATATCTTTATTGTTCAATCATGTCTTCATTGTTTGCATATCCTATAATATTAAGCTTAAATGGTTGTGCAAAACTTAAGAATTAAGGTTTAATGAATATGGAGCTTTAATGAATATGGAATCCATGTTCTAAAATTTTAACTTTCGCTACTTTTTGCGATTTCTTCTCATCTCTTCACTTCATTAGACGAGTCTTACATTGCACAAACATAATTAAGCAAAATCGAAAGTGAAATCGAAGAAAATTTGGGCCAAACACTCACAATAAGCACTCTCTGTGAGCTAATGCAGGCGCTAAGACCTACCGCCGGCGCTAGCTCGAGTGTCCGATTTTATGTAATTTTAAAATTCTGAAAAATCACTAAAAACATATTATTTCATATGTACTACTCATTTTTGCATGTATGCCATAAATTGATTTTTGAAAAATTAAAATAATAACTACAAAAGTCAAAATTGCAAAAAAAAAAATTTATTCTCTTTGATTCTTTGTTTGATTTCTATTTCTATATGCAAAAATCAAATACAAAAATAAAAAATAAAGAATTATAAAAAAAAATTGAACTTAACTTTTCTATTTACATGTATCTTGTGAAAGCGAGATTTGGGCTATCATCCCATCACATCTCCTAGTACCAGGCGAACCTCTCACATGGTAGTCCTCAGGAAGTTCAAGATCAATCTTATGAGTTCAAACTTTAAATCAAAATTATTCTTCAAAATATCAAAAATACTGTATGGACTTCATTGAAAATCAAACATGATTTAACCCATCATTTAGACCTTCTACAATGTTATAATTCATTCCTTCAAACTACGTTGAACATTGTTTTTATCATGCTTTGATATTTCTACTCATTTGTGCATAAAATTGTATTGTAAAAGTTGTGTAGAACTAAGTTTAGCATGCCTCTAAGTATGAGTAAATGTTTTACGGTTGATAATGATAATCATTCACTCACTTATTTTGGCAAAGTTTACATATGCTTTTAATCTAAGAATGCTTGCTTGTGTATTGTAATTGTACAATGAATTAAAATTTGCACAAGTATTTTATCTACGCTACATTTACTTGCACTCTTAAAAAATTAAGAAAAGTGGTTGTACTTTCATAATTCAATTGGTTTGCAAAGCAAATATAATCGGAGAACTTTGTACAAAAAAATCATGAAATAAATTGACAAAGATAACTCCACCAAGCACTACTTGAACCTCCTGATAAGTCTTAATAAGCGTTGTGAGGTTGAGCACCATGGAAAGATTAGTAAAGTGACTTGTGCAAACTTTTCATTTTTAAAATAAAACCACTCATTCTTAAGTACACCGGATCACAAAAAAAAATCAATATTGAAGAATAAAATTGTGTGATCCCCCAAGCACTACTTTGCACCCTGATAAGTCTTAATGAGCATTGTGTGTGCAAAGCACCTTGGTAGTTGTACATTTTCTTTGTGCTTAAAAGTGTGTGGAAGTAAAATTATTTGTGTTTTATTATGTTACTTTACACATGTCTTGTATTTTTGATTAAATCATTTATTTACTCTCTTCAAAATACACTTTTGTGCACATCATTATCTTCCATAACACTTCTTCTCATGAGTATTGGATCCTAATGCTAAAATTCTATAATACTCTTTCTATATAAATGCACTAGATAACCTAGCATGCTTTTTACAATGTTTGGTATGTTTTGAAATTGTGAATTAAAATAACATTGTAGCAATCTCTTTTTGATAATATTATTTCATGCTTGGTTACTTTATTGTTAAACTTAAAGATTTTAATTGAACAATGATTTACAAAAACATCTTCTTTATGAAATTTAACTCATATATCTTTTTATGGATCAGTATTGATTACAATAAGATGTTTCTTGTATTTCGATAAGACTTCTGCATCATAACCATATAATTATTTTACCTTGCACTTTCATGCTTATTTAAAGTCTTTTATTTTGTGTGCATCCTCACTTGAATCTTAACATTCCTTTCTTTCAACAAGTGGTGGACTTGCTTGGTAAACTCTATATTGGTTGCTTTAAACAAGAATATTTTTATGCTAAAAACTCTGATTTATTTCTATGAAAATATTGTAATACTAAAACTCTGATTTATTAATGGATTTCAAATTAGCTCTGCGACTTTTTTCTTTAAAAAATTCAAATAAAAATATAAACCTATAGGCTATGAATGTATCATAGGATTAAATGATTAATGTTTCCAATAACTATTATCCATGATTACATATCTCACCATAGCGGGGGCGTAGGGTTGTAGACATTAGATAACTTGACCTCTATGTCATGCCTTGTCCTTAACCGGGGAGGGTTCCAGTGGGGCCTTGCGAGGCACTGGGGGGAAAGAGTGCTGGGTTGAGTTTTTTTTTCTAATGTTTGCATATGGGACTAACACCCCAACCTACGGCATGTATGCAGCTCCTCATGCCCATCCGTCACTTAGTACGGGGCTAGGGTGTAGAAATATTGTCTGGGTATATTGGTTATTTGGAAATCATTACCTTTTTATGCTTAAAACTCTTATATAAAGGGTAAAACTAACATTATAATATTGATTACTTGGCAAATGTTATATTGTTCATCTTTAAGCTAAAAACTCTGATCTATCTCTATAAAAATTATTCTAAAACTCCTTATCATTTCATTCTCTCTAAAAGCTCGATTATGCCTTTATCTTCTAATCAAAACTTTTCTATTTTTGTTTCCTTACCCACTTTTGCTAATAACAAAAGGGGGAGATCTTCCATGATAAATTAAATCCGCTATCAAAATGAAAAACTAACTTGATTAATTAAAGATCATAGCTTACATATTAGGGGAGCATTCACTTAGGGGGAGCATGTATTTAGGGGGAGCAATTCTAAAATTTTACAATCACTATTTATCCTAAGTCATCACTCTCACACACACACACAAGTAGGTTACATCATGCTTATATTAATGCTCTGATTTATCATTAATGGATTTGTTATTATCAAAAGGGGGAGTTTGTTGGAACATAGTCTTCCGCATCACCTAGGTTTGAGAATAACAAATCCTATGTGTATTTGATCTTGTGTGTTTAAGTGTGCAGGAAAACAAAGTCCATATGACTCAAGGATTACATAAGAAGGTTGCCCCCAAATTTGAGCCATCAAATCCAAAATTCCCACTAGCACCGGCGGTAGCACCTAGCGCCCGGCGCTAGCGTTGATTAGTGCAATTTCAGGAGCACATATAGAAGGAGCTAGTGCCTGGCGGTAGCTGATAGCGCAAGCGGTAGCGCAGAGCACAGAAGGCAAGAGAGAAATGTTTCCTCGGATTGAAGATTCTGCCGCGTAGAATATGTCCTAATATGGGATAGCGCCGGTGGTAGCGCGGGCGCTAGCGCTAAGGCTATAAAATGGACCCTTCTCTTCTCGTTTTGCTTGCTGATTTCTGATAGAGGTCTTGTGCCAGAGTTCCAAAGCCATATATGGCCGAGAGTTGATCTCCCACCAAACGCTTAGAGAGTTTCTGAAGGAGGACTTTGTCACGCTACATCCGAAGAGGGATCGCTTCAACCTCACTTATTCTACAACGATCGTTCATCTCCGATTTCAGAAGTTTCTTAGAGGGAGTTTTTAATATTGTTATTGTTATTTTATTTCATATCTTTTGTAACCGTTAGAGAATTCGCCTCGTGTTGGCGACTAAGTCTGGGTAGGACTTAGGGAAAAAATTCACCTCGTGTTGGAGACTAGATCTAGGTTAGGTATAGGGGGTGCTCGAGGCCATATCCGGGGAAGGGTTGGCTAGAGCGGCTTGAGGTTGTATCTGGGGAAGGAACGACTAAAGCCAATCAGTTCGTGGGGATATGAGTCGGTATAGAAAACAAAAAGAGTCTTTCACATTTCGCTTTGATTTCTAGCGTCATTGAAATCTAATTTTGTAATCAATTTTATTAATAATAATCATGTCTATCTTTGTGTAATAAAATTGATTTGATCTTCATTTCTCTAAATTGTTTACTATCCTCTCCTTAATTATAAAAAAATTTAGATCTTTATTCAAAATCACTATTTTGATCTCTTATCATAAGCAAGTATTTCAAAATATAATATAAATTTTAAAAACCCTTATGCACCCCCCCCCCCCCCCCCCCCTCTAAGAGCGCCTACCGATCTAACACTTAGATCCAATAAGATTCTACAACTCAGAAGCACTCCTGGCTTCCTACCTCAGATACAACGTCTCCTACACTTAGGCTAGACAGAGCCCTACAACTCAGATTCCACATAAGAATCCTACAGCTCAGATCTTAAGGAGATCATATAGTTTAATTAGTTTTATTACAAAACTTTCTATAGACTCAAAATGAATAAGTTTGAATTCTTTGGAGTCTTCTTGAAGTTATAATGAAGATTTGCTTCGACTAGAATCTTCCTGCATATGTTGTAGATGAAGCAATAAAATTTCTTCAACACATATGGAGATTCTCCTATTAGCTGAACGATCCTTGATCTACATCAGCAACTGTGATCGACATTTCTTCTTAGAGAAGATTAAAGAGTTTCTTTTTGTTTCTCTTCTCCTTCCTTAAGCTTTTTAAATGGAGCAGAACTTTTTTGCTGCGAAAAGCTTTTATTTAGATGTGTAGAAATTATAATTAAGGTTTGCATCAGCATCACATTCCCTTATATAAGAGAAGAAGTTCTAACGGTCGATTCTAGTACTGACATTATATCAGAGATCTCTTTCCTTAGCATGCAAGATTCATTGGCTCAATCTACGGCAGCAATAAATGACGTGATGCCAAAATCACGCTTTAATTTGAATTCACGCCTTTCAGCCAATCGACTAGATGTCTAATCAATTTTGCTTCTTCTAGACGATGCAGCACTGAAATGCTTTACTTTAGTTATTCTAAACAATTTGTCTAGATGCCTTGATAATCTGTAAGATGATTTTTCATAGAGTACTCTTCTGGTCGAATCATCTACATGAATCGTCTTGGTGACGGATAGCCTATAAGACAATATTTCATGCTTTATTCTTCTAGATGATTTGTCTGCACGAATCGTTTTTCTATATCTTCTTCAAAATGATAATTCATTCCTTCTGCCCTCTAGCTGATTCTTCTTCATGAATCAACTTGATCTTTATTCAAGACGATATTTTGTTTCTTCAATCTTCTAGTCAAATCGTCAACACGATTTGTCTTGATATATCTTCAGTCTTCTTTAAGAAGATATTTGAGTTCTTGTAAACGAATCGACTTGATATTCATGAAATGTTGTCTTGGTTCCACGACGATATTTTTAGTAACCAAGTCGATAATTGACTTAGTCAATTTCTTCTTTCACATAATCCTTCAGAATATAGGTAGCACACTTCTAAGTTGATAAGAATGTATATGAACCTTGTCAAAACGATATCATCTTGAAGAGTATTTTACCAAGATGATATTTGCATAACCTTCTTCTCCAACTTAGACAAGATGATAAAAAAGCAATGATGTGAGTTTACAAGACGATATCGTCTTGGAGCATAGAGTCTTCAAGATGATATCTAGACCTTCACTCGATGATATTGAAGCTTACCAAGATGATATTAGCCTTAGTCAATTTCTGATCTTCTCAACACAATCCCTTTCCTTCAGCTAACTTGATAGACTTATATGCTTGATGATTAAGAGTTAGTGTCAAGTATAATATAGTCTAGATCTTAGGTCGACATGTTGTTTTGTACAATGAGTGGTTACATTGGCAAAACTATGTCTAATGACACTATGTTTAGCCCTGTGTTAGACTTGCACTGTCAAGTACCTGAAATCACTTTGACAAGAAAGCATATGCATCAAATACAGATGTATTCATCTATTTTGTGAGGGCTTCTTCAAATCAGAAACATTATGGGCACTGTTCCCAACAATCTCCCCCTATTTGAAGAAGTTAGAACCTCAAATGTAGATGAATTCACATAGACATTAAAAATGATATTGACACATATTTGAGAACATCCTTCAAATTATATATATATATATTAAAAATGTTCTTGACTAGGTCTAGGCTACGTCATTCCCTCTCCCTTTCATCTTTATATTTCTTTTTTTCTTTCCAGAACATCATCTTCATCAGTAGAAATCTCCTTTCCTCTGTTAGAGTGGATTATAGTATCATACTACGTGTCATAGGAATCTGAAGGCATATAGAGGCCTTCAGGTTCTTGGTGACTTGGGCTGAGTTGATAATGTTGCATTGGAAGGAATTGATGTTGCTGATCTTGTTCTTCGGATGGCACACAGGGAGGATGACATAAAGCTATGTGAATTTCATTCATTAGTCATGCTGCTTGTTGAGCCCTCATATTCTCCTCCTTCTTGGCTTCTTCAAATACACTTTGTTAGAGGTCAGCTTTGGAAGCTTCTATTCTTCATGTCAGACTTTGATTTATGTGCTCTTGGTCTTGCAGAATGTCATTCCTAATGCTTTTTTGGTTCTGCAATACCTCTGTTTGGCAGTTGAGGACATATTGTTGCAAATGATTGATTGCACTTTCTAGTACCTCGTAATTTTTGGTCATGTATTGCTCTATGTTAGAAATGTCCTGAGATGAGCTCATTACGTGATTTCATCACTTTAACATTATTGTCCACCACTCCAGCTGCCTTTACAAACCATCTACTAATTTGTGAGTTAACATGATCCATGTTGTCTTTCAAGAGGTTAATTTCTGACATTAGATCAACTCTTACTTCCTTGATGGCATTAGACACATGGTTTCAAGGTTCCTTCTTTGATCATCTAGCAGAATACAGAATTTTTTTCGGGTCGATAATAGAGCTTGATGGAATTTCTTGACCAGTAGCAGATGAGTTTGGAATGTCAACTTGGAGTTTTTCTGCCATCTCTTTAACTATACTGTTATCTTCTATTACGGTCTCAGCATGATTATCTCTTTGAGCAAGTCTATTTATCCTTTCTTCATCTTGTGCTCCTGAGTACATAAACAGTTCTCTGCAGGAATTCTCTTTGGTAATTTCTCCCACAATCCTCTCAGTGATTGTTTTTACTATCCCAGAGAGATTCAGGCCCTCTTGAATAAACAACCCTTCAGTGGTGTCTTTCTCAACCTCTAGGGTAGCCAGTTCAATTCAATTCTCCCTCTCAACTGAAGTCATTCCTTCCTGACTTCTAAGCATTTATGGGCTGAGAGGTCAATGTGACTCTCCCCCTCAACTAGAGCATTATCTTGATCTTGATCTTGAATGCTCTCCACCTCAATTGCATCAGGGATTTCTAAGTTTCATACTTCCCTAGCTTCTTCTCTTTCTCCAGATAATTTCTCTTCTTTAATGGGATCCTTTGCTAACCTTGGATATGCTAGCCTTTAATTTTTCTCCAGCCTTTGGGAAGGCTTGACCCCACTTAGTCAGAACCTTCATGTCAATTTCTTGTTGTAATGAATTGAAGCTCCCAACGACTGATGTTAATCTAATTCCTCTGCCAAGTTGCACAGGAATAAAGAAAGAATTTTCCCAAAGTTTGGGCTTCTCAGAGCATTCTTTACTCTTTCAAATAGTAATACCCCCCATGAGTCATTTTCTTTAAAATTATTCTTGCCATCAGCTTAAACATTTCCAACAACATAAACACATTTGCAACAATGTCTGCCATCAGTCTACCTGTGATTGACATTTTATTTTTGTATAGGGATTTGATGAGTGACCCAGTGTACCCACACCACTTCAGGGCCTCTTCATAGTCACTGAGACTTCCTCTTTTTCTTCTCCTTCTAGAACTCCATAAATTGTAAGAGTATTTACTTGACCACGTGCGGTGATGTTAATTTTGTGTCCAACAACATGTGATCGGATTACCTTTCCTGTCGAGGAGATTTTCGCATTTTGGTAAAACTCCATGACTTCTCGATCAAAATTTTTGGTAGATTCTGAGAGGACAAACTTTAATCCCGCATCCATGCACAGAGTTATTACCTCTTTTATATCTGCTTTAACATTCTCAAATCCTCCCCTTACAAGTTCACATCCGACATTGAACGCTTCTGCTGACTTCTTCGGCGCCATTTATCACGGATTCTTGAGAGAGCGAGGGAGTGTTTTTGATTATTATCGGTGGGAGAGATTAGGATTGACGAAAGTTTGACCTAATCTAACATTTCACTCTATTTATACATACAGATTTGGGGAAGCCAACAAGCGCATACCATTTCATTTAGATCTGAACCGTCTAATTTTATGATATTGATGGGCGACCAGGATTACTTCTTTTTAGCAAGAAGTCTTCTCTATTCCAATAAGATTTATGCCTTTTGTGCAGCTTCGCATTCAACAAAGCTTCTACACGATCGGCCTGGCTTCCACTCGAACCTCTCCCTAGACTACCTTATGTCCAAATACCATTTTTATGTTTGGGTGGTATTTGGACGTACCTGCAAAAAAAGATTATGTTTTCTTAGGAACCCAGATTTTTCTGGGTCCTAAATCATTGTTTGTCATAAATACTGGCTGCTTCAAAACACGACTACTGTCAAGCATCACATTCTTTGCCCTTGGCACTGTTGGGTTGAACAAACAGTCTAAGGCAAAGTGACCAATTTTTCCACAACACCAGCATTCAAATTTATTGAACCTCCTCATCTGGGTCACCTTATGAATGAAGTGAGGTTGTTAGTGAACAGAGGAACAGGTTGCTACTTTATTAGCATTTCCTGGATCGATCTTGTGATCGTGTGCATTGTACAAGATGGGTTGCAGATTCACATGTTTCATCTTAGGAATAGGCTTTTGAGAAAGTGTCTTTTCCTTTCCTTTAGCTATTGGTGCTGTCAGGTCAAATACATATGACCCATGATCTTTTCCTTGGATATCCTTATGAGGTGCCTTGAAGGCTTCTCCAACGTTTGCTCTCTTTCCTGAGATACCTGGCTTTGTTCCACTAGTGGAGCATATATTGTGGAGGCATCCATTGATTAGATCATTGTCATATGCATTGGAAGGCAATATGACTTTCTAAAAAATGGTTTCATCTTTGGAGTTTCCATCTTCTCCTTATTATATCCAATTCCTCCTCTATATGAAGAAGAGAAGTTGTCTATAATTTGGAGCACAGTCTTTTGCTTTGAGAAACTTGCCACAAGCTTCCTTTCAGCAAGGAGCTTGGCCTCCAAAGATTTGACAGCTCTACTCTGTGCTTCATACATCTTTTGAAGTATTGTAAGTGTACAACCCTGTATTCGCCGAGTGCCCCGAGGCTCAAATTGTCTTTAGGCCCAATATTTTCGAAAAGCACTGCCCCAGGCAAGAGGGGTGGGTGAGCATTCGGAGAAGCTCAAGTCCGAGAAGTGCAGCCCCAGGATATTCTAAGGATTGGGGCGAGCCAGGTAGGCAGCCAGCTGTTAAAATTTTTGATTTGAATCGTTTAGGAGTAAGCAGGAGTTGCATCAACTGAGTTAAAGCCAAACAACCACAATGCCACACAGCAACACAAGAAACTTTATTGAATCACAAACTTCATTTACAGTGCGAGGTATACATGGCGAGACATGATTCATCAGAATCACGGAGACGAGAAGAACAAAACACACCAAAACAAATTTGGCGGCTAGACAAGCTGAGACCGCACAGACCGCTCAACTCCAGAAGTCGTCCGGCTTGACCTGAGACCGCGCGAACAGAAACTGGACAGACCGCCAGCACTGCAAGACCGCACCTCAGACCGCACGAACTGGAGCTTTATTGGAATGAAGAACTGAAGCTGTCGCCAGACCGCAACTCAGATCGCCTAACCGCTGAAGATCGCCAGATCGCTGAGCTCGCTGCAATCAGCACAAGAACAAACATAAACCTGTTCGCAAACTAACCGCTGCCGAACTGTTTATTCAAGCCGCTGAGAATTACCATGGAAGGAGACCGCAACCTGCTGACCGCAGACCTGCGAACACAACAAACAGTCAACTCGCTTCCGAGACCGCCCGACCTCAAAGTGAGACCGCACGAAATAACCCAGGCTCAGTTCTTACAGTTCTTATTATGAATGACGGGCCATGCACCCCTATTTATAGGCGTGTAGACAGATGTCGTCACCGCCCAAACCAGGATACAGTCACCACCCGTCATATTGCCAGCGGTCTCATAAGGCAGACCGCGCGATCAGACCACTTGGACGACTATCCGACCAAGACCGCAGAACAGCAGGCAGATCGCGCACAAGCCGCGCGGGCACAAGATCGCTCCTCCCTTAGATCACCCGGAGCAAACAAGAACCATCTGGCCAACTTATAACAAGTCGCCAGATTGCCAAGCACAAACCGCCCGGACAGGCAGTCACACATGAGAACAGACCGCCCGGTCTTCCAACAAAGAAGACAGGCCAACCAACAGACCAACTCGGAAATAGTCTGCAGCTACTAAGAACAGACTAGCAGAACTAGCAGTCCGCCAGAACAGACCGGCATAGCCAGGCCGGCAGAAAACAAGCACAGGTCGCGCGATCTCGGCGGTCTCCCAATAATCAGACCGCCCGGACACCTCCACTTCACTTCAAAATTTCAACACTCCCCCTTGAAGTGGGAAGTGGAGACAATCCTGAGTAAACTTCGCAACCGTGTAAACGGTCCCTTCGCCAGCGGCTTTGTGAAGATGTCTGTGATATTTTCCTCCCTCTGAACATGCTCGACCATAAGAGATCCTCCCAACACCTTTTCACGAATGAAATGGTGCTCAATCTCAATATGTTTGGTCCTCGCGTGACAGACTGGATTATTTTCCATCTTGAGAGCACTCTCATTGTCCCCGCGTAGCATAGTGGGACCTCGAACCTCCTCATGAATGTCCTCCACCAATCTCCTGAGCCAAACGGCTTCTTGAGCTGCCAAGGCCGAAGCCTTGTACTTCGCTTCTGTGGTAGAAACGGACACCGAGTCCTGCTTTTTGCTGCACCAAGAGATAGCTGTGGGGCCCGTCATAAAGACATAACCAGATGTTGATCTCCGATCATCCACGTCTCTCCCGTAGTCAGCATCCATGTATCCATGCAACTCCAAGCTTGTCCCTCTCCTAAATAGGAGACCCAAATCAGAGGTCGACTTCACATATTTCAAAATGCCCTTTGCCGCTAGAAGATGAGGCTTCCATAGCTCCGCCATGTACCGACTCACTTTGCCAACTGCATAAGCAATATCAGGTCTTGTGATGGTCAAGTAAATCAAGCTCCCAACCAGAGCTCGGAACACCAACAGATCAGATAGAACTCTTCCCTCATCCTTCCGAAGTTTATGATGCTGTTCCAGAGATATAGAGCTGCCCTTCCCTTCTTCCATGCCAAATCGTTGAACGATCCGCTCGGCATATCCTTCCTGAGAAACGAGCACTCCGCTCTCCCGCCTCTGGACCTCGAGTCCAAGGAAATGGTGAAGCTCCCCAGATCCTTCATCTCAAACCTGATAGCAAGTTCAGCTCTCAGCCTTGCTACCGCCTCCTTCTAGTTCCTAGTGACAATCATGTCATCCACATACAGTAGCACAATAACTCAAAGCGCCCCCTCCTTCTTGACGAACAAGCTGGAATCTGAGTCTGAAGCAAAGAATCCGTAGAATAGAAGATACTCTGCGATCTTTCCATACCACGCCCGAGGCGCTTGCTTCAACCCGTATAAGGCCTTCTTCAGTTTGCAGACGTAGTCTGGACGATCCTCCGAGATGAAACCCGGCGGCTGGATCATGAAGATATCCTTGTCAATCTCTCCATATAAGAAAGCATTCTTAACATCGAGCTGCCAAATCTCCCATCCACAAGATGCCGCCAAAGCAATAACAAATCGGACCAAAGTCATCTTTGCTACTGGACTAAAAGTTTCATCATAATCTTCACCATACTGCTGAGAGAACCCGAGAGCTACAAGGCGAGCCTTGTATCGCTCGATCGTACCGTCAGCTTTCTTCTTAAGTTTATAAACCCATTTGCATGTCACAGGGGTAATGCCCTTGGGCCTGGGCACTAGAGACCACATCTCATTCTTCTTGAGAGCATCCATCTCCTCTTGCATAGCAATATCCCACTGCTTCACGCCTTTGGCTTTCTCAAAGCTCGACGGCTCCCTTTCATCCAAGGGACCAGCGAAAAACATGAGACAAAGCTCACCATGTTTCCTCCTGTGTATCGATCTGGTGGCTTGATAGTCCTCTTCGACCTCCTAAGAGGTTGCACCTGACTAACCACCTCTTCAGTTGCTTCTTCTGTGCAAGCTCCTGTTCCAGACGAACTTGGAGCATCGCTCCCCCTGCTTCAAGAACCTGAATCTTCCATCTCAGAGCTTGACACAGCTGGAGCTCCTGGTGAAACAGGCAACTCCACTTGAAGACTTCCCACAGCTTTCTCTGCTTCATCAACCCTGCTCTCCGGTAGTTCAACTCCTGAACTCCCCTTGTAGGAAGTCACTTCATCGAACACCACATCCCGAGATACCACTGATCTCCGTGTCTCAGGATCCATGTATCTCCATCCTTTCTTCTGCTCATCATATCCAACAAAGACTAGCTTCCTTGCTTTCGCATCTAGCTTTGTTCGAAGAGCATCAAGAATATGCACATAGCAGGTTGACCCGAACACTCGAATGTGTGCAACACTCGGTTTCTCCTTGAACATCAGTTCGTGAGGGGTCTTCATGTTGATAGGACTTAGAGGCATCTTGTTGATGACGTAAGCTGCACAAGACATTCCCTCCGCCAAAAAAGACTTTGGGATACTCCTGGCATGAAGCCAGCATTTGCAGGTTTCCGTCAGATGACGAATCTTCCTCTCCGCAATGCCATTTTGTTGTGGAGTATGGGCACAAGTGAGCTCTCTCCGAACGCCGTGTTTCCTGCAAAAAAAACTTGAGACTCACCAGAGGTGAACTCCCCACCATTGTCAGTTCTCAATTTTTTCACCCGCAGGCCTAACCGACCTTCCACCAGCTCCTTGAACTCCATGAACCTCGCAAAGGCTTCCGACTTCTCTTTCAGAAAATACACCCAGACATATCTGGTGTAATCGTCAATCAACACCAACATATATCTGTTGCCTCCAAGGCTTGGGGTGGCAGTCGGTCCCATCAAATCACCGTGAATGCACTCCAACGGCCCTTTGCATCTTGTTTGTGATTTATCAAATAGAAGTCGATGAGACTTACCAAACTGATATCCAGCACAAACATGACCATCTCCAAAAGAGGACAAGCTAGGCAAGCCCTTGACAAGACCCCTTACCGCCATAGCCTTCAATTTATTCATGCCAACATGCCCCAACCTTTCATGCCAGATAGATGCGCTATCGTTGGTCTTCATCTTATCAACATAGGTACTTGTCGATAACACGAACAAGTCCTTCACCCGCTTTTCAACATGGATAACATCTCCCTTTATCTCTGGTTGAGTTTTAAGAAACTTCACTTCTGTTGGGCCAAACAGAACGTGATAACCGTCATCGACCGCATTGGTCACAGAGAAGAGATTCTTCTTCATACCAGGCACGTGATAAACACTCCTCAAAGTGAGTGGACCCTTATCACTGCTCAGGGAGACAACACCTTCTTGTTCGATAGCATGAACAGAATTATCAACCGTAATGATAACATCATTACCTGAGTAAGGCACCAAAGAAGAGAACTTTGATTCATCCCCGGTGAGATGATGTCAACACCCTGAATCAACAATCCAATCCTCTTCGAAGTTGATGGCAGCCAAGGCCTTAACGGGCATCGCCATCATATTGGCCGCAAAGGCTCCTCCCCATCTAGCTTCATCAGACTTTGGCTTCTCCTTCTCTGCTACATGTCCCGACTGAAGATTAACCTGGCAATCCTTCTTGAAGTGGCCGGTCTTATTACACCTGAAGCACCTTGCTCCATCTCATTTCTTCTTCCCATCAGACTTAGGAGCATAACCCCTATCCTGCTGACCTGAAGTAGAGGGTCCATCATAACCCGGCTTCTTCTTCTCCCACTTCTTCTTCTTCCCAGAGAACAACACATCACTATCTCCCCCAGAGATAGAAGTCCCCGCCATCTGTCTTGCCAAACTTTCTTGCGACGCAAGTAAGTTCTCCAGCTCCAACAGAGATGGTTGATTTGCCCAACCTTGAACTGAAGTCACAAAAGCAAGATACTCCTTCCGCAAACCGCGGATGATATGCCTCTTCAGTTTTGCCTCCGAGATGGGCTCATCAGGGTCCAATGCAGAAATCTCTGCTGTGAGGTTCTTCATCTTAAGAAAGAAGGTAGAAATAGAAAGATCGCCTTGAGAGGCCTTCGCCAACTCATTTTCAAGAAACTGTAGCCGAGCTACATTCTTCTTATTGAACAGCCCGTCCAAAGACGTCCAAATCTCAGCAGCAGATTTACATCCAATGATGTGATCAAACATCTCCGGTGAGATAGCCCTCTTGAGAGTGAACTCTGCCTTAGCATTAGTCCTCCTCCAAAGTCTCACCTCTGCCATATTATCTCCTGCTAGAAACACCTCTTGTGTGTCTTCTCCTCCAACTATCTCCCATAGATCCTCGCCAAGTAAATAGCTCTCTATACACGACCTCCATTTCTTATAGTTAGTCGATGTTAGGAGTTCAATACCAAGCCCTCTTGCGTACCCACCTTCCATGGCAATCTAAGTGGTCTCTTCTTCACAAAGACGATGGCAACTCAAGTTGATCACTGCTTATCCACTCCAACAACCTACCTCTGATACCATGTTAAATTTTTTGATTTGAATCGTTTAGGAGTAAGCAGGAGTTGCATCAACTGAGTTAAAGCCAAACAACCACAATGCCACACAACAACACAAGAAACTTTATTGAATCACAAACTTCATTTACAGTGCGAGGTATTCATGGCGAGACATGATTCATCAGAATCACAGAGACGAGAAGAACAAAACATACCAAAACAAATTTGGCGGCTAGACAAGCTGGGACCGCACAAACCGCTCGACTTCAGAAGTCATCCGGCTTGACCTGAGACCGCGCGAACAGAAATCGGACAGACCGCCAGCACTGTAAGAGCGCACCTCAGACCGCACGAACTGGAGCTTTATTGGAATGAAGAACTGAAGATGTCGCCAGACCGTAACTCAGATCGCCTAACCGCTAAAGATCGCCTGATCGCTGAGCTCGCTTCGAACAGTACAAGAACAAACATAAACCAGTTCGCAGACTAACCGCTGCTGAACTGTTTATTCAAGCCGCTGGGAATCACCAAGGAAGGAGACCGCAACCTGCTGACCGCAGACCTGCGAACACAACAAACAGTCAACTCGCTTCCGAGACCGTCCGACCTCAAAGTGAGACCGCATGAAATAACCCAGGATCAGTTCTTACAGTTCTTTTTATGAATGACGGGCTATGCACCCCTATTTATAGGCGGGTAGACGGATGTCATCACCACCCAAACCAGGATACCGTCACCACCCGTCAGATCGCCAGCGGTCTCATAAGGCAGACCGCGCGGTCAGACCACTTGGATGACTATCCGTCCAAGACTGCAAAATAGCAGGTAGATCGCGCACAATCCGCGCGGGCACAAGATCGCTCCTCCCTTAGATCACTAGGAGCAAACAAGAACCATCTGGCCGACTTAGAACAAGTCACCAGATCGCCAAGCACAAACTGCCCGGACAGGCGGTCACACATGAGAACAGACCGCCCGGTCTTCCAACAAAGAAGACAGGCCAACCAATAGACCAACTCGGAAACAGACTGCAGCTAATAAGAACAGATCGGCAGAACCAGCAGTCCGCCAGAACAGACCAGCATAGCCAGGCCGGCAGAAAACAAGCACAGGTCGTGTGATCTCGGCGGTCTCCCAATAATCAGACCGCCCGGACACCTCCAATTCACTTCAAAATTTCAACACCGGCCTCCCGCTCGCCTAGCCCAAGGTTCAAGGTTTCGAGGGTTCTGGCTCATCGAGGTTCTGGCTCATCGAGGGTTCTGGATCATCGAGGTTCTGGCTCGTTGAGGGTTCTGGCTCGTCGAGGGTTTTGGCTCGTCGAGGGTTCTGGCTCGTCGAGGGTTCTGGCTCGTCGAGGGTTCTGGCTCATCGAGGGTTCTGGCTCATCGAGGTTCTGGCTCGTCGAGGGTTCTGGCTCATTGAGGGTTTTGGCTCGTCGAGGGTTCTGGCTCGTCGATGGTTCTGGCTCATCGAGGGTTCTGGCTCGTCGAGGGTTCTGGCTCGTCGAGGGTCTGGCTCGTCGAGGTTCTGGCTCGTCGAGGGTTCTGGCTCGTCGAGGGTTCTGGCTCGTCGAGGGTTCTGGCTCGTCGAGGGTTCTGGCTCGTCGAGGGTTCTGGCTCATTGAGGGTTCTGGCTCGTCGAGGGTTCTGGCTCGTCGAGGGTTCTATCTCGTCGAGGGTTCTGGCTCGTCGAGGGTTCTGGCTCGTCGAGGGTTCTGGCTCATTGAGGGTTCTGGCTCGTCGAGGTTCTGGCTCGTCGAGGTTCTGGCTCCTCGAGGGTCCTGGCTCGTCGAGGGAACTGGCTCGTCAAGGGTGCTGGCTCGTCCAGGGTCCTGGCTCGTCGAGGGTGCTGGCTCATTGAGGGTTCTGGCTCGTCGAGGTTCTGGCTCGTCGAGGGTTCTGGCTCATCGAGGGTTCTGGCTCGTCGAGGGTTCTATCTCGTCGAGGTTCTGGCTCGCCGAGGGTTCTGGCACGTCGAGGTTCTGGCTCGTCGAGGGTTCTGGCTCGTCGAGGGTTCTGGCTCGTCGAGGGTTCTGGCTCGTCGAGGGTTCTGGCTCGTCGAGGGTTCTGGCTCGTCGAGGTTCTGGCTCGTCGAGGTTCTGGCTCGTCGAGGGTTCTGGCTCGTCGAGGTTCTGGCTCGTCAAGGGTTCTGGCTCGTCGAGGGTTCTGGCTCATCGAGGGTTCTGGCTCGTCGAGGGTTCTGGCTCGTCGAGGGTTCTGGCTCGTCGAGGGTTCTGGCTCGTCGAGGGTTCTGGCTCGTCTAGGGTTCTGGCTCATCGAGGTTCTGGCTCGTCAAGGTTCTAGCTCGTCGAGGGTTCTGACTCGTCGAAGGTTCTGACTCGTCGAAGGTTCTGGCTCGTTGAGGTTTTGGCTCGTCGAGGGTTCTGGCTCGTCGAGGCTTCTGGCTCGTCGAGGTTCTGGCTCGTCGAGGTTCTGGCTCATCGAGGTTCTGGCTCGTCGAGGGTTCTGGCTCATCGAGGGTTCTGGCTCGTTGAGGGTTCTAGCTCGTCGAGGGTTCTGGCACGTCGAGGATTCTGGCACGTCGAGGTTCTGGTTCGTCGGGGGTTCTGGCTCGTCGCGGGTTCTGGCTCGTCGAGGGTTCTGGCTCGTCGAGGTTTCTAGCTCGTCGAGGGTTCTGGCTCATCGAGGTTCTGGCTCGTCGGGGGTTCTGTCTCGTCGAGGATTCTGGTTCGTCGAGGGTTCTGGCTCGTCGGGGTTCCCAGGGCCTGCGTTTAGCCTGTTCAAACAGCAGGATTTGGCTATCAGCAGGCCAAACCTGGGGGCATTTTCGTAATCTCGTAGGCCAGAATCTGGCTATTGGCAGACCAAGTTCAAAATCCTATAAATAGGGCCAAGGGGGCACCATTTGGAGGGACTTGACTTTTGTCCTCCACTCTCCCCATGTTCATTTGTTGGGTGGAGAGAGCCTCCAAAGGTGCCCAAGTTTAGCATTGGCTTGGGAGGGGAAGCGCTCAACGATCTTCCGGGTGTGTGGCGGGACCTCCTCGATAAGTCCTTGGCCTTGTTCTTAGTTCCTTAGCCTCTAGCCTAGAGTTCTCCCTTGGGAGGAGTTAGTGTGAGGTCACCCCTTAACTTTTTGAGGACCCGAACTCCACAGAGACTAAGTCTTGTTCGCAAGTCCTGGTTTCAACAGTAAGCTCATTGGACATCATAGTGATCTCCTTTCTCTTCTCATATACCTGAGATTTAAGGGGCTCAAGAATCCTTATCTTTTTAGCCTAATATTTGACCAACTCTTTGCTCTTTATGAGAGCAGACAAGAGAGTACCAAACTGATCCAATAGATTAGAATGATTCTCATTTTTGCATGATGAGCAATCATCTGATTCCCTATCAAAAATCCCCTCATCAGATGATGAGTTGGCATTTATTACACTCTTGGCCTTTCTACATGACTCGGGTAATGAAAATGCAGAAGGGAGGCATACCTCCGCAGGATGTGAGTCATCTTGATCTTCATCATCAGATAGGAACACAAGCCCATAATGGTCTTCCTCTTCAGACTCACTGTCTGAGAGAAAGGGGTGCCCTTATCCCCACATTGGCAGCGAGATGTTCATCCTCCTCCCAGCCATCAGTCATAGTGAATAGCCCAATATAGGCTTCTTCTTCAGAGTCCGATGAACTGCTGCTGCTGTCACTCAGAGTCTTGGATTTTTTGGCAATTAAGTTACTTTCCTTCTTCTTACCTTTGAGTGACTTCCTCTCCTCCTCCTTCTCATTCTCTTTTCTTCTTGAGGCACATTCAGATATGATGTGTTTTGCCTTACTACAGCCATATCACACAACATTAGTAGAAAGTTGTTTGTTGTGTTTAGAGTTATACATTTCCTCCTTGGAGCTTTTCTTTGGTTTGTCATTGTGGTACATTAACCATCTTGAGCTGGAGGAGGAAGGTATGTTCATCCATTCTATCCTCTTGTTGAGAATTCTATTGAACTGCTTAGAGATTAGGGTCATATCTCCATCAGACCATTCTGACCCAAAAGTGTTGGGTTCAGAATCTGATTCAGCAGGTCTTCTATGAGGAATATGAGATTCCTCTCAACTTTTTATTAAGCTATCAACCTTGAGAGCAACAGATTTCTCCCTGCTGAGAGACATGTTATTCTCCTTTTCATCTTTTCCGGTGTTCAGCTGAAGTTCATGGGACAGCAACTTTCCAAAAAGGTTTTGGGGCTACATATTGGCTAAGTTGCTCATTTCTCTTATGACACAAATCTTGATGTCTCATTCTTTGTTCAGTGATCGGAGAAATTTGTCATTTAAGTCATAGTTTGGGAACTCTCTCTTATATGTTCTCAGACCATTTACAATTTTGAAGAATTTCTCATAACACTCAGAGATATAGTCCTTCTTTTCCTTCCCGAAGGCTTCGAATTCATGATTTAGTAGAGATTTTCTGTCATCTCTAACTTCTTTAGTTCACTCCATGTAGACTATCAGGGAGTCCCACATCTCCTTAGCGGTCTTGTTGTGCACCAGATTCTAAAATGTTCAATCATCTATGGCACTTACCAAGATGTTCTTGGCTCTCTTGTTTATAGTGGCCAAGATGATCTCATCCTTGTCCATCTCATTGTACCTCTTTGAAACTTGTTTGGTTGGATCAATAGTTGAGGCTTTGGTTGGAACAAATGGAACTTCTTCAACAGTAATGAAGATCCTTGGATCAGAGGCTTCCATGAAAAGCTTGACCCTCTCCTTCAAGATAGCAAAGTTCTCCTTTCGGTATATTGGCAGCTTTATAGATCTGAGCTCCTTCGAGTTCTAACCAGAAGTCATGATGAGCAGTCGACACTCCCTAGGGCAGATCTGTTCAAGCTGTTGAGCTTTCTTTAAACAACCTCGCTCTGATACCACCTAAAAGTCCAAGGGTGTCTTCACCTAGAGTGGGGGTGGGGGTGAATATATGATGTTGGCCAATTTAAAACTTTGCGAAACAAAAAATAAAAGCCACAATCACACAGTAAACACAACACAGACATGTTATTTATAGTGATTCCCCAAGACAATGTGTCATTGGGTACTCCACTGTACCCCTTCGTCTATCTAGTAGTGTGCTAGACTCGGCAATCTCTGCCAAAACTCAGATACGTAGATCTTACAACTCAGAGACAGCGTCTCATACGTCAGGTCCTAAGGACCCTACAACTCAGAAGCCCTCTCCGACTTCCTACCTCGGAGAACAAGTCTCCTACCTCAAATACCGTAAGATCCTACAATTCAGAAGCACTCCTGGCTTCCTATCTCAGAGACATCTCCTACACTCAGGCTAGATAGAACCCTACAATTCAAATGCCATACGGAAATCCTACAACTCAGATCTCAAAGAGATCCTATAGTTTAATAAGTTTTATTACAAAAATTTCTATAGACTCAAAACGAATAAGCTTGAATGCTTTGGAGTCTTCTTGAAGCCTTGATGAAGATTTGCTTCAACTAGAATCTTCCAGCAGATGTTGTAGATGAAGCAATAAAATTTCTTCTATATAGATTGAGATTCTTCTATTAGCTGAACGATCCTTGATCTGAATCAGCAACTTTGATCGACCTTACTTCTTGGAAAACATTAAAGATTTTCTTTCTACTTGTCTTCTCCTTCCTTAAGCTTATCAAATGGAGCAGAACTTTTTACGGTGGAAAAGCTTTTCATTTTAGATGTGTAGAAATTACGATTAGGGTTTGCATCAGCATCAAATTCCCTTTTATAAGACAAGAAGATCTAACGGTCGATTCTAGTACTAACATTATGTCAGAGATCTCTTTCCTTAACAAGCGAGATTCATTGGCTCAATTTGCGGCAACAATAAATGATGTGACGCCAAAATCATACTTTAATTAGAATTCACGCCTTTCATCCAATCGACTAGATGTCTATTCACTTTTACTTATTCTGGACGATTCAGCACTACAATGGTTTACTTTAGTTCTTCTGCACGATTCGTCTAGATACCTTGATAATCTTTAAGGTGATTTGTCATGGAGTACTGTTCTGGTCGAATCGTCTTGGTGACTAATAGTCTATAAGACAATATTTCACATTTTATTCTTCTAGATGATTTGTCTGCACAAATCGTTTTGTTATCTCTTCTTCAAGACGATAATGCATTCTTTTTGCCTTCTAACCAATTCTTCTTCATGAATCGACTTGATCTTTCTATTGGGTTTTCTATATACAGCACATCACATGCGCGCAGCGGAATAAAGAAAAAAGAACAACCCAAAATAGTTACAGGATCTTGCGATTTCATGAATCTAGAAATAAAATAGCAACACATTGCAATATATCTGAAAGGGATTAAGTCAACACTCAACCAAGATGCTCCAAAAGTAAATCTGAAACCGTGTGGCTGAGTTCCAAGCACAGAAAGTGTATCTGTGCCTCTATAGCAGCCGATACGAGTGAAGGAGAACCCCAAGCCTCTTGTCGAACAAGATCTGGGTCGGAGAAGAAGTGCCCTCAGCATCTTCCGCGGATTGCTAGATCCGATAAGGGGAGAGGCATAGACGGCGGACGGGATATCGAAGGAAAACCCTTGCGGAATAATTTTGCCTCGATCTCCAAAGAAAGGCACACAGGAAAACCTAATCTTTTCCCTATTTATACCCAGTGGCATAAAACCAGATATCCACAAAACAGAGTCATTAATAGGAGTATTCAGTGTGTATCGTTGTGATCACTAAATATCGTCGAGACGATCTCGACGATATTGTCATGATGACCTATATCGTCTTGACAGTCAAGACGACATAGTCTAGATGACCTATATCATCAAGACAATCTCGACGATATCATCATGATCACCTGTATCGTCGAGACGATCTTGATGATATCGCTGTGAAGATCTATATCATCGAGATGATCTTGATGATATCATCGTGATGACTTATATCATCGAGACAATCTCGACGATATCGTCGTAACAACTAAAATATCGTCGAGACAATCTCGACGATATCACACAACATTTTGACGATACATATAAAGGTTCACAGTTGGCCATATCATCATGATCACAAAACGATATTCATAATATCGTCAGGATGGTCTCGATGATACATGTAATGTCGTCTTGAACACATGCCACCATGCTTCATACAATATTCATAATATTTGTGGAACATTTAGCCGACTTGACCTAACTCCAATGATTCATAGGATTGGTCCTTCACTCATATCCAGTATGAGTAACGCCAACACAATCCTTCATCCAACTTCTCCAAACACTCTTATGTGCGACCCTATAGGCTTATATTGCGTTGACAGTAAGACTAACTGGTTGATTGCTTTGAGATCACCTTGGAAATACCAACAATCTCTCACTTGATCACAAACTATCAACAAAAGTCTCACAAACAATGAGCGGCATCTAGCAATACATCATTGCTACCCAAGCAATAAGATTTAATAACTCAATAAGCATGTTCTGACCAATGTTTTAGTGTTGTCATGTCCCTTTGTTCTTTACATCCGGATAGAACTAGAGGCATGAGCTGTGTCACCCTCATAATTGTTCAATCCAAGTTTCTTGATCCAGAATAGAATGCCTAAAATTGGTGAGCTCAATATCATATATTGACTCAACCAAGCATGGCCATGCATTTCTCAGTCTCATTCCATCAAGGGGCCCATGAATGTAACTCCTGTCATATAGGAGGACAAATCTCATATCTGTCCACACACAAACACCCAAATGAACCATAACATACCCAATAACCACTGTTATCATCAACCTTCTTCAAGAAAGACTTTTGATGGCATCAAAGTACGCTCTTCCTCACTTGATGAATGTTGTGACTTTGGGTCAAGGAACCACAAACACCATTGTCATATGAAATCTACTTGTGACACATTCATATAACAATCCACAAAGTAGTATCATAGTGGGTATGTCCAGTACAACTTGTTCACTAACAAGTACCCATGTGATGACATGATATCACAATATCATGACCTGTGAGAACCGGTCATCAGTCAACGCACATGTTATTCTAAATATATCATCATTGCCCTCAGCTTCTAAGATGATACACCGACCAGGGACTATTTAAGAATGAAGCTTCTTATAAACATAGGCCCTCACATTCAAGTCACGTACTTGAATCCTTATGGAAGCAAACATTTTAAGGGCATTTATTATGCTAATTAATCTATCATATAGAAACAGTTGATATAATAATAGAACTTGCCATAAAAGTAAAATTGAATATAAAATACTCTATTCATCACATGAATAATAACCGACACAAATACAATCCACAAACTCCCACTAGAGATGATCATTCAGGTATCTAATACCCATTGATCTAGTATGACAATCAAGCTTCCTCTGTGTAAGGGGCTTCGTTAGTGGATCCATAATATTCTCTTCAGTCGGTACTCTGCATATGGTCACATCTCCTCGATCGACAATCTCTTGAATAAGATTGAACCGCTGAAGTATGTACTTGGAGCGGTGATGAGATCAAGGTTCCTTAGCTTGAGCAATTGCACCGTTGTTGGCACAGTAGAGAACTACGGGATCAACAATTCTAGGAACTACATTTAGCTCGCCGATGAATTTCCTAATCCACACAGCCTCCTTTGCTGCATTCGCTGAAGCAATATACTCAGCCTCAGTCGTAGAATCAACAACTATCTCTTGCTTGGAACTCTTCCAGCTCACAACTCCACCATTCAGGCAAAAGACAAAACCTGATTGAGATTTTGAGTCATCCCTATCAGTCTGGAAGCTAGCATCCGTGTAACCTCTTATAACTCCACCAAATATCAAGAATACATCTTTTTTCCTTCTTAAATACTTTAGTATATTCTTGACGGCTGTCCAATGACTATCACCTAGATCAGACTGATATTTTCTTGTCATGATCAAGGCATAGAATACATCGGGTCGAGTACATAACATCGCATATATGATTGATCCAATTATCGAAGCATATGGAATCAACTTCATGCGGTCCTTATCTTCCAAATATTTAGTACATTGGTCCTTAGAGAGACTCACACCATGAGACATGGGTAATATTCCCTTCTTTGACTCAAGCATGCTGAACCATTTCAACACCTTCTCAATGTATGTACTTTTGTTCAAACCCAACAATTTCGTCGATCTATCTCTATAGATCTTAATACCAAGTATATAAGTCACTTCGCCCAAGTCTTTCATAGAAAAGCAGTTGCTTAGGTTGTTTTTAATAGCTTGCATGGTCGGAATGTCATTCCCGATCAACAGTATATCATCTACATACAATATCAGGAAGACAACAATGCTCCCACTAATCCTCTTATAAACACAAGGCTTATCTTCGTTCTTGATGAAACCAAACTCTTTGATTTTCTCATCAAAACATAGATTCCAACATCGAGAAGCCTGTTTCAATCCATAAATGGATCTCAGTAGCTTGCATATTTTAGTGGCTTCATTTGGAGATTCAAAATCCTCAGGTTGTGTCATATACACTTTCTCAAGGAGGTTTCTATTTAGGAAAGCCATTTTGACATCTATTTGTCATATCTCGTAGTCATAATACGTAGCAATAGCAAGCAAGATTCTGATGGACTTAACCATATCAACAGGGGAAAATGTCTCATCATAGTCAACACCATGAATTTGCTTGAAACTGATGAGTCCCATTTATATACACTTTTATGGACTCATCTGGGGTAGTTTTCACGCACTTGCACTTCACTTTTTGTGTATTAATGCTTATATTTCATTTAGTCACAATTCTCACATGAAGTGCACTTCTAGGCCCGTGTGGTGTATTTTCTTGATTATCACTCTTAGTATCTTTCATGCTGTGTTATGTGCCACTTTCAGTGGTTTTGATTTGTGTTTATGCTGGAACAGGGGTCGTGCAGGTGTTCCCGGTACAAATCTGTACAGGAACACTGCGCACGATCACTGGTTATACTGTGCACGACCACTGATCGTGCGCCGCCGATCGTGCGTGATCATTTGCAGCCCAAAGTTGCATTCTGAATTTAGTCATGCATTTTTACGCACGGTCGTGCGTTCGGTCGTGCGATCTTTATATTTTATAAAGTTTATGTCACAGGTTCCACTGCAATAGTGCGCACGAGCGCCTAACTTCTAGTGCGCACGACCACTGGTCGTGCTCCACTGGTCGTGCGCACTATTTCGCCAGCGCCTATTTAATGCCCTGTTCTGCGATTTTAGGGTATTCATTCCGCCCCGTAGCCGCCCATCCATGGATTTTGGGAGCTTCTCTCCCCCCATTCGCCTCCCTTCGTCCATCCATCCTCCGTTCAATATTCGGGCATCGATTCATCATCCAAACGCTCCGCTTACTCCACTCCGGCGAGTTCTCAACCATGCAACACTATTCAGGTGAAAAGAAGAAGAAGATGCAGGGATTCGGTGCCAGTTCAGAGGTTCAATTGAAGAAGACGGGACGTTAGCAGAGGATTGACAACACTTCGAGTATCCCGGACGTTAGCCGAAGCCGAGCCCGGATCCGGATTGACAACCCGGAATTCCGGCCGTGAACAACGGCGAGTCTTCATCCTTTGGTGACGAAACCTCTATCTCTCATTTTCATATTATTACTTGTTGTGTAATTTCTGAGATTTTGGTGTATTGAACAATTAGTTGTGATAATATAATCATGTCTCGTTATGTTATTGGTTGATGATCTCGTTGTGACAATCATTTAGTTTCATTCACGTTCACAATCCACGCTATAGCAAAAGTGCTATTAGCATTTGCGAAGAGGTGCTCTCGACCCTCAACACTTCCGCCCTTGCGATCACCCATCTGCGTGCCTTCTCATCCATGCGCTTTTCGAAGCATGGCATCGCGGCCGTTGCATCCATCCCGCCTTGCGAAGTGGAGTTTTGACGCGCATCTCTCTTTTCTGCACTAGTTTAGGAAACCCAAAATCAAAGCCCCTATTTTTCCTTTAATTTACTCTTGTAATTATTTTCTCAATCCGAAGAGTCAAACTAACCACGCGCATTCCTTGAGAGACGATATTCCGGGACGTACTCCCAACTTTATTACTTGTGCGACCGGTGCACTTGCCGAACACGCATCAAGTTTTTGGCGCCGTTGCCGGGGAATGCAGGCTTAGTTTGATTTTGGTGTTTGAGTTAATAGTTTCAGGAGTTGTTGTTTTGTTTTTATTTCTAATATTTTCGGGTTGTGTATATGCAGGAGCGATGTCATGTTCTTTACTGCCTCTGTCACAACATGATGAGGATACAACCTATTTGGAGGAGAAATTATGCAAATTCGCTCAAATTATAATTCAAGGCCTTGAAACGCGACAAGAGTATATTGATAGATTGACTGTGTAGGTGGAAACTTTATTGTCTCTTGCCTCGGATGTGTTGCAAGAACCTCCTCATGATGTGACAGTGGCACAAACAGAACCTGCAGGGAGTGAAACCGGGGTCACTCCCTCGACTAATGATTCTTTATGTTCTTCATCTACTTTGTTTCTTGACCCTCTTTCATTGGTTACATTCAACAACAAGAGTTAGCGTTGGTCATCCAGGTAGAATCTGATCATCTCTCACGGGAGGATGTCACTTGTGACATTTCTTCCTCCTTCTTTGCTCCTACGGATGTTGAGTATACTCTCGCTCCATCTCTTCCTGTTATTTCTAACATCGTTTCATTTGTGCCCCCGCAGAATTTGGAATATGCTGACCCATTTTTGGGCAGTCGAATGATGCATTCCTGGCCGGATAAGCAAGTTGCAGTGGCAGACGATATTGCTTTGTCCACTCCAGCGTCACCGCATGTGCTTCCCCTAAAGGACTGGCTGCAGGGGGAAATGATTTTTCTTTGAAGAAATACACTTGGAAGAGATAAAGAGAGCAAGAAAAGAGGAGACTTGGGGATGGAGGCTAAACCTCTTACTTCGTTGCCATCAGTTGTTGGTCTCCGGACCTTTTTATTCTATCTGCAGTTACTATTTTAAGTCAACATATAGTTGATTTCTTTGTATGGTTGTGTAATAATACTACGTAGACTGGGATGACCTCCTCTCTTTAATCTTACGTGAACAATTTTATAATCTGCTTAATACAGGTATTTAGTCCACCTTAAGGACGTTAAACAAAAGGGCTTCTTGGGAGACAACCCATGGGAACCACCCGGTTCCGTTTGCTTGCTTTAATTTCTATTATGTTTTTTTTGTTTTTGCTTTGGTGCTAACAATGCAGGTGTGAACTCGATTGGATGAAGAGGAGGAGATCCTTAAAAGAAGGATTATACCGCTCTTCTGGCATGCTCTTATGAGCATAGGTACTCCTAACCTAGATTTATTTTTGCTATGAAATGTTATATTTGATGTCTGTTTTCAAATCAAGTCTGGGGGAGCGGGCCTTTGCTTACGCTACATGCACATACATGCTAGAATGCTATGTTAGGAATTTTCAAATGTATTGTCGCATTGCATACCACGCACCACATTCGTTTTCTTGTTATTCGTGCGCATTTATCGTGTAAGTGGTTAATTTGTATGTTTGGAAGCTTGTTTGTTGATTTAGGATTGTGTGGCAGAACAAGTTGTGACCCATGCGGTGCTACTAGTAGAGCACTAACGTGGCTTAAAAATTCTTGTAGAGTAGATTTTATTACAAAATTATAGTTTTATTTACTTCTGTAGTGTAACTGTAATATACTCTACTCGAACGGTGAATTTGGTGAATCTAACGGTAGCCCTAGGTCGAGTGTAGAAGAGCTGTTAGCCTCGTGTTGTTTGAGTTGGAAGGAGAGGAGACCTCGCTCGGTGGTTAAGAACTTGCCCCTAGCTATTTTCAAAACGAGTGCGTTGAATGATCTTGTTGGGAGCATGACGTAGGCCATCATTTGATCCGATTGAGCTTTGATTTCCCAACCTAATATCACCCTTTGCTAGCCTCGTTGAGCCTTACCTTTCCTATTTGTTAAACTCCACCAAACTTTCACCAATACCACATATCCTAACCTAAAACGCACTAGAGTCAAGCTTTGAAATCTATACATTTTGTTGATGATTGTGCGATGCGGAGTAATAAAAATTCGGGGGTGTGATGTGGTGTGTGCGCGCAGAAAAATGAAAAAAAAATTTGATTGATCCTAACTTATGTTATTATGGATCTAAAAAAAAGAGAGAGAGAGTTAATGAACTCTAAAAAGAATAGAACCATAAGTATGGTAGTCTCGCGCACACCATAGTGCTTAATTGAAGTCTGGGGGAGTGTGCTTCAAGGTGAAGATGTTAAGGTTGAATTTTGTTTATTTACCGGAGGTTGGGTGCGTTTAGCCTACGTTCTTCTACTTCATTACCGTACCTCAACCCAAGCCCAAGTCTAGCCTAAAAGCCCTACTGATTCTTGATAAGATCGTCTCATGCAGTGGAGAAGGTGTGAAAGGGAAAGCATATGACCATCGACCTTGATGGATTTCTTGGAGAGCTCTTTCTTGAGATCCAATTTGAACAACGCTCACCTCAGCAGTTCACGCTATTTTCCCTAGGGCGCGATAGTTCGATTCACCAATAATTCACCTCAGAGTAGTAGTATTTTGTATTTTACACTTGTAGAGGTTCTTAAAATATAGTCTTTGTTTTAAAACCTTTTCTACTTTATTTTAATGCTCGTTAGTTCTTTACTTCCCATCATGTTTTGCCTGCACAGTTGCTTCTTCAACATCAATTTTTTTATCATGGGATTGAGTGTTTGCCCGAGACGTGCAAACGAGTAAGTCTGGGGGTGTGATGAGTACCATTTATATACACTTTTATGGACTCATCTGGGCTAGTTTTCACGCACTTGCACTTCACTTTTTGTGTATTAATGCTTATATTTCATTTAGTCACAATTCTCACATGAAGTGCACTTCTAGGCCCGTGTGGTGTATTTTCTTGATTATCACTCTTAATATCTTTCATGCTGTGTTATGTGCCACTTTTAGTGGTTTTGATTTGTGTTTATACTGGAAGAGGGGTCGTGCAGGTGTTCCCGGTACAAATCTGTACAGGAACACTGCGCACGATCACTGGTTATACTGCGCACGACCACTGATCGTGCGCCGCCGATCGTGCGCGATCATTTGCAGCCCAAAGTTGCATTCTGAATTTGGTCGTGCGTTTTTACGCACGGTCGTGCGTTCGGTCGTGCGATCTTTATATTTTATTAAGTTTATGTCGCAGGTTCCGCTGGGATAGTGCGCACGAGCGCCTAACTTCTAGTGCGCACGACCACTGGTCGTGTGCCACTGTTCGTGCGCACTATTTCGCCAGCGCCTATTTAATGCCCTGTTCCGTGATTTTAGGGTATTCATTCCGCCCCGTAGCCGCCCATCCACGGATTTTGGGAGCTTCTCTCCCCCCATTCGCCTCCCTTCGTTCATCCATCCTTCGTTCAAGATCCGGGCATCGATTCATCATCCAAACGCTCCGCTTACTCCACTCCGGCGAGTTCTCAACCACGCAACACTATTCAGGTGAAAAGAAGAAGAAGATGCAGGGATTCGGTGCCAGTTCAGAGGTTCAATTAAAGAAGACGGGACGTTAGCGGAGGATTGACAACCCTTCGAGTATCCCGGACGTTAGCCGAAGCCGAGCCCAGATCCGGATTGACAACCCGGAATTCTGGCCGTGAACAATGGCGAGTCTTCATCCTTTGGTGACGAAACCTCTATCTCTCATTTTCATATTATTACTTGTTGTGTAATTTCTGAGATTTTGGTGTATTGAACAATTAGTTGTGATAATATAATCATGTCTCGTTATGTTATTGGTTGATGATCTCATTGTGACAATCGTTCAGTTTCATTCACGTTCACAATCCACGCTATAGCAAAAGTGCTATTAGCATTTGCGAAGAGGTGCTCTCGACCCTCAACACTTCCGCCCTTGCGATTGCCCATCCGCGTTCCTTCTCGTCCATGCGCTTTCCGAAGCACGGCATCGCGGCAGTTGCATCCATCCCGCCTTGTGAAGCGGAGTTTTGACCCGCATCTCTCTTTTCTGCACTAGTTTAGGAAACCCAAAATCAAAGCCCCTATTTTTCCTTTAATTTACTCTTGTAATTATTTTCTCAATCTGAAGAGTCAAACTAACCACGCGCATTCTTTGAGAGACAATATTCGGGGACGTACTCCCAACTTTATTACTTGTGCGACCGGTGCACTTGCCGAACACGCATCAGAAACCTTTCACCAATTATCGCCCTTTGAATGTCTGTACATTCCCATCCATGTTGGTCTTCTTCTTGAAGACCCATTTGCACCCTATGGGTCGTACCCCTTCAAGTGGTTCCACCAAGGTCCAAACTTGGTTTGCATACATGGAGTCCATTTCATATTTCTTGGCCTCAAGCCACTTCTCGGATTCCGGTCCATTCATAACCTCTTGGTTGGTTACAAGATCATCATCATGATCCATAAGCAACACATTACCAATCTGAGACACGAGAAATCCATATCTCTTAGGCTCAAATCTTGGTCTACCAGATCTACGTAGGACTTGTGTTTCTTGAGTAGGCTTGTTGGAGCAAAACTATGCTAGCAAACGAGAACGACAAGTGTACCGTATCGAATGTAGTATAAGTTATTAAAACAGGGTCGTATTAGACTCGGGGTGGTTGAGTACCCTTACTTCAAGAAAGTCTCTATTATTTTATCAATTAAAACTTGAGGTTGGTTTTGCAAATGGAAAATTAAAATAAGAATTAAAAGAACGATTAGCACTCGATCTTTGAATCACCTTGGAGATAAAAATAAGAACAAAGAATAAAAGCGCATTCTCCTAATAAAATAGCTTTGACCGTGGAGATTCCCGAATTATGAATGCACCTCTCTCGAGGATGCGCTCAACTGAGTTTAGGTTGATCAATCGAACTCTCGTTCTAGAATCGAAACCCCTAAAACTCGCATTATCGAAGTGAATCCCGCTATTGGCTTTTACTCCAATCCGGAAGGGTAATGTCATCCTCTCTCGAGGATTGCATTCTACTCTTTTTATCCTTGAGTGATCGATTCGTCTTACGAGCCTCTCGGCTAACTAAAGAACGAAAACTAGAACAAGAATTATATATCGAAAATATAATCTCGTTATCTTAAAATCAAGGGTAAATCTTAAGCATTTTTGAAAAGAGAAATAGCAACTATAGATTATTTCATGACTTATATCATTCCTTGGATCATCTCGATCGAGTACTAATAATATTTTAGTTACTCATGGAGATGGAGGAAATGAAAGGAATAAAAGAGTACATGATAAAAGAGAGAGTGGAAAAGAGAAAGAGAACTATTTTATTTTATTGAAATGCAAAAGAGATTACAAACTATGAAAAGGAAATTACAACTATTGCATTGAAAATTACAAATGCTAATAAGAAAAAGACGTACAAGAGCTACTAAAAATATGAAAATAAAACAAGAAAATGAGATTTGAACTCCCAAAAATTCGTTCTTAAACATTTGCTGGAGCTGACTTTATATAGCTGAAAAGTTGAGGTTACACGCCCTTGGTCACGCCCTGACCAAGGGCGTGTAAGGGGCGTGATCGAAGCAGGAGCGCGGGGTGAGTCACGCCCGTGACCTGGATGTCACGCCCTTGGTCACGCCCATGACCTGGGGCGTGTAACTTTAAATGACGTGGCAGGCGTGCTCGCAGCTGGTGGCGGGGTCCCGACCGTCACTTAAATGTCACGCCCTTGGTCACGCCCGTGACCTAGGGCGTGTACTTGGCAAATCTTCACGGGATGGTCCCGAAGTGGCGGCAGCAGGTCTGGAACACATCTTAGGCTGTCACGCCCTTGGTCACGCCCGTGACCTTGGGCGTGTACTTGACATTTTTTCTTAAAGTACCCAGAAAACCTGAAAAACATAAACTAAGCTTAAATTAGTTGAAGAAATAAAAAGGAATGAATTAATTAAGAAATTACATAAAAATTATATAAATTCATATTAAAACTATATTAAAATTATACTAAAAGATGAGTACAAAAACTACTCATCAAGGCTCTCCAGCTATAACTTCTTGTAGTCCTTGCTCAGGTTCCAATTCAGGTCCGTTTTCAGTTTGTGGTTCTTGAACTTCTTCAAGTTCTACCTTTGCAGTCTTTCTAAATAAGAACTCTTTCTCCAAATAGATGGTAGTCCTTGCGACAAACACTTTGCCCTTGGACGGCAAGTAGAAATAGTACCCTTTGGTCTCCCTAGGATACCCCACTAGATAACACTTATCCGATTTGGGTTCCAGCTTGTCAGGCATTTGACGTCGCACGTATGCCTCACAGCCCCAAATCTTAATAAAAGACATACTAGGACGCTTCCCAGTCCATATCTCATATGGTGTCTTTAGAACCATTTTTGTTGGAGCATGATTTAAAGTGAAAGCAGCAGTATCTAGAGCAAATCCCGAAAAGGAAACGGGCAGATCTGCATGACTCATCATCGACCGCACCATGTATAACATGGTACGATTCCTCCTCTCAGAAACACCATTATGTTGTGGTGTTCTGGGTGGAGTGAGTTGTGATACAATACCACACTCTTTCAGATGATCACAAAACTCATGATTTAGGTATTCGCCACCTCGATCAGATCGGAGTGCCTTAACCCTCTTTCCTAGTTGGTTCTCTACTTCATTTTTAAACTCTTTGAACATTTCAAAGGTTTCGAATTTACACTTCATAAGATATATATATCAGTTTCTACTGAAATCATCAGTAAATGTAACGAAGTAGTAGTACCCACCTATAATAATAGAACTCATGGGTTGACGTACATCACTATGTATTACACCCAAGAGGTCATCATCCCTCTCACTACAACTAGTGAAAGGGGTCTTTGTCATCATGCCTAATAATCATGACTCACATCTCTCAAATGATTCATAATCAAATGAGTCCAATAATCCATCTTTTTGGAGCTTCAATATGCGCTTCTCATTTATATGGCCTAAACAATATGGCCAAAGATATGTAGGATTAGAGTCATTATTTTTTAGTCTTTTGGTATTTTCTATGTTATAGATTGGATGATTTATGTTCAAAACATACAAACCATTAAACATTTGAGCAACGCAATAACAAACATCATTTTTATAAATAGAACAACAATTGTTCTTAATCACAAAGGAAAAACCATTTATGTCTAAACATGAAATAGAAATGATGTTTCTAGTTATAGCAGGAATAAAATAACAATTATCAAGTTCAATAATAAGCCTAGTGGGCAAGGAAAGACGGTACACTCCTATGGTAACGACAGCAACTCTTGCCCCATTTCCAACGCACAGGTCTACCTCTCCTTTACCCAGCATTCTTCTCCTTCCCAATTCCTGCACATTTGTACAAATGTGAGAACCACATCGGGTATCCAATACCCAAGATGAAGGAGCAGACATGTTTATTTCTATAACAAAAATACCTGAAGTGGAAGTCACACTTCCCTTCTTATTCAGATCCTGAATGTAGATGGGACAGTTCCTCCTCCAATTCCCTGTCTTACCACAATGGTGGCAATTTCCTTCCATAGCTAATCCCTTCCTTTTCAGTCCTGAAGATTTGGGATCAAGGCTAGACTTTGGTCCTACCTTAGTCTTCCTGAATCCCTTGCCCTTGCCTTTGCCTTTTTGCACCATCAATATGGGGCTAGCAGGCATTGTCTTCTTCATGTTGTTCTCAGCAGTTTGTTACATGCATAGGAGCTCGAGCAGCGTCTTGTCAATCTCATTCATGTTGTAGTTCAAGATGAACTACTCGTAACTGTCCGGCAATGATTGCAGGATCAGATCAGTAACCGACTCTTGGATTAAAGGAAACCCCAATCTCTAAAGGTTCTCGATGTACCCAACCATCTTAAGTACATGAGTTCCCACTGGGTCACAAGCTCCCATTTTGCACTGAAATAATGCCTTAGAGATGTCGAACCTCTCTTGTCGAGCTTGCCCTTAAAACATTTTCTTCAGGTGCTCGATAATCTCAAAACCACACATAGTCTCCTGTTGCTTCTGAAGCTCAGAGTTCATGGTAGAGATCATGAGGCATTCGACATCTAAGGATTCATCTTGATACTTCTTGTAAGCATCTTTGTCGGCACGGGTCGTATTCCAGGTCGGCACTTTGGGGTGGTCCTCTTCCAAGATATGGAGCTTGCGCTCTTGCCTGAGAACAATTCTCAGGTTTCTATACTAGTCTAGGAAGTTAGTCCCGTTGAGCTTGTCCTTCTCAAGTATGGCTCTCAGGGACAAGGTGGAGTGAGATCCACTTGCCATGGAAGTTTTACAAAATTATGCAAAATAAATTTTAGTATCATATTTCAAAATACATTTTTATTTTAATAACGACTTTTATTAAATACTCCCACTATTTTATTCAAATTGATAACCCTTAATATCAACTCAGAGAGTTTATGCGAGCTACTCTCTTAGTGGACAAGATCCGTATATCACCGCCATCATAAGTCAGCTTTGGCTGATCACCCATAATGTGGCTATTTAGGTAGGCAATTGTTGCCAATTGCATCATCATGCAACTCCTGTATGGTTGGTGATAACTCTTTATTCACATCCATCACATGGAGCATGTCAACTATATGCCTCTAGGAACTCAACCTTTGAGGTCACCTAGTTAAGTTGGACCCGATGTCGACAGTGGGATATCACAATTATCTGCTCGCACCCTTACCAAGATAGATTAATGCATCTTGCTTTGGCAAGCCCACACTTCATCGATCGAGGCTAGAAGAGTGTCATCCATCGGAAGGCATATGAATAATTAATATTGGATAAGGGATTTTATAATAAATGATTAATATTTAATCATTGTGCACAATCACAAAATAGAAATACAACATTCACAATCCAAATACATCCCAGATGTGCACTAAATAAAATTATCAATACCTTGATAGAAGGGCTAAATCTGAACATTCAGAACACTTCTAAATCTCCAGATTTACATGCATTGGACCTAAGAAAAACAACTCCACTTATGTAGTAGACAAGCTCATCTCTCAATGTCAGATTCAAAATCTAAGACATTTTGTTTCACAAACCATTCCGAGGGACGGTTACTGCTAAGGAGAAATGATTTTTGAAACATGAAAATCGCAACGCAATCACAAGCATTCCTAGCGGGATTCCAAGGAATAAATCGGGACATTTAGAACACTTCTAAATTTCTTGATTTACAAGCATTAGATCGCAAACCTTGCTCTGATACCAATGTTGGGTTTTCTATAGACAGCACATCACATGCGCACAGCGAAATAAAGAAACAAGATGAAAGTGCACAGTGTGCCTCTGAGAATCCTCTTGAGGGGGGTGAATAGAGATTTAAAAATTTTTCTATCCTAACAGTGCAAACAATAAAACTTACTAAGGTATTATGCACACACACAAAACCAAAGGCAGAATAAATAAGATAAATACTGCTGGAAATAAATGCTGAAAAAGGAAGTGGGACAACATAGAAAATCACAGTAAAGACACGCAGATTTTTATAGAGGTTCCCCAAAATGTGGGTAGTTGATGCCGCGACATCTACACCACTTGAGGATGATGGACCAGAACTGGATGTGCTGCAACATAAAGATTTCAGGCGATATGACGACTCAATGGCCGCTAACGGAAAGCAACGTTACAACCTCCATCCGTGGCGCGCAAAGCTTATTTAAGGCCTCTCAAAAGCCTATTTTAAATTTCTAATTATTTCCTTTAAAATGCGGGACATGTAATATTTTATTTTTAAGCTTTTAATTTTTGGTGTGCTTTTAGACATTTTGGTGTGTTATTAACCATCTGGATTGATGAAATCATCATCTCAATCTTGGATGGTTGGATCTATTTTGTAACTCCTATATATAGGAGTGTTTTAAGAGAATGAAGGAATTATTGAAACCCCAAAAATAGCCCCCTCTCTAAGTGAGAATTTCGGCCAAGGCTTGTGAGAAGCCCCCCCCCCCCCCCCCCCCCCCCGGCCAGGCCTCACTCCGGTCGACTGATTTTGACTGAATTTATGTGATCCCGAAAATGCCCCCAACCTCTCACGACATCAAAAGAGACTCGCTGCTGCTGTTTTCTCCGCTCAGTATTTCTCTCCTCCCATCCGCGAACCAGCGCCCCCTCTCCTCCGCCGACCATTTCCTCTCTTATACGCTTTTGCCTCCCACAAGAGCTGCAACTCGCCAAGCCAAGCGTGCCGATATCTATCTCTTTCCCAGGTTTTGCGACGGCGGCAGCGATTTTCCTTCCGCCACGATTTCACCGCTCCCAACTCTCCTCCTCCAACCTCTCACAACTCGCCGCTTCCAGTCGCGATCTGGCGCCCCACTCCAAGACGCGGCTCCGCCACCCCGACTCCCGATCACGTACCTCTAAATTACTCCACCACATCCCACGACCAGTCGCTCCTCCTTTAGATTCGGCGACTCTCCCAAAACAGAGGAACTTTTAGAAGCTATAGTAAAAACAGAGTAATTTAGCACAAGGGTATAAATCACCTCAGAGAAGATCAAGAAAAACTGATGGAGCAAGGAAACGCATGGAAGATTTAGTTCAACGCAGTTCTATGAGGGATCAAATGGACCACCTCTTCGTGTACTTCCAATAGGCTCTCCCGGGAGAACTGATGCGATAATTTCGGCAAGTGCACCGGTCGCGCAAGTAATAATAATGGGGAAAATCCCCGAGTGTCGGTCTCTTGAGGAACACAGTAAGGTGGAGTTAGGTTTCGAGGAAGGACTTGAGATCGAAGTCCTTGGTCGGTGTTACAATGGATGGTTGGTTTGGTTTGCGAATAATAAAATAAAATATTATAACTACTCCTATGCAGTGCCGCTATGCAATGCTTCGCTTGGCGGAATGGAGACTAGGCAGGCCTTGAGCGCGCTGCGTCGCAAGGGCGGATGAACGAGTAGGCAAGCGGAATGAGGGTCGCAAGCACCTCTTCGACAAGCACGCCACTAGCAATTGCTAGTGTGGCACCGGACACGGTGGTGGGGCGGAAAATCAATGGGGGCGCACCTCATTAACACAAATGAACAAATTGATTCCATAAACATGAAATAAACAATACTAAACATGGTTCATAGCGTTCATCATCTAGATAAAGAAATTACAACAAATACAACCACACAAGTAGAAGAAAAAGGGCAAGAGATACGACCGAATCCGGAGTCTCGTTGTAGATTCACGGTAGGAAGCACCGGGGTGTCAATCCGCGTCCTAGCTCGGTCCCAACTGCGTCCGGGGTAGAGGAGGGCTGTCACCCCTCCCACAGGACCCGTCTTCTCCAGTGATTTACCATCCGGCCACGTCTAATGCGAAGAACTTCTTCCTTAGCGATCAAAATGAGTGTAGAATCCCTTCCTTTAAGCCCTTGGATGATGGAGGAGGCTTAGGGGGTGAAAAACCTCTGGAAATGACGAAAACGGCGGACTGAACGGAGTTCCCCGGCGTAATCCCGACCTAATTCGCGAACAGGTCATTATATAGGCGTTGAATTAAACAGTGTGCACGGTCATTGGCGCACGACCAGTGGTCGTGCACACTAGAATCCTGTGATCGTGCGTCCGACTGGACAGAACCTGCAAGAAAAACAATTTATAAAATATAATGTTCGCACGACCAGTTGCGCACGACCGGTTGTCGTGCGCACTAACGTCGGTGGTCGTGCGCACTGGTCGAGACAGAACTCATAAAATTAATGATAAGTGCGCACGAACAGTGGCGCACGACCGGTGGTCGTGCGCACTATCGTAGATGCTCGTGCGCACTGCACCAAACAGAACTCATGAAAAAAGGGTTAAGTGCACACGATCAGTGGCGCACGACCAGTGGTCGTGCGCAATAGCACCCGTGATCGTGCGCAGTGTTCCTGTGCAGAATTGCACCGGGAACACATACACGACTCCTATTCCAGCACAACCACGAATCTAGCCACTGAAAGTGGCACCTAGCGGAGCATGAAAACTACTAATGAAGAAAAGCATGAAATCACACCAAAATGGGCCTAGAAGCGCACCAAGCATGGAATATCAAATATAAACTATAACAAGGCTAAAGTGCGGTGAAAAGACTAAATAAAGGCCTAGATGAGTCCATAAATGTGTATATGATCAGGACTCATCACACCCCCAGACTTAACTGTTTGCGCGTCCCGAGCAAACGAATCCGGCGGAGTGTGAAAATGATAGTTAACATAGAGAATTACACAAAGGAGTACGGTGCGAAGTAACATACGCAAGCGAGTAGAGATTCTAGTAGAAGGAGATTCTAACTATGCTAACTAATTTACATAAGTATTAAAGCGTAAGTAAAGATTTAGTTATACTCAGTTGGTGAATTATGAAGAATCTGAACGATCATGCCCGGTATGAAAGTGACGAGACACTGAGGCGGGCGTTGCACAAGATCGGGTCTTAGGAATAACTCCGCTGAAATCCATCAACGTCGTTAACCATACGCTTGCCCGGTTACACTCTCTCCACGGCGCTAGCAAAATCGCAAGTCAAATCAATAGGACTTATAGGATTAAGTTGGGGCTTAGGTTACGGTATGGTATTCAAATTTAAACACGATGGCTACGCAACCCAAATGAGCTAACGGAACGCTGCACCACACAAGACCAACAAACTATGCTCGTGTGACACTCCCCCAGACTTATCATGAAAACCAGGTGTGCGCACAGCCTACTTCACAAATACCAACAGATTTTCTATTTAGCTCGGAAGGATTTCTTTTCAATATACTCTCTTTTTTTTCTAGATTTTTTTCTTTTAACATACTTTGCTTCTATTATGTATCCTCCGGTTGGTTCAAAATCAGCAAATAGACTTTATTTCCCCTTCATAACACAACGTTTCCAAACATCACACAAATTGAGAATTATGAGCGCAGTTAAAAAGCAATTTGGTTGCGGGTGTAGGATAAGCTTCGGGCTTTGGTGGATGAAGAGGAGCTGAACAAAGGAATGGTAGGCACAAATTTGGCTTGCAAAGGTGAGCGAAAAGGGCATGGAATGACAAGGCTCAAACTAGCCAAAGGATGGCCTACATCATGTTTAACTCAACGAGTCGCTCTCAACCATGCTTCAAGAGTCACTTGGGGCAAGTTCTTAGCCCACGAGAAAGGTAAACCTTCCTCCCGACTCGAGCAACACACGACTAGCACTCGTACACACACTACACCGGGTTATCGTCAATTTCATTCAAATTCACCACTTGAGTATAACAAATCTAAATTTACGCAGAAATACTGAACATAAATTAGATGCATAGAGACAATCTAGTTCTACTCAAATTCTACCATATCATGCGAAGTGACTAGAACACTACACGAGTCAACATCGCACTCCAAATAATAATTTCTAAGTTAACAACCTATTTCACATTCCAACCAAAATAGTTTAACCGGAACAACAACAAAAAGATAAGCGCGCACTCAAGTGGGTGAAGTGGTGTGTGAAGAATGAGAACAATGATAATGACAAGGATACAAAAGAAACAAACTTCTGGTATGCAGTGCAACTCGTGCACAGTGAATGACAACATACGCTCCCCCAGACGTAGTCTAAACAATACATCTAGAAATTGGAAGCTAAAAGAGGGGAGGAAGTGTTACCCAATGCTCAGAATTGAGCATACCAGACGATTGGTGTTTACGATCAAGAGCAGTCCGCAACATCCGCCATCACAAGGAACAAAGGCCACCTGAAAGTGACACACTAGAAACAGCAAAAATAGTAAAAACTGAACTAAATATGTGAGAGCACTAATAATCAGGAAATCTGGGTTATCACCCATGGAAGTGAACCTGTTCCTGCAATTAAAATTAAGCGCTCGCACACATAATAAAGGGAACAAATTATGCTAAATTCATAAACTATGCCCAGAAGGGCATCCAAAAGCAAAATGTTATTATTACAATTAACAAAAGAGAATAAGTTCGAGCGACTCAACAAAAGACCGAAACAGCATCAAGGAGAAAAAAAAAAGATAACAAGGCTTAGAATAGCTCGCACACAGGGAGAAAGATCACTCGTCGTCGCTGTCGCTATCTAGAACAACAACGGACGGCGGAGGTCTAGAAGATGATGCGGCCCGACCAGGAGGTGGGGGGATATTTAGTCCTCCCCGCAATGCTTGCTGATAAACAAAATCCGTCAGCCAATATTGGTTCGCTTCCAAATTGGAGAGGCGCTGATTGAAACTTGGGACCTCCGGTGCTCTTGAAGAACTGCCCTCCTCCTTGGTTCTCTGCTCCTGCTGAAATGAGTGACTCCGCGGCTGCGGAAGGGCTATCTCTCGGCAAGCAGTCGGCGGCTCAGCCGGCTCTCCGTGCTCCTCATCGTCTTGCCTCTCCCTAGGCGCATCTCCCGGCATCACGACCACAAAGCGTTTACTACTCTTTTTCCCCACGACCCGCAGTAAATGAAAACTCACCATGGTGGCCCGAGTGATGAAGGAGGGCGCAGTCACCTGCACCATCGGAGGCAGATGACTCCAAACCCCCAGGCTTTTTGCAATGCGGGTAATATAGTAGGCACCACCAATGGCACCAGTGAGACCATAGGTGGCCTCGTGATGGAAGAAGAAAGCTAGCATGTAGCCAAGATGCAAGGGCTGCCGAAATTCCATACTATAAAGGGAGATCAGATCTTGCCACCCCACCACGTTCTGACTGAGGGCACGGGCGACAAGGGAGTGGCTAAGGACATGCTGCAGGAATCGGAGAGCAGGCGCGACGATCCAGGTAGATTTGCTTTTCCTGGCAACATACTCTTCATCACGACCCGTGAGAGCACACCACGCAGCACGCGGGGTGACGCCATCAGGGAAGGAGACATTCAAATCCAGAAAAGGAATCGCCGCAGCCTCGGCTTCAGTGTAGAAGCCAGCGTGCACCGCCAACTCCGACAAGATAGAGTGAAGACCTTGCCCATCATTCGGAAAGAGCACTTTCCTGGACGTTGACCGGTGGGCAAAACATCCCACTCAAACGTTGCAAGAAACTCCAAGGTAAGCTCCCGGTAGCCGAGGTCATTGCACTCAAACACCCCACTCCAGTGATCGAATGAATAGCGTTGGCGGACGGCCTCCCCCAACTCTCCATTGTCGCCGATGGAATTCAGCTCATTCCAATCCACTAGACGATGTGATAGGAATGGCTTCTTCTTGAGAGAGTTGAATCGCCGCGTGTGCGAATCCTTAGAAAAAGTAGCCATCCGAGCAAGGATCTGACCAGGAGAAGCAGAAGGGCGGCCGGAGCGTTGGTAGACGTTGTGGCGATCTCTAGAGCTCATGGTGATAGGAGGGCAAGGGAAAGAGGAGAATCGGAAGTGGGCTCACCGGAAAGAAGAAGGGCGCACAATCGGCGGCAACCCAGCGGAAACGGCGCACGGGCGACGAAAGACGAGAACCCTAGAATGTGCGCTAAGGCTCGGGCGGACGGGCTTTTTATAAAAAATCTGGGCCGATCGCACGACCAGTGGTCGTGCGCGATAAGTAGTGCGCACGACCAATGATCGTGCACCCTAGGAATTTTCCAGGCGGCCAAGATTTTAGTAAAAACTCCATCCACCGTGCAGTTTACGCACAACCAGGAATCAGCACAAGCAGCGAGACATTCACAGCCTTAACAATAACTTAACTAAACTAAACGAAATAAAAGTTCAGGAAAAAGAAAGATAACTACTGGGGTTACTGTCATCCCAGCACGACTTATTTGAAAATATAAAGGTTCTAGCTAATGGGCCTATGGAAGAGAAAATGCACAGGTAACTGCTCCAATATCCGTTTCAGTTGCGGGTACCGATACGGTGATAGAACAGTCACCCCTCTACCTAAATATAGATACCTGCTCCTCACAGGTAGAGGGTAGAGAATGAAAGAAAAGGAGGAGGCCTGGTCCTCACTCATCTCACAAAACACATCCTTGCCTAGCAAGGTATCATCAACAGCAAGGTGGCAGGAGGGAAAGGCAATGAGTGGAGCTTCCTCTACGGAGGGAGAATAAACCTCCTCACATGAGAGGATGCTCGCATCATTGACTTGAGCAAACAGCTCCAAGTCCTCCTGAAGTACCTGTGAAGATTCAACCTGCACAGACTCAGATGAAGGAAGGGGATCAAGAAATAAACAAGGCGAAGAACATAAATCATCGTCAATCGGGGGAGTGACCCCGGTCTCACTCCCATCAGGTTGGGGAAGTAAAGTGATGTTAGCATTGTCATCAATGCTACAAGATTCGGCGGGATCAATGGTGGCCAGGCTTAGGGACTTGGAATTCCTCCACCGGTGCTGAGGAAAACTCCTCTTCACCTAGAAGGTTGTCCTCCTCCATAGGAATAGGCGCAACACTCAGATCACCCACCTCATCCTGCGACACATCATCAACAATGTCGTCGGCGACGAGAATAGTATGCACAATAGGGGAAAGAATCGAATCCACTAGAAGTGGTGGATGTACATGGAGAATAGGCTCAGCAGTGTCGGTGCATAGATCAGCCGCACATCCGGTGACCATGTCCATGCCATACCCTTCAAGATGTGAAGGTGACAAAGACACATAACCGGACGTTGAAGGTGTGCCGCCAGAGTTAGGAGTTGGGACGATCCGGATGTCCGGTTCGTCATCCTCGTCCAATTGGCGAAGATAATCGGCACAGTCCTTCAGGACATGATCAGTGCTCTGACAAAACCGGCACTACCTTGCGGGATTCTTTGGCACAGCGGGAGCTGGAGCCGAAAAGAAGTACGACGGTAAAGGCTCAGCAGAGTAGCCATAAGACTTACGCGCACCATATGGAGTACCAGACGAAGTCGGGGCTCCATATGCTGGGCTATAAGAATTATGCCTACTATTCTCCGTAGGGCATTCATCACTAGAGTGGGAGGTATCTCTACACCAACGGCAACGGAAATTGAAATGTGCCCACATAGTGCGGAGATAAAACGATTCAAAATAAAAAAAATGCTATTGTGCAAAATACTACACCTAACAAAGATTACTAAAGCAACCTAATTAGAACAGAAAATAGAATAAAAAGAACAAAAATAAAATAAAAGATGCAATTTACAAATGGAAGGCTTTTCTCTCAAATTCTCCCTCTCCAGAAAACTCACACGACTGTATTCCCCGGCAACGGCGCCAAAAACTTGATGCGATAATTTCGGCAAGTGCACCGGTCGCGCAAGTAATAATAATGGGGAAAATCCCCGAGTGTCGGTCTCTTGAGGAACACAGTAAGGTGGAGTTAGGTTTCGAGGAAGGACTTGAGATCGAAGTCCTTGGTCGGTGTTACAATGGATGGTTGGTTTGGTTTGCGAATAATAAAATAAAATATTATAACTACTCCTTTGCAGTGCCGCTATGCAATGCTTCGCTTGGCGGGATGGAGACTAGGCAGGCCATGAGCGCGCTGCGTCGCAAGGGCGGATGAACGAGTAGGCAAGCGGAATGAGGGTCGCAAGCACCTCTTCGACAAGCATGCCACTAGCAATTGCTAGTGCGGCACCGGACACGGTGGTGGGGCGGAAAATCAATGGGGGCGCACCTCATTAACACAAATGAACAAATTGATTCCATAAACATGAAATAAACAATACTAAACATGGTTCATAGCGTTCATCATCTAGATAAAGAGATTACAACAAATACAACCACACAAGTAGAAGAAAAAGGGCAAGAGATACGACCGAATCCGGAGTCTCGTTGTAGATTCACGGTAGGAAGCACCGGGGTGTCAATCCGCGTCCTAGCTCGGTCCCAACTGCGTCCGGGGTAGAGGAGGGCTGTCACCCCTCCCAATGGACCCGTCTTCTCCAGCGATTTACCATCCGGCCACGTCTAATGCGAAGAACTTCTTCCTTAGCGATCAAAATGAGTGTAGAATCCCTTCCTTTAAGCCCTTGGATGATGGAGGAGGCTTAGGGGGTGAAAAACCTCTGGAAATGACAAAAACGGCGGACTGAACGGAGTTCCCCTGCATAATCCCGACCTAATTCGCGAACAGGTCATTATATAGGCGCTGAATTAAACAGTGCGCACGGTCATTGGCGCACGACCAGTGGTCGTGCGCACTAGAATCCTGTGATCGTGCGTCCGACTGGACAGAACCTGCAAGAAAAGCAATTTATAAAATATAATGTTCGCACGACCAGTTGCGCACGACCGGTGGTCGTGCGCACTAACGTCGGTGGTCGTGCGCACTGGTCGAGACAGAACTCATAAAATTAATGATAAGTGCGCACGAACAGTGGCGCACGACCGGTGGTCGTGCGCACTATCGTAGATGCTCGTGCGCACTGCACCAAACAGAACTCATGAAAAAAGGGTTAAGTGCACACGATCAGTGGCGCACGACCAGTGGTCGTGCGCAATAGCACCGGTGATCGTGCGCAGTGTTCCTGTGCAGAATTGCACCAGGAACACCTGCACGACTCCTATTCCAGCACAACCACGAATCTAGCCACTGAAAGTGGCACCTAACGTAGCATGAAAACTACTAATGAAGAAAATCATGAAATCACACCAAAATGGGCCTAGAAGCGCACTTAGCATGGAATATCAAATATAAACTATAACAAGGCTAAAGTGCGGTGAAAAGACTGAATAAAGGCCTAGATGAGTCCATAAATGTGTATATGATCAGGACTCATCAAGAGCCAAAAGGCTCTCCCCGGAGATCCAAAAGGCTCTCCCCGGAGAGCCAAAAGGCTCTCCCCGGAGAGCCAAAAGGCTCTCCCCGGAGAGCCAAAAGGCTCTCCCCGGAGAGCCAAAAGGCTCTCCCCGGAGAGCCAAAAGGCTCTCCCCGGAGAGCCATAAGGCTCTCCCCGGAGAGCCAAATGGCTCTCCCCGGAGAGCCAAATGGCTCTCCCCGGAGAGCCAAATGGCTCATGGCTCTCCCCGGAGAGCCAAATGGCTCTCCCCGGAGAGCCAAATGGCTCTCCCCTGAGAGCCAAATGGCTCTCCCCGGAGAGCCAAAAGGATCTCCCCGGAGAGCCAAAAGGATCTCCAGAGACCTTTATAGTGGATTTTCAAATTTTTATATATGGTGGGCCTATTCTTCAAAGTCATGTAGTACGTATCCATATGACTTAACTCCTTGATCAAGTAGACTTAAAGACTCTACGATAAACGGAATTTTTTGACTAATTTCATGTATGTCAAAAATTAAATTTTGCTGATTAAATCTTCAATGATTTGCTGAATTTATGTATGCTCTTTATTTTATCTGAGCCTTTATTATCCAATTATATATGTTTTTTCAATTTATTTTTGAATTCTTAGGCCACTAACTTTGTCTGATCCATCGCAGATTGTCTGCATGTTAGTCATCAGCACCAATGAACGGTATCGACCTTGTGCTGCGGGACATTGCGAAAACACAATGATCGGTGGAGACCCTCGTCCGTTGTTGCCCTGAAATTCCGCCGGAATCGATTCCGACCCAAACGCCGCCATTCTATTCATCAACATTCAATCGCCCCACTAGTGAGCCGTGCATTTGTGGCAAGCAATCTGGCACGTTTGAGCAAGCTGTCATTCCATTTAGCTCCGATTTCATTTGCAGAGCAAGATAGAATTTTTAGATTCATCACCATGTTAAATTGTAAGTATGGTGCTCAGTACTGAGAATATCAGCACAGTGGATCCCATTGTATCATTCATGAAAATGTAAACTGAAGTATGGATGTCTTAAAGATTTAATCTCTGTCATTTTTTGGCTCAAAATTTCTAAATTTAATATATAATTTTTGGACTAAAAGGAGAAAAAGTAGTTGAAAAGTGGTAGCAACTTTTGGATTGTGATTTCCTTATCTTTTCTTTGATGATTTGGAGAAAGTATTGCCTCTCACTGCAGCAGCCATGAATGATTATGCTGGTTACTTACATGAACTATAGAGAGCCACTAGTGGTTCATCAAAATCTTTTAACACTCATGTAGCATGTAGGACTGTACGTATATATAAATCCCGGGCCGTCCGACTGTAATGAATCGATTTTTAAGTTGGATGCATATATTTTAACATGATTTTTACATAATTATCGTATTATTCAATTTCAGATTTGTTCATCTTCTCAAGGAGTTTGAATAGTTTAGAATGTTTTTAATCACAATCAAGAAATATTCATCATAATGACACATAATAGCCCAATAATTTCTCAAACTAGCTACAAAAAGTATTTGACCCAGTATAATTTGATATTAATCTTCTAGTTTTCAAAATTTGCTTCCATTAGGAGATATTTTATCATCATACTAAATATTCATCATAATTGCATATATCAACATTAGTTGTGCTGAAAAAGATTTAAAATATTTTTGGTATCAAAGATGATAATAATATGAACTATAATGACACATTGTAATCAAGTAAACCATTATAAAATGACTTATTATTATAATGATCTATTATAATAAAACTCATTGGACCACAAACTAAGACATTTATGAGAATAGTGATAATCTATAACATCATGAGTCAATTTAGAATGATATTCACAATACATTTCAAGATTTTTACATTGATAAGAGTAATGAAGCTTATTAAAGTAAATTATCACTTTGCTTTAGTATTGAATGAATGGTTTAACTTGCTTGATGAAAAATATAAGAATCTGTGAGTTAAGAAAAATTGAGAATATTGTTTGGTTGTTATTTTCATTAAGCTCGTTCCATGAATTCATCATAATGCTCTAATATTGATAAAATATTAGTCTATGAAGGCATTTTTTGTGAGAAAGCGCAGCAACAATCAACTTTGACGGTTACATTGAAAACGACACTGAATCAATGACAATGATTGATCATCGTACCATTGTCTTACTTCCTCTCTCTCTCTCTCCTTCCATTTTTTTCTTCCTTTCCCTCTTTTCTCTTCCTCTCTCACCCTTTCCTTCTCCTCCCCCTCATTTTTCTCCTCCCCTCTTTTTCTTTCTCTTCCCTCCCCCCTCCCCCCTTTTTCCCCCGTCATACCAGAGTAGAACCCGGCGCCCCCCCCCCCCCCCCCCCCCCCCCCCCCCCCTTGCCTCCTTCTTCTCCAAGTTTCGGCCTCCCCTCTTGGGAGAATTCAGCGTGGTTTCTTGGTGCGACTCCAAGGAAGAAGAACAGCAACCCCTCTCGGTGTGACGCCGGAGGACCATTCGGTGCGACGCCGGTGAAAATTGTGGAGAGAGTGATTCTCCCACAAGTTATCAAGTGTGCTTTCCTCTAATGGTTGGGTAACATCTTCTCCATCTCCTAGTGATTCTTTCTTTAGATTTGTGGAGGTTGAACCATCGTGTTCTCCGCGATTTTAAATCTCAATCGCTTTCGAATCTTTGATTAATAATTGTTATTCTCCGCGTTTCTATTTTCCGGATCGGGTAGGTCCACTTTGCTTGAGCGGATCTTGGCATATCGCCTTGATCTTGCCCTCAAAAAGGATTGGCAACCTTTGCGTTAATTTTGGGAATTTGTTGACTCATTTTTTATTGTTGCTTTGGAGTCAACGCTTCTCCGAATGGATTGGTTTATATGTGCGAGAGAATAGCGTATTTGTGAGCGATAGATGCTTGTGTAGGTGCTGCTGATCAAGAGTGCGTTGTAGGCGAATTAGAGTTAGCTTGTGTTGATATCCTTAGCGATGTACGCTGCATCAATTTGGTATCAGAGGCGGTCGTGTCAATTTATCAATTGATACACCCTCGATATTCAATTCGGTGGCGCAAACTAATCAAAAAAATCAAAAACAAAATTTCTGTGGTCTGCGAATAGCGAGCTAAAATCTTTATTTTTCGTCAAAAAATTCCAAACAAATTTCTATAGCTTCTCCTTTTTAGTAACATCCCGAAAATATTTTTCTGCCAAAAAAAATTGATTTTAATCTGCACTACAAAATTCACGTATTATTATTTTGTCCAAAACTGCATGCGCACTACTAGACTAGGAACGGAGTATAACACACCTTCATCGTCTAAGATGGCTGCGAATGAGCACGGGGATCATAACGTTGAGGCCATAGAGGGGCTACGTAATGAGATGACCGAGCTTAGGACCATGTTAGCACAAATCCTTCTGAATCAGGGAGGACCGCCACCACCACCCGTTAATGTTGGGCAGCCCGACCGGCACCAACAGGTCCATAATTTGGATTCCGATGGGAACTCTCCCCGAGTGCCCCCTCGAGAACGCCGCCACGAGCGTGGATTTGATATTACTAGGGCCGTTAAGATTGACGCCCCCACTTACGATGGTTTGGGAGATACCCAGGTCTTCCTTACTTGGGTAGTGGATATGGAATGTTACTTCGAATGGCACAGCCTGACGGACCCTCAAAAGGGGTCCAAGTTGCCAGGATGAAGTTAACAGGTCGTGCGAAAACTTTTTGGCTGAATGAGGAGCGGAGATTAGGAGTCGGGCAGGGACTCCCACCTATAGGTTGGCCTATGATGAAGAATTTACTGACCGATAAGTACGTCTCAGCGTACCACCAAACACAGATGTTCGATGAGCTTGCCACCCTGCGGCAGGGCTCGAATTCGGTAGCTAAATATATGGGAGAGCTGAAGGACCGTATGGTGCGTTGTGATCTTAGGGAGATTCCCGAGGTCACCCTATCTAGATTTCGTAAGGGGCTTCAACCCGATATTCAGAGGAAGCTCATGCGCTATGGTCACACGGACCTGAACACGACTTTCAATGCCGCCCTTGACATTGAAAAGCATCTTTCCTCGAAGGCCCACTCTCGTTATTCCCACACGTAGAACAAGTCCACTGTTGGAGCGTCTTCCTTCACGTATCCGGATAAAGGAAAGTTTAGGTCCACCGAGTCGAAGTATGTTGTGATCACCTCTAGAAATAATAGGAATCCCGCGAGTGAGCGTGTCCCCATAGGGAAGGTTAGCAAGGCCAATACTACATGTTATTCTTGCGGCATTCAAGGTCACTATGCCTTTGAATGCCCAACGAAGACTAAGGCCATAGCCCTTTTAGATTCGACCACCGACCCCGCTGATTACGTATATGAGGCTGAAGAGGAGAGTGACCCAGATGGGGTACCAAGTGATTTAGAGGACGATAACCACCTTATGGTGATGCGTTGTATCTTTACCACTCCTCGTCCGTTAGATGATTGGAAGAGGACGAGCATATTTTCTCTAATCTTTAAGAGTGCTGAGAAGCTTTGCAAGCTGATTATTAATAGTGGTAGTTGTGTGAATGTCATTTCTGAGAGCGTCGTCACACGTATGCAATTGACCACGGAACCACACCTGACCCCATATCAGGTAGCTTGGATCAGCAAGATCACCGTCCCGGTCACCAAGCGGTGCCTGGTCCCCCTCTCATTCAAATCCTATACTGATGAGGTGTGGTGTGATGTCCTGCCGATGGATGCTTGTCACGTGTTATTAGGCCGCCCTTGGCTCTATGACCGTGATGTGACGCATTTTGGTAGAGCCAACACTTATGAATTTAAATTCAATGGGAAAACCATTACCTTGAGGCCGACCATCTCGAAGGAGCCAGCAGTTTTGGCTAAGGACACCACTATCCCAGTAGAGATGAAGACGTTGAGTCTAGTTGGTAGGAAAGAGTTTGTGAAGGATCCGTTTCTTGATGGAGTGATGTATGCACTAGTAATTATGAGTGTGAAGACTGATTCGGGCGTGTTGGATGATTTACCTAGAGAGTTACGGGTGTTGTTGGAAGAATACAAGGACGTTTACCCGGATGAACTGCCTTCGACTTTACCACCGCTTAGGGATATTCAGCATGCTATAGACCTTATTCCTGGTTCATCCCTCGCCAACCAGACCCATTATAGACTTCATCCCGCTCCCCATAAGGAGTTACAGATCCAGATTGAGGACCTATTGAAGAAAGGGTTCATTCGGACTAGTATGAGCCCATGTGCTGTTCCAGCCCTGTTTGCCCCCAAGAAGGATGGGACATGGCGGATGTGTGTTGATAGCCATGTTATCAACAAGATTACTATCAAATATAGGTTTCCTATCCCACGATTAGATGACCTCTTAGATGTCTTATCTGGCGCCACTATCTTTTCGAAGTTAGATTTACAGAGTGGCTATCACAAGATTCGGATCCGTGAGGGAGATGAGTGGAATCCCGCGTTTAAGTCTAAGGATGGGTTATATGAGTGGCTTGTGATGCCCTTTGGGTTATCCAATGCCCCCAGTACCTTCTCTCGGATGATGACTCATGTCTTCCAGCCTTACATGGGGAAATTTGTGGTAGTTTATTTCGATGATATCTTAATCTATAGCACCACCACTGCTGAGCACATCTCCCACATGAGAGTGATTCATTCTACCTTGAGGAAGGAAACATTATTCCTAAACCTTATGAAGTGTACTTTATATGTCCCCGAGGTAGAGTTCTTGGGTTATATAGTTGGGTCTGAAGGTATACGAGTCGACCCCGGAATGGTTCAAGTGATAAGGGACTGGCCCGAGCCGACTAGTCTATGAGAGGTGCGTAGTTTCCATGGATTAGCTACCTTCTATCGCCGTTTCATACGAGACTTTAGTAGCATTATGGCACCTATTAGTGACTACATGAAGAAGGGTGAGTTCACATGGACGAAGTCCGCCACCTTTGCCTTCCAATGTATTAAGGAACTTATGACCGAGGCACCGGTGTTACGCTTACCTGATTTCGCCAAAGTCTTTGAGCTTACCTGTGATGCATATGGGGTGGGAATATGAGGTGTCTTAAGTCAGGAGGGTCACCTGGTCAGTTATTTTAGTGAGAAGTTAGCGGGCGCCAAGTTAAATTATTCAAATTATGATCGGGAGTTCTATGCAGTTGTTAGGTGCTTGCATCACTGGAGGCACTATCTCCTCTCCAAAGAATTTGTGATCCTCTCCGATCATGATGCATTGCGATTCATAAACGGTCAGCACAAAATCAGCCCGCGTCACGCTAAGTGGGTAGCCTTCTTGCAAGGATACACATTTAATCTTAGGCACCTTAAGGGTTCTGAAAACCGAGTTGCCGATGCACTTAGTCGCCTCACCCTATTGCTATCCACCATGCAAGTCCACGTTGTGGGGTTCGAGCGCATTAAGGATGAGTACGCCACATGCCATGATTTCCAAGAGGTGTATTTATCCGCCCAGGACAGCTCTCCCACGACTATTTCGGCCTTTACTCTTAGGGACGATTATCTCTTTAAGCACGGGAAGCTATATATTCCGCGGTCCTCTCTACCACTCCACATTATTTGGGAGTTACATAGCGGAGGCTTAGGTGGACACTTTGGGTGGGATAAGACCATTACTCTCGTTGAGGAGAAATTTTATTGGCCTAAACTTAAGGTGATGGTTGGGAGAGTAGTGAGTAGTGGCAGTACATGTCATGTCTCGAAAGGCACAAAATCTAATGTTGGGTTATACACCCCTCTACCTATTCCTTCCATACCATGGGAAGACGTGAGCATGGATTTCGTATTAGGCCTTCCCCCACCCTTAGACGTCACGATTCTATCCTCGTGGTTGTGGATAGGTTTTCCAAAATGGCATACTTTATCCCGTGTAGCAAGACCAACGACGCATCTCACGTAGCGAAATTATATTTTAAAGAGGTCGTTAGCCATCGCGGAGTGCCGAAGACAATTGTCTCGGATAAGGATGTGAAATTTACTAGCTACTTTTGGAAGACCTTATGGATCTTAATGGGGACGAAATTATTATTCTCCGCTGCTTATCATCTGCAAACTGATGGGCAGATGGAAGTGGACAATCGGAGTTTGGGGAACCTTCTTCGGTCTCCTGTGAGCGATCACATGGGCACATGGGATCTACTTCTTCCCCATGCCCAATTGGCGTACAATAACTCTAAGAATAGGTCCACGGGTATGTCCCCTAATGAGATTGTTCACGGGTGTAAGGCTCCTGTGCCCCTTGACTTGGTTCCATTACCGCCTACATATAAAGCAAGTCAATTTGCACAATCCTTCGCCCAACATATTCATGATTTGCATGCACATATCCGAGCAACCTTGACCTCCCAATATGAATCCTATCAAACACTTGCTAATCAACATAGGAGAGCGTCCCACTTTAAGGTCGGCGATCAAGTCTTAGTCCGCCGAGCGAATGCCAACTGGCACCGTTAAGAAGTTAGCGCCAAAGCGAGCCGGCCCTTTCCGGATTTTAAAGAAATTAGGCGATAGCGCTTTTATCTTAGATTTGCCTGTTGATTGGGGTGTTTCACCCATTTTTAATGTCTCGGATTTAACGATGTTTATTTCACCTCCACAAGAGTTGATTTCTTTGTCGTCTCAAATTTCTAAGGGGTTGGGGAGTGGTAGTACGGATGATCTCTCTCTTATGGTTTCCATAGGTTTAGTATCGGATGGTAAGTTGCATTCTCTTCCCACTGCTGACATGTTTCCGAGGTTTCCCAAAACCTTTCTTATACCTGACAGGATACTTGACGATGAGCCACTCACTACTGACGATGGTGCTACTCTCCGCTTTCTCATCCGTTGGCGAGATGGCCAACCCTCCGATGACTCATGGGTGCTTGAGTCGGAGCTTCGATGTTTGGATGCTACCCTTCTCCACCGCTATCTCTTGGATCATGCATCGGTGATACGTGAAGTTGAGCGGGGGAGGATTGATGTCGCGACATCTACACCACCAGAGGATGATGGACCAGAACTGGATGTGCTGCAACATAAAGATTTCAGGCGACATGACAACTCAATGGCCGCTAAGGGAAAGCAACGTTACAACCTCCATCCGCGGTGCGCAAAGCTTATTTAAGGCCTCTCAAAAGCCTATTTTAAATTTCTAATTATTTCCTTTAAAATGCAGGACATGTAATATTTTATTTTTATGCTTTTAATTTTTGGTGTGCTTTTAGACATTTTGGTGTGTTATTAACCATCCGGATTGATGAAATCATCATCTCAATCTTGGATGGTTGGATCTAGTTTGTAACTCCTATATATAGGAGTGTTTTAAGAGAATGAAGGAATTATTGAAACCCTAAAAACAGCCCCCTCTCTAAGTGAGAATTTCGGCAAAGGCTTGTGAGAAGCCCCCCCCCCCCCCCCCCCCTTGCCTCCTTCTCCAAGTTTTGGCCTCCCCTCTTGGGAGAATCTGGCGTGGTTTTTTGGTGCGACTCCAAGGAAGAAGAACAGCAACCCCTCTCAGTACGACGCCGGAGGACCATTCGGTGCGACGCAGGTGGAAATTGTGGAGAGAGTTATTCTCCCACAAGTTATCAAGTGTGCTTTCCTCTAATAGTTGGGTAACATCTTCTCCATCTCCTAGTGATTCTTTCTTTAGATTTGTGGAGGTTGAACCATCGTGTTCTCCACGATTTTAAATCTCAATCGCTTTCGAATCTTTGATTAAAAATCGTTATTCTCCGCGTTTCTATTTTCCGGATCGGGTAGGTCCACTTTGCTTGAGCGGATCTTGGCCTACGCCTTGATCTTGTCCTCAAAAAGGATTGGCAAACTTTGCGTTAATTTTGGGAATTTGTTGACTCATTTTTTATCGCTGTTTTAGAGTCAACGCTTTTCCGAATGGATTGGTTTATGTGTGTGATAGAATAGCATATTTGTGGGCGATAGATGCTTGTGTAGGTGCGGCCGATCAAGAGTGCGTTGTAGGCGAATTAGAGTTAGCTTGTGGTGATCTCCTTAAGGATGTACGCTGCATCAGTAGTCCTCTCTTCTACCACTTGGTAGGAATGCACAACATGTGCCTGAGTCTTTTGATAAGGAGACTCTTATAACCAAAGATCTTTTGATATGGAGATCTTGAATCACAGATCTTTTGATAAGGAGATCTTGAACCACAGATCTTTTGATAAGGAGATCTTGAACCACAGATCTTTTGATAAGGAGATCTTGAACCACTTAATCCTTTGGAAGAGGGATTCTTAAAACTCTTACAGTTGAGTTGAAGAGGGAAGGAAGAGGAAGAAGTAAGAAGTAGAATTCTGTTCTCATAATTCTATTGAATCCTTCAGCTTGTTTTCTTTTGCTGGATCTGCTAATGATAAACCCTTTGTTATGATTGTGATGATTTGCAAGGGTTATAAGCTTCAGATCCTTTCTACTTTCTTCTGATTGAAATCTGGCTGCTATGAGATATTGATGAAGAGCAGACTTCAGTTGTTCTGTACTGGGAGAGAGAGCAGTTCTTTTTCCTTGTCTTTTAAGGTTCCAGGAGGAAGAAGAAGAAACCCTAATCGACAGGCTGAGTGAATAATGTGTTTAGCCTGCTACCGTTTTTCTCTCATGTATTCTTATTTATTGAATTCCTTTTCTCTTTTAGGTTGTGCTGAAAAGGTATTGGCCTAGACAATTAATCTCTCTTCCTTCTTTTGTTCATGAACCGTCTTCCAACTATTTTAATCTTTCCCAAGAAAGCTTTTCCCTGTCTTCTTTACTGCTCCTCTCTATTCTAGGCAATAAACAATCCATTATAGAATGTTCTTTAGTACTGTGGGCCCTCAGAGAGAGTGCAAAAGGGAACAACTGGAGAGGTTTCCTTTTAGGACCATATTCGATGCTACATCGACTTCATTCTTTCTTCTTATCAACACACCTTCGAGTTCATGTAGGAGTAGCTTCGAATTCCTTCAAGCTCTGGTTGAACTCTGATATCGATGTTACGTCGATTACTTATCTACGTAGCGGTCGAGTTGAAGACTTCATTCTGAAATACATTATCTGCGTCGAATTGTAGTCGACGTTGCATCGACTTCAGATGGATTCGTTAGATACTTCCTTCTGCGTTGAATTGAAGTCGAGGTTGGGTCGACTTCAAAGATAGCTTCGACTTGCTCCTTTATCCACATCGACTCCTATTTGACGTAGCGTCGACTTAATATTCTTTGGTAGAGACCTTGAGTTGCTTGGACTTCTAGTCAGAGTTGCGTCGACAGCAAGTCAAAGTTGCGTTGAATTATATTCGACGTAAGTATTAATTCAACTCAGATTGTGTTTCCCCTAACCTAGTCTTGACAATCTAAGTTGAGTGTGACATCCTAAGACATCTAATGACCAGATTACCCATACTATATAATGGGTAATGAGCCTAACAGGTAAAATCACTTATATTTAACTTGTTAAGTTAAATCAAAAGGGGTTTTTCCCAACAATCTCCCATATTTATCTTAACAAATTTTACATATTGTTTTAAAGTGATTTTACATATTTTTTTTACATAAATAGAAATACAAACAAGACAATATAGACAATAAAATATGACAGAATAAAATCACAGACTATTTCATACATTACTAAGTAAGTTATATTGTTCTTAATAATTGTATCCACCAGGGACTAGAAAAGTATTGAAATCATCTCAAAATTAGAGTACCTGGACCTCACTGTCCTCTATCAGGAGTTTTCCTTTTTATGGAAAAGACTTGTGGAATTACATTCCTTAATGCAAATCTTTAGAGGTTCATCATCTTCAGGAGACATTACTGCTTATTGATAGGTTTGATCTTGTTCAGCAGTCTGAGCAACCTCCTTAGAAATATTGGCAAACTCATCCAGCAGATCATCTGCATTAGGCTCCCCCAGAGTAGAGGGAATTACCTCCCCCTGGATCAATTCTCCAGCTGGCTGTTGAGCTGGTTCTTGAGGTGTTATAGGGAGCTACCCTTGATTTTGTACAGTATTATCTTGAGGGATTGAGAGAGGCTCCCCCTGGTTCAGTGCTGCATCCTCGGCCATCACTTCCTCATCCAGATTCCCTTGAGGATTCTCTTGAGGCTCCCCCTGGACATTTGCATTTTGAAAGATAGTAATTTTATCAGGGGCTTCATCATCATTCTCCTTATTATTGCCACTCAACTCTAGGACAGGCCCTTCCTCCCCCTAAATATTCTCGCCCTTCTTAACCTTGCTGGCAAGAGAGGTTAAGAACTCCTTTGTCACAATGGAGAAAGACATGAAGTATTTGATTCCCTGTAGAGATCTTTTGGAGTCTAGGAGTTCAGACTCCATTTGGGAGTATTTCTTTTCAAATTTTCTGGCTCGGCTGGCCAGTAGGTCTGCAAAGGTGCTTGAAGCCATCCCTACAGCTTTAGATATTGCTTTCTCAGTGTCAAAGGAAGGTGTAGGATGGGAGGTAAAGGCAGGTGGAGTTGGAGGTATAAGGTTCTCATTCTGATTGGGAGGATCCTGGTGGACAGGGGAAAGGCTTGGTTTGTTTCTGGAGAAATATAGGCAGATGGAGATGGAACAGACTGATTGTGTGGAAGTGATGTGGATGGTTGTTTTTGTGGTTGGGGAGGAGACTGTGGTGTAGGTTCAGGTGTTGGTGTTTCTTTGGTGATCCGGAAGGAATCAGCAGTTAGTCTTACTACCAACGCGATATGAGCCTATAGGGTCACACATAAGAGTATTGGAGAAGTTGGAGATTGGTTTGTGTTGGTCTTGCTCATATTGGATATGGGTGGAGAACCAAACCTATGGCTACCTGAAATACAGTTAGTACGGGAAGACTGCTCCTAGATATTATGAATATTGTATGGAGCATGTCTTGTAGTTTTCGAGATGATATTATGAATATTGACTCGTAAACAATGTCATCGAGATTGTCTCGATTACATGCGTTGACAGGAACTTGTCGAATTGAGCCTTGGTGATTTCATCGAAATTGTTTCGACGAATTCGTCAAAAGGTTATCAAAGAATCCGTCGATATTGTATCGACGAATTCGTCGAATATCGATTCGACGGAAAGGCTGGTCGAGCCGCTGAGACCGTCTCGCGGGCTGATTGGAGGCGTCGATACTGACTCGATGAATTCGTTGGAATTGTTTCGACGAATCCGTCGAATAGGTATTGACGAATTCTGTTTCGACGAAAACATGTAGCTTCTGTTTTAATCTGGTTTGCGGATAGCCGACGCCATGGTCTTTCTTTTCTCAAGGTATAAAAGGCTGAACCTTTTAGGTTTTAGTAAGTTATTCGACTTGAAGTGAACCCGTAAGAAGAACGAAAGTGAATGACGATCGACGACTTGCGATTTCCGACGGCGTGCCCTTACCCGTACATGAAATCTCTCGCCGATGGGTAGATCAAGAGGAATCGTTCCTTTGGGATCTATTCGTTGCCTCTGGAGATCGAATGGAATCGTTCCCGAATGATCGTGCCGCGACTTAACATCGACGGGAAGTGTTCCCATTCGGTTCTAGCCGCAATCGTTGAAGTCGCCTCCTCTCCTTTAACAGATCTAGTAATCTGTGGAGACGTAGAGGGCATTCCTTCTCCAACCTAGCTCTTGATTGACAAGAGGCTAAGGGTTCTCCATTCTCGTGTGGACTTCTATAGAGGTGTGGAAACAATTCTACACTAACTCCTCCGACGAGCAGTTCAACATTGACGGAGCCGAAGGAAGCGCAAAGCAAGGACTTGGAATAGGATTCCGAATCCTAGAAGACTTTTCTTGGAGCTTTTGATTGAGTATCGACTTTATTATTGCCGCAATTTCTTGATTCATGGTTTTAGCATGATCCACATGTCTCTTTGGGTTGTTCTTGATATATTCCGATGCGCACATCTGATGTGTATACCTTTAAGGAAAACCCAACAGTGGTATCAGAGGGAGATTTCTGCTAATTCCATGTTTCAGAAATTGTTCCCTTCGCAGTAACCGTCTGTCTCTATGATAGTTTGTGAAACTAAAGACTAGAGAGACGAGCTTTTCTACTACAATAAGGGTGTTTGCTTTTGCTAGCATCCGGTACATGTAAATCCGAAGGTTTAGAAATGTTCTAAATACTCAGATTTAATCCATATCATCAAGTGTTGATGGTTTTGTGCATTTGGAATGTATCCCGGTTATGCTTGGTCTGTTTGTGAATTGTGTGCACATTGATTAAATGTTAATCATGATTAAATGTTAATCACGATGAAATGTTCATCGACTGTATCTTAAAACCCCTTAATCTAATATTAAGTATTCGGATGCCTTCTGGTGGATGACACTCTTCCTGCCTCGATCGATGAAGTGTGGGCTTGCCAAAGCAAGGTGCATTAATCTATCTTGGTAAGGGTGCAAGCGGATAATTGTGATATCCCACTATCGACATCGGGTCGAACTAAACTAAGTGACCTCAAAGGTTGAGTGCTTAGAGGCATAGGGTTCGCATGCACCATATGATGGATGCGAATAAAGAGTTATTCACCAACCATACAAGAGTTGCATAGTGATGCAATTGACAAGTGTTGTCTACCTAAATAACTGCATCATGAGAGAAACGCCAAAATGGACTCATTGTGTTGGTAAAATACGGATCTTGTCTACTAAAAGAGTAGCTCGCATAAACTCTCTGAATCGAAATTAAGGGTTATCGATTTGATTAAAATAGTGGGAGTATTTAATTAAAGTCCTTATTAAAATAAAATGTATTTTGAAATATAGTACTGAAAATCTTTTGCAAATTATTGTAGAATTTTCATGGCAAATACATCTCACTCCACGTTGTCCCTGAGAGCCATCCTTGAGAAGGACAAGCTCAATGGGACGAACTTCCTCGACTGGTATAGGAACCTGAGAATTGTTCTCAGGTAAGAGCGCAAGCTCTATGTCTTGGAAGGGGAAGCCCCCATAGAGCCGACCGGAAATACTCCGCGAGCAGACAAAGATGCTTACAAGAAGTATCAGGATGATACCTTGGATGTGGAATGCCTCATGCTTGCTACCATGTCCTCTGAGCTTCAGAAGCAACATGAGAGCATGTGTGGTTATGAGATAATCGGGCACCTCAAGAAAATGTTCGAGGGGCAAGCCCGGCAAGAGAGGTTTGACATATCCAAGGCATTGTTTCAGTGCAAAATGGGAGCTCGAGACTCAGTAGGGACTCACGTACTCAAGATGATTGGGTATATAGAGAACCTTGAAAAACTGGGTTTTCCCTTGGGCCAAGAGTTGGCCACAGATCTGATCCTATAATCGTTGACGAACAGTTATGAGCAGTTCGTATTGAACTATAACATGAATGAAATAGAAAAGACACTGCCCAAGCTCCTTGGCATGTTGAGAACTGCCGAGAACAACATGAAGAAGGTCAAGCCTGCCAGCCCCATACTGATGGTGCATAAGGGCAAGGGTAAGACTAGGGGATCTAAGAAGACGAAGATTGGATCTAAGTCTCATCTTGACCCCAAGTCTTCTGCACTGAAAAGGAAAGGTCTGGCGATGGAAGGAAAGTGCCACCACTATGGTAAGGCAGAGCATTGGAGGAGGAACTGTCCCCTCTATATTGAGGATCTGCAGAAGAAGAAGGGAGGTATGATCTCCGCTTCAGGTATCTACGTTATAAAGATAAACCTTTCTGCTCCTTCATCTTGGGTATTGGATATCGGATGTGGTTCTCACATTTGTACAAATGTGCAGGAACTGAGAAGGAGAAGAATGCTGGGTAAAGGGGAGGTAGACCTGCGCGTCGGGAATGGAGCAAGAGTTACTGCCGTCGTCGTTGGTGTCTACTGTCTTTCTTTTCCCACTGGGCATGTAATAGAACTAGATAATTGTTATTATGTTCCAGCCATAACTAGAAACATTATATGCATTCATGTCTTGACATGAAGGGTTTCTCGTTTATAATTAAGAAAAATTGTTGCTCGATTTTTATGAATGATGTTTGTTATAGTGTAGCCCAATTCTTTAATGGTTTATATGTTTTGAACTTAGACCATTCGATCTGTAATGTAGAAAATAATAAAAGACTGAGAACAAATTACTTGAATCCTACATACCTTTGGCATTGTCGTTTGGGCCATATAAATGAGAAACGCATACCAAGCTCCATAGAGATGGACTACTGGACTCATTTGATTATGAATCATTTGAGAGATGCGAGTCTTGCTTATTAGGAAAAATGACTAAATCCCCTTTCACTGGTCATACTGAGAGGGCAGATGATCTCTTGGGTGTCATACATAGTGATGTGTTCAGACCCATGAGTTCTATGGCTAGAGGTGGGTTCCCCTACTTCATTACATTTACTGATGATTTCAGTAGATACGGATACGTGTTTCGAGACCTTTTAAAAGTTCAAAGTGTTTAAGAATGAAGTAGAGAACCAACTGGTTAAAAGGATAAAAGCACTCTGATCTGATCGAGGTGGCGAATATTTGAGTCAGGAGTTCCGTGATCATCTGAAAGAGTGTAGTATTGTATCACAACTCACCCCACCCAGAACACTGTAACATAATGGTGTTTCTGAGAGGAGGAATCATACCTTGTTAGACATGGTGCGGTCAATGATGAGTCATGCAGATCTGCCCATTTCCTTTTGGGGTTTTGCTCTAGAGACTGCTGCTTTTACACTAAATCGAGTTCCCACAAAAACGGTTCAAAAGACACCATATGAGATATGGACTGGGAAGCATCCTAGTATGTCTTTCATTAAGATTTGGGGCTGTGAAGCATACGTGTGACGTCAAGTGTCTGACAAGCTGGAATCCAAATTAGATAAGTGTTATCTTGTGGGATATCCTAAGGAAACCAAAGGGAATTACTTCTACCTGCCGTCCGAAGGCAAAGTGTTTGTCGCAAGGACTGGCGTCTTTTTGGAGAAAGAGTTCTTATCCAGGAAGACTACAAAGGTAGAACTTGAAGAGGTTCAAGAACCACAAACAATGAATGAACGTGAATTGGAACCTGAGTAAGGACTACAATCTGTTGTAGCTGGAGAACCTGCTCAAGAAAGACAAGTCCTATGTAGATCTGATAGACCAAGATTTGAGCCTTAGAGATATGGATTTCTCGTGTCTCAAATAGTTAATGTGTTGCTTATGGATCATGATGATGAGCCTGCAACCTATCAGGAGGCTATGTGTGGACCTGACTCCGAGAAGTGACTTGAGGCCATGAAATCTGAAATGGACTCCATGTATGCAAACCAAGTTTGGACCTTGGTGGAACCACCTGAAGGGGTACGACCCATAGGGTGCAAGTGGGTCTTCAAGAAGAAGACCGACATGGATGGGAATGTACAGACATTCAAAGGCCGGCTGGTGGCTAAAGGTTTCAGGCAAATTCATGGTGTTGACTATGATGAAACCTTTTCCCCTGTAGCTATGGTCAAGTCCATTAGAATTCTACTTGCTATTGCTGCGTATTATGACTACGAGATCTGGCAAATGGATGTCAAAACGGCTTTCCTTAATGGAAACCTCCTTGAGGTAGTGTATATGACACAACCCGAGGGTTTTGTATCTCCAAGTGAAGCCACTAAAATATGCAAGTTGAATCGATCCATTTATGGATTGAAATAAGCTTCTCAAAGTTGGAATCTGTGTTTTGATGAGAAGATCAAAGAGTTTGGTTTCATCAAGAATGAAGATGAGCCTTGTGTTTACAAGAAGATTAGTGGGAGCATTGTTGTCTTTATGATATTGTATGTAGATGACATACTGTTGATCGGGAATGACATTCCAACTGCAAGCTGTTAAGAACAGGCTAGGGGACTGCTTTTCTATGAAGGACTTGGGTGAAACGACTTACATACTTGGTATTAAGATCCACAGAGATAGATCAAAGAAGTTGCTGGGTTTGACCCAGAGTGCATACATTGAGAAGGTGTTGAAATGGTTCAACATGCTTGAGTCCAAGAAAGGATTCTTACCCATGTCACATGGTGTGAGTCTCTCTAAGGACCAGTGTCCAAAATCTTTGGAAGATAAGGACCGCATGAAGTTAATTCCATATGCTTCGGCAATTGGATCAATCATGTACGCAATGTTATGTACTCGACCCGTTGTCTCTTATGCTTTGAGCATGACGAGCAGGTATCAGTCTGATCCTAGTGATGGTCACTGGATAGCCGTCAAAAATATCCTGAAGTACTTGAGAAGGACTAAGGATTTATTTTTGGTGTATGGTGGAGAGTAAGAGCTCTGTGTAAATGGTTACATGGATGCAAGCTTCCAAACTGATAGGGATGATTCAAAGTCCCAGCCAGGTTTTGTATTTTGCCTTAATGGAGGAGCTGTAAGTTGGAAGAGTTCCAAGCAAGAGACAGTTGCCGATTCTACGACAGAAACCAAGTATATTGCTGCCGCAAATGCCGCAAAGGAGGCTGTGTGGATTAGGAAATTCATCGGCAAGCTAGATGTAGTTCCTAGCATTGTTGATCCCGTAGTTCTTTACTGTGACAACAATGGTGCAATTGCCCAAGCTAAGGAACCTAGATCTCATCAGTGCTCCAAGCACATACTTCGACGGTTCCATCTTATTCGAGAGATTGTTGATCGAGGAGATGTGAGCATTTGCAGAGTACCGACTGAAGATAACATAGCGGATCCACTGACAAAGCGTCTTGCGCAAAGGAAGCATGATGGTCATGTTAGATCAATGGGTATTAGATACCTGAATGATCATCTTTAGTGGGAGCCTTGTGGATTGTTTGTTTGTCGGTTGTTATTCATTTGATGAATTGTGTTATGTACTGTATGTTTCAATTTACATTTATTGAAAGTTCTTTTATTATGTCAACTGTTTCTATATGATAGACTAAGGCTCCGTTTGTTTTGGTTGTTGCTGATGAAAAGCTGCTGATCAGAGATGGATGTTGGAAAAGCAGTTGTTTCTGAAAAATGGAGTTTGCAGGAAAAAATAGTTTGTGTAAAATGGAGTTTACAGAGTTGTTCGAAAAGCAGTGCATAAACACCGTTTGTTAAAAATGGAGTTTTGTGAAATATTAATTTTTTAAAAATACCAAACTACGACCAGAGTACGAAATAAAACAAAATATCAAAGTTTTTGAAGTTGTGCGACATAAAATAACGACCAGAGCACGAAATAAAACAAAATATCAAAGTTTTGAAGTTGTACGACATAAAATAACAAACTATTCATCGGTGGCAGGTCTACTGCTTGCGAATCTTGCGCGTAAGTATCACCTAAAAGTGAATATGTAATTAGTTTAGATTCATCAATCTACGTCAAAATTATAAACTATTTGTAATGAAAATTACCTTCTAGCATCATGTAACTGCTGTGTGATAGACTCACGCATCACAATCATCTCATTTACACCTCCATCTGTATCAGTGCATGTATCCAGATGTCCTTGTATGTCATTTTGCTCTTGGTGGACATAATTATCATCATCATCGAATTCACTGAAATCATGAACTGCACGTGAAGGATGCCTCTGAATATAATTATGAACTGCCATTGTCACCAACACAATATCAGTCTGTTTTGGGAAGCTATATGGATGCATGTCCCTCAGTATGCCCATTTTTTTCCATAAACTGAAAGTTCGTTCTATCACACTTCGCAACGATGAGTGCGCTTGATTGAAGATCTCCTTTTGTCCTTCGATCGTACGATTACCGCGTGCAAAATCTGGCAGATGATACCGAGTTTCCGAAAAAGGTTTCAAATAACCGCATTGTAGTGGATAACCAGCGTCGACTACGTAATATTTTCCTGTACAAAATTTATATATTAGACAAATTATTTATTTATATTTGACTCGTTACCTCGAGGTGGGTGTGAAAAGTTGTGTATGGGATTATTGATTGCAAAATTAAAAATGCGACTATCGTGTGCTGATCCCTCCCAGCCAGCCATAACGAAGGTAAAGCACATGTTGAAGTCACAAGCAGCCATAATATTTTGTGTCGGAGTTCCATGTCGCCCAATGAAAGGAATTTGATCTCCAACAGCTACGCATGCCTGTACATTAGTGCCATCAATTGCGCCAATACAGTCTTTGAAGAAAGGCATGTAGCGATCATCATGCAATATTTCTGGGGGAATACTAGTAAAATATTGATCTGTTGGCTTTATAACATCTTCAGATAACCGCAGTAGAGCACGAATACCACGAGTGAAGTATTTACTGATTGCCTGTGTTTAGTGTTGAAAATGCTCACCAGATTTTCTCATAGTTTCATTATGCGTTAATGTATACAGTGTGATTGCAAGCACCTCTGTAGCTGTGGTGCGCTTAGATCCTTTTAGTCCATAATTTTCTTTCAATGTTTGCAATAGATCAAGAAATATTTGTTGTGACATCCTGAAAGCAATATAAAATCTAACAGGAGCACCAGCTAGTAGCTCTGGCACCCATTTATCACCAGTTTGTTTTGATGTCATACAAGGAACTGGGGAATTCAAAATAGAATTTGATTCTTGTAGGACAAATATCGTCGATGTTAATATCTGATGATAAGCAGCACAATAACGTCTTCTTGCAAGCTCATATTCATCGCTGGAATAATCTGTATCATCACTTGACATTGTGTTGCTATAAAACAAGATAAATATGATAGCAACATAAATAGGAGAAGCATGATATCAAAACAAACATGAGCTAGGACATGAACATCTCATTTAACAAAAGACAAACATCAAAATAAACATGAGCCAAGAGAATCCTGATAGTAGTTCCAGCAATAATAAAGAGTACGAAAATATATAAGCAACAAAAAAACATAAACATTAACTCAAACATCCCTCCTATTGTGACCCAGCCATGTAACGATTGCGTAGCCATTTGACCTTTTTGTCCTCTCGGAGGGACATAAAAGTCTCTCTATGATGCTTGTCCATCATAAACATGGTTGCGAAATCATAGAACTCATCATTATCACAGATTTCATTATATTTTTCTAGCTCTTCTAGTGTTTGTGAAATGGTAAAAGGGCACGTAGATTTGGGAGGCTCCATTAGACAACGACCAATAACCTTCGAAGATTCAACTAAATCTTCTATTGCTGAGTGTGAGACTTTCTTTTTCCCCTTCTTATGTTTTTTAGTGGCTTGAGATGTAGCTGTAGGATCATTAGGCCCTGCATTCCCGCTAACTTCGAACAAATCGTTGTCACCCTCAAACGTAACCCTATCATCAATTGTCACACTCCTGGAGTGAGGGGTGCACGAAAAATCTCTGGTAGTCACCACAGTTCTAAACATTGCGTTCATTTTTTCTTCCAACTCCGGGGGTATGCCTCCAAATCGAAACTTCTTCGCATTTGGCACCACCTAATCACAAAAATAAAAATTAGGGACTTATAATAAACTCCAAGATTTTTATGTAAACAATTAATAATTTCACCTTTATCTGCTCATCCCACCACTCGTCAGATGCATCTATAGTTTTTCTCGAAGCATTCCAACCTAGTCCAGTTTCCCCGCGCTTCAACTCGAGCCATAATTTCCATTCTTTTTTCAAGTGATCCCATTTATTTTTCATTTGAACCTTATCGTAGGTTTTTCCTGTCCGCTCGTGGAATTTCACCATCAAATTATTCCATCCTTCCCTACTGAAATGCGTCGTTGGCCTATTACCAAGCTCTATCTCTTTGATGCATAAATCACAAAATATCAACACGTCGCTTGATTCCCAAATGGCTGATACTCCGCCTTCTTTTTGTTTTCCCATCTAAATAAACCAGTATTTTGAATTTACATTATTAACAATATCAAAACAAGGAACAAATCAAACCATCCACTGTAGAATCATACAAAAGGTAATAATTCCAACCGAAATAATCTCAAAATACCAGATCTGCAAATACCAGAACTGCAAAATGATCTACAAAATGATCTGAAAATACCAGATCTGCAAGAAGATCTGCAACAAGCCTCTTGTATTTTTGAAACCCTAGGAAAAAGTGCAGAAAAAAAAACATGGCGGAGAAGATGACTGCAGATCCATGGCCGGAGAAGAAGATACGCGAGAAGATGTTACCTTGCTGGAGAAGTATCTGCAGATCCGTTAAGGCTTCTCCCCTTTTTTGATACGCGAGCAAACGCGAGAGGTAGATGTCGAGGCCTCTCCCCTTTTTCGAATCCCTCGGCGAAAGGTTGCAGATGATCGGAAAGAACGAAGACGAAGAGCGAAGTCGGGCCTCTCCCCTTTTTCGAAACCCTCGGCGATAAGTTGTAGAGGAGCGGTAATGAGAAAGCTGCCAAGTGCTGTGGTTCATGTATCAACATAAACGTGATTATTTTAGAAAAGGAGTTTTGTAAAAAAGCTGTCGCAAACGCTCAATTCCCTAAACCTTCGTTTTCGCCAAAAAGAAAAGCAGCTTATCAACCGAAACAAATGCAGCCTAATTAACATAATGAATGCCCTTAGAATGTTTGCTTCCATAGGAATTCAAGTACGTGACTTGAATGTGAGGGCCTATGTTTACATGAAGCTTCATTCTTAAATGGTCCCTAGTCGAGGTATCATCCTAGAAATTAGGGCGAGGATGAGACCATAAGACTAGCATGTGAGTTGACTGATGATCGGTTCTCACAGGTCATGATATTGTGATATCAAGTCATCACATGGGTACTTGTTAGGAACAAGTTGTACGGGACAGAGTGAGACTACTTTGTGGATTGTTATATGAACGTGTCACAAGTAGGTCTCAACTAGCAATGGTGTTTGTGGTCCTTTGACCTGAAGTCACAGCATTCATCAGGTGAGGAAGAGCGTACTTTGATGCCATCTAAAGTCTTCTCTTGAGAAAGGTTGACGATAAGGGTGGTTGTTGGGTATGTTACGAATCATTTGGTTGTTTGTGTGTGGACAGAAATGGAATTTGTCCTCCTTTATGGCAGGAGTTACATCCATGGGCCCCTTGATGGAATGAGACTGAGAAATGCATGGCCATGCTTGGTGATTCAATATATGATATTGAGCTCACCAATTTCAGACAGTCTATTCTAGATCAGGAAACAAGGATTGAACGATCATGAGGGTGACACAGTCCATGCCTCTAGTTCTATCCGGATGTAAAGGACAAAGGGACATGACAACACTGATACATTGGTCAAGACAGGCTTATTGAGTTATGAACTCTTATTGCTTGGGTAGCAATGATGCATTACTAGGTGCCACTCATTGTTTGTGAGACTTTTGTTGACACCTTCTAGATCAAGTGGGAGACTGTTGGAGTTTCTTTGGTGATCTGGAAGGAATCAGCAGTTAGTCTTACTGCCAACGCGATATGAGCCTATAAGGTTGCACATAAGAGTATTGGAGAAGTTGGAGATTGGTTTGTGTTGGTCTTGCTCATATTGGATATTGGTGGAGAACCAAACCTATGGCTACCTGAAATACAGTTAGTACGGGAAGACTGCTCCTAGATATTGTGAATATTGTATGGAGCATGTCTTGTAGTTTTCGAGATGATATTATGAATATCGTATCATAAACAATGTCGTCGAGATTGTCTCGATTACATGCGTTGACAGGAACTTGTCAAATTGAGCCTTGGTGATTTCGTCGAAATTGTTTCGACAAATTCGTCAAAAGGTTGTCGAAGAATCCCTCGATATTGTATCGACGAATTCGTCGAATATCGATTTGATGGAAAGGCTGGTCGAGCCGCTGAGACCGTCTCGCGGGCTGACTGGAGGCGTCGATATTGACTCGACGAATTCGTTGGAATTGTTTCGACGAATCCGTCGAATAGGTATTGACGAATTCTGTTTCGACGAAAACCTGTAGCTTCTGTTTTACTCTGGTTTGCGGATAGCCGACGTCGTGGTCTTTCTTTTCTCGGGGTATAAAAGGCTGAACCTTTTAGGGTTTAGTAAGTTATTAGACTTGAAGTGAGCCCGTAAGAAGAATGGAAGCGAACGACGATCGGCGACTTGCGATTTCCGACGGCGTGCTCGTACCCGTACATGAAATCTCTCGCCGACTGGTAGATCAAGAGGAATCATTCCTTTGGGATCTATTCGTTGCTTCTGGAGATCGAAGGGAATCATTCCCGAACGATCGTGCCGCGACTTGACATCGATGGGAAGTGTTCCCATTCGGTTCTAGCCACAATCGTTGAAGTCGCCTCCTCTCCTTTAATAGATCTAGTAATCTGTGGAGACGTAGAGGGCATTCCTTCTCCGACCTAGCTCTTGTTTGACAAGAGGCTAAGGGTTCTCCATTCTCGTGTGGACTTCTATAGAGGTGTGGACACAATTCTACACTAACTCCTCCGACGAGCAGTTCGACATTGACGGAGCCGAAGTAAGTGCAAAACAAGGACTTGGAATAGGATTCTGAATCCTAGAAAACTTTTCTTGGAGCTTTTGATTGAGTATCGACTCAATCCCTATAAAGTAATTTTATTATTACCGCAATTTCTTGATTCATGGTTTTAGCACGATCCACATGTCTCTTTGGGTTGTTCTTGATATATTCCGCTGCGCACATCTGATGTGTTTACCTTTAAGTAAAACCCAACATCAGGAGCTAGTATGGATGGGATGGATTGGAGGTTTTGCTCTATAATGACACCTTGTTGTGTTGGTGGATTATTTTGGGTTGGAGGCTCTTGTACAGTTGTCTCCATGTCCTGTTGTGTTGGAGAGAGAGAGGGGGTGAAGGTGTAGCTTGACCAGGCTTGAGGATCTGCCTGGTCTATTTAGAGAGATTCCAATGTTGATTCTTTTGCCTGGTGGAATTGGCACTCCTTTGGATTTGCAGACCTCTGGATAGTATTGGAAGAGAACTTGGCTCATTATCCTCATGTAGGAATTCTCTTTGTGTGCATATTTGTGGCCATTCATTTTCTGGAGGCATCTCCCCCAGTTTATCTTCTTTTCCAGAATCAAAGCACCCATTATTTGCAATTGCTGCTTGGGTATAGCATCATGTGCTGATATCTTGCACAACATCACTTTTCCAACTATGTCAGCCAGAAATCTGTACTCTTCTGCCAGATCCACCTTTTTTAGATTGATGGCTCTCTCTTTCTTGAATTGCGTGATTTCTAAGACCTTCTTTATCTCCTCCCCCGACAACTCATCAGAAGCCTCACTAGTGGTTAGATCAAATGTTTGAGACATCATTTCCTCTGTTATGCCGATATCTCTTTCAAAAAATTTCCCATGGAGGGAACAATTATCAAAAAATTTCCCATTGAAGGAGTTGACGTCCACATCAAATCATGAATTAATCTTTGGAGGAGCCATTGATTTTGAGGTACCTGCAAACACAACGAAAGGAGAGAGAAAGGGAGAGAAACAAGAGCACGAGAGAGATGGTGAAGGAGAGAGCAAGAGAGCAAGGGGAGGAGAATTCAAAAGCGTAAATGATTCCACGTTGAGGTTGCTTACAAGAAGATGATTCATCGCAACATTGGGTTTAAGTTGAAGCATCGTCGATATATATTAATATTCAGTGCGCCAAAATATGCCAGAATAACTTCTATAAGCAATTCTATGCATGCTGGCATCTCGACGCTACTTCAATTACTATTCGATGCAACTTCGAGATTACTACATCGAGATTGTTTAGAACAAATAAGTCGACGTAGTCATGTCGACGTTGCACCGAGTTGTAATCGACGTGACCTTGAATTTAATCAACGACTATTTAAGTCGACGCATGCATCGATATGAACTTGACGCTGCGTCGAATAGCATTCGTATTATCCTCTCCCATTATCTCTCAACGCGTGCGTCGAGTAGAGCCCGACGCTACGTCGAATTCTATTCGACAAAAATTTGGATAAATAGTTATATTTTCATAGAAAATTCTTGCTTCTTTTTCCAGCAATGATGTTTACTGAAAATAGTGGTTATGCTATTAATCTTATGAACTATAGGAATATCAAGGGAATTTAAAGAAGAAATCACTCCCTTTATTGAATTTAGTTCCTCCTTCCTCTTTCACTATCTCTTAGATAGGACCCTACCTTATCATGCACAAGTAATTCAAACATTAGAAGGAATCCAGGTTACCTTGGGCCCTTTGCTTTTACCATTGTAGGGTTCAATGAAAGAATAGAAGGGTCTTTCATGATACCCTTTTGGATGATAAGGAATGAGTTTCCCAAACCAATGTTGATTATTTTGATACTTAAAATGTGTCTAGAATGTATCTAAATATAAGAGATCAGCAAAGTGTTTTATTACCCTAGGTTTGGCTTTAGCCTTTTGATTGTTTAGTTTCTTTGCATTACTCTTACCTTGAGATTTCTTTTCTTTGTTAAGATTTGCTTCATTACCTCTAGTTATTTTCTTTGGTTTATTAGTTTCCAGATCCTTAGTTTTTGCACTATCCTCACAGGATTTATAGTCACTTGGTCTAATGAAGCTAAGTGGATTTTTCAAGGCAGGTTTCCTATGGGTTTTTGTGCTAGTGGATGGCTCTACTCCTAACCCTAAGTGATTAAATCTCATGGAGTGATTTTGTGTGATGTCTCTGAGCTTTTGACTCCTCACATTGAGTGAGTCCTCAAAGACATTTGTCTTTGTTAGCTCTTCTTTTAGCTTTAGATTTTCTTTTCTAATTTCAATTAATTCTAATTCCTTAATATCAATTTCATTTATTAAATCTTGATTTCTTAGATATAATTCATCTTGCTTTAGATTGTCTAGTTCTATCCTAACTGTTTCTATTTCTTTTTGTGCATTGAGGAAATAATTACAAAAATTTTAAAATAGATTTTGAAATCATTAGAATTAAAATCAAATTCATTAAACATTGATACTTGTTCTTCTTCATTATCTGAAGACATCCCCAAGGCCATCATGCAAGCTGCTTCTGCTTCATCATCACTTTCAAATGAGGAGGAGCTTAACTCTGCTTCAGAGTCACTCCAGGTTTCAATAATGAAACCCTTGGATTTCTTCTTGTCTTTCCCTTTGAAAGAATTCTTCTTCTTCTTTTCATCCTTGTTGATGTTCCTGTCCCTTTCTTCTTGTGGGCACTCAGGAGCAATGTGCCCTGGCTTGTTGCAGGAGTATCAAATTACTTCTTTCTTTGGAGTCTTGTCAAATCTAGGCTTTGAGCTCCTCTCTCTTCTCCTTGAGTCTTCTGTCTTTACCCATTTTCTGAGTCTCCTTGCTAGGAGACTGGACATTTCATCTTCAGGAGTGGAGGGCTCTCCTTCAGTAGCTTTCAGAGTAAGGCTCCTTTGTACAAGAGCTGGGGTTGACTCATTTTCCTCTGATTCAGCTCTGTTCTTAAGAAGCATCTCATATGACTTTAGCTTTCCTAGCAAAGCCTCAGTAGAGATTTCTCTATGGCATCTGGACTCTCTGGTGGCCTAGATCCTTGAATCCCATGAGCTTGTGAAGCACATGATGATTTTATCATTATTTTCAGTCAAGGATATCTCCTTGTCCAAGCCTCTGAGCTCATTAATGATAAGGCTGAATCTGTCAAACATATCAGCAACTGTTTCTTAAACTTTCTTCTGAAAGTTCTCATACTGGGTTATGAGAAGTGACCTCTTGTCATTCCTTTCATCAGCACTTCCTTCTGCAAGTCTGGAAAGTGACTCCCAGATTTCTTTAGCTGACTGACAGTCAGCAACTTTCTGGAAAATGTCATCTGACATTGTGGAGACCAAAATTCATTGCTTTGGCATCATATGCCTTCTGCTTTTTCTCTATTTCAGTCCACTCAGACCTGGGCACAGGTTCCTGAGTTGAAGTCCCACTGGCATCTCTCTTGTATGGATTTGGTGGGCCTAAAATTATGATATCAAAGATGTCTTCATCAATAGAGTTCATGCAGAGTTTTATTCTGGCTTTCCAGAGTGTAAACTTATTCAGATTATACACTGGTGGTCTAGTTGAGGCATAATCCTTAGAACTCATTTTCTTAATGAAATAACATTATTATACAGAAATAAGAGTAGGAGGGCTTTTTGATCAAGGTATTAACCTTTTAATGATCAACCTGCCTCTGATACTAATTGAAAGTGCACAGTGTGCATCTGAGAATCCTCTAGAGGAGGGTGAATAGAAATTTAAAGATTTTTCTAACCTAACAGTGCAAACAATAAAACTTACTAAGGTATTATGCACACAAACAAAACCAAAGGCAGAATAAATAAGATAAATATTGCTGGAAATAAATGCTGAAAAAGGAAGTGGGACGGCACAGAAAATCACAGCAAAGACACACAGACTTTTATAGAGGTTCCCCAAAATGCAGGTAGTCCTCTCTTCTACCACCTGGTAGGAATGCACAACATGTGCCTGAGTCTTTTGATAAGGTGACTCTTAGAACCAAAGATCTTTTGATAAGGAGATCTCGAACCATAGATCTTTTGATAAGCAGATCTTGAACCACAGATCTTTTGATAAGGAGATCTTGAACCACAAATCTTTTGATAAGGAGATCTTGAACCACTGAATCCTTTAGAAGAGGGATCCTTAAAACTCTTTACAGTTGAGTTGAAGAGGGAAGGAAGAGGAGGAAGTAAGAAGTAGAATTATGTTCTCAGAATTCTATTGAAGCCTTCAACTTCTTTTCTTTTGTTGGATCTGCTAATGATAAACCCTTGCTTATGATTGTGATGATTTGCAAGGGTTATAAGCTTCAGATCCTTTCTACTTCCTTCTGATTGAAATCTGGATGCTATGAGATATTGATGAAGAGCGGCCTTCAGTTGTTCTGTACTGAGAGAGAGCAGTTCTTTTTCCTTGTCTTTTAGGGTTCCAGGAGGAAGAAGAAGAAACCCTAATCGATGGGCTGAGTGAATAATGTGTTTAGCCTGCTATCATTTTTCTATCCTGTATTCTTATTTATTGTCCATCATTTAATTTGAATTCCTTTCCTCTTTTAGGTTGTGCTGAAAATGTATTGGCCTAGACAATTAATCTCTCTTCCTTCTTTTGTTCACGACCCGTCTTCCAACTGTTTTAATCTTTTCCAAGAAAGCTTTTCCATGTCTTCTTTACTGCTCCTCTCTATTCTAGGCAATAAACAAGCTGTTGTAGAACGGTCTTTAGTACTTTGGGCCCTCAGAGAGAGTGCAAAAGGGAACAGCTGGAGAGGTTTCCTTTTTAAACGGTATTTGACGTTACATCGACTTCATTCTTTCTTCGTATCGACGCACCTTCGAGTTCATGTAAGAGTAGCTTCGAATTCCTTCAAGCTCTGGTTGAACTCTGATATCGACATTACGTCGATTACATATCGACGTAGCCGTCGAGTTGAAGACTTCATTCTGAACTACATTGTCTGCGTCGAATTGTAGTCAATGTTGCATCGACTTCAGATGGCTTCAATAGATACTTCCTTATGCGTTGAATTGAAGTCGAGGTTGCGTCGACTTCAAAGATAGCTTCGACATGCTCCTTTATCTACGTCGACTCCTATTCGACGTAGCGTCGATTTGATATGCTTTGACAGAGACCTTGAGTTGCTTGGACATCTAGTCAGAGTTGCGTGGACCGCAAGTAAAAGTTGCATCGAATTATATTTGATGCGAGTATTGATTCAACTCAGATTGTGTTTACCCTGGCCTAGTCTTGACACTCTAAGTTGAGTGTGACATCCTAAGACATCTAATGACCAGATTACCCTTATTATACAATGGGTAATGAGCCTAAGAGGTAAAATAACTTATATTTAATTTGTTAAGTTAAATCAAAAGGGGTTTTTCACAACAATCTCCCGCTATTTATCTTAACAAATTATACAAATTGTCTTAAAGTGATTTTACACTTTTTTTACATAAACAGAAATACATACAAGACAATATAGACAATAAAATATGACAGAATGAAATCACACACTATTTCATACATTGTCAAGTAAGTGATATTGTTCTTAATAATTGTATCCACCAGAGACTAGAAAAGTATTGAACTCATCTCAAAATTAGAGTACCTCGACCTCACTGTCCTCTATCAGGAGTTTTCCTTTTTCTGGAAAACACCTGTGGAATTACCTTCCTTGATGCAAACTTTAGAGGTTCATCATCTTCAGGAGACATTGCTGCTTCTTGATAGGTTTGATCTTGTTCAGTAGTCTAAGCAGCCTCCTTAGCAATATTGGCAACCTCATTCAGCAGATCATCTTCTTCAGGCTCCCCAGAGTAGAGGGAATTTCCTCCCCCTGGATCAATTCTCCAGCTGGCTCTTGAGCTGGTTCTTGAGTTGTTATAGGGAGCTCCCCCTGATTTGGTACAGTATTATCTTGAGGGATTGAGAGAGGATCCCCCTGGTTCAGTGATGCATCCTTAGCCATCACTTCCTCTTCCAGATTCCCTTGAGGATTTTCTTGAGGCTCCCCCTGGACATTTGCATTTTGAAAGATAGTAATTTTATCAGGGGCTTCATCATTAGTCTCCTTAATATTGCCACTCAGCTCTAGGACAGACCCTTCCACCCCCTGAATATTCTACCCCTTCTTAACCTTGCTGGCAAGAGAGGTTAAGAACTCCTTTGTCACTAAGGAGGAAGACATGATGTCTTTGATTCCCTGTAGAGATCTTTTGGAGTCTAGGAGTTCAGACTCCATTTGGGAGTATTTCTTTTCAAATTTTCTGGCTTAGCTGGCCAGTAGGTCTACAAAGGTGCTTGAATCCATCCCTACAGCTTTAGATATTGCTTGCTCAATGTCAAAGGAAGGTGTAGGATGGGATGTAATGGCAGGTGGAGGTGATGGTATAAGGTTCTCATTCTGATTGGGAGGATCCTGGTGGATAGGGGAAAGAGCTTTGTATGTTTCTAGAGAAATATTGGTAGATGGAGATGGAACAGACTTATTGTCTGGAAGTGGTGTGGATGGCTGTTGATGTGGTTGGGGAGGAGACTGTGGTGTAGGTTCAAGAGTTGGTATGGATGGGATGGATTGGAGTATTTGCTCTGGAATGACACCTTGTTATTTTGGTGGATTATTTTGGGTTGGAGGCTCTGGTACAGTTGTCTCCATGTACTATGGTGTTGGAGTGAGGGGATGAAGGTACAGCTTGACCAGGCTTGAGGATCTGCCTGGTCCACTTAGAGAAGATTCCAATGTTGATTCTTTTGCCTGGTGGAATTGGCACTCCTTTGGATTTGCAGACCTCTGGATAGTGTTGGAAGAGAACTTGGGTCATTATCCTCATGTAGGAATTCTCTTTGTGTGCATATTTGTAGCCAATAATTTTCAGGAGGCATCTCCCCCAGTTTATCTTATTTTCCATAATCAAAGCACCCATGATTTGCAATTGTTGCTTGGGTATAGCATCATGTGCTGATATCTTGCACAGTATCACTTTTCTCACTATGTCTACCAGAAATCTATACTCTTCTGTCATATCCACCTTCTTAAGATTGATGGTGCTCTCTTTCTTGAATTGCATGATTTTTAAGTCCTTCTTTGTCTCCTCCCCTGACAACTCATCAGAATCCTCACTAGTGGTTAGATCAAATGTTTGAGACAGCATTTCCTCTGTTATGCTGATATCTCTTTCAGAAATTTTCCCATGGAGGGAACCATCATCTCCTATTTGCAAAGTATCTTTGAACTCTGACAACTCAACATCAAGTATTTTGCATCTTGTCACAATCAGCTTTGTTAATCCTACTTTATGAAATAGGCCAAGGATGGCCTTGTAGCTTTCTGCAGCAGCATTGAAGGAGTCGACGTCCACATCAAATCCTTAATTAATCTTTGGAGGAGCCATTGATTTTGAGGTACCTGCAAAGACAACGAAAGGAGAGAGAAAGGGAGAGAAACAAGAGCACGAGAGAGCTGGAGAAGGAGAGAGCAAGAGAGAAAGGTGAGGAGAATTTGAAAGCGTAAATAATTCGACGTTGAGGTTGCTTAAAAGAAGATGATTTGTCGCAACTTAGGGTTTAAGTCGAAGCACTGTTGATATATATTAATATTCAGTGCGCCAAAATATGCCAGAACAACTTCTAGAAGCAATTCTGCGCGCGCTAGCATCTCGACGCTGCTTCGATTACTATTCGACGCAACTTCGAGATTACTACATCGAGATTGTTTAGAACAAATAAGTCGACGTAGTCATGTTGACGTTGCGTCGAGCTGTAATCGACGTGACCTTGAATTTAATCAGTGACTATTTAAGTCGACGCATGCGTTGATATGAACTTGATGCTGCGTCGAATAACATTCGTATTATACTCTCCCATTATCTCTCGATGCTTGCGTCGAGTAGAACCCGACGCAATTTCAAATTCTATTCGATGCAACTTTGGATAAATAGTTCTATTTTCTTAGAAAATTCTTGCTGTTTTTCCCAGCAATGATGTTTACTAAAAATAGTGGTTATGCTATTAATCTTATGAAATATTAGAATATCAAGGGAATTTAGAGAAGAAATAATCACTCCCTTGATTCAATTTAGTTCCTCCTTCCTCTTTCACTATCTCTTAGATAGGACCCTACCTTATCCTGCACAAGTAATTCAAATATTAGAAGGAACCCAGGTTACCTTGGGCCCTTTGCTTTTACCATTGTAGGGTTCAATGAAAGAATAGAAGGGTCTTTCATGATACCCTTTTGGATGATAAGGAATGGGTTTCCCAAACCTATGTTGATTATTTTGATACTGTATAGAATGTATCTAAATACAAGAGATCAGCAGAATGTTTTATTACCCTAGGTTTGGCTTTAGCCTTTTGATTGTTTAGTTTCTCTGCATTACTCTTCCCTTGAGATTTCTTATCTCTAGTTATTTTTGTTTGTATCTAAATACAAGAGATCAGTAGAATGTTTCATTACCTCTAGTTATTTTCTTTGGTTTATTAGTTTCCTTATCCTTAGGGACTATCCTCACAGGATTTATAGTCACTTGGTCTAATGAAGCTAACTGGATTTTTCCCGGCAGGTTTCCTAGGGGTTACTGTGCTAGTGGATGGCTCTGCTCCTAACCCTAGGTGATTAAATCTCGTGGAGAGATTTTGTGTGATGTCTCTAAGCTTTTGACTCCTCCCATTGAGTGAGTCCTCAAAGACCTTTGCCTTTGTTAGCTCTTCTTTTAGCTTTAGATTTTCTTTTCTAATTTCAATTAATTTTGATTCCTAATTATCAATTTCATTTATTAAATCTTGATTTCTTAGATATAATTCATCTTTCTTTAGATTGTCTAGTTCTAACCTAACTGTTTCTATTTCTTTTTGTGCATTGAGGAAATTAAAAGTGCACGGTGTGCCTCTAAGAATCCTCTAGAGGGGGTGAATAGAGATTTAAAAAAATATTCCTATTCTAGTTGTGCAAATATAATAAACCTAAGTATTATGCTTCACCAAGATATATCACAGAATAAAATAGCTGCAGTTAGGTAATGAAATAAAAGACAGTAAATGAAATTTAATCTATGAGGGACAGCACAGAAAAGCATTCCAGAAGACACACATAATTTTTATAGAGGTTCCCCAAAATGTGGGTACTCCCCTCTTCTACCACCTGGTAGGGATGTACCACTGTGCTTGAGCCTTTTGGTAAGGAGACTGTTGGAACAATCCTGTTACTGATTTGGGCTAGGATCACTATCTGTTGATTAGGACTTAGTTGACCTCATTGTATAGTCTAGGTTCAAGGTTTAAGTTGTCTGAGTTAGATAGAACTTAGGAAAATTCCTAGTCTCTGCGTTCGACGAACTCCATTCTGTTTTTGACAAACTCCTTCCTGGGTTCGACGAACGTCGTGTTTCAGTTCGACGAATTTCCTTCTCAGCTCGACGAATTCAGTTCTCCAAATAGTTTATCAGATTATCTCTCAGTTCGACGAACTCCAGTTTGAGATCGACGAACTCAGCTCTGTGTTCGACGAATGCCTTCAGTTCGACGAACTCAGCTTTCTGCTCGACGAATTTTCTCTTCTTCAGCTTATCAATTTATGAAGGATCAGTTATCTATTTTTCTCTGAACTCAGATCGACTATTCAGCAACGGATCTATTCATTTATTTGGACTTATCAGATAAGACAAGATTTTAATCTTTCCTTTTCTTATTCCTTTCCATTCTCTTCTTTCGAGAAAGTAGCCGTTTGACATTTTGGAAAAGGAAAAGTAATTAATTATTATTGTTGAATCAGATTGCAGTTCCAAGAAAATCCTTTCAGATTATTCTATTCCTTATTTAGAGGATTTGAATTTCAAATCAGTCATATATTGTCAAAGGAAAAGAAAAGATCAACACAGTAAGACAGAAAGAATAGAGAAGTAACAGTCGAGAGAGAACTAAAGAAAGTGAAAAAGCTTTTCTTTGTTCATCCTCAACAGCAGCATTTTCACTCTCTGAGAACAACACAATCTTCTCTCCATTTTTATGCTACTAATTCTTAATCTTCAAAGAGCAACAACAATCTGAGAAACTTTGTCTCTCAGATTCATCAGCTATCAAGGAAGATTTGTTTTACATCCAAGAGGAAGCTCCATCCATTATCTATCAAGAAATTCTATCAGACAGGGGGAGCTTCACAACAACAATCCACTAGTCTTCTCTCAGCTTGTTGATAGAGAAGAATTTCATAAACCTTTTTGTTTATTTTACCCCATCTTGTACAGGGTTCTAACTCCCATCAAAAGTTAAACGTTTGGTGGCAGGGCACCTGATCAAAAACCTGTGATTTGGTTTGAGCACCTGATCAAAAGCTCAGTGGTGTTTGGGCACCTAATCAAAAATCCATTGGTGATAGGGCACCTGATCAAAAACCTAGTGGATTCCTACCAAGGGTGGTAGAAGAGTAGATGTACCCAGTTTGATTGGGGAACTACTATAGATCCTTGTGTCTTCTGTGATTGTTTTTTTCTTTTTGTACTGTGTTGTGATCTTTATTTTGCTTTTATACTCACTCTGCTACACATACACATATCAGTATTTTAATTCTGCTATACAAATAAGTTAAAAAAATTTAATACTCTATTCACCCCCCCCCCCCCTCTAGAGTAAATCTAAAATCTAACCTCACTTTCAGAGAATCTTAGTGTAACACCCCATATTTTTGCTAAGTGCGGAAGCTGGTTTGCCCAAGGAGGAGGGCAAAGCGTTCTTAGCTGGGAGCTAGCGCCAGCGCTAGCGCTAGCGTAGGTGTTTGTTGTCCCGTCGAGTAAGGCTCTTGTTTCGACGGTGTTCGTCAAGTTGAATTCATTAAGGCGGATTCATCGAAGGAAATTCGTCGAAGGGAATTCGACACAGCATATAATTGCCACATCAATGACTATAATATAGGTCCGACCGGGACCCCACAACATACAATCGCCACAGATTTAGTATTAAAAAGTGGCATAGATCTAACCATCTCAAAACTCAGACCCAACACAGCGGAAACAATAGAAAAGCCGCAGAAGTTGTCCATATCTACATAAGAGTACTACGGGCTTAAGGCCTTACAAAACCCAAACTCAAGTCAAACAAACAGGGCATATAAAATGTCCAAAAGATCATCACAAACCTAAGCTACCTCGGCATGCAAGCCGGAACAAGTAAAGACATCATAGTAAAACAAGAAAGCAGGAAAAGTGCACTTCATGAAGCTTAGGCCTTTTTGGCCGGCGAGCTGGGTCCAGCCTGCGATCCTTGCCCTGCATCCAAATCACATAGAGTGGTATAACGAGGGTCAGCTTTGGCTGACCAACAACGCTTTAACAACACCCTCCTCCTGACCGTCCTAGTGGACCCCGGGGAACTACATCACCCTGCAAGACAGCACTTCGTATGCAAATGTAATAAACAGTAAAAACATAAAAAATGACAGGCATGAGTGTCACAATCATCATCCACGTTTCTATGTTGAGCAATAAAAGTACGGGGGCCTAGCAATGCAGCATGTATACAAACCTGGGTTCACCCAAGGCACCCTACGACGTGTATGCTTCTAACATAACAACACACATCATCATTTCAGAACAAACCAAGGGTACTTATCATTCCCCCCCCCCCCCCCATGCGAGCGTGCATGCCCGAGGTCAAGAACTCCACTGAGACCTCACCCCTTACATGGCTCATCTTGCCAACGGGCGCATCAGCACACTTGTTCTCGCCATAATCGCTGAGCCAAAAGCCTAGAACTCCACTGAGACCTCACCCCTTGCATGGCTCATCTTTCCAACGGGCACATCAACATACTTGTTCTCGTCAGTTAGCCCAAAAGGGGACTTGTCTTTCCGGGACACTCTCCACACATACATCCAAGCATTCACGGGCTAGCCAGCCGACCACAAAGACAAACTCACGCCTTCACATACACATAAAAATTACCCTTTCCAAACCAACCTTCGTTCTCACACGAAACATAAGGGCAACACATACGGCGTGTTCGCCATCATCGGATTTCTAGCAAAATCCCTAAAATGCACGTTAAGCAACATCATCGAATCGGACAACCGGTCACGATTTCAGCTTCACCCACAATGCCTAATCAACTAACGGAGCGGATCTCTAGTGCAAAATCATATAGGGCACGGACTCAATAAACATGATGGTTCTTCTTGAACCAAGGCAACCCGAACCCCCCTCATTTGAGAGATCCGGTGCCATAAATTTCAGAAAAGAGAAGGTCAAAGCAAAGATGCCATGCACGCATCCTAAAACCGGGAGGAGAGATGTCGTTACCCTAAGAGTTCTCTTCCTTTCCATGGATTGGTTGAAAGGCATAGATAGAAAGAAGCGCCTTCTAGTCCTCTCCAATGATCTGGTCTCGGATCGGCAAACGGAGCTCCGGTGCTCCAACAATGGTGGATCTAACCTTCTTCTTCCTTCAAACCCTCTGATGAGTCTCAATTATATACACACTTTTGGACTCATCTAGGCCGATTATCTAGTTTATGCACTACACTTTAGGCATGTTATCGTTCATATTTGACATTCCATGTTATGTGCACTTCTAGGCCCGTTTTTGTGTATTTTCATGTTTATCATTCTTACTGTCTTTCATGCTGTGTTTTGTGCCACTTTCAGTGGTTTCGATTAGTGTTTATGCTGAAACAGGGGTCGTGCAGGTGTTCCCGGTACAAATCTGTACAGGAACACTGCGCACGATCACTGGCTCTACTGCGCACGGCCACTGATCGTGCGCCGCCGATCGTGCACGCTCATTTGCAGCCCAAAGTTGCATTCTGAATTTGGTCGTGCGTTTTTACGCACGGTCGTGCGTTCGATCTTGCGCTTTATTATTTTTCTGCAGTTTTGCCTTGCAGGTTTTTGGCCACAGCACGCACAATCACCAACTTCCAGTGCGCATGACCACTGGTCGTGCGCCTATGATCGTGCGCCCTGTTTTCTATAAATAAGCAGCCCGCAAAATTAGGTCAGAGAATCGATTCCAGCGCCGTTTTCCCGCTCCAGTGCGCCAGTTTCTCCGCTCCATCGCCGCCCACCTTCAGGAGGTGCTCCGGGACTGTTTTTCACACCTATGTTGAGCCCGGAGATCACCTCGGCTATCTCTGTCATCCACAAGATTCAAAAGGAAGGATCTCCACCCAGATTTCATCGTCAAGATTGGGAGCCATGTATTGAAGCCGAGCGGATAGTGACACGAAGAATACGGGTCTATTGGGAGGTAGTGGCAGCCCTCCTCTACCCCGGACGTAGTTGCGGACCGAGCTTGGACGCGGATTGACAACCTTGCGATTCCAACCGTGAATCCCAACGAGCCTTCGGATTCGGTCGATTTCTTACTCTCTTTCAAATTGTAATGATATTGTAGGGTAGATTCTTGTATTTTTGGATGATATGCACATTTATCTTTAATTGCAATGTTTATTTCATATTTCTATGAAACCTTTTGGTTATTTGTGTATATGATATGTGCCACCACTTCATCCACCACTCCATCCACTAGGTTCGTGTGCCGCACTAGCAATTGCTAGTGGCGTGCTTGTCGACGAGGTGCTTGCGACCCTCATTCTGTTTGCCTACTCGTCCATCCGCCCTAGCGAAGTATCGCGTTCAAGGCCTACGTAGTCTCTATCCCGCTTCACGAAGCATTGCATAGCGGCATTGCATAGGAGAAGTTGTAGTATTTTCTTTTATTTTCCACAACCAAATCAACCCCCCTTTGCATTCCATCCGACCAAAGGACTTCGATCTCAAGTCCTTCCTCGAACGTTAACTCCACCTTACTGTGTTCCTTGAGATATTTGATACTTGGGGATTTACTTCCTCATATTATTACTTGACAACGACCGGTTCACTGCTGTTTCGTGTCGCAGTCTTGCTACCGCCTATAGCGGTGTGCTAAGATTTGCGCATCAAGTTTTTGGCGCCGTTATCGGGGAACACAGTCGTGTGAGTTTTCTGGAGAGGGAGAATCTGAGATTAAAGCCCTTCCATTTGTGTATTGCATCTTTTCTTTATTTTATTTCTTGTTATTCCTTTTTCCTGTTTTATATTAGGTTGCTCTAGTAATTTTTTGTTATCTGTAGTATTTTGCGTAATAGTGTTTTTATTTTGAATCATTTTATCTTCACACTATGTGGGCTTCATTCAATATTCGTTGTCGTTGGTGTGGAGATATTTCTCATGTTAGTGATAGATGCCCATCGGGAGATAATTGCCCTAACACTCAAGGCCCATCATATGGAGCACCGACTTCGTCTGGTACTCCATATGGTGCGCGTAAGTCCTATGGCTATTCTGCTGTGCCTTTGCCATCATGCTTCTTTTCGGCTTCAGCACCTGTTGTGCCAAAGAAGCCCGCAAGGCAGTGCTTATTTTGTCAAAGCACGGATCATGCCTTGAAGGATTGTGCTGCATTCCATCGCCAATTGGACGAGGATGACGAGCCGGATATCCGGATCGTCCCGACGCCTACTTCTGGCAGCATACCTTCAACATCTGGTTATGTGCCCATTTCACCTTCAAGCTTTGAAGGGTATGATGTGGACACAGTCACCAGATGTGTGGCTAATCCAGGCTCTGACACAACTGAGCCCATCTCCCCTGTACATATATAACCATGCATAGATTCGATTCTTTGTGAGGAATCGGTGCTTGATTTTTTTTCCAAGCACTATTCCTCCCCCTGTTGTGCATACTACTATACTCGTCTCTGACGACATTGTTGAGGATGTGTCGCAGGATGAGGCTGGCGATCTATGTGTTATGCCTACTCCTATGGAGGAGGACAACCTTCTAGGTGAAGAGGAGCTTTCCTCTGCACCGGTGGAGGAAGCCCAAATCTTGGACATGGCTACGGTTGATCCCGCCAAACCTTGTAGCATTGATGATAATGCAAACATTATTTTACTTCCCCTACCTGATGGGAGTGAGACCGGGACCACTCCCCCGCTTGATTTTTATTCATGTTCTTCTTCTTGTTTATTTCTTGATCCCCTTTCTCTATCTGAGCCTGTGCAGGTTGAGTCTTCACAGGTACCCCAGGAGGACTTGGAGCATGATGCTCAAGTCAATGATGAGTGTATCCTCATATGTGAGTAGGTTGACCCCTCCTCCATAGAGGAATCCTCATTCATTGCCTTCTCCTCCCGCCGCCACCCTGAAGATGACACCTTGCTAGGCAAGGATTTATTTTGTGGTGAGACGAGTGAGGACCAGCTCTCCTCCTCTTCTTACTTCCTATTCCCGCTACCTATGTTCAGCAGGTATTATTATTTAGGTAGGGGTGTAACTGTTATATCGTCGTATCGGTACCCGCTACCGACATGCATATTAGAACAGTTACCTGTACATTTCCTTTTTCATAGACCCATTAGCTAGAACTGCTTTAAAGTTGAATAAGTTGTGTTGGGAGGACAATAACCCCAGTTGTTATCTCACTTTTCTTGCAATTTCAGTTTATCTCGTTTGTTTAGTTAGTTTTACTTTATTTTAGTTTGTATATTTTCTTTTTGTTTTTGCGGAGCTCACCCCTGCAGGTCCTTCTTCTGGATGGCGGACGCTGCAGCTTTGTCTTGATTCACAAGCCAATCTTCTGGTATGCTCACTTGCTGAGCATTGGGTACTCGCTTTCCCTAGCTTTATTCGGAATTTTATAGTCATATTTTGCATTAGATTGTTTAGTTTAAGTCTGTGGGAGAGTAGTTTTGTTTACCCGCTCACGTGCACTATTGCACTGCATGCCAGAAGTATTTCTATTTCATTTATTTAGTATTGCTCATTGCACACCACAACACCCACTTGAGCGCGCACTTATCCGTTAGCACGTAGTGAGTCGAATTTGTCTCTTCGTGTGATTTGAAAAATCATTGTGCTGGCTTAGGATTATGAGGCGGAGTAAAATGTTGACTCCTGGAGTGCTCCTAGTCAAGTGCTCATGTCTCGCATAGAAATTTGTGTAGATTCAATTTCTTTGTATGCTTTTAGTTTATATCTTTCTATTTGCGTAGATATTGTTTACTTTACTCAAAAATTGGTGAATCCGGTGTGAATCAAACGGTAGCATAGGAATGTGTGTAGACGTTCGTTAGCCTTGTATTGCCCGAGTCGGGAGAAAGGATTATCTTCTCGGTGGCTAAGAACTTGCCCCCAAGCCACTTTTGTAGCATGGGTATATTGTTAGTCAGTTGCGTGAATGTGATATAGGGCATCATTTTGGCCCGGTTGAGCTTTTGGGCCATTCCTATCATCTTATCCTCGTTAGCCCAGTTGTGCCTACCCTTTCTTTGATTCAGCCCCACTTCTATCTCACCAGAGCCTAAAAGCCAATCCTAGTCACACACCCAAATTTGAGCTTTAGTTGTTTATTATTTTCATGATTGGGGTGTTGATGTTGTGATATTGTTGTGAAAATATGGATGCGCTTCATCGCTCATTTTGCTGAATATGTTTTGGAAAGAAAAGAAAAGAAAAGAAAAAGAAAAAAAGAAAAAGAAAAAAAAAAGAGTGAGAAGAAAAGAAAAAGAGATGAGCTTAAGTGAAAAATCTTTTTGTATAAATTTATGATTGGGAGTAGGCGGTGCACACACCCATGTAGTCAAGTCTAAGTCTGGGGGTGTGGTGTACCCGTGTGTCTTTTTGTGGTGCTTGAGGATAGTTTTCTGTGCTAGCTTATTTGGGTTTTGTGTTTGAGCCGTCGTTTTTATCATTGTATACCTCACCTAAACCCAAGCCTCATCTAAAACCTAAAGTTCTATTGATTCACGCATTTGACTCAAACCTGTGTCGTGGAGGCAGTGCGAACGGGCAAGCTTATGGTCACCGACATTTATGGATTTCAATGGAGGTTGTCTCGAGCCACGATCTTTGGCAATGCTCACCTCAGCGTTCAGTTTACTTTCTTCCTATGTACGACCTTATGATTCACCGTGATTCACTTTTTGAGTAAATATAATATATAAATACGCCCCTAGAAAAGTATAAACTAATATGTATAATTAGGAATTTTGTCTTCTGTATTTCTACGCGCATGAGCATGCGACTTCACATGGTACTTCGCTTTACAATTTCTATGTCAGCTTATGTTTTTCTTGTCCGCGTATGAGATGGTTTGCTCGGGACGCGCAAATAGGTAAGTCTGGGGGTGTGATGAGTCCCAATTATATACACACTTTTGGACTCAACTGGGCCGATTATCTAGTCTATGCACTACACTTTAGGCATGTTTTTGTTCATATTTGACATTCCATGTTATGTGCACATCTAGGCCCATTTTTGTGTATTTTCATGTTTATCATTCTTACTATCTTTCATGCTGTGTTTTGTGCCACTTTCAGTGGTTTCGATTAGTGTTTATGCTGGAACAGGGGTCGTGCAGGTGTTCCCGGTACAAATCTGTACAGGAACACTGCGCACGATCACTGGCTCTACTGCTCACGGCCACTGATCGTGCGCCGCCGATCGTGCACGTTCATTTGCAGCCCAAAGTTGCATTCTGAATTTGGTCGTGCGTTTTTACGCACGGTCGTGCGTTCGATCGTGCACTTTATTATTTTCTGCAGTTTTGCCTTGCAGGTTTTTGGCCACAGCACGCACGATCACCAACTTCCAGTGCGCACGACCACTGGTCGTGCGCCTATGATCGTGCGCCCTGTTTTCTATAAATAAACAGCCCGCGAAATTAGGTCAAAGAATCGATTCCAGCGTCGTTTTCCCGCTCCAGTGTGCCAGTTTCTCCGCTCCATCACCGCCCACCTTCAGGAGGTGCTTCGGGACTGTTCTTCACGCCTATCTTGAGCCCGGAGATCACCTCGGCCATCTTCGTCATCCACAAGCTTCAAAAGGAAGGATCTCTGCCCAGATTTCATCGTCAAGATTGGGAGCCATGTATTGAAGCCGAGCGGATAGTGACACGAAGAAGACGGGTCTATTGGGAGGTAGTGACAGCCCTCCTCTACCCCGGACGTAGTTGCGGACCGAGCTGTGACGCGGATTGACAACCTTGCGATTCCAACCGTGAATCCCAACGAGCCTTCGGATTCGGTCGATTTCTTACTCTCTTTCAAATTGTAATGATATTGTAGGGTAGATTCTTGTATTTTTGGATGATATGCACAATGATCTTTAATTGTAATGTTTATTTCATATTTCTATGAAACCTTTTGGTTATTTGTGTATATGAGATGTGGCACCACTTCATCCACCACTCCATCCACTAGGTTCGTGTGCCGCACTAGCAATTGCTAGTGGCGTGCTTGTCGACGAGGTGCTTGTGACCCTCATTCCGTTTGCCTACTCGTCCATCCGCCCTAGCGAAGTAGCGCGTTCAAGGCCTACGTAGTCTCCATCACGCCTCGCGAAGCATTGCATAGTGGCATTGCATAGGAGTAGTTGTAGTATTTTCTTTTATTTTCCACAACCAAATCAACCCCCCTTTGCATTCCATCCGACCAAAGGACTTCGCTCTCAAGTCCTTCCTCGAACGTTAACTCCACCTTACTGTGTTCCTTGAGAGATTCGATACTTGGGGATTTACTTCCTCATATTATTACTTGACAACGACCGGTTCACTGTCGTTTCGTGCCGCAGTCTTGATACCGCCTATAGCGGTGTGCTAAGATTTGCGCATCATCTCCTCCCTTCCTTAGCCTCCAAAAGCACCCAAAAGACTTCCAGGAAAGGAAAGCAACTCCTCTGCCCTATTTAGGACCTTAGGATGAACTCATCTGAGCCATTGGATCAAAGTTTAAGAAGATCGGATGCCTAGAAAATCACTTCTTACGGATCTGGTTTCGTGTAGCGCCGGCGCTAGCGCTACCGCCTGCGCTAGCCACTCGACAAAAACCTCTCGACGAAGAACATCATGATTCCCCAACGGAACTTCATTACACGACGAAATGCTATCGCTTCATGCTAGCGCTACAGCCTATGCTAGCTCTTTATCGAATTCCCTTCGACGAATTCCCTTCGACGAATCTGCCTCAATGAATTCAACTTGACGAACACCGTCGAAACAAGAGCCTTACTCGATGGGACAGCTAATGCCTGCGCTAGCGTCGGCGCTAGATCCCAGCTACGAACGCCTTGCCCTCCTCCTAAGGCTAGCCAGCTTCTGCGCTTAGCCAAAAACTGGGGTGTTACAACTCCACCCCCCTTAAAAGAATTTCGTCCTTGAAATTTATGACTTTACCGAAAGCACGAATAACACACATACCTGAAACGAACCGTTCCGAAAAGTCATCCCGCATTGCTTGCTCGCACTCCCACGAGAACTCGTCTCGCCCACAATTATCCCAATGCACTTTCACCAGCTTGACCTCTTTGTTCTGCAACCGCCGGACTTCAGAATCCTCCACGCAAACCGGACGAATTATCAATTATCGTCCTCAGATCGTTGGTTACAGGAACTGTTGAAGACTCAACAACATCTCCCGGCCCCACCAATGCTTTCCTCAGCACTGAAACATGAAATACATCATGTAATCTGCTTAGCTCTGTGGACAACGCTAACTGATAGGCCGCTTCGCCTATGCGCTCTGTAACCTCAAACGGACCCAAATACCTCGGACTCAATTTCTTGAGTCGTCGAATTCGCGAAACGCCTTTGAACGGCTTGATCTTCAAGTAGACCATGTCGCCTATCGCAAATTCCACATTTCTGTGGCACGCATTAAAATACTTTGCCTGTCGATCCTGAGCAACCTTCATGCGCTCCTGGATCGTTCGCACCAACTCACAAGCGTCTACCACCACTTCTTTTCCTAACAGCTGGGTGTCTCCCTCCTCTATCCAAGACATCGACGTTCAACACCGCCTTCCATACAAAGCCTCGTATGGTGCCATCCTGATGCTCACCTGGAAACTATTATTGTAGGCAAACTCTGTAACGCCCCTGATTTTCGTTAATTATTTTACGTACCCTCTGTGACGTAATTTTGGCGTAAGGGCGTTATGTCAGCTCGTCTGGTAGTGTTTCGAGTTTTAGCTTAGTTAAAGCTTGTGATTTAGGTCAAGCGTGCGAGATTTCGCGTCGTTTCGAGTTAAAGTGAAGATTTTGAGTGGATATCAAGATTTTAGCTTCGGAAGGCTTTATCCGGAGTTTGGCTCGTCGGAATGGAATTCTGACTTCGTCGTTGGATTCGTAGCGCCGTTTTTCAGCTAGGGTGCGAATTTCATAGAAATCCGAGGTGTTTTGGTCGCCCTCGCAGTTTAAGTAAATTGGGGAATTAATTAGTTATTTAAATAATAAGTTTAGGTTTATATATAAGCCTAAAGCCTTCCCCTTTCCCTATTCATCCTCTTCCTCGATCAAAAGCAGCCGCCGAGGGTTAGGGCGCGAGCGGAGCTTCGTGGAGCCTTCAACCGGCGATTCCTAGGGCTGTAGTGGTCGGAATCGAGTTTGGTTTGAAGATTTGGAAAGCTCTCGGCGAGATCTTCGTTCTAGCGGTAAGCCTTTCTCGTTTCGTGGAGTTTTGGGAGCTTTGGTGGTGACCTAACCCCTCCTTTTGATCCAAAAAGTTTCAGGAATCTGTGCTCGTGTGTTTCCCTAGCCGATCCATAGCTTTCGGAGCGGAGATCTTCGAGTTTGCGAGGTTTAAGGCAAGTGGCTTCCTCCTCCTTCCCTTTCGTTTCTTGAAGTATTGTTTTGCTTGTGTCGATTTCATGTCGCACGGTTTAACTTAAGTCTTGGAGTGTTGGTTTGGTAGTAAGCATGCTTGATTGTTCTTCCTCGCTAAGCATCGGATAGTTTTTCCCTGGAGAAAATCGTGAACTGGATAAACTCCCATTTTTCTTTCTTCTTGCTAATTCCAGATGTCTCGAGAAATTGCCTATCTCTCGAGAAATCCTTGAGCTCTCGAGAAATTCCCTCATCTCTCGAGAAACTGCCTTCCTCTCGAGAAATCCTTGAGCTCTCGAGAAATTCCCTCATCTCTCGAGAAACTGCCTTCCTCTCGAGAAATGCTCCTCTCGAGAAATCCTTGAGCTCTCGAGAAATTCCCTCATCTCTCGAGAAACTGCCTTCCTCTCGAGAAATGCTCCTCTCGAGAAATCCTTGAGCTCTCGAGAAATTCCCTCATCTCTCGAGAAACTGCCTTCCTCTCGAGAAATGCTCCTCTCGAGAAATCCTTGAGCTCTCGAGAAATTCCCTCATCTCTCGAGAAACTGCCTTCCTCTTGAGAAATGCTCCTCTCGAGAAATCCTTGAGCTCTCGAGAAATTCCCTCATCTCTCGAGAAACTGCCTTCCTCTCGAGAAATGCTCCTCTCGAGAAATCCTTGAGCTCTCGAGAAATTCCCTCATCTCTCGAGAAACTGCCTTCCTCTCGAGAAATGCTCCTCTCGAGAAATCCTTGAGCTCTCGAGAAATTCCCTCATCTCTCGAGAAACTGCCTTCCTCTCGAGAAATGCTCCTCTCGAGAAATCCTTGAGCTCTCGAGAAATTCCCTCATCTCTCGAGAAACTGCCTTCCTCTCGAGAAATGCTCCTCTCGAGAAATCCTTGAGCTCTCGAGACATTCCCTCATCTCTCGAGAAACTGCCTTCCTCTCGAGAATTGCTCCTCTCGAGAAATCAAATTTCTTTTCTCTCGAGAAATCCTTTTGTCTCTCGAGAAGTTCCTTGTAGTTTTCGAGAAGTCCTAAATTTTGATGTGATTTTTGGTGTGGTTTCTGGTGGTGGATTTCAAAATTTTTGGTCTGTTAACATTTGAGTTACTCTTATGATTCATATTGATCGAGGTGTACTTTGCCTTGACCCTATTTTCTTAGGGCCTTCCAGTGATTATCCTTTCCGGCTGCGTCCCGTGTTTAAATAAAATTTAAGTAATAAGAACTACTGTCTTTAGCCCTTCACAGTAGTTGTGTTTGGGGGACAAGTGGGGGAAATGTTATAGCCTTGCACGGTAGTCGTGTTTGGGTGGTTGGGTCTAGTGGTACCCCCACCTGCTTTTGGGCTTGGGGTAGCGGAGGTAGTTAACCGCTCCCGTATAATTTGAGCTGATCAGTCTCTTTAATTGATGAAACTAAATAAATGAACATGTTTGTTCCTCTTTTGGTGTATAGTGCACTTGATGCTTGTTGGTTCTTTGTTTGGAGCTCTCTTTCAGTAAATTTGGCTTGGGTTGGTACCCCTTATGCCTTGCTTGTTTTTCTGCTAGTTTTCTGCCACTTGTAATTCCTTGCTGAGGCGTTCTTTGCTTTATTGAATGCCTCAGGTTCAGAGCCGTAACGGCTAGTGGTGTAGCCTGAAGTTCAGAGTTTTGGTAGCTGTTCACCCCGCTGCTGCGAGGTAGTTGTTGTAGTCAGCTTTCTTCTTGTTCAGACTTACTAGTTTAGGCCAATGGGTTAGTGTCAATTTGTTGGCGCCCATTGTGCCCCTTTTGGTACTTTATAGTTTATTTGCCAGTTTTATGCCACTACTTTATGATCTGATACATCTTAATCTCTGGGGATGATTTATGTCTAGGTGCATTATAGTTATAAAATGACTTTCTTCATCTCCATATCACATCATTTTAACTGCAAAACCCTTATATTTAAAGTAACCTAAAGGTATTTTCTACACTTATACTACGCCTAGACATGAGCATATCACTTACCTTATGTCCTATCATCACGTGCATATAGGACCTTAAAATGAGTCAAATCAAGTATTTTCCGCTGCAAATATAATATATTTTTTTTTCTTTTTTTCTTGGTGGACTAGTTGATCCACGAGCTGAGAGACACAGTTCTTCCCCTAAAACTCTAATAAATGGTTCTCAAATGATAAATTTCCATGTGATCATGTTTTGAATTAATAAGTAAGAGGTTTCCGCCTGAGCGTCTGCAGTTGTCTCCTGCATGACGTGGCATCATGACGCGTATTTTCTCTTACTCTGATATTCTTAAATTCGGAGAAAATGCGGGTTGTGACAAACTCCACTATGAAGAGGTGGTCTTCCCAACTCTTACTGAAATCGAGAGCACACATCCTCAACATGTCCTCCAACGTACGATTTGTTCTCTCCGTTTGACCATCGGTATGCGGATGAAACGTGGTACTGAACTTCAATCCTTGGACGTGAACCGCCCATCGCGATCACTAACCTTCAATCCTTGGACGTGAACCGCCCATCGCGATCACTAATGATGCTCTTTGGAATTCCGTGTAACCGCACAATGTTACGAATATAAAGCTCCACGAGCATCTCCACGCTATCGTCCTTCCGATTTGGAATGAAGTGGGCTACCTTGGTAAGGTGATCCACAATCACCCAAATCACATCGTTTCCTTGCCGCGATCGAGGCAAACCATGCACAAAATCCATGGAGATGTCATCGAATTTCCACTCGGGGATAGGAAGAGGTTTTAAGAATCCACCCGGCCTTTGGAATTCAGCCTTCACTAAGGCGCACGTCTGACACCGGCTTACATACAAAGCTACATCCTGCTTCATCCCAGGCCACCAAAAGGATTTCTTCAAATCCAAATACATCTTCGTACTTCCTGGATGAATGGAGTACTTCATGAAGTGAGCCTCAAACATCAACTCCTCACGGAGCTTGCCAAAGCAAGGGACACACACCCTTCCATTTCTCTTTAAAAGTCCACCGACCATCTCCAAAGCACTGTCTTCGCTTTGCTAAGCTTCCAACGCCAATTGCTGACACTCCTCGTCTGCACTGGTTGCCTCTCGAATTCGATCTACTAGATCACACTGCATCTCGATCCAGTTCAGCCGAGCTGCGCTGGACTCACCCTAAGCCACACACACGATGCCAAGAGACTCAAACTCTCGCACCAAACGCTCGTCATGTGCTTCAATGCAATTTTCCTGCCCAGAATACTTTCTACTCAAGGCGCAGCCACCACATTAGCCTTGCCTGGCGTATACTGAATCGCTACGTCGTAGTCCCCAAGGAATTCGACCCGCCTACGCTGCCTCATATTAAGATCGATCTAAAAGATACCTCAAGCTTTTGTGGTCCGTGAAGATTTCAACCGTCGCACCATACACGTAGTGCCGCCACAACTTCAATGCGAAAATCACCGCCGCCAACTCCAAGTCGTGGACAGGGTAATTTCTCTCATGAGTCTTTAGCTGCCTCGACCCATAAGCTATCAAGTTGCCATGCTACACCAGCACGCAACCCAAACCGCATCCGGACGCATCGCTGAAAATTTGGAATCCTTAAGTCCCACTAGGAAGACTTAGGATCAGAGCAGACATCAATCTTTCCTTCAAGGTCTTGAACGCACTGGCACACTCCGGCGTCCAACCAAACTTCTGGTCCTTTCGGGTAAGAGTGGTGAGGGGCAAAGCCATCCGCGAAAAGTTCTCAACGAACCTTCTGTAATAACCGACTAGACCAAGGAAACTCCAGACTTCTGACACGGTTCTCAGTACAGGCCAATCTCTAATGGCTTCAACCTTCGCAGGATCCACTGCCACCCCATCTCCACTAATCATGTGACCCAAGAATGCCACTTTCCCTATCCAAAACTCGCACTTTGAGAACTTAGCATAAGTTGGTTCTCCCTCAAAGTCTGCAACACTATTCTCAGATGGGACTCATGTTCCGCCTTCGACTTCGAATACACTAAGATGTCATCGATGAACACCACCACAAATGAATCCAGGTATTGTCCAAATACTCGGTTCATCAAATCCATGAACACTGATGGCGCGTTCATCAAACCGAACGGCATCACCGAGAACTCAAAATGACCATATCTCATCCCAAACGCCATCTTGGGAATGTCCTCTTCTCGAATCCTTAACTAGTAGTAACCCGACTTCAAGTCCAACTTGGAGTACACCGTCGACTCCACCATTTGATCGAACAAATCATCGATTCGCAAAATCGGGTACTTATTCATGATGGTCCACTTATTCAACTCGTGATAGTCTATGCACAGCCGCATACTACCATCCTTTTTCTTAACGAACAACACTGTCGCACTCCACGGTGAGGAGCTGGGCCTAATATACCCCTGCTCAAGCAACTCTTGCAACTGCACCTTTAGCTCGGCAAGTTCCTTTGGTGCCATCCTAAATGGAGGACGCGACGCCAGCCTCGCACCCGGCACCAACTCGATCGAAAAGTCGATTTCACACTGAGGAGGAGCTCCCGGAAGCTCCTCAGGGAACACATCCTCAAATTCCTCCACCACTGACACTTCTCCGATCGCCAACTTTGTGGAGTGTGTTTCCAACAAAGCGACAAATGCCTCACCCCCTAGATTCACCGCACGCACCATTTGCACGGCAGAAATTAGGGAGCAAGCCACTCCGCATAGGCCCACGAACTTGACTTCCGCTCTTCCTTCACTCATTAAGGTCACCACCTTCAACAGGCAGCCAATACTAGCTCGCTGCTCTGCAAGCCAGTCCATCCCCAGGATGATGTCAAATTCAGCTAGTGGTAGGATCGCTGCTACCAACTCGTAATAACACTCGCCAAACCTCAGCACAATGCGTCCCTTCCTTCCAGTGGTCATGAAAGACCCATTCGGCATGCGCACACTAAGCTCCGTCTCTGCCTCGACAGTCTCAACACCGATCCTCCAGATAAAGCTTTCCGTGAGAAAAGAGTGTGACGCTCCCGTATCGAAAAACACCCTAGAGGGGTAGCTAGAAACTAGCACGAAGCCTAACACGAGTATAACGAATATGAAAGGTCGCAAACAGGTTAAAGCTATTAAACAAAACTCTAAACTTTTCGTACCTGTCACCACGTAAGGTTGACGAATCGCTTCCTGCTGCCTGAGGTTGTACGCTCTAGGCTGCACAGGAGGGAAACGAGAAGCACTAGACTCCACCGCCTTCCCTTTCTCTCCAACACTAGGACCGGAACGCACCGACTGCTCTTGCCTCTGCTCTGGCTCGACTCCACTCTCGAAAAAAAACCAGGCAATGTGGCCCATCTTACCACACTTGTAGCACGTCACTGGTCCCTTGGAACGGAACTCTCCAGAAGCCGCACAGCTCCTCTCGCCAGTCCTAAAAGGACGGGGCTTTTTCTTCCACCAACTTTTCTCATACTTCCCCTAAGACTGAGATGGCTTACTTTCTCCCAGCTTTGCCGCCAAGCCCTTGCGGTGCTGGGTTCGCTCCATATCGTTCTCCAAAGTTTGAGCAGCTTCAACTAACTCATTGAACCCCGCATTCTTTAAGGCTATCAGAGGAAGCCATAAATTATCTCTCGGACCCTGATAGAAGAGATTATCCCTCTCTTCATCGTCTGCCATGGTCGTTCCTGCATAACGACACAACCGAGTAAACTCCTGCAAGTACTCGTCTATCGTGTTCTCGTGCTACACCAAGTGCTAGAACTGCCGCTGAAGGGCTAACCTCGTCGAAGAGGGGATATAGCGCTTCAGGAAGGCATTCCCGAACTCTTCCATGGATGGGGCACGTGTTGGGAAAATGATTTGTCTTAACCCCCAAAATGAGTTGAATATGAATTCTAAGAAATAAAATCAAGGTTAAGTAAATATGTGTCGAATAGTATTCGACGCAACGTCGAAGTGTTGTCGACGTTTCTTTCAGAATGAGTCGAAGCAACTTTAATAAGAATTTGACGTATCCTATGTCGACGTAGCTCTGATTTCTAGTCGACGCACCTTAGTCGACGCACCTTCCTTATTCTCCTCTCGACGTCCAGTCAGGATGAATTCGACGCTTACGTCGAATTGTAATCGACGTACATCGATTACTATGTTAAATTCAAATAACACCAGATCTCTTTCCTTCTTTCTATAGATCTGATTTATATGGAATAATATTATTCTTTTATAGCCGTTATGAATCACTCCTTCCCTCTAATTGATTCTTGGCTAAATTGATTAAGTTGATTGTGGATATTATTTGAAATCAAAATAAATTCTTTCCTTCTATAGATATAATAGTTATGGAAATATTTCTCTCTTTCTAATACTCTGTCTACTAATTGATTTCTCTCCTATAGTGTTATCTTAATACACAGAGCTATAAATAAGGAGAAGGTCGACAGAGAACAATGAGAGGTGATCCACTCCATACATTTGAAATAGAGGATTCGGAACCAAGGAGCCTCCACAACTAAATCAGACAGGGGGAGCTCTCTTCACCATCTTCATCAAGATCCAACTCAACATCCAATCAGGTTTTTCAAGTGTCTTCTCAGCAAAAAGAGAAGAACAATATATCTTTTCCCTTTCTCCTTCCCATCTTGTAAAGCGTTAAAACTCCCTTCAAAAGTTTACTCCCGGTGACAGGGCACCTTAGCAAAAACCAGCAGCTTGGTTTATAAGCACCTTATCAAAAGCTTATAGGTGAATTGGGCACCTGATCAAAACTCCCATTGGTGTGTGGACACCTTATCAAAATAACCTTGGTGTGTGGACACCTTATCAAAATCACCTTGGTGAGAGGGCACCTTATCAACAACCTCCTAGTGGATTCCTACCAGTGGGTAGAAGAGTAGATGTACCCAAGTTTTGGGGAACTACTATATATCTTGTCATCTAGTTATGTGCTTGTTTATTTATGCTTTACTTTCTCAATCAGCACTCATATATATTTATATATATCACTTAATTTGAAACAAAGTTAAATAAGACTTTTAATAATAAGAATGAGAACTAAAACTCAACTTTCAATTGGTATCAGAGGGACGTTGATTTTTCACTACAGGCTAACACCTGAAATCACAAAGATCACTTAGTTCTCTATTCTCCCCTTATTCTCTAAAAATGATTTTTCTGATTTCCTAATATATCTCTTTCGATAAAATATGCTTTGATGTGTGATTAAATGCTGATTCAATTTTTCTCTGAATAGGGTTAAGACAAATAGGGGGAGATTGTTGGGAAAATGATTTGTCTTAACCCCCAAAATGAGTTGAATATGAATTCTAAGAAAGAAAAATCAAGGTTAAGTAAATATGCGTCGAATAGTATTCGACGCAACGTCGAAGTGTTGTCGACGTTTCTTTCAGAATGAGTCGAAGCAACTTTAATAAGAATTCGACGTATCCTATGTCGATGTAGCTCTGATTTCTAGTCGACGCACCTTCCTTATTCTCCTCTCGACGTCCAGTCAGGATGAATTCGACGCTTACGTCGAATTGTAATCGACGTACGTCGATTACTATGTTAAATTCAAATAACACCAGATCTCTTTCCTTCTTTCTATAGATCTGATTTATATGGAATAATATTATTCTTTTATAGCCGTTATGAATCATTCCTTCCCTCTAATTGATTCTTGGCTAAATTGATTAAGTTGATTATGGATATTATTTGAAATCAAAATAAATTCTTTTCTTCTATAGATATAATAGTTATGGAAATATTTCTCTCTTTCTAATACTCTGTCTACTAATTGATTTCTCTCCTATAGTGTTATCTCAATACATAGAGCTATAAATAAGGAGAAGGTCGACAGAGAACAATGAGAGGTGATCCACTCCATACATTTGAAATATAGGATTCGGAACCAAGGAGCCTCCACAACTAAATCAGACAGGGGGAGCTCTCTTCACCATCTTCATCAAGATCCAACTCAACATCCAATCAGGATTTTCAAGTGTCTTCTCAGCAAAAAGAGAAGAACAATATATCTTTTCCCTTTCTCCTTCCCATCTTGTAAAGGGTTAAAACTCCCTTCAAAAGTTTACTCCCGGTGACAGGGCACCTTAGCAAAAACCTGCAGCTTGGTTTATAAGTACCTTATCAAAAGCTTATAGGTGAATTGGGCACCTGATCAAAACTCTCATTGGTGTGTGGAAACCTTATCAAAATCACCTTGGTGTGTGGACACCTTATCAAAATCACCTTGGTGAGAGGGCACCTTATCAACAACCTCCTAGTGGATTCCTACCAGTGGGTAGAAGAGTAGATGTACCCAGGTTTTGGGGAACTACTATATATCTTGTGTCATCTGGTTATGTGCTTGTTTATTTATGCTTTACTTTCTCAATCAGCACTCATATATATTTATATATATCACTTAATTTGAAACAAAGTTAAATAAGACTTTTAATAATAAGAATGAGAACTAAAACTTAACTTTCAGCACGTCCAGGGAAATGACGACCACTATGATTCACCCACCATAGCTTGGCGTCGCCTTCTAACATAAATGCTGCGAACTGGGACTGCTTGTCCTCTGGGGTCTCTGCCACTTTCAGGATTTCCTGAATTCTCGCCAACCAATCATCGGCGTCCGTCGGAGTGCCAACTCCTTTGAACATCATAGGATGGAAACTCAGATAGTACTTCATCTGACGATCCCCTTTCCCAACTGCTCTCTTAGTTAACGGCTTTACCTGCCTCACTCCCACCTCCAGTGTCACTGTAACCGGAGTAACAGGAGTCGCTGCCTGCACAACAGGCGTCATAATCTATGGCATTGCCGCAGCTTGAGCCGCCACCATCACCTCTGCTAGCATACGATAGAAGTCTGTCGGGGACACGCCTATATTCATAAGGGTTAGGGTCGTGGCACTGCTTGCCGAAGGCTCCTCTTATCGTCTCGATGTCCCCACATCGTCGCCACCATCCTACCATAAGCAAGTAAACATGAATCAAACTCTATTCGCAAGACTTGAACGCAAGGACACTCATGGTCACGTAAGGTACTCCTGTGTGGACAACTCCTTAACACGATCTGAACACGCTAAACCTCAACAAGATCGCTAACCTGGCTCTGATACAAAATTGTAACACCTCCCCTGCAATGACTATATAATATAGGTCCGGCCTGGACCCCACAGCATATAATCGCCACAGCTTTAGTACTAAAAAGTGATATAGATCTAACCATCTCAAAACTCAGACCCAACACAGCGGAAATAATAGAAAAATCATAGAAGTAGTCCACATCTACATAAGAGTACTGCGGCCTTAAGGCCTTACAAAACCCAAACTCAAGTCAAACAAACAGGGCATATAAAGTTTCCAAGAGATCATCACAAACCTAAGCTACCTCGACATGCAAGCCGGAACAAGTAAAGACATCATAGTCAAACAATAAAGCAGGAAAAGTGCACTTCATGAAGCTTAGGCCTTTTTGGCCGGCGAGCTGGGTCCAGCCTGCGATCCTTGCCATGCATCCAAATCACAAAGAGTGGTATAACGAGGGTCAGTTTTGGCTGACCAACAACGGTGTAACATCACCCCGCCTCCCGGCCGTCCTAGCGGACCCCGGGGAACTACATCACCCTGCAAGTCAACACTTCATATGCAAATGTAATAAACAGTAATAGCATAAAAATGACAGGCATGAGTATCACAATCATTATCCACGTTTCTATGTTGAGCAATAAAAGTAAGGGGGCCTAGCAATGTAGCATGTATGCAAACCTGGGTATCACCCAAGGCACCTTACGACGTGTATGCTTCTAACATAACAACACACATCATCATTTCAAAACAAACCAAGGGTACTTATCATTTACCCCGTGGGCGTGCATGCCCAAGTCCAAGAACTCCACTGAGACCTCACCCCTTACATGTCTCATCTTGCCAACGGGCGCATTAGCATACTTGTTCTCACCACAATCACTAAGTCAAAAGCCAAGAAATCCACTGAGACCTCACCCCTTACATGGCTCATCTTGCCAACGGACACATCAACATACTTGTTCTCGCCAGTTAGCCCAAAAGGGGACTTGTCTTGTTAGGACACACTCCCACATGAATCCAAGCATTCACGGGCTAGCCAGCCGACCACAAAGACAAACTCACGCCTTCACATACACATAAAAAGTACCCTTTCCAAACCAACCTTCGTTCTTACACGAAACATAAGGGCAACACATGGCGTTTTCGCCGTCATCGGATTTCTAGCAAAATCCCTAAAATGCACGTTAAGCAACATCACCGAATCGGACAACCGGTCACGATTTTGACTTCACCCACAATGCCTAATCCACTAACGGAGCAGATCTCTACTGCAAAATTATGTCGAGGACGGACTCAATCTACCCGATGGTTCTTCTTGAACCAGGGCGACCCGAACCCTCCTCATTTGAGAGATCTGGTGCCATAAATTTCAGAAAAGAGAAGGTAAAAGCAAAGATGTCATGCACGCATCCTAAAACCGGGAGGAGAGATGTCGTTACCCTAAGAGTTCTCTTCCTTGCCATGGATCGGTTGAAAGGCATGGATAGAAAGAAGCACCTTCTAGTCCTCTCCACGGATCTGGTCTTGGATCGGCGAACGGAGCTCCGGTGCTCCAACAATGGCGGATCTAACCTTCTTCTTCCTTCAAACCCTCCTCCCTTCCTTAGCCTCCAAAAGCACCCAAAAAATTTCCAGGAAAGGAACTCCTCTGCCCTATTTAGGACCTTAGGACAAACTCATCTGAGCCATTGGATCAAAGTTTAAGAAGATCGGATGCCCAGAAAATTGCTACTTACGGATCTGGTTCCGTGGGCTAGCGCCGGCGGTAGCGCTACCACCTGCGCTAGCCACTCGACGAAAACCTCTCAACAAAGAACATCAAGATTCCTCGACGGAACTTCATTAACCGATGAAACGCTATTGTCTGGCACTAGCGCTACCGTCTGCGCTAGCTCTTCGATGAATTCCCTTCGACAAATTCCCTTCGACGAATCCACCTCAACGAATTCAATTTAACGAACACCGTCGAAACAAGATCCTTCCTCGATGGGACAGCTAACGCCTGTGCTAGAGCTAGCACCAGTGCTAGCTCCCAGCTACGAATGTCTTGCCCTCCTCCTTGGGCAAACCAGCTTCTGCGCTTAGCCAAAAACTGGGGTGTTACACTTAGAACCCCTGATCTTTTGACAAGGAGATCATGAACCACCAGATCTTTTGATAAGGAGATCTTGAACCACCAGATCTTTTGATAAGGAGATCTTGGACCACTGAATCCTTTGAAGAGGGATTAATAAAAATCTTTTACAGTTGGGAGAAAGAAGGAGAAGGAAAGAGGGAGAGGAAAGATTCAGAAATCTATTTTTCAGATTTCTGTAACAGCAATCCTATGTTGTTGTTTGAGTGTTCTTCAGGATCTGTATATGATTAACCCTAGCTTTTGATAGTGATGATTGCTAGGGTAGTTAAGCTTTTGATCCTTCTTCTTCCTGCTCTTAAAATAGAACTGCTGCTATATGATTTTGATGAAGAAGTAGCAGATGTTGTCACTGAGTAGAGTATATCTTTTTTCTTTTTCTATCTTTCCTGTATACTGTCTATTAGGGTTCCTGAGAGAGGAAGAAGAAGAAGAGCAGTCCCTCAATAGAACAGTGTGTTCGATTGTGATAAGTGCCCTCGCTTTCTCTTTCTTCTGTTGCCTTTTATTGTCCCTCTGTTCAATATGAATTTATTTCCCTTTCAGGTAAGTCCTGAAAGGGTATATTTGTCTGGACAATAAATCTTTCTTTCCTTCTTTACTTCTCGACCCATTCACCAACATTTAAGCCTGTTTCCAAGAAAGCTTTTCTCTCTCCTCAGTTAATTCTTCATTCCATTTGAGGTAATTAAGGAGCCGTTGGGGAACGGCCTTGAGAGAGATGGGCCATGAGAGAGGGTCAAAAATGACAGCTGAAAAGGTTTCCCTTTTCAGACTGTATTCGACGTAGCACTGAGTTCTCTTCCTCTCTTATTGACGCACCTTCGAGTTCTTGTAGGAGCAGCTTCGTATTCATCCTTACTCTGACTGCACTCTGCTAGTCGACGTTGCATAGATACCATATCGACGTAACCATCGAGTTGAAGGAATGGTTCTGAGCTTCATCATCTGCGTCGAGATGAAGTCGACATTGCGTCGACTTTAGATTACTTCGACAGATACTTCCTTCTACCCCGAGTTGAAGTAGAAGTTGCGTTGACTTCTCTAAGTACTTTGACAGGTCCATGGCTTTTGCGTCGATATCTATTCGACGTAACATTGACTTGGAATACTTCGACAGAAGGATAAACTACTTAGACTTCTAGTCAGAGTAGCGTCGACAATAACTTGATGTTGCCTCGAATTCTATTCGATGCAAGTATTAATTTTGCCCAAGTTTTGCTTCTCTTGATCTGGCCTTGACACCCTATATTGAGTGTGACATCCTAAGACATCTAATGACCAGATTACCCTCACTATATACTGGGTAATTCAATCCTAAGAGATAAAATCACTTTTAGATAATTTGTTATGTTAAATCAAAAAGTTTTTCCCAACAATCTCCCCATATTTATCTTAACAAATTTTACAATTTGAATAAAGTGATTTTACACATTTCTGGGCCTTATTGCTCCTTGTCAGGGATTTTTCTTTTCCTTGAAAACACCCTTACCTTCCTTGTGGCAATGTTAAGAGACTCATCATCTTCTGTAGTAGCATCTTTGGGAAGCTCCCGCTGACTGTGTGCATTCACTTCAGCTTCCTGGGCAGCTTCCTCAGCTATCTGAGCTACTTCATGCAATTAATCTTTATTCTGAGTCTCATCCTGAGCTACTGTTGTACTTACAGCTGCCATTTCTTCTTCTAAGTTCCTTTGAACATCTGGGGCAAGCTCCCCTTACTTATCGGCATCTGTTTGCTTAACATTCATCATTTCTAGGGGGACTCCCCCTCATCTGTCAGAAACTGAATGACATCTGCCATCTCTTTATCAATTATCTCCCCTGAATAGATGGGAGGTCATCTTGATGGTCACCTTGATATGCCTCTATTCTTTCTACCTCATTTTGCTTTTCTGGAAGCACCCCCTGGTCTGCTGGAGGCTCCCCTAATCTTCTTGACTCATTTGTTCAAAATTTAACTTTTTTGGGAGCTCCCCCTGAATCTGTGCACCCTGAAATGTGGTCACTTTGTCAGGAGCAGGCTCATTATCAGCATCCCCTTTATCCTGTCCACTCATATCAAGAATAGGTCTTTCTTCCTCTAATATGTTCTCCCCCTTCATGATCTTACTGGCCAGTGAAGTTAAGAACACCCTTGTAACCATGGAAGAAGACACAAACTCTTTGAGGCCTTGGAGGGATCTTTTTGAGTCTAATAACTTAGCCTCCGTCTGGGAGGCCACCATGTCCGCAAAGGTGGAGGAAGCAAGGGCCACAGCCTTGGAGATGACTTGCTCAAGATCAACTGGTGGAATTTGAGATGTAGAAGGATGAGGTGATGGAGGAAGGTCTTCTTGGATAGGGGATAGAGGATGGTAAAAGTCAGGTGAAAAGTGTATTGATGGAGGTGGAGGTGGAGCAAGCTGATAATCTGGAATGACAGTGGCTGGTAATTGATGGGATAATTGAGAAGATGGTTCAGGGGCTGAAGTGGATGATAAGGAATGATGGATCTGCTGATGTTGTTGTTACTATTGCTGTTGGGGAGAATGTTGGGTTGGAGCATCATCCTGATGGATATCTGGAACATTGTCCAGTGGAGGTGGAGAGTGCGGAGGAGGGATAGCATCCCTTGGAGGGTCTGGTATGTGCCTTTTTGGCTCTTGAGGAGGAGGAGATGGAGGAGGAGAGACTGGAGCTTGACCAGGCTTCACAATTTGCCTGATCCACTTGGAAAAGATTCCAATGTTAATCCTTTTCCCAGGAGGAATGGGCACTCCCTTTGACTTGCAGATGCTTGAGTAATGTTGAAAGAGCACTGGGCTCATTATTCTCATATAAGCATTTTCATTATGAGCATACTTATGCCCAATCATCTTTAGAAGGCATCTCCCCCAATTTATCTTCTTCTTGAGGACAAGAGTGCCCATAATCCACAGTTGCTGCTTTGGAATTGCATCATGGGCTGAGATTTTGCACGGTAAAACTTTCCCAACAATGTCAGCCAGGAATCTATATTCTTCAGCCAAGTCGATCTTCTTCATATTTATAGGTCTGTCTTTCTTAAATTGCATAATCTCCAAGACATTTTTCATTTCCTCTCCTGTCAGTTCTTCTGAGTCACTTCCAGTAGGTAGATCAAATGTTTGAGATAGAAGCTCATCAGTTATACTGATATCTTGTCCAAAATCTGTCCCTTGAAGGGACCCATCATCTGCAGCATGTACATTGTCCTTGAACTCTGTAAGTTCTACATCTAGAATCTTACATCTTGTTGAAATAAGCTTAGTTAGGCCAGCCTCCTGAAATAAGCCAAGTATAGCTTTGAAGCTTTCGGCAGCTGCGCTGAACGAATTAACATCTACATCAAATCCTGAGTTAACCTTGGGTGGATCCATTTGATTAGATGTACCTACAAAGGCAAATAGACAAAGAGAGAGAGAGAGAGCACGGGAGTCCCAGAGAACAAGAGAGCAAGAGAGCAAGAAGAGGAAAATTTAAAAGCGCAATGATTTCGACGGTAAAGTTTCTTAAAAGAAGATGATTCGTTGCAACTCAGGGTTTATGGCGATGCACCGTCGATAAAGATTAGTATTTGGCACGCAAAAATAAGTCGAGAATGCTTCTAGAAGCAATTCTGGGTGCGCAGCCATTTTTACGTTGCGTCAAATCATATTTGACATTATAAAGTCAATGCAATAGCTTTCTGGAGATTGTTCACCAAACCTTAAGTCGGCGTAGTCCAGTCAATGTTGCATAGATTTGCAATCAACGCAGCCTCGACTTTGATCAGCGGCGAATTAGTACGACGCATACGTCGATAAGAACTCGGGGTTGCGTCGAGATCTATTCGAATTATTCACCCTGAGTGCTTCTTGACGCTAGCGTCGAGTAGAAATCGATGGTACGTCGACTTCTATTCGACGCACCTCTGAATGAATAGATCTATTTTCTTTGGAAAATTCTTGTTGTTTTTCCCAGCAATTAAGTTTATTGAAAATAGTTTATAATATTAATTTTATAAGTTATAAGGAGAAAGAATCAAGGAAGAAGTCACTTCCTTGAATGAAGTTTGTTCCTTATCCTTGACCTACATCTTCCCTCCCACTCCATTTTCTCCTGAGCGGGACCCTACCTATCCCTGCACAAGTAATTCAAACATTAGAAGGAACCCATATTACCTTGGGCCCTTTGCCTTTACCATTGTAGGGTTCAATGAAGGAATAGAAAGGTCTTTCATGATACCCTTTGGGATGATAAGGAATGAGTTTCCCATACCTATTATTTTGATAATTGAATTGAGTATAAAATGTATCTAAATATAACAAATCAGCAGAATGTTTTATTATCCTAGGTTTTGCTTTACTCTTTTGGTTGTTGTTATTTAACTTCTCAACATTGTTCTTTCCTAGAGTTTTTCCTTTCTTATTCTGATGTATTTTATTAGGTTTATTTATCCTATATGGATGACTGTTATCCTGATCCTTCAATGGTGCACTCTTCTCACTTGGTTGATATTCACTAGGTCTGACAAATGACACTGGATTTTTCCAGGCAGGTTTCCTTGATGCTTCTGTGCTAGTGGAGGGCTCTGCTCCTAACCCTAAGGTGATTAAATCTCATAGAGAGATTTTCAGTGATATCTTTGAGCTTTTGACTCCTCCCATTGAGTGAGTCCTCAAAGGCCTTTGCCTTTGCTAGCTCCTCTTTCAATTTTAGGTTTTCTTCCCTTAGTTTGATTACTTCTAACTCTTTACTATTATTTTCATTTGTTAGGTTTCGATTTATTAGGTGCATTTCATCATTCTTAAGCTTTTCTAATTCAGCCCTAGCTGTGTCTAATTCTTTTTCTACCCTAAGATGTTCAATGCAGAAATCTTTAAAACATGATTTGAAATCATCAGAGCTAAAGTCAAATTCATCAAAAACTGATACCTTCTCATCTTCATCATCTGATGACATTCCAATAGCCATCATGCAGAGTGTGAACTTATTTAAGTTACACACTGGGGGTCTTGTGGAAGCATAATCCTTAGTACTCATTTTCTTTAAAAATATTATTATAGTAAAGAAAAATAAGTGTAGGAGGTCTTTTTGATCAAGGTGTTAACCTTTTAATGATCAACCTCCCTCTGATACCAATTGAAAGTGCACAGTGTGCCTCTGAGAATCCTCTAGAGGGGGTGAATAGAGATTTAAAAAAATATTCCTATTCTAGTTGTGCAAATACAATAAACCTAAGTATTATAGTTCACCAAGATATATCCCAGAATAAAATAGTTGTAGTTAGGTAATGAAATAAAAGACATTAAATGAAATCTAATCTATGAGGGACAGCACAGAAAAGCAATCCAGAAGACACACCGAATTTTTATAGAGGTTCCCCAAAATATGGGTACTCCCCTCTTCTACCACCTGGTAGGGATGCACCAATGTGCCGGAGTCTTTTGGTAAGGAGACTTTTAGAATCACTGATCTTTTGACAAGGAGATCATGAACCACCAGATCTTTTGATAAGGAGATCTTGAACAACTAGATCTTTTGATAAGGAGATCTTGAACCACTGAATCCTTTGAAGAGGGATTAATAAAACTCTTTTACAGTTGGGAGAAAGAAGGAGAAGGAAAGAGGGAGAGGAAAGATTCAGAAATCTGTTATTCAGATTTCTGTACAGCAATCCTATGATGTTGTTTGAGTGCTCTTCAAGATCTGTATATGATTAACCCTAGCTTTTGATAGTGATGATTGTTAGGGCTGTTAAGATTTTGATCCTTCTGCTTCCTGCTCTTAAAATAGAACTGCTGCTATATGATTTTGATGAAGAAGCAGCAGATGTTGTCACTAAGCAGAGTATATCCTTTTTCTTTTTCTTTCTTTCCTGTATACTGTCTATTAGGGTTCCCGAGAGAGGAAGAAGAAGAAGAGGAGCCCCTCAATAGAACAGTGTGGTCGGTTGTGATAAGTGCACTCGCTTTCTCTTTCTTCTGTTACATTTTATTGTCCCTCTATTCAATTTGAATTTATTTCCCATTCAGGAAAGTCCTAAAAGGGAATATTTGTCTGGACAATAAATCTTTCTTTCCTTCTTCACTTCTCGACCCGTTCACCAACATTTAAGCTTGTTTCCAAGAAAGCTTTTCTCTGTCCTCAGTTAATTCTTCATTCTATTTGAGGCAATTAAGGAGTCGTTGGGGAACGGCCTTGAGAGAGGCGGGCCATGAGAGAGGGTCAAAAATGACAGCTGAAAAGGTTTCCCTTTTCAGACTGTATTCGACGTAGCATCAAGTTCTCTTCCTCACTTATCGATGCACCTTCGAGTTCTTGTAGGAGCAGCTTCCAATTCATCCTTGCTCTGATTGAACTCCGCTAGTTGACGTTGCGTTGATACCCTATCGACGTAACCATCAAGTTGAAGTAATGGTTCGGATCTTACTCATGTACGTCGAGATGAAGTCGACGTTGCGTCGACTTTAGATTTCTTCGACAGATACTTCCTTCTACGTTGAGTTGAAGTAGAAGCTGTGTTGACTTCTCTAAGTACTTCGACAGGTCCATGGCTTTTGCGTCGATATCTATTCGACGTAACGTCGACTTAGAATACTTCGACAGAAGGATATACTACTTGGACTTCTAGTTAGAGTAGCGTCGACAATAACTTGACGTTGCGTCGAATTCTATTCGACGCAAGTATTAATTTTGCCCAAGTTTTGCTTCTCTTGATCTGGCCTTAACACCCTAGATTGAGTGTGACATCCTAAGACATCTAATGACTAGATTACCTTCACTATACACTGGGTAATTCAATCCTAAGAGATAAAATCACTTTTATAGAATTTGTTAAGTTATATCAAAGGGTTCTTCCCAACAGAAATCATTGCAAAATTCTTTAAAACTGATTTTGAAATAATCAGAATTAAAATCAAATTCATCAAACATTGATACCTATTCTTCTTCATCATCTGAAGACATCACCAAGGCCATCATGCAAGATGCTTCTGCTTCTGCTTCATCATCACTTTCAGATGAGGAGGAGCTTAACTCTACTTCAGAGTCACTCCAGGTTTCAGCAATGAAACCCTTGGCTTTCTTCTTGTCTTTCCCTTTGAAAGACTTCTTCTTCTTCTTTTCATCCTTGTTGTTGTTCCTGTCCCTTTGTACTTGTGGGCACTCAGGAGCTATGTGCCCTGGCTTGTTGCAGGAGTAGCAAATTACTTCTTTCTTTGGAGTCTTGTCATATCTAGGCTTTGAGTTCCTCTCTCTTCTCCTTGAGTCTTCTGTCTTTACCCATTTTATGAATCTCCTTGCTAGGAGACTAAACATTTCATCTTCAGGAGTGGAGGGCTCTCCTTCAGTAGCTTTCAGATCAAAGCTCCTTTGGACAGGAGCTGGGGTTGACTCATTTTCCTCTGATTCAGCTCTGTTCTTAAGAAGAATCTCATATAACTTTAGCTTTCCTAGCAAAGCCTCAGTAGAGATTTCTCTATGGCATCTGGACTCTCTGATGTCCCAGATCCTTAAATCCCATGAGCTTGGGAAGCACATGAGGATTTTATCATTAATTTCAGTCAAGGATATCTCCTTGTCCAAGCCTCTGAGCTCAATAATGATAAGGTCGAATCTGTCATACATATCAGCAACTATTTCTTCAGCATTCTTCTAAAAGTTCTCATACTAGGATATGAGAAGTGACTTCTTATCCTTCCTTTCATCAACACTTCCTTCTACAAGTCTAGAAAGTGACTCCTAGATTTTTTTTTAGCTTACTGACAGTCGACAATATTCTGGAAAATGTCATCTGACATTGTGGAGACCAGAATATTCATAGCTTTGGCATCATATGCCTTCTGCTTTTTCTCTATTTCAGTTCACTCAGACCTGGGCACAGGTTCCTGAGTTGAATTCCAACTAGCATCTCTCTTGTATGGAGTTGGTGGGCCTGAAATTATGACATCAAAGATGTCTTATCAATAGAGTTCATGTAGAGTTTTATTCTGGCCTTCCAGAGTGTAAACTTATTTAGATTGCACACTGGTGGTCTAGTTGAGGCATAATCCTTAGAGCTCATTTTCTTAATGAAATAACTTTATTGTGAAGAAATAAGAGTAGGAGGTCTTTTTGATCAAGGTGTTAACCTTTAAATGATCAACCTCCATCTGATACCAATTGAAAGTGCACAGTGTGCCTCTGAGAATCCTCTAGAGGGGGTGAATAGAGATTTAAAGATTTTTCTATCCTAACAGTGCAAACAATAAAACATACTAAGGTATTATGCACACAAACAAAACCAAAGGCAGAATAAATGAGATAAATATTGCTGGAAATAAATGCTGAAAAAGGAAGTGGGACGGCACAGAAAATCACAGCAAAGACACACAGACTTTTATAGAGGTTCCCCAAAATGCGGGTAGTCCTCTCTTCTACCACCTGGTAGGAATGCACAACATGTGACTGAGTCTTTTGATAAGGAGACTTTTAGAACCAAAGATCTTTTGATAAGGAGATCTTGAACCATAGATCTTTTGATAAGCAGATCTTGAACCACAGATCTTTTGATAAGGAGATCTTGAACCACAAATCTTTTGATAAGGAGATCTTGAACCACTGAATCCTTTAGAAGAGGGATCCTTAAAACTCTTTACAGTTGAGTTGAAGAGGGAAGTGAAAGAAATCGTTGTCTACCTAAATCACCTAGAGGGGGGTGAATAGGTGATCTCTACTGCGATTGCGGAATACAAATTTAACACACACACAACAATAAATATCACAGCACAGAGACACAAGATTTATAGAGGTTCCCCAAAGGTGGGTACTCCTCTCTCCCGCTCCGCCTATTTAGCACTTCGGGCTAGCCTCGGCAACTTCACCAAAACTCAGATTTATCAACAAATCCTACACTCGGAGACAACGGCTCCTACAAACTCGGAGAACAACCTCTCCTACAAACTCAGAGTAAACAACTCCTACAACTCGGAGTAAACAACTCCTACAAAATAACTCAGAGTAAAAACTCCTACAGGAATTAAATAAAGTTTGAAACGAAACTTCTCTTGAATCTCAATAGAGATTAACTTCAGATCTGGAGAGACTGAATCTTCTTCTTCCTTTAGAGTGAAAGCTTGGATCTTCAAGGATTAGGAAGAATAAAGAATCGGCAAACCTGATCTGAGTAGGCCCTTTGATTAATTTGAAAAGATCTTCAATATAGAGAGCAGCAACTAGATCAAAGGCCTTCCTATCTTAGAAATCTCTAGCAACACTGAAGAACGAATCTTGAGCGGCGCAGACTTTAGATCTCAGAAACTTGTTCAGCAAGAGAGAAAGAAACGGCTAGCTTCTTTTTAACAATCGGGTGATTTCTTGAGTTTGCCCTAAAAATAAAAGATTATTTATAGGGAGACCTCCAACGGCTCAGGCGACAAACAAGGAGAGATCACCACGTGTACTGTACATGGCGGCCAACCCTAAATTTCAAAAACGAAACATAAATTTGAAATCCGTCTGTCCGTCATTCGTCGAGACTTTATGTGAACATTCGACGAATTGACTTAGCCATTGAAAAATACTGATCAAAGCTTGAAAACTGTCTTCTGTTTTCATTCGTCGGAATTCATCTGGAGTTCTCGAGAGCATTCGACGAATTGACTTAGCCGCACATTTTCCTTCACAAGTCTGCCTTTTTGACTTCTGTCTGCTTTCGTCGATATTCATCGGGAGTTCATGAGAACATTCGACGAATAGACTTAGCCGCAGAAATTTCTTCTTTAAACTAGAAATTTGGCTTCTGTCTGGATTCGTCGAGATTCATCGGAACTTCACGAGACATCTCGACGAATTGACTTAGCAAAAATTTCTTTTCTCCTGAAAACCTGCTCCACTCCCCAAACTTGAAAACCTTCAGTTATGGGTATATGAAGTACACCCCAATAGAGAGATTACACATGGACCAACACTTTGTTCTACACAATGAGGGATTACATTGTCTAGAACTGTGTTTGGTGATCCATTGCAACCTGACTTTGGTGTGCACTTAGCATTAAGACCTGTCATAACACATCTAAACAGAAATCATCAAATACATCCTCAATTCAATTTAGTTCACTAGGGGACATCTTCAAATCCAGGTAATTGTGGATACAATACCCAACAATCTCCCTCTATTTGAAGATGTCATAACCCAATGCACTAAGTTGAATTGTATAGAAAATATAATAAATAAGAAGAGCACTAATCAGGCAGTAATATTTAAAGAAAAACTCAATGTTTATCTTAACACAAATATATATATATATATATAAACAAAGAAAACAGCATGATTCCAGAACAGCTCAGCTCATGCTTGATCCTTGCCTTTCTGCTTTTCAAAAATTCTTTCCACTGCCTCAGCTCTCTTTTTCTGTTCAGATTCCATTCTTTCAAAGAAGGCTTTTGGTTTAGGCCAATACTTATCAGGAGCAGTTTCTTTGGTTCCCCCAGTCTTGAAGTGAATCCTTCTTTCAGAAGTCCTTTTCATGAACTTACTCCATTCATCCTGGCTGTAGTGATCACTGACATTTTCATGATGTTTACTGACTAGATTGAAGGTTGTGAGAACAATACCTTTGGAAGTGGGACTCCAGCTCTCTTGGAAATTCCTTGGGGATGGCCTATCATAAAACTCTCTAACCTTTTTATAAGGATTAGACCTCTTTGCAGAAGGTTTGTCACCAAATATTTTCCTTTTCAGAGACTTTTCAGAGGGTTCATATACTTTGGAGCTGTCAGGCCCTTCAACAAAAACTGGATCATCCCAGAACTCTTGGTAGGAGGAGGCAGGGATGTCTTCTTCAGCAAAATCAAAATCCTCAACAGGAATTGGAGAAGAACTTGGAGCACTTGGACCTGGAGCACTTGAAGAAGGAACATCTGACATTTTGTCCACAACAGTGAATCCAAGCATGCCTGCAACTTCCTTGAACAGCCAACTAGTTGATTCATGGGTATAGCAATTTACATCTTTAACATTTTGCAAGATGTTCTCCTGAAGCTCTTGCATTTTTGAAAATACATTTCCATCCAAATCATTCACTTTACCATCCAAATCATTCACTTTACTAGCACTCTCCTCTATATTAGACACCATACTCTCCTCCCCCTTTATGACATCTTCATGTAGGAGGGCATAGAGTTTGGCCAGTTGCCTTTCAACTTGATCATCCAGAAAATTAAGCCCTTGATCATGAGAAATTCTGAGAGCTGTTTGAGCAGTATTCAGATTAACAACATCTTCAGCAACCTGATGCAAGTTATTTAGAACATGCCCAACTCCCTTATTAGTGTGGTCCAATGCCTTTCCTGCCTTTGTCATCCAGGCTTCTTGATCACTTTTGAATTTGCCCATTTCATGCCTCATTTCAGTCATTTCCTGCCTCAAAGCACTATCAACAGTATCAATCTTTTGATAGACTTTCTTGATAGACTTATCAAAATGCTCAGTCTGAGCTTGAAGCAAACTTGCAATAGACTTCAGCAGAGAAGATTGAGAGCTCTCTCCAGTTTCAAAATCTTCAGGAGAGGCTCTATCAGCTACAAAACTGGTAGACTGTGCTTGCTTATCAAGCACAGTTACTCTTGGAGATTTTCTAATAAGACTTTCTGGTGGGGGCAAGAGCAGCACAGAAGGAAGAACCTGAGGAATTGCAGATTCTCCCATGAATATTTCTTCCTGTTCTTTCTCCCCCTCAGCCAAAGACATCCTCTTGGCAGACTCCAACTGAGCACCAAAACTACCCTTCTCCATTGAATCAGATTTCTCAGAATGAACAGATGAAGGATCTGGCAAGTCTTCATTATCTTCTGAATTAGAAACAAACACTGCAGGTGATCTCCTTGATTCTTCAGCATAGCAGCTTCATCTACGTCAGCAAATTTCCCTTGACCCTCCAGGTCATGAACAACATCAGGGACAACAGTACTAACTGGATAACCAGGAACTTGATCATCTTCACTGGGAGGAATTTCTTTTGTAGCAGCACCACTTTCAACATTGTCTCTTGGGGTTGGAAACTCCCCCTCAACATGTTCACCTCTTCCCTGATCAGGAGCTGGACTAGGTCCACTTCCCCTTGAGGGTTGACCTTCTTCCAGAAATCTGTCATCCCTCTGCAAGCCTGCTTCATCAGCATCAATAGCTCTCTTCACTCCACCTTTTGGGATGACTCTTTCCCATTTGGAGAAGATAGATGAGGTAATTTTCTTTGTATGATGGAGTGGAGAGCCTCTTCCAAGATTAAACATATCAGGATTACTACCATTCAGCAGCAGACTAAGAATTCTGCCAAAATTTGGGGCTAGGAAACTTTCTTTAATTTTTTCAAATATAACTTCACCAAAATTGAAATCTTTTCTACAGATAATAGAAGTGTGAATCTTAAAAGCTTCTTCAGATAGGTAGTCATGAGAGCCTACCTTGCACAATAAAACTTTTCCTAAAATATCACATAACAATTTACCTCCATCATTCATGAATTTCCTTCTTATTTTAGAACCTTCATCAGAGATGCCACAAAATCTCTTGGCTCTGAGAATGTCTTCAGCATACACTTCTTCTGATTCGACTTCAGGCATCCTCAAGATCCTGTTGATGCCACTGGCTTTCAAAACTATTTTACACGACCTGAAGCAGCTCTTTATTTTCTTGCCTTGACTGGAAACTTTTGCATTCCTGTAGAACTCAAGAACATCTTGTTCTAAAATTTTAGCCGGCTCCTCCAAAACATAACTGAGCCCGGCGACATCAAGCATCATGATGATGTTTCTGAACTCATCTGAAGCCGCTCTAAACGCACCTCGCACTAGCTCTCCACCAGAATGCAGACCTGCTTTTGGCGCCATTGAGCTTGACGAAATCGGGAAGAAGAACAGTGATTTCTCGAGGGAGACGAAGAGACGAGAAGGGTTTTCACGGAAGGGACGCGTGGAATCACGTGTTTTCAATATTTATATATATATATATATAATTGGGCGCGTACCTGATTTCACGGATGGCTCTTCGGATCCAATAAATTGTATTTAATAATAAGATTTCACGGGAGACGTGTCCGAGAAGAGAAATATTTTGACATGTGAAATCCCGTGAAACTTCATGAAATTTTCTGATTTATCCAGTGAAATCCCGTGCACTTTCGTGAAATTCCAACAGTCCTGTCTTCAAGATTCCTTGTTAAGCATTCCAAGTTCCATATTGAAGAAATTGAACTTGGTCTCGTCCAGAGGCTTTGTGAAAATATCTGCAATTTGCTTGTCAGTATTAACATATAAAAAATTTATATCCTTACTCTCAACATGTTCCCGGATGAAGTGGTAGCGAAGCTCGATGTGCTTTGTTCTGCTGTGAGAGACTGGATTATTTGCTATGGCAATAACACTTGAGGAGTCACAGAATATGGGGATTTCTGTGAGCTTTAAGTTATAGTCCTCAAGCTGATTCTTTATCCACAAGAGTTGTACACAGCAACTGCCGACAGAGATATACTCCGATTCAGCAGTTGATATTGCAACACAATTTTGCTTCTTGCTACTCCATGAAACAAGCCTTTTTCCCAAGAATTGGCAAGTTCCTGAAGTACTCTTTCTATCATCTTTGCTACCTACAAAATCAGCATCTGAAAAACCAATTAGTTCAAAGTCATTGCTTCTCGGGTACCATAAGCCGAGATTTGGTGTACCCTTAAGGTATCTCAAAATCCTCTTTGCAGTGGCATAATGAGATTCCTTATAGTTCAACTGATACCTGGCACAAACACATGTTGAAAACATTATATCAGGCCTACTAGCAGTAAGGTAGAGCAAGGACCCAATTATGCTTCTGTACTTGGTTTCATCAAAAGGTTTCCCTTTCTCATCCATGTCCAGAGACATGTTTGAGCCCATTGGAGTCCTCATAGAGGTTGCACTCTCCATTCTAAATTTCTTAAGGAGCTCTTTGGTGAACTTCGTCTGAGAGATGAAAATTCCATCTTCAGATTGGTGCACCTGGAGTCCTAAGAAATATTTCAGCTCTCCCATACTGCTCATTTCAAACTTACCTTGCATCAAGTTAGAAAAAATTTTGCAAAGTTTGTCATCTGTAGAGCCAAAAATAATATCATCGACATAGATTTGCACAAGCAAAATCTCGCCTTTCACTTCCCTAAGAAACAATGTCTTATCTATTGTTCCTCTTGTGAATTTGTTCTCAAGAAGGAACTTAGACAATGTCTCATACCAGGCTCGGGGTGCCTGTTTGAGACCATACAAAGCTTTATCTAAATAATATACATGATCAGGAAAGTTAGGATCTGCAAAACCTGGAGGCTAAGCTACATATACTTCCTCTTTAAGGTCTCCATTCAGGAAGGCTGACTTCACATCCATTTGGATAACCTTAAAGCCCTTATATGCAGCATAGGCCAGAAATAATCTGATGGCTTCAAGTCTTGCTACTGGTGCAAAGGTCTGATAAAAATCAATCCCTTCTTCTTGCATGTATCCTTGTGCAACCAGTCTTGCTTTGTTCTTTGTAATGATGCCCTTTTCATCAAGCTTGTTCTGGTAGACCCAATTGGTTCCAATCACATTTTGTCCTTTGGGTCTTGGTACTAACTCCCAAACTTTACATCTCTTGAATTGGTTGAGCTCTTCTTGCATAGCAAGGATCCAAGATGGATCGGTGTTTGCTTCTTCAAACTTCTTCGACTCAATCTGTGAAAGAAAACTTAAATATAAAACTTCGTTGGTTGTACCTCTTCTCGTTAGAACTCTGCTTGAAGGATCTCCGATAATCTGATCAGCTGGATGATCTCTTGAATATTTGACTCCCAAGTTACTTGCATTTTCAGGAGCAACTTGAGGTTCAGCCACCTCTGGAACATCTTCTTCTTCATGAACTTCTTGTTCATCTTCAGAGTGATATGAGATCTCTTCTGCCAACTTTGGTGCATCATCTGTGGTATTTACTCCATCTTCCATAGTGAGTTCCTTTAGCTTTTCACCTACATCTTCAATGAACACACTAGACGAGTTGCTATGCAGCAGGCTCGTCTCATCAAATACAACATGGACTGTTTCTTCTACCACCAGAGTTTTCTTATTAAAAATCCTATATGCCTTACTATGGCTACTATATCCTACGAAAATACCTTCAAAACATTTTTCACTAAACTTGGTTGTAGGATGTTTCCCATTGTTAAGTACATAGCATTTACTGCCAAAAATTCTAAAATATGAAATCTTTGGTTTTCTGCCCTTTAGAATCTCATATGGGGTCTTACGATGGTTCTTATTGATGAGTGCTCTGTTTTGCACATGGAAAGCTGTGTTGATAGCTTCTGCCCAGAAATATTCTGGAAGAGCATAATCACTCAACATAGACCTGCCAGCTTCTATGAGGGTTCTATTCTTTCTCTCGGCTACTCCATTTTGCTGTGGAGTACGTGGAGAGGAAAACTCATGGTAGATACCTTGACTTTCACAAAACTCTGTCATGGCCCCAGACTGAAATTCTGTTCCATGGTCACTTCTGATTTTGACCACTGAACAGTCAAGTTCATTCTGAATAAGCTTGACAAATGTAGTGAATATGCCAAAGGTTTCTGACTTAAGTTTTAGAAAGAACACCCATGCAAACCGAGAATAGTCATCAACAATAACCAAGGTGTAAGCTTTCCCACCTAAGCTTCTAACTGACATTGGACCAAATAAATCCATATGCAGCAGATGAAGACATCTGGTAGAATCATTGCCAATTATGCTCTTAAAGCTAGCCTTTGTTTGCTTACCCATTTGGCAAGCATGGCAAGGGCTTTCTTTAATGCATTTAACTTTGGGGGCATCCTTACCAAGTTGTGAGAAATTAACATAGATATAGTTTTGAAATTAATATGTGCTAGTCTCTTGTGCCATTGGTCACAAAGAGATGCACTATCTTTGGCAACAAAACACACTGGGGTAGAAGACTGTAAACATATAAAATCCAAACAGTATATACCACTACTCCTAGAGCCTGTTAAAATAGTTTCCGCAGACACGGACATCTTTATCAGGCATTTATCTCTAAAGAACTCAACGGTGTAGCCTTTGTCACACAGTTGGCTTATGCTAATCAAATTGTATTTTAATCCTTTCACATGAGCTACACGTGTGAAAATGACTGAGCCGTTAGTTATTGAACCATAGCCTATAATAATACCTCGTTCAGATCCGCCAAACTTTACTTTAGGCCCGTTCTCAACTGGAACATAATCCTGAAGTAATCTTCTTCTCCCGGTCATATGCCGAGAGCAACCACTGTCCAAATACCACATAGGAATTTCGTCGACCTTTGGACATTCCTGCAAGCATGATCAATACCCCTTAGGAGCCCAAACATTTTTGGGCCCTTGGTTCCTTGTTAGTGGAACACCACTTGGAACATTAACTTTGCAAGTGGTCGGTCTTGCACTGTTAACTCGTGGATTTCTTGGCACAGTATGATTGAACCAACAATCTATGGCAAAATGACCAATTTTTCCACAGCACCAGCATTCAACTCTATTGTATCTCCTCTTTGTGTTCTGCTGAGCCTTTTGAATGGGTGGCTTTGCAGGAGGAGCAACCTTGGAGGTAGAAGCCTCATTGGTGCAACATACACAATTCTTAGGCACAATAGGCTTGACCTGCGGTGCCTTCTTAGCATTTGATCCATGAACGAATGGTCCATGATGCTTCAATTGAACTTCCTCATAAGGAGCCTTGAGGGAGCTAGATCCAAAGTTTCTGGGTCTGGTCCACACTGAGTTCACCTTGGCAGGCTCAACATGGGTTGGTCTGCTGAAGTGACCATAAATGCTCTCAAAATCATAGGTGTTCGTAGGAAGAATCACCTTCTTGAAAGTTGGAGCACACTGTGGACCCTTACCCTTTGCTTTAGCAGCTCTTCTTTTGGCTGACTTACTTAGGCTCTTTTCAGCAACATGGCCCAAACCACTACTACCAGAACCAGCAGTGAAAGTGTCTATGATAGGCAAAATTGTCTTGGGCTTAGAGAAGTTCATTGTGATCTTCTTTTCAGTCTCAAGCTGTTTCGTCAAATCATTGATAATTTCACTCTTCTGAATGCCTGCTGAAGTGGCCTCGGAGAGAGCAATCTTCAAGGATAAGATTTCATCCCTGAGTAGGTTAGATTCTTCAATCTCCTTTCTTAGGTTTGATTCTTGATTCTTTAGGGATTGAATCTCCTTTGATTGAGTTTTAACAAGCTTTTGACACTCATTAAACCCCTTCAACATTTCCTCATACTTAGCAGTCAACTCAGAATCCTCTTCCGAGTAGTAGTTTTCATTAGCATCAGATGCCGTCTCTGAACATGAAAGAGGTGTAGAAGATAATACCTGACCGGTGAAAGGAACAATATCTTTGTCATCATCTGACATGGCCATTAGACTGTAGAAGCAGTCTTTTGTGAGACCTTTTCCTCTATATTGACCAAATTGGTCTTCTGTATCAGGTTGAGCCCACAGTCCAAAGAATGCCTCTTCATCTGAGTTAGACTCATTTGAGTCACTATCACTCAGAGTCTTGGACTTCTTGGCAACAAAACTCTTCTCCTCTTTCTTCTTTCCTTTGAAGGACTTCATTTCTTCTTTTCTTGAAGATTCCTTCTTCTTGTGTGGGCAATCAGCTATCATGTGCCCTGGCCTTTTACAACAATAACAAACAGGTTCAGTATAGTCGTGTTTGTTCGGTTTAGAACCATACCTGTCGTTTCTGTCACGGTGTGATCTCCTGTGATCTCTTGAGGAAGATGAGCCTTTTCTCATTTGTCTCCTCTTGCTAAGCAACTTTTTGAATTGCTTGGAGAGGAGGGAAAATTCTCCTTCAGATAGTTCTGATTCTTCAAAAGTGTTTTCAGCTTTATCCTCAGAAGACTCATCCCTCACAGGGAATAGAGCCCTGCTTCTCCGGGAGCTTTCAGCCTTTAGAGCAATGGTCTTCTCCTTGCTAGAGCTCCTACTGCTTTCCTCTTCTGACTTCCTGATATTCAACTTCAGCTTATGGGAGAGCAGCTTCCCATACAGAATCTGTGGCTCCGTAGTAGCCAACTTACCATATTCTCTGATAGCTATCACCTTGGGGTCCTATTCCTTAGACAGGGATCTAAGGAATTTATCGTTTAGTTCACCCACGGTGAATTCTCTTCCATAGTTTCTCAGACCATTTACAATCTTGAAGAATTTCTCGTAGGTGTCAGAAATTGTGTCTTTGCCTTGTTGCTTGAAGGCTTCGTATTCTTGGTTCAGCAAAGACTTCCTGTCATCTCGAACTTCTTCAGTACCTTCCATCAAAACCACAATAGAATCTCACATCTCTTTTGCAAACTTGCAGTGAATCAGATTTTGTAGCATTGAATCATCAATTGCACCTGCTATGATGTGCTTTGCTTTCTTGTCCAGAGTGACAAGTGCAATTTCATCCTTTGTCATGTCCATCAGTTTCTTAGGCACTTTGGTGGCATCAATGGTAGAAGCAACCATGGGAATATGGGGACCTTCCTTAACTATCTGGGAGATTCGGGGATCATTTGCTTCCATGTAGAAGATAACTCTTTCTTTCCACATGGGGAAATTCTCCTTAGTGCAAACTGGGAGCTTGGAGGAAAACCTTTCCATGCCACTTTCCATAGATAGAGATCTTGACAACGTAGAAGGATCTTTAATCTAGGTGTTAACCTCTTAAAGATAACCTGCCTCTGATACCAATTGAAAGAAATTGTTGTCTACTAAATCACCTAAAGGGGGGTGAATAGGTGATCTCTACTGCGATTGCGGAATAAAAATTTAGCACACACACAACAATAAATATCACAGCACAGAGACACAAGATTTATAGAGGTTCCCCAAAGGTGGGTACTTCTCTCTCCCGCTCCGCCTATCTAGCACTTCGGGCTAGCGTCGGCAACTTCACCAAAACTCAGATTTATCAACAAATCCTACACTCGGAGACAGCGGCTCCTACAAACTCGGAGAACAACCTCTCCTACAAACTCAGAGTAAACAACTCCTACAACTCGGAGTAAACAACTCCTACAAAATAACTCAGAGTAAAAACTCCTACAGGAATTAAATAAAGTTTGAAACGAAACTTCTCTTGAATCTCAATAGAGATTAACTTCAGATCTGGAGAGACTTAATCTTTTTCTTCCTTTAGAGTGAAAGCTTGGATCTTCAAGGATTAGGAAGAATAAAGAATCGACAAACCTGATCTGAGTAAGCCCTTTGATTAATTTGAAAAGATCTTCAATATAGAGAGCAGCAACTAGATCAAAGGCCTTCTTATCTGAGAAATCTCTAGCAACACTGAAGAACGAATCTTGAGCGGCGCAGACTTTAGATCTCAGAAACTTGTTCAGCAAGAGAGAAAGAAACGGCTAGCTTCTTTTTAACAATCGGGTGATTTCTTGAGTTTGCCCTAAAAATAAAAGATTATTTATAGGGAGACCTCCAACGGCTCGGGCGACAAACAAGGAGAGATCACCACGTGTACTGTACATGGCGGCCAACCCTAAATTTCAAAAATGAAACATAAATTTGAAATCTGTCTGTCCGTCATTCGTCGAGACTTTACGTGAACATTCGACGAATTGACTTAGCCATTGAAAAATACTGATCAAAGCTTGAAAACTGTCTTCTGTTTTCATTCGTCGGAATTTATCGGGAGTTCTCGAGAACATTCGACGAATTGACTTAGCCGCACATTTTCCTTCACAAGTCTGCCTTTTTGACTTCTTTCTGCGTTCATCGATATTCGTCGGGAGTTCATGAGAACATTCGACGAATAGACTTAGCCACAGAAATTTCTTCTTTAAACTAGAAATTTGGCTTCTGTCTGGATTCGTCGAGATTCATCGGAACTTCACGAGACATCTCGACGAATTGACTTAGCAAAAATTTCTTTTCTCCTGAAAACCTGCTCCACTCCTCAAACTTGATAACCTTCAGTTATGAGTATATGAAGTACACCCCAATAGAGAGATTACACATGGACCAACACTTTGTTCTACACAATGAGGGATTACATTGTCTAGAACTGTGTTTGGTGATCCATTGCAACCTGACTTTGGTGTGCACTTAGCATTAAGACCTGTCATAACACATCTAAACAGAAATCATCAAATACATCCTCAATTCAATTTAGTTCACTAGGGGACATCTTCAAATCCAGGTAATTGTGGATACAATACCCAACAGAAAGGAAGAGGAAGAAGTAAGAAGTAGAATTCTGTTCTCAGAATTCTGTTGAAGCCTTCAGCTTCTTTTCTTTTGTTGAATATGCTAATAATAAATCCTTGCTTATGATTATGATGATTTACAAGGGTTATAAGCTTCATATCCTTTCTACTTTCTTCTGATTGAAATCTAGCTGCTATGAGATATTGATGAAGAGCAACCTCCAGTTGTTCTGTACTGAGAGAGAGAGAGAGAGAGAGCAGTTCTTTTTCCTTGTCTTTTATGGTTCCAGGAGGAAGAAAAAGAAACCCTAATCGACAGGCTGAGTGAATAATGGTGTTTAGTCTGCTACCATTTTTCTCTCCTGTATTCTTATTTATTGTCCATCATTTAATTTGAATTCCTTTCCTCTTTTAGGTTGTGCTGAAAAGGTATTGGCCTGGACAATTAATCTCTCTTCCCTCTTTTGTTCACGACCCGTCTTCCAACTGTTTTAATCTTTTCCAAGAAAGCTTTTCCCTATCTTCTTTATTGCTCCTCTCTACTCTAGGCAATAAACATGCCGTTGTAGAACGGTCTTTAGTACTGTGGGCCCTCAGAGAGAGTGCAAAAAGTAACAGCTGGAGAGGTTTCCTTTTTAGACTGTATTCGACGCTACATCGACTTCATTCTTTCTTTTTATCGACGCACCTTCGAGTTCACGTAAGAGTAGCTTTGAATTCCATCAAGCTCTGGTTGAACTCTGATATCGACATTACGTCGATTACTTATCGACGTAGCCGTCGAGTTGAAGACTTCATTCTGAACTACATTGTCTGTGTCGAATTGTAGTCGACGTTGCGTCAACTTCAGATAGCTTCGACAGATACTTCCTTCTGCGTTGAATTGAAGCCGAGGTTGCGTCGACTTCAAAGATAGCTTCGACATGCTCCTTTATCTACGTCGACTCCTATTCGACATAACGTCGACTTGATATGATTTGACAGAGACCTTGAGTTTCTTGGACTTCTAGTCAGAGTTACGTCGACAGCAAGTCGAAGTTGTGTTGAATTATATTCGACACAAGTATTGATTCAACTCAGATTGTGTTTCCCCTGACCTAGTCTTGCACTCTAAGTTGAGTGTGACATCCTAAGACATCTAATGACCAGATTACCCTTACTATATGAAAGTGCACAGTGTGCCTCTGAGATTCCTCTAGAGGGTGGGGGTGAATAGAGTTTTAAAATATTTCTACCCTAACTATGTTTAACAATAATTTATTCTAAGGAGTTATGCTTAACAATCTAGGCAGAATAAAGAATGCAGAAAATAAGTGCAGAATAAAAGAGTGGGACAGCATAGAAAATCACAGCACAGACACAATGAATTTTATAGAGGTTCCTCAAAATGTGGGTAGTCCTCTCTTCTACCACCTGGTCGGAATGCACCACCTGTATCTGAGTCTTTTGATAAGGAGACTCTTAGAACCAATGATCTTTTGACAAGGAGATCATGAACCACCGGATCTTTTAATAAGGAGATCTTGAACCACCAGATCTTTTGATAAGGAGATCTTGAACCACTAAATCCTTTGAAGAGGGATAAATTAACCTCTTTTATAGAATGAGAAAGAAGAAGGAGAAGAAAGAATGTTGTTTGAATTCGGTTCTCAGAAATCTTGTGATGGCTGATTGAAGAACAGCCAATGTGAAGTCCCACAGAATCTGCTCTTGATTAGTTTCTGCTTTTGATGAAGATGAACTACAGAGACTTTGATTGTCAGATTCTTCTTGACTTCTCCTGATTCAAATCTTGCTGCTATATGTTGGTGATGAGAAGCAGCTATCAGATCTACTGTTCTCTTAGATGAAGAACAGTTGTATTTCTCTTTTCTTTTCTCTTCTTGATTAGGGTTCCTGAGAGAGATGGAGAAAGAGAGGAAGCCCTAGAAATTGAAGGAGACGGCTGAGAGTAATGAATGCCTTGTCTGCCTCTATCTCTTGTTGTCTTTTTATTCCTCCTTCTTCAAATTCAAAATCCTTCCCTTTCTGATATTCTTGATAAGGTAACCTGCATATCACTTTCTCTTTATTTCCTCATTGATTCTCGGCCCATCCACCTGGAATGAATATGTTTCCAAGAAACCTTTTTGGTTTCTTCTTTAATGCTTCTTTCCATTTCAGGCAATTATTGAACCGTTAGGGAACGGTCTTGAAAGATATGGGCCATGAAAGAAGGATCAGAAAGACAGCTGTAAAAGATACACTTTTACAGACTGTATTCGACGTAGCGTCGAATTCATTTCTTCTCTTATCGACGCGACATCGAGTTCTTATAGAAGCAGCTTCGATTTCATCTCTGCTTTGATTGAACTCTGCAAGTAGACGTTGCATCGACATCTTATTGACGTGTCAGTCGAGTTGATCTGCCTGGCTCTAAACTACATCTTCTGTGTCGAGATGAAGTCGACGTTGCGTCGACTTTAGATGGCTTCGACAGATGACCTCTTCTACGTCGAGTTGAAGTAGAAGCTGTGTCAACTTCTCCAATTACTTCAACAGGTCCCTGATCTCTACGTCAATATCTATTCGACGTTGCGTCGACTTAATTTACTTTGATAGAAGGTTGAACCACTTGGACTTCTAGTCAGAGCAGCGTCGATATGGACTCGATGTTACGTCGAATTTTATTCGACGTAAATGTTAACTTAGCCCAATTTTGCTTCCTTTGATCTGGTCCCGACACCCTATGTTAAGTGTGACATCCTAAGACATCTAATGACCAGATTACCCTCACTATACAATGGGTAATTTAATCCTAGTAGATAAAATCACTTTTAAGTTAATTTGTTAAGTTAAATCAAGGGTTTTTCCCAACAATCTCCCCTATTTATCTTAACAAATTTTAGAGATTGACTGAAGTGATTTTACACATTTCATAGCATAAAATAAACTCTACACACATGATTTTACAGATATCAAATGAATAAGCTAGATGAGCTGATAACATGCAAAGTATCAGATAAAAGATAATCAGAAGTTTATCATAGTTTACCCACAGTGAGTATTACTTCTTTTCTTTGAGAAAAGAGAACAAGTCTTCATATACTCTCCTGTACTTTTTCTCCACATATTTGAAATTTGCAGGAGTGGCCTTTTCAAGATTCTTCTGAATTTTTCTATGGGCTTTGAAGAGCTTCTCCAGGTCCATTTCTGTGTTAGGATGAACATCCTTGAGTGTAAAGCACAACTCAAGAACTTTAGCAGTCATCAGATTTATAATTTCTAGATTCAGGTTAGCTGATTCAGAGGCCTTCTCTAATATGGATTCAACAGACAGTACTTGTGACTTAATGGCAGTAGTTTGTTCCTTTCCATAAGTTGAAGCTTTTGTAAACAAGACCTTCTTTACCTTGATCTCTTCTTCAGGTGACTTATTCCCTTTCTTTCTCTTCAAGGGTAGCTGTACTGCATCCTTTAGATTACATCCAATTCCTCCTCTATGTTGTTGCCCTGCTGCTTCTATCATTTTGGCCTGAGGATTCATTGTAGTGTACATTGAATGATCAAATAAGGTGGATTTGATTGGGATTGTTTTGGCCAATTCTTCTTTCTCAACTACTTCTATTCCTCTTTGAAGAATATCAAGGAACCTCTTTTTCTTAACTTCAATTTCTTCTGAGCAGTCTCAAACTCATACTTATCCCTTTCTCTATGCTCATCTAGAATCTTTTCAAGATTTGGATTGATATACTCCTGCATAGTACTTTCAGGAAATGCAGCCTTTTCATAAACCTTATTATATGATTTATCCTTCTTAAATTGTTTTCTTTCCACCTTAGTATACCTTTCCCAAACAGGTATAAACCTTTCTCTTCCTCTACCTCTTCCTCTTCCTCTTACTCTGTATGGAGGTCTCCCCCTGAAGACAGGTGTTGGAAGGAGAGGAGCAGTTGTATGTCTTGGAGCAGGTGGTGAACAAGGAGGTTGAGCTGGTGTTGAAATTGGATCTGTTGGAGGAAGATCTGGAGCATATTCAGTTGAGTCATATTCTTGATCAGTAACTTTGGCAGGGAGAGGTGTTGTAGAAGAATCACCAGAGGACACCCTGAATTGAAGAGGATCAGGAATAGGTGTCTCATTATTAGCAATGTATCCTTGAAGGTGCATGACATGGATCTGATCGTCTAAGTAGACAGGACTCTCCCCCTGTCTAGAAGACTCCCCTATATCACTGGAAAAACTCTTGGAGGTGAAGAATCCCCCTGTATCTTTGCATTGGCGAGCTGTAGTTTATATACTACAGCAGGCTCTCCTTCAGAAATGAAGGAGATCGGAGGGATTGCAGTTGTATAGACCGAGTCCTGTGGAACCTCTGGCCTGAATGGAACACATCTCCTCCTGCTTTATATCCTAAAAGAAGGATATGAATCCATCAGCAGGCACAGCTGCCGATCGTACTTCTCTGTCAAATACTTCTAGGTCAAAGGTCAGCTCTTGTAATCGTTTATGTTGACGGCATAATTTGCGATAGCATGGTGTAGAGAAGTCCAGGTAGAGCGAGCCAAATTTAGACAGTACTGTCTCAAGAGCTAGATTGACTGCCTCCATAATATCTTCATGACTTGGAGGAAAAGCCATTGAAACCCTGCACTGGCCTGCACTGAAACAAGGAAAATAGCCAAAGACAGGGAAGTAGGAAGAGAGCAGGAAGGAGAGAACTCGAATAGCACAATAGAGTTTAAACACAAAAGTTGCTTTTAGTAGATGAATCGCCACAACTTAGGGTTTTATTCGAATCAATGTCGAGAGAGGAGCAGAATGCAGTGCGCCAAAGTATGTAAATGCGCACGATCTGTCAAGTCGACGGAGCGTCGAGTTGATGTCGACATGGCTTCGAAATGTAGGTATCAGTAATGATGTCGACATAAGCGTCGATAGGTATTCGACGTTACGTCGAGTTGTATTCGAAGGATCTTCCCCAGTGTGCTCTCGAAGCTGACGTTGAGTGTAAGTCGACAGTACGTCGATTTAAATTTGACGCAGCTTTGATTAAACAGTTAGGATTTCTTTTAAGATTCTTGCTATTTTTCCCAGCAATAATTTTCTAAAAAAATCTGTATTCATAATAAGGGGACCTACAGAGCTCCATCAAGCATCCCAAGTGCATTGATGAATAACTTATGCTTGCTTTCATCAAGGGGCTTAGTGAAAATGTCAGCCCTTTGAGTGTCAGTAGATATGTATTGAAGGTTGATCTTACCCTTCTCTACATTGTCCCTGAGAAAGTGGAGCCTGATCTCTATGTGCTTAGTTCTGCTGTGAAGAACAGTATTGGAAGCAATTGATATTGCACTAGATCTATCACAATAGATTGTGTAATTGGCAAGGGAAAAGTTGTAATCTAACAACTGATTTTGCATTCACAAAATTTGTGAACAACAGCTTCCGGCAACTATATACTCAGCTTCAGCTATAGAAGTGGAGACTGTGGATTGCTTCTTACTAAACCAAGATATCAGTCTAGCACCCAGGAATTGACATGTTCCTGAAGTGTTTTTTCTATCAAGCCTGCATCCAGCATAGTCTGCATCTGAATACCCAACCAATTCAAATCCAGATTCAGCTGGATGCCATAAGCCAAGTTCAGGAGTACCCTTCAGATATCTTAGAATTCTTTTGACAGAACTCATGTGGGATTCCTTTGGGTCAACCTAAAATCTTGCACAGATACAAGTAGCAAACATTATATCAGGTCTGCTAGTTGTTAGGTAGAGAAGAGAGACAATGGCTGCTTTGTAAGTCTTTTGATCAAAGCACTTACCTTTTTCATCTCAATCCAAAACAGTATTGGTAGTCATAAGGGTTTTCATGACAGAGGCATTTTCCATCCCAAATCTCTTGATGAGTTCTCTGGTATATTTGGATTGGGATATGAAAATGTCATCTGCATTTTGTCTAACCTGGAGACCAAGAAAATAGGATAACTCCCACATGCTACTCATCTCAAATCTTGACTGCATTAGGTGAGCAAACCTTTTGCATAGAGATTGATCTGTGGAACCAAATATAATATCATTAACATATATTTACACTAGTAGTAGCGGATTCTTATGTGCTCTTGTGAAGAGTGTTTTATCCACCTTTCCTCTTTCAAATTTGTGTTCCAGGAGAAAAGTGGATAAGGTCTCATACCAAGCTCTTAGAGCTTGTTTTAGACCATATGGTGCTTTATCTAATCTATATACAAAGGAGGGAAAAGTTGGATTGATAAAACCTGGTGGTTGTTCCACATAAACCTCTTCTTGTAGTTTCCCATTGAGAAAAGCACTCTTGACATCCATCTGGTATACCTTTATCTTCATGTGGGCAGCATATGCTAAGAACATTCTGATTGCCTCCAGTCTGGCTACTGGGGAAAATGTCTGGTTGAAATCAATGCCTTCCTCTTGCTTGTACCTTTGGGCCACAAGTCTAGCCTTGTTTCTGATGATGACCCCAGTTGAGTCCATTTTGTTCTTGAACACCCACTTTGTTCCAATCACTGGGTAATTCTTTGGTCTGTCAACCAAAGTCCAGACTTTGTTCCTTTCAAACTGGGTCAGTTCCTCTTGCATAGCAGATATCCAGTGAGGGTCACTATCTGCTTCTTCAAATTTTTTGGGTTCATATTGTGACAGAAAACATTGCAGTATTGTCTCACAAGTTAGTTGTTTTCTGGTCTTTACTCCTACTGTCAAATCTCCTATTACTTGAGTTGGAGGATGATCATTTTGATTCGTCCTAGATTTTGTGGGATGATCTAGGGGACAGTCTTCTCCCTGAGCTACCACCTTCTCAGAGATAGTAGGAGCTTCATCCTCATTCACTTGAATGATGTCTATAACTGGTAGCCCAGGTGCTGCAGTCTTCTCTTCTTCTGTTGCATAATCATCATCTGAGTCAGTGTCAAGGTCCTGTTCCCCATTTTGCTGACACACAGATGGATGATCCACTATGCTTATCCTTTCCACTTGCTCTGCTAGTTGATCTTCTTCCTGCAGGGTCAGCTTTGGCTGACCAACAATGGTGTAACAACACCCCTCCTCCCGGCCATCCTAGCGGACCCCGGGGAACCTCCCTCTGATACCAAGTTGTAACACCTCCTCTGCAATGACTATATAGTATAGGTCCGGCCGGGACCCCTGATGCGTGTCGGCAAGTGCACCGGTCGCTGTCAAGTAATAATTGTGGAGAATAAATTCCCCGGATGTCGGTCTCTTGAGGAATGCAGGATGGGTGAACGAATCGCGCAGTGATTATTGTTACACAAGCGTTCAACAAACACAAAGATGGGGCTTTTGGTTGGTTTTCCTAATCTTATCAACAACAAAAGAGATGCGGGTCGAAAACACCGCTTTGCAAAGTGAGGTGGATGCAACGACCGCGATGTCGTGCTTCGTGAGGCGGATGAAGTGAACTCAAGTGCGAGAGGGTGAGGGTCGCAAACACCTCTTCACAACCGCCGTTAGCTCTTGCCAACGCGGATCAAACACCTTGCGTGCGTGCGCGAGTGAGTGAGGGAAAGCGGAATGAATCACCACCAAACCATGAAGAACAACAAAGAAATATTCATTTCCATCAAAATAAACATCACAATATTCGAGTATTGCACGGTTCAAAGAGTACAACGAGGGAAAAGAGGAAAGAAATAACCGGTGGTGAAGACTAGCGGCCGTTCACGGCCGGAATGGTAGGTTGTCGGGCTACCTCCGGACTCGGACGGACTATGCTTCCGGCGTAGAGAGCTGTCACAATCTCCCTACGTAGCTCCGTCGTCTTCGACTTCAGGTTTCTTCTTCTTCTAACCGAGCGGAATGCGAGAATGGTTGCTTGGAGGCTTGCGGACGATGGAGAACACTCACGGACAATGGAGGAAGTCTTGGAATGGGTGGAGGAGGCTTCCCCTTGCGTAGAAGATGAAGTGGAGGCATCCCACGGTGGAAATCGGCGGCGTACGGAACAGGAATCCCGCTCCCGGAAGTGATCGACCGCCCTAAAATCGCAACAGGCGTTTAAATAGGCGCTGGATTAAATACTGTGCACGGTCATTGGCGCACGACCAGTGGTCGTGCGCACTGGAATTCTGCGATCGTGCGCACTGCCTGGGTGGAACCTGCAAGAAACGAAATTATAAAATAAAATATTCGCACGACCAGTGGCGCACGACCAGTGGTCGTGCGCACAATCGTTGATGGTCGTGCGCAATACAGCAAACAGAACTCAGAATTTTAATGATAAGTGCGCACGAGCAGTGGCGCACGACCGGTGGTCGTGCGCACTGTCGTTGATGGTCGTGCGCACTGCACCAAACAGAACTCGTGAAAAAGGGTTAAGTGCACACGATCAGTGGCGCACGACCAGTGGTCGTGCGCAATAGAACCGGCGATCGTGCGCAGTGTTCCTGTGCAGAATTGCACCGGGAACACCTGCACTACTCCTATTCCAGCACAACCACAGATCTAGCCACTGAAAGTGGCACTTAACAGCACAAGAATACTACTAATGACAATAAGCACGAAAATCACACCAAAGTGGGCCAAGATGTGCACCTAGCATGGATTATCAAATATAAACTATAACAAGGCTAAAGTGCGGAGAAATGACTAAATAACGGCCCGGATGAGTCCATAAATGTGTATATGATCAGGACTCATCACACCCCCAGACTTAACTGTTTGCGCGTCCCGAGCAAACGAATCCGGCGGAGTGTGAAAACGATAGTTAACATAGAGAATTACACAAGGGAGTACGGTGCGAAGTAACAACGCATGCGAGTAGAGATTCTAGTAGAAGGAGAGTTTAACTATGCTAACTAATTTACATAAGTATTAAAGCGTAATTAAATATTTAGTAATACTCAGTTGGTGAATTATGAAGGATTTGACGATCATGCCCGGTATGAAAGTGACGAGACACTGAGGCGGGTGTTGCAAAAGATCGGGGCTTAGGAATAACTCCGCTGAAATCCATCACCGTCGTGAACCATACGCTTGCCCGGTTACACTCTCTCCACGGCGCTAGCAAACTCGCAAATCAAATCAGTAGGACTTATAGGATTAGAACGGGGCTTAGGTTACGGTATGATATTCAAAGTTAAACGCGGTGGCTACGCAACCCAAGTGAGCTAACGGAACGCTGCACCACGCAAGACCAACAACGATGCTCGTGTGACACACCCCCAGACTTAGCATGAAAACCAGGTGTGCACACGGCCTACTTCACAAATACCAACAGATTGTCTTTTTTTTTAGCTCGGAAGGATTTTTTTTTTTCAAAATACTCTTTTTTTCTTCTTTTAACATATTTTACTTTTTTTAAGTATCCTCCGGTTGGTTCAAAATCAGCAGATAGACTTTATTTTCTCTTCATAACACAAAGATTCCACACACCACACAAGTTGAGACTTATGAGCGCAGTTAAAAACATTTTGGTTGCGGGAGTAGGATAGGCTTCAGGCTTTGGTGGATGAAGAGGGGCTGTACAAAGGAATGGTAGGCACAAAATGGGCTTGCAACGGTGAATGAAAAGGACATGGAATAACAAAGCTCAAACTAGTCAAATGGTGGCCTACATCATGCTTGACTCAACGAGTAGCTCTCACCCATGCTTCGAGAGTCGCTTGGGGCAAGTTCTTAGCCCACGAGAAAGATAAACCTTCCTCCCGACTCGAGCAACACACGACTAGCAATCGCACACACACAACACCGGGTTATCGTCAATTCCATAAAATTCACCACTTGAGTATATTAAATCTAAATTTACGCAGAAATACTAAACATAATTTATATGCATAAAGAAAATCTAGTTCTACTCACATTCTACCATAGCATGCGAAGTGACTAGAACACTACATGAGTCAACATCGCACTCCAAATAATAATTCCTACGTTAACAATCTATTTCACATTCCGACCAAAATAGTTTAAACGGAACAACGACAAAAAGATAAACACGCACTCAAGTGGGTGAAGTGGTGTGTGAAGCATGAAAAACAAAAATAATGACTAGGATAAATAAAGATACAACCTTCTAGTATGCGGTGCAACTCGTGCACATTGGGTAACAACAACCGCTCCCCCAGACTTAAGCTAAACAATATATCTAGAAATTTGAAGCGAAAAGAGGGGAGGATGCGTTACCCAATGCTCAGAAATGAGCATACCAGACGATTGGCATTTATGAACAGGAATAGTCCGCAGCATCCGCACCATCGAACACAAAACCTGCAAGCACAGACTCAAAGCAACAAAAGCAAATACAAAAGCTGAACTAAAAGAAGTTAGAAAAAAGGAAATACGAAACAGGAAATCTGGGTTGTCTCCCAGGAGCGCTTTTATTTAACGTCCTTAAGCTGGACCAAATACCTGTATTAGCATTGTTTAAAGAGTGCAGGAATTAAAAGAGAAATATTCAGAAGCAGTTCACCACATCAACTAAACACAAATCAGCTAAAAGCGCTCTTATGGTGCGCTTCTCCCGTAGCACGTAGGCGGGAGGTGAAGGCTTTAGGGCCAGCACTGGTATTACCCAATGCTCCCCTAACCTCCGCCACCTTGCCACGAAGAGCGGCAGCACGAGCGTCGCGCAGAAGTTTTTCCTTTTTAAGTTTGGCGACAGTCGGAGACTGCCACCGTTGAGAGTTCTCAGATTTCTCCACTTTAGCGGGGGGTGGCGTCACCTCCGGTATCGCGGTGACCACCGGATCGGCCCAGGAGATGGAGCGCTTAGATAGTTTATTACAAGATTCACCACAAGAAGATAAATAATCAGCATCCCTAACTAGATCCAAGTCAACGTTTCCCGAACTGCAGTCTTCCTCCTTCTCGGAGTCGAACTCTTTCCGGAAGTCAACCTCTTCTTCCTCATCTGATTGGAGCTCCTCCTTTCCTCCTTCACTTGTTTCTTGATCATGTATCTTTCCTGCACATCTTAGAAATTCATCAGAAATAACGAGAGGGGGAGGAGTGGATGTGTCAGCTGTAGCTTCGAGGCGAGTGGGCTGCAGCGCCTTGTTAGGTAGAAGAACACACCCCGTAGCGAAGTCAAGGGTGGCGCCGCTCTCTTTCAAGAACGGCACGCCCAGGATAGGAATGGATTGATTTTTCTGGGGGCCCAACACCTGAAAGTCCGCGACCACAGTCGTCCCCTCAACTATTACTTCCACATTTCTCACTTCCCCCTCAGATTGGATAATAGTACCGTTAGCGAGAATAAGCGATTTCCTTTCCTCCGTGTTCATCTCAAGTTGTAATCTCGCAACATCTTGCAGTGCAATGACGTTGCGGGAGGAACCGGAATCGCATAAAGCTTTTGTTTCAACCTTATTGATGGAACAAGAAATTACCAGCTCACTCGGTTCAACCTCTACCACATCCCCAAGACTCTTCCCTTGATCAATTGGGTTCTTCTCCGTGTTGTTGGGAAGGGTCCCCTGCGATCGCTCGGTTAGCACTTGGGCCAATTGGCCCAACTGCGTTTCCAGGTTTCGCATGGATGCAGTTTGACTTACCATATTCGAATTAGCTACTTGCATGAATTTCTCCATCATCTCTTCTAGATTACTCTTTTTTTGAGTAGGGGGTGCTTGATTATAGTCCGGGTGTGGTGGCCTCGGTTGGCTCCCGGAGGCGTAAGCATCGTTTTGATGCTGCCCCGGTGCCCATCGTTGGCCAGGTGTGTTTGGATTCCACGAGAAGTTCGGGTGACTTCTCGCTCCCGGATTATAAGCATTATTGAAAGGCGCCCCCCTAGGCTGATTTCCTACATAATTAACAGATTCGTTCAAGTTCAAGTGTGCGAAGTCACCTGCCACGTTGTTCCCCGAACACTCATATGCGTGGTGGCCTCCGCCTCCACATCCCTCGCAGGTAATGACAGCCGCAGTCGCGGATGGTGAGGGGAGAGAGTCGACCATGAAAAGACCTCGGCCGCTTCTTGGAGCATTTCTCCCTGCAGTCCAGAATGTACTGTGGGAGGCAGTGTCGCGCAGAATTCGAAGGGCTTCTTCAGGAGTGTGGTTCATCAAGGTACCACCCGCCGCAGCATCGATCATTGCCCGATAGTTGGGCTCGATCGCGAAGTAGAACAATTCAACCACATTACATGGTTGGAGCTCGTGGCCAGGGCAACGGCGAAGGAGATCGTTGAGGTGCTCCCAAGCTTCAGCAAGGGTCTCTTGGTCAAGTTGGCGAAATGTGGCGATCTCCCGCCGCAAGCTTACAATCTTATCCACAGGATGGAATTTAGCAAGGAACTTGGATGCGAGGGCATCCCAAGTTGCAGCAGTCCCGGGCGGAATGGAGTGGAGCCACACCTTTGCTTTGTCGCGGAGTGAAAAGGGAAACAGTCTGAGCTTGACTGTGTCGTCAGCAATCCCTGCGTAGCGGAAGGTTCCGCAAATATTAGAAAATTCTGCCAGATGCAGATGCGGGTCTTCACTGACCAGCCCGGAAAATTGAGCGTTGTTCCGGATAATGTTCAAGATTGCTGGCTTAATCTCGAACTGATTATTCATAATGTTTGGCCCGAACCCCGGATACACACTCCCAGCAGTTGGAGTGGTGTAGTCCCTCATCGTGCGGGGTCGAGTCCTAGCTGCCTCCTGCTCAATCCCAGGCTGATGTTCCCCCACGCCGGGCATTCTCGGATCAACATCATTTGGGTCTACCTAATCACCCATGGCCGCTTGTACAGCCGCAGCGCGCCTTCGCGCGCGAGCAGTTCGTTCGATTTCTGGATCAAAAGGTGCGAGTTCACCTGCGTCCTGCCTCTGCATGAACTGTCAAAAACAAAAAGAAAAACAAAGAAAATAAAAAACAACTGCTCGTATAACGAAAGTCACAACACAAGACGAAACACGCCTGCAATCCCCGGCAACGGCGCCTAAAACTTGATGCGTGTCGGCAAGTGCACCGGTCGCTGTCAAGTAATAATTGTGGAGAATAAATTCCCCGGATGTCGGTCTCTTGAGGAATGCAGGATGGGTGAACGAATCGCGCAGTGATTATTGTTACACAAGCGTTCAACAAACACAAAGATGGGGCTTTTGGTTGGTTTTCCTAATCTTATCAACAACAAAAGAGATGCGGGTTGAAAACACCGCTTCGCAAAGTGAGGTGGATGCAACGACCGCGATGTCGTGCTTCGTGAGGTGGATGAAGTGAACTCAAGTGTGAGAGGGTGAGGGTTGCAAACACCTCTTCACAACCGCCGTTAGCTCTTGCTAACGCGGATCAAACACCTTGCGTGCGTGCGCGAGTGAGTGAGGGAAAGCGGAATGAATCACCACCAAACCATGAAGAACAACAAAGAAATATTCATTTCCATCAAAATAAACATCACAATATTCGAGTATTGCACGGTTCAAAGAGTACAACGAGGGAAAAGAGGAAAGAAATAACCGGTGGTGAAGACTAGCGGCCGTTCACGGCCGGAATGGTAGGTTGTCGGGCTACCTCCGGACTCGGACGGACTATGCTTCCGGCGTAGAGAGCTGTCACAATCTCCCTACGTAGCTCCGTCGTCTTCGACTTCAGGTTTCTTCTTCTTCTAACCGAGCGGAATGCGAGAATGGTTGCTTGGAGGCTTGCGGACGATGGAGAACACTCACGGACAATGGAGGAAGTCTTGGAATGGGTGGAGGAGGCTTCCCCTTGCGTAGAAGATGAAGTGGAGGCGTCCCACGGTGGAAATCGGCGGCGTACGGAACAGGAATCCCGCTCCCGGAAGTGATCGACCGCCCTAAAATCGCAACAGGCGTTTAAATAGGCGCTGGATTAAATACTGCGCACGGTCATTGGCGCACGACCAGTGGTCGTGCGCACTGGAATTCTGCGATCGTGCGCACTGCCTGGGTGGAACCTGCAAGAAACGAAATTATAAAATAAAATGTTCGCACGACCAGTGGCGCACGACCAGTGGTCGTGCGCACAATCGTTGATGGTCGTGCGCAATACAGCAAACAGAACTCAGAATTTTAATGATAAGTGCGCACGAGCAGTGGCGCACGACCGGTGGTCGTGCGCACTGTCGTTGATGGTCGTGCGCACTGCACCAAACAGAACTCGTGAAAAAGGGTTAAGTGCACACGATCAGTGGCGCACGACCAGTGGTCGTGCGCAATAGAACCGGCGATCGTGCGCAGTGTTCCTGTGCAGAATTGCACCGGGAACACCTGCACTACTCCTATTCTAGCACAACCACAGATCTAGCCACTGAAAGTGGCACTTAACAGCACAAGAATACTACTAATGACAATAAGCACGAAAATCACACCAAAGTGGGCCAAGATGTGCACCTAGCATGGATTATCAAATATAAACTATAACAAGGCTAAAGTGCGGAGAAATGACTAAATAACGGCCCGGATGAGTCCATAAATGTGTATATGATCAGGACTCATCAACCCCACAGCATATAATCGCCACAGCTTTACTATTAAAAAGTGATATAGATCTAACCATCTCAAAACTCAGAACCAACACAGCGGAAACAATAAAATAAACCACAGAATTTGTCCACATCTACATAAGAGTACTACGGCCTTAAGGCCTTACCAAACTCCTACTCAAGTCAAAATAGGGCATATAAATGTCCAACAGATCATCACAATCCTAAGCTACCTCGGCATGCAATCCGGAATAGGTAAAGAAATCAAATCAAACAAGAGAGCATGAAAAGAGCACTTCATGAAGCTTAGGCCTTTCTGGCCGACGAGCTAGGTCCAGCCTGCGATCCTTGCCCGGCATCCAAATCACAAAGAGCGGTAAACGAGGGTCAGCTTTGGCTGGCCAACAATGGTGTAACAACACCCCTCCTCCCGGCCATCCTAGCGGACCCCAGGGAACTACATCACCCTGCAAGTCAGCACTTCGTATGCAAATGTAATAAACAGTAATAACATAAACATGACAGGCATGAGTGTCACAAGCATCATCCACGTTTCTATATTGAGCAATAATAGTAAGGGGATCTAGCAATGCAGCATGTATGCAAACCTGGGTTTCACCCAAGGCACCCTATGGCGTGTATGCTTCTAACATAACAACACACATCAACATTTCATAACAAACCAAGGGTACTTATCATTCCCCTACGGGCGTGCAAGCCCAAGGCCAAGAACTCCACTGAGACCTCACCTCTTACATGGCTCTTCTTGCCAACGGGCACATCAACATACTTGTTCTCGCCTCAAACCCTAAACCAAAAGCCAAGAACTCCACTGGGACCTCACCCCTTACATGGCTCATCTTGCCAACGGGCGCATTAGCATACTTGTTCTTATCAGTTAGCCCAGAAGGGGACTTGTCTTGCCGGGACACTCTCCCCACATGAATCCAAGCATTCACGGGCTAGCCAGCCGACCACAAAGACAAACCACGCCTTCACATACACATCACAATTACCCTTTCCAAACCAACATTCATTCTCACACGAACATAAGGGAAACACATACGACATTTTCGTCGTTATCGGATTTCTAACAAAATCCCTAAAATGCAGGTCAAGCAACATCACCGAATCGGACCACCGGTCACGATTTTGGCTTCACACAAAATGCCTAATCCACTAATGGAGCGGATCTCTAGTGCAAAATCATGTCGGGGATGGACTCAATCAACCCGATGGTTCTTCTTGAACCAAGGCGACCCAAACCCCTCTCATTTGAGAGATCTGGTGCCATAAATTTCAGAAAATAGGATATAAACGCATAGATGCCATGCACGCATCCAAAAACCGGGAGGAGAGATGTCGTTACCCTAAGCGCTCTCTTCCTCACCATGGATTGGTTGAAAGGCATGGATAGAAAGAAGTGCCTTCTAGTCCTCTCCATGGATAAGAAGCTCCTTCTAGTCCTCTCTACGGATCTGGTCTCGGATCGGTGAACGGAGCTCCGGTGCTCCAAAAATGGCGGATCTAGCCTTCTTCTTCTTCCAAACCCTTCCTCTCTTCTACGCTTCCAAAAGCACAAAGGACTTCCCGAAAAAAGAAAAGAACTTCTTTGCCCTAAATAAGACCTTAGGACGCACTTAGCTAGACCGTAGGATCAAGATCCAAACAGATCGGACGTCCAAGAAAAGCTACTTATGGAACAAGTCCCGTCAGCTAACACCCGCATTGGCTCTTCGTCGAACGTCGTTCGACGAACTCCCTTCGTCGAACTCTTCATCGAACTCCGTTCGACGAACTCCCTTCGTCGAACTCTGTTCGACGAAGGCCCTAAAACCCTAAACTCCGCTCGACAAACTATGTGTTAGCACTTCGTCCAACTCCGGCGCTAGCTCTTCGTCGAACTCCATTCGACGAAACCAACTCACGGCCCGACGGTTCTGATCTCTCTCTTCGTCGAACTCCATGCCTTCACTTCTCGAGAAAGAGCTGTTTCTCGAGAAGTAGCTTGAGCCTTCACTTCTAGAGAAATAGATGTTTCTCAAGAAGTAGCTTGACCCTGCCTTTCTCGAGAAATAGCTGTTTCTCGAGAAGTAGCTTGAGCCTTCACTTTTCGAGAAATAGCTATTTCTCGAGAAGTAGCTTGACCCAACCATTCACGAGAAATAGCTGTTTCTCGAGAAGTAGCTTGAGCGAAGCCTGGGGTGTTACAAATCCACCCCCCTTAAAAGAAATTCATCCTCGAAATTTAAAATGTTAGCAAAAGCACAACTAACACACATACCTGAAATGAATAGTTCCGGAAAGTTATCCCGCATTGTTTGCTCTCGCTCCCATGAGAACTCGTTTCGTCCGCAATTATCCCAACACACTTTCACCAGCTTGACCTCTTTGTTCTGCAATCGTCGGACTTCAGAATCCTCCACGCAAACCGGATGAACTATCATCCTCAGATCTTCGGTTACAGGAACTATCGAAGACTCAACCACACCCTCCGGCTCCACCAATGCTTTCCTTAGCACCGAAACATCAAATACATCATGTAATCCGCTTAGCTCTACGGACAACGCCAACCGATAGGCCGCTTCGCCTATGCGCTCTGTAACCTTAAATGGACCCAAGTATCTCGGACTCAATTTCTTGAGTCGTCGAATTCACGAAACGCCTTTGAACGGCTTGATCTTCAAGTAGACCATGTCGCCCAACGCAAACTCCACATTTCTGTGGCACGCATTTAAATACTTTGCCTGCCGATCCTGAACAACCTTCTTGCACTCCTGGATCGTTCGCACCAACTCATAAGCATCTGCCACCACTTCTTTTCCTAGCAATTGGGTGTCTCCCGCCTCTATCCAATACATCGGCATTCGACACCGCCTTCCATACAAAGCCTCGTATGGCGCCATTTTGATACTCGCCTGGAAACTATTGTTGTAGGCAAACTCCACCATGAAGAGGTGGTCTTCCCAACTTTTACCGAAATCGAGAGCACACATTCTCAACATGTCCTCCATCGTACGATTCGTTCTCTCCGTTTGGCCATCGGACTGCAGATGGAACGCGGTACTAAACTTCAATTTTGGGCCCAAACTTCGCTGCACTAACCTCCAGTCCTTGGATGTGAATCGTCCATCGCGATCACTAATGATTCCCTTTGGAATTCCGTGCAACCGCACAATGTTTCGAACATAAAGCTCCATGAGCTTCTCCACGCTATCGTCCTTCCGATTTGGAATGAAGTGGGCTACCTTGGTCAGGCAATCCACAATCACCAAAATAGCATCGTTACGCTGCCGCGATTGAGGTAAACCATGCACAAAATCCATGGAGATGTCGTCGAACTTCCACTCGGGGATAGGAAGAGGTTTCAAGAATCCACCCGGCCTTTGGCATTCCTCCTTCACTAAGGTGCACGTCTGACACCGGCTCACATACAAAGCTACATCCCATTTCATCTGAGGCCACCAAAAGGATTTCTTCAAATCCAAGTACATCTTCGTACTTCCTAGATGAATGGAGTACTTCGTGAAGTGAGCCTCAAACATCAACTCCTCACGGAGCTTGCCAAAACGAGGGACAACCACCCTTCCATTTCTCTTTAAAAGTCCACTGACCATCTCCAACGCACTGCCTTCGCTTTGTTGAGCTTCCAATGCCAATCGCTGACACTCTTCGTCTGCACTGGTTGCCTCTCAAATTCGATCTTCTAGATCACACTGCATCTCAATCCAGTTCAGTCGAGCTGCGCTGGACTCACCCCTAGCCACACACACAATGCCAAGAGAGTCAAACTCTCGCACCAACCGCTCGTCATGCGCTTCAATCCAATTCCCTTGCCCAGAGTACTTCCTACTCAAGGAGTCAACCACCACATTGGCCTTGTCTGGCGTATACTGAATCACTACGTCGTAGTCCCCAAGGAACTCGACCCACCTACGCTACCTCAAATTAAGATCCTTCTGATCTAAAAGATACGTCAAGCTCTTGTGGTCCATGAAGATTTCAACCTTCGCACCATACACATAGTGCTGCCACATCTTCAATGCAAAAATTACCGCCGCCAACTCCAAGTCGTGGACGGGGAAATTTTTCTCATGAGGCTTTAGCTGCCTCGACCCATAAGCTATCACGTTGCCATGCTGCACAAGCACGCAACCCAAACCGCACCCTGACGCGTCGCTGAAAATTTGGAATCCCTCAGTCCCACTAGGAAGATTTAGGATTGGAGCAGACATCAATCTTTCCTTCAAGGTCTCGAACACACGGGCACACTCCGACGTTCACACAAACTTCTGGTCCTTTCGGGTAAGAGTGGTGAGGGGCAAAGCCATCCGCGAAAAGTTCTCAACGAACCTTCTGTAATAAGCAGCTAGTCCAAGGAAACTCCGGACTTTCGCCACGGTTCTCAGTACAGGCCAATCTCTAATGGCTTCAATCTTCGCAGGATCTACCGCCACCCCCATCTCCACTATTCACGTGGCCCAAGAATGCCACCTTCCCGATCCAGAACTCGAACTTCGAGAATTTCGCATAAAGTTGGATCTCCCTCAATGTCTGCAACACTAATCTCAGATGAGACTCATGCTCCTCCTTCGACTTCGAATACACTAAGATTTTGTCAATGAACGCCGCCACGAATGAATCCAGGTATTGTCGAAACACTCGGTTCATTAAATCCATGAACACTAACGGCGCGTTCGTCAAACCGAACGGTCAAACCGAACGGCATCACCGAGAACTCAAAATGACCATATCTCGTCCCAAACGTCGTCTTGGGAATATCCTCTTCTCGAATCCTTAACTGATAGTAGCCCGACTTCAAGTCCAACTTGGAGTACACCGTCGACCCCACCAGCTGATCGAACAAATCATCGATTCGCAGAATCGAGTACTTATTCTTGATGGTTAACTTACTCAACTCGCGATAGTCTATGCACAGCCGCATACTACCATCCTTCTTCTTAACGAACAACACCGGCGCACTCCAAGGTGAGGAGCTGGGCCTAATGTACCCCTACTCGAGCAACTCTTGCAACTGCACCTTTAACTCGGCCAGTTCCTTCGGTGCCATCCTAAATGGAGGACGCGACACCGGCCTCGCATCCGACACCAACTCAATCGAAAAGTCGATTTCACGCTGAGAAGGCGCTCCCGGAAGCTCCTCAGGGAAGACATCCTCAAATTCCTCCACCACTGGCACTTCTCTGATCGCCAACTTTGTGGAGTGAGTCTCCAATAAAGCGACAAATGCCTCACCTCCTTGATTCACCGCATGCACCATTTGCACGGCAGAAATCAGGGAGCAGGCCACTCCGCATAGGCCCTCGAACTTGACCTCCGCTCTTCCTTCACTCCTTAAGGTCACCACCTTCAACAGGCAGTCAACACTAGCTCGCTGCTCTGCAAGCCAGTCCATCCCCAGGATGATGTCAAATTCGGCTAGTGGTAGAATTGCTGCTACCAACTCGAAATCGCACTCGCAAATCCTCAGCACAATGTGTCCTTTCCTTCCAGTGGTCATAAAAGACCCATTCGACATGCGCACACTAAGCTCTACCTCTGCCTCGACAGTCTCAACACCGATCCTCTGGATAAAACTTTTTGTGAGAAAAGGTGCGACGCTCTCATGTCAAACAACACTCTAGAGGGGTAGCCAGACACTAGCACGAAGCCTAACATGCATATAACGAATATGAAAGGTCGCAAACAGGTTAAAACTATTAAATGAAACTTAGAACTTCCGTACCTGTCACCACGTCAGGTTGACGAATCGCTTCCTGCTGCCCGAGGTTGTACGCTCTAGGGTGCATAGGAGGGAAACAGGAAGCACTGGACTCCGCTTCCTTCCCTTTCTCCCCAACACTAGGACCGGAACGCACTGACTGCTCCTGCCTCTGCCCTGGCTCAACTCCACTCTCGAAACATACCCGAGTTATGTGGCCCACTTTGCCACACTTGTAGCATGTCAATGGCCCCATAGGAACAGAACTCTCGAGAAGTTGCACCGCTCCTCTCGCCAGTCCTAAAAGGATGGGGCTTTTTCTTCCACCAACTTTTCTCAGACTTCTCCTGAGACTGAGATGGCTTACTTTCTCCCTGCTTTGCCGTAAAGCCCTTGCGGCGCTGGGTTCGCTCCATATCGTTCTCCAAAGTTCGAGCAGCTTCAACTAACTCATTAAACCCCGCATTCTCTAAGGCTATCAGAGGTTGCCTTAAATTCTCTCTCAGGCCCTGATAGAAGATATTATCCCTCTCCTCATCGTCTGTCATGGTCGTTCCCGTGTAATGACCCAACCGAGTAAACTCCTGCAAGTACTCGTCTACTGTCTTCTCGCGCTGCACCAAGTGCAAGAACTGCCGCTGAAGGGCTAACCTCGTCGAAGAGGGGATATAGTGCTTCAGGAAGGCATTCTCGAACTCTTCCATGGACGGGGCACGTCCAGGGAAATGTCGACCGCTATGATTCACCCACCACAGCTTGGCATCGCCTTCTAACATAAATGCTGCGAACTGGGACTACTTGTCCTCTGGGGTCTCTGCCGCTTTCAGGAGTTCCTGAATTCTCACCAACCAATCCTCGGCGTCTGTCGGAGTGCCAACTCCTTTGAACGTCGGAGGATGGAAGCTCAGATAGTACTTCATCTGACGATCTCCTTGCCCAACCGCTCTCTCGGCTAATGGCTCTACCTACCTTACTCCCACCTCCAGTGTCACAGTGATCAGAGTAACAGGAGTTTCATCCTGCACAACAGGCGTCGCAATCTGTGGCATTGCCGCAGCTTGTGCCGCCACCATTGCCTCTGCTAGCATACGACAAAAGTCTGTCGGGGACACACCCATATTCACAAGGGCTAGGGTCGTTGCACTGCTTGCTGACGGCTCCTCTTGACGCATCGACGTCCCCGCATCGTCGTCACCATCCTAGCATAAGCTAGGAAAAACAAATTAAACTCTATTCGCAAGACTCGAATGCAAGGACACTCATGGTCTTGCAAAGTACTCCTATGTGGACAAACTCTTAACGCGATCCAAACACGCTAAACCTCAACAAGAACACAAACAACGGTGTAACAACACCCCTCCTCCCGGCCGTCCTAGCGGACCCCAGGGAACTACATCACCCTGCAAGTCAGCACTTCGTATGCAAATGTAATAAACAGTAATAACATAAACATGACAGGCATGAGTGCCACAAGCATCATCCACGTTTCTATGTTGAGCAATAAAAGTAAGGGGATCTAGCAATGCAGCATGTATGCAAACCTGTGTTTCACCCAAGGCACCCTATGGAATGTATGCTTCTAACATAACAACACACATCAACATTTCATAACAAACCAAGGGTACTTATCATTCCCCTACGGGCGTGCAAGCCCAAGGCCAAGAACTCCACTGAGACCTCACCCTTACATGGCTCATCTTGCCAACGGGCGCATCAGCATACTTGTTCTCACCTCAAACCCTAAACCAAAAGCCAAGAACTCCACTGGGACCTCACCTCTTACATGGCTCATCATGCCAACGGGCGCATTAGCATACTTGTTCTTGTCAGTTTGCCCAGAAGGGGACTTGTCTTGCTGGGACACTCTCCCCACATGAATCCAAGCATTCACGGGCTAGCTAGCCGACCACAAAGACAAACCACGCCTTCACATACACATCATAATTACCCTTTCCAAACCAACGTTCATTCTCACACGAACATAAGGGAAACACATATGACATTTTCGTCGTTATCGGATTTCTAACAAAATCCCTAAAATGCACGTCAAGCAACATCATCGAATCGGACCACCGGTCATGATTTCGGCTTCACACAAAATGCCTAATCCACTAATGGAGCGGATCTCTAGTGCAAAATCATGTCGGGGACGGACTCAATCAACCCGATGGTTCTTCTTGAACCAAGGCGACCCAAACCCCTCTCATTTGAGAGATCTGGTGCCATAAATTTCAAAAAAGAGGAAATAAATGCACAGATGCCATGCATGTATCCTAAAACCAGGAGGAGAGATGTCGTTACCCTAAGCGTTCTCTTCCTCTCCATGGATCGGTTGAAAGGCGCGGATAGAAAGAAACGCCTTCTAGTCCTCTCCACGGATAAGAAGCTCCTTCTAGTCCTCTCCACGGATCTGGTCTCAGATCGGCGAACGGAGCTCCGGTGCTTGATGCGTGTCGGCAAGTGCACCGGTCGCTGTCAAGTAATAATTGTGGAGAATAAATTCCCCGGATGTCGGTCTCTTGAGGAATGCAGGATGGGTGAACGAATCGCGCAGTGATGATTGTTACACAAGCGTTCAACAAACACAAAGAGGGGTTTTAGGTTGGTTTTCCTAATCTTAGCAATAACAAAAGAAATGCGGGTCGAAAACACCGCTTCGCAAAGTGAGGTGGATGCAACGGCCGCGATGCCGTGCTTCGTGAGGTGGATGAAGTGAGCTCGAGTGCGAGAGGGTGAGGGTCGCAAACACCTCTTCACAACCGCCGTTAGCTCTTGCTAACGCGGGTCAAACACCTTGCGTGCGGGCGCGAGTGAGTGAATGAGAACGGAGTGAATCACAACCAAACCATGAAGAATAACAAAGAGACATTCATTTAAACAAATAACATCTCAATATTCGAGTTTTACACGGTTCAAAGAGTACAACGAGGAAAGAGGAAAGGAATAACCGATGGTGAAGACTAGCGGCCGTTCACGGCCGGAATGGTAGGTTGTCGGGCTACCTCCGGACTCGGACGGACAATGCTTCCGGCGTAGAGAGCTGTCACGATCTCCCTACGTGCTCCGTCGTCTTCGACTTTAGGTTTCTTCTTCTTCTCACCGAGCGGAATGAAAGAATGCTTGCTTGGAGGCTTACGGACGATGGAGAACACTCACGGACAATGGAGGAAGTCTTAGAATGGATGGAGGAGGCTTCCCTTTGCGTAGGAGATGAAGTGGAGGCTTCCCACGGTGGAGATCGGCGGCGTACGGAACAGGAATCCCGCTCCCGGCATGAACGATCCGCCCTAAAATCGCAACAGGCGTTTAAATAGGCGCTGGATTAAATACTGCGCACGATCATTGGCGCACGACCAGTGGTCGTGCGCACTGGAATTCGGCGATCGTGCGCACTGCCTGGGTGGAACCTGCAAGATACGAAATTATAAAATAAAATGTTCGCACGACCAGTGGCGCACGACCGGTGGTCGTGCGCACTGGAGTTGATGGTCGTGCGCACTACCGCAAACAGAACTCAGAAATTAAATGGTAAGTGCGCACGAGCAGTGGCGCACGACTGGTGGTCGTGCGCACTGTCGTTGATGGTCGTGCGCACTGCACCAAACAGAACTCGTGAAAAAGGGTTAAGTGCACACGATCAGTGGCGCACGACCAGTGGTCGTGCGCAATAGAACCGGTGATCGTGCGCAGTGTTCCTGTGCAGAATTGCACCGGGAACACTTGCACGACTCCTATTCCCGCACAACCACAGATCTAGCCACTGAAAGTGGCACTTAACAGCACAAGAATACTACTAAAGACAAAAAGCACGAAAATCACACCAAAGTGGGCCAAGATGTGCACTAGCATGGATTATCAAATATAAACTATAACAAGGCTAAAGTGCGGAGAATTGACTAATTAACGGCCCGGATGAGTCCAAAAAATGTGTATATGATCAGGACTCATCACACCCCCAGACTTAACTATTTGCGCGTCCCGAGCAAACGAATCCGGCGGAGCGTGAAAACGATAATTGACATAGAGAATTACACAAAGGAGTACGGTGCGAAGTAACATACGCATGCAAGTAGAGAATTTAGTAGAAGGAGATTCTAGATATGCTAAATAATTTACAAGAGTATCAAAGCGTAATTAAAGATTTAGATGTACTCAATTGGTGAATTATGAAGAATTTGACGATCATGCCCGGTATGAAAGTGACGAGACACTGAGGCGGGTGTTGCAAAAGATCGGGGCTTAGGAATAACTCCGCTGAAATCCATCAACGTCGTGAACCATACGCTCGCCCGGTCACACTCTCTCCACGGCGCTAGCAAACTCGCAAATCAAATCAGTAGGACTTATAGGACTAAAACGAGGCTTAGGTTACGGTGTGATATTCAAAGTTAAACACGGTGGCTACGCAACCCAAGTGAGCTAACGGAACGCTGCACCACACAAGACCAACAAACTATGCTCGTGTGACACACCCCCAGACTTATCCTGAAAACCAGGTGTGCACACGGCCTACTTCACAAATACCAACAGATTTTCCGTTTTTAGCTCGGGAGGATTTTTTTTTTTTTCTCAAAATACTCTTTTTTTTTCTTTTACATATTTCACTTCTTTTATTGAACCCCCGGTTGGTTCAAAATCAGCAGATGGACTTTATTTTCTCTCCATAACACAAAGATTCCACACACCACACAAGTTTAGAATTATGAGCGCAGTTAAAAACAATTTGGTTGCGGGCGTGGGATAGGCTCCAGGCTTTGGTGGATGAAGAGGAGCTGAACAAAGGATTGGTAGGCACAAAATTGGCTTGCAAAGGTGAATGAAATGGACATGGAATAACAAAGCTCAAACTAGCCAAAGGGTGGCCTGCATCATGCTTGACTCAACGAGTAGCTCTCACCCATGCTTCGAGAGTCGCTTGGGGCAAGTTCTTAGCCCACGAGAAAGATAAACCTTCCTCCCGACTCGAGCAACACACGACTAGCAACCGCACACACACAACACCGGGTTATCGTCAATTCCATACAAATTCACCACTTGAGTATATTAAATCTAAATTTACGCAGAAATACTAAACATAAATTAGATGCATAAAGAAAATCTAGTTCTACACAAATTCTACCATAGCATGCGAAGTGACTAGAACACTACATGAGTCAACATCGCACTCCAAATAATAATTCCTACGTTAACAACCTATTTCATACTCCAACCAAGATAGTTTACAACGGAACAACAACAAAAAGATAAGCGCGCACTCAAGTGGGTGAAATGGTGTGTGAAACATGGAAAACAACGATAATGATAAGATAAAAAAGAATCAACCTTCTAGTATGCGGTGCACTCGTGCACAGTGGATAACAACAACCGCTCCCCCAGACTTAAACTAAGCGATATATCTAGAAATTGAAGCAAAAAGAGGGGAGGAAGTGTTACCCAATGCTCAGAAATGAGCATACCAGACGATTGGCGTTTACGATCAAGACTAGTCCGCAGCATCCGCTCCATCGAACACAAAACCCTGCAAGCACAAACTCAAAGCAACAAAAGCAGAAACAAAAGCTGAACTAAAAGAAGTTAGATAAAAAGAAATACGAAAACAGGAAATCTGGGTTGTCTCCCAGTAGCGCTTTCATTTAACGTCCTTAAGCTGGACCAAATACCTGTATTAGCAGTGTTTATAAAGTGCAGGAATTAAAAAGAAATCTCAAAAATAGTTCACCACAGCAAATAAAACACACATCAACTAAAAGCGCTCTTATGGTGTGCTTCTCCCGTAGCACGTAGGCGGGAGGTGAAGGCTTTAGGGCCAGCACTGGTATTACCCAATGCTCCCCTAACCTCCGCCACCTTGCCACGGAGAGCGGCAGCACGAGCGTCGCGCAGAAGTTTTTCCTTTTTAAGTTTGGTGACAGTCGGAGACTGCCACCGTTGAGAGTTCTCAGATTTTTCCTCCTTAGAATCAGGTGGCGTCACTTCCGGCATCGTGGTGACTACCGGATCGGCCCAGGAGATGGAGTGCTTAGATAGTTTATTACATGATTCACCATAAGAAGATAAATAATCAGCAACCCTAACTACATTCACGTCAACGTTTCCCGAACTGCCGTCTTCCTCCTTCTCGGAGTCGAATTCTTTCCGGAGGTCGACCTCTTCTTCCTCATCCGATTGGAGCTCCTCCATTCCTCCTTCACCTGTTTCTTGAACATGTATCTTTCCTGCACAGCTTAGAAATTCATCAGAAATAACGAGAGGGGGCGGAGTGAATGTTTCAGTTGTGGCTTCGGGACAAGTGGGCTGCTGCAACATATTGGTTAGGGAAATGCACCCCGTAGCAAAGTCAAGGGTAGCACCGCTCTCTTTCAAGAACGGTACGCCCAAGATAGGAATGGACTGGTTTTCCTGCGGGCCCAAAACCTGAAAATCAGCAACTACAGTTGTCCCCTCAACCGTCACCTCCACATTCTTTACTTCCCCCTCGGATTGAATAACAGTACCATTGGCAAGCACAAGGGATTTCCTTTCTTCCGTGTTCAAATCCAGTTGTAATTTGGCTACATCTTGCAACGCAATAACGTTGCGGGAGGAACCGGAATCGCATAAAGCTTTTGTTTCAACCTTATTGATGGAACAAGAGATTACCAGCTCACTCGGATTGGCATCTACCACATCCCCGAGACTCTTCCCTTGATCAATGGGGTTCTTCTCCGTGTTGCTGGGAAGGGTCCCCTGCGAACGCTCGGTTAGCGCTTGGGCCAATTGGCCCAACTGCGTCTCCAAGTTTCGCATAGATGCAGTTTGATTTACCATATTTGAATTAGCTGCTAGCATGAATTTCTCCATCATCTCTTCTAAATTACTCTTCTTTTGGGTAGGGGGTGCTTGGTTATAATCCGGGTGCGGCGGCCTCGGTTGGCTCCCGGAGGCGTAAGCATCGTTTTGATGCTGCCCCGGTGCCCATCGTTGGCCAGGTGTGTTTGGATTCCACGAGAAGTTCGGGTGACTTCTCGCTCCCGGATTATAAGCATTATTGAAAGGCGCCCCCCTAGGCTGATTTCCTACATAATTAACAGATTCGTTCAAGTTCAAGTGTGCGAAGTCACCTGCCACGTTGTTCCCCGAACACTCATACGCGTGGTGGCCTCCGCCTCCACATCCCTCGCAGGTAATGACAGCAGCAGTAGCGGATGGTGAGGGGAGAGAGTCGACCATGAAAAGACCTCGGCCGCTTCTTGGAGCATTTCTCCCTGCAGTCCAGAATGTACTGTGGGAGGCAGTGTCGCGCAGAATTCGAAGGGCTTCTTCAGGAGTGTGGTTCATCAAGGTGCCACCCGCCGCAGCATCGATCATTGCCCTGTAGTTGGGCTCGATCGCGAAGTAGAACAATTTAACCACATTCCATGGTTGGAGCTCGTGGCCAGGGCAACGGCGAAGGAGATCGTTAAGGCGCTCCCATGCTTCAGCAAGGGTCTCTTGGTCAAGTTGGCGAAATGTGGCGATCTCCCGCCGCAAGCTTACAATCTTATCCACAGGGTGGAATTTAGCAAGGAACTTGGATGCGAGAGCATCCCAAGTTGCAGCAGTCCTGGGCGGAATGGAGTGGAGCCACACCTTTGCTTTGTCGCGGAGTGAAAAGGGAAACAGTCTGAGCTTGACCGTGTCGTCCGCAATCCCTGCGTAGCGGAAGGTTCCGCAAATATCAGAAAACTCCGCCAGATGCAGATGCGGATCTTCGCTGGCCAACCCCGAGAACTGAGCGTTGTTCCGGATTATGTTTAAGATCGCTGGCTTGATCTCAAACTGATTATTCATAATATTGGGCCCAAAACCTGGATACACACTCCCAGCAGTTGGAGTGGTGTAGTCCCTCATCGTGCGGGGTCGAGGCCTAGCTGCCTCCTGCTCAATCCCAGGCTGATGTTCCCCCACGCCGGGCATTCTCGGATCAACATCATTTGGGTCTACCTTATCACCCATGGCCTCTTGTACAGCCGCAGTGCGCCTTCGCGCGCGAGCAGTTCGTTCGATTTCTGGATCAAAAGGTGCGAGTTCACCTGCGACCTGCCTCTGCATGAACTGTCAGAAACAAAAAGAAAAACAAAGAAAATAAAAAACAACTGCTCGTATAACGAAAGTCACAACATAAGACGAAACACGCCTGCATTCCATGGCAACGGCGCCAAAAACTTGATGCGTGTCAGCAAGTGCACCGGTCGCTGTCAAGTAATAATTGTGGAGAATAAATTCCCCGGATGTCGGTCTCTTGAGGAATGCAGGATGGGTGAACGAATCGCGCAGTGATGATTGTTACACAAGCGTTCAACAAACACAAAGAGGGGTTTTAGGTTGGTTTTCCTAATCTTAGCAATAACAAAAGAAATGCGGGTCGAAAACACCGCTTCGCAAAGTGAGGTGGATGCAACGGCCGCGATGCCGTGCTTCGTGAGGCGGATGAAGTGAGCTCGAGTGCGAGAGGGTGAGGGTCGCAAACACCTCTTCACAACCGCCGTTAGCTCTTGCTAACGCGGGTCAAACACCTTGCGTGCGGGCGCGAGTGAGTGAATGAGAACGGAGTGAATCACAACCAAACCATGAAGAATAACAAAGAGACATTCATTTAAACAAATAACATCTCAATATTCGAGTTTTACACGGTTCAAAGAGTACAACGAGGAAAGAGGAAAGGAATAACCGATGGTGAAGACTAGCGGCCGTTCACGACCGGAATGGTAGGTTGTCGGGCTACCTCCGGACTCAGACGGACAATGCTTCCGGCGTAGAGAGCTGTCACGATCTCCCTACGTGCTCCGTCGTCTTCGACTTTAGGTTTCTTCTTCTTCTCACCGAGCGGAATGAAAGAATGCTTGCTTGGAGGCTTACGGACGATGGAGAACACTCACGGACAATGGAGGAAGTCTTAGAATGGATGGAGGAGGCTTCCCTTTGCGTAGGAGATGAAGTGGAGGCTTCCCACGGTGGAGATCGGCGGCGTACGGAACAGGAATCCCGCTCCCGGCATGAACGATCCGCCCTAAAATCGCAACAGGCGTTTAAATAGGCGCTGGATTAAATACTGCACTGATCATTGGCGCACGACCAGTGGTCGTGCGCACTGGAATTCGGCGATCGTGCGCACTGCCTGGGTGGAACCTGCAAGATACGAAATTATAAAATAAAATGTTCGCACGACCAGTGGCGCACGACCGGTGGTCGTGCGCACTGGAGTTGATGGTCGTGCGCACTACCGCAAACAGAACTCAGAAATTAAATGGTAAGTGCGCACGAGCAGTGGCGCACGACCGGTGGTCGTGCGCACTGTCGTTGATGGTCGTGCGCACTGCACCAAACAGAACTCGTGAAAAAGGGTTAAGTGCACACGATCAGTGGCGCACGACCAGTGGTCGTGCGCAATAGAACCGGTGATCGTGCGCAGTGTTCCTGTGCAGAATTGCACCGGGAACACTTGCACGACTCCTATTCCCGCACAACCACAGATCTAGCCACTGAAAGTGGCACTTAACAGCACAAGAATACTACTAAAGACAAAAAGCACGAAAATCACACCAAAGTGGGCCAAGATGTGCACCTAGCATGGATTATCAAATATAAACTATAACAAGGCTAAAGTGCGGAGAATTGACTAATTAACGGCCCGGATGAGTCCAAAAAATGTGTATATGATCAGGACTCATCAGTGCTCCAACAATGGCGGATCTAGCCTTCTTCTTCCTCCAAAGCCTTCCTCTCTTCTACGCTTCCAAAAGCACAAAGGACTTCCCGAAAAAAGAAAAGAACTTCTCTGCCCTAAATAAGACCTTAGGATGCACTTAGCTAGACCGTAGGATCAAGATCCAAATAGATCGGGCGTCCAAGAAAAGCTACTTACGGAACAAGTCCCGTCAGCTAACGCCCGCATTAGCTCTTCGTCGAACATCGTTCGACGAACTCCCTTCGACGAACTCCCTTCGTCGAACTCTTCGTCGAACTCCGTTCGACGAACTCCCTTTGTCGAACTCTTCGTCGAACTCCGTTCGATGAAGGCCCTAAAATCCTAAACTCCGCTCGACAAACTATGGGTTAGCTCTTCGTCGAACTCCGGTGCTAGCTCTTCGTCGAACTCCATTCGATGAAACCAACTCACAGCCCGACGGTTCTGATCTCTCTCTTCGTCGAACTCCCTGCCTTCACTTCTCGAGAAAAAGTTGTTTCTCGAGAAGTAGCTTGAGCCTTCACTTCTCGAGAAATAGTTGTTTCTCGAAAAGTAGCTTGACCCTGCCTTTCTCGAGAAATAGTTGTTTCTCGAGAAGTAGCTTGAGCCTTCACTTCTCGAGAAATAGCTGTTTCTCGAGAAGTAGCTTGACCCTGCCTTTCTCGAGAAATAGTTGTTTCTCGAGAAGTAGCTTGAGCGAAGCCTGGGGTGTTACAACCAGAGTGGGAGTTCCCAAAGATTACCTTGGGCCCTTCCTTGGCCTTGAAATTCTCCAGCAACTCTCATGCTCCAGTCATATGCATGGAGCATCCACTGTCCAGATACCACTGCTGGTTTGTGGTTGAACATCCTTCCCTCTGCACATGTAAATTAAACATTAATATAGACCCTCTCATGCTGGGGTCTCTTCCTTCTATCATCATATGGAGACATGAAAGAATGAGATGATCTTCCATTGTTCCCCCTTTGGTGAAGAAGTGTTGCATTATTATGCTAGCAATACTTGGCAATATGTCCTAATTTAGAACAACATGAACATCTAAGTACAAAATCAACATAAGGTTTTGATGTTTTGAGATTCTGTGCAGAACTTATGCGTCGAGAAGAAATTGACGCGGTTTTAGAGTTGCGTCAAGTGCGATTCGACATACCTGCATAGCCTCGTCGATAGTCATTCGAAGTATGGTATTGGTTGCGTCGAGAGAGATACGACGCGCCCACATAGCTGCTTCGAGATGATGTCGACGCACATGCTGGAGTCCGTCTAGATGCATTCGATGCATCCCAAAGATTGCGTCAAGTTCTATGCAATGTATGATTCATATCATTCATGGCTTGTGATTTTGAGTTTATAACTTTCTTAAGCAAGTGGATCTGACCTTAATTTGTCATTTTTGATCATTAAATCATGTCTAGCTTTATTGTAAGCATTTGTGCTATTTTTAAGAGTGGAGATCACTGAATCAATATGGGCTTGGCAGTTATTTCTATACTCATCAAAAGTTTCATCCATCTCTTGTATTTCATTTTAATAACTTCTGCATTTAGCACATTCATTCTCCACAGAGAGATCTAAATTTTCTAGGGGCAGTTTACCTAGGATTCCTGATTCATCACTAGTGTTTACCCTATTAAATGTGGTGATTTTGTTAGGATTATTTATATCATGTTCTCCACATGATTCTAATAAATTATCAAGCCTAGATCTAACAGATGTGCTTGGTCTGTCACAAACAAGTTTGCTTGTGAGTGATTGTGATTCTTGGTCAAGAAGATCAAATCTCTTTGAGAGATTTTGTGAGATCTCTTTGATCTGTTGGCTCCTTCCATTTAGGGAGTCTTCCAAGACCTTTTGCTTTTGAGAGTTCTTTTCTTAGGTCTAAATTTTCATTATCTAAGAAGTTTATTTCTTCTTATTTCCTAAATAATTCACATTTCAGATTATTGTTAACTGAGGATAAAGGATCTAAACTAATAGCCTTTATTCCAGACTTGATCATTAAAAGTTCCTTTTGATTGTCAATATAGTCTTGGCAGAATTCTTTAAAACATCTTTTAAAATCTTTTGAAGAAAAGTCAAAATCTTCAAAGATGCTAACCTCAAATTCATTAGTGGAATCTTCCAAAGCCATTAGGCAGGCTTCTTCTGGTTCACTATCTTCACCATCATCTGATGAGGAGGAGTTTGACTCTGAATCTGAATCACTCCAGGTCTCAGTTAAGAGACCTCTTTCTCCTTTCTTATCCTTTCTCATGAAGGATTTCTTCCTGTGCTCCTTCTTCTGCTTGTTTTTCTTGTTCTTATCTTCCACAGGACATTCAATAGAAAAGTGTCCTAGTTTCCTGCAAGAAAAACAGATTATCTCCTGTTTAGGAGTTTTATCATACCTTGGCTTGCTTGAGCTTCTCTTTCTTCTTCTGGAATCTTCTGTCCTGGCCCACTTCTTGAATCTCCTAGCCAAGAGATTAAACGTTTCTTCTTCAGTAGTGGAGGACTCCGCTTCTGCACTATTTAGTGTAATAGTCCTCTCCTTGGAAGTAGGTGTCCTTTCTTGGGCTTCTGACTCAGCCCTGCTATTTAGAAGGAGCTCATAAGACTTGAGCTTTCCTAAGAGAGCATCAGTTGAAATCTCCCTGAGGCATCTAGAATCCCTGATAGCCCAGATTCTAGAGTCACATGTGCTAGGGAAGCACATGAGGAGCTTGTCATTAATCTCTGTCAGAGAGATGTCCTTGTCAAGTCCTCTCAGCTCATTTATGATGAGGCTGAATCTGTCATACATTTCTGTAATGCTTTCATCGGCCTTTTTCTTAAAATTCTCATATTGAGATATGAGAAGAGCCTTTTTGTCCTTCCTCTCATCACAACTTCCTTCAACCAGTCTGGAGAGAGATTCCCAGATTTCCTTTGCAAAGTTGCAGTCAGCAACTTTCTGAAATATGTCATCAGACATAGTTGGGACCAATATGTTCATGGCCTTGGCATCACATGCCTTGACCTTCTTCTCATCCTCAGTCCATTAAGCTCTGGGACTGAGGTTTGTATGACCTTTCCAGTGGAGTCTTTCCTTATTGGAGCTGGGGGACCTGTGAGGATGACATTGAAAATTTCCTCATCAATAGAGTTCATATATAATCTAATTCTAGCCTTCCAGAGTGTAAACTTATTCAGATTACACACTGGAGGTCTTGTAGAAGCATAATCCATAGAGCTCATTTTCTTTATAAAATGTGTTTATAGAAAAGAAAATAAGAGTAGGAGGTCTTTTTGATCAAGGTGTTAACCTCTTTAATGATCAACCTGTTAGAACATGGTCTTCCGCATCTCCAAGGTTTGAGAATAACAAATCATATGTGTATTTGCTCTTGTGTGTTTAAGTGTGCAGGAAACAAAGTCCATATGACTCAAGGATAACATAAGAAGGTTGCCCCCAAATTTGAGCCAACAAATCCAACATGCCCACTAGCGCCAGCGGTAGCACCTAGCGCCCGGCGCTAGTGATGATTAGCGCAATTTCGGCAGCACATATAGAAGGAGCTAGCGCCTGGCGATCGCCGATAGCGCAGGCGGTAGCGCAGAGCACAGAAGGCAAGACAGAAATGTTTCCTCGGATTGAAGATTCTCCCGCGCAGAATAATAACTAATCTGAGATAGCGCCGGCGGTAGCGCTAGTGCTGGGGCTATAAATAGGACACCTCTTCTCTCATTTCACACACCTATTAGAGAGAGAGAGAGATTGAGTGCTAGAATTCCAGAGGCTGATTTGGCCGAAAATTGATGTCCTACCAATGCTCTGCGAATTTCTAAAGGAAAATCTCTTCACGCCAGATCCAAACGACGTTCGCTTCTACAAAGCTTATTCTACAGCGGATCTTCAACTCCAACTTCAGAAGTTCTTCAAGAGGGAGTTTTTATTATTATCATTTTATATTTCTTGTAAACCGTTAGAGAATTCGCCTCGTGTTGGCGACTAGGTCTGGGTAGAACTTAGGGCAGAAATTCGCCTTGTGTTGGCAACTAGATCTAGGTTAGATCTAGTGTTGGGTATTGTGTCCACAATCACCTTGATTTGAATATGTCCCCTAGTAAACTAAAATGAATTGTATTTGTATTTGATGACTTTTGTTTAGATGTGTTATGACAGGCCTTAATGCTAAGTGCTCACCAAAGTCAGGTTGCAATGGATCACCAAACACAGTTCTAGACAATGTAATCCCTCATTGTATAGAACAAAGTGTTGGTCCATGTGTAATCTCTCTTTTGGGGTGCACTTCATATACTCATAACTGAAGGTTTTCAAGGTTGAGGAGTGGAGCAAGTTTTCAGAAGAAAAGAGAAATTTTTGCTGAGTCAATTCGTCGAGATGACTCGGGTCATTCCGACGAATCCCGACGAATCCAGACAGAAGAATTTTGTCTTGGTTTAGAAGAAATTTCTGAAGCCAAGTCCATTCGTCGAGATGACTCGGGTCATTCCGACGAATCCCGACGAATGCTGACAGAGGTCATTTTGGCTGGGTTGTGAAGAAAATTCTGCAACTAAGTCAATTCGTCGGATGTTCTCGTGTACTTCCGACGAATCCCGACGAATGGTGACAGACAGTGTTTTTTACAGGTTGTTCAGTCTTTCCCTGTGGCCAAGTCAATTCGTCGGATGTTCACGTGAAGTCTCGACGAATGACGGACAGACGGATTTCAAATCCTCGTTTCGTTTTCGAAAATTAGAGTTAGCCACCATGAACAGTACACGTGTCGCCTCTCCCTTCTTTGTCGCAAGAAGTCGTTGAAGTCCTCCCTATAAATAAATCCTTATTTTAGGGCAAGGGCACCTCTCTCAGAAATTGATCCAAAAATCTCTCTCAGCCGACAGTTCAGAAAAGAAAAAAACTCGATCTCCTTTCTCTTTTGCTGAACAAGAAATCTGAGACCTAACATTCACTGCTCAAGATCCTTTCTCTATTGTTGTTGAAGATTTCTCAGAAGAAGGCCTTTGATCTTATTGCTGCTCTCATTATTGAAGATTCTTTCAAGTAAGTCAAAGGGCCTATTCAGATCTGGTTAGCCAAGTCTTCTCTCTTCCACTTCTTTCAAGTGCCAAGCTTTCCTTCAAGTTTAAGAAGAAGACTCAGTTTTCAAGATCTGAAGTTAATCTCTTTTGAGGTTAAAAAGAAGTATTATTTAGTTTCAATATTTTCTTTTGTAGGAGTTTTCACTCCGAGATTATTTGTAGGAGTTGTTATACTCCGAGTTGTAGGAGTTGTTTTACTCCGAGTTGTAGGAGTGGTATACTCCGAGTTGTAGGAGTTTTGACTCCGAGGTGTAAGATTAGTTATAATCTGAGATTGGTGAAGTAGCCGAGTCTAGCCTCGAAGTGCTAGATAGGCGAGGCGGGAAAGAGGACTACCCACATCGGGGAACCTCTATAAAATCCTTGTGTCTGTGTTGTGGTTGTTTGTTTGCTTTTCTGTGTTAATTTTTTAATTCCGCATAAAGACATAGAATCCACCTATTCACCCCCCTCTAGGTGATTTAGGCCGCAACTAGATACTTTCAATTGGTATCAGAGGCAAGTTGTTCGCTATAAGGATAACACCTTGAACAAGACTCCTCTTCTAGTTGCTAAAGCAAATATGTCTGGAATGGATAAGGCCAAGGATTCCGTCAAATTGCCAGTCTGCACCAAAGAGAACTTTCCTATGTGGAAGGAAAGAGTAAGATTCTACATGGAAGCTGCCGAACCAAGAATATTTCAAATTGTGGAAGAAGGTCCCCACATTCCGATGAAACCATCTTCAATAAACTCCACCATCATGATCCCTAAGAAGATGTTGGAACTGGACAAAGATGAGATCACTCTAGTGGCCCTAGACAAGAAAGCTAAGAATATCATAGCAGGTGTAGTTGATGATTCAATGCTGCAAAATCTACTTCACTGCAAATCTGCTAAAGAAATGTGGGATTCACTAGTCGTTCTGATGGAAGGGACCGAAGAAGTGAGGGATGACCGAAGATCGTTGATGAACCAAGAATACGAAGCATTCAAGCAAGATCCAAGAGACTCCATTTCTGACACCTACGAGAAGTTCTTCAAGATCGTAAATGGTCTTAGGAACTATGATAGAGAATTCACAACTGGCGAACTAAATAACAAATTTCTGAGATCCCTGACGAAAGAATGGGACACCAAGGTTATAGCCATCAGAGAATTCGGAAAGCTCGGAACCACGGAGCCACAAATGTTGTTTGGTAAGCTCCTGTCCCATGAGTTGAAGTTAAATTCCCGCAAAGCTGAAGAAGAGGGGGTCAGAGCCTCTGGAAGGGAGAAGTCCTCTGCCCTAAAAGCTGAAAGCTCAAGAAAGAGCAAGGCTCTCCCACCTGTCAGGAGATCATCTTCTGATGAGGATGTGTCTGATGCCAGCCCCTCAGGTTCAGAGATGTCTGATGGAGAATTTTCTCTTCTCTCCCAACAATTCAAAAGACTTCTGAATAAAAGAAAGCAGAAGAGAGGGCAATCCACTGCATTTGATCACAGAAGATCAAGACGTGATGGTGATCATCACAAGAAGGACTACTATAATGACAGGTATAAATCTAAACTGAACAAATTTGATTCTACTGACATTATTTGTTATTGCTGCAATAAGCCAGGACACGTAATAGCCGAGTGTCCATACAAAAAGAAAGAAGGATCAAAGAAGGAAGAAAAGAGATCCTTTAAAGGAAAGAAGAAAGAAAAGAGCCTCCTCGCCAAAAAGGCAAAGACTCTGAGCGACGGTGACTCTGATGCGTCGAGCTCAGATGAAGAAGCCTACTTTGGGCTAATGGCACATCTAGACGAAGAAATAGGCGACTCCTCTTATAAGGGGAAGGTAAACTCTCATACTCCTCTGTCTGCTTCTGAAGATGAGACTGCATCCGTAGCAGATGAAGGTTACTCCTCAGAGGAGGACTCTAAGTTAATAACTCAGTATGAAGCCCTTGTGAAAGGATTTGACAAGTGCCGCAAGGTCATCAAATCCAAGTCAAAAGAAATTGAATCTCTCAAGACAGTGGAATTAGCTTTGAGGGAGGAAATTGAACAATTAACTCCTCTCAAAGATGAAATCCAACTCTTGAAAGACGAACTGAAAAGCTCCACTGAGTTGTTGAATTTAAAGGAGAAAACTATAAATGAACTAGAAGATAAGTTGAAGGCAGAAAGGAAGCTCGTAGAAAGCTTCTCGAAACCTAAGACTATTCTTCCATTCATTGATAGGTTCTCTGCTCCTGCGAAGGGTAGTGGAATTGGTCATAAGGCTGAAAGTAGTAAGGCTGCTGAGAAGAGAGCCGTGAAAGGCAAGGGAACTGCTAATCAAAGTCAACCTTCATTCAGGAAGGTCATTTTTCCATCAAACCCGTTTGACTTTGATTCATCCTACGGTCACTTTGCTAGGCCAACACATGTTGAACCTAGTAATAGATATCAAGGATGGAGCTTTCCCCGAAACTTTGACAACTCTCCATTCAAAGCTCCTCATGAAGAAATAATACTCAAAGATCATGGTCCATTTGTTCACGGATCAGCTCACAAGAAAGCACCAAAAATTAAAACAATTGCATCCAAATCTGTTGAGAAGAAGTTGGAGCCATGTGTGTGCTGTCACCTTGAGGCCCCCACTTCTAAGAAGACTTCCACTAAGAAAGTCACTCCTGTTGCACCTCACGTTCAAAAAGTGAAACAGGAGACAAAGAGAAGGTACAATCGGTTCGATTGTTGGTGTTGTGGCAAGGTTGGTCACTTTGCCATAGATTGTTGGTTTAATCCGAGAAATGTCACGACTCCACGGATTAACAATGCAAGAATGACCCCTCGCAATGTTAACATTCCAAGTGGTGGTCATCTAACAAGAAGCCAAGGACCCAAATCGGTTTGGGTTCCTAAGGGCAATTGATTATTGATTGCAGGTATGTCCAAAGGCCAATTCAAATCCAATATGGTACTTGGACAGTGGATGTTCACGGCACATGATCGGAACAAGAAGCCTTCTACAAGAGTATACCCCGGTGAAAGATGGTCCAAAAGTTATTTTTGGCGGATCTGATCAGGGAATCACAAAAGGCTACGGTATAATCACAAATGGTATAGTCTCTTTCACAGACGTGGCTTATGTTAAAGGATTACAACATAATCTCATTAGCATAAGTCAACTTTGTGACAAAGGCTATATGGTAGAATTCTACAAGGACAAGTGCTTGATAAAGTCGTCTGATACGTCAGAAACTATTTTAACAGGCACTCGGAGTAGAAATATTTTTTGTTTAAATTTTCTATGTTTAGATACTTCTACACCAGTGTGCTTCTTGGCAAAAGATAGTGCATCTCTCTGTGACCAATGGCACAAGAGACTAGCACATATAAATTTCAAAACCATAAATATGTTATTTTCCCACAACTTAGTTCGTGATGCTCCTGATGTTAAGTGCATTAAAGAGAGACCTTGTCACGCATGCCAAATGGGCAAGTAGACGAGGGCTAGCTTTAAGAGCATTATTGGCAAAGAGTCTACCAGATGTTTATATCTACTTCATATGGACTTATTTGGTCCCATGCCAATTCGGAGTTTAGGGGGTAAGTCTTATACGTTTGTCATTGTCGATGATTACTCACGTTTTGCTTGGGTATTCTTTCTGAAACACAACTCAGACACCTATGATTCTTTCACCTCATTCGTTAGGCAAATTCAGAATGAATTAGAATGTTCTGTGGTCAAAATCAGAAGTGACCATGGTATAGAATTCAAGTCTGGGGCCATGACTGAATTTTGTGAAAGTCAGGGTATCTTTCATGAGTTTTCCTCTCCCCGTACTCCACAGCAAAATGGGGTTGCCGAGAGAAAGAATAGAACACTCATAGAGGCTTGCAGGACAATGCTGAGTGATTCTTCACTACCGGAGTACTTCTGGGCTGAAGGTATCAACATTGCTTGCCACGTGCAAAACAGAGCACTAATCAACAAAAATCATCATAAGACTCCCTATGAACTTCTGAAATGCAAGAAACCAACTCTGTCTTATTTTAGAATCTTTGGCAGTAAATGCTTCGTGCTTAACAATGGAAAGTATTATAAAACTAAGTTTAGTGAAAAATGTTTTGAAGGTATTTTTGTAGGTTATAGTAGCCATAGTAAGGCATATAGGATTTTCAACAAGAAAACCCTGGTTGTGGAAGAAACTTATAATGTTATATTTGATGAGACGAGTATGCTTCAAGGCAGCTCTTCTAGTGTCTTTGTTGAAGATGCAGATGCAAGGTTCAAAGAACTACACTTAGAAGAAGTTGTAAAGGAAGACGTTCCAAAATCTATTGAAGTAACTGCTCCTTCTACATGTGAGGATGATGACCCTCAGGAAGATGAAGATGTACCTGAAGTGCAGGAACCTCATGGTCATCTAAATGTTGGAATGATCAGACATTTGAGAGATCATCCAGCTGATCAAATCATCGGAGATCCTTCAAGCAGAGTTCAAACTAGAAGAGGTACAACTAACGAAGTTTTACATTTAAGTTTTCTCTCACAGATTGAGCCGAAGAAGTTTGAAGAAGCAAACACCGATCCCTCTTGGATCCTTGCTATGCAAGAGGAGCTCAACCAATTCAAGAGATGTAAAGTTTGGAAGTTGTTACCTAGACCCAAAGGACAGAATGTGATTGGAACCAAATGGATTTACCGGAACAAGCTTGATGAAAAGGGCATCATCACCAAGAACAAAGCAAGACTGGTTGCTCAAGGATACAGGCAAGAAGAAGGGATTGACTTTGATCAGACCTTCGCACCAGTAGCAAGACTTGAAGCCATTCGATTATTTCTGGCTTATGTTGCATATAAGGGCTTTAAGGTTTTCCAGATGGATGTAAAGTCCGCCTTTCTGAATGGAGACCTTAAAGAGGAAGTTTATGTAGCTCAGCCTCCAGGTTTTGTAGATCCTAACTTTCCTGATCATGTATTTTATTTACATAAAGCCTTGTATGGTCTCAAACAGGCACCCCGAGCCTGGTATGAGACATTGTCTAAGTTTCTTCTTGAGAACAAATTTACAAGAGGAACAATAGACAAGACATTGTTTCTTAGGGAAGTTAAAGGCGAGATTTTGCTTGTGCAAATCTATGTCGACGATATTATTTTCGGCTCTACTGATGACAAACTTTGTAAAAAGTTCTCTAACTTGATGCAAAGTAAGTTTGAAATGAGCAGTATGGGAGAGCTGAAATATTTCTTAGGACTCCAGGTGCACCAATCTGAAGATGGAATCTTCATCTCTCAGACGAAGTTCACCAAAGAGCTTCTTAAGAAATTTGGAATGGAGAGTGCAACCTCAATGAGGACTCCAATGGGCTCAAGTATGTCTCTGGACAAGGATGAAAAGGGGAAACCCTTTGATGAAACCAAGTACAGAAGCATAATTGGGTCCTTGCTCTATCTCACTGCCACTAGGCCTGATATAATGTTCTCAACATGTGTTTGTGCCAGTTATCAGGTGAACTGTAAGGAATCTCATTATGCCGCTGCAAAGAGGATTTTGAGATACCTTAAGGCTACACCAAATCTCGGCTTATGGTACCCAAGAAGCAATGATTTTGAACTAATTGGTTTTTCAGACGCTGATTTTGCAGGTAGCAAAGATGATAGGAAGAGCACTTCGGGAACTTGCCAGTTCTTAGGAAAAAGGCTCGTTTCCTGGAGTAGCAAGAAGCAAAATTGCGTTGCTATATCAACTGCTGAATCGGAGTATATCTCTGCCGGCAGTTGCTGTGCACAACTTTTGTGGATAAAAAATCAGCTTGAGGACTATAATTTAAAGCTCTCTGAAATCCCCATGTTCTGTGACTCCTCAAGTGCTATTGCCATAGCAAATAATCCCGTCTCTCACAGCAGAATGGATCATATTGAGCTTCGCTACCACTTCATCCGGGAACATGTTGAGAGTAAGGATATAAATTTGTTATATGTTAATACTGACAAACAAATTGCAGATATTTTTACGAAGCCTCTGGACGAAACAAAATTCAATTTCTTCAAAATGGAACTTGGAATGCTTAACAAGGACTTTTGAAGTTGGGACTGTTGAGATTTCACGAAATTGCATGAGATTTCACTTGTTAACTCAGAAAATGTCATGAAATTTCACGGATGTTCACGGGACAAATTTTACTCCTCTCGAATACGATTTTATCGTCCTTCAGGTACGCACTCTACTTAAATTTATATATATATATAAGTCAAAGAAAACATCACAATTTCACGAGAACCTCCGTGAAACCCTACCCGACCGTTCGTCTCCTCCTTTCGCTATTCCTCTGTTTCTCTTCCTCGGCGTCGACGACATCAATGGCGCCCAAAGCTTCAGGTGGTTTGCATTCAGGGGGAGAGTTGGTGAGAGGCGCCTTCCGCTCAGCTTCAGATGAATTTCGAAACGTGATTTTGATGCTCGATGTCGCCGGGCTCAGTTACATCCTAGAAGAACCGGCAAAAATTCTAGAACAGGACATTCTGGAGTTCTATCGCAATGCCAAAATCTCAGGCCAAGGTAAGAAGATCAAAAGCTCTATTCGGTCTTGCAAAATCATTTTGAAGGCTAGTGGTATCAACCGATCGTTGAGGATGCCTGAAGTTGAATCAGAAGAGTTGTCGGTTGAAGATATTTTTAGAGCCAGAAGATTCTGTGGCATTCTTGATCAAAGCTCCAAAATCAGAAGAAAGTTCATGAATGATGGAGGTAAGCTTCTGTGTGATATTATAGGAAAAGTATTATTATGCAAGGTAGGCTCTCATGACTACCTCTCTGAAGAAGCTTTCAAAATTCACACCGCTATAATTTGTTGAAAAAATTTCAATTTTGGTGAAGTAATCTTTGAGAAGATTAAAGAAAGTTTTCTTGCTCCAAATTTTGGTAGAATTCTCAGTCTGCTTCTCCACAGTAGCAATCCAGATTTTTTTAATCTTGGAAGAGGTCTCCCCATCCACCACACAAAGAAGATCACCTCAACCATTTTCTCAAAATGGGAAAGGGTAATTCCCAAGGGCTTGGTGAATGCTGGAGTTAGGGCTGCTGTAAGTGATGATGAGGCCCTTCTGCCTGATGAGCATAGGTCTACTGAAGCAGGGCAATCCTCCAGGGGGAGTGGACTTACTCCAGCTCCTGCTCAGGGCAGAGCTGCACATGTTGAGGGGGAGTTTCCAACCCCAAGAGACATTGGTGCAGGAAGTGGTGCTGCAGAAGATGTTCCTCCCAGTGATGCTGATCAAGCACCTCTTGATCCTGTTGATTCTGTTGCCCCTGCTGCTGATCTTGTCTTGGAGGGCCCAGAGGGTGTTGCTGATTTTGTTGAAGCTCCTCAGCTGGAAGGTTCAAGGAGATCACCTGCCATGGTTGATTCTCATTCTGAAGATCATGAAATCTTGCCAGACTCTCCTCATGAGCAATCTGAATCTGGGGAGCAGGGCAGTCTTGGTGCCATGCTGAGGTTGGCTAAGGAGATGTCTCTTTCTGAGGGGGAGAAGGACCAGGAAGATATCTTCATGGCTGAATCTGTTCCTCCTGAGGTCTTTCCTTCTGTGCTGCTTTTGCCTCCTCCAGAAGTTTTTGTGGCTAAGAGCACTTCTCCAAGAGCAACTGTGCTTGACAACATAGCACAGTCCTCAAGTTTTGTAGCTGATAGTTTTTCTCCTGCAGAGGTTGAGACTGGGGATAGCTCTCACTCTTCTTTGCTGAAGTCCATAGCAGGGCTGCTAAAGGGTCAGACTGATCACTTTGATCACTCTATCAAGCAAGTCTATAATAAGATTGACTCTGTTGATAGTTCTCTAAAGCAGGAAATGGCTGAGATCAAGCATGACATGGGAAGATTCAAGACTGATCAAGAAGCCTGGATGCTATCTGCAGGGAAAGCTTTGGATCATACAAACAAAGCTGTTGGGCATGCTCTCAAGAATCTGCATCAGGTTAGTGAAGATGTACTACAGTTGACTACTGCTCTCTCCACTCTTAGCTCTGCTCATGATCAAGGAGTCACTTACTTGGATGATCAAGTTGAAAATCAGCTGAAGAGATTGTATACCCTCCTGCATGAAGATGTCATAAAGGGGGAGGAGAGTGTGGTATCCAAGTTAGAAGAAAGTGCAAGCAAAATGGATGAGTTGAATGAAAGTGTAGCTATTCAAATGCAAGATCTCAAGGAAAACATCTTACAAAATGTTAAGGATGTGAACTGGTATACTTATGATGCCCAAAGCTGGCTGTTCAAGCAAGTGGCTGGAATGCTTGGGTTTACTGTTGTGGATAAAGGATCAGATCTTCCCTCATCTAGTGCTCCAGGACCCAGGGCTCCTTGTTTCTCTCCAAATCCTGTTGAGGATCCTGTTTCTGCTGATGAAGTCATCCCTGCTTCAACTTTCAAGAATTTTGGGATGATCCTTTCCCTGCTCAAGATCCTGACAGCTCTCATTTTGCTGATCCCTCTGAGAAGTCCTTAAAAAGGAAGCTTTTTGCTGATAAGCCACCTGCTAAGAGGTCTAATCCACATAAGAAGATCAGAGAATTTTATGATAAGCCTCCTAGAAACTTCCAAGAAAGTTGGAGCCCCATCTCCAAAAGCATTGTTCTCTCTGTTTTTGATAAAGTCAGCAATCAGAATGAAAAAGTCAGTGACCATTATAGTTCAGAAGAATGGAGCAAGTTTGAGAAGAGGACAAATGAAAGAAGAATTCACTTCAAGAATGGTGGATCTAAAGAGTCTGCTCCTGACAAATACTGGCCTAAGCCAAAGGCATTCTTTGAGAGAATGGATTCAGAACTGAAGAAGGAAGCTGAGGCAGTGGACAGAATGGTTGCAAAGAAGAAAGGCAAAGGTCATGATTAAGCTGTGCCTATCTGGATTCATGATGTTTTCTTTGCTTATATATATATACACATTTCTTTTGTGATTAAGTTAAAACATTCAGTCTTATTCTGTTTTTCCTTATATATTACTGCCTGGGTTGTGCTTTCTTATTTAGTATTCTTTCTGTGCAATTCAAGTTAGTGCCTAGGGTTATGACATCTTCAAATAGGGGGAGATTGTTGGGTATTGTGTCCACAATCACCTTGATTTGAAGATGTCCCCTAGTAAACTAAAATGAATTGTATTTGTATTTGATGACTTTTGTTTAGATGTGTTATGACAGGCCTTAATGCTAAGTGCTCACCAAAGTCAGGTTGCAATGGATCACCAAACATAGTTCTAGACAATGTAATCCCTCATTGTATAGAACAAAGTGTTGGTCCATGTGTAATCTCTCTTTTGGGGTGCACTTCATATACTCATAACTGAAGGTTTTCAAGGTTGAGGAGTGGAGCAAGTTTTCAGAAGAAAAGAGAAATTTTTGCTGAGCCAATTCGTCGAGATGACTCGGGTCATTCCGACGAATCCAGACAGAAGAATTTTGTCTTGGTTTAGAAGAAATTTCTGAAGCCAAGTCCATTCGTCGAGATGACTCGGGTCATTCCGACGAATGCTGACAGAGGTCATTTTGGCTGGGTTGTGAAGAAAATTCTGCAACTAAGTTAATTCGTCAGATGTTCTCGTGTACTTCCGACGAATCCCAACGAATGGTGACAGACAGTGTTTTTCACGGGTTGTTCAGTCTTTCCCTGTAGCCAAGTCAATTCGTCGGATGTTCACGTGAAGTCTCGACGAATGACGGACAGACGGATTTCAAATCCTCGTTTCGTTTTTGAAAATTAGAGTTAGCCACCATGAACAGTACACGTGTCGCCTCTCCCTTCTTTGTCGCAAGAGCCGTTGAAGTCCTCCCTATAAATAAATCCTTATTTTAGGGCAAGGGCACCTCTCTCAGAAATTGATCCAAAAATCTCTCTCAGCCGACAGTTCAGAAAAGAAAAAAACTCGATCTCCTTTCTCTTTTGCTGAACAAGAAATCTGAGACCTAACATTCACTGCTCAAGATCCTTTCTCTATTGTTGTTGAAGATTTCTCAGAAGAAGGCCTTTGATCTTATTGCTGCTCTCATTATTGAAGATTCTTTCAAGTAAGTCAAAGGGCCTATTCAAATCTGGTTAGCCAAGTCTTCTCTCTTCCACTTCTTTCAAGTGCCAAGCTTTCCTTCAAGGTTAAGAAGAAGACTCAGTTTTCAAGATCTGAAGTTAATCTCTTTTGAGGTTAAAAAGAAGTATTATTTAGTTTCAATATTTTCTTTTGTAGGAGTTTTCACTCCGAGATTATTTGTAGGAGTTGTTATACTCTGAGTTGTAGGAGTTATTTTACTCCGAGTTGTAGGAGTTGTATACTCCGAGTTGTAGGAGTTTTGACTCCGAGGTGTAAGATTAGTTATAATCTGAGATTGGTGAAGTAGCCGAGTCTAGCCTCGAAGTGCTAGATAGGCGAGGCGGGAAAGAGGACTACCCACATCGGGGAACCTCTATAAAATCCTTGTGTCTGTGCTGTGGTTGTTTGTTTGCTTTTCTGTGTTAATTTTTTAATTCCGCATAAAGACATAGAATCCACCTATTCACCCCCCTCTAGGTGATTTAGGCCGCAACTAGATACTTTCATCTAGGGGTGCTCAAGGCCATATCCGGGGTTGGATTGGCTAGAGGGGCTTGAGGCCGAATCCGGGGAAGGATAGGCTAGGGCCACCGGTTCATGGGGATACGAGTCGGGATAGAAAATGAAAAAAGAGTTTTATTATTATTCGCCTCAGAATTCTAGCGTTATAGAAATCAACTTTTGTGAAACCTTATTTCATATTAATAAAACATGTCTCTACTTTATTTCAATAGTTATGTTTGACTTCTCACCTTCTTAATCACGCATTATTTCATAGATAATCAAAATATAATATAAGTTTTAAAACCCTTATTCACCCCCCCCCCCCTCTAAGGGCGCCTACCGATCCAACAAGTGGTATAAGAGCGGTTTTATTCCAATCGGCTTAACAACTGGGAATAATAGCGTCTCATGATCTCGCTTTTCTGGAGGGTCAGGGTGTTAGTCGACCACCTCTCTTTTCTGGGTCAGATTACAACAACTGGAAAAATCAAATGATGTGTTTTCTTATGACAATGGATGTAGAAGTGTGGAACATGGTAGAAGTTCGGTACTTTCCTCCTAAAACTGTAGTGGGAGAGGCTACATTATTAAAACCTAAGGATAAATGGGATGATAACGATAAACTAAGATGCAAAAATAATGCTAAGGCGAGGAACGCTCTATATTGCGCTTTAAATAGAACTGAATTTGATAGAATTTTTGCTTGTGTAACTGCTTATGATATTTTGAATCAATTAGAAGTTACTCATGAAGGAACATTGCAGGTAAAAGATGCAAGGCTTTTCCAACTGGAATCCGAATATGAAAAATTCAGGATGGATGCCGAAGAGAACATCAACTCGATGTACACACGCTTCACCAAGATCGTCAACGCTTCAAAAGCACTTGGAAAGATCTACTCAGACGGGGATTTCGTCAGGAAAATTCTTCACTCTCTACCTCCAAGGTTCAATCCAAAGGTGTCAGCCATCTCGGAGTCACACAACCTAAGAACGCTCCTGATCGAGAACCTTATTGGGAATCTCAAAACCCACGAGGTAGAACTCCAGATTCAACACCAAGAATACAACAAGGAGCCAAAGAAAAAGGCGTTGGCACTAAAGTCAAAGAAGGAGAGCATCTAAGATGATGATGAAGATGAAGAAGGTCTCCTGGTGAAGAACTTCAGGAAGTTCATTAGGAATCCAGAGAGGAGGAACACCTTCCGGAAATACTTCCAAAGAGATGCTCGACGAAAAGGATCTTCATATTCATCAAAGAAAGAAAAAAGGAAGCGAAGACGAAGGAGAAAGACCACCACCGGAGTGCTACCACTACAGAAAGACCGGGCACATTCAGAGCCAGTGCCCGAAGTATCAAAAGTAGCAAAAAGAATAATTCAAAGCGAAGGAGAAAAAGAAAGTATTGAAAGCCGCAACCTGTGATGATTCTTCCTCTGAAGAATCAAGCGAATCTGAGTCAAGCGGTGAGGAGGAAGCAAACCTATGTTTAATGACAAAAAGCAATGATGATGACTCCAGTGTTCTTAGCGACACTAAGATAACTCCTCCCACCTTCGAAGAACTCAATGATGAATTTGTTCAAACTTGCAAAGCCTATGATAAAAGTATAGAAGATAATATTATTTTAAATCATGAAAATGAATCAATCATTAAAGAAAATCATAAACTTACTAAAAAAATAATTTCCCTTGAAAAGAGAAAGATTTCATGTCAAGAGTGTGAGCACTCCTTATGTAAAACAAAAGAACTTGAAGTTTCTCTTTATAAAGCCCTCTCACAAATCAAAACTATTGCAAAAGAAAAAGGGGACTTAGAAAGAAAACTAAAAATCTCTCTCTTACAAATTGAAAATAACAAAAAGGGGTTTGAAACTAAATGTGTAATGATTGTACAAGAAAATACATCCCTTAAAAACCAAAATCATAACCTCAATATGGCCATAAAAAAATTTGGGATAGGACAAAAATCCCTGGATATGATTTTGGGAAACCAATGTTATGGTTCTGGAAAGTTTGGGCTCGGATATCAAAATGATCCCTACCGCCCGGCGCTAGCCACTAACGCCGGCGGTAGCTCAATAGTTAAAAATCTCCTGTTTTATCTAAAGTTCAAACGTCATCCAGCAAGAGCAATGTAGAAATTCAGAAAAGGGTCTCAACCCCCTTTATTTCATGTGCAAATTGTCTTAAGTTTGGACACACGACTAGCTCTTGCAGGAAAATAAAACAACGATCGTTAAAACAAATCTGGGTACCTAAGAAATCCACTAACTCTATGGGTGGTACCTCTTGGGTATCCGGATCTTTACTCTCATCTTCTTTCTAGATTTGCAGGAAGGCTAAGGAAACGGAGGACGTGTGGTACTTAGACTCAGGCTGCTCCAAACACATGACAGACAACAAAGCAAAATTCCTTAGCCTAGAAAAGAAGAAAGGAGGGATCGTAACGTTTGGTGATAATGGTAAAGGAAGGATCATGGGAGTAGGTAAAGTTGGTAATGAATCCTTTCTTATCTCAAATGTTCCTTATGTAAAAGGATTAAAACATAACTTAATATCTATAAGCCAACTGTGTGATAAAGAATTAGATGTATTATTTGAATCATCCATTAATCTTTGCAAAATATTTAATCCTAAAACAAAAGCTGTGTTACTAACTGAACCTAGAATTCACAATGTTTACATAGTTTCATTTCATGATCTTTCCAAATCATCTATAAAATGTTTTATAATCAAAAATGATGAATTAGAACTATGACATAGACGTTTAGGTCACGCTAGTACAAAACTCATTTTAAAACTAGCAAAAAGGGAATTGATTAGAGGATTGCCTAAATTGAATGGAAATTTATCTTCACTATGTTCTCCATGCCAAAAAGGAAAATTTACAAAATCATCTTTTAAAAGCAAAAATGAAATTTCTACTTCAAAGCCATTGCAATTAATTCATATGGATCTCTTTGGTCCCGTTAGCACCACAAGTCTTGGTGGTAGAATATATACTTTCGTTCTAATAGATGATTTCTCGGGATATTGTTGGACTTTATTTCTCTCTTCCAAATCTGATGCATTTTGCGAATTCTCAAAATTATGTACTCGTATTCAAAATGAACTAGACTTAAAAATAAAATGCATTCGCTCAGATCATGGAGGAGAATTTGAAAATGAAAATTTAAAATCTTTTTGTGAAATGTTAGGTATTAAGCATGAGTTCTCCGCTCCACGCACACCTCAACAAAACGGTGTTGTAGAAAGAAAGAATAGGACAATCCAAGAACTAGCACGGACTATGTTATCTGAATACAAATTACTTAAGTCTTTTTGGGCCAAAGCCGTAAGCACATCATGCTATGTAATGAATAGAGTCATGCTTCGCCCATCTCTAAATCTCACATCGTATGAACTATATTATCAAAAGAAACCTAACGTATCATATTTTAAAGTATTTGGTTGTAAATGTTTTATTCTTAATACAAAAGATTCTTTGAGAAAATTTGATGAAAAATGTGATGAAGGAATATTTCTGGGATACTCTTCAAGCAGTAAAGCCTGTAGAATATTTAACAAAAGATCGAGTAAGGTTGAAGACTATTAATGTTAAATTTGATGAATTTATTCCGTGTGCAGGAAGATTTCCTACAGGTACAAATGATGAACCTTTGCCATCTTTGGAGCACGGCGAAGAGGAACCTTCCAAAGAAGAGGAGGAGAAGGCCAAGGAAGATGAATATGTGCCCCCAAGCATCTTGAATTTCTCAAAAAATCATCCAAAGGAGCTAGTCATCGGGGAACCATCTATTGGGGTAAGAACTCGATCTTCTCTTCATGAAACGTTCTCAAATATTTACTTTGTTTCCGAAATAGAACCTAAAAATGTTTCAACCGCTTTAAATGACGAATTTTGGTTTTTGGCTATGAATGAAGAGTTAGATCAATTTAAAAGAAATAAAGTATGGAACCTAGTAGAGCGTCCATCTAATCATCCTGTGTTGGTGTAAATTGGATTTTTAAGAATAAATTAGATGGTGAATCTAGGATTACAAGAAATAAAGCTCGCTTAGTCGCTCAGGTTTTTCTCAAATCCAGGGGGTAGATTTTGAAGAAACTTTTGCACCCGTTGCTCGCTTAGAATCTATATGAATATTTTTGGCATTTGCGAGTTTTAAAAGGATAATTTTTTTTCAAATGGATGTTAAAAGTGCTTTCTTAAATGGGTTTATAAAAGAAGAAGTTTATGTAGAAAAACCCCCCGGTTTAATAAATGAAAAATTTCCAAATCATGTTTACAAATTAGAAAAAGCGCTTTATGGTTTAAAACAAGCGCCCCGTGCATGGTATGATAGACTTACATCGTTTTTATTAAAGCAAGGTTATGTTATGGGAAGTGCCGACAACACACTCTTCATTAAGCATAATAATAATGATTTAATTATCTTACAAATATATGTTGATGATATAATTTTTGGAGCCACTAATGAAGAGTTGTGTAATGAAGTAGTCTTAGTAATGAAAAATGAATTTGAAATGAGTCTTGTAGGAGAACTATCGTATTTTCTTGGTTTTCAAATTTCACAAAGAAATGATGGTATCTTTATTTTCTAAACAAAATATGTCCACGATATGCTTAAACGATTCAGATTTGAAAACCTTAAACAAGATTCTACTCCTGTGAGTGCGTCTTTAAAACTAGGAAAAGATGAATCTGGAATTTCTATTGATCATACTTTATATAGAGGAATGATAGGATCTCTTCTTTACTTAAGTGCATCTAGACCAAATAAAATGTTTAGCATATGTCTATGCGCTCGCTTTCAAGCCAATCCAAAAGAATCTCATTTAAAAGCGGTAAAACGTATTTTTCATTATCTATTAGGGTCATCTAAACTAGGACTATGGTACCCACATAATGATTCATTTACACTTCACGGCTATTCCGATTCGGATTACGCCGGTTGTTCACTAAATTGAAAAAGCACTAGCGATACTTGTCACTTTTTAGGACCCTCATTAGTTGCATGGTCTAGTAGGAAACAATCTTCGGTTGCACTCTCCACCACGGAGGCCGAATACATCGCACTTGGTAGTTGTTGTGCACAAACATTATGGATGAGCCAAACTCTAGAGGATTTTGGTTTTCATCTCAAAAACATTGATCTTAAATGTGACAACAAAAGTGCCATAGACCTCATAAATAATACCGTGCACCACTCTAGATCCAAACACATAGATGTTTGCCATCATTTCATTAGGGATCACATTAAGAAAGAGCATGTAAAAGTAAGTTTCATTGGTACGGACTTTCAACTCGCTGACATACTTACTAAACCTCTTCCCGATGCAAGTTTTTGGTTATTACGACTTGAGTTAGGAGTCCTGGATCTTTCGAGTTGAAACACATTCATAAACGCATTTATGCAAATTTTAACCATTTAAAACATCTCCTAAAATTCTAAAATTTCTGCATGAAACTACTATTGAGACACTTAATCCAGATCAATAATTAAAATTTTCAAAATCATCAAAAATCATGCACAGTTTCTCGCGCTAGCGCACCTTTCTGCTTTTTTGTATTTTTAAAATTGTATAAAATACCTAAATTTATTCTCTATTATATGTACTACTTAGTTTTGCAGTTATGTTTTGAATTGATTTTTGAAAAATTAAAACAAAAAAATACAAAAACCAAATTACAAGAAAAAATGTATATTTCTTGTATTCCTTTTTTCATTTTTTTTTTGTTTGTTTGATTTCTATTTCTATATACAAAAATCAAATACAAAAATATAAAACATAAAATTATCAAAAATTGCATGAATTCTATCAAGCATGGTTTAATCTTTCCTTTAGATCTTCTACAATGTTAAAATTCATTTTTTCAAACTATCTTGAACAACGTTTTTATCATGCTTTGTTATATCTAATCACATGTGCATAAATTGTATTAAGAGGTGGTGTGTAGAACTAAGCTTAGCATGCCTCTAAGTATGAGTAAATGAATTATGATTGATATTGATATTTATTCACTCACTTATTTTGGCAAAGTTTACATGTGTTTTTAGTCTAAGAATGCTTGCTTGTGTATTGTTAGTGTACAATGAATTAAATTTGCACAAATGTCTTACCTACACCACTTTCATTTGCACTCTTAAAAATTAAGACAAGTGGGTGTGTTTTCAAAATTTCATTGGTTTGCAAAACAAGTGTATTTGGAGAACTTTGTACAACAAAAAATGAAATTAATAAAGTATATTGACAAAGATAACTCCACCAAGCACTACTTGAACCTCATGATAAGTCTTCATAAGCATTGTGAGGTTGAGCACCTTGGAAAGAATAGTAAAGTGTCTTGTGCAAACCATAAACTTTTTTCATTACACCACTTGTTCTTTTCTATGTGCTTTAATAGGTGTAGAAGTAAAATTATTTGTGTTTTATTGTGCACTTTACTCTACATTTGTCTTGTATTTATGATTAAATCAATTGTTCAGTCTCTTCAAAATATACTTATGTGCACATCATTATCTTCCATAACACTTCTTCTCATGAGTATTTGATCCTAATGCTAAAATTCTATACTCTCTTTATATATGGAATGCACTAGATAACCTAGCACGGTCTCTACAATGTTTGGTATGTTTTGAATTTATGCATTGGAATAACATTGTAGTAGTCTCTTTATTTCATACATCTCTTTCATGCTTGGTTCCTTCCTGCTAATCTTTAAAGAATTTCAAAGAAAAATGATTTACAAAAACATCTTTTTCATTTTTTTTGGACCTCCACTCACATTTCTTTTAATCATCATATCTTACAAAAAGATGTTTGTTGTATTTATATAAGTCTTCCGCAACATTATGTTTACCTTGTGTTCTTTTCATGCTTTCCAACTCAAAAGTGTTTTCCAAATGGTAGACTTCCATGGTAAATGTTATAAGATTTAAAGCTAAAAACTCTGATTTATTTCTATAAAAATTATCCTAAAACTCCTTATCATTTCCTTCACTCTCAAAGCTCGATCATGCCTTTAACTTCTAATCAAAACTTTTATTTTTTTTCTTCTTTACCCACTTTTGCTAATAACAAAAGGGGGAGATTTAACATGATAAATAAAATCTTCTATCAAAATGAAAAACTAACTTGATTAATTAAGACGATAGCTTACATATTTGGGGAGCATTCACTTAGGGGGAGCATGTATTTAGGGGGAGCAATTCAAAAATTTTAAAATCAATAAATATCCTAAGTCATCACTCTCTCACACACACAAGTAGTTTCATCATACTTATATATTAATGCTCTAATTTATCATTAATGGATTTGTTATTATCAAAATGGGGAGTTTGTTGGAACATGGTCTTCCACATCTCCTAGGTTTGAGAATAACAAATCCTATGTGTATTTGATCTTGTGTGTTTAAGTGTGCAGGAAACAAAGTCCATACGACTCAAGGATAACATAAGAAGGTAGCACCTAGCGCCCGGCGCTAGCAATGATTGGCGTAATTCCGGGAGCACATATAGAAGGATCTAGCGCCTAGCGGTAGCGGATAGCGCAGGCGGTAGCGCGGAGCACAGAAGGCAAGACAGAAATGTTTCCTCGGATTGAAGATTCTCCCGCGCAGAATAATGCCTAATCTGGGATAGCGCCGGCGGTAGCGCTAGCGCAGGCGCTAGCGCTGGGCTATAAATCGGACCCCTCTTCTCTCATTTCACACACCTATTAGAAAGAGAGATTGAGTGCTAGAATTCTAGAGGATGATTTGGCCGAAAGTTGATGTCCTACCAAAGCTCTGTGAATTTCTGAAGGAGAATCTCTTCACTCCTGATCCATACGACATCCGCTTCTACAATGCTTATTCTACAGCGGATCTTCATCTCCAACTACAGAAGTTCTTCAAGAGGGAGTTTTTATTATTATCATTTAATATTTCTTGTAAACCATTAGAGAATTCGCCTCGTGTTGGCGACTAGATCTGGGTAGGACTTAGGGCAGAAATTCGCCTCGTGTTGGCGACTAGATCTAGGTTAGGTCTAGGGGTGCTCAAGGGCATATCCGGGGTTGGATTGGCCAGAGCGGCTTGAGGCCGAATCCAGGGAAGGATAGGCTAGGGCCACCGGTTCGTGGGGATACGAGTCGGGATAGAAAATGAAAAAGAGTTTTATTATTATTCGCCTTAGATTTCTAGCGTTATAGAAATCAACTTTTGTAAAACCTTATTTCATATTAATTAAACATGACTCTACTTTATTTCAATAGTTATGTTTGATTTCTCACCTTCTTAATCACGCATTATTTCAAAGATAATCAAAATATAACATAAGTTTTAAAACCCTTATTCACCCCCCCCCCCTCTAAGGGCGCCTACCGATCCAACACAACCTCCCTCTGATACCAATTGAAAGTGCACAGTGTGCCTCTGAGATTCCTTTAGAGGGGGGTGAATAGAGTTTTAAAATATTTCTACCCTAACTGTGTTTAACAATAATTTATTCTAAGGAATTATGCTTAACAATCCAGGCAGAATAAATAATGCAGAAAATAAGTGCAGAACAAAAGACTGGGACAGCACAGAAAATCACAGCACAGACACAATGAATTTTATAGAGGTTCCCCAAAATGTGGGTAGTCCTCTCTTCTACCACCTAGTAGTAATGCACCACCTGTGCCTGAGTCTTTTGATTAGGAGTCTCTTAGAACCAATGATCTTTTGACAAGGAGATCATGAACCACCAGATCTTTTGATAACAAGATCTTGAACCACCAGATTTTTTGATAAGAAGATCTTGAACCACTGAATCCTTTGAAGAGGGATTAATAAAACTCTTTTATAGAATGAGAAAGAAGAAAGAATGTTGTTTGAATTCTGTTCTCAGAATTCTTGTGATGGATGATTGAAGAACATCCAATGTGAAGTCCCACAGAATCTGCTCTTGATTAGTCTCTGCTTTTGATGAAGATGAACTGCAGAGACTTTGATTGTCAGATTCTTCTTGACTTCTCCTGTAACGATCCAGGCCCGCCAACACGGGACCCAGCTGGACCGCCAGCACCCTCCCAGCCTAGGCCCGCCAACACGGGACCCAGCTGGCACCAGAAGGGTTCAGCCTAACCAGATGGTCTGCAGACCATGCACCCCAACCCCTCTCTGTCCCACCACAGGGCACAGCGGGTTGTTGGAGACCGCAGTCCCCCTTTGATGAGAATTGAGCCAGTTAAGCGGCATCGCGTGGACTTCCCAGGAGGTCACCCATCCCAGAACTACTCCAGCCCGAGCACGCTTAACTATGGAGTACTTTCACTTCTCATCACCAAAGTATTCCGTAGTTAAGCGTGCTCGGGCTGGAGTAGTCACGGGATGGGTGACCTCCTGGAAAGTCCACGTGTCGCCGCTTAACTGGCTCACTTCTCACCGAAGGGAGACTGTATGTCTCCAACAACCCGCTGGGCCCTGTGGTGGGCCAGAGAGGGGTTGGGGTGCACGGCCTGCAGGCTTGTGGTTAACCCGTTTGGGTGAGGCTTAACCGGCGGTGCCAGTAGGTCTGTTGACGGTCCTGGGCCGTCGGTGCCGGCGGTACTGGGCTTGTAGGTCATGTGTTGACGGTCCTGGCCAGTACCGTTACAAAAAGTGCACTTTTTTTTGTAACGACCCAGGCCCGACTCGTCAACACGAGATCCAGCGGGACCCAGCCAGGCCGCTACCGGGCTGCAGCCCAAGCACCCCAAAGCCTCTCCGCGCCACTATTTCTCAGCAACTGGCGCATTGTTAAGGTCGGGTCTTGAACCCGCAACCTCCTTGATAAGGAGTTTTCAAACCACTCCTCATCACCAACTGAGTTGCAGCTCAATTGGTGATGAGGAGTGGTTTGAAAACTCCTTATCAAGGAGGTTGCGGGTTCAAGACCCGGCCTCAACAATGCGCCGTTGCTGAGAAATAGTGGCGCGGAGAGGCTTTGGGGTGCTTGTGCTGCAGCCCGGTAGCGTCCTGGATGGGTCCCGCTGGATCTCGTGTTGACGAGTCGGGCCTGGGTCGTTACATCTCCTGATTTAGATCTTGCTGCTAAATGTTGGTGATGAGAAGCAGCTATCAGATCTATTGTTCTCTTAGATGAAGAACAACTATATTTCTCTTTTCTTTTCTCTTCTTGATTAGGGTTCCTGAGAGAGATGGAGAAGAAGAGGAAGGAGATGGCTGATAGTAATGAATGCCTTGTCTGCCTCTATCTCTTGTTGTCTTTTTATTCCTCCTTCTTCAAATTCAAAATCCTTCCCTTTCTGATATCCTTGATAAGGTGACCTGCTTATCACTTTCTCCTTCTTTCCTCATTGATTCTTGGCCCATCCACCTGGAATGAATATGTTTCCAAGAAACCTTTATGTTTTCTTTTTTAATGCTTCTTTCCATTTCAGGCAATTATTGAGCCGTTAAGGAACGGCCTTGAAAGATGTGGGCCATGAAAGAAGGATCAGAAATACAGCTATAAAAGATACACATTTACAGACTGTATTCGACGTATCGTCGAATTCATTTCTTTTCTTATCGACGCGACATCGAGTTCTTATAGAAGCAGCTTCGATTTCACCTCTGCTTGATTGAACTACATCTTCTGCATCGAGATGAAGTCGACGTTGTGTCGACTTTAGATGGCTTCAACAGATGACCTCTTCTGCGTCGAGTTGAAGTAGAAGCTGCATCGACTTCTCTGTTGGGAACAATCCCAGCAGTGTTCCTGATTTGAAGAAGTGATCAACTCAATGATAAGTGCAAGTTGTATTTAATGTCATATCTAGTTCATGCTTGCAGAGATGAGACAGAAGAGATGACCAGTTTCGTCGAAGATATCACTATCTGATGAAGAATTGAAGAAGAGACTAGTTCAAGGCATCGACAAAGTCCTGTCGTCGAGATATTATCCATCTCGTCGTAACAATGGAAATATCGTCAGACAGATTCAAAAGTTGCCGGACGCGCTATAATCAATTAATGCCGCCGCCTGATTGTCCAATCAGCGCATGCTCTTGAGGGATGGGCGTCTGACAGTAAAGGACATCAAATGTGACCGTTAAGCGGCTCATCCATCCTATAAAAGGGAACAGAGATGCCCTAGAAAAAGTACAGAAAAAGGAACGAAAAAGAATGCTGCCTAACAAGCGGCGGTAAAGAAAGAAAGAAGGGAAGAACAAAACGATCATACTGTGTTCTTCAAGTTGCAGTCAAGTCTCATCGACTGCTAAGAATCGTTAAAAAGAAGAAGCCAGTCAATATCAGGCAAGAGGAAGAAAGCTTGAAGAAGATTTGTGCCATTCAGATTCAAAATCAGAAGCATCTTCTTCAAGTTAACAAGCTGATCTCCATCAGGTAGAAGAAACAGTTTTCATTATTGTAAATCCTTCATTGTAAGGCTTGCGGGCCAAATTTGTAAGATATGTTTTTAGATCTGAATGTCAAGCTTGAGGGCTTGAGATCTGTGAAGCTTGAGGGCTAGGGCAGAGGGACTTGCGGGTCCAAACTTGTCGAGCTTGCGGGCTCGGGTGTAGTGAAGGGGCTTGCGGGCCTAGGCTGTAGGCAAGACATGCGGGTCTGTGCTGTGTAGGGCTTGAGGGCCTGAGTGTCGAGCTTGCGGGCTTGGGTACAGTGAAGGGGGTTGCGGTCTTAGGCTGTAGGCAAGACTTGCGGGTCTATGTTGTGTAGGGCTTGAGGTCCTAAGTGTCGAGCTTGCGGGCTCGGGTATAGTGAAAGGGCTTGAGGGCCTAGGCTGCAGGGACTTACGGGTCCGAGGTGTAAGGCTTGCGGGCCGGAGACATTGGCGGAGTTTGCCGATGTTGAAATTATTGAAGTGGAAGTGGAGGAGGCTTTTGGACCTGGGCGGTCTGGGAAGAGACCGGGCGGTCTGGCGTGACCGCACAGTCTGGCGGTCTGACAATGGCGATCTGTTCTATTGGTCAGCTGCAGCTTCCAGGGTTGACCGCTGGTCTGGTCCAAGGGCTGCTGGAGGAGGTCGTGCGGTCTGGCTGTGACCGCATGACGGCTGATCATCCTCAGGGTCGCGCGGTCTGTCTCTGACCGCGTGACAAGTTCTCTTCAAGGACGTGCCGGTCTGGCGTGACCGCACGGGTTGGCTCTTGAATCTGGTCTGGTGGCTTTCCAGAGGGTTCTGAAGGAGTTCGCGGACTAAGTCATTCTTAGTCGCGCGGTCTCAGTTCGCGGTCTCAGGAGGAGACCAGGAGGGCGAGCTGGCTGTGTTTGCGGTCTCAGGCGAACACAGGTGGTGGGTGACTTCGAGGCAGTCTGGCGATCTCCGTGTGGAGTCGTGTTCAGACCAAGGGAGTAGCGATCTCCCGCGGTCTGGAGTGAAGTCGGCGCTCACCAAAATGAAGCAGGAGGGTTGCAGTGATCGCGCGGGTTGACCGGTTAGGTCGCGCGATCTGATGGGTGGTGACTCTATCTCATAGGGTGGTGACTGGATCAGGTCTCACGCCTATAAATAGGGAGCCACTGTTGCAACAAATAGAACACACCAAGTGTAAGCTGAGTTCGCATCTTTCTTGCGGTCTGTGTTTTCTGACCGGGCGGTCTCTGATCGAATTCTTCTTGTGCAGCTTCTGCGGATAGTGCGGGCAGCAGCGATCACCTCTTCCTCTGAAAGTGTTCGGGCAGTCTGCGGCTTGGAGTTGTGTTGCTGGAGTTTGGGAAGGTCAGGAGGTCGAAAGAAGGGAGCGGTCTGTGCAGCGGTTTGGTGGTGGTCTGAGATCGGCAGAGTGTTGCAGTCTAGCAACAGGAGGAGATCGCAAGAGAGGTCGCGCGGGTTGTGCGGTCTGAAGTCCTTCAGTATTCTTCTCTGTATTGGTTCTGGAGTGTTGTGCTGACGAAATCATGTCTCGTCAAGCATGTCTTGCCCTGTAACTGAAGTTAGAAAATCAATAAAGATCAATTGTTTGCCCCAAATTGTTTCTGGTTGTTTTGGCTTGTAACTCTAGTTGTTATTCCTGCTTGCTCTCACAAGGTCCGGAAAAATTTCACATGGTATCAGAGGGAGGTTGGAGTGGTTAGAGCAGTGAATAACTTAGAGTAGCCATCGCCTTTGTGAAGAAGGAACCAGAGGGAAAACAATGGAAGGTGGTTTTGCAAGAGGTCTTGGGATTGATATGCTTACTTCGACCAACTTTAAGAAGTGGAGGTCATGTATGCAGAGCTATCTTCTAGGGGAGGACCTCTGGGAGGTTGTTGGAGGAGATGCAACTGAAGAGGTGAAGGCAACGGAAGCAGGTGATAATGGTCCGGCTGTGAGGGCGTGGAGAAAGACCAATGCTAAAGCCGAGTTCACCTTGAAGCGTGCCATTTCACCGGAACTATTTGATCACATCTTAGGGTGTGGATCAGCTGCCGAAATCTGGAGAGCCCTGGATGGGCTGTTTAACAAGAAGAATGTGGCGAGGCTGCAGTTCTTGGAGAATGAGCTGGCAAGGTCGGCTCAGGGTGATCTTTCTATCTCAAACTTCTTTCTGAAGATGAAGAACCTCTGCGCTGAGATATCAGCACTGGATCCTGATGAGCCAATTTCTGAGGCGAAGCTGAAGAGGCACATCATCCGCGGCTTGCGGAAGGAATATGTGGCCTTTGTGACGTCGGTACAGGGATGGGCAAATCAGCCGTCTCTGCTAGAGCTGGAGAATCTGCTAGCTTCGCAGGAAAGTCTGGCAAGGCAGATGGCGGGAGTGTCAGTGACTGGGGGAGACGGCGAGGTGCTCTTCTCCGGGAAGAAGAAGAAGTGGGAGAAGAAGAAAAAGATCGCGGGAGGCTATGGGCCTTCAACTTCTGGGCAGCAGGAAAGGGGGTATGCTCCCAAGGCTGACGGGAAGAAGAAGGGGGAAGGTCCGAGATGCTTCAAGTGCGGGAAGGTTGGGCACTTCAAGAAGGAATGCCCAGTTGTTACTCAATCGGGGCATGTTGCTGGAAAGGTGGAAGTGGAGGCCAGGCACATTGATGGAGGATGGGGAGGAGCCTTCTCGGCTTCGGTTGAAGCCTCGGCTACTATCAACTATCAAGAAGACTGGATCGTGGACTCAGGGTGTGGTCATCACCTCACCGGAGATGAGTCGAAGCTTTCTTCAGCAGAGCCGTACACAGGTAACAATGCTATCATCACCGCTGATAATACTGTGCATGCAGTCGAGAAGGTGGGGGTTGTTTCTTTGGGCAGTGATAGAGGGCCACTTACCTTGAAGAGTGTCTATCATGTGCCCGGAATGAAGAAAAACCTCTTCTCCGTGACCAACGCGGTCGACGCTGGGTATCACGTTCTGTTCGGCCCGACAGAAGTGAAATTTCTGCGAAATATAGAGGCCGTGAAGGCCGAGGTCGTCCATGTCGGGAGACGGGCAAAGGACTTGTTTGTTTTATCAACAAGTTCCTACGTCGACAAGATGAAGACGAATGATGGTGCCGTGATATGGCATGAGAGGTTGGGGCATGTAGGAATGGACAAGCTGAAAGCTATGGCGGTGAGAGGTCTGGTCAAGGGCCTGCCAAGTCTGTCTTCCTACGGAGAAGGTCATGTTTGCGCAGGATGTCAGTTCGGTAAGTCTCATCGACTACCGTTTGACAAGTCGCAGACAAGGTGTAGTCAGCCGTTGGAGTGCATCCACGGTGACTTGATGGGACCTACTGCTACCCCAAGCCTCGGAGGCAGCAGATATATGCTGGTGTTGATCGATGATTACACCAGATATGTCTGGGTTTATTTCCTGAAGGAGAAGGCGGAAGCGTTTGCCAAGTTTGTGGAGTTCAAGGAGCTCGTGGAAGGTCGGCTGGGACTGCGGGTGAAGAAGCTGAGGACTGACAACGGAGGGGAGTTCACCTCCAGTGAGTTCTCTACTTTTTGCAGGAAGGCAGGCATCCGGAGGGAGCTTACTTGTGCACATACTCCACAACAGAACGGAATTGCAGAGCGGAAGATTCGTCATCTGACGGAGACCTGCAAGTGTTGGCTACATGCCAAGAGTATCCCAAAGTCCTTCTGGGCGGAGGGAATGTCTTGTGCTGCCTACGTCATCAACAGGATGCCTCTGAGCCCCATCAACATGTTAACTCCGCATGAGTTGATGTTCAAGGAGAAGCCAAGCGTGGCACACCTTAGGGTGTTTGGCTCCACCTGCTACGTGCATGTCCCAGATGCTCTTCGGACGAAGCTAGATGCGAAAGCAAGGAAGCTAGTCTTCGTGGGATACGATGAGCGGAAGAAAGGGTGGAAGTGCATGGACCCGGAGACGCGGAGATTTGTTGTATCTCGCGATGTCGTGTTCGATGAGGTGACATCTTACAGGGGGTCCTCTGGAGTGGAGTTACCAGAAAGCAGGGTGGAAGTGCCGGAGAAAGCTGTGGAGAATCTTCAGGTGGAGCTACCTGTGTCACCAGGTGGTCCATCTCCTTCTAGTTCCGAGACGGGGGCTTCTGGTTCAGGGAGCAGGGGGAGCAATGCTCCTAGCACGTCTGGAAGGGGAGCTAGGGAAGAAGCAGCTGGAGATGAAGCGGTTCAGGGGAAGGAGCTGAGGAGATCGAAGCGATCTATCATTGCCCCTGATCGCTATACAGGAGGAAACGCAGTGAGCTTTGTCTCATGTTTCTTTGCTGGTCCCTTGGATGAGAGGGAGCCGTCGAGCTTTGAGAAGGCCCAAGGTGTGAAGGAGTGGGATGTTGCGATGCAAGAAGAGATGGCAGCTCTCGAGAAGAATGAGACCTGGTCTCTTGTGCCCAAGCCGAAGGGCATCGCTCCTGTGACATGCAAGTGGGTCTACAAGCTGAAGAAGAAAGCTGACGGCAGTATCGAGCGTTACAAGGCTCGTCTTGTAGCTCGGGGGTTCTCGCAGCAATAAGGTGAAGACTATGATGAGACATTCAGTCCGGTGGCAAAAATGACTTCAGTTCGGTTCATCATTGCCTTGGCGGCGTTCAGTGGATGGGAGATTTGGCAGCTCGATGTCAAGAACGCTTTCTTGTACGGCGAGATTGACAAGGACATCTTCATGGTCCAGCCACCAGGTTTTGTGTCTGAAGATTTTCCGGAGCATGTCTGCAAGCTGAAGAAGGCCCTGTATGGGTTGAAGCAAGCGCCGAGGGCGTGGTACGGGAAGATCGCAGAATATCTCCTATTCTGTGGATTTGTTGCTTCAGACTCAGACTCAAGCTTGTTCGTCAAGAAGAGCGGGGAGCTTCAAGTCATCGTGCTGCTTTACGTCGACGATATGATCGTGACGGGGAACTCGAAGGAGGAAGTAGCACAGCTTCGAGCCGAGCTGTCTATCAGGTTCGAGATGAAGGACTTAGGTGAGCTTCACCATTTCCTTGGACTTGAGGTGCAGAAGAAGGAAGGAGGAGTGCTGGTGACCCAAGCCGGATATGCGGAGCGGATCGTGGAGCGGTTCGGCATGAAGGAAGGGAAGTGCACTTCCACACCTCTGTAGAAGGCTATGAAGCTTCGGAAGGATGAGGGAAGGATCATGCAAGATCCGTTGGTGTTCCGAGCTCTGGTTGGGAGCTTAATCTATCTGACGATCACGAGGCCGGACATTGCATATGCAGTGGGCAGGGTGAGTCGGTTTATGGCGGAACCACGAGTACCTCATCTGCTAGCGGCCAAGAACATTCTGAAGTATGTCAAGGCGACCTCGGACATGGGTCTCCTATACAGGAGGGATGCGGGCTTCGAAGTGCATGGATACATGGATGCTGATTACGGGGGAGATTCGGATGATCGGAAGTCGACATCTGGATTCGTCTTCATGGCGGGCCCTACGGCTATATCATGGTGCAGCAAGAAGCAGGATTCCGTGTCAGTCTCTACCACGGAAGCGGAATACAAGGCTTCGGCCTTGGCAGCTCAGGAAGCCATCTGACTTAGGAGGTTGGTAGGAGACGTCCACAAGGAGGTTCGGGAGCCGACTCTGCTACGCGGTGACAACGAGAGTGCTCTCAAACTGGTAACCAATCCAGTTTGTCACGCGAGGACCAAGCATATTGAGATCGAGCATCACTTCATACGGGAGAAGGTGCTGGAGGGATCTCTTTCGGTCGAGCATGTGCGGAGTGCGGACAATGTCGCAGACATCTTCACAAAGGCGCTGGCAAAGGGGCCGTTCACACGGCTAAGGGAGCTACTTGGGCTAGTTTCCACTTCCCACTTCAAGGGGGAGTGTTGAAATTATTGAAGTGGAAGTGGAGGAGGCTTTTGGACCTGGGCGGTCTGGGAAGAGACCGGGCGGTCTGGCGTGACCGCACGGTCTGGCGGTCTGACAATGGCGGTCTGTTCTATTGGTCAGCTGCAGCTTCCAGGGTTGACCGCTGGTCTGGTCCAAGGGCTGCTGGAGTCGGTCGTGCGGTCTGGCTGTGACCGCATGACGGCTGATCATCCTCAGGGTCGCGCGGTCTGTCTCTGACCGCGTGACAAGTTCTCTTCAAGGACGTGCCGGTCTGGCGTGACCGCACGGGTTGGCTCTTGAATCTGGTCTGGTGGCTTTCCAGAGGGTTCTGAAGGAGTTCGCGGACTAAGTCATTCTTAGTCGCGCGGTCTCAGTTCGCGGTCTCAGGAGGAGACCAGGAGGGCGAGCTGGCTGTGTTTGCGGTCTCAGGCGAACACAGGTGGTGGGTGACTTCGAGGCGGTCTGGCGATCTCCGTGTGGAGTCGTGTTCAGACCAAGGGAGTAGCGATCTCCCGCGGTCTGGAGTGAAGTCGGCGCTCACCAAAATGAAGCAGGAGGGTTGCAGTGATCGCGCGGGTTGACCGGTTAGGTCGCGCGATCTGATGGGTGGTGACTCTATCTCATAGGGTGGTGACTGGATCAGGTCTCACGCCTATAAATAGGGAGCCACTGTTGCAACAAATAGAACACACCAAGTGTAAGCTGAGTTCGCATCTTTCTTGCGGTCTGTGTTTTCTGACCGGGCGGTCTCTGATCGAATTCTTCTTGTGCAGCTTCTGCGGATAGTGCGGGCAGCAGCGATCACCTCTTCCTCTGAAAGTGTTCGGGCAGTCTGCGGCTTGGAGTTGTGTTGCTGGAGTTTGGGAAGGTCAGGAGGTCGAAAGAAGGGAGCGGTCTGTGCAGCGGTTTGGTGGTGGTCTGAGATTGGCAGAGTGTTGCAGTCTAGCAACAGGAGGAGATCGCAAGAGAGGTCGCGCGGGTTGTGCGGTCTGAAGTCCTTCAGTATTCTTCTCTGTATTGGTTCTGGAGTGTTGTGCTGACGAAATCATGTCTCGTCAAGCATGTCTTGCCCTGTAACTGAAGTTAGAAAATCAATAAAGATCAATTGTTTGCCCCAAATTGTTTCTGGTTGTTTTGGCTTGTAACTCTAGTTGTTATTCCTGCTTGCTCTCACAAGGTCCGGAAAAATTTCACAGCCGAGCCTAGAACACTGATAGGTAGGCGCAAAGGGAAAGAGGACTACTCAAGACACCCCGTCTTGAAGAACCTCTATAAGTTCTTGTGTGTTTTCTATGTTGTGCTTTACTAATCTATAGATCTATTAACCAGAAAACAAGAACACCTAAAGGGGATATAATAATTTGAAAAACCTATTCACCCCCCCCCCCCCCCCACCTCTAGGTGATAAGTTGACACCCAATAACTAACAAGTGGTATCAAAGCGAGATTGTTCAAAGAAAAGCTTAACAGCTTGAACAGATCTACCAGTGGGCGTCTACTTTCCACAACTATGGAATCAAGGATAGTTGTTTGCTCTAGGGAGAACTTTTCCCTTTGGAAAGTAAGAGCTAAAATATACATGGAGGCAATGGATCCCAGAATGTTTTTAATTGTTCAAGAAGGACCATATACCCCCATGACTATGATAGAAGATGAGATGCTTTTAGCCAGCTTGGACAAAGAAGCCAGAAGTATTCTAGCTGGTGCAGTAGATCTGCCAACACTCTAGAAGCTGACTCATTGCACAACAGCAAAGGACATGTGGGACTTCCTCGGAGTCCTCATGGAAGGGTCAAAGGAAGTATGCATCAGAGCACCCCTGACTACTTCAGACAGTGAACCAGATGATGAAGAATGCTCTGTAGCCAGAGAAAGGATAAGAGCACCTTTGACTCTCACAGACTGTGACTCTGAGGATGAGGAAGTCTTTGGGTTGATGGCTCTATCAGATGAAGAAAATCATGATGAATCACATCATGATCAGGTATGCATCACTCACACATCTTTACTACCTCCTTCAATTAAGAAGACCAAGAGTACATCAGATGATTACTCATCTTCAGAAAATGATGCAGAAGACTGCTCATCATGTAACAATAAGAATCATGTTGATCTAATAGAACAGTTTAGTGATCTCTTGGCTGCTCTGAGAAAGAGAAAGAAGCTTGTTAGGAAGCAAGCTAAGGAGCTAGAATCACTCAGACCCATTAAGGCTGAGATGAATAAGGAAATGGGTATGTCCCACAATGAGGGCACCAACTCCTGTGAGCTCAAGAAAATCATAGGCAAGCTTCATGATGAAAGAAACCAAAGGGAATAACTCATTAGGAAGCTTGAGAATGATCTCCGTAAGGAGAGAAGCTTAGTGGCTCAATTCTCTAAGCCTAAAACTATACTGCCCATCATTGACACCTTCTCCTCTTATGGAAATAAGAGGGGATTGGGTTTCAAGGAAAGTGCAATAGGTGCTGGGAATGGAGAAAAGGGGAAAACTGAAGCTGAGCCTCATACCACCTATCATAATGTAGTACTTCCCTCTAACAAGTATGACCAGGACAGTGTCTATGGTCACTAGATGAATGAAAGCTCTAATATCTTGGGAAATGCTCCTAACTATGGGAGGAGAAAAGGAATGGGAATGAGTGCATTAAAGGCTCCCCATGAGGAAATTTAAATGGCCCATCATGGACCATTTGTGTTTGGTGCCCCAGCACCCACACTCAAAGGTAAGGAAGCAACATCTTCCCAATCCCTTCCAGATAAGAAGCAGATGGGTAGCACCAGTACAATCAACTCTCACTTGATCATATCTGATGCCATCAACACCATGTCAGCTACCAAGCTGACATCTGTTGCTGACCAACAGATAAAGTCAAGAAGAAATAATTATACTAGAGCAGCTAGTCAGCACTTGGCTGAGAGAGATAGGAAGAATGTTGCTGCCTTCTCTACTGAACACAAGCATTGTGATTCTCCACCCACTTCAAAAATTGTTCAGAAAAGAAGGTACAACATCCATGAATGTTGGTGTTGTGGCAAAGTGGGACACTTTGTCATTGACTGTTGGCACAACCCTAGTGTGCCTAGTGCAAAGGAGAGACCTCCTGGAAGGGCTGAGGTGAGTAGAAGAATTCCTTATTATACTAACAAGAACCTAGGACCCAAGTCACCTTGGGTTCCTAAGGGATATTAAATCTGTTTTGCAGGGAAGTCCATTTAGCCAATAAAAAGCAAACAAGACCAATGGACAATAAGTGCTCCAGGCTCAACTCTAGACTAAGAAAAACCTCACCACATGCCAAGATGCACTGGTCAAGGGGGAGATAAAAGTAAAGATAAGTGGACATCCCATCAAGGGGGAGCTACGAGCTCAAGAAGATATAAAAGCTAAGGTGAAGGTAACTATGTTGATGTTCAATACATAACCTCATCTTTATAATTTTGTTAAAGGTAATTTTTACTTGAGCAAGCAAAAGATGTCACTCAAGGAGCACATATGTATGGCACTGCTATAGCATTGCACTAATAATACAAAAGAGTGAAAAAGGACAATATCGTTTTAAACACAAAACTATATCGTCGAAATGATGATTGGTATCGTCGGAATGATTTTGCGTCACGACGATACCTAATCACCAATGGACTCTCAAATAGACCTAAGCTTAACCAATCATAACAGTTTAACTCGAGTTAATCAGACATTTAACAAATGACACTTCGTCTTCCAACTCGAAAACTATAAATAAGCCAGATGTCTTAAGGTTAAAAAACACTTTCTACATTAGCCCTAAAAAGACGTCGTGCTCTCTATGCCTTCGAAGAGTGAACGAGTCGACTAAACTAGAATCCTCTCCGATCAAGTAAGAAATGGCGCCAAAGAAGGAAGGATCTCTCTATGAAGGAAGCGAAGTAGTGAGGGGCGGTTTCTTAGAGGGGCCAGAAGAGATTCAGAGCGCCATTAAGCTATTAGACGTCGTCGGCCTGGAATTCGCTCTCTCAGGTTCAATAGTAATACTAAAAAGAGAAGTGTTGGAGTTCTACTCGAATGCCAAGGGTGGTTCAAAAGGAACATCCGTGAAAAGCTTGGTCAATGGGATAAAGGTCAAGGTGAATCCCAAGAGGTTGGCGAGGGTTCTTCAGCTGCCGACCTTCGCCAAGGGGGAGGAAGATGAAAAGGTCACCCAGGAAGACCTTAGCATGGCTCTGGAATGGTGCGATCACTCCAGCAAGACCTATGGGTCTCTAGAAAGAAAGAATTTTAATCAACAAGGGAAGCTCATGGTTGATATTGTAGGAAAAGCCCTCCTCTGTAAAGTGGGGTTGCATGATAGGATATCCAAGCCCATGTTCGAGATTATGACAAGGATAATCCTAAGTAAGAAGACCAACTAGGGTCAGATCATTTTTAAGAGGATTCAAGACAGCTTTCAAACTCCAAATATGGGAAGAATACTATCATTGTATCTACTGATATCCTACCCTGAAAGCATCAACAAGAAGTATGGCGCAAAAATCCATAACATGAGAAGGATGGACATCAGGATACTAGAAAGATGGGAGAAAACTCTGATTAAGTCTCCTAAAAAGCTGAAGACTGCAGAGGATATGAAGAGTGTTGGGAACAGTGCCCAGCAGTGTTCCTGATTTGAAGAAGTGCTCGGCTCAATGATAAGTGCAAGTTGTATTTAATGTTATATCTAGTTCATGCTTGCAGAGATGAGACAATATGTCAAGTACTTCAACAGCCTGCCTAAGTATAATATCGTCGAAAAAGGCTGGACATATTGTCGACAAGTATAGGCACATCATCATGATGATGAGCAAAGCAAACGCTGAGACTTGGCGAGTTCGTTGAACGAAGAATGAAGTTCGTCGAACGAAGAGAAAGGACAGAAGAATGAAGTTCGTCGAACAAAGAATGAAGTTCGTCGAACGCAGAGACGGGAGAGAAGAATGAAGTTCGTTGAACGCAGAATGTTGTTCGTCGAACGCAGAATGAAGCTCGTCGAACGCAGAGAAGACATGAAGATATCAAAGGAAGGAATGTCGTCGAAAAGATGCAGTATCGTCAACATCAACAAAGTAGCCTTGTCGTCGAGAAGAACATACATCGTCGTAAAGAAGGTGTGACGTCGAGAAGTCTGAAGGAGGACAGCTGAAGACAAGCAGTTGCTAAAGCTTAGTATGTCGACATGATATCGCTCATGTCGTCGAAAGAACAAAGTGATTACGATGACAGACTACAAGAAAGAAGATCACGAAAACACAGTCAGAGATAGCATATCGTCGTATATGCAGAAATGCCAGAAGATCTTGTGTCGTCGAGATATCAATGTCAGAGGCAGAAGCTGGAAGACTTGAAGATCTACCTAGGTCTAAGGCATCGACAAAGTCCTGTCATCGAGATATTACCAATATCGTCGTAATAATGGAAATACCGTCGAGACAGAATTCAAATGTTGCGGACGCGCTGTCAGCAATTAATGTCGTCGTCTAATTGTCCAACCAGCACGTGCTCTTAAGGTATGGGGGTGGCTGACACTTAAGGAACTTTTTCAGAAGACCGTTGGGAGCCTCGCAGTCTTATAAAAGAGATAAGAGGATGCCCTAGAAAGATGCAATCTTCGTGAGAAAAGAAAAATGAAAAAGAATCTCGTCGTTGCTTTTCAAAAGAACAATGCATTCTGCATAGAAGAAGAAGAACAGGTAGAGAACAAGAATCAGTCATCTCCATTGCTTTATAAGAAGTCGTTCCTCATCAGTCTAAGAGAAGAGATTGAAGAAGAAACTGCGCTTTCAAGATCTGAATCAAAAACATCTTCTTCAACTTCAAGAAGTCGATCTCCATCAGGCTAAGTTGTCGATCTTCATCAGACAGAAGAAATAGTTCTCATCACTGTAATTTCTTGTAAGGCTTGAGGGCCTGAGTGTCTAGCTTGAGGCTGGAGAGCTGTGAGGCTTGAGGGCCAGGGTAGTGGACTTGTGGGTCCGACATCGTCAAGCTTGAGGGCTTGAGACCTGTGAGGCTTGCGGGCCAGGGCAGAGGCTAGACTTGCGGGTCTGAGCTAGGTAGGGCTTGAGGGCCTGATTGTCAAGCTTGAGGGCTTGAGACCTGTGAGGCTTACGGGCCAGGGCAGAGGCTAGACTTGCGGGTCTGAGCTATGTAGGGCCTGAGTGTTGAGCTTGCGGGCTCGGGTGCAGTATGGGCTTGCGGGTCTAGGCTGTAGGACTTGCGGGTTCGTGTTGTAAGGCTTGAGGGCCTGAAGATTTGGCAGAGTTTGCCGAGCCTAGCACACTGCTAGGTAGGCGTAGAGGGAAAGAGGACTACTCAAGACACCCTGTCTTGAGGAACCTCTTTAGATCAATTTGTGTTTTTCTTTGTTGTGCTTTATAAATTATAGATCTATTAACCAGAAAATAAGAACACCTAAAGGGGATAAATTATTTTGAAAAACCTATTCCCCCCCCCCCCCCTAGGTGATAAGTTGACACCCAATAAACAACAAGTGGTATCAGAGGGAGGTTGTTCAAAGAAAAGCTTAACAGCTTGAATAGATCTGCCCTTGGGTGTTCATTCATCATAGCTATGGAATCAAAAATATCTACTTGCTCTAAGGAGAACATTGCCCTTTGGAATGTTAGAGCAAGAATATACATGGAGGCCTTGGACCCTAGAATGTTCCAAGTTGTTCAAGAAGGGCCTTATATCCCCAAGACTGTGTCCAAGAAAATGACTGAAGATGAGATCATCCTTGTCAACTTGGACAAGGAAGCCAAAGACATTGTAGTTGGTGCAGTTGACATCTCAACATTTCAGAAGCTGGCTCACTGCATAACAACAAAAGAGATGTGGGACTCTCTAACGGTCCTTATGGAAGGATCAAAAGAAGAAAGAAGCAAAGCAGCTAAGGAGAAAGTCAGAACATTGAGTGGCAGTGACTCAAGTTGTTCAGACTCAGAAGAGAAGACTCAATTTGGGCTGACAGTCCTATCTGAGTCAAAGGAAGAAACCCGGGATGAAGTCTCACCTGAACAGGTATGCATAAGGGCTCCTCTATCTACCTCAGATTCAGAATCGGAGACAAGCTCATCTAGAAATGATCACTGGTCCAAGTCATACAATGATCTCCTAGAATATGTCAAGATGCTCAAGATGCTGTGCAAGGAGCAGGATTCAAAGATCTCCTATCTTCAAGCAAGAAATCTTGATCTCTCGGAGAAAGCAGAAAAACTAACTCTAGAGAATGCAGAGTTTTGTCAACTCAAAAAGGACTTCAAGACAAGTTCCAACCTTGACTTGATAAGCAAATTTGGGAAGACTCTGAAGGAATTGATTGAGAGCAAGGAGATGTGCTGCTCACTAACCAGAGAAGTGGTTCTTCTGAAGAAGACAAAATTCAGCCCAAAGTCCTGAAATCTAAGAATGACAACATCAGAAGGGTGGAGGATAAACTCCCCTTTGTGAGCCTGTGGCAAGCTCCTCCAAATCAGAGACCTCTCCTCCACTGGTAAATGGTTGTTGCTCCACTCAAAGAAGGGAGCAGGGTTGCTTCAAGGAAGACAGATCAGGCAGACCCTATGGGATGAAGGCTAGCTTGAGGAAGGTAATCTCACCCTCCAACAAGAATGTTGGGCAATCCAATCTTGGTTATCTCAAGAATGGGAGATCCACAAGTGGAGCAAAGAATATGCCAAAAATCTCAAGGGTACCTCATGGGAGGATGGCCACAATGAGGCATGAAGTTAGTAGGTCTACAAAAACAAGGAAATCCTTAAAGAAGAATGACTCTAGAAGGGAAACTGTGAATGGTGACAGCAAACATCACATCTACCATCAGCACAGTTCACCTCCTTTGCTGCATTCATTTATTCACACACAAAGAACCCCTGCTCACACAGTCAGTCAGAAAAGGAGATACAACAGGTTTGAATGTTGGTGTTGTGGAAAGACCAAGCACTTTGCAATTGATTGTTGGTACAATCCAACTGCTCCAAGGGTAACGAATGTTAAACCTTCAAATCGCCTTGTTCATTATCACTATGCATACCCTGCAGTAGTTAAATCCAGTATGCCCGTTAATGCTAACAATTTCCTAGGACCCAAATTTACTTGGGTACCTAAGGGCTTGTAATATCATTTTGCAGGTAGTCCAAGAGCCCACCAGAAGCAAATCTGGGTCTTGGACAAGGTGGCTGTTCTGACCCACCGGCAAAACAGCAAAGTCTATTTACTAATAAATTTAGTGCAGGTCATCCTACTAAAAGGGGCCTAAAAAGCTGACGTTAGATGAATAAGTATTGGAATCTATAATCATCAATATATTACGACGACACAATAGATGTTACGATGACAAAGGATCAAGTTGGGAGGATGCGTATCGTCAAAATACAATCGAGCTATTTATCACGGGATTAGATCGGTCCATCGGAGCCGTCTGATCGCTCTTTCCTTCAAAGGTACGCGCCTCTTCACCTACCGACACTATAAATAGAGTGAATGCTCGAGAATAAAAACTACACTATCATTTGCCCTAAGCTATTCCATCGATAAACCCCCGCTTCATCTCCAACGTACTGCCTTCACTCTCACTCTGAATCAATGTCTCCCAAGAAAGAAGAGGTGATCTCCGATTGTGAACTCTAGCGAGGGGGATTCAATGCCTGCTCGGATGAGATAAGGTCAATAATAGGGTTGCTGGAGGCATCAGGTCTGGAATATCTGCTATGCGAACCATCAGTTCTTCTCCACCATGAATTAGCATAATTCTTCACCGATGCAAGAATCAACCACACTGAATCCCAGATCAAGTCCACGGTGGGAGGTAAGAAAGTTAAAATATCTGTGAAAAGCCTAGGAAAAATGCTGAATCTGCCAAGAATCCATGGGGGGAGGAAGAAGAAGAGCTGACCTCAGAGAATGTGTCCGCAAGCTACACTTGGTGCGGCCACGCAGGGAAGACCTATGGGTCCATTAAGAGAGAGGAATTCAATCAAAAGGGGAAGTTGATGGCCGACATCGTTGGCAAAGTTCTGTTGTGCAAGCCTGGGTGTGGGGACTCGACGCAACCAACTCGACCAAAAGCCCGGACTATTGGTGAAGGCGCAATCTATCCTTTTTAGAGCTGGTCACCCGAGCAGGATACACGGGGCAGCCAGTTAGGCCCACGGGGGACATGCCCTTCCGCTTCGTATAGCGCAGCACGCCGGGGCAATTGCTGATCGCAGCCCAACAATCCCCCCCCCCCCCCCCTAGCAACGACCCGGGGTTTCGAACCCACGACCCCCTCTGATACCACTTGTGGGGACTCGACGCAACCAACTCGACCAAAAGCCCGGACTGTTGGTGAAGGCGCAATCTATCCTTTATAGAGCTGGTCACCCGAGCAGGATCCACGGGGCAGCCAGTTAGGCCCACGGGGGACACGCCCTTCCGCTTCGAATACCGCAGCACACTGGGGCAATTGCTGACCGCAGCCCAACAATCCCCCCACCCAGCAACGACCCGGGGTTTCGAACCCGCGGCCCCCTCTAATACCACTTGTTGGGGACTCGGCGCAACCAACTTGACCAAAAGCCCGGACTGTTGGTGAAGGCGCTATGTAACACCCTGCCAGTACAAATAATATAACAGTAGGTCCGGCCGGGACCACACGCTATACTAACCACACTAGCTAGGCGTTAAAAGGAGATATACAGAAAAGAACTACACCAGAGTATACTAAACATAAGCGGAAGCATAAAGATTTAACATTTCTTTTAGATTAGTCCACTATCACAGGAATGAAACAATAAAGTGTAGAGTTACGGCCTTAAGGCCTTACAATCCAAAACGTACAAAACTCCTTAAACATACTTCGGCACGTAGGCTGGCAATACATGAAAAGTGAAAAAGAGGCTGGCCTTCGAGGGCCAACACAGCAAAAGGGCCACCGCCCGCTATTTCCCGCTAGGCCCACCTGCACCTGCATAAGAAGATTCCACCAAGAGGTGGCAAACAAAGCAACGGTCAGCACAGCTGACCAAATTATAACGACCCCACCCCTTTCTCGGGGTGGCGGAGCTTCTTCCCTACAAACAAGCCGTACTAGCAACATGTACTAGTATAAGGAAGGTGCAAACTACACAAGGTGAGGTTTCAAACACAATCAATCTTCTAGGTGTAGCATCAAATAAAGTTGATCCTAGGAATGCACATGATGTTGGTTGGGTTCACCGGGAGGTTCCCCACAACCGCCTAAGCAACCGCATGAGGCTAACACATCATCATTTAAAAACATCACAAATGCGGGTACTCACGACCACACGCTCCATGCTCACATGGCATGAATCCAGGGTACTCTTTCGAGAGCACCAACTCCACTCTAAGTTCGAAAACCTTAGGTGGTTACAGAGCTTCTGGCCCGTCTAGGTGAACACCTTCCACGGCCTCTCCCATGGTCGTACGACGTCCAAGAGGTGCTACCTCGTGCTGATTAGCATGGAAACAGGGTTCGGCTCAGCTTTGCTCGTGCTCTCGCCGTCGTGTCGCTCGTACGACGCGGGTACAGCTTCGCCAAATCTCGTAAGGTTTTAGCACATGCAAGTGCTACACAAAACATAAGTTACGCACCTAATCCATTCATGAGGACCTAGGCTTCACAAATAACAATCGGGAAGGAGGTACAAGACCACTCCTCATCGAAATCTAGTGGTGAAGGTTTGCATTCAACCACTCTCAAGCATGGGGCTTTTGTTAGGAGCCCCAACAGCCGTCTAATCTCAGGTCCCGCAATACGATAGCAAATCACACGGAGACATTCTCCGGCACGCATTCTAGGCTTAACCTAAATGCAACGTCGCAATCCAAGCATCACCGATCCAGGCTCACGGCCACGAATAGGCTTCACACACAATGCCTAAATCCGTTCGACTACCGGATTTCTACATGCAAATATGCCGAGGATGGACACAATCAACCAGGAGTTCCGAAGAACTAGAGGAAATCCTACACTTCACCCATTTGGTGAAAGGGAGTCCTCATGCAAGCATAGAAAAAGGAATGAGAGGACAAAGAACACGTCCTAAGACCGGGAGGGAGAATCGTTACCCTTGGAAGCCTTGGTGCCATCAATCCGAGATTCCAATCGGAGGGAAAGAACCGTACTGGGCTGCACTTTCCAGATCTGGAAACGTCTCGCGAATCGGAGCTCCGGAGCTCCATCAATGGCGGAATCTCCTTCTTCTTCCTCCTTGCCCCTTCTTCTTTCTCAAGCTTAGGAGAGAGAAAGGCCTAGAAATTATGAGGGAATAACCCCTCTCCAAAGCCCTAAAACCCTCCAGCAAACCCTCTCAGCCGTTGGATCGATTTCCAAAATTTTTGATCGGCCGGATCGTCTTTTCCGCTCTTCTTTACGGAGCAGAATAAACAGGGTGCACGATCACTGGCGCACGACCAGTGGTCGTGCACGAAGAGGAGAAATGGTCGTGCGCACTGCTTTGGACAGTGAGCGCTCCGACAGCTCTCTTTGCCTCGGCAAGAGCACACGATCACTGGCTTACGACCAGTGGTCGTGCGCGAAGAGGAAATATGGTCGTGCGCACTGCTTTGACTGAGAAAATTCAGCCTACTCCGAGTGCAGCACTACCACTCTGCCTACCTCGCTGAACTACGATTTTTGGGGTGTTACAACTCCACCTCCCTTAAAAGAATTTCGTCCCGAAATTTCGAAAATAGTATTAGCAGAAATTACAGTTATAATTACCTGAGAGAAATAGCTCGGGGTACTCCGCAAGCATCGACTGCTCTCTTTCTCAAGAGAGTTCCTCTCGCCCGCAATTATTCCAACGAACTTTCACCATCCGAATGGACTTGTTCCGCAACTGCTTCACTTCTGTGTCTTCAATGCAAATGGGTTTGACTTTCGTCGCTAGCCCACCATCTACCGACACTTTGCTGACCGCAGCAACAAGATTTGGCTCCTTTATAGCCTTCCACAACACAGAGATGTAGAATATATCATGCAACCCACTCGGCTCCGAAGATAGAGCATGCAGTAGGCAGCTTCACCAATGCGCTCCAAGATCTCGAACGGTCCTAAGTACCTCGGACTTAGCTTTTTCAAGCGTCGGATCCTCGATACTCCTTTGAACGGTTTGATCTTGAGATAAAACCAGTCGCCAACGGCGAACTCGACATTTCGATGATTTGCATTGTAGTATTTTGCCTGCCGATCTTGGGCAATGAGCAATCGCTCCCGAATAGCCCGAATTGATGTATTTGCCTCCTCCACATCCTTGCATTTCAACAACTTAGTGTCGCTCATTTCAGCCCAAGATAACGGTGTGCGATATTTCCTACCATAAAGAGCCTCGAAAGGGGCCAACTTTATACTTGCTTGGTAGCTGTTGTTGTAAGCAAACTCAATCAAATAGAGATGGTCCTCCCATCTCTTTCCAAAGTCCAGGGTGCACATCCTCAGCATGTCCTCCATCGTCCTATTGGTCCTTTCGGTCTGTCCATCCATTTGCGGGTGGAAGGTCGTGCTAAACTTTAGCTTGGTACCCAATAATTGATGAATCAACCTCCAATCATTTGATGTGAACCGCCCATCGTGATCACTGACGATGCTACGGGGAATCCCGTGCAACCGTACGATGTTATCGACGTACAACTTTGCCAGCTTCTCCACAGAATCATCCTTCCGGTTCGGAATAAAGTGTGATACCTTCGTCAATCGGTCCACGATCACCCAGACGGCGTCGTTTCCATGTTGAGATCTCGGCAATTCGTGCACGAAATCCATCGAAATATCATCGAACTTCCATTCCGGAATTGGCAATGACTTCGGAAACCCACCGGGACGTTGACATTCCACCTTCACCAGCGCGCAAGTATGACACTTGGCCACGTAGAGGGCAATGTCTTTCTTCATACCCGGCTACCAGAAGAGTTTCTTGATAACCATGTACATTTTCGTGCTCCCTGGGTGGATCGAGTACTTGGTATGATGAGCCTCGTACATCAACTCCGCCCGTAATGTACCAACATTTGGGATGCACAATCTGCCATTCTTCCACATAAGGCCATCTTCGAAAGAGAAATCGGCATTTGACCCATCAACGGTCTCCGCTTTATAGCGTTTCATGCTCTCATCCAGCTCCAATGCTTGTCGAACTTGGTCGGCGAGGTCGTATTGAATCTCCAACCAGTTCAAGCATACTGAAGGAGACGCTCTTCTATCGATGCAAATGATCTCCATAACTTCTAGCTCGCGGATTAGACGCTCATCGTGCTTCAAAATCCAATTTGCTTGAGCAGGAGCCCGACGACTCAACGCGTCCGCAACTACATTTCCCTTACTATGAGTATATTTGATGTCGAAGGTGTAGTCCCCAAGGAATTCCATCCACCTCCTCTAACGCATATTCAACTCCCTTTGATCCAGCAGGTACTTGAGGCTCTTGTGGTCAGTTAAGATATCGATCTTCACGCCATACAAGTAATGCCTCCAAAGCTTGAGGGCGAAAACCACGGCCGCTAGCTCCAAATCATGGACCGGGTAGTTCCTTTCATGAACCTTCAGTTGTCGGGAGCCGTAGGCAATTACCTTTCCGAACTGCACTAGGACGCAACCCAAACCACTCCCCGAGGTGTCACTATAAATCTCGTAGCTTTCCGTGCCATATGGCGAGCATAGAATGGGCGCCGTGGTCAGACGGCTCTTCAGTTCTTCAAAAGCTCGAGCGCACTCGGGCGACCAGTCAAACTTGTGATCTTTCCTAGTCAGTTTAGTGAGAGGGAGTGCAACCCTCGAGAAGTTCTCCACAAAGCGCCTATAATAGCCGGCAAGTCCTAAGAAACTTCGGACTTCCGCTATGTTTTTCAACACAGGCCACGCTCGGATCGCTTCTATTTTCGACGGGTCAACCGCAATTCCATCCCCACTAACAACATGACCCAGGAATGCTACTGACGATAGCCAAAACTCGCACTTGGAGAACTTGGCATATAATTGACTCCTCCTCAGGGTGCTCAAAAATGCGTGCAAATGCTCTGCATGCTCCTCCTCCGATTGAGAGTATACCAAAATGTCGTCGATGAAGACGATCACAAATTGATCCAGATACTCTCGGAATGTTCTATTCATTAAGTTCATAAATACCGACGGTGCATTAGATAGACCGAACGGCATAACGGTGAACTCATAGTGCCCAAAGCGGGTACTGAACATTGTCCTTGGAATATCACATTCCCTTATACGCAGTTGGTAATAGTCGGACCTTAAGTCTAGCTTAGAGTATACCGTCGACCCAACCAGTTGGTCGAATAAATCATCGATTCTTAGAATCGGGTAACGGTTCTTCTCGGTCAGCTTGGTCCGCTATTACTAGGACAACACCAAAGTTGGGCTTAGGCCCCGAATCCTTCAACAAGGTGAAGAACATCTTCGCTCCTTTTCACAGCTTCTCCTATCCGCGCTCATTCAAGATTTATTGGGCAGCATTACCTCCAATCTATCCTTGACTAAGGTAAACGACACTCGGATTCATAACACGAAGTCCTTAGACAGATAAGAGAGCGATGCCCCCGCACCAACAGAGCTCTCGTCGAATAGTCGATAATTAGGACAAGGTCTAATTGCACACAAATGTAAGACATAAAATTTCGCTGTCATCGGAAACGGTGGCCACACTGCTAACTCTATCCGCACACGGGGTAGAAATCATATTAAAAGATGATCACCCATACCTGTGGCAACATCGCATTGTTGAATGACCTCTTGCTGGCCATAGGAGTAAACTCTCGGCTGGGTTAGAGAATGCTGGGAAGTCGAAGACTCCACCGCCTTGCTTTTTTCCATAAAAGCTGAACCCATCACACCAGCATAGTCCACTTCTCCGCTTTTTGCCTTTGGGGGACCACTTCGACACACTCGGGCTCTGTGTCCCACCTTTCTGCAAGTGAAACAAATTAAGGAACACCGTGCAGTCCTAGCTTCCACAGAATTAAACTTTCTCTTAACTCTTCTGAACTCAGACTTGGACTGAGAGACCGGCGCATGAAACTCTGACTTCTTTACATTGAAGTCTTTCACGCGCTGCATACTCTTCATATCCATTTCCAGAGATTTTGTTGCTTTCACTAAGACGTTGAAGCCAAGTAACATTGGACCCACAAGCATTAGTCTTAGGTCATCTCGCAGACCATTGTAGAACTTGTTGACCTTGGTCTCCTCATCTTCCCACATAGACCTATCATAGCGTCCCAGACTGATGAACTCATTCAGATACTCGTCCACTGAGTGCGCTCCCTGCTCCAGGTGTAAGCACTGGTTCTGTAGTGCCAAATGCTCTGTTGAGAGCATGTACCTCAGAAGGAATGACTCATGGAAGTTTTCCCAAGAGATTTCGGTAAGTTTTCTCCCACCAAACTTGTGCACCAACTCTTCTTCCCACCAAAGTCTTGCTTCTCTTATAAGTAGGAAGGTGGCTAAGGCTACCAACCTCTCTTTGCTTATAAGCATTGACATTAAAGTCCTTTTTATTTCTGACAACCACTCCGCCGCTCTCTTTGGGGATTCGGTTCCCGAGAATGTTGGAGGGTTAAAGCTCAGGAAGTGCTTTAATTGCTGGTCACGTGCTCGTCCCACGACTACTTGCTCAACTCGACGTTCCACCCTCAGGATCTACCGCATGTTCCACTGCAGCAACAGTTACAGGGGCCACATCCGGAGTCGGAGTAGTAGGCTGTGCAAGCCGCCCAGACTGAGTGTTGATCATCGCGAAGACCGCTTCAGCGACTAACCTGATCATCTCAGCAGAAGGAGTGATCGCTAGTACCTCAACAAACCACTACTTTTAGCAGTGTTACGGGGTTGAAACTGCCCCGCACCACTCCTAGTCACCTATAATCGTGGAAGACGTAATTTAGTGACTGAAAACAAGGCGAACAACAATCATGGAACGCTCAGGTTCCGCAAACAAGTATGTTTTTCCATTCCTAAGTGGACATTCTTATTAGTTTAAGGTTTTGGGTGAGCTCACATCCCGTGCACACCACCCCTTAAAAGGAATTCGTCCCAAATTCGCTAAACTACGGATCGACACCCTAAGTCCGATACCAAATTGTAACACCCTGCCAGTACAAATAATACAACAATAGGTCCGGCCGGGACCCCACGCTATACTAACCACACTAGGTAGGTGTTAAAAGGAGATATACAGAAAAGAACTACACCAGAGTATACTAAACATAAGCGGAAGCATAAAGATTTAACATTTCTTTTAGATTAGTCCACTATCACAGGAATGAAACAATAAAGTGTAGAGTTACGGCCTTAAGGCCTTACATTCCAAAACGTACAAAACTCCCTAAACATACTTCGGCACGCAGGCCGGCAATACATGAAAAGCAGAAAAGAGGCTGGCCTTCGAGGGCCAACACAGCAAAAGGGCCACCGCCCGCTATTTCCCGCTAGGCCCACCTGCACCTGCATAAGAAGATTCCACCAAGAGGTGGCAAACAAAGCAACGGTCAGCACAACTGACCAAATTATAACGACCACACCCCTTTCTCGGGGTGGCGGAGCTTCTTCCCTGCAAACAAGCCGTGCTAGCAACATGTACTAGTATAAGGAAGGTGCAAACTACACAAGGTGAGGTTTCAAATACAATCAATCTTCTAGGTGTAGCATCAAATAAAGTTGATCCTAGGAATGCACATGATGTTGGTTGGGTTCACCCGGAGGTTCCCCAAAACCGCCTAAGCAACCGCATGAGGCTAACACATCATCATTTAAAAACATCACAAACGCGGGTACTCACGACCACAGGCTCCATGCTCACATGGCATGAATCCAGGGTACTCTTTCGAGAGCACCAACTCCACTCTAAGTTCGGAAACCTTAGGTGGTTAAAGAGCTTTTAGCCCGTCTAGGTGAACACCTTCCGCGGCCTCTCCCATGGTCGTACGACGTCCAAGAGGTGCTACCTCGCACCGATTAGCATGGAAACAGGGTTCGGCTCAGCTTTGCCTGTGCTCTCACCGTCGTGTCGCTCGCATGACGCGGGTACAGCTTCGCCTAATCTCGTAAGGTTTTAGCACATACAAGTGCTACACAAAACATAAGTTACGCACCTAATCCATTCATGAGGACCTAGGCTTCACAAATAACAATCGGGAAGGAGGTACAAGACCACTCCTCATCGAAATCTAGTGGTGAAGGTTTGCATTCAACAACTCTCAAGCATGGGGCTTTTGTTAGGAGCTCCAACAGCCGTCTAATCTCAGGTCCCGCAATACGATAGCAAATCACACGGAGACATTCTCCGGCACGCATTCTAGGCATAACCTAAATGCAACGTCGCAATCCAAGCATCACCGATCCGGGCTCACGGCCACGAATAGGCTTAACACACAATGCCTAAATCCGTTCGACTACCGGATTTCTACATGCAAATATGCCGGGGACGGACACAATCAACCCGGAGTTCCGAAGAACTAAAGGAAATCCTACACTTCACCCATTTGGTGAAAGGGAGTCCTCATGCAAGCATATAAAAAGGAATGAGAGGACAAAGAACACGTCCTAAGACCGGGAGGGAGAATCGTTACCCTTAGAAGCCTTGGCGCCATCAATCCGAGATTCCAATCGGAGGGAAAGAACCGCACCGGGCTGCACTCTCCAGATCTGGAAACGTCTCGCGAATCAGAGCTCCGGAGCTCCGTCAATGGCGGAATCTCCTTCTTCTTCCTCCTTGCCCCTTCTTCTTTCTCAAGCTTAGGAGAGAGAAAGGCCTAGAAATTATGAGGGAATAACCCCTCTCCAAAGCCCTAAAACCCTCCAGCAAACCCTCTCAGCCGTTGGATCGATTTCCAAAATTTTTGATCGGCCGGATTGTCTTTTCCGCTCTTCTTTACGGAGCAGAATAAATAGGGCGCACGATCACTGGCGCACGACCAGTGGTCGTGCGCGAAGAGGAGAAATGGTCGTGCGCACTGCTTTGGACAGTGAGCACTCCAACAGCTCTCTTTGCTTCGACAAGAGCGCACGATAACTGGCTCACGACTAGTGGTCGTGCGCGAAGAGGAAATATGGTCGTGCGCACTGCTTTGACTGAGAAAATTCAGCCTACTCCGAGCGCAGCACAACCACTCCGCCTACCTCGCTGAACTACGATTTTTGGGGTGTTACACGCTACCTATCCTTAATAGAGTTGGTCACCCAAGAAGGATCCACGGGGCATCCAGTTAGGCCCACGGGGGACACGCCCTTCTGCTTCGAATAGTGCAGCACGCCGGGGCAATTGTTGACCGCAGACCAACACTGGGTCCCATGACTGAATCTCTATAGACATGTTCGTTGTCATGGCCCGGATAATCCACTCCAAGAAGACCAACTGGAGTGAGTTTCTCTTCCAGAGAATGAAGAACACCCTGAAGTCCCCCTCCTACGGAAGAATACTATCCCTCTACCTGCTAAACACCCAGGGTGAAGTACTGAATAAGAAAATGGGAATTTCTCTACACTACTCCAAGAGACTGGATGCAAAAATGCTAGATCGGTGGGATAGGTCTATCCTTAAACCATCATCTAATGTCCAGACTGCTCCAAAGAAACAAGCATCCCCAACAGACCACTCAAAAAAAGAAGATTCATCCAGCAGCTCTGATGACATACCACCACCCCCACAAATCCCTGGTACAACTGAGGGGGAGACTTCCACCGAAAGGGATTGTCCAGAAATAGTAACAGAACCTGCTCCCACTAAGGTTATTGAAGAAAGTAGAAACCACAACTTGGGGAGTGTTCCCGCTGAGGGGGAGTCCCAACTTGGGAGCTCAGCCCAAGACGCAGAGATGATAGATGGGGAGCTCCCGGCAGGAGGCTTAGCTAAAGGTAATGCACAAGTTGAGGGGGAGACCCAACTGATCGGGTACTCTACCCTAGAAGATCAAGGAAATGAGCCCATGGAAGACATCACTCTCTCAGACTGCCGAGAGTTAGTAGCAGCAAGTAAAATTGTGCTTACATGCCCTGGCGAGACAGTACCAGAAAATATCAAGGGGAAGGCCAAGGTAATAGCACATATCAGTAAAGAATCATCTGCAAATAGCTCTGAAGAAATTCCATAAGAAAGAGAAGAGGAAGACGAACAAGCTGCTGAGCCATCTTTGGTTCAGTCAGGTTCACTTTTCAACATGATGTCAGCTCTACTAACAGCTCAGCGCAAACAACTGGAACAGTTTATAGTAAAAACTGTGGATAATCTAAGAAAAGAGGTGAAGGGGGATGTTGGGAATATTGCCCTCAATGTTCCCTTGATTTGAAGAAGCATCACTTCCAATACTAAGTACATATTGTATTTGATAAAGCTTTATTTTTGTAAGTTAAACAGGCTTAGGTGACTCAAGAGAAAGGGTTAATCAAGACCTAAGGTTAGGAGAAATCTTCTCCTAAGTTGATGAAGTTGTCTCAGCTGATAAGTTTGTCAAACGCTGGGAATCAGCGTGTTCGTCGAACGCAGAGTGTCGTTCGTCGAACGCAGAACTCAGTCCGTCGACCGCTAAGACGAGACCAGAGAAGGAGCCGCTGAGAAGGCAAAGGGCGTGTTCGTCGAACGTAGAGTGTCATTCATCGAACGCAGAGACAAGGCAGATCGTCGAACGCAGAGTGCCATTCGTCGAACGTAGAGACAAGGCAGGTCGTCAAACGCAGAGTGTCGTTCATCGAACGCAGAGACAAGGCAGATCGTCGGACGTAGAGACAAGGCAGATCGTCGAACGCAGAGTGTCGTTCGTCGAATGTAGACACAAGGCAGATCGTCGAACGCAGAGTGCCGATCATTGAACACAGAGTTTGGCAAGTTCGTCGAACGCAGAGTTTGGCAAGTTCTTCGAACGCAGGATGCAGCGGGTTCGTTGAACGCAGAGTGTAGCGCGTTCGTCGAACGCAGACCTTATCTACAGATAGGCAGGGCGGTGGGTCCTGCGGCTAAGGCAAGTTGCAAAAAAGCTACAGGGGACCACCAAAGTCTCCCATACCTCTTGGGAGATCAACTTAAAGCCGTTGAAGATAAAAGAAGTATAAAAGAAAGAGTTAGGGCACTTTCTAAGGCCGGTTGCTTGCTGAATCTCTTTTCTCCATTGACGGCTGCTGCTCTCGTTTTTCTTCCTGCTCACTGAAAAAGAAGAAGAAACTGAGAGAAGAAGATAGCTCCTCCACCAGAAGGGGCAAGGTGATCTTCCATCCTTCTATTGAAGAGGAAGATCAGGTGGTAGCTGTTATCAACATCTTCAGCTACAGGAAAGCACAAATTGTGCAGGATCTACAGGAGAGTATTTCTGCTGTAGAAAATTTCTAGAATATCTTTTTCTGTAAGGCTTTTTGCCTGAGTTTGTAGGGCATTTGCCTGAGTGTGTAGGGCTTGTTGGCCTGAGCTTGTAGGGCTGGTTTGCCTAAGATTGTAGGGTTGTTTAGCCTGAGGAGTAAGACTTGTTGCCTGAGGTAGGACCAGGAGGTGGTCTGAGCTGTAGGAGGTGTATTCCTCTGAGTTTGTAGGGCAGCAGTGCCTGAGGTAGGAGCTGGTGATAGCTCTGAGTTGTAGGGACTTTTGTCCTGAGGTAGGATCAACTTTGATCTGAGAAGTTCCGAGGAACTTGTGTTGTAAGCTCTTGGAGCTGAGATTGGAGGAGTTGGACCTGTCTAACATACTGTTAGAAGGGTGAAGGGGGAAAGTGGACTACCCATAGACACACTGTCTTGGGGAACCACTATAAACACTTGTGTGTTTTTCTGTGTTGCTTGATTCTCTGATTAGAATAGTTTTAACAGGCCATAATTATCAAGTAAAACTCAAAAGACCTATTCGCCCCCCCCCCCCCCCTAGGTGAATTAGTTAGCATACCCATATTCTTTCAAGTGGTATCGAAGCGAGGTTGGTCAAGAAGGACTTAACAGTCTGACCAGTTCCTAAATAGGTATTGCTGATTCAAAATCAAATGGCCTCAAGTGGAATGAATAAGGATTTGGGGTCAATGAAGTTGCCCATATGCTCCAAAGAAAACTTTGGCATTTGGAAGCAAAGGGTGAGGCTGTTCATGGAAGCCTCAGACCCAAGGATCTATGTAACAGTCAAAAATGGTCCTTATACCTTTGAGAAGACCTCCACTATTGACCCTACTAGAAAAGTACTCAAGGTATTTTCTGAGCTGACCAATGATGAAGACTATACACTATGGACAAAAGGGCCCAGAACATAATTGTTAATGCAATTGATGAAACTACATTTCAGAACTTGGTACACTGCACAACTGCCAAGGAAATGTGGGACACATTGGTTGTATATATGGATGGAACAGCTGAAGTGAGGGATGATAGAAAGTCACTCCTCAATCAGGAATATGAAGCCTTCAGACAGCAGAGCCAGGAGAACATCTCCATGTGCTATGAAATGTTCTTTAGGATAGAAAATGAACTAAGAACCTATGAGAGGGTGTTCACTGATTATGAGCTGAATGACAAGTTCCTTAGATCTTTAACTACGGATTTGGACACAAAAATCTGTGAAATAAGGGAAGGGGCAAGGCTTGGAGAAAGCCCTACCCATATACTGTTTGGGAAACTGCTCTCATATGAGATGCAACTGACTGCAAGAAAGGAGGAGGATACTTCCTCCAAGGCTCACACAAAGGAGAGAACTATAGCTCTCAAAGCTGATAGCTCAAAAAAGAGCAAGAGCAGGTTGCAGTCAACTCCAAGAAGGAAGACTGAATCTGAGAAGTCTGAGAGCTGCTCTCCAGACTGCTCTTCTTCTGATGAAGAGTTTGCTGCCTTCTCTAGGCAGTTCAAGAAGATGAGGAGGAGGAATCAATGGAAGAGCAAGCCTTCCTCCTCATCACACTCCAAGAAGGATCACTTTAGATCTGAAAGGCAACACCCCAAAGGGGACTGGTATGATTCCAAAACTAGTAAACATGCTTCAGCTAATATTGTTTGCTATTGCTGCAGCAAGCCTGGGCATGTCATTGCTGACTGCCCAGTCAAAAGGAAAGAAAGATGTGAAAAGAAGCCTCATCACAAGAAGGAGAAGAAGGGAGAAAAATCCCTTCTAGCCAAGAAAAGCAAGAGCTGGAGTGAATCTGAATCTGAATCTTCAGATTCAGATGAAGAAGAGAAAGCCTACATAGGGCTGTTTGCTGCTCAGGAGGATGAAGACTATCTTGCTGCTAAGATAGGAATCAGGGCCCCTCTATCACACTCAGATAGTGATACAGAGGAGGATGAAGAGGACAATGTTCAACTAGGCCTCATGGCCATCACTGATGAAGAGGACAGTCAGAATAATTCAGAACATGAACAGGTATTAATTCTTTCTATATCCTCTTCTGATTATGAGACTGGTCCAGATTCTATTGCACCTTCATCAATTGATGAAAGTGACTCTGAATCTAATGTAGATGTCAATCAATTGATTGACAAATATGATGTCTTGGTTCTTGCTCTGAAAGAGAGCAAGAAGCATGCCAAGAGGCAAGCCCAGGAAATTGCCTCCCTTAAGATGACTGAAGGTGACTACACTGGACCTACCTCCCTGGTGGCCCAGATGAGTAGACAAATAAGTCATTTAAAGGGTATGACAATTTCTCAATTGAGCACTATTTCCCTGAAGAACAAGGTCATCAAGGACCTTGAGGAGAAGCTGGTGAAAGAGAAGAGCCTGGTGGCTCAATTCTCCAAGCCCAAATCTGTGCTTCCCATTATTGACACCTTCTCCTCTCAAACCAATAGGAGAGGACTTGGATTCAATAAGATGGAAGTAGGAGAAGGGACTGGAGGAAAGAGCAAGGAGAAGGCTAAGCCTCAAACCACCTTTCAAAAGGTGCTACTTCCTTCCAACAGGTATGACCATGAGAGCATTTATGGTCACTGGAAGAATGGGAATTCCTATAGGAAGGAAAATACTCTTTCCCATAGTGAAAGAAAGGGCATGGGATTGAGTGCAATGAAAGCTCCCCATGAGGAAATACAAATGGCCCAATCTGGAACATTTGTGTTTGGTGCTTCAGCACCTTCAGTCAAGAACAAGGAAGCAAGCACTTCCAAATCAGCTTCAGCAAAAAGCAAGACTGCTGTCAAATCTGTTGACAAGGCCTGCTGCTCAGTGTCTGATTCCATCAGATCTTGTATGGCTGCCAAGCCAAAGCAAGCTGAGGCCATCAAGACAAAGAGCAGCAAGACTGTCCACAGATTATCCTTCAGTCAGATTATTGTTGAAAGAAACAGGAAGAATGATGCAGTCTCTTCTGCTGAACATGTGCACAGTGTTGTACCAATTCAGAAAAATGCTTAGAAAAGGAGATACAATATTCATGATTGTTGGTTCTGTGGCAAGGTGGGACACTTTGCCATAGATTTTTGGTACAATCCCAATGTACCTAATGCAAAGAAGAGCTTTCCTGCTAGGAGTGTAGCAAGTGTGAGATTATCTCATCAAACTAACAGGCATCTAGGACCCAAAGCCTTTTGGGCTCCTAAGGATAACTAAATCTTTCTTTGCAGGGTAGTTCAAGTACCAGTCTCAACCAAATATGGTACTTGGACAGTGGGTGCTCAAGGCACATGACAGGAACTGGGAGTCTTCTACAGGGTTACAAGCCTGTGAAGAATGGACCCAAAGTTATATTTGGGGGAGTTGAAAAAGGAGTCACCAAAGGCTATGGTATGATCTCCAATGGCATAGTTACAATCACAAGGGTAGCTTATGTTGAAGGGTTGCAACACAACCTAGTAAGCATAAGTCAACTATGTGACTTAGGCTATGTCATTGAATTCCACAATGACAAGTGCTTGATCAAAAAGTCAAATGACTTAGAGACTATTATCTCAGGCACTAGGAGTGGAAATGTTTATTGCTTAGATTTCATTTGCAGTAATTCTCTTGCCTATGTTTGTCTTGTAGCTAATAAGAATGAGTCTCTTTGTGTTCAATGGCACAAGAGACTTGCTCATATTAACTACAAGATAATGTATAGACTTTTCTCTAAAAATCTTATTAGGAATAGTCCAAATTTAAAATGTATTAAATATGGTCCCTGTCATGCATGCCAAATGGGTAAGCAAACTAGGGCCACCTTTAAAAGTATTGGCTCCAAAGACACTGAAAGATGTCTTTATCTCTTGCATATGGACTTGTTTGGTCCTTTGCCAATTCAGAGCCTAGGTGGGAAGTTGTATACTTTGGTGATTGTTGATGATCACTCAAAATATACATGGTTATTCTTCCTTAAGAAGAAATCTGATACTTTAAATGTCTTTATCAATCATGTCAAGGCAATTCAGAATGATCTACAATGTGCTGTGGTCAGGACTAGGACTGACCATGGCACAGAATTTCAATCTGATGTAATGACAAGATTTTGTCAAGAATTTGGTATCACCCAAGAGTTCTTCTCCCCAAGGACTCCACAACAAAATGGTGTGGCTGAGAGGAGGAATAGGACCTTGATAGAAGCTAGGAGAACACTGCTTAGTGACTCCTCACTCCCAGAATATTTCTGGGCTGAGGCAGTCAATACAGCTTGTCATGTTCTCAATAGAGCTTCTATCAATAAGGTTCATGGGATAACCCCCTATGAAATTCTGAAAGGCAAACAACCTACAATTTCATATTTTACAATCTTTGACTCCAAATGCTACATTCTAAATAATGGAAAATCCCAATTAACAAAGTTTGCAGAGAAATGCAATGTAGGTGTTCTTGTTGGCTATAGCTCACATAGTAGAGCTTATAGAGTATACAACAAGAAAACTCATGTTGTAGAGGAGTCTATGCATGTTGTTTTTGATGAGACCAGCCTAATATATAAAGGTTGGTCTAGATCTTTTGTTTTGACAGGAAATGAACATGAATTGGAAAGGATGTCTATACAAGACACTCCCAACTGCAGCAAAACTATTTCTGATTCTACCATCCCTGAAGAGGAAGAAGTCAACCTTGATGAAGAAACTGCTAAACCTGCAGAAACAGCACAGCAAGCTGAGAACAGAATGACTGCAGCTACCAAACATCTAAGGGATCATCCCATAGAGCATATAATAGGGAATGTTCAGCAAGGTGTGACAACTAGGAGCAGGGCTCACAATGAGGCCTTGTTCCTCAGTTTTCTGTCACAGATAGAACTTAAAAAGTTTGAAGAGGCCAACTTGGATCCATTCTGGATTCAGGCTATGCAGAAAGAGCTTTTGCAATTCAAAAGATGCAAAGTATGGAAGTTGGTGCCAAGACCAGAAGACACAACATCATCGGTACCAAATGGATATTCAGAAATAAGTTGGATGAGAATGGGACAATCATCAAAAACAAAGCAAGGATGGTTGCAAAAGGGTATAGGAAAGAGGAAGGAATAGACTTTGACCAAACATTTGCCCCAGTTGCAAGGTTGGAGTCCATAAGACTATTCCTTGCATATGATGCTCACAAGGGCTTCAAAGTCTACCAGATGGATGTCAAATCAGCATTCCTGGATGGAAATCTGAAAGAGGAAGTATATGTAGAGCAGCCATCAGGTTTTGTTCATCCTACTCTTAAATCTCATGTCTATTTTCTTAGAAAAGCCCTTTTATGGTCTCAAGCAAGCTCCAAGAGCTTGGTATGAGACTTTGTCCAGCTTTCTCCTCAAGAATAAGTTCATGAGGGGAAAGATTGATAGCACATTGTTTCTTAGGGAAATAAGGGACAAGTGTCTCTTAGTCTAAATTTATGTTGATGACATAATTTTTGGGTCTACTGATGATAACCTCTGCAAGAGATTTGCTAATCTAATGCAGGGGGAGTTTGAGATGAGCAGTATGGGTGAACTTAAATATTTCCTTGGGCTCCAAGTAAAATAGTCTAAGGATGGAATTTTCATTTCCCAGACTAAGTACACCAAGGAGCTCATCAAGAAATTTGGGATGGAGTCTGCCTCCACCATGAGAACACCCATGGGATCTAATGTATCATTAAACAAGGATGAAAAGGGGAATGCCTTTGATGAATCCATATACAGGTGTATCATTGGATCCCTATTATATCTGACTGCTAGTAGGCCAGACATTATGTATTCTACATGTGTTTGTGCTAGGTATCAGGCATGTCCTAAGGAATCTCACTACACCTCTGTCAAGAGGATTTTGAGATATCTCAAGGGCAGCATAAATCTTGGCCTTTGGTACCTAGGAACAATGATTTTGAACTGATAGGCTATTCATATGCAGATTTTGCAGGATGCAAAGAGGACAGGAAAAGCAAAAGTGGCACCTGTCAATTCCTAAGGAGGAGGCTGGTCTCATGGAGCAACAAAAAGCAAACCAGTGTGGCAATGTCCATAGCTGAGTCAGAGTACATTGCAGCAGGTAGCTGTTGTGCTCAAATTCTGTGGATCCAACATCAGTTGGAAGATTACAACATCAAGGTAAGACAATCTCCCCTGCTGTGTGACTCATTCAGTGCAATTTCTATTGCTAAAAATCATGTATCCCATAGCAGGACCAAGCACATAGAAATTAGGTATCATTTTATTAGAGAGCATGTAGAGTGTGAAGATATCAAACTTGAATATGTCCCTACAGACAATCAAGTAGCTGATATCTTCACTAAGCCACGGGATGAGGCCAAGTTTAATTCTTTTAAAATTGACTTAGGCATGTTGAATTTAGAATGAGTTCATTTCTGAATATATGTTCTCTGTGTTAAACTGCTTATGCTTTTATCTGTTCAATTTATCATAAAATGTAATGTTATGAGATTAATATCTGAATTGATCTTCCCTCAATAGGCATAATACACTGATATGGTAGATAATCTCCCTAAGTTGTTAAATAGTTTAAAATGATCAGCTGGATCAGAAACATCTGGATCAGCAGAAATTCTAGTATTCTTTTAATCAGCAGGGAAATTTATGGGTCAATACAGGTGCTCCAATTAAGGGGGAGCAAGCTCCTGCTCAAATTGAGGGGGAGTTGGCTATAAGTTGAGGGGGAGATAGCTAATGCTCAGTAGGTCAGAAAGGATGTAGGTTATCCAGAAAAGAGTAGAGGTTGAAGAATCCTATTCCCTAATGGGAAAGAGGTTGAAGAATCCAGAAAGGGGGAGATGGCCAGTGTTAAGACCAAATTTGGTCTTGCTAGATGCAAATAGGAGATGGAATGCTAGTTGCTAAGACCAAAGTAATGTTAGCCCTCTAAGTTAGTTATCATGATATGCTATTCAATCTGAGTTAGAAAGGGGGAGATGCCCTCTAAGCTAGTCAAAGCTTTATATAATCTGTCATGAAGTTGTTAGCTTAAACAATGTTGTTATGTAGAAGCTATGTTATCATGATTATCTTATAGATCATTTACATAATATGTCCTTCAAGTGGTATCATGATATGTTTTTGTTGGCTATGTACCTTAGCATTGGGGATGTTCTGCCTTCTTCAAATAGTGGGAGATTGTTGGGAATATTGCCCTCAATGTTCCCATGATTTGAAGAGGCATCACTTCCAATACTAAGTACATATTGTATTTGATAAAGCATTGTTTTTGTAAGTTAAACAGGCTTAGGTGACTCAAGAGAAAGGGTTAATCAAGATCTAAGGTTAGGAGAAATCTTCTCCTAAGTTGATGAAGTTGTCTCAGCTGATAAGTTCGTCAAATGCTGAGAATCAGCGTGTTCGTCGAACGCAGAGTGTAGTTCATCGAACGCAGAACTCAGTTCATCGACCGCTGAGACGAGACCAGAGAAGGAGCCGCTGAGAAGGCAAAGGGCGTGTTCGTCAAACGCAGAGTGCCGTTCGTCAAACGCAGAGAAAAGACAGATCATCGAACGCAGAGACAAGGCAGATCGTCGAACGCAGAGTTTCGTTCGTCGAACGCAGAGACAAGGCAGATCGTCGAACGCAGAGTGCCATTCGTCGAGCGCAGAGACAAGGAAGATCATCGAACGCAGATACAAGGCAGATCGTCGAACGCAGAGTGTCATTCGTAGAACGCAGAGACAAGGCAGATCGTCGAATGCAGAGTGCCGATTGTTGAACGCAGAGTTTGGCAAGTTCGTCGAACGCAGAGTTTGGCAAGTTCGTCGAACGCAGGATGCAGCGGGTTCGTCGAACGCAGAGTGTAGCGTGTTCGTCGAACGCATACCTTATCTATAGATAGGTAGGGTGGCGGGTCCTGCGGCTAGGGCAAGTTGCAGAAAAGCTACAGAGGACCACCAAAGTCTCCCATACCTCTTAAGAGATCAAATTAAAGTCGCTGAAGATAAAAGAAGTATAAAAGAAAGAGTTAGGGCACTTTCTAAGGCCGGTTGCTTGCAGAATCTCTTTTCTCCATTGACGGATGTTGCTCTCGTTTTTCTTCCTGCTCACTGAAAAAGAAGAAGAAACTTAGAGAGAAGATAGCTCCTCCACCAGAAGGGGCAAGGTGATCTTCCATCCTTCTATTGAAGAGGAAGATCATGTGGTAGTTATTTTCAACATCTTCAGCTACAGGAAAGCACAAACTGTGCAGGATCTATAGGAGAGTATTTCTGTTGTAGAAAATTCTAAAATATCTTTTTTCTGTAAGGCTTTTTTCCTGAGTTTGTAGGGCATTTGCATGAGTGTGTATGGCTTGTTGGCCTGAGCTTGTAGGGCTGGTTTGCCTAAGATTGTAGGGTTGTTTAGCCTGAGGAGTAAGGCTTGTTGCCTGAGGTAGGACCAGGAGGTGGTCTGAGCTGTAGGAGGTGTATTCCTCTGAGTTTGTAGGGCAGCATTGCCTGAGGTAGGAGCTGGTGATAGCTCTGAGTTGTAGGGACTTATGTCCTGAAGTAGGATCATCTTTGATCTGAGAAGTTCTGAGGAACTTGTGTTGTAAGCTCTTGGAGCTGAGATTGGAGGAGTTGGCTCTGTCTAACACACTGTTAGAAGGGTGAAGGGGGAAAGTGGACTACCCATAGACACACTGTCTTGGGGAACCACTATAAACAATTGTGTGTTTTTCTGTGTTGCTTGATTCTCTGATTAGAATAGTTTTAACAGGCCATAATTATCAAGTAAAACTCAAAAGTCCTATTCACCCCCCCCCCCCCCCACCCCCCACCCCCACCCCCACCCTCTAGGTGAATTAGTTAGCATACCCATATTCTTTCAGGCGAGATCCAGGAAATGAAGAAAGGCATACTCCATCTCAACACTCAGTGCGCTCACTTCTACACACTGGCAGCTCCGGCCATAGAGAAGATGAGCGAGGAAGTAAATAAAGTGGGACATCAAACCCACTCAATCCTGAAAAAGCAAGAAACATTTTCAAACAATGTGTACTATGGTTTTGAGCAGATAGAGACAGATGCTACAAATAATAGAAATCAAATTCTGAATAAGGTCAATGAGAATGCACATACCTTAGATACCCATCTGCTTGAAATAAACAACAATTTGGATGTGACTGAACAGCACCTGTTGAAAATGTTGAAGTGTGAAGTTGGCGGTCTGGGTGGTTGTCGCGCGGTCTAGTCTAACCGCATGATCTTGCGGTCTCCTTTGTGGTCTGACCTATTCGGTCTAGCCGCAGTCTCCTATTTATTCGGCCTGACCGATGTTCTCTCTGTCCAAGGCTACCGAGGTGAGACCGCGCGGTTTGGTTCGTGTGACCGCGTGGCGAGCTGTTATTCTGTACTGTGTGGGTTAAGCTATTAACCTCACATGGTTGTTGTTCTAGTATTCGGCAGTCCGGTCTGGTAACTGTCTGGGTTCTTGTTGGTGCGCGCCGACCAAGGTTTTTTACTCACGCGGTATCCCTTTTGTGTTCGCATAAGCCGGTCCCTTGGCGATCTGCTGATGTATACGGACACTGGTGTTGGTCGACTTGGTGGGTCGTTGCCTTAGTCGACTTGGCTGTGTTCGCGGTCTCTGGAGGAGGTCTCGTATATGCGAACACTGGTGGTGGGCGTCATGACTATGCGGGATGTCATGATCGCGCGGCTTCTTGGAGGAGTGGCGATCTCCTGGTCAAGATTGAAGTCAGCGAGCTCACTAAGCGCAGAGCGCTCTTCTGCTAACCACGTGGGTAGACCGATCTTGGTCACGCGATCAGAGCGGTGACTCTATCTCATAGGGTGGTGACTGGATCTGGTCCCACGCCTATAAGTAGGTGTCGCTATAGCAGCAATATCATCGCACCAAGTGTAAGCTGAACTCGTGCCTAGAACTTGCGGTCTCTTTTTAGTGACCGCCCAGTTTGCTAATTGAACTTCCCTTGTGCAGCTTCTGCGGATTGTGCGGACAGCAGCGGTCACCTCTTCTTCTAAAGTGTCCGGGCGGTCTTGTGGCTTGCAGTGTGGGTTACTGGAGTTCGGGAGAATCAGTGGAGTTTGGGAGGACGCGGAGCTTCAGTGGTGTTGTTCAAGTTGTCGGCAGACTGTTCGCGCGGTCTCCTCTTCTAGTCGCGCGAACATCCTTGCCGCGCGGTTAGGCGGCTTCTGTGTTCAGACCGCCAGTTATCTTTCTTCAGCATTGTACTTTTCCTTTTGGTTTTAACCAGTGGCGAAATCATGTCTCGCCATGTATACCTCGCTCTGTAATGAAGATTCCTACTATTATCATTAAAGATTATTTTGTTTCATGTGCTTCTGGTTGTTGGCTGTAACTTTAAGTTGTACGATTCCTACTCACTCCTAGATCTACGAAAAATTTCACATGGTATCAGAGCGAGGTTGGAGTGGATAGAGCAGTGAACAACTCAAAGTTTCCATCGCCTTTGTGAAGAAGGAACCAGTGGTAAAGCCATGGATGCAGGTTTTGCAAGAGGTCTTGGAATTGAGATGCTCATATCGACTAACTTCAAGAAGTGGAATTCGTGCATGCAGAGTTATCTTCTGGGCGAGGACCTCTGGGAGGTTGTTGGAGGAGATAGCACGCAGGAAGTTGTCCCAGTTGGGAATAATGGTCATGAGGTGAGTAATTGGAGGAGGATTAAAGCGAAAGCAGAGTTCACTCTGGAAAGGGCAATATCACCTGACCTATTCGATCACATCTAAGGGTGTGGATCAGCTACCGAGATCTGGAGAGCCATGGATGGGCTGTTTAACAAGAAAAATGTAGCGAGGTTACAGTTCCTGGAAAATGAGCTGGCTAGGTCGGCTCAGGGAGATCTGTCTATCTCAACGTTCTTCCTGAAGATGAAGAACATGTGTGCTGAGATTTCAGCACTGGATCCTGATGAGCCAATTTCTGAGGTGAAGCTGAAAAGGCACATCATCCGCGGCTTGCGGAAGGAGTATGTGGCCTTTGTGATGTCGGTGCAGGGTTGGGCAAATCAACCGTCCCTGCTGGAGCTGGATAATCTGCTTGCGTCGCAGGAGAGCCTAGCAAGGCAGATGGAGGGGGTGTCAGTGTCTGGGGGAGAAGGCGAGGTGCTCTTCACAGGGAAGAAGAAGAGATGAGATAAGAAGAAGAAGAACATTGGAGGCAATGGGCCTCAACTTCTGGACAGTAGGAGAGGGGCTATGCTCCCAAGGCTGAAGGGAAGAAGAAGTGAGAAGGACCCAAATGCTTTAAGTGCGAAAAGTTTGGTCACATCAGGAAGGACTGCCGGGTGAATCTTCAGACAGGGCATGCTGCTGCAGGGAAGGAGGAAACTGAGGCCAGGCCAAATTATGGAGGATGGGGAGGAGCCTTCTCAGCTTATGTCGGAGTTGCGGCTCTTATCAACTATCAGGAGGACTGGATTGTGGACTCTGGGTGTGGTCATCACCTCACCGGGGATGAGTCGAAGCTTTCTTCAGCGCAGCCTTACTCAGGTAATGATGCTATCATATCTGCTGATGATATTATGCATACAGTCGAGAAGGTGGGGGTTGTTTCCTTGGGCAGTGATAGGGGGCCACTAACGTTGAAGAGTGTCAATCATTTGCCCGGAATGAGGAAAAACCTCTTCTCTGTGACCAACATTGTAGACGTTGGGTATAACGTTCTGTTCGGTCCAACAGAAGTATGGTTTCTATGAAACATTGAGGCGGTAAAGGCCGATGTCGTTCATGTCGGGAGAAGGGCAAAAGACTTGTTCGTTTTATCGACAAGTTCTTATGTTGAAAAGATGAGGACAAATGATAGTGTCGTTATATGGCACGAGAGGTTGGGGCATGTAGGGATGGAGACGCTGAAGGCTATGGCGATAAAAGGTCTAGTCAAGGGCCTGCCTAGTTTATCTTCCTATGGTGATGGTCATGTTTGCGCGGGATGTCAGTTCGGCAAGTCTCATCGACTGTCGTTTGATAAGTCGCATACAAGGAGTAGTGTGCCGTTGGAGTGTATCCACGGTGACTTGATGGGACCGACTGCTACCCCAAGTCTCGGAGGCAGCAGGTATATGCTGGTGTTGATCGACGATTACACCAGATATGTCTGGGTCTATTTCCTAAAGGAGAAGGCAGAGGCGTTTGCCAAGTTTGTGGAGTTCAAGGAGCTAGTGGAGGGTCGGCTAGGCCTGCAGATAAAGAAGCTGAGAACTGATAACGGGGGGAGTTCGCCTCTGGTGAGTTCTCTAGTTTTTGCAGGAAGGCGGGCATCCGGAGGGAGCTTACTTGTGCGCATACTCCACAACAAAACGGAGTTGCAAAGCGAAAGATCCGTCATCTGACGGAGACCTGCAAGTGTTGGCTGCATGCCAAGAGTATCCCAAGGTCCTTCTGGGCAGAGGGAATGTATTATGCCGCCTACATCATCAACAGGATGCCTCTCAGTCCCATCGACATGTTGACCCCGCATGAGATGATGTTCAAGGAAAAGCCAAGTGTGGCGCACCTTCGAGTGTTTGGTTTTACCTGCTATGTGCACATTCCAGATGCGCTTCGGACGAAGCTAGATGCAAAAGCAAGGAAGCTAGTCTTCGTGGGATATGATGATCGGAAGAAGGGTTGGAAGTGCATGGACCTGGAGATGCGGAGATTTGTTGTATCTCGCGACGTCGTGTTTGACGAGGTGGCCTCGTACAAGGGAAGTTCTGGTGTTGAGTTAACAGAAAGCAGGGTGGAGGAGCCGGAGAGAGATGTGGAAAATCTTCAGGTGGACGTGCCTTTGTCACCAGGTGGTCCATCCATCTCTAGTTCTGAAACGGAGGCTTCTGGATAAGCAAGTAGGGGGAGCGATGCTCCTAGTACGTCTGGAAGGGGAGCTAGGGAAGAAGCAGCTGAGGATAATGCGAGTCAGGGGAAGGTGTTGAGGAGAACGAAGCGAACGATCATTGCCCCTGGTCGTTATACAGGAGGAAATATGGTGAGCTTTGTCTCGTGTTTCTTCGCTAGTCCCCTGGATGAGCGGGAGCCAGTGAGCTTTGAAAAGTCCAAAGGCGTGAAACAGTGGGACACGGCTATGAAAGAAGGGATGGCAGCTCTTTGAGAAGAATGAGACCTGGTCTTTGGTGCCCAGGACCAAGAGTATCACCCCTGTGACATGCAAATGGGTCTATAAGCTCTCAAGAAGAAGGCAGACTGCAGTATCGAGCGATACAAGGCTCGCCTTGTAGCTCGTGGATTCTCGCAGCAATACGGTGAAGATTATGAAGAGACATTTAGTCCGGTGGCGAAGATGACTTCAGTACGGTTCATTATTGCCTTGGCGGCATTTTGTGGGTGGGAGATTTGGCAACTCAACGTAAAGAATACTTTCTTGTACGACGAGATTGACAAGGATATCTTCATGATCCAGCCGCCAGGCTTCGTATCTGAAGATTTTCCAGAATATGTCTGTAAGCTGAAGAAGGCCTTGTATGGGTTGAAGCAAGCACCGAGGGCGTGGTACGGGAAGATTGCAGAATATCTCATATTCTATGGATTCGGTGCTTCAGACTCTGACTCAAGCTTGTTTGTCAAGAAAAACGGGGAGATTCAAGTCATCGTGCTGCTTTACTTCGACAATATGATCGTGACGGGGAATACGAAGGAGGAGGTAGCAAAGCTTCGGGCTGAGCTATCTATCAGATTTGAGATGAAGGACTTGGGTGAACTCCACCATTTCCTTGGACTCAAAGTGCAGAGGAAGGAAAGTGGAGTGTTGGTGTCCCAAGCTGGATATGCAGAGCGAATCGTGGAGCGATTCAGCATGAAGGAAGGGAAATGCATTTCTACACCTCTAGAGAAGGCCACGAAACTTCGGAAGGATGAGGGGATGATTCTGGAAGATCTGATTGTGTTTCGAGCTCTGGTTGGGAGCTTGATTTATCTGACGATCACTGGGCCGGATATTGTGTATGCAGTTAGTAGGATGAGTCGTTATATGGAGGAACCACGGATGCCTCATCTACTAGCGGCCAAGAATATTTTGAAGTATGTCAAGGCGACTTCGGATATGGGTCTCCTATACAGGAGGGATGCGGGCTTCGAGGTGCATGGGTACATGGATGCTGATTACGGTGGAGATTCGGAAGATCGGAAGTCGATGTCTGGATTCGTCTTCATGGCGGGCCCTACGGCTATATCATGGTGCAGCAAGAAGCAGGATTCCCTGTCTGTCTCTACCACGGAAGCGGAATACAAGGCTTCGGCCTTGGCAGCTCAAGAAGCCATCTGGCTTAGGTTGTTGGTGGGAGACGTCCATAAGGAGGTTCTGGGTCCGACTCTGCTCCGCGGCGACAATGAGAGTGCACTCAAACTGGTTACTAATCCAGCGTGTCACGCGATGACCAAACATATCGAGATCGAGCATTATTTCATTCGTGAGAAGGTGCTGGAGGGATCTCTTTTAGTCGAGCGTGTTCGGAGTCTGGACAACGTTGCTAACATATTCACAAAGGCTCTGGCGAAGGGGCCGTTCACTCGGCTGAGGAGTTTACTTGGGTTGTTTTCAACTTCCCACTTCAAGGGGGAGTGTTGAAAATGTTGAAGTGTGAAGTTGGCGGTCTGGGAGGTTGTCGCGCGGTCTGGTCTAACCGCGCGATTTTGCGGTCTCCTTTGCGGTCTGACCTATTCGGTCTAGCCGCAGTCTCCTGTTTATTCGGCCTGACCGGCGTTCTCTCTGTACAAGGCTGCCGAGGTGAGGCCGCGCGGTCTGGTTCGTGTGACAGCGTGGCGAGCTATTATTCTGTATTGTGCGGGTTAAGCTGTTAACCACACAGGGTTGTTGTTCTGGTATCCAGCAGTCCGGTCTGGTGACTGTCCGGGTTCTTGTTGGTGCGTGCCGACTAAGGTTTTCTTAGTCGCGCGGTCTCCCTTTTGTGTTCGCATAAGATGGCCCCTTGGCGATCTGCTGATGTATGCGGACACTGGTGTTGGTCGACTTGGTGGGATGTTGCCTTAGTCGACTTGGCTGTGTTTGCAGTCTCTGGAGGAGGTCTCGTATATGCAAACACTGGTGGTGGGCGTCATGACATTGCGGGATGTCATGATTGCGCGGCTTCTTGGAGGAGTGGTGATCTCCTGGTCAGGATTGAAGTCAGCGAGCTCACTAAGCGCAGAGTGATCTTCTGCTGACCGTGCGGGAAGACCGATCTTGGTAGCGCGATCAGAGCGGTGACTCTATCTCATAGGGTGGTGACTGGATCTGGTCCCACGCCTATAAATAGGTATCGTTGTAGCAGCAATATCATCGCACCAAGTGTAAGTTGAACTTGTGCCTAGAACTTGCGGTCTCTTTTTAGTGACCGCCCAGTTTGCTAATTGAACTTCCTTTGTGCAGCTTCTGCGGATTGTGCGGACAGCAACGGTCACCTCTTCTTCTAAAGTGTCTGGGCAGTCTTGCGGCTTGCAGTGTGGGTTGCTGGAGTTCGGGAGAATCAGTGGAGTTTGGGAGGTCACGGAGCTTCAGTGGTGTTGTTCAAGTTGCCGGCAGACTGTTCACGTGGTCTCCTCTTCTAGACACGCGAACATCCTTGCCGCGCGGTTAGGAGGCTTCTATGTTCAGACCGCCAGTTATCTTTCTTCAGCATTGTACTTTTCCTTTTGGTTTTAACCAGTGGAGAAATCATGTGTCGCCATGTATACCTCGCTCTGTAATGAAGATTCCTGCTGTTATCAATAAAGATTGTTTTGTTTCATGTGCTTCTGGTTGTTGGTTGTAACTTTAAGTTGTACGATTCCTGCTCACTCCTAGATCTACGAAAAATTTCACAGCACCTGCATGAAAAGCTAAATCTAGTCAGAGAAGGACTTGAGGAAAGGGTGATTGAACAAGCCCTAAAGGGGGAGAATGAAATAATAAACGTCAGTTCACATCAAGCGATGTGGATAACAAATCAAATAAAGCAGACAATGCAAAAAAACCCATCATTATATAAGGCTGTCAATCCTTCTGCAAGCACTGAATCAGCTGAGTATGGAATAGAATTCGGAGAATCAGCAACCTCCAGGAAAAGAAAGAGAATTCAGAGAAGCCAGTATCGGCAAAAGAGACTGAGGGAAATTGAACTGGATCCACAATCAGGAAGGTGGAGTCCTGTCTCAAGAGATATAATAACGGAATCATGGATTCATTTTGGATATCCTCAGGAGGACTATCTGAGGGCATACCAGTCAGCTGAATGGCAGAAACATCTGAAGCAGCTGGAGAGGAGGAAGAATCACAAGCTAGCATTCCCACAAGGTCCTCCTCCCTCTCCTAAGAAGATTCCCCTGCCCATCAACTACCATCAGAGGCAAAGGCAGAAAACCAAAGGGGCAAGCAGCAGACGTTGATGGGGCACCAAATTAAAATCTTAATTATTCTGCTGGGGCAAATGAATGCTAATGTTTATTCATGAACATCTATTCTATTTATATGCTTGGAATTTATTGTGAAGAATTTTTAATCTATTTGTGTGATTGCTGCTTTATATGTAATGCTATGATCTGAAATGATAAATCTTTTCATGAGTGGCATTTATCATCGAGGTAAGTTAGGGCTTCTTCAAATAGGGGGAGATTTTTGGGAACGGTGCCCAGCAGTGTTCCTAATTTGAAGAAGTACTCAGTTCAATGATAAGTGCAAGTTGTATTTAATGTTATATCTAGTTCATGCTTGCAGAGATGAGACAATATGTCCAGTACTTCAACAGCCTGCCTAATATAATATCGTTGAAAAAGGCTGGACATATCATCAACAAGTACAGGCACATCGTCATGATGATGAGCAAAGCAAACCCTGAGACTTGGCGAGTTCGTCGAACGCAGAATGCAGTTCATCAAACGCAGAATGAAGTTCATCGAACGAAGAGAAAGGACAGAAGAATGAAGTTCGTCGAACAAAGAATGAAGTTCGTTGAACGCAGAGACGGGAGAGAAGAATGAAGTTCGTCGAACGCAGAATGTTGTTCGTCGAACGCAGAATGAAGCTCGTCGAACGCAGAGAAGACATGAAGATATCAAAGGAAGGAATGTCGTCGAAAAGATGCAGTATCGTCGACATCAACAAAGTAGCCTTGTCGTCGAGAAGAATAGACATCATCGTAAAGAAGGCGTGACGTCGAGAAGTCTGAAGGAGGACAGCTGAAGACAAGCAGTTGTTAAAGCTTAGTATGTCGACATGATATCGCTCATGTCATCGAAAGAACAAAGTGATTACGACGACAGACTACAAGAAAGAAGATCACGACGACACAGTCAGAGATAGCATATCGTCGTATATGCAGAAACGCCAGAAGATCTTGTGTCATCGAGATATCAATGTCAGAGGCAGAAGCTGGAAGACTTGAAGATCTACCAAGGTCTAAGGCATCGACAAAGTCCTGTCGTCGAGATATTATCCATATCGTCGTAACAATGGAAATATCGTCGAGACAGAATTCAAATGTTGCGGACGCGCTGTCAGCAATTAATGCCGCCATCTGATTTTCTAATCAGCGCGTGCTCTTAAGGTATGGGGGCGTTTGACACTTAAGGAACTTTTTCAGAACACCGCTGGGACCTCGCAGTCTTATAAAAGAGATAAGAGGATGCCCTAGAAAGATGCAATCTTCGTGAGAAAAGAAAAACGAAAAAGAATCTCGTCGTTGCTTTTCAAAAGAACAATACATTCTGCGGAGAAGAAGAAGAAGAACAAGTAGAGAACAAGAATCAATCATCTCCATTGACTGATAAGAAGCAGTTCCTCATCAGACTAAGAGAAGAGATTGAAGAAGAAACTGCGCTTTCAAGATCTGAATCAGAAACATCTTCTTCAACTTCAAGAAGCCGATCTCCATCAGGCTAAGTTGCCGATCTTCATCAGGCAGAAGAAACAGTTCTCATCACTGTAATTTCTTGTAAGTCTTGAGGGCTTGAGTGTCTAGCTTGAGGGCTGGAGAGCTGTGAGGCTTGAGGGCCAGGGTAGTGGACTTGTGGGTCTGACATCGTCAAGCTTGAGGGCTTGAGACCTGTGAGGCTTACGGGCCAGGGCAGAGGCTAGACTTGCGGGTCTGAGCTAGGTAGGGCTTGAGGGCCTGATTGTCAAGCTTGAGGGCTTGAGACCTGTGAGGCTTGCGGGCCACGGCAGAGGCTAGACTTGCGGGTCTGAGCTAGGTAGGGCCTGAGTGTCGAGCTTGCGGGCTCGGGTGCAGTAGGGGCTTGCGGGTCTAGGCTGTAGGACTTGCGGGTTCGTGTTGTAAGGCTTGAGGGCCTGAAGATTTGGCGGATTTTGCCGAGCCTAGCACACTGCTAGGTAGGCGCAGAGGGAAAGAGTACTACTCAAGACACCCTGTCTTGAGGAACCTTTATAGATCACTGTATGCTTTTCTGTGTTGTGCTTTATAATTTATAGATTTATTAACCAGAAAACAAGAACACCTAAAGGGGATAAATAATTTTGAAAAACCTATTCACCCCCCCCCCCCCCCCCCCCTCTATGTAACAAGTTGACACCCAATAAACAACAAAGAGGAAGGGAGAAAGCTCATCTGAAGAAAGTGAATCAGGAAACAGCTCAGACTCCTCTGACTCTGAAGTTCCTGTAGAGAAAAGGAATGTATCCCTCCAGACCTCTGCCCTAAGTCTGGGATCCGGGATAATGGTAACAGCAGGAACAGATCAAGAGGATGCTGAGACTGAGGGGGAGAAGAATAGTGAGATACCTGCTCAAGTAGAAGAAGTGATCAATAAGATCATTGGGGCTGAGGATGTTGTTCATCATGGATCAGTAGACCAAGAGGACCCAATTAAAGATCCCCAAGAAGAGAAGCTAGAGAATTCTGCTGATGATACTAGCAGAGATCTGCCAAATCCTGAAAAAGAAAATGAGTCAAACCAGTCACCCATCAAAAAATCTCTATCTCCAATGGTTGATGGGAATACAGAAGAGGAACCAGAACAAACCAGTTCACCTCCGGAGAAAAGGCCAGTAGAGTTCTCCCTACTGCCTCAAATAAGCATGATCCTGGAAGAGCAAAGACTAAAAATTGAAGGTCATGTTAACTCAGCCATCAGTGAGCTAAGGAGGGAACTATTTGCAGAAACAGCAAGCCTAAGAAATGATGTGAAGAACCTACAAGAATACATTGCCAAAGAGACAACACTTACTCACAAGGGTCTATCTGATGTAGGGGATAATCAGATAATGATCGCCAACAACATTGAGAAGGCCTACATAGCAACCACCAGATGGATGGTTGAACACAAAACTAATCTTCAAGAAAGTCTAGATCACCACAATAAGGATCTAGACAGTCATCTTCTTGAGACCAAGAACCATTTGGAAGCAGGAATTCATATGCTTAAAAGCAAGATACTGGTCCTTCAGAAGAACCTCCAAAGGGGGATATCTGATGAAGTCATAAAGGGGGAGAGATCAATGATGAAGGCCAGTGGCAAGCATGCCATCTGGACCACAAATATAATGAATCTCCCTCCTCTCCATTTTGATGAGCCTGCAGGAGAGTACCTAGCTGAAGAGCAACATGCAGACATTCCTGATACTGCCATTGATAAGGGTAAAGAGAAGGAAGTACTGGAGGATGAAGAAGTAAAAATGAGGAAGAGAAAGTACAGGTTGAAAATGGAGAAAAAGGATGACTATGAAAGATGGAGTCCCAAATCCAGGACTATCACTCTAAAAGCATGGGAGCAAGTGAAAGCTAATAAAGGTGAACGATACAATGTATACAGTCCTCAAGAATGGGATAAATATGAAGATCAAGAAGAATCGAGAAGAAGTCACAGGAGGGACAAGCAAGCAGGTAGAATCCCAACTGATGCTCTTGAACCTCTCAAGTATCATCCCAAACTATTTGAATACTTCATCAGACAAGCTGAAAAAGAGCAGGAAGCCAGTGCCAAGAAAGCAAAGGGTGAATCAGCTATGAGGGCACCAGAGATATAGATTGCCAAATCTTTAAGGGGCTAAATGTAGAAATGTCAAAATCATCTGAAAACATTTGGCACTATTTATAAATAAAGTAATATTTGTCAAATTCTGTGTTCACTCAAATATAGCTGCAATGACATTATTATATGCTTATTTGCTTAAAATGTTAAACCTTTTATATGAGTGGCATTTATCATTGAGTGGGTTATGACTTCTTCAAATTGGGGGAGATTGTTGGGAACAGTGCCCAGCAGTGTTCCTGATTTGAAGAAGTGCTCAACTCAATGATAAGTGCAAGTTGTATTTAATGTCACATCTAATTCATGCTTGCAGAGAGGAGACAATATGTCCAGTACTTCAATAACCTGCCTAAGTATAATATCGTCAAAAAAGGCTGGACATATCGTCAACAAGTACAGGCACATCGTTGAGATGATGGGCAAAGCAAAGAAGAATGATTGTGTTTATGTCGTCGAAAAGGATCATGTGTATCGTCGACAACAGCAGGCCTATCGTCAACAACATGCAGAGTAAGGCAGAATGGTGATATCATTGTGACATCTACACGGCGATATCAGAAAGTCGAAGATGAAGAAGAAGAAGACTCAAAGATGTGGTCGTCAAGAAGCCTTGACATCAATAAGGCTAAGTCAGAATGAATGTCGTTGAAAAGGAAAAGGGAAGATCAGTGTCGAAGATATCGTTGACAAGAAACTGTATCGTTGATAAGGCCAAAAAAGAACAGATAGTGTCTAGAAGAAGCCTTGTCATCGGAAAGGCTAAGTGTGGCTGATGGCGTTGGACATCATCGTAAAGAAGGCGTGATGTCGAGAAGACTGAAGGAGGTCAGTTGAAGACAAGCAGTTGCTAAAGTATAGTCTGTCAACATGATATCGTTTATGTCGTCGACAAGATAAAGTTGTTACAGCAATATAAAGCAGACAAAAAGATCGCGACGACATCGGTTAGATGACTTCGTGTCGTCATAAGCTCGAGTACAAAAGATATGTCTAGTATCGTCGAAGATATCACTATCTGATGAAGAATTGAAGAAGAGACTAGTTCAAGGCATCGACAAAGTCCTGTTGTCGAGATATTATCCATGTCGTCGTAATAATGGAAATATCGTCAGACAGATTCAAAAGTATCCGGACGCGCTATCAGCCATTAATGTCGCCGCCTGATTGTCCAATAAGCGCATGCTCTTGAGGGATGGGCGTCTGACAGTAAAGGACATCATATGTGATCGTTAAGCGGCTCATCCATCCTATAAAAGGGAACAGAGATGCCCTAGAAAAAGTACAAAAAAAGGAACGAAAAAGAATGCTGCCTAACAAGCGGCGGTAAAGAAAGAAAGAAAGAAGGGAAGAACAAAACGATCATACTGTGTTCTTCAAGTTGCAGTCAAGTCTCATCGACTGCTAAGAATCATTAAAAAGAAGAAGCCAGTCAACATCAGGCAAGAGGAAGAAAGCTTGAAGAAGATTTGTGTCGTTCAGATTCAAAATCAGAAGCATCTTCTTCAAGTTAAGAAGCCGATCTCCATCAGGCAGAAGAAACAGTTTTCATTAGTGTAAATCTTTCATTGTAAGGCTTGCGGGCCAAAGTTGTAAGATCTATTTTCAGATCTGAATGTCAAGCTTGAGGGCTTGAGATCTGTGAGGCTTGAGGGCTAGGGCAGAGGGACTTGCGTGTCCAAACTTGTCGAGCTTGCGGTCTCGGGTGCAGTGAAGGGGCTTGCGGGCCTAGGCTGTAGGCAAGACTTGCGGGTCTGTGCTGTGTAGGGCTTGAGGGCCTGAGTGTCGAGCTTGCGGGCTCGAGTGCAGTGATGGGGCTTGCAGGCCTAGGTTGTAGGCAAGACTTGCGGGTCTATGTTGTGTAGGGCTTGAGGGCCTGAGTGTCGAGCTTGCATGCTCGGGTGCAGTGAATGGGGCTTGAGGTCCTAGGCTGCAGGGACTTGCGGGTCCGAGGTGTAAGGCTTGCGGGCCGGAGGCATTGGCGGAGTTTGCCAAGCCTAGCACACTGCTAGGTAGGCGCAGAGGGAAAGAGGACTACTCAAGACACCCTGTCTTGAGGAACCTCAATAAGTTCTTGTGTGTTTTCTGTGCTGTGCTTTACTAATCTATAGATCTATTAACCAGAAAACAAGAACACCAAAAGGGGATATAATAATTTGAAAAACCTATTCACCCCCTCCCCCTCTATGTGATAAGTTGACACCCAATAACTAACATTCTTCAATTACTTCAACAGGTCCCTGACCTCTACGTCGATATCTATTCGACGTAGCGTCGACTTTAGTTACTTCGACAGAAGGTTGAACCACTTGAACTTCTAGTCAGAGCAGCGTCGATATGGACTCGATGTTACGTTGAATTCTATTCGACGTAAATGTTAACTTAGCCCAATTTTGCTTCCCTTGATCTGGTCCTGACACCCTATGTTGAGTGTGACATCCTAAGACATCTAATGACCAGATTACCCTCACTATACAATGGGTAATTTAATCCTAGTAGATAAAATCACTTTTAAGTTAATTTGTTAAGTTAAATCAAGGGTTTTTCCCAACACTATACAATGGGTAATGAGCCTAAGAGGTAAAATCCCTTGTATTTAATTTGTTAAGTTAAATCAAAAGGGGTTTTTCCCAACACAAGAACAACCCGAAACAGTTACAGGATCTTGCGATTTCATGAATCTAGAAATAAAATAGCAACACATTGCAATATACATGAAAGGGATTTAGTCAACACTCAATAAAGATGCTCCAAAAGTAGATCTGAAACTGTGTGGCTGAGTTCCACGCACAGAAAGTGTATACGTGCCTCTGTAGCAGTCCACACAAGCGAAGGAGAACCCCAAGCCTCTTGTCAAACAAGATCTGGGTCGAAGAAGAAGTGCCATCAGTGTCTCCCACGGATTGCTAGATCCGGCAAGGGGAAAGGCATCAACGTCGGATGGGATCTTGCGGAAAACCCTTGCGGAATAGTTTCGCCTTGATCTCCAAAGAAAGGCACACAGGAAAACCTAATAGTTTCCCTATTTATACCCAATGGCATAAAACCAGATATCAGCAGACCAGAGTCATTAATAGGAGTATCCGGTGTGTATCATTATGATCACTAAATATCATCGAGATGATCTCGACGATATCATCGTGATGACCTATATCATCTTGACAGTCAAGACGACATAGTCTGGATGACCTATATCGTCGAGACAATCTCGACAATATCGTCATGATCACATGTATCATCGAGACGATCTCGACGATATCGTTGTGAAGATCAATATCGTCGAGATGATCTCGATGATATCATCGTGACGACTTATATCTTCGAAACGATCTCAATGATATCGTCGTAACAACTGAAATATCGTCGAGATGATAATATCGCACAACATTTCTACGATACATATAAAGGTTCACAGTCGGCCATATCATCGAGACCACAAAACGATATTCACAATATCATCTGGACGGTCTCAACGATACATGCAATGTCATCTTGAACACATGCCACCATACAATATTCATAATATATGTGGAACATTTAGCCGACTTGACCTAACTCCAATGAGTCATAGAATTGGTCCTTCACTCATATCCAGTATGAGTAAGGCCAACACAATCCTTCCTCCAACTTCTCTGAACACTCTTATGTGCGACCTTATAGGCTCATATTACGTTGGCAGTAAGACTAACCGGTTGATTGCTTTGAGATCACCTTGGAAATACCAACACTTTCTTCAAGACGATATTTTATTTCATCAATCTTCTAGTCGAATCTTCAACACGATTTATCTTGATATATCTTTAGTCCTGTTTAAGATGATATTTGAGTTCTTGTAAACGAAACGACTTGATATTCATGAAATATCGTCTTGGTTCCTCGACGATATTTCGAGTGACCAAGACGATAATTGACTTAGTCAATTTCTTCCTTCACATAAATCTTTCAGACTATAGGTAGAACACTTATAAGATGATAAGAATGTATATGAACCTTGTCAAGATGATATCATCTTGGAGAGTATTTTATCAAGATGATATTTGGATAACCTTCTTCTCCAACTTAGAGAAGATGATAAAAAATAATGATGTGAGTTTACAAGTCGATATCTTCTTGGAGCATAGAGTATTCAAAACAATATCTAGACCTTCATTCGACGATATTGAAGCTTACCAAGATGATATTTGCATTAGTCAATTTCTGATCTTCTCAACTCAATCTCTTTGCATCAGCTCACTTGATAGACTTATATGCTTGATGATTTAGAGTTAGTTCCAAGTCTAATATAGTCTAGATCATAGGTTGACATGGTGTTTTGCACAATGAGGGATTATATTGGCAAAACTATGTCTGATGACACTAAGTCTAGCCCTATGTTAGACTTGCACTTTCAAGTACCTGGAATCACTTTGATTAGAAAGCATATGCATCAAATACAAATGTGTTCATCTATATTATGTGGGATTCTTCAAATCAGGAACATTGTGGGCACTGTTCCCAAAAACTTCGCCACGAACACAATGTCTTCCATGCACAGTGTGCGCTCCACTTAACAGGAAGTACTTTGCTCTAGACTTCTTCGCACACAACAAAAGACAAGCCGTAGATGAGAAGATGCATCGAGAATGCCCCTCCAACCTCCGAACAACAACCAAAGACTCCATAGTGCGCAAAGCGCAGCACTCCCCTCCACACAAAAGAAAATACTTAGCTCCGCGAGCGGCGGCCTATCACACTTGGAGCCCTTCTCTCACTTTCCCAATGATTGTAATGAGAGGCAGGTTGTCGCCCTCGAGTTCTTTAAAGAGCCTTATAACAACACAAGAATATAGTGTACGTTTGGTCAACACAGTCCCAGACACGTGGTTTTTTACATATTTCTTGGGTTTTCCACATCAAAAAAAAATCTTATTGTTGGTCATCTCAATCACTTCTACTTTAACTGTTTGCGCGCTCGATCGCTCCCCGGGCTAAGATGGCTTGATTTAAGTCTAGTCTACCAGAGCGTCGAGTTTGGCCGCAACAATACTAATGTTTACTTTCATAGCAAATACCTAGATTAGTGAAATCCAATGAAACTAGAGTACTGAAATTAGATATATAAATCAAAGCACAACAATATGTGCCAACTTTTTACACTAAATCCATTGAAACAAATATTATGGGATTTAAAGAATTTTCACTAAAATGGACAAATGAAAAAAGAACACTACTCTGATATAAGAAAATTCAGTGAAACCCTAGTCTCACTTCAAAAAAAATACTACTCGCCTCAAATTTCAGTGATACAATTTCACTACTTAACAAATACTTGCAGATGTTTGACCATTTAACAAATCTCACTGCAAATAATGCTAATAAACATATATCTAGTTTCACTTACACAAATACTTAGCATTAAGAAATACTGACATTAACAAATACTTGCAAATGTTTCAAACATAGATTTCACAGAATGCAAATGAAGAAATGATACTAACCAGGATGTTTCGATCAATGATTCTCAAAATGTAGATGCGTTAAAATCCCAAGCAAAAGGAAATTACATAAGGAAATACGAGTAAAACTAGATGCGACCAAAATCAGAAATATACATAATGAAATTCCAGTGAAGCTAGATACAAAAAAAATTAGAGTATGGAGAAGGGAGAAATGACATTACCAAAGAGCTGATATGGTCAAGGAGGAAGAGGTTGGAGATCAGGCTGCAAACAAGGATTTTTGTCGAGGCTCTCTGCAAACAAGGATTTTTGTGGACAACGATTTGGATAACTATAGGAAAATGAGGCACTCGCCAGCGTACGTCGTTCATCGACGAAGAAGGCCTGTCGATTTGGAGCTAAGGCTAGCGAGCTGGCGCTCATCGTCGAAGAACGAGAAGATTGGTCTCTGTGGAAATCAGGCGAAAACAGATGCTGATTCTAGAGTCGTGAAATGATTTCACAACTACACATCACGCCTATTTTGCGGAACGATTGCAGTGGATTATTACACTACTCGTTAATTTATTCTGTTGGACATGCCATGAAATAAATTGCGGCACAGCACTCCTAAAACATTTCCCAAACTGAGCATAAAATTTAAAGACATTCGATATAGGCTCTATTTGGTTGGGTTGTTGCTGATGGAAAGTTGCTGATGAAAAGCTACTGATGGAAAAATTGCTGATTCCAGAAAATATAATTTTGTTAAAAAACTATATGGGTGGAATGAAGTTTGTAAAACAGAGTTTTGAAAAAGTTGTTTGAAAACAAAATGGAGTTTTGAGCAAAAAACAATTTCCCACAAAATATTAGAAACAAAAATATATATTGTTAGGAATATTACCCTCAATATTCCCTTGATTTGAAGAAGCATCACACTCAATGCTAAGTACAAGTTGTATTTGATAAACCCTATTTTATCCCATGACTATGCAGGGTTAGGTTATTCCAAGGTGGGGAGTAAGTTTAGTGGTTTACTGCCAAAATTGCTGAGATAAGTTCTCAGTGTCAGCTGAATCGCTGAGAAAAGGTCGGTCAGGATCCGCTAAGAAGGTGTTTGGGTCAGCTGAGCTGCAGATAGAGGAAAACCACTAAGACAACTATCTGTCTCAGCGGATCCGCTGGGATGGGACAGAAGTAGTCATTGAGACTGGAAACTGTCTCAGCCCAACCGCTGAGACAAATTCAAATGTGCTGGCGGGTTTTGCTTCTGGTGCAAGCTGCAGAAAAGCAAGATATGGTACTCCAATCTCCTTCACGCTGTGTTAGGGGCCATCTGATAGGGTTGAAGATTGGAGAAGTATAAAAGAATAACTTATGGCTTTTAAGAAAGTAGCTTTTTGCAAAAAGAAGACAGTTCTACTGTTACATTAACGGCTGCTAAGAAGTTCTCTCCTCCTCCTTCCTGAAGCAGAAAAGGAGAGAAAGATTGTTCTGTCAGTGTGAATGAAGAAGAACAAGTTGATCCTTACTCAACTACTGAAGACAAGGATCAGAAAGAGGCAGGATTGAAGTTGTTGTTCTCTTCCCTGCTTCAAGACAGCTATGGAAGATCAAGGCTAGAAAGAGTTAATATTTTATCTTCTGTTGTAAGCTACATTTATTACCTTCTGTAGGAACATTACTTGTTATGAGTTTGTAGGGCATTTTGCCTGAGGGAGTATGGTTGTTGGGCCTGAGTGTAGAGCTGAGAGTTCAGCTTGAGTGTAGGATCTCTGTAGAGATCTGAAGTAGGACTTCTTGATAGGTCTGAGTTGGTAGGGCAGTTGTGCCTGAGGTAGGGTTGTTGAGCCTGAGGTAGGGTTTGGGAAAAACCTAAGAGATCCTGAGGGACCTGAGTTGTAAGCTCTTGGAGCTGAGTTTGGAGGAGTTGTCCTTGTCTAACTCATTCTTAGAAAGGTGAAGCGAGGAAAGATGACTACTCAAGACACCCTGTCTTGAGGAACCTCTATAAATACTTGTGTGTTTTCTGTGTGCTTCATTTCTTACTAACATAAATTCAGAAAATAGCTAGACATTAGCTTAAAAGTAAAGAGACCTATTCACCCCCCCCCCCCCTCTAGGTGATTAAAACTACATCCTTTATAAACTATCAAGTGGTATCAGAGATAGGTTGATCAAGGACATAACTATCTGATCAGATCCTATAAAGGAATAGTCATATCTGAATCCAATGGCCTCCACTGGATTGCAGAAGGAGATGGAGTCTATGAAGTTGCCCATATGCAACAAAGAAAACTTTGGCATATGGAAGCAAAGGGTTAGGTTGTTTATGGAAGCATCAGACCCAAAGATCTACATCACTGTAAAGCAAGGCCCTTTCACTTTTCAAACTGCCTCCACCATAGATCCAACTAGGAGAGTGGCCAAGGCTTTTAATGGTTGGACCAAGGATGAACTTGCATTATTCACAATGGACAAAAGAGCCCAAAACATCATTGTTAATGCAATTGATGACTCCACCTTTCAGAACTTGGTGCACTGTACAACAGCCAAGGAAATGTGGGATACACTAGTGGTGTATATGGAAGGGACATCTGAGGTGAGGGATGATAGAAAATCACTCCTCAATCAAGAATATGAAGATTTCAGGCAGCTGAGCTAGAAAGGGGGAGGATAACAATGTTGTAACCAATTCTGAGCTAGCCCTCAAGGTTTTGTAAGGAACTAGGTTAGCCTTAAACCTTCCCCTCCTGGACAAAAATTAAGGAATACACTGCCATCCTAAACAAACAAATGATAAGTGGTTTGATCTGGCAGAGAAATCAGTGGTCTCTCAAAATACTATTCTCAGATCAATGGACAAACACCTCCAACTCTCTGAACAGGATATGACATATGTTAAGAATTATGTTAGCAAGACAGATGAGGTGATAGAAAAAAATCCTCAAATCATATCCAAGAATATGTATACTCCACTGCTCTGCAGTTGAATGGTGAGGCTGACAGGAATATGGATGAGCTCAAGGCTGATATTGAGAGGAACAATGATGAGCTCAAAGCTGATATTGAAAATATTTTCCAAACAATTTCTGGCACAATAACTGTTGCTCAACAGGATATAAGTCAAAGAATAATTGAAGAATCCAGAAAGGGGGAGAATAACAATGCTGTAACCAATTCTGAGCTAGCCCTCAAGGTTCTGCAAGGAACTAGGTTAGCCATAAACCTTCCCCTCCTGAACAGAAATAGGGAAGAAGATTGGAACTTCCCAAGACAGGAGCAAATTGCTCAAAATGTCAGACTGGCAAAGAGAAGAGAAAGAGAGCACATAATGCTTGTGGAAGAATTTATGGCAAAGAAAAGGGATGAGCAGTCTAAAGATCCAGATTTTGAATATTGGAGTGAAGACTCCAAAAGTATAATATTAAATGCTTGGCTAATCCATGGTCAAATCTGCAAAGATATTGATAAGGTTTATCCATCTGAAGAGTGGATAAAGCACTTAGAAAGAAACACAAAGAGAGATAGGATATTCAAAGCCAATCTGGTAAGGAAGGACAACCCGAGAAGGATGCCTTCAAAGTATATTCTTAAGCCTTTCCTGTATTTCAAAAGGCAAGAAAATAGGAGGAAGATAGTTGAAATAGAGGCAGCTAATGCAGAAAAAGACACTGCCACCAATCTTCCTGAAAAAATGGATGTGGTTGCTGAAGATAAGGATATCTCAGCACAAGAAGAAGAAGTGGTTGCTAAAAATGTGGCTGATGCAGCAGACCAAGTGGCCTCAGCTAAAGGAAAAGTTGTTGCCGACATTGCTGAGTGCTCAACTTATTCTAAGAAGAGAAAAATTTAAATGAATGTATTTAAGTGTTATGGATTTCTAAATGTAAATTGAACAATGCCTTATTACTTTATCTAAAATGAAAATGAATGAATTGTTGAATTGATTACTTTATGTTGTAAGTTAATCTGAGTCAGAGCTTAATTTTACTCGGTGTCATTGTTTAAGTTAATCTGTAATGCATTGACATGATTATCTAATCATATTATTGGGTTGATAAACTCTGATGGTACTATGCCTGTCATGAATATTATCTATATGATATTATCTTTGATGCCATAATAATGTTTACATGTGTATGTTATGATGAATTCCATGTAGTGAAGTTACATGATAAATAATAATTTTTATATGTACCTTAGCATTGGGGGTGTTCTTTCTTCTTCAAATAGGGGGAGATTGTTGGGAATATTACCCTCAATGTTCCCTTGATTTGAAGAAGCATCACACTCAATGCAAAGTACAAGTTGTATTTGATAAACCCTATTTTATCCCATGACTATGCAGGGTTAGGTTATTCCAAGGTGGGGAGTAAGTTCAGTGGTTTACTGCCAAAACCGCTGAGATAAGTTATCAGTCTCAGCTAAACCGATGAGACAAGGCCAGGAGCCGCTGAGAAGGTGTCTGGGCCAGCTGAGCTGTAGATAAAGGAAAATCGTTGAGACAACTGTCTGTCACAGTGGATCCACTGGGACGGGATAGAAGTAGTCGTTGAGACTGGAAGCTGTCTCAGCCCAATCGTTGAGACGGATTCAAATGTGCTAGCGGGTTTTGCTTTTGTTGCAAGCTGCAAAAAAGCAAGATGTGGTACTCCAATCTCCTCCAAGCTGTGTCAGGGGCCATCTGATAGCCGTTGAAGATTGGAGAAGTATAAAAGAATAACTTAGGGCTTTTAAGAAAGTAGCTTTTTGCAAAAAGAAGACAGCTCTACTATTACAATGACGGCTGCTAAGAAGTTCTCTCCTCCTCCTTCCTGAAGCAGAAAAGGAGAGAAAGATTGTTCTTCCAGTGTGATTGAAGAAGAACAAGTTGATCCTTACTCATCTACTGAAGACAAGGATTAGAAAGAGGCAGGATTGAAGTGTTGTTCTCTTCCCTGCTTCAAGATAGCAACAGAAGATCAAGGCTAGAAAGAGTTAATATTTTATCTTCTGTTGTAAGCTACATTTATTACCTTATGTAGGAACATTACTTGTTCTGAGTTTGTAGGGCATTTTGCCTGAGGGAGTAGGGTTGTTGAGCCTGAGTGTAGAGCTGAGAGTTCAGCTTAAGTGTAGGATCTCTGTGGAGATCTGAGGTAGGACTTCTTGATAGGTCTGAGTTGGTAGGGCAGCTGTGTCTGAGGTAGGGTTGTTGAGCCTGAGGTAGGGTTTAGGAAAAACCTGAGAGATCCTGAGGGATCTGAGTTGTAAGCTCTTGGAGCTGAGTTTGGAGGAGTTGGCCTTGTCTAACTCATTATTAGAAAGGTGAAGGGGGAAAGAGGACTACTCAAGACACCCTGTCTTGAGGAACCTCTATAAATACTTGTGTGTTTTCTGTGTGCTTCTTTTCTTACTAACATAAAATTCAGAAAACCACTAGACATTAGCTTAAAAGTAAAGAGACTTATTCCCCCCCCCCCCCCCCCTCTAGGTGATTAAGAATACATCCTTTATAAACTGTTTGGGTGGAATGGAGTTTGTAAAACGGAGTTTTGAAAAAATTGTTTGAAAACAAAACGGAGTTTTGAGCGAAATTTTTTTCCCCACAAAATATAAGAAACAAAAACATATATTTTCCATAATATAATACCAAACACAAAAATTAATGTTTACTTGAACCAGTTGCCCCTGATATCTCGGTCTACGATCTAGATTCATACAACTGATCCGTTATACTATCATGTAGCATGATCATCTCCTCTACACCACCTGCAATGTCAGAGCATGTATCTTGTCGCTCTTGTGTGGCCACTCCATCATCTCGATCCCCCTTCTCTCACTCACTGAAATCAAAATCCACACGCGAAGGGTGCCGGCGAATGAAATTATGTAAAGTCATCGTGGCCATCACAATATCTGCTTGATTGTTTGAAGTGATAGCTTGGCATGTCCCGCAGTATGGCCCACTTCTTCTTCCAAACGCTGAACGATCGTTCTATCACACTTCTAAGCGATGAATGCACATGATTGAACATCTCTCGACGTCCTTCTGCTCCACGACCACCATGTGCAAAGTCTGGCAGATGATACTGTGTATGTTGATATGGTTTTAAATATCCTTTTTGTAGAGGATAGCTAGAATCAATCAAATAATATTTTCCTAAAGAATATATAAAATGTCTAACACGAAAAAAAAGTATAGTAATAAATTGATGAATTGAATTTTTATTTACCTTGAGGTGGATGAGGGAACTTATAATGAGGATCAGTTATTGTATAATTGAAAATGTGACTATCATGCGCAGATCCCTCCCAACCCACCATAACGAAAGTGAAGCACATGTTGAAATCACAAGCCGCCATGACATTTTGTGTTGGTCTGCCCTTTCTCCCAATATAGGGTACTTGACTTCCAACTGGTATGCGTGCGTCAACATGTGTTCCATCTATTGCCCCAACGCAATCTATAAAAAAGGCATATAACGTTTGTCATACATAATCTCTGGCGGAGTGCAGCTGAAAGACATATCTGATGGTTGAATCACTTCCTCGGCTAACTACAACAGAGCTCGAACATCTCAAGCAAAAAATCTGCTAGTTGTCTTTGTTGAGTGACGAAATCGATCACGTGTTTTTCTCATTAATTCATTATGCGATAATATGTACACTGTCAATGATAGTACTTCCATGGATGCAGTCCTTCTTGTTCCCTGAAAAACCACACTTCTCTTCCAAAGAATGCAATAGATCCATAAATATTTCTTGACTCATCATGAATGAGTCATGAAATCTTACTCGAGTACCACGAAGTAGCTCTCCAACCCATATATCACATGTTTGCTTTGAAGTCATGGATGGAACTGGATGTTTTAACAACGAGGTGTGTTCGGAGATAAAACATATTGCTGCTACTAAATTTTGATGATGGGCGATAACATAATTTCTTATAATAATCTCGTGCCCCTCGTGCTCTTCTCTGGTATTCTCAGATTCATCACTAAACATTTTCTGTTAAAAAAATGCATTACCAATAATTATTAATGTAGTAGTAAACAATTTCATTATCACCACAAAAGTAAATTTGAGAACAACAATTGTCCATAAAGTTCGTACAACAGTAAAAAATACATAATTGTGTCTACATCATAACAACGAACATAATACATAAGAACAAAATATAACATCCATAGTTCATAAAAGAATGATAATGCAAGTAAAAATGATGTCTCCTACTACGCCCCACGAGTATAGCGGTTATGGAGCCACTTTATGTTCATGCCTTCCGGAAGGAACATGAAAGTCTCTCTATGTTTTGTTTCCATCAAATATGTGATGGCAAAATCATAGAAGTCTTCATTAGACTGCACTTCTGAGTACATGCTTAATTTTTCTAGTGTCAGTCCAATACTAAAATGACAAGATGAACTCCTGGGTGGCTCCTGGATGCATCAACTTATGATCTTCGAGGACTCGGCCAAATCTTCTAACACTGAGCTAGCAACTTTCTTCTTTCTTTTCTTCCTTTTTTTGCTTGTTACTGATATATTTGTGACCTCAACTGGATGAGGAACTCTGCTAACCTCAATGTCATCATGTTCATTCTCTGACAATGCTCTTTCATCGATAGACTTTGTAGCAAGATTCCTGGATTGAGGGGTGCAAGCATGATGTCCTATAGTGACAACCAAACCAAACATCATGTTCACGTTATCCTCTAACTTTGGGGGGATTCCTGCATACCAGAATTTCTTTGCCATCGGGACAACCTAAAAAATAAAGGGTTTTACAATTAGACATTGAAAATTTTAAAAATACCATTAAGAAATACCAATGATTTTAATTAATAAATACCTTCAATCTTTCGTCCCACCACTCATCTAAGGCGTCTATAGTCTTTCTTGATGGATTTCTCCCAATACTCTACCATGTCAGAATTCAGAAGAAAAGAATTTGAAAAGTACAAATCAAAGAATTTGTTCAAAGCTGAAGAGTATTTAGAGAAGCACCCAGAAGCAGTAGTTCCTCAAGTCAAATCTCAAACTATTCTGGGAGCTCAGGATCTTTACATGAGCAAGAAAGAATCAGAAAATGCCAACAGACAGATAATATTCAAGCCACCTTCTGAGTAAAAGGTTCAGACCTATTTGTTTTTGTTACATTTCTATTTTTCAATTGAAATGTTCCTAAACTCAGATTATCATATTCTCTATCTGCTGAAATATTTAAATTCTGTCAGATATATATATGCTTTGCTATTTTTCTGTTGTTTATTATTTGAAATTTGTCAAATAGTATCCTAACCCAAATAGGGGGAGATTGTTGGAATAACCCTATTACTGATTTGGGCTAGGATTACTATGTGTTGACTAGGACTAAGTTGACCCCCAATGTATGGTCTAAGGTTCATAGTTTTAGGCTGATAGAATAGCTAGAACTTAGTAAATCTCTAAGTTTCTGCGTTCGACGAACTCCACATTGAGTTCGACGAACTCCTTTCTGCGTTCGACAAAAAGGCTTCTCAGCTTGACAAGCTCAGCTCTCCAGCCAGCTTATTTTTCAGTTCGACGAACTCTAACTTGAGATCGATGAACTCCAGTCTGTGTTCGACGAATCAGTATCAGATGTTCAGTTCGACAAACTCATCTTTTAGATCGATGAATTTCTATCTCAGCTCGACGAATTTTCTCTCAGCTTATTCAGATCAGTTATATTTTCTCAGAACTCAGTTCGACTATCAGCAATGATTTTATTCTTCCAGATAAAACATGATTTTATCCTTCCTTTGTTTATTCCCTTTTTCATTCTCTTCCCGAGAAAATAGTCGTTGGCATATTTTGGAAAAGGACAATTTCATGGAAAAGGAAAAAAGGTATAAAGCATATCAGATTTGCTGAATCAGTTGCAGTTCCAAGGAAATAATTAATGTTAATTATTCTATTCCTATTCAGAGATTTGAATTTCAAATCTATTATCATTCTCTCTAAGGAATAAGGATACCAGAAGAAAGATATCTGTAACAGAAGAAAATATCAGAGTATCAGTCGAGAGAAAAACATTAATTCAGTCAAAAAGAAAGATCATCTTTCTCAAGCAGCACATCTCCTTCTCTGAGAACAACATCATCAAGATCAATCTCTCAGATCTCTGCTGCTAGATTACAAATCTTCAAAGAGCAACAAACAATATGAGAAACTTCTGTCTCTCAGATTCATTAGCTATCAAAGGAAGATCTACTTTCAAGAGAAAGCTCCATCCTCATACTGTCAAGAATTTCAATCAGACAGGGGGAGCTTTACACCATCAATCCACTAGAGTCTTCTCTCAGATTGTTGACAGAGAAGAACTTCTTAACCCCTTTATTCCATCTTGTACAAGGTTCTAACTCCCTTCAAAAGTTAACCCATTGGTGACAGGGCACCTGAACAAAAACCTATGGTTTGGTTAGAGCACCTGATCAAAAGCTCACTTGGTGTGTGGACACCTGATCAAAACTCCCTTGGTGATAGGGCACCTGATCAAAAACCTAGTAGAATCCTACCAAGTGTGGTAGAAGAGTAGACGTACCCAGGTTTATTGGGGAATTACTATAAAAATCCTTGTGTCCTCTGTGTTGTGATTTTTTTTGTGTTGTGCTGTGTTCTGTGTTTCTTTATTTGGTTTTATAACTCACTCTGCAATACACATATAAGTATCACTATTTTAATTTTGCTATAAAATTAAGTGAAAAACTTTTTAATACTCTATTCACCCCCCCCCCCCCCCACTCTAGAGTAAATCTAAGATCTAACATCACTTTCAATTGGTATCAGAGGTAGGTTGATTGTATACAGGCTAACACCTGAATCAGAAGATCAATTAGATCTTAAATTTATTTTAGAGTTTTCTTTTGCTTAAGACTCATGGCACAAAACAAAGAATATTCAAGCACAAGACCTCCTATGTGCAATCTAAATAAGTTTGCACTATGGAAGGCAAGGATCAGGTTATACATGAATTCTATTGACGAAGAAATCTTTAATGTTATTTTGATAGGACCTCCAACACCTACAGCAACAATAAGTGCTGAAACCACAACTAACAACAATGTTATTCCACCACCTGAGTGGACAGATGCACAGAAGAAGCAGAGAAGTGCAGATGTCAAAGCTATGAACATATTGGCACAGACAATGTCTGATGACATTTTCCAAAAAGTTGTGGAATGCACTTCAGCAAGAGAAATCTGGATCTCACTCAACAATATGGTTGAAGGATCAGCAGATGAAAGAAACGACAGAAGATCTCACCTAATCTCCCAATATGAGAACTTCAAGAAGGGTGAAAATGAAAGTGTTGCTGATATGTACAACAGGCTCAGCCTTATAATCAATGAGTTGAAGACCTTGGACAAAGTGATCTCTATCACTGAGGTCAATGATAAGATCCTAATGTGCTTCCCCAGCACATGGGACTCTAGGATCTGGCCAATCAAGGAAGCCAGAAGCCTTAATGAGATCTCCACTAAGAGCTTGTTAGGCAAACTCAAATCCTATGAGCAGCTTATCAAATCAATAGAAGCTGAACAATCTACTTCATCTTCAGCATCCAAAAAGGAGAAAAGTATAGCTTTCCAAGCTACTGAAGAAGAAGAAGAAAAAGCTCCAGGAGAAGTGGAGTTCATGAGCCTTCTAGCCAAAAGGTTATACAAGATGGCTAGAAAGAACTTCAGAAAGAAGGATTCCAGATCAAGAGAAAAGCCAAGGTATGACAAATCAAGTTCTAAAGAAATTATTTGTTATGGCTGCAGGAAACCTGGACACATTCTGCCAGAGTGTCCAGAGAATCAGAAGAAGGAAAAGAGAAAAGACAAAGAAGACAAGAGGCACTCCAGCAAGTCTTCCTCCCACAAACACAAGCATAAGGGAAGAGGATTTGTAGCTGAAACATGGAGTGAAACTGAATCAGAGTCTTCATCCAGTTCTTCTGAAGATGAAGAAGAATCAAAAGAAAAAGACTAATGCTTGATGGTTATCTATGACTCAAGCAGTGAGTCAGAAAAAGCATCTTCATTCAGCTCTAGTGATGATGAGGATGATGAAGAAGAAAGAAGCTTCTGCATGATGGCTATCAATGCCTCAGGACATAATTCAGAAGAATCATAATCAGAAGCTGACAATGACAGTGATCAGGTAATATCTAATTTTGATTTCAATTCAATTGAATTCAAAGATGAATTCAAAGTTCTTTGCTTAGACTTAATCAAATCTGAGAAGGAAATAATCTCTCTCAGAAATAAGTTGACTGAAATGAACCAACTAAGTGAAGAAAATGCTATTCTTAAGAAAGAATTGGCTGCCTCCAGAGAACATATTATTCTCATTGAGAACAAACTATCTGAGGCTAAGAAATTTGAAGAATCCCTAAATTGGAGAAGTATCAAACTGATGGACATCACAAACACAGTAAATGCCAGATTAAGTGGCAAACTAGGCTTGGGTGCATCATCAAGTGAGCCACCTCTTATTAAGAAGAACATACTTTCTACACCAATAAAATTCATTTCTGCTAAGAGCAAAGAGGTTGTAGATGTTAGTAAGAACAATTCAAGCAAGAATATTAAGAATAAAGGAATTCAGCAGAATTCGTCGAATGGAGCTCGACGAAATCACTTGAATTCGTCGAACTCAGATCGACGAAAGCTGAACTCAGAGTTTCAGTATATATATCCATCGAAAGGCGCTCGACGAAAGCACATCACTTCGTCGAACGACGATCGACGAACTCAGCCAGGTTCGTCGAATGGAAAATGTACAGAAAATCTGAAGAATTCTTATTCTAAATATACTAAGAATCCTTTCACTGAGTGGACAATTCCTCCTAGGAAATATCATCCACAAGGCTACAAGGATCGGCCTGAAATGTCTTACATTTCTGATTTTTGTGGAAAGATAAAAGGATCCAAGGTAGTTTGGGTCAAGAACAACTAGAATGTTTTCTGTTTTGCAGATACAAGGCTATCCAAGCAAAAATGAACAATGGTATTTGGATAGTGGATGTTCAAAGCACATGACAGGAAACAAGGCCAACCTGAGCATTGATGAGTACTCTTTGTACTCATCTTTTAGTATAAGTTTAATATATTTTTAATATGAAATTATATAGTTTTTATGCTTTTCTTAATTAAATTATTATCTTTTCAATTTTATAAACTAACTTAAACCTTTTGTGTTTTTCAGGTTTTCTGGGCACTTTGAGCAAAAATGTCAAGTACACGCCCAAGGTCACGAGCGTGACCAAGGGCGTGACAGCCTATGATGTGTTCCAGACCTGCTGCCGCCACTTCGGGCCCATTCCGTGAAGATTCGCCAAGTACACGCCCTAGGTCACGGGCGTGACCAAGGGCGTGACATAAAAGTCACGGTCGGGACCCCGCACCAGCTGCGAGCACTGCCTGCCACGTCATTTAAAGTTAAACGCCCCAGGTCACGAGCATGACCAGGGGCGTGACATCCAGGTCACGGGCGTGACTCGCCCCGCGCTCCTTCCCGCCGAAGTTTCCCGCCAGCAGCCACTTTTGAAGATTACATACCCCAGGTCACGGGCGTGACCTAGGGCGTAACGTGTCCGAAATGCCTGCATTGAAGCCAGAACGCGCCCTCTCCGCACCAGCATCGATCACGCTCCTTACATGCCCTTGGTCACGGGCGTGACCAAGGGCGTGTAACATCAAATTTCTGCCTATTTAAAGGGAGCTTCTCCAGAACTTCAAGAACGAATTATTAGGATTAGAACTTTTATTTCATGTCTTTATTTTCATGTTTTAGTAGTTCTTATGCTCCTTTCTTTTTGCAATTGTATTTTCATTTCAATTGTTTGTAATTTTCAATTCCTAGCTTGTAACTTTCTTAGCAATTTAATAAAATAGTTCTTTTCTTCTCTCATTTTCTCCCTCTTTTATCATGTGCTCTTTTAATTATTTTGATTCCTCAATCTCCATGGGTAACTAAAATATTATTAGTACTCGATCGAGATGATCCAAGGAACGATATAAGTCATGAAATAATCTATAGTTGTTATTTCTCTTTTCGAAAATGCTTAAGATTTACCCTTGATTTTAAGATAACGAGATTATATTTTCGATATATAATTCTTGTTCTAGTTTTCGTTCTTTAGTTAGCCGAGAGGCTCGTAAGACGAATCGATCACTCAAGGATAAAAAAGAGTAGAATGCAATCCTCGAGAGAGGACGACGTTACCCTTCCGGATTGGAGTAAAAGCCAATAGCGGGATTCACTTCGATAAGGCGAGTTTTAGGGGTTTCGATTCTAGAATGAGAGTTCGATTGATCAACCTAAACTCAGTTGAGCGCATCCTCGAGAGAGGTGCGTTCATAATTCGGGAATCTCCACCGTCAAAGTTATTTTATTAAGAGAATGCGCTTTTATTCTTTGTTCTAATTTTTATCTCCAAGGTGATTCAAAGATCGAGTGTTAATCGTTCTTTTAATTCTTATTTTAATTTTACATTTGCAAAACCGACCTCAAGTTTTAATTGATAAAATAATAGAGACTTTCTTGAAGTAAGAGTACTCAACTGCCCCGAGTCTAATACAACCTTGGTTTTTATAACCTATACTACATTCAATACGGTGCACTTGTCGTTGTCGTTTGTGGATATAGTTTTGCTCCATCAAGTTTTTGGCGCCGTTGTCGGGGAACACGGTTGATATTTCAAAAAAAGAAATATTTATTAATTTTATCGTTCTCTTTCTTCTCCCCCTTCTCTTTAAATTTTAAAAAAATCTTTAAAAGCGTAATCTAAATTCTCGGAAAGGACGCTTTGGGCTTGAATTCCCATCATAGCCTCTAGTACCTTGCGAGCCCTTCACCGGGTTGACCTTGGGAAGTCCGGGCCTAACTTAACCCGCTTTTTGAAAAAAAAATTATATGAATATATATTTTTTTAATACTCTAAAATTCCATTATTATAAGTGAAGGTTGTTTCATTTTTTTTATTTCTTATTATGAAATTAGTAGAAGCGGTCGTTAAAATTATCGTGCTTCGAAACCAAATTGAACTCTTGCAAGTCGCACGAAGGCACCAGTTTAGTTGTTATTATTATGGTGCGCCTCATCAAAGTGAGGAATGTTATTTACATTCTCAAAATAATTATTATGAAAATAATTATCCTCAATATTATGCAAATAATTCTGATAATGATTATGATCATAATTTTTCATCTTTTAATGAAAATAATTTTTCAAACTTTGATGAAATAATTTTTCTAATTTTAATGAGAATAATTTTTCGGCATTTAATAATTGTTCTTCTAGCTCCGAAGTAGATTATTCCTTGTGGCAAGCTCACCCGGATAGTTCTCGGAGCAATGAAGATAAATCGTTAGATCCAAAAAAAATTTCTTCTTGTACACCGCAATTTTCGTTCTCTAATTTTGGGGAAATTTTGCAGATCCAAATAGATACTTCACCCCAAAATTTAGAGGAAAATATTATCTCGTCTAGTGTTTTTTCTAATTTTCACGAGAATAATTTTTCGTCTTCTAATAAATTTTTTTCTAGCCCCGAAGTAGATTATTCTTGGTGGCAAGGTCATCCGGATAGCTTTTGGAGCGATGAAGATAAATCTTTCGATCCAAATTCTTGTTCATATTCTTTTGCGCCGCAACCTTCGTACTCTAATTTTGGGGAATGTGCGCCGATTCAAATAGATACTTCCCCCCAAAATTTAGAGGAAAATTTTATTTCTTCTAGTATTTTTTCTCCATCTTTGGACAATTTAGTTATGGAGGAACATGTGGTTTCATGTAATCTCATAACTTCTTTTACCGAAGATGAAGAAAAATTACTTTACCAAGAATTTCTTAAAGTTATGGGCACCCCAGATGAAATAGAAGAAGAACAAGTTTCTTCCCCTACTCCACCCGGATTTTATTTTCTTTGTCATGATTATTCGCGAATTTCTTCTATCCAACCAAAAATTCATGAAAGTTTTGTGTCCGAAAATTTTATTCCGCTTGGTAATGCACTAGATTTGTCTAAAGAAAATTTAATCTTAGAAAAGGAACAACCGGAGCTTAATCATTTATTTTCGCAAGCGCCTCCTCCTTGCGAAAAATTATCTGACACATTTAATTGTGATTCTCTCTATACTAATAATTTTTAGGTTGAAGATGAGTCGTTGCTACCCCAATCAATTGATGATCCATATGCCGCTCGTCTTTATAAATTCAAATCACCTCAGGTATGTATAGGTGATTTGGATTTGCATATTCAAAATCATGGAAAAATGGAGAATCACATGTTAAGCGGAGGAGTAGCCATGCGACTGACGCCGGCACATTCACCTACACGTGAATTAGGGGAGTTGTCTGTCCACTTCTCTTTTTATTTTCCTTTTTCCTAACACTAACCGACTAGCTTAAAGACGGGAAAAAGAAAGCGCTCTTGGGAGGCACCCCTTGCTTATCTTTATTTTTATGTATTTTTCTTTTAAAGTTTATTTTCTTTCAAGTATTCTTCATACTTAGTTTTAAACATTGGGGACAATGTTTAATTTTAAGTATGGGGGTGTAGCATTGCTTTCCTTATATTTCTATTTATTTGAAAAAATAAAAAAAATAAAAAAATATTTTTTTTTATCTAATAAAATTAAAATTTCTAGGAAAGGACACTTTGGGCTTGAATTCCCATCATAGCCTCTAGTACCTTGCGAGCCCTTCACCGGGTTGACCTTGGGAAGTCCAAGAAGAAAAAAAAATTAATTAAAATTTTTTGCTGAATTTTTATACTTACTCATATGCAAAATCCTTAGTAGATTTGCTTTTGTATAGTGTCGTAGGGAATTTTTATACTTCATTAGATTTTGAATTTTGGAATAAAATTGTTGACTCATGCAGTGTTCCTAGTTAAGCGCACGCGTTTGTAGAATTCTATGTCAAATTAACTATTCAGCGTAAAATTAGATTTATGTTTTTCTAACTGCGAGAAGATAATTTTGTTTTACTCTTACCTTGAATCTGATAGAATTTGAGAATAATTCAAGTGAGTATGTAGAAGCTTACTAGAAAAATATTACACATTTTGAACGGAAGGGTATTCTTTCTCGATGGCTAGAACTTGCCTCTAGCGATTCTCGAAGCATTTGCATAGGTTTGTCATAGTTTTTAGAAGTGATTTAGGCCATCTTTTGATCGTTTGTGCATGTTTGCCCACCTTTAAAAAAAATCATTGTTTAAACACTTTGGGCCTTTCCTTATTTCCTTTGCTACCTCCACCTTTCATTTTCACCAAAGCCAAAACATCCACCCCATGATCACACTAAATATTTGAGATTTATTAAAATTTTGCAATGGGTTCTATTGTGAAAATAAGGAAGTTGCAACTTCTTATTTGGAGCTATAATGAAAAAAAAATTTGTGAAAAATATTGTTGGCCAATTATGAAAATAAAGAAAATTATTCATGGCCTTATGCTTGAAAAATAATGAGAGTTTTTGTATGTTTTGCTTCATGACAACTCTTATGCGAGATTTAATTTTTGATAAATTTGCTCTCACTTTGGTTTAGTGTGATCCTTAGCCATCATATTTTATCTCTTTGATTTCCAATCCCAAATCATATACCTAAGCCAAGTTTCACTCCTAATGAAAGCCCTTTTGATCTTTAAGCTATGACATTATACTTGTGTAGTGGAGAGAGTGCGACCGGGCAAGCCTATGGCCATCGTCAATGATGGATTTCTTTGGAGGCTATCCCGAAACTCAATTTTGGGTAATATTGATCTTAGAAAACACGCTACCCGCTCCCTGAATAGCATTCGAGAATTTACCGAGCTCTCAACTTAAAAGTAAAAGCAATATGTTAAATCGCATTTTTGAAGATTATAAGCTAATTATTATGCTGAATAGGTCTTTCAACTAGGATCTCTACACGTAGGCGTAAGACTTCGCATTTTTATTCCTTGAGTTCAAATTTCTTTTTCTAGTATTTAAATTTCTCTACACCTATGAAAAGTTGTTTGCTCGGGACTAGCAAATAAGTAAGTATGGGGGTGTTTGATGAGTACTCTTTGTACTCATCTTTTAGTATAAGTTTAATATATTTTTAATATGAAATTATATAGTTTTTATGCTTTTATTAATTAAATTATTAACTTTTCACTTTTATAAACTAACTTAAACCTTTTCTGTGTTTTTCAGGTTTTCTTGGCACTTTGAGCAAAAATGTCAAGTACACGCCCAAGGTCACGGGCGTGACCAAGGGCGTGACAGCCTAAGATGTGTTCCAGACCTGCTGTCGCCACTTCGGGCCCATTCCGTGAAGATTCACCAAGTACACGCCCCAGGTCACGGGCGTGACCAAGGGCGTGACATCCATGTCACGGTCGGGACCCCGCCACCAGCTGCGAGCATGCCTGCCACGTCATTTAAACTTACACGCCCCAGGTCACGGGCGTGACCAGGGGCGTGACATCCAGGTCACGGGCGTGACTCGCCCTGCGCTCCTTCCCACCGAAGTTTCCCGCCAGCAGCCACTTTTGAAGATTACACGCCCCAGGTCAGCGTGACACATCCAAAATGCCTGCATTAAAGCCAAAACACGCCCTCTCCGCACCAGCATCGATCACGCTCCTTACACGCCCTTGGTCACGGGCGTGACCAAGGGCGTGTAACATCAAATTTCTGCCTATTTAAAGGGAGCTTCTCCAGAACTTCAAGAACGAATTATTAGGATTAGAACTTTCATTTCTTGTCTTTATTTTCATGTTTTAGTAGTTCTTATGCTCCTTTCTTTTTGCAATTGTATTTTCATTTCAATAGTTTGTAATTTTCAATTCCTAGCTTGTAACTTTCTTAGCAATTTAATAAAATAGTTCTTTTCTTCTCTCATTTTCTCCCTCTTTTATCATGTGCTCTTTTATTTATTTTGATTCCTCAATCTCCATGAGTAACTAAAATATTATTAGTACTCGATCGAGGTGATCCAAGGAACGATATAAGTCATGAAATAATCTATAGTTGTTATTTCTCTTTTCGAAAATGCTTAAGATTTACCCTTGATTTTAAGATAACGAGATTATATTTTCGATATATAATTCTTGTTCTAGTTTTCGTTCTTTAGTTAGCCGAGAGGCTCGTAAGACGAATCGATCACTCAAGGATAAAAAAGAGTAGAATGCAATCCTCGAGAGAGGACGACGTTACCCTTCCGGATTGGAGTAAAAGCCAAGAGCGGGATTCACTTCGATAAGGCGAGTTTTAGGGGTTTCGATTCTAGAACGAGAGTTCGATTGATCAACCTAAACTCAGTTGAGCGCATCCTCGAGAGAGGTGCGTTCATAATTTGGGAATCTCCACGGTCAAAGCTATTTTATTAAGAGAATGCGCTTTTATTCTTTGTGCTTATTTTTATCTCCAAGGTTATTGAAAGATCGAGTGCTAATCGTTCTTTTAATTCTTATTGTAATTTTACATTTGCAAAACCGACCTCAAGTTTTAATTGATAAAATAATAGAGACTTTCTTGAAGTAAGGGTACTCAACCGCCCCGAGTCTAATACGACCTTGGTTTTTATAACCTATACTACATTCGATACGGTACACTTGTCGTTGTCGTTTGCGGGTATAGTTTTGCTCCATCAAGCAACTATAAGGCAAATCTTGGACCCAAGGTGATCTTTGGAGACTCCAACTATGGACAAACCAAAGGCTATGGACAGATCAAAGTTGGAGCAGTTACCTTCAAGGAGGTAGCTTATGTCAAGGGTCTCAAGCACAACCTCATCACCATAAGCCAGTTATGTGATGAAGGTTATCAGATAACTTTCAATCATTCCTTATGTCTTATTACCAATAATAAAAACATTAATGTGTTATCTGGTATTAGACATGGAAACATTTATTTAGTCAATTTTGACTCTGCCAATTCTGATATTTGCTTATTCAATTCTATAAGTAAAACAAATGAACTATGATATAAAAGGCTAGGACATATTAACCTTAGAACTATATCTAAGCTTTCTAAGGACAATCATGTTAGAGGACTGCCTTCTGGTTCATACAAGAAGGAAGGACTCTGCAGGGCTTGTCAATTAGGTAAGCAAACTAGAAGTAGTTTTAAATCTTTATCCAAGAGTGATTCACCTAGGATTTTGTATTTACTGCATTTGGACCTTTTTGGACCTACTGCAATACAAAGTCTAGGAGGGAAGCATTACTCTCTAGTCATTGTAGATGACTTCTCAAGATTCACTTGGGTGTTCTTTCTTAGGAACAAGTCTGACACCTTCAGTGTTCTGACAGACTTTCTCAGGTCCATCAAGATTGAGTACTCTACTCTAGTTGCATTGATCGGAAGTGATCATGGCACTAAGTTTGAATCTCTTCTGATGAGAGAATTCTGTGGAAAAGAAGGGATCATGCAATGTTTCTCTGCTCCTAGAACTCCTCAACAAAATGGGGTAGCTGAAAGGAAAAATAGAACCCTAATTGAATCAGCAACTACATTGCTTGCTGATGCAAACTTGCCACTTTCCTTCTGGGCAGAGGCAGTGAACACATCAAATTATGTGTTGAATAGAAGCCTGATACATAAACTTAAGTGCAAAACTCCCTATGAATTACTCAAGAATAAAAAGCCTAAGGTTAACTATTTTAAGATATTTGGTTATAAATGCTATGTGCATAACAATGACAAAAAGTATCTAAGGAAGTTTGAAGCAAAAGCTGCTGAAGGCATATTCCTTGGATATTCACTTTCTAGTAAAGCATATAGAGTTTACAACAAATCTACTCTTAAGATAGAAGAGTCCATGCATGTATCTTTTGATAAAACTGACATGTTAATTGAGGAGAGGAATACCACCTCTACCAAAAATACCTTGCAGGTACCAGCTCTATGTGAAGAGCTAAATGGACTAAATCTACAGAATGAAGATTCACTACTTCCATCAAATGAAATAATTGAAGACAGTGAAGAATAGAATAATCCAGATCTTGCTGACAATTCAAATCAAATGACAGCTGATCATATTCCCCAAGTGGATACTATTGTTGAACCCACTCCAACTGTTGATCACATCACAGTTAGAGATCATCTAATATCTCAAGTCATTGGTGATATTTCAGCAGGTGTTCAAACAAGGCATCAACTACACCAAAATCAGATGCACACTTGTTTCCTATCACAAGTTGAACCTCAATCCATAAAAGATGCAGAACAAGATCCAAACTGGATTCTTGCAATGCAAGAGGAGCTCAATCAATTTGAAAGGAACAAGGTTTGGGATTTGGTTCCAAGACCAAAGGGCCATCCAGTCATTGGCACCAAATGGATCTTCAGGAACAAGCTTGATGATCAAGGCAACATAGTCAGAAACAAAGCAAGATTGGTAGTCCAAGGATATTCACAGGAAGAAGGAATTGACTATGATCAGACCTTTTCTCCTGTTGTAAGACTTGAAGCTATCAGGATTTTCCTTGCCTTTGCTGCATTCAAGAAATTCAAGGTATATCAGATGGATGTGAAGAGTGCATTTCTTAATGGAGACATCAAAGAAGAAGTCTATGTGGAACAACCACCAGGTTTCATCTCTCCAACTCACTCCTCTTATGTATTTAAGCTTAATAAAGCTCTCTATGGTCTCAAGCAAGCTCCCATAGCATGGTATGAGACCTTAGCTAGTTTTCTTTTGGAGAACAAGTTCTGTAGAGGCATAGTTGATAAAACCCTATTTTTCAGGATACATAAAAATCAAACTTTACTAGTTCAAATATATGTAGATGATATTATTTTTGGCTCTACTGATTCAAATCTATGCAAAAGGTTCTCTAACCTAATGCAATCTAAATTTGAAATGAGTAGTATGGGTGAGTTATCTTACTTCATTGGTCTTCAAGTGAAGCAAACTCCAAATGGCATATTCATATCACAATCCAAGTATGCTAAGGAATTAGTGAAAAGGTTTGGTATGTCTGATGCTTCCACCATGAAAACACTCATGCCCTCAAATGTTGTTGTTGATACTGATGAATCAGGGAAACCTGTTGATCAGAAAGTATATAGAGCAATTGTTGGCACATTACTTTATTTAACAGCAAGTAGGCCTGATATAATGTTTGCTACCTGTATTTGTGCTAGGTTCCAAGTTAACCCCAAAGAATCTCTCCTAATTTTATTAAAAAGAATTTTGAGATATATAAAGGGTTGTCCAAATCTAGGACTCTGGTATCCAACAGCATCAGAATTTGAATTAACTGGATTCTCAGATTCTGATTATGCTGGATGCAGAGTAGACAGGAAAATCACATCAGGAACTTGTCAGTTTCTTGGTGATAGGCATGTGTCTTGGTTTTGTAAGAAACAAACATTTGTGTCTACATCAACAGCTGAAGCCGAATACATAGCTGCAGGCAGTTGCTGCTCACAGATATTGTGGATACAAAATCAGCTCCTAGACTATGGTATCAATCTAAATAATTCAATTATATTTTGTGACAATACTAGTGCAATATCTATAACACAAAATCCAGTTCTCCATAGTAGGACTAAACACATAGAAATTAGGCACCACTTTATCAGAGATAATGTGGATAAAAATAAAATTTGCCCACAATTTATTCCTACTGACTTACAAAGAGCTGATATTTTCACCAAGCCATTGGATGAAAAGAAACATATTTTCTTTATAAATCAGCTAGGAATGATAGATGGAGATTCAATCTGATAAAAAGTAAATTTTCTATTTATCCCCTCATTTCGGCAAACGGAGAACATCGAAATGCTATCGTTCGTCGAATGGAGATCGATGATACTTATTAGTTCAGGATCGACAAAGACAAGCGCGATCGTCGAACGGAGATCGACGAAAATTAACTTTTCGTCGAACGCAGCCAGACGAAGCCCTAAGTCTTTTCGACTTCTGATTCTATTATGTTTAGTCGAACCCTGTCCTACGAAAGTGTGCTCCCTTCTCCGATCTCTCTATATAATCAAATCTTTCATCTTATTTTATCTTTGCGCCTACATAACTCACTTTTCCCTCCAGTTCCCCTTTCACTTGATCGTATTCTTTTTTGCAGGAACTATGTCGATTTCTCCAGCGATCTTGTCCTCAATGAAATTCGATGCTGGTTTTGATATTGATATGGAATCATTTGCACACTCAGACTAGGTTTTCTGGGACATCCTCAGTTTATTTGAAGAACAACAGTTAAGGAAGATGATGACAACAATAATCAAGTTACCAGTGGCTGAAATCAAAGAATGGGCTTATATAGTCAAGTCAGAGAATGACATTTTATCTGGAAGCATTTCAGTACACCAAGTTCTTCTAACTCCTGAAATTTTATCATATGTTTTTGGTTTTGTGAATGGAAATAAAGATGTGGATATATCTTCTGTTGATTTTGATGAGGCTTTGATTAAAATGGGTCACTCCAATGGAAACCCTAACCATTTGTTAAAGAAAAATTTGTCTATTCAATATAAGTTCTTAGCTGATGTAGTGGTCAAGGTGTTGCTTGGGAAAACCTCAGCCCATGACTACATTACAAGGCACCAATTTCTGGTGATGGTGGCCTTGGTTGAGAAGAAGAAGATTATCTGGGGAATGATTATCTTTGAATCATTAAGGAAGAAAATCAGCAAGGTAAGTGTTGGTTATGGAATAATATTGGGAATATTTCTTCAAGAGAAGCATCCAGACCTTCTGGTCTCTCCTAAGGTCTTTATCAATGCAAGTAAGAGGCTAACATCAGCCTTGTTTGGAAAATGGGAAAGAGTAATTCCTAAGAAGAATCCAAGGGCTGATGCCCCCAGGCCAGCTTCAGAAGGCACAAGGATTGTGCAGGTCACTCCCTCAACCCTTCCAGAAGCTCCTCCTGTTGTTTCTTCTCCTCCTCTCCCATCTCCACCCCTTATCTCCTCTGAAGTCATCCCTCCTCCAAATTCTCCAATAAACCTTTCTCCCTCATTACCATCTTCTCCTATTCTTCAGACTCATCCATCTGAAGAGCCCTCATCTTTCAATGACATTCATTCTCCCATCAACATTGACTCTCAGTCACCTACCCTTCCCCAGTCTCCTATCCCTCAAAATATCTCTCCACCTCAGTCTCCTATCCCTCAATCACCCATTCATCCACACTCACATATCCACCCTCACTGTCCTATTCATGAACATTCTCATCCACCCATAGCTCATGCCACTAACATCTCTCTTCCATTCTCCATCCCATCATCTTCTCACCATAACCAAGATTTTGTCAATGTTGATTTCTCATCTACTGCTGATCAGATCTTTGATCACATTGCTCCTAAGTTAGAAGCTCTTCTGGATGCAAAGCTTGCTCCAGTGCTTCAAGCTCTTTCTGACCTTTCTGCTAAACTAGCTTCCTTCCCTTCATCATCTTATTCTATCCCTTCTTCAAGGGGCCTAGCTCCAGGTTTTCCTGAAACTGGGTAGTGGGAGATGTCTAGTGAAGAAGCTCCAGTCCTTGCAGTTGGCAGTTCAGATGCAATTTTGTTTGAAGCTTCAGTTCAAGAAGATTTTGTTATAGATTGTGATTCAGAGATGACATATCTCTCAAAAGAATCAGTGATTCCAGCTATAGAAGAAATACAGAATATATCTATTAATCCATCTGTAGATATTATTTCCTTGCTTTCTCAGTTCAATGCAATTTTCAATAGCTTGCTAGAATTTCAAGCGGTTTCAAAACCAGTTGTTCCTTATACTGTTCTTGTTGATACAGTTCTGTTGAAAGAACTTCTCAAGAGTTTTGAAGTAGAAGTTCCAGTTTCAATTCAAGTTCCAGTTCAAGATCAAGCTCCTGTTCCATATCAGATTTAAGTTCAGGTTCCAGAATCAGTTTTAATATCAGAAGATGTTGAAGTGATGAATTCTCCTCCAACATTTGTCTTTGATGATTCCCCAATTCCAGATCTTGATGAAATTGATGTTGAGCAAGATGTCAATGTTAAGAAAGTTGATGTTGTGAAGAAGGTTGATGATAAAGTCCTTAAACTTATTGATGATCTATATGATAATCCTCAATCTTCTGATGATAGTGATGATGATGACTCAGATGACAAATCATCAAAGAAAAGAAAGGCTAAGTATAAGTCAAAGGCTGCTCCTAAGCCTCCAAATCCAAATAATGATATTCCCTACTACATCTTGCATAATATCACACTCACCATGGATTCTCTAGCCTGGATGAGAATTTCAAGAAATGAAGCCAATAGAAGAAAGAAGATGAGGAAGACTGGTTATTATTCTGACAAGCATGTCAAGCATAACCATCCTCCTCCTCCTCCTCCAGCAGCAGGTGCAGCTGGATCAGCAAGTGTTTCTTCCTCCTCTCAAAGATCTTATTCTCAGCATTCCAAGAGACCAGTCAGTTCCAGTGGATCTCAAAGCTCTAGGTCTTCCAGACCTCCTTCTAGTTCTTCCAGATCCAGTTCTTCAGGATATAAGTATCAAGTATCTGATGGATCATTGCATAGGCAAAGAAATCCTCCTGCTCAGCCATCCTATAAGCCAATGAAATTGATGATAGGCCTACTTCTCCCAATCCAGAAGAGGAGAGGGTATCTCAAATGGCAAGATTCAAAGAATCTGTAGCAACAACTCAGATTAATAAAGCAAAAGCTGAATGCAGAGATTTCTCCCAATACTCTACCATGTCAGAATTCAGAAGAAAAGAATTTGAAAAGTACAAATCAAAGAATTTGTTCAATGCTGAAGAGTATTTAAAGAAGCATCCAGAAGCAGTAGTTCCTCAAGTCAAATCTCAAACTATTCTGGGAGCTGAGGATCTTTACATGAGCAAGAAAGAATCAGAAAATCCCAACAAACAGATAATATTCAAGCCTCCTTCTGAGTAAAAGGTTCAGACCTATTTGTTTTTGTTACATTTCCGTTTTTCAATTGAAATGTTCCTAAACTCAGAGTATCATATTCTCTATCTGCTGAAATATTTAAATTCTGTCAGATATATATATGCTCTGCTGTTTTTCTGTTGTTTATTATTTGAAATTTGTCAAATCGTATGCTAACCCAAATAGGGGGGGATTGTTGGAACAACCCTATAACTAATTTGGGCTAGGATTACTATGTGTTGATTAGGACTAAGTTGACCCTCAATGTATGGTCTAAGGGTCATAGTTTTAGGCTGATAGAATAGATAGAACTTAGGAAATCTCTAAGTTTCTGCGTTCGACGAACTCCACACTGAGTTCGACGAACTCCTTTCTGCGTTCGACGAAAAGGCTTCTCAGCTCGACAAACTCAGCTCTCCAGCCAACTTATTCTTCAATTCGACGAACTCTAACTTGAGATCGACGAACTCCAGCCTGTGTTCGACGAATCAGTATCAGAAGTTCAGTTCGACGAACTCATCCTTCAGATCGACGAATTTCTATCTCAGCTCGACGAATTTTCTCTCAGTTTATTCAGATCAGTTATATTTTCTCAGAACTCAGTTCGACTATCAGCAATGATTTTATTCTTCCAGATAAGACAAGATTTTATCCTTCCTTTGTTTATTTCCTTTTTCATTCTCTTCCCGAGAAAATAGCCGTTGACATATTTTGGAAAAGAACAATTTCATGGAAAAGGAAAAATGTATAAAGCATATCAGATTTGCTGAATCAGTTGCAGTTCCAAGGAAATAATTAATGCTGATTATTCTATTCCTATTCAGATATTTGAATTTCAAATCTATTATCATTCTCTCTAAGGAATAAGGATACCAGAAGAAAGATATCTGTAATAGAAGAAAATATCAGAGTATCAGTCGAGAGAAAAATATTCATTCAGTCAAAAAGAAAGATCATCTTCCTCAAGCAGCACATCTCATTCTCTGAGAACAACACCATCAAGATCAATCTCTCAGATCTCTGCTGCTAGATTACAAATCTTTAAAGAGCAACAAACAATCTGAGAAACTTCTGTCTCTCAGATTCATCAGCTATCAGAGGAAGATCTACTTTCAAGAGAAAGCTCCATCCTCATACTGTCAAGAATTTCAATCAGACAGGGGGAGCTTTAAACCATCAATCCACTAGAGTCTTCTCTCAGATTGTTGACAGAGAAGAACTTCTTAACCCCTTTATTCCATCTTGTACAGGGTTCTAACTCCCTTCAAAAGTTAACACATTGGTGACAGGGCACCTGAACAAAAACCTGTGGTTTGGTTAGAGCACCTAATCAAAAGCTCACTTGGTGTGTGGACACCTGATCAAAACTCCCTTGGTGATAGGGCACCTGATCAAAAACCTAGTGGAATCCTACCAAGTATGGTAGAAGAGTAGACATACCCAGGTTTATTGGGAAACTACTATAAAATCCTTGTGTCCTCTATGTTGTGATTTTCTGTGTGCAGTGTTGTGTACTGTGTTTCTTTATTTTGTTTTATAACTCACTCTGCAATACACATATAAGTATCACTATTTTAATTCCGCTATAAAATTAAGTGAAAAACTTTTTAATACTCTATTCCCCCCCCCCCCCCCCTCTAGAGTAAATCTAAGATCTAACCTCACTTTCAACACACACACACACACACATATAAACACACACAACAACAACAACACACACACACACACACACATATAAACACACATACATATAAACACACACACACACACACACACATAAAACACACATAAAAACACAAATAAACAAACACACATACATATAAACACACACATATAAAAACACAAAAAAACAAACACACATACATATAAACACACACACACACACACACACACACACACACACACACACACACACACATATATATATAAACACATATAAAAACACAAATAAACAAACACACATACACACACATACAAACACACATGCACACAAAAACACACATACAAACAACACATACGCACATATACACAACACACACATACACACACAACAACACACATGCACACATACATACACACACACATACATACACATACGCACATATACACACATACACACACACACACACATAAACACACATAAACACACACAACAACACACACATATAAACACACATGCACACACATATATACAAAACACACACAAACAACACATATGCACATATACACAACACACACATACACACACATATAAACACACACAACAATAACACACACACACACACACACATAAACACACAACAACACACACATATAAACACACATACACACACATAAACACACATACACATACATATAAACACAAATATAAACACACACACACACACACATATAAAAACACATACATATAAACACACACACACACACACATAAAAACACACATATAAAAACACAAATAAACAAACACACATACATACAAAAACACACACACACACACACACACACATAAACACAAATAAACACACACACACACACACACACACACACACACACACACACATATATACAAAACACACACATAAACAACACATAAACAACACATACACACATATACACAACACACACACACACAACAACAACACACACACACACACACATAAACACACACATACACACACATATAAACACACATACACACACATATAAACACACATACACACACATATAAACACACATACACACATATAAACACACACATAAAAACAGAAGTAAGCAAACACACAGGCATATAAACACACACACACATATAAAACACAAATAAACACACACATACAAACACACACACACACACATACACACACATAAACACACACACAACACACACATATAAACACGCATACACACACATATATACAAAACACACACATAAAGAACACATACACACATATACACAACACACATACACACGCAACAACACACACACATATACACAACACACACTTTCACACGCAACAACACACACACACACACATATAAACACACACAACAACACACACACACATATAAACACACATACACACACATATAAACACACATACACATACATATAAACACACATACATATAAACACAAATAAAAACACACATAAAAACACAAATAAACACACAAATAAACACACACACACACACACACATATAAACACACATAAACGCACACACAACACACATACACACATAAACACACACACACACACACACATGTACACACATAAATACACATATAAACACACAAATACAAAACACACATATACACACACATATAAACACACTTATAAACACACACACACACACACACACACACACACACACACACACACACAAACACACATACACAATAAAAAAAGCACACATCACTACTAGAAAAATGACTTTTAGCCACACTTTTTTTTGCCACGGGTCAAAATCGTGGCTAATAGTTAAGTATTAGCCACGACAACCTAATTCGTGGCTAATAGGTAAGTATTAGCCACGGATGTCATATTCGTGGCAAAAAAGAATACATTAGCCACGGTTTATCGAATTCGTGGCTAAAAAAATACTATTAGCCACGGTTTCCTAATTCGTGGCTAATATTTTAGCCACAATTCTTAATTCGTGGTAAATACATAAGTATTAGCCACGGTTTTTTTGCCGTGGCAAAAAAATTAGTATGAGATAATTAACAAAAAAATAGTTTTTTAATTTATTCATAGCATATACATAAATATATTAATATTAATTTAGACATTAATTCTCAAATACTTAATAAATTTGTGTCACATGCCATTCAATCATGTATATACTATACACATCACGTGCTATGAGGAGATCAACAACACTCAATCTAAGAGCAGAACTATTGTCGATCGAATAATTATGAAGCTATAATATTGATGAAGCTATTAATATTGATGATAGCTAGCAACGATCTCAATCGTCGTGACCGTGGCTAATAATGGACTTTTAGCCACGACAAGGAAGTCGTGGCTAATAGCTGCTGAAATCAAGCCCTTTAGCCACGATTTAAAACCGTGGCTAAAAATCGTGGCAAAAATGTATTTGCCACGGAATGAGCGTGGCAAATACTTTTTGCCACGCTCGCATTGCCCACGCCCATTTGCCGTGGGCAGGCCGTGGCTAAAAGCCTTTTGCCACGATTTTGGACTTTTAGCCACGGCAATTAGCCGTGGCTAAAAGTACATTTTCTGGTAGTGCATACACATACACACACACAAAATAAAAAAGAACACACACACATACACATGCATACACAAAAAAAAAGAACACACACACACATAGTCAAATCCACCATGGCTTTCCTTCACATTGGATCTCCTTGGAACCCCACATGCTAGCTCCTTAATGCAACAAATTCCATATGAACAATACACACAAACATCTACACACATAAAAATACACACAAACATCTACACACACAATACACATACAACCAACAACAAGCCAACAAAAAGGGATAAAAAAAAATCAAGGATCGAAGAAATGTGCAGGAATGCCATGACCGATCTGGTGAGAAACTATAGGATCTCCTTGCAGAAATGCTATGCAACAAGCCAGCATAAAAATGGAGTCACCAGAGAACTGCAGAAAAAACGGCAACAAAAAAAACATTATCTTTCGAGAAAGGAGGAAGCACTGGCCGCCGCCGGGAGGAATCGTGCGAGGAAGAAGGGGAGAGGTTGTCTGCGATGATCGAGGAGGAAGCAGTTGCCAACGCCGGGAGGAATCGAGCGACTCCGGGAGGAATCGTCTGGTATCGGGAATCACCGCGCTCGTCGCGCTAGGTTTGAGGGAAGACGGAAGCAGCTGATGGCTTTTGCGGCTGAACGCACAAAATAGGCGCGGTTCCGTGGCTGAAGAAATGCACGAAATTAAATAAACCACGCCAAACACAATTTCTGCTTCAAATCACCGTGCGTTTCAACCGCACCGCAACCAAAAAATCTAACCAAACGCCACCATAATCTCTGTTAATGCGCGTTCAATCACGAATTCACGATCTAAGGGCTCAGAAGTCCGCCCACCGCTGTTCTATGCTATAAATAATGTAAAACCCTAGCATACTGCTGTTATCCACCACGGAGACGGAAATCTGACCTCTAGGCAGCGGAGCTTCTTCTCCAATCTCTCTTTTTTACGAGCCTACGGTTTAATCAATTCTGTATGTCGTTGAGTTGTTTGTAAGAAAATGGCGTACACTGCGATGAAACCGACAAAGCAAGGGCTTGAGGATCCGAGGGAGCAGGAACACCGTATCAGGATTACCCTTTCGTCTAAGAACGTAAAGAATCTTGAGAAAGGTATAATCTTTAATCTATTGTTCAGCTAAAACAAATTTAGTTATGTTTTTATTCTTGCACTTATCTTGATTTGCAATTTGGAACAGTGTGTGCGGATCTTGTGAAGGGGGCTACAGATAAGAAGCTAAAGGTAAAGGGACCTGTCCGGATCCCCACGAAGGTCCTCAACATTACCACCAGGAAGTCCCCCTGTGGTGAAGGTGTGTTTTCTCTTTTCCATTAAGATTGTCTACCTTGTTCCTTTGATTTAAAATTTATTATTTTGATACGTCTGTATTCAACTTTTAACGTGTTCTCAGTGGCCACATTTAATCGTTTCTTCACCAACATTTACTTTTTACCAAATTAAATGCCTGTGCCATCAGAAAGTAGATTCCATATTCAATATCGCCCCAAAAGGGATTCCTTTGTATGGAAATGAATTTTTTTTTACGTTCAATATTTGGATTTTTTTAGTTTGAGATTAGGTTAATTGAAGAGCAGTAATGATAAAAAGATTAGGTCATCTAAGAATATTGTATAAATATTATTTTCATCACTATTTGGCATATGCTAAGGTTCTGTTTGGGAGTGCAGTGACAGTTGATTATAAAATGTAAGTTGTATTTCAGTAGATACGGTCATGAGCACTATTTAAAAAAAAGATATTTTAGACCAGAAGAACACCATAGTCATGCAAATATGATCAAGCTTTAGGCTCTGTTTGGCGCGGCGGTGGCGGTCGTGAACATGGTGGTTATGAATTGTCGTTCTTGAACACCCCACCTAAGGAATTTCATCCATTTTCGTGTTCAAAACTAGTTTTCTTTTCTTAGTGGCGTTCATAACCGTTGTCATGCCAAACATGCATTCTATGACAGTGGTGGTTTTCTCCAAACTCACCGGAGCAAAAACGCTGCGCCAAACTGAGCCTTAGTGAATGCTCAGACACTAGAAAATGATATTTGAACCATAAAAGTTGTCACTAAAGTTCCCAACACAGATAAACCACCATTGTGTTTATTACCACAGCTTCACACCACCGCCACCACCGCCACTATTGTTGCACACATATTGTCCCATAAAGATCCTATTTCAATTTTCTATGATGAGAGGACTAGTATTGATAAAAAGTAGACATAGAATTAGCTAATCCATTCATCTAAATTGAAAGGAGAAAAGAAGTTGAGGTCTTAATTTGTCACTTAATCCACCAAGTGTTGTTAGGCTAGTCATGTATTCTGTAGCCTCTTAAGACATGAAATAGAACTTGAACTTGTATTTTTCTAGAATGTGCGATTGTTCTGCATAATATTGATAAACTTATCAGTGCTTTATCAAGTTGATTTCCATGGATAATCATGCTTATCCTTGATTAACTCGCTCACTCAATGATTTTCAATGTTCTTCGTAACAACACTATAATAGTATATTTTTTTTCTTCTATTTACTTTTTGTAAATTATTTTGGCCTTTTAAGATATTGAATCCAGTTCTAAATACATGCGCGCTAAGTTGTTAAAGGCGCGCCTAAGGCTCAAGGCTCACCAGGCTCAGAGGTTTGCGCCTTAGTGCGCCTTTTGTGCGCCTTTGGAGCATAAAAGACACGTCTAGGTGCAATTTCTATTGTAAAATTTTTTTTTCAAAATAAAGAAAGAAATAATGTAAGAACTCAATATTTTTTCCATGATTTAGTGTTTGTGAAACATAATCGAGCGTTGAGACTTAGATATGATGCAAGTGATCGCATTGATTCTATTTTATAAGAGATATAAATGATAGTAATGAATCATTAATGAGTAGAATAGATGAAAAAATCTGATTAAGAAGATGAAGTGGTGTTTGATGCTGATTAATTAAATTGAATATGGTTGCGCCTTGGCTTCGTCAGGCGCGCGCCTGCGCCTTGAGCCTTGCGCCTAGGCTCCAAGACCCCTTTGCGCCTTGGTGCGCCTTGCGCCTTTAATAACTAAGCATGCGCGATTTTCTTTAGCAAATATATGAATTATTCTTGAGAGTGATATAAATATGTTTTTCTTGAGATATAATCTGTGAAATATAATTTTGAGCTTTCTTAAATCTCTTTCTCAGACATGATATTTTATGATATACTATCCAATTGAAAAGTTTATCATGTGTTTAATCTTATATAACCACCTCCTTCACTTGGGAAAAGTTTTGTATATGCTGAAGATATGGAGATTATGCGAGATTTAAAAATCTGAAGGTTTGTATGTTATTGAAGATCATATTCATATATCCTTATTTTATATATTGGCTCTCTATTTGGTATGTAGTGGTTCTGTGGTGGTATGCCACTTTAATTTTGTCATGTAAATATCGATGGAATAACTAGTTTCAACATGAAATAGAACTTGAAGTTGTGATTATCAAAACATAAAATTATTGTATGAAACATTGAATATATTACCATTAGTTTAACAGATTGATTTCCGTTACATAATCCTGTAACACGTTTATTCATTGTAATTTTCTCATTATTTTGCTACCAATTTTCTTGCTATAGTTTTGCTTTACAGATTGTGGGTTTTGTCTTCTCATATTGGCCTTTTAAGTTTTTGAGTGCAATTGTTGTTCATTGCATTTTATTATTTGGCTGGGCAGATGATGATATAGATATACATTACACTTGAGATGTGTCTATGAAGTTTCAAATTGAGCTTTTTAAAACTGATGCTCAGTCATATGTTTCAATCAATGTAATTTGATCAGGTTAATGATCTTGAATAGGATTTTAAGCTGTTTTACAAAGATCAACAATCTTGTACTTATATTTGCTATGAAGTTAATGTAATTTGATCAGGTTAATGATCAGGTTTATGATATACATTACTCTTGAGATGTGCCTATGAAGTTTCAAATTGAGCTTTTTATAACTGATGCTCAGTCATATGTTTCAATCAATGCAACTTGATCAGGTTAATGATGATCTTAAATATGATTTTAAATTGTTTTACAAAGATTAACAATCTTGTTCTTATATTTGTATAATTTTGATTTACTTCTGGTGTTTTTGTCTTCTCATATTTTTTTAAGTTGTTGATAATGATTTCACTGAGCAGGTGATGATATAGTTACATTACTTTTGAGATATGTCTATGAAGTTTCAAATTTGAGCTTTTTAAACCTGATGCTCAGTAAATATAATTTTATCAGGTGAATGATCTTATATGATTTTGAACTGTTTTAAGCAGTTATTTCAACTCTTAAACATGGTTAATCATCTTATATTTATATTAACAATTTTTTTTGCTATTATTTTACCTTGTTACTGGTTGTTTGTCTTCTAGTATTTACCTTCAAGGTTGTTGAGATTGTTTAGCCCGTGATATTATTTGACTGAGCAAATGAGGATATAGATATACATAACTCGAGATATGTCTATGAAGTTTCAAATTGAGCTTTTTAAACCTGATACTCAGTCATATGCTACAATCAATGTACACTATATCTGGTTATCGATCTTATATAATTTTTAAGTTGGTTTAAGCAATTACTTCAACTCTAAAACAAGATTACTTATCTTATTTATGCTAACACTATTTTTTTGCTATAGTCGTTAATTACTCCCGGTTGTTTTTTTTTCTCATTTGATCTTTTAAGTAGTTTTAGTTAAGTTCAATCCATGAATATGATTTGGTTGAGCAGATGATATGGATATATATAATATATTACTCAGAAATGTATTCTTGAAATTTCAATTTCGAGCTTTTTAAACCTGATGTTCTGTCATGTGTCGATTGATATGATAAGGATATGACCTGTCCTTCAAAATAAATAGTTGTTTCAGGCTTTCAGCTGTTGATATTTTATTTTTGAGAGGGGTAGGTGAGGATGGCCATATGAGATTTTTTCGGTGAATGTTTACTTGAAAAGAGCATCTTGTGACTTTTGGAGTCCTATAAGTTATGGAAATTTTTAAGGAGCCTTTTGGAATCCCGTGATATTGTTTTTTGATGCGATACTTTAGTATTTGGCTTTATGCCTTTATTTTAAGTTATGAAAAGCTAGCATAAAATCAAAAATATTTGTCTCTGTGAGTGTATATATAGTTTATAGATATTAGGGCCTGTGTCGAGGAAAATTTTTTTGGTCCCGGTACCGGACCGTGAAAACGGTCCGGGTTTAAATATCGCGAAACTGCTGGGACCCATTCACGCGAAATCCCTTCTCATTTTGAAATTCAAACCAGTGCGCCTCCTCCGCTGAAACCGTCGCCGAGAACGTGCCCTAAATCTCGCACATACCGTCGTCGGGAAGGAAAGCGCACCGTGTCGTGCCATAAGTGTTGTGGAAAACCTTGTGGCGCCGGAAAGAAGATCCCTTTGGCCACGGGAAGGAGCGCAGAGGCCCTATTCGGCCACGGGAGAAAGGTGCAAACATGGTTTTATTTCTATTTGGGGTTGTGATAAGGTCGCGCAAGGTATTTTTCTGTTCTTTATGTTTTTTCTCACGGGAGAAAGGTGCATTTAGTTTTGGTGGTGATTTCTAGTGCCTTTTGTGCATAAATCTACTAACTGACTGCAATTTGTGTTTGAATGTTGTTTAGTTTACATTCAATTTTTTTTGGCATAAATTTTTTTAGATCCGGTTGGATCATTCCTGTATGATGGCAACATCATCAAAATTATTTTTAGCCCAAAATTCTGTATATCCGACTGGATTTATCCAGGATCACAACCTTAGTTTATTAATTTGTATGTGCAGATGGAAGGCCAACCAACCGGTACATACCTTAACACTAGATGCGCGATTTCGACATTTAAGAAAAAAGTCGAGCCGTTGTTGGATGTTATTTCAGACGCATCAAGGGAGATGCTAATCAATTCTTCATTAATGCATTTCGTCACCATGCCCGACCTACCCCAAAACATTCATTCCCCTTTTGTACCGACTCATTCGGCTGTACAGGCCGTGTTCGAGCCAAAAATGCTACAGGTCCACACTCGCTCAAGCTGAAAAGAGGTGGAGGAAGGAAACTGTTAGATGGTTGGTTACTTTGAGCTATGATGGAAGACAAGAGGGAGGAGAAAAAGGGATGTCGAGGGTCTCCTGGGAGGAGACAGCAGAATCGGCTGAAAAAGAGGTAACGAGGTCTCAGAAATGAGATAGCTCTAGCTGCCGAAATGAGGTAATGACGATCTCAGAAATGAGACCGCCCCAGCTGCTGAAAAGAGTTATGATGGTCTCAGAAATGAGACCGCTCATGTCAAAGGCTAGGCTGGAAACTCTTCCAAAAGTCCCGAAACCAATGCCCCTACCCCTCTATTTATAGGCGAGGGGGCCTGCCCAAACGGGCAGATCTAAAAGGAACGGGCTGCCCGGGATCGAGACCTCCCGAGGCGAGGTCGCCCAATGGGCGACCTCAGGGCGAGGTCGCGCGGAGCGACCTCCCGAGGCGAGGTCGCCATGGGGCGACCTCAGGGCGAGGTCGCGCGGAGCGACCTCACGAGGCGAGGTCGCCCAGGGGTGACCTTAGGGAGAGGTCGCGCGGAGCGACCTCCCGAGGCGAGGTCGCCCAGGAGGGCGATCTCAGGGCGAGGTCGCGCGGAGCGACCTCCCGAGGCGAGGTCGCCCAGGGGCGACCTCCCATGGGGCGACCTCTGGGCGAGGTCGCGCGGTGCGAGCTCCCGAGGCGAGGTCGCCCAGGGGCGACCTCAGGGCGAGGTCGCGCAGAGCGACCTCCCGAGGCGAGGTCTCCCAGGGGGCGACCTCCCTCGAGGGGACACTGCCCGGGAGGTGGGAGACCACCCGGGCTCGAAATCCTGGCGAGATAACTTGGGTCGCGGGGAGAGGTTGCTCGAGGACTGCGAGAGTATGTCGATTGCCTCGGTCACCTGCAAAAAAGCTAGCTCAAGGTGATCGCCGATTTCTGGGCAAACATAATCCCCACATTTTTTCAAGTTTTGAGAAGCTTGAAAAAATAGAACTTACCCATGCAAATCAAGATCCACCTCTCTTGTGAAGACAGAATGTGCGTATATAAAAATGTAAATACCTGTGAGGACTTGTCAATGCTTGAAGGGAACTCGCCTGCGAGCACGTACATATTTCTGAATAAGGGCTCGCGAACACCTGCTTCTATTTTCAAAAAGATATAAGAACTGGTATATGAAAAATTTAGCATGCGAGTACCTGAAGAGAACTCGCAAGCACCTGTTTTTATTTGCAAAGGATATAAGAACAAGTATATATAGAAAATTTAGTATGCGAGTACCTGAAGAGAACTCGCAAGCACCTGTATATCTCTGCAAAAGATATGAGAAGTAGGTAATGAAGATCTAAAGTATGTCACCGCACCATTTCTTTTTATTCATACTTGAAGTGTATGAGAGAGATTATCACATTTATATAGAGTATATGAGTGTTTATTCACAATCATTTTGCTTTGATGTTGATGAAATAATATCTGTGTGAAGAGAAGAGATAGTACTCATGCCTACGGAGAGATAAAACTAACATTCTGATATCATCACATTTACATACTCCTGAACGGTTAGTGTGAAGTCTATATAGCTAGCTGATTCTGACTTGCTGATGTAATATTTTTATTGAGGTTGTGTCAGCTGATGCCCAAACCAGTGTAAGATTTTGAGAAATCCAGAAATGATAAATAGATTAATCATGAAATCTAAAAGTCCAGAAATCCAGAAATCCCGACATGATATATATATGAAGTCCATGGTACTTGAAAAATTAGTAGCCAACAAATAATTGCATAATTATTTGGTAGTCGTTGTAGTACCTACTAAAGTCAGTATGTTTTTCTTGCCAATGCATGTCAATCCTAACATTAATTGTTAGCATTTTATCATAACCAATCTGTTATCAGATGTAATCATCTGTTTTCAAGCAAAGCAAGTTGATTAACTCGACAAAATGTCATGGCAATCAATGACAATCATTATAGAGAAAGAGATAGAGAGGAAAAGAGGCTGGGCTACCACTACACATCTGCGAGTGCTTCTAGCGAGATGTGGTCGCAGTGGGTTTTACGACCCTCACCCAAATCAGAGGTAGTATTTCTACCATTTGCAACCACGCAATTTTATAAGTATTGATGTAAATAGCAGGAAGTAGAGTAACGAAAAAAGCTTAAGACATAAAAAGGATAAATGATTGCAATGAAGGATACGAGAGTGAATATGGATATGATGTTTGATGTATCTGACTACTGAGAAGATCTTCGCGATGATAGCTGCTGATAGAACCCCAGTCACTGTCATACTTATTACAAGTAAAACTAAAAAGAAAAAAGAAAAGATACGAAAAAAGCTCCAAACAAATGGGAGTCATACAAAACATGAAATAAAGTGATATTCTATCTCTTTCTATTCTATGCACTTCTTTTATTGAGGGAAAAACTCTCTGCTTTGTAAAATTGTCTCTGCTAGAAGAAAAACAATCTTCATATTACCAAGTAACATAGTCTTGTAACTTTCCTGCCTTCAACAGTTGGTCTATTAATTTTCGTAGAGCACGACAGTCTTCTGTATCATGACCAATATCTGAATGATATGCGCAAAATAGCTGTTGATTGCGATTTTCAACCTTAGACTTTATTGGACGAGGTCTTCTATACTCTGGCATATTTTGAATATTTGTAAGGACCTCTTCCAAGGAGAGATTCAACTTAGTAGATCCTTCTGGGTTATTTTCATATTCGAGTGTTGTAGGATCATAAGACTGAATGAGAGAGACTTCCAAGTATGGAAATGATATATTCAGAGGAAGAGAATAAGACTCAAATTGCTCAACTTGCGGAGGGCTCTGTGCTGAAGATGAGTTACGGTGATAGAAATTTCTCTGATGTTGTTGAATCTTATGGTTCTGAGAACACATATAGTTAGGATTCATCGCTTCACCTTCAATAAACTGATTTGCTATTTCGATGAGATGCTCATAAGACTTTTGCTCTTTTATGCTGACTTTATATTTGAGAGGGCCTTCTTGAAGTCCATGAATGAAGGCACATTTATACATCTCTTGATCGACATTAACAACCACTAGAATCTCTCTCTGGAATCTATCGATGAAGTGAGCGATAGTTTCATTAACTCCTTGCTTGATTTGGAAAAGAGCTGCTGGGCGTCTCTTTCGCTTCCTTGAGGTAGCAAATTTCAAGAGAAGTTCTCTTCTGAGATCCATAAAGCAAGTAATTGATTGAGGCGTCAACTTGTAAAACCATTCCAAAGCTTGACCACCAAAGGTCATGACAAGAAGCTTGCACCTGATGCTATCCGATATAGTTCTCAACGCAACAGTTAACTCAAAGGCTTGAAGGTGGGAGATTGGATCTTCTCCCCCTGAGAAGGTTGGTAGACGGGGTTCCTTAAACCCATTAGGAGCAGGTTCCCAACGAATTCTATCTGTAAAAGGAGAAGACTCCTCTACTTCAGCTATAACTGGAGGGGCTGAAGGAGTTGCGACTTGAGGAGGAAGCTGCTGAATGATAGCTGTTATAGCTTGATTAATCCCATTAAATTGCTGACGAGTCTGCTCCTGCTGTTGAGCAAGCTCTTTGCAAAATTGCTCCAGACGAATCTCTAAGCGAAGCTCAAGAGCTTCCAAAGTAAGTTCACCACTTGAATGATCTTGAACCTTTGTTATCTCCATTGCTACTAAAAAATAGAAATTGCAGAAATTGCCCAAAAGAGAAAAACTGCAATAACTTCTAAACGGGGCCGAATTTTTGCAATTTGAGGGCTGAAAAATGGCCGAACGGGGAACCATGTTCGATTTTTGGATATTTCAGGTCGAGCCGGTCGCGACAAGCTTTGAATTTCTGAATTCTGACACCCGGATCAATAGTTATGGCCGTTTTAAGATTTGGTGTTACGCTCGGCAAAATCTCATATCTTCACCGCAGCTGCTGTTCATCAACCATTCCGATCTGAAGGTCGTGTGTTACGTTCGAGCAAAAAATGCTCCAGGTCCACACTCGCTCAAGCTGAAAAGAGGCGGAGGAAGGAAATTGTTAGATGGTTTGTTACTTTGAGCTATGATGGAAGACAAGAGGGAGGAGAAAAAGGGATGTCGAGGGTCTCCTAGGAGGAGATAGCAGAATCTGCTGAAAAAGAGGTAACGAGGTCTCAGAGATGAGTAGCTCAAGCTGCCGAAATGAGGTAATGACGATCTCAGAAATGAGACCGCCCCAGCTGCTGAAAAGAGTTATGATGGTCTCAGAAATGAGACCGCTCATGTCAAAGGCTAGGCTGGAAACTCTTCCAAAAGCCCCGAAACCAATGCCCTAACCCTCTATTTATAGGCGAGGGGCCTGCCCAAACGGGCAGATCTAAAAGGAACGGGCTGCCGGGATCGAGACCTCCCGAGGCGAGGTCGTCCAGGGGGCGACCTCAGGGCGAGGTCGCCCAGGGGGCGACCTCCCGAGGCGAGGTCGCCCCTGGGCGACCTCAGGGCGAGGTCGAGCGGAGCGACCTCCCGAGGCGAGGTCGCCCAGGGGGCGACCTCAGGGCGAGGTCGCGCGGAGCGACCTCCTGTGGCGAGGTCGCCCAAGGGCGACCTCAGGGCGAGGTCGCGCGGAGCGACCTCCCGAGCAAGGTCACCCAGGGGGCGACCTCAGGGCGAGGTTGCGCGGAGCGACCTCCCGAGGCGAGGTCGCCCATGGGCGACCTCAGGGCGAGGTCGCCCAGGGCGACCTCAGGGCGAGGTCGCGCGGAGCGACCTCCCGAGGCGAGGTCGCCCAGGGGGCGACCTCCCTAGAGGGGAGACTGCCCGGGAGGTGGGAGACCACCCGGGCTCGAAATCCTGGCGAGATAACTTGGGTCGCGGGGAGAGGTTGCTCGAGGACTGCGAGAGTATGTCGATTGCCTCGGTCACCTGCAAAAAAGCTAGCTCAAGGTGATCGCCGATTTCTGGGTAAACAGGCCGGACAAGTCTTCCTTTCTATTAGGGCAGTATTATATTAAATTGATTGTGAAAGAGGTGGTTGTTATACTTGGCCTACCCAATAGGGGACTTGATTACAATTTCAGTAGATTACCACTATCTAGTGTGATACAGGCCGAGCTTGTGAACCATCTAAATGAACTAGCTAACCTTGAGGAGGATTCAGATAAAGTTGAAAAGTGAAGGGTTGATGCTTTGGTTAAGTACGTAATATGCCATTTTTTATTTCCCTTAAAATCTCTTAGACTCCCACTGTGTTTGGAAAAATTTATTGGATTAGAACAATTTATAAGATATAATTGGCCCAAGGCCGTCCATGCATTTCTGCATCAACAGTTTGATGATCTGCATAAACTCAGCTGCTCCCGAAAAGAACTGACAAGTCTAGGTTACCTCGAAGGGTGCTCTATTATTCTAGTGGTATGTTTTTTGTTTGTTCTCTAGTGATGTTGTGTTAAAATATTACAGTAAATGTTACAATTTAAATGTCTATCCAAATTATGCAGTAAATGTTATAATTTAAATTTTTATATTGTTTGTTCTCTAGTAATGTTATGTTAAAATATTATATTCATGCAGTATTATAAGAGTTCTGATGCCGGCTACGAGCAATTACTGGCCCACATATCCCCAACAAATATCCAAGCAGCCGATATCATTTTGATGTCAGTGACTTAGACTTGCCACTAGAATAATAGAGCACCCTTCGAGGTAACCTAGACTTGCCGGTTCTTTTCGGGAGCAATCGAGTTTATGCAGATCATCAAACTGCTGATGCAGAAATGCATGGACGGCCTTGGGCCAATTATATCTTCTAAATTGTTCTAATCCACTAAATTTTTCCAGCCACAGTGGGAGTCTAAGAGATTTTAAGGGAAATAAAAACCGACATAGTACGTACTTAACCAAAGCATCAACCCTTCGCTTTTCAACTTTATCTGAATCCTCCTTAAGATTAGTTAGATCATTTAGATGGTTCACAAGCTCGGTCTATGTCACACTAGATTGTGCTAATCTCCTGAAATTGTAATCAAGTCCCCTATTGTGTAGGTCGAGTATAACATCCACCTCTTTCACATTCAGTTTAATATAATACTGCCCTAATAGAAATGCAGACTTGTCCGACCTGTACAACCGAATGAGTCGGTACAAAAGGGGAATGCTTTGTGGTAGGTCGGGCATGATGAAGAAATGCATCAATGAATAATTGATTAGCATCTCCCTTGATGCGTCTGAAATAACATCCAGCAACGGCTCAACTTGTTTCTTAAATGTCAAAATTGCGCTTCTAGTGTTAAGGTATGTATCGGTTGGTTGGCCTTCCATCTGCACATACAAATTAATAAACTAAGGTTGTGATCCTGGATAGATCCAGTAGGATATACAAAATTTTGTGCTAAAAATAATTTTGATGTTGTCACCATACGGGAATGATCCACGAGACTTAGGGCACGACACAGTGTGTTTTCCTTCCCGATGACGGTATGTGCGAGATTTAGGGCCCCTTCCCGATGACGATTTTAGCAGAGGAGGCGCACACGTTTGAATTTCAAAATGAGAAGGGATTTCGCGTGAATGGGTCCCAACAAGTTTCGCGATATTTAAACCCGGACCGTTTTCACGGGGTAATTTTTTTCGCAACGAAGGCGCCACCTACAAAGACATTTTGCCAGTGATGGTTTATCCCAATAAACGGAGCACATGCCAAGTTATATTTATTCAACCGATACGTGGTATCAAAAATAATAACATCCCCGAACGTATCATAAGCAATCTTGCTATGACCATCCAGCAAAAACCAGTCAGACGTCCTAACTCGTCCGTTTGGACATCGTAGGAGAACATGATATCTTCCATGTCTTTCCTTAAATATTTTCAGCAAACTCATGACATCACCGCTTTCTATTAGTGCTCTTCGTTCTTGTTGTACGTAATTGTATGCATTTGTTTTACAAAAATCAATGTTTTCGTATCCACCCACCTCATAAGCCATGAAGTTGTATGCTTGAATGATCCCAACACCGGTCATACTCTTCAGAAGACTTCCTTGGATATCAGATATATCCCGATGAGATCTCAACAAATGACTGTCATTTTCTGGAGCGAGTGGGTGATTGTGTTCCTCTACGAATCTCACCACCTCTCAATTCTTGCTCTCTATATCAGCAGCAAAATGCAAGCAAACCAAGCACCCTGTTCGAGTATCAAGTTTGTGGAATTTTCTTTGCACATCCTTCTCTGGATTCAATCGTTTATAGCCTGCTTTTGCATATGTAAACTCCCTTGCCTTGACAATCCGAGTGTGTGTCCAATATAAGATATATTCTTTGCGCACACTGAGTCCAACTTTGCGAGCGTACTCCCTGTACATATTGTAGGCTTCCTCATCAGAGTGCACGGTCGGAAAGACAACGTCATTCTCTTACAGATTAAAAGGAGACGTTAGTTTAAGAAATAAAAGACCTTTAATTGCAAAACAAGGAATACTGCAACAGTAAATTTCTGGTAAAATCTGACCGGAGAACAACCTAGTAAGAGTACAAATAAACAAATTTCGATTGAATTTTACACAATCAACAAAAAAACACATTGCAAAACCCTACAATCACACCTCCAACATGATCAAACATACAACCAGAACTACAGAAAAGACAAAGATAGGACGACGGTCGCTTACATTAACTGTCGGAATGTTCTTCTCTAAAGTTTCTCTAGTTTTCTCCATGGTAGCGGAGCGGATCTGCACTTCTCGGCGGAAGATAGGATGACGGTCGCATGGACGAAGTTTGCGAGGACGACAACATCGGTTGTCGCCGGTAGAAAGGCAATAAGGAGAAAGGTTCGCAGCTCGCCGGAAGAAAGGAGAAGGAGAGAGATGCGCAGCTCGCCGGAAGATAGGAGAGATGCGCAGCTCGCCGGAATAAAGGAGAAGGGGAAAGATGAGCAGCTGGCTGGAAGAGAAGAGGGAGAATGCGCGGTACTCTGGGAGAGAATTTTTTTTTCGCGAAATGGAGTTTCGCGATATTTAAACCCGGACCAAAAAATTTTCCAGCATCTTAGTACTTGGCCTTGCTAAGTGTCTGTTGGGTGCATTCTTGTCATGGCGTCTCCTAGGCGTCCAGGCGCCCAATTGAAAACAAGGCGACGGGCGCCTTATTTAAAAAAAAGGAGAATAGACAACAGTTTATATAAAAACTGCTGTCTATACTTGAATATGTGATTGTTTTGAATTTATATATTTTATTGATTGATATTCCTCAATGTGTGATTGTTCATGCCACTATTTCTCAATGTGTGACATGATACTTGTAAAAAATTGAAAAGTAATTTAAAAATGCCAATTTCTGGTAGGGTGTGATTGGAAAGCTAACTATTTATAGGCTTAAGCATGATGAGAAGTTGATTTTATGTTTCAATACTCATGCACGAGCATATCTTGTTAAGTGCATTAAGTGTGTGATTGGAATGCTGTTTCAACATTTTTATATTAATAATGATTCATGTTGGTTGCCTGATTCATTTTGGATGTATTAATGAATAAAACCTGTGTACCTGAATGCTGAATGACTACTGACAGTGTTGGTAGATTCTCTTTCCGAGTTTAAAAAAAACTGGGACTATAGACAACGGTTATTATAATAACCGCTGTCTATAGTCCCTTGGCAGTCACTATAGACAACGGTAACGGTTATTATAATAACCGCTGTCTATAGTCTTCATTTGTTTTTAAAAAAAAATTGTGGTCTGGCATTTGCTCGCCTTATTTGTCGCCTAGGCGTCCGTCTTGTCGCCTAAGCGTCAAGGCGCCCGGAGCTCGCCTTGGTGCGCCTTGACAACAATGGTTGGGTGCTGCCGCCATCACATACTGTGCATGTGTCCCCTGCGCATGTTGGATAGGTGCTGTCGCCATCACATATTATGCATGTAGGACCTTGTGCATGATGGCTAGGACTTGCGTGCTTTAACTAAGCATGCCCTTAATTGTTTGCTTCATATGCACTGTATTTATTTATCATTTGAATTTTTTTAACGTTGAAACTGTTTCTGCTGCTTTTTGAGCATTCTTTTTTTTAGAATTTCCTGATTTGATGTATTATTTTAAGACTTGTGTTAGTACCGACCTCCACTTCCTGAACTCTTATTGGTCTTTGAGTGTTATTGTTCTTTGGTAGCTGTGTTAGCACTATTCTTTGTTTAGGGTTTCTTTTTTATGGTCGGAATACAATTCCCGTTAGATACTATTCAAACTCTTTTAAAAAAGCCAAGTTAAACTCTGATAGCTGTTTGACTCACGAGAGTTGCTACAGGGACCAACACATGGGATAGATTCGAGCTTCGGGTGCACAAGAGACTTATTGACCTCATCAGCTCCTCCGAAGTAGTGAAGCAGATCACCTCCATCACCATCGAGCCCGGCGTTGAGGTCGAAGTCACCATCGCTGATCCATGACCGATTCTAGTTCGACTTTTGCTTTCATCAAGGAGGATGGCTTTTCTTTCAACAGTTTCATCACAATTCTATCGTTCTAATGGCCCGAACCTGTTCTTGGATGGTGCAATTTTTATTATTTTGAGCCAATGTTGATTCATTACCCAAAACGGTTAAGTGAACTGAATGGAGTAAGATTGTTTGTTCGAGGTGTCATTTTACCTTTATATATGTTATGCACTCATTGAGGTTTTTTTTTCTCGTTTGAACGGGGAATTATAAAATTACTCTGATTGGGATATAATTTATCAAATGAAATAAATTAGATATGAGATCTGAAGTATTTTCATCTTGAACCAAGGTTGAGATATATGACTCCCACTGGAAGCATCTAATTGATACTCAGAGTGGGTTGGAGTTATTGTACCGCTAGTTGGTGGTCAGAGTTGATTTAGGCTCCGTTTGGGAGGACTTACTTTCACCAGTCAAGCGGTCACGACCGCATGAACCGGACCTTAATTAAGGTCCGGTTCATGCGATCGTGACCGCTTGACCGGTGAAAATAAGCCCCCCCAAACGAAGCCTTAGATTTGGACCTTGCTGATTAACGGTGAATTAAGCTGGGGGTGGGGAGTTTGTTCGTAGCCTGGATATATCCAGGTTTTGAGATGTTATTTTTGACATCCGAGACAAACTAACTACTCTATAACTTGAGCCTGTTCAATGTCTGGGCTCTGGCCATAAAAATTTTGTGAGTTGAGGGAACGCTTCTTTTAAGCAATGTGCGTCGGTGTACGTGCTTGGGTGAACGCTTCTTTTCGGCTTGTTTGGTGCGATGGTGACAGCCATGAACATTGTCCTCTTGAAATGTGTTTTGTGAATGAAGTGGTCGTGAACATGGTTTGTGAACGGAATCTCGTATCGAAGAATTTTGGTTATTGTGGTCATGAATGGAAAAGTTTTTTAAACGTTTGGTAATACATGAATGTAATGGTGTTAAATGAACAAAATAAAGCAAAATAAATACATTTTTATTTGATCTTCATGTGCACATTAGCATGCCACGTACAACCCCGGTATTCGCCAAGAGGTGAACGAAGACTAAGGGATCAATAGGCGAAAGGAGTAAGGAGGGCGAGCCAGGTTCTCAAAGGCCGCCCGCAGGAAGGCGGGCGAGCCGGGCTCTCGCCGGCCACTCGCAAAAGACGGGGGAGCCGGGCCCTCGCCGACTGCTCGCAGGAAGGCGGGTGAGCCTGGCCTCGCAGTTCGTGCGAGGATGACTAGGCGAGAGGAGCCCTTGTGGGCGGCTTGCCCAGCAGGGGTCCAGGAGTGATTTTACCTGGAAACCCTTGGTGGTCTGCAGTTAGCCTCTCCAAATAGTGAAGTTTGGCTGTTGGCGGACCATTTTGGGTTGCGCATAGCAAAAGTGTAAGGCGGAATCCCGCTATTAGCAGATCATGAGCAAAAAATTATATATAGACCTTGAAGGACACCTTTGGAGAGAATCCAATCTCAGTACTCTGAGCTTCCCTCTCCCTAGGTTATCTTGGCTTAGCTCTCAGGCTCTCCAAGGTGCCCAGTCTCAGCTTTGGCTTGAGAGGGGAAGCACTCTAAGATCTTTCGGGTGTGTGGTGGGATCTCCTCGCTACAACCAAGGGTCTGTGTCTAGTTCCAAGTCTTCGGTCTGTTCCTTCCGAGGAATCAATAAGTGCTAGCTGCCTCCCATCTTTGGGGGCCCGAGCTCTAAAAGAGACCAAGTATTGGTTTCAATATTTTTGGTGCGATGAGTGTGAAGTGCAGGTAGTACAAGAGAGTTCCAAGGAAGAGGCATGACGGGAGGCGACGAACGAGAGGCGAGCTTCGGCGGTTCGCCACCAACCGGCGCGCCAGCGACGGTAGAAATGCTGGCAGAGCTCAGGAGGGACCAGCTCGGGGCTTTTCAGTGCGCTCTCGCCACGACACTTGGGGGGCTCGCAACCCCTGTGCTCAGGTGGCCCTCCAGTTGGAGTGGGCAAGAACGGCCCGGGGCAGAGGGCAGGAAAGGAGGCGGCGTCCCAGGCGGCAGAGCGAGATCTCGCAGGGCGAGAGCTTTTCCCCAGCCCGGCGAGTGCGAGAGGGAGTCCTGGCGAGTGGCATCCCAGGAGGAGGGATCCCGGCCAGTGGGGTCCCAGCGAGTGGCCCCTCGGCGAGTGCGAGACCGGTTGGAGCCAGGTCGCCCGGGGAGCTCGCGGGGCAAGTGGAGCAGGTCAGGTGTGTGATGGGGGGAAGTCCATTCTGTGAGTTGGTGCTCTCGGCACCGCTCCCCGAGGGGTTCAGTGAGCCGGTCATGACGTTGTATACCGGTAAGGATGACCCCGTTCAACACCTGCAGTGGTTCGAAGACATGGTCTCTATCAGACCTATGTTGGACGCCTTCAAGTGAATAGTTTATTTAGGATATAATCTTAGTTACCTAGGGGGGGGGGGGGGGGGGGGTTAATAGGTTTCTTTTTCTTTAGGCTATTAACTAGCTGTTTTCTGATATTATGTTAGTTATTATCAAGCATCCAGAAAACACACAGATTTATAGAGGTTCCTCAAGACAGGGTGTCTTGAGTAGTCCTCTTTCCCCCTTCATCTTTCTAACAATGAGTTAGATAAGGCCAACACCTCCAAACTCAGCTCCAAGAGCTTACAACACTGATCCCTCAGGATCTCTCAGGTCTTCAATGACCCTACCTCAGGCTCAACAGCCCTACCTCAGGCTCAACAACCCTACCTCAGATCACCCACTGATCCTACACTCAAGCTGACCTCCCAGCTCTACTTCTCAGGCAAGACAATCCTACTTCCTCAGGCAAAGATGCCCTACAACTCAGAACTGTTAAGTTCCTACAGTAATAACAATGTATGATTACAAAAGATGACAAAATAAACTTAATCTTCTATTGCAGAACAACTGTTGTGACAGTCTTGAATCTGGGATGAGTCCAATGGCCTCAACTTGATTCTTCTGATCCTTTTCTTCAAAGAAAGAGTGAGGATCAACTTGCTCTATCTTGAGTTGATCAAGAGGAGCAATCTATTCTCTCCTTACAGCTTCATGTAAACAGCAAGTAAAAGCTTCTTGGCTGCCGTCAATGGAACAATAATCTTATTCTTCTTTTGTGTGCTGGAGAGTAAGTGCTTTTACAAAGCCCTAATGATTCCTTTTATACTCCCCTTGTCTTTCAACGGCTATCAGATGTCCTCCTGACACAACATGGGAGTGATTGGAACATCCTTTCCCGCTTTATAGGTGTTGCGCCAAAAGTACAACCCATCTGCTTATTTGAATCTGTCTCAGCGGTTGGGCTGAGACAGTCTCCTATCTCAGTGACTGCATTGTATCCCGTCTCAGCGGATCCGCTGAGACAGATAGTTGTCTCAGCGGATTTTCCTTATCCACAGCTCAGCTGGCCCAGTCTTCATCTCAGCGGCTCCTGACCTTGTCTCACCTGTTCAGCTGAGATTGAGAGCTCGTCTCAGCGGTTTTGGCAGCAAGTCAACTGAACTTACTTCATACCCTGGTATGACCTAACCCTGCATAGTCATGAGATGAAATTAGGTTTATCAAATACAACTTGTACTTATCATTGAGTGTGAAACCTCTTCAAATCAAGGGAACATTGAGAGTCATATTCTCAACAATCTCCCCATATTTGAAGAAGGCAGAACACCCTCAAAAGCTAAAGTACATAACTCATAAATTCTTGATATGTAGCATTACTACAAAGAGTTCATCATATCATGCTCATTGCATCAGAAATTTTATAACAGATAATGTTTATGAAATTTATATTTCCACAGAGTTTAATCAATCCAACAGTATGATTTGATAAATATGACAATGCAACACAGATAAATTTAACCAATAATAATAGAGTAAAATTTAGCTAAAGCTCAGATCAGCTTAAGACATAAGGTGATTACTTCAACAATCCATTCATTAGCAATTCAGATAGAGTAATGAATCATAGTTCAATTTGCATTCACATATTCATAAAATATTTCAGACAAATTATAGTTCAATTTTCATCCAGCCATTCATAAGACATTTATACATTCATTTAGAGTTTTCTTTTCTTAGAAGAAGAGCACTCAGGAATGTCAGTATCTGCTTCTTTTCCTTTAGCTCAGGCCAGTTGGTCTGCTGCAGCATCCATGTCTTCAGCAACCACTTCTTCTTGTGCTGGGAGCTCCTTATCTTCAGTATCCATGTTTTCAGCAACCACTTCATCTTGAACTGGAAGCTCCTTATCTTCAGCAGCTACAACCATGTCTTCAGTGAGATTTGTGGCTGTCTTTTTCAACATTTGCAGCTTCAATCACATCTGTTTTCTTTTTGTTCTCTTGCCTTTGGAAATACAGATATGGCTTTGGGATGTATCTAGAAGGCATTCTTCCTGGGTTATCTTTTCTAACCAGATTAGCTTTGAATACTTTTTCTCTTTTTGTATTTCTCTCTAAATGCCTTATCCATTCTTCAGAAGGATAGAACTTATCAATGTCTTTTCCAATTTGACCATGACTTAGCCAGAAATTTAGTATTATTTCTTTGGAGTCATCACTCCAATACTCATAATTAGGGTCTCTATTTTGCACATCCCTTTGCCTGGCCATGTATTCTTCAGTCAGCAATACATGTTTTCTTTCTCTTTTCTTTTTCAATCTCTCATTCTGGGCAATTGCTTCTTGATGTGGGAAATCCTAATATTCTGCCCTATTGACATCTAGGAGAGTAAGATTCAGTGCCTGCCTTGTACCTTGTAGAACCTTAAGGGTAAGGTCAGAATTTATAATAGCATTTGTGTCCTCCCACTTTCTGGCTTCTTCATATACTTGTTGATGGAGGTCTTGCTTAGCTGTTGTTATGGTGCCAGATAGGGTTTGGAAAACATTCTCAAAGTCTGCTTGAATTTCATCTTTAAGTTTAACTACCTCAACATTCAGTTGAGTAGCAGTGACTGATTCAGCAATGGATTGGAATACAGTTGCAATGTCAGTCTTCAGCTCCTCCTTGTTTCTGTCAGCTTTATTCAACTGCAATGATGTTGAGTAGACACACTCTTGGATGTGATTTGCTGACTTTTCTATCACTTCATCTGTCTTACTGACATAATTTTTGATATATGTTATGTCCTGTTCAGACAACTGGAGTTGTTTGTCCATAGACCTGAGAATGGTATTCTGAGATATTACAGTCTTCTCTGCTAGGTCAAACCACTTGGTCATTTGCTTGTTCAGCATTTCAGTGTTTTCCTTAGTTTCCACGACCTTAGCAATTACTTCAGTCTTCACATTCATGATGGACTGATCAATATATGCTTTAACTGTGCTAACTGACTGGTCAACATAAGTCTTCATGGAAGTGAGATGATTCTGTAGTATCAGGTTAATTGCATTGAGAATATTCTCATTTCATGAAGTGGAGGTGGAATCTTGTGGATCAGAGATGATTGGGGCTAGGGGCCTTGGTGGACTTGGAGGAGGTACTATGTGAAGTACAATTTGCACTGCAGGTTCAGGCATTTCTGCAGCTGGAGAATCCACCTTCTCAGCAAAGATTGCTATATCATCTAGATGGACTCCATCATTGTCCAAATCATGTATTTCATCATCAGCATAATCTGGCTCCTCCCCCTCAGAGAGAGCATCTTTGTCAGATGAGTCTAGAAAGTCTGGGACAGTTATTTGGAGTTAGAGTTTGTGATTTAATAAATCTAAAGATGAGTTTGTAAGACTTACCAAGAACATCATCTTTATCTGCAGCTGGCTCTTGCTGCTTCTCCCCCTCAGAAGGGACATCAAATGTGCCTAGTTGGGGTAAGTCCCAGAGAGCTTGGGAGTCATCAATGTTATTTGTTATTCTTCTTTCAAGATTTAGTATTATTGTATCAAGCTTACTTTGTAAGTCCTTAGGAGAAGGAACTTTGTCCTTGTCAGAGTTGTCTCCTTCACTTACATCTTGATCATTGATACCATCCATGGGGGATGGCTCTTGCTGATGCTCCCCCTCAGATGGAGCATTCAGCTGGCCTTGGGGAGCTGTGGTCCACATAATTTAAGTGTCATCAGTGACTAACTTAGATGGTTGGCTATGGTAAAATAATATTAAGAGTAATGTGGAGTTTAAGGATTAATTACCAGGGCTACAGTCTAAGTCCAAGTCCTGTGGATGGACATTGTCAGGAGGCAAGTCATCCTTATCAGGAATGCCGTGTGATCCAAGATCAGCACCAACATCTTCATTTGTATCTGAGTGGTCAGACTCAGAACTTGATAGAACCAGTCTTGTCTTCTTCACAGCTTTGGATTTCTTTTTCCCTGTGTCTTTTGACTCAGTGGGCTGGCTAATTGAGAGCACCCTGGTAAACCTTTCTAATGTCTTGATATCCATTCTTTTGAGATAGTGGAGGTTTGCTCCTTTGGATTTGCTAAGCTTGTTAGGGTAGGTTTGGAGTAGATATAGAGAGAGAATTCTGCCCATGTTGGGTGCCTGCAGTCATTCCTTGATTCTTTGAAAGATGACCTCTCCCCAAGAGGTTTTCCTCTTCAGTATTATCCTTGTCATGAGGTCAAACATGTACTGTGAGATTGTGTCAGGGGACCCTGGTTTGCAAAGAATGGCTTTTCCCACAATATCTGATAAAATTTTTCCCCTTTGATTGAAGAATTTTCTCTTCAATGATCCAGTTTTGGCATCATTGTACTCAATCCATTTCAGAGCCTTTTTCTTGTCTTTCTCAGAGATGTCTTCCTCCTCACTTGGACTGTAGGAAGGAAGATGTAAGGCTTTTTGTAGTTTTGCAGAGGTTATCTTGATTCTATCTTCTCCAATCTTTGACTTGAGGGATGACTTGGAAGTGGATATCTTAGCATTGGCAAACCATTCCAGAACCTCATTCTGAGAATGACACAGAGTTCAGATAGAAGAAATTCCAGGCCTTGGTCTTCTAGGAGTTGAATCACTCCCTTAATTTCTTCTGGAGCATAGGCAAACCCATTCCTGACTATTTCATATCCTTCAAGAAGATCCTTTGAGCTTTTGGGAGCCATTATTGCTATAGAGGAAGGCACATGGACGGAAGGGGTTCGTCTCGGCGGTTAGGAAAGAAAAGTCATGTACCTCTTACTAATTAAGGATTGTTTATTTATATGGCTTAAGTCTATGTGAAGATTAACCCTAATCATTAGATTTAATTGCTCTTATAGTTGTAAGTAGAGTTGGATCAATTTGGGGTTGCATTTAGACAAAGTATTATGAAACCATCCCGTCTCAGCGGAACCGCTGAGACGACAATCTAAACGCTGGGACAGGGCACTATCAGCCGCTGAGACAGTTTTAGCAGTCTCAGCGATTTCACTGAGACTTTTCTCAGCTGTCTCAGCGGCTCAGCTAAAACAGACATGTCTGTTTTAGCTGATCTCATTACCTGATCATTAACCCTAGTGAGATCTGAATGTGCTGTGACCTAATCCTATACCAGGAGTTGATGTGATAAGACTTTGAATCCTAACTTAAGATGTAACATCACATAGAAGAGTTGAAAGAAAGAATTATTCAATGTTTAACATTCCTAGTTCAATCTTGAAGGAATTAAACTTGGCTTCATCCAATGGCTTGGTAAAGATATCAGCAACTTGATTGTCAGTGAGGACAAATTCAAGGTAGATGTCCTTACATTCAAAATGTTCTCTTATGAAATGATATCTTATTTCTATGTGCTTAGTCATGCTATGTGAGACAGAATTCTTAGCAATAGAGATAACACTGGATGAGTCATAATAGAGAGGAGACTCACTTACCTTGAGGTTGTAGTCCTCTAACTGATGTTGAATTCACAATAGTTATGAACAACAACTTCCTGCAGCAATGTATTCAGACTCAGCAGTGGATATTGCCACACTTGTTTGCTTTTTACTGCTCCAAGATATCAACCTTCTTCCAAGGAATTGATAAGTGTCACTTGTGCTTTTCCTGTCTTCTTTGCAGTCTGCAAAATCTGCATCTGAAAATCCAGTTAGTTCAAAATCATTGTTCTTAGGGTACCAAAGGCCAAGATGTAGGCTGCCTTTAAGGTATCTCAAAATCCTCTTTGCAGCTGAGTAGTGAGATTCCTTAGGGCAAGCCTGGTACCTAGCACATACACATGTATCATACATAATATCTAGTCTACTAGCAGTTAAATACAATAGGGATCCAATGATGCACATGCACATGTACATGAATTCAACAAAGGCCTTGCCCTTCTCATCCTTGTCTAGGGAAATGTTGGACCCCATGGGAGTTTTCATGGTGGAAGCTGATTCCATCCCAAACTTCTTGATAAGCTCCCTAGTGTACTTGGTTTGAAAGATGAATATACCCTCATCATACTGTTTCACTTGGAGGCCTAAAAAGTACTTGAGCTCTCCCATACTGCTCATCTCAAACTCCCCCTGCATGAGGTTGGCAAACCTTTTGCAGAGGTTGTCATCAGTAGACCCAAATATTATGTCATCAACATATATTTGGACTAGGAGACACTTGCCTTTTGTTTCCCTAAGAAACAATGTACTATCTATCTTTCCCCTCAAGAACTTGTTCTTGATGAGAAAGCTAGATAATGTCTCATACCAAGCCCTGGGGGCTTGCTTTAGACCATAAAGAGCTTTCCTAAGTAAATATACATGATTAGAGAGGGTTGGATGCACAAAACCTGATGGTTGTTCAACATATACCTCTTCCTTCAAGTCACCATTGAGGAAGGCTGATTTGACATCCATTTGATACACTTTGAACCCCTTGTGGGCAGCATAGGCAAGGAATAGCCTAATTGCTTCTAATATTGCAACAAGGGCAAAGATTTGATCAAAGTCTATTCCCTCGTCTTGTCTATAGCCCTTGGCTACCAACCTTACCTTGTTCTTTATGATTGTCATTTTCATCCAACTTGTTCCTGTGAATCCATTTGGTGCCAATAATATTGTGTCCTTGAGGTTTTGGCACCAACTTCCATACCTTGCATCTTTTGAATTGTAGAAGTTCTTCTTGCATTGCTTGAATCCAAAAGATATCTTGGTTGGCTTCTTCAAACTTCTTGGGCTCCATTTGTGATAAGAAGCTCAAGAATAGGGCCTCATTATGAGCCCTGCTTTTGGTCAGTACACCTTGGTTCTGGTCTCCAATAATTTGTTCTCTTGGATGATCTCTTAGATGTCTTACGGCTGCAGACAATCTGTCCTCAGCTTGCTGTAATACTTCTGCTGGTTCAGCTGTGTCTTCAGCACCTTGGACCTCTTCCTCTTCAGGAATTGCTGCATCTGTATAAGCCTTGCTACTGCTGGGTATATCTTGCACAAACATCTTTTCCATGTCCTGCTCATTTCCTGTCAAGATAGAAGAGCTAGACCATCCCTTATAGATTAGGCTGGTTGTTGGGAATATTGCCCTCGATATTACCTTGATTTGAAGAGGCATCACTCTCAATGCTAAGGACATATTGTATTTGATAAAGCTATACTTGTGTATAATATACAGGCACAGGTGACTCAAAAGGAAGGGCCAAACATGCCCTTAGATGAGGAGAAATCATCTCCTAGGAGATGAAGTTTTTGTTGGATCGGTCGTCACCCTTAGAGGGGGGGGGGGGGGGGTGAATAAGGGTTTTGAAAAACTTTAGATTTTATTTGGAAAAGCTTTGGAATATTGCAATATTTGAAACAATGAGAAATCAAGTAAAACAATAATGAAGAGACATGCTTTATTAATATCAAATAATGTTTTACAAAACTTGATCTCAATGTCGCTAGAGATCGGAGGCGAATAATAAAAATCTTTTTTCGTTTTCTATACCGACTCGTATCCCCACGAACCGGTTGGCTTTAGCCGGTCTCTCCCCAGATACGGCCTCAAGCCGCTCTAGGCGATCTATCCCCAGAAATGCCTCGAGCACCCCCTAGACCAAACCTAGACCTAGTCGCCAACACGAGGCGAATTTCAGCCCTAAGTCCTACCTCAGACCTAGTCGCCAACACGAGGCGATTTCACTACCGTTTACAGAAAAGATATGAAATGAAAAGACAATAATATAAAAACTCCCTCTATGTAGATCTCTTGGAGAAGTGGACGAAGGCCCGCAGAGTATGATCGTAGTCGATGCATCCTTTCGTCACAATGATGACGCGTGTCGAAATCTTCTCCACGGATCTCCTTAAGGATTTATGGAATTGTGGGAGTATCGCTCTGAATCTTCCTCTCTCTGCTGTGGCACGAAGCTCTGGAGTTTGGGATTGGAGGAGGATGAAGAATTCGGAGCCAAGGCATCCATTTTATAGCCTTAGCGCTACCGCCGGCGCTAGCGCTACCGCCGACGCTAGCCCGGATTAAGAAACAAATTGCGCGGCAGAATCTCCCATCCGTGGCAACATGCTGCACTATGCCTTATATGCGTCACGCTACTGCCGACGCTAGTAGCTACCACCGGCGCTATCCCCGATTAAGAAACTTCTAGCGCGGCAGGATCTTCAATCCGCGGCAACGAGGCTTTCATTCCTTCTGTGTTCACCGATACCGCCGGCGCTATCCGTTACCGCCAGGCGTTAGCGCCTTCCATAACAACTCCCGGAAACGCGCTCATCATCGCTAGCGCCCGGCGCTAGTTGCTACCGCCGGCGCTAGTGAGCCTCTTCGAATTTTGGCCTCAATTTTGGGGGCAGTCATCATGTGTACTCCTTGAGTCATGTGGACCTAGTAAACCTGCACACTTGAACACACAAGATCAAATACACATAGGATTTGTTATTCTCAAACCTAGGAGATGCGGAAGACCATGTTCCAACAAACTCCCCCTTTTGATAATAACAAATCCATTAATGATAAATCAAAACATTAATAAATAAGCATGATGAAACTCTACTTGTGGTGTGTGAGAGTGATGACTTAGGATAATTATTGATTTTAGTATTTAGAATTGCTCCCCCTAAATATATGCTCCCCCTATGTGAATGCTCCCCTAATATGTATGTTATCAACTTAATTTGTCATGTTGGGTTTTTGATAGCGGGTTATATTTATCATGTTAGTTCTCCCCCTTTTGCATTTTATCATGTTAGTTCTCCCCCTTTTGTTATTAGCAAAAGTGGGTAGGGAAACAAAGCACTAAGAATGTGTAAATAAAAGAGAAGGCATGATCGAGCTTTTGAAGTAAATGATAAGGAGTTTTAGATTTGTCTTTCATTAAAAATGATCAGAGTTATGACTTATTTTATCCCTTTTTTTTGTAGTTCTCCCCCTTTTATATATCAGAGTTTAAGCAAAAAATAACGATTTCCCCTTTAAATAAGAGTTTTAAGCCTAAAAAAGATCATGATTTCCAAGTAACCAATCTACCCAAACAATATGTCAACACCCTAGCCCCGTACTAAGTGACGGATGGGCATGAGGAGCTGCAAACATGCCGTAGGTTGGGGTGTTAATCCCATATGCAAACACTAGACAAAAAACTTAACCTAGCACTCTTTCCCCCCAGTGCCTCGCAAGGCCCCACTGGAACCCTCCCCGATTAAGGACAAGACATGACTAGAGATAAGGTTATCTAATGTCTACAACCCTACGCCCCCGCTATGGTGAGAAATGAAGTCATGGATAACAATTATTGGAAACATTAAGCATTTAAATCTAATGGGAATATCATAGCATATGAGTTTATATTTTTATTTGAATTTTTAAAATAAAACTCACATAGCTATAATGAAATTCATGAATGAATCAGAGTTTGAGTATTGCGGAAGATTTCGAAAAAGAAACATCATAATACTAAATAAGAGTTTAAGTTTAAAAAAAATGTTTTATAAGCAATATTTCACTTGTTGGAGGAGTGTTTAGAATAGAAATAGATCAGAGTTATAAGAAAAAAAAATTCAACCAATATAAAGTTTACCAAGCAAGTCTACCACTTGTTGCAAGAAAGGAATTTGAAGATTCAAGTGATGATGCTCACAAGATGAAAGATTTTAAATAAGTATTAAAGTGCAAGGTAAAACAATTATATGGTTATGATGCGGAAGACATATAGAAGTACAAAAAAACATCTTATGGTAATCAATGATGGTTCATAAAAAGATATATGAGTTCAATATCAAAAAGAAGATGTTTTTGTAAATCATTTTGCATTAAAATTTTTTGTTTTGACAATACAGTAACCAAGCATGAAATAATCTTATCAAAAAGAGATTACTATAATGTTACTTTAATTCACAATTTCAAAACATACCAAACATTGTAGAAAGCATGCTAGGTTATCTAGTGCATTTCATAAATAAAGAGTAGTATAGAATTAGCATTAGGATCCAATACTCATGAGAAGAAGTGTTATGGAAGATAATGATGTGCATAAAAGTGTATTTTGAATAGAGTAAACAAATGTTTTAATCAAAAATACAAGTAATATGTAAAGTAAAGAGCACAATAAAACACAAATAATTTTACTTCCACTCACTTCAATGCACAAAAAAATGTACAACTACCAAGGTGCTCTACACACACAATGCTCATCAAGACTTATCAGGGTGCAAAGTAGTGCTTGGGGGATCACATAGTTTTATTCTTCACGATTGATTTTTATTGTGATCCGGTGTACTTAAGAATAAGTGGTTTTTATTTTGAAAGAAAGTTATGGTTTGCACAAGATACTTTATTATTCTTTCCAAGGTGCTCAACCTCACAACGCTTATTAAGACTTATTAGGAGGTTCAAGTAGTGCTTGGTGGAGTTATCTTTGTCACTTTATTTTATGATTTTGTTTTGTACAAAGTTCTCCGAATACACTTGTTTTGCAAACCAATATAATTTATGAAAAAGATAACCACTTTTCATAACTTTTAAAAGTGCAAATAAAGGTTGTGTAGGTAAGATACTTGTGCAATTTTAATTCATTATACTATTACAAAACATACACAAACATTCTTAGATTAAACATGTAGGTAGACAATGCCAAAATAAGTGAGTGAATTGCGATCATTATCAAACATAAAACATTACTCATACTTAGAGGCATGCTACGCATAGTTCTACACAACCTTTTCAATATAAAATATGCACATATTAATAGATGTATCAAAGCATGATGAAGGCAATGTTCAAAGTAGTTTGAAGAGATAAATTGCAACATTATAGAAGTTCTAAATAATAGATTAAATCATGCTTGATTTTCAATGAAGTTCATACAATATTTTTGATATTTTTAAAGAGTAATTTTTATTTAAAGTTTGAACTCATAAAATTGATCTTGGACTTCCCGAGGGCTACCTTGTGAGAGGTTCGCCCGGTACTAGGTGATATGATGGGATGATAGCCCAAATCACCCTTTCGCAAGATACATAGAAAAGTTCAGTTTAAAAATAACAATTTTTGATAATTCTTTTATATTTTTGTATTTGAATTTTGATTTTAGAAATAGAATTTAAACAAATGACAAAAAACACAACGACAAAATATATAATATTTTTGTAATTTGGCTTTTGTATTTTTGTATTTGATTTTTTAAAAAATAAAGAAAAACAGAAGTGCAAAACTAAATATAAAATATAGATTTATATATTTTTATGGATTTTTCGAATTTTAAAAAATACAGAAAATCGAACATGGACGCTAGCGCCTGCGGTAGCGCTAGCGCGGGAGACAGTAAGTGATTTTTGAGGATATTGAAATTTTGATTCTTAATCTTGATTAGGTGTCCCATTAGGAGTTTCTTGCTGAAATTGCAGAATTTAAGGAGATGTTTTTGATGGTAAAACACACAAAAAAACATTTTTGAATTTGTGTTAATTTGAAAGATCTAGGACACTTAATTATTGCATGAGACATATTTTCTTATATCTTTATTATGATTTTTCAAAGGCTTGTGTTTACCAAAATAATGTAATAGATAGAGAATGTAACCACAAGACATCATGTTTGAATTCACCAAATGAGCATGATTTTTTAATTATGAACTAATGTATATGCGAAGAATAAACTAGGTATGCCCTAGATACCAATATCCAGACAATATGTCTTGACAAAAACTTATAAAACATATCATAGACACAAATATTCTTTAGGTACCAATGTTAGTATGATAAGTTTGAGATTAATGTTATGCCAAAGTTTGATAGTGTTTCAATTTATAAACCTAAAATGGAGTGACAATTCTATTTGGTTTGATATCAAAATGATTCATAGGTCTAAACTTGAAATAAATCACAATACACACATAATACACCATAACACCAACCATGGTAAACAATTATAATGTTAATTGTTATCATATAATTTGTGATAGTTGTTTATAGATGATTCTTGATATGAATTATGATTTTAGAGATGTTTAGCAAAAGATATCATTAGATCATGGTGGTGTTTGTGAATTCAATATTCATTATGAAGATAACTTCTTTCAACACATTTTAGTGATTTTCCTTTAATTAAGAATTTTGAATATATATATGTGATTTTTTGATAGGTGAACAATAGTGATGGTTTAGATCATGTTTGACATTAAGGAGAGAACACAATATAATTTTTGTTGTGAACAATGACTCCCATATTGAAAGTTGAGCTTTTATTTAAATCTTGAATTTTCTTTTAGATCAAGTTATTTCACTAAACCACTTATTGGTGAAGGCTAAGAATCTTAGAAGCCTAATAACCGGATTTAATTTGAAATATCTTATAGCAAATTTAGAGTTTGATTCATATGGATAATATAAGATATTTATAATAATAAAAGATAGGTCATCAAAATAAAAATATGATTTTGAATTTTGATAAAAAATGATTTATAAACTCATTAAGCTTTATGAGATAAAATCATATTTCCAATACTATATAGGATGACCATGGCATGATAGTTTAAAAAGAACATAAAAAGAAAAAGTTAGAAAAGACATTAAAGCACATCATGAAGTAGAAATTTGTGTATTTCATTTTAATTGATTTCTACTTCATGCAAATGATGGGATACTAATGAATAAGAGATTTAGGTATCCAAAGAGGACCGGGAGTAGCGGTTCCTTTGGGTACCCAAATAAATCGTGTTTGCTTTTGGGGAGATATGATTGAATGGGCCCTTTTGATTTGAGTTTGTGTTTCATCTTTAACTTTTGGCCGCCATTCAAACATTGGTTTAATATTATTCTTATTTATCAAATTTCCATGATGATTTTGCAAAACATTCTTTATAGGAAATTTGTTTATTTTTATGTTGGGAGAGTGGTTATTTTGTAAATGATAATGATTTGGAATTTTATTTTCAAGCATTTGATATTTTTTATTTCCTTTGTTGGGCTTAGACATATTATGGAAACTCATATTTAACTTGCTTTTGGAATTTGTTTGAAATTGTTGATTTATGTGTTGAGAATTTTTCCTTACAATTCCTTAAGCAAGTTGACTTTAGTTTCCAATTCATAATTCTTAACATTAAGATTATGTCTTGCTTTGTTATAGGCTATTGTGCTATTTTTAAGAGTGGATACAATAGACTCAATATGATTTTGATAATTGTTTCTATATTCATCAAATGTTTCATCCATCTCTTGAATTTCTATTTTAAAATCTTTGCACTTAGCACAATCATTTTTCAAGGAAGAATTTTCTACACAAAATCTTTCATTTTGTTCTTTTATATAAATAAGTTCCTTTTCAAGTTCTTTTTCATTTAAATTATTACAATCAAAACAGGATTTTGTATTTTCAAGTAAAAAACAAGATGATGAAGACACATCACAATTTGATTCTAAATTAACATTAGCTTTTAATCTCTTATTTTTTAAATGTAAATTTTTAATAGTGATTTTCAATTTCTTGATCTTACGTTTAGCAGTTTTTAGTATATTGAAACTAGAAATGGAAGTTATCACACAAGAAGAAGATTTTGACTTTCTTACAGCGCTTTTGGTGGAAGCAAAATCTTCGTTATCTTTTGGCCCTTCATCATAGATGAATTTTCATCTCCTTTTTCTCTTGGTGTGTTGTTCTCCTTTTCTATTTCAATATTCTCCATGGCTTCACTCCGAGAGAGATCTTCTTGAATGATAATGGATGCTTGTACGTTCTTTTCCTCCTGTGTTTGTTCCATACCTGCGAGAGGAAGATCATACATTTCTTCAAGAAATTTCCATACTTTATAAGCACTAGAAAAGCAATACACAAATTTGAAAACTTCATTTGAGAGACCAAAAAATAGATAATGTTTAGCTTTTGCATGTAAATGAAGTTCCTTTTTATTTGATTCATCCACACGTCTTATAATTGCTAAGTTCCATACTTCGATATCTAAAGTTTTAATAAATTTTTCCATTAAAATTTTTCATCCTTTATAATTTGTTCCTTCAAATAAAGGTGGTGCAAGTGATTTTTCCTCTTCACAAAAATCTCCCCCACTAGTAGAAGCGAGATCATGAGACGCCATTATTTCCGGTTGTTAAGCCGATTGGAATAAAACCCGCTCTGATACCACTTGTTGGATCGGTCGGCGCCCTTAGAGGGGGGGGGGGGGGGGGGGTGAATAAGGGTTTTCAAAAACTTTAGATTTTATTTGGAAAAGCCTTGGAATATTGCAATATTTGAAACAATGAGAAATCAAGTAAAACAATAATGAAGAGACATGCTTTATTAATATCAAATAATGTTTTACAAAACTTGATCTCAATGTCGCTAGAGATTGGAGGCGAATAATAAAAATCCTTTTTCGTTTTCTATACCGACTCGTATCCCCACGAACCGGTTGGCTTTAGCCGATCTCTCCCCAGATACGGCCTCAAGCCTCTCTAGCCGATCTATCCCCAGAAAGGCCTCGAGCACCCCCTAGACCAAACCTAGACCTAGTCGCCAACACGAGGCGAATTTCAGCCCTAAGTCCTACCCCAGACCTAGTCGCCAACACGAGGCGATTTCACTACCGTTTACAGAAAAGGTATGAAATGAAAAGACAATAATATAAAAACTCCCTCTATGTGGATCTCTTGGAGAAGTGGACGAAGGCCCGCAGAGTATGATTGTAGTCGATGCGTCCTTTCGTCACGATGATGACGCGTGTCGAAATCTTCTCCACGGATCTCCTTAAGGCTTTAAGGAATTGTGGGAGTATCACTCTGAATCTTCCTCTCTCTGTTGTGGCACGAAGCTCTGGAGTTTGGGATTGGAGGAGGATGAAGAATTCGGAGCCAAGGCATCCATTTTATAGCCTTAGCGCTACCGCCGGCGCTAGCCCGGATTAAGAAACAAATTGCGCGGCAGAATCTCCCATCCGTGGAAACATGCTGCACTATGCCTTATATGCATCACGCTACCGCCGGCGCTAGTAGCTACCGCCGGCGCTAGTAGCTACCGCCGGCGCTATCCCCGATAAAGAAACTTCTAGCGCGGCAGGATCTTCAATCCGCGGCAACGAGGCTTTCATTCCTTCTGTGTTCACCGATACCGCCGGCGCTATCCGCTACCGCCAGGCGTTAGCGCCTTCCATAACAGCTCCCGGAAACGCGCTCATCATCGCTAGCGCCCGGCGCTAGTTGCTATCGTCGGCGCTAGTGAGCCTCTTCGAATTTTGGCCTCAATTTTGGGGGCAGTCATCATGTGTACTCCTTGAGTCATGTGGACCTAGTAAACCTGCACACTTGAACACACAAGATCAAATACACATATGATTTGTTATTCTCAAACCTAGGAGATGCGGAAGACCATGTTCCAACAGTTTTGTCTCAGCAGAACCGCTGAGACAAAGGGTCAAAACCGCTGAGACGAGCCCACTGTCTCAGCGGAACCGCTGAGACCAGAACAGGAGCCGCTGAGAAAGCTTATACGCAACCTGAGCTGCAGATAGTCAAGAATCCGCTGAGACGAGATCGCTGTCTCAGCCGATCCGCTGAGACGGGAAAAGAGCAGCGTGCAGATTGGAAAGAATGGCATGTTCGTCGAACGCAGAGTGCTGTTTGTCGAACGCAGAACTCAGTTCGTTGACCGCTGAGTCGAGACCAGAGAAGGAGCCGCTGAGAAGGCACATTTGGCAAGTTCGTCGAATACAGAGTTTGGCAAGATCATCAATCGCAGAGTTTGGCAAGATCGTCGAACGCAGAGTTTGGCAAGTTCGTCGAACGCAGAGATTGTCAAGATCGTCGAACGCAGAGTTTGGCAAGATCGTCGAACGCAGAGTTTGGCAAGATCGTAGAACGTAGAGTTTGGCAAGATCGTCGAACGCAGAGTTTGGCAAGTTCGTCGAACGCAGAGTTTGGCAAGATCGTCGAACACAGAGTTTGGCAAGATCGTCGAACGCAGAATGCGTGTTCTGCCCGTGGCGCAAGTTGCAGAAAAACTGTGTGGGGTCCACCAGTTTCTCCCATACTTCTCAGAAGGACAGCTGAGAGCCGTTGAAGATTAGAGATGTATAAAAGGAAGAGTTAGGGCACATTTGAACTCACTCCGTCACGTGCAAAAAGAAATCAACTGTTTCATTGACGGCAGAAGCTCTTATCTTCTCTCCTGCTGCTCACTGAACAAGCAAGAAGAAGAAGAGAGAAAAAGTTAGCTCCTTTGCAAGAAGGAGCAGGGAGATCTTCCAACCTTCATCTGAAGAAGAAGATCAGTTAGTGGCTGACATCAACATCACCAGCTACATGAAGCAAAAGTTGTGCAGGAACTACAGGGGACTTGCTGTCATTTGTAGTAAGTTTAATACTCACTTTTCTGTAGGGCATTTTGCCTGAGTTGTAAGACCTTTTGGTCTGAGATTGTAGGAACTTGAGGGTTCTGAGTTGTAGGGCTGAAGGCCTAAGTGTAGGATCTGTTGATCTGAGTTGTAGGGCTTCATAGACTGAGATGTAGGAGGAGGAATTCTCTGAGTTGTAGGACCTGCTGAGGTCTGAGCTGTAGGATCAGGAGTTAAACTGAGTTGTAGGGCTGCTTAGCCTGAGGTAGGGTTGGGAAAACCTGAGAGATCCCGAGGGATCTGAGTTGTAAGATCTTGCAGCTGAGTTGGAGGAGTTGGCCTTGTCTAACACATTGTTAGAAAGGTGAAGGGGGAAAGAGGACTACTCAAGACACCCTGTCTTGAGGAACCTCTATGTTGGAACAACCCTATTACTAATTTGGGCTAGGATCACTATATGTTGATTAGGATCTGTATTGACCCCAATGTATAGCCTTGGGGTCAAGTTTTAGGCTGATTAGATTAGCAGAACTTAGGAAAATTCAAGCTCAACACATGGTGAGTGGTGTTCGACGAATGACCAGATTCGTTCGACAAATTGCTTCCAGCAGACTGAAGATATTTACAGTTCCAGCGGTCGACAAATTCTGAGCCAACGCTCGACAAATGACTAGCAATGGTCGACAAATTCTAAGCCAGCGCTCGACAAATGACTAGCGGCGGTCGACAAATTCTAGCCAGCGCTCGACAAATTGCTTTCTGACGTTCAGACTTATATTCTCAGTGGATGTCAGTTCTCTGAACTCAAATCAGCAAAATAACGGATATATTTATTTCTCCTTGGATGTATTCAGGCAGCCAAGTAAGGATATCTTTCTCATTTATTATATCCTTATATTCCTTCTATTCCAAGAAGAAGAATAGTTGTTGACATTTAATGCCAAAGGCATCTTTCTCGACAAAAGGAATTAAAAGGACCTGCCAAAATCGTTTTGGGTGGCTACCCGATTCCAAGAAGGATTAAAGTCAGAAGAAGACATTCCTTAAATAGACAGAAGATTTGAATTTGAATATATATATATATATATACAAATAGTTATTAGAAGACAAATAGAACAGCAAGAACTGAGATAGTCGTCTTTGGAGATAAAAATAAAGAAAAACTTCACCATCACTTTCTCTCTTCTGTGATCACAGAACAAGGAGGATAGAAGAAGTTTTTCAGAAGAAGAAGAAGAAGAAAATACACTATTCTTTTTCAGCATTCTTCTTCATCAAGGCAGCATCTTCATCTTTCTGAGAACCAGATTTAATCTCTTAGATCTGCTGCAAGATAAAGTCTTTCAAGAGCAACAACAATCTGAAGATTAATTTCTTCCAGATCATCAGCTACAAAGACTTCTATTTGAGAAAGCTCTGTCCACAAAGCTGTCATCAACTCTCATCAGACAGGGGGAGCTTTCTGCTTCAACACCTTTTGTCTTCTCTCAGATCATTGACAGAGAAGAACACTCTATACCTTTTTATCTCATTCTGTACAGGGTTAATACTCCCTTCAAAAGTTTACCCAGTGGTGGCAAGACACCTTATCAAAAAATCCTAGTGTGGTTTTTAAGCACCTTATCAAAAGCTTATTGGTGTGTGGACACCTTATCAAAAATCCCTTGGTGCCTGGGCACCTTATCAACTCTCCTAGTTGATTCCTACCAAAGGTGGTAGAAGAGTAGACGTTCCCAGATTTATTGGGGAACTACTATAGCTCCTTGTGTCTTCTGTGCTTGATTGTCTCTGTGTGCTTGTGCTGTATGTGCTTTATTAATTCTGTAGTTTTCTATAACTCACACTAAATACACATATACTTAAACAGTAGTTTAATTTCCGCTATAAAACGTATTAAAAATTTCAATACTCTATTCACCCCCCTCTAGAGTAATTTAAGATCTGACCTCCACTTTCACTCTATACATGCTTGTGTGCTTTCTGTGTGTTTGATCATTTGCTTGCTCTAAACCAGAAATCAGACATACTAATTAAAAGAAACCTATTCACCCCCCCTCTAGGTGATTTTGACTACAAATCTTATAAACTTACAAGTGGTATCAGAGGGAGGTTGGTCAAGAAGGACTTAACAGTCTGACCAGATCCTAAAAAGGTATAGTCAAATCAAAACCCAATGGCCTCCAGTGTAATGCAGAAGGAGATGAGCTCAATGAAACTGCCCATATGCAACAAAGCCAACTTTGGCATATGGAAGCAGAGGGTTAGGCTGTACATGGAAGCCTCAGACCCTAGAATCTACATTACTGTTCAGGAAGGCCCCTTCATTATCACAAAACCCTCCTCTATTGATCCTACCAGGCAAGTAGGCAAACCATACACTAAAATGACCAAGGATGAGATAGCATTGGCTACTATGGATAAAAGGGCTCAAAATATCATAGTCAATGCTATTGATGACTCAACTTTTCAAAATTTAGTGCACTGTGGATCTGCTAAGGAGATGTGGGATACACTGATTGTGTACATGGAAGGGACTGAATATGTGAGGAATGACAGGAAGTCACTCCTCAATCAGGAATATGAACTTTCAGGCAGCAAGGCTAGGAGAGCATCTCCATGTGCTATGAAAGGTTTTTTAGAATAATAAATGAACTAAGAACCTATGAGAGAGTGTTAACAAATTATGAGCTGAATGATAAGTTCCTCAGATCTCTAACAAGAGATTGGGACACAAAAAATTGTGCCATAAGGGAGGTGGCTAAGTTGACTGAAACTCCTCCCCAAACTCTCTATGGAAAGCTGCTCTCCTATGAAATGCAGCTGACTGCCAGGAAGGAAGAAGAGCGGAAGGCAAAGGGTGATACCAGGGAGAATTCCCTGGCCTTCAAGGCTGAAAGCACAAGAAGAGGGAGAGAGAAGGCTCACTCACCTCCCAGAAGATCTGCTGAACCAGAAGATTCTGAGCCTAGCTCATCAAGCTGTTCTTCTTCTGATGAAGAAATTGCTGTTCTTACAAGGCACTTCAGAAAGCTGTTGAGGAGGAAGCAATGGAAGAAGAAGCCTTACTCCTCATATCACAACAAGGAGGACAGCAAGGAGTCAAAGCATCACCTAGAAGTGACAGGTATGAGTCTAACTCAAAATATAATTCTTCCAAAGTTGTTTGCTATTGCTGCAGCAAGCCTGGGCATGTCATTGCTGACTGCCCTATGAAGAGAAGAGAGAGGGATGAGAAGAAGGCTCATCAATCAAGAAGCAAGAAAGGAGAGAAATACTTTCTAGCTAAGAAGAAGAAGAAGAGCTGGAGTGAATCAGACTCTAGCTCATCAGAATCTGAAAAGGAAGAAGCCCTCATTGGGCTGGTTGCTGTTGAAGAAACTGCTGTTGGCAAGATTGCAATCAGGGCCCCTCTATCACATTCAGACAGTGATGTAGAGGAGGATGAGGTCATTCATAATGACCATGGGCTGATGGCTCTAACTAAAGATGAGGACAGCCACAATAATTCAGAACATGAGCAGGTATTAATTCATTCCATATCCTCTTCTGATTATGAGACTAGTCCAGAATCTGATGCACCTCCATCAATTGATGGAAGGGGCAAGGATGCTGAGGAAGAATTCAATCAACTGATTGACAAGTATGGTATTGTTTTGGAAGCTCTGAAGAAGATCAAGAAGCTTGCCAAGAGGCAAGCCCAGGAAATTGTTTCCCTCAAGATGACTAAGAATGACTACACTGAACCTACCACCCTGGTGGCTCAGATGAGTAGACAGATTAGCCATCTACAAGGGTTAACTATTGTGCAATTAAGCACTATTTCCCTGAAGAACAAGGTCATCAAGGACCTTGAGAAAAAACTTGAGAAGGAAAAGAGCCTGGTGGCTCAATTCTCCAAGCCCAAATCTGTGCTTCCTATCATTGACACCTTCTCCTCTCAAACCAATAAGAGAGGACCAGGATTCAATAAAATGGAGGTAGGTGAAGGGAGTGGAGAGAAGAGCAAGAGGAAGGCTAAGCCTCAAACCACCTTTCAAAAGGTGTTGCTTCCTTCCAACAGGTATGACCATAAAGGCATTCATGGTCACTGGAAGATTGGGAGTTACTATAGGAAGGGAAATGCTCCTTCCCATAGTGAAAGAAAGGGCATGGGATTGAGTGCAATGAAAGCTCCCCATGAGGAAATACAAATGGACCAATCTGGACCATTTGTGTTTGGTGCTTCAGCACCTCCAGTCAAGAACAAGGAAGCAAGCACTTCCAAATCAGCTTCAGCAAAAAGCAAGACTGCTGTCAAATATGTTGTCAAGGCCTGCTGCTCAGTGTCTGATTCCATCAGAACTTGTATGGCTGCTAAGCCAAAGCAAGTTGAGGACATTAGGACAAAGGGCAGCAAGACTGTCCACAGATTATTCTTCAGTCAGATTATTGCTGAAAGAAACAGGAAGAATGCTGCAGTCTCTTCTGCTGAACATGTGCACAGTGCTGTACCAATTCAGAAAAATGCTCAGAAAAGGAGATACAATATTCATGATTGTTGGTGCTGTGGTAAGGTGGGACACTTTGCCATAGATTGTTGGTACAATCCCAATGTACCTAATGCAAAGAAGAGCTTTCCTGCTAGGAGTGTAGCAAGTGTGAGATTATCTCATCAAACTAACAGGCACTTAGGACCCAAAGCTTTTTGGGCTCCTAAGGATAACTAAATCGTTCCTTGCAGGGTAGTTCAAGTACCAGCCTCAACCAAATTTGGTACTTGGACAGTGGGTGCTCAAAACACATGACTGGCACCAAGGATTTACTGCAAGATTACAGAACAGTGAAGAATGGACCCAAAGTTATCTTTGGGGGATCAGAAAAGGGAGTCACCAGAGGTTATGGTATGATCACTAATGGCATAGTCTCCTTCACAAAAGTGGCTTATGTTGAAGGGTTGCAACACAACCTTGTCAGCATAAGCCAACTGTGTGATCTTGGCTATGTCATTGAATTTCACAAGGATAAGTGCCTCATCAAAATGTCTAATGACTTGGAGACCATTCTTTCAGGCACTAGGAGTGGAAATGTTTACTGTTTAGATTTCTTCTGCAAATCTTTTTCCTCTCCTGTACGTCTTGTAGCAAATAAGAGTGAGTCTCTATGTGTTCAATGGCACAAGAGACTTGCCCACATCAACTACAAGACAATGCATAGACTATTCTCTAAGAACTTGGTTAGAAATAGTCCTAATTTAAAATGTGTTAAAAATGCCCCATGTCATGCTTGCCAAATGGGCAAGCAAACTGATAATTAGTATTTTAAAAACTTTTTAATAGAAAATTTTGTAAATATTTAATGTGAATTTTCCTTTTTATGTCAATTTTAGGTTATAAGTAGTTCTTTTTGTAATTTTGATTCTAACTTAGCTTAATTTCAATATTTGCAGAATTTTGGGACAAATCGGGAAAAATGGCATGTCACGCCCTTGGTCACGCCCGTGACCAAGGGCGTGTAACCTGAAGATCAGTCCAGAATCGATGCCACGCTGTTTGAACCAGTCCACACCAAGTCACGCCCCAGGTCACGCCCGTGACCCAAAGTCACGCCCGTGACCAGGGGCGTGTAATCTTAGGATCTTCCACGTAGAGCCGCCGTCGAGACGTGGAGCTGCAGTCGAGAAGTCAACTTGAGTCACGCCTGTGACCCACATGTCACGGCCGTGACTTTCCCGCGTGATCTCTGCTTCGCCGCCGCGTCGAATTCCAGCCCACGCCGCATTTAATGCAGCCGTCCAAAGTCACAGCCGTGACCCGACATGTCACGTCCGTGACGTGTCACTTTTCGCCGCGCCGTCCAGAAAGCCCACACCGCCGTCGGATCCGATGTGAATAGTGCAGTCACGCCCTAGGTCACGCCTGTGACCGAGGGCGTGTAATCTGAAATTTTTTCCTATAAATTCAGAGGCTCTCCTTGAGTCCAGGGTTCAGAAATTTGGAGATGGGGAGGTGCTGTTAGAGCTGAGAGTGAGTTTTTCAAGTTGATGTTCATGTTTCTTAAGGCTTTCATGTTCTCTTCCCTTTCAAATTCATGCAATGTTTTAATGTAATTTTCATGCACTAGTTTTCTCAAGTTTGTAATCTTTATTTTCCTTAGTCTTGCACTCTTAAATTAAGGCTTGTAATAGTTCTTTGATTTTCAATAAAATTAGTTTTCTCTTTCATGTTCTCTTTCTCCTTAAGTAATTTCTTCCTTTTCATGCAATGTCAATCTTTCTCTCCTTAGTTATATCTTTTTTTTTGCAATGTCAATTTCTCTTTCTTTTCATGCAACGTTTAATCCTTTCATTTAGCTTGCAATTAGTTTTAATTTTAGTTAAGCAAAAACAAACCAATCAAATTTCCTCGATAAGATAATGGCGATTTTCCTCGAAGTAGAAGTAATCAACGCGCCCCGTGGAATACGACCTTGATATTCCTAAATATCCTATACTATAGACGATAAGGTACACTTGCCTTTATCGGATATAGTTTTGGAGAAAATCTCAAATCTTCACTAAATTTCAAAACCGAAAAATCAATATCACAAACAAGGGCCACTTTTTAAAGTATTGGCTCCAAAGACATTAAGAGATGCCTTTATCTATTGCACATGGACTTGTTTGGTCCTATGCCAATTCAGAGCTTAGGAGGGAAGTTGTATACCTTAGTGATTGTTGATGATCACTCAAGATATACATGAGTATTTTTCCTTAGAAAGAAATCTGATACTCTAAATGTCTTCATAAGCCATGTCAAGGCCATTCAGAATGATTTGCAATGTTCTGTGGTCAGAACTAGGTCTGGTCATGACACATAGTTTCAATCTGAAGCCATGACAAGGTTCTGTCAAGAACTAGGTATCATTCAAGAATTTTCCTCCCCAAGGACCCCACAACAAAATGGGGTGGCTGAGAGGAGGAATAGGACAATGATAGAAGCTGGGAGAACATTGCTTAGTGACTCTTCACTCCCAGAATATTTCTGGGCTGAAGCAGTCAATACTGCCTATTATGTTCTCAATAGAGCTTCCATCAATAAAGATCATGGAATTACCCCTTATGAGATTCTGAAAGGCAAACAACCAACAATTTCATACTTTAGGATCTTTGGATCTAATTGCTACATTCTAAACAATGGAAAAGCTCAGTTAACCAAGTTTGCTGAAAAATGCAACATGGGGATTCTTGTTGGATATAGCTCACATAGTAGAGCCTATATAGTATATAACAAGAAAACCAATGTTGTTGAAGAGTCCATGCATGTAGTGTTTGATGAGTCCAGCCTAATCTACAAGGGCTGGCCCAGTTCTTCTATTTTGACAGGAAGTGAAGAAGCAATGGAAGAACTATCTATACAAGAACCTTCCAACAACAGTAAAGCAAATCCTGATGCAGAAGTTCCAGAAGAAGCAGAGGTGCAAAATGCTGAAGAAGCTGCTGAACAAGTGGAAGAAGTTCAGCAAGTAGAGCACAGACTACCTGCAGCTACAAGACATCTAAGGGATCATCCTTTGGAACAGATTATTGGAAATGTCCAGCAAGGTGTGACAACCAGAAGCAGAGCTCATAATGAGGCCTTGTTCCTCTGTTTTCTGTCACAGGTAGAGCCTAAGAAGTTTGAAGAGGCCAATTTGGATCCATTCTAGATCCAGGCAATGCAGGAAGAACTTTTGCAATTCAAAAGATGCAAAGTATGGAAGTTGGTGCCAAGACCACAGGGACACAACATCATTGGCACCAAATGGATCTTCAGAAATAAGATGGATGAGAATGGAACTATCATCAAGAACAAGGCAAGGCTTGTTGCAAAGGGATACAGGCAAGAGGAAGGAATTGACTTTGATCAAACCTTTGCTCCAGTTGCAAGGTTGGAGGCCATAAGGCTATTCCTTGCATATGCAGCCCACAAAGGCTTCAAAGTATACCAGATGGATGTCAAGTCAGCATTCCTAAATGGAAATCTGAAAGAGGAAGTATATGCAGAGCAACCATCAGGTTTTGTCCATCCTACTTTCACTTCTCATGTCTATTTTCTTAAGAAAGCCCTGTATGGTCTTAAGCAAGCCCAAAGGGCTTGGTATGAGACTTTGTCTAGCTTTCTCATCAAGAACAAGTTCTTGAGGGGAAAGATAGATATCACATTGTTTCTTAGGGAAACAAGGGGCAAGATTCTCCTGGTCTAAATATATGTTGATGACATAATATTTGGGTCTACTGATGACAACCTCTGCAAGAGATTTGCCAATCTAATGCAGGGGGAGTTTGAGATGAGCAGTATGGGTGAACTTAAATATTTCCTTGGGCTCTAAGTGAAACAGTCTGAGGATGGAATCTTCATTTCCCAGACTAAGTACACCAAGGAGCTCATCAAGAAATTTGGGATGGAGTCTGCCTCCACCATGAGAACACCCATGAGATCTAATGTATCATTAGACAAGGATGAAAAGGGGAAGGACTTTGATGAATCCATGTACAGGTGTATCATTAGATCCCTGTTATATCTTACTGCTAGTAGACCAGATATTATGTATGTTACATGTGTATGTGCTAGGTACCAGGCATGTCCTAAGGAATCTCACTACATAACTGCAAAGAGGATTATGATATACCTTAAAGGCAGCCTACATCTTGGCCTTTGGTACCCTAAGAACAATGACTTTGAACTAACTGGATTCTCAGATGTAGATTTTGCAGGCTGCAAAGAAGACAGGAAAAGCACAAGTGGCACCTGTCAGTTCCTTGGAAGAAGATTGATATCATGGAGCAGCAAAAAACAGACAAGTGTGTCCATCTCCACTGCTGAGTCTGAAAACATTGCTGCAGGTAGCTGTTGTGCACAACTATTGTGGATTCAACACCAGCTAGAGGACTACAACCTCAAGGTAAGCCAATCTCCTCTTTATTGTGACTCATCCAGTGCTATCTCCATTGCTAAGAATCCTGTCTCTCACAGCAGGACTAAGCATATTGAGATAAGGTATCATTTTATAAGAGAACATGTTGACTGTAAAGATATCAGCCTTGAATTTGTCCCCACTGACAGTCAAGTGGCTGATATCTTCACTAAGCCATTGGATGAGGCCAAGTTTAATGCTTTCAAGAAAGAACTAGGAATGATAAATGTAGAATAGTACTCACATTGAGGGGGAGCTAGAATGGGTAGTTCAAATTGAACAAGATCAGCTATTACAAAAGATAGCTCTCTAATTGAGGGGGAGCAAAATTCCTGCTCAGGTTGAGGGGGAGATAGCAAATGCTAAGAGTGTATAGGTTGTCCTATATGTTGATCCAAAGGGATCTATAGATGTTGCCTCCCAATCCATAGAGGGATAAATAGTTGAAGAAACCAGAAAGGGGGAGATAGGGCCAATGCTTAGGGTGTTAGGGCCCATGCTAGATAGGGCAAATGCCTAGGGTGTTAGGGCCCATGCTATATAGATCATTTTTGTGATATGTTTTTGCTGTTAATGTACCTTAGCATTGAGAATGTTCTGCCTTCTTTAAATAGGGGGAGATTGTTGAGAATATTGCCCTCAATATTGCCTTGATTTGAAGAGGCATCACTCTCAATGCTAAGGACATATTGTATTTGATAAAGCTATACTTGTGTAGAATATACAGACACAGGTGACTCAAAAGGAAGGGCCAAACATGCCCTTAGATGAGGAGAAATCATCTCCTAGGAGATGAAGTTTTGTCTTAGCAGAACCGCTGAGACGAAGGGTAAGAACCGCTGAGACGAGCCCACTGTCTCAGCGGAACCGCTGAGTCCAGAACATGAGCCGCTGAGAAAGCTTATACGCAAGCTGAGCTGCAGATAGTTAAGAATTCGCTGAGACGAGATCGCTGTCTCAGCGGATCCGCTGAGACGGGAAAGGAGCAGCGTGCAGATTGGAAAGAATGGCGTGTTCGTCGAACGCAGAGTGTCGTTCGTCGATTGCAAAACTCAGTTCGTCGACGACTGAGTCGAGACCAGAGAAGGAGCCGCTGAGAAGGCACATTTGGCAAGTTCGTTGAACGCAGAGTTTGGCAAGATCGTCGAACGCAGAGTTTGGCAAGATCGTCGAACGCAGAGTTTGGCAAGTTCATCGAACGCAGAGTTTGGCAAGATCGTCGAATGCAGAGTTTGGCAAGATCGTCGAACGCAGAGTTTGGCAAGATCGTCGAATGCAGAGTTTGGCAAGATCGTCGAACACAGAGTTTGGCAAGTTCGTCGAACGCAGAGTTTGGCAAGATCGTCGAACGCAGAGTTTGGCAAGATCGTCGAACGCAGATTGCGTGTTCTGCCCGTGGCGCAAGTTGCAGAAAAACTATATGGGGTCCACCAGTTTCTCCCATACTTCTCAGAAGGACAACTGAGAGCTGTTGAAGATTAGAGATGTATAAAAGGAAGAGTTAGGGCACATTTGAACTCACTCCGTCGCGTGCAAAAAGAAATCAACTGTTTCATTGACGGCTGAAGCTCTTGTCTTCTCTCCTACTGCTCACTGAACAAGCAAGAAGAAGAAGAGAGAAAAAGTTAGCTCCTTTGCAAGAAGGAGCAGGGAGATCTTCCAACCTTCACCTGAAGAAGAAGATCAGTTAGTGGCTGACATCAACATCACCAGCTACAGGAAGCACAAGCTGTGCAGGAACTACATGGGACTTGCTGTCATCTGTAGTAAGTTTAATACTCACTTTTTTGTAGGGCATTTTGCCTGAGTTGTAAAACCTTTTGGTCTGAGATTGTAGGAACCTGAGGGTTCTGAGTTGTAGGGCTGAAGGCCTGAGTGTAGGATCTGTTGATCTGAGTTGTAGGTCTTCATAGCCTGAGCTGTAGGAGGAGGAGGAATTCTCTGAGTTGTAGGACCTGCTGAGGTCTGAGCTGTAGGATTAGGACCTGATCTGAGTTGTAGGGCTGCTTAGCCTGAGGTAGGGTTGGGAAAACCTGAGAGATCCTGAGGGATCTGAGTTGTAAGCTCTTGGAGCTGAGTTGGAGGAGTTGGCCTTGTCTAACACATTGTTAGAAAGGTGAAGGGGGAAAGAGGACTACTCAAGACACTTGATGAGTCCCATATATATATATATTTGGACTCATTTGGGCAGATATTTTAGTCTTTGCACCACATTTTAGGCACGTTTTCATTCATATGTATTATTTCATGCTAGGTGCACTATTAAGCTCATTTCGGTGTGCAATTGCATTCCTTGTTGTTGGGGGTAAGCACATGGTTCTCCCCTTCCCTTCTTTTATGTTTTTCTGATGCTGGACGTGTACTCCCAGCTGTTATATCTTGTATGCAGGTGACCTGATCGTTCCATTTTCCCCAAAAGTAATTTCTGTGCATATCGCATGGTCGTGCATTTCCTTGATGCATGGTCGGTTGCGGTCGTGCATTTGTGTCTGGGCAGAAAATGGAGCGTCGGAGTTTACTCGTGCGTTTTGACACACGGGCGGATTCGCCCGTGCGTGAGTAAAACGCACGGTCGACCTGTGTCTTTGTGATTTCAGAGCGTCGGAGTTTACCCGTGCATTTGAACGCACGAGCGGTATTGGTCGTGCGTGAGCAAATCGCACGGGAGGCGCTGCTTCTTCCCCAAGCTATATTTTATCTGTTAATATCGCACGGCCTGTGCAAGGTCGTGCGTGACCATTTTTTAGCCTGTTTGCTATAAAAAGCAGGAATCGAGGCAGTCAACGAGAGAGCGATTGGAGGCGGACTGGAGCGATTCAGAGAGAGGGAAATCACTTCCTTCCCGCTGCTCTTGAGGGATGAAGGCTTCCCCTTCATCTCCACCACCATAGAGGCTATTTCCGGTGATTTCCACCTCCACCCTTCCATCCGGGAGCACTAGGAAGCTTTCTCCACCATTAGCTCAAGCATTCCTCGCCGAGAGATCATAGAAGCGCTGAAGATCGTAGGAGCGGTGACAGCCTCCTTCGAGCCAAGCTCACCATCTGAGGGCCGAGTCCGGAGAGAGCCCGACAACCTCTCATTCCGGCCGTGAACCCAAGACATGACTTCTTCTTTGTGGTCCTCTCTAACCTTTGATGCTTGAACTTCTTTGTTGTTGTTTTATGAATGCTTGTTAAGTTAATCTTAAGGATTATTGCTTGTGTTCATATGCAATGTTGTTGTGATGGCATGAATAGCCCTTTTTCCTAGTGATTTCTGAGATTCGTTGTGTGTGAAGCCACTAGAAATTGCTAGTGGTGATGTTTAGAGAAGAGGTGTGTGCGACCCTCAACCGTCATAGTTACATTCCGTCCACGCGCCTTCCGAAGCACGACATCGCGGCCGTTGCATCCATCTCGCCTTGCGAAGCGGAGTTTTGGCCCGCATCTCTCTTTATTCTGCAATAGCATAGGATCCCAAACCAAACCACCCGTTGTTACTTATTAACCCTTTTAACTGATTTCCTGGTTTGAGCAAATCGTACTACCCAACTTGCGGTCCTTTGAGAACGATATTCGGGGAGTTCCTCCCTATTTTATTACTTGAGCGACCGGTGCACTGCCGTCGTATCGCATTTCGTGCCTTCTAATTGGCAGTGCCGAATTATCGCATCAAGTTTTTGGCGCCGTTGTCGGGGACTGCAAGCGTGTTTGATTTGTTTTTATTTGGAAATTCATTTTAAGATATTTTGTTTTTCTTCAGTATGCTATTTTCTTCTTCTGTATCATGTGGGCGCATTTGAATATTCGATGTCGTTGGTGTGGTGACACATCCCACGCTAGTGATAGGTGTCCCAAAGAATATGGTGTTGTTCAGAAACCGTATGGAACCCATAAGTCTTTTGGCTACTCTACTGCAACTCTGTTGATGCACTCTCACGCGGTTGCCACACCTTGGGTGCCGGCTAAGCCGGTGAGACAGTGTTTATTTTGCAAAAGTAGAGAGCATGCCTTGAAGGACTGTGCGGATTACCTTCGCCAATTGGAGGATGACGATGAGCCGGATATCCGGATCGTCCCATCTTCGAATTCTGTGAGCACAGCTTCTTCCTCTGGTTACATATCCCTTCCACCTTCACTTCTTGAGGTCTCTGGAATCGGCACGTGCATCAGTGCCCCTCTTGACTCCATTTCTGACGCGACCCCCTATGCCTCTTTGGTTCATGTACCACTTTGCGTAGATTTGTACCCTTGTGTGGAGGGCGAGCCCGAACTCTTAAGTGGCACGTTTCCTCCTACTATTCACGAACTTACATCTATTTCTGATGTTATCGTTGAGATCAATTTGCAGGATGGTGCAGGTCTACGCAGTGTCGTGCCAACTCTCATGGAGGCGGACAATCTCGATTGTGCTGAAGCAACCATTTTGGTTAAGTGCGAGAAAGTCCAAGTTAGAGAGGAGGCCATTGTGTGCTCTGTCGAGTCTAGTGAGATCTCCGACGATGTCATCAGTTTATCATTGCTGCACCACATGGGGATGAAGCCGGGATTATCCCCTCAGATGATATTTCTTTTAGTTTTTCTTCTAATTTATTTCCTGACCCCCTTTCTTTATGTACAAGGATGCAGGATGCCCCTCCTCCGGTTGATCAGACCTTATGCATGGAGGAGCTGAAAGCCTGGCGGGATGAGGAAGGTACAGTGAAGGAACATTTTGTTTCCTCAACATCATTGGTGCTTCCCCTTGAGGATTGGTTACAAGGGGGCAAGCGGTTTTTCTTTGAAGACACAATACTGGAGGAGAAGAAGAGAGCGAAAAAGGAGGAGATCTGGGGTTGGAGGCTGAGCATCCTACTTAATTTCCACCCCTACTACCAGGTCCCCGGACCTTTTTCTTTCATCAGCTATTACTATTTCAAATCAGCTTATAGCTGATCTGTTTTGTGCATGTAATAGTAATTAGGATTTGTTAACTTTTGCTTAGTCCTAGATTTTATAAACTGCTTTAATACAGGTATTTGGTCCACCTTAAAGGACGTTAAACAAAAGGGCTTCTTGGGAGACAACCCATGGTGAACCACCCGGTTCCGTCTAGCTTTTTAATTCCTTTTGTGCACTGTTATTTCTGTTTTGCTAACATTGTAGGAGGATGCTCTCTTGTGGACGATGATGAAGGAGAAATATTTTCAAAATGGGATTACCGCACTTCTGGCATGCTCTTTTATGAGCATAGGTCAGCTCTACCCCTCTCTTACTTATGTTTGAATTGTTTATTCTAGTTAGTTTTAATCAAGTCTGGGGGAGAGAGCGAGCTATACACATGCACACACTTTGCATGACATGCTAGAATGTGCTGAGTTAGGATTTATATTTTGTTGCGCACATTGCATACACTTGCACCTAATTCACGCGCACTTGATCATGCGTGCTTTTTGGGTATCGCTGCGAGGTTTTCCCACTCGTAAGAATTGAATTGTTAGCATGTGAGTGAGGAGTAGAGAAAAATGTTGACTCGAGTAGTGCTCTAGTCAAGTGCTCCCGTCACGCCTAGAAATTCAATTAGAGTAGAATGAAATTCAGAATTATAATTTAGTTATTTCTTTTATAGTAGATGAAATTTATTTTACTTTAGTGGTGAATCCGGTGAATCTAACGGTAGCATAAGGCCGAGTGTAGCAGACTAGTAGTAGCTTATTACTAGGGTCGGAAGGAAGGACAACATTTCTCGGTGGCTAGAACTTGCACTAGGCGACTCTCGACACGATTGTGTTGAAGTACTCGTCATAAAATGTGATGTAGGCCATTTCTTGATCCGATTGAGCTTTGGAAATCCTTACCTACGTAATCACCGTTGCAAGCCCACTTGAGCCTATCTTTCCTCCTTGTTTAGCTCCACTAAAAATTTAACCAAAGCCATACGGCCGAACCTATTTGCGCACCAACCGATGAGCTGAAAGAAATTTCTATTTCGATCACATTTGGTGTCTTCTGTGTTATGTATGACAGCTTTGATTTAGCTAAAGGAGCCGTTTTATTGTGCTTAAAAAATGTTATTTTGTCGAAAAGAGAAAAGAAAACAAAAATAAAAAGGTTGTGTAAGAATAATTTTCTCTCGGCAAATTCTATTTATATCTGGCTCAACACGCACCTAGTGTTCAGTTGAAGTCTCGGGGTGTCGTGTAATTACTAAAAATATTGTATTGGTGATTGTTATTATCATGAGTGCTCAGGTTGTGTTAAGTGCGATTCCCATCGTCCTTCTACTTACCTAGCCAATACTCAACCTAAGCCCAATAATTGCCTATCAGTCCTATTGATTTTAGACACGAGTCGTCTCATGCTGTAGAGAGAGTGCGGATGTGCAAGCCTATGGACACCGACTTTGATGGATTTCTTAGGAGTTTGTCCCTAGCTTCGATTCGAGTAATACTCTACTCATTAGTCACGCTATTTCCCTTTTGCGCGATCGAAAGATTCACCAGGATTCACCATCCAAGTAAATTAAATTTCAATTTACTGTTTTAGAAATAATTAGATACAATCTTGAGTTTAATTCTGTCCTAATGCATTTCTATGCGCGAGATCATGCGACTTCGCATTGTTCTCTACCGCTCAAACTCTTGCTAACATTCAATTGTTACGACAGGAGAGCTAAGTAGTTTGCTTGAGACGTGCAAATGGTTAAGTCTGGGGGTGTGATGAGTCCCATATATATATATTTTTAGACTCATTTGGGCTGATATTTTAGTCTTTGCACCACATTTTAGGCACGTTTTCAATCATATGTATTATTTCATGCTAGGTGCACTATTAAGCTCATTTCGGTGTGCAATTGCATTCCTTGTTGTTGGGGGTAAGCACATGGTGCTCCCTTCCCTTCTTTTATGTTTTTCTGATGCTGGACGTGTACTCCCAGCTGTTATATCTTGTATGCAGGTGACCTGATCGTTCCGTTTTCCCCAGAAGTAATTTCTGTGCATATCGCACGGTCGTGCGTTTCCTTGACGCACGGTCGGTTGCGATCGTGCGTTTGTGTCTGAGCAGAAAATGGAGCATCGGAGTTTACTCGTGCGTTTTGACGCACGGGCGGATTCGCCCGTGCGTGAGTAAAACGCACGGTCGACCTGTGTCTTTGTGATTTTAGAGCGTCGGAGTTTACCCGTGCGTTTGAACGCACGGGCGGTATTGGTCGTGCGTGAGCAAATTGCACGGGCGGCACAACTTCTTCCCCAAGCCATATTTTATCTGCTAATATCGCACGGTCTGCGCACGGTCGTGCGTTCGACCGTGCGTGACCATTTTTCAGCCTGTTTGCTATAAAAAGCAGGAATCGAGGCAGTCAACGAGAGAGCGATTGTAGGCGGACTGGAGCGATTTTGAGAGCGGGAAATCACTTCCTTCCCGCTGCTCTTGAGGGCTGAAGGCTTCCCCTTCATCTCCACCACCATAGAGGCTATTTCCGGTGATTTACACCTCCATCCTTCCATCCGGGAGTACTAGGAAGCTTTCTCCACCATTAGCTCAAGCATTCCTCGCCGAGAGATCAGAGAAGCGCTGAAGATCGTAGGAGCGGTGACAGCCTCCTTCGAGCCAAGCTCACCATCTGAGGGCCGAGTCCGGAGAGAGCCCGACAACCTCTCATTCCAGCCGTGAACCCAAGACGTGACTTCTTCTTTGTGGTCCTCTCTAACCTTTAATGCTTGAACTTCTTTGTTGTTGTTTTATGAATGCTTGTTAAGTTAATCTTAAGGATAATTGCTTGTGTTCATATGCAATGTTGTTGTGATGGCATGAATAGCCCTTTTTCCTAGTGATTTCTGAGATTCGTTGTGTGTGAAGCCACTAGCAATTGCTAGTGGTGATGTTTAGAGAAGAGGTGTGTGCGACCCTCAACCGTCATAGTTACATTCCATCCATGCGCCTTCCGAAGCACGACATCGCGGCCGTTGCATCCATCTCGCCTTGCGAAGCGGAGTTTTGACCCGCATCTCTCTTTATTCTGCAATAGCATAGGATCCCAAACCAAACCTCCCGTTGTTACTTATTAACCCTTTTAACTGATTTCCTGGTTTGAGCAAATCGTACTACCCAACTTGCGGTCCTTTGAGAACGATATTCGGGGAGTTCCTCCCTATTTTATTACTTGAGCGACCGGTGCACTGCCGTCGTATCGCATTTCGTGCCTGCTAATTAGCAGTGCTGAATTAGCGCATCAACACCCTGTCTTGAGGAACCTCTATACATGCTTGTGTGCTTTCTGTGTGTTTGATCATTTGCTTGCTCTAAACCAGAAATCAGACATACTAATTAAAAGAAACCTATTCACCCCCCCTCTAGGTGATTTTGACTACAAATCTTATAAACTTACACTGGTCTCATCAAATACTACATGCATAGACTCTTCTACAACATGAGTTTTCTTATTATACGCTCTATAAGCTCTACTATGTGAGCTATAGCCAACAAGAACCCCCCACATTGCATTTCTCTGCAAACTTTGTTAATTGAGATTTTCCATTGTTTAATATGTAGCATTTTGAACCAAAGATTTTAAAGTATGAAATTGTAGGTTGTTTGACTTTTCAGAATCTCATAGGGAGTAATTCTATGAACCTTATTGATGGAAGCCCTATTAAGAACATAACATGCAGTATTGACTGCCTTAGCCCAGAAGTATTATGGGAGTGAGGAGTCACTAAGCAATGTTCTTCCAGCTTCTATCAAGGTTTTATTCCTCCTCTCAGCCACACCATTTTGTTGTGGAGTCCTTGGGTTGGAGAACTCTTGGGTGATACCATATTCTTGACAAAATCTTATCATGGCTTCAGATTGAAATTATATACCATGGTCAGTCCTAGTCCTGATCACAGCACATTGTAAGTCATTCTGAATAGCCTTGACATGATTTATAAAGACATTTAATGAATCTGATTTCTTCTTAAGGAAAAATACCCATGTATATTTTGAGTGATCATCAACAATCACCAAAGTATACAACTTCCCTCTTAGGCTCTGAATTGGCAAAGGACCAAACAAGTCCATGTGCAACAGATATAGACATCTTTCAGTGTCTTTGGAGCCAATACTTTTAAAGGTGGCCCTTGTTTGCTTACCCATTTGGCAAGCATGACAGGGGCCACTTTTAATACATTTTAAATTAGGACTATTCCTAATAAGGTTTTTAGAGAATAGTCTATACATTGTCTTGTAGTTAATGTGGGCAAGTATCTTGTGTCATTGAACACAAAGAGACTCATTTTCATTAGCTACTAGACATACAGATGAAAGAGAATTACTGCATATAAAGTCTAAGCAATAAACATTCCCACTACTAGTGCCTGAGAGAATGGTCTCTAAGTCATTATTCTTTTTGATCAAGCACTTGTCATTGTGGAATTCAATGACATAGCCTAGATCACATAGTTGACTTATGCTCACTAGGTTGTGTTGCAACCCTTCAACATAAGCTACCCTTGTGATTGAAACTATGCCATTAGAGATCATACCATATCCCTTGGTGATTCCTCTTTCGGATCCACCAAAGATGACTTTAGGTCCATTCTTCACAGCTTTATAGTCCTGTAGAAGATTTCTGGTTCCTGTCATGTGCCTTGAGCACCCACTGTCCAAGTACCATATTTGGTTGAGGCTGGTACTTGAACTAAACTGCAAGAAGGAGTATAGTTACCCTTAGGAGCCCAAATAATTTTGGGTCCTAGGTCCTTGTTAGCATGATGAAATGACCTCACACCAGCTGCACTCTTTGCAGGAAGACTTTTCTTTGCACTTGGCACAATGAGATTGTACAAACAATCTATGGCAAAGTGTCCCACTTTACCACAGCACCAACATTCATGAATATTGTATCTCCTCTTCTGAACATTTCTTGAGGGGAGAACAACACTGTGCTTATGTTCAGGAGGGGGGACAACAACATTTTTCAAGTTCCTTTCAACAATGATCTGGCTGAATGTTAACCTCTGACAGTCTTGGTGCTCTTTGTCCTAATGGCATCAACTTGCTTTGGCTTGGGGACCATGCAAGATTGGATGGCATCAGACACTGAGCAATAAGACTTGTCTACATGTTTGATAGCAACCATGTTCTTTGCTGGACAGAATTTGGAAGAGCTAGCTTTCATGCTCTTGAATGATGGGCTAGAGGAACCAAATACAAATGGTCCAGATTGGGCCATTTGAATTTCTTCATGAGGAGCCTTCATGACACTCATTTCAATACCCTTTCTTCCACTATAGGAAGGAGAGTTTTCCTTCCTATAGGAGCTTCCATTCTTCCAATGACCATAAATGCTTTCATGATCATACCTGTTGGAAGGAAGCAACACCTTATGAAATATGGTATGAGGCTTAGCCTTGTCCTTGCTTTTTTCTCCACTCCCTTCTCCTACTTTCATTTTATTGTACCCTAGTCCTCTCCTAGTGGGTTGAGAGGAAAAGGTATCAATAATAGGAAGCACAGATTTGGGCTTGGAGAATTGAGCCACTAGGCTATTTTCTTTCACAAGCTTCACCTCAAGGTCCTTGATGACCTTGTTCCTTTGGGATATGGTGCTCAAGTACACAATGGTCATTCCCTTTAGATGGCTTATTTTTCTACTCATCTGAGCCACCAAGAAGGGCGACTCAGTGCATTCTTGCTTATCCATCTTAAGGGAGGCAATTTCTTGGGCTTGCCTCTTGACAAGCTTCTTGCTCTTGATTGACATCTTCCTCAGATTTTGAATCACTTCCACCAATTGATGAAGGTGGTTCAGATTTTGGGCTTGTCTCATAATCAGAAGAGGAGATGGAGTGAATTAATACTGTTCATTGTCAGAGTTGTTCTCACTGTCCTCCTCATCAGTGATGGCCATGAGTCCTAGCTGAACATTGTCCTCTTCATCCTCCTCAATATCATGGTTTGAATGTGATAGAGGGGCCCTGATTCCAATTCTGGCAGCAGGACAATCATCTTCCTTTTCTGCTGCAAACAACCCAATATAGTCTTCTTCTTCAGCATTTGAATCTGAGGATGAGGATTCAGATTCACTCCAACTCTCTCCTTTCTTGGCTAGGAAGGATTTTTCCCCTTTCCTATCCTTATAGTGGTGATGTTTCTAATCACCCTTTTCCTTCCTTTTGACTGGACAGTCAGCTATGACATATCCAGGCTTGCTACTGTAACACCCTGCCAGTACGAATAATATAACAGTAGGTCCGTCCGGGACCCCACGCCATACTAACCACACTAGTTAGGAGTTAAAAGGTGATAAACAGAAAGAAACTACAACAGAGTATACTAAACACTAGCGGAAGCATAAAGGTTTAACATTTCAATTAGAATTGTCCACTATCGTAGGAATGAAACCATGAAATAGAGTTATGGCCTTAAGGCCTTACATTTAACAAATGTACTAAAACTCCAAGACATACATCGGCACGCAGGCCGGCAATACATGAGAAAGCTAAAAAGGGAGGCTGGCCTTCAAGGGCCAACTCAGCAAAAGGGGGCACCGCCCGCTATTTCCCGCTAGGCTCACCTGCACCTGCATAAGAACATTCCACCAAGCGGTGGCAAACAACGTAACGGTCAGCACAGCTGACCAAATTATAACGACCCCACCCCTTTCCCGGGGTGGCGTAGATTCTACCCTGCAAGCAAGCCATACTAGCACAAGTACTAAAATAAAGAAAGTGCAACTACACAAGGTGGGGTTTCAAGCACATTCAATCTTCTAGGTTGAGCATCAAAAAGGAGGGAACCTAGGTATGCACATGATGTTAGTTGGGTTCATCCGAAGGTTCCCCACAACCGCCTAAACAACCGCATGAGGCTAACAACATCAATTCCACCAACACTCCACCGTAAGGGCCATCGCCTTAGGTGGGAAAAAGAGCTTTTGGTCGGTCTAGGTAAAACACCTTCCACGACCTCTCCCATGATAGCACGGCTTATATGAGGTAGGGACCTCTTGCCGATCTGCATGGAAACGGGTTCGGTTTAGCTTTGCCCGTGCTCTAATCATCGCGATCTATCGGACGATGCGGGTACGGCTTCGCCTCGGCCCGTAAGGGTTTAGCACTTTCAAGTGCTACACAATTATAAGCTACGCACCTAATCCCTTCACAAGGATCTAGGCTTCGCAAATACTCAAATAAGGGAGGTATAATACGCTCCGCATCAATTTCGCGATGAAGGTTTGCCTTCATCCAATCTCAAAGCATGATCTTCACAAGACGCCTACACTTAAATCATGCACTACTATAGACGATTTCACGGAGTCATTCTCCGGTACGCATTCTAGGCTTAACCTAAATGCAATGTCGCAATCCAAGCATCACCGATTCGGGCTCACGGCCACAAATAGGCTTCACACAAAATGCCTAAATCCGCACGACTACCGGATTTTCTACATGCAATATGCCGGGGACGGACACAATCGACCCGGAGTTCCGAAGAACTTGAGGGAATCCTACACTTCACCCATTTGGTGAAAGGGATCCCTCATGCAAGCATAGAGAAATGAAGGAGAGGACAAAAGACAAGTCCAAACAACGGGAGAAGGAATCGTTACCCTAGGAGCATTGTTTTTCGCCATGGATCCGAGATTCTAGACGGAGGGAAATGACCGCACCGGGCTGCACTCTCCAGATCTGGAAACGGCTCGCGAAACGGAGCTCCGGAGCTCCGTCAATGGCGGAATCTCCCTTCTTCTTCCTTGCCTCCTTCTTCTTCCTCTAGGTTTGGAGAGAGAAAAGCCTCAAAAGAATGAGGGTTATTCTCCTCTCACAAGCCCTAAGACCCTCCAGCAACTAATCCTAGCCATTGGATCGAATTCCAAAGGATTTGGACGGCCGGATCGTCTCCTCCGCTCAAAATCGCGGAGCAGATAAACAGCGCGCACGATCACAGGCGCACGATCACTGGTCGTGCGCGAAGAGGAGAATGGTCGTGCGATAAGCCGAGACAGAACTCCGATTCCTTGCGGGTTACGCACGATCATTGGCGCACGATCACTGGTCGTGCGCGAAGAGCACAATGGTCGTGCGCATTGACCTGATGTGGAATTTTTAGCCTATCCCGAGCGCAGCACTACCACTCCGCCTACCTCGCTGAACCACGATCTTTGGGGTGTTACAACTCCACCCCCTTAAAAGAATTTCGTCCCAAAATTTCGAAAACACTAATAGCAGGAATTTACAGTTTTTAAAGAAAATTTACCTGAGAGAAATAGCTCGGGGTACTCCGCAAGCATCGCTTGCTCTCTCTCCCAAGATAGCTCCTCTCGGCCGCAATTATCCCACCAGACTTTTACCATCCGAATGGACTTGTTCCGCAACTGCTTTACCTCGGTATCCTCGATGCGTAAGGGCTTGACTTTCGTCGACAACCCACTATCAACCGACACTTTGCCAACCGCAACGATATGAGTAGGCTCTTGCACTGCCTTCCTCAGAACTGAAATGTGAAACACGTCGTGCAGACCGCTCAGCTCTGCAGATAGTGCAAGCCGATAAGCCGCATCACCAATACATTCCACAATCTCAAACAGTCCTAAGTACCTTGGACTGAGCTTTTTCAAGCGTCGGATCCTTGATACCCCTTTGAACGGTTTGATCTTCAGGTAATCCCGGTCACCGACGGCGAACTCTAGGTTCCTATGCTTGGCGTTGTAATATTTTGCTTGCCTATCCTGGGCAATCAATAGCCTTTCATGAATAGTTCGGATCGTCGAAGTTGCTTCCTCAACATCCTTTTGCTTTAATAGCTTAGTATCACCCGTTTCCGCCCAAGACAACGGCGTACGACACTTCTTACCATAGAGGGCCTCGAAGGGAGCCATCTTTATACTGGCTTGGTAGCTATTATTGTAGGCGAATTCGATCATATAGAGATGATCTTCCCACTTCTTTCCAAAATCTAGAGCGCACATTCGGAGCATATCCTCCATAGTCCTGTTGGTCCTCTCGGTCTGTCCATCCGTTTGCGGGTGGAAGGCCGTGCTGAATTTCAATCTAGTGCCCAACAGCTCATGGATAAGCCTCCAATCTTTCGATGTGAAATGCCCGTCACGATCACTGACGATGCTACGAGGGACACCGTGCAATCGCACAATACTATCGACATAGAGCTTCGCTAGCTTTTCTACAGAATCATCCTTCCGGTTCGGAATAAAATGCGATAATTTTGTCAGTCTGTCCACGATCACCCAGATGGTGTCGTTTCCATGCTGCGATCTCGGCAATCCGTGCACGAAATCCATCGAAATATCGTCAAACTTCCATTCCGGAATCGACAAGGACTTCAAAAATCCACCGGGACGCTGACATTCCACCTTCACCAACGCGCAAGTGTTACACTTGGCCACGTAGAGGGCAATGTCTTTCTTCATACCCGTCCACCAGAAAAGTTTCTTCATGTCCATGTACATTTTTGTGCTTCCCGAGTGGATAGAGTACTTGGTATGATGAGCCTCGTACATCAATTCCGCCCGTAGAGTACCAACGTTTGGGATGCACAATCTGCCATTCTTCCACATAAGGCCATCTTCGAAAGAGAAATCAGCGTTTAACCCGTCAACGGTTTCCGCTTTAAAGCGTTTCATGCTCTCATCCAGCTCCAATGCCTGTCGAACTCGGTCGGCAAGGTGGTATTGAACCTCCGTCCAGTTCAAGCATGCTGAAGTAGACGCTCTTCGATCAACGCAAATGATCTCCATTTCTTCCAGCTCACGGATTAGACGCTCATCGTGCATCAAAATCCAATTTGCTTGAGCGGGAGCCCGACGACTCAACGCGTCCGCAACTACATTTCCCTTTCCAGGAGTATATTTGATGTCGAAGGTGTAGTCCCCAAGGAACTCCAACCACCTCCTTTGACGCATATTCAACTCCCTTTGATCCAGCAAGTACTTGAGGCTCTTGTGGCCGGTAAAGATGTCGATCTTCACGCCATACAAATAATGCCTCCAAAGCTTAAGAGCAAATACCACGGCCGCTAGCTCCAAATCATGGACCGGGTAATTCCTCTCATGAACCTTCAACTGCCGGGAGCCATAGGCAATTACCTTACCGAACTGCACCAGGACACAACCCAAACCACTCCCTGAGGCGTCGCTATAAATTTCGTCCGTACCACATGGCGAGCATAGAATGGGCGTCGTGGTCAGACGGCTCTTCAGCTCTTCAAAAGCTCGTGCGCACTCGGGCGACCAAACGAACTTATGATCTTTCCTAGTCAATTTAGTGAGAGGAAGTGCAATCCTCGAGAAGTTTTCCACAAAGCGCCTATAATAGCCGGCAAGTCCTAAGAAACTTCGGACTTCCGCTACGTTTTTCAACAAAGGCCAGGCTCAGATCGCTTCTATATTCGACGGATCAACCGCAATTCCATCTCCACTAACGACGTGACCAAGGAATGCTACTGACGGTAGCCAAAACTCGCACTTGGAGAACTTGGCATATAGCTGACTCCTCCTCAAGGTGCTCAGAACGGCGTGCAGATGCCCTACATGCTCCTCTTCCGATTGAGAGTATACCAAAATGTCGTCGATAAAGACGATCACAAATTGATCCAAATACTCACGGAACGTCCTATTCATTAAGTCCATGAATACCGACGGTGCATTAGACAGACCGAACGGCATCACCGTGAACTCATAGTGCCCAAAGCGGGTACTAAATGCTGTCTTTGGAATGTCACATTCCCTTTTCCGCAGTTGGTAATAGCCGGACCTTAGGTCCAGTTTGGAGTATACCGTCGACCCAACCAGCTGGTCGAATAGATCATCGATTCTTGGAATCGGATATCGGTTCTTCTCGGTCAACTTGTTTAGCTCTCGATAATTGATACATAGATGCAAGCTCCCGTCCTTCTTTTTCACAAAGAGGACCGGTGCACTCCAAGGCGATGAACTTGGACGTACGTAGCCTTGCTCTAGCAGCTCTTGCAATTGGACCTTCAGCTCTGCCAATTCCTTTGGCGCTATCCGGTACGGTGAGCGGGCCACAGGTTTGGCACCTGGCACCAACTCGATACAGAAATCAATCTCCCGATGAGGCGGGGCCCCAGGGAGTTCGTTAGGAAACACGTCGGCGTACTCCGCTACGACTGGGACATCACATAACCTGGGCTTTGGCTCCGAAGTCTCCAACAAGGTGAAGAACAACTCGGCGCCTTTTCTCACTGCCTTAACCACTTGGAGAGCAGACATCAGCGTCTTGCTCGCTCCTCGCATACCAGCAAACGTGGTTTCTCCATCGGCGTTCCTTCCCAGAGTGATCTCCTTAGAATTGCAATCTATGCATGCACGCTGCTCCGAGAGCCAGTCCATGCCGAAGATCACATCGAATTCAGCTAACGGTAATAACGATGCTTCCAAATCGAAATCCTGATTTCCGATCCGCACCTTCACACGGCTCTTCCTATCCGCAGACATGCGAGATCCATTGGGTAGCACTACTTCTAATCTATCCTCTACGAAGGTAGATGGCACTCCGATTCGCACCACGAAGTCCTCGGACAGAAAAGAGTGCGATGCACCCGTATCAAATAGAGCTCTCGCCGGATAGTTGAAAATTAGGACAAAGCCTAATTGCACACGAATAAAACATACAGTTGCACAACGGTATAACCACAAATAGTTATGCAAAAGATAATTTTTAATTCATACCTGTGACAACATCAGCTTGTCGCATGGCTTCTTGCTGGCCAAGCGAGTAGACTCTCGGCTGAGTCAGAGTAATGTGCTGGGAAGCCGAAGACTCCGCAGCTTTACCCTTTTCCGCAGCTCGAGCATAGTCCAATGCTCGATTTTCTGCCTTCGGGGGACCACTTCGACACACTGCGGCCTTGTGTCCCACCTTCCCGCAGGTGAAACACGTGATAGGACTCTGCACAGTCGTTGCTCCCGAAACATTTGAGCGGTTTTGCTCCGCCGGTTTGAACTTCCTTTTGTTCTTTCTGAACTCTGACTTGGACTGAGAGACCGGCACATGAAACTCAGGTTTCTTTGCCACAGCTTTTGCTTGTACCCTCTTCATGTCCAACTCTAGGGATCTGGCAGTTTGGACCATCACCTGGAAACCTAACGTCATAGGGCCTGCAAGGAGCAGCCTCAACTCGTCCCGAAGACCTTCATAGAACTTGTTCGTCTTTGTCTCTTCGTCTTCCATCATAGGCCCCGCATAACGACCCAGCTTAGTAAACTCGTGCAAGTACTCATCCACTGAGCTGTCGCCTTGAGTTAACTTCAGAAACTGGTTCTGCAACGCAATGCATTGGGCAGAAGGAATATACCTTTGAAGAAAAGACTTTGAGAACTCCGCTATCGTGATCTCGGTAATTTCCCTGCCTCCGAACTTGTGCACTTCCTGTTCAGCCCACCAACGCTCTGCCTCTCCGTTAAGGAGGAAGGTGGCTAAAGTGACCATCATAACTTCTTCTGTTGCTGTCGCCCTTAGAATCTTCCTAACCGTTGACAGCCAGTCCTCCGCCTCCGTTGGGGATCCGGTCCCCGAGAAAGTTGGAGGATGGAAGCTTAGAAAGTGTTGCAGCTGTTAATCACGTGCTCGCGCAACAACTACACGCTCTACAGGATGCTCCACCCTTTGCACCACCGCAGGTTCCACTGCAGCCACTGGCACAGGGGTCTCAACCCTCAGTTCCACCGCAGGTTCCACTGCAGGTTCGATCACCGGGGCCGCATCTGTATTAGGCGTAGCAGGCTGTGCAAGCCTTTGCGGTTGAGCATTGATCATCGCGAAGACAGCTTCTGCGATTAACCTGATCATCTCAGTAGGAGGAGTGGTCGCTGGCACTTCAGCCGACCCACTACTTTCAGCAGTGTTACAGGGTTGAGACGGCCCCGCACCACTTATAGTCGCCTATAATCGTGTAAGACACAATTTAGTGACTGAAAACATAGCAAACAACAATCATAGAACGCTCAGGTTCCGCAAACAAGTATGTTTTCCCATTCCTAAGTGGACATTCTTATTAGTTTTTGTCGTTTTAGGTGAATGCACATCCCGTGCACACCACCCCTTAAAAGGAATTCGTCCCGAATTCGCTAAACTACGGATCGACGCCTTAAGTCCGATACCAAATTGTAACACCCTGCCAGTACGAATAATATAACAGTAGGTCCGGCCGGGACCCCACGCCATACTAACCATACTAGTTAGGAGTTAAAAGGTGATAAACAGAAAGAAACTACAACAGAGTATACTAAACACTAGCGGAAGCATAAAGGTTTAACATTTCAATTAGAATTGTCCACTATTGTAGGAATGAAACCATGAAATAGAGTTATGGCCTTAAGGCCTTACATTTAACAAATGTACTAAAACTCCAAGACATACATCGGCACGCAGGCCGGCAATACATGAGAAAGCTAAAAAGGGAGGCTGGCCTTCAAGGGCCAACTCAGCAAAAGGGGGCACCGCCCGCTATTTCCCGCTAGGCTCACCTGCACCTGCATAAGAACATTCCACCAAGCGGTGGAAAACAACGTAACGGTCAGCACAGCTGACCAAATTATAACGACCCCACCCCTTTCCCGGGGTGGCGGAGATTCTACCCTGCAAGCAAGCCATACTAGCACAAGTACTAAAATAAAGAAAGTGCAACTACACAAGGCGAGGTTTCAAGCACATTCAATCTTCTAGGTTGAGCATCAAAAAGGAGGGAACCTAGGTATGCACATGATGTTAGTTGGGTTCACCCGAAGGTTCCCCACAACCGCCTAAACAACTGCATGAGGCTAACAACATCAATTCCACCAACACTCCACCGTAAGGGCCATCGCCTTAGGTGGGAAAAAGAGCTTTTGGTCGGTCTAGGTAAAACACCTTCCACGACCTCTCCCATGATCGCACGGCTTACATGAGGTAGGGACCTCTTGCCGATATGCATGGAAACGGGTTCGGTTTAGCTTTGCCCATGCTCTAATCGTCGCGATCTATCGCACGACGCGGGTACGGCTTCGCCTCGGCCCGTAAGGGTTTAGCACTTTCAAGTGCTACACAATTATAAGCTACGCACCTAATCCCTTCACAAGGATCTAGGCTTCACAAATACTCAAATAAGGGAGGTATAATACGCTCCGCATCAATTTCGCGATGAAGGTTTGCCTTCATCCAATCTCAAAGCATGGGGCTTTCGTTAGGATCTTCACAAGACGCCTACACTTAAATCCTGCACTACTATAGACGATTTCACGGAGTCATTCTCCGGTACGCATTCTAGGCTTAACCTAAATGCAACGTCGCAATCCAAGCATCACCGATTCGGGCTCACGGCCACGAATAGGCTTCACACAAAATGCCTAAATCTGCACGACTACCGGATTTTCTACATGCAATATGCCGGGGACGGACACAATCGACCCGGAGTTCCGAAGAACTTGAGGGAATCCTACACTTCACCCATTTGGTGAAAGGGATCCCTCATGCAAGCATAGAGAAATGAAGGAGAGGACAAAAGACAAGTCCAAACAACGGGAGAAGGAATCGTTACCCTAGGAGCGTTCTTTTTCGCCATGGATCCGAGATTCTAGACGGAGGGAAATGACCGCACCGGGCTGCATTCTCCAGATCTGGAAACGGCTCGCGAAACGGAGCTCCGGAGCTCCGTCAATGGCGGAATCTCCCTTCTTCTTCCTTGCCTCCTTCTTCTTCCTCTAGGTTTGGAGAGAGAAAAGCCTCAAAAGAATGAGGGTTAATCTCCTCTCACAAGCCCTAAGACCCTCCAGCAACTAATCCTAGCCATTGGATCGAATTCCAAAGGATTTGGACGGCCGGATCGTCTCCTCCGCTCAAAATCGCGGAGCAGATAAACAGCGCGCACGATCACAGGCGCACGATCACTGGTCGTGCGCGAAGAGGAGAATGGTCGTGCGATAAGCCGAGACAGAACTCCAATTCCTTGCGGGTTACGCACGATCATTGGCGCACGATCACTGGTCGTGCGCGAAGAGGACAATGGTCGTGCGCATTGACCTGATGTGGAATTTTTAGCCTATCCCGAGCGCAGCACTACCACTCCGCCTACCTCGCTGAACCATGATCTTTGGGGTGTTACAGCTACAACAATAACAAATGATGTTATTTGAAACATGTTTACTTGATTTAGAATCATACCTGTCACCCTTTGGGTGCTGCCTTTTAGATTTGCTGTGGTCTTTCTTGGAGTGTGAGGAGGAGGAGGGCTTGTTCTTCTACTGCTTCCTCCTCATCATCTTCTTGAACTGCCTAGAGAAGGCAGCAAACTCTTCATCAGAGGAAGAGCTGTCTGAAGTGCTATTCTCGGACTTATCTGATTCAGCACTCCTTCTTGGAGGAGACACCATCCCTCCCTTGCTTTTCTTGGAGTTGTCAGCCTTGAGAGCCACAGATCTCTCCCTTGCATGAACCCTTGTTGAGGTGTCCTTTTCCTTTCTTGCAGATAACTGCATCTCATAAGAGAGTAGCTTTCCAAACAGTGTATGAGTAGGAGTCTCACCAAGCTTGGCCACTTCCCTAATGGCACATATTTTTGTGTCCCAGTCTCTAGTTAGAGATCTTAGGAACTTGTCATTCAGCTCATAGTCAGTAAACACTCTTTCATAGGTTCTTAGTTCATTGACTATCCTAAAGAACCTTTCATATCACATATAAATGCTTTCTTGGCACAGCTACCTGAAAGCTTCATATTCTTGGTTGAGGAGTAATTTTCTATCATCCCTCACCTCAGCTGTTCTATATACACCACTATAGTATCCCATATTTCCTTGGCAGTTGTGCAGTGTACCAAGTTCTGAAATATAGAGTCATCAATAGCATTAACAATTATGTTCTGTGCTCTTTTATCAATAGTGAATTGTTGTTAATGGAACGTTCACCTAGAGGGGGGGGGGGGGGGGTTAGTTGATCGTGCTTCTTTTCAAAATATAAGTGCGATTTATGATTACTCAAACAAAGCACACAAGTATTGCACAAGAAAATCACACCAGACGACACAAGATCTATAGAGGTTCCTCAAGACCGGGTGTCTTGAGTAGTCCTCTGTCCCTCTGCGGCTAACTAGTAGTGTGCTAGGCTCGGCAAACTCTGCCAAATCTTCAGGCCCGCAAGACTTACAACACGGATCCACAAGTCCTACAGCCTAAGCCCGCAAGCCCCTACTGCACCCGAGCCCGCAAGTTCGACACTCAGGCCCTCATGCCCTACACAACACAGACCCGCAAGTCCTGTGCCTACAACCTAGGCCCGCAAGCCCCTACTACACCCAAGCCCTCAAGATCGACAAATTCGGACCCGCAAGTCCACTGCCCTGGCCCTCAAGCCTCACAGCTCTCCAGCCCTCAAGCTAGACAAAATCGGACCCGCAAGTCCACTGCCCTGGCTCTCAAGCCTCACAGCTCTCTAGCCCTCAAGATAGCCTAATATGCCCTCAAGCTTTTCAACAATAAAGGTTTACAGTAACGAACACTGTTTCTTCTGCCTGATGAAGATCAGCAACTTAGCCTGATGGAGATCGTCTTCTTGAGGCTGAAGAAGATGTTTCTGATTCACATCTTGACAGCGCAGTTCTTCTTCAATCTCTTCTCTTAGCCTGATGAGAAATGGCTTCTTATCAGTCGATCAAACGAATGATTCTTGCTTTTCTCTTTCTTTCTTTACGCCGCTTTTTACTGTTCTATTTGCTGTATGCGTAAGTTCTTTTTGATTGATTTTCGCTTTAGGGCAACCTCTTATCTCTTTTATAAGACTGCGAGGCTCCCAACGGTCTTCTGAAAAAGTTTCTTAAGTGTCAGATGCCCCATTCCTTAAGAGCACGCGCTGATTGGACAATCCGGCGATGACATCAAATGCTGACAGCGCGTCTGCAACATTTGAATCTGTCTCGAAGATATTTCCACTTGTTGTTTATGGGGTGTCTACTTTATCACCTAGAGGGGGGGGGGGGGGGGGGGGTGAATTGTTTTTTAAATTATATTATCCCCTTTCTGGTGTTCTTGATTTCTGGTTAGTAGATCTAAAAGTAGAAAGCACAACGCAGAAAACACACAACGATCTATAGAGGTTCCTCAAGACCGGGTGTCTTGAGTAGTCCTCTGTCCCTCTGCGCCTACCCAGCGGTGTGCTAGGCTCTGCAAACTCCGCCAAATTTTCAGGCCCTCAAGCCTTACAACTCGGACCCGTAAGTCCCAACAGCCTAAGCCCGCAAGCCCCTACTGCCCCCGAGCCCTCAAGCTCGACACTCAGGCCCTTAAGCCCTACAACACAGACCCGCAAGTCCCAACATCCTAGGCCCGCAAGCCCCTACAGCCCCCGAGCCCGCAAGCTCGACAAATCGCACCCGCAAGTGCACTGCCCTGGCCCTCAAGCCTCACAACTCTCCAGCCCGCAAGCTAGACGGTGTCGGACCCGCAAGTCCACTTCCCTGGCTCTCAAGCCTCACAACTAACTTAGCCTGATGACGATTGGCCTCTTATGATTGGAGAAGATTCTTCTGATTCAGATATTTGACAGCGCAGTTCTTCTTCAATCTCTACTTTTTGCCTGATGTTGAACGGCGACTTCTCAGTCGATGATGATGACTGATTCTTCAGAGAGCACTTGATGCTTGCTGTCTACTTGATCTTCTTCTTCTCCGCCGAGAATACTGTTCTATTGAAGTGTAGCGACGGGATACTTTCTCATTCTTTTTCTCTATCTCCTCTTTTCATTTTCTAGGGCATCACTGTTCCCTTTTATAGGACAGATGAGCCGCATAACGGTAACATGTGATGTCCTTTAATGTCAGACGCCCATTCCATAAGAGCACGCGCTGATTGGACAATCAGGCGGCGGCATTAAATGCTGACAGCGCGTACGCAACATTTGAATTCTGTCTCGACGACATTTCCACCTTCAAGTTGATACCGACAGTATCTCGACGATATGGACAATATCTCGACGATATGGACAATATCTCGACGACAAGACTTTGTCGATACCTTGGGCTTTAGTATACCTTCAAGTCTTCTTACTTCTGCCACTGATGGTGGTATCTCGACGACACAAGATATCCTGCCGAATCTGCATATACGATGATAAGCTTTCTCTGACTGTGTCGTTGAGATCTTCTTTCTTGTAGATTGTCGTCGTATTCATGTTGTTCTCTCGACGACATGAGTTATGTTATGTCGACGCTTCAGCAGCTGCTAGTCTTCAACTTGTCTTTCTTCAGTCGACATGCCTTCTTTACGACGATGTCAACAACATCAATCATACTTAGCCTTTTCAGCGACAAGGCTACTTCACGAAGATATCTGTTCTTTCTCGACATCAAGGCCACTTTGATGAAGTCGACGATACTGCATCTTCTCTACGTTCGATGATCTTGCTTTTTCGTTCGACGAACACGCCAAGTCTCAGCGGTCGACGATCTTCCTTCTGAGTTCGACGATCTCCATTCTGCGTTCGACGATCTCCATTTTGCGTTTGACGAACTCCCTTCTCTCTGCGTTTGATGAACTCGCTAAACTATGCGGTCGACGAACTCGCCCAAATTTCAACTGATTCTTCCTTTCTGTCTGCGTTCGACGAACTACCTTCTGAGTTCGACGAACATGCCAACTCTCAGCTGATTCTTCTATCTCGTCTCAGCGGTCGACGAACTGTGTTCTGCGTTCGACGAACGGCTCTCTGCGTTCGACGAACACGCCCTTTTTTCCTTCTCAGCGGATCCTTCTCTAGTCTCAGCGGTTCCGCTGAGACAGTGGGCTCGTCTCAGCGGTTTTGACCCTTCGTCTCAGCGGTTCTGCTGAGACAAAATTTCATCTCCTAGGAGATGATTTCTCCTCATCTAAGGGCATGTTTGGCCCTTCCTTTTGAGTCACCTGTGCCAGTATATCCTACACAAGTATAGCTTTATCAAATACAATATGTCCTTAGCGTTGAGAGTGATGCCTCTTCAAATCAATATAATATTGAGGGCAATATTCCCAACAATCTCCCCCTATTTGAAGAAGGCAGAACATTTCCAATGCTAAGGTACATGACCAATAAAAACATATCACAATAATGATCTATTTTGTATGGGCCCTAACACCCTAGGCATTGGCCCTATCTAGCATGGGCCCTAACACCCTAGGCATTGGCCCTATCTATCATGGGCCCTAACACCCTAAGCATTGGCCCTATCTCCCCCTTTTTTGGTTTCTTCAACTATTTATCCCTCTATGGATTGGGAGGCAACATCTATAGATCCCTTTGGATCAACTTACAGGTCAACCTATACACTCTTAGCATTTTCCATCTCCCCCTCAACCTGAGCAAGGATTTTGCTCCCCCTTAATTAGAGAGCTATTTTCTGTAATAGCTGATCTTGTTCAATTTGAACAACCTATTTTAGCTCCCCCTCATTTGGAGCATATCTATTGATCTTGTGGATTAGGGGAGATCTAAAACTCAGTTGATCTAGATTTTTCTGATTCAGCTGATCATCTTTCTTTAAAATCAATAGGAGTAGAGATACTTACCTTGAGGAGGTAGTCCTCAATTGATGTTGAGTTCACAATGGTTGTGCACAATAACTGTGGCCACCTCTTTCTCCACTCTGAGCTTTTGCTCCTCCAGCATCTGGGCTATGCTCCCCTTCACTAACACACTCATCTTCTTTTCCATAGAGAGAGCAATGCTCCCCCTCACTTAGGGCATACATATGTGAAGAAATCTGCAGCAATGAATTCTGACTCAGCTGTGGATATGGCCACACTGGTCTTCTTATTGCTGCACCATGATGGCAACCTCCTTCCTGTCATGTGCCTTTAGCCCACTGTCCAAGTACCAAATTTGGTTGAGGTTGGTACTTGGACTAACCTGCAAGAAGTTTAGTTATCCTTAGGAGCCCAATTAACTTTAGGTCCTAGGAACATGTTAGCATCATGAAATGACCTTACTCTAGCTGCACCCTTGGCTGGAAGGCCCATCTTTGCATTAGGTACATTGGGATTGTACCAACAATCTATGGCAAAGTGTCCCACTTTACCACAACACCAACATTCATGAATGTTATATCTCCTCTTCTGAACATGTCCTAAGAAATTAGCATTACTTTGACTATGTTCGGGAGGGGAGACAGCTGCATTCTTCCTATTTCTTTCAGCAATGATTTGACTGAAGGTCAATCTAGGTGCTGTCTTGATGCTCTTTATCCTGATGTCATCAACTTGCTTTGGCTTAGCAGTCATACAAGATCTGATAGCATCAGACACTGAGCAACAATCCTTGTCAACAGATTTGACATCAGTTATGCTCTTTGCTGAAGCAGATTTGGAAGAGCTTGCACCCTTATTCTTGACTGGAGGGGCTGAAGTACCAAATACAAAAGGTCCAGGTTGGACCAGTTGAATTTCCTCATGGGGAGCCTTCATGGCACTCAATCCCATCCCCTTTCTTCCACTAAGGGAAGGAGTATTTTCCTTCCTATAGAAACTCCCATTCTTCCAGTGACCATGAATGCTTTCATGATCATACCGGTTGGAAGGAAGTAGCACCTTTTGAAAGGTGGTTTGAGGCTTAGCCTTCCCCTTGCTCTTCTCTCCACTCCCTTCTCCTACTTCCATTTTATTGAATCCTAGTCCTCTCCTATTGGTTTGAGAGGTGAATGTGTCAATAATAGGAAGCACAGATTTGGGCTTGGAGAATTGAGCCACCAGGCTCTTCTACTTCTCAAGATTTTCCTCAAGGTCCTTGATGACCTTGTTCTTCAGGGAAATAATGCTTAATTGCACAATAGTTAACCCCTGTAAATGGCAAATCTGTCTACTCATCCGAGCCACCAAGGTGGTAGGTTCAGTGTAGTCATTTTTAGTCATCTTAAGGGAAACAATTTCCTGGGTTTACCTCTTGGCAAGCTTCTTGCTCTTCTTCAGAGCTTCCAAGAGAGCACCATACTTGTCAATCAATTGATTGACATCTTCCTCAGTTTCTGAACCACTTCCACCAATTGATGAAGGTGCTTCAGATTCTGGACATGCATCATGATCAGAAAGAGAAATGGAGGAAATTAATACCTGATCTTTGTCAGAACTATTCTGACTGTCTTCCTCATCAATGAAGGCCATAAGGCATAGCTGAACACAGTCTTCTTCATCCTCCTCTTCATCACTATCTGAGTGTGAAAGAGGGGCCCTGATTCCAACCTTCGCAGCTGGATAGTCTTCATCTTCTTCTGCTGCATACAACCCAATGTAGGCTTCTTCCTCATTCTCTGAAGTGGTCAGTGGTGCTCTGATACATACCTCTTCATGAGAGATTTCTTCTTCAAAATCTTCCTCTGACCCTTCCATGAGGACTTCTAAGGAATAACACATGTCCTTTGCTGTAGTGCAATGACTTATCTTCTGGAGTGTTGGCAGATCTATTGCACTAGCTAGAATGTTTCTGGCTTCCTTGTCCATGCTGCTTAGAAGAACCTCATCTTTTATCATAGCTATTGAGGTACATGGTTCTTCTTGAACAATCAAAAACATTCTGGGATCAATTGCCTCCATGTAAATTCTTGCTCTAACTTTCCAAAGGGTAAAGTTCTCTCTAGAGCACATAACTATTCTTGAATCCATGCTTATGAAACTTAGACACCCACTGGCAGATCTGTTCAAGCTGTTAGGCTTTTCATTGAACAACCTCCCTCTGATACCACTTGTTGTTTATGGGGTGTCTACTTTATCACCTAGAGGGGGGGGGGGGGGGGGGATTGGTTTTTCAAATTATATTATCCCCTTTTTGGTGTTCTTGATTTCTGGTTAGTAGATCTAAAAGTAGAAAGCACAATGCAGAAAACACACAACGATCTATAGAGGTTCCTCAAGACTGGGTGTCTTGAGTAGTCCTCTGTCCCTATGCGCCTACCCAGCAGTGTGCTAGGCTCGGCAAACTCCGGCAAATTTTTAGGCCCTCAAGCCTTATAACTCGGACCCGCAAGTCCCAACACCCTAGGCCCACAAGCCCCTACTGCCCCGAGCCCGCAAGCTCGACACTCAGGCCCTCAAGCCCTACAACACGGACCCACAAGTCCCAACGACCTAGGCCCGCAAGCCCCTACTACCCCCGAGCCTGCAAGCTCGACAAATCGCACCCGCAAGTGCACTACCCTGGCCCTCAAGCCTCACATCTCTCCATCCCGCAAGCTAGATGGTGTCGGACCCACAAATCCACTGCCCTGGCTCTCAAGCCTCACAACTAACTTAGCTTTATGACGATTGACCTCTTATGATTGAAGAAGATTCTTCTGATTCAGATCTTTGACAACGCAGTTCTTCTTCAATCTCTACTTTTTGCCTGATGTTGAACATCGACTTCTCAGTCGATGATGATGAATGATTCATCATAGAGCACTTGATGCTTGCTCTCTACTTGATCTTCTTCTTCTCTGCCGAGAATACTGTTCTATTGATGTGTAGCGACGGGATACTTTCTCATTCTTTTTCTCTTTCTCCTCTCTTCGTTTCTAGGGCATCACTGTTCCCTTTTATAGGACAGATGAGCCGCATAACGGTAACATGTTATGTCCTTTAATGTCAGACGCCCATTCCATAAGAGCACGCGCTGATTGGACAATCAGGCGGCGGCATTAAATGCTGACAGTGCGTCCGCAACATTTGAATTATGTCTCGACGACATTTCCACCTTCAAGCTGATACCGACAGTATCTCGACGATATGGACAATATCTCGATGACAAGACTTTGTCGATGCCTTGGGCTTTAGTAGACCTTCAAGTCTTCTTACTTCTGCCACTGATGGTGGTATCTCGATGACACAAGATATCCTGGCGATTCTGCATATACGACGATAAGATTTCTATGACTGTGTCGTTGAGATCTTCTTTCTTGTAGATTGTCGTCGTATTCATGTTGTTCTCTCGACGACATGAGTGATGTTATGTCAACGCTTCAGCAGCTGCTAATCTTCAGCTTGTCTTTCTTCAATCGACATGCCTTCTTTACGATGATGTCCAACAACATCAGTCATACTTAGCCTTTTCAGCGACAAGGCTACTTCACGAAGATATCTGTTCTTTCTCGACGTCAAGGCCACTTTGATGAAGTTGACGATACTACGTCTTCTCTGCATTCGACGATCTTGCTTTTTCGTTCGATGAACACGCCAAGTCTCAGCAGTCGACGATCTTCCTTCTGAGTTCGACAATCTCCATTATGCGTTCAACGATCTCCATTTTGCGTTCGACGAACTCCCTTCTCTCTGCGTTTGACGAACTCGCCAAACTCTGCGGTCGATGAACTCTCCCAAATTTTAGCTGATTCTTCCTTTCTGTCTGCGTTCGACGAACTACCTTCTGAGTTCGACGAACATGCCAACTCTCAACTGATTCTTCTATCTCATCTCAGCGGTCGACGAACTGTGTTTTGCGTTTGACAAATGGCTCTCTGCGTTCAACGAACATGCCCTTTGTGCCTTCTCAGCGGCTCCTTCTCTGGTCTCAGCGGTTCCGCTGAGACAGTGGGCTCGTCTCAACGGTTTTGACCCTTCGTCTCTGCGGTTCTGCTGAGACAAAAGTTCATCTCCTAGGAGATGATTTCTCCTTATCTAAGGGCATGTTTGGCCCTTCCTTTTGAGTCACCTATGCCTGTATATCCTACACAAGTATAGCTTTATCAAATACAATATGTCCTTAGCATTGAGAGTGATGCCTCTTCAAATCAAGATAATATTGAGGGCAATATTCCCAACAACACTGTTACGACGACATGGATAATATCTCGATGACAAGACTTTGTCGATGTCTTAGACCTTGGTAGATCTTCAAGTCTTCTAGCTTCTACCTCTGACGTTGATATCTCGACGATACGAGATCTTCTGGCGTTCCTGCATATACAACGATATACTATCTCTGACTGTGTCGATGTGATCTTCTTCCTTGTAGTCTGTCGTCGTAATCACTTTGTTCTTTCGACGACAAGAGCGATATCATGTTGACAGACTATGCTTGTCTTCAGCTGTCCTTCTTCAGTCTTCTCGACGACAAGGCTACTTTGATGATGTCGACGATACTGCATCTTCTCGACGTCATGCCTTCTTTACGACGATGTCTGTTCTTCTCGACGACAAGGCTACTTTGATGATGTCGACGATACTGCATCTTCTCGATGACATTCCTTCCTTGGATATCTTCATGTCTTCTCTGCGTTCGACGAGCTTCATTCCGCGTTCAACGATCTTCATTCTGCGTTCGACGAACTTAATTCTTCAATCCCGTCTCTGCGTTTAACGAACTTTATTCTTCTATCCCGTCTATGCGTTCGACGAACTTCATTCTTCGTTCAACGAACTCGCCAAGTCTTGGCATTTGCTTCTGTCCTTTCTTTTCGTTCGACGAACTTCATTCTGCGTTCGACGAACTGCTTTCTGCGTTCGACGAACTGCATTCTGCGTTCGACGAACTCGCCTATTCTTCCTGAGATTTTGAGCTAGAGAAGTGATCAAATACAAAGTGAAGTTTTCTTGAGTTGGTGACTTCTTCAAATCAGGAATCATGTGGGCAAGATTCCCAACAATCTCCCCCTATTTGAAGAAGTCAGAATCTCAATTCAAGACTACTTTCACTTAACAATAAATGTTAAAATCATAAATGAAAGGCATGAGCTTTTAAGATCTTACTTATCTTTTTCTTCTCTTTTGAGTACATCAAGCTTGTAGCTCCCCCTTGATTTGATGCCTTTTCTTTTATGGCTCTCCTACCCCTTTGCTCCCCCTATCTTTAAGGTCTTCTTGAGCATCTTGTCTTGAACATATTGTTGCCATTTCTCCCCCTTTCTGACTTCTTTCTTGCACTCTCCTTTAGGTAGACAATAGTCCAAGCTCCCCCTTCCTCAGTCATAGTTCATCCAAATCCTGAGAGATTTCCTAACCAATCATCTAGAAAGGGATTAGTGAAGAAAAAGTTAATGATTACTCTAAGTTTAACATCCCCAATTGGAATTTGAAGAAGTTAAACTTAGCTTCATCTAGGGGCTTTGTAATTATATCAGCCACTTGTTTGTCTGTTGGGACAAACTCAAGGGTGATATCTTCATTTTCCACATGCTCCCTAATGAAGTGATACCTGATCTCAATATGCTTAGTCCTGCTGTGAGAGACAAGATTCTTAGCAATTGAGATTGCACTTGAAGAGTCACAAAATAGGGGTGTTTTGGTCATCTTTAGATTGTAGTCTTCAAGTTGATGCTGAATCCATAGCAGTTGGGCATAGCAGCTCCCAACAGAGATATACTCTGATTCTGCTGTTGAGATTGCCACACTGGTTTGCTTCTTACTGCTCCAAGAGATCAGTCTTCCACCAAGGAATTGACATGTCCCTGAGGTACTCTTTCTGTCTTCCTTGCACCCTGCATAATCTGCATCTGATTAGCCAGTCAGTTCACATCCATTGTTCCTAGGGTACCATAGGCCAAGATTTGATGTACCCTTTAGGTATCTTAAGATTCTCTTGACAGAGACATGATGAGATTCCTTAGGGTTCACCTGATATCTAGCACAGACACATGTAGCAAACATTATGTCAAGCCTACTTGCAGTTAGATAAAGCAAAGATCCAATCATGCATCTGTACTTGGTTTCATAAAAGGGTATGCCCTTCTCATCCTTATCCAGAGACACATTGGTTCCCATTGGAGTCTTCATTGAAGAAGCACTCTCCAATCCAAATTTCTTGACTAGCTCCCTAATGAATTTGGTCTGGGAGATGAAAATGCTATCTTCAGATTGTTTCACTTGGAGACCTAGGAAGTATTTGAGCTCACCCATACTGCTCATCTCAAAATTTCCCTGCATCAAGTTGGCAAACTTTTTGCAGAGATTGTTATCTGTAGAGCAAAATATGATGTCATCCACAAAGATCTGCACTAGCAAGATCTTACCCTTTACTTCCCTTAGGAACAATGTCTTATCAATCTTTCCCCTTGAGAATTTGTTCTTAATTAGAAAGCTTGACAGAGTTTCATACTAGGCCCTAGGTGCCTGTTTTAAGCCATAAAGTGCTTTTCTAAGAAAATAAACATAATTAGGGTGAGTAGGATCTACAAAACCTGAGGGCTGCTCTACATATACCTCCTCTTTGAGGTCACCATTTAGGAAGGCTGACTTCACATCCATCTGGTAGACCTTGAAACCTTGGTAGGCTGCATAGGCTAGAAACAGTCTTATTGCTGCAATCCAAAATGGATCCTGATTTACTTCCTCAAATTTCTTGGGTTCAATTTGAGAGAGAAAACTCAGGTACAATGCTTCACTTGCAGCTCCACTCCTTGTCAGCACACCTTGATTGATAGCTCCTATTATCTGCTCTTGGGGATGATCTCTTGCTTGTCTCAGGGCAATTGGTAGTATTCTGGGAATTTCTGCATTAACAACTTCTTCAGGTTGTATTTCTTCAGGTTGGATTTCTTCAGCTGTTTCTGGACTTCCTGCAGTTTCTTCCTCGATTTCAACTATCACTAACTGATTCTTATTTCTGAGTAAAGTACCAACATTGTCTTCAATGGATAACTTCTCTATTCTCTTCACTGTACCTACCTTCACTAGAGAACTAGACCAACCCTTATGTATAAGGCTAGTCTCATCAAATACCACATGTACAGATTCTTCCACTGCTTGGGTATTGATGTTGTACACTCTATAGGCCTTGCTATGAGAGCTGTATCCAACAAAAATACCCTCATTGCTTTTCTCAGCAAACTTGGTTAGTTTGGATTTCCCATTATTAAGAACATAGCATTTGCTACCAAAGATCCTAAGGTGGGATAGGGTTGGTTTTCTGCCCTTCATTAACTCATAGGGAGTTTTCTTGTGGTCTTTGATGATTGAAGCCCTGTTTATCGCATGACAAGCAATGTTGACAGCCTCTGCCCAAAAGTATTCTGGTAGAGAGGAGTCACTTAGAATTGTCCTACTTGCCTCTATTAAGGTTCTGTTCTTCCTTTCAGCAACCCCATTCTATTGAGGGGTTCTGGTGAGGAAAATTCTTGGGAGATACCTAGTTCTTGGCAGAATTCTGTCATGGCCCCTGACTGAAATTCTGTCCCATGGTCACTTCTGAGTTTGACCACAGTACAGTCCATCTCATTCTGGATCTGCCTGACAAAATTTCTTAAGATATCTAGGGTATCTGACTTCTTTTTGAGGAAGAATACCCAAGTGAACCTTGAGTAATCATCAACAACTACAAGGGTGTAGGCCTTCCCTCCTAAGCTATGAACTGACATGGGACCAAACAGATCCAGATGTAGCAAAAATAAGCACCTAGAGGACTCTTTGTTAGATATGCTTTTAAAGCTGGTCCTAGTCTGCTTTCCAAGTTGGCAAGCTTGACAAGGACCATCTTTGATGCACTTAATATTAGGTCCATTCCTAACTAGGTCTTGTGAGAGAAGCTTGCCTATTCTCTTATAGTTGATGTGTGCAAGTCTCTTGTGCCATTGAACACATAGAGTCTCTTTACCATAAACTACAAGACATATGGGCATGGAAGGATTTGTATTGAGAAAGTTTAAGCAATAAATATTGCCACTCCGAGTGCCAGTTAAGGTAGCCTCAGAATTTGAGGATTTCTTAATTAGGCACTTGTCCTTGTGGAAAGTAATAACAAAGCATAAATCACAAAGTTGACTTATGCTTATGAGATTGTGTTTCAACCCATCCACATAAGCTACCTTTGTGATGGTAACTAACCCATTAGAGATGTTGCCATAGCCCATGGTCACCCCCTTTTCTGAACCTCCAAAGATCACTGTTGGTCCATTCTCCACAGCGATGTACTCTCTTAAATACTTTCTGACTCTAGTCATGTGCCTGGAGCAGCCACTGTCCAAATACCAAATTGGAGATTGGTTTGCATTTGGACATACCTGCAAAACAAATCACTTCCCCTTAGGTACCCAATATGGATTGGGTCCTTGGTTTCTATTAGTGTGGTATAATGGAACAACAAACCTCTGAGGGTTCTGCACTCTCTTTGCATTGAGTCCTGTTGGGTTGAACCAACAGTCCAAAGCAAAGTGGCCTACTTTCCCACAGCACCAGCATTCATATCTGTTATATCTTCTCTTCTGCTTCATCATCTGAATGGGGTGGCAGTGCTGATGACCAGGAGAGAATGCTTCTTGCCTAATAGATCTTGGGTGAACCTCATATGTGTGAGTCTGGGGAGGAATTGGTCTCACCACATTTTGGTTCACCTTCTTGGGAATAGGCTTCGTAGGAACAGCCTTTCCCCTGCTCTTGACTGCTGTTGCTGCAGGTTTGTGGGCTGAAGGACTTGACACCAGCAACTTCTTATAGGAAGGTCTAGCTTCAGAATCTTTTCCCGTAACTGTCTCCTCATTGAAACCGATACCAGCTCTGAACTATCCAGAGAGGGTGTCAATGATGGGCAGGATAGTTTTGGGCATAGAGAAGTTGGATGCAAGTTTCTTCTCAGCCAACAACATTTCCTCAAGGTCCTTGATGACCTTGTTCTTCTGTCCTAATTCAGCATTCTTAAGCCTTATGGCTTCCTTGAATTTGTCCACTTCATTGCTCATAGTAGACAGCTTCTCAGCTGTCTCCTGGAGCTTAGATTGAATAGGCTTCAGGGAATCTAACTCCTTGGTTTGGACTTTGAGGAGTTTCTTACAGCTTTTGAAGGCTTTCCACAAGGATTTATATTGCCTTATCAGTTCAGACTCAATCTCATATTAGGATCTTGGGACTGTGCTGTTGGCAGCAGACACACCCTCATCATCATGCAAGGAATCTGCTGCTGATTTAGAATCAGAGATAGATAGAGAAGTTTTGTTAGTTACCTTCCCAGGAGAGATGTCATCCTGGTTGTCTTCACCGATGGCCATCAAGCCAATGAGTGCATCTTCCTCAGTACCAGAGGAGCTTGAGTCAGAGTCACTCAGTGTTCTGACTTTCTTTGCCACGAATCCTTTTTCAGATTTCCTCTTGCTCCTTGAGCTTCTTCTTTCTTCATGGTTCCTCGACTCCTTCTTAGAGGGACAGTCAACAGCCATGTGACCTATCTTGCTGCAGGAATAGCAAACAGTATTATTTAAATCATATTTACCAGGGTTAGATCTGTACCTTTACTCCCTGGGGGCTCTGGATCTGTCATGATAATCAGATCTTCTGGAGCTTGAGGAGGAGTTTCTGTGACTGTCCTTCCTCCTTCTGTGTATCAGCTTTCTGAACTATTTTGAGAGAAGGGCCACCTATCTGTCAGTATCATCAGAATCTGAAGAGCTGGCTTCTGATTCTTCACTGCTCTCAGATCTGTTCTGAGTTGCAGAGGTCTTGCCCTTGGATCTTCTCATGCTCTCAGCTTTTAGAGCCACAGATCTGTCTCTTGAGCTCCCCTTTGAGCTTTCTTCTTCAGCCTTCCTGGTGTTGAGCTGAAGTTCATAAGACATCAACTTCCCATACAGGTTCTTGGGCTCCATGATGCCCAGGTGACCCATCTCTCTGATGGCACAGATTTTGATGTCCCATTCCTTTGTGAGGGATCTAAGAAACTTGTCATTAAGATCAGAGTTGGTTAACTCTCTTTCATTGTTTCTTAGTCCATTCACTATCTTGAAGAATCTCTCATAACAGTTAGAGATTGTTTCATTCTTGCCTTGCTTGAAGGCCTCATACTCCTAGTTGAGAAGGGATTTCCTATCATCCCTTACCTCTTCAGTACCCTCCATGTACACGATCAAGGAGTCTCACATCTCCTTGGCCGTTTTGTAGTGAATCAGATTCTGGAGGGTAGAGTCATCTATGGCACTCACAATGACATTTTGGGCCCTCTTATCTAGGCCTGCCAAGGCTAGCTCGTCCTTGGTCATGTCCTCATATTTCTTTATCACCTTCCTTGTTGGATCAATGGTGGAGGGAGTTGTAGGGATAAAAGGACCCTGTTGGATTGTCAAGTAAATTCTTGGATCAGCCGCCTCCATGAAGCCTTACCCTTTCCTTCCAGATGGGAAAGTTCTCCTTTGTGTAGATTAGGAGTTTCATGGCTCTCATTTCTCGATTCTGATCTCCATTAGCCATGGTGAGTCGTTCCACGATTTAGATCAGACAGTTAAGTCTTCTTTTGATCAACCTCGCTCTGATACCACTTGTTGTTAATGGAACATTCACCTAGAGGGGGGGGGGGGGGGGGGTTAGGTGATCGTGCTTCTTTTCAAAATATTAGCGTGATTTATGATTACTCAAACAAAGCACACAAATATTGCACAAGAAAATCACACCAGACGACACAAGATTTATAGAGGTTCCTCAAGACCAGGTGTCTTGAGTTGTTCTGTGTCCCTCTGCGCCTACCTAGCAGTGTGCTTGGCTCGGCAAACTCCGCCAAATTTTCATGCCCGCAAGCCTTACAACACGGACCCGCAAGTCCTAAAACCTTGTTAAAATTTTTGATTTTGAATCGTTTAGGAGTAAGCAGGAGTTGCATCAACTGAGTTATAGCCAAACAACCACAATGCCACACAGCAACACAAGAAACTTTATTGAATCACAAACTTGATTTACAGTGCGAGGTATACATGGCGAGACATGATTCATAAGAATCACGAAGGATAGAAGAACAAAACACCAAAAAGAAAAAATGGTGGTTTGACAAGTAGAGACCGCACAAACCGCACAACTCTAGAGATCACCCGGCTTGTCCTGAGACCGTGCGAACAGAAAACAGACAGACTGCCTGCACTGCAAGACCGCCACCTCAGACCGCACGAACTGAAGCTTTATTGAATGAAGAACTGAAGCTGTCGCCAGACCGCAACTCAGATCGCCTAACCGCTGAAGGTCGCCTAATCGCTGAGCTCGTTGCGACAACACAAGAACAAACATAAACCAGTTCGCAGACAGACCGCTGCCGAACTGTTTATTCAAGCCGCTGGGAATCACCAAGGAAGGAGATCGCAACCTGCTGACCACAAACCTGCGAACACAACAAACAGTCAACTCGCTTCCGAGACCGCCCGACCTCAAAGTTGAGATCGCATGAATTAACCCAGGCTCTAGTTCTTACAGTTCTCGTTATGAATGACGGGCCATGCACCCCTATTTATACGCGGGTAGACGGATGTCGTCACCGCATAGGAGGGATACAATCACCACGCGACAGATCACCGGCGGTCTCACAAGGGCAGACCGCGCGATCACACAGCTTGGACAACCTTCCGACCAAGACCGCAGATCAGCAGACAGATCGCGCACAAGTCGCGTGAACACGAGACCGTGCACAAACCGCGCGGGCACAAGAACGCTCCTTCCTTAGATCACCAGGAGAAAACTAAGAACCATCTGGCCGACTTAGAACAAGTCGCCAGATCGCCAAGCACAAACCGCCCGGTCACAGCGGTTACAAGAAAACAGACCGCCCGGTCTTTTGCAAAGGAGATAAACAATCCAAGCAGAACAACCCGGGATGAGAACGCAACAACTAGGAACAAACCGGTCAACCAGCAGACCGCCAGAACCAGACCGACAGAACAGACCGGCAAAACACAAGCGCAGACCACGCAGTCTCTGCGGTCACACAAAATCAGACCTCTCGGTCACCTCCACTTCACTTCAATAATTTCAACACTCCCCCTTGAAGTGGGAAGTGGAAACTAGCCCGAGTTAACTCCGTAACCGGGTAAACGGTCCCTTCGCTAACAGTTTTGTGAAGATGTCTGCAACATTGTCCGCACTCCGAACATGCTCGACCATAAGAGATCCTCCCAACACCTTTTCATGAATGAAATGGTGTTCAATCTCAATATGCTTGGTCCTCGCATGACAGACTGGATTATTAACCAGCTTGAGAGCACTCTCATTGTCCCCGCGTAGCATAATGGGACCTCGAACCTCCTCATGAACGTCCCCTACCAACCTCCTGAGCCAAACGACTTCCTGAGTTGCCAAGGCCGAAGCCTTGTATTCTGCTTCTGTGGTAGATACAGACACCGAGTCCTGCTTTTTGCTGCACCAAGAAATAGCTGTGGGGCCCGTCATAAAGACAAAACCAGATGTTGATCTCCGATCATCCACGTCTCCCCCGTAATCAGCATCCATATATCCAAGCAACTCCAAGCTTGACCCTCTCCTATATAGGAGACCCAAATCAGAGGTCGACTTCACATATTTCAGAATTCCTTTTGCCGCTAGAAGATGAGGCTTCTGTGGCTCCGCCATGTACCGACTCACTCTGCTAACTACATAAGCAATATCAGGCCTCGTGATGGTCAAGTAGATCAAGCTCCCAACCAGAGCTCGGAACACCAACGGATCAGATATAACTCTCCCCATCATCCTTCCGAAGTTTATGATGCTGTTCCAGAGGTATAGAGCTGCTCTTCCCTTCCTCCATTCAAAATCGTTGAACGATCCGTTCCGCATATCCGGCCTGAGAAATGAGCACTCCGCTATCCCGCCTCTGAACCTCGAGTCCAAGGAAATGGTGAAGCTCACCCAGATCCTTCATCTCAAATCTGATAGCAAGCTCGGCTCTCAGCCTTGCTACTGCCTCCTTCGAGTTCCCAGTGACAATCATGTCATCCACATACAGCAAGACAATGACCTGAAGTGCCCCCTCCTTCTTGACGAACAAGATAGAATCGAAGTCTGAAGCAAAGAACCCGCAGAATAGAAGATACTCCACGATCTTTCCATACCACGCCCGAGGCGCTTGCTTCAACCCATATAGGGCTTTCTTTAGTTTGCAGACGTAGTACGGAGACTCCTCCGAAATGAAGCCCGGCAGTTGGATCATAAGGATATCCTTGTCGATCTCGCTGTATAAGAAGGCATTCTTAACGTCGAGCTGCCAAATCTCCCATCCACTTGAAGCCGCCAAAGCAATAACAAATCGGACCGAAGTCATCTTTGCCACTGGACTAAACGTCTCATCATAATCTTCACCATACTGCTGTGAGAACCCGCGAGCTACAAGGCGAGCCTTGTATCGCTCGATCGTACCGTCAGCTTTCTTCTTGAGTTTATAGACCCACTTGCATGTCACAGGGGTAATGCCCTTGGGCCGGGGCACTAGAGACCAAGTCTCATTCTTCTTGAGAGCATCCATCTTCTCTTGCATAGCAATGTCCCACTGCTTCACGCCTTTGGCCTTCTCAAAGCTCGACGGTTCCCTCTCATCCAAGGGACCAGCAAAGAAACATGAGACAAAGCTCACCATGTTTCCTCCTGTGTATCGATCTGGTGGCTTAATAGTCCACTTCGACCTCCTAAGAGGTTGCACCTGACTAGCCACCTCTTCAGCTGCTTCTTCTATGCTAGCTCCTCTTCCAGATGAACTTGGAGCATCGCTTCCCCTGCTTCCAGAACCTAAAGCCTCCATCTCTGAGCTTGACACAACAGGAGCTCCTGGTGAAACAGGCAACTCCACTTGAAAATTTTCCGCAGCCTTCCCTTCTTTATCAACACTGTTCTCCGGTAGTTCAACTCCAGAACTCCCCTTGTAATAAGTCACCTCATCGAACACCACATCCCGAGATACAAAAGATCTTCGAGTCTCAGGATCCATGCATCTCCATCCCTTCTTCCGCTCATCATATCCAACAAAGACTAGCTTCCTTGCTTTCGCATCTAGCTTTGTCCGAAGAGCATTCGGAATATGCACATAACAGGTTGACCCGAACACCCGAAGGTGTGCAACACTTGGTTTCTCCTTGAACTTTAGTTCGTGAGGGGTCTTCATGTTGATAGGACTTAGAGGCATCCTGTTGATGACGTAATCCGCACAAGACATTCCCTCCACCTAGAAGGACTTTGGGATACTCTTGGCATGAAGCCAGCATTTGCATGTTTTCGTCAGATGACGAATCTTCCATTCTGCAATGCCATTTTGCTGTGGAGTATGAGCACAAGTGAGCTCTCTCCGAACGACGTGTTTCCTGCAAAAACTTGAGAACTCACCAGAGGTGAACTCCCCACCATTGTCAGTTCTTAATTTTTTCACCTGCAGGCCTAACCGACCTTCAACCAGCTCCTTGAACTCCACGAACCTCGCAAAGGCTTCCGACTTCTCTTTCAAAAAATAAACCCAGACATATCTGGTGTAATCGTCAATCAACACCAACATATATCTGTTGCCTCCAAGGCTTGGGGTGGCAGTCGGTCCCATCAAATCATCGTGAATGCACTCCAACGGCGCTTTGCATCTTGTTTGCGATTTATCAAATGGAAATCGATGAGACTTACCAAACTAACATCCCGCACAAACATGACCGTCTCCATAGGAGGACAAGCTAGGCAAGTGATGAGATAAATTCGCGCTGCGCAAAATTAAAATATTATCCACGTATAATTCGATAAGGCAAGTGTACCTATCGCTTTATAGTATAGGATTTAGAAAATCAAGTGTCGTATTTTTCCGGGCTTGTTGAGTACTTCTACTCACAAAGAAGAGCTATTATTTTATCGATCAAAAGTTGGGTTTGTTTTGGAAAAACGATTTGGAGAAAATTAACTACGAAGAAAGATTATGATTAAAAGGATTAGCACTTGGTCTTGAATCCCTTTGGAATAAAATTTAATTTTATAAAAGATGAAACCGCAAACTCTTATTGAAATATATTCGACCGTGGAGGTTCCCAAAATATGGTAGAGCCTCTCTCGAGAGAACTACCACCTAACCTTAGGTTGATCGATTAAGACCCCTCGGCCAGTCGAAACCCCCTAAGCTTGCTTTAAGCGGTGAACCCCACTATTGGATTTGACTCAATCCGGAAGATTTGCGTCACCCTCTCTCGAGGAATGCATACAACTCTTTTTATCTTTGAGTGATCTCCTCGTTCGCATGGATCTCTCGATCACTAGCAAACGAATCTTAGATTGAAAGTCATATTCCGGACATATGAAATCAAAACGAAATAATTCAAAGATAAATCGAAGATAAACAATACGAGAGTTTGCTAATTAGAAAAATTCAAAACATATTTTATTTCATTCCAAAGTTCATCATGACCAAGTGCTAAAGAAAATTTAGCTACTCATCATGATGGAGGAAACACATATGATAAGAGAGAAATACATGATTTTAAAAAAAAAACTAGAATACTTGAAATGAAATTGCAATAATAAAAGCTTTCAACTTGAAGAAAAACTAGCTAGAACAACGATAATAGTAGACTAAAGCTGTAAGTAAACTCCAAAATCGAACCCCCAAACTTCTGGAGATTGCTGCCTTTTATAGCTGAAAAATCGGGGAGTCACGCCCTTGGTCACGCCCGTGACCAAGGGCGTGTAAGCTGCGTAATTGCTGTCATGAAAGCCCGGGACGTTGGGGAAGAGAAACCGGCAGAAATCAATTGCATGGCGGGTCACGGCCTCGGTCACGCCCGTGACCGAGGGCGTGTCTTGAACGGGCCAGGAAACGGCGGGAAACGCCGCGAACAGGAGTTATTCTGGCGGTTGCAGAAGAGTCACGGCCTTGGTCACGCCCGTGACCAAGGGCGTGTAAGCTAGAAACGGCGGGAATTGATTGCAGGCTGAATTGAACGCATTCCGGGCGTGTCACGCCCGTGACACTCTAGGTCACGCCCTCTGTCACGCCCGTGACGGAGGGCGTGTAATTTTAAACTGACGTGGCGGACGGCTTTTTCAACTGGAATGCGCGGGGCTGGATCACGGCCGTGACAAAACGTCACGCCCTAGGTCACGCCCGTGACCGAGGGCGTGTACTTTGCGATTTCGGCCGAAATGCTCCAAATAATCTTCTGATTATTCCTATGAGCTTGAAATTGCTATTGGCAGCCCATATTACCTGAAAATACAAAAAGAAGATAAATTAGTGAAAAATTAACTAAAACTAAATTAAATTAAATTAATTATTAATAAAATATTATATGAAAATAACTATAAATATAGGATTATCAAATACCCCCATACTTATTCGTTTGCTAGTCCCGAGCAAACAACTTTCCATAGGAGTAGAAAAATTTAAATACTAGAAAAGAATTTTGAACCTAAGGAGTAAAAATGCGAAGTCTTGCGCCTAAGCGTGTAGAAATCCTAGTAGAAAAACATATTCAGCATAAAGATTAGCTTATAATTTTCAAGAATGCGTTATAACATATTGTTTTTACTTTTTAATTGAAAAATCCGGTAAATCCTAAAATGATATTTAAGGAGCGGGTAGCGTGTTTACTAAGATCAATATTACACAAAATCAAAGTTCGGGATAGCCTCCAAAGAAATCCATCAATGACGATGGCCATAGGCTTGCCCTTTCACACTCTCGCCACGGCACTAGTTTAACTCATAAGCACGAATCAATAGGACTTAATTAGGTTGAAATGTGGCTTAGGTTCAAGGTGCGGAAATCAAAAGATAAACGTGAAGGGTTAAGGCACACTTAAAACAAAAATAAGAGCTTTGCAAAAACTTGTATGCTAATTAATTTTTACACCCCAAATAATTTTGAAATATAAAGGTAGGGGTCAAAAATGCACGCTGCAAATTTTTTCCTCAATATTTTTCTCATTTTTTTTTTTTTTTTATATATTTATTTTTTTTCATTATTTTTTTTCTTTTTTTTTTCTTCTTTTGCAGCAAAATGATACAAAAATTAAAATCACCATTTTCACAAATAAGATACACAAGCTAGCAACAAATAAAGCTCTAAATTTCAAGCGTGCATCATAGGTAGGCTATTTGGCTTTGGTGAAAATGAGTGGGGCTTACAAAAGAAACGGTAAAAAGAACAAAATGGCTAGCAACGGTTAAGATTTTATGGCTTGGAATGCAAAGGCTCAAACGAATCAAGAGGTGGCCTAAATCATTTTCATGCTCATGAATCTAACTTATGCAAATGTCTTGAGAGTCGCTAGAGGCAAGTTCTAGACATCGAGAAAGAATACCCTTCCGTTCAAATTGGGTAATATTTCTCCAGTAAACTTCTACATACTCACTTAAAGTATTTTTGGATTTTACCGGTTTCAAATTAAAAGTAAAACAAAAATATTCTACGCAATTAGAAAAACATAAATCTAATTTTATGCTGAATAGTTAATTCGACATGAGATCCTACTAACGCGTGCGCGTAACTAGAACACTGCACGAGTCAACAATTTTACTCCAAAATTCAAAATCTAATGAAGTATATAAAATTTTCTACAACACTATGTAAAAGTAAATTTACTAAGAACTGTGCAAACAAGTAAATATAGAAATATTGATAAAACTATATATATTTATTTTTTTTTTTTTGTAAATTTTTTTTTTTAATTTTGTAATTTTGTAGATTTTTTTTTTTTTGATAAAAATTTTGGGTGTTGCTTTGCAATACAACCGTCGTGAAATACCCTCCCCCCCATACTTAAAAGAAAACAGTGTCCCCAATGTTTTAGAAATAAGTACGAGTAAAGAAGAGAAAACTTCCCTGATGAAGAGCAAATCAATACCCAAGCCATCCTGAAGAAAGACATAAAGCAAAACATTTTTTTTTGATATTTTTAATATTTTGGCAAAAATAAAAGAGAAATAAAACAAATACAAAAGTGCAGGACAGAAAATAAAAGATACAGACGACCAAAAATAAAAATCTCAAACATCATCGTCGTCGTCCTCCTGCTGATAATAAGCACGCAGATCAGCAAATTCCCGCTGCAGATGCTCCATAGAGGAAGCATGGCGCTGCTCGAGGGTATCAAAACGTGTGTCAAAATGAGTGCGCATGGACAGCTGCTCTGTCTGAATCTGATCCAAACGAGTGTGGATCCGCCCAAACTGCTGATCGAAATAAGTCGATGAGTCGGGCGCAGGGGGAAAATGCTGCTGTGGCGGCTGTGGAAACTGCGGAGCTGGAGCAACGCCACCGGAATCAGCTTCGAAATCAAGATCGATCGGGTCGCCACCCACTTCGCCAGGAACGGCCTCGTACTCGCGGCCACGCCTACGCATCAAACCAAGGGCTCGGAGGTTTTGGAAAGTGATAGGCGCGGGCGTTTGGAGTGGAGACATGGGAGGAAGTGTATCCCAGAGCCCCAAACGCTTGGCCAAAAATGTAACAAACGAGCCTCCATGTAGCGCACTAAGCCTCCGATTTTCGGCCTGATGCCGGAAAAACATCGCTAGCGCCGAACCAAGATTGAGGGGGACTCGTTCGTGCATGCTATATAAATATAACAGGTCCGCGCGGGTCACCACTCCATGGCTATCGCCGCGAGCGGAAAGTGTGAAAGTGAGGAGGTAGTGGAGATAGCGTAAGGCGGGGGAGAGGAGATGACTACCCTTGGATTTTTTAGGCGAATATGAATTGGGGTCGTTACTGATTTCCGCCCAAAATCCGGGAAGATTATACTCACGAGGGAAATCAAGGGGGAGAGCGGTGTAGGCCTCCGTAAGGGTGAAGGCCTCGTCGCAGAAGCCCATGAGAACGTTGAACTGACGCAAAGGAAGAGTCTGCGAAAGCCCGCCCATTCGGAATTCAAGCACGTTGTCGGCCCCGGCCCAGTGAAAATCAAAGGAGGAGAAAAACTCCACCGTCAGCTCGTAGTACGCCGGCTCCGAAATGGAGAAGAAAGGAGCCCACCCCGGAGTAGTGAGTAGATCTCGCACCGCGTTCGCCTGCCCGAGGGTGGTGAGAACGTTCCAATCGATGACGCGGAAAACTCCAAATTCTTTCCCACGGAGGCGGGTACTTCGGTCTTGATGAGTGGGATGGGAAAAATTGAGCATAGCCTCCGCATCAAAAGTTTCATCGGGGAGTGAAGAGGAGGATCCGCCAATGGCGTGATTGCGGCGGCGGCCGGCCATTTGGAAGGAAGAAATGAAGTAATCGGCCAAAGATGAGAGAAAAGAAGGGAGAGATGGTGGACAAGGTGTGGAGAAAAGAGAGGGGAAAGTGGCCTTTAAATAGGTGAAAATTGAGGTGTCACGCCCTCGGTCACGCCCGTGACCTAGGGCGTGTAAGAGGCGACACGTGATATCTGGCGTGAGGGAGGAATCCTATGCTTAACCGGTCAAAAAGTGGAATTTTGTCAAGTCACGCCCTCGGTCACGCCCGTGACCAAGGGCGTGTAACTGGCGAAATCAAAGAGAGCAGGGAATCCAATGCTCGCCGGTCAAAAATCGGTTCCCGAGGTGTCAGCGCTCAGGGTCACGCCCGTGACCATGGGCGTGACTTGACTGTCACGGGCGTGACAGTCAAAGAGAATCTTTGACCTGGTGCGGTGGAGGTGATGTGCCAGCGGGATGAGTCACGGCCGTGACCTTCAAATGTCACGGGCGTGACTTGAGTTGTCACGGGCGTGACATGTCATGTTGAGTCCGGGAGTGCCGTGATGGGTGAAAATGTTCTTCCGCCAATGTCACGCCCGTGACCAAGGATGGTCACGCCCGTGACTTTTGCGGAAGGCGGAATGGGAGGCAGCTCGTCGAGAGACTCGCCAGGAAAACGAAGCATGACGCGCCACGCCCTAGTCACGGCCGTGACTGAGGCCGTGACCAAGACTTTTTTTTCAGAAACATTTTTTTTTTTTTTTGGTTTTGGAATCTTTTTTTATCTTTTTTTTGAAAAGAAAACAAAAAATAAAAAAAACAAAAGCAAGGTAATAAAAATAAAAAGAGAAATACTAAAAAGAAAGTACCGACTTGGAGAGCGGGGTTTCGTGCGTATGCGCGAGTGACCGTTATCACGCAAATCTCCTCCAAACCTGTAAAAACCTCAAAATAGAATAATAACATTTTTTTATTTGTTTTTTCCATTTTTAAATGTTGTAATTTTTTTATTGTTTTTTTTTAAAAACAAGAATAAAAATACTTAGAATTTTTTAAACGGAAGAAAAATAAAATAAGATAAAAACATGGGTTGCCTCCCAAGAGCGCTTTGGTTACGGTCGTTGAGCTCGACCATGGTGGCACGCCGATTTAGGTGTCCGGAAGGTGAATTTCCTCCCGGTGCTCATGAAAATTATCGCCGGTGAAAAATAATTTCAACCGGTGCCCATTCACTTTAAATTCACCTTTTTCAGGATGTGTTATTGAAACGGTCCCGTAGGGCCAAACCTCTTTGACGATAAAGGGGCCGGACCAACGGGACTTAAGTTTTCCCGGAAAAAGTCGTAAGCGCGAGTTATAGAGGAGAACTTGGTCTCCCGGTCGAAAAGTTTTAGGATTCCTAAGTTTCTTATCATGATAAAATTTAGTGCGCTCCTTGTATAATTTATTACTTTCATAAGCAAGGGAGCGCCATTCATCGAGCTCGTTAAGTTGGAACTTGCGGAGCTCGGAAGCAATATTGCTATCTAGATTAAGAAATTTAAGCGCCCAAAAGGCGCGATGCTCAAGTTCGACCGGTAAATGACATGCTTTCCCATAGACCAATCGATACGGCGTACAACCGATAGCGGTCTTGTACGCGGTCCGATAGGCCCATAAAGCATCATCGAGTTTATGCGACCAATCTTTCCTATTGGTGGAAATCGTTTTTTCTAAAATTCGTTTTAATTCACGGTTAACCACTTCTACTTGGCCACTTGTTTGAGGGTGATATGGGGTGGCCATCCTATGTGTAACGCCATATTTAGATAGAACTTTAGTGAATTGGGCGTTACAAAAATGAGTTCCCCTATCGCTAATTATCGCCCGCGGTGCTCCAAATCGCGAAAAGAGTTTTTTGAGAAATTGGGTTACGACTCGGGCATCATTGGTGGGAAGGGCTTGCGCTTCCGCCCACCTAGACACGTAATCGACCGCTACCAAAATATATCGATTTCCAAAAGAAACTGGTAGCGGGCCGACAAAATCGATCCCCCATAAATCAAAAACCTCAATTTCTAAAATAGATTTTAAGGGCATTTCATCAAGACGGGAGATATTACCTGAGCGTTGGCATTGTTCACAACGACTTACATGTGCGTGAGCGTCTTTGAAGATGCTCGGCCAATAGAAGCCCGCTTCAAGTACCTTCCGTGCCGTCCGATTTGCTTTATAATGCCCGCCGGCGGGTCCCTCGTGGCAATGCTTTAAAATTTGAGCGCCCTCCTCATGAGATACACACCTCCGCACCACTTGGTCCGCACAAACTCGAAAAAGGAACGGATCCTCCCAAAAATAATTTTTCAAATCGGAAAAGAATTTCTTCTTTTCTTGATAGGAAAAATCTTTTGGGAGAAATCTCGCAACAAGGTAGTTTGCGAAATCGGCGAACCAAGGGGTGGGGAGATCTATTACCTTATGAATAACGAGGAGGCGTTCCTCAGGAAAAGTATCATTAATTTCTTCCTCTATGAGCTCCTCCGAATTGGGATTCTCCAACCGAGAAAGATGATCCGCCGCCAAATTTTCCGCTCCCCGTTTGTCCCGGATCTCCAAATCAAATTCTTGTAAAAGTAAGATCCACCTAATCAACCTTGGCTTGGCATCAGTTTTTGTTAGCAAATAACGTAAAGCCGAGTGATCAGTAAAAACAATTACTTTAGATAAAGTAAGATAAGAGCGAAATTTATCAAAAGCAAAAATCACGGCTAAAAGCTCTTTCTCGGTTGTTGTGTAATTCTCTTGTGCGTCGGTAAGTGTCTTGCTCGCATAATAAATAGGATGAAAATTTTTATTTATGCGTTGTCCTAGGACTGCACCAACGGCAAAACTACTAGCATCGCACATAATCTCAAAAGGAAGATCCCAATTGGGAGCTATCATAATAGGAGCGTTTATTAATTTTTCTTTAATAATAGAAAAAGAATGCAAACAATTTTCATCAAAAATAAACGGTGCATCTTTTTCTAATAAGTGAGTGAGGGGCTTGGTTATTTTAGAAAAGTCTTTTATAAACCGGCGATAGAAACCGGCATGCCCAAGAAAACTACGTACGGCCTTAACATTTGAAGGGGGAGGTAATTTTTCTATAGTTTCAATTTTAGCTTTATCTACCTCTATACCCTTACTAGAAATTTTGTGGCCTAAAACTAAACCTTCCCGTACCATAAAATGGCACTTCTCCCAATTTAACACTAAATTTGTCTCCTCACATCTTTGGAGAACGCGGGAAAGGTTAGTCAAACATAAATCAAATGAATCTCCGAAAACGGAGAAATCATCCATAAAAACTTCCATAATATCCTCCACTAGCTCGTCAAAAATTGCTAGCATACATCTTTGGAATGTAGCCGGCGCATTGCATAACCCAAATGGCATCCTACGATAGGCGAAGGTGCCAAACGGACAAGTGAAGGTTGTTTTCTCTTGGTCCTCGGGCGCAATTGGGATTTGAAAATACCCCGAGAGACCGTCAAGAAAACAATAAAACGAGTGTCCCGATAATCGTTCAAGGATTTGGTCGATGAACGGTAAAGGAAAATGATCCTTACGGGTCGCATCATTTAATTTGCGATAATCAATACAAACCCGCCATCCGGTAACGGTTCTAGTTGGGATTAATTCATTTTTTTCGTTTGGCACTACCGTTAACCCTCCTTTCTTTGGCACCACTTGGACCGGACTAACCCAAGAGCTATCCGAAATTGGATAGATGATGCCCGCATCTAATAATTTAATTACCTCCGCCTTAACCACCTCCTTCATATTAGGATTGAGGCGGCGTTGAGGTTGAATAGATTTACGTGAAGTTTCTTCTAATAAAATTTTATGCGTACAAAAGGAGGGATTAATCCCTTTTAAATCCGTAATTTTCCACGCAATTGCGCGGCGATGAAGTTTTAAAACATTTAATAATTTTAATTTTTCTTCATCGGACAGAAACGCCGACACGATTACGGGAAGCTTAGAATCCTCCGCTAGAAATAAATATTCTAAATGATTAGGCAATTGTTTTAGTTCTACTACGGGAGGTTCCTCATAAGAAGTTTTTAATCGATCACTACTTAATTCTAAAATTTCAAAAATAGGTTCGTGAGTGATCGTGTCGTCAATAATTTCATGAGAAATAAGTTCGAGATTTTCAAATTCTTCATCATAGAAAGATGACGGTGAAATATATTCAGAAAATAAAATTGAGTCTTCATCAGGTGAAGCCTCCAAGAAAAAACAAGAGTCGTCATTTGAGAGCGTATTTTTCATAGAAGAATTTATAGTAAAGGTAACTTCCTCATCTCCGACTCTAAGGAGAAGTTTACCGTTACTAACATCAATTATGGCGCGCGAGGTGGCAAGAAAAGGGCGACCGAGAATGAGTGGTACCTCGGCGTCCTCATCTATGTCAAGGATGACAAAATCTACCGGAAAGATAAATTTATCAACCTTGACAAGCACATCCTCGATAATACCCATTGGGTATTTTATGGATCGATCCGCCAATTGGATGCTCATTCTCGTAGGATTAGGCTCTCCTAAACCCAATTTTTGGAAAAGAGAATAAGGCATCAAATTTATAGAGGCGCCTAGATCGGCCAACGCATGTTTTACTAAGAAATCGCCAAATAAACAAGGAATTGAGAAACTACCCGGATCGGTTAATTTCTTAGGTAATTTATTAAGTAAAACTGCCGAGCACTCCGCGTTCAATTGAACGGTAGAAATATCCTCAAGTTTCTTTTTATTAGACAAAAGCTCCTTGAGGTATTTAGCATACTTCGGCATTTGCGCGATAGCTTCGCAAAACGGTAGATTAATTTGAATTTGTTTAAACATATCTAAAAATTTACCGTAATGCTCATCATTTCGATCTTTTTTTAATTTAGACGGATAGGGAAGTGGTTGTTGAAATTCCTTAATTTTATTTTGCGTTGGAACTTGAGGAGGAGGAGAAGATGAAGAGATTGTTACCTCTGGTTCAACCAATTGTGAAGGGGTAGTTACCTCCTTCCCGCTTCGTAGCGTGATAGCCTTTGCTTGCTCCTTTGGGTTGGGCTCCGTATTGCCTGGAAGTGCTCCCTGCTGGCGATCGGAGAGCATCTTCGCGATTTGCCCAATTTGATTCTCCAAATTGCGAACAGATCCGGTAAGATTCCGGATATTGGCATCGTTATTTGCTGCATATTTGGTGAAAACCTCCTCAAGAGAGGGAGATTTTGGAGCTTGTGGTGGAGGAAAACCAGGTGGAATTGTGTTTGGGGGTTGTGCCGCATTCCCTGGATTACTCCAAGAGAAATTTGGGTGGTTACGGAAACCCGGGTGATATGTGTTACCATAATGAGTGTTACCCGAATTAAAGTTTGGCCGATTCGGATTACCCATGTAATCCACATGTTCGGCGATGGTGGAGGGGGATCCCCAGGTAGGTGTAGAAGAGGAAGCAGTCATCTCTTCTATTTTTCTATTTAAAAGCTCAACCTGGACAGATAAATTCGAAATTGCATCAACTTCATACAAACCGGCCGGTTTATTTGAGCGCGACCGAGGTGTACTCCATTGATACGTATTCATGGCCATACTCTCTAAAAGCTCTTGCGCTCCTGCCGGTGTTTTGTTATTCAAGGTACCACCGGCGGCGGCATCAATCATTTGACGCGTTTGAGAATTGAGGCCGTTATAAAATGTCTGAATTTGCAACCAATCGGGGATTGCATGATGGGGGCATCGGCGCAAATATTCCTTAAATCGCTCCCACGTATCATAAAGTGTTTCCGTTTCAACTTGGGAGAAAGAAATGATATCCTTACGCAATTGAGCCGATTTAGCGGGCGGAAAATATTTCGTGAGAAATTGTTCCGTCATTTGGGCCCATGTGGTGATAGATCCTCTTGGAAGAGAACTGAGCCACTGCTTAGCTTTATTGCGCAAGGAGAAAGGAAAAAGCCGAAGCCTTATTGCGTCATCGGATACCCCGTTAATTTTGAAAGTATCGCATATTTCTAGAAAACTAAAAATATGCGCGTTGGGATCCTCATCTTGAAGCCCATCAAATTGTACATATTGTTGTACCATTTGAATGATGCACGGCTTTAATTCAAAATTATTGTTCGCTATAGCAGGTCGAACAATACTAGAAGTGGTATCCTCTAGATTAGGCCGGGCATAATAGGACATAGTCCGTTGCGCGACCTCATCCAGATTTGGATCACCCATATTAGAAGAGGTAGAAAAGGAGGGGGAAGAAAAAGAAGATGAAGAAGGAAGAGTATTCGGAAAGGAAGTGTCACCTACGGATTCCTCAATCGGATCTTGAGAACTTGGTCGTTGGAATCTTAAGCGTCGCCGAATGGTTTGCTCGATTTCCGGATCCAATTCAAGAAGATCAGACGGATTCCTTCGGGTCATACACCAAACAGAAAAAACGTAGAAAAGAGAGAAGAAGAGAAAAAAATGATAAAATTAATAGAACTAAGCTTTCAAAATATCAACAATTTTTCCCCGGCAACGGCGCCAAAAACTTGATGAGATAAATTCGCGCTGCGCAAAATTAAAATATTATCCACGTATAATTCGATAAGGCAAGTGTACCTATCGCTTTATAGTATAGGATTTAGAAAATCAAGTGTCGTATTTTTCCGGGCTTGTTGAGTACTTCTACTCACAAAGAAGAGCTATTATTTTATCGATCAAAAGTTGGGTTTGTTTTGGAAAAACGATTTGGAGAAAATTAACTACGAAGAAAGATTATGATTAAAAGGATTAGCACTTGGTCTTGAATCCCTTTGGAATAAAATTTAATTTTATAAAAGATGAAACCGCAAACTCTTATTGAAATATATTCGACCGTGGAGGTTCCCAAAATATGGTAGAGCCTCTCTCGAGAGAACTACCACCTAACCTTAGGTTGATCGATTAAGACCCCTCGGCCAGTCGAAACCCCCTAAGCTTGCTTTAAGCGGTGAACCCCACTATTGGATTTGACTCAATCCGGAAGATTTGCGTCACCCTCTCTCGAGGAATGCATACAACTCTTTTTATCTTTGAGTGATCTCCTCGTTCGCATGGATCTCTCGATCACTAGCAAACGAATCTTAGATTGAAAGTCATATTCCGGACATATGAAATCAAAACGAAATAATTCAAAGATAAATCGAAGATAAACAATACGAGAGTTTGCTAATTAGAAAAATTCAAAACATATTTTATTTCATTCCAAAGTTCATCATGACCAAGTGCTAAAGAAAATTTAGCTACTCATCATGATGGAGGAAACACATATGATAAGAGAGAAATACATGATTTTAAAAAAAAAACTAGAATACTTGAAATGAAATTGCAATAATAAAAGCTTTCAACTTGAAGAAAAACTAGCTAGAACAACGATAATAGTAGACTAAAGCTGTAAGTAAACTCCAAAATCGAACCCCCAAACTTCTGGAGATTGCTGCCTTTTATAGCTGAAAAATCGGGGAGTCACGCCCTTGGTCACGCCCGTGACCAAGGGCGTGTAAGCTGCGTAATTGCTGTCATGAAAGCCCGGGACGTTGGGGAAGAGAAACCGGCAGAAATCAATTGCATGGCGGGTCACGGCCTCGGTCACGCCCGTGACCGAGGGCGTGTCTTGAACGGGCCAGGAAACGGCGGGAAACGCCGCGAACAGGAGTTATTCTGGCGGTTGCAGAAGAGTCACGGCCTTGGTCACGCCCGTGACCAAGGGCGTGTAAGCTAGAAACGGCGGGAATTGATTGCAGGCTGAATTGAACGCATTCCGGGCGTGTCACGCCCGTGACACTCTAGGTCACGCCCTCTGTCACGCCCGTGACGGAGGGCGTGTAATTTTAAACTGACGTGGCGGACGGCTTTTTCAACTGGAATGCGCGGGGCTGGATCACGGCCGTGACAAAACGTCACGCCCTAGGTCACGCCCGTGACCGAGGGCGTGTACTTTGCGATTTCGGCCGAAATGCTCCAAATAATCTTCTGATTATTCCTATGAGCTTGAAATTGCTATTGGCAGCCCATATTACCTGAAAATACAAAAAGAAGATAAATTAGTGAAAAATTAACTAAAACTAAATTAAATTAAATTAATTATTAATAAAATATTATATGAAAATAACTATAAATATAGGATTATCAGCAAGCCCTTGACAAGGCCCCTTACCGCCATAGCCTTCAATTTGTCCATGCCTACATGACCCAACCTTTCATGCCAGATAGCCGCGCTATCATTGGTCTTCATTTTATCAATATAGGTACTTGTCGATAACACGAACAAGTCCTTCACCCTCTTTCCAACATGAATAACATCTCCCTTTATCTCCGGTTGAGTTTTAAGAAACTTCACTTCTGTTGGGCCAAACAAAACGTGATAACCGGCATCGACCGCATTGGTCACAGAGAAGAGATTCTTCTTCATAACAGGCACGTGATAAACACTCCTTAAGGTGAGTGAACCCTTATCACTGCTCAAAGAAACAACTCCTTCTTGTTCTACCGCATGAACAGAATTATCAGCCGTTATGATAGCATCGTTACCTGAGTAAGGCGCCAAAGAAGAGAACTTTGATTCATCCCCAGTGAGATGATGTCCACACCCTGAATCAACGATCCAATCCTCTTCGAAGTTGGTGGCAGCCAAGGCCTTAACGGGCATAGCCGTCATATTAGCCGCAAAGGCTCCTCCCAATCCAGCTTCATCAGACTTTGGCTTCTCCTTCTTGTTGGAACATGGTCTTCCGCATATCCTAGGTTTGAGAATAACAAATCCTATGTGTATTTGATCTTGTGTGTTTAAGTGTGCAGGATAACAAAGTCCACATGACTCAAGGATTACATAAGAAGGTTTCCCCCAAAGTTGAGCCAACAAATCCAAAACATCTACTAGCGCAGGCGCTAGCTGCCGTTCGAAGAACTGTTAGCGGCGCTCGACGAAATGCTCATAACGGCGTTCGACGAAAATTTTGTTCGACAAACTCCTAGCGGCGTTCGACGAATTCTCATTCGACGAAATTTTCGTTCAACAAACTCCTATCAGCGTTTGACAAATTCTCGTTCGACGAAATATTTCGTTCGAAAAACTCTTAGCGGCGTTCGACGAATTCTCGTTCGACGAAATATTGGATTAAGCGCAATTGCTGGGAGAACTTATAGAAGGAGATAGTGCCATGCGATATCCGATAGCGCCGGCGATAGCGAGGAGCACAGTTGGCAAGGGAAAATTGTTTCCTCGGATTGAAAATTCTGCCCCGCAGAATGTGTCTTAATATGGGATAGCGCCGGTGGTACCACTAGCGCAGGCGCTAGCGCTAAGTCTATAAAAATGACATCTTGGCTTCGACTTCCTAAGCCTCTTGAGATCCAGAATTCCAGAGCTTCATGCCACAACATAGAGAGGAATGTTCAGAGAGATACTCCCACAAATCCATAAAGACTAAAGGAGATCCGTGGAGAAGATTTCAACACGCATCATCATCGTGACGAAAGACCGCATCGACTACGATCACACTCTGCGTCTTTGTCTACTTCTCCAAGATATCTACATAGAGGGAGTTTTTATTTATTTTCATTTCATATTCTTCTTGTAAACGGTTAGTGAAATCGCCTCGTGTTGGCGACTAGGTCTGGGTAGGACTTAGGGGGAAACTCGCCTCGTGTTGGCGACTAGATCTAGGCTAGGTCTAGGGGGTGCTCGAGGCCACATCAGGGGAAGGGTTGGCTAGAGCGGCTTGAGGCCGAATCCGGGGAGGATAAGGCTAGGGCCACCGGTTCGTGGGGATGCAAGTCGGGATAGAAAACAAAAAGAGTTTACTATTCATCGCCACCGATTTCTAGCGTCATAGAAGTCAACTTTTGTAAAACTTTATTTGATATTAATAAAGCATGTCTCTACTTTATTTCAATTATTTTACTTGACTTTTTATTATCTTTATTCTTGCATTATTACAAAGCTTTTCAAAATATAACTTAAGTTTTTGAAAACCCTTATTCACCCCCCTCTAAGGGCGCCTACCGATCCAACAAGTGGTATCAGAGGCAGGTTATTCCAAATTGGCTTAACAACCGGGAATAATGGCGTCTCATGATCTCGCTTCTACTAGTGGGGTAAATTTTTATGAAGAAGAAAAATCTCTTAAACCACCGTTATTTGAAGGAAGAAATTATAAAGGATGGAAAATAGTAATGGAAAATTTTCTTAAACGTTTAGATGAAAAAGTTTGGAATATTACTATAGAAAAACCACCTAGCGTATTAAATAAGAACGAAATGGTTTTAAATGCAAAATCTATGAATAGTCTATTTTGTGCGTTCGATCATAATATTTCCAAACTCATTTATACCTTTCCTACTTCATACGAGATGTGGAATTTTATTGAAATAACTTATGATCCTCCTTCTGCAGGTATGGAACAATTACAAGAACCGGAGAATATACAAGCCTGCACAAGTCTTCAAGAATGCTCCTCTCATGACGGATCAATGAAGTGCACATCAAATGGAAAAGAAGTACTGTCTTCGGAAGAGGAGTGCCAAAAAGATGTAAAAGAAACCATTTGTTCAAATCATGCCTCTCCCGAAAGCAATGTAAGGAAATCAAATCCCATCTTTTGTACTTCTATCTCTTCATTACAATTGCTTCAAACTACAAAGCGCAAAATTAAGAAATTAAAAAATGCTAATAAACATTTGCGCTTAGAAAATAAAAATTTAAAGGCAAAAATTAATGAACAATCAAATTCAAATTTATCTAGTTCTATCCATGATTCCTTAGTTGACAACACTACACCTTGTGTAGAATATAATGAATTAAAAGAAAAACACAAGGAACTTATTTTTATAAAAGAACAAAATGAAAAATTATATTTAAAAAATTCATATTTGATAAATGATTGTGCTAAGTGCAAAGACTATAAAATTGAAATTAAAGAGATGGATGAAACATTTGATGAATATAGAAATAATTATCAAGATCATATAAATTCAATTGTTTCCACTCTTAAAAATAGCACAATCGCTTATAATAAAGCTAGACATAATCTAAAGATCAAAAATGATGAATTAAAATCAAAAATCAACTTGCTTATGAAAATTATAAATACAAATTCACAATACCAAGAAATATCTAAAAGCAAGTTGAAAATGAATATGAACATCTTAACTAAGTCTAATAATGGGAGCAAGAATCACAAAGTGTTTGTAAATCAAAATCAAAATCATCATTACTTACAAAATCATGTTTCTCCAAACTCAAAATTAAAATTGCACAAATTTCCTATGAACAATACTTTTAATAATCATTACAATCATAATCATCAATATAAAGATTATCATAATAGAAATTTGACAAATAAGAATACCACAAAACCAAAGTTTGAATGGAGGCCCAAAACTAAAACTGAAACATTAACATCACATGAAAGGACCCATTCATCAATATCTACCCACAAACCTACACGTTATATTTGGGTACCCAAAGGAACCACCACATTTGGTCCCCTTTGGATACCTAAATCTCTTATTCATTACATCCAATCATTTGCATGAAGTAGAAATCAACTCAAAATAAAATATCAATTCTCTACTTCATGATATGCTTAATTTCTTTTTTGTTCTTTGCTTTTTATTTTTCTTTGAGCCATCATGATATGATCACTTTATATAACTTGTGATATGACTCTCACATATTAAACCAAAATTCATAAACAAATCAAATTGAATAAAGTTGAATAAAAAGTCATATCATCTCTCAAGTGTTCTACTTATCTTTTTTATTTCTATCCTTCTAAATCTATTTCCTAAAAGTCTTATAAAATTTGAAAAACTAAATTTGTTATATGATATTATTAAGACTAAATGAAATAAGTGTCAAAATGGATTTAGAAGGTGGATTTTAGGGGTATTAGGCTAAATTTATAAAATGCGCAAGTTTTGCTTAGGTAGTTAATATATTTGCGTCATTTTTCAATTACCCCAAGTATGTTTAATCATAATCATGTTTAAATCAGAATTGAAAAATTGCATGAACATTATTTCACTTATTTATGATCATTTCACTCATGCATATGTTGTGCAAAACTCAATAATTAAGGTTCAATAAATATGAAACTCTAATGAAGATGAAACTCATGTACTAATTTTAACGTCCGCAACTTTTTGCGATTTCTTCTCTTCTCATCACTTCATTAGACAGACCTTACATTGCAAAAACATAATTAAGAAAAATCGGAAGTAAAATCGAAGAAAATCTAGGCTTTACGATCAAAATAAGCACTCTCTGTGAGCTAACGCAGGCGCTAAGACCTAACGCCGACGCTAGCCCAAGTCTCTGATTTTCTATAATTTTAAAATTCTGAAAAATCAACAAAAATATATGTATTTGTTTAATATTCAAAAACCAAAGAAAAAATTTACAAAACTCTTCAAAATAAACATATTTTCTCATATTCACTATTCACCTTACAACGTTTCTATCTAATAATTTGAAAAGGTTGAATATGAACTTTCTTTTAAAATTCCTCATGTACATTATCATGAATAATTAATTACGAGTTCTTAATCACTATGAATTAATATTAATGATCATATATAATAGTCATGCAAAATCATATGATCTTCTAAGTCAAACATCAAATATAACTACAAAAGATTTTATTCCTTCGAAACATATAGTCTGTGATCATGATTACTATATGAATCTATTATGTTTTGCATAGACCATAGAATCAACTCTATATCCATATGAATAAATAAATTAGAATCATCACGTTATTCTATGTCTAAAACTTGAATTTCTATTGTTACATACATGCAACATTGTATCAACAAACCTTGGTATAACATTAATCTCAAACTTATCATACTAACATTGTTGACTAAAGAATATTTGTGTCTATGTTAGGCTTTATATGTTTACCAAGACATACAGGCTGGGTATTCTCATATAGGGCTTATTCATGGTACTCCTGTGCATGAACATTATGGTTAATCACTAAAATCATGCATATTTGATTTGTTCATTCATGTCATCTCATGCAAAGTTTAGTTGGTAAAGTCATATACAAAATCGCTAATGTTTCATGAAATTTGCACTATCTAGACATTTTCTAAAAATCTGAAATTTCAGCATGAAACTACTATTATGACACTTAATCAAGATCAACAATTAAAAATTTCAAAATCATCAAAAATCGGGTACTGCTTCCCGCGCTAGCGCTAACGCCGACGCTATTGCACCTATGTGTTTTTCTGTATTTTTAAAATTTTGAAAAATCCCTAAAAATATATTAATCCATGTGAACTATTCATTTCTGTATTTTTGCTTTTATTACATTCTTGAAAAATCAAATACAAAAATACAAAAGCCAAATTACAAAAAATTATATGTTTTTGCCTTTGTGTTTTTTGTCATTTGTTTAAATTCTATTTCTAAAAGCAAAAATCAAATACAAAAATATAAAAAAAAAATATTATTTTGAACTTATCTTTTCTATTTTACATGTATCTTGCGAAAGGGTGATTTGGGCTATCATCCCATCATATCACCTAGTACCGGGCGAACCTCTCACAAGGTAGTCCTCGGGAAGTCCAAGATCAATTTTATGAGTTCAAACTTTAAATAAAAATTATTCTTCAAAAATATCAAAAATATTGTATGGACTTCATTGAAAATCAAGCATGAATTAATCTATTATTTAGAACTTCTATAATGTTGCAATTTATCTTTTCAAACTACTTTGAACATTGCTTTCATCATGCTTTGATATATCTATTAATATGTGCATCAATTATATTGAAAGTGGTGTAGAACTAAGCTTAGCATGCCTCTAAGTATGAGTAAATATTTTATGTTTGATAATGATCTTTATTCACTCACTTATTTTGGCATTGTCTACATTTGTGTTTTATCTAAGAATGCTTGTGTATGTTTTGTATTAATACAATGAATTAAAATTGCACAAGTATCTTACCTACACTCCTTTATTTGCACTTTTAAAAATTAAGAAAAGTGGTTATCTTTCTTATAAATTATATTGGTTTGCAAAACAAGTGTATTTGGAGAACTTTGTACAAAACAAAATCATAAAATAAAGTGACAAAGATAACTCCACCAAGCACTACTTGAACCTCCTGATAAGTCTTAATAAGCGTTGTGAGGTTGAGCACCTTGGAAAGAATAGTAAAGTATCTTGTGCAAACCATAACTTTCTTTCAAAATAAAAACCACTTATTCTTAAGTACACCGGATCACAAAAAAAAATATATTGAAGAATAAAATATGTGATCCCCCAAGCACTACTTTGCACCCTGATAAGTCTTAATGAGCATTGTGTGTGCAAAGCACCATGGTAGTTGTACATTTTTGTTTGTGCATTGAAGTGTGTGGAAGTAAAATTATTTGTGTTTTATTGTGCTCTTCACTTTACATATCTCTTGTATTTTTGATTAAAACATTTGTTTACTTTATTCAAAATACACTTATGTGCACATCATTATCTTCCATAACACTTCTTCTCATGAGTATTGGATCCTATTGCAAATTCTATACTACTCTTTATTTATGAAATGCACTAGATAACCTAGCATGCTTTCTACAATGTTTGGTATGTTTTGAATTTGTGAATTAAAATAACATTGTAGCAATCTTTTTGATAACATTATTTCATGCTTGGTTACATTATTGTTAAACTTAAAGATTTTAATTTAACAAAAACATCTTCTTTATGAAATTTAACTCATATATCTTTTTATGGATAATCATTGATTACAATATGATGTTTTTTTGTATTTCTATAAGTCTTCCGCATCATCACCATATAATTGTTTTACCTTGCGCTTTCATGCTTATTTAAAGATTTTCATTTTGTATGCATCATCACTTGAATCTTCAAATTCCTTTCTTGCAACAAGTGGTAGACTTGCTTGGTAAACTTTATATTGGTTGCTTTTAACATGGATTTTTTTTAAAACTCTGATTTATTTCTATGAAAATATTATTACACTAAAAACTCTGATTCATTAATGGATTTCTGATGAGTCCCAATTATATACATATTTCGGACTCATTAGGCTTGTTTTCATTTATATTTAATAGCCGTCTATTATTCCACTCTTAGTGCACATGTATGCCCATTCTTAGTGTGATCCCTTGTTTTCCTGTAGTCCTGGAGGTTTTCATGCAGGTTCATGGATCGTGCGATGCTCGGAGTCTGTTTGGGGGCAATTTCTGCCTGAAATGCCACTGATCGTGCGTTTCCTTCACGCACGATCAGCTGCTCGTGCGCCTCTGATCGTGCGAGTTCATTTGCTGCCCAAAAATAGCTTCGGATTTTGGTCGTGCGTTTACTACGCACGATCGTGCGCTTTATATTTTTTCTGCAGTTTTGTTTTGCAGGTTTCGGGCACAGAGCGCACGATCACCAGCTTTCAGTGCACACGATTAGTTGATCGTGCGCCACTGATCGTGCGCCCTATTTTCTATAAATATCCAGCCCGCGAAATTAGGTTGTATGACCATTCTGCTCCGCCATTTTCGAGTCCTGTTCGCCTCTTCCGCCCCCTGCATCATCTTCCACCACCAGGAGGTGCTCCGGGCTTGTTCTTCACGCCAATCTTGAGCCGGAGCTTCCTCTCGGCCTCCTCCTTCATCCTAGAGCTTTAAAGGAATATCTATCCACCATTACCATCAAGCAAGGGGAAGTTTGCAACCTTTACCGGATCGTGAGACGAAGAAGACGGGTTCATTGGAGAGTCGTGACAGCTCTCTCTACCCCGGACATAGTTGCTGACCGATCTTGGATGCGGATTGACAACCCGGCGATTCCAACCGTGAATCTACAACGAGCCTTCGAATTCGGTCGATTTCTTGCCTTGTTCTTCTCTTATTGATATGTATGTTGTTAGATCTAAATATTATGATGAAGTGATACATAAACTTGTTTGTATTTCTATATTTCATATCTATGTGAAATGCTTTTGTGGTTTATGTGATTTGAGGTGCGCCCCATTCCATCCTCCTCCCGCCGTCACGTTCGTTTGCCGCACTAGCAATTGCTAGTGGCGTGCTTGTTGAAGAGGTGCTTGCGACCCTCATTCCATTTGCCTACTCGTCCATCCGCCCTCATGAAGTAGCGCGTTCAAGGCCTATGTAGTCTCCATCCCGCCAAGTGAAGCATTGCATAGCGGCATTGCATAGGAGTAGTTGTAGCATTTTCTCTTTTATTTTCCAGAATCCAAAACCCCCGTTTCCGCATCCATCCGACTAAAGGACTTCGATCTCAAGTCCTGCCTCAATAGTGAACTCCACCTTACTGTGTTCCTTCGAGATTTGATACTCGGGGATTACTCCTCGTTTTATATTCCAGCTCGGGTCAATGATGATACCATCCTCATGTGCGAGGAGGTTGATCCCTCCTCCAATGAGGAAGCTCCAACATTGATCTCTTCCTCCTGCTACCTCCCTGATGATGATACCTTGCTGGGCAAGGATTTTTTATGTGAGATGAGTGAGGACCAGGCCTCCTCCTCTTCTTACATTCTGTTTCCTCTACCTACGGTTTGTGGGTATTATTATACAGGTAGAGGGGTAACTGTTCTGTCACCGTATCGGTACCCGCTACCGAAACGGATAATGGAACAGCTACCTGTGCACTTTTCTTTTCATAAGCCTATAAGCTAGAACTGTACAAATGCCAAATAAGTCGTGCTGGGATGACAATAACCCCAGTAGTTATCTTACTTTTCTTGCAATTTCGATTTATCCAGTTTGTTTAGTTAGTTGCATTTCTTTTTAGCATTTCTGCTTTCTTTGTTTTTGTGGATCTCACCCCTGCAGGTACTCATTGCAAATTCTGAATGGCGGGTTTGCTTCAGATTTTCATGCGTCTTCTGGTATGCTCACTTCTGAGCATTGGGTACTCTCTTTCCCTAGACTTCATTTTTAATTTCATGGTTATATCTTGTGTTGGATTGCTTAGATTAAGTCTGGGGGAAAGCCGCTATATGTGCCCACTCACGTGCATTTTTGCATAGCATGCTAGAAGTATTTTATTTTCAGTTTTTTTTTATTTGTTCATTTTCACCGCACACCACTACACCCACTTTAGCGCGCACTCACTTGTTTGTATGCTCCCGTATATTTAATTCTTGGATGTGATGTAGGAAGTGCTGTATTAGCCAAAATAATTGCAAGATGGAGTGGAATGTTGACTCTTATAGTGCTCTAGTTGAATACTCGTGTCATGCCTAGGAATTCGAGTAGAATTATTTTTTATTTATGCTTCTAATTTATAATTAGTAGATTTGCATAGATTTTAATTTATTTTACTCAAAATGGTGAATGTGGTTGAATCTAGTGGTAGCGTGGTATTGTGTGTAGGCGAGCACGAGGTTCGTGTTGCTCGAGTCCGGAGGAAGGATTACCTTTCTCGGGGGCTAAGAACTTGCCCCAAGCGACTCTCGAAGCATGGGTGCGAATGATTTGCAAGTTGAGCGTGACGTAGGCCATCTTTTTGGCAAGCTTGAGCTTTGTTCTACCTTTCCTATACACTAACCATTGGTAGCCCATTTTGTGCCTACCCGATCTTTTGGTTCAGCTCCACCATACTTCACCAAGGCCTAAAAGCTAATCCTATTATCGCAACCAAAAATTAAGCTAAAAGCATTTATGAATTGTAATTTTCCAATGCGGTGCGGTGATGCGAAACTTCAGTGTTGATGTGGAAGTTTTAAAAAAATGTCTATGTGCTGAAAATTGTGCTATTAGATCTGGGGATGAAAAGAAAAGAAAAAGAAAAGCAAAGAAAAAATAGATGTATACCCCCAGCGTTTTAATTGAAACATCTAAATGGTACTGATTGTTGTAGGCCATGTGCACACCCGGTTTCAAAGTCATGTGTGGGGGTCTGTTACACGTGTATTATTGAGGCTGCTATGATTTAGCATTTTTGTGTGCTCAATTGGGTTGCGATTAGCCTTCACGTTTATCTTTGCATTCCAAACCGTAACCCAAGCCTCATGTAAACCTAAAGTCCTATCGATTCATCTTGTGAGTTCACTAGCGCCGTGGAGAGAGTGTGACCGGGCGAGCAGATGGTTCTCGACGTTGATGGATTTCAACGGAGATAATTCCGAGTTACGGTCTTGGGTAACATTCACCTGAGCGTCTAGCTTACTTTCGTACTACGCGAGACCACGAGATTCACCAACATTCCATTTTTGAGTAAAAATAAATTCATTTTTACGCATTTACACTTTTATAAAGTAGCTAGCATATGTAAAAACTTCTTCTAATGAACTTCTATGCACACTGGTAGGAAACTTCGCATTCTATTCCATGTTTGCAATTATTTTGGTTAGCTATGCTTTTCCTACTCCACCGGATATGTTTGCTCGGGACGCGCAAACAGGTAAGTATGGGGGTGTGATGAGTCCCAATTATATATATATTTTCGGACTCATTTGGGCCGATTATCTAGTCTTTGCACCACACTTTAGGCTTGTTTTCATTTATATTTAATAACCGTCTATTATTCCACTCTTAGTACACATGTATGCCCATTCTTGGTGTGATCCCTTATTTTCCTGTAGTCCTGGAGGTTTTCATGCAGGTTCATGGATCGTGCGATGCTCGGAGTCTGTTTGGGGGCAATTTCTGCCTGAAATGCCACTGATCGTGCGTTTCCTTCACGCACGATCAGCTGCTCGTGCGCCTCTGATCGTGCGAGTTCGTTTGCTGCCCAAAAATAGCTTCGAATTTTGGTCGTGCGTTTGCTACGCACGATCGTGCGCATGGTCGTGCGCTTTATTGTTTTTCTACAGTTTTGTTTTGCAGGTTTTGGGCACAGAGCGCACGATCACCAGCTTTCAGTGCGCATGATCAGTTGATCGTGCGCCACTGATCATGCGCCCTATTTTCTATAAATATCCAGCCCGCGAAATTAGGTCGGACGACCATTCTGCTCCGCCGTTTTCGAGTCCTGTTCGCCTCTTCCGCCCCCTGCATCATCTTCCACCACCAGGAGGTGCTCCGGGCTTGTTCTTCACGCCAATCTTGAGCCTAGAGCTTCCTCTCGGCCTCCTCCTTCATCCTAGAGCTTCAAAGGAAGATCTAGCCGCCATTACCATCAAGCAAGGGGAAGTTTGCAACCTTTACCGGATCGTGAGACGAAGAAGACAGGTTCATTGGAGAGTCGTTACAGCTCTCTCTATCCCGGACATAGTTGCTGACCAAGCTTGGATGCGGATTGACAACCCGGCGATTCCAACCGTGAATCTACAACGAGCCTTCGGATTAAGTTGATTTCTTGATGTGTATATAGTTAGATCTAAATATTATGATGAAGTGACACATAAACTTGTTTGTATTTCTATATTTCATATCTCTGTGAAATGCTTTTGTGGTTTATGTGATTTGAGGGGCGCCCCATTCCATCCTCCATCCCGCCGTCACGTTCATTTGCCGCACTAGCAATTGCTAGTGGCGTGCTTGTCGAAGAGGTGCTTGCGACCCTCATTCCGTTTGCCTACTCGTCCATCCGCCCTCATGAAGTAGCGCGTTCAAGGCCTATGTAGTCTCCATCCCGCCAAGCGAAGCATTGCATAGCGACATTGCATAGGAGTAGTTGTAGCATTTTCTCTTTTATTTTCCACAATCCAAAACCCCCGTTTCCTCATCCATCCGACTAAAGGACTTCGATCTCAAGTCCTTCCTCAATAGTGAACTCCACCTTACTGTGTTCCTTTGAGATTCAATACTCGGGGATTACTCCTCGTTTTATATTACTTGAATGATCGGTACACTACCGTTTTGTGCCGCAGTCTTACTACCGCCTATAGCGGTGTGCTAAGATTTGCGCATCAATTTCAAAATAGCTATGTGAGCGGTTTCATAAATTCAAATAAAAATATAAATCCATAGGCTATGTCATTAGATTTAAAACGCTTATATGTTTCCAATAATTATTATCCATGACTTCATTTCTCACCATAGCGGGGGCGTAGGGTTGTAGACATTAGATATCCTTATCTCTAGTCATGTCTTGTCCTTAACCAGGGAGGGTTCTAGTGGGGCCTTGCGAGGCACTGGGGGGAAAGAGTGTTAGGTTGAGTTTTGTCTAGTGTTTGCATATGGGACTAACACCCCAACCTACGGCTTGTTTGCAGCTCCTCATGCCCATCCGTCACTTAGTACGGGGCTAGGGTGTAGTTATTTTGTCTAGGTAGATTGGTTATTTGGAAATCATTACCTCTTTAAGCTAAAACCTCTGATCTATAACAAGTATTCTAAAACTTCTTATCATCTCCTTCTCTACAAGCTCGATCATGCTTTTATCTTATTATCAATTTTTAAGTGATGTCTCCTTACCCGCTTTTGCTAATAACAAAAGGGGGAGAACTAACATGATAAATATTTATCTGCTATCAAAATATAATGCTTAATTAAGATGATAGCTTACATATTAGGAGAGCATTCACTTAGGGGGAGCATGTATTTAGGGGGAGCAATTCTAAATGCTAAAATCGTAAAATATCCTAAGTCATCACTCTCACACACACACAAGTATGTTTCTTCATGCTTATATATTAATGCTCTGATTTATCATTAATTGATTTGTTATTATCAAAAGGGGGAGTTTGTTGGAACATGGTCTTCCGCATCTCCTAGGTTTTAGAGCTTCGTGCCACAACATAGAGAGGAAGGTTCAGAGAGATACTCCCACAAATCCATAAAGACTAAAGGAGATCCGTGGAGAAGATTTCAACACGCATCATCATCGTGACGAAAGACCGCATCGACTATGATCATACTCTACGTCTTCGTCTACTTCTCCAATAGATCTACATAGAGGGAGTTTTTATTTATTTTCATTTCATATTCTTCTTGTAAACGGTTAGTGAAATCGCCTCCTGTTGGCGACTAGGTCTGGGTAGGACTTAGGGGGAAACTCACCTCGTGTTGGCGACTAGATCTAGGCTAGGTCTAGGGGGTGCTCGAGGCCACATCCGGGGAAGGGTTGGCTAGAGCGGCCTGAGGCCGAATCCGGGGAGGATAAGGCTAGGGCCACCGGTTCGTGGGGATGCAAGTCGGGATAGAAAACAAAAAGAGTTTACTATTCATCGCCACCGATTTCTAGCGTCATAGAAGTCAACTTTTGTAAAACTTTATTTGATATTAATAAAGCATGTCTCTACTTTATTTCAATTGTTTTACTTGACTTCTTATTATCTTTATTCTTGCATTATTACAAAGCTTTTCAAAATATAACTTAAGTTTTTGAAAACCCTTATTCACCCCCCCTCTAAGGGCGCCTACCGATCCAACACTTATTCGCTGCATGTCTCGGCTGAAGATTAACCCGACAATCCTTCTTGAAGTGGCCGGTCTTATTGCACCTGAAGCACCTTGGTCCCTCTCCCTTCTTCCCATCAGACTTAGGAGCATAACCCCTATCCTGCTGGCCTGAAGTAGAGGGTCAATCATAACCCGGCTTCTTCTTCTCCCACTTCTTCTTCTTCTTTCCAGAGAACAACACATCACTAACTCCCCCAGAGATAGAAGTCCCCGCCATCTTTATTGCCAAACTTTCTTGTAAAGCAAGTAAGTTCTCCAACTCCAACAGAGATGGTTGATTTGCCCAACCCTGAACTGAAGTCACAAAGGCAAGATACTCCTTCCGCAACCTGCGAATAATATGCCTCTTCAGTTTTGCCTCCGAGATGGGCTCATCAGGGTCCAATGCTGAAATCTCTGTTGTGAGGTTCTTCATCTTGAGAAAGAAGGTAGAAATAGAAAGATCGCCTTGAGAGGCCTTCACCAACTCATTTTCAAGAAACTGTAGCCGAGCTACATTCTTCTTATTGAACAACCCGTCCAAAGACGTCCAGATCTCAGCAGCAGATTTACATCCAATGATGTGGTCAAACAGCTCTGGTGAGATAGCCCTCTTGAGAGTGAACTCTGCCTTAATATTCGTCCTCCTCCAAAGTCTCACCTCTGCCATATTATCTCCTGCTAGAAACACCTCTCGTGTGTCTTCACCACCAACTATCTCCCATAGATCCTCGCCAAGTAAATAGCTCTCCATACACGACCTCCATTTCTTATAGTTAGTCGATGTAAGGAGTTCAATACCAAGCCCTCTTGCGAATCCGCCTTCCATGGCAATCTATGTGGTCTCTTCTTCACAAAGACGATGGCAACTCAAGTTGATCACTGCTTATCCACTCCAAGAACCTACCTCTGATACCATGTTAAATTTTTTGATTTTGAATCGTTTAGGAGTAACCAGGAGTTGCATCAACTGAGTTATAGCCAAACAACCACAATGCCACACAGCAACACAAGAAACTTTATTGAATCACAAACTTGATTTACAGTGCGAGGTATACATGGCAAGACATGATTCATAAGAATCATGAAGGAGAGAAGAACAAAACACCAAAAAGCAAAATTAGCGGTTTGATAAGCAGAGACCGCACAAACCACACAACTCCAGAGATCGCCCGGCTTGTCCTGAGACCGTGCAAACAGAAAACAGACAGACCGCCTACACTGCAAGACCGCCACCTCAGACTGCACGAACTGAAGCTTTATTGAACGAAGAACTGAAGCTATCGCCAGACCGCAACTCAGATCGCCTAACCGCTGAAGGTCGCCTGATCGCTGAGCTTGTTGCGAACAGCACAAGAACAAACATAAACCAGTTCGCAGACAGACCGTTGCCAAACTATTTATTCAAGCCGCTGGGAATCACCAAGGAAGGAGACCGCAACCTGCTGACCGCAAACCTGCGAACACAACAAACAGTCAACTCGCTTCCGAGACCGCCCGACCTCAAAGTTGAGACAGCACGAATTAACCCAGGCTCTAGTTCTTATAGTTCTCGTTATGAATGATGGGCCATGCACCCCTATTTATAGGTGGGTAGACGGATGTCGTCACCGCATAGGAGGGATACAATCACCACCCGACAGATCGCCGACGGTCTCACAAGGGAAGACCGCGCGATCACACATCTTGGACAACCTTCCGACCAAGACTGCAGATCAGCAAACAGATCGCGCACAAGTCGCGCGAACACGAGATCCCGCACAAACCATGCGGGCACAAGACCGCTCCTTCCTTAGATCACCAGGAGCAAACTAAGAACCATTTGGCTGACTTAGAACAAGTCGCCAGATCGCCAAGCACAAACCGCCCGGTCACAGCGGTTACAAGAAAACAGACCGCGGTCTTCTGCAAAGGAGATAAACAATCCAAGCAGAACAACCCGGGATGAGACCGCAACAACCAGGAACAAACCGGTCAACAAGCAGACCGCCAGAACCAGACTGCCAGAACAGACCGGCAGAACACAAGTGCAGATTGCGCGGTCTCTGCGGTCACACAAAATCAAACCGCCCGGTCACCTCCACTTCACTTCAATAATTTCAACAAGCCTAAGCCCACAAGCCCCTACTACACCCGAGCCCGCAAGATCGACACTCAGGCCCTCAAGCCATACACAACACAGACCCGCAAGTCTCGTGCCTACAGCCTAGGCCCGCAAGCCCCCACTATACCCAAACCCTCAAGCTCGACAAATTCGGACCCGCAAGTCCACTGCCCTGGCCCTTTAGCCTCACAGCTCTCCAGCCCTCAAGCTAGACAAAATCGGACCCTCAAGTCCACTGCCCTAGCCCTCAAGCCTCACAACTCTCCAGCCCTCAAGCTAGACTAATAGGCCCTCAAGACTTACAACAATAAAGGTTTACACAAACGAACACTGTTTCTTCTGCCTGATGAAGATCGACAACTTAGCCTGATGGAGACCGGTTTCTTGAGGCTAAAGAAGATGTTTCTGATTTAGATCTTGACAGCGCAGTTCTTCTTCAATCTCTTCTCTTAGTCTGATGAGAAACGGCTTCTTATCAGTCGATCAAACGACTGATTCTTGCTTTTCTCTTTCTTTCTTTACGCCGCTTTTTACTGTTCTATTTGCTGCATGCGTAAGTTCTTTTTGATTGATTTTTGCTTTAGGGCAACCTCTTATCTCTTTTATAAGACTGCGAGGCTCCCAACGGTCTTCTGAAAAAGTTCTTTAAGTGTCAGATGCCCCATTCCTTAAGAGCATGTGCTGATTGGACAATCAGGCGGCAGCATTAAATGCTGACAGCGCGTTCGCAACATTAGAATCTGTCTCAAAGATATTTCCACTGTTATGACGACATGGATAATATCTCGACGACAAGACTTTGTCGATGTCTTAGACCTTGGTAGATCTTCAAGTCTTCTAGCTTCTACCTCTGACGTTGATATCTCTACGATACAAGATCTTCCGGCATTCCTACATAAACAACGATATGCTATCTCTGACTGCGGCGACGTGATCTTCTTTCTTGTAGTCTGTCGTCGTAATCACTTTGTTCTTTCGACGCTGAGCGATATCATGTCGACAGACTATGCTTGTCTTCAGCTGTCCTTCTTCAGTCTTCTCGACGACAAGGCTACTTTGATGATGTCGACGATACTGCATCTTCTTGACGTCATGCCTTCTTTACGAAGATGTCCGTTCTTCTCGACGACAAGGATATTTTGATAATGCTGACGATACTGCATCTTCTCGACGACATTCCTTCCTTGGATATCTTCATGTCTTCTCTGCGTTCAACGAGCTTCATTCTGCTTTCGATGATCTTCATTCTACATTTGACGAACTTAATTCTTCAATCCCGTCTCTACGTTCGACGAACTTCGTTCTTCTATCCCATCTCTGCGTTCGACGAACTTCATTCTTCTATCCCGTCTCTGCGTTCTACGAACTTCATTCTTCATTCGACGAACTTGCCAAGTCTTGGCCTTTGCTTCTGTCCTTTCTTTTTGTTCGACGAACTTCATTCTGCGTTTGACGGACTACTTTCTGCGTTCGATGAACTGCATTCTGCGATCGACGAACTCGCCTATTCTTCCTGAGATTTTGATCTAGAGAAGTAATCAAATACAAAGTGAAGTTTTCTTGACTTGGTGACTTCTTCATATCAGGAATCATGTGGGCAAGATTCCCAACATGAATAATGCCAGTTCATCCTTGGTCAAGTCATTGAAGGCCTTGGCCACTCTCCTGGTTGGATCTATGGTGGAGGCAGTTTGAAAAGTGAAGGGCCCTTGTTTTACTGTGATGTAAATCCTTGGGTCAGATGCTTCCATAAACAATCTAACCCTTTGCTTCCATATGCAAAAGTTTTCTTTGTTGCATATGGGCAACTTCATGGATCCAATCTCCTTCTTCAATCCAGTGGAGGCCATTGGATTGAGATAAGACTATTCCTTTATAGGATTTGGTCAGATAGTTATGTACTTGAACAACCTACCTCTGATACCACCTGATAGTTTATTTAGGATGTACTCTTAGTTACCTAGAGGGGGGGGGGGGGGGGGTGAATAGGTATCTTTTTCTTTAGACTATTAATTAGTTGTTTTCTGATATTATGTTAGTTATTATCAAGCATCCAGAAAACACACAAAGATTTATAGAGGTTCCTCAAGACAGGGTGTCTTGAGTAGTCCTCTTTCCACCATCACCTTTCTAACAATGAGTTAGATAAGGCCAACACCTCCAAACTCAGCTCCAAGAGCTTACAACATAGATCCCTCAGGATCTCCCAGGTCTTCACAGACCCTACCTCAGGCTCAACAACCCTACCTCAGGCTCAACAGCCCTACCTCAGATCACGCACTGATCCTACACTCAAGCTGACCTCTCAGCTCTGCTTCTTAGGCAAGACAACCCTACTTCCTCAGGAGAAGATGCCCTACAACTTAGAACTGTTAAGTTCCTACAGTAATAACAATTTATGATTACAAAAGAAGATAGAATAAACTTAATCTTATGTTGCAGAACAACTGCTGTGGCAGTCTTGAATCTGGGATGAGTCCAATGACCTCAACTTGATTCTTCTGATCCTTTTCTTCAGAGAAAGAGTGAGGATCAACTTGCTCTATCTTGAGTTGATCAAGAGGAGCAATCTATTCTCTCCTTGCAGCTTCAGGTAAATAACAAGCGAAAGCTTCTTGGCTGCCGTCAATGGAACAGTGATCTTATTCTTCTTTTGTGTGCTGGAGAGTAAGTGCTTTTACAAAGCCCTAATGATTCCTTTTATACTCCCCTTGTCTTTCAACGACTGTCAGATGTCTTCCTGACACATCATAGGAGTGATTGGAATATCCTTTCCTGCTTTACAGGTGTTGCGCCAAAAGTACAGCCCGTCTGCTTATTTGAATTTGTCTCAGCGGTTGGGCTGAGATAGTCTCCTGTCTCAGCGACTACATTGTGTCCCGTCTTAGCGGATCCGCTGAGACAAACAGTTGTCTCAGTAGATTTTCCTTATCCACAGCTCAGCTGGCCCAGTCGTCATCTCCGCGGCTCCTGGTCTTGTCTCAGCGGTTCAGCTGAGACTGAGAGCTCATCTTAGCGGTTTTCGCAGCAAGCCAACTGAACTTACTTCATACCCTGGTATGACCTAACCCTGCATAGTCATGAGATGAAATGGGGTTTATCAAATACAACTTGTACTTAGCATTGAATGTGAAGCCTCTTCAAATCAAGAGAACATTGAGGGTCATATTCCCAACAGAGAGCTTTTTCCCAGCCCGACGAGTGCGAGCGGAGTCCTGGTGAGTGGCATCCTAGGAGGAGGGATCCCGGCCAGTGGGGTCCCGATGAGTGGCCCCTCGGCGAGTGCGAGAACGGTTGGAACCCGGTCGCCCAGGGAGCTCGCGGGGTAATTGGAGCAGCTCAGGTGTGTGAAGGGGGGAAGCCCATTCTGTGAGTTGGTGCTCTCGGCACCGCTCCCCGAGGGGTTCAGTGAGCCAGCCATGACATTGTATACCGACAAGGATGACCCCGTTCAACACCTGCAGTGGTTCAAAGACATGGTCTCTATCAGACCTATTTCGGATGCCTTCAAGTGCCGACTCTTCGCCACCACCCTAAAAGAAAAAGCAAGGGACTGGTTCCACCAGTTACCCTCAGGGTCGATCTACGCTTTTGAGGATCTGGGACGTGGCTTCCTGCTGCGCTTCTCGACCTCAAAGAAGAGGAAGAAGGACCCCGACGCGCTCTTCAACATCAAGCAAAGGTCGGGGGAGTCGCTAGCCCATAATGTTGATCGGTTCCAGGAGGAGGTCCTCCTCATCCAGGAGGTGCCGGGGTTCACCCTTCAGCTTTCCTTCAAAATAGGGATGCGAGAGGGTTTCCTTAAGATGGAACTCAAGAGGAGGGCTCCTTTGTCTTTTGAAGAGTTGATGGAAAGGGCGGCGGAGGAGATCGAGAGTGAGGCGGCTAACCCGGAGCTCACGAAGAGGCTAGCAAAGCTTAGTGAGCCGGAAGTCAAGCAGCCAGAGGTCCGAAGAAGGGAGGAGCCGAGGGCCCCGGAGTTGGGATGGAGGCACCAGAGAGGAGGCAACTTCCACGGGGGTCAGGGAAGACCTCATCAGCTCAGATGGAGGTAGGGTCCGAGGCGGTTGCCTCCTCCGCCTCAGCAGGCGATGATGATCAGGTGAGGAAGATCAGGGAGAGGAAGAGGAGCGGGAGCCGGAAGAGCCGGGTTCATGAGGAGGAATATGTTGGATCTTGTGGCGCTCTTAGAGGGGGGGGGGGGGGGTGAATAAGGGCCTTTTTAAATTATGATTTTTTACTTAAGAATTTTTAAAACAAATTTTGCTTTTCTAAAAATCACTTATAAAAATTTTCAAACTATGAAAATTTTAAATTAATTCAAACACAAATTTTTAAGTTAAAAATTAAACAATAAAATTTGCAATTAAAAGAAAGTCATAATTTTATTAATTAAGAAAATGACATACAATAAAAGTGATCTTAACAATGCTTAAGATCAAGGCACAAGTTTGATAATAAAATTTCTACAATTTGAGTTTACCAATCCTTCTCCTATGGATTGGAAGGCTATTACTTGTCTCTCCCTAGACCAAGCCCAAGCCTATCCTCTAGATCTTCCCAAGATCTAGACGTAGCACACAAGGCCACGATTTCCTACCAAGCCACGCAAGGACTTGGACGCTTCGCACAAGGAAGCGATTTTCCCCTAAGCCACGCAAGGACTTAGATGTCAGCACAAGGAGACGATTTCCCTACCAATACAAAATGAAATGTATATAAATGAAAATACAAAATCAAATGAAGAACTCCCTAGAAATTCAGATCTCTGAAAGGAAGGTTGAATCCTCGAGATGATCGTTGATGTAGAAGCGCGTCCGATCTCGTCTTCAATTTCAAACCTTCTAAGCACAAATGGGAGTTGATGAGGTTCTGGAGCTCTCTGGTTCGTATGTACTCAGAAAAGGACTTGGAGATCCGAAAGCATGAATTAAACAAAGTTCTGAGCCCTTTTGTATAAAAGATAGATAATGCCATCCGTTAGCTAGCTATCCCCAAAATCCGATAGCTCCAGAGGTGCCACGTTCCCATGTATTCGGCATTTTTGCGGAGAGTGGCGATCGCGATTGAGTCGTGGTTGAGACGTGGGCTGTCGGATATCCGATAGCACTATCGGATATCCGTTAGCTTGCGTAACTGCTGCACGCCGTAGAGTTACAGGAAGATCGTGCACTGTCGGAAATCCGTTACTACTGTCGGAAATCCGATAGCTCTAAAACGTTGAGTAGATATCAGAGAACGGAAGAAATTGTGCGCTGTCGGAAATCTGATAACTCCAATTTCTGTAAAATCTGTATTTTGCTCCAATTGCAAACATGTTATTCTTGCACCTATTATCTGCACACCATTAATCAAAAATAGGATCAAATACATTTGGGATTTATTATTCTCAAATCGGACGAGTGCGGAACGCATGCTCAAACAATCTCCCCCTTTTGATAATAACAAATCCTTATGAAAAGAAATCAAATAAATCCTATAGAGATATTGAAAAGTATATCATGTGTCTACAAGTGTGAACATATGATCTCCATGATCTCCCCCTTAATATGATCTCCCCCTTAATATGATCTCCCCCTTAATATTAGCTCCTTCCAAAAATATTCTCCCCCGACATATAAAATCCCCCTACATGTATGCTCCATGTATTAATTAAGTATTTTAAGTGATTTCTTATTATCATCTCCCCCTTTGATATTATCAAAAGTAATGAATAGAGACGAGGAAGGAGTATCATAGAGATATGGTAGAAAATAAGAAAGAATATAGGGAAAGTTGGAGTACACTAGCGGAAGCTTTGTAAGTGATATGATATCGAGATAGGAAACCTTAGAGACGAGGCCAAGCATTCTAGTTATCTGTTATCAATATACATAAAGCAAATATACTTAACCATTATGAGATTCAAGTTCAATTATCAGAGAAAGACACATTAGCAGATAGAATATTGAATCATTTCGGTCCAATTCTCATAAGAAGAAATTATATAGATAACAATGAAGTGTAGTAGTGATACTTTGAGAAAGAATACATATGAATATATTTAAAATATACATGATCATGGAATTGTTAAACATAACATAAATATACATAAAGCCAAACTTATGAACTTATAGAAACTTTGCAAGTATACATAAAAGGACCATTTTATTTTTGCATAACAAGACACTTTACAATTCTTTCCAAGGTGCTTAACCTCACAATGCTCATTAAGACTTATCAGGAGGCTAAGTAGTGCTTGGTGGAGGATCCTTTTCAATTTTTTTAATTTATTTCTTTCAAATTTTTTGGCAAAATATATGTTTTGCATTTGAATTTGTTTTTTTTAATATTTATATATGTAAAGGATCTCCGAATTCACTTGCATGCAAAAAATGGTATAATGTGAATAAGTGCAAAGTAGCAAAGTTGAAGGTAGAATTTATGAAATGTATTTTGTTATGTTCGATCAATCATGATGTATGTATAAAATAAATTTTATTAACATGTATTAGCAAAGTAAGTGTTTGTGATTGCTCATTGTCATAGATAAAAGATTTCTTATACTTAGAGGCATGCGAAAACAATTCTTAATTCCTATATGAAAGTGTCATTACAATGATAACTTAAGATTGAACATCATAATCATGTGTTAAGCTATTTTTACGAAAAAATAACACATGAAGAATCATTTATGCAAGATTAAAAAAAAATTCTCATATGAGCATTTAGAGAAACAGGGAATGAAAAAGCTAGAGAAGAATATAAGTTTTTTTTGGGAGCTGTCGGATATCCGACAGCTAGATGTCGCCATCCGACACCTCTAAAAAGATAAAAAGAATCGTTTCGTCTTTCCACCGACGCCTCACTTCACTTTTAGGAAATTTTCCGAGATTTAGAGCTCCAGGTCGCCGAAAAACTTTAGATCTAAGGTGAGGAACTTTGATTTTTCAAGTTTTGTTTAAAAAGACTTCTGGGAGCTAACGCCATCCGATATCCTACTGTCACCATCCGATAGCTTCCCAGCCCAGATCTCTCCTTAATTTTGTGAACTTCTTTTATGAGACATTTTAAGTACTCTTTTATTAAAGTTCTGTAATAATTTTTAATATTTGGACATGATTTATGTTGGTGAATGTCTATGTTTTGATCGTTTAAGATTTAGTTTTTCTTTTTAAAATGTATAGCTATTGTGATGTTTTTAATTTTATAGGTTATAAGTTGTGATATAATCATTGTGAAATGTCTAGGATTCCCAATTCTAGCCTAAGCATAGAAAAACGGGAATCCGGTAACAGTTTAGTGAATATATCCGCTAGTTGATTATCCGTGCCTATAAATGAAATTTTAATGTGGTTATTTTTAATATGATCTCTAATAAAATGATGTCTCACATCAATGTGTTTAGACCTTGAATGATGGACCGGGTTTTATGTTAAATCAATTGCACTTTTATTATCACACCATAATTCAATAGTTTGTTGTTTAATATTAAAATCTTCTAATGTTTGTTTCATCCAAAGAGCTTGTGCACAACAACTACCAAGTGAGATATATTCGGCCTCGGTGGTTGAGAGGGCAACATAATTCTGTTTCCTACTCGAACAAGAGATAAGTGAAGGGCCTAAAAAATGACAAGTGCCACTAGTGCTTTTCCTATCTAGTGAACAACCGGCATAATCAAAATCAGAATAACCAAATAAAGTAAAATCATCACTGTGTGGATACCACAAACCAAGTTTAGATGTGCCAATTAAATATCTAAAGATTCTTTTAACCGCTTTTAAATGAGATTCTTTGGGATTAGCTTGAAATCTAGCACATAAACAAACTGAAAACATAATATCTGGTCTAGATGCAGTCAAATATAAAAGTGAACCTTTCATGCCTCTATATAAAGTTTGATCTATAGATATTCCATTTTCATCTTTTCCTAATTTAAAGATACACTCATAGGAGTATTTGCTTGTTTGAAATTTTCAAATCCAAATCGTTTTAAAACATCATGAATATATTTTGATTGGTTAATAAAAATTCCATCATATTTTTGAACAATTTGAAATCCTAAGAAATATTTTAATTCTCCTACCATACTCATCTCAAATTCACTTTCCATCATTTTTACAACATAATTACACAACTCTTCATTAGTGGCTCCAAAAATAATATCATCAACATAAATTTGTAAAATAATTAAATCATCATCAACTTGCTTAATGAAGAGTGTACAATTAACACCACCCATTTTAAAACCATTTTGTAATAAATATAAAGTCAATCTATCATACCATGCTCGTGGTGCTTGTTTTAAACCATACAAAGCTTTTAGCAATCTATATACGCGATTAGGAAATTTTTCATTTATAAATCCTGGGGGTTGTTCAACATAAACTTCTTCTTTTATCAACCCGTTTAAAAATGCAGTTTTAATATCCATTTACAACAATTTGAATCTTTTATGACTAGCAAATGCAACAAAAATTCTAACTGCTTCCAATCGTGCTACGGGTGCAAATGTTTCATCAAAATCTACCCCTTCAATTTGATTATATGCTTTCACTACAAGCCTAGCTTTGTTTCTAGTGACCCTAGAGTCACTATCTAATTTATTTTTGAAAACCCATTTGACTCCTACCACTGGATGATCACTAGGTCTATCAACAAGAGTCCAAACTTTATTTCTTTCAAATTGGTTAAGTTCTTCATTCATAGCTAAAAACCAAGATTCATCATTTAAAGCGGTGGCAACATCTTTTGGTTCTATATTAGAGACAAAACATAAATTTGAAAAACTTTCATGTAAACTAGAACGTGTACGTACCCCACTTGATGGTTCTCCAATAAAAATTCTTGTGGATGATCTTTTGACAACCTTAGCTCAGTTGGAGGTACATATCCTTGTTCTTCTTCTTCTTCACCATCTTTTTCGTCTTCTTTCTCTACTTTTTCTTCATCATCATCATCATTTTTCTTCAGATTTTGTTCCACATCTTCTTCATTTTTCTCATTACCTGCAACTTTAGTATTTTCTACACAAGAAATGTTTTCATCAAATTTTACATGAATAGTTTCTTCAACCACTTTAGTACGTTTATTATAAACTCTATAGGCCTTGCTAGTTGAAGAATAACCAATGAAAATTCCTTCATCACATTTTTCATCAAATTTACCTAAGTTATCTTTTGTATTCAAAATAAAGCATTTACAACCAAAATTTAAAGTAAGATACATTTGGTTTTCTTTGAAAATAAATTTCATAAGGAGTTAATTGTAATGTAGGACGAATCATGACACGATTAATAATATAGCATGCAGTACTAACCGCTTCGGCCCAAAAATATTTTGCCAATTTAAATTCACAAAGCATAGTACGTCCTAATTCTTGAAGTGTTCTATTTTTCCTCTCCACTACACCATTTTGCTGTGGTGTGCGAGGAGCAGAAAATTCGTGTTTTATCCCAAATTCATTACAATATGAAATAAATTTTTCATTATCAAACTCTCCTCCAAGATCTGATCTAATGCATTTTACTTTTAAATCAAGTTCATTTTGAATACGTGAAATTAGTTTTACAAATTCATCAAAAGCATCTGATTTTGAATTTAAAAACAGTGTCCAACAAAATCTAGAATAATCATCAATAATAACAAATGTATATTTTCTACCTCCTAGATTTTGTGTAATTGGACCAAATAAATTCATATGTACTAACTGTAAAGGTCTAGAAGTAGAAATAACATTTTTGCTCTTAAACAATGATTTAGTAAACTTTCCTTTTTGGCATGGTGAACACAATGATGAAAGCTTTCCATTTAAATTCGGACAACCTTTAATTATTTTATTCTTTGAAAGCTTTACTATTCGTTTAGCACTAGAATGTCCTAGTTGCATATGCCATAATTCAAGTTCATCAATTTATAAAACATTTAAGTGTAGAATGAGATAAATCATGAAAAGTGATTGTATAGACATTGTTTATTCTTGGTGCAGTAAGTAAGATTTCGTTTGTTTTAGAATCAATAATTTTGCAAAGGTTTGAGCTAGAGTCAAATAAAACACTTAGATTTTTATCACATAGTTGATTAATAGAAATTAAATTATGTTTCAATCCTTTAACATATAAAACATTTGAAATTTTAAATTCTTCGTTACCTACTACTCCAATGCCTTTGACTTTACCCTTGCCATTATCTCCAAATGTCACTGTTCCACCTTTCTTCATCTCCAGGCTAAGGAACTTTGATTTATCGCCCGTCATGTGCTTTGAACATCCAGAGTCCAAATACCACACGTCTTCCTTGTTCCTAGCCTGCACGGACATCTAAAAAGATGATGAGAGTAAAGATCTGGTTACCCAAGTGGTCCCTCCCATGGTATAGGTGGAAGCCTTAGGTACCCAGATTTGTGTAACATTAACTTTTCCTTTCTTCCAGCATGAGTTCGAGACGTGACCAAATCGATGACATTTGGCACATGCAATGAATAGTGAGGAACCATTATTTAATGGTTTCTCTGGACTCTTGCTGGAGGAAACATCTTTATGTGTGGACTTAGAAAAATTTTTATTTTGAAAAAGAGGTTTTCTGAACCTGGAGCTGTCGCTGGCGACAGCAGCTGTCGGAATTTTCTGATAGCTTCCAGAAACGTATCCTAGTCCAAATTTTGCTGACCCATGGCATTGGTTGCCTAAAATCATATCCAGAGATTTTTTCCCAACACCAAATTTTCCAATTGCCATGTTTAATTCATTTACTTTGGACTTTAAAATTGAATTTTCTTTTACTATCATGCCACATCGATTTGCAATATTTTTCTTGTAATTCTCTAATTGAGAATGAGAAGTTTTGACAACCTTTTCTAAGTCCTTTTTCTCTTTTAGAAGCTGATCAATTTTTTGATTGGACTTAGAAATAGTGTTTTCAAGTTCTTTTATCCTTGTCGAAGAGTGATCACACTCTTGACAAATTACCTTCTCGTTCCCAATAGATTTCAACTCATTTGATAACTTTTTATTTACTTTCAAAAGTTCTTTATTTTCACATTTTAAAAAATTGATTTCCTTTAGGCTTTTATCCAAAAATTTGCAAGTTTTCATAAATTCAGAATATAAATCATCATAAGATGGAGGAGTTACCTCAGTGTCGCTTTGGACACTGCTATCGTCGTCAGATGACACATTTTCTTTCCCCATCAAGCATACATTTGCTTCTTCTTTATCTTCATCGCTTGCTTCACTTGAGCCTTCAGAAGTTGTGTCATCCCAAGTCTCCGCCTTCAGAACCTTCTTTTTGAACTTCTTATCGTGCCTCTTCTTTTTCTGCTCTCTCAGATATTTTGGGCACTTGCTTCTTATATGTCCAATCTTTTTGCAATGATAGCATTCCGGTAGCGGACGTTCTTCTTCATCATCCATTTTCCTTTGCCTTTGTTGTAGGAAAAGTCCTTCTTTTTGAAAAATTTCTAAATGAGTTTCTCCTCTCAGGATTTCTCATAAACTTCTTAAAGTTCCTCACAAACAGTCCTTCTTCATCTTCCTCACTTTCTTCAGTCTCACTTTCAATTTCCTTTTTAGATTTCAACGCCAAGCTCTTCTTTTTGGGCTCCAAATACTCTTGACTTTGAATCTTCAACTCTACTTCATGGGTTTTTAGATTCCCAATGAGGCTCTCCAATTGTAAGGTCTTAAGATCATGTGACTCAGAAATTGCAGTCACTTTAGGATTGAACTTCGGGGGAAGTGATCTTAAGATTTTCCTTACTAAATCTCCATTGGAGAAAACCTTACCCAACACCTTTGAATCGTTCACAATTTTAGTGAATCGTGTGTACATTGTATCAATTTCTTCATCCACCTCCATTTTGAATCTTCCGAACTCTGACTCCAGTTGAAATAGCTTTGAATCCTTTACTTGCGAAGTACCTTCATGAGTAATTTCTAAAAGATTCCAAATTTCAAATGCAGTATCACAAGCACAAACTCTATTAAATTCAGTGCGTTCGAGTTGCAAAATAAAGCATTCATGGCTTTTGCATTGTTTTTTCATTTTAATTTATCATTGTCATCCCACTTGTCTTTGGGTTTGTCAATAGTTACATCTTCTACAATAATTGTTGTGGAAGTATAACTCGTCTCGACCATATTCCAAACTTCTATGTCTAGAGCTATTAGAAAACACCGCATTCGGGTTTTCCAATAGTTATAGTCTGTGCCCGTAAAAAGTGGTGGCCTACTAATTCCTTGCCCCTCAATGAACGCGTGATCGTTGTGCGCCATTACTCCTGGTGGTAAAACCATTTTGGAGTAACCTAGCTCTGATACCACGTGTTGGATCTTTTGGCGCCCTTAGAGGGGGGTGAATAAGGGCCCTTTTAAATTATGATTTTTTACTTAAGAATTTTTAAAACAAATTTTGCTTTTCTGAAAATCACTTATAAAAATTTTCAAACTATGAAAATTTTAAATTAATTCAAACACAAATTTTTAAGTTAAAAATTAAACAATAAAATTTGCAATTAAAAGAAAGTCACAATTTTATTAATTAAGAAAATGATGTTGGACATGTGTGTCACATCCCTTTGTTTGAGAATAACAAATCCCATATTGTATTTGATATTGCTTGTAGTGTGTTTATAGTGTGCAGGAACTATAGGTGCAATACTCCACAGGTAGAAGGCAGCATGCAACTATCTTTTGAAAGGAGCAGCGCTACCTCCAGCGCTATCGCTAACGCTAGCGCTATCGCTAACGCCAACACTAACGCCAGGCGCTAGCTCAGTTGGTTTCGTCTCAGCGGTCTCCTTAGCGCTACCGCCTGGCGCTATCTCGAGTTCGTACACAGCGCCACGCCTTCGAAGGTTCCGCAACCGCTCAACACGATTGCTACCGCCAGCGCTATCGCTACCGCAGGCGCTATCTCAAGTTCGTGCAGAGAGCCACGCAGTCGACAGTTTTTGCAACTGCTCCACACGAACGCTACCGCAGGCGCTATCAGCTACCGCAGGCGCTAGCTCCAAGGTCTATAAAATGATGTGTTCTCTCTCGTTTTGGGTTAGAACTTCCAGAGACATTACTTGTGCCCAAACTCTCGTGCTGCTACTCTGCCAAATCATCATCTCCCACTCAAAGCCAAAGAAGAAATTCTGGAGAAGGAAGCCATCACGCTACATCCGAAGAACGATCACTTCGACCTCGCTTGTGCTTCAGCGATCCTTCATCCTCATCTCCAGAAATCTCAAGAGGGAGTTTGCTTGTTATTTACTTCACTTCTTTATTTGTATTTTTGTATTTAATTCGCGTTGTGTTGGCGACTAGGTCTGGGTAGGACTTAGGGGGAAATTCGCCTTGTGTTGGCGACTAGTTCTAGGTGATTAGATCTAGGGGGTTCGAGGCCATATCCGGGGAAGGATTGGCTAGAGCGGCTTGAGGCTTTATCCGGGAAGGATAGGCTAAAGCCAACCGGTTTGTGGGGATACAAGTCGGTATAGAAAAGGAAAAGAAATTCACTTTTGTACGCCTCCGATTTCTAGTCAAATTTTGTAAACACCCTTTTTATATAATGCAATCATGATTATATTTGTGTTTATTTGATTTCTCTCAATTGGCGTAAAATTTCATTATTGCAAAATTGTTATTATTAATTTGTCATCTTATTTCCTATTAATAAAAAATAACTTAGTAATTATCTTAAAAATTATAAAAAGAATTGTATTCCCTTATTCACCCCCCCGCTAATGGCGCCGTAAGATCCAACAAGTGGTATCAGAGCGCAGGTTATTCCAAACGGTTTAAAAAACCAGGAATAATGGCGTCTTATGATCTCGCTTTTTCCGAGGGTCAGAGAATTAGTAGACCACCTCTATTTATTGGGTCAGACTATAATTATTGGAAAAATAGGATGCGTTATTTTCTAATGACCCTAGATATTGAGGTTTGGAACATGGTAGAAGAAGAATACACTCCTCCTACATTTGTAGTTGGAGAGATAACTTTAGACAAACCCAAAGATAAATGGGATGATCGGGATAAACTCAAATGTAAAAATAACGCAAAAGCCATGAATGCTCTATTTTGTGCGTTAGATAGAAATGAATTTAATAGAATTTTTGCATGTACTACTGCATATGAAATTTGGAATCATTTGGAAGTTACTCATGAAGGTACATCGCAGGTTAAAGATTCCAAGCTTTTCCAACTGGAGTCGGAATATAAAAAGTTCCGAATGGATGAAAGCGAAGATGTTGATGGTATGTATACGCGCTTCACCAAGATCGTCAATGTCTCAAAAGCTCTTGGAAAGACCTTCTCAAATGGCGACTTGGTCCGTAAGATCCTTCGTTCTCTTCCTCCAAAACTCAACCCGAAGGTGACAGCTATTTCAGAGTCGCACAACTTAAGAACGCTCCAAGTTGAGAGCCTCATTGGGAATCTCAAAACCCATGAGGTAGAACTCAAAATCCAACATGATGAATACAACAAGGAGCCAAAGAAGAAGGCGTTGGCACTAAAATCAAAGAAAGAGTGCCAAGAGGATGAGGATGAAGATGAAGAAAGTCTTTTGGTGAAGAACTTCCGAAAGTTCATGCGAAACCCGGAAAGGCGAAACACTTTCCGGAAATTTGTCCAAAAAGGTGAAAGATGGAAAGGGTCATCTTCAAAGAAGGAAAAAGAGAGCGACAATGAAGAAGAGAGACCTCCACCGGAATGCTATCATTGTAGGAAGACGGGGCACATTCGGAGCCAGTGCCCAAAGTTCTTGAAGGAGAAGAAAGAAAAACGGCACAAAGGGAAGGAAAGTACTAAAAGCTAGAACATGGGATGACTCTTCCTCCTCCTCCTCCGAAGAATCAAGTGGATCTTCATCAAGCGAAGATGAGGAAGCAAACATGTGCCTCATGGGACTTGGAAACGATGGTGACGACACCAGTGTTCCTAGTGACACTGAGGTAACTCCTCCCACTTATGATGAATTGTTTAATGAATTTCTTGAAACTTGCAAAGCTTTTGATAAAAATATGAAAGATAGTATTTTATTAAATCGAGAAAATGAATCTCTTATTAAAGAAAATCAAAAGCTTTCCAAAAAGGTAATTATTTTAGAAAAGAGAAAGGTTTCTTGCCAAGAATGTGATCACTCCACTAAATTGGCAAAAGATATAGAAGAGTCACTTTCTAAAGCCCTCTCTCATGCCAAAACTCTTATAAAAGAAAAGGGGGAATTAGAAAGGAAATTAGAAGTCTCTTTTTTGCAAATCAAAAATAATAAAAAGAGTTTTGAAAATAGGTGTGTCATGCTTGTGAAAGAAAACTTTTCACTTAAAGCACAAGTACATGATCTCACCATGGCCATTAAAAAATTTGGAATAGGCCAAAAATCACTGGACATGATTTTAGGGAACCAGTGCCATGGTTCTGTAAAGTTTGGGCTCGGATATCAAGGTGAGTGCTACCGCCCGGCGCTAGCCACTAACGCTGGCGCTAACACCTCATACCAGAAACATGAAATTTCTTTTTCAAAATGCTTTCCTTCTGTAAATCAAATTTATTCCAGCAAGAAAATATTTCAGAAAAGGGTTTCAACCCCCTTTATTTCGTGTGCAAACTGTTATAGTTTAGGTCACACATCTAGTTCTTGCAGGAAAATAAAACGAAATACTTTAAAGCAAATCTGGGTACCTAAGGCTTCCACTTATTCTATGGGTGGTTCCACTTGGGTATCCGGATCTTTACTCTCATCTTCTTTCTAGATGTGCAGGCAGGCTAAGGAAAATGAAGACGTGTGGTACTTGGATTCAGGATGCTCCAAGCACATGACGGGCAATTAAGCAAAGTTCCTTAGCCTAGAAAGGAAGAAGGGAGGGATCATAATGTTTGGTGACAACGGAAAAGCAAGGATCATGGGAATTGGTACAGTTGGTAACAAATCCTTCACTATATCAAATGTTCTTTACGTAAAAGGGCTAAAACACAATCTTATCTCAATTAGCCAATTATGTGATAAAGGATTAGATGTTTTATTTGAATCTTCTACCAATTTATGCAAAATATCTAATCCTATTACAAACAATATTTTACTAACTGCACCAAGAATACACAATGTTTATATAGTTTCATTTCATGATCTTTCAAAATCATCTTTAAAATGTTTTATTACCAGAAATGATGAACTTGAACTTTGGCATAGAAGGCTAGGACATGCTAGCACAAAGCTTATTGTAAAACTTGCCAAAAAAGATTTAATTAGAGGATTGCCTAGATTAAATGGAAATTTACCTTCACTTTGTTCACCATGTCAAAAAGGTAAATTTACTTGATCCTCTTTCAAAAGTAAAAAATGTTATTTCTACTACAAGACCTTTGCAATTAATTCATATGGATCTTTTTGGTCCCGTTAGCACCGCAAGTCTTGGTGGTAGATTATATACATATGTTTTAATAGATGATTTTTCTAGATATTGTTGGACAATATTTCTATCATCCAAATCCGAAGCGTTTTGTGAATTTTCAAAATTATGTACTCGTATTCAAAATGAAAGTGATTTAAAAATTAAATGCATTCGCTCGGATCATGGAGGAGAATTTGAAAATGAAAAATTTACATCTTATTGTGATATGTTAGGCATACAACACGAGTTCTCCGCACCACGCACACCACAACAAAATGGTGTTGTAGAAAGAAAGAATAGGACACTTCAAGAGCTTGCACGCACTATGTTATGTGAATATAAATTACCTAAGTCCTTTTGGGCCGAAGCCGTAAACACATCATGTTATGTTATAAATAGAATCATGCTTCGCCCATCTTTAAATCTCGCACCATATGAACTTTATTTTCAAAAGAAGCCTAATGTATCTTACTTCAATGTTTTTGGTTGTAAATGCTTCATTTTAAATACAAAAGATAGCTTGGGAAAGTTTGATGAAAAATATGATGAAGGAACATTTCTTGGATACTCTTCAACTTGTAAAGCTTATAGAGTTTTTAATAAAAGAACTAGAAAGGTTGAAGAGTCAATTAATGTGAAATTTGATGAGCTTGTTCCTTGTATAGAAAGACCTTCCGCTGGCAAAGAGGATGATCTATTACCTCCTTTGGAGCATGGTGATGAAGAACCTTCCAAAGAAGAAGAAGAGGAGGCCAAGAAAGATGAATATGTACCTCCAAGCGTCTTAAAATTCACAAAGGATCATCCACGGGAACTTATAATTGGTGAACCATCCATCGGGGTAAGAACTCGCTCTTCTCTTCATGAATCTTATTCAAATGTTTGCTTTGTTTCCGAAATAGAACCAAAAATGTTTCTACTGCTTTAAACGATGAATTTTGGTTTTTGGCTATGAATGAAGAGTTAGAACAATTTGAGCGACATAATGTTTGGAAATTAGTAGAAAGACCATCTAATCACCCGGTTGTAGGCGTAAAATGGATTTTCAAAAATAAATTATATGGTGAGTCTAGAATATCTAGAAATAAAGCACGCTTAGTAGCACAAGGATATTCACAAATCGAGGGGATAGATTTTGATGAATCTTTTGCACCCGTTGCTAGATTGGAGTCTATAAGAATTTTTCTAGCATTTGCAAGCTTTAAAAGAATAAAACTATTTCAAATGGATGTGAAACGTGCGTTTCTAAACGGGTTTGTAAAAGAAGAAGTTTATGTTGAATAACCCCCCGGTTTTATTAATGAAAAATTTCCAAATCATGTTTATAAACTAGAAAAAGCGCTTTATGGTTTAAAACAAGCGCCCCGTGCATGGTATGAAAGACTTACATCATTTTTATTGAAGCACGGTTATATTATGGGAAGTGCGGATAATACTCTCTTCATTAAGCACAACAATGATGATATAATTATTTTACAAATATATGTGGATGATATTATTTTTGGATCTACTAATGAAGAGATGTGTAAAGAAGTTATTTTAGTGATGAAAAATGAATTTGAAATGAGTCTTGTAGGAGAACTTTCTTATTTCCTTGGTTTTCAAATATCACAAAGAATTGATGGTATTTTTGTATGTCAAACTAAATATGTCCATGATATGCTTAAACGTTTTGGATTTGAAAACCTTAAACATGCTTCTACACCAATGAGTGCGTCACTTAAATTAGGAAAAGATGAATCTGGAATTTCAATTGATCAAACCTTATATAGAGGTATGATAGGATCCCTACTTTGTCTTAGTGCAACTAGACCCGATATTATGTTTGCCGTATGCTTATGTGCTCGATTTCAAGCCAATCCAAAAGAATCTCATTTAAAAGCGGTAAAATGAATTTTTAGATATCTCATTGGGTCATCTAGATTAGGATTATGGTACCCACATAATTATTCATTTACATTGCATGGCTATTCCGATTTGGATTATGCCGGTTGTTCACTTGATAGAAAAAGCACTAGTGGTACTTGTCATTTTCTAGGACCTTCATTAGTTGCATGGTCTAGTAGGAAACAAAATTCGGTTGCACTCTCCACCACGGAGGCCGAATACATTGCATTAGGGAGTTGTTGTGCACAAGCACTATGGATGAGCCAAACTTTAGAGGACTTTGGTTTTCATCTACAAATATTGAACTAAAATGTGACAACAAAAGTGCCATTGATCTCATAAATAATCCGGTACACCACTCTAGATCCAAACATATAGATGTGCATCATCATTTCATAAGGGATCACATTAAAAAGGAAAATGTAAGGATTAGTTTCATTGACACGGACTCTCAACTTGCTGATATATTTACTAAACCTCTTCCCGATGCAAGGTTTCAAATGTTAAGATTGGAATTAGGAGTCTTAGACATCTTAGGATGAATAACATGTAAAATGCTAATATTTTATGCAATTTGAGCAATCAAAATATATATGAATATTATACAATTTCTGCATAAGACTACACTTAAGACCCCTAATCAATATCAAAAATTAAAAATTTAAAATTCTCAAAAAATCACGTACTGTTTGTCGCGCTATCACTAGCGCCGGCGCCAGCGTGGGTGTGTGATTTTTCTGTTTTTTAAAATTTCTAAAAATCAACAAAAATATGTTAGTTTATTTGTGCAAATTTATTTTTGTGTTTTATGTCTATTTTATTTTTGTTTTATTTGAATTATGAAAAATCAACTATAAAAGTTCAAAATACAAAAATATGTTTTATGATTTTTTTATTTATATTATGAAAAAGCAACTACAAAAATTCAAAATTCAAAAATATGTTTTTTGATATTTGTGTTTTATTCATATTATGAAAAATCAACTACAAAAATTCAAAATTCAAAAATACAAAAATATGTTTGTGTGATTTTTCTGTTTTAAAAAAAAAAAAATTCAAAACAAAAAAAAACTGTATGATCTTTATTGCCAATATCAAGCATGTATGAATTCTATTATTTAGAATTATTTACAATGTTAAAATTTATTCATTGAAATTACTATGAACATTGTTTTGTTTAGCATGCTTTGGTATATCTATTTAAAGTGCATCAATTGTATTGAAAAATGTGTAGAACCAAGCTTAGCATGCCTCTAAGTATGAGTAAATGTATTATGATTATACTTTTCACTCACTTATTTTTAGTAATCAACATGTGTGTTTAAAATCTAAAAATGCTTGCTTGTGTATTGTATTTGTACAATGAATTAAAACTTGCATAAGCTTATTGCCTACACTATATTTGAATTGCACTTATGAAATCTAGAAAAGTGGTTAAAAGTTAAAAACAAATTGGTTTGCAAAACAAGTGTATTCGGAGAATATTGTCTCACAAATGTGAACAATAAATTATTATATATGTAGACAAATCTAACTCCACCAAGCACTACATGAACCTCCTGATAAGTCCTCATAAGCATTGTGAGGTTGCGCACCTTGGAAAGAATAGTAAAGTGTCTTGTGCAAACCTTAGTTATTACACCACTTTGTTAAAAAACTATGTGCATTAAAAGTGTGTGAAAGTAATTTACTTGTGTTTTATTGTGCACTTTACTTTACATATGTCTTGTATTTTGATGATTTAAATCCATTGTTAACATTGCTCAAAATATACTTATGTGCACATCATTATCTTTCATAACACTTCTTCTCATGAGTATTGGATTCTAATGCTTTATCTATACTACTCTTTATATAAAAATGTACTAGATAACCTAGCATGATCTCTAGAATGTATTGGTATTTCTTGAACTTAGAATTAAGTAACATTGTAGTATAATCTCTCTTTGATATGTTCATTTCATGCTTGGTATTTTTATGAAAAACTTTGAGATTTCAAAAAGGTTAAAACATCTTTCAATTTTGAACTAAAACTCATATGTCTACTTATGCTTTTCATGATTACAAAAAGATGTTTATTATAATCTTCCGCTTGCTTACAACTCTTATCTTTATATTTGAAATCTCTTATATATGCTATGCTTAAACTCTTTACCATTATTTATATTTCGAAAAGCTCGATCATGATGCCTCCTTACTACCCTCACCCCACCTTCTTTTTGATAATACCAAAAGGGGGAGATTAATTGAAGAAATCTATATATGAGAAATATAGATAAATAAGGGGAGACTAATTCATGAAATTTATCATTTAGGGGGAGTAACACATAAATTGCATTTATGTTGGGGGTGCATTAAGTTAGGGGGAGTATGCACATTATCATGCATATCATTTACTATAGTTGCAATTTTATCTTGCTTATCTTATCTATAAACACTATTGTTGATTTCTTGCTTCAAGGATTTGTTATTATCAAAAGGGGGAGATTGTTGGACATGTGTGTCACATCCCTTTGTTTGAGAATAACAAATCCCATATTGTATTTGATATTTCTTGTAGTGTGTTTATAGTGTGCAGGAACTATAGGTGCAATACTCCACAGGTAGAAGGCAGCATGGAACAATCTTTTGAAAGGAGCAGCGCTACCGCCAGCATTATCGCTAACGCTAGCGCTATCGCTAACGCCAGCACTAACGCCAGACGCTAGCTCAGTTGGTTTCGTCTCAGCGGTCTCCTTAGCGCTACCGCCAGCGCTAGCGCTACCGCCTGGCGCTATCTCGAGTTCGTACACAGCGCCATGCCGGAAATCTGATACTGCTATCGGAAATCCGTTACTGCTGTCGGAAATCTGATAGCTCTAAAACGTTAAGTAGAAATCGGAGAACGGAAGAAATAGTGCGCTGTCGGAAATCCGGTACTACTGTCGGAAATCCGATAGCTCCAATTTCTGGAAAATCTGTATTTTGCTCCAATTGCAAACATGTTATTCTTGCACCTATTATCTACACACCATTAATCAAAAATAGGATCAAATACATTCGGGATTTGTTATTCTCAAATCGAACTAGTGCGGAACGCATGCTCCAACAGAATAGAGGGGCGAAGGCCGAGGGAAGGGGGGGGGGGGTGGTGTTGCCCTATTGTGACTTCCACCAGGAGGAAGGTCATGCGACGGCCACCTACCCAGAGTTCATAGAGATGAGGGGGGGGGGGGGGGGGCAGAGCACCAGCACAGTAGGAGCAGCGACCGATGAGGATTGAGGAGGTCCTGCCCCTTGAGAAAGAGGATGAAAGGCGTGAGGACAGGGTTGACGTGGGGACCCGGGGAGGTATCAAAGTGATCCATGGTGGGGGGGGGGGGGGGGGATAGGGATCGAGGCAACTCGGAAGGCGAGCCTCCATACCATCTACCATCAGAGCGTGGCTTCTACATCCAAAGCCCCACCCCCAGCAGAAAAGATCACGTTCACCCAGAAGGATATGCCGGGCCATGAGGACCCGTTCTGCGATGCAGTAGTCATCCAGACAGCCATCGAGAACTTCACCATCTCCCGGATCATCGTGGATAACGGGAGCTCTGTTGGAACCTTAGGTTTGATTTGAGTTAGGATCCACCTTTAGTATCTAAGTTTATATCATAACATATATTATAACTTAAATTAAATCCAATTAAGGTAAAGGGCTGAAAAGAAATATACAATAATATAAATAATATATATAATAAGAAATATACAATAATCTATATAATATACTAAGAAATATATATATATATATATATAAATAATATACTAAGAAATATAAATATATATTTAAAAGGCTGAAAATAAAGAGAAAGATAAAATTTACATATATTATCTGCGTTCGACGAACGGCTAGCTGCGTTCGACGAACGACGTCCTGCGCTCGACAAATGGCATGCATTATGCGCTCGATGAAATCCAGTGGTTCAGCGGTCGACGAATAGTTTATCTCAGCGGTCGACGAACCCGTCTCAGCGGTTGAAGAATTTATCAAAGCTTTAGCGGTCGATGAAATCATCCTGTCTCTGCGTTCGATGAAAACTTCCGTTCGACGAACTCAAGCCTGCGTTCGACGAATATTCACCAGAAGTTCAGAACAGTGAATTTAATGTTCCTGTCGACGAATCAAATGATGAGCTCGACGAACTTGGACATCATCTCGACGAATTTCTTCAGTATTATTTTTATATCATTAAATATTACTTATATACGGTCAGACTTTATTAAAGCATTATTTATTATTTATTTCTATATATATATTGCTGATTTAACCATTACAGCGTGCAAGCATTAAATGATATAGCCGTTGATAGCAAAGCATTAAATACTGTAGCCGTTGCAGCAATCTAAACACGACAACTTATCTTCTCGAGGATCTGGGAAATGAAAGAGATATTACTTCCTCCCTCTTCTGTCGGCAAGGATTCAAATTAGCTAGGAAAGAAGACAACAACTTCTTATATACGACAGCAGATAATATACAACAGATCATTTTTTATATATAGCATATTATATACTGTTGTTTCTCTCGATAGATCATATATATATTATATTGATGTACAATATAACAGAAAGATAATAGACAGAATATATTAACACTTGCTGTACAGGAAAAGGAAGAAGGAGAAAAACAGAGGAGCAAAAAGAAGCAGATCAAATTTATATTACATCTTCTTTTTGCCTAACCTCTTTTCTTGCAGATCATATACATCCTGAGACACCAAACACTATCACTTGCTCAGGATCAAAACTGAAAGAAGAAGAAGAAGTGTTATTGCAATCTAGAGAAGGAGCTCCATCCAAAGCTGTCATCTATTCTAAATCAGATAGGGGGAGCTTTCTTCATCATCATCATCAAGATCCAAACACAACATCTCATTAGGATCATCAAGAGTCTTCTCAGCAAAAGAGAAGAACACTATAAACTTTCTGTTTTCCCTTTCTCCTTCCCATCTTGTAAAGGATTAAAACTCCCTTCAAAAGTTTACTCCCGGTGACAGGTCACCTTAGCAAAAACCTGCATCTTGGTTTATAAGCACCTGATCAAAAGCTTATAGGTGAATTGGGCACCTGATCAAACCTCCATTGGTGTGTGGACACCTTATCAAAAATCCCTTGGTGTGAGGGCACCTTATCAACAACCTCTAGTGGATTCCTACCAGTGGGTAGAAGAGTAGATGTACCCAGTTTTGGGGAACTACTATATTTCCTTGTGTCATCTGGATGCTTGTTTATTTTGTGGTTTGCTTGTTATGTGCTTTGTTTTATTTCTTATTATTGCTGTGATTTCTTATGCACTCTTAGTATTTGTGTTTATTACTCTTACAGCAAACAACACATTATATATTTATATATATCAATTATTTTGAAACAAAGTTAAACAAGAGTTTTAATAATAATAAGAACTAAACTCACTTTCAAGCTCAGTAAACGTCATCTTCAAGAAGGCGTTCGATGAGATGAAGGTGGAGGCTAGGAGGGTGTTGGCCTTGGATGGCCTGTTGTTTAGGGTCTCGGGGGAGAGAAAGGAGGTAGAAGAGGGAGTGGGACTGCATTTGGTCTTGGGAGGGCATTCCCGGAACTACCGCTTTGTTATAGTGGACACCCCCAACAGCTACAACGCCATCTTTGGGCATCCCCTTATCAGCGCATTCCGGTGCGTCCCCTCCACTTTCCATCAGTTCCTCAAGCTCAATTAAGGAGGAGTTCTGGTCCGAATAAGGGGTGGCCCGAAGGTTGCAAGGCAGTGCTACGTCACCACGGTAAACACCACTTGGAAAGCAGAGGCGGAAGGGATGGAGAAAGAGATGGAGAGGAAGGACCTGGTAGAAGGTGTACCCATCACCCAGGCTTGGAGTAGTGTAAACTTAAAACTTTTCTATCCTTGAACTATTGTACATGTTAGCTTGTTATAAGTTGATGTTGTTCCTTTTTATCACATGTCCATACAATGTGTTTGAATGCTAGAGTGCCCCAGATTGATTCCGCTGTCGGGCTCTCACAAACGGTGGGTCAGGTTGATCTCTGGAGAGGCTGGCAAGGTGGCAAGTGTTTGGTTCTGGAGTGACCCAGATCGATTCCGCTGCCGGGCTCTCATAGACGGTGGGTCAGGTTGATCTCTGGAGAGGATGGCAAGGTGGCAAGTGTTTGGTGCTGGAGTGCTCCAAATCGATTCCGCTGCCGGGCTCTCATTGACGGTGAGTTAGGTTGATCTCTGGAGAGGCTGGAAAGGTAGCAAGTATTTGGTGCTGGAGTGCCCCAGATCGATTCTGCTGCCGGGCTCTCATGGACGGTGGGTCAGGTTGATCTCTGGAGAGGCTGGCAAGGTGGTAAGTATTTGGTGCTGGAGTGCGCCAGATCGATTTCACTTCCAGGCTCTCATAGACAGCGGGTCAAGTTGATCTCTAGAGAGGCTGGCAAGGTGGCAAGTGTTTGGTGCTGGAGTTCGCCAGATCGATTCCGCTGCCGGGCTCTCATGGACGGTGGGTCAGGTTGATCTCTGGATAGGATGGCAAGGTAGCGAGTGTTTGGTGTTGGAGTGACCCAGATTGATTCCGCTGCTGGGATGTCATAGACGGTGGGTCAGGTTGATCTCTGGAGAGGCTGGCAAGGTGGCAAGTGTTTGGTGCTGGAGTGCCCCAGATCGATTCCGCTGCCGGGATCTCATAGACGGTGGGTCAGGTTGATCACTAGAGAGGCTGGCAAGGTGGCAAGTGTTTGGTGCTGGAGTGCCCCAGATTGATTCCGCTGCCGGGCTCTCATAGATGGTGGGTCAGGTTGATCTCTGGAGAGGCTGACAAGGTAGCAAGTGTTTTGTGCTGGAATGCCCCGGATGATTCCGCTGCCGGGCTCTCACTAGCCGGTGGGTCATGTTGATCTCATGGAGAGGCTGGCAAAGAGATGGTTTGTGTTGATGGACTCGGTTGGCAAAACTTGCCGAGGGAGATTTGAACTTGGTGAGCCTCGGGGCTCGCTCGCGCGGAGACAAGACGCAAAATCGGATGAAAAATATCTATGTCCAATGGTTATAGCGAGACGGCGGAATACGGTGGCAACAAAGCTCGTCAGGTTGGATCCTGGCTCGCGAGCTATGGGGGAGTCTCTGGGCATCACCTACGTAAGCGATCTGGGGGGCCGTCGAGGGGTAGTCAATAAGTAACATCTGGTCGCGCATAGAGGTCAGGGCGAGCAAGGTAAGGTAATGCTGATCCAGCTCGCAAAGACCCATGGTGGGCGAGCTAGAGGCGCGGAGCGAACCACATTTTGCCCAGCGCGTAGGCAAGCAGAAAGTATATAACAGCTATGCGAGGGAAACTACGCGAACGCCTTATTTGGTATGCGCAGGGGTATTGTAGCGAGACAAAATGAAAGAACAATAAAACGGTGAACCATATAACCATTGTAAAGAAAAAAACGTGCGAACGCGAGCATGGCTAAGCGTATGGGCACGAGCATAACAAAATATATTGGTACGAGCATGACAAAGTATGTTGGAGCGAGTAGGACAAAATGACAATTTAAAGATAGAAAAATATTTCTTGTTTCATTTTGGGAAAAAGTTCATTACAAGTAGTGGTGAACTCGCCAGTCAAAATGAAGATATACATTGAAAAATAAAAAAGTCAAGGTCGGTCGTCAGACAGCTCCTCCTCGCTCCCGCGATCTTCGGGCTCTAGAATCGGCGCGAACAAGTCTGGGACGATGTCCTCGGCGCTAAGCTCCATTGCACCCGGAGAAAGCAGGCTCGCCCCCTTGAGGGTATCGAAGACGAGGTTGGCGACACCCATCGAGTTCCTGCGGGTCACCTACTCCTCGTACCGCGTTTGTTCGCGAGCCCCAGCTCCGTGAAGGGGGCATGGGGAGAACAACCCTGGTCAGCTCGCGGACTTGAGCTTTCAGGAGCCCGTTCTCCATCTCCAGGTCAGCATTTTGCGCGAGGAGCTGGCTCGCTGTCTCAGCATCTTGTAAAAAAAGGGGTTAAGTCATATAAGGGGAAATACAGCGAGCAAGATTGAAAGTGAATGAATCACTTACCATCCCACCTTGAAGGCTAGCGAGGAGACTCTCCGATGGGGCCTCTTTTTCCTTCAGGCACGCGACCTCATCTGCGGCCTGCTGAAGCTCACTCTTGAGCTCCTTAGAATCCCTGTCCGAAGTCAGGTACCTCCGTCCCACCATATGGGTGAGCTCCATAGCTCAGAATTGGGCTCGCATGGCCTCGTAGATGAGTAGCCTAGACCTTAGGGTGCCGAAGTTAGCTGTGACCTCGCGACCATACAACCCAAAGGCGAGGGCGAACGCTTCGCCCCAGACCTGGTCGCTCTCAACCCAGGAGGCGAGGAGAGAAGTGTTGGAACATGGTTTACCGCATCCCTTTGATTTGAGAATAACAAATCCTACTTGTATTTGATCTTGTTTGCCATTGTGTTTTTAGCATGCAGGTTTGGACAGTTATGACACCAGGTTGCTGCAACTATGGTCTGGCACTAACCACAAGATGAAATATTGAAAGTTGTTTAACGCCAGGCATTAAGCTTAACGCTGAGCGTTAGCGCTAGACGAAAACGGCGTTCGACGAAATGAAAGATGCGTTCGACGAAATGCATTCGACGAAGATGCTGTTCGACAAAATGGCGTGCCAGCTGATTAAAGAAAGAAACTCAACGCCAGACATTAGTCTTAACGCTGGGCACTATCCGGTCGACGAATTTGGCAAGGAGAAAGCTGCCGGGATTGCAGGAGAAACTTTAGGAATGATTTGCCCAACGCCCGCGTTAGCCTTAACACCAACGTTGATGTTGCCTAAAATAAAACATTTCCTAAAGTGCAGAATCTCCTTCCTCTTCTGAAGATCTGAGCCATCAATATATTGATATACCAGACGTTAGCACTTAACGCCGGCGTTAGCTCAAAGTCTATAAATTGGATGATTTCGATGTCTCAAAAAAACTGATTGCCAAGAGCCCTATTCCAACACTTCAGAAACTTTGTGAGGGCCGTATTTCCAGACAAACACATCTCCCACTCATATTTTAAAAGGAGGAATCAAAGGAGGCTTGGATCAACACGCTAACTCAACGCGAAGAACGCACGCTTGGAGTTGAACGATCTTCAGCGATTCTTCGGCGTCTCCTTCAGATTACCTCATAGGGAGTTTTATATTTGTATTTTGTCCTTTATTTCATCTTTGTAATCGGTTCGTAAATTCACCGCGTGTTGGCGACTAGGTCTGGGTAGGACTTAGTGAGGAATTCGCCTCGTGTTGGAGACTAGGTCTAGGGAGTAGATCTAGGCGGTGCTCGAGGCCTTTCTGGTGATAGATTGGCTAGAGCGGCTTGAGGCCATATCTGTGGAGAGATCGGCTAAAGCCAACCGGTTCGTGGGGATACGAGTCAGTATAGAAAACGAAAAGCGTCTTTCATTATTAACTTTGATTTCTAGCGTCATTGAAATCAAATTTTGTAATCAAGTTTATTAATGATAATCATGCCTTTTCATGTTGAATAAAATTGATTTCATTATTCCAATCTCTTTACTCTTGATTTAACTTACTTCAACATAAAATATCAAAAGTTTTCTATTAAATATTAAAGTTTTTAAAACCCTTATTCACCCCCCTCTAAGGGCGCCTCATGATCCAACAAGTGGTATCAGAGCCAGGTTATTCCAAATTGACTAACAACCGGGAATAATGGCGTCTCTTGATCATGATCTCGCTTCTACTAGTGGGGAAAGTTTTAATGTAAATGAAAAAGGATTATCACCACCTTTATTTATGGGCAAAAATTATAAAGGGTGGAAACCATTCATGAAAAAGTTTCTTAAGGCCTTAGATGAAAAAGTTTGGAATATTACTATTGAAAAGCCACCCAGCGTACTAACTAGAAACAAAATTGTTTTAAATGCAAGATCTATGAATAGTATATTTTGTGCATTAAACCAAAATATTTTCAAACTTATTAATACTTTACCTACCGCTTATGAGATTTGGAATTTTCTTGAAAGAACTTATGATTCTCCTTCTACAGGTATAGAACAATCACAAGAACCAGAGAATATGAAAGCTTGCACAAGTCTTCAAGAATGCTCCTCTCATGACGGATCCATGGAGTGCACATCAAATGGAAGAGAAGAAGAAATACTCTCTTCGGAAGAGGAGTGCAAAAAAGATGTCAAGGAAACTATATGTTCAAATCGTGCCTCTCCCGAAAGCAATGTAAGGAAATCAAATACCATTTTATGTACTTCTATTTCTACATTACAATTGCTTCAAACTATAAAGCGCAAAATTAAGAAATTAAAGAATGCTAATAAACATTTGCGCTTAGAAAATAAAAATTTAAAGGCAAAAATTAATGAAGAATCAAATTCTAATTTATCTAGTGCTATCCATGGCTCCTTAATTGAAAACATTACACCTTGTGTAGAATATAATAAATTAAAAGAAAAACACAAGAAACTTGAAAAGGAGTTTACTTTTGTAAAAGAACAAAATGAAAGATTATGTTTTGAAAATTCATCTTTGAAAAATGATTGTGCTAAGTGCAAAGACTATAAAATTGAAATTAAATAGATGGATGAAACATTTGATGAATATAGAAATAACTATCAAAATCATATTGATTCAATTGTTTCCATTCTTAAAAATAGCACAATCGCTTATAATAAAGCTAGACATAATCTTAAAGTTAAGAATGATGAATTAAAATAAAAAATCAACTTGCTTATGAAAATGGTAAATACAAATTCACAATATCAAACTATATCTCAAAACAAGTTGAATATGAATATGAACATCTTAACTAAGTTTAATAATGGGAGTAAGGAACATAAAGGATTTAGGAATCAAAATCAAAATCACCATTATTTACAAAATCATGTTTCTCCCAACCTAAAATTAAATGCAAACAAATTTCCTTCAAATTATAAATTCAAAAATCATTTTGAGCCAAATATTCAAGTAAATGATTATGGAAATTTGAAAACTAAAAATGATGTTTGTCCAAGGTTTGAATGGAGGCCCAGAGTTAAAGATGAAACACTAACTCCACTAAAAAGGGCCCATTCATCACTATCTCCCCAAAAACAAACACGATATATTTGGGTACCCAAAGGAACCGCCACACCCGGTCCTCTTTGGATACCTAAATCTCTCATTCAATAGTATCCTATCATTTGCATGAAGTAGAAATCAATTAAAAATGAAATATCAATTCTCTACTTCATGATGTGCTTTATTTCCTTTTTGTTTTGGCTTTTATTTCTTTGAGCCATCATGATAAGATCACTTTATATAACATGTGATATGACTTTCACATATTAAACCAAAATTCATAAATAAATCAAATTGAATAAAGTTGAATAAAAAGTCATATCATCTTTCAAGTGATCTACTTATCCTTTTTATTTTTATCCTTCTAAATCCAATTCCTAAAAGTCTTATAAAATTTGAAAAACTAAATTTGTCATATGATATTATTAAGACTAAATGGAATAAGTGTCAAAATGGATTCAAAATGTGTTTTTATTTTATTTTAGGGGTATTAGGCTAAATTTATAAAATGCGCAAGTTTTGCTTAGGTATGTAATATATTTGCGTCATTTGTGATTACCCCTAGTATGTCTATTCATAATCATGTCAAACCGGAATTGAAAAAAAAATTGCGTGAATATTATTTCACTTATTTATGATCATTTCACTCATGCATATGTTGTGCAAAACTCAAGAATTAAGGTTTAATGAATATGAAACCCATGTACTAAAATTTTAACTTCCGCAACTTTTTGCGATTTCTTCTCGTCTCTTCACTTCATTAGACAGGCCTTACATTGCACAAACATAATTAAGTAAAATCGAAAACAAAATCAAAGAAAATCTAGGCTATATGATCAAAATATGCACTCTCTGTGAGCTAACGCAGGCGCTAGGACCTAACGCCGGTGCTATATCAAGTTTCCGATTTTCTGTAATTTTAAAATTTTGGAAAATCACTACAAATATATGTTTTTGTTTAATATTCAAAAACCAAAGAGAAAATTTATAAAACCTTTCAAAAATAACCAAAAAATAGTTTCTCATTGTATTCACTATTCACCTTACAATGTTTCTATTTAATAATTTGAAAAGGTTGAATATGAATTTTCTTTAATAATACCTCATGTACATTATCATGAATAATTAATTACGAGTACTTAATCACTATGAATTAATATTAATGATCATACATAATAATCATGCAAAGTCACATGATCTTTTAAGTCAAACATCAAATATAACTACAAAAGATCTTATTCCTTCCAAACATATAGTCTGTGATCATGATTATTATATGAATCTATTATGTTTTGCATGTATCACATTTATTTTTAGACCATAGAATCAACTCCATATCTATATGAATAAATCAATTAGAATCATCCCGTTATTCTATGTCTAAAATTTGAATCACTATTGTTAAATACATGCAACATTATATCAATTAACTTTATGGGATAACACTACATTCAAACTCATCATATCTAGCATTATCAACTAATAAATATTATCATCCGTGCTAGATATCTTATTATTGCCATAATGAATCAATCTTAAAGAAGAACAATTGAAAGTTAAAACTCATAATAAACTATGTTGCTTTAATATCAAATATAATAAGAAATTAATCACGCATAAAAGCCATAGTTTATAAATTGATTACATAGAACAAAATTCTTAGGATGTCCATGATTATTCACCCACATTATGTGTCTCACAATAGCGAGGGCGTAGGATTGTATGCATTAAAAGACCTAACCTCTATGTCATGTCTTATCCTTAACCAGGGAGGGTTCTAGTGGGGCCTTGCGAGGCACTATGGGGAAAGAGTGCTAGGTTGAGCATTCTCTAGTGTGTGCATATGGGATTAACACCCCATCCTACGGCATGTGTGCAGCTCCTCATGCCCATCCATCACTTAGTATGGGGCTAGTGTGTAGGCATATAGTTAGGGTATAAATATCTAAGACATTCCTATATCGTATATTTTGCATGCACTCTTTATGACTATATTATTCATGCATTCTTGTCTTGATCGAACATGCTTATTTTGTGTTTTGCATATTTTATCATTTTTGAGCTCTAATGATCTTGTAAAACACAAATATATGAAAACCAAATAAATATATAAAAACCATTTTTGAACATATAAAACATGCTTGAATAGCCTTCTAACCATTTCCAATGTCTCTTAAATTTCTACCCTAAGAAGGTCTATATATATACTATCTATGACAAAAGAAATTTTTTCAAAAAATCTCAAAAATCGAGTACTGTTTCGACGTTAACTACTTAACGCCATGCGTTAGCCTTTTTCTCCAGATAAAAATTCTACGTTCACTAGTCTCTTTCTGGTATTTTTCTAATGATTTTTCTTTTTTTATTATGTCTGATTTCAAATTATTTTGTTATTAATTTTGTTGTTTTCCTCCAAAATACAAAAAAATTCAAATAATTCAAAATGATCAAAATATATTTTTGTTATTTGTTTGCTTTAACTCCTTACAAAATTATGGTTTGACTATAAAACTTCACAAGAGCAAACATCTTAGTTATTTTTGTTTCGAAAGGTCAAAATTGTTTTTGTCATACACTTAAAGATAGCCTTCAATGTCTAATTTTAATTTCTAATTTCCTAAACATTGTTTTATCTTCATGCCTTGACCTTAATCTGATTATGTGCAATGAATTAGTCTATAGATAATTGTGTATGATTGCCTAGCATGCTTCTAAGTATAAGTAATATTTTATGTTTATCAATGATTTATACACTCACTACTTTGATAATCTACATGTGTTCATAATCTTAGCCTTGCATGATTGTGTAGTGTAATAATTTTAACACCTTGAATTGTATGTATAAATTACCTACACCATCTTGTAAAATAAATTTCTTGCACACATAGAAGTGTTTCTCCAAAATTATAAATGTTTGGAACAACAAGTGAATTCAGAGACCTTTGGCCCAAACAAAAATTAATGAAATAATGTGCCAAAGATAACTCCACCAAGCACTACTCACCCTCCTGATAAGTCTTAATGAGCATTGTGAGGTTGAGCACCTTGGAAAGAATTGTAAAGTGTCTTGTGCAAACATATTTCTTTTTATCACTTCTATTTGTACACCGGATCACTAAAAATAAAATTTTATAAAACAAAAAAAATGCTTATGTGATCCCCAAAGCAATACTCCGCTCCCTGATAAGTCTTAATGAGCATTGTGTGGGCGAAGCACCTTGGTAGTTGTACTTATGTTACGTGCTTTGAAATTTTATTTTAGATGTGATGTGTAAAAGTAATTCTATGATTACAATCTTAATGTTGTTGTTACTATTTCACTACATATGTCATGTGTTTTGATTATTTCACTTGTATACTTTTATCAAAACACCTTATGCACACATCATTGATTTTCATAAAGCTTCTACTGATCATGAGAATTGGATCCTAATGCAAAATTACATAATTCTCTAAAACCTTAAGTAAAAGCACTAGATTGCAATGCATGATTTCTACAATGTTTTCTTTATTTGAAATATGAATTGGATACATTGTAGTTCTAATCTTTTTGAATATGTTGATTCATGCTTGCCTATTTGGTATGAAAATTTTCAAAGTTAAATGCTCAAATGTGAGAGTCTAGACATATTGTTGGAATGGTGAAACTATGACAAAAATACTACTCTTAATTATTTTATTTTTTCGCATTTCTCGTTTTAGTCATGTATTTCGTTTACCATGTGTTCTCATGCTTATTTCTAAGGATTTGTCTTTCACTTGTACTTGTCAAACAATATTGCATCTCTTTTAACAAGTGATATAAACAAGTAATATTCTTCTTAAAAATTAATTTGAAAAACAAGTGGTAGAATTCTTTTGGTAAAATCATGGAATGTTGTTCTTTCACCCTTAACATATATTTTTCCGCTATGCCACTCTATCCCTTAGCTCGATCATGACTTACTTTATGTTTACACAAAACTCTTATTCCTCTTTTAGTTATGTCCCAACTTTTGTGTTCTTTATTCTAGTTTTGTTTCACTCCACCCTCTTTTGCTAATAACAAAGGGGGAGAATAAAATAAAATTCTAAATCATACTGATTAACGGAGTAGGATTCACTAGATTAAGGGGGAGCATGTATCTAGTTTATGGGAGTATACACTAAGGGGGAGCATCTTTGTAGGGGGAGCACAATGTTCATTGATCTATAATTCTTATCATTATCCTATAATTGCTTAGTGTCATATATCCTTATAAAAACACAAATTCTTTATCTATGAATCTGATTTATCTCTATTGGATTTGTTATTATCAAAAGGGGGAGATTGTTGGAACATGGTTTTCCGCATCCCTTTGATTTGAGAATGACAAATACTACATATATTTGATCTTGTTTGCCATTGTGTTTTTAGCATGCAGGTTTGGACAGTTATGATACCAGGTTGCTGCAACAATGGTCTGGCACTAACCACAAGCTGAAAGATTGAAAGTTGTTTAATGCCAGGTGTTAAGATTAACGCTAGGCGTTAGCGCTAGACGAAAACGGCGTTCGACAAAATGAAAGCTGCGTTCGACAAAGTGAAAGCTGCGTTCGACGAACTGGCGTTCGATGAAATGAAACTGCTGAGAACGGAAGCTGCGTTCGACGAAATGGAAACTGCGTTCGACGATCTAGCGTTTGACGAAATTGTGTTCGACGAAAGAAGAAGCCCGTTCGACAAAATGCGTTCGACGAAGATGTTGTTCGACAAAATGGCGTGCCAGCTAATTAAAGAAAGAAACTCAATGCCAAGCATTAGTCTTAACGCTGGGCGCTATCCGGTCGACGAATTTGGCAAGGAGAAAGCAGTCGGGATTGCAGGAGGAACTTTAGGAATGATTTGCCTAACGCCCGCATTAGCCTTAACGCCAACGTTGATGTTGCTTACAATAAAACATTTCCTAAAGTGCAGAATCTCCTTCCTCTTCCGAAGATCCGAGCCATCAATATGTTGCTCTACATGGTCAACGCCAGGCGTTAGCACTTAACGCCAGCGTTAGCTCAAAGTCTATAAATTGTATGATTTCGACGTCTCAAAAAAACTGATTGTCAAGAGCCCTATTCTAGCACATCAGAAACTTTGTGAGGGTTATATTTCCAGACAAACACATCTCCCACTCATATTTCAAAAGGAGGAATCAAAGGAGGCTTGGATCAACACGCTAACTCAATGTGAAGAACGCACACTTGGACTTCAACGATCTTCAGCGATTCTTCGGCGTATCCTTCAGATTACCTCATAGGGAGTTTTATATTTGTATTTTGTATTTTGTCCTTTATTCCATCTTTGTAATCGGTTTGTGAATTCGCCGCGTGTTGGCGACTAGGTCTGGGTAGGACTTAGGGAGGAATTCGCCTCGTGTTGGCGACTAGGTCTAGGGAGTAGATCTAGGGGGTGCCTGAGGCCTTTCTGGTGATGGATTGGCTAGAGCAGCTTGAGACCGTATCTGGGGAGAGATCGGCTAAAACCAACCGGTTCGTAGGGATACGAGTTGGTATAGAAAACGAAAAGAGTCTTTCATTATTCGCTTTGATTTCTAGCATCATTGAAATCAAAATTTTTAATCAAGTTTATTAATGATAATCATGCCTTTTCATGTTGAATAAAATTGATTTCATTATTCCAATCTCTTTACTCTTGATTTAACTTACTTCAACATAAAATATCAAAAGTTTTCTATTAAATATTAAAGTTTTTTAAACACTTATTCACCCCCCCCCCCCCTCTAAGGGCGCCTCAAGATCCAACAAGAAGAGTATGAGATCCTGTTGTGGTCATGATCCCACACCAGCAGCGGCTCGCCTACCGCATCCGAGAGCTTTGCGCCGAGACCAAAATTCTTGTGGCTTGCTGGCTTGAGCTCGCTGGAAGCATCCCCAGCCTCGCAGCTCCCCTTGGCAGCCATTTGACTCGCGAGAGGAGGGAGTAGGGTCTCCGTATCGCTAAGGTCCACGACATCCTTCCCCTTAGTTGTGGCAGGGGTCTGCTTGGTCCTTTTCTTTGTTGGGGCTTTCGCGGCGGGATGGCTCGCAAGAGGCGGCCGCTTATTACTAGAAGTCGAGCTGAGAGGGTCTCGGCACGCATCGACGGCTGCGGTGGCGAGAGAGCTAGAGGAGAGGGCTATACTCCTCGCATTCGGGGGGGGGGGGGGGGGGTGGAGGGGAAGATCCCGCTCTCCTACAAAGGCAGTAATAGAGTTAGTCATCAGAATAAAGAAAAGTATGGGAGGTTTGCGAGTGTGAGTCAAACCTTCTGCTTATGGGATCTGGAGCATCGAGTCCACCCTCTGTCGGAGGTAGGAAACCTCGAAGTTCTTCCCCTCCATATACTGGAAGAGCTTCACATCGTCACCCCCGAGCGAAGCAGGGGGCGGTAGGTCGCCTCGTCTCGCCGAAGGGGAGAGAAAGGTATGTTGCCGAAGGGTCCTTTGACGAGGACAAACTTCTGGTGCCAATAGTGGCTCTTGTTCACCATCTCGCAGACAATATTGTGCTGGCTCATGAAATGGGTTGTCTCGTATTTATAGGCGCGAAAGGAGAAGATCTTACGTAAGACGAGCAGGTTGAATTCCATTCTCTCCTTGCGCAGGTAGCTGGCGATCGCGTTTGGGATCAATTGGCTCGGCAGGATGCCATAGTACTGTAGTACCTGGGAAATTATCCAAAGGGTTAGCGTGATCTTTGTAAAGTGAGCAAGAAATGTAATAGTTGAGAAAGTTACCTGGCGCACTTCCGGCCATAAGGGGATTCACAACCCATTCTCGAAGTGAGCAATGGGGATGGCGATCTCTTCAGGGGACGACTCATTGATGGCGATGGTGTTCGCCGGGCGGCGAGCTACAAAGCCCGAGGGGATGTATCTGTCCACGATGGCGAGGAACTCCTCGTCGATGAGCGAGGCACAGAAGAAAGGATGGTCGCAGTAGGCCCCGAAGCACCTGGCCCGCACTTTGGAGTCTCCGTCAGCGACCATGGTTTCAATAATAGCGAGTTAGGGGAAGCGCGAGTGCGAGCCGAGAGTTGCGAGAGTGCCTGGATGAAAAGAAAAGGGTTGAAGACAGTTAATGCGGTGGTTAGAAAGTAAAAACCGATGGCAATTTATAAGAATGAAAAAGGTGGGAAGAATTTGAAGCGCCAGGGGGTGCGGATAGCTGGACCATGCGATGATGCATCGGCTTCTTGGACCTTATCCGCTCTGGATTGGCTTACGTCCTGGCAACACCCTCTAACTCGCCATAGGCGGGCCAAGCTGCAGGGAAAGAAATAAGAATAACGAAGGCGTGGCAGTAGTTCGCGAGCCCAACTTAAACCGAGGCATGCATATCAAACAAAAAATAAGCAACGTGCGAGCATAGTTAACGCGAATATAGAAATAATGAAGAGCGAAAACAAAAGCTCGCGGGCGAGCAAAAATGTCCATATTACAGATTTGCAAATTGTTCAAAGACCCCTAGAGGGAATTATAGGGGCGAGAGATAACAAACAAATAACAATGTTCAGTAATTAAGCCACTTCCATCGGCCGCGGCCTCGCACCTCAGAGCACGGTGGTACTTTCAGATAGTGGTACTCACGAACCGACTGGAACTTGCACTGCATCAGGCGCATCTGATCTTCAATTCGCATGAGGTGCACCCCAGGTGAGGTGACCTCGCAGCGAGCGACCTATCGCATCTCGGCAACTAAGCACGCGTTCGCGTCCTTCATCGCGGTGAACCTTTCTTCATAGGTAGCTCGGTCCACCCGGATCTGGTCGTACAGCTCTCGCAGCATGATGCCATACTTCTCGAATAGCTCGGCGACCCGCCTTTTCATTTGCTCCCGGTCACTGGGGTCCCCCAGGAAGCCTACGACCTAGCCCGGTGTGGGCGGTGGTGACCTCTCCTCCTCTCTGTGCTCTAACTCGGTGGGCGGGGTCTTGGGAACACCTGAGAGGAAGAAATCAGCAATACGAGGTAGAAAAGAGGCAATCAACGGAAATTAGCCAACCTGGCAAGATCAGGATGGTGCGGGTTCCCTGACGAGAGGAGCTTGGCTGACCCTTGAAGGCTTTGGTGAAGGCAGGGGTAATAGATTTCCCCAGGCTAGGGCGGTGCGTCGAGTCGTCCACGACTCAGGGTTCGACAAGTAGCGACCCACCCGGACTCCGTTGGCCTATAACGCCAAACCCCGGGGTGATGATGGTCATTTTAGGTGGGACCGGCGAGCCCACCGGGGTGGGGATTCACCCCTCCATGGCCGCAAGAGGGGATACTGCACAAAAAGAATAATGCGGGTTTAACGATCAAAGAAATACAAGAAATAACGAGGCAAATAACTCACCCGGTCGTGAGTATGGGGCTCGTAGGTTGGAAACCCTCAAATCTGGGGTGGGGTGGGGTGGGGGGAGGTCAGTCCTCCCTGGGGACGCGAGGCGAGACCCCGCTGGCGATTGCCCAATGAGATTTTCCCCAGGAGGGTTCTGCGAGCAAAGAAACAAAAATAGTTGAGTACTACTTGGATTATCGAACCTTCGACAGTAGAACCTACGAGGCAAGCTCGTGGCGGGGAGACAGAGATAGTGGTGATGACTCATCTTCCCTGGACGGCCGCCAGACAGTATTAGCCTTCTTAATCTGAGGCAGAGGCGGAGTAGGTTGCTGGGAAATCCAGGGGCGAGCTCGGTAGCTTTGGCTTTTTGGATCGCTTGCGAGGCCTTGAGGCGAGTCAGTATATCCTCCTTCTTGAACATCTCGGTTGATATGGCGACGAGCAGCGAAAGAGAGAAGAGGGAGAAAAAGTTCATGCACCGGCCAGAATGAGTGGAATTTATAGCATTGGGCATGGGGCCCACCGAAAGATTCTCACCACATCATCAAGGGGCCGGCGAACACCATGGGTTGGATGTTTCTTCGTGAGGCTAAGGTAGCCTCGCGAAGAGTGGGGATTGTGTACAACCCCGGTATTTGCCAAGTGGTGAACGAAGACTAAGGGATCAACAAGCTAAAGGAGTAAGGAGGGCGAGCCAGGTTCTCAAAGGCCACCCGCAGGAAGGAGGGCGAGCTGGGCTCTCGCCAGCCACTCGCAGAAGGCAGGCGAGCCGGGCCCTCGCCGGCTACTCGCAGGAAGGCGAGCGAGCTTGGCCTCGCAGTTCGTGCGAGGAAGACCAGGAGAGAGGAGCCCTTGTGGGCATCTCACCCAGTAGGGGTCCAGTGGTGATTTTACCTGGAAATGCTTGGTGGTCTGCAGTTAGCCTCTCCAAACAGCAGAGTTTGGCTGTTGGCTGACCATTTTGGGCTGCACATAGGAAAAGTGTAAGCCAGAATCCCGCTATTAGCATAACATGAGCAAAAAACTATATATAGATCTTGAAGGGCACCTTTTGAGAGGATCCAATCTCAGTACTCTGAGCTTCCCTCTCCCCAGGTTATCTTAGCTTAGCTCTCAGGCTCTCCAAGGTGCCCAGTCTCAGCTTTGGCTTGGGAGGGGAAGCGCTCTAAGATCTTTCGGGTGTGTGGTGGGACCTCCTCGCTGCGACCAAGGGTCTGTGTTAGTTCCAAGTCTTCGGTCTGTTCCTTCCGAGGAAACAATAAGTGCTAGCTGCCCCCCATCTTTGGGGGCCCGAGCTCCACAAGAGACCAAGTATTGGTTTCAACAACACCTAACAATTTTCACTTTGGAAAAATACGTGCATTCAACTAAAAATTAATATCATTTCAGTACACACAAAAAAGCATTGGCCCGTTTGCTCAGTGAATTTTTTCTCCTGGGAATATTTTAAGGAGTCTGAAGCTTGAACTGTAACAACAATCACAAAGCAGGATTTTGAGGCTCGTTTGTTTCTTCTTTTTGCTCAAATTTAAGCCATTGTCAGTTGGCCTAAAGTTTAAATTCATCGCCAAATGACAACATCTCATCAAGAACTTTCTCCGGCTTCGGAGGCGAAATACCCGGCACCTTAAGCCAGTATCTCTTTGCCATCTCTTCCCCCTCGAAAAAAACTCTGGCAGAGAAAGCATCACATGTTAGGGAGCAGAGGGGAGCGGAGTTGGGACAAACACAAATAGTCAAAAGTCATTAAATTGGGTCTATAGTTATTAAAAGTATATACACTTATCAAACTTAATACTAACATTTTAAATATTCCAGATAAAATTAATAGCATACAATCGCATTGCCGATGGACAAAAGAAAAGTGGTGTTGAAAGGGCTAAAAGGAGAACCTTTGCTTATATTACCAAGTTTCTACTTGCAGAATAGGTTCTTCACATTATGGGTCTGTTTGGTACAGCTCCAGCGGATGGAAAAGCCATTTTCCAACTGCTGGAGCTGTTTTGTAACTGTTTGAATGCACTGCTTTCTGAAAAGCGCGGATCCTAAACCCACATTTTTGCCAGCTCCTGGGAAGCGGATGAGAGCCTGCGTATAGCGCCCTAAAAATCGATTCTCATTTATTTTTTCGTTCCCGATATCTGGCGAGCCCGACGAGCTTCCTTACACGCATCGTCTTCCTATTCTCCGGCGATAACAACTACCTATTCTAGTTCTCCGGCGAAAACGACGACCTCCTCCAGATCTCCGGCAACAGCGGCGACTTCTCTAGATATCCCTAACGTGCGAAACGTTGCGATCCCCCATGACCTCCCCATTTTTCTATGACTTCTCCGGTGACATCACGTCCTCTTCCATATATCCAGCGATAGCGGCTGTTGAAGAACAAAGGTCTCATCTCAGCAGTCTCCACGGTATCAGAGCATCAGTAGTCTCTGCGGTCTCCAGCTCCACCATCTCATGCTCGGTTGAAGAACAACGATCTCACCTCAACGGTCTCCGTGGTCTCAAAGAATCAGCAGTCTCCGTGGTCTCCAGATCCTCCATCTCAGAGTCACCAATTGCCGCATTTGTTGAAGAGCCGTGGTCTTGTCTCTGACCATCCGCGATCTTGGCACTCTTCCTCTTCGCGGTCTCAACTGTCTCTGGATTGTCAATTGGCGGTTGACGCGCAATTTCAGCACCGCTAATTAGCAAGCGCGAGATGCGGTACGACGGTAGTGCACAAGTCGTTGTCAAGTAATAAAAGTAGGGAGAAACTCCCCGAATATCGTTCTCAAAGGACTGTAAGTTGGGTAATATGATTTGCCTGCTAGGAAAACTCTTTGAAAGTGGTTTTCCTATGCTATCAACGGAGAAAGAAAATGCGGGCCTAAAGCTCCACTTCGCTTGTCGGGATGGATGCAACGGTCGCGATGACGTGCTTCGGTGAGCGGGTGGACGAGAAGGCTAGCGGATGAGGGTCGTAGGCACCTCGCCGTGAAACACGCAACTAGCAATTGCTAGTGCAGAGCACTAAGAGCGGTGGAATGGATGGCAGACCACGACACTCCGCTAATCTCATAAACCACAAAGGATCTCAACAACATGAAATCATAATAATCAAAGCATAAGGTTTATGAACATCATCCACAATCTCAAATACATATAAAGAAATCTTTGAAGCAAGCGTAGGGGAAAAGAGTCAACCAAAGCTTGAAGACTACGCTGAAGATTCTCGGCCGAAATCGTAGGGTTGTCAAGCCTCGTCCGTCTCGGTCTTTAGTTGCGTCCGAGATTCGGAGGAGCTGTCACCTTCCTCTACTATTGCCCGTCTTCTTCGTGCTCTAGCTTGAAGTAGCTCTTGTTCGTCACTTGGAATGCTGCGGAAGTTCTCCGTCTATGGCTTTATTGAGCTTGAGGATGATGGAGGAGGCCAAGGAGGGAGCTTTGGCGGTAGATTTGCAAGCCAAAGGTCACCGGAGCTCCTCCTAGGTCATAATGGTGGTGGAACGGCGAAGTGGGCGAAAACGGCGGGCTTCAGAAGCTTTTCCCGCGGGTCTTCCTCCATCCAGCAGATTTCCTGCTTTAAATACTAAACGGGCAGATTTTTAGTCACGCACGGGTGATGAGTCTCATTTATATATACATTTTTGGACTCATTTGGGCTGGTATTCTAGTCTATGCACCACATTTTGGCACGTTTTCATTCATATGTACTATTCCATGCTAGGTGCACTTTTTAGCCCATTCCAGTGTGCAATTGCGCTCCTTGTTGTTGGGGGTAAGCACATGGTGCTCCCCTTCTCTTTTTCTATGTTTTTCTGATGCTGGACGTGTATTCCCAGCCATTGTATCTTGTATGCAGGTGAACGGATCGTCCCGTTTTCCCCAAAAGTAATGTCTGTGCATATCGCATGGTCGTGTGTTTCCTCGAATCACGCTCGGGCGCGGTCGTGCGTTTGTGTCTGGGCTGAAAATGGAGCGTCGGAGTTTAATTGTGCATTTTGACGCACGGGCGGATTCGCCCGTGCGTAAGTAAAACGCACGGTCGACCTGTGTCCTCCTGATTTCAGCCATTGTATTGGTCATGCATGAGCAATTCGCACGGGTGGCACAGCGTCTTCCCCAAGCCACATTTTACGAGTTAATAATGCACGGTCTGCGCACGGTCGTGCGTTCGACCGTGCGTGACCATTTTTCTGCCTGTTTAGTATAAAATGCAGGAATCGAGGCAGTCAAAGAGAGGACGATTGGAGACGGATTGGAGTAATTTAGAGAGCGGGAAATCAGTTCCTTCCCGCTGCTCTTGAGGGCTGAAGGCTTCCCCTTCATCTCCACCTCCATAGAGACCATTTCCGGTGATTTCCACCTCCATCCTTCCATCCGGGAGCACTAGGAAGCTTTCTCCACCATTAGCTCAAGCATTCCTCACCGAGAGACCAGAGAAGCGCTGAAGATCGTAGGAGCGGTGACAGCCTCCTTCAAGTTAGCTCACCATCTGAGGGCCGAGCCCGGAGAGAGCCCGCCAACCTCTCCTTCCGGCCGAGAACCCAAGACGCGGTGACTTCTTCTTTGTGGTCTTCTCTAACCTTTGATGCTTGTACTTGTTTATGTGTTGTATGAATGCCTGTTAAGTTAATCTTAAGGATTATTGCTTGTGTTCATGTCCAATGTTGATGTGGTGGCAAGAATAGCCCTTTTTTCTAGTGATTTTCTAAGTTTCGTTGTGTGTGAAGCCACTAGCAATTGCTAGTGGTGATGTTTAGAGAAGAGGTGTGTGCGACCCTCAACCGTCATAGTTACATTCCATCCACGCACCTCCTGAAGCACGGCATCGCGGCCGTTGCATCCATCCCGCCTTGCGAAGCGGAGTTTTGACCCGCATCTCTTTTCTGCACTAACTTAGGAAACCCAAAATCAATGCCCTTGTTTTTCCTTTGTTTGCTCGTATAACAATCAATTCACCACACGTTTCATTCAACAGAACCTGCATTCCTTGAGAGATGATATTCGGGGAAGCCATTCACAATTTTATTACTTGATAGCGACCGATGCACTTGCCGAATGTGCATCAAGTTTTTGGCGCCGTTGCCGGGGAATGCAGGCGTGAAACGCTTTGAGTTGTGAATCCTGGTTATAGGAGCAGTTGTTTTTTATTTTTGTTTTTTCTTTGTGTTTTCTTTTGTGTATGCAGAGACAAGCCGGGAGGGAAGTAGTACCCTTCGATCCTGAGATTGAACTCACTGCACGCGAACTGAGACGTGCTGCAGTCGTGCAAGAGGCTATGGGAGAAAATACAGAACCTGGAGTTGTGCCGAGAGCACCCGCTGATAGAGATGAGGTGAATCCTGGAGTACCCCATGTGGGGCAAAACCATCTAAGGGACGAGCAAGAGGTGGTCAGGCCGAGACCTAGGACCATGAGAGACTACACCACTCCTACAGCTGGGAGTGTGTATCCAGGATTTGGCACTAACATCATGAATAATCAGTTCGAAATCAAGCCCGCCATCCTGAACATCATCCGTAACAACGCACAGTTCTCTGGGATGCCCAGTGAAGACCCACATATCCACTTGGCAGAGTTTGCCGACATTTGCGGTACCTTCAGGTATGCAGGAATCACTGACGAAACAGTTAAGTTGAGACTGTTTCCATTCTCATTGCGGGACAAAGCCAAGGTGTGGCTTCATTCTATCCCTCCAGGAACTGCTGCCACTTAGGATGCGCTCGCGTCCAAATTTCTCGCCAAATTCCACCCGGTGGACAAGATTGTGAGCCTTCGACGCGAGATCGCCACCTTCCGGCAAGCTGAGCAGGAAACCCTTGCAGAAGCTTCGGAGCGTCTTGGTGACCTCCTGCGCAAATGCCCAAATCAAGAGCTCCAGCCATGGAACATCGTGGAGACCTTCTACTTTGCCATCGAGCCCAACCATCGGGCGATGATTGACGCTACTATAGGAGGAACCCTGATGAATCACACGCCCGAGGAAGCTCTCAGAATTCTGCAGGACACCGCGTCCCACAGCACATTCTGGACTGCGGGGAGAAATGCGCCTAGAAGCGCTCCGGGACTATTCGTGGTGGATTCACTACCTCCAGCTGCTGCGCCCGCGTCTAATATTACATGTGAAGGATCTGGAGGCGGTGGTCACCACTCATACGAGTGCCCAGGTAGTGGGCTATCAGGTGAATTATCTCAGCTAAGTTTAAATGAATCTGTGAATTTCGTTGGAAATCAAGCTAAGGGGGCACCCTACGGAAATGTTTATAATCCGGGTGTGAGAAATCACCCCAATTTTTCATGGAACCAAAATGTTGTAGGCCAACGATGGCAACCGGGCCAGCATCAATACGATGCTCAAGCGTCCGAAAGTCAACCAAGGCCGCCTCAGCCGGGTTATAATCAAGGTGCCCCAGTCCCTAAGAAAAGTAATCTGGAAGAGTTGATGGAAAAGTGTATGGAAGTCACTAACACTAATATGGTGAACCAAACCGCGTCCATGCGTAACTTGGAGATGCAAGTGGGCCAACTGTCTCAAGTGCTAACCGAGCGTGCGCAAGGGACCCTTCCCAGTAATACCGAAAAAATCCAATTAACCAAGGGAAGAGTCTCTCCGACGCGGGAGTTGGTGAACTAAGTGAGTTGGTAGTCTCATGCTCCATTAACAATATTGAAACGGCAGCCCTATGTGATTCTGGTTCATCTCGCAACGTCCTCGCCTTGCAGGATGTTGCTAAACTGCAACTTAAAATGGATACGGATGAACGGAAGTCACTAGTGCTTGCTAATGGGATTGTACTTAAGGCTGAGAGAGAAGTCAGGAATGTGGAAGTTACAATCGAGGGGACGGTAGTGGTTGCCGACTTCCAAGTTTTGGGACCAAGTCTGAATCAATCCATCCCCATCTTGGGAGTACCGTTCTTAAAAGAGAGCGGTGCCACCTTAGACTTTTCTAAGGGGTGTGTTGTCTTACCCTGTACAGTGACACCCTCCACTTGCCCCAAGATTGTATCTGAAGCAGTAATTCACTCTCCCCTTATTTATACTAAGGAACCATCTAGTGATGCAGAAGCTGAGAAATGAACAGAATCGCTAGAAGGAGGAAAGAAAGAAGAGAAGTTGCAAGTTGTGACGGAAGAGGGGACGAAGGCAGAAGACAGCACTGAGACCAGAATGTTGAATGACGAGGGAGAAGGCGGAATAAAGCGCCTTATGAAAATTTGCCCAAGTCAAAGTAACAATTTTAAACATTTTAAGCAGGTCCATTGGGCTGATCCGGTTGCCACGGCGGCAACGGAAGTGAAGCCACCCACCACCATGGCGGGAAATTCTGCCAGTTATCAATGTTGGCGCACTCCAACTGTGGAGAAGCTGAGGCAAGAAAAACTGCTGCGTGAAGCACACTCTTTTGCCCATCCGGCGCGAGAAGGAAGAGGTTAGGGGCAAGGGGGAGACATCCTCCTTGGGCCCTAAAGCCTTCACCTCTCTCCCATCTCGCATAGCTGGGGAGAATCACCACAAATCAGCATACAACTGATGCGTGATGGGGTCTCGGGGTTGTGATTGTGCTGCTTCTTCGGTATGATTTTGTGCTCTATTTTGCTTCTTTGCTGTGTTGTTTTGCTTTGTTTATTTTGGAACTATGTCTAAGACTGTGAACAATGTTTAATACAGGTATTTGGTCCACCTTAAAGGACGTTAAACAAAAGGGCTTATTGGGAGACAACCCATGGGGAACCACCCGGTTCCGTCTTTCTTTTTAATCTTTTTGTGTACTGTTATTTCAGTTTTGCTAACCTTATTGGTGAAGATGAGCTCTTGCGTGGTGGACGATGATGAAGGAGAAATATTTTCAAAATGGGATTACCGCACTTCTGGCATGCTCTTTTATGAGCATATGTCAACTCTACCCCTCTCTTATTTATTGCTGAATTGTTTAATTTAGATGGTTTTAATCAAGTCTGGGGGAGAGAGAGCGAGCTGTGCAAGTGCACGCACGTTGCATGACAAGTTAGAATGTGCTGAGTTAGGATTTGTATTTTCTCGCGCACATTGCATACATTTGCACCTAGTTCACGCGCACTTGACCACGCGTGCTTATTGGGTATCGCTGCGAGGTTTTCCAGCTCATAAGAATTGAATTGTTAGCATTTGAGTGAGGAGTAGAGAAAAATGTTGACTCGAGTAGTGCTCTAGTCAAGTGCTCCTGTCACGCCTAGAAATTCAATTAGAGTAGAACTAAATTCAGAGTTATAATTTAATTATTTCTATTGTAGTAGCTGCAATTCATTTTACTTTAGTGGTGAATCCGGTGAATCCAATGGTAGCATAAGGTCGAGTGTAGCTAGACTAGTAGTAGCTTATTACTAGGGTCGGAAGGAAGGACAACCTTTCTCGGTGGCTAGAACTTGCACTAGGCGACTCTCGACACGATTGTGTTGAAGTACTCGTCATGAAATATGATATAGGCCATTTCTTGATCCGTTTGCGCTTTTGAAATCCTCACCTACGTAATCACCATTGCAAGCCCACTTGAGCCTACCCTTCCTCCTTGTTTAGCTCCACTAAAAATTTAACCAAAGCCATATGGCCGAACCTTTTTTCGCACCAACCTTTGAGATGAAAGAAATTTCTTTCTCGATCACATTTGGTGTCATTTTTGTTATGTATGGCAGCTTCAAATTAGCTAAGGGAGTTGTTTTATTGTGTGTACAAACGTCATTTTGTCAATGAGAGAAAAGAAAAGAAAAGAAAGAAAAGAAAAGAAAAGAAAGGAAAGAAAAGAAAAGAAAAAAAAAGTGGTGCAAAAATGATACTCTCTCGGCAAATTCAATTTATTTTTGGCTTAGCACGCACCTAGTGTTCAGTTGAAGTCTGGGGGTGTCGTGTAATTACTGAAAATTGTGTATTGGTGATTGTTATTCTCTTGAGTGCTCAGGTTGTGTTGAGTGCGATTCCCATCGTTCTTCTACTTACCTAGCCTATACTCAACCTAAGCCCAATGATTGCCTATAAGTCCTATTGATTTTAGTTACGAGTCATCTCATGCAGTAGAGAGAGTGCGAACGCGTAAGCCTATGGACACCGACTTTGATGGATTTCTTAGGAGTTTGTCCCTAGCTTCGATTCGAGTAATACTCTACTCATTAGTAACGCTATTTTCCCTTTTTGCGCGACCGAAAGATTCACCGGGATTCACCATCCAAGTAAAATAAATTCCAAACCACTGCTTTAGAAATAATTAGATATAATCTTGAGTTTAATTCTGTTCTAATGCATTTCTATGCTCGTGTGCATACGACTTCGCATTGTTCTCTACCGCTCAAACTCATGCTAACATCCATTTGTTCCGATAGGAGAGCTGAGTAGTTTGCCCGAGACGTGCAAATGGTTAAGTCTGGGGGTGTGATGAGCCCCATTTATATATACATTTTTGGACTCATTTGGGCTGGTATTCTAGTCTATGCACCACATTTTAGGCACGTTTTCATTCATATGTACTATTCCATGCTAGTTGCACTTTTTAGCCCATTCCGGTGTGCAATTGCTCTCCTTGTTGTTGGGGGTAAGCACATGGTGCTCCCCTTCTCTTCTTCTATGTTTTTCTGATGCTGGGCATGTATTCCCAGCCATTGTATCTTGTATGCAGGTGACCGGATCGTCCCGTTTTCCCCAAAAGTAATGTCTGTGCATATCACACGGTCGTGCGTTTCCTTGACGCATGGTCGGGCGTTTGTGTCTGGGCTGAAAATGGAGCGTCGGAGTTTAATCGTGCGTTTTGACGCACGGGCGGATTCGCCCGTGCGTAAGTAAAACGCACGGTCGACCTGTGTCTTCCTGATTTCAGAGCTTCGGAGTTTACCCGTGCGTTTGAGCGCACGGGCGGTATTGGTCGTGCGTGAACAATTCGCACGGGCGGCGCAGCGTCTTCCCCAAGCCACATTTTACGAGTTAATAACACACGGTCTGCGCACGGTCGTGCATTCGACCGTGCGTGACCATTATTCTGCCTGTTTAGTATAAAATGCAGGAATCGAGGCAGTCAAAGAGAGGACGATTGGAGATGGATTGGAGCGATTCAGAGAGCGGGAAATCAGTTCCTTCTCGCTGCTCTTGAGGGCTGAAGGCTTCCCCTTCATCTCCACCACCATAGAGTCCATTTCTGATGATTTCCACCTCCATCCTTCCATCAGGGAGCACTAGGAAGCTTTCTCCACCATTAGCTCAAGCATTCCTCGCCGAGAGACCAGAGAAGCGCTGAAGATCGTAGGAGCGGTGACAGCCTCCTTCGAGTTAGCTCACCATCTGAGGGCCGAGCCCGGAGAGAGCCCGACAACCTCTCCTTCCGGCCAAGAACCCAAGACGCGGTGACCTCTTCTTTGTGGTCCTCTCTAACCTTTGATGCTTGTACTTGTTTATGTGTTGTATGAATGCTTGTTAAGTTAATCTTAAGGATTATTGCTTGTGTTCATGTGCAATGTTGATGTGGTGGCAAGAATATCCCTTTTTCCTAGTGATTTTCTAAGTTTCGTTGTGTGTGAAGCCATTAGCAATTGCTAGTGGTGATGTTTAGAGAAGAGATGTGTGCGACCCTCAACCGTCATAGTTACATTCTGTCCACGCGCCTCCCGAAGCACGACATCGTGGCCGTTGCATCCATCCCGCCTTGCGAAGCAGAGTTTTGACCCGCATCTCTTTTCTGCACTAACTTAGGAAACCAGAAATCAATGCCCTTGTTTTTCCTTTGTTTGCTCGTATAACAATCGATTCACCACACGTTTCGTTCACCAGAACCTGCATTCCTTGAGAAACGATATTCAGGGAAGCTATTCCCAATTTTATTACTTGACAGCGACCGGTGCACTTGCCGAATGCGCATCAACGGGCGAACGCACGACCATGCGTTGCCCGTGCATTATTTAATCACGCAAGCAGGCTTGAGGAAGAAGCAGTAGCGCCCATGCGTTTTACTCACGCACGGGCGAATCTGCCCGTGCGTAAAATCGCACGAACAAATTCAAATTGGCAAGAAAATAGGCAAAACATGCGATCGTGCGTTTCCTTCGTGCACGGGCGATCCGCCCGTGCGTAAAAATGCACGATCAAATTCAGATCACCGGTTTTCTCCCCAGATGAAGGCGCACGACCACATCCGTCCGTGCATCAAGAAAACGCATGACCGTGCGATATACACACTCATGAATTCTAGGCAAAAGGAGATGATCCAAACACCACAGGAAATCAACTGGGAATACACCTCCAGCACCAATCAAACATAGAAAAAGGATTGGGGAGCACCATGTGCTTACCCCCAATAACGTGGAGCGCAAACACACACCATAATGGGCCTAAAAGGAGTGCGAAGCATGCAAGTGCGCATGAAAGAGCTTAAGAGAAATAGATGCAATAATAGCTCAATAATGACACACAAGAGAATGAAAACTAGCCCTGATGAGCCCATAAAGTGTATATAATTAGGACTCATCACACCCCCAGACTTAACCATTTGTACGTCTCGGGCAAACTACTCAGCTGTCCATCTAAACAATTGGGTGTTAGAGTGAGTTTGAACGGCAGAGACTCATGCGAAATCGCATGCTCACGTGTGTAGAAATACATTAGAATAAAATTTAACTCAAGATTATATTTAACTATTTGTAGAACAGTAATTTGAAATCTACTTTACTCGGATGGTGATCCCGGTGAATCTTTCGGTCGCGAACAAGGGAAAATAGCGTGACTAATGAGTAGAGTATTACTCGAATTAAAGCTCGGGACAATCTCCTAAGAAATCCATCAATGTCGGTGTCCATAGGCTTGCACGTTCGCACTCTCTCCACTGCATGAGACGACTCATATCTAAAATCAATAGGACTTATAGGTTACGATTTGGCTTAGGATGAGCTTAGGTTAGATAAGTAGAAGAACAATAGGTATCACACTCAACATAACCTGAGCACACGAGAGCATAAAATCACCAATACAGGGAAATTAAGAACCACACAACACCCCCAGACTTCAACTGGACACTAGGTGTGTGCTAAGCCGACCACAAATTGTTTTGTCGAGAGATTGCATTTGAAAGTTCTTTTTGTACAAATTTTTTTTCTTCTTTTTTCTTCCTTTTTTCTTTTTCTCTTCTCAACAAATAAATCTTTTATAAGCACTTTATAAACTTCTCTTTTAGCATTCTCAAAGCTACCATACACATCAAAGATAACACCAAACGTGATAGATATATAAATTTCATTCAAACACATATGTTGGTGCGAATATAGGTTTGGCTGTATGGCTTTGGTGAAACTTAAGTGGAGCTAAGCAAGAAGGATAGGTAGGCTCAAGTGGGTTAGGATTTCAAAAGCACAAACAGATCAAGAAATGGCCTACATCACGCTTTAAAACGAGTTATTCAACGCAATCGTTTCAAGAGTCGCCTAGTGCAAGTTCTAGCCACCGAGACAGGTTATCCATCCTTCTGATCCTAGTAATAAGCTAATACTAATCTTGCTACAGTCGACCCAATGCTACCATTGGATTCACCGGATTCACCACTAGAGTAAAATAAATTGCAACTACTATAATAGAAATAATTAAATTATAACATTGAATTTTATTCTACTCTAATTGAATTTCTAGGCGTGACGGGAGCACTCGACTAGAGCACTACTCGAGTCGACATTTTTCTCCACCACTCACTCCTACACTAACAATCCAATTCTTATAAGCGGGGAACCTCGCAGTAATACCCAATAAGCGCACATGATCAAGTACGCGTGAACTAGGTGAAAATGTGTGCAACAGAATTGAAAATCCTAACTCAGCACATTCTAACATTCTATGCAAAGTGCGTGCACGTGCATAACCTATCTCTCACCCAGACTCGATCAAAACTATATAAAATAGAGAATTCATGAATAAGGATAATAGGGATAGAGTGGACCTATGCTCATGAATGAGCATGCCAGAAGTGCGGCAATTCCTTCTTTAATGTGCTCCTTCCTCATCTCCCAAGCGAGAGCTTAAACCTGCGATGTTAGCAAAAAGCCCAAAACAACACATAATAAACAAAAATCTGAACGAAAGGTCGGAACTGAATGGTTCCCCCATAGGTTGTCTCCCAAGAAGCCCTTTTGTTTACTGTCCTTAAGGTGGACCAAATACCTGTATTAAGCATAGTTCATAAAGTGCAGAAGTTCTAAATAAGAGTTCACACACACAAAGATCGCAGAAAAAGAAAAATTAAATCAGCTATACGCACTTTTGTAGTGCACATCTCCAGTGGCTCGTAGGCTGGAGGTGAAAGCTTTAGGGCCGAAATTGGTCTCACCCAATTTTTCCCAAGCCTCCGCCATCTTGCTATTTTGGAGAGCAGCAGAGCGTGCACCACACAATAGTCTTTCCTGTTTACGCTTCTCCACCGTTGGAGAGCGCCACCTTTGATAGTCATCAGAATTTCCCACCTTGGTGGTGGGTGGCATCACTTCCATTGCCGCAGTGGCAACATGCTTAGCCCACGAGATAGAGTGTTTAAGTAGTTTATTACACAATTTATTGCAAAATGAAAATGGGACGTTGTCCCGAGTTGCGTTTGGCTCGACAGTCTCAGAAATGAAGCTCTCCTCCCTCTCGGAGTCATCTTCTTTCCGAGAGTCAACTTCATCTTCTTCTCCACTCGACAGCTTCTCTTCCTTTTCTTCCTCCAAATTAAAGATCTTTTTTCCTCCCTGATTGCTGTATTACTAAAAGATTCTTTAATAATAAAGTCGGGGGAGTGAATCAATGTTTTAGTTGCAGTTTTGGGGCAAGTAGGGGGTGTTACCATACAAGGTAAGATGACACACCCCACGGAGAAGTCCAAAATGGCACCGCTCTCTTTCAAGAACGGAACTCCCAAGATGGGAATGGATTGATTCTCACGGTGTCCCAATACTTGGAAATCGACGGTCACCACCGTCCCCTCGACTACAACCTCAACATTTCTCACTTCTGATGAGTCCTGATCATATACACTTTTATGGACTCATCTGGGCCATTTATTTAGTCATTTCACCGCACTTTAGCCCTGTTATAGTTCATATTGATCAGTCTATGCTAGGTGCACTTCTAGGCCCATTTTGGTGTGTTTTCATGTTTATCTTCATTAATAGTTTTCATGCACTGTTAGGTGCCACTTTCAGTAGCTGGATTCGTGGTTGGACGCTAGAATAGGAGTCGTGCAGGTGCTTCCGGTGCAATTCTGCACAGGAACACTGCGCACGATCACTGGTTCTATTGCGCACGACCACTGGTCGTGCGCCACTGATCATGTGCACTTAACACTTTTTCATGAGTTCTGTTTGGTGCAGTGCGCACGACCATCTACGATAGTGCGCACGACCACCGGTCGTGCGCCACTGTTCGTGCGCACTTATCATCAATTTCATGAGTTCTGTTTCAATCAGTGCGCACGACCACCTACGATAGTGCGCACGACCACCGGTCGTGCGCCACTGGTCGTGCGAACATGTTGTTTCATAATTTCTGTCTTTGCAGGTTCCGTCCAGACAGAGCACACGATCACCGGATTCTAGTGCGCACGACCACTGGTCGTGCGCCAATGACCGTGCGCACTGTTTAATTCCAGCGCCTATAAATTCCGCTGCTCGCGAATTAGGTCAGAGACCCCCGCATTTTTCCGCCGTTTTCCGCCCGGTTCCGCCCAGATTCGCCCCTCCACCGTCGCCCACCATATGGAGGTGCTCCGGGCTTGCTCTTCACGCCAATCTTGAGCCGGAGTTTCCTCTCGGCCTCCTCCTTCATCCAAGAGCTCCAAAGGAAGACCTAGCCGCCATTACCATCAAGCAAGAGGAAGTTTGCAACCTCTACCGGATCGTGACACGAAGAAGACGGGTCCATTGGAGAGTCGTGACAGCTCTCTCTACCCCGAACGTAGTTGCGGACCGAGCTTGGACGCGGATTGACAACCCGGCGATTCCAACCGTGAATCTCCAACGAGCCTTTGGATTCGGTCGATTTCTTGCCTTATTCTTCTCTTATTGATGTATGTATGTAGTTAGATCTATGTATTAAGATGAAGTAGCACTTAAACTTGCTTTTATCTCTATATATTTCATGTCTATGTGAAATACCCTTTTTGTTTATTTGTGTGCTTGAGGAGCGCCCCATTCCATTTTACACTCCACCACCGTGTCCGGTGCCGCACTAGCAATTGCTAGTGGCGTGCTTGTCGAAGAGGTGCTTGCGACCCTCACTCCGCTAGCCTTCTCGTCCATCCGCCTACCGAAGCGTGGCATCGCGGCCCGTACTCCATCCCGCCTAACGAAGCAGCGCGCTCAAGGCCTGCATAGTTCGATCCGCTTGCCTACTCGTCCATCCGCCCTTACGAAGTAGCGCGTTCAAGGCCTACGTAGTCTTCCATCCCGCCGAGCGAAGCTTTGCATAGCGGCATTGCATAGGAGTAGTTATAGTATTTTCTTTTATTTTCCAAAAGCCCAATCACCCCGTTTCCGCATTCCATCCGACTCAAGGACTTCGATCTCAAGTCCTTCCTCGAACGTTAACTCCACCTTACTGTGTTCCTTGAGAGATTCGATACTCAGGGATTACTCCTCGTTTTATATTACTTGAACGATCGGTACACTGCCGTTTCGTGTCGCAGTCGAGCTACCGCCTATAGCGGTGTGTGAGATTTGCGCCATCAAGTTTTTGGCGCCGTTGCAGGGGAACACAGTCGTGTGAGTTTTCTTGAGAGGGAGAGCCGAGAGATAGTAGTTCTTCCAGTGTGTATAGCCGCCTTTTTATTTTTTTGTTTGCTTTTTACTTTTTAACTGCTTGTTTTTATTTCTTTCCCTCTTATTTTAAAGTTTTAGGCAAGTCTAATCCAAGAAGTTTTATTAGTTTGTGTAAAATTTTCTTGCAAAGAATTCCAGTCTCGTTATATCTGCTTTAATTGTCAAATATGTCATCATGGGATATTTCACCTAGCTTTAATGATAAGATGGTTTATTATATCGACCAAATGAATGAGTTGAATGCTAGGTAGTGTAGGAACATTGTTTGCTTGTTGTGTCGAGGAGAGGGTCATGAATTGAAGGACTGTCCTAGTCTTTTCAAGCCTGACCGCCACTCCTCCACTCAGGACAACATTTTCCCTATCGCTCATTCTTTACCCATGGAGGCAATTGTGCCCTCTACCCCTGAGCTTGTCTCGTGCACGGACTCCTCACTCCCTGTTTATGGCTTCACTCCCAGTGATGATGATCACTCATCTGTTGGCCAACAAGGAGAGGAATGGGAGCTCCTTGATGCACCTGAGTATGATGAGGAAAGTATTCTTTCCATCGGGGAGGCTTTAGCAGATCTTTTTGCGGAGGAACCGAGTCTTTTTGTCCCTCCAGTTTCTTTGCAAGATTTTTCTACACATATTCTTTATGATCCTATCGAAGTAAAGGAGCTGGGTGATGCTTCTGACTCGGAGGGTGCTCCAAAGTGGGATGAGGATGTCATTTTCCCTGAGGGGGAGAATGAATACTTTGAACACGCCTCGGTGGGATGAGGAGGATACTCTCTCTAATGAGGAGGTTTGCACTTCTTCATGGGACGAGGAGGTCCAAATCACCACTGAGGCTCCTGAGTTCTCAAGTCCCCCTTGCTATGATATTTACGATGATGATAGTGATCTACCCTTGGATCTTGCTGGGAGTGAGACCGGGACTACTTCCCCAATTTTTGATTATTTATGTCATTCTTCTCTTTTATTTCCTGACCCCCCTTCTTCATCTGAGCCTGTGCAGGTTGAGTCTTCACAGGTACATCAGGAGGAATTGGAGCATGATGCTCAAGTCAATGATGAGTGTATCCTCATATGTGAGGAGGTTGACCCCTCCTCCATAGAGGAAGCTCCACTCATTGCCTTTTCCTCCTGCTGCCTCCCTGTTGACGATACCTTGCTAGGCAAGGATGTGTTTTGTGAGATGAGTGAGGACCAGGCCTCCTCCTTTTCTTACATTCTCTACCCTCTACCTGTGAGGAGCAGGTATCTATATTTAGGTAGAGGGGTGACTGTTCTGTCTCCGTATCGGTACCCGTTACCGATGCGCATATTAGAACAGTTACCTGTGCACTTTTCTTTTCATAGGCCTATAAGCTAGAACTGTACAAAATCTGAATAAGTCGTGCTGGGATGACAATAACCCCAGTAGTTATCTTACTTTTCATGCATTTTATTTTATTCAATCCTGTTTAGTTAGCTGTAGTATTGTAGTTTATCTTTTTCTGTTTCTTTTGTTTTGCGGAGCTGACCCCTGCAGGTACTTCTTCTGGATGGCGGATGCTGCAGCTTAGTCGTTGTTTAAACGCCAATCTTCTGGTGTGCTCATTTCTGAGCACTGGGTACTCTCTTTCCCTAGCTCTTTTCTGAATTTCATAGATATATATTGTGTGTATTGTCTAGTTTAAGTCTGGGGGAGAGTAGTTTTGTTTACCCGCTCACGTGCACTATTGCACTGCATACTAGAAGATTTCATTTAAAATGTTTGGTTTATTTTCATTGCACACCACAGCACCCACTTGAGCGCGTACTCGTCTGTATGCGTGCTCTGTAGTGAATTTAATTCTTCTGCTTATTTGGGAAAGTCTAGGTGATGGCTTAGGACTATGCAGCAGAGTAAAATGTTGACTCCAGTAGTGCTCCTAGTCGAGTGCTCGGTTGCATAGAAATTTGTGTAGATTAGATTTTGATAAGTAGTATTTTTATAACTTTTTAATAGAAAATCTTGTAAATATTTAATATGAATTCTCTATTTTATGTCAAATTTAGGTTATAAGTAGTTCTTTTTGTAATTTTGATTCTAACTTAGCCTAATTTTAATATTTGCAGATTTTTGGACAAATTGGGAAAATATTGCATTACACGCCCTCGGTCACGCCCGTGACCAAGGGCGTGTAACTTGTAGACCAGTCCAGGTCGATGCCGTGCTGTTGAGCTAGTCCACACCTAGTCACGCCCCAGGTCACGCCCGTGACCCAAAGTCACGCCCGTGACCATGGGCGTGTAATATTAGAATCTGCCGCGTGGAGCTGCCGTCGAGACGAGAAGTTGCCGTTGAGAAGTCAACCAAAGTCACGCCCGTGACCCAAAGTCACGCCCGTGAACCAAAGTCACGCCCGTGACCTTCCCGCGTGATCCAAGCACGCCGCCGCGCGGTCTGCCTAGCCCATGCCGCATTAAATGAAGCCGTCCTAAGTCACGCCCGTGACCCATATGTCACGCCCGTGACATGTCCGATTTTCTCCCGCCGTCACGCCAAGCCCACGCCGCTGCCGGATCCAATGTTACAGTGATTACACGCCCTTGGACACGCCCGTGACCGAGGGCGTGTAACTTGAAAATTTTGCCTATAAATTCAGAGGCTCTCCTTGAGTCCAGGGTTCAGAATTTTGGAGTGGGGAAGGTGCTGCTGGAGCCAATCTTGAGTAGTTTTCCTTTTTCATGTTCATGTTCATGTCTCTTTATTTTCATGCTCTCTTCCTTTTCTAATGCAATGTATTAGCTTTCCTTTAGTGCAATAGTCTAGTTTAAGCTTGTAATCTTGTTTTTCCTAGCTTGCAATTTCCTTTCTTAAGTCTTGTAATAGTTTTTCATTTAAATAAAAAATAGTTTGTTCTCTTTATTTTGTCTCCTCCTTAGCTAAAGTTTCTTAATATGCATTTTTATTTTTTTTCCTCTTCCCCCTCCACCATGATTAACTAATCCTCATTAGTACTCGATCAAAATGATCCGAGGATGAGTTAGACAAGTTATGATTTTCTAAAGTTTTCTTTTTCCGTTTTTATAAACACTTGAATTATCCTTGATTTTTAATTAGTGAGGCCATACTTTCGATATATGGTTTTCGCTTAAGTTTTCATATTTAGTTAGCCGAGAGGCTCAAAGTATGAATCGATCACTCAAGGGTAAAGAGAGTTGCACGCACCCCTCGAGAGAGGATGACGTAAATCTCCCGGATTGGAGTCAAATCCAATAGTGGGGTTCACCTCGTAAAGCAAGTTTTAGGTAATCGATTATAGGACGAGAGTCCGGTTGATTTTTCCTAATCTTAGTTGGGCATTAACCTCGAGAGAGGCATGTTCGAGCTTCGGGAACCTCCACGGTCAAGTAGTTCAATTTAAACGGAATTAGATTTAATTTCTTTTTACTTGTCTTTTCTCACTCCAAGGTGACTTTTGATTGAGTACTAGCCTCTTTTATCATCATCTAAACCCTTAATTTAGCTTGCAATTTCTCTTTTTTTAGCTAAGAACCAAAACCCCAAAATATCATTAGATAAGATAATAGTGACTTTCCTCAAAGTAGAAGTATTCAACGCGCCCCGTGGAATACGACCTTGGTATTTCTTAATATCCTATACTATAGACGATAAGGTACACTTGCCTTTATCAGATATAGTTTTGGAGAAAATCTCAACCCTTCACTAAAATTTCAAAACCGAAAAAATCTATATCAAGTTTTTGGCGCCGTTGCCGGGGACTTTTGCGTAGATATTTTGAAACAAGGATAGCTATTAATTTTATCATGTTGTTTTTATTTTAGTTTTTCTATTTTTGAAAATCTTAAGGGTGAAATTAAAATTCTTGGAAAGGACGCTTTGGGCTTGAATTCCCATCACAGCCTCTAGTACCTTGCAAACCCTTCACCGGGTAGATCTTGGGAAGTCCAAGACTAACTTAATCCGCCTAAAAAGAACAAAAAAATATTCTCTCTTTTTCTTCTTCTTTCCTTCTCTTTTTAGTGTATGACCCGTGGTAGCACTTCGATTCTTCCTTTTGATCCGGAAATCGAGCGAACCCTTTTGAGGCACCGCCGTTCTCGTGATCAAGGAAATCAAGTAGAATCTGAAGAGTCAATCGGGGACACTAACGCAGCAAATATGGATCATAATCTTAATCCTCCTAATCTTAACGAGCCAAACCCTAATGAGGACGCGCAACGGACCATGTCCTATTATGCGCGGCCGAATTTGGAAGGCACACAATCGAGTATTGTTCGCCCCGCGGTGGCGAACAATAATTTTGAGATCAAGTCCAGCATCATACAAATGGTGCAACAATCGGTGACCTTTGATGGTCAACCGGACGAGGATCCAAATTCACATATCTCTTACTTTCTTGAAATTTGCGACACTTTTAAGATCAATGGCGTCACCGATGATGCCATTCGATTACGTCTTTTTCCTTTCTCTCTGCGGTCTAAGGCCAAGCAGTGGCTGGGCTCCCTACCAAGGGGATCCATCACTACATGGGCCGAAATGGCGGAAAAATTTCTTAATAAATATTTCCCGCCTTCAAAGACCGCTAAATTACGCACGGATATTGCATCGTTCATGCAAATCGACTCGGAGACTCTCTATGATACATGGGAGCGCTTCAAGGAGCTTTTGCGTCGATGCCCTCACCACGCACTTGCCACTTGGCAACAAGTGCAAATATTTTATAATGGCTTAAATCTCCAAACGAGGCAAATGATTGATGCGGCCGCCGGGGGGACATTAAATAACAAAACCCCGATCGCCGCTCAAGAGCTTTTCGAAGAGATGGCCACAAATGCGTATCAATGGAACATGCCCCGAGCGCGGCCTAATAAGCCGGCCGGAATTTTTGAAATAGACGCTAACGCAAATTTGGCTTTACAAGTTGAGCGCTTAACAAAGCAAGTGGCGGAGATGTCTGCTTCCTCCGCCACTCCTCCTTGGGCTAATAATATTTTACTTGAAGAGCAAGTTGATTACATGGGAAATCCACCTCGCCCTTCCTATAACCCGAACACCGCTCCGTATAATAACACCTACAACGCGGGTTATAGGAATCATCCGAACTTCTCATGGAGCAATCAAGGAAATGCTCAGCGTCCCTTAAATTTAAATCAACCTCCAAATCAACTTCTCAATTTAACTCCCCCTCAAAATTTTAATCCACCCGGTTTTCCACCGCAACAGCAAAAACCCTCTCCGCTTGAAGAGGTTTTTGCAAAATATGTTGCTACAACTGAAGCGAACATCCGGAACCTCACCGGATCGATCAAAAATTTAGAGAACCAAGTGGGCCAGCTAGCAAAGATAATCTCCGAGCGACCGCAAGGAGCCCTTCCGGGAAACACGGAGCCCAACCCAAGGGAGAGCGCAAACGCGATTACACTCCGAAGCGGGAAGGAGGTGGCTTCTAAGCAGGACGAACCCATGGTAACTTCCTCTCCTCCTCTTCCTCCTATTTTATCTTCAATTTTACCTACTACGTTAGCTCCGCGCGCTTCTACTTCTAATGTTCCGTATCCATCTAAGTTTAAAAGCGAGAGCGCCGAAAAGAATTATAAAAAGTTTTTAGATATTTTAAAGCAAATCCACATTAATGTACCCTTCTGCGAGGCTATCTCTCAAATGCCTAAATATGCGAAATATCTTAAGGAGTTGCTCTCCAATAAGAAAAAAATTAGAAGATATTTCGCATATTTCTTTGAACGCAGAATGCTCCGCGGTTGTACTCAACAAATTGCCTACAAAAGTGAATGACCCGGGACGGTTTTCCATCCCGTGTTTATTTGGCAATTCGTTAGTAAAACACGCTTTAGCGGATCTGGGAGCAAGTATCAATCTCATGCCTTTTTCATTATTTAAGAAACTAGGTCTAGGAAATCCAAGCCCCACTCGAATGAGTATTCAATTAGCGGATCGCTCTTTAAAATATCCGGTAGGAATAGTGGAGGACGTGCTCGTCAAGGTCGACAAGTTCATCTTCCCGGTGGACTTTGTCATTCTTGACATCGAAGAGGATGCCGAAGTACCCCTCATACTCGGCCGCCCCTTCCTTGCCACCTCCCGCGCCATTATTGACGTAAGTAACGGAAAGCTCCTCCTTCGGGTTGGAGATGATGAAGTTTCTTTCGGCATAAATTCCTCGATGCGGAACACATTAGAAAACGACGATTCATGTTTTTACCTGGAAGAGTGTTGGGAATTCGATTCCCCTCCCGAGTTAGTCTCCACCTCGAGTCACGAGTCCGAGTTCGCCGAGCTCTTTTGTCTGGAAGAAGAAGAAGTCACTCGTTTCACACCACCCGAACCACTATTTTTAGAAAAATTAAAAATCAAAACATCTTATGAAGAGCCACCCGTTTTGGAACTAAAGCAACTTCCCCCTCACCTTAAGTATTTATTTTTAGAAAAAGAGTCGAAGCTACCCGTCATCGTTTCATCCGAACTTAGCAACTCAGAAATTTCCGAGTTGGCTATTGTCTTAAGAAAGCACCGCCACGCAATTGCGTGGCAAATTTCGGATATAAAGGGTATAAACCCTTCCTTCTGCACTCATAAAATCTTCCTCGAAGATAATTCCCGAAATTCGGTCCAGCCTCAACGACGGCTAAACCCTAACATGAAAGAAGTCGTTAAGGCCGAAGTGATCAAACTATTGGACGCGGGAATTATCTACCCGATATCGGATAGTACTTGGGTTAGCCCAGTACAAGTCGTACCAAAGAAAGGTGGCATTACGGTAGTAGCTAATGAGAATAACGAGTTGATCCCAACCCGTACTGTTACGGGTTGGCGGATGTGCATCGATTACCGAAAACTAAATGATGCCACCCGTAAGGATCACTTCCCCCTACCATTCATCGATCAAATTTTAGAGCGCCTTTCAGGTCACTCCTACTACTGTTTTCTCGATGGTTTGTCGGGATATTTTCAAATACCGATTTCGCCCGAGGACCAAGAGAAAACCACTTTCACTTGTCCCTTTGGCACCTTCGCCTATCGAAGGATGCCATTTGGTCTTTGTAATGCGCCAGCTACATTCCAAAGATGTATGCTGGCAATATTTGACGAGTTAGTAGAGGAGGTGATGGAAGTGTTTATGGACGACTTTTCCGTGTTCGGAAATTCATTTAAAAATTGTTTAAAAAATCTTGAGCGCGTGTTGCAGCGATGCGAGGAAACGAATTTAGCACTTAATTGGGAGAAATGCCATTTTATGGTCAAGGAAGGGCTAGTCCTTGGTCATAAAATTTCGGGCATGGGGATCGAGGTCGATAAGGCCAAGATCGAAGTGATTGAAAAACTTCCCCCTCCAACAAACGTAAAAGCTATTCGTAGTTTCCTAGGCCACGCGGGGTTTTATCGGCGCTTTATACAGAATTTTTCAAAAATCACAAAGCCGTTAACCCACCTTCTTGAAAAAGAATCCTCGTTTATTTTTAGCGATGAATGTCATTTGGCTTTTAAACTCATCAAAGAGAAACTTATAAACTCCCCGATTCTAGTCGCGCCGGATTGGTCGCTTCCTTTTGAAATCATGTGCGACGCGAGTGACATTGCGGTTGGTGCCGTTTTAGGCCAACGGGTGAGTAAGTATTTCCACCCTATTTATTATGCGAGCAAAACACTCACGTCGGCACAAGCGAATTACACCACAACCGAAAAGGAGCTTCTAGCGATCGTTTTTGCCTTCGATAAGTTTAGGTCATATATCACCCTCTCAAAAGTTATTGTCTTCACGGATCACTCCGCACTTAGGTATCTTTTAAGCAAATCGGACGCCAAGCCTCGTCTTTTGCGATGGATCCTCCTCTTGCAGGAGTTTGACTTAGAGATCCGGGACAAAAGAGGAGCCGAAAACTTGGCGGCCGATCATCTCTCCCGTTTAGAAAACCCCGCCTCGGAAGTTTTGATAGAATCTGACATCGATGATAAATTTCCCGAAGAGCGCCTCCTCGCTCTCGAAGATATTAATACGTCGTCTACCCCCTGGTTTGCAGATCTGGCTAACTATTTAGTAGCCCGGGTCTTGCCAAAAGAATTCTCGAGTCAGAAAAAGAAAAAATTCTTTTCTGATTTAAAGAATTACTTTTGGGAGGATCCCTTTTTATTCCGTGTATGCGCAGACCAAGTGGTGAGACGATGCGTCTCGAGTAAGGAGGGTCTTAAAATTTTACGACATTGTCACGAGGGACCATCCAGTGGTCATTATCATTCGAACCGAACCGCGAGGAAGGCGCTGGAGGCAGGCTTTTATTGGCCCACGCTCTTCAAAGATGCTCACACCCTTGTGAGTACTTGCGACAGCTGCCAGCGGTCGGGCAACATCTCTCGCCGGGATGAGATGCCCCAAAATATTTTCTTAGAATGCGAGATTTTCGATCTTTGGGGCATTGATTTCGTTGGTCCTCTCCCTCCTTCATTTTCAAATAAGTATATTCTAGTGGCGGTCGACTACGTGTCAAGGTGGGCGGAAGCGCAAGCTCTCCCCACCAACGATGCGCGAGTCGTCGTTAACTTTTTAAAAAAATTATTTTCTCGATTTGGCACTCCGCGCGCTATTGTGAGTGATCGGGGCACCCATTTTTGCAATACTCAATTCACAAAAACTTTAGCAAAATATGGTGTCACGCACAAACTATCCACTGCATATCACCCACAAACGAGCGGCCAAGTCGAAGTGGTTAATCGAGAATTAAAGCGAATTTTAGAGAAAACGGTTTCTATTAATCGGAAGGATTGGGCAATAAAGCTCGATGACGCGCTTTGGGCCTATCGTACGGCGTACAAGACCGCTATCGGTTGTACACCATATCGAATGGTCTATGGCAAGGCTTGCCACCTTCCGGTCGAATTAGAACACCGCGCATTTTGGGCGCTTAAATTTTTAAATCTCGATTCCACTTTAGCGGGTGAACAAAGGAAGTTTCAAATAAACGAGTTAGATGAATGGCGAGCGAATGCGTATGAGAGCAATAAATTATATAAGGAGCGAACAAAGTTTTATCACGATAAACATATAAAATTTCCGAAAACTTTTTCGCCGGGCGATCTCGTCCTCCTTTATAATTCTCGCCTTTGCCTTTTTCCGGGAAAATTAAAATCCCGATGGTCCGGACCCTTTATTGTTAAAGAGGTTTGGTCCTATGGGACAATCCTAATTTCCCACCCGGAAAAAGGCTCCTTCAAAGTTAACGGGCACCGCCTTAAATTGTATCTTCCGGGAGACGTACCTAATGACAAGAGTGATGCGATTTTTCTTCATCATATAACATAATCAGCAAGTGGGTCAAGCTACGCGACCTTAAACAAAGCGCTTTTGGGAGGCACCCCAAAGTTATCTTTTGTTATTTTCTCTTGTCTCTTCTTTTCTGCTTTAACAACTTTTGCAGGTAATCGCGGCTTCCCCACAAAAGCTTCAAAAAAATCAGGGAAGCCCTTTTTCCTTCTCTTCTTTCGTTTTTGCATTTTTTTTTTATCTTTTCCTACTTCATACTTATTTTTAAACATTGGGGACAATGTTTAACTTTAAGTATGGGGGTGTAAATAGCCCTTTGTAAATTCTTGTAAATAGTTGTTAAATTAGAAAATTTTCAAAAAAAAAAAATATATATATATTTTCTTATGTTTTTCTTCTATTTTAGCACTTGTAAAACCCAAAACTCAAAAAAAAAATAGAAAACAGAAAAATTTAAATCTTGGAAAGGGACGTTTGGGATTTTATCCCATCACACCTCCTAGTACCTTGCGAACCCTTCACCGGGTAGCCCTTGGGAAGTCCAAGACTTGCAAAAAAATTTGTTAAGTTTTAAATCTAGTTTCCTTTCTTTGTAAATAGTTTTTAATGAGAAAAATTCAAAAAAAAAGATAATATCAAAAATTCAAAAAATTCTTATTTCCCTCCTTGTTGTTTTTGTGATTTCTTAGAAATCTAGTTGAGAATGTTTATAAGCATGTTTAAGTTTTTAATTAGCTAAAATTTTGCTTATCATAGTTTGTTAATTTTAAATTTGAGGTAATCTTGATTTAAGAATCATCTTATGATTTTAAATTGATTAGAGAATTTTGTTAGCATGACTTCTCTTTTTATTTTTAAATGGCTTCATTTTGTAGTAAATTTCCTAAACCTCTTTAGATTTCAATTATACTTTCTTCTAACTTCTTAGATCTTAGGAATTTTAATTTTACTAGAATTTGCTCTCAATATGATTTAAAACTAGCTAGATTTATTTTTCCCCTACCCTACCCCCTTTGATGGCATAAAAAAAAATGTGTATTAAAAGATCATATGTCATGGGAATAAGAGGATAAAATTCATTATTCCCTAAAACATATGCACCCAAAATATTTGAAAAGATTATATGGCATGGAGTAAGAGGATAAAATTCATTACTCCTAAACCATATACATTTTGGGTTTTTATTAGAAGAGAAAAAAAAAAAGAAAAAAAAAAAAAAAAAGAAAAAAAAAAGGGAAATTTCATGATAAATCCCTTTTCCTCCATTCAAAAATTTCTCTTCTTATGCCAAATTTTATGAAATCCCCCTTAGCCAATTATCATTGTTCTAGTTTTAGTTGAAAATTATGGAGAGAGCAATATTTAGTAATTTACTTTTCCTTAAGATTCTTTTAAGATAGAGTTCTTATAATTTTAATTTAATTTAGTTTTATAATTTCTACAATCTTGTCAAACTACTTAATTTTCTTGAGAAGTTATTGCCTAAACATTTTTCCCTCTTTTCAAATCATCATCATAATTTAGGACTTAACTCCCCCTTGAATTTACTCTTAACTTAACTTTTGGTTAAATGAAATTTTAGTTTTAAATTAAAAATTTTTTTTAAGGATGTCTTATAAATAATGTCTCACACTTTTGCTCTGGAATAGCAAAACCTCAAGTATGGGGGTATTTGATAAGTAGTATTTTTATAACTTTTTAATAGAAAATCTTGTAAATATTTAATATGAATTCTCTATTTTATGTCAAATTTAGGTTATAAGTAGTTCTTTTTGTAATTTTGATTCTAACTTAGCCTAATTTTAATATTTGCAGATTTTTGGACAAATTGGGAAAATATTGCATTACACGCCCTCGGTCACGCCCGTGACCAAGGGCGTGTAACTTGTAGACCAGTCCAGGTCGATGCCGTGCTGTTGAGCTAGTCCACACCCAGTCACGCCCCAGGTCACGCCCGTGACCCAAAGTCACGCCCGTGACCATGGGCGTGTAATATTAGAATCTGCCGCGTGGAGCTGCCGTCGAGACGAGAAGTTGCCGTTGAGAAGTCAACCAAAGTCACGCCCGTGACCCAAAGTCACGCCCGTGAACCAAAGTCACGCCCGTGACCTTCCCGCGTGATCCAAGCACGCCGCCGCGCGGTCTGCCTAGCCCATGCCGCATTAAATGAAGCCGTCCTAAGTCACGCCCGTGACCCATATGTCACGCCCGTGACATGTCCGATTTTCTCCCGCCGTCACGCCAAGCCCACGCCGCTGCCGGATCCAATGTTACAGTGATTACACGCCCTTGGACACGCCCGTGACCGAGGGCGTGTAACTTGAAAATTTTGCCTATAAATTCAGAGGCTCTCCTTGAGTCCAGGGTTCAGAATTTTGGAGTGGGGAAGGTGCTGCTGGAGCCAATCTTGAGTAGTTTTCCTTTTTCATGTTCATGTTCATGTCTCTTTATTTTCATGCTCTCTTCCTTTTCTAATGCAATGTATTAGCTTTCCTTTAGTGCAATAGTCTAGTTTAAGCTTGTAATCTTGTTTTTCCTAGCTTGCAATTTCCTTTCTTAAGTCTTGTAATAGTTTTTCATTTAAATAAAAAATAGTTTGTTCTCTTTATTTTGTCTCCTCCTTAGCTAAAGTTTCTTAATATGCATTTTTATTTTTTTTCCTCTTCCCCCTCCACCATGATTAACTAATCCTCATTAGTACTCGATCAAAATGATCCGAGGATGAGTTAGACAAGTTATGATTTTCTAAAGTTTTCTTTTTCCGTTTTTATAAACACTTGAATTATCCTTGATTTTTAATTAGTGAGGCCATACTTTCGATATATGGTTTTCGCTTAAGTTTTCATATTTAGTTAGCCGAGAGGCTCAAAGTATGAATCGATCACTCAAGGGTAAAGAGAGTTGCACGCACCCCTCGAGAGAGGATGACGTAAATCTCCCGGATTGGAGTCAAATCCAATAGTGGGGTTCACCTCGTAAAGCAAGTTTTAGGTAATCGATTATAGGACGAGAGTCCGGTTGATTTTTCCTAATCTTAGTTGGGCATTAACCTCGAGAGAGGCATGTTCGAGCTTCGGGAACCTCCACGGTCAAGTAGTTCAATTTAAACGGAATTAGATTTAATTTCTTTTTACTTGTCTTTTCTCACTCCAAGGTGACTTTTGATTGAGTACTAGCCTCTTTTATCATCATCTAAACCCTTAATTTAGCTTGCAATTTCTCTTTTTTTAGCTAAGAACCAAAACCCCAAAATATCATTAGATAAGATAATAGTGACTTTCCTCAAAGTAGAAGTATTCAACGCGCCCCGTGGAATACGACCTTGGTATTTCTTAATATCCTATACTATAGACGATAAGGTACACTTGCCTTTATCAGATATAGTTTTGGAGAAAATCTCAACCCTTCACTAAAATTTCAAAACCGAAAAAATCTATATCAGATTTCTTTTTATACTATGGTTTTATATTTTTCTCTATTAGTGTAAATGTTGTTTACTCTACTCAAATGGTGAATCCGGTGTGAATCAAACGGTAGCATAGGGATGTGTGTGAACGATCGCTAGATTCGTATTGCTTGAGTCGGGAGAAAGGAGAATCTTTCTCGGTGGCTAGAACTTGCCCCAAGCGATTCTTGAAGCATGGGTATACGGTTAGTCAATTGTGTGAATGTGATATAGGCCATCATTTTGGCCCGGTTGAGCCTTTGTGCCTATCCCTACCGCTATATCCTCGCTAGCCCAGTTGTGCCTACCCGTTCTTTGATTCAGCCCCACTTTTATTTCACCAAAGCCCAAAAGCCAATCCTAGTCGCACACCCAAATCTGAGCTTTAGCTGTTTATTATTTTCATAAGTTGGGTTGTTGATGTGGTAATATGTTTGTGAAGATGTGGATGTATCCTTTTGTTTATTTGCTGAAAATGATAAGAAAAAAAAATGAGAAAAAGAAAAGAAGTTAAAAAGAAAGGAAAGAGAAGGAGTGTTTAATTGAAAATCTTTATGTATAGATTTATGTTTGGGAGTAGGCGGTGCACGCACCCATGCTGTTAAGTCCAAGTCTGGGGGTGTTGTGTACCCGCGTGTTTGTGTGGTGAATGAGGATAGTTTCCTGCATTAGCTCATTTGGGTTTAGTGCTCGAGCCGTCGTTTTTATCTTTGTTTATCCTCACCTAAACCCAAGCCCCATTTAAAACCTAAAGTCCTATTGATTCACGCATTTGAGTCAAACCAATGCCGTGGAGAGAATGTGACCGGGCAAGCCTATGGTCACCGACACTGATGGATTTCGGTGGAGTTTGTCCGGCATCCCGATCTTGGGCAATGCTCGTCTCAGCGTTTAGTTTACTTTCTCCGTATGCATGACCGAACGATTCACCGCTGTTCACCATTTTGAGTAGTTGTAATATGCTTTTACACTTTTAGAAATATATAGACTGTTTATATAATCAGAAATCTTCTCTATTATTCTTCTTATGCACGTGAGCATGTGACTTCGCATGGTACTCTATATTGTAGTTTTAAGCCATCTACTTTTCTTTCCCCGTACGCTTAGAATTTGTTTGCTCGGGACGCGCAAACAGGTAAGTCTGGGGGTGTGATGAGTCCTGATCATATACACTTTTATGGACTCATCTGGGCCATTTATTTAGTCATTTCACCGCACTTTAGCCCTGTTATAGTTCATATTGATCAGTCTATGCTAGGTGCACTTCTAGGCCCATTTTGGTGTGTTTTCATGTTTATCTTCATTAATAGTTTTCATGCACTGTTAGGTGCCACTTTCAGTAGCTGGATTCGTGGTTGGACGCTAGAATAGGAGTCGTGCAGGTGCTTCCGGTGCAATTCTGCACAGGAACACTGCGCACGATCACTGGTTCTATTGCGCACGACCACTGGTCGTGCGCCACTGATCGTGTGCACTTAACACTTTTTCATGAGTTCTGTTTGGTGCAGTGCGCACGACCATCTACGATAGTGCGCACGACCACCAGTCGTGCGCCACTGTTCGTGCACACTTATCATCAATTTCATGAGTTCTGTTTCAATCAGTGCGCACGACCACCTACGATAGTGCGCACGACCACCGGTCGTGCGCCACTGGTCGTGCGAACATGTTGTTTCATAATTTCTGTCTTTGCAGGTTCCGTCTAGACAGAGCACACGATCACCAGATTCTAGTGCGCATGACCACTAGTCGTGCGCCAATGACCGTGCGCACTGTTTAATTCCAGCGCCTATAAATTCCGCTGCTCGCGAATTAGGTCAGAGACCCCCGCATTTTTCCGCCGTTTTCCGCCCGGTTCCGCCCAGATTCGCCCCTCCACCGTCGCCCACCATATGGAGGTGCTCCGGGCTTGCTCTTCACGCCAATCTTGAGCCGGAGTTTCCTCTCGGCCTCCTCCTTCATCCAAGAGCTCCAAAGGAAGACCTAGCCGCCATTACCATCAAGCAAGAGGAAGTTTGCAACCTCTACCGGATCGTGACACGAAGAAGACGGGTCCATTGGAGAGTCGTGACAGCTCTCTCTACCCCGGACGTAGTTGCGGACCGAGCTTGGACGCGGATTGACAACCCCGCGATTCCAACCGTGAATCTCCAACGAGCCTTCGGATTCGGTCAATTTCTTGCCTTATTCTTCTCTTATTGATGTATGTATGTAGTTAGATCTATGTATTAAGATGAAGTAACACTTAAACTTGCTTTTATCTCTATATATTTCATGTCTATGTGAAATACCCTTTTTGTTTATTTGTGTGCTTGAGGAGCGCCCCATTCCATTTTCCACTCCACCACCGTGTCCGGTGCCGCACTAGCAATTGCTAGTGGCGTGCTTGTCGAAGAGGTGCTTGCGACCCTCACTCCGCTAGCCTTCTCGTCCATCCGCCTACCGAAGCGTGGCATCACGGCCCGTACTCCATCCCGCCTAACGAAGCAGCGCGCTCAAGGCCTGCATAGTTCGATCCGCTTGCCTACTCGTCCATCCGCCCTTACGAAGTAGCGCGTTCAAGGCCTACGTAGTCTTCCATCCCGCCGAGCGAAGCTTTGCATAGCGGCATTGCATAGGAGTAGTTATAGTATTTTCTTTTATTTTCCAAAAGCCCAATCACCCCGTTTCCGCATTCCATCCGACTCAAGGACTTCGATCTCAAGTCCTTCCTCGAACGTTAACTCCACCTTACTGTGTTCCTTGAGAGATTCGATACTCGGGGATTACTCCTCATTTAATATTACTTGAACGATCGGTACACTGCTGTTTCGTGTCGCAGTCGAGCTACCGCCTATAGCGGTGTGTGAGATTTGCGCCATCAACTTCCCCCTCCGCCTGAATGATGGTCCCATTCGCTAGCACTAAGGACTTCCGGTCATCTGTGTTCATTTCAAGATGCATTTTAGCAATGTCCTGCAGTGCAAGGACATTGCGGGATGAATCGGAGTCACACAGGGCAGCAGTTTTGACATTATTTATGGAGCAAGTGATTACCAAGTCACTTGGGTCACTCAATTCTGCATCGGTGAGACTCTTCCCTTGATTGATTGGGTTCTTTTCAGTGTTGCTGGGAAGGGTCCCTTGCGAATGCTTGGTTAACAGTTGAGCCAATTGGCCCAATTGCGTCTCCAAGTTTCGCATGGACACAGTTTGGTTAACCATATTCGAGTTAGCGGCCTGCATAAACCTCTCCATCATTTCTTCTAAGTTTCTTTTCTTAGGAGCTGGAGCACCTTGATCATAACTCGGTTGAGGTGGTCGCGGTTGGCTACCAGAGGCTTGAGCATCAAATTGATGCGAGCCTCCTTGCCATCATTGGCCAGGAACATTTTGTTTCCAAGAGAAGTTCGGATGACTCCTCGCACCCGGGTTATAAACATTATTAAAAGGGGCTCCGCGGTTTTGATCATTAATATAATTAACACTTTCACCATAAGATACTTCGTTAGGTTGCTCATCTGTGGGACACTCATATGCGTGATGCCCCGGGCTTCCACAACCTTGGCAGGAGATAACCATCACTGGGGCAGAAGGGAGTGGAGGCATCTTAAGCAGCATTGCACTTTCGTAAGGTGTTGATGCCATCACAACGGATGCACCAGATGTGCTCACCTCAAAGAGTCCCCGAGCATTCCTTGGAGCGTTTCTTCCAGCAGTCCAAAATGAGCTATGAATGGCGGTGTCTTGGAGGATCCGCAATGCGTCTTCGGGAGTGTGGTTCATCAGAGTTCCACTTGCAGCTGCGTCAATCATGGCCCTAAAGTTAGGCTCAATTGCAAAGTAAAAATATTCTACTATGGTCCATGGTTGCAGCTCATGCTGGGGGCATTTCCGGATAAGGTCCATGAACCTTTCCCATGCTTCTGCGAGATTCTCCTGATCATGCTGCCGGAAGGTTGCGATCTCCCTCCTCAAGTTTACCACCTTGTCGACGGGATGGAACTTCGCCAGAAATTTTGCTTGCAGAGCGTCCCATGTGGTAGCTGTGCCAAGTGGTATGGTGTGGATCCATGCTTTCGCTTTATCACGGAGGGAGAATAGAAACAGCCAGAGTTTCACCGTCTCATCAGCAATCCCGGCGTACCGAAATGTCCCGCAAATTTCTGCGAATTCAATCAAGTGAAGATGGGGGTCTTCACTGACTAACCCAGAGAATTGGGCCTGGTAGCGGATCATATTCAAGATGGCCGACTTTATCTCGAAGTTGTTATTTGTGATGGCCTGGCCGAATCCGGGGTACACACTCCCAACCGTGGGCGTAGTGTAGTCTCTCATGGTCCTGGGTCATGGCCTAGCCACTTCATTCTCGTCAGCAGCCTGACCACCTCCTGGTGCATTTCCCACCACGGGATCGATCTGATTTCCATTAGCATCCATGGTGACAGCAGCACGGAGACGCGCCAGTAGGGTACGCTCTATTTCAGGGTCAAAAGCTGCACAGTCACCGAGATCTCGTCTGTTCATACACACACCACAACACAAAAGTAGAAAACCAAAAACAAGAATAACTTTAAACTAATTTCCCGAAAAAGGGCGAATCATACACACTTGCAATCCCCGGCAACGGCGCCAAAAACTTGACACGAAATTTCAGCACCGCTAATTAGCAAGCGCAAAATGCGGTACGACGGTAGTGCACCGGTCATTGTCAAGTAATAAAAGTAGGGAGAAACTCCCCGAATATCATTCTCAAAGGACTGCAAGTTGGGTAATATGATTTGCTTGCTAGGGAAACTCTTATAAAGATTCTAAAACACTAACTAAAAAATGGGGGTTTTGAAAGTGGTTTTCCTATGCTATCAACGGAGAAAGAAAATGCGGGCCTAAAGCTCTGCTTCGCTTGTCGGGATGGATGCAACGACCGCGATGCCGTGCTTCGGTGAGCGGGTGGACGAGAAGGCTAGCGGATGAGAATCGTAGGCACCTCGTCGCGAAACATGCAACTAGCAATTGCTAGTGCGGAGCACTAAGAGCGGTGGAATGGATGGCGGACCACGGCACTCCTCTAATCTCATAAACCACAAAGGATCTCAACAACATGAAATCATAATAATCAAAGCATAAGATTTCTGAACATCATCCACAATCTCAAATAGATATAAAGAAATCTCTGAAGCAAGCATAGGGGAAAAGAGTCAACCAAAGCTCGAAGACTATGCTGAAGATTCTCGGCCGGAATCGTAGGGTTGTGAAGCCTCGTCCGTCTCAGTCTTCAGTTGCTTCCGGGGTCCAGAGGAGCTGTCACCTTCCTCTACTATTACCCGTCTTCTTCGTGGTCTAGCTTGAAGTAGCTCTTGTTCGTCACCTGGAATGCTGCGGAAGTTCTCCGTCTATGGCTTTCTTGAGCTCGAGGATGATGGAGGAGGCCAAGGAGGGAGGTTTGGCGGTAGATTTGCAAGCCAAAGGTCACCAGAGCTCCTCCTAGGTCAGAATGGTGGTGGAACGATAAAGTGGGCGAAAATGGCGGGCTTTAGAAGCTTTTCCCGCGGGTCTCCCTCCATCTAGCAGATTTCCTGCTTTAAATACTAAACGGGCAGATTTTTAGTCACGCACGGGCGAACGCACGACCGTGCGTTGCCCGTGCGTTATTTAATCGCGCAAGCAGGCTTGAGGAAGAAGCAGCAGCGCCCGTGCATTTTACTCACGCACGGGCGAATCCGCCCGTGCGTAAAAACGCATGAACAAATTCAGATTGGCAAGAAAATAGGCAAAACAGGTGATCGTGCATTTCCTTCGCGCACGGGCGATCCGCCCGTGCGTAAATATGCACGATCAAATTCAGATCACCGGTTTTCTCCCTAGATGAAGGCTCACGACAGCAACCGTCCGTATGTCAAGAAAATGCACGACTGCGCGATATACACACTCAGGAATTCTGGGCAAAAGGAGATGATCCAAACACCTGCAAGCACAACAAATCAGCTGGGAATACACCTCCAGCACCAATCAAACATAGAAAAAAGGATTGGGGAGCACCATGTGCTTACCCCCAATAACGTGGAGCACAAACGCACACCAAAACGGGCCTAAAAGGAGCGTGAAGCACGCAAGTGCGCATGAAAGAGCTTAAGAGAAATAGATACAATAATAGCTCGATAATGACGCATAAGAGAATGAAAACTAGCCCAGCTGAGCCCATAAAAGGTATATAATTGGGACTCATCAGCGGTCTCCTCAGTCTCACAACCTTCTACCTCGAGTTGTGTAACCGCAGATCGGCTCTCTAGACCACACCGAGCTCAGCATTCTCAATCTTCTTGATCGCCCTGACCGCCCAGCTCTCATGTATAAATGTTTTTAGTTGTATTGGTATTTAGTCCTACATTCTAGATTTATATTTTCCACTTTCTCTCCTAGTCTAGATAAAGGAGGCAATACTCTTGTAATACTTAAATTTTTTGGAAATAAAAATTCTATTATTTTCAATTTCTCACATGGTATTAGAGCAAATAACGATCTTTGTGTTGTGAGCTCTTGTCTTCTCTCCTGTTCAGTTTTTTGGATCTGGTGACCACCGAACCTCTCTTCAGATTCTTATCAGTCTCTCTCTCGTGAGACCACGCGATCTCTCTTGCAACCTGATTTTGTTCACTTCCTCATAAGAACTCCCTTGTCTGATACTGTTCCGATCTCCACTCCTCTGACCACTCAGACCTCTACTCCTTCTGGCAATCTTGGATCCTCCTCCAAACTCACTGGACCTAACAACCCTGATTGGAGTGTCTCATTCACCTTCCTCTTACACTCTCAGCGCAAACGCCACCACCTCACAGATGATCCTACACCCAAAGGGTCTGCCACCTTTGATGATTGGGATGCTAGCGATGCTCTGGTTTGCACCTGTCTAGCTAACAACCTTTCTGATGAATGTCTTCCTATCATCCGTCACGATGAGACAGTCAAAGCTGCTTTCACCCATCTTGCTGTCGTTTACTCCAAAGGTGCCAAAACATCCCGCATCTACACCTTTGATAAGAAAAATTACATCTTCTTCTTAGGGTTTATGATTTGTGATTATGCGAAGAAGATTGATGATATTTTCCAAAACTATATTCGATGAAGGCAAGTGTACCTTATCGTATATAATATAGGATATTTTATAGAAATACCAAGGTCGTATTAAACTCGGGTTTGTCGAGTACTTCTACTTCGAGAAAGCGGACTATTATTTTATCGGAGAGAATAATTTGGAAAGGAAAGAAAAGCTAATTAAAAAGAGAACAAAAATAAAATGAAGAAAACAAAACTTGATTTAAAACAAAACCTTAAAATGAAATAAAAAGATAAATACTATCATTCAACTCTAAACCTTGACCGTGGGGATTCCCGAAGCTCGAACATGCCTCTCTCGAGGTTAATGCCCAACTAAGCTTAGGAAAAATCAACCGGACTCTCGTCCTATAATTGATTACCTAAGACTTGCTTTACGATGTGAATCCCACTATAGGATTTGACTCCTATCCAGAAGATTTACGTCATCCTCTCTCGAGGGGTGCGTGCAACTCTTTTTATTCTCGAGTGATCGATTCGTACGCACGTCCTCTCGGCTAGCTAGAATACGAAAACAAATACCGAAATTCATAACCGGAATATGAACTCGATATCGTTATATTTCGAGAACAAATCGAAGGAGAGAAGATACGATAATAAGGAAAGAGATGATTTCGATTCAAAGCTTGCTAAAAATCAAGACTACAAAATATTTAGCTAAGGGAAAAATTAAAACAAGAACGAGAGAGAAAGAGGAAGAAAGAGAGTTGCATGAAAGAAAGATAACAAAATTTCATTTCATAAAAGAGGGATTACATAAATTGAAAGCTACCTTACATTGCATGGAATTGAAACTAAGCTAGCTTGCATGAAATAAAATTACAAGAAGTTAAACTAAAAATTACATTAATAAAAACTAACATGAACATAAACATGAAAATAAGAAAAATCTGTACAAGAAGAGCCCAAATGGGCAGGGGGCAGGAGCCGCAATTGCTGGAAATGAGCTCCTGAATTTATAGGAGAAAAATTCAGGCTACACGCCCTCGGTCACGGGCGTGACCTAGGGCGTGTAATATTTGTTCTGCAGCGGGGACAGCGGCGTGGGCGATTGCGTGACGGCGGGAGAAAATCAGACATGTCACGGGCGTGACATTTGGGTCACGGGCGTGACTCAGGACGACTTCAATCAATGCAGCATGGGCTTGAATTCGGCGCGGCAGACAGCAGGGATCACGCGTGAAAGTCACGGGCGTGACTTTGGGTCACGGGCGTGACTTGGGTCAACATTGGATTCGGTGGCTGACAGGTCCACGTGGAAAGTTTGATGTGATCTTTAAAGTTACACGCCCTTGGTCACGGGCGTGACTTCGGGTCACGGGCGTGACCGAGGGCGTGACTTGTGGATTTTGGCTCTGATCGCACGGCAGCTGTTCTGGGAATATATTAAGATTACACGCCCTTGGTCACGGGTGTGACCTAGGGCGTGTACTATGAATTTTGACCAAAATTTCCAGAAAATCTGCAAAACAAAAATACAATTATATTTAGAACTAAAATTACAAAAGAAGTGATTTTTAACTAAAATCTAAATAATATTTACAAAATTATATTAAACTTAACCTAAATATTATAATAAAAATACGCATAAATCCTACTTATCAACCTTATATGCTGATCTCTTTGCCCGCCTGATGAGTCCAATTTATATAGTGATTTTAGGACTCATCTGGGCTAGTTTTCACGCACTTGCACTTCACTTTTTGTGTATTAATGCTTATATTTCACTTATTTACAATTCTCACATGAGGTGCACATTTTAGCCCATTTTGGTGTAATTTCTTGTTGTCCAGGGGTCCTGGATATTTTCATGCAGGTTCAGGGGTTGTGCGACACTTTGGATTGGTTCTGGGGGATTTTTAGCCTAAAAGCCACTGATCGTGCATTTTCCTTTGTGCACGATCAGGCGCATGACCACTGGTCGTGCGTTAATTCCCCTTATCAGACAGAGCGGTTCACACGATCACTGACCTTCTTCGCACACGACCACTGGTCGCGCGCCACTGACCGTGCGCTATTTTACAGTTCAGGACTATGCTACAGGTTCTTCGCGCACGATCAGAGGCATCTCTTCGCCTGACCGTGCGCGCTGTTAATTTCTGCTCCGCCTATAAATTGATATGCACAATTTTAGGTCAAGGATCCAACTTTTGTTCCGCCCAGCTCCGCCGTTTTTGCCCTTTCCACAGGTTTTCTGCCCCCTTTGGTCTCCTCCATCATCCTTGAGCTCTAAGGAGAGGGATCTAGCCCTACATCCACCATTATCCAAGGAGAAGGAAGCTTGGTCGTGCGGCCGGATCGTAACACGAAGAAGATGTGCCATTGGAAGGTAGTGGCAACCTTCTCCACCCCGGACGCAGTTTAGGACCGAGCTTGGATGCGGATTGACAACCCAGCGATTCCAACCGTGAATCTTCGACAAGGCTTCGGATTGGGTTGATTCCTTGCTTTCTCCTCTTTGTTTTGATGGTTGTAAATGTTAGATTTCTTAATATTTTGATGATGTGCACTATGAACCATATTTTGTAATGTTTATTTCATTTTTATGAAATTATATTGTTCATTTGTGTGTATGAGGTGCACCCCCATTCAATCTTCCACATCCGTCATCATGCTCCACTCCATTACGCTAGCCTACTCTTCCATCCGCCTAGCTAAGAGATGCTAACGGCCCTCAAAACCTTTCCGCCAGTGCGAACCACCTCATCCGTGTGCCTACTCTTCCATCTGCCTAGCGAAGTAGTGCGTTCAAGGCCTACGTAGTTTCCATCCCGCCAAGCGAAGCAGTGCGCTCAAGACCTGCATAGGAGTAGTTAATTTAGCTCTTTTACTTTATTTTCCACAAACCAAATCACCCCCTTTCGCATCTATCCGACCTAAAGGACTTCGATCTCAAGTCCTTCCTCGATAGTAACCTCCACCTTACTGTGTTCCTTCGAGATCGATACTTGGGGATTCAATCCCACATTTTATATTACTTGAACGATCGGTACACTGCCTTTTCATGCCGTAGTCTCGCTACCGCCTTTAGCGGTGTGCTAGATTTGTGCGTCACCGCCCCACCATGAATCCCACCACAGCATATCAAGAGGTTTAGGCCCTTGGAGCAGAACTTCTTCAGCATCATCCCTTCTCTGCTAACCTCACTGAGCAACATAAATACTTCCAGGAGCTCATGGTTGTGTGTTACCTTCTCCATCTTCCTGACTCCTATGATATGATTCATCAGCAGATTCTTGGGGAAGCTGACTCTCACCCTTGATGCCACCGCTGCTCGGGTCTCTACTGTTACCTCCGTCCTCCAAAGGCCCATGTTGACGTCTCCTCCTCCAAAGAGTTTTTGTAACAACCCGATTTGCGCCGCTCTGTTCCCGTCTGCCGCTCGTTTGTCTCTATTACTTCCTTTCGACGAAGGTATTAGGTTACGAAAAAGTCTTACCTAAAGAATGCAATATTTTGGTATTTAATGGGGTGTTTTCTGATGATGTGCAAGAATTTAGGGAACATAATTTAATTCCTGTTCTTAACAATTTGCAGCAGGTAGGAATTTGGCAAGAAAACTCTTCTTCCTCCATCCCCTTCTCTTTTCCTGGATCTTATATGTGGCAGATCTCCTAGTCTTTGTTTTGGATATATATATGCTACAATTGCCTGGTTTATATACTAGAATTTGTTGGCTTATATGCACAAATTTCCTGATTATAGAGTTATAATTGCCTACCTGGTGGATTCCTCCTGGTTTGATTTAGCTAGTTCCTGATCCAAATTGATTTGGGTGTTATTTGTTAAATTCTGCATATTTCTTATCAGAATTGGGTTAAATCGTTTAGGTATGTCATGGGAGAAATAAAACAGATAGGAAATGAGCCACGGTTCGGGCAGCCGATCGGCGTTCGACCAAGTCGCTTCCGTTCGACGATCGTCGAAGGGGAAACGATCGACGAATTAGTGTTCCGTTCGATGAATCTGTCGCCGAACGGCGATTGACGAATTAGTGTTCCATTCGACGAATCTGTCGTCGTTCGGCGATCGATGAATCTATTCTGTTCAACAAATCTGTCGCCGAACGACGATCGACGAATCTGTCGTCGTTCGGCGATCGACAAATCTGTTCCGTTCGACGAATCTGTCGCCGAACGGCGATCGACAAATCTGTTGTCGTTCGGCGATCGATGAATCTATTCAGTTTGACGAATCTGTCGCCGAATGATGAGTCCCATTTATATACACATGTATGGACTCATCTGGGCCGTATTTTTAGTCGATGCACTACACTTTAGGCATGTTTTCGATCATATTTGTTATTCCTTGCTAGGTGCACTCTTAGGCCCGTTTCGGTGTGCATTTGCGCTCCTTGTTATTGGGGGTAAGGACATGGTGCTCCCTAATCCTTTTTCTGTGTTTATTTGGTGCTGGAGGTGTTTTCCCAGCTGTTTTGTCGTGTGTGCAGGCGGTTTTCCCCAGAATTCATGATTGCGTACAACGCACGGTCGTGCATTTCCTTGACGCACGGACGGTTACGATCGTGCGTTCTCAGCTGGGGAGAAAATGGGCGATCTAAATTTAGTCATGCGTTTTTACGCACGGGCGGGTTTGCCCGTGCGTGATAAATCGCACGGGCGGCACAGCTTCATCTTCAAGTCTGTTTTTATCATTAAATAATGCACGGGCAGCGCACGATCGTGCGTTCGCCCGTGCGTTTTTGACGTTTCTCTTCTTATATATAGGGGCTCGCCCTAATGTCGCGGCATCCATCTCTGCCCCGTAGCCGTCCATCCACGGATATTTGGGAGTTTTTCTCCCCCCATTCGCCTCCCTTCGTCCATCCATCCTTAGTTCAAGATCCGAGCATCGATTCATCATCCGAACGCTCCGCATACTCCACTCCGGCGAGTTCTCAACCAAGCAATGCTATTCCGGTGAAAAGACGAAGAAGATGCAGAGATTCGGTGCAAGTTTCAGAGGTTCAGGTGAAGAAGATGGGACGTTAGCGGAGGATTGACAACCCTTCGAGTATCCCGAACGTTAGCCGAAGCCGAGCCCGGATCCGGATTGACAACCCAGAATTCCGGCCGAGAACGACGACGAGTCTTCATCCTTTGGTGACAAAACCTCTATCTCTCATTTTCATATTATTCGTTGTGTAATTTCTGAGATTTTGATGTATTGAACAATTAGTTGTGATAATATAATCGTGTCTCATTATGTTATTGGTTGATGATCTCGTTGTGACAATCGTTCTGTTTCATTCACGTTCACAATTCACGTTATAGCAAAAGTGCTATTAGCACTTGCGAAGAGGTGCTTTCTGTGAAAATTTTCGAATCTTTATGAAGCGAGCAGGAGTTAGTCAACTTAGAGTACACAAACCAAACAACCAGAAGCAACTGGAGGCAAACAGGAAATCTTTATTGATATCAACTTCAAATTACAAGGCAAGGCATGCTTGGCGAGACATGATTTCGCCAGTACAAACACCAAAGGGAAAAAACAGAAATTGAAGAAACTTGAGACCGCGCGGTCTCCCTTGCGACCTCAGCAACTCGCCAAACCGCAACCCGCTGCCGATCTCAGAACAACACCAGACCGCCGATCAGACCGCACCCTTCTTTCCGAACCCCTGATTCTCCCGAACTCCAGCACCACAACTCCAAGCCGCAGACCGCCCGAACACTTTCAGAGGAATAGGTGATCGCTGCTGCCCGCACTATCCGCAGAAGCTGCACAAGAAGAGTTCAATCAGCAGACCGCCCGGTTAGACAAATAGAGACCGCATGAAAGAAGAGAACTCGGCTTACACTTGGTGTGTCTGTTATTGCCGCTATAGTGGCTCCTGTTTATAGGCGTGGGACCTGATCCAGTCACCACCCTATGAGATAGGATCACCACCCATCAGACCGCGCGACCAGACCAGTCATACCGCGCGATCAGCAATAGTACTCCTGCTTCATTTTTGGTGAACTCGCCAGCTTCAACATCAACCATGAGAGACCGCCAGTCTCATAGCAGATCGCGACTCCAAGGGAGATCGCCAGACCGCCCGAAGCTGTTCACCCCCTGTGTTCGCCCGAGACCGCGAACACAACCAGTTCGCCATCAACCCGCAAACTCCTGTCCGCATGCCGGACTCCACCTGAGACCACGAACAATGTCCAGCTCGCATACCAGTCTCCTCCTAAGACCACGAACTGAACCCGCGCGACTAAGACCCTTAGTCCGCGAATACCACCAGAAAGCCCGGTCAGCCACCAGACCGCATTCTGGAGAAAACCTGGAACAGGCTGTGCGGTCACACCAGGCCGCCACAACCTTGAGGAAGACAACCTGCCACGCGGTTAGAAACAAACTGCGCACACCTGAAGACGAACAACCTGCCACGCGGTCAGAGACAGACCGTGCGGCCTTCACCTTCAGCCGCCTTGGACCAGATACCAGCGATCAAGCCAGGAGACCGCAGCTAGGCTAAGACAAGCCAGACCGCAGAGGTAGACCGCCAAGTCGTGCGGTCAAGCCAGACCGCCCGACCTCCTCCCAGACCGCCCAGGTCCAAACGTCCTCTAACTTCCACTTCAACAATTTCAACACTCCCCCTTGAAGTGGGAAGTTGAAACTAGCCCCAATAGGCTTCTTAGCCGTGTGAACGGCCCCTTCGCCAGCGCCTTTGTGAAGATGTCTGCCACGTTGTCCGCACATCCGCACATGCCCGACCGAAAGAGATCCCTCCAGCACCTTCTCCCGTATGAAGTGGTGCTCAATCTCGATATGTTTGGTCCTCGCGTGACAAACTGGATTGTTAACCAGTTTGAGAGCACTCTCGTTGTCACCGCATAGCTGAGTCGGCTCCCGAACCTCCTTGTGGACGTCTCCCACCAACCTCCTAAGCCAGATGGCTTCCTGAGCTGCCAAGGCCGAAGCCTTGTATTCTGCTTCCGTGGTGGAGACCGACACGGAATCCTGTTTCTTGCTGCACCATGATATAGCTGTAGGTCCTGCCATGAAGACGAATCCAGATGTCGACTTCCGATCATCCGAATCTCCCCCATAGTCAGCATCCATGTACCCGTGCACCTCGAAGCCCGCATCCCTCCTGTATAGGAGACCCATGTCCGAGGTCACCTTGACATACTTCAGAATGTTCTTGGCCGCTAGCAGATGAGGTACCCGTGGCTCCGCCAAATATCGACTCACTCTGCCAACTGCATATGCAATATCTGGCCTCGTGATCGTCAGATAGATCAAGCTCCCAACCAGAGCTCGGAACACCAACGGATCTTGCATGATCCTCCCCTCATCCTTGCGAAGTTTTGTGGCCTTCTCCAGAAGTGTGGAAGTGCACTTCCCTTCCTTCATGCCGAATCGTTCCACGATTCGCTCCGCAAATCCTGCCTGAGACACCAACACTCCACTCTCCTTCCTCTGCACCTCGAGTCCAAGGAAATGATGAAGCTCACCTAAGTCCTTCATCTCGAACCTGATAGACAGCTTGGCTCGAAGCTGCGCTACCTCCTCCTTCGAGTTCCCCATCACGATCATATCGTCGACGTATAGCAGCACAATAACTTGAAGCTCCCCGCTCTTCTTGACGAACAAGCTTGAGTCTGAGTCTGAAGCACCAAATTCACAGAATAAGAGATATTCTGCGATCTTCTCGTACCATGCCCTCGGCGCTTGCTTCAACCCATACAGGGCCTTCTTCAGCTTGCAGACGTGCTCCGGAAGATCTTCAGACACAAAGCCAGGTGGCTGGACCATAAAGATGTCCTTGTCAATCTCGCCGTACAAGAAGGCGTTCTTGACATCGAGCTGCCAAATCTCCCATCCACTGAACGCCGCCAAGGCAATGATAAATCGAACTGAAGTCATTTTTGCCACCGGACTGAACGTCTTCTCGTAGTCTTCACCGTATTGCTGCTAGAACCCCTGAGCTACAAGGAGAGCCTTGTACCGCTCAATGCTGCCGTCAGCTTTCTTCTTGAGCTTGTAAACCCACTTGCATGTCACAGGAGTGGTGCCCTTGGGCTTGGGCACAAGAGACCAGGTCTCATTCTTCTCGAGAGCTGCCATCTCTTCTTGCATGGAAATGTCCCACTCCTTCACGCCTCTGGCCTTCTCAAAGCTTGACGGCTCCCTCTCATCCAAGGGACCAGCGAAGAAACATGAGACGAAGCTCACTGTGTTTCCTCCTGTATAGAGATCAGGGGCATCGATCGCTCGCTTCGACCTTCTCAGCTCCTTCCCCTGAACCGCATTATCTTCAGCTGCCTCTTCCCTAGCTCCTCTTCCAGACGTGCTAGGAGCATCGCTCCCCCTGCTCCATGAACCAGAAGCCCCCGTCTCGGAACTAGATGGAGATGGACCACCTGGTGACACAGGTAGCTCCACCTGAAGATCCTCCACAGCTTTCTCCGGCACCTCCATCCTGCTCTCTGGTAGCTCCACATCAGAATACCCCTTGTAAGATGTCACCTCATCTAACACGACGTCGCGAGATACCACAAACCTCCGCGTCTCCGGGTCCATGCACTTCCATCCTTTCTCCCGCTCATCATATCCCACGAAGACTAGCTTCCTTGCTTTCGCATCTAGCTTCGTCCGAAGAGCATCTGGAATATGTACGTAGCAGGTGGAACCAAACACCCTAAGGTGTGACACGCTTGGCTTCTCTTTGAACATCATCTCATGCGGAGTCAACATGTTGATGGGGCTCAAAGGCATACTGTTGATGACGTAGGCAACACAAGACATTCCCTCCGCCCAGAAGGACTTTGGGATACTCTTGGCATGCAGCCAACACTTGTAGGTCTCCGTCAGATGACGGATCTTCCGCTCTCTTCCGCTCTGCAACTCCGTTCTGCTGTGGAGTATGTGCACAAGTGACCTCTCTCCGGATGCCTGCCTTCCTGCAAAAAGTAGAGAACTCACTGGAGGTGAATTCCCCTCCGTTGTCAGTCCTCAGCCTTCTTCACCTGCAGTCCTAGCCGACCCTCCACGAGCTCCTTGAACTCCACAAACTTGGCAAACGCCTCCGCCTTCTCCTTCAGGAAATATACCCAGACATATCTGGTGTAATCATCGATCAACACCAGCATATATCTGTTGCCTCCGAGGCTTGGGGTAGCAGTTGGTCCCATCAAGTCACCGTGGATGCACTCCAACGACACACTACTCCTTGTCTGCGACTTGTCAAACGGTAGTCGATGAGACTTGCCGAACTGACATCCCGCGCAAACATGACCTTCACCGTAGGAAGATAGACTTGGCAGGCCCTTGACCAGACCTCTCACCGCCATAGCTTTCAGCTTGTCCATCCCTACGTGCCCCAACCTCTCATTCCATATAACAGCACCATCATTCGTCTTCATCTTGTCGCCGTAGGAACTTGTCGATAAAACGAACAAGTCCTTTGCCTGTCTTCAGACATGGATGACCTCGGCCTTTGCAGCCTCAAAATTGCGTAGAAACTACACTTCTGTTGGGCCGAACAGAACGTGATACCCAGCGTCTACAGCGTTGGTCACGGAGAAAAGGTTTTTTCTCATACTAGGCACGTGATAGACACTCTTCAGAGTAAGTGGCCCTCTATCACTTCCCAAGGAAACAACCCCCATCTTCTCTACTGGATGAACAGTATTATCAGCAGTAATGATTGCATTGTTACCTGTATAGGGCTGTGTAGAAGAAAGCTTGGTTCCGTCTCCGGTGAGGTGATGACCACACCCCGAGTCCACGATCCAGTCCTCCAGATAGTTGATAGGAGCAGAAGCTCCAACAGAAGCCGAGAAGGCTCCTCCCCAACCTCCTTGAATGTGCCTGGCCTCAGCTTCCTCCTTCTCCGCAGCATGCCCAGCTTGGGTGACCACCTTGCAATCCTTCCTGATGTGGCCATACTTGCCACACTTGAAGCACTTCGGAACTTCACCCTTCTTCTTCCCGTCATCCTTGGGAGCATACCCCCTTTCCTGTTGCCCAGAAGTTGAAGGCCCATAGCCTCCTCCAGCGGTCTTCTTCTTCTTATCCCACTTCTTCTTCTTCCCTGAGAAGAGCACCTCGCCATCTCCCCCAGCCACCGACACCCCCGCCATCTGCCTTGCCAAACTTTCTTGTGATGCAAGCAAGTTCTCCAGCTCCAACAGAGACGGCTGATTTGCCCATCCCTGCAACGACTTCACAAAGGCAACATATTCCTTCCGCAAGCCGCGGATGATGTGCCTCTTCAGCTTCGCCTAAGAGATAGGCTCATCAGGATCCAATGCTGAGATTTCAGCGCACAAGTTCTTCATCTTCAGAAAGAAAGTGGAAATAGAAAGATCACCCTGAGCCGACCTTGCCAGCTCATTCTCCAAGAACTGTTGCCTCGCTACATTCTTCTTGTTAAACAGCCCATCCAGGGCTCTCCAGATCTCCGCAACCGATCCACATCCCAGAATGTGATCAAACAGATCAGGTGAGATTGCCCTCCTCAGAGTGAACTCAGCCTTGGCATTCGTCCTCCTCCAAGTTCACACCTCAGCCCCATTATCCCCTTCCGGGATAACTTCCTGCGTCTGATCTCCTCCAACTACCTCCCAGAGGTCCTCACCTAGAAGATAGCTTTGCATACACGACTTCCACTTCTTGAAGTTAGTCGATGTAAGCATCTCAATTCCAAGACCCCTCGCTTCCATTGCTCTACCACTAGTTCCTTCTTTACAAAGGCGATGGCTACTCTAAGTTACTCACTGCTCTAACCACTCCAACCTAGCTCTGATACCATGTGAAAATTTTCGAATCTTTATGAAGCGAGCAGGAGTTAGTCAACTTAGAGTACACAAACCAAACAACCAGAAGCAACTGGAGGCAAACAGGAAATCTTTATTGATAGCAACTTCAAATTACAAGGCAAGGCATGCTTGGCGAGACATGATTTCGCCAGTACAAACACCAAAGGGAAAAAATAGAAATTGAAGAAACTTGAGACCGCGCGGTCTCCCTTGCGACCTCAGCAACTCGCCAAACCGCAACCCGCTGCCGATCTCAGAACAACACCAGACCGCCGATCAGACCGCACCCTTCTTTCTGAACTCCCGATTCTCCCGAACTCCAGCACCACAACTCCAAGCCGCAGACCGCCCGAACACTTTCAGAGGAAGAGGTGATCGTTGCTGCCCGCACTATCCGCAGAAGCTGCACAAGAAGAGTTCAATCAGCAGACCGCCCGGTCAGACAAATAGAGACCGCATGAAAGAAGAGAACTCGGCTTACACTTGGTGTGTCTATGATTGCTGCTACAGTGGCTCCTATTTATAGGCGTGGGACCTGATCCAGTCACCACCCTATGAGATAGGATCACCACCCATCAGACCGCGCGACCTTACTGGTCATACCGCGCGATCAGCAATAGTACTTCTGCTTCATTTTTGGTGAACTCGCCAGCTTCAACATCAACCATGAGAGACCGCCACTCTCATAGCAGATCGCGACTCCAAGGGAGATCGCTAGACCGCCCGAAGCTGTTCACCCCCTGTGTTCGCCCGAGACCGCGAACACAACCAGTTCGCCATCAACCCGCGAACTCCTGTCCGCATGCCGGACTCCAACTGAGACCGCGAACAGTGTCCAGCTCGCATACCAGTCTCCTCCTGAGACCGCGAACTGAACCCGCGCGACTAAGACCCTTAGTCCGCGAATACCACCAGAAAGCCCGGTCAGCCACCAGACCGCATTCTGGAGAAAACCTGGAACAGGCTGTGCGGTCACACCAGACCGCCACAGCCTTGAGGAAGACAACCTGCCACGCGGTTAGAAACAAACCGCGCACACCTGAAGATGAACAACCTGCCACGCGGTCAGAGACAGACCGCGCGGCCTTCACCTTCAGCCGCCTTGGACCAGATACCAGCGATCAAGCCAGGAGACCGCAGCTAGGCTAAGACAAGCCAGACCGCAGAGGTAGACCGCCAAGTCGTGCGGTCAAGCTAGACTGCCCGACCTCCTCCCAGACCGCCCAGGTCCAAACGTCCTCTAACTTCCATTTCAACAATTTCAACACTTTCGACCCTCAACACTTCCGCCCCTATTTTTCCTTTAATTTGCTCTTGTAATTATTTTCTCAATCTGAAGAGTCAAACTAACCACGCGCATTCCTTGAGAGACGATATTCGGGGACATACTCCCAACTTTATTACTTGTGCGACCGGTGCACTTGCCGAACATGCATCAAGTTTTTGGCGCCGTTGCCGGGGAATGCAGGCGTAGTTTGATTTTGGTGTTTGAGTTAATAGTTACAGGAGTTGTTTTTTTTTTATTTCTATTGTTTTTGGGTTGTATGTATGCAGCAGCGATGTCATGTTCTTTACTGCCTCTGTCACAACATGATGAGGATACAGCCTATTTGGAGGAGAAATTCTGCAAATTTGCTCAAATTATAATTCAAGTCCTTGAAACGCGATAAGAGTATATTGATAGATTGACTATGCAGGTTGAGACTCTGTTGTCTCATGCCTCGGCCGCGTTGCAAGAACCTCCTCATGATGTGATAGCTGTACAATCAGAACCTGCAGGGAGTGAAAACGGGATCACTCCCTCAACCAATAATTCCTTATGTTCTTCATCTAGTTTGTTTCTTAACCCTCTTTCATTGGTTATACTTCAACAGGAAGAGTTAGCGTTGGTCATCCAGGTGGAATCTGATCATCTCTCACGGGAGAATGTCACTTGTGACAATTCTTCCTCCTGCTTTGCTCCTACCGATGTTGAGTCTTTTCTCTCTCCATCTCTTCCTGTTATTTCTAACATCGTTTCATTTATGCCCCCGCAGAATTTGGAATATGCTGACCCATTTTGGGCAGTCGGATGATGCATTCCTGGCCGGATAAGCATGTTGTAGTGGCAGACGATATTGCTTTGTCCACTCCAGCGTCACCGCATGTGCTTCCCCTAAAGGACTGGCTGCAGAGGGGAAGCAATTTTTCTATGAAGAAATACTCTTGGAAGAGAGAAAGAGAGCAAAAAAAGAGGAAACTTGGGGATGGAGGCTAAACCTCTTACTTCGTTGCCATCAGTTGTCGGTCTCCGGACCTATTTCTTCTATCTGTAGTTACTATTTTAAATCAACGTATAGTTGATTTCTCCGTATGGTTGTGTAATAATACTACGTAGACTTGGATGATCTCCTCTCTTTAATATTGCGTGAACAATTCTATAATCTGCTAATACAGGTATTTGGTCCACCTTAAGGACGGTAAAAAAAGGGCTTCTTGGGAGACAACCCATGGGAACCACCCGGTTCCGTTTGCTTATTTAATTTCTATTATGTTTTGTTTGTCTATTTTTATGCTAACAATGCAGGTGTGAACTCGCTTGGAGGAAGAGGAGGGAGAACCGTAAAGATGGAATTGACCGCTCTTCTGGCATGCTCTTATGAGCATAGGTACTCCTAACCTAGCTTTATTTTTGCTATGAAATGTTATATTTGATTTGTTTTTTCAAGTCAAGTCTTGGGGAGCGGGCCTTTGCTTACGCTACATGCACATACATGCTAGAATGTTGTGTTAGGAAATTTATATTGATTGTCTCATTGCATAACACACACCACACATGTTTTATTTTTTACTCGTGCACAATTATCATGAAAGTGCTTGATGTATATGTTTAGAAGTTTGATTATTAGTTTAGGATTGTGTGGCTGAACAGGATGTGACCCGTGCGGTGCTACTAGTAGAGCGCTCACGTAGCTTAAAAAATTCACGTAGAATAGATTTAATTACAAAGTTATAGTTTTATTTACTTCATTAGTGTAATTACTTAATACTCTACTCAAACGGTGAATTTGGTGAATCTAGCGGTAGCCCTAGGTCGAGTGTAGAAGTGCTGTTAGTCTCGTGTTGTTTGAGTTGGAAGGAGAGGAGACCTCGCTCGGTGGTTAAGAACTTGCCCCAAGCTATTTTCAAAACGAGTGCGTTGAATGATCTTGTTGGGAGCATGACGTAGGCCATCATTTGGTCCGGTTGAGCTTTGATCTCCCTAACGTCATCCTTTGCTAGCCTCGTTGAGCCTTACCTCTCCTATTTGTTAAACTCCACTAAACTTTCACCAAGGCCACATATCCTAACCTAAAGCGCACTAGAGTCAAGCTTTGAAATATATACATATTTATGATGATTGTGCGGTGCGGAGAAAAAAAATGAGAATGAGTTAAAATTTTGATTGATCCTAACTTATGTTTCTATGGATCTAGAAAAAAAAAAGTAAAAGAACTCAAAAAAGAATCTAACAACAAGTGTGGTAGTCTCGCGCACATCATCGTGCTTAAATGAAGTCTGCGGGAGTGTGCTTCAAGGTGAAGGTGTTGAAGTTGAAATTTGTTTATTTACCGGAGGATGAGTGCGTTTAGCCTACGTTCTTCTACTTCATTATCGTACCTCAACCCAAGCCTTAAACTAGCCTAAAAGCCCTACTGATTCTTTATAAGATCGTCTCAGGCAGTGGAGAAGGTGCGAAAGGGCAAGCGTATGACCACCGACCTTGATGGATTTCTTGGAGAGCTCTTCCTTGAGATCCAATTTGAGCAACGCTCACCTCAGCAGTTGACGCTATTTTCCCTAGGGCGCGACAATCCGATTCACCAGTTATTCATCTCAGAGTAGTAGTATTTTATATTTTACACTTGTAGAAGTTCTTAAAATATAGTCTTTGTTTTAAAATCTTTTCTACTTTATTTTTATGCCCGTTAGTTCTTTACTTCCCATCATGTTTTGCCTGCACAGTTGCTTCTTTAACATCAATTTTTCTATCATAGGATTGAGTGTTTGCCCGAGACGTGCAAACGAGTAAGTCTAGGGGTGTGATGAGTCCCATTTATATACACATTTATGGACTCATCTGGGCCATATTTTCAGTCGATGCACTACACTTTAGGCATGTTTTCGATCATATTTGTTATTCCTTGCTAGGTGCACTCGTAGGCCCGTTTCGTTGTGCATTTGCGCTCCTTGTTATTGGGGGTAAGGACATGGTGCTCCCCAATCATTTTTCTGTGTTTATTTGGTGCTGGAGGTGTTTTCCCAGCTGTTTTGTCTTGTGTGCAGGCGGTCGGATCATCCAGTTTTCCCCAGAATTCATGATTGTGTACAACGCACGATTGTGCGTTTCCTTGACGCACGGACGGTTACGGTCGTGCATTTCAGCTGGGCAGAAAACGGGCGATCTAAATTTAGTCGTGCGTTTTTACGCACGGGCGGGTTTGCCCGTGAGTGAGTAAATCGCACTGGCGGCGCAACTTCGTCTTCAAGTCTATTTTTATCATTAAATAACGCACGGGCAGCGCACGATCGTGCGTTCGCTCATGCATTTTTGACGTTTCTCTTCTTATAAATAGGGGCTCGCCCTAATGTCGCGGCATCCATCTCCGCCCCGTAGCCATCCATCCACGGATATTTGGGAGTTTTTCTCCCCCCATTCGCCTCCCTTCGTCCATCCATCCTCCATTCAAGATCCGAGCATCGATTCATCATCTGAACGCTCCGCATCCTCCACTCCGGCGAGTTCTCAACCAAGCAATGCTATTCCGGTGAAAAGACAAAGAAGACGCAGAAATTTGGTGCAAGTTTCAGAGGTTCAGGTGAAGAAGACGGGACGTTAACGGAGGATTGACAACCCTTCGAGTATCCCGGACGTTAGCCGAAGCCGAGCCTGGATCCGGATTGACAACCCGGAATTCCGGCCGAGAACGACGGCGAGTCTTCATCCTTTGGTGACGAAACCTCTATCTCTCATTTTCATATTATTATTCGTTGTGTAATTTCTGAGATTTGGATGTATTGAACAATTAGTTGTGATAATATAATCGTGTCTCGTTGTGTCATTGGTTGATGATCTCGTTGTGACAATCGTTCCATTTCATTCACTTTCACAATCCACGCTATAGCAAAAGTGCTATTAGCACTTGCGAAGAGGTGCTTTCGACCCTCAACATTTCCACCCTTGCGATCGCCCATCCGCGTGCCTTCTCGTCCATGCTCTTTCCGAAGCACGACCTCGCGGCCGTTTCATCCATCCCGCCTTTCGAAGCGGAGTTTTGACCCGCATTTCATTTCTGTTTAGTAATTTAGGAAACCAAAATCAAAGCCCCTATTTTTCCTTTAATTTACTCTTGTAATTATTTTCTCAATCCGAAGAGTCAAACTAACCACGCGCATTCCTTGAGAGATGATATTCGGGGATGTACTCCCAACTTTATTAATTGTGCGACCGGTCCACTTGCCGAACACGCATCACCGAATGGCGATCGATGAATTAGTGTTCCGTTCGACGAATCTGTCGCCGAACGGCAATCGATGAATCTATCGCCGAACGGAGATCGACGAATTTGTTCCGTTCGACGAATCTGTCGCCGAATGGCGATCGACGAATCTATTCCGTTCGACGAATCTATCGTCGAACGGCGATCGACGAATTAGTGTTCCGTTCGACGAATCTATCGCCGTTCGGCGAACGAGGAATCTGTCGCCATTCGGCGATCGAGGAATCTGTCGTCGAATAGCGATCAACGAATTTGTTCCGTTCGATGAATCTGTCGTCGAACGGCGATCGACGAATCTGTTCCATTCGACAAATCTGTCGCCGAACGACGATCGACAAATCTATTCCGTTCGACGAATCTGTCGCCGAACGGCGATCGACGAATCTATTCCGTTCGACGAATCTGCCGCCGTTGAGCGATCGACGAATTAGTGATGTATCCCGTTCGACGAATCTGGGCAATTTTTTGTAGCCGTCCGATAAAGCTGGAATGCTTATTTTTTTGGCGAGAAGTGGATACCTTGTCCAATAGGGGGCTGACACCGAATCTTGGGGTTCCAACACATGGCATTGGATGTTGTGTTGACATTAAGGCTAGTAATGCAATTCTAATCCCACTACTCTCTCTTTTCTCTTAACACGAGGGTTGAACATTTCTCCCGAGGGGGATCTTGGTCTTCTTCATCTTCTTCCTCTCCTTCTTCTTCATCTTCTTCCTCTCAGTTCAGCGAACTAGTTGGGGGAAATCTTGGAAGAGCAAGTTAGGAGGAAGATTTGAGCTTGGCCAACTGTCGCCATGCTGCGGAGGAGACAACCGCGAACGTCGGCCGGAAATCAGGTGACTTCCTCCCCTCTCCCTTGCTGCTAGATCTTTAGATCTGAATATTAGGCGAGACATTGAACTCAAAAGAGTTTGATCCAGTGAATTTCACGAAGTTTCGTAGGAAGAGACCACGCTAGAACTTTCGTTCTAGGGCGTCGTTCGCCATGCTATTATCTTCAATCAACTCCTCTCTTCAATACGAAGACTTAGAGCTTGAGTCCATGAAGACTGGTGGTCTGAGGAGGGAGTATTGGAGGAGAGATATTTTGGTTATAGCCTAAGTCATCGGTTGAAGAAGACGATGAACAGTAAAATCGGGTTTAACGATTCGTGCTGATTTCTTCTTGGCTGAAGGAAGAGAAGATTTGAACGTGATTTTTAAACGAGATCTGATTGGATGCGGACTTTGGGCTCAACTAGAAAGTTGTAGCCCTTGATAATACCCTTCCAGAATGGGGTGACACGTCTAGATTGGAGGAGCGTAGCTCCCGAAAATTCAGTTTTAGTGGACAACATCGGGAAGGTTTATAATCTTATTATTGTTGAGATGTCTCTTTAAACCAATCTTCAATCGGTGGTTTACGTGGACTCGTAAAAAGCACATGTACGAACTAATGTTCATATCACATGATAATCTATGGATGGCTTTGATTTAGTGATGACCCTTCAATAAGGTTGATACATTTGATCGTGTTAAGGCACGTTGTGATTTGTGCATGAGGGTTGGATACTGGTGATATGTGCGAGCTTACTAAATTAGTAGAATATGAATATGACACCGTGACCACAAGTACTCCTGGAGGATCTTGTAGAGTAATTTCCATGTTTTGCGCACGCCACTGCACATGAGTTATGATAACTCGGTAGGGGTAGAATTGATGGCTTGATGCGGGTTATAAGATAGATGTCACAACCCGTATTTTCCCGAAATAAATTATATTATCAGAGCGAAGGGGAAAACACGCGTCATGATGCCACATCCTGTAGGGGACAACTACAGACGTTCAGGCGAGCACTCAAACGTACATTTTCTTTTACAAAAAGGTATGAATTAAGTAAAAGGATTATTTTTTAAGATTCACATTTGGGTTAGGAGACCGTGTCCCTCGGCCCTGCGGTTTACCAAGCTGCACTATATAAAAGACATACGTACACAATGAAAGAAAATAAGTTCATTTTATTCCTAACGGCGCTGAAGACCAGAGGCGTCTCCAGGGCGATCGCCGGTCTAAATTTAGTATATAATAAAGAAGTATCATTATATTCTGTTTTACGCTTTGCAAATAGGTGATGCTTAATAATAAATGCAACAAACAGTTAAAAGAACAAATATTTATCTGCTAAAAGAACTGCATTAATATTCAGCAAAATAGGCTTTTCCCAGAGTGTACGAATACAAAATAACTAAGTAGCAATAAAGGAAGCTAGCAGCAGCATCAGCAAGTGAACCAAGCAAAAGCCGTACGGGCGTCAACAACTGACACGAATCCGCAGGAAAAGAGTCAACAGCCAAAAGAAATGCTACAACAAGAGAAACTGAATCCTTACCTAATAGGGAGGAAAGCCCTCCACCCGAGAAACTGAACAACCCTGCTCTAAAACCTGTGGCAGCTACGAACCTGAACCCGAGGCATCCATAAGAAAAGAATGCCTCAGCCCAAAGGGTGAAAGAAAACAGCATAGTTAAAAGTAAGAGCAGGAGAAGTAACAAGTGACATATCCAAGCTGAAAGGGGTATATAAATACATATATATATATACATATACCCATATATATAACTATATATATATACGCTTATATAAAGATTTCAGTAATAGAAGGTTAGGAAGATCCCGCATAGAACCAGCCTGATAAGCAAGAGCATGACTAAACTTGGCATATAATGCAAAAATGGACCAGTGGTGGCGGACCCAAAACAATGTCACTATCCACCCACATAAAGGGGATGTTCAAAATGAACCAGTGTGGCGGACCCAAATAATGTCACTAACCACGCACATAAAGGGGATGTTCACCCCAAATAAAAAGGCGACGTGGTGGTGGTCTCATCGCCCTACCAACCACTATTAACAGAACTATGATGGGGGACCCCATCGTTCCCTATATCCATCATTCCAATGCAAACAAGTCCATCAATATTTAGCCAAGTAAATATGCAGAATTAGCCAAGTAAACATGATGTGGAACAAAATCAACCAGAATAAACCATCAAGGATTAGCACAGGATCAGAACAAAGCTAAACATATAGCAGCTAGCATATAAAAGAGGGATAGAAGGATTCACCCAACCATAGCAGCTAGCATATAATAAAACAGGGCCAATTAAGTGTGCCGAGGAGTTAGCAAATAGAATCACCGTAATATTGATCATTTCTAGCTACTTGAATCGAAGCGCGCAGAATTAGTTTGCAAGGAATGAAACCCAACAAGAGTGAAGCAAAGCAGCCCCTTAGGAAAAGCATAGCAGCAGCACGACTAAAGCCAACTGCAGCAGAACAACAGCAGTAGCACAACACAACAACAACAGAGAAGAACCAAAGGCAGCAATCCCCCATAAAACAAAGTAAGGGCAGCAGCACCCCCATTAATTAGCAAAGAAAAGGCAACACCCCCACTAAATTAGCAAGGAAAAGGCAACACCCCCACTAAATTAGCAAGGAAAAGGCATCACCCCCACTAAATTAGCAAGGAAAAGGCAACACCCCACTAAATTAGCAAGGAAAAGGCAGCACCCCCACTCAACAGGTATTGCAAAAGCTGCCCCCAACAATATAGTATGAAAACAACCCCCATTTAGACAACAAAAAAATAATTGAAGCAGCCCCCAGCAAAAATGCATAACAGCAGCAGCTCCTTAATTGGACAAGGAGAAAGATAGAACAACCCTTAATTGGACAAGGAAAAGATAGAAGCAGTCCACAACAAAGGCACAACCTCCATAAAAAAAACAGCAATTCCCTGAAATCTTTCCCCCAACAGCCACTATAACATCCATCTTAACAAAGAAAAGAATTTTTTTTCCTGCAGCAATAAGCGATTTCCACGATAACAGCTATAGAGAAATTTCTTGCCACTATAACAGCTATAGAGAAATTTCTTGCCACTATAACAGCTATAGAGAAAAAAAACGATTACCACCGTTCCAGATTTCCTGAATCAATAAGCCTCATCGCCACTATACCACATGGAGGAAGGGGATAAAGGAGGAAGAGGGGGATAGAGAATAGTTTTCTTGCCTTGAAACGGAAGCCGACACGCCGAAGTGAAGGCTATGGCCGGAAAACTGCGAGACCGCTGCCGAAGCCGGCGAGGGCTCACCGATTCACTACTCCGACGAAAGAGCCAAGCTCCGGCGGCCTCCAAATCGCCACCTCCGACGAGCCGATGCCGAACCCTAGCCCGCTCCTAACCTCTCTCTCAAAAGACCAAAGCCATCGGGGGAGGGGAAAACCAAAAAAGCCGGTGAATGCCTCGAACAGCCGCTGATATATGTATATATATATATAAAAACTTTATAACTTTTATGTATAAGTTATATATATATATAATTATATACATATATTTAACTTATATATATAGGTTATATGTGATTGCATATAAATATATATGTCCATTTGCTTAAACATGTATTTGTATACATTTACCGGTATCTAAATTTTTTTTTTACATGAATATATATGTGTACGTCTGCATATATATATGCCTCAACCTAGAATCAAACTCGCCGGACGACGACGACGCAACAATAACGCCCTCTCGCATTAACACTACGCGACGATAGCTTTAATATACAGGACCTTAACAATACGAATCCCCGCTTGGAAGACTATAAGAAAAGCTGGGGCGTTACAATAGGGTTATATCTTATGGTGAAACGTTGGGAGGCCCGGTCGTTGGGGGCCTTGGATGCTAGTTAGCATCGGTTGAATGGGTATGATGTGAAAAGTGAGAAGGCTCCTTCAGTGAGTCCTTGGGTGCTTGATAGCACGGGTGTGCATGGAAATTACATGAATGTGCATGGCTTACACACGGTGGTGTATGGATCCTGGTTGGAGGATTACTTGTGGCGGGTCTACGAGCTTGTTAGTCGAGACACCGACAGAAGCCGATGGTTAGACTCTAGACCGGTTGGGTTGGACTCTTGGTGCACACCTACCCAAGTCCCCTTCTGTGTCCTTGAAGGCTCAGCATGATGCGAGCAGTATGTAGGGTCTCCGCTATGTGTTCTTAGCGTCGAGGCGTACAGAGGCCTAGGACTGGTAGTGTTCATACCCTCCTAGTAGTGCAGGAGCTCATTCCACTGTCTCCGTCTGGCCACGACGGGAGATGCCTGAGTGGTTAGTGTTGGATCTTACGGCGCCCTTAGAGGGGGGGGGGGGGAATAAGGTAATAAAAATTCTTTTTATAATTTTAAGATAATTACTAAATTGTTTTATAATATGTGAAGGAAAAATAATAATTTAGCTAAATGAATAGAAAAATTATGATTTGCAATTTTAGAAACAAGTACTAAATTGTTTTATGATGAAAGAGATTGATATAAACAATTTAGATTTAGAATTGAAAACTTAGAACACAATATAATAGAGATTACGCCAAATGAGAGAAATCAAGTAAACACAAATAGAGACGTGATTATATTATATGAAAAGGTGTTTACAAAAATTGATTTCAATATCGCTTGAAATCAGAGGCGACAAATATGTAAATAATTTTTCCTTTTCTATACTAACTCGTATCCCCACGAACCGGCTGGCTTTAGCCTATCCTTCCCCGGATAAGGCCTCAAGCCGCTCTAGCCAATCCTTCCCCGGATATGGCCTCGAGCCCCCCTAGATCTAATCACCTAGAACTAGTCGCCAACACAAGGCGAATTTCACCCTAAGTCCTACCCAGACCTAGTCGCCAACACAAGGCGAATTCTCTAAACGGTTACAAAAAGTATGGAATGGAAATAATGAAAACAATAATAAAACTCCCTATATGAGATCTTCTGAAGTCGGAGATGAAGGATCGTTGTAGTATAAGCGAGGTCGAAGCGATCGTCCTTCGGATGTAGCGTGACGTAGTCCTCCTCCAGAATTCTCCTTAAGCTTTTTGTGGGAGATCCATCTTCGGCAGCATAACAGCACTGGAATTGTGGCAAAAGCAACCTCTCTGGGATGGATTAGCAAAATGATCGAAGTTGGCTCATTTTATAGAACTTGGAGATAGCGCCTGCGGTAGCTCCTACCGCCTGCGGTAGCGTTCGTGCGGAGCGGTTGTGAAACCGTCGGCTGCGTGGCTCTGTGCACGAACTTGAGATAGCGCTGGCGGTAGCGCTAGCGCTGGCGGTAGCGATTGTGTTGAGCGGTTGCGGAACCGTCGGAGGCATGGCGCTGTGCACAAACTTGAGATAGCGCCAGGCGGTAGCGCTAGCGCTGGCGGTAGCACTAAGGAACCGCTGAGACGAGGCTAACCGCTGAGACAGAAGCTGAGATGAAACTGCTGAGACGGAACCAACTGATCTAGCGCCTGGCGTTAGCGATAGCGCTGGCGGTAGCGCTAAGGAACCACTCCTTTCACAAATTGTTTCCATGCTGCCTTCTACCTGTGGAGTATTGCACCTATAGTTCCTGCACACTACATAAACCATAAAAGCAATATCAAATACAATATGGGATTTGTTATTCTCAAACAAAAGGATGTGACACACATGTCCAACAATCTCCCCCTTTTGATAATAACAAATCCACTTAGCAAGAAATCAACAATAGTGTTTATAGTATAAGATAAGCAAGATGATAGTGCAACTATAGTATATGATAAGCATGATAATGTGCATACTCCCCCTTCTTAATGCTCCCCCTACATAAATGCAATTTTTGTGTTACTCCCCCTGAATGATAAATTTCATGAATTAGTCTCCCCTTATTTTTCTCCTATATAGATTTCTTCAATTAATCTCCCCCTTTTGGTATTATCAAAAGAAGGTGGGGTGAGGGTAGTAAGGAGGCATTTTTAAAAAAAGATAAAGCATGATCGAGCTTTTGTAATATAGACAAAGATAAAGAATTTAAGTATAGTATTGAAAAGATTTCAAATAAATAGATAAGAGTTTTAGCATAGTGGAAGATTATAAGAAACATCTTTTTGTAAGCATGGAAATCATAATTATAAATATTAGTTTAAGTTAAAAAATGTAAAGATGCTGTAACCTTTTGGAAATCTCAAAGTTTCTCATAAAGATACCAAGCATGAAATGAACATATCACGAAGAGAATATACTACAATGTTACTTAATTTTGAGTTCAAGAGATACCAAAACATTGTAGAGATCATGCTAGGCTATCTAGTGCATTTCTTATATAAAGAGTAGTATAGATAAAGCATTAGAATCCAATACTCATGAGAAGAAGTGTTATGAAAGATAATGAAGTGCACATAAGTGAATTTTGGGCAATGTTAACAATTTATTTAAATCACACAATACAAGACATATGTAGAGTAAAGTGCACAATAAAACACAAGTAAATTTACTTTCACACACTTTAATGCACACTATTTTATAAAAAGTGGTGTATTAATCAAGGGTTGCACAATACACTTTACTATTCTATCCAAGGTGCTCAACCTCACAATGCTTATGAAGACTTATCAGGAGGTTCAAGTAGTGCTTGGTGGAGTTATAGTTGTCTACATATATAAATTTTTTTGACATTTGTGAGACAACATTCTCTGAATACACTTGTTTTGCAAATCCAATTTTTTAAACTTAACCACTTTTCAAAATTTCATAAGTGCAATTCAAATGTAGTGTAGGCAATAAACTTATGCAAGTTTTAATTCATTGTACAAATACAATACACAAGCAAGCATTTTTAGATTTAAACACACATGTTGATTACCAAAAATAAGTGAGTGAAAGGTATCATTATCAATCATAATACATGAGGACATGAGGACATAGCATTTTTAGATTTACCCACGCTAGCGCCGACGCTAGGGCTAGCGCTGGAAATAGTTCACTATTTTTTGAGAATTTTAAAAATCTGATTTTTGTTATTTATTAAGTGTCCTTAGAGTAGTCTTATGCAGAAATTTTATAATTTTTGGAGATGTTTTGATTGCTCAAATTTGCATAAAACTTAAGCTTTTTCAAATACATGTGTTTAAAAAAAAATTTAAGTACAAAAATAAATAAGTTATGCAAAACACATGAGGACATAGTTTGAACAACCCAAAATATGCATGATTTAAGTGATAAGTAAATAAAATGATCATGCAAAGAGTAATATAAGTATATCCTAAGATTAAAGACTACCCCGACTAAATGTCTACACCCTAGCCCCGTACTAAGTGACGGATGGGCATGAGGAGCTGCACACATGTCGTAGGTTGGGGTGTTAATCCCATATGCACACACTAGAGAACGCTCAACCTAGCACTCTTTCCCCCCAGTGCCTCGCAAGGCCCCACTGGAACCCTCCCCGGTTAAGGACAAGACATGTCTTAGAGGTTAGGTCTCTAATGCATACAACCCTACGCCCCCGCTATTGTGAGATATGAAGTCATAGGTGAAATAATCTTTTGGACAACCTATGCTCTTAAATCTAAGGGTTGATATATAAACTATGGGTTTTGTTTAATGTGATGAGTTATAAAGCCGCATAGTTTTTCTACTTTTATGAGATGACGATATGAGATAACTAGCACAATTACTAATATTCAATAAGTGACAATGCTAGTATGATGAGTTTTGGGTTTAATGTCATGTCATAAGATTTATATTGATATTGCATGTATTCCAAAATAGAATTTCAAATTATAGATTCTAGAATAGAGTGATGATTAAGTTTGATGTATATCTTCATTGCAAAGTTGATTCTAGAGTCTACAAATATGAGAGATACATGCAATCAATAACAAAGCATATCAATACACCAAATAAAGGAAAGAAAACATTATTCAAAATTTTTATCATAAGATTCATAATTCTTATTATTGATTTGAGATATTTCTTGATAGAACATGAATTATGATTTATGATTATAGAGAATTTTGCATAGAATATATGTTAGATCATCATGATATTTGTAAATTCTAGTTCTTCTAGACTTATGACAATATGATTTGGTGATTTTCTTTTGAATGAGCATGTTTGAATTGTAAGTCTAGAAAATGATGATCATGCTATCATATCAAAGACAAAGATCACAAATATATAGTTTTGAAATAAAATGCCATTCAATAATTGAATTTATTGATCTTTGGTTTTCCATGATAATATATGATTCATGAAACAATATTCATAAATATTCTAATGATTAATCCATAAGCTATGTGTTTGTTGGAATTTTAGTATTCTATTATAATTTCAAATCACATAGTTATCATGAGATTTGAATAACATTGTAAGTGTTCTACCTAGCATAAATATATAAGCATAGGCCAAGAAGCAATGCTAGGATGATGAGTTTGAATGCAAGGTTATTACATAAGATTAATGGAGATTATGTTGCATGTAATATGAGAAGTTTTCAAATTAATTTTCTTTAGACCTAGAATGAAATGATTAAACTTTTGATTTGATCTTAATGATACAAGATGATTCTGAGGTCTAAATTACATGCAAACATTGGTGACACACATCACACACATAATATCTAAATTAATATATGAAATAATTATACAAAAGATAGCATGTGATGAAAAATCTATAAACACAGAAATTTCCAAATCAAGCAAACTAAGATATTTTTTTTAAAGAAAAACGGAGTTGAAATTTGGCAAATTGACAGCACCAAACGAACTCAAATGGGCAAGCCTAGTTCGCCGGTGGATGGAGATTTCTGTGCTCTTTCCGAAAATATATTAAACGCGAAAATCAAACGAGCGGATCAAAAGATATGGTTGTTTGAAGTTTTGATCGTAAACTCGCATTTTTGAAAGATTAATCATGCATTTAGATGAATTTATGTTTTCAATTTTATTTGATAATATTCTTCATTATAAGGTCTATCATATGCAGCAAACAAAAATAGAAAAGAATCAAAAACGTTGCGCATTTTAATTTTTAGTTTAAGCCCTTTAATAAACCATTTAAATCCAATCTTTAAAATAGTTTCAATAGTCTTGATAATAATTTCAATATTCAATTTCTAATGATAATTCAAGACAATTAAGGGTAAAGGATTTAAAAGGATAAAGAACAATCAAAGATGAGAGATAGATCACTTTGAAAATATATGACTTAATGTTCAATTTTAATTCAAATTTGATTTGATAGACATTCGGCTTAATATATGAAAGTCATATTACATGATATATATAAAGTGATCATAGCATGTTTGTTCAAAAAATAAAAAATAAACAAAAGTAAAAAAAGACAATAAGCATATCATGAAGTAGAGTAATGATATTTCATTTTCATAGTAGTTTCTACTTCATGCATTTGAAAGATACTAAATGAAAAGAGATTTAGGTATCCAAAGTTGACCATGTGGGATAGTTCCTTTGGGTACCCAAATACATTGTGGTGGCTTTTGGGAAGATAATGATGAATGGGCATTTTCAATTAAAGACGATACATCATTTTTCTTTATGGGTCTCCATTCATACATTGGTTGTTTATCATTTAAATTCATATTATGATTATGCGACATCTTTATATGATTATATTTATTTGAAAAATAATTCATTTGGGATTTATGTTTATTCAAATTAATTTTCAAAATAGATTGATGTTGATAATCATAATGAATTTTATTATAAAGATTCTTTAAAAGTTTATAAGAGTGATTGTCTTTCTTAAGAAGTGATTGTTGAAAGAGTGGGTTACAATATGTTGTAAATAATTGATTCTTATTTTGATAATTTTCATTTCCACTCTTTCTTATAGACATACTCTTATAATATGATGGATAATATTTTATAGTTTGATTTTCATGAAAAGGAGTTTTTAAATTTGAGTCATGATTGAAAATATATTGAGACTTATAATAATGACTCTTAAGAATTTTGTGAGGATCATAATTCTGTTTGAAACTAAACTCCTTTTGATTTAATGTGTGAAATTGATCCTTTTTAGAAATGATTTTGTAAGTTAATTTATCCTTGTTATTCAAAATCTTATGATGAAATTCATTACATGACATTTGAAATTTTTCAACAAAAGATTTTAATTGTATTAACTTACAAGTTAAAGCATCATTTTCAACTATCAATTTTTCATTATGTTCTTTAGAAACTAAGAGCCCTTTTTTAATATCCTTGAATTTTTCTTTTAATAGATTACAATCTAAACAAGGAATAAGAATTTTACCTAAAGAGCATGAAAAAGAATTTAACACATTAATATTTGATTCTACGTTATCGTTTGCTTTTAAAGATTTATTTTCTAAACGTAATTTGGAATTAGCAATTTTTAACTTTAAAATTTAACGTTTAGCAATTTTAAGCATACGAGATGTAGAAATAGAATTTGTTACAAAAAAAGAAGTTTTTGATTTTCTTACATTGCTATGGGATGAGGCAAGATTTGGACCAACGATTCCTTTGACATCTTCTTTGCATTCCTCATCCATAGTTGAATTTCCATCTTCTCTTTTGCTTGATGTGTTGCCAACAAATGAGTCCAATATTGTGACGTTGTATTCTTCTTCCTCCTAACAAAAGTCCTCATCGATTTCTTCTCTTGGATCCATAAGAAATTCCTCGTCGATTTCTCTCTTAGATTTATCATCCTCCAAGAATGAGTCCTTGTCGATTTCTTCTCTTGGATCCATAAGGAATTCCTCTTGTTCATCATCTGTAGAAGGAAGACTATAAGTATTCTCAAGAAATTTCCAAACTTCATAAGCAGTAGGAAGTGTATAAATAAGTTTGAAAATATTTTGATCTAATGCACAATATAGACTATTCATAGATTTGACATTTAAAAATATTTCATTTTTATTTAAAATACTTGGGGGCATTTTAATTGTAATATTCCATACTTTAATATCCAAAGATTTAAGAAATTTTTCCATAAGAAATTTCCACCCATTATAATTTTTGCCTTCAAATAAAGGTGGTGTTAAAGATTTTTCATTTATAGGAAAGTTTCCCCCACTAGTAGAAGTGAGATCATGTGACACCATTATTCCCGGTTGTTAAACCGATTTGGAATAACCTACCTCTGATACCACTTGTTGGATCTTACGGCGCCCTTAGAGGGGGGGGGGGGGGGGGGGGTGAATAAGGGAATAAAAATTCTTTTTATAATTTTAAGATAATTACTAAATTGTTTTATAATATGTGAAGGTAAAATAACAATTTAGCTAAAGGAATAGAAAAAATATGATTTGCAATTTTAGAAACAAGTACTAAATTGTTTTATGATGAAAGAGATTGAAATAAACAATTTAGATTTAGAATTGAAAACTTAGAACACAATATAATAGAGATTACGCCAAATGAGAGAAATCAAGTAAACACAAATAGAGACATGATTATATTATATGAAAAGGTGTTTACAAAAATTGATTTCAATATCGCTTGAAATCGGAGGCGACAAATATGTAAATAATTTTTCCTTTTCTATACCGACTCGTATCCCCACGAACCGGTTGGCTTTAGCCTATCCTTCCCCGGATAAGGCCTCAAGCCGCTCTAGCCAATCCTTCCCCGGATATGGCCTCGAGCCCCCTTAGATCTAATCACCTAGAACTAGTCTCCAACACAAGGCGAATTTCCCTCTAAGTCCTACCCAGACCTAGTCGCCAACACAAGGCGAATTCTCTAAACGGTTACGAAAAGTATGGAATGGAAATAATGAAAACAAAAATAAAACTCCCTATATGAGATCTTCTGAAGTCGGAGATGAAGGATCGCTGTAGTATAAGCGAGGTCGAAGCGATCGTCCTTCAGATGTAGCGTGACGTAGTCCTCCTCCAGAATTCTCCTTAAGCTTTTTGTGGGAGATCCATCTTCGGCAACATAACAACACTGGAATTGTGGCACAAGCAACCTCTCTGGGATGGATTACTAAAATGATCGAAGTTGGCTCATTTTATAGAACTTGGAGTTAGCGCCTGCGGTAGCGTTCGTGTGGAGCAGTTGCGAAACCGTCTGCTGCGTGGCTCTGTGCACGAACTTGAGATAGCGCTGGCGGTAGCGCTAGCGGTAGCGGTTGTTTTGAGTGGTTGCGGAACCGTCGGAGGCGTGGCGTTGTGCATGAACTTGAGATAGCGCCAGGAGGTAGCGCTAGCGCTGGCGGTAGCGCTAAGGAACCACTTAGATGAGGCTAACCGCTGAAACGGAAACTGAGATGAAACCGTTGAGACGGAACCAACTGAGCTAGCGCCTGGCGTTAGCGATAGCGCTGGCGGTAGCGCTAAGGAACCGCTCCTTTCACAAATTCTTTCCATGCTTCCTTCTACCTGTGGATTATTGCACCTATAGTTCCTGCACACTATAAACACACAACAAGCAATATCAAATACAATATAAGATTTGTTATTCTCAAACAAAAGGATGTGAAACACATGTCCAACAGTTAGCTACCCCTCAAAAAGAGAGAACTAACGGTCTATGTCGACATAACAAATATGCATGGGTGAGTCATCATAACATAATCATTGCATTGCATTGCATTCATCCTTCATAATCATTGCATTGCACCGCATTGGATCCTCATCATATAAACTTGTATGGGCACCTTTATATGATGAGTTACCTTCATGTTCAGATCCTTAACTTATAAGCTTGTATGGGCATCCTTATAAGTTAAGTTCAATTCGGTTCTGTGATACTCTGCTCATGCTTTCTTGTTACTAGTACTTGCTAATATAACCACTGTTATTTATGTACATGTTAGTTAGAATTATTGCAAGTACTTGGGTACTTATATAACCGACATATATGAACAACCATTCATGTCACCTGCTTTGTATATTATTGCTATATTACAGTTTTTCTTCCTTTCCTGTCGCCCGGTGCCTTGGAGTCGTCGGGGGAGCGGATGCAAAGCCACTTAGTCTTTATGACTAACGGTTGCTACGTCCCTCTTTTTAGGAGCGCATCCTGGAGCAGCAGCACATGGCGCTGGAGGAGATAGCCAGGTCAGGACGACAGGGTCGGAGGCCATGATACCCTGACTACCGTCGGTGATAGATGTGAGCAAAGTTTGAGATGTAGCCCTTGGGGCATTTAGCTTGATACACTGATACTTTTGCGGGAGCTCTCGGAGCTTCTTGTCTTTTGTACTTATTTGGACACTTACTTATGTGAATATATTTGTTTGGCTTCTTTCTTTTATATTAATGATGGGTTGGCGCTGTTCAGTTGGTTTGGCCAGCAGGATAGGCGTCTTGTGGGGAGGCCAGCTCGTGTGCTGGTGCTCCCGCAAGGCGGCTATCTTGGGCATAAAACTCTTCTCGGCCGTGTCGTGTGTTATGGGAGGGGGATCTTACAAATGGTATCAGCTTGCAACGATACTGAAATAAAGAAGTCCATTCCCGCATGGTACACCTGATGAGTCCCAATTATATACATATTTTCGGACTCATTTGGGCCGATTTTCTAGTCTTTGCACTACACTTTAGGCATGTTTTCATGCATATTTGACATTCCATGCTAGGTGCACTTCTAGGCCCAGAGAAGCCCGACCCCGTCAATCAGAGCCCCGATAGGGGTGTGAGCGCGAGCTGCAGAAGAAGACATAAAAGCAAAACCTTAGTGGCGAGTAGCGGGAATACCCTTCTTTGAAGTTATTCAGAAAAACAACGACTCCATTTACCAGGCCGATGAACATCATTCCGCAAGTCGCGGCGAGGACTCCGAGATAGTCGGCGAGGAGAGCCCCTTCCCCAATGCGGGGATAGACTGCGATGGGCGCCATCTCGTCGGTTGGAGTGCGATCCGCCGATGTTCTCCCTGCTGGAATGCACATCACCCCGACCGCGACCATCCACCGGTCGCCCTCCCCCTCTGGGAGCGAAGAAGCCAGAAGACCCCGCCACCCCGCCAAGGCACGAGGACTCAGCCGGATGAGTGGTGGGAGCCGAGGAGGACAGAAGGCGACGATCTTCTTGCATATCGACAGGAGGAGGGAACGGAGGAGGTGGAGGAAGTTCGTCCGCGGGCAGTTGCGGGCTACTCGCCACCTCTGGTTGCTTCAAAGGCGGTGGCGGCGGAGGAAGGTACTCGCTGAAGGAGCCCTCTGCTCGCTCATCGGCATCTTATCCACCGAAGAGCTGTGAAGGATCCGCACCGATCCACCCCGAAGAGACTTCCCCTCCAATCACCAAATAAAAAATTACTTGAAAGGATCAAATTCAGAATTACAGACATTTGCCAGAAGGCGACTAGCTACTACAAAAAGAAGAAAGACAGGATCCTAGGGGTTCGCCTGAGCATCGGGAAGTTGTGGTTGTCGCCCAACCCAGCCCATGCTACGAGCTCGCTTAAAATGCTTGAAGGCCACGGACATCGCATCCTTGCCTTGTCGCAGCTGCTCCTCCATCCTCGCCAGGCGACCAACGGAGCCCGTGCTCGCACGCATCCCCACCAGCTCGTCATGATGCAATTGCTGGCGATGCTCCATCCTACCAACCCGACGCTCCAGATCGCCGACAGACTGAAGGCGAGATTCTACACTAGCAAGGCGAGTATCGAACTCTTCCAGCCGTGATACTCGCACCTCCAACTCGGTCAGACGACGCTGAGAGTCAGCGGCCGCCAAGAGCTCCACTCGCGCTTCCACCATAGCCAGACGCCGATGAGACTCGCTGATCGCCAGATGCTCCAACTTCGCCTCCAAGTCCAGGATGGCGCGAGTAGCCCTCTCCTGATACTCGCGGGAGGGAAGCCCGACCCCGTCAATCAGAGCCCCGATAGGGGTGTGAGCGCGAGCTGCAGAAGAAGACATAAAAGCAAAACCTTAGTGGCGAGTAGCGGGAATACCCTTCTTTGAAGTTATTTAGAAAAACAGCGACTCCATTTACCAGGCCGATGAACATCATTCCGCAAGTCGCGGCGAGGACTCCGAGATAGTCGGCGAGGAGAGCCCCTTCCCCGATGCGGGGACAGACTGTGACGGGCGCCATCTCGCCGGTTGGAGTGCGATCCGCTGATGTGCTCCCTGCTGGAATGCACATCACCCCGACCGCAACCATCCACTGGTCGCCCTCCCCCTCTGGGACCGAAGAAGCCAGAAGACCCCGCCACCCCGCCTCGGCGTGAGGACTCAGCCGGATGAGTGGTGGGAGCCGAGGAGGACAGAAGGCGACGATCTTCTTGCATATCGACAGGAGGAGGGAACGAAGGAGGTGGAGGAAGTTCATCCGCGGGCAGTTGCGGGCTACTCGCCACCTCTGGTTGCTGCAAAGGCGGTGGCGGCGGAGGAAGGTTACTCGCTGAAGGAGCCCTCTGCTCGCTCATCGGCCTCTTATCCATCGAAGAGCTGTGAAGGATCCGCACCGATCCACCTCGAAGAGACTTCCCCTCCATGACCAAAAATGGCCAAGCAGGGTACAAGAAAGGCACCGACTTAGCTAGTACCGGGAGTAAAGTGTTGACGCCAGGAAAATCCCGGCCTCAAGATTCGGACCGATGCAGCCGGAGGCTACTCGCCCAGCAGTCCGACGAGATGACTTGGCTGGCAACGACGAAGAAGCTAGAAGAGCAACAAATAGGACCCCAGGTGCTGCGGCAGGGAGGTCCCACCACGTACCCAGAAGCTCCGAAGAGACTTCCCCTCCAAGACCAAAAATGGTCGAGCGGGGTACAAGGAAGGCACCGACTTAGCTAGTTCCGGGAGTAGCGGCCAAGTGCTACAGGTTCCAGAATGCAAGAGCAGGGTTTTGAGAGCTCAAGTCCAGGTGCCAATCCAAGTACCCCTGGGGTCCTATTTATAGGAAAACCAAGGGGTAGGGGGGGTTTTATAGCCCAGCCCCTGCCCGGCGACTAGCGACATTGAGGCGATCTCCCCGGGCAAATGGGCGAGTATCACTTATGTCGCCCACCTTATGGCGAGTATCCGAGATACTCGCACGAGTGCACCCCTACTCGCCTAGGCTCTCTTCTGCTCCTACGCTTGACGAACTCTTTCACTAGGCCTGCTGGCCGACTTTATCTTGGTATCTCGAACTGTTGACTTGACTCTTTGACTTTGACTTTTGTTTACGTGGCCTTGAGTGGGTCCTACCCTCGGAGAATGAGGGTTGTACACTATACTTAGCAATATCCTCCACGACCCTCAGTGCGGTGCTCGTGAAGGTCGAAGGCGGAGTTCAGTGACCAATCTATTATCTCAGCAAGATCCTTACAGACACTGAGACTAGATACCCAGCGGCGGATAAAATGGCTTTGTCCCTTGTCTTCTCTGCGAGAAAACTTCGGCCGTACTTCCAGGCCCACACAATAAAGGTACTAACACAACTACCCCTCTGGGCCATCCTGCAAAAGCCCGAAGTATCCGAAAGGCTGGTAGTGAGTAGTAGAACTCAGGGAATTTAACGTCCAGTTCCTCCCCCGAGCAGACATAAAGTCACAGGTCCTCGCCGACTTCATTGTAGAAAATACAATCCCACCAAAATAAACTCCCTCAAAGAATGTAACCTCCGCACGCTGGACTCTCTATGTCGATGGAGCCATAGCAAGACTCCTCCTAGTAAGCCCGGAGGAGATTGCTCTGGAGTATGGCATTCGACTGAAGTTCCCAGCCACCAACAACGTTGCCGAGTATGAAGCAATGATCGCGAGTCTTCGGCTCGCCATCGATTGCAAGGTGGATGCCCTGACAGTACATATTGATTCCCATTTGGTATCCTCACAAATCGAGGGAGACTACGAAGCAAGAAACGAGCAACTCGCTCGATATCTTGCGCTCGCCAGATCACTGCTGCAGCAGATACCATCACATCAAATTCTCCACATTCCCCGGGAGCAAAATACCCGAGCTGACGCTCTATCTAAACTTGCAACATCAACATCCGCCTACCAGTCCAGGAGAAGAGGAATCGAGGATGTCACGGTCCCAAGAATTCAAGGACCGTGGGAGATTTCCACTATCAATAGCGAAGAATCTTCCTGGATGGCTCCTCTGCGAGCTTATCCCGCGCACGGTCAACTCCCTGAGGATCATCTAGAGGCGAGAAAGCTCCGAATTTGAGCAGCAAGGTTTGTCGTTATTGAAGGCAAGCTCTACAAACGAGCATTCTCTGAGCCATATCTAAAATGCTTGACAGAGACCGACTCGGATTATGTCTTACGTGAGGTGCATGGAGGAGTCTGCGGTGTACACCTAGGCAGAAAGGCCTTAGCCCGAAAGATTCTCCGTCAGGGATTCTATTGGCCAACCATGAAGTAGGACGCAACAGATCGAGTTCGTCCAGAAGTGCAAAAGTTATCAGCTCTACGCAAATACCCCCGTAAGCCGCCAGTCGCCCTTACCACGCTCCAGAGCCCTTGACCATTCGCACAATGGGGAATTGATCTCTTAGGATCTCTACCCGCAGCATTCGGTCAAAGGAAATTCATCATCATGGATATCGACTATTTCACCAAGTGGGTAGAGACAGAACCCCTGGCCAAGATAACCGAGGAAAATGCCAAGAAGTTCGTCTGGAAGAACATCCTTTGTCGCTTCGGCATCCCGACACTTATCGTAGCGGACAATGGTACCCAGTTCACAAGCAAGTCCTTTACCAAGATGTGCGAAGATCTGAAGATCAACCTCCACCACACCGCGGTAGCACATCCACAAGCAAACAGACAAATAGAGGTAACAAACCGCACAATACTCAAGGGCCTGAAAACACGTCTCTAAGAGGTTGGGGGCAATGGGTGGACGCACTCCCAAATTTATTGTGGGCATACCGCACCACGGAGAAAACTCCGACCGGGGAAACTCCATACAACCTATGTTACAGAGCCGAATCTATAATCCCCGTGGACATTGGAGTCCCGAGTGCTCACGTCCAGACCTTCAATCCAGAGAAAAATAAGGAGCTACTCCGAGAAAATCTCGATTTGTTCTCAGAAGAATGTGAGGCGACAACACATCGTGTAGCTGCAAATCAGAGGCGAGTGGCCCGCCTCTACGATAGAAGGGTAAGGCCGAGACCGATCAACATTGGAGATCTCGTTCTGCGAAATGTAGAGGCCGCCGACAAGGGCCCACAGAAGGACAAACTCTCGCTAGCTTGGGAAGGACAGTTTGTCGTCACGACCGTCGTCAAGCCCAAAACATTCAAGCTCAGAAACGCGGAGGGAAAAACACTTCCGCTAACCTAGAATGCGCAAAACTTGCGTCGATTTTATCAATAGTTCACTTGTTCACACATGTATTTTAAATTTTAACAATCACTGTTGGAATGTTCGCAAACTCGTACCTACGCACAAGCTATTACGAAATTGATCCCCGCATGTTTTATATGCTCCTATCTCTACCATCTCAGGAACACCTTGGGAAACAGACCTCTTCAGTCGAGGAAGGTTTGCACACAGAAAGCTTCTCCGTTACCCCCCTCGCGCTCGCCAGCGGTTCAGAATGTTTGACATTCACCGTCTCTCCGGGCTGCGCCCCCGTGACCTCACTGCCCGGATCGAACGGTGACATGCCTTCTCCCCCGCGGTAGGTATCAGCGTCTCCAGGTCCTACCCCCCTCGCTCTCGCCAGCGGTTCGAATCGTTTGTCATTCACCGCCTCTCCGGGGCCACGCCCCCGTGACTTCACTACCCGGATCGAACAGTCACATTCCTTCTCCCTCGCGGTAGGTCGCAGCGTCGTCAGGGGTTGCCCCCCTCGCGCTCGCCAGTAGTTCGAAGTATCTGCGCTTCACCGCCTCTCTAGGGGAGCAACCCCATGACTTCACTACCTCAGCTCGAAGGGCCGTGCATATAGAACAACGTCGACGCCACGAAGCCAAGTCACTGCACAAGTAAACACATAGGCCAAAAAGCCCGTAACCTAGCAAGGTGCGACAATTCACCCAAACAAGCTGGCATACTCAAAAGCACGCGACAAGAAAATTTCCGGGCTCGTTCTCTAAAAAATGACCTCCGGAAATTGGGGGGAATTGTTTGGTTTTCTATATACCATTTCAGAAACGATAAAACAGCATATCAAATATGCACAGCGGAATAAAAAACAAGAACAACCCAAAAAGAGTAAGGAACTTGCGATTTCATTGATTCAAGAAATAAGGAAAAAGCCACAACATATTGCAGAAGATATACCTGAAAGGGGTTGAGTCTCTACTCAACCGAGATGCTCCAAAGGCAGATGAAATCGTGTGGCTGAGTTTCTTGCACAGAAATAGATTTGTGCCTCTACAGAAGTCCACACAAGTACTGGAGAACCCTAGCCTCTTGTCGCACAAGATCTAGGTCGGAGAAGAACTGTCCTCTACGTCTTCCATGGACTGCTAGGTCCAACTATAGGAAGAGGTGACAGAGACGGCGGGAACGGCCGGTCAGACCACTTCCTTCCAGGGCTAGAGACGGAACTCTTCCGTCGCTCTCGCTTTCTCTTTCGCAAACAGATCGCTCAAAAGAATCGAGCATACCTAGGGTAAAAGAATTGTATTCTTTTATATCCCCAGCGTTCGACGAATTGACAATCGTTCGTCGAACGCACTTCGAGGAACCGTTCGACGAACGCGCTACACTAGCCATTCGTCGAACGCAGTATACTTGTCGTTCGTCGAACGCAGTATACTGCCCGCTCGACGAACGCGCTACGCTAGCCATTCGTCGAATGCAGTATACTTGTCATTCGTTGAACGCAGTATACTGCCCGCTCGACGAACGCGCCATGCTAGCTGTTCGTCGAACGCAGTATACTTGTCGTTCGTCGAACGCAGTATACTGCCCGCTCGATGAACGCGCTACGTTAACCGTTCGTCGAACGCAGTATACAGCAGCCGTTCGACTAACCCGCGCAGGATTGGCTTGATTTCACGATAAATCTCAAGACATAAATTCTCGAGAAATCCCAAGCCTAAATATTACTTCTCGAGAAATCCCAATCCAGGAAAACGATTTCACGAGAAATCAATGATTTCTCGAGAAATCTCAAACCGGGAAAAAGGATTCTCGAGAAATCTCAAGCCAACACAATTCTTCCTCCAATTTCTCCAAGCACTTTTATGTGCGACCCTATAGGCTCATATTGTGTTGGCAGTAAGACTAACTGTTGATTGCTTTGAGATCACCTTAGAAACTCCAATAGTCTCTCACTTGATCACAAAGTGTCAACAAAAGTCTCACAAATAATGAGCGACATCTAGCAATACATCATTGCTACCCAAGCAATAAGAGTTCATAACTCAACAAGCCTGTCATGACCAATGTATCAGTGTTGTCATGTCCCTTTGTCCATTACATCCGGATAGAACTAGAGGCATGAACCGTGTCACCCTCATGATCGTTCAATCATTGTTTCCTGATCTAGAATAGACTGTCTGAAATTGGTGAGCTCAATATCATATATTGACTTGCCGTTCTAGTACACTTGCCATTCGTCGAACGCAGTATACTGCCCGCTCGATGAACGCGCTACGCCAGCCGTTCGTCGAATGCAGTATACTTATCGTTCGTTGAACGCAGTATACTGCCCGCTCGACGAACGCGCTACGCTAGCCGTTCGTCGAACGCAGTATACTTGTCGTTCGTTGAACATAGTATACTGCCCGCTCGACGAATGCGCTAGGCTAGCCATTCATCGAACGCAGTATACACCAGCCGTTCGACTAACCCGCGCAAGATTGGCTTGATTTCACGATAAATCTCAAGACATAAATTCTCGAGAAATCCCAAGCCTGAATATTAGTTCTCGAGAAATCTCAATCCAGGAAAACGATTTCATGAGAAATCAATGATTTCTCGAGAAATCTCAAACCAGGAAAAAGGTTCTCGAGAAATCTCAAGCCAACACCAATTCTTCCTCCAATTTCTCAAAGCACTTTTATGTGCGCCATATAAGCTCATATTGCGTTGGCAGTGAGACTAACTGTTGATTGCTTTGTGATCACCTCGGAAACTCCAACAGGAATTTGATGGGGTTCCCCCAAATAGGTCCGATCGAACCAGATATCCTTTAAGCATAAACCGTGGGACAAATACGTGAGCAAGCACGCACCCTAACCGCACGCCTCGCAAGTAGTGTCACAACCCGCATTTTCTCTGAATTTAAGGATATCAGAGTAAGAGAAAATACACGTCATGATGCCACGTCATACAGGAGACAACTGTAGACGCTCAGGCGGAAACCTATTACTTAACTAAACAAAACATGATTATATGATAAGTCACCATTTGAAACATTTATTAGGGGTTTTGAGGTAAGAACTGTGCCTCTCAGTTCGTGGATCAACTAGTCCACCGAGAAAGTATATATAGTTGCAGCTGAAAGTACTTGATTTAGTTTACTTAAAGTCCTACATGTATGCAAACGATGGAGCATGAAGTAAATGATATGCACATAACTAGGCGTATTGTAAGAGTAGAAAATACCTTTAGGCGACTTTAAAGTTAAGGGTTTCAGTTAGAAAGAATGCAATGAGGATGAAGAAAAACCATTTTAAAACTATAGTGCACCTAACATAAATCATTCCCAGAGAGTAAAATACACAAGATCTAAAAGTAGTGGCATAATCTGGCAAATAAACTATAAAGTATAAAAAAAAGGGGCACAATGGGCGTCAACAACATGACACTAACCCATTGGCACCAACTAGTATGTCTGAGCACAAGAAGTAACTAAAAATAACTACCTCGCAGCAGCGGGGTGAACAACTACTAAAACTCTGAACTTCATGCTACACCACTAGCCGCTACGGCTCTGAACCTGAGGTATTCAATAAAATAAAGAACGGCTCAACAAGGAATTACAAGTGCCCAAAAAGTAAGCAGAAAGTAAATAAGGCAAAAGGGGTACCAACCCAGGACAGATTCACTGAAAGAAAAACTCTAAACAAGGAACTAAACAAAACACCAAGTGCACCAAAAAGAAAGTGTCATAAAGAGGAACAAGCAAGTTTCATTTATCTTGTTACATTAATTAAAGAGACTGATCAACCCACATTAAACGAGAGCGGTTACCTACCTCCGCTACCCAATGCCCAAAACCAGGTGGGGGTGCCACTAGACCCAACCACCCAAACACGACTACAGTGCAAGGCTATAACATTCCCCCACTATCCCCCAAATACGACTACCGTGCAAGGCTAAAGACAGTGGTTCTTAATAAATTTAATCTTTAATTAAAACACGGGGCGTAGCCCGAGAAATAATCACCAGGATGTCCTAAGGATATGGTCACACAAAGTAAACATTACCCAATATTAATCAAGAGAACTCATAAGTTAATTAACCACGACGGGTACGAGATTTTAAGAGGAGGAGAAAACGGAGTCACAACTCAAAGACTTAGGAATGAACAGACATTTCTCGAGAAAAGGAAGACTGCACTGGGATTTCTCGAGAAATAGGGGGAAGAGCATTCCTCGAGGATCAGGGATGCTGGACTTGGAATTCTCGAGTAAACACACGAACTTCTACTATCCTCTACGGGAAACTTTAGACGTTGAGGGAAAGGTCAAGGGAGTTCAAGATTTTTAGCTACCAAGTAAACACCCAAAAATACTTGCTAAAAGCACGGCAAGAACTCAAAGCAAGTAAAAACAAGGCTTCAATCAACAAGAGAAAAGAAGGAGGTACCACTTGCCTAGTTTTCACCGGAAACATTCTCCGAACAACTCCTCGTCGCAGATCGGCCGCTAGAAAACCTCGAGGAAGAATTTCAGAAACTTTAGGAACGAAAATGAGGGTTAGGGCTACCGGCTCTAAGCTCAAAAATCCACTAAACTCAAAATACTTACCGCACACGCGAAGAGCTCGGAGAGAGCTTTCCAAATCTATACTCCGGCAAAGATTTCGAGCTTCGGTGCCCCGGTGGCGGCGATCTGAGGGCTCACGGAAGGACGCTCCGCTCTCGGTTCGCAAAAGCTCCGGGAAGAAGATGAACAAAACTTTTCTTTTCGGTTATATATATATAAGATAAAATCAGAATGTAGGAAATGAATTTCGCGGGAGATAAGGATTTCACGGAAAAGGACTACACCGGAAATAATTTAACTTTACGGGAGAAAAAATGATTTCTCGAGAATAAGTTTAGTATGACCAGTGCAGAAATTTTAATTCACAGCAGCATTTGATTTCACGGGAGGTGTTAAGGATTTCTGGGAAGAAATTTTATTTCTTATATAATTTATATGATTTCAACGTTATTTTATAATTATAATAGTAAACTTATATTATTTATTATTATATAAAAAACTAAATGAACGTCGTTGTCGACGAAATTCGCCCCAAAGGTGAACGGCGGCGTTACGAATCCAACGACGAAGCCGGAATCAAAATCCGACGTACCGTCCTCGAGATATAAATTTCTGAAGTTTACGGCGACGTTAAAATATACAAAACTTTGAAAAAAACACCGAGACTTTAAATTTGCTCGGAACGCCACGGAACTTTAACACTTTATTTCTAAAATTAAATAATCTAATTTCCTAACGTAAAATTTTCCAAATTCCGGGTCGTTCCAAAATTTGGTCGACTTGACCTAACGGATGCTAAAACGTAAAATGACGGCGCACCGCTAACTCTGCACTAACGTAACACCCTCTCGTCAAAGTGACGTCATTAATATATTTCTAATAATAGTCGAAAATTCAGGGGCGTTACAGCCACTCCCCCTAAAAGAAAGTTTCGTCCCGAAACTTTGACAAATAGATCGAAAACAAAGACGAGTAATTAAAAACTAACGGATGAAAACACTTACCGAAGAGGATTAGGAAAAAAGATGAGGATGAGATGTCCTCATAACAGATTCCAGTTCCCAAGTCGCGCTCTCGACGTCTTGGTTTCGCCAAAGGACTTTGACCATAGGAATCGTCTTCTTTCGCAACACGCGATCCTGAGTCTCTAGAATACGAACAAGCTCTTCGACATAAGACAGATTAGGTTGTAACTGGGGCACCGAGTCAAGGACATGACGATCACTACGCACGCACTTTCTCAACTGGCTCACATGAAACACATCGTGAACACCTGGGAAAGTAGCGGGCAACTCCAGCCTATAAGCTGACACTCTGATGCGCTCAACAACTTGGAAAGGTCCCACATACCGGGGATCCAACTTGTGGTTCCTTCCAAATCTTTTAACACCTGGCATCGGAGAAACCTTCAGAAAAACCATGTCCCCAACTGCGAACTCCAGGTCAACCCTTCTGCGATTAGCATACTTTTCATAACGCTCCTGAGCGATGCGAAGCCAGCAACATTCATCTCTTCCAAAGCTTCTGGACCTAACAGCGGACTCTCACCAACCTCGGCCCAAAACAGAGGAGTTCGACAACGCCTCCCATACAAAGCCTCAAAGGGGGCCATCTGCAAGCTCTCCTGATAACTATTGTTATATGCAAATTCCATCAATCCAAGGCGCTTATCCCAGGCTCCACCATGATCCAAAATATAACATCTGATCATATCCTCCAAAATCTGATTTACTCTTTCTGTCTGACCATTTGTCTGAGGGTGGTAAGCGGTAGAGTATCTAAGGTCAGTACCCAAAGCTCCTTGCAGACTTCTCCAGAAATGAGACATATACCTTGAATCTCGGTCCGACACAATGCTTACGGGCACACCAAGCAATCTGATGACTTCATTCAAATAAAGTTCTGCTATCTTTTCCATAGAATACCCAATTTTAAACGGCACAAAGTGAGCACACTTTGTCAGACGGTCAACTATGACCCATACCGAATCGTGACCTCCAGGAGATCTTGGCAAACCGGTAATGAAATCCATTGAAATACTCTCCCACTTCCAGGTTGGAATATCCAAAGGGTTTAATTTACCACCAGGCCTCTTATGATCTGCCTTAACACGTTGACAAGTAAAGCATTCAGCAACATACTTGGCTATATCACTTTTCATACCTGACCACCAAACGTTCTGTTTCAGGTCTTTGTACATCTTTGTGGAGCCAGGATGATAAGAAACACTAGAATCATGCGCTTCGCTACAGATCTTGGTTCGAATGTTGTCAAGTGTGGGAATACAATATCTACCTCGATACTTCAAAGTATCTTTATCATCAATGGAAAAATCTGGTAGCTCACCTTTTTCGGTTCTATTCCGGAGATGTTGCAAGTCAGGATCTTCCTTCTGATGCAATCTCGTGAGGGTAATCCAAGAGGGCTCTTCAGCTTCTAAACTCGCAGGCACGGTACTACTACCGACTGAGATATCCATCAACATAAACTCTTCTACCAAGGACTGCACAGAGAGATTGAAGATTTGCGCGGTCTTTCTACTCAGGGCATCAGCCACCACATTAGCCTTACCCGGATGATATAGGATATCAACTTCCTAATCCGCCACATACTCCAACCACCTACGCTGGCGCAAATTCAGCTCCTTCTGGGTAAAGACATACTTCAGACTCTTGTGGTCCGTGAAAATCTTGCACGACACTAAATATAACAGATGTTTCCAAAGCTTTAAAGCATAAATCACTGCTGCAAACTCTAAGTCATGCGTAGGGTAATTCCTTTCATGAACTTTCAGTTGTCTAGACCCATAAGCAATCACTTTTCCTTCTTGCATCAAAACACACCCTAGACCAATGTGAGATGCATCCACATAAACAGCATACTCTACTCCTTCGATCGGTAAGGCTAACACCGGAGCACTGCACAAATGCCTCTTTAATTCCTGGAAGGCTTCTTCGCATTTATCGCTCCAAATAAAAGCCGTATTCTTCTGGGTAAGCTTAGTTAAAGGTGCCGACAGCACCGAGAACCCTTGAACAAATCTCCTGTAGTACCCAGCCAACCCTAAGAAACTTCTTATCTCCTTGGGTGTTGAAGGCGTCTTCCAATCCAACACAGCAGAAATCTTAGCGGGGTCTACAGTAATTCCGTCCTTGTTCACCACATGCCCCAGGAAGGATACCTGAGAAAGCCAGAATTCGCACTTACTCAACTTCGCATACAACTTGTGCTCTCTAAGAGTAGACAATACTAAGCGCAAATGCGTAGCATGCTCCTCAGCACTTCTAGAATAAACCAGCACATCATCTATGAATACCACAATGAAATGGTCCAGAAAATCCTTGAACACGCGGTTCATCATGTCCATAAATGCAGACGGTGCATTTGTCAATCCAAACGACATGACTAGAAATTCAAATGGCCATAACGAGAACGAAAGGCAGTCCGGGGAACGTCTGACTCACGGATCCTCAACTGATGGTAGCCTGATCGAAGATCAATCTTCTAAAACACCGTGCTACCACGCAACTGATCAAACAGATCATCTATCCTTGGCAACGGATACCTGTTCTTGATGGTCACTTTGTTTAATTCTCTATAATCTATGCACAACCTCATAGAACCGTCCTTCTTTTTCACAAACAAAATTAGAGCACCCCAGGGCGAAGAACTTGGCCTAATGAAACCACACTGCAATAATTCATCTAACTGAGTTCGCAACTCTTCTAACTCGCGCGGGGCCATACGGTACGGTGCCTTAGCAATAGGACGAGTACCAGGCTCAAGATCAATAACGAACTCCACATCTCTAACGGGCGGGAGACCAGGGAGATTAGCAGGGAAAACATCAGGAAACTCTCGCACCACCAGAATATCCTCGATACACGGCGAACCACTAACAGCTTCTACTACAGAAACAAGGTAAGCCAAACAACCGGAAATTAACAGTTTCTGAGCACATACCGCAGAAATTATCGAAGAACTCTGGTACGGAGAACCAAAAATGCTCATGGGATGACCGTTGTCCATCACAAAGTCCAGACGCTTTTCCTTGCATCGGATGACCGCATCATAACTGGACAACCAGTACATACCCAATATCACGGCAAAGTCTTCTTAGTCCAACACTTTGAGATCAACAACAGCCAAGAAATATCCTAAGAGGACGGGGCAACTTCGGACGCACTGGTTCGAGGACACCAGATCACCAGAAGGGAACTTAACGAGGAACGAATCGTTGCCCAGCTCAGGGGTCAAACGGTGACGCTCAACGAAGGCCCTTGCTACGAACGAATGGGTAGCACCCGAATCGAACAGAACACGCGCCCAATGATTCTTTACCTTAAATCTCCCTATAAGAGCGAACAAAAACTAGTCTAATACAGCAAACTAAAAAGGAAACAAGACTAAACAGTTGTCTTAAGGTCTAACCTGTGATCACTTGGGTCGAAGACTGCGCTTGCTCCTGGGTTAACACGTTCAGCTTTCCTCTTCCTTTATCCTGATGATGCGGCGGCGGCAAGGTTCGAAGCGGAACAGACTGCAGCAGGGGTTGAATCAGCGGGCATTGGAACTTCATGTGCCCCTTCTGCCTGCACTGGAAGCAGACTTTATCTTTGGTCCAACACTGGGCCACATCATGCCCTTTCTGCTTGCACAACTGGCAGAGCACCTTACCCTTCGGAGCACCCTGGATTGCTAGCACTTGCTGCTGCTTCTGAGCTCCCTTTCTCTTGAAACATTTCTCAACTGGATGGCCGGGGCGGCCACAGAAGCTACACACCTCTCCACTCCTTTTCTTTGGAGCCGGGCTAGCTACCTTGGGGGTCTCCCCCTCTTCGACTTTCCTCTTGTCCTTTTTCATTAATGCACCTCTATTCTTGGCGTTGTCGATAGCCTCAACTTTCAGCGCTGCTTCTACCACTTCAGCATAACTTTCAGATCTATAAGCGCTAGCCAATTGCTGAATATCGCTACGAAGACCTCCGAGAAATCGCTTCACTCTTCCTGCCTCAGAATCCACTAAATCTGGAGCAAATATGCTCAACTTACTGAACTCGATCTCATACTCACTAACCGTGAGTTATCTTTGCTTCAGGTGCAGAAAATTATTCATTAAACGGTCTTGCTCGACCGACGGCAGGAATTTCTTTAACACCATTGCCTTGAACGACTCCCACGAACATCCACCTACGAGATTTTCCCTCTCCCTAATCCACCAGCTCTTAGCAAGTTCGTTCAGCTGGTAAGCGGCGACCATCACCTTTTAGTCTGCAGAGATTCCTGAGTACGAAAACATCTCTTCAATGGCAACAAACCAGTCATCTAATGCCATGAAATCCGCTCTTCCGTCAAATGTAGGAGGTCCCAACCTTTGAAAATGCGAAATAAAATTCATTTCCGGAGGTATCGCTACTGGGGATACCAAGGGAGCAGGAGGAGTAGGTACAGTCTGTCCTACTACTGGGGCCTGCACTACGGGTTGCTGCCTAGCACCGGCAGCCAACAACGCCTCGACCTGCGACTGCATCGCAACCATCTGCCTAGTCAGAGCCTCATTGCTCTGGCGCAGACTCTCGATCAAGGCTTCACTCTGCGCACCCGAAGACTCACCCTCCGACTGGGGAGTCGACCTAGTCGCGACTCGCTTGCGTGCCATTTCTGCTAAAACGCATAAACCTCTAATCAAAACTTAACCTTACATTAGTACTACACTGCTCGGTTCAGAACATACATGTACAGCTACTTGCCATTTCCACTACTTTTCTCTGGGACATTTTCATGATGATATGCTAAATTTGGGAACGATACTACATCGTCCCTCTTGCCTCATGTGCAAAGGGCATGAATGCATGAATTTTGCTATTCATTTTGAAATCATGTGTGTACGTGTGTCATCATATAAGTCTTTAACTTCGCACGTGTGCTTGTGCAATGCTATGTAAGGTATGTTATGCTATGCATTCTAATAAATGCCTTAATGCATGTTATGAGGGCCTTATGCATGTAATATTATGCATCCCATACTACATAATATTGCATGTAACGAAAGAGAAAACATGCTAATGGGCATCCATGTGATGATGGTTATGCATCTCATACTACATAACCGTCACATGTTGCCACCTATGGTGGATCCATATACAGATGCATATTATGCATACCATACTACATAATATGACTCGTATACTTCTTATCATGCTATGAGTGTAGTGTTCATGCTTCGGCCAAGACGTACTGATGACACATCGGTGTGTGTATGCAATGAAACTAAAAAAAACTACTAAACTATATCAGAATTTGTTGCCCGACCAACTTGTCGAACAACCTCCCTCTGATACCAACTGTCACAACCCGCATTTTTTTCGAATTTAAGGATATCAGAGTAAGAGAAAATACACGTCATGATGCCACGTCATACATGAGACAACTGTAGACGCTCAGGCGGAAACCTATTACTTAACTAGACAAAACATGATTATATGATAAGTCACCATTTGAAATCATTTATTATGGGTTTTGAGGTAAGAACTGTGTCTCTCAGTTCGTGGATCAACTAGTCCACCGAGAAAGTATATATAGTTGCAGCGGAAAGTACTTGATTTAGTTTACTTAAAGTCCTACATGTATGCAAACGACGGAGCATGAAGTAAATGATATGCACATAACTAGGCGTATTATAAGAGTAGAAAATACCTTTAGGCGACTTTAAAGTTAAGGGTTTCAGTTAGAAAGAATGCAATGAGGATGAAGAAAAACCATTTTATAACTATAGTGCACCTAACATAAATCATTCCCAGAGGGTAAGATACACAAGATCTAAAAGTAGTGGCATAATCTGGCAAATAAACTATAAAGTATAAAAAAAGGGGCACAATGGGCGTCAACAACATGACACTAACCCATTGGCACCAACTAGTATGTCTGAGCACAAGAAGTAACTAAAAACAACTACCTCGCAGCAGCGGGGTGAACAACTACTAAAACTGTGAACTTCAGGCTACACCACTAGCCGCTACGGCTCTGAACCTGAGGCATTCAATAAAACAAAGAACGCCTCAGCAAGGAATTACAAGTGGCCAAAAAGTAAGCATAAAGTAAATAAGGCAAAAAGGGTACCAACCCAGGCCAGATTCACTGAAAGAAAAACTCCAAACAAGGAACTAAACAAAACACCAAGTGCACCAAAAAGAAAGTGTCATAAAGAGGAACAAGCAAGTTTCATTTATCTTGTTACATTAATTAAAGAGACTGATCAGCTCACATTAAACGGGAGCGGTTACCTACCTCCGCTACCCAAAGCCCAAAACCAGGTGGGGGTGCCACTAGACCCAACCACCCAAACACGACTGCCGTACAAGGCTATAACATTCCCCCACTATCCCCCAAACACGACTACCGTGGAAGGCTAAAGACAGTGGTTCTTAATAAATTTAATCTTTAATTAAAACACGGGGCGTAGCCCGAGAAATAATCACCAGGATGTCCTAAGGATATGGTCACACAAAGTAAACATTACCCAATACTAATCAAGAGAACTCATAAGTTAATTAACCACAACGGGTACGAGATTTTAAGAGGAGGAGAAAACAGAGTCACAACTCAAAGACTTAGGAATGAACAGGCATTTCTCGAGAAAAGGAAGACTGCGCTGGGATTTCTCGAGAAATAGGGGGAAGAGCATTTCTCGAGGATCAGGGAGGCTGGACTTGGAATTCTCGAGTAAAAACACGAACTTATACTATCCTCTAGGGGAAACTTTAGACGTTGAGGGAAAGGTCAAGGGAGTTCAAGATTTTTAGCTACCAAGTAAACACCCAAAAATACGTGCTAAAAGCACGGCAAGAACTCAAAGCAAGTAAAAACAAGGCTTCAATCAACAAGAGAAAAGAAGGAGGTACCACTTGCCTAGTTTTCACCGAAAATGTTCTCCGAACAACTCCTCGTCGTAGATCGGCCGCTAGAAAACCTCGAGGAAGAATTTCAGAAACTTTAGGAACGAAAATGAGGGTTAGGGCTACCGGCTCTACCTCAAAAATCCACTAAACTCAAAATACTTACCGCACACGCGAAGAGCTCGGCGAGAGCTTTCCAAATCTATACTCCGGCGAAGATTTCGAGCTTCGGTGCCCCGGTGGCGGCGATCTGAGGGCTCACGGAAGGACGCTCCGCTCTCGGTTCGCAAAAGCTCCGGGAAGAAGATGAACAAGACTTTTCTTTTCGGTTATATATATATATATAAGATAAAATCAGAATAATAATAATAATAATAATAATAATAATAGAATTTATCTTAATAGGATGAAGGAAATGAATTTCGCGGGAGATAAGGATTTCACGGAAAAGGACTACACCAGAAATAATTTAACTTTACGGGAGAAAAAATGATTTCTCGAGAATAAGTTTAGTATGACCAGTGCAGAAATTTTAATTCACAACAGCATTTGATTTCACGGGAGGTGTTAAGGATTTCTCGGAAGAAATTTTATTTTCTTATATAATTTATATGATTTCAACGTTATTTTATAATTATAATAGTAAACTTATATTATTTTATTATTATATAAAAAACTAAACGAATGCCGATGTCGACGAAATTCGCCCCAAAGGTGAACGGCGGCGTTACGAATCCAACGACGAAGCCGGAATAAAAATCCTATTAGAGCATGCGTTCCGCACTCGTCCGGTTTGACAATAACAAATCCCGAATGTATTTGATCCTATTTTTTATTAATGGTGTGCAGATAACAGGTGCAAGAATATCATGTTTTCAATTGGAGCAAAATGTCAATTTTCCATAATCTGGAGCTATCGGATTTCCGACAGCCCTATCGGATTTCCGACAGCGCGTTTATTTGATCTCTGCGCAACGGTTAAGAGCTATCGGATTTCCAATATCGCTATCGGATTTCCGACAGCCCACGATCTTCCGATAACGGCAGGGCGTGCAACAGTTACCTTAGCTATCGGATTTCCGATATCGCTAACGGATGGCGACAGCCCACGATCTTCCAATAACGCCAGGACGTGCAGCAGTTACCTTAGCTAACGGATATCCGACAGTGCTATCGGATATCCGTCAGCCCACGTCTCAACCACGACCTCAACACCACGCAGAAACTTCGTTTTAGTGGGACACGTGGCAGCCTCCGGAGATATCGGATTCCGGCGACAGTAGCTATCGGACGGCGACAGCTCCTTTTTATTAAAAGAGCTCAAAACTTCGTGGAATTCACCTTCTTGAGATTTCTAGACCTTCTTCCAGAGTGCATTCGAACCAGAAAGCTCCAGAACTCCATCCACTCCCATTTGTGCTAGAAGGATTGAGATTGAAGACGAGATCGGACGCGCTTCTACATCAACGATCATCTCGAGGCTTCAACCCTCCTTTCAGAGATCTGATTTTCTAGGGAGTTCTTCACTTGACTTTGTATTTTCATTCATTTATATTCAACTTTGTATTGGTAGAGAAATCGTCGTCTTGCGTGCGGCGTCTAAGTCCTTGCGCGGCTTAAAGGAAAATCGCTTCCTTGTGCGGAGCGTCCAAGTCCTTGCGTGGCTTGGTAGGAAATCGTGGCCTTGTGTGCTACGTCTAGATCTTGGGAAGATCTAGAGGGTAGGCTTGGGCTTGATCTAGGGAGAGACAAGTGATAGCCTTCCGATCCTTGGGAGAAGGATTGGTAAAATCAAAATTATTGAAATTTATATTATCATATTTGTGCATTGATCTTAAGCATTGTTAAGATCATTTTATTGTATGTAAATTTCATGATTAATATAATTTTGCTTCTTTCATTAATTGCAAATTTGGTTGATTAATCTTTCACTTAGAAATTTATGTTTGGTTTAATACAAAAATTACATTGGTTTGAAATTGTTTACAAGTAATTTGTTAGAAAAGAAAAATCCGTTTAAAAAATTATTAAGTAAAAATTATATTTTAAACACATCCTTATTCACCCCCACCCCCCCCCCCCCCCCCCCTCTAAGGGCGTCACACGATCCAACAAGTGGTATCAGAGCCAGGTTACTCCAAAACGGTTTTACCACCGGGAGTAATGACGCACAACGATCATGCGTTCGTTGAGGGGCAAGGCATAAGTAGACCACCTTTATTCACGGGCACAGACTATAATTATTGGAAAACACGTATGCGTTGTTTTCTAATTGCGCTAGATATAGAAGTCTGGAATATGGTAGAATCTAGTTACACTTCTCCAACATTTGTTGTAGGAGATGTAACTATGGATAAGCCCAAAGACAAGTGGGATGACAATGATAAATTAAAATGTAAGAACAATGTAAAAGCCATGAATGCTTTATTTTGCGCACTAGATCGCACTGAATTTAATAGAGTTTGTGCTTTTAATACTGCATTTGAAATTTGGAATCTGTTAGAAATCACTCATGAAGGTACTTCGCAGGTAAAGGATTCAAAGCTATTTCAACTGGAGTCTGAATTTGAAAGGTTCAAAATGGAGGTAGATGAAGAGATTGATACGATGTACACACGGTTCACAAAAATCGTGAACGACTCAAAGGTACTAGGAAAGGTGTTCTCAAATGGAGACTTAGTAAGGAAAATCTTAAGATCACTTCCCCCGAAGTTCAATCCTAAAGTGACTGCAATTTCCGAGTCACATGATCTTAAGACCTTACAATTGGAGAGCCTCATTGGGAACTTGAAAACTCATGAAGTTGAATTGAAAATTCAACAACAAGAGTATATGGAGCCAAGGAAGAAGGGATTGGCTCTAAGATCTAAGAAGGAAGAAACTAGTGATTCTGAGGAGGAAGAAGAAGATGAGGAAAGTTTATTTATTAGAAAATTTAGAAAATTTATGAAAAATCCAGAGAGGAGGAATTCGTTTAAGAAGTATTTTAAGAAGGAGACGTTTAGGAAGAAAAAAGGAAAGGAAGGCGATGAGGAGGAAGAGAGACCGCCACCGGAGTGCTATCACTGCAAGAAGTTAGGACACATCCGAAGCAAGTGTCCAAAGTACTTAAAAGAACTTAAAGAAAAGAAGCACAAAAGGTCGAAGAAGGTGTTGAAGGCGGAAACATGGGATGATACTACTTATGAGAATGCAAGCAGTTCAAGTTCAAGTAAAGAAGAGGAGGCCAACATGTGCTTAATGGGAAAGAGCATCATATCTGATGACGAATGCAGTGTCCAAAGTGACACTGAGGTAACTCCTCCAACCTACGATGAATTATTTTCTGAATTTTTAAAGACTTGCAAATTTTTTGAAAAGAGTTTAAAAGATAATGATCTTCTTAAATCTGAAAATGAAATTTTGCTTAAAGAAAACAAAAAATTGTTAAATGAAATTAAGACTGTTGGAAAAAGAGATATTTCTTGCCAAGAGTGTGATCACTTTTTGGGAAGAATTAAAGAACTTGAAGAATCTCTTTCCAAATCTCATTCTACAATAAAAATTCTTACTAAAAAGAATGAGATTTTAGAGAGAGATCTGAAATCTTCAATTTCCAAAGTCCATGAGGGAAAGAAATCCTTTGAACGTAGATGTGTAAATCTAGTATCCGAGAATACAGAATTGAGAAACCAGATTCATGACTTAACGCTAGCCATGAAAAAATTTGGAATGGGCCGAAGATCACTGGATATGATCTTAGGATACCAACGCCATGGATCTGGAAGGTTTGGACTCGGATACACGTCAGGAAGCTATCGCCCGGCGACAACCACTGTCGCCGGCGACAGCGAAAAATCCAGTAATTCTGTATTTAAAAATTCTGAAATTAATAAACTGTCTAATAAAGCATTCTCATCCAGTAAAAGTCTAGAAAAATTATACTCTTCTCAATACATTACTTGTGCCAAATGCAATAGATTTGGTCACACTACGGACTCTTGCTGGAGGAAAGGAAAAAGTAAAATAAAACAAATCTGGGTGCCTAAGGCTTCTTTCTACCTATACTATGGGTGGAACCACTTGGGTAACCAGATCTTTACTCACCTCTTCTTTCTAGGTGTGTTGGCAGGCTAAGGATAAAGAAGACGTGTGGTACCTGGACTCGGGTTGTTGAAAGCACATGACGGGCAATAAAAAGAAGTTCCTTAGCCTGGAGATGAAGAGAGGAGGAGTTGTTACATTCGGAGACAATGGAAAAGGAAAAATCATCGGCATCAGAGTTGTGGGTAACGAAAATTTTTCAATTTCAAATGTTCTATTTGTAGAAGGATTAAAGCATAATTTGATTTCTATTAGTCAATTATGTGATAAGGGTTTAAATGTTCTATTTGAATCTTCTACAAATTTGTGCAAAATTATTAATTCTAAAACAAATGAAATTGTTTTTACCGCACCTAGATGTCATAATGTATATATGATTAAATTTCTTGATTTTTCAAATTCTACTTTAAAATGTATTTTATCAAAAATTGATGAATTAGATTTATGGCATAGGCGACTTGGACATACTAGTGCCAAGTTAATTACAAAACTTTCAAAAGATAAATTAATTAAAGATTTACCATTGTTAAATGGAAATTTATCTTCTTCACTATGTGTGCCTTGCCAAAAAGGAAAATTTTCAAAATCATCCATTAAAAGTAAAAATATTATTTCTACCACTAGGCCACTTCAATTAATACATATGGATGTATTTGGGCCAATTGGAATTTCTAGCTTAGGAGGTAGAAAATATACATTTGTATTAATCGATGATTATTCTCGTTTTTACTGGACTTCATTTCTAACCTCCAAATCCGATGCATTTTCAGAATTTTCAAAATTATATTTGCGTATTCAAAATGAATTTGAGTTAAAAATTAAACGCATACGATCGGATCATGGAGGAGAATTTGAAAATGAAGAGTTTATTTCTTTTTGTACGGAGTTAGGAATTAAACACGAATTTTCCGCTCCACGCACACCACAGCAAAATGGTGTAGTGGAGAGGAAAAATAGAACTCTTCAAGAGTTAGCCCGTACGATGCTATCTGAGTTTAAATTACCAAAATCTTTTTGGGCTGAAGCGGTTAGTACGGCATGTTATGTAATTAATAGAGTAATGCTTCACCCTATTTTAAAATTAACTCCTTATGAATTAATTTTTAGTAAAAAACCAAATGTTTCTTATTTCAAAGTTTTTTGGTGTAAATGTTTTATTTTGAATTCTAAAGATTCCTTAGGAAAATTTGATGAAAAATGTGATGAAGGTATTTTTATTGGCTATTCTTCAACTAGTAAAGCTTATAGAATTTTTACTAAAAGAACAAAAATAGTTGAAGAATCTATTCATGTTATGTTTGATGAGTTTGTTTCATGTGTAGAAAAGAAAATCACAGGAAAAGAAGATGAACCCCTTCCTTCGGTAGAGAATGATGATGAAGAACTTGGAGAAAATGAAGAAGAAAAAGAAGAAGAGAGAGAAGGATAAAGAGAAGAAGATAGAGAAGGAGAAGAAAGAGAAGAATATGTGCCTCCCAGTGAATTGAGATTTTCAAAGGATCATCCAAATGAGCTTATCATTGGAGATCCGCAAAAGGGGGTTAGTACTCGTTCATCGTTACATGTTTTATTTTCAAACCTTTGTTTTGTCTCTGAAATAGAACCAAAAGATGTTTCCACCGCTTTAAATGATGAATTTTGGTTTTTAGCTATGAATGAAGAACTTAATCAATTTGAACGTAATAAGGTTTGGAATCTTGTAGAACGACCCAAAAATCATCCTGTTGTTGGAGTTAAGTGGATTTTCAAAAATAAATTGGATAGTGAATCTAGAATTATTAGAAATAAAGCCAAATTAGTTGCAAAAGGTTATGCACAAATTGAAGGGGTAGATTTTGATGAAACTTTTGCACCCGTAGCAAGATTGGAAGCGGTTAGGATATTTCTTGCATTTGCTTGTTTTAAAAGATTTAAATTATTTCAAATGGATGTCAAAACCACATTTTTAAACGGGTATATAAAAGAAGAGGTTTATGTAGAACAACCCCCTGGCTTTATAAATGAGAAATATCCAAATTATGTTTATAAATTAGATAAAGCGCTTTATGGATTAAAACAAGCGCCTCGTGCTTGGTATGATCGACTAACTCAATATTTGTTAAAGCATGATTATAAAATAGGAAGTGTCGATTCTACACTCTTCATTAAGCAAATTGATCATGATTTAGTTATTTTGCAAATTTATGTTGATGATATTATTTTTGGAGCCACTAATGAAGAGTTGTGTAATGAAATAGTTCAAATTATGAAAAATGAATTTGAAATGAGCATGGTAGGAGAACTTTCATATTTTCTAGGTTTTCAAATTACACAAAAACATGATGGTATTTTTATATGTCAAACCAAATATATTCATGATATGTTAAAAAGATTTGGTTTTGAAAATCTCAAGCATGCAAACACTCCTATGAGTACTTCACTAAAATTAGGAAAAGATGAAAGTGGTGTTTCAATTGAGCAAACCCTTTATAGAAGTATGATAGGATCTTTATTGTATTTGACCGCCTCTAGACCTGACATTATGTTTGCCGTTTGTTTATGTGCTAGATTTTAGGCTAATCCTAAAGAGTCACATTTAAAAGCGGTGAAACGCATCTTTAGATATCTTATAGGAACATCTAAATTAGGATTATGGTATCCTCATAATGATTCCTTTATTTTACATGGTTTTTCGGATTCCGATTATGCGGGATGTTCTTTAGATAGGAAAAACACTAGTGGCACTTGTCATTTTATCGGCCCTTCACTTATTTCATGGTCGAGTAGGAAACAGAATTTTGTTGCCCTCTCTACTACCGAGGCCGAATATATTGCACTAGGTAGTTGTTGTGCCCAAGCTCTTTGGATGTCACAAACATTAGAAGACTTTGGCATGCAACAAAGTAGTGTAGAATTAAAGTGTGATAATAAAAGTGCTATAGACCTAACTAATAATCCCGTATTACACTCTAGATCTAAGCATATAGATGTCCGCCATCATTTTATAAGGGATCATATTAAGAAGGGTAATATAAAAATCAACTTTATAGGCACGGAAAATCAACTAGCGGATATATTCACTAAATCGTTACCGGATTCTCGTTTTTCTATGCTTAGGATAGAATTGGGAATCCTAGATATTTCACAATGATTATATCCCTACTTATAACCTATAAAAATTAAAAACATCACCATATTCTTACATTTTAAAAAAAACAAAACAAAACAAAAATTCGTAACATAAACATTCATCACATCAATCATGTCCAAATCTTAAAAATTATTACAGAATTTTAATAAAAGGGTACTTAAAAAGTCTCAAAATAGAAGTTCACAAAATTAGGAAGAGATTTGGGCAGGAGAGCTGTCGGATGGTGACAGTGAGCTGTCGGATGGCGATATCCCCCAGAACTCTGTTTCAATCTGACTCCTCCTCATTCCGACTACATGCCCCACTGCTTTCAGGAATATCAAAATCTGATCTCCTTACTACTGTCTTCCTTCGTCGACCCTGACTGACTGATTGGCGACGAGGCTCCTCCGCAGGCACTTCCCATTCTGAGGCTTCCGCAGGTGTAGGCTTTAATTTAAGTCCCTTCACAAGGAACTTCATAAATTTCTGCATTCGTGTTCGATCTTTCTTCACCTCCATTTTATGTTCCTCAAATGACCCTCTATGCTCTTCAAAATTTTCAATATGACTATCTAACTTTGTTTGGAATGTGTCGAGTGCCTCCAGCATAGATCCTCCACGTGCTATTGGAGGCTCTCTCATTTCCTCAGTCGGCGGCTTTCGTTGACTTTTCTTACCTTTAATACCCAACGTCTGATATATCTCCGGAACACAATCTCCAAAATAAAAGTTTTGATCTATCCATGCATATTTCTTGAATAGAATACGCTGGATAATCGCACCTAAAGGAAGGGTGTGTGCCTTTTTCCACTGAGGATTTTTTAGGCGGTATGTATAACGAATCATAGATAAAAGCAGATCGGCCACATCAAATACTTCTCTCTCCACTACTATAAAATAAGTCACAAGACTAAGTTGAGCCGTAATACTATGTGTATCACCGGACTTCAACATAATCGCGTGCCTTAGTATATCTTGCACAAGACGAGCATCGTCTGTCAATGTCGTCATAGTGGATATAAGGCTCTTCGTCGAATTTCCATGCAAAGCCATGTTCATAAAGGTCCAATCTCTTTCTTGTCTATAATTCTCCACTATGTCCAAAACATTCTCACTCTCCACTATTCCAAATTCCCTTCTTAAATCGATGGGAGTGATCTCCACATATTGGCCTTGAATTTTGGATCTCACTCCTCCATTCAACTCCGTATATGAAGGGTCCTCCAGATGATTATAAAATTCGTGTACTAAAAAGGAGGAGAACATGTCTTGGATTATGACCGAAAGTATACCTGCCTCAGCAAGCATATAGTAGACACGTTCATGACGAGGGAGATCAAATTCCAAAACTTTTGAAATCCCGATCTGAGCTTTCTCTATGCCAGGGAAACTTTGATAAGACGAATGAGCGTCTCCTGACTCGCTCCTTCGCGATCTCCAACTGGTAGACATATCTGCATAAGCAATAAGAAAATATTAAAACAAAAATATATAACAAAAAAAAATTCAGGAACTGTCGGATTTCCGATACCCACTGTCGGATATCCGATAGATCCAAGTTTATGCTTCCGAAAATTTTTGTTCACAAAAATTCTTCCTCTCACAAATCCACACAGTTTTCCCACAAAAATATTCTTCAACATTTATATAATTTTTGAAAACTCAAAATTTGGGAAAAGATCATTTTACTATTCATCATCTTCTTCATCTAACACTTCAACATTTTTTTAGGTCATCATCTTTTTCCTCTAAAGTTGATACCTCTAAAAATTCTAGATCTCCACACAATCAACAAGAAAGAAAGGAAAATCATGATTTAACACAAAAACACACAAAAATTTCTAATTTTACTTCAAAATCACAAGATCTACATCTCTTATACGACCCAAGATCTAAAATGTCTAGATCTACAAAAACTTCTACATTTTATCTTCAAAAAATTCCATGAAAATCAAGAGGAATATGAGAATCACAAAACTATTGGAGAAATTTTAACCAAAACTTGAAAAACCAACAAATCTCACCTTAGATCTGAAGTTTTCCGGCACCTGGAGCTCTAGATCTCGAAATTTCCCCTCAAACTGAAATGAAGTGTCGGTCAAAAGACGAAACACGTCTTTTTATCCTTCCTGAGTTGTCGGATGGCGACAGCTAGCTATCGGAAATCCGACAGCTCTCAAAAATACTAGAAATTTTTTTTTCTGTATAATTTTCTGAGTTTTTTTTGTATCTTGCATACAAGATTCTTCTTGTGTTATTATTCAAAACAATAGCTTACCACATGATTATGCTGTTCAATCTTAACTTATCATTGTGATGACACATTCATCTAGTAATTACGAATTGTTTTTCGCATGCCTCTAAGTATAAGAAATGTTTTATCTATGACAATGAGCAATCACAAACACTTACTTTGGTAATACATGTAAATGAAATTTATTTTATACATACATCATGATTGATCGAACATAACAAAATACATTTCATAAATGTCACCTTCACCTTTGATACTTTGCACTTATTCATATTTTACCATTTATGACATGCAAGTGAATTCGGAGATCCTTCACATCTATGAATCCTCAAAACAAAAACAAAGGAGGAAAATTCAAATGCAAAACATTCATTTTGCCAATAATGTTGAAAGACATAAAAAAATTGAAAAGGATCCTCCACCAAGCACTACTTAGCCTCCTGATAAGTCTTAATGAGCATTGTGAGGTTAAGCACCTTGGAAAGAATTATAAAGTGCCTTGCAAAAACAAAATGGTCCTTTTATGTATATTTGCAAAGTTTCTGGTTCAGAAGTATGGGCTTTATGTATATTTATGTTATGTTTACCAATTCCATGGTCATGTATATTTTAAATATATTTATATGTATTTTTTCTCAAAGTCTCACTAATACACTTCATTGTTATTTATAAAATTTCTTCTTATGAGAATTGGACCGAAACGATTCAATATTCTATATCCACATGTGTCTCTCTCTGATAATTGAAATTGAATCTCATCATGGTTAAGTATATTTGCTTCTATACATTATAACACATTACTAGAATACTTAGCCTCATCTCTATGATTCCTTATCTCAATATTCTATCAATTACAAAGCTTCCGCTAGTATACTCCAATTTTTCCCTATATTCTTTCTCATTTACTACCATATCTCCTTAATGCTCTTTCCTCGTCTCTATTCCCTATATTCATTACTTTTGATAATATCAAAGGGGGAGAAGATAATAAGAGAAATCACTTAAATCACTAAAAACAATTAATTAATTAAGTGAGCATTCATGTAGGGGGAGTTTATAAGTCGGGGGAGAATAATTTTAGAAGGAGCTAATATTAAGGGGGAGATCATATTAAGGGGGAGATCATATTAAGGGGGAGATCATATTAAGGGGTAGATCATATTAAGGGGGAGAACATGAAGCTCATAAGTTCACACTTGTACACACATAATGTACTTGTCACTATCTATATAGGATTTATTCGATTTCTTTTTATTAGGATTTGTTATTATCAAAAGGGGGAGATTGTTAGAGCATGCGTTCCGCACTCGTCCGGTTTGAGAATAAGAAATCCTAAATGTATTTGATCCTATTTTTGATTAATGGTGTGCAGATAACAGGTGCAAGAATATCATGTTTTCAATTGGAGCAAAATGTCAATTTTCCAGAATCTGGAGCTATCGGATTTCCGACAGCCCTATCGGATTTCCGACAGCGCGTTTATTTGATCTCTGCGCAACGGTTAAGAGCTATCGGATTTCCGATATCGCTATCGGATTTCCGACAGCCCACGATCTTCCGATAACGGCAGGGCGTGCAGCAGTTACCTTAGTTATCAGATTTCCGATATCGCTAACGGATGGCGACAACCCACGATCTTCCAATAACGCCAGGACGTGCAGCAGTTACCTTAGCTAACGGATATCCGACAGTGCTATCGGATATCCGTCAGCCCATGTCTCAACCACGACCTCAACACCACGCAGAAACTTCGTTTTAGTGGGACACGTGGCAGCCTCCGGAGATATCGGATTCCGGCGACAGTAGCTATCGGACGGCGACAGCTCCTTTTTATTAAAAGAGCTCAAAACTTCGTGGAATTCACCTTCTTGAGATTTCCAGACCTTCTTCCAGAGTGCATTCGAACCAGAAAGCTCCAGAACTCCATCCACTCCCATTTGTGCTAGAAGGATTGAGATTGAAGACGAGATCGGACGCGCTTCTACATCAACGATCATCTCGGGGCTTCAACCCTCCTTTCAGAGCTGATTTTCTAGGGAGTTCTTCACTTAACTTTGTATTTTCATTCATTTATATTCAACTTTGTATTGGTAGAGAAATCGTCGTCTTGCGTGCGGCGTCTAAGTCCTTGCGCGGCTTAAGGGAAAATCGCTTCCTTGTGCGGAGCGTCCAAGTCCTTGCGTGGCTTGGTAGGAAATCGTGGCCTTGTGTGCTACGTCTAGATCTTGGGAAGATCTAGAGGGTAGGCTTGGACTTGATCTAGGGAGAGACAAGTGATAGCCTTCCGATTCTTGGGAGAAGGATTGGTAAAATCAAAATTATTGAAATTTATATTATCATATTTGTGCATTGATCTTAAGCATTGTTAAGATCATTTTATTGTATGTAAATTTCATGATTAATATAATTATGCTTCTTTCATTAATTGCAAATTTGGTTGATTAATCTTTCACTTAGAAATTTGTGTTTGGTTTAATACAAAAATTACATTGGTTTGAAATTGTTTACAAGTAATTTATTAGAAAAGAAAAATCAGTTTAAAAACTTATTAAGTAAAAATTATATTTTAAACACATCCGTATTCAACCCCCCCCCCCCCCCCTCTAAGGGCGTCACACGATCCAACAAATCCGACGTACCGTCCTCGAGATATAAATTTCTGAAGTTTACGGCGACGTTAAAATATACAAAACTTTGAAAAAAAACACCGAGACTTTAAATTTGCTCGGAATGCCACGGAACTTTAACACTTTATTTCTAAAATTAAATAATCTAATTTCCTAACGTAAAATTTTCCAAATTCCGGGTCGTTCCAAAATTTGGTCGACTTGACCTAACGGATGCTAAAACGTAAAATGACGGCGCACCGCTAACTCCGCACTAACGTAGCACCCTCTCGTCAAAGTGACGTCATTAATATATTTCTAATAATAGTCGAAAATTCAGGGGCGTTACAAGTAGTCCTGGTCGTGCTCGCGCCTACAAGCGGTCCTAGATGCGCACACGCGGCCCGACCTAACCATGCGCACTCTCATGCGCGGCTTTGCCTGGGCACGCGCGCACTCGCACGCGACCCTGCGTGGGCATGCACGCACTCGCACGCGGCCCTGCCTAGGCAGGCGCTCGCCGCGTGACCTAGCCTGGCCGCGCGCACCCGTGCACGGCCCCGCCTGCGCGCGGTCCCGCCTGACTGCGTGCACCCGTGCGCACCCGCGCGCGGCCCCGCCTAACCGCGTGCGCCCGAGCGTGGCTCCGCCTATCCTAGGTCGGCGGCCACTCGGCCGCCCAATCCAGGCCGCCGCCCCCGCAGGGGGCGGCTCCCCTCTCGCCTGCGTCGGGCGGCCCCTCTGGCCCGGGTCGAGAGACCCCTCTCGCCCGGGTCGGGCGGCCCCATGGCCGTCCAATCCCGGCCGCCGCCACCGCCAGGGGCGGCCCCATGGCCGTCCAATCCCGGCCGCCGCCACCGCCAGGGGCGGCCTCTGGCTCGCCCAGGTCGGGCGGCCCCATGGACGCCCGATCTCGGCAGCCTCCCGACCGGGGGCGGCCTCCGGCTCGCCCAGGTCGGGCGGCCCCGTGGCCACCCGACCTCGGCCGCCACCCCCGCCGGGGGGGGGGGGCCTCCGCCACGCCCAGGTCGGGCGGCCCCGTGGCCGCCCAACCTTGGTCGCCGCCCCCGCCGGGGTGGCCTCCGTCTCGTCCATGTTGGGCGGCCATTTGGCCGCTCGATCTAGGCCGCTGCCCTCACCGAGGACGACCTCCCGCCTCTCGTCGCCGGGCGGTTCTACCGACGGGCGGTTCCCTCATCGCCGGTCAGGCCTTCAACCGTCGCAGTCCGATCTTCCACGCGATCTCTCCACCGTACGATTATCGAGTAACCACCGACATAACCGCCGACGTAACCGCCCGTAGTGGGCGGGTGCGAATATCCAAAGTTGCCTTGGTTTGCGTATAGAGGAATATTTAATTAATGCGCGTCATATTTCCTATGAAATCGGTCTGCGTTTAGTAATTATGGTGGTTATGGCCTGCGATTATCCGCATAACCGCCATAACCACCCCCTGAGGCCTATAAATAGACCACAGGCTCCTCTTCTTTTCTCCATGCTATTCGACTCTCTCCTTCTCCCTCCTTTCCTCCTAACTGCAAAAGAACTCTCACACTTCCTTTAAGTTTTCCTCCGTGCAGGATCACGCAGTGGTCATCGCCACCAAGGAGAGGTTAGACTCCGGGTCCTGCCAAGTGAATGGTGAAGATGCTCGAGCGCTTAGAACACTAAGCTCCAGACTCCCAAGGGACACAAAATACCGTCCAAGCTCCAGAGCACGGTGCTCCCCACTGCGGTCGAAGAAGATACTTAGCTTCGTGAGCGGTGGCCTGTCACCCTCAGAGCATCCCTTTCTCTTTCTCTCCCCCTCACTGTAACGAGGCGCGGCCTGTCGCCCTCGCCTTCTCCGCGAAGCTATGTAAGGAGACAACTGATAGTGCATTTAGGTCGGCATCGAACCGACCGCGTGGTTTTTCACCTCTTTCCGGGGGTTTCCACGATAAAAAAGATCTCTTGCCAGTCGTCTCGTTGATGTGACTGTGCGCGCTTGTCTGCTCCCGGGCTAATACGGTCGATTCTCTGACCGGTTCAAGGAGCCTCAAGCAGACCGCAACAACTGGTATTATTAAAAGTGTCGGCAGAATCAGCATTTTGTAGTGACGACCTTCCCGAGTGTTGGTGTCACCGCAAGACGACGATTCTGGGCATAAGACCTGGTGGAAACGCAACAAAAATGGGTCTTACAGATGGCATGTGGGGATGTCGTGTAGAAGTGGTTTTTGGGGAGCTGGATATGACGTGTAGAAGTTGTTTTGGAATAAAGTTGATGTGCACCCGTAAAAATAATATGGGATGCGGTCTCGCGAAACGTATCCGGATGGGTACCGCCGAGCGCGCAAGCGCCATGCATGACCTGAAAATTAAAAGGTGTTGCGCGGCAAGCAACACATATCAATCGTCGCGCCAATAGGCATGCCAATTACGGCGCCAAAAGGGCGCGGCGCTCGCCGCGCCGGAATGGCGCGGCGCTCGCAGCGCCGGAATGGCGCGGCGCTCGACGCGCCGGAATGGCGCGGCGCTCGCCGAGCCGGAATGGCGCGGCCCTCGCCGCGGCGGAATGGCGCGGCCCTCGCCGCGGCGGAATGGCGCGGCCCTCGCCGCGCCGGAATGGCGCGGCGCTCGCCGCGCCGGAATGGCGCGGCGCTCGCCGCGCCGGAATGGCGCGGCGCTCGCCGCGCCGGAATGGCGCGGCGCTCGCCGCGCCGGAATGGCGCGGCGCTCGCCGCGCCGGAATGGCGCGGCCCTCGCCGCGCCGGAATGGCGCGGCCCTCGCCGCGCCGGAATGGCGCGGCCCTCGCCGCGCCGGAATGGCGCGGCCCTCCCCGCGCCGGAATGGCGCGGCACTCACCGCGCCGGAATGGCGCAGCGCTCGCCGCGCCGGAATGGCGCGGCCCTCGCCGCGCCGGAATGGCGCGGCCCTCGCCGCGCCGGAATGGCGCGGCCCTCGCCGCGGCGGAATGGCGCGGCCCTCGCCGCGCCGGAATGGCGCGGCGCTCGCCGCGCCGGAATGGCGCGGCGCTCGCCGCGCCGGAATGGCGCGGAGCTCTCCGCGCCGGAATGGCGCGGCGCTCGCCGCGCCGGAATGGCGCGGCCCTCGCCGCGCCGGAATGGCGCGGCACTCACCGCGCCGAATTGGCGCGGCACTCGCCGCGCCGAAATGGCGTGGCACTCGCCGCGCCGAAGTGGGGGTGCGCCACTACCGCACCCCCCAATTGCCACAAATGGGCGTTGACCACTTGGTCAACGCCCATGTGGCATTCCCCAATTGGGGAGTGCATAACTCCCCAATTGGGGATTCACGTAACTCCCCTTGGGGAGTTACGTGAACAGTAACTCCCATTGGGGAGTTACGTGAACAGTAACTCCCCAAAGGGGAGTTACATGAATATGAGTAACTCCCCAATTGGGGAGTGCTCCCGGCCGCCTCGGCCTCACGGTCTTCTCACAGCCGCACGCTGAACATCTCCACATTCACCGCTCGCTCAGAACGCCTCTAAGCGCGTCCGGAATGCTTCCGTGCTCGTTGCGCGCTCAGAACGCTTCTGAGCGCGCTCGCGCGCCCGGAACACTTCCATGATCGTTACACGCTCAGAACGCTTCTAAGCGCGTTTGCGCACCCGGAACACTTCCGCATTTCTGATATGCTCACATTTTGTCTTTCTAGCATGCTCACTTTTTGTCTTTCCAGTTTCTCAAATTCCAGGAACAGCTTGTCGTCTTTTTCGCCTCCAACAAAACTGCCCAAACTGCCCGAACTGCCCGAGGGGCAAGATGGTCAGTTATGAAAAATGGCGATCCGTGTGCTCTGAACCGGAAAATATGATTCGTGCGCAAGGTGGTTACGGTGGTTACAATGGCGATATTACCGGGCTACCCCTGGCCAAAGCTATAAAAGCAGCCCCAGGGCTTCATTTCAAAGGACCTTGCCTTCTGGACCCGGGAGAGCTTCTTGCAGACTTTCGCGGAATTCTCCTTCGGACTCGAAGATTTCCTTCTTCCCGAAAGGCGACTCAGCGAGCTCACTTTTGTTCTCCAGGGCGTTCTAACTTTTGTTCTCCACCTTTCTCAGAAGGAGAAAAGACTTAGTTTTTCTGGAGGTGGTCTGTCACCTTCGGAACTCTCTCTCTCTCTCTCTCTCTCTCTATTATTGTAACGAGCAGCGGCCTGTCGAGCTCGGCTTCTAAGTCTCTAATTGTAACCCCCCAGAAGATAGTGGAAGTTTGGTCGGCACAGCTCCGGCCACGTGGTTTTTTACCCTTTCCGGGTTTTCCACGCTAAAAAGTCCCAGTGTAATCAATGAATCTCAAATTGACTGTTTGCACGCTTGGTTCGCTCTCGAGCTAAGGTGGTTCAAGTAAACCGGTCTACCAAGAGCCCTAAGCGATCCGCAACAGTTTGGCGCCGTCTGTGGGAACTATTCCCAAAACTCTTTAAAGGCCAACTGCAATGGCAAGGAAGAGTGCTCGCACTACTGAAGGACCAATGCCGGAAGGACGCATCGACCCAACTCCCTCCCACTCGCTCATCAACGCGCCTCCCGCAGAAGAGGCAGTGCATGTGCCCGCAACTAGGCTGGAAGGGCGCATGCAGCAGATTGAAGAACAACAAGCCGAGATGTTGGCTCTCGTAAGGAATCTCGGGGCTCCTCAAGTTCCGGTTCAACCGCCAGCGTTGAACGCACCTCCACCTCCAGCTCCGATTCATACCCTGAACGAAGAGGTCGTTCGAGAGGAAGAAGCTTCAGAGGGATTCTCCAACGCAACAAGTTTCGCTCACCATGCCCCGCCTACCAGAGACCTAGAAGCTGACCACCGTCATCATCACCCAAGAAGAGATGCCCCTGATCGAGCAATAGAAAGAACCACGCGAGAAGAAATACGCGATATGATAGAAGAAGAATACGCCCAAGCAGGGCGATGAGCAGCTCTCGCCCGCCATCCCGCGCACCACGGCTCCCCACTATCACCTCAAGTCCTGGCCCATCCAGTTCCAAACGGTTTCAAGCTTCCCAACATCGAAACGTTCGACGAGACGGACGACCCATTGGAACACGTCAATCACTTCACCACCATCATGAGGATTTACAGCGCCCCCGACCAACTCCTCTGTCAAGTGTTTCCGGCAACTTTGAAAGGACAAGCGCGCACCCGGTTCCACTCCCTGCGAGATGGGGCCATCAACAACTTCGTAGAAATGGCGCAGCAGTTCGTGGACCAGTTCATCGCAAATCGTAGGATTGTCCAAGATCCCTCCCATCTCTCAGGAATCCGCCAAAATGACGGAGAGACTCTCAAGGATTTTTTTCGACGCTTCACCTCGGAGGCTCGACAGATCCCGGGAGTCGATCCCGAACTCTTGCGGGGAGTCTTCCTTGGAGGACTCCGCCCAAGTGGCTTTTACTCAGCTCTCATGAGAGAAACCGTACCAAGTTACCCTGACCTCGTTCACCGAGTTGAAGCTCAGATAGCCGCCGACGAGGCCATCGAAGCACACCGCCGACAGTTCGAGGGGAGCTCAAAGAGGAAGAAAGAGTAGTCGTCGCTGCAGACAGTTCCCAACAAGAACAACAAGCATCACGACAATCCCAGCCGAGACCGACGATCTCGCCAGCATCAAGACTACACTCCCGTGAACACAACTAGGACTAACGTTCTCCTTGCCATCCACGATCATCCCTCTCTCCAGAGGCCTAGGGCCCTTGCACCAAATTCTGGAGACCAATCCAAATACTGCGACTACCATCGAGGTCGCGGGCACAAAACAGAAGATTGTTCGCGACTGAGCGCAGAAATTGAACGATTCGTACGTCGGGGACTCCTTGATAAATTTCTCCAAACCAAGGATCCTGAATCAACAAGTCAAGAATGATCCAGCAGGGGGGCAATCCCCAGAGCGACAGTCCCGAAGAATAGCCTATTTTACGCCTGACGTATTTACTTGTATTTCGTGTTTTCAGCATCAATGTAACAAACAAATATCATTACTCTTCATCATGCACCCAAACCACAAGCGTCATTTTCAATTTTCTCCCAGAACAGGGTGCTCAGATTGTCCGACAAAGGACTTTGACCTCTCCCAGAACAGAGTGTCCAGATTGTCCAACAAATGACTCTGCCCTCTCCCAGAACAGAGTGTTCGGATTGTTCGACAACGGACTCTGCCCTCTCCCAGAACAGAGTGTTCCGATTGTCCGACAAAGGACTTTGACCTCTCCCAGAACAGAGTGTTCAGATTGTCCGACAAAGGACTTTGACCTCTCCCAGAACAGAGTGTTCAGATTGTCCGACAAAGGACTCTGCCCTCTTCCAGAACAGAGTGGTCAGATTGTCCGACAAAGGACTCTGCCCTCTCCCAGAACAGAGTGCTCAGATTGTCCGACAAAGGACTTTGACCTCTCCCAAAACAGAGTGCTCAGATTGTCCGACAAAGAACTTTGACCTCTCCCAGAACATAGTGTTCAGATTGTCCGACAAAAGACTCTGCCCTCTCCCAGAACAGAGTGTTCAGATTGTCTGACAAAGGACTTTGACCTCTCCCAGAATAGAGTGTTCAGATTGTCCGACAAAGGACTTTGACCTCTCCCAGAACAGAATACTCGGATCATCCAACAAGGGACTCTGGCCTTTACCAGAACAAAGCACTTGTATATGCCATGCAGAAACGATAAGCTCGATCTCCAACACAACCACTGGGCAGCAAGCCCACAACGTAACCATTCAAGGCGAGATAGAAATCTCTCCCACAACTAGAGCCGAGCGACGACTTATGGCACGTCACACGAAGATGACAGTGATCCAAATTGCCGCGAAGGAAAATCAAAACCTCTGAACTCCTCCGCGTAGTAATTCGGACTCCGAAGGTTTGGGGGGCTTATGATGTGCACCCGTAAAAATAATATGGGATGCGGTCTCGCAAAACATATCTAGATGGGTACCGCCGAGCGCGCAAGCGCCACGCGTGGCCTGAAAATTAAAAGGTGTTGTGCGACAAACAACACATATCAATCGTCGCGCCAATAGGCGTGCCAATTACAGTGCCGAGAGGGCGCGACACTCGCCGCGCCGGAATGGCGCGGCGCTCGCCGCGCCGGAATGGCGCGGCGCTCGCCGCGCCGGAATGGCGCGGCGCTCGCCGCGCCGGAATGGCGCGGCGCTCGCCGCGCCGGAATGGCGCGGCGCTCGCCGCGCCGGAATGGCGCGGCGCTCGCGGCGCCGGAATGGCGCGGCGCTCGCGGCGCAGGAATGGCGCGGCGCTCGCCGCGCCGGAATGGCGCGGCGCTCGCCGCGGCGGAATGGCGCGGCCCTCGCCGCGCCGGAATGGCGCGGCCCTCGCAGCCCTCGCCGCGCCGGAATGGCGCGGCCCTCTCCGCGCCGCAATGGCGTGGCACTCGCCGCGCCGAAATGGCGCGGCACTCGCCGCGCCGAAGTGGGGGTGCGACACTGCCTCACCCCCAATTAAAGGGGGTGCGGTATTACCGCACCCCCATTTGTTTTGGGGGGTATGGCATTGCCGCACCCCCAGCAACATTGGGGGGTGCGGCATTACCGCACCCCCCAATTGCCACAAATGGGCGTTGACCACTTGGTCAATGCCCATGTGGCATTCCCCAATTGGGGAGTGCATAACTCCCCAATTGGGGATTCACGTAACTCCCCTTGGGGAGTTACGTGGACAGTAACTCCCCTTGGGGAGTTACGTGAATAGTAACTCGCCTCGGCCTCACGGTCTTCTCACAGCTGCACGCTGAACGTCTCCACATTCACCGCTCGCTCAGAACGCCTCTAAGCGCGTCCAGAACGCTTTCGTGCTCGTTGCGCGCTCAGAACGCTTCTGAGCGCGCTCGCGCGCCCGGAACACTATCGTTACGCGCTCAGAACGCTTCTAAGCGCGCTTGCGCACCCGGAACACTTCTGCATTTCTGACATTCTCACATTTTGTCTTTCTAGCATGCTCACTTTTTGTCTTTCCAGTTTCTCGGATTCCAGGAACAGCTTGTCGCCTTTTTCGCCTCCAACAAAACTGCCCGAACTGCCCGAACTGCCCGAGGGGCAAGATGGTCAATTACGAAAAATGACGATCTGTGTGCTCTAAACCGGAAAATATGATTCGCCCGCAAGGTGGTTACGGTGGTTTCAACGGCGAAATTACCGGGCTACCCCCAGCCAAAGCTATAAAAGGAGCCCTAGGGCTTCATTTCAAAGGACCTTGCCTTCTGGACCCGGGAGAGCTTCTTGCAGACTTTCGCGGAATTCTCCTTCGGACTCGAAGATTTTCTTCTTCCTGAAAGGCGACTAAGCGCACTCACTTTTGTTCTCCAGGGCGTTCTCACTTTTGTTCTCCACCTTTCTCAGAAGGAGAAAGGACTTAGTTTTTCTGGAGGTGGTCTGTCACCTTCGGAACTCTCTCTCTCTCTCTCTCTCTCTCTTTTTCTCTCTATTATTGTAACGAGCAGCGGCCTATCACGCTCTACTTCTAAGTCTCTAATTGTAACCCCCCAGAAGATAGTGAAAGTTTGGTCGGCACAGCTCCTGCCACGTGGTTTTTTACCCTTTTCGGGTTTTCCACGCTAAAAAGTCCCAGTGTAATCAACGAATCTCAAATTGACTGTTTGCACGCTTGGTTCACTCTCGAGCTAAGGTGGTTCAAGTAAAACGGTCTACCAAGAGCCCTAAGCGACCCGCAACAAAAGTATAATGATATGTAGGGAGGGGATATTCGGGCGGTGGGAAAATGTTTTCGGGAAAAGCGAATGACCAAAACAATTTCATATTTTTCAAATATGAAAGGGTTTTATGAGGGCAATTTGGGCAGATGAACGTTACACCATGAGAGAATTTGGCCCTTTGAAAGTGAAGGTCAGATCTTAAGTTACTCTAGAGGGGGGGTGAATAGAGTATTAAAACTTTTTGTTTAGTTTTATAGCGGAATTTAAAATACTGAGTAAATATATATGTAATCAATGAGAGTTAAAGATAGAGGCAGAAGTAGTAAAAAGCACACAGAAATAAGCAATCACAGAAGACACAAGGAGCTATAGTAGTTCCCCAATAAATCTGGGTACGTTTACTCTTCTACCACCCTTGGTAGGAATTCACTAGGAGGGTTGATAAGGTGCCCAGGCACCAAGGGGTTTTTGGTAAGGTGCCCACACACCAATAAGCTTTTGATAAGGTGCTTAAAAACCACACAAGGATTTTTTGATAAGGTGTCTTGCCACCACTGGGTAAGCTTTTTAAGGGAGTATTAACCCTGTACAGGATGAGATAAAGGGTTTAGAGTGTTCTTCTCTGTCAATGATCTGAGAGAGGACAAAAGGTGTTGAAGCAGAAAGCTCCCCCTGTCTGATGAGAGTTGATGACAGCTTTATGGACAGAGCTTTCTCAAACAGAAGTCTTTGTAGCAGATTATCTGGAAGAAATTAATCTTCATATTGTTGTTGCTCTTGAAAGACTTTATTTTACAGTAGATCTGAGAGATTGAATCTTGTTCTCAGAATGAAGAGGATGCTGTCCTAATGAAGAAGAAAGCTGGGGAGAAAAATATATTTTCTTCTTCTTCCTAAAAAAAACTTCTTCTGATCTCCTTGTTCTGTGATAACAGAGAGAGTGAGAGATGGTGAAGTTTTTCTTTTTCTTTTCTCGTAGAAAATCGACTGTCTTCATTCTTCTGTATACTTCTTTTTCCACTTGCATATATTCAAATTCAAATCTTCTATATCTTTAAAGAATGTCTTCTTCTGACTTAAATCCTTCTTGGAACCAGGTAGCCACCCAAAACGATTTTGGCAGGTCCTTTCAATTCCTTTTGTCGAGAAAGATGTCTTGGCATTAAATGTCAACGGCTATTCTTATTCTTGGAATAGAGGGAATAAAAGAATATAATAAATAAGAAAGATATCCTTACATGGCTGCCTGAATACGTCCAAGGAGAAATAAATATATCCGTTATTCTGCTGATTTGAGTTCAGAGAACTGACATCCACTGAGAATATTAATCTGAACTTCAGAGAGGAATTTGTCGAACACTGGCTAGAATTCGTTGACCGCGGCTATAGAATTTGTCTAGCGCTGGCTATAGAATTTGTCGAGCGCTGGCTATAGAATTTGTCGAGCGTTGTTAGCTATTTGACGAGCGCCGCTCTGAAAATGTCGAGTGTTGGAACTGTGAATTTCTTCAGTCTGCTGGAAACAATTTGTCGAACGAATCTGGTTATTCTTCGAACACCACTCGCCATTAGTTGAGCTTGAATTTTTCTAAGTTCTGACTAATCTAATCAGCCTAAAACTTGACCCTAAGACTATACAATGGGGTCAATACAGATTCTAATTAACATATAGTGATCCTAGCCCAAATCAGTAATAGGGTTGTTCCAACAATCTCCCCTATTTTGGTTAGGATACTATTTGACAAATAATTGAATAAATACAGCAGAAAGTATAATCAGAGCAAAAATAAAATGAAATATATCTGATAGATTAAAATAGATCATCAGATAAGATAAAAGTAAAATGCTCTGAGTTTAGAAACTTTACATTCATAAGCAAGCAAATATTTAAGACTTTTTGTCCTGAGTAGGTGGCTTGAATATGATCTTCCTGTTAGGATCTTCTGATTTCTTTTTGCTGATGAACAGATCTTGAGCTCCAATGATTTTCTGTTCTTTGACATGAGGGATAAATGCTTCTGGGTGCACATCAATATATTCCTCAGCATTGAATGCTTTAATTGGTTTGTATTTTTCAAGTTCTTTTCTTCTGTATTCTGACATGTTTGAGATATTTGAGAAGTCTTTGCCTTCTGCTTTAGCTTTGTTAATCTGTGCAGATGCAATTGTTTCTTTCAATCTTGCCATCTGACAGATTTTTTCTTCTTCTAGATCTGGAAAGTAGTAAATATCTTCTGAATCATTTTTTATCTTGAGTGACCTTTTGAGGTACTTTATCTCTGTGAAGAGATCCATCAGAAATGTGAAGTTTGTATTCTGAAGATATTTGAGAAGAAGAGATGGTTTGACTTTCTTGCAAGATAGGTGCTGATTTCTTAGAAGGAGGAGCACTGGCTGATCCAAAGGCTTGAGAACCACTAGAACTACCAGGTCTCCCTGAATGTTGAGAGCTTGGCTTCTGAGAGGAGGATGATACACCTGCTGATCCTGCTGCACCAGCTGCTGGAGGAGGAGGAGGAGGGTGACTGTGCTTGACTAGTTTGTCAGGGATGTAGCCAGTCTTCTTGAATTTCTTCCTCATGTTGTTCTCATTTCTAGAGAGCTTCATCCAGTAAGGAGTTTTCTCATCAAGAGGAACATTATACAAAATGTACAAATGAATGTCATTCTTTGGATTTGGAGGCTTGGGAGCAGCCTTTGACTTAGTTGTTCTTTTCTTTCTTTTCTTTGAAAGTGTATCATCAGAATCACTGTTGTCATCATCATCATCTTCAGAGTCAAAAGAGGAGATTGGCTTATTATATAAATTATCAATTCTTTTGATTGCTTCACGAGCTTTTAGTCTTTCTTCTTCAGCTTTGTTAAACTCTTCATCTGCCTCTTTCCAGATTTCATCAAAGCTTGGCATTGGTTCTTCATTCCATACAGGGATTGGAGGTGAGGAAGCAATGACTGTTGTATCTGGTGGAGTAGGGTGGTCTTCTATATCATCAGGGAATTCTGCAAGATCATCTTCATGTTCTGCAGAAAGATCCTTCATCTGAAAGTCTTGATCAGTGATAGAGGATATGTACACTTTTATGATGTCAGCATGAGTCCTCTGAGGAAGGCATATCAGAGCCTTTGACAAATCCTCTATGTACACTTTTGGAGATGCCCTTAAAGTATATTTAACATCAAATTTTGATAGTAAACTATATAGGTCACAAGATGGATGAATGCATATACTATTTATTTCTTCTATAACTTGTGCATCTGCTATATCTATATAAAAAATTATAACTTTTGTATCTTCTGATTCTGGAGCTTCTTCATTGGACATCTCCCCCTGCTTAGCTTCAGGACAGCCTGAATATAGGCCCCTAGAAGAAGGGACAACAAGAGAGGAGGGAAGAGAATCTATCTTCGCAGATAGAGTAGATATTGCCTGAAGAACTGGAGCAAATTTTGCATCCAGGAGTTGGCTTATTCTAGGAAGAATATGACCAAAAATCTGATCAGCAATGGAGGTGATGTTGAGAGATAGATGATCTTGTGGAGGAGTAGAGGATGGTTGTGAAGTGGATGGAAATGAGATTGTAGGAATTTGAGAGATATTGCTGATGTTGGTAGTATGTGTGGGAATATTTGGATGAATTTGTAACGCCCCTGATTTTTCGTTAATTATTTTATGTGCCCACTGTGACGTAATTTTGGCGTAAGGGCGTTACGTCAGCTCGTCTAGTAGTGTGTTGAGCCTTAGCTTAGTTAAAGTATGTCTTGTAGATCGAGCGTGCGAGATTTCGCATCGTTTCGAGTTAAGGTAAAGATTTTGGGTGGATATCAAGATTTTAGCTTCGGGAGGCTTTAGCCCGAGTTTAGCCCGTCGGAATTGAATTCTGACTTCGCCGTTGGATTCGTAGCGCCGTGTTTCAGTTAAGGTGCGAATTTCGTAGAAATCTGAGGTGATCTAGTTTCCCTCGCGGTTTTAAGTGAATGGGGGAATTAATCAATTATTTAATAAATTAGGTTTTTATATAAAGCCTAAAGTTTTCTTCCCCTATTCATCTTCTTCCTCCCTCGATCAAATCAGCCGCCGAGCGAAAGGGCGAGTGCGGAGCTTCGAGGAGCGTTCGATCGGCGATTTCTAGGGCTGTAGTAGTCGAAATCGCGTTTGGAGAGTAGATTTGGAAAGCTCTCGGCGAGATCTTCGTTCTAGCGGTAAGCTTTTCCCGTTTTATGGAATTTTTGGAGTTAGGGTAGTGACCTAACCCCTTCTTTCGACCCGAAAAGTTTCAGGAATCTGTGCTCGTGTGTTTCCATAGCCGATCCATAGCTTTCGGAGCGGAGATCTTCGAGTTTGCAAGGTTTAAGGCAAGTGGCTTCCTCCTCCTCTTTGTTTGGTTAAGTCGTGGTTTTTCTTTCTCCTGATAGATGCTTGGTGAACTGTGGGCTCGTGTTTCGAACGTCTTGTTTGATAGATAGAAAACCCTAATCTTCCCCCATCCGTAGTGTCAGAAATTTCCTCCTGGAAGGCACCACCGTTCCCTAATTTATCCGTTGATTGTCCTTCTCGAGAAGTCCTGGTAGTTTTCGAGAAGTTGTTTTAGCCAAGTTTTCGAGAAGACCCCTTGACCTCTCGAGAAATGCTTGATTTCTAGAGAAATCCCCCGCTGGAACCCCTCGACCTCTCGAGAAATGCTTGATTTCTCGAGAAACTTTCCCTGCTGGAACCTCTATACTTCTCGAGAAATCCCTTGTCCTCTCTCGAGAAATCCCTTGAGCTCTCGAGAAATCCCCTGATCTCTCTCGAGAACTCCCTTGTCCTCTCTCGAGAAATCCTTCCAGTTCCCGAGAAGTGCTGCCTTGAATGCGGTTCTTCTTCTTCGCCAAGGGCGCTGCCCCTTGGACCCCGTTAGGGGCTCTGCCCCTAAGACCCCGCCAGGGGCGCGGCCCCTTGGAACCCCGGCCGGAACGCATGTGTTTCCGTTGAGTTTTTGTGTTTTAATCTCGTGTCCCCTCGGGTGTACTTGGATGATTGCCAGTGACCCTTCGGTTCTCCTGATCTCGAATCCCTCTCGTTTGAACTTCTTTTTACTCGTTGTGGTCTGTTAACATTTGAGATACTCTTATGATTCATATTGATCGATGTGTACTTTGCCTTGACCCTATTTCTTAGGGCCTTCCAGTGACTATCCCTTCGGGCAGCGTCCCGTGTTTAATTAAAATTTAAGTAATAAGAACTACTGTCTTTAGCCTTACACAGTAGTTGTGTTTGGGGGACAGTGGGGGAAATGTTATAGCCTTGCACGGTAGTCGTGTTTGGGTGGTTGGGTCTAGTGGTACCCCCCACCTGGTTTTGGGGCTTTGGGTAGCGGAGGTAGTTAATCAGTCTCTGTAATTGATGAAACTAAATAAATGAACGTGTTGTTCCTCTTTTGGTATTTAGTGCACTTGTTGCTTGTTGACTCTTTGTTTAGAGCTCTCTTTCGGTAAATTTGGCTTGGGTTGGTACCCCTTATGCCTTGCTTGTTTTTCTGCTAGTTTTCTGCCACTTGTAATTCCTTGCTGAGGCGTTCTTTGTTTTATTGAATGCCTCAGGTTCAGAGCCGTAACGGCTAGTGGTGTAGCCTGAAGTTCAGAGTTTTAGTAGTTGTTCACCCCGCTGCCGCGAGGTAGTTGTTTTTAGTTACTTCTTGTGCTCAGACATACTAGTAGGTGCCAATGGGTTAGTGTCATATTGTTGACGCCCATTGTGCCCCTTTTTATACTTTATAGTTTATTTGCCAGATTATGCCACTACTTTTAGATCTTGTGTATCTTACCCTCTGGGAATGATTTATGTTAGGTGCACTATAGTTATAAAATGGTTTTTCTTCATCCTCATTGCATTCTTTCTAACTGAAACCCTTAACTTTAAAGTCGCCTAAAGGTATTTTCTACTCTTACAATACGCCTAGTTATGTGCATATCATTTACGTCATGCTCCGTCGTTTGCATACATGTAGGACTTTAAGTAAACTAAATCAAGTATTTTCCGCTGCAATTATATATACTTTCTCGGTGGACTAGTTGATCCACGAACTGAGAGACACAGTTCTTATCTCAAAACCCCTAATAAATGATTTCAAATGATGACTTATCATATAATCATGTTTGTTTAGTTAAGTAATAGGTTCCCGCCTGAGCGTCTACAGTTGTCTCCTGTATGACGTGGCATCATGACGTGTATTTTCTCTTACTCTGATATTCTTAAATTCGGAGAAAATGCGGGTTGTGACAGAATTGGACTGAGGGAATGAGTGGGTGATTGATATTCATTATGCATTGGAGATATAGGTGTGGTAGGTAGTGGTTCTGGAGATAGAGGTGGAATATCATTGATAGGTGAAGGAGGTGGTGAAGAATGAGAATGTGCAGGAGATTGTTGAGCAGGTGGAGATGGGATATTAGAAGGAGAAGGATCTGAGGAAGGAGCTTCTTGAAGGGTAGAGGGAGTGACTTGATCAGTCCTTGTGTCCTCAGAGGTTTTCCTTTTCTTAGAGGCATCAGCCCCTGAATTCTTCTTGGGAATTACCCTATCCCATTTAGCAAAGAGTGCTGAGGTCAGCCTCTTGCTGGCATTTATGGTCACCTTTGGTGACACCAGAAGCTCTGGATGCCTTTCCTGCAGAAAAATCCCTATAACTCTTCCAAAGCATACATTATCTTTAGTGTTTTTCTTTTTAATCAATTCAAAAAGAATTGATCCCCAGTTGACTTTCTTCTTCTCCATTAAGGCCACCATTAACAGAAACTGGTGCCTATTGATATAGTCATGCCCAGAAGTCTTGCTCAGCAAGACTTTTCCAACAATGTCTGCTAAGAACTTGTAGTCCTGAGACAAGTTCTTTTTCAGAAGGTGGCTAGGGTTTCCAGTCAAATGGCCCATTTTGACTAAAGCTTCATCAAATTCATTTGAGCTTATGCCTAAGTCATCTTCACCATTCTCAAAACCAAAAATTTCAGAAAGGATGGTGGGAGAGAGAGAGAGACATGATGACCTGAGATTGTTCCCGACAAGCTTTCATCGACTGGTTTTGCAGTGTAAACCCATTCTTTTATCTCTGGAACAGCTATCTTCTGCCTGGTGCTTAGAAACTTCCTTAGACGCTGTTCATCTAGCATTTGAAGAATATCCTTGAAGATTTGGTCCGACTGTGCAAACGAGTCCATGTCAATGTCGAAACCTGCGTCAAACTTCATTAGGTGCAGAGAGGCCTGAGGAATCGCCATTGTTTCTGCAAAGAGAGTTGAAGATCAAGTGCAAAGGGGAACTGGAGGGAAAGATGATTTCTGTAGGCGCAAAGCTTAGAATAAGAAAAAATAAGGCTTATATAGAAGGGTCGAAGGAATAAGGGCGCATTCGTAAACCACTGTTCGACAAAACCTAATAAAATTAGAAGTCGAAAAGGCTTTATTTCTTTGTCTGAAAGCGTTCGACGAGAACATCTTTTTCATCGACCGTCGTTCGACAAATGAAATTGCCTTAACTGACTCTGCGCTTAAGAGGTTTCAGAGACCACCGTTCGACAAATGATTCAAATTTGTCGTTCTTCGTTCGACGAATTTGTGAGATAAATAGAAATACTTAATTTTTAGCAGATTGAGTCTCCATCTATCATTCCTAGTTGATTTATAAAGAAGATGTGCTTCTTTTCATCCAGGGGCTTGGTGAAAATATCAGCTCTTTGTAAATCAGTAGAAATGAATTGTAGGCAAATTTTGTTTTTATCCACATTGTCCCTAAGGAAGTGGTGCCTAATTTCTGTGTTTAGTCCTACTATGGAGAACTGGATTTTGTGCTATAGATATTGCACTAGTGTTGTCACAAAATATAACTGAATTATTTAAGTTGACACCATAGTCTAGGAGCTGATTTTGTATCCACAATATCTGTGAGCAGCAACTGCCAGCAGCTAAGTATTCAGCTTCAGCTGTTGATGTAGACACAGATGTTTGTTTCTTACAATACCAAGACATAAGCCTATCACCAAGAAACTGACAAGTTCCTGATGTGTTTTTCCTGTCTACCCTGCATCCAGCATAATCTGAGTCTGAGAATCCAGTTAATTCAAATTCAGATGTTGTTGGATACCAAAGTCCTAGATTAGGGCAACCCTTTATATATCTTAAAATTCTTCATAGAAAAGTAAGATGAGATTCTTTAGGATTTACTTGAAACCTAGCACAAATGCATGTAGCAAACATTATATCTGGCCTACTGGCTGTTAAATAGAGTAGAGAGCCAACAATTGCCCTATACAATTTCTGATCAACAGGTTTCCCTGATTCATCAGTATTAATAACAGCATTAGAGGTCATGGGTGTTTTCATAGTAGAAGAATCAGACATTCCAAATCTTTTCACTAATTCCTTAGCATACTTAGATTGAGAGATGAAGATTCCTGATGGGGTTTGCTTCACTTGAAGACCAATGAAGTATGATAATTCACCCATACTACTCATTTCAAATCTTGATTGCATTAGATTGGAAAATCTTTTGCACAGATTTGAATCAGTAGATCCAAAGATAATGTCATCTTCATATATTTGAACTAGTAGAGTTTAATTTTTATGTACTTTGTAAAATAATGTTGTCTACAATGCCTCTACAGAAATTGTTTTCTAAGAGAAAGTTAGCTAAAGTCTCATACCATGCTCTGGGAGCTTGCTTGAGACCATAAAGAGCTTTATTAAGCTTAAATACATAGGAGGAATGAGTTGGAGAGATGAAACCTGGTGGTTGTTCCACATAGACTTCTTCTTTGATGTCTTCATTGAGAAAAGCACTTTTCACATCCATTTGATATACCTTGAACTTTTTGAATGCAGCAAAGGCCAAGAAAATCCTTATAGCTTCAAGCCTTGCAACAGGGGCAAATGTCTGATCATAATCTATGCCTTCTTCCTGTGAATATCCTTGAGCTACCAATCTTGCTTTATTTCTCACAATATTTCCTTGATCATCAAGTTTGTTCCTAAAGACCCACTTGGTGCCAATAACTGGATGACCTTTTGGTCTTGGAACCAAATCCCAAACTTTGTTTCTTTCAAACTGGTTGAGTTCCTCTTGCATTGCAAGGATCCAATTTGGATCTTGTTCTGCATCTTTTATGGTTTGAGGTTCAACTTGTGATAGAAAACAAGTATGCATCTGATTTTGGTGTAGTTGATGCTTTGTTTGAACACCTGCTGTGATATCACCAATCACTTGTGAAATTGGATGATCTCTAACTGTGATGTGGTCAGCAGTTGGAGTTGGTTCAGCAGCATTATCCACATTGGGAATTTGTTCAGCTATTACATCCTGTGGAGGATGTTCTGCTGTTGCTTGATTCAGGTAATCAACAAGATCTGAATGATCTTCTTCTTCACTGTCTTCAAGAGTTTGAGGTAATGGATGCAGTGAATCTCCTGTCTGTAGATTCAACCCTTTAAGCTCTTCACATAGAGCTGGTACCTGCAAAGTGTTCTTGGTAGAAGAGTTCTTCTCCTTGTAAAACATGTTAGTTTCATCAAAGGAAACATGCATAGACTCTTCTATTTTAAGAGAGGATTTGTTAAATACCCTATATGCTTTGCTAACTATTGAATATCCTAAGAAGATTCCTTCTTCATATTTTGGTTCAAATTTTCTAAGATTTTTCTTATCATTGTTATGAACAAAACATCTACATCCAAAAGTTCTAAAGTAATCAACTTTAGGTTTCTTCCCTTTAAGCAATTCATAGGGAGTTTTACCATTAAGTTTGTGTATCAAACTTCTATTCAGAACATAATTTGCTGTGCTGACAGCCTCAGCCCAAAAAGATAGGGCAAGTTAGCATCTGCAAGCAATATTCTTGCTGATTCAATTAGAGTTCTATTCTTCCTTTCAACTACCCCATTTTGTTGAGGAGTTCTAGGAGCTGAGAAGCAATGCCTGATACCTTCCATCTCACAGAATTCTTGCATGAGAAGAGACCCAAACTCAGTGCCATGATCACTTCTGATCAATGCAACTTCAGTAGAGTACTAAATCTGTATGTTTTTAAGAAAGTCTGTAAGAACTTTAAAGTTATCTGACTTTTCTCTCAAAAAGAACACCCAAGTGAATCTAGAGAAATCCACAATAACTAGAGTGTAAGAATTCCCCCCTAAGCTCTTTATTGTTATAGGTCCAAAAAGGTCCATATGTAGCAAGTATATGATTCTAGGTGAATCACTTTTAGATAATGATTTAAAGCTGTTTTTGTTTTGCTTACCTAATTGACATGCCCTACAAAGACCTTCTTTCTTATATGATCCTGATGGTAAGCCTCTAACAAGATTATCCTTAGCTAGTTTAGCAATGGTCCTAGGGTTTACATGTCCTAATCTTTTATGTCATAATTCACTAGATTTGCTTAACTCATTAAATAAACAAATTTCTGATTTAGATGAGTTAAAATTTACTAAATATATATTTCCTTGTCTAATTCCTGATAGAACAATAACATTATCAGATGATTTAATGATGCATTCTGATTTATTAAATGTTACCTGATAACCTTCATCACATAACTGACTTATGATGATGAGGTTGTGCTTCAGACCCTTGACATAGGTTACTTTCTTGAATGTCACTGTTCCAACTTTAATTTGACCATAGCCTTTGGTTTGTCCATAGTTGGAGTCTCCAAAGATCACTTTGGGTCCAAGTTTTGCCTTGTAGTTGTTCAGGTTGGCCTTGTTCCCTGTCATATGCTTTGAGCATCCACTGTCCAAGTACCATTTTTGATTTAATCTTGGATAGCTGTGTACCTGCAAAGACAAAAACATAAACTAGTTGTTTTTGACCCAGACTACCTTGGGTCCTTTTATGTTACCACAAAATTCAGAGATAAATGTCATTTCAGGCTGATCCTTATAGCCTTGTGGATGATATCTCCTTGGAGGTATAGTCCACCCAGTAAAAGGATTTTTAGTGTATTTAGGATTAGAATTCTTAGAGTTTTATGTATAGTGCTTGTTCGAGGAATTTGAATAAATTCGTCGACTACTGTTCATATTATAACTATACTGAAAATCTGTTCTCAGTTTTCGTCGAGCCTCGTTCGACAGATTTGAATCCTTTTGTCGAGCTTCGTTCGACGAATTCTTCTGAATTCTCTTATCCTTAACAGACTTGCTTGAAATGTCTTTATTTCTTTCTGCAGCCTCTTTGCTTTTAGCAGAAATGAATTTTATAGGTGTGGAGAGGATGTTTCTCTTAATCAGAGATGACTCACTTGATGAAGCACCCAAGCCCAGTTTGCTATTATTAAATCTAGCATTGACAGTGCTTGTGATGTCCATCAGTTTGATACTTCTCCCATTGAGGGATTCTTCAAACTCTTTGGCTTCAGATAACTTATTCTCAAGAGTAGTAATGTGTTCCCTGGAAACAGCCAAATCTTTCTTAAGATTTGCATTCTCTTCACTTATATTGTTCATTTCAACCAACTTATTTCTGAGAGAGATTACTTCTTTCTCAAATTTTATTAAGTCTTGGCAAAGAATTTTGAAATCATCTTTGAATTCAATAGAAGTGAAATCAAAGTCAGATAATACCTGATCAATATCATCTTCTGTTTCTGATTCTGATTTCTCTTCATCAGAATTGTTGGTTGAGGCATTGATTGCCATCATGCAAAAACTTTTTTCTTCTTCATCATCACTGGAGCTGGATGATGATGCTGATTGTGACTCATTGTCTGAGTCATAAATAGCCATTAGCATTGGTTGTTTTCTTTTGTTTCTTCTTCATCAGAAGAACAAGATAAAGATTCTGATTCAGATTCTGTTTCACTCCAGGATGTTGCTACAAATCCTCTTCCCTTCTTTTTGTGAGAGTGGGAGGAAGATTTGCTGGAGCCCTTCTTTTCTTCCTTTTCTTTTCTTCTTTCCTTCTTGTCCTTCTTGTGTTGATTCTCTGGACATTCAGGAGCAACGTGTCCTTGTTTCCTGCAACCAAAACATATAATTTCATTAGAGTGATTTTTGTCATACCTTGGCTTGTCATGACTTCTGGATAGCTATTTTCTGATGTCTTTCTTAGCCATCTTGTAGAATCTTTTGGCAAACAGATTCATAAACTCCTCTTTGTTAGGAGCTTTTCCTTTATCTTCTGCAGCCTTGAAGGCTATGCTTCTTTCCTTCTTGGGTACTGGGGATGAAGTAGACTCTTCAACTTCCCTAGTTTTGATGAGCTGCTCATAAGACTTGAGCTTGCCCAGCAAAGCTTCAATGGTGATCTCATTGAGACTTCTGGCTTCTTTGATTGGCCAGATTCTGGAGTCCCATGTGCTGGGGAAGCACATAAGAATTTTGTCATTAATCTTTGTGAGTGAGATCACTTTGTCCAGAGACTTCAGCTCATTTATTATGAGATTGAGCCTGTTGTACATATCAGCAACATTTTCTGATTCTCCCTTCTTGAAGTTCTCATATTGAGAGATCAGGTGAGATCTTCTATCTTTTCTTTCATCTGCTGAGCCTGCCACCATGTTGTTGAGAGATTCCCAAATTTCTTTTGCTGAGGTGCACTCAACAACTTTCTGGAATATGTCATCTGACATAGTTAGGGCCAGAATGTTCATGGCCTTTGCATCTGCATTTCTCTGCTTCTTCTGAGCTTCAGTCCACTCAGGAGGAGGAACAGCAGTATTGTCTATTGTTGCTGCAGTACTAGCTGTTGCTGTAGGTGCTGGAGGCCCTGTTAGAATAACATTAAAAATCTCTTCATCAATGGAGTTCATATAAAGCCTAATCCTTTTGCTTTCCATAGTGCAAACTTATTGAGATTGCACATAGGAGGTCTTGTGCTGGAATATTCCTTGTTTTGTGCTATGAGTTTGTAAATAAGATAAAATTCTAGAGAAGGAAACTCTTAGAAAAATTAAGATCTGGTTGATCTTTGTGATTCAGGTGTTAGCCTATAAAGAATCAACACCCCTCTGATACCAATTGAAAGTGGATGTCAGATCTTAAGTTACTCTAGAGGGGGGGGGGGGTGAATAGAGTATTAAATTTTTTTGTTTAGTTTTATAGCGGAATTTAAAATACTGAGTAAATATATATGTAATCAGTGAGAGTTAAAGATAGAGGCAGAAGTAGTAAAAATCACACAGAAATAAGCAATCACAGAAGACACAAGGAGCTATAGTAGTTCCCCAATAAATCTGGGTACGTCTACTCTTCTACCACCCTTGATAGGAATTCACTAGGAGGGTTGATAAGGTGCCCAGTCACCAAGGGGTTTTTGGTAAGGTGTCCACACACCAATAAGCTTTTGATAAGGTGCTTAAAAACCACACAAGGATTTTTTGGTAAGGTGTCTTGCCACCACTGGGTAAGCTTTTTAAGGGAGTATTAATCCTGTACAGGATGAGATAAAGGGTTTAGAGTGTTCTTCTCTGTCAATGATCTGAGAGAAGACAAAAGGTGTTGAAGCAGAAAGCTCCCCCTGTCTGATGAGAGTTGATGACAACTTTATGGACAGAGCTTTCTCAAACAGAAGTCTTTGTAGCAGATTATCTGGTAGAAATTAATCTTCAGATTGTTGTTGCTCTTGAAAGACTTTATTTTACAGCAGATCTGAGAGATTAAATCTTGTTCTCAGAATGAAGAGGATGCTGCCTTAATGAAGAAGAAAGCTGGAGAGAATAATATATTTTCTTCTTCTTCTTCCTAAAAAAAAACTTCTTCTGATCTCCTTGTTCTGTGATAACAGAGAGAGTGAGAGATGATGAAGCTTTTCTTTTTCTTTTCTCGTAGAAAATTGACTGTCTTCATTCTTCTGTATACTTCTTTTTCCACTTGCATATATTCAAATTCAAATCTTCTATATCTTTAAGGAATGTCTTCTTCTGACTTAAATCCTTCTGATTTTGGCAGGTCCTTTCAATTCCTTTTGTTGAGAAAGATGCCTTGGCATTAAATGTCAACGGCTATTCTTATTCTTGGAATAGAGGGAATATAAGGATATAATAAATAAGAAAGATATCCTTACATGGCTACCTGAATACGTCCAAGGAGAAATAAATATATCCGTTATTCTGCTGATTTGAGTTCAGAGAACTGACATCCACTGAGAATATTAATCTGAACTTCAGAGAGGAATTTGTCGAACACTGGCTAGAATTCGTCGACCGCTGATAGTCATTTGTCGAGCGCTGGCTATAGAATTTGTCGAGCGCTGGCTATAGAATTTGTCGAGCGCTGGCTATAGAATTTGTCGAGCGCTGTTAGCTATTTGATGAGCGCCGCTCTGAAAATGTCGAGTGCTGGAACTGTGAATTTCTTCAGTCTGCTGGAAACAATTTGGCGAACGAATCTGGTCATTCTTCGAACACCACTCACCATTAGTTGAGCTTGAATTTTCCTAAGTTCTGACTAATCTAATCAGCCTAAAACTTGACCCTAAGACTATACAATGAGGTCAATACAGATTCTAATCAACATATAGTGATCCTAGCCCAAATCAGTAATAGGGTTGTTCCAACACCCTTATATTATAAAAATATACGATGTTTGTTATTATTATATTATTTATCTAATACAACTATGTATTAATTTACACGCCATCCCTGCACATCTCTCAACCCTGTCCACTTCCCATGACCGAAACCTCCATCCATGTCTTTGACGAAAGAGCCTCAACCACATTTGTCGCCTCAGCCAACATAGAATGTTCCACTCTCTCCGACGTAGCACCTACGCCATGTAACCACCTCTACCGATATAAACCCCTCCACAAGCTATGTCGATAAAATCCACATTACTGGCTCTAGCGATAGCACCTCCTTTGTAACATCATTGGCATCGATAAAGACGAGCCTTAGTAACATCACTGGTGTTGGCAGGGACGATGTCATCACTTGATATCTCATCGGACACAAGAAGATGCAAGTGACAGACACACTGCTGTGCATGGCACACATTGTTGTGACGGGGCATGATAGTCCTCATGTCAAACTACTCATAAATCCATTTAAGATTTTTTTTAGCCCGCCTATAGAGGAAACAAAGTTATCATTATTAATACGAAAAATAGTAATGATACCTTGTATTTGATTCGACGTCTTTGAGCACTCAAAATAAAATCAAAAGTTGATCAAAAGAATGAAGATGACATAACTTAAACCAAACTGACATTATCTTGTAACTTCATTAACTAAAATGATTTTTGACAATTTGATGTGTCACCTGGTGATTTAGCCGAAGATATGGGTAAGTTTATCCGAGGAAGTAAACGGCCTGTTTCCGTGAATACCATTAACCGCCAAATTCGTGCTGGGGCGGCAAACTCCCGTGCCCTCTGCAATCAAACTTTGCCTATCCTGATACCATTGCTCGGGATCCCACCGTCCAATCATGGACCCCAGTTCCTTGGGCCCACCAACGTTCCGCTCGCCGCATGATCTGCTCCTGCATACCGTACTCCGCATTCAGCAACGTTACTGCATCACGGCCCTCCATGTCTCCGTGATAAAACGGACGATTGTGATTGAGAGATATCCATGTCCACTCTCTTGCCGGCTCTTGTTAATTAACCCCAGGAAGCGGCTCATGTTTGTCGCAGCGCCACTCGTTAGAGCGGATTTAGGGTTCCAATTTCCCTCTCGAATGGAGCTCTCCGTCGAAATTTGAGAATTTTTTGTTAAATTCTCCTGCCATTGGTTCAAAGTTTCTCAGTAGCATCCGTATTTCCCCCATTTTCCGCACTCTGATAGTTTATAGTTGTTTGCCTATCTTTAATGGCTTGAGAGACTCGCCGGTGTATATATATATGTGTGTTCCTTCGGCTAAAAATCTTACTCACCCGTGCCTGTTCCGGTACTGGGATATCCAGATCAAGCAGCAAGCAGATGGAGAGCGTCTCTAACCTAACAGCTCCCTTAGGGTTCAATCCTTCCCAGGAGGGCGAGGTAGAGCCGGCGATCCAAATTCGGTTCCAACAGTCCCCCATCGACGAGCAGGACATCTCTATTGAATCCCTGGTTCCCATCCCACCGGAAGAAGGAAGCGGAGATGAAGATTCCCGGACTGATGGTTGTATTGATAACTTCGTCCCCACCGGAGATCTGCTGGAGCCGAAGCTCGGCATGGAATTCGAGTCTTCGGATGAAGCCAGATCCTTGTATTCGGCGTATGCCGAGCGTGTTGGCTTCCGCGTTCGTAACAGCAAGTCATTTACCTCCAGAGTAGACGACACGGTGATCATGCGCCGGTTTGTGTGCTCGAAACAAGGACGGCCGTCTAGGAAGGATCCGTACGACCTCACCAAGAAGCGCAGGAACAGAATCTCCTCCCGCGAGGGTTGCAAGGCCATGCTTCAGGTCAACCGCCGGGAGAATGGTCAGTGGGCAGTATCCCGGTGTGTGCTCGAGCACTGCCATCCTCTCGGGGTAATTTCAAAGCAGTCTCCTTCTCTCCAAAAGAAGCTTTCTAAGAAGCCATGGGAGCTCATTCCAAATAGTGTCCTTGAGGCACGTCATAACGGTCTTGGTGTGGGAGGAGGAGTGGCTCAGAGCTTGCTGGAGTACTTCAAAAGGATGCAGACGGATAATCCCTCGTTCTTCTATGCAATCCAGGTAGATCAAAATAACTGCTTGGCGAATGTGTTTTGGGCGGATTCAAGGGCCAGAATGGCTTATGGTTACTTTGGTGATGCCATTGTGTTTGATATGACGTGCAAGAAGAATAAGCGCATGGTGCCTTTTGCTGCTTTCTCAGGGATAAACCATCACAAGCAACTCATTGTGTTTGGATGCGCTTTCATGACTGATGAAGGAGAAGCTTCATTTACGTGGTTATTTGAAACATGGCTTTCTTTGATGAGAGGACGATGCCCAGTTTCTTTCGTTACCCCCTTCAACGAGGTTATTGGAGCGGCTGCTGCAAAAGTGTTCCCAAACGCCCAGCTCCGTTTCTGCCAAAGGGACATCTTCCATGAATGCAAGGAGAGACTTTTAGATGTCTATTCAGAGCATGCTTCATTCAAGAAGGAGTTTAAGAACTGTGTGAACGAATCTGAATTCAACGGAGAGTTTGATTTGGCTTGGAGATTGCTCATAGAAAGATATGGTTTGGAGGGGAACATGTGGTTGACTTCCCTTTATAATGCACGTCACAGATGGGTTCCGACATATCTCAGAGGTACCTTCTATGCTGAGATTCCCGGTGCCTTTAAATCTGAAACAATGCACAAGTTCTTCCAAAGAAATTCCATCACGACTACCACTTTGCGAGATCTTGCATCTCAGTTTGACAAAGCTATGGCAGGGCAATGTGAAAAGGAAATACACGCAGATTTTTCCGCGATTCATTCGAAGCCTGCCATGAAGACTCCATCGCCTATGGAGAAGCAAGCATCTGAAATATATACTAGAGTGATATTTGACTTGTTTCAAGAGGAGCTTGTTGAGTCTTCCGGGTTTTTGATGGATAAATTCGAGGATGGAATGATTAGCAAGTTCCGTGTCTCTAAAATCGAAAATGCTAATAGAGCATATGTGGTTATGCATAATTATTCAGAAAGAACCATAAAATGCAGCTGCTCTATGTATGAGACTTCCGGTGTATTATGCAGACATGTGCTTAGGGTATTAATGGTTCTTGGCGCTCCTACACTTCCATCAGAGTACATTTTGAGGCGGTGGACTAGGAATGCCAAAAACATTGTTTCTTCGTATGAGGATTGTGCACATGCTCCAAGAAACAGCCATAGAGATTTTACTTTACGTTACAATGACCTATGTCGTGATGTTATTAAATATGCAGAAGAAGGAGCTACTTCTGCAATTATCTATAAAGTTGCAAAGGAAGCCTTGCAAAATGCTTTGAACGAAGTTTTCGCTACAAAAATAGACCCATTTTTCAACAAAAGCAAGTAATGAGTTGTTCTTTGTCTCTTTGGGACTGTTATTTTCTGCCCATGCATCTGAATAAACTTGTCCACATTCATCATCCATTTGGTAACTATATAGGAAATATAGATAGTTCTTGAAAAACATATATCCTTAAGCCGTTTGAATTTCAAGATTGCTTTTTTATTCTGGATTGACTAGGTTTTGGTTTTATGTTGCTCTTTGCTTGCTTGATATCAGAAATCACGTTCTTAGAACAACATTGAATTTAAATAGCTGTTGTCATTTGGTTAGGTGCTGTTATATAAATCAATATTGTTTGAGCTACACATTTACCTTTTTAATCCCATAAATATGATCAGTTCATTTCTGACACGAATGCTAATCATCTTTTTTCAAACTATATTTTTATTTCTTCAAGCAATTATTTGAACCATAAGCATCATTTAATCCAATCATCAAACAATCTCATTTTTAATTTATAGAACATCTTTTTCAGGTAGCTTTTTACCTTTGTTCATCCGGCAACTTTTTGAGGAAGCACCAAAGATCATTTGGTGAGGGGAATCCAATGCGCCACTAAGTATTGTAAGTACCTTCCGGAGTTATTTGTTTAATGTTTCTATATTTCTTCACTATATATATCTATATCTATCTAGCTATATATATAGTGTGTGTGTGTCTATCTGTTTAGCTGATAACATACTTTTGAGTGATGTTATTTTTGAAAAAATAGATTGTTTATACAGATTTTATTAATCCGCAAAAATTATGTTTTTTTTATCCGCAAAAATTATGGTTGTTACTTGATGAAGACTAAAAAGAGTCTAAGAAATTAAACATGAAAATTTATAAGAATACTAAAAAGATTCTAAGAAATAAGATTCTATGAAGATTTTGCAGATGCACCGCAAAATTTAATAAGATTCTAAGAAATTGATGTAGGAAGAATATTTGAAGATTGAAGCGGGGACTCACTCACTCAAGATGAAAGATGATTCACTCAACCAAGGGGCTCACTAAGGAAAAGCCATGTAAAAATATTTGGAGCTTGTGTTCCACATCTCTTAGTTTGAGAATAACAAATCACACTATGTATTTGATCTTGCTTGTGTTTATAGTGTGCAGGTACTATAGTTAAATAACCCTATGAACAGGATGCTGATTGATGACGATTCTCTGAAAAGAGAGTTAACTCCCCACATTAAGTAGTTAAAGCCCTGCGTTAACCTATAGTTGAAGAGGGATGATTCGAGAAGGGAATGACGTGGAGAAGATATTGCGTCGAGAATGACGTGGAGAAGATATTGCGTCGAGAAGCAAGTGACAACGCCAGCGTTGACACTTAACGCATGCGTTGAGTTCACAAACTGCCATGATCTCGACGGTTGCACGATGTCAGCGTTGATATACACGATCACTAACGCTGACGTTAACTCTTAACGCCACGCGTTAGCTCCGTGCCTATTTAAAGAGCTGATTTCGTTTGATCACATTGACATGCATCCAAGACTTCATTCCAGACTTCTTAGAGTGCATTTCATCCCGAATTCAGAGAGTACTCCTAACACCACCATTGAGGAACAAGAGTGAGAAGGAGATTTCCAACGGTCAAATTTGAAGAAGGACGCTCGCTTCAACTCCGATGATGATCATTGCGTGTCTTCAACATCTCCTTCAACACTCTTCAATATAGGGAGTCTTTTGTTCTGAATTTTTTTTATCTTTTTATTATTTTCTTGTAACGGTAGTGAATTCACCGCCTTGCGTGTGGCGACTAGGTCGGGTTCGGTTTAGGGGGAAATTCGCCGCCTTGTTCATGACGATTAGGTCAAGGGTAGATCTAGGGGGTGGCTAGAGGCCTTATCTGAGGAAAGATAGACTATAACCAACCGGTCCTTGGGAGAAGGACCGGTGAAAGAACAAAAATTGATTTTATTGGTCGCCTTTAATTTCAAGCGTTATTGAAATATTATCTTTGTAATTATTTTTGTAATACAATATTCATTTTCATTATCTCTGATTTTCTGGAATTGTATTTCATTGAAATTTTCATAAGTAAAATCACCTGAACAAAATTCTGAGAAGCTTAATTTTCTGGAGAGCTAACGCCCAACGTTATCTCTTAACGCCAGACGTTAGCAACAGTAAAGAAAAAGTTTTTGTTTTCTGAAAATTACTCAGTTTATCTAAAAAATTCGTAAACCCCTTATTCACCCCCCTCTAAGGGCGCCATCAGATCCAACACTTGATATCAAAGCGTAGGTTATTCCAAAATGGTTTCACAAACGGGAATAATAACGCATCATGATCATGCTTTCTTGGAGGGTCAAGGGATAAGTAGACCTCCACTATTTACTGGTACTAATTATAATTATTGGAAAACAAGAATGCGTTGTTTTTTAACTGCTTTAGATAATGATGTTTGGGGCATGGTAGAAGTTTGCTACTCTCCACCAACATTTGTTGTTGGAGATGCTATTATGGAAAAACCTAGAGATAGATGGGATGACAATGATAAGTTGAGATGTAAAAATAACGCTAAAGCAATAAATGCGTTATTTTGTGCTTTGGATAGAACGAAATTTAATAGAACTTGTGCTTGCGAAACAGCTTATGACATATGAAATTTATTAGAAATTACTCATGAAGGTACTTTGCAGGTCAAAGATTCTTCTCCGACATAGTAGTCGGACCTAGCAGTCCGTGAGAGACTTAGAGGGCTCTTCTTCTCCGACATAGTTCTTGTGCGACAATGATACGACATCGAACAAAAGACGAGACATGCTTGCATTAAACGGGAAAACGGATACAAACCAGAGCGAACTCCGGCCAAGATCTAGGAGGTTGGTTCCTCCTAAGACCCCTCTTTTAAATGAGAGCCAAAACGCTAATAACCAAAGATAAAGAAACACTCCCCATACCCTCCTCCTTATATAGGGAAGGGGGGCTCACATGACACCAAACATAAAACAATATTTAAGTAATATTACAAGAAAGATATCATGACGGCTTCTATAAGCGCTTCCCAGACTCTAGCGGATGCATCGTCGTAACAATAGGCCGCTCTTGAAAATAGACCTTGTCCCCAAGGTCAAGACAAAAAATTTTGTCGGGGTCCTTTAAAATGTCGGCAACGGTTATAATCGAAAGGAACGACGGTAGACTGTTTGTGTCATCGAAAGAGAGGGTGAGGTAGGTGCGGTTAGTAGAAGGTGAGAGTGAATGATGGAGACATGTAGGCAGCTAATTTGGGTCTCACTTGAGAAGGAGAGGAGTTCACATGATGGTGCAAGGGGAGACTTGAGTGGGGTGCACCACGGGTCCAGAAAGGCGGACACAGTAAGGCGTAGGGCTCGAGAGGGACAAAGGAGACGTGCCAGGCGTAGGCCTCGACGGGGCGAGGCGGCGTCCGCGTGGTCTGCGATCGCGGAAAGGAGAGGGCGCAGATGGATTTGATGGGAGTCGGCGGACGCAGGAGGGAGGTGCGACGACGCTGGAGGTGCGGTTGTTGCTAGGGTTGCGAGACTCACTGCGGGTTGGATCGGGCGGCTAACTCGCTCCAGGTTGGATCGGCTTCATCTTCTCCAGCCGGAATCGGCGCTAAAGGAGCGGTTGCGGCTGGAGACGGCGCTGGAGACGTCCGACTCGCTGGAGATCGGCCTCTGCTGCTGCAGGAGACGGCTGCGGCTTGCCGGGAATTGTTGCTGCCGGAGTAGGAAGCTGCTGTTGGCCGTAAACGTCCGTTGCTAGCTGGCCGCTGTTGGTGTGTGATACTGCTGTGGGTGACTTGTCGGCACGATGTTGGATCAAGGCCTGCCAGGCTGCAGATAGCGAGGCGAGGAGGTTGTCGTGGATGTCGCAGCGACGTTGGATGGAGGCGAGATGGCGGTCTCTGAGGTTGAAGCGGCTGTCCATCGTGGCATGATCTCCGGCGGCTTCGAAGGAGCGGACGGGGCCGGCAGGTCGGACCATTGATACGGCATCGAACAAAAGACGAGACATGCTTGCATTAAACGGGAAAACGGATACAAACCGGAGCGAACTCCGACCAAGATCTAGGAGACTGGTTCCTCCTAAGACCCCTCTCTCAAATGATAGCCAAAACCCTAATAACCAAAGATAAAGAAACACTCCCCATACACTCCTCCTTATATAGGGAGGGGGGGGGGGCTCACATGACACTAAACATAAAATAATATTTAAGTAATATTACTAGAAAGATATCATGGCGGCTTCCATAAGCGCTTCCTAGACTCGTGCAGATGCATCGTCGTAACAGACAAGAAACTAGGGTTCTTCAACACTCGTGTGGACTTCCGTAGAGGCGCCGATCGATTTCAGCGCTTGAGACTCAGAGTTTGTCTTCGATATTTCTTCTTGAAGCATCTTGGTTGAGTATTGACTCAATCCCCTAAAGGTACATCACATTTGTTACCTTTCCTATTTCTTGATTCATGAAATCGCAAGTTCTTTTTAATTGTTTAGGGTTGTTTTTGTTTGTTTATTCCGCTGTGCATATATGATATGCTGTCCATCTTGATGTATAGAAAACCCAACACTTTGTCCGTTCTCGCCTAAGTAGAAAGACTCGGGGTCCGTTCTTTCAAGAGGTGTAGAAGGACCTTTGTTCGTTCTCGCCTAAGTAGAAGGACACGGGGTCTGTTCTTTCAGGAGATGCAGAAGGACCTTTGTCCGTTCTCGCCTAAGTAGAAGGACTCGGGGTCCGTTCTCTTAGGAGGTGCAGAAGGACCTTTGTCCGTTCTCGCCTGAGTAGAAGGACACGGGGTCCGTTCTTTCAGGAGATGCAGAAGGACCTTTGTCCGTTCTCGCCTAAGTAGAAGGACTCAGAGTCCGTTCTTTCAGGAGGTGCAGAAGGACCTTTGTCCGTTCTCGCCTAAGTAGAAAGACACGTGGTCCGTTCTTTCAGAAGGTGCAGAAAGACCTTTGTCCGTTCCCGCCTAAGCAGAAGGACTCGGGGTCCGTTCTTTCAGGAGGTTCAGAAGAATCTTTGTCCGTTCTCGCTTAAGTAGAATGACACTTGGTCCGTTCTTTCAGGAGGTTGTTGTTGCGGATGGAACCAAAAACAGTTGCATTAGTGCTGAATGTAGATACAGGTGCTTGCGAGCTTTCTTTCGCGGCTTATTCTTGAAAGCAAGGAAAAGTGGTAGATAGTGTGGTGGGGGTGGGGGGGGAGGGGGGGGGGGGGGGTTCGTCCTGCCCCCTCGAGTCCGCCTCAAGCTTCGCTTGTATCTCCAAGGATTGCGCTCTGGCTGGAGCGTGACTGCTGCAGGTAGCATAGTCGAGCTGCCTCTTGATCTCTCCGCACGACGCCTATCCCTCCGGGAGTATTGAACGTCATTGCAAAGTGCGGGATTGAAGGGATTGCCTCGAAGAGTGTCTGGAGCGGACGACCGAAGATGGCGTTGTATGCTGAGCTGGAGTCGATCACCACGAACTCAACATCTCGCGTGACTTGTTTCGGGAATTCCCCCAGGGTGACCGGGAGTGTGATCGTCCCATGTATCAGAATGGGGCTATTATCAAACCCATATAGCGGCCCTCGGAGAATGGCGCTGCACGTTGAACTGGCCTGCACGATGACGAACTGGATGTCGTAGGTAGCTTGTGCCGGGGGTTTCTCAGAGTTACCGGTATAATAGTGCTTCCAATGATGGGAATGTCTGGGTGGCCCGTGATGCGGGAGCCTCTTGCTCCTAGCTGGACGTTTCTTCCAGAGGTCCCGAGTTGGAGCAGGGTTGATAGGAACATCACGTTGGTAGAAACATCCTTGTCAATCAATATCCCACGTACCCTTACATGGGGATCTCTAATGATTGCGCTAATGTGCTGTGATCTCGTAAGGATTCTTGCGCCTCTGGCGATGTTGATTTAGCCGCCGTTGGTTGAGATTTGGGGGAAACTTCCACTTGTTCCTGCCTTCCAACGGAATTGGTCGGGGCCTTCTGTCCTGTCCTTTTCCTTCGAAACCTCTCGAGGAGGCCGAGGTGTAAGATGCGTTCGATTTCCTCCCTTAGGCACCTGCAACCCTCAGTGTCATGTCCATGGCTTCGGTGGTAATGGCAGAATTGGGATTGATCTCCCCTTCCAGATGGTCGGGTCCTGGGCCTCCGAAGTGAAGGATGATCGCAAATGGCTTGTAGAACTTTTGTGCGAGAAGCGTTGAGAGGAGTGAAACGTTGCTTTTGTTGCTGCCCCCCAGCCTGCAGAGTGTTGTCGTGGTTCCTACCTCCTTTCTTTGGGGAGGGGCTGTGAGTTTGTGTCTTCTTTCTCTTTTGATTTCCCATTCCCTGCCGGGGAGTTGCTCCATTGTAGGTGATGTTTTTGTTGCTCTGTGCTCCCTAGCTAGCATGCTCTTGGCGGGGCACGGGGTACGGACAACTCCTTTCATCGAGCCTCGACTTAACGAGAACGATGTTCGGCCCGTTGTTGTCAGAACTGCTTCAGGGGCCTGAGAAACTCCTAAGTTCTTTAGTAGGGCGAGCACCTGAGCCTGGCGTTCCTTCATCTGATGCATCTGCTCCTCCACTGAAGACGCTATTGTGTCGATTATCTCCTCGAGGCGCGGCGTGCCACGGGCAGGTGAGTTACTAGAAGCTTGATTGTCGGGTTCCCCGCAAGTCGCCCAGTCTGCGTCTGGTGCGCCCTCTATTGTCATTGCTGTCGGTTGGGGGTGCTTGCGCGAGAAAGCACGGTCCTCAGAAATTTGTTGCAGAGTTGGGAACACCTTCCCACAGACAGCGCCGAACTGTTGCGGGTCGCCCGATTTTCCCCCGGTCCGGAGAATCAGACCATCTTAGCTCTAAGTTGGATCAGACACGCAAATAGTCAAAAGTATTCCAAGCAACAATGACACAAGGCGTTTTAGCGTGGAAAACCCATAAAGGGTAAAAAACCACGTGACCTGTACATCGCCGGGCCGAAATCCACTATGTTTCTTGAGGTTACAAGTGTTTGAGTTCCCTGAGGGTGACATGCCACCTCTACATTTACAAGCTTTAAATGTGGAAAAAGGAGGAAAAATGACTAAGTCCACGGAGCTTGGACAAGAGCGTCTACGAGTGCGTTCTTCCAAGTCTTCTCCTGCGTCTGTTGATGCATCCACATGAGCGTTCAGTGCAAATAGACTTGAGAGCGGGCAGAGGGAATTCAGAGCGAAGAAACCATCTAAGTCCCACATCCTCGCCGGAAAACCACAGAGCTCTCTCTTGTCTCCTTTGTTGCTTGTCTTCAAATGAAGGCACGGGGGCTTTTTTATAGCATTCTTGAAGGGACGTGCTGATAATTGCGCCTTGCTGGATCTGGAGTTGACGAATGGTGCTGCTCGATTCCGGTCACCTGGATCACCAATTTTCCGAAAATGACGAACATGCCCCTTGGGCGGTCCGGGCAAGTTGCCCGGCTACGGTGGTTGTCGGAGGCGGCCGGAGGCGACGGAAGTGGCGGTGGCGCGCCGGAGGACGGCGTTCGACGCAGTGTGCACGCTGGCCGCGCGCATGCGGTGCCCGTGTGCATGGGTGCGCAGGCGCTTGGTGCGGCGCCTACCCGCGTCGCTTCGTGCAGTTCCCGACGGGCTTCTGCTTGGGCGTGTGCGGGTGTCGTTCTGTGTCCTATTTTGTGCGATTTTTGGACCCTTCGAGCGAGCGCGGCTCACTCGGTCGGGCCAGTTTGCTTGAGCGTTTTGGTCGAAGTCCTACCGGTTTGACTCGGAAATCTTTAGGGGGAACCTCATCATTATTATTTATTTACTTTTTCTTCACTTACATTAGTGATATTTTTTATGGACTTGTCTATTTCCTATTCCCCACCTTCATCTACATTTACATTTTCATTATACAAAATAAAAATAATTACATTTTCATTATACAAAATAAAAATAATTACATTTTCATTATACAAAATAAAAAAAACTATGCATGCCTGGATATTTTAAATTTTACCTTTTCAAATCTCAAACTTTTTCGAAGATTTTTTTTTATTTCAAAGATTTTTTTTTTAAATACGAGAGACAGTGCACGTGGGCTCCCCCATGCTGCCGCGACAGTACCCCTGCCATGACGTCGCTCCTGCGCTCACAGCCCCCCAGAGCGCATTAGAAAATTGAGTGACCGCAGGAGTACTGTGCTCCAAGGGGAGCGAGCGGCGGGAGCGCCGTTGTGCCACTGCACTGTCGCGGTCAGGTACTGCCGCGGCGACACGGGGGCCCGTGCACGGTCTCTCGTGTATATAGAAGAAAACATAGAAACAAAAGACAAGACTCTAATGACTAGTTAATTAAATGCAAGATAATTTCAAGACTCTAATGACTAGTTATTGAAATGCAAGATAATTTCAAGACTCTAACGACTAGTTAATTAAATGCAAGATAATTTCAAGACTCTAACGACTAATTACTTAAAGATAACTTCATAATTATGGCTTCGAAAGGCTATTCGACCTCATCTACATCAGAAATTAAACTTGAAAACTAATAAGATATCAAGAAATAAGTTACAGTGACTTAAGATTGAAGCGCTCCTACATCAATTAGCTTCGTTTCTTTTGAACTGAATAACATTACAACTTGGTCAATGAACTTTGCATAACTTTTGAATATATAGGGTATTGGCTGTACCAGATAGTAATTACCAAGATCAACAAGGCCATTTTCTCAGCAGTTTCCGCCGATATTCCCCTAGAGTCTCTATTTCAGTTGAGCACGGGTACTGGAAGGGGAATGTAGGTACTGATTGGATCACACATAAAGCAACTTGAGATGGGAATTTTGAAATCTAACTTATTGGACAGACCTTTTGAAATGTCTAGGCCCATTGTGACAGGTGTACGCAGATGCAGGACTGGTGTTTATATACATGACATCTTCAGGCCTTTCTCTGATGGGAGTCTGATGTACTGGTATGTCCTTTTACTTAGCAGCCTACTCTTGATTTCCTTCCCTTTTCGCTGGTTCTAGTTGTAGTGTTAGTTGCTAATATGTTATGCTTATTTCTCGTCTGTCTTTTAACCTGTGACAAAGTGTATTAATAGATCATGATCACATTGAGATAAACTCGACATTTTGATGCTTTGTGAATGCTTAAATCCACGGTTCTGTTAATAAGCCCAGAGCTGCACTGACTGCAGTGCTCTAAGTTACCAGCTTTATTGCAATTCTGTTCTCTTTCACCGAAACAGCAAGTAGCTAATAAAAAAGATTCATGTTCGTGGGCTCAATTTGTAGGCCAGACATCCTGGCATTTGCTAATCAGAGGACTATGTCCTTCATGCAAGAGCTGATGTAGTAGTGCAAGTGTTTTGTCCCCTAGAAATTAAAGTGGGTCTGATGCGACCGTTCTCCCTTCAATTCTCTTACGCTCCATGCAGCTTTGACGCCCACCTTAAATAATCATCGACATTTACTGTTTATTTCAAATGCAAGAAGATTTGGTATGTACTTGTAAATTGATATATATATATATATTATATAATCAGAAACTATTCCGGTCATAAGAGGCAGATGCATTAACACTTTAAAAATATTTCTTTTGGTCTGGTTTTCTCATCTTTCATTCTAGGAGTTTACTCTCTTGATCGAAAAGAGATCTTAGTATTTTGTCTTGCCTGTGGTCAATCTCTTATCACAAATGATAGATGGTACCCTTTTCAAGAAGCTAGAGAATGATCTCTCGCACCTCACCTCCTGCCACACCTCCAACTTCAATCATATCTTATCCACCCTCTCAAGGGTTGCAGCCACCATGATTTTGCTTAAAAGGCATACTCGACTAGCTTCAGATCAACTAACCACCATCTTCATTCCAAGCCACCACATACCTAAATGCTATCACCCAATCCTACGACACCCAATCTCCAACCCACCTTCATTAAGTTTGGAGTTCCTACACTTTAATGCCACCAAATCACTCGGCCTGATGTTTAAGCCAATTATTTATCTTCTTTCACAAAATAGCCGGCGAACAATGCCTTACCATCACCTCCTACATGGAAGACTCTGCCTTAGGTTAGTTTCCATAATACCACGCTCTTCGTCCTTCTAGATAATGTGAAAACCCACACATTCATCCAAGTCCGTGTCACCAAACACCTTCAGTATGTTGAGAATATAATCTACATCGGTAAACTCATGTTGCCTTATGCACTTACTATGGATCTTGTAGTTTTATATTGGATGCTTAAGTTCTCAAATGGCATCTAAGCAGACTAGGCCTAATAAAACACTATTATGTCACCCAATTAGATAAGGAAGCCCTCATGATAGAGTCCTGAAGTTCTATGGGTTGAGAACATAGTCTATATCAACCTTATGCACTTAGTATGGATCATTAAAACCTCCACCTACAACCAATTAGTTTTAGGTTGGATGATGCAGGACGGGCTATGAATAGGGAGGCGCCGACACTAATGCAATCCTACATGAGTGTGCGTAATGGACGCGAATATACCCAATGTAATTATGTAAATGATGCATGCATGTTTTAAAATAGGCTGGAGTTCGATGCTAGCAAATATAATTATAAAAGTTAAGCAAATCTACACAATGTGACTTCGATTTTCAAGCACAACTGATCCAAACGTTTTCTCCGCACGAAGGATTTTCAACCACAATTTGCACGAATAAGTGTTATATAACTAAACGAAATCAAACAATAGCACAAGCAATCACAGTACCCAAGCAAACATGTATTGTCTTCCAATATTTAACTTAGAAAATTAAAGCATCACATTAAATTAATACTCACATGTATAAATCTGAAAGTGGGAGAGGTTGAAGACCGACTGTTGAAGATGTTCACCACGACTGTAGGAGATCAAGTAGTTGCAAGATTGGGGTGGTATTCCTGACAAGATCTATGGTGACTTGTGTGTTGTGGCAAAGAAAAAGGAAGAGTTGGAGGTAGCAGTTGACGTGGAGGGTTTAACTAGTAGGTTGGCGGAAGGTAATGGAAGAGCTGGTGGTTGGGGTTGGATGGTGGTTGGAAGGTGGCGGTGATTGTGGTACCAACGACAGAATGTAGGGATTGCTGTTGGAGGGCTTGTGGGGCTGCCAGAGTATGAATACAGGGTCAACGAGACTGGACAGGGGACTCGGTCGACTGGAGGGAGGGAGATGGTTAGCTGTAGAGGGGAGGTAGACGGGAGACGGAATTGAGCAAGCGGCTGGAAGTCTCGCTCGACAGGTGAGATGCTACAAAGAATCAATTGACTGAAGGAGGCTTAGGAAGGGTTGCTGATGTGTGTTCGATAATTGGCAAGCGCACCACAGTCGTCAAGTAATAATAAAACGGGAATAAATCCCTGAGTATCGAATCTCGTGGAACATGGCGGAGTGGATTGATCGTTTGAGAAGAGACTTGAGATTGAAGTCTCTTAAGTCGGGGTTTAACGAGGGTTTTTGGTTTCGGACTAATGCTAAGTCGAGAAAAGGTAAACTAAAACTATGCGGGTCGCCTACACCGCTTCGCATCTCCGCGAGTCGCAAACCTTCGCTTCGCTCGTTGCACCGAGCAAATGCTTAGGTCAACCTCTCTCTCAACATTCAACACAAGCACTCAAATGGAAAGCAAAGTACACAAGAGGTTAGGCCTCCTAAGCTTCTCAAATGAACATGGAAAACACAATAACTCAAAAATTAACACTTAAGAACAACCATCTTCACAACCATCATCAAAATAGAAGAGAAAACCATTCATCTACCAAATATGCAAAAATAGAAGAGGAGATACAAACAGTGCTCGAGACTATTCCGTGGATGCGGAGGAAACTCCAGAGGAGCACTCCTTTGTAGCTCTGATCGTCGGCTGTCGTTCGGGGTCCTCGAAGTTGTCACACCCTCTAGCCCGTCTTCTCGATGGAATGCACCGTCCACGTCTCTACCTCAGGATCCTAGCTTGCGGAGAGAAAATAGAAGCTTGATGTTCACTTGGATGCTCTTGGATGATGAAGAGAGCCTAGGGGATAATCCCTAACCCTTGGAGGAAGAGAGAACGCGCCTAGGGCGTTGACTGCAGAACTTTTTCGGAGGGAAAATCGCGGATCCCGCCAATCCCGTCAAGACCTGTACTTATAGACAACAGAGAAAATGATTGCGTACGAGTAGGCGCACGATCACTGGTCGTGCGCGAAGGAAAGTCCTATACTCATGCGCCAAGGAACCTTTACCAAAATAGGATGTTGCGGAATCGCGCACGAGTAGGCGCACGACCACTGGTCGTGCGAGAAGAGAAGCCCTCTGCTCGTGCGCATAAAAACCTGTACCAAAATGTTCTGGTGGAGAAAAAATTATAAATGCGCACGAGTAGGCGCATGACTACTGGTCATTCGAGAAGAGAAGTGCTCTACTCGTGCGCGAATAAATCGTTGAGAGGAAAATTAAATGCCGACCAGTGGTCGTGCGAGGAGAAATCAACTCCACGTGCGCATATAAGTCCAGTCATCGTGCGTTTCCTCGGGATAAATTTGGCCAATCAGTGCGCACGACCACCGGTCGTGCATGAAGGAGTCCATTGATCGTGCGTGAACAAAAATGCACGACCAGTGGCCCAGAGTACTGAAATGGGCCAAAACTCCCCCGGGAACACAACACATGGTTGTACCTGCATGAAGAACACCTAGGACCACTAGAAGGACATAACCACACAGATAAACTGATGAGTCCCATTTATATACACATTTATGGACTCATCTGGGCCGTATTTCTAGTCGATGCACCACACTTTAGGCATGTTTTTGATTATATTTGCTATTCCTTGCTAGGTGCACTCTTAGGCCCGTTTCGGTGTGCAATTGCGCTCCTTGTTATTGGGGGTAAGCACATGGTGCTCCCCAATCATTTTCCTATGTTTATTTGGTGCTGGAGGTGTACTCCCAGCTGGTATGTCTTGTGCAGGTGGCCGGATCGTCCCGTTTCCCCCCAAAATCTAGTCTGTGCATATCGCACGGTCGTGCGTTTCCTTGACGCACGGATGGTAGCGATCGTGCGTCTGTAGCTGGGCAGAAAACGGACAATCTGAGTTTAGTCGTGCGTTTTACGCACGGGCGGATTTGCCCGTGCGTGAGTAAAACGCACGATCGACCTGTTTCCTCTTGTTTTTGGTCATTCTGAATTTACCCGTGCGTTTTTTCGCATGGGCGGATTTGCCCGTGCGTGAGTAAAACGCACGGGCGGCGCAACGTCTCCCTCAAGTCAGATTTTATCATTTAATAACGCACGGTTCACGCACGGTCGTGCGTTCGACCGTGCGTGACCATTTTTCTGCCTGTTTAGTATAAAATGCAGGTTACGCCGCAGTCAACGAGAGAGCTCGTGAGGGGAGCGGGAAATCAGATCCTCCCCGCCGTTTCTGAGGTCTGAAGGCTTCTCCTTCACCTCCACCACCAAGGAGACCATATTCCGGCGATTTCCTCCACCATTCTTCCATTCGGGAGCGTTAGCAAGCATTCTCCACCAAGTGTTCAAGCATTCCTCGTCGTGAGAAGCCATAGAAGTGCTGTAGGTCGTTGGAGCGGTGACAGCCTCCATCGAGTCCGCACACCATCTGAGGGCCGAGCCCGGAGAGAGCCCGACAACCTCTCATTCCGGCCGAGAACCCAAGATGCGGTGACATCTTCCTATTGGTCCTCTCTAAACTTGATGCTTGTACTTTCTTTGTGTTGTTGTAATGAACTATTGCTTAGCTTAATGTCATAGATCTTTTATGATGTTCATGAGCAATGATGCGGTGGTGTGAGAGTAGCACTTTCCTTGTTGTTATTTTCTGAGTTCGTTGTGTGTAAAGCCCTAGCAATTGCTAGTGGTGATGCTTGGAGAAGAGGTGTGTGCGACCCTCAACCGTCACAGTTACTTTCTGTCCACGCGCCTCCCGAAGCACGGCATCGCGGCCGTTGCATCCATCCCGCCTTGCGAAGCGGAGTTTTGACCCGCATCTCTCTTTTCCGTTAGCTTAGGAACCAAATCACAACCCCCTTGTTATTACTTAGTAATCTTTTTTCCTAATTTCCGGGCAGAGCTAATCACATTACCCAACTTGCAGTCCTTTGAGATCGACATTCGGGGATTTCCTCCCTATTTTATTACTTGAGTGACCGGTGCACTGCCGTCGTATCGCATTTCATGCTCGCTAATTAGCATTGCTGAAATTGCGCATCACAAACATAAAACAAAATATAAAGAGAAGGAGAGACAATCTCTTTTATGCAAGGAATGACCTAAACTAAGCTTCAAATAACTAAATCTTGCTCAATAAACTATAAGACTACAAACAAAGATTTTATGCTATTATAAAATGAAAGATGAGCAATAAGTGATGAAACTAAGCTATTAAAGGAGCCTAAAATACTATATGAAATACGCTCATCAAATACCTCCAGACTTGAATGAGTGCTCATCCCAAGCAATTCAACTACCTATGAGGAGTATGTTATGCTAATTACAAATCAAAAATCAAAATTCAAAACAGGAAAGTGGACCGAGAAGTCTCGTGCCCATGAAAGATAAAAGTAGAGTAGAGAAAATCTCTAAGCATAAAATTAAACACAATGAACTAAACAAACTATTCTAAGGCTATATCCACTCGTATCAAAAAAACTAAGTGACCCGTCATACGCACTGTGTAGGCGAAAGTAATGGCACTGAGTGCGGTGTTAAAGACTCAAAATTACTATGGTGGCCTCCAAAGATATCCATCAATGACGATGGCCATATGCTCGCCCGGTCACACCTTCTCCACTGCATTCGACACTAACTTTTAAGGATCCTTAGGACTTAAGTACACTAAGACTCAAAACTACTAGGGTGGCCTCCAAAGATATCCATCAATGACGATGGTCATAGGCTCGCCCGGTCACACCTTCTCCACTGCATTCGACACTAACTAACTCTAAGGATCCTTAGGACTTAAGTAGGAGAGTTATTTGGCTTAGGCTTAAGGTAAGGATTTCATATAAGGAATGAGTGGCTAAATCACACTTAAGCGAATGGCGTGAGCTCGCAAATCAGAAATAAACCGCGTCATACAAATTTGGGTGAGTGACACCCCCAGACTTAGCTTTTATCGTAAGGGTTACTCACCACTTACCAATCACCTCAATAAAGAGTATTTTCTTTTTCTTTTTGCTCTTTTTATCTTTCTTTTTACAAAAAGTTTTTAGCAAACACAACAAATTTTTTTGTTCAAAATTTTCTTTTCTCATAATTGATTGCTAAAAACACACCCACATGATATAATGAAATTTTCACCTGCTAACGGAATTAGAATCGCCACCGAAATTAGCAAAAGCTCAAGCTAAGCGTGATGAGGATTTTGACAATTTGGCTTTGGTGTTAGTGAGGTCCAGTGATCAAAGTAGAGGTGTAGGCCCAACTTTGGCTCACAACGGTAGTGAAAATTAGGTTGGATATGAAGGCTCAAATTATCCAAGTAAATGCCTAAGTCATATCCCTAAAGTTAATTAGTGCTAAGTGCACATGCTTCGAAGGTCGCTAAGGGCGAATTCTAGACACCGAGAAAGGACACCCCCTCTTCGTGAGTTTATAATAGAGCGCTGTTATGTGCAGAGCATATATGTCTAGGTGCAGACCAAAAAAAAAAGCAAAATTTTTTTTTTTTCTTAAATCTTTTAAATCTTTAGGTGCAAACCCTAAACCCCTTTCTATCGGCCATTTCCGCAACCCTATCTCCCGCAGCGCCGCGAAGAAGAGAGTCGCCGCTTCGCCCACCCTTTCGCCGGTAGAAGGAGAGGCTCGATCGCTCAAGGTATGTCGTCGTCGTCGTCTTGCTTTCAGTTTCCGATTCCTGCAATTTTCCCTCAAGCTCGATCGCTCGTCTCCACCATTTCTATTCCCGAGCTTCCCGTGCCTCATCAATGGCGTTGCCCCTCAATGGCTGCTTCCCGTGCCTCATCAGTTTCCGATTCCTGCATTCCCCCTCACCCAAATGCTTTATGATATGTAGAAGAAAGATGGTACGCTGGGTTTCTTTGTGGAGATTGGAGAGCAAGATGGAATTGGATTCATATTTAGATGAAAAATCTTACCTATTCAGTTTCCGATTCCTACAATACATGAAATTAGGCAGTTCTGGATTTCTGTTAAGCTGTAATTTTTCAAATTCATATTTTGGCCAAATGCAAAAAATATTTCAAAAATGGCAAGGAATGGGAAATTTTTTTTTATACTAACATAATTTTTATTTATTTTTATGTAGGTTGAATGCTTGAAAACTCACAATGGTGTTTTGGGTATCACAATTTAGTATCAAATTTTGCAAAAAAGGACTAATATTTTGTATTAATTATCAGGGACTTTGTAGTATAAGATTTTGCACAAAAGGACATACTTTGGACTAATTGACATGGACTTATAGACGAATGCATTATTTTTTTTGTTTTTATAATTGGTCTGCACCTAACATTTGGGTTTGCACTTAAAATTTTTTGGTTTGCACTTAACCGTGGTTTGCACATAGCCGTAATAGGTTTGCACTTAACATTGCTCATGACACTAACGACAATACACACAACTCTACACTAGCGTCGACTCGATCATGTTCTAATGAAGAGTGGATATAAAAGCCAACAATAGTAAGTACAATTATATTGTATTTATCCTAAGTAAACGATTAACTTAAATCTATTTCTATCTGAGAACATGGACACTCAACTAGGAGCACTGCATGAGTCTACGATTCACCAGCCGATTTTAATTTTGCAATTCCAAATTAGTATAGCCTACACTCCTAAGAAAATTGAACTAAATGAGACTAGCAAAACTTAAAGCTGAATTTAAGCGGGTGCGGTGAATACGATACACTAGAGCGATACAAATTTAAATTTTTTGAAAAATTTGGAGTAAACGGAAAGCGTGAAGCGAGTGCTTACACACGTGAGAACGAAACTACCCCCAGACTTAAATGGAGCATTGCCCTCAATGCGAGAAAAATCTTGTAATTATGAGGGAGGCATGCTAGAGAATGAGAAAGAGGAGGAAGAGATTCGATACCCATGCCCGAGAATGGGGCATTCCGGAAGGCGCCAAATCTGCATTTGTAGCTTGAGGAATTTGCTCCGGGTTCCGGTTTGGTAAAATGCAGCTGCCCAGAAATCCGGATCCTGTGGAGATTAGCAAAAACAAGAAACACATACTATATATATAGCAATTCAATAAAACTGGTAGTAAAACATGGATAACATTGGGGTGCCTCCGAAGAGCGCTGTGTTTAACGTCCTTGAGCTGGACCAAATATCTGTATTAACAGTTTTATAATAATGTTGTCTAAGCCTAAGTTATCAAGGCGTGCGTCTAGGCGCGCCTGAGGCGCTGGGCGCACCGGGCGCACCTCGTTGCGCCCCAGCAAGGCTTAGGCTGATCGAGCTTATCTTCCCACGATACCCTCTCATCTTGCTTTCCTTGGTGAAAAGGAGGAGGAGCATACGACTGCGGTGGTCGGCTACCACTAGCTTGCCCACCCTGTGTTTACTGCGGGCCATCTCCCCAGCTGAAATTAGGGTGGCTTCTTCACCCTGGAATCCTGGATTGTATGTATTGGAGTACGTGGGGCCCTTCTGCTGATTTCCGAGATAATTCACCTCTTCGAAGGTGTTGCCAACGTAAGATTCAGCAGGGATGCTCCCCTCTTGGCACTCAAATGAGTGATGCCCCTTGATACCACAACTCTGGCAAGATACGTCAAACACGGGGGTGGCAACTCCTTTCCCTTACAAACTCAACTCTTCTATCTTCTTAGACATGACCCCCAATTGGGCGGAAATAACGGTATATGGATCGACTTGGTGTAAACCCGCCACCGCCTTCTTGTGGGTTCCTCTCCCATCGCCTCACTGGGCATTCTGCATCGCAAGATTCTTCATAATGCTCCACATCTCATCAGGGGTCTTCCCTATCATGGATCCTCCACCAGCTGAATCGACATTCGCCCGAATATTGGAATCAAGAGCCCCATAAAATGTATTGACTAGGGCCCAGAGAGTGATTTCATGATGAGGACATCTCCTCAACATCTCATTAAATCTCTCCCAGGCCTCAGCTAGGGACTCCTGATCACGCTGCCTAAATGTGTGGATTTCAGTGCGGACTGCTAAAATTTTAGCAGCCGGGAAGAATTTTGTAAGGAAAGCGTTCTTAAGATTGGCCCAAGATGTGATACTTCCGGATGGGATGGAAAAAACCCAGGGATTTAGCTCTATCCCTCAATGTAAAAGGGAAGAGCTTCATCCACATCGTGTTATTAGACACCCCATTAATACGGAACGTATCACAAATTTCTAGGAAGCTGAAAATATGTTGGTGCGGGTTTTCTAGAGGAAGACCTCCAAACTGAACAAAGTTTCAGAGCATGTTTAGAATTGAGGGCATGATCTCAAAGTTCGGGTTGGTGATGACCGGGCTCATCGTGGGATATACACTGCCCATGGTAGGGGCAGTGCACTCATACATTGTGTGAACTCTCGGTTGCACCACTTCATCCTCCACCTGAATATTTGGATCAAGGTTCCCGTCCGGATTCAAATCATCCCGAGCCCGCTGGAGGGGATTGGGGTTGAGATTAGCCATGAACTGAGCTTGCTCTTGTCTCTGATTTCGCAATGTACGCTCAATTTCAAAGTCAAGATGGACTAACACACCCTTTCTCTTTTCCAGGGTACCGGGTAAAAGTAAAACACAAGAAAACTAACAAAAAGAGAATTTTCAAACAAAAAACGAAACAACTAAAAATGCTATAAACAAAGGAGAAAACTCAATCTCAGGATTCTTCCAAACAAAGAATCACACGTGCCGTATTCCCCGGTGTTAGACTATCATTGTTATTTTGTTGTAAATAGTGTTCCCCCACTATATATAGGGGGCATATTATTGAAATATCATTAATGTTTTCTCATTACAACATGGTATCAGAGGTAAGCCGATCCCGCGTGACCTAATCCTCTCGTTCGCGTCTCCCGTCAATCACTCACTCGCTGTCGATCGCTCGCTCACCGTCAGCTAGCCGCGCCTGCTTCAGCGCCCGCTTCGCCGTCCGCTAGTCGCGACTCCTTCGTTCGCGTTTCCCGACTGCTCCTCCACCAGCGCCGTCAGCGCTCGCTCGCTCGCTCACCGTCCGCTAACAGCGCCCGCCTCGCTTCCCCTTTCTCCTGGTTCTTCTCCTATTCCGGCGCCGACACATCATGCAGTAAGTCCTGACTTCTCCGGAGCTGTCTTCCCTTCTTGATGGAGTTTTTTGGGTGGATTGTTTCTCCTTTATCATCCACCTCTTGATGCCCTAATCCTTGGGTGTTCTCCGGATTTCTATTCCTGAGCAATGGGATCTAGTGGCGTGGACTCTCCCGCTATCTCTACCGGAGTTACTCCGTCTCCCGTTTCTGGTGGTGCTCCTCCGCCGGTCTTCTACCGTGCAACCACAGATCACAATACCTCTCAAATCACTACCATTCGCCTTGATGAATTTAATTACCTTTCATGGTCCCGGTCTATCACGCTTGCCCTCAAAAGTAGGCGTCTCTTTGGCTATGTCACTGGCCAAATGAATGAACCGAAAAGGAATTCTCCTGAATGGCTGCAATGGGAATCAGAGAATTCCTTAGTGATGTCCTGGCTCACTAATTCGATGAGGAGTCCATTGCCCGTAACTATCTATTTCTGGACAATGCTACTGATATTTCTGGACCTGTTTCATAGCAGCAGGCTCTTGAGGTCCCTATGTGGCGTGAGGCGATGGTTGAGGAAATGAAGGCTCTAGAGAAGAACCATACTTGGGATTTAGTTCCTCTTCCCCACGGAAAAAAACTTGTTGGGTGCAAGTGGGTGTTCTCGATGAAACAGAACCCCCAAGGGATTGTTGAGAGATGTAAAGCGAGGTTGGTTGCAAGGGGCTATACACAAACCCATGGCATCGACTATCAGGAGACGTTTGCCCCGGTGGCCAAGATGAATACAGTCAGGGTCTTACTATCCGTTGCTGCTTGCAAAAATTGGGACCTATTACAGCTAGATGTGAAGAATGCCTTTCTCCATGGTGACTTGGAAGAGGAGGTCTATATGTCTCCCCCTTCAGGTCTCTTACTCCAGGTAATGCTGCAGGAAAAGTGTGCAGGGTGTTAAAGGCTCTATATGGGCTGAAGCAGTCCCCGAGAGCATGGTTTGGTCGCTTCCACAAGGCTATGGTGTCGTTTGGATATAGTCAGAGCAACGCAGATCATACACTGTTCATCAAACATAGGCTTGGGAAAACTACTGTTCTCATTGTGTATGTTGATGATATCGTCATAACAGGTGATGATGTGGAGGAAATTCAGAATTTGAAGGCAAAGCTAGCTAAAGAGTTCGAGGTCAAGGACCTGGGAAAACTCAGGTACTTCTTGGGAATTGAAGTTGCTAGATCTAAGCAGGGGATATTTGTCTCTCAGCGGAAATACACGTTAGATCTTCTTGGAAAAATGGGGATGAGCGGATGCAGACCAGCTGACACTCCGATTGAAACAAATCACCGACTGGGGCGTGATGATGGAGGGGATATTGAAGATATCTCAGGATTCCAGAGATTAGTGGGGAGGTTGATATACCTGTCCCATACTCGCCCTGATATCTCCTATGCGGCGAGTGTGGTGAGCCAGTACATGCATGCTCCTAAGACCCGACATATGGATGCTGCACACAGGATTCTACGGTACCTCAAGTCTTCACCAGGAAGGGGTATCCTGTTTGCTCAAAATACTGATCTAAAGATTGAAGTCTATACTGATGCAGATTGGGTCGGGTCTATTGACGATAGGCGATCTACTTCTGGATACTGCTCTCTTGTTGGAGGCAACCTTGTTACCTGGAGGAGCAAGAAGCAACAAGTTGTGGCGCGATCCAGTGCTGAGGCCGAGTTTAGAGCTATGGCCCAGGGGGTCTGTGAAGGTTTATGGCTTCGGGCTTTACTGAGGGATCTTAGTCTTGTGGAAGAAGGGCCCATCCGGCTGTATTGTGACAACAAGTCAGCCATCAATATCGCACACAATCCCGTTCAACATGACCGGACGAAACACATTGAGGTGGATCGGCACTTTATCAAGGAAAACATTGAAAGAAGCAAGGTTTTGAGAACCGGACCGGAGAACGAACCGGTGTGATCAAAGGCTCAAGGTCCGACCGGTTGGACCGGTCAGACCGGGGTTGAACCGTGATATTAAATAATAATAATATATATATAATTAAATAATAAAGAAAGATAAAATTATTAAATAACAAGCTCAAATATAATTAAATAATATAAGAAATATAAAATTAAACATATTGAACTAAAATTAACATCATATATATAATACGCATATGATATATCCCTATATTTTATACAATAAATATAGTATATCATATTTACATACACACAACCAAATATATAAGTTAATTAAAATGAATAATGTTATTATACTAATTAATTTGAATAGGAATATTATATATAAATTATATTTCATTATTGTTTAACTGAGCCAAATTGATCCAGTGGAGTGGGCTTTCCATATCCACGCTGGTGGTGAGGGATCGAATCCCAGTGAAGGCGCCTTTTTTACATTAATTTTAGGCGGATTCGGTGGCCAGTTGACCCGCCCGGTTATGGGGAACCGGCCACGGTTCACGGGTTTCCGGTCAGCCCGCCCGGTTCCCCGGTTTCCGGGCGGTCCATGCATTAAGCGGGCCTCATACCATGACCGGACCGGGTAGGGTTCCGATCCGCGGTCCGACCGGTCGGACCGGCCGGTCCGGTCCGGTTTTTAAAAGCTTGGAAAGAAGAATCGTGTGTACTCCCTTTGTGCCCTCCAACAGGCAGCTAGCAGACATTCTCACCAAAGGACTGAGCGGGAACATATTTAGGAAGATTGTGGACAAGTTGAGCATGATTGATATCTTCCGCCCAACTTGAGGGGGAGTGTTAGACTATCATTGTTACTTTGTTGTAAATAGTGTTCCCCCACTATATATAGAGGGCCTATTATTGAAATATCATTAATGTTTTCTCATTACAACACCCGGCAACGACGCCAAAAACTTAATGTCTGTTCGACAATAAGCAAGCGCACCACAGTCGTCAAGTAATAATAAAACGGGAATAAATCCCCGAGTATCGAATCTCACGTGGAACACGGCGTGGTGGATTGATCGTTTGAGGAGAGACTTGAGATTGAAGTCTCTTAAGTCGGGGTTTAATGGGGGGTTTTGGTTTCAGACTATGCTAATGTGAGAAAAGGGAAATTAAAACTATGCGGGTCGCCTACACCGCTTCGCACCTCCGCGGGTCGTAAACCTCCGCTTCTCTCGTTGCACATAGCAAATGCTTAGGTCAACTTCTCTCTCAACATTCAACACAAGCACTCAAATGGAAAACAAAGTACATAAGAGGTTAGGCCTCCTAAGTATCTCAAATGAACATGGAAAACACAATAACTCAAAGATTAACACTTAAGAACAACCATGTTCACAACCATCATCAAAATAGAAGAGAAAACCATTCATCTACCAAATATGCGGAAATAGAAGAGGAGATACAAACAGTGCTCGAGACTATTCCGTGGATGCGGAGGAAACTCTGGAGGAACACTCCTTTGTAGCTCCGATCGTCGGCTGCCGTCCGGGGTCCTCGAAGTTGTTACACCCTCTAGCCCATCTTCTCGATGGAATGCACCGCCCACATCTCTACCTCAGGATCCTAGCTTGCAGAGAGGAAATGGAAGCTTGATCTTCACTTGGATGCTCTTGGATGATGGAGAGAGCTTAGAGGATGATCCCTAACCCTTGGAGGAAGAGAAAACGCGCCTAGGGCGTTGACTACGGAACTTTTTCGGAGGGAAAATCGCGGATCCCGCCAATCCCGTCAAGACCTGTATTTATAGACAGCAGAGAAAATTACTGCGCATGAGTAGGTGTACGACCACTGGTTGTGCGCGAAAGAGAGTTTTATACTTGTGCGCCAAGGAACCTGTACCAAAATAGGATGTTGCGAAAACACGCACGAGTAGGCGTACGACCACTGGTCGTGCGAGAAGAGAAGTCCTCTACTCGTGCGCATATAAACCTGTACCAAAATGTTATGGTGGAGAATAAGTGATAAACGCGCACGACTACTGGCCGTGCGAGAAGAGAAGTCCTCTACTCGTGCGCGAATAAATCGTTGAGAGGAAAATTAAATTCCGACCAGTGGTTGTGCGAGGAGAAATTCACTCCTCGTGCGCATATAAGTCCAGTCATAGTGCGTTTCCTCGGGATAAATTTGGCCAATCAGTGCGCACGACTACTGATCGTGCGCGAAGGAGTCCACTGATCGTGCGTGAACAAAAACGCACGACCAGTGGCCCAGAGTACTGAAATGGGTCAAAACTCCCCCGGGAACACAACACATGGCTGTACCTGCATGAAGAACACCCAAGACCACTAGATGGACATAACCACACAGATAAACATAAAGCAAAATAGAAAGAGAAGGAGGGGCAATCTCCTTTATGCAAGGAATGACCTAATCTAAGCTCCAATAGCTAAATCTTGCTCAATAGACTATAAGACTACAAACAAAGATTTTATGCTATTATCAAATGAAAGATGAGCGATAAGAGATGAAACCGAGCTATTAAAGGAGCCTAAAATACTATATGAAATACGCTCATCAGTTGCAGAGAAGTTTCGTTCAGCAGTGGAGATCGCCAGAGGGTTGTGATTGAGCGTGCGGGTGCTAGATGATGATCGTGGAAGGAATAGTTGGGATCCACGGTTTTTGGATGAAGGTAGAAGGAGGAATCGTGGGCTACAAATGATTCACGACAAATAGACGAGAATAGGAATAAAAAACTGATAACTGATCCGGGATGTCGCACCCCGGGGTCTCGCGGCGTCGCACCATGAATGATTGCCGGTCTGGAATCTCTCATAAACAAACAATGCCTGTAAATGAAATCCTCCGCTCCTATTTATAAGGAGAGTGGCGGTTGGGCACCCGACGTGAACGACTATGATTGGCCGTTACGTCTGGTGTTCTAAAACACTAAATATAAGCCCCCCCAAAAATATATATAAATAGTAAAATGACGTACCAGACGCGCTCGCGGTCTCGGATCGCCGATTCGATCAAATGTATTCCATGCAAATATGCAAAAGCGGGTCCCGCCGAGTGGTGGCCTGATCTCCTCCATTGATCACGATCACTAGGATGATCCCCATCAACTCCCCCCGATTGAAAAAACATTCATCTATGAGGAATAAAGATGGCCGAGCTGTAGTCGAAGATCGGGGGCAAAATATCAAGCTCCGCCGCAGATATCCAAGTATCGCCAAAGGTGGGGCGTCCACTCCAGTGCACCAAGTAATGACAAGAAGGGCCGTCTGTGGTGGTGGTGCACTTGCACATCACAATATTAATAATGCTCTCAACTTTCACCCCTCGTGCTGGTGGATCCAGAAGAATCGGTGGAATCATGGGAGGCGCGGGAAAATCCGCGGGTGCTCGTCCAAGGTGATCAGGGGAAGTCTCAAGCTGTAACTGGGAGGGTGTCAGAAGCGGCTCAAGGTATGAGTCCTTATGCTCGAGAGGCTTAAAGTATTGTGCCAATTTTTTCGTATTAAATACGGGATGAATATCCATATCTGCAGGGCAATCGATCTTGTAGACATTTGTTCCAATTTTCTCTATAACCATATAAGGATTCATTCGCTTAAGTTGTAGTTTAGTAGCGACTCCTTTTGGTAGATCCTCCTTGCAAAGTATGGCCATGACATGCTCGCCCTCCCGAAAATGCTGCTCAAGTTTGTGCATATCTGCTCATACATTATATAATTCAATATTGCTAGTAGTTTTCTTTCGGATTAATTCATGCATTTCATGCAAATGATGCAAATCATACAATGTGTGAATCATGCAACACAAATGAGTCATGCACTAAATGTAAATGAACAAGCAACAAATGTAGAAGATGAATAACTAACACGATCAACTCCGTAAACCAGGGGTTTTTGGCGCTATAAGAAACTACTAAGATATGTACATGATTAGGAGGCTCGGAAGGTGGGGCATAGAAGAATTCATCGCGGGTGCTTCGAATACTCAAATGAACAGCGGAGACATCAATAATAAGATGTGCCAATATAGTGTGCGAACTGTCGCTATAAGTGCGGACTGTCGCTATAAGTGCGGGTGGTAAGATGTAAGATCAGCGGGTCATTGAGTGCACTTTCAAACTCTATTGTCCTACTAATGATAGATACATCCCAGATGAGCGGTGGTCCAACATGTGGCTCATCAGGAGATTCACCGGGAGGGGTATAATAAAATCGCCGTAATTGCTACAAGTACCGGCGCAGGTTTCAAAAAAATATGGAGTTGCTCTCGTACAAACGATGATGCAAATGAAGCGCATCAAACGTGACAAGTTCTCTAAGGGGAGTTTGAGAACAAACTGAATATTTCTAAAATGGGACGACCTGTCAGGAGGCTCCTTGGGTGGAACATAGAAATATTCATCGACCTAAATAACTCCTTAAGGAATCAATACTGAGCTGCAGAACTATAGGATGATAAATGTCTCTCAGAGAATGTGACGCATCAGGGGGTTCACCAGGAGGTATGTCAAAGAACCCATCAACAGGGTGATGGTCCTTCAAATGCAGACCATAGTAACTGGGATGCTTCTGTAGAAAATTAAGAGAAGGAAGCTAGGGAGAGCAAGGAAGGCATGCAACAAGGATTACATTTCTTCCAAGGGATTCGTACATACCATCACTACACCATTACTTGCAGGTGAAGGGTTATCATTCCAAGAGCATCTGCTAAAATTTCAGTTACTCCAGGCCCAAAATATAACGAAATTATTATAGGATAAGAAACTCATGTAAAAGGAATTTCAAAAGGAATGTGAGCATATACTAAGCTTCAGCCTTGTTGATTCTCGGAACTCTTCAGTTATGTGAATCCATATTCTATAATACACATTATCCTTAAAAGGCATGTTTTCTGCTTTAATAACTTACCAGCTAGAATAAATAAGGAATATCATACGCATCAGATTTACTGGATCATAGATAATGAGCTCATTTTGTTGGATTTTCTTTATCAATTTTGTAGCCAAAATGCTGTAGCGAAGCAGATATATCTCATTTGGGTAAGGAGTTTTTTTTTTAAATTTTGTTTCTATAGATGAATTTAAATTGTTTTATTAAGCATCTTTCTGACATAAACCCAACCAAACAAACTCAAAGCATCTCAAAGAATGCAATCTCATTTCAAAGCAGTACTCTCGACTGAAGATTCAAATAATTCTTTCATAACCTACATCATAATCCAGCTTGCAGAGCATGCACACTCCTTAAGAAATTGATGACACCATTCAAAATCTAATTTACTTTCATCATTCAAAATCGAATGAAGGAAGCATGGTTATGTGCACATAAATCAAAATGGATTCTTGGGTCTGCCCTCTCTGTTGTCTTTGGCTTTGATTTGAGGGCATGATTCCGCAGCAAACGCGATGGTATAGGGGGCCACTATTTCAGTGGTACTCTGTGAGCAGCCACTTTGTGCATTTATTGTCAAAGGTTAGGTCTTTCTCCTCTGAGAGAAGCCACTTTGTGCATAGTGCCAAAGGTTAGGTCTGTTTCCAATCTTCCCCCGCCCATACCCCCAATGATTGGGGACTATATGGGTTCTGTTGTTGTTGTTATACTTTTCGTGCACCCCCAAATAAAAATTCTTGGTGGTGGAAAAGGAAGTGCAAGATAAAATCAGGGCAAAGAGGGCCAATTATAAAACACTCTACGCTTGTAGGAATGATGAAAACTTGGCAAGGTATAAAGTCGTCAAGAAAGAAGCTAAACATGCAGTAAGTAAAACAAGAAGTCAAACTTATGAATAATTTTATAAGCGACTAGATACCAAAGATGTAGAGCGTGACATATATAAAATTTCTCGAGCTAGAGAGATGAAGACAAGAGATTTAAGCCAAGTTAAATGCATAAAGGATGAAACAAATATAATTTTGATGGATGATGTGGTTATTAAAAAGCGATGAAAAAGATACTTTTACCAACTCTATAATGAAAGAAAAGACAATGAACTGAATTTGGAAGAGTTAAGTAAATTGGAGGAGTATATGAACATAACGTTTTACCGTAAATATCAAGTATCGAAGGTAAGTGATGCTCTAAAGAAGATGAAAAATGGAAAAGCGGTTGAGCCAGATGATATACCCATCGAAGTATGGAAATGTCTAGGGAAAGAAGGAATTTTGTTGCTTACATGTTTCTTCAATAAGATACTGAAGTCAAAGAGGATGTCAGACCAATGGAGAGAAAGTATCTTGGTACCTTTATATAAGAACAAAAGAGATATACAAAATTATGTTAATTACAGAGGAATTAAATTGATGACTCATACCATGAATCTATGAGAACGAGTATTAGAAAGAAGAGTAAGTCGGTAGACCAGCATCTCGGAGAATCGATTTGGATTCATGCCAGGGCGGTCGACCATGGAAGCTATACATCTTATGAGGAGACTCATTGACAACTATCGAGAAAGAAAACAAGATTTGCATGTGCTGTTTATCGATCTTGAGAAGGCTTATGATAGAGTTCCAAGAGAGATCTTATGGAGAGTCTTAGAAAAGAAAGGTGTAAATTGACATAATCAAAGATATGTATACAAATTCAGCGACGAGGGTGAGGACACCTGGAGGATTAACACAAGAATTCCCTATCACCGTTGGATTACATCAAGGTTCAGCTTTAAGACTTTATCTCTTTACCCTTATCTTAGATGAGCTCACCAGACATATCCAACAAGCAATACCTTGGTGTTTATTGTTTGCGGATGATATCGTTTTGATCGATGAGACACGCGAGGGTGTAAACGCGAAACTTGAATCTTGGCGAGACACTTTAGAAAAGAAGTGTTTTAGGTGAGCAGGGCAAAGGTGGAGTATATGGAGCTTAAATTTAGCAGTGCAAGAAAGACGGATGACTTAATTATTAAGTTGGGTGATCAAGATATTTCCCGTAGTGAGTGTTTTAAATATTTCGGATTGATAGTTCAAAAAGATAGAGGTGTTGATAAAGATGTGATACATAGAATCCAAGCAGGTTGGTTGAAGTGGAGAGGTGCGCTAGGGATCTTATGTGATCGTAAAGTACCATTAAAACTTAAAGGCAAGTTTTACCGTACTGCAATTAGACCAGCGATGCTCCATCGTTCTGAGTGTTGGGTAGTGAATTGAGTACATGAGCAAAAAATGGGAGTTGCGGAGATGAGAATGCTTAGGTGGATGTGTGGACACATGAGACTGGATAAAATTAGGAATGAATGTATCAGGGATAAGACAGGAGTGACACCAATTGCAGAGAAGATGCGAGAAGCTCGACTAAGATGGTTTTGACACGTACAAAGGAGACCATTAGAGGCACCTGTTAGGCGTCGTGAGAGTTTAGTCACTAGGCATGTTAAACGGGGGAGGGGTAGACCAATAAAGACTTGGAATGAGACTAAGACATGATGTACTTAGGCATTAGTGAGATTATGACTAAAGATAGGGCACAATGGCGACAAAGGATCCATATAGCCGACCCCACTATAGTAGGATAGAGGCTCGAGTGTTGTTGTAGTATTGTAGTATACTTTTTTGCAACAAAATCCATTTTGTTTTACAGAATGAAGCTAACATTATGTTGCCATCCTTATACGGCTAGGTAATATAAGCCATGAAATGACATCTTTACCATCCATCACAGCCTTGATTCAGCTGTTAGCAGAGCTCAAAACAACAAAAGCAAACTTTCAGATTTAATGGAGACTGGTTAAATTTCAACTGATATTGAAGCTATTTGGCACGAATTTGGTTTTCTTTAGCGTACTCCAGAATCTCAACCAGTGGCTTATTTCCTCATCGTTGGCCTTCGTCAATAGGAGTATTCTCCCACCTAGAATATGAAGTGTATATTATCAGCAGATTTTAAAAACAAAAGAAAAATATGTCAAATTACTGTGGTTTTGATCAGGAAGGAAGATACTTAATCGATGATTTAATATATGAGTTAGTAGTTTATTTCATTTTTCTTGACAGCTTGTAGTAAAAACAATCTCATTTGCAACGATGTTTCTAGAAGCAATCGTCAATAGGAGTATTCTCCCACTTAGGTTATGTCGGAAGCAATGTTATGAGAATCAGTATGAGAGAAACTATCTCATTTGCAACGATGTTTCTAGAACATATGCTTTTAACTTAAAGCAAATGAATTGTAGATGGAAGGGCTCATGATCTACATTAAGTGCACAAGATTACACGGGTTTCTTAAGCTTGATGTAATTTTGTGGTAATTTTCAGGGAGAAGCCTCCCACCTCCTTTTGAAAAAAAAATCAATTTGTTTTTAAAACCTCATTTAATAATTTTGTTGTAGTTTTCAGGGAAACAAATTGAAAAATGTTATTGAACTCAATCCACATACCTATCTTTGGCAAGCACATCTGCTCCAAATTCGATTAAAAGTCCGGCGACGTGATGCAGGCCTGCTGCTGCTGCTACATGGAGCAGGGTTCCGTGGTCATAATTTCGATGATTTGGATCGATTCCATGCTCCAACAGCCGCCGTAACATGCCAACTTTATTATGTGCTGCAATTTTACAAAGATATGTGCCAGCATCTTCCAGGTTCAGAACTGCTCCATTTTCCTGAAGCAAACTTAGCAACTTTATCATGATCTGACTTCAAAGCCTCAAGTAATGGCGGATGCCCAAACCTATCTGCATTTTTAAGATTCAGACATTTGTTATTGAGTATTTTTTGTACATAGTTAGTTTGAAGGAAATCATTCGCCTAAAATTAGTGGCGATCTCACCAATGCAATTCACTTCTGCTTTTCTTTGGATAAGAAATTTAACTATATCTTCATGTCCTCTAGATGAAGCAATGCGCTGACATAAACGGCTCCTTTAGTAAAGCAATATGATTTCAAATTCATGCAAATAACTTCACGTTGCCATTGTTTTTACCTTTCAGACATTAGATTTTAGTGCCAATTCTTATTGGCAAAATATATTGTTAATGGTTCTCCCTCTCCCAAAGGCTTGATTTTTGTTGTTGTTGAAAGCTAGGCTTGATGATCATTAGAGACGACGGTACATGTGGGATCTAGATTTCAAATGGTATGTAGCTTCTATAGAGTGCCTTCCACATACTGCGGACCTGCGGTTGAGTAGAATTTTGATGCATGATACTTAAATGATGCTAAAAGAGCATATATTTGAAGGGGTGTTGGTAGATGTGTCTCTCGCTAACTGGAGAGAATTTTAAGGCAAAGTGAGAGTAATTGGTGGGTGAAAATGTGATGGTATTGAAACACCAAATGGTTAACCATAGGTCTAAGATTTTTTTTTTGAAAACTGGTCTGCCCTTCTCCAATGGACTACAATTTTTTGGGTGTATTCTTGGTTTGAACATTAGAGATGATGGTTCTCCTGGGATTCAGTGTTCAAGCAATTTATGTAGGTCTTTGGCGGCTTACGCATCATGATTGAGCCTTAGTTATTAAAGGCGCAAGGTGCACCAAGGTGCGAAGGGGTCTTGGAGCCTAAGTGCAAGACGCGGGAGCGCGCCTGACGATGTCAAAACACAACCACATTCATTTTAATTAATCAGCATCAAACATCAGTTCGTCTTCTTAATCAGATTCTTCATCTATTTCACTCATTAATTATTCATTGCTATCATTTATCTCTTAAAAAACAAAATCAATGTGATCACTTACATTATATCTAATAAGTTTTAACGCTCGATTGTGTTTCACAAACACTAAATCATGCAAAAATTATTGAGTTTTTACTTAAGAATAATTTGTTCGCATAGGCGTAAGATTTCGATTTAAAAAATATTTTTTGATAATTAATGTATTAGACCTAGTTTTTAATCCTATTTTACCTCGTACTACTTGGAACCGTGAATTGAATCTGTTCTTTGGAGCATATAACTATGCAAGAGAAGGTCCCTAATAGCACAATCTAAAGAAAAAAAAAGAAATTTTAAAGTATGGGGAAATACAAGTGTTGTTCTTCCGTCGTGATCCCTTATGTTAGGATCTGCTCCAGCATCAGTCAAGCCTTTTAAAATGATTGAAATCTCCATTATAAGTTGCACTTCTTACTCCCATTGCTAGCTCCGACTCTCTCTTTGTAATAAGAAAGGATATCTCGGACGCCAATTGCATCTTTTCTGGATCAGACTTATTCTCCTACATCATAACATGAAATGAAATTTTGAAATATACGATATTTGGTACTATTCTTGTTTAGTTGTTTACATCATGCATGTTGCTGAGTATTTGGTAGCTATCTTTGACCTAGAGTTGCAAAAAGTTGATCATATGCTGCTTTTTCAATTTGCTTTACTCTTGATAATTTGTTAACACTAACAGTATATGGCTGCGGAATATTGCACAAAGCTGCAACTTCACCAAATACGTCATAGGGCACAAGTCCTAATATCCGTTCTTCTGATCTATTTTTTCCTATTAGCACCTCTTCCTGCATAAGAATAAAAATTTTAAGTGCAAATCACTTTCTACCACTTAGGGTTCGCTTGGCATGGTGGTGGTGGTCATGATTCATGAACGCGGTAGTTATGAACCATCGTTCGTGAACACTCGACCTCGCCTAAGGAACTCCATCCACTTTTATGTTCTAAATTTGTTCTTTTTTTGGTGTTCACAACCATTGTCATGTCAAACACATATTTAATGACGGTGACATTGTTGTCCAAACTCACCGGAGCAAAAATGTCGTGCCAAATGAACCTTAGTCTATTCAACAACATCGAGCTTTCACTTTTGCCGTGTTCCATGGGGTTGTTAATTTAATTTTTTTAATGCATATGAGTGTGGTAAGTTCAGTCCCACATCTAATGAGTGAAAAATATGCTACGAGTCGATTGACCAAACGGTTGATCCTTTGATCTTATTTGTCAGTTGATAATGTTTTTGTTGGATTTTGATTATTTCTGGGAGCAAATGGCTACCGAGGAAGACAGCAGAACATAAATGGAAAGTGACAGGAGTTGTAAAAGTAGTAAAAATATTAGAGGCAATAGTATGCAAAAACTCTTTCTTAAATTAATCACTCTAGCTTCAAAGTACAACTTAAGCTTCAAAGTACAACTTATAAAGGAGAAGAAAATAAGAAAGGTGAAAAATTCTAAATCTCTTGCTTCATGTTTTTGAACTCTTCATAGCATTTAAATGATTGTTGAAAGACATTAGGGCTCCGTTTGGGGGGACTTAATTGCACCGGTCAAGCGGTTACGACCGCATGAATCGGACCTTAATTAAGACCCGGTTCATGCGATCGTAACCGCTTGACCGGTGAAAATAAGTCTCCCCAAACGGAGCCTAGATCTGTTCGATACCGCACGTCACCCATTCTTTATAGAAGCCCCAGTTTGGGCTTATAGGAGGCAACTGCCATAGAAAAACACCTTACCCCATGCCTTGAACTCGTACATAGCTGTAGGTAATTTTTTATCCAAAGACACCCCTTGTCTTAGCAAATCCCATTGGTCGTGTTTTTCTCAAAGATTGCTGATGCATTGTAATGATTTGTGTTCTTTTGAGAATTTCTCTTGAGGTAAGAGGTATTTGTTGAGGTTCTTCTGATTAACATTTTCTTCGTTTTGGTGATATTTTGCAAATTTTGAGTGCCCATAGGGTGTGGTTGTCTTCCCCCTAGGTTGTGCCAAGGCCTTAGGGGGAGGCAATTTGGATGTTCATCAACATCTCTTTTTCTTGTGGATGGTATAAGATAAATTTGCCTACTACCACGCTGACTACACAATGTTCAAAAAATACACATGAAAAGGGATTGTCACGTCTTAACTACCCATCGATTATGTTTTGTAATTTCCTCATCAAATGGTGTTCATTTGACTTCTTGTTTGAAAATATTGTCATATAATGACTTTTTTGGGTGAGCACTCCAAACTTTTTTCTGTGAATAGTGCTCTATAGCAAGGGACATGCAGTTAGTTATGCCTCGATTTAGAAGAAAATATTGAAATTGCTCTTCACCACCCCTGATTCATTATAAGCCATCAATGGGAGAATTACTATGATATGATAATTTCGTTTACGAGAAAAATGCCAAGCAAGGGTCTGAGGAAAAGAAGAGATTAGGATTAAGAAAGTTCAATATCTTCTTCACCTTAATTCCATGTAAGATGTTCTATTGTGTAAGATGCCGAAGCAACTGACACCAATAAAGCAATTGACAATGTATGATACTTTTCTGGATGCTCGGCTTCATTTTTGTCAGCATGAACTACTTTGCATGGATTTCTATTAGTGATCGATTTAGAAAGACAGTTGAATTGAAGTAGTGTAGATCTCCAAAGAACTACTAGTGGAGTACCTTCATCATCTCCCACCCCCTCATGGACAAATTTGTCCTCAAGATTTGAGTCGGGCAGGGTGTCAATAACATCATCGTCGTATGGCGAAAGGTCCACCGGAGGTGGTGGTGGAAGTGTCCTGACATACAATTTAAAGAGAGAATAAAATACCCCATGGATGAGGTAATCGCTTGTGAGTTATAGTTGGTAGGGCATGTGGAAAATGTGGAGAACATCTTGAAAGGGTTGTAGAAGGGATGACTAAGATTCTCAGAGTTGAAAAAAAAGATGAGCTGCTACAATATGGTTGAAGCAAAATGAAGATCCAACCATTTGCGGTGAATTTACATTTGGCATAATGAGTGTTGACAAACATCTTCATATAGTGTTGAATATTTGGAAGACTTTTGAGGGTGATAGTTGAGAATGGTGTTTTGAGCCTCAATGGATGGTTGACTTTGTGTTTGGTAGCAGTAGAAATGATGTAGTCATGAATGATAGGGGGTCAAAACCATAAAGAGCTTTGAATGGAGTCATGATGTAACTACTAGTTAATATGACGTGGGAATACTAGTATTTTATCTATCATAGTAGCAAGCACCATTGGCGCGGCTTGTACATGAATATGTTGCAAATATATTGTTCGATATAAAGGTTGAACACTTTCTATCTTACTCTTAGTTTGGAGGTGGTGAGTTGAGGTTTCTTTTAGATTAATTTCTTGAAGTTTGAAGATATTCAGCCAAAAGTATCTCAAGAAGATAGGGTTGTGGTCAGTGATGATACTATATGAAAAGCTATATTTTTGATAACGTAGTGGGTGAAGTATGCAATTTGTACAACAATGAAATGAGTTGTAGAAGAAAGAAATTGTCATATTTGAAGAGGCGATTGACAATCAAAAGAATGGTATTTTTGTAGAGTGAGGGGTGGGGGGCGCCGGGTTCCACTCTGGTATGAGGGGGAAAAAAGGGGGGGGGGAGAAAAAAGAAAAAGAGGGGGAGGAGAGGGAAAGGGGGAGGGAGGAAGAAAAAAGAGGGAAAGGAAGAAAAAAATGGAGGGAGGGAGAGATGAATGCTCTTTGCAGTGATTATTCATATCACCGAGATGACAATTTGGATCTCCGCGGAGAGTCATTTGGATCTTCGCGGAGATCCAAATGGCTCTCCGCGGAGATCCAAATGGTTTTCCGCGGAGAACCTTTTGGATCTCTGCGGAGAATCATTTGCTCTCCGCGGAGAACCTTCTGGATCCTTAAAAATGTTGCTTCATTAAACACTTATATAAAACATTTCCTAGAGTGATATGGTTATTATTTTAATTTTTACAAATCATTTTTTTTCTTTTACGATGATCAATTGTTAACGGAAGCATACCATGATATGGTATATATAGTTGAAGTTGATAGCAGTCATTTATTCATTTTTTTTAATATTCAACTTTTTTCCAAGTAATTATGTACATCTGAGATGACCATTTTCATTAAATTATCTGAAATTCTCCATTAGCTTGAACTCCACGCAAAACATTCTTGTGGTTTATAACTTTCTAATATATATAATAAATGGTAAAATTACATTGTGTAGATCCAAAGATGTTTTCTATAGTTTGTATTCTCAATATGAATTTGTTGAAAAACAACCCCATAGTTTTCATCAAAAGATGAAAATGCATCTAATTTGCAGAAAAAAAAATCTATCATCCTTATTGAAGCTGTGGTCTTCTCATCTGTTGTCTTTTATCTTTTTTTTTTGAATAAAATAATACATTTATATTTCAAAATAATCATTTAAGTTTTAATTAAAAGTCATTTTTTGTCAAAATCAAATATTCATTATTAATATTTTGTTAAAATCAGTTGAAGATCAACACAGGAGAAGACCACAACTGTATCATATAAATGTTGAACCAACATGAACATTCATTGTATAAACCTGCTAGTTTTTGAGTTGATTTCAACACAATTTATTCCAATTAATTTTCAAAAACATTTTATTAACTAATCAACTGCATCACCAGCCTCTTAATACCCACCATTGATCCTAGGGAAGAGTATTATGAATTTTTTCAACTAAGCATTTTTTCCTGCGGAGGAAAATTTATCGAAGAAAAAAGGCGTTAGCCACAACACTGAACCGATAATTTCACAGACATGCATTTAATAAATCTTAAAGATGAACGCCTCAATTTATTGTACTCTGAAAATCTATATTTGCATACATATTATATAGATTTAAAAGACGTTAGCCACAACACACCACACCACACCATACTAACGCACCACAACAAATTAATAAAGTTCTGTTCAGATATACAACTATTTGATGCACAGACACATCATATATAAGCCAGACGGACTTATGTTTGACCAAAATAGCTTTATATATGTTATAGTCTCATCAATATTCATCCCCATTACTTTACTTTTTAATCTCTTTCTTCAGTAGCTAACATTTCTGTGCCACTCTCAGTTTTCACTTTGCCCAGATCTGCAACATGATACTGCGCGACGTATTTGTAAGCAGGTCCTTCTGTGGCCTTCACCGAAGGTTTATTCAGGAATGCTCAATTGCTCCTTGTTCCCAAGAGGATCATTCAGGAATGCCCAATTGAATAATGTTGCCTAATACATGTTTCTCAATTGAATTTAACAGGGAAATCTACAAACCGCTGTGGTGGAAAAAATATGAAATATTATATATACAAAAGAGCATCATGAAAAAAAGTTGGGCTTACCTTTTTAATAAACTATCCCTATGAAATTTGTCAGAACTGCACCAAAGCAATTTATAAGAACTGTAAGGGTGCAGCTTTGAATCACTGCACCCAAGCATTTTTGATAAACTACATGGGTGCAGTTTTGATAAGCTGAACCAATGTAGTTGGACTGAAGTGAGGCCGAACATTATATATATATGTTAATTTATAGTAATTCTGATAAAAAAAATTCCAATTCAATTGGATTATGTTAAATATTGCATTTAAAATGATAGGTAGAAATTCAAGGTTTCATATTTCATAAAAAATTTATATGAAATTATATCATTATAAAGGTCTCCCCGGAGAGCCAAAAGAGTCTCCCCGGAGAGCCAAAAGGGTCTCCCCGGAGAGCCTAAAGGGTCTCCCCGGAGAGCCAAAAGGGTCTCCCCGGAGAGCCAAAAGGCTCACCCCGGAGAGCCAAATGGCTCTCCCCGGAGCCTGGAGAGCCAAAAGGCTCTCCCAGCTCTCCCCGGAGAGCCAAATGGCTCTCCCCGGAGAGCCAAAAGGCTCTCCCCGGAGAGCCAAAAGGCTCTCCCCGGAGAGCCAAATGGCTCTCCCCGGAGATCCGGAGAACCGCGAAGATCCTTTTGGCTCTCCGCGGAGTTCCTTTTGGCTCTCCGTGGAGATCCAAGAGGTTCTCCTCGGAGATCCAACGGTTGAGAGAGGAGAAAGACGTCGCCGAGAGAGATCTGAATTGAAGACGTCGTCAAGAGATCCAATTCAGCGGACTGAATAAAGTCAAGAGGGAATGGCGGACTGAAATTGTGGAAATAAGAGTGGATCACGCCGGAGAAGAAGGGATCTTGCCGAAAGTGAGGCTTGGAGCTCGCCGGAAGTTTCGGCCATGAAAGGGGCGGTCAGATCTGGGGAGGAGAAGCTCGAACATGATGGAGAGATCTCTAGGTGGGAGGAGTTGGGTCGGCCTTGGATCGTCGTTATAAGGAGAGCAGAGGAGAGCTGATGGCGTGCTGTTGGAGGTCGAGGCCGCCGGAGTTTGGAGGGGTCGCCGACGTTTGAGTGGAGAGAGAGAGAGAGAGAGAGAGAGAGAGAGAGAGAGAGAGAGAGGAGAGAGAGAGTGGGGAGAGAGAGAGAGAGAGCGGGGAGAGAGAGAGAGAGAGGGGAGCGGGAGAGAGAGCGGGGAGAGAGAGAGCTGGCCAGCTTGGTGAAATTTTTTGCGTTTTTTTTAATAATATTCAGTCTACCAGAGTGAGACCCGACCGGGGGGGGGGGGGGGGAGGGGTACCCCTCTATTTATAGGCAAAACAGGGGGGGGGGGGGGGGGGGGGGGGGGCGAGAAGGAGCTAACGTCGGCGCTAGCGCTGGCGCTAGCTCACTTCAATTCTAACATTATCTTAGTTGAAGTAAATGCCCTGCTCGTAACAATTTTGTAATGTTGTTGTTGTCAATTTGTCATGCATCATATAAAGAGAAATATGTGGTGAATGTTTAGAAAGAGGGGGCTACTAATCACATGAGAGTGTTATGCCCGATTACATGAAATACCAACTAGTTGGGCACTTAGGAAAACATAAATTTGACAACTAGTATATGAGTCTCATCCCACTCTCGTTAAAAACGGGCTCACTAACCAATTATTTGCACAAATATAAAATTTAGCTATCGTTATTAAAATAATTTGGGAATTGTTAAGTGCACATCACTTTATGCTATGCGCACCGCACTTTTAGAAATTATTAGGTTATTTTTACACTTCCTATTTCTTTACGCGCACAGCAGCCCTGCTTTGCGATGGCGGCTTCTGTTAGGATCGTGACACCTCACACGCGCATGGATCGTCCGGATCGCGCCATGTCATCGATCCGTGGGAGGGGTTTGTTACTTGTGAGGATTAATCTTTGATTAGAAAATCTCTTATTGGGTTAATCCTATTTAGGATTCTTCATTATGAGGAGGATTATTTTCTTCCTATTCCGGCTAAACCCATTTTTAGCATCTTTCCTAAATCTGCAGATTATTTCTTATTTACGAGAGATTATAATTGGCTCCTATTTATAGAACCAGTCCCCCCAGCCATCCTTTACGCCAAGCAAATTCCGCAGGAGGGAGGAGGCAGTTGAGAGAGGTGAGCGGCAGCAGCGGCGTCAGTAGCTCGACGGCAAGGAGGCGGCGGCTCTGTCCAGCGGTGACAGGCGGCCTCAGGCCAAGGGAGCTTTTCGCGCTGTTTCAGGTGGAAGCAGCGGGCGGCGGCACCGGTGGCTCCAGGAGTTCTTCAACAGCGGCGACAACCGTGGAACTTGGTTCCGGTGAGAGCGGCGGCAGCAGGGCGGTGGTCCAGGCGTGCGGAAGCAGCAGCGGCGGGTCTTGGGCCCGGTGGCAGTGCGAGACATCGCTCGGCGATATCGGTATCGCTCGCGATAGCTACCAGTGCAGTTTGGGGGCAGATTCTACTGGGCGCACCACGTTGTATCTTTTGTCTCACTATTGTATCTTGTAACTCTCATATTTATAGTGGATCTTTCGGCGCGCTCTCCCCGTGGAGTAGGATTCCCATACTCCGAACCACGTAATCTTTTGTGTCGTCTGTGTATGCTAGAATCTCGTTCCGTATTTTATTTTTGCGCGATACTGGTTCTTGCTCATTCGTGAAATTCCGTTGCGCTACCGCGGCTTAACTCGATCCGATTTCACAACAATTGGTATCAGAGCCAGGTTCCACGGGGCTGATCGTCTGGACGTTCCGGTTTTCTGATTTGGGTCAACGGTGGGTGACGACATTGGTCCGCTCCCTATCTTCCCAGATCGGTTCCGCGAATATCATCTTGATCGCCCAGTAGCTCTGCGAGCAAGATAATGTCGGCAAAATTCGAGATTTCTAGGTACGACGACAAGATTGATTTTGGCCTTTGGCAGAAGCGCATAAATGTCGTTCTCGTCCAGCAAGGTCTTCACAAGGCTCTCCTCGGCAAGGAGAAGTCCAGGAAGAAGGACGACGAATGGGAGGAGCTCGATCTGAAGGCCATCAGCACGATTCAACTGTGTTTGGCCGATGAGGTGATGTACAACGTGGTGGATGCTGAGACGACGGCGGACTTGTGGAAGAAGCTCGAGGAGCTATATATGTCCAAGTCACTGACGAATAAGCTGTATCTGAAGAAGCAGCTATACATCCTGAGAATGTCGGAGGGCTCGCAACTGCTAGATCACATGAACGTGTTCAACAAGCTCGTCTCCCAGTTGCGGAGTATGGACGTTAAGGTCGAGGAGGAAGACTAGGCTCTGCTCCTGTTGTCTTCATTGCCGAGGTCCTTCGATCATCTGGTCACCACTATCCTCTACGGGAATGATACCCTGAAGATGGAAGAAGTGATGACGACGCTGCTCTCGAACGAAACGAGGAGCAAGTCGGGCCCTAGGGCCGACGAGGGCTTATTCGTGAAGAGCAAGGACACATTGAGTGGTAGATCGAGAGGGAAAGGCAAGTGGGAAGACCGACCTAGGGTAAAGTCCGTAGGCAGGAACACGTGTCACTACTGTAAAGAGGAAGGGCACTGGAAGGACAAGTGTCCGAAGCTGAAGCTCAAGGAGCAGGCACATGAGGCAGATTTGGCTGCGGTGGCATCTGAGGATGAGAGCGACGTCGACGCTCTTCATGCTGCACCCAGCAGTGAGACCACAGGCTCCTGGATCTTGGATACAGGATGCACGTTCCACATGTGCCCGAATAGAGAGTGGTTCTCCAGCTTTAGGCAACATGAGGGTGGTCGAGTTCGGATGGGGAACGTTTCAGAGTGCGAGATATCGGGAGTCGGAAACATCAGGATCAGGATGTTTGACGGAGTGGTTAGGACCCTCACCGACGTTCGGTATGTGCCCGATTTGAGGAAGAGTTTGATTTCGTTAGGCACTCTGGAGGCCGCCGGGTATTCTTTTACCAGTAACGGCGGATATTTGGAGGTCAGGAGAGGCGCGCAGACAGTCTTGAGAGGAGAGCGTTTCGGTTCGCTCTATAGACTGATTGGCACCACGACTGCCAGGGGAGATGCGAGGAGAGAGGTCAGACCTTCTCTCGAGCTACAGGGCACAGTAGCATATGCATTTCATGCGATCTCCCCAGATCGCGGTTCCTTCGATAGAGCTATAGAGAGCAGGATCCGCTCTCAGCAGAAAGCTAGGAAGGACCGGCGGAGGAGCAGGGCAGGTTTCGTGGCGAGGGCGTGTGCGCAGAGAAAGGACCTTGGCGGAGGTAAAGTTTTCGTATCCGTGGGCGGAGAGTCATCTCAGGAGAGCCCAGACGCCGCAAAGGGAGCCATCCGGCTCAAGGGTCCCACCAGGGAACTCATGATCACTCAGGAGAAGGTGGAGTCGCACAGTGAGAGGTTGAGTGCGAGTCGTCTTGCAAAAGACTCGGTCTATAGGGCAAGGGCGAAGCTCGTCGGGGTGCGCTACCGGGAGTTGAGGGAGTTCGGTAGTGGTGGAGGCAGGAAGTTGCGGGAGATATCCTGGAGGGATATTAGTACGGACTTGCGAGGAAGTCCAGTGACTGGAGTCAAGTTCAAGAGCGGTCTTGACTTGACTCATTCTGATGCGCGTTGATCGCGGTCAGGCCCCAGGGAGAGGGGGCTCGTAGTCGCCGGTAGTGGAGATTTAAGCTGAAGGTGGAGTTACGTTCGTCAAGGTGGAGTTTCGTTTGCGTGAGGTGTCAAGGTGAAGATTGTTAGGATCGTGACACCTCACACGCGCATGGATCGTCCGGATCGCGCCATGTCATCGATTCATGGGAGGGGTTTGTTACTTGTGAGGATTAATCTTTGATTAGGAAATCTCTTATTGGGTTAATCCTATTTAGGATTCTTCATTATGAGGAGGATTATTTTCTTCCTATTCCGGCTAAACCCATTTTTAGCATCTTTCCTAAATCTGCAGATTATCTCTTATTTACGGGAGATTATAATTGGCTCCTATTTATAGAACCAGTCCCCCTAGCCATCCTTTACGCCAAGCAAATTCCGCAGGAGGGAGGAGGCAGTTGAGAGAGGTGAGCGGCAGCAGCGGCGCCAGTAGCTCGGCGGCAAGGAGGCGGCGGCTCTGTCCAGCGGCGACAATACCTCAGGCCAAGGGAGCTTTTCGGGCTGTTTCAGGTGGAAACAGCGGGCGGCGGCATCGGTGGCTCCAGGAGCTCTTCAACAGCGGCGGAGGCCCTCAGTGTGATCCAGGCCGACGACAGCCGCGAAACTTGGTTCCGGTGAGAGCGGCGGCAGCAGGGCGGTGGTCCAGGCGTGCGGAAGCAGCAGCGGCGGGTCTTGGGCCCGGTGGCAGTGCGAGACATCGCTCGGCGATATCGGTATCGCTCGCGATAGCTACCAGTGCAGTTTGGGGGCAGATTCTACTGGGCGCACCACGTTATATCTTTTGTCTCAATATTGTATCTTGTAACTCTCATATTTATAGTGGATCTTTCGGCGCGCTCTCCCCGTGGAGTAGGAGTCCCATACTCCGAACCACGTAATCTTTTGTGTCGTCTGTGTATGCTAGAATCTCGTTCCGTATTTTATTTTTGCGCGATACTGGTTCTTGCTCATTCGCGAAATTCCGTTGCGCTACCGCGGCTTAACTCGATCCGATTTCACAACAGGCTTCATCATCCTTTGTTGTTTCCTCCGCCGAACAAGTTGCTGCCGGCGACCAAGCCGCCGCCGGCGACCAAGCCGCCGCCGGCGACCAAACCACCGCCGCCTCCATGCCAGTTTCCGACGCACGAGGAAGCCGCCGCCATATCTGTTTGCCGACAAAACCGCCGACTCAAGATGCTGCCTCTCCTTCGACGGCACATGTTTCGGTAATACATGTTTCGGCAATACATGTTTTGGCAATACATGTTTCGGCAATACATGTTTCGGCAATACATATTTCGGCAATACATGTTTCCGTAATACATGTTTCCGTAATACAAATTTTCTCAACAATTTTGATGTATTACATGTTTCGGTCGCCTATTACTATCTTTTTTTTTTGAAATTTATTACTATCTCTTTTGATGAAATGATACTACATTGAATGGGTATGTTTGATTTTGGAAATGATTTATTGTAAAAAACATATGCGGTACATCTAATAAATTTGTGTGCAATTAGCGTGGTGCGGTGGTTCTAACAAAAATCAAGTGCACTTAACAATTCCCAAGAATTTATAGATTGCTTCCACAACAGTTCCTTGTTCAATTATCATTTCTCCGGGAAGAAAATACTCTTCTTTCAGCTTCATTACCTGAAATGTTTTTCTTCTGTTATGATATTTAAAAATTCACTAAAACTTTGATATAGAATAAACAAATAAAGAGATTGTTCCAAACTTTCAGATAATCAGTTTTTTCATACAATCTGATTTAAGAATTTTTTCTGAACATTCTCTGAAGAGTGGAACTTTCTCAACTATCTCAAAATACAAGGAATGTGATAACTGCGAAACCAATTGATGGTCTTGTTAGTAGTTTAATCATCATAAACAAAATGTTATACCATTTTTTCCAAATGTTTTGTAAGAGTTACCTTTGCTTTTATAGCTTCTGGAATGCCATCAAATGTGCCATTTTTAGTGTGGCTGCACTCATATTGCAATCTCAAATGACTTTTAATCCGATTTCTGATCTCATTGCTAAGATTATTTCTATCAATGTGCAATTTTATGTTGTTCATCTCATTCCTGAATCTTTATGTATTGGAACCCTTAACGATCAAAGCTGTCATGTTACCAATTAAATATGCCCCTAGAATCATGTTAAATGCGACATATATTATGAGAAAATCCATCTCTCTAGTACTCACTGCATGGATGTCACCGTAGCATGAAAATGACAACATATTAGGATTGAACGATAGCGTAAACAATTTCACATTTTCATAGTTGTATTTGGAATAAATAATTACATGATATTTTGAGTATAAATATGACATTCAACGCTTCGCAGTATAAATCACTCTACGGACTTCAATTGATGGCTTTTGCATTTTTGGTTATCACTCGTGCCTGAAGTTCTCACATGTTCTTTCTTGTCAAGGAGGACTCGAAAGAACAAGGTGAGATTTTTTCTTGATTTGAAGCAAGCAACAACAACACTTCAGTTCTAATGAGAAAAAGCTTTTGTGTGGCATTTTGGTTTTCATATTTGATTTTGATAAATGAAAGATTGCAAAAAACAATCTATTTCTTGAAAACCAACAATGGCAAAATAATTTTGTTTCAAATGAGAACATATTTATCGCTATACTTGATTACATCATTTTTTTCTTAAGTTGAAATTAGTATGGTTGTAAATGATGAATCAAGTCTATTAATATTTAATCCATTCTAATTTGTAATCACTGTGAGCTATTGTCGGGTGAGCATAATACACCAGCTACAATAGTTCTTGTACTAATTTGGTCTCTACCTTGATTCTGTAGTAGGTCTTATCTTTCATTTTTATAGGTTTTTCTTCACTTCCCTTATTTTATTTTTTCCTTGATTAAAACGCAAGAAATCAGAAAAGTTAAAACCCAAAAATATCTTGTTGTATTGTTTCTTTTTGTTTATGTATTCACTTTATTTTGACTTTAATTTATAAAACATAAAAAAATCAGGAAACTTAAAACAACAAAAATATGTATTTCGTTTGATTTTTTGTCTTTCTTTTCATGTTCTTCATAAAAAAAAATTTAAAAATTGCCAAGCCTTAATACAAATGATTAGCATAATGTATATTAACTCTTGCGATTAACTATAATGTTGATTTGCAATATTTAAACTTATTGTTCATTGTAGTCACATATCATGTTAGTCAATTTTTTATGAAACTGAATTATATAGTGTAAGAAGTTGTGAGATGATGTTTATGCACGCCTCTATGTATGTGTGATGATTTGTTTGAACTATTGTTAGTCACATATATCACTCATCATTGTTGTTACTCATGTTCATAATCTTGTTTACACGTATGTAGTGTTTTTGTCACAACATGCATGAGTAATTATGCTTGGATAAATCATTATCACTCAACGCATTCTATGGATATTCCTACACAAATTTAAGAAAAGTGAGGTTTATTTCTGGCATGTTTGTATACAACTGAAAGTGTACTTGTCTATGTGGGCGGATTTCGATAAATTCAGAGTCCTTATTCAAGTTATCAAATAATCATAATAATGCAATAATGAATAATAAAAAGGAAACCCCCAAGCACTCCTCTTTCTGATAAGTTTTCAAAAGCATTGTGAGGTTGAGCACCTTGGTTTGAATTTAATTGATCTTGTGCATAAATAATTTTAATGACTACACCCACTTCTCTTTGATATCCCAGATCATTTAATTATGTTGAAATTAATTTCTTGAATCTTGTAATCCACCAAACACTATTTTGTATCCCTGATAAGTCTTAATGAGCATTGTGTGTGAAGTACGTACCTTGGTAGTGATATATATATATATATATGCGTGTGTGTGTGTGTGTGCGCGCGTGCGCGTTTAGAAGTCATGAGTGATTTTATTATACATAATTACTATGTTAGTGTACAATTCATTAAATGTTGATGTGTATTCTTGATTATTTCATGGTGTATCAATCTTTATGTTTTGCACTTATGTACACTTCATTGTTTCATATAACACATTCGCACATAAGAACTGAACTCTATACAATAAAGAACACTTCTTATAATGTATGTAAAAGTTCTAGATTACAAGTCATGATCAATACAATGTCTCTATGTTTATCTTTAAAATAATCTAATATTGTAGTCTATATCTCTTGATTTTACATACATTATGTTGTTAATTCTTACTAGAAAACTTACAAAAACACAACAAATGGTATGATGAATCCTAAAGCTCTAGCTCTAATGTTAACGGTTTTAGTATATAAAACCTAAAGTTTTAACTCTAATGTTTCATAGTTGTGAAACTTATTTTTTTTAATATGAGCTACATGATTCCATCAACTAATTACTTTCCACATATCCTGATTATTTTTTTCATATTTCACTCAAAGTTCCATCATGATTATCTTATTCATATTTCATTATGCTACACCATGATTGTCTGTTTATGTTTTTCTTTTTGCCAATCATGCTTATTTTTTTCAATGTATTATTTTTTATGCCTGTCATTCCAACAAGCATTTTCACGCCTATCTTTGTGTGTCCTTGTTATTCACGATTATCTTTATGCATTCTATGACTATTCATGATTATCATTTGCTTTTTATGGTTTTCTCTAGTTTTGCAGCTTAATATGTCTCTCGTTCTTTCGCGCTAACTTACTTATTTCTCTTCGGTCCAAAGAGGAAGCGTTAAAATGATACCTACTCATAACAAAGGGGGAGATATTATGAATGATTGGAAAATATCATGCTTAGGGGGAGATCATGTATTTAGGGGGAGCCTAAGTTATCTTGTATCAATTATGCTAAGATAATTATTGTAATCTCACTCTTAATCTTTTGATAATAACAAAGGGGGAGAAATTTATATTAAGATCGATCATATTTATTTAGTGATCAACTATCAGATTCGTCACAATAAGCAGATCATTAGTGACCAAATTGTTTTCAACACAAATATTTGGTCACTAAAAGACAGTTTTCTTGTAGTGAAAGAGGAAGATAGTTATATTGAGATTAAAGAACGTACTGAATATCAAATTTAGGGGGAGTTATCATTAGGGAAAGTTTATCTCCTATTCTAAAACAAATGTCATATACTGACCAATTTCTTAAATGATTATTATGTGTACTTTACTGCGAATACAAGTTTTATTTGTTCTTTATTTATCTATCCCTAAATTTGTTATTATAAAAAAAGTTTGTTGAAATATGGTACAACCTCCATATGGTAGGCTCCGTTGCTTGAGTACCTCCGACGATTTATTTATACCGTCGAGCATTATTTCCAGCCGATACTTGGAAGACTCCGATGTTCTGAGAGGGAATTGGAGCGGGGACTCTTATTTCGACGCTACTGCCCGACGATAGCCACAACTGTCGGCGATAGATCCAGGGAAGTATAAAAACACATTTTCTCTTAGGATTCATGGTTGCTCTCATTCAAACATGAAATATCTTTTTGGAGCTTGTCGCTGTTGGGTTTTCTACAGAGACACATCATATGTCCGCAGCAGAAAGAAACAAACAAGAACAACCCAAAAGAGTTTCAGATCTTGCAATTTCATGAATCAAGAAATAAATAAAGCAACAACGCATTGCGATATACCTGAAGGGGATTGAGTCGATACTCAACCAAGAGGCTCCAATAACAGATTTGAGATAGTGCGACTGAGTTCCTATCACAGAAAGTATATCCGTGCCTCTATAGCAGTCCACATGAGGGAAGGAGAACCACAAACTGCTTGTCTAACAAGGTCTGGGTCGGAGAAGGAGTGCCCTCAACGTCTCCCACAGATTGCTAGATCCGACCAAGGGAGAGGCGGTGACGGCGGACTGGATCTCGTGGAATCAGCGGAACAGTTCCGCCTCTATCTCAAAAGGAAGAACGATCGATTAGGGAAAACCTAATCGCTGCCCTATTTATACCCAGGGCTAAAATTAGATATCCACAGACCCCAGTCTTTCATAGGAGTATTTAGTCAGTATCATCGAGACGATCTCGACAATATCTTCGTGATAACATATAACGTCGAGACGAACTCGACGATATCATCTTGATGACATATATCGTCGAGAAGACATATATATCGTCGAGAAGACATATATATCGTCGAGAAGATATACATATATCGTCGAGAAGATATACATATATCGTCGAGAAGACCAAAACATCGTCTTGACAATCAAGATGATATTATTCAACACTTAGCCGATTTGACTTAACTCCAGTGAGTTAAAGGATTGGTCCTTCACTCATATCCAATATGAGTAAGGCCGACACAATCCTTCCTCCAACTTCTCCAAACACTCTTGTGTGTGACCCCATAGGCTCATATCGCGTTGGTAGTGAAACTAACTGCTTGATTGCTTTGAGATCACCTTGGAAATACCAACAGTATCCCTCTTGATAACAAAGTATCAACAAAAGTCTTACAAACAATGAACGACATCTAGCAATACATCATTGCTACCCAAGCGATAAGAGTTCATAACTCAATAAGCCTGTCATGACCAATGTGCCAGTGCTGTCATGTCCCTTTGTCCAGTACATCCGGATAGAACTAGAGGCATGGAACGTGTCACCCTCATAATTGTTCAATCCTAGTTTCTTGATCTAGATTAGACTGTCTGAAATTTGTGAGCTCAATATCACATATTGACTCAACCAAGCATGGCCATGCACTTCTCAGTCTCATTCCATCAAGGGGCCCATGGATGTAACTCCTGTCATATAGGAGGACAAATCTCATATCTGTCCACACACAAACACCCAAATGGATCGAAACATACCCAATAACCACTGTTATCATCAACCTTTTGTTGGCATCAAAGTACGCTCTTCCTCACTCGATGAATGCTGTGACTTTAGGTCAAAGAACCACAAAAACCATTGCCATATGAGATCTACTTATGACACGTTCATATAACAATCCACACAGAAGTCTCATGGTGGGTCTGTCCAGTACAACTTGTTCACTAACAAGTACCCATGTGATGACTTGATATCACAATATCATGACCTGTGAGAACTAGTCATCAATCAACGCACATGCTAGTCTAAACATACCATCATTGCCCTTAGCTTCTAAGATGATACACCGACCAGGGACTATTTAAGAATGAAGCTTCTTAAAAGCATAGACCCTCACATTCAAGTTATGCACTTAAATTCCTATTGAAGCGAACATTCTAAGGGCATTTATTATGCTAATTAATCTATCATATAGAAACAGTTGACATAATAAAAGAACTTGCCATAAATGTAAAATAAAATATGAAATACTCTATTCATTAGATGAATAACAACCGACATAAATATAATCCACACGAATCCCACTAGAGACGATCATTCAGGTATCTAATACCCATTGATCTAGTATGACCATCATCCTTTCTCTATGTAAGAGGCTTCGTCAATGGATCCGCAATATTCTCTTCAGTCGGTACTCTGCATATGCTCACATTTCCTCGATCGACAATCTCTCAAATGAGATGGAACCGCTGAAGTATGTGCTTGGAGCGCTGATGAGATCTAGGTTCCTTAGCTTGGGCAATAACACCGTTGTTTTCACAGTAGAGAACTACATGATCAACAATGCTAAGAACTACATCTAGCTCGCCGATGAATTTCCTAATCCATACAGCCCCCTTCGCCGCATTTGCTGCAGCGATATACTCGGCTTCTGTCGTAGAATCGACAACTGTCTATTGCTTAGAACTCTTCCAGCTTACAGCTCCTCCATTAAGGCAAAATACAAATCCTGATTGAGACTTTGAGTCATCCCGATCAGTCTGGAAGCTAGCATCTGTGTAACCCTTTACGACGAGCTCTTCCTCTCCACCAAACACCAAGAATGCATCTTTAGTCCTTCTCAAGTACTTTAAGATATTCTTGACTGCAATCCAGTGACTCTAACCGGGATCAGACTGATATCTGCTAGTCATGCTCAAAGCATAAGAGAGATCAGGTCGAGTACATAACATTGCATACATGATTGATCTAATTGCCGAGGCATATGGAATCAACTTCATGCGGTCCTTATCTTCCAAAGATTTAGGACACTGGTTCTTAGAGAGATTCACACCATGAGACATGGGTAAGAATCCCTTCTTGTACTCAAGCATGCTGAACCGTTTCAGCACCTTCTCAATGCATGCACTTTGGGTCAAACCCATCAACTTCTTTGATCTATCTCTATAGATCTTAATACCAAGTATATATGTTGCTTCGCCCAAGTCTTTCATAGAAAAGCAGCTCCCTAGGTTGTTCTTAACAACTTGTAGGGTCGGAATGTCATTCCCGATCAATAGTATGTCATCTACATACAATATCAGGAATACAACTATGCTCCCACTTATTCTCTTGTAAACACAAGGCTCATCTTCGTTCTTGATGAAACCAAACTCTTTGATTTTCTCATCAAAACGTAGATTCCAACTTCGAGAAGCTTGTTTCAATCCATAAATGGATCGATTCAACTTGCATATTTTAGTGGCTTCATTTGGAGATTCAAAACCCTCGGGTTGTGTCATATACACTTCCTCAAGGAGGTTTCCATTTAGGAAAGCCGGTTTGACATCCATTTGCTAGATCTCGTAGTCATAATACGCAACAATAACAAGCAGAATTCTGATGGACTTAACCATAGCGACAGTGGAAAAAGTCTCCTCATAGTCAACACCATGAATTTGCTTGAAACCTTTAGCCACTAATCGCCCTTTGAATGTCTGTACATTCCCATCCATGTCGTTCTTCTTCTTGAAGACCCACTTGCACCCTATGGGTCATACCCCTTCATGTGGTTCCACCAAGGTCTAAACTTGGTTTGCATACATGGAGTCCATTTCAGATTTCATGGCGTCTATCCGCTTCTCGGAGTCCGGTCCATTCATAGCCTCTTAGTAGGTTGCAGACTCATCATCATGATCCATAAACAACACATTACCTATTTGAGACATGAGAAATCCATATCTCTCAGGCTGAAATCTTGGTCTACCAGATCTACATAGGAGTTGTGTTTCTTGAGCAGGCTCTCCAGCTACAACTGCTTGTAGTCCTTGCTCAGATTCCAATTCAGGTTCGTTTTCAGTTTGTGGTTCTTGAACTTCTTCAAGCTCTACCTTTATAGTCTTTCTGGATAAGAACTCTTTCTCCAAAAAGACGTCAGTCCTTGCGACAAACACATTGCCTTCAGATGGCAGGTAGAAGTAATATCCTTTGGTCTCCCTAGGATACCCCACTAGATAACACTTATCCGATTTGGGTTCCAGCTTGTTCGACATTTGACGTCGTACATATGCCTCACAGCCCCAAATTTTAATGAAAGACATACTAGGACGGTTCCCAGTCCATATCTCATATGGTATTTTTAGAACCATTTTCGTTGGAGCACGATTTAAAGTGAAAGCAACAGTATCTAGAGCAAAACCCCAAAAGGAAATGAGCAAATCTGCATGACTCATCATCGATCGCACAATGTCTAACAAGGTACAATTCCTCCTCTCAGAAACACCATTATGTCGTGGTGTTCTAGGTGGAGTGAGTTGTGATATAATACCACCCTCTCTCAGATGATCAAGAAACTCATGACTTAGGTATTCGCCACCTCGATCAGATCGGAGTGCCTTAATCCATTTTCCAAGTTGGTTCTCTACTTCATTCTTAAACTCTTTGAACTTTTCAAAGGTTTCAGATTTACACTTCATAAGATATATATTCGTATCTACTGAAATCATCAGTAAATGTAATGAAGTAGTAGTATCCACCTATGGCCATATAACTCATGGCTCCACATACATCACTATGTATTATACCCAAGAGATCTTCAACCCTCTCACTACAACTAGTGAAAGGAGCTTTCGTCATCTTGCCCAATAAACATGACTCGCATCTCTCAAATGATTCATAATCAAATGAGTCCAACAGTCCATCTTTATGGAGCTTGGATACGCGTTTCTCATTTATATTGCCTAAACGACAATGTCAGAGATATGTAGGATTAGAGTCATTAGTTTTAAGTCGTTTGGTATTTTCTATGTTATAGATTAGATGATTTATGTTCAAAACATACAAACCGTTAAACATTTGAGCAATGCCATAACAAACATCATTCTTATAAATAGAACAACAATTGTTCTTTATAATAAAAGAGAAACCAATCATGTCCAAACTTGAAATAGAAATAATGTTTCTAGTTATAGCAGGAACAAAATAACAATTATCAAGTTCTAAAATAAGCCCAGTGGGCAAGGAAAGACGGTATACTCCTACGACAACGGCTGTAACTTTTACTCCATTTCCAACGCGCAGGTCCACCTCTCCTTTACCCAACAGTCTTCTCCTTGTTAGTTCCTGCACATTCGTACAAATGTGAGAACCACATCCGGTATCCAATACCCAAGATGAAGGAGTAGACATGTTACTTTCTATAACAAAAATACCTGAAGTGGAAGTCACACTTCCCTTCTTCTTCAGATCCTCGATGTAGAGGGGACAGTTCCTCCTCCAATGCCCAGCCTTACCGCGGTGGTGGCAATTTCCTTCTTTAGCTAATCCCTTCCTTTTCAGTGTAGAAGACTTGGGATCAAGGCAAGACTTAGGTCCCACCTTAGTCTTCCTGAATCCCTTGGCCCTGCCCTTGCCTTTATGCACCATCAATATGGGGCTAGCAGGCTTGGTTTTCTTTATGTTGTTCTCGATAGTTCTTAACATGCCTAGGAGCTCGGGCAGTGTCTTGTCAATCTCATTCATGTTATAGTTCAAGACAAATTGCTCATAACTGTCCGACAACGATTGCAGGATCAGATCAGTAGCCAACTCTTGGCTTAAAGGAAACCCCAGTCTCTGAAGGTTCTCAATGTACCTAATCATTTTGAGTACATGAGTTCCCACTAGGTCTCGTGCTCCCATTTTACACTGAAATAAAGCCTTAGTGATGTCAAATCTCTCTTGTCGAGCCTGCCCTTGGAACATTTTTTTTAGGTGCTCGATAATCTCAAAGCCACACATGGTCTCATGTTGCTTCTGGAGCTCAGAGGTCATGGTAGCGAGCATGAGGCATTCGACATCTAGGGATTCATCTTGATACTTCTTATAAGCATCTTTGTCAGCACGAGACGTATTCCCGGTCGGCACTGGCGGGGGATCCTCTTCCAAGATATAGAGCTTACGCTCTTGCCTGAGAACAATTCTCAGGTTTCTATACCAGTCAAGGAAGTTAGTCCCATTGAGCTTGTCCTTCTCAAGGATAGCTCTCAGGGACAAGGTGGAGTGAGATCCACTTGCCATGGAAGTTCTACAAAATTATGCAAAATTAATTTCACTATTATATTTCAAAATACATTTTTTTAATAAGGACTTTTATTAAATATTCCCACTATTTTATTCAAATTGATAACCCTTAATATCAATTCAGAGAGGTTATGTGAGCTACTCTCTTAGTGGACAAGATCCGTATTTCACCAACACAATGAGTCCGCTTTGGCGTTCCTCTCATAATGCTGTTATTTAGGAAGACAACACTTGCCAATTGCATCATTATGTAATCTTATATGGTTAGTGAATAACTCTTTATTCGCATCCATCATATGGTGCATGCCAACCCAATGCCTCTAGGAACTCAACCTTTGAGGTCACCTAGTTAAGCTTGACCCGATGTCGACAGTGGGATATCACAATTATCCGCTCGCACCCTTACCGAGATAGATTAATGCACCTTGCTTTGGCAATCCCACACTTCATCGATCGAGGCAGGAAGAGTGTCATCCATCGGAAGGTATCCGTATACTTAATATTGGATAAGGGATTTTATGATAAATGATTAACCATTAATCAATGTGCACATTCACAAAATTACAACATTCACAAACCAAATACATCCCAGATGTGCACAAAATAAAATTATCAACACTTTGATAAAGGGGGGGGGGTGGGGGGGGGGGGCTAAATCTGAGCATTTAGAATACTTCTAAATCTCCAGATTTACATGCATTTGAAACAGGCAAAAAAAAAACTCCACTTATGCAGTAGACAAGCTTTTCTCTCAATGTCAGATCAAAAATCTGAAGGGGATTTGGTTTCACAAACTAATTAGAGGGACAGTTACTGCAAAGGAGAACAATTTCAGAAACAATGAAATCGCAACGCAATCACATGCGTTCCTGGCGGGGTTCCAAGGAGTCGCGCCCCTGGCGGTGGTCTCGCTGACCGATCAGCGAGCGGGATCAAGGGGCAGAGCCCTTGCGGGGTGCTGGGCAGAGCCCCGACCAATTTTTAAAAACACACCACCAGAAACCGGGCAAAGTTACATCAAAATTGATGCTCCGGGAAGAAATCTGGGCATTTAGAACACTTCTAAATTTCTAGATTTACACGCACTGTATCACAACCTGGCTCTGATACCACTGTTGGGTTTTCTACAGAGACACATCCTATGTGCGCAACGGAAAGAAACAAATAAGAACAACCCAAAAGAGTTTTAGATCTTGCGATTTCATGAATCAAGAAATAAATAAAGCAACAACGCATTGCGATATACCTGAAGGGGATTGAGTCGTTACTCAACCAAGATGCTCTAATAGCATATCTGAGATCGTGCGGCTGAGTTCCTAGCACAGAAAGTATATCCGTGCCTCTATAGCAGTCCACATGAGCGTAGGAGAACCCCAAACTGCTTGTCTAACAAGGTCTGGGTCGGAGAAGGAGTGCCCTCAACGTCTCCCATGGATTGCTAGATCCGACCAAGGGAGAGGCGGTAACGGCGGACTGGATCTCGCAGAATCAGCGGAACAGTTTTGCCTCTATCTCAAAAGGAAGAACGATCGATTAGGGAAAACCTAATCGCTGCCCTATTTATACCCAGGGCTAAAATTAGATATCCGCAAACCCTAGTCTTTAATAGGAGTATTTAGTCAGTATCGTCGTGATCACTAATACCATCGAGACGATCTCGACAATATCGTCGTGATAACATATAACATCAAGACGATCTCGACGATATCGTCTTGATGACATATATCGTCGAGAAGACATATATATCGTCGAGAAGACATATATATCGTCGAGAAGATATACATATATCGTCGAGAAGACCAAAACATCGTCTTGACAATCAAGACGATATTATTCAACACTTACCCGATTTGACATAACTCCAGTGAGTCAAAGGATTGGTCCTTCACTCATATCCAATATGAGTAAGGCCAACACAATCCTTCCTCCAACTTCTCCAAACACTCTTGTGTGTGACCCCATAGGCTCATATCGCGTTGGCAGTGAGACTAACTGCTTGATTGCTTTGAGATTACCTTGGAAATACCAACAGTCGCAGCCGCCTCCAGAGCCTTCACGACTCCTCAATGCTCAACGACAACGATTCAAAGGAAGATCAGGGCTATATCAAGATTATTCAAGTGAAGGGCTTGCGTTCTACTACAATCATTTTGAGCTGATTTTCCCTGATGTTCTTCAACATCAATGTTGGAGAGTATTTCTATTGAAAGTCTATTTATCTATTTTGTACTCTTCTTTTGATTGGAGCGATTTTGATTATCTTGTATCATTTGCGGAAAATAGCTCGTGTGTGACGACTAGATCTAGGAGTAGGTCTAGGGAAGAAATTCACCTCAAGCGTGACGACTAGGCCATGGTTAGATCTTGGGAGGGCTTCAGGCTATTCCGTGGTGGATTAACTAGGGCTAGGCGTGAGGACAATCCTAGGGTGGATTGGCTAGGGCCATCAGATTCCTAGGGAGAAGTGTCAGTATAGATATCCAAAGTGTAAGAATCATCACTTTTGGTCTTTGCGTTAAAAGATATAAACTATTGTAATCATTACTCTTGATTAATATATATTAGAATATTTTTCTTTACACTTAGGCTTGTGAGTTCTTTGATGTTTAGGGGGAAGATGAGGGTAGGTGTAGCCCGCTTGGTGTTGCTTCTATCTCATTCAAAATCCTATTATTAAGGGAGTCCACAACAAGACTATTAAATGATGGGAACAACCTCAACACTCTTTCATGAATTATGATACATAATTAAATGTAGATTTTAGTTTATTGTATTATATCAATCACTAATTAATTCCTTGTTTATATAAATTATAAGGTGGGTTGTGTATTAGGAATAAGTAATTAAATGTATAATATCTAAGAATATACGAACCTTTTCAATGTTGTCAAGCATAATTGATTACATCGAGGGATATTACATCGTTGTTGGGAGAATTTACTCATATTCGGTGAATATTGATTAAACCATAGCGTCTATTAGAAATAGTCTACTCAAAAAGATCGGCCAAGCTTGCAACAACTAGTAATTTGTTGAGACCTGATGGGATTCCCCTAAATTTTTTTCGGGTCAGGCCAGTTCTATCAAAGTTATAGCTACGTCCGGATCGCCGAGATGGGCCAAGATGTTCATGTGGGAGCACCTCCGAGCCCGGCACGTGACAAACGTAGGGTCAAGCACAATCGAGGGTCGCCCGTGTGCACGCGGCGGACCGGGCACACCCCGCACACACGCACAATGTGCACCCCATGCGCATCATGCACATCCCTTTAGGTGCACGCACGTGCATCCTTTTGGGCACGCCCACACGCCCATGTCCCTTTGGGCGCTCCCACGCACACACGCCCACGTCCCTTTGGGCGCTCCCACTCACACACCCCTTTGGGAGTGCGCGCGTGCCGCTGCCTCCCGTCATCGCTGCCCACCATCGTTGTCCGCCACCGCCACCTCTGTCCTCGCTGGAAAGCCTGCCCGGTCTGCCCGGCGGGCATGAACGTCTTTTTAAGAAAATCGGTGATCCAGGTGACCAGAATCGCTCTTTCTCATTCTCCAGTTCAAATTCCAAGAGGGCGCAATTACCGACGCTCCCCCAGAAAAACTATAACAAGACCCATAGGACTTCATTTGAAGACACACAACCAAAGGGAGAAGAGAGAGCTCTGAAGTTTTCTAGAGAAGACTTGGCATTTTGCTCACTCTCTCACTCAGTGTTTGCTCTATTCTCTCTCGCTCAGTGTTCGCTCTATTCGCTGCAAAGTTTGCTTCAGAGACTGCTCCAGTATCCAATCCTACGAGCGCTACAGAAGACTTGTGCTTTTTCTCCTTTAAGAACATGTAAACGAAGCGGTGGCCTCTCACCCTCCTAGAAATTATAACACTGCCAACCATCTGCAAATTAGTGGATTTGGTCGGCACCGTACCGACCCCATTTTTTTTTCCTTTTCGGCTTTTTCCACGTAGAATGTCTTGTTGTTATGCTGTTGGTTCACTTTTTGACTATTTGCTTACTTGGCTTACTCTTGAGCTAGGACAGTTTGATTCTTTCAGACCAGGGGAGCGCTAAGCAATCCGCAACAGTTTGACGCCATATGTAGGAATGTGTTCCCAACACTCCAAGAAATTTTTGAGAGCAGCACTTGCACCACACAAGTTATCCTAACCAACAAGGATGGCAAGGAGTACTCGCACTGCTAACAGGGCATCTCCAGAGGAGCGGGCTGATCTGGCCCAAGCCAACTCGCCCGTATGAAATGCTCTGCTTCTCAAGGGAGCCACCTCCAAGCCAACCACTTCTGTGGAGGAGCATGCACGTCTAATGGAGAAGCATCTAGCGGAGGTGCTTACCCTTATGCAATATTTGGGAGCCTCTAATCCTCCAAACCCTGTCATCGCACAAGGTGGCCAACCGCCGCTCTCCCCGAGCCGCTCCTTTCCGGAAGGCACTGCCCGCCTTGATGATTTCGCTGTAGATGACTTGTCAGATGCAACTAACTCTATGCACATCGTACAACCTGTAGGGCTCCCCGGGTGTGCGCAACTAATCCCTCGCTCGGCGGTGGTGGATGTTGACTAGGCTAACCAGAGAATCACTCACAAAGAAGTTAGGAATATAATTGAGGAAGAATACTGGCATGGTGGGCGCTGTGCTACAAGCACGTGATGTCTCTTTCATTACGGTTCTCTGGTGGATCCGCAGGTCCTGGCGCACCCCGTTCTGGAAGGGTTTAAGTTGCTAAACTTTGAGACCTTCGTTGGGACAAATGATCCCTTGGAGTATGTCAACCACTTCTCGACAATCATGCATATCTATAATTCCCATGATCAACTCTTGTGTCAAGTGTTCACTGTAACTCTGAAGGGGAACGCGTGCACCTGGTTCCATTCCCTGAAAGAAGGAGGGGTCATCAACTTCATAGAGCTAACACAACAGTTTACCGACCAGTTCATAGCCAACCGCCAAATCATTAGGGGCTCCCTCTCACCTCTCTGGATTTCATCAGAACGAGGGGGGGGGGGTGCTTAATGAATTCTTTTGCCACATTACAACTAAGGCGTGACAGATTCCAGTTGTTGACCCTGAGCTTCCGCGCAGAGTTTTCCTTAGGGGGATCCACCCTAATGGGTTCTATTCTGCACTAATGTGGGAGACTGTGCCTAGCTACACCGACCTCATATATAAGGTCAAGGATCAGATTGCAGATGACAAGGAAATTGAGATACACCGCCAGCAGTTCGAGTGGAGCTCGAAGAGGAATAGGGGGCATGATCCTCTGCCACCATCTCCCATGAGGAATGACGAGACCCCGTTGAGATCAGGGCCCTTGCCAGCACTAGAACTATACTCCCCTGAACAGCACCCGGACAAACATGCTCATGGCCATCCGTGACTATATAGCACTTCGCAGGCCCAAGACACTCCCCCAAACTGTAACGCCCCTGGTTTTCGTTAATTATTTACGTGGCCGATGTGGCATAATTTTGGCATAAAGGCGTTATGTCAGCTCGCCAGGTTTAGTTTTGAGCCTTAGCTTAGTTAAAGTATGTAGTTTAGATCGAGCGTGCGAGATTTCACGTTGTTTCGAGTTATAGAGAAGATTTTGTGTAGTTATTGAGATCTTAGCTTCGGGAAGCTTTATCCCGAGTTGGCTCGTCGGAATTGAATTCTGACTTCGCCGTTGGATTCGTAGCGCCGTTTTTCAGTTGGGGTGCGAATTTCGTAGAAATCCGAAATGATCTAGTCACCATCGCAGTTTAAGTGAAAGGGAGTATTATTTAATTAATTAAATATTAAATAAGGTTTTATCATAAAACCTAAAGTTCTCTCCCTATTCTTCTTCTTCCTTCATCGATCCAAACTAGTCGCCGAGTGAGAGGGCGAGAGCGGAGCATTGTGGAGCTTCCGGTCGGCTATTCCTAGGGCTGTAGTAGTCGGAATCGCGTTTGGAGAGTAGATTTGGAGAGCTCTCGACGAGATCTTCGTTCTAGTGGTAAGCTTTTTCTGTTTCGTGGATTTTTGGAGTTCGAGGTAGTAACCTAACCCCTCTTTTCGATCCGAAAAGTTTTAGGATTTAGTGCTCGGGTGAGTTCTTGGCCGATCCATAGCTTTTGGAGCGGAGGTCTTCGAGTTTAGCAAGGTCTAAGGCAAGTGGCTTTTTCTCTCTCTTGCTTGTTTCTTTAAGCTGGGTTCCCTTCTCATTTTGATTCCTTGTTATGCTGAGTGGCTGGAGCCTTTGAGTGTTGGTATGGTAGTGAGCAACCTTGGTCTTTTCCCCAAGTATCTCTAGAAGTAGCTGATCCCTGCCTTCATTTCTCGAGAAGTAGCTGATCCCTGCCTTCATTTCTCGAGAAGTAGCTGATCCCTGCCTTCATTTCTCAAGAAGTAGCCGATCCCTGCCTTCATTTCTCGAGAAGTAGCTGATCCCTGCCTTCATTTCTCGAGAAGTAGCTGATCCCTGCCTTTATTTCTCGAGAACTAGCTGATCCCTGCCTTCATTTCTCGAGAAGTAGCTGATCCCTGCCTTTCATTTCTCGAGAAGCAGCTTGATCCCTGCATCTAATTTCTCGAGAAATCATAGTCCCTGCTTGGGATTTCTCAAGAAAACTATATTGCCCTTGGATTTCTCTAGAACCTCTTGTTCTCTGTCCTTGACTTCTCTAGAAACCTTTGTATATTGCCCCTGGGTTCCTGAGAAATGCCATGTACTTCTTAGTACTTGAGTTATGCCTCCGATTACTTCCCCTCCTTCTTTGAAATCTCGTACCCGTTGTGGTTAAAATAACTTATGGGTTCTCTTATGAATAGTATTGGGAAATGTTTACTTTGTTGTGACCCTATCTCTTAGGGTATCCTGGTGATTATTCTTTTCGGGAAACGTCCCGTGTTTTAATTGAAATTTAATTAATAAGAACCATTGTCTTTAGCCTCACACGGTAGTCGTGTTTGGGGGACAGTGGGGATTTGTTAAACCTTGCACGGTGGCCATTTTAGGGGTGGTTAGCTGGCTCGTCCTGAGGCCCTTTGCGCTGTGTTTGGGTGGTAGGGGATAGAGAAACACACACCCATTTCTGGGCTTTGGGTGGCGGAGTATAGTAACCGCCCCCGTTTAATTTGAGCTGATCAGTCTCATTAAATTAATTTTGCAAGATAATTGAGCTATGCTTGTTCCCCTATTTGGTATTTGGTGCACTTGGTGCATTGTTTAGTTCTGTGCTTGGAGTTTCCTTTTCTGTAAGTGTTGGGCTTAGATTGGTACCCCCTTATGCCTTGTTTACTTTGTTTTTCATTGTTTTCTGCCACTTGTAATTCCCTTGCTGTGGCATTCTTTATCTTATTGAATGCCTCAGGTTCTGAGTCGTAGCGGCTAGCAGAGTAGAACGGAGTCTTCGGGAGCGTTAATTGCTATTTTACCCCGCCGCTGCGAGGTAGTTGTTGTTAGTTTTGTTCTTGTGCTCAGACATGCTAGTTTGGAGCCAATGGGTTAGTGTCAGGTTGTTGACGCCCATTGTGCCCTTTTGATACTTTATAGCTTACTTGTCAGTTAACCGCCACTACTTTCAGATCTTGTGTATCTTTCTCTCTGGGAATGATTTATGTCTAGGTGCATTATAGTTATAAAATGGCTTTTCTTTCATCCTCATGGTATTCTTTTTAACTGAAATCCTTATCTTTAAAGTCGCCTAAAAGTATTTCTATATTTATACTGCGCCTAGATATGTGCATATCATTTACTTTATGTCATGTCATCACATGCATTTAGGACCTTAAGTGAACTAAATCAAGTATTTTTCGCTGCAATTACATATATTTTCTCGGTGGACTTGATCCACGAACTGGGAGACACTGTTCTTACCCCAAACCCTAATAAATGATTTCAAATGATGACCTATCATGGAAACATGTTTTGATTAAATAAGTAATAGGTTCCCGCCTGAGCGTCTGCAATTGTCTCCTGCATGACGTGGCATCATGACGCGTATTTTCTCTTACTCTGACATTCCTAAATTCGGAGAAAACGCGGGTTGTGACAGTTGGTATCCGAGCTAGGTTGTTCGACAAGTTGGTCGGGCAACAAATTCTGATATAGTAGTTGTTTTGGTTTCATTGCATACACATACCGATGTGTCATCAGTACGTCTTGGCCGAAGCATGAACAATACACTCATAGAATGATAAGAAGTATACGGGGCATATTATATAGTATGGGATACATAATATGTGTCTGTATATGGATCCACCATAGGTGGAAACATGTGATGACTATGTAGTATGGGATGCATAACCATCATCACATGGATGCCCATTATCACATTTTCTTTATGTTACATGCGATATTCTGTAGTATGAGATGCATAATATTTCATGTGTACGCCGCTCATAACATGCATTAAGGCCTTTATTAGAATGCATATCACAACATACATTACATAGCATTGCATAAGCACACGTGCAAAGCTAAAGACTTATATGATGACAAACGCACACCCATGATTTCAAAACGAACACAAGAAAATTCATGCATTCATGACCTTTGCACATGAGTCAAGAGGGATGATGTAGTATCATTCCCCCAAATTTAGCATATCATCATGAAAATATCCCAGAGAAAGGTAGTGGAAATGGCAAGTATCTGTACATGTATGTTCCGAACCATGTAGTGTAGTTGTAGTGTAAGGTTGAGTTTTGACTGTAGGTTTTTGCGTTTTAGCAGAAATGGTGCATAAGCGAGTCGCGACTAGATCTTCTCCTCAGTCGAAGGGTGAGACGTCCGGAGCGCAGAGTGAAGCCTTGATCGAGAGTCTGCGCCAGAGCAATGAGGCTCTGACTAGGCAGATGGTTGCGATGCAATCACAAGTTGAGGCGTTGTTGTTTGCCAGTGCTAGGCAGCAATCCGTAGTGCAGGCCCCCGTAGTAGGAAAGACAGTACCTACTCCTCCTGCTCCCTTGGTACCCCCAGTAGCGATACCTCAGGAAATGAATTTCATTTCGCACTTTCAAAGGTTGGGTCCTCCATCGTATGACGGTCGAGCCGACTTCGTGGCCTTAGACGATTGTCTTATAGCCATTGAGGAGATGTTCTTGTTTTCAAGAATCACCGTGGATCAGAAGGTGATGATTGCCGCATACCAGCTTAAGGGTCTAAAAAAGAGTTGGTGGTTGAGGGAGAAGGAAGTCCTTTCAGAAGGATGTTCGTGGGAAACCTTCAAAGGAATGTTGTTAAGAAAGTTTCTGCCGTCGGTAGAGCAAGACCGATTGATGAATGATTTCCTGCATCTGAAGCAGAGGCAGCTCTCGGTGAGTGAGTATGAAATAGAGTTTTGCAAGTTGATCAAGTTTGCTCCGGCCTTGGTAGCCTCGGAAGAAGGTAGGGTGAAGAGATTTCTGGGTGGTCTCCACAGTGACATCCAGCAGTTGGCCAGCGCGTACAGGTCGGAGAAGTACGTCGAGGTAGTAGAGGCATCGCTGAAGGTTGAGGCAATTGATAGTGCCAAGAATCGAGGATCAATAATGAAGAAGGGAAAGAGAAAGGCCGGAGAAGAAGGGAATTCTAGTGCACCTGGCTCAGTCTTAAAGAAAGGAGGTGGTGAGGTCTGCAGCTTCTGTGGCCGCTCTGGCCATCCGTTTGAAAAGTGTTTCAAGAGGAAATGAGTTCAAAAGTAGCAGCGAGTGCTAGCAATTCAGGGTGCTCCGAAGGGAGAGGTGCTCTGCCCGTTGTGCAAGCAGAAGGGGCATGATACGACCCAGTGTTGGACCAAGGAGAAAGTCTGCTTCCAGTGCGGACAGAAAGGGCACATGAAGTTTCAATGCCCGCGAGTTCAACCCCCATTGCAGCCAGTTCCGCTTCGAGCCTTGCCGCCGCCGCAGCATCAGGATAAAGGAAGAGGAAAGCTGAACGTGATAACCCAGGAGCAAGCGCAGTCTTCGACCCAAGTGATCGCAGGTTAGACCTTAAGCCAACTGTTAAGTCTTGATTCCTTTAAGTTTCGCTGTATTAGACTAGTTTCTTTTTCGCCTTATAAGGATATTTAAGGTAAAGAATCATTGGGCGCGTGTTCTATTCGATTCTGGTGCTACCCATTCGTTCGTGGCAAGGACTTTCGTCGAGCGTCAACGTGTGACCCCTGAGCTAGGCAGCGATTCGTTCCTCGTTAAGTTCCCTTCTGGTGATTTGGTATCCTCGAACCAGTGCATCCGAAGTTGCCCCGTTCTCTTAGGAGATTTCTTGGCGGTTGCTGATCTCAAGGTGATGGACCTAGAAGACTTCGACGTGATTTTGGGTATGGACTGGTTGTCCATCTATGAGGCGGTCATCCGATGCAAGGAAAAGCGTCTGTACTTCGTGATGGACAATGGACATCCCATGAGCATTTTTGGATCTCCGTGCCAGAGTTCCCCGATAATTTCTGCGGTATGTGTTCGGAAACTGTTAAATTCAGGTTGCTTGTCTTACCTTGTTTCTGTAGTAGACATTGTTAGTGGTTTGCCGTGTATCAAGGGTGTTCCGGTGGTGCAAGAGTTCCCCGATGTCTTTCCTGTCAGTCTTCCTGGTCTTTCGCATGATAGAGATGTGGAGTTCGTTATTGATCTTGAGCCTGGTACTCGTCCTATCGCTAAGGCACCGTACCGTATGGCCCCGCGTGAGCTAGAAGAGTTGCAAACTCAGTTCGACGAGCTGTTGCATTGTGGATTCATTAGGCCAATTTCTTCGCCCTGGGGTGCTCCAGTTTTGTTCATGAAAAGAAGGACGGTTCTATGAGGTTGTGCATAGATTATAGAGAGTCAAACAAAGTGACCATCAAGAACAGGTATCCGTTGCTGAGGATAGATGATGAGTACTTTTTGTACTCATCTTTTAATATAAGTTTAATATATTTTTAATATGGAATTATATAGTTTTTATGCTTTTCTTATTAAAATTATTATCTTTTCAATTTTATAAACTAACTTAAGCTTTTTCTGTATATTTCAGGATTTTTAGACGCATTGGACAAAAACTTCAAGTACACGCCCCAAGTCACGGGCGTGACCAAGGGCGTGACCCAATGTCACGGCCGCGACTCGCCGCAAGCATCCAGAATCAGCCTGCCACGTCAATTAAATTTACACGCCCCAGGTCACGGGCGTGACCAGGGCGTGACTCAATGCCACGGGCGTGACTCATCCCACGCCACTCCCCGCTTCTTCCCGCCGAAGATTCCCGCCAGCAGCACATTTTGAAGGTTACACGCCCTAGGTCACGGGCGTGACCTAGGGCGTGACACACCCGAATCGCCTGCATTAATTCCAGACTGCGCCCTTTCCGCTCCGAGATGATCGCGCGCCTTATACGCCCTTGGTCACGGGCGTGACCGAGGGCGTGTAGCCAGAATTATCAGCTATAAAATTCCAGCTCCAGCAGATGTTCAGGGGGAAGTTTTGGGGAGACGAATTCTTAGGTTTAGAACTTTCATTTCTTGTATTATTTTTATGTTTTAAGTAGTTCTTGCAATCATCTTTCTTTATGCAATTCGCATTTTCAATTAAATAGTTTGTAGCTTCTCTTTTCATAGTTTGTAATTTCTCCTATCAATAAAATAGTTTTTTTTTCTTATTCACTTATTTCTCATTCTTCTCCTTCTTCATTATTTTATTTTCTTTTTGCAACCCAACTCTAAGTTTTAATTGATAAGATAATAGAGATTTTCTTGAAGTAAGAGTACTCAACCGCCCCGAGTCTAATACGACCTTGGTTTTTATAACCTATACTACATTCGATACGGTACACTTGCCATTATCGTTTGCAAGCATAGTTTTGCGTATCAAGTTTTTGGCGCCGTTGCCGGGAACACGGTTGATATTTCGAAAAAAGAAATATTTATTAATTTTATCGTTCTCTTTCTTCTCCCCCTTCTCTTTAAATTTTACAAAAATCTTAAAAAGCATAATCTAAATTCTCGGAAAGGACGCTTTGGGCTTGAATTCCCATCATAGCCTCTAGTACATTGCGAGCCCTTCACCGGGTTGACCTTGGGAAGTCCGGGACTAATTTAACCCGCTTTTTGAAAAAAATTTATGTAATAAAAATATTTATAAAATTCCATTCATTTGAGTAAAGGTTGTTTCCTTTTTATTTTTATTATGCAATCACTTGAATTGGCCGTAAGAGTTGCTGAGCTTCAAAGCGAAGTATATCTTTTGGAAGCGGCACAAAAATGCCAAAATTGCTGTTCTTATTATAATGCGCCTCATCAAAGTGAGGAATGTTATTTACATTCATATGCTCAAAATAATTATTATGAAAATAATTTTTCTCAATATTATGCAAATAATTTTGACAATAATTATGATCATAATTTTTCCTCTTTTAATGAAAATAATTTTTCAAACTTTGACGAAAATAATTTTTCTAATTTTAATGAGAATAATTTTTTGAATTCTAATAATTTTTCTTCTAGCTCCGAAGTAGATTCTTCTTGGTGGCAAGGTCACCCGGATAATTTTCGGGGCGATGAAGATAAATCTTCAGATCCGAATTTTTGTTCTTCTTCTTTTGTGCCACAATTTTCTTTCTCTAATTTTGGAGAAATTCCGCAGATCCAAATAGATACTTCCCCCCAAAATTTAGAGGAATTTTTTTTTTCGTCTAGTGCTTTCTCTAATTTTCACGAGAATAATTTTTCGGCTTCTAATGATTTTTCTTCTACCCCCAAAGTAGATTATTCTTGGTGGCAAGGTCACCCGGATAGTTTTCGGGGCGATAAAGATAAATCTTTAGATCCGAATTCTTGTTCTTCTTCTTTTGCGCCGCAATTTTTGTACTCTAATTTTGGGGAATGTCCGCTTTTTCAATTTGATGCTCCGCCCCAGAATTTAGATGAGAATTTTCTTCCTTCTAGTGCTTTTTCCTTGTCTTTGGAAAATTTAGTTATGGAGGACCATGTGCTTTCATGTAATCCCATAACTTCTTTTACCAAAGATGAAGAAAAAATCTCTTACCAAGAAATTCTTAATGTTTTGGGCACCCCGGATGAACTAGAAGAAGAACAAGTTTCTTCCCCTACTTCACCCGGATCTTCTTTTCTTTTTCATGAATTTTCGCAAATGTCTTCTATTTTAATTCAACCGGAAATTCATGAAACTTTAGTGTCCGAAAATCTTATTCCGCTTGGTAATGCACTAGATTTTTTGAATGAAAATTTTATTTTAGAAAAGGAACAACCAAAGCTTAATTTTATAATTTCGCAAGCGCCTCCTCCTTGCGATAATTTTTCTGAATCGTCTATTTGTGATTCTTTAGATGCCAATAATTTTCAGGTAGAAGATGAGCCGTTGCTACCCCAAATAATTGATGATCCATATGCCGCTCATCTTTATAAATCCAAATCACCTCAGGTATGTATAGGTGATTTGGATTTGCATTTTCAAGATCAAAGACAAACGAAGAATCACATGTTAAGCGGAGGAGTAGCCGGGCGACTGACGCCGGCACATTCACCTATGCGTGAATTAAGGGAGTTACCTGTCCACTTCTCTTTTAGGTTTCCGTTTTCCTAACACTAACCGTCTAGCTTAAAGACGGGAAAAAGAAAGCGCTCTTGGGAGGCACCCCTTGCTTATCTTTAATTTAATGTATTTTTTTTTTAAAAGTTTGTTTTCTTTCAAGTGTTCTTCATACTTAGTTTTAAACATTGGAGACAATATTTAATTTTAAGTATGGGGGTGTAGCTTTGCTTTCTTTATATTTCTACTTTATAGTTGAAAAAAAAATTTATTTTTAATATAAAAAGTTAAAAAAATTTTTGCTGAATTTTTATACTTACTCATTTGCAAAATCCTTAGTAGATTTGCTTTTGTTTAGTGTAGTAGGGAATTTTTTTATACTTCATTAGATTTTGAATTTTGGAATAAAATTGTTGACTCATGCAGCGTTCCTAGTTAAACGCACGCGTTTGTAGAATTCTATGTCAAATTAACTATTCAGCATAAAATTAGATTTATGTTTTTCTAACTGCGAAAAAAAACAATTCTTGTTTTACTTTTACCTTGAATCCGGTAGAATTTGAGAATAATTCAAGTGAGTATGTAGAAGCTTACTAGAGAAATATTACACATTTTGAACGGAAGGGTGTCCTTTCTCGATGTCTAGAACTTGCCTCTAGCGATTCTCGAAGCATTTACATAGTTTTGTCATAGTTTTTAGAAGTGATTTAGGCCACCCTTTTGATTGTTTGTGCCTGTTTGCCCACCTTTTTAATTTTTTCATTGCTTAAACACTTTGGGCCTTACCTTATTTCCTTTGCTACCTCCACCTTTCATTTTCACCAAAGCCAAAACAACCAGCCCATGATCACACTAAATAATTGAGATTTATTAAAATTCTGCAATGGGTTCAATTGTGAAAATAAGAAAATTACAACTTCTTATTCGGAGCTATTATGAAAAAAAAGGGGATATAAAAATATATATATGAAAAATTATTGGCCAATAGTGAAAAAAAAATATATAAAAAAAAAGTATTCATGGCCTCATTTTTGAAAAATATGAGAGTTTTGCTTCATAACAACTTTTATGCGAGGTTTAAATTTTGGATAATTTTGGGTAACTCTCACATTGGTTTAGTGTGATTCTTAGCCGTCATATTCTATCTTTTTGATTTCCAAATCCAAATCATATACCTAAGCCAAGTTTCACTCCTAATGAAAGCCCATTTGATCTTTAAGCTATAACATTATACTTGTGTAGTGGAGAGAGTGCGACCGGGCAAGCCTATGGCCATCATCATTGATGGATTTCTTTGGAGGCTATCCCGAAACTCAATTTTGGGTAATATTGATCTTAAAAAACACGCTACCCTCTCCCTGAATAACATTCTAGAATTTGCCGAACTTTCAATTTAAAAGTAAAAGCAATTTGTTAATTCGCATTATTGAAAATTATAAGCTAATCATTATGCTGAATAGATCTTTCAACTAGGATCTCTACACGTAGGCGTAAGACTTCGCGTTTTTATTCCTTGAGTTCAAAATTCTTTTCTAGTATTTAAATTTTTCTACTCCTATGAAAAGTTGTTTGCTCGGGACTAGCAAACGAGTAAGTATGGGGGTGTTTGATGAGTACTTTTTGTACTCATCTTTTAATATAAGTTTAATATATTTTTAATATAGAATTATATAGTTTTTATGCTTTTCTTATTAAAATTATTATCTTTTCAATTTTATAAACTAACTTAAGCTTTTTCTGTATATTTCAGGTTTTTTGGATGCATTGGACAAAAACTTCAAGTACACGCCCCAGGTCACGGGCGTGACCAAGGGCGTGACCCAATGTCACGGCCGCGACTCGCCACAAGCATCCAGAATCATCCTGCCACGTCAATTAAATTTACACGCCCCAGGTCACGGGCGTGACCAGGGGCGTGACTCAATGCCACGGGCGTGACTCATCCCGCGCCACTCCCCGCTTCTTCCCGCCGAAGATTCCCGCCAGCAACACGTTTTGAAGGTTACACGCCCTAGGTCACGGGCGTGACCTAGGGCGTGACGCGCCCGAATCGCCTGCATTAATTCCAGACTACGCCCTTTCCGCTCTGAGATGATCGCGCGCCTTACACGCCCTTGGTCACGGGCGTGACCGAGGGCGTGTACCCAGAATTATCAGCTATAAAAAGCCAGCTCCAGCAGATGTTCAGGGGGAAGTTTTGGGGAGACGAATTCTTAGGTTTAGAACTTTCATTTCTTGTATTATTTTTATGTTTTAAGTAGTTCTTGCAATCATCTTTCTTTATGCAATTCGCATTTTCAATTAAATAGTTTGTAGCTTCCCTTTTCATAGTTTGTAATTTCTTCTATCAATAAAATAGTTTTTTTTATTCACTTATTTCTCATTCTTCTCCTTCTTCATTGTTTTATTTTCTTTTTGCAACCCAACTCTAAGTTTTAATTGATAAGATAATAGAGATTTTCTTGAAGTAAGAGTACACAACCGCCCCGAGTCTAATACGACCTTGGTTTTTATAACCTATACTACATTCGATACGGTACACTTGCCGCTATCGTTTGCAAGCATAGTTTTGCGTATCAAGTTTTTGGCGCCGTTGCCGGGGACACGGTTGATATTTCGAAAAAAGAAATATTTATTAATTTTATCGTTCTCTTTCTTCTCCCCCTTCTCTTTAAATTTTAAAAAAATCTTAAAAAGCGTAATCTAAATTCTCGGAAAGGACGCTTTGGACTTGAATTCCCATCATAGCCTCTAGTACCTTGCGAGCCCTTCACCGGGTTGACCTTGGGAAGTCCGGGACTAATTTAACCCGCTTTTTGGAAAAAATTTATATAATAAAAATATTTATAAAATTCCATTCATTTGAGTAAAGGTTGTTTCCTTTTTATTTTTATTATGCACAATCACTTGAATTGGCCGTAAAAGTTGCTGAGCTTCAAAGCCAAGTATATCTTTTGGAAGCGGCACAAAAACGCCAAAATTGCTGTTCTTATTGTAATGCGCCTCATCAAAGTGAGGAATGTTATTTACATTCATATGCTCAAAATAATTATTATGAAAATAAATTTTCTCAATATTATGCAAATAATTTTGACAATAATTATGATCACAATTTTTCCTCTTTTAATGAAAATAATTTTTCAAACTTTGACGAAAATAATTTTTCTAATTTTAATGAGAATAATTTTTCGAATTCTAATAATTTTTCTTCTAGCTCCGAAGTAGATTCTTCTTGGTGGCAAGGCCACCCGGATAATTTTCGGGGCGATGAAGATAAATCTTCAGATCCGAATTTTTGTTCTTCTTCTTTTGTGCCACAATTTTCTTTCTCTAATTTTGGGGAAATTCCGCAGATCAAAATAGATACTTTCCCCCAAAATTTAGAGGAATTTTTTTTTCGTCTAGTGCTTTCTCTAATTTTCACGAGAATAATTTTTCGGCTTCTAATGATTTTTCTTCTACCCCCGAAGTAGATTATTCATGGTTGCAAGGTCACCCGGATAGTTTTCGGGGCGATGAAGATAAATCTTTAGATCCGAATTCTTGTTCTTCTTCTTTTGCGCCGCAATTTTCGTACTATAATTTTGGGGAATGTCCGCTTTTTCAATTTGATGCTCCGCCCCAGAATTTAGATGAGAATTTTCTTCCTTCTAGTGCTTTTTCCTTGTCTTTGGGAAATTTAGTTATGGAGGACCATGTGCTTTCATGTAATCCCATAACTTCTTTTATTAAAGATCAGTTGCGTGGTAGTTCGGTGTTTTCGAAGATTGACCTTCGATCAGGCTACCATCAGTTGAGGATCCGTGAGTCGGACGACCCTCGAACTGCTTTTCATTCCCGTTATGGTCATTTTAAGTTTCTAGTTATGTCTTTTGGTTTGACGAATGCACCCTCTGTGTTTATGGACTTGATGAACCGAGTGTTCACAGATTTTCTGGATCATTTTGTAGTGGTATTCATTGATGATGTGTTGGTATTTTCCCGAAGTGCTGAGGAGCATGCTACGCATTTGCGCTTAGTATTGTCTACTCTTAGAGAGTACAAGTTATATGCGAAGCTGAGTAAGTGTGAGTTCTGGCTTCCTCAGGTATCCTTTCCGGGTCATGTTGTGAACAAGGATGGAATTAGTGTAGACCCCGCTAAGAATTCGGCTGTGTTGGATTGGAAGACGCCTTTAACGCTTAAGGAGATAAGGAGTTTCTTAGGGTTCGATGGGTACTACAGGAGATTTGTTCAAGGATTCTCAGTGGTGTCGACACCTTTAACTAAGCTTACCCAGAAGAATACCGCTTTTGTTTGGAGCGATAAGTGCGAGGAAGACTTTTAGGAATTAAAGAGGTGTTTGTGCAGTGCTCTTGTGTTGGCCTTGCCGATCGAAGGAATAGAGTATGCTGTTTATGTGGACGCATCTCACATTGGTCTAGGGTGTGTTTTGATGCAAGAAAGAAAAGTAATTGCTTATGGGTCTAGACAATTGAAAGTTCATGAAAAGAATTATCCTACGCATGACTTAGAATTTGCTGCAGTGATTTATGCTTTAAAGCTTTGGAGACATATGTTATATGGAGTGTCATGCAAGATTTTCACGGATCACAAGAGTCTGAAGTATGTCTTTACCCAGAAAGAGCTGAATTTGCGCCAGCGTAGGTGGTTGGAGTATGTGGCAGATTATGAAGTTGATATCCTGTATCATCCAAGTAAGGCTAATGTAGTGGTCGATGCCCTGAGTAGAAAGACCGCGCAAATCTTCAATCTTTCTGTACAGTCCTTAGTAGAGGAGTTTATGCTGATGGATATCTCAGTCGGTAGTAGTACCGTACCTTCGAGTCTTGAAGCTGAAGAGCCTTCTTGGATTACCCTTACAAGACTGCATCAGAAGGACTTCAGAGTAGGACTGAGAAAGGGGAACTTTAGACTTTTAAACCGATGATAAAGATACCCTGATGTATCGAGGTAGATATTGCATTCCCGCATCGGAAGATATTCGAGCGAAGATCTGCAGTGAAGCGCATAACTCAAGTGTTTCCTATCATCCTGGTTCCACAAAAATGTACAAAGACCTGAAGCAGATCGTTTGGTGGCCAGGTATGAAGAATTATATAGCCAGATATGTTTCTAAATGTTTTACCTGCCAGTGCGTTAAGGCAGATCATAAGAGGCCTGGAGGTAAACTGAACCCTTTGGATATTCCAAGCTGGAAGTGGGAGAGTATTTCAATGGACTTCATTACTGGTTTACCGAGATCTCCCGGAGGACACGATTCGGTATGGGTCATAGTTGACAGATTGACAAAGTGTGCTCACTTTGTGCCTTTTAAGATCGGCTACTCTATGGAGAAAATAACAGAACTTTATTTGAATGAAGTCATTAGATTGCATGGTGTGCCCGAGAGCATTGTGTCGGATCGGGATTCCAGATATATGTCTCACTTCTGGAGGAGTTTGCAGGGAGCTTTGGGTACTGACCTTAGATACTATACCGCTTACCACCCTCAGACCAATAGTCAGACGGAGAGAGTGAATCAAATTTTGGAAGATATGATCAGATGCTATATTTTGGATCATGGAGGAGCGTGGGATAAGCGTCTTGGGTTGATGGAATTTGCCTACAATAACAGTTATCAGGAAAGCTTGCAAATGGCCCCCTTTGAGGCTCTGTATGGGAGGCATTGCCGAACTCCCTTATTTTGGGCTGAGGTTGGTGATAGACCGTTGTTAGGCCCATAGGCTTTGGAAGAGATGAGCGTTGTCGTGACTCATATCCGCGAGAAGCTTCGTATTGCTCAGGAGCGGTATGACACGTATGTCAATCGGAGAAGAGTGGACCTAGAGTTTTCCATCGGAGACTTGGCGTTCTTGAAAGTTTCTCCGATGCTGGGCGTTAAGAGATTTGGAAGGAACCACAAGTTGGATCCCCAGTATGTGGGACCTTTCCAGATTGTTGAGCGCATCGGAGCGCCAGCATATAGATTGGATTTGCTTGCTTCCTTCCCTAATGTTGACGATGTGTTTCATGTGAGCCAGCTGAGGAAGTGTTTGCATAGTGGTCGGCTTGTTCTTAATTCTGTGCCCGTAATGCAGCCCAATCTTTTGTATGTTGAAGAGCCTATCTGAATCTTGGAGACTCAGGAGCGTGTGTTGCGAAAAAAGATGATCCCGATGGTTAAAGTTCTTTGGAAGAATCAGGGCATCGAGAGCGCAACTTGGGAGCTGGAGTCTGCCATGAGAAAGACCTGTCCTAGCCTCTTCTCTTAGATTTTGGGTAAATCTTCTGTCAGGTAACCTTTGTGGTTTTGATCCTGTAACTTTCTTGATCTTGGATTTCAAGTTTCGGGACGAAACTTCTTTTTAGGGGGAGTGACTGTAACACCCCTGGTTTTCGTTAATTATTTACATGGCCGATGTGGCGTAATTTTGGCATAAAGGCATTACGTTAGCTCGCCAGGTTTAGTTTTGAGCCTTAGCTTAGTTAAAGTATGTAGTTTAGATCGAGCGTGCGAGATTTCACGTCGTTTCGAGTTATAGAGAAGATTTTGTTTAGTTATTGAGATCTTAGCTTCGGGAAGCTTTATCCTGAGTTTGGCTTGTCGGAATTGAATTCTGACTTTGCCGTTGGATTCGTTGCGCCATTTTTTAGTTGGGGTGCGAATTTCGTAGAAATCCGAGATGATCTAGTCACTCTCGCAGTTTAAGTGAAAGGGAGTATTATTTAATCAATTAAATATTAAATAAGGTTTTATCATAAAACCTAAAGTTCTCTCCCTATTCTTCTTCTTCCTTCATCGATCCAAACCAGCCGCCGAGCGAGAGGGCTAGAGTGGAGCATTGTGGATCTTCCGGTCGGCAATTCCTAGGGTTGTAGTAGTCGGAATCGCGTTTGGAGAGTAGATTTGGAGAGCTCTCGGCGAGATCTTCGTTCAAGTGCTAAGCTTTTTCCGTTTTGTGGATTTTTGGAGTTTGAGGTAGTAACCTAACCCCTCTTTTCGATCCGAAAAGTTTCAGGATTTCATACTCGGGTGAGTTCTTGGCCGATCCATAACTTTTGGAGCGGAGGTCTTCGAGTTTAGCAAGGTCTAAGGCAAGTGGCTTTTTCTCTCTTGCTTGTTTCTTTAAGCTTGTTTCCCTTCTCATTTTGAGTCCTTGTTATGCTGAGTGGCTGGAGCCTTTGAGTGTTGGTATGGTTGTGAGCAACCTTGGTCTTTTCCCCAAGTATCTCGAGAAGTAGCTGATCCCTACCATCATTTCTCGAGAAGTAGCTGATCCCTGCCTTCATTTCTCGAGAAGTAGCTGATCCCTGCCTTCATTTCTCGAGAAGTAGCTGATCCCTGCCTTCATTTCTCGAGAAGTAGCTGATCCATGCCTTCATTTCTCGAGAAGTAGCTGATCCCTGCCTTCATTTCTCGAGAAGTAGCTGATCCCTGCCTTCATTTCTCGAGAAGTAGCTGATCCATGCCTTTCATTTCTCGAGAAGCAGCTTGATCCCTGTATCTAATATCTTGAGAAATCATAGTCCCTGCTTAGGATTTCTCGAGAAACGTATATTGCCCTTGGATTTCTCTAGAACCTCTTGTTCTCTGTCCTTGACTTCTCTAGAAACCTTTGTATATTGCCCTTGGGTTCCCGAGAAATGCCCTCTACTTCTTAGTACTTGAGTTATGCCTCCGATTACTTCACGTCCTTCTTTGAAATCTCGTACCCGTTGTGGTTAAAATAACTTATGGGTTCTCTTATGAATAGTATTGGGAAATGTTTACTTTGTTGTGACCCTATCTCTAAGGGTATCTTGGCGATTATTCTTTTCAGGAAACGTCCCGTGTTTTAATTGAAATGTGATTAATAAGAACCATTGTCTTTAGCCTTACACGGTAGTCGTGTTTGGGGGACAGTGGGGATTTATTAAGCCTTGCACGATTGCCATTTTAGGGGTGGTCAGCAGGCTCGTCCTGAGGCCCCGTGGGCTGTGTTTGGGTAGTAGGGGATAGAGAAACCCCCACCCATTTCTGGGCTTTGGGTGGCGGAGTATAGTAACCACCCCCGTTTAATTTGAGCTGATCAGTCTCTTTAAATAAATTTTGCAAGATAATTGAGCTATGTTTGTTCCCCTATTTGGTATTTGGTGCACTTGGTGCATTGTTTAGTTCTGTGTTTGGAGTTTCCTTTTCTGTAAGTGTTGGGCTTGGGTTGGTACCCCTTATGCCTTGTTTACTTTATTTTTCTTTGTTTTCTACCACTTGTAATTCCCTTGCTGAGGCATTCTTCGTCTTATTGAATGCCTCAGGTTCTGAGCCGTAGCGGCTAGCAGAGTAGCCCGGAGTCTTCGGGAGCGTTAGTTGTTGTTTTACCCAGCCGCTGCGAGGTAGTTGTTGTTAGTTTTGTTCTTGTGTTCAGACATGCTAGTTTGGAGCTAATGGGTTAGTGTCAGGTTGTTGACGCCCATTGTGCCCTTTTGATACTTTATAACTTACTTGTTAGTTAAACGTCACTTTTTCTAGATCTTATGTATCTTGCTCTCTGGGAATGATTTATGTCTAGGTGCATTATAGTTATAAAATGACTTTTCTTTCATCCTCATGGTCTTCTTTTTAACTGAAATCCTTATCTTTAAAGTTGCCTAAAAGTATTTTATATACCTATACTGCGCCTAGATATGTGCATATCATTTACTTTATGTCGTGTCATCATGTGCATTTAGGACCTTAAGTTAACTAAATCAAGTATTTTCCGCAGCAATTACATATATTTTCTCGGAGAACTAGTTGATCCACGAACTGAGAGACACAGTTCTTACCCCTAACCCTAATAAATGATTTCAAATGATGACCTATCATGGAAACATGTTTTGATTAAATAAGTAATAGGTTCCCTCCTGAGCGTCTGCAGTTGTCTCCTGCATGACGTGGCATCATGACGCGTATTTTCTCTTACTCTGACATTCCTAAATTCGGAGAAAATGCGGGTTGTGACACAAACCGAGGAGATCAAATAAAGTACTATAATTTTCATCGAGGGCACGAGCACAATGTTGGAGCTTGTGTTCCACATCTCTTAGTTTGAGAATAACAAATCACACGATGCATTTGATCTTGCTTGTGTTTATAGTGTGCAGGTACTATAGTTAAATAACCCTATGAACAGGATACTAAGTGATGAAGATTCTCTGAAAAGTGAGCTAACGCCCCGCGTTAGCAGTTAACGCCTGGCGTTAACATTCGTCGAATATGATGACTTCTCAACAGATCTTGACGTCAAGATGAAAAATAGATGGTTACTAAGTGACAACGCCAGCGTTGACACTTAACGCCCGCATTGAGTCCACAAACTGCCACGTTCTCGACGGTTGCACGATGTCAGCATTTTCTATGCACGAACACTAACGCTGACGTTAACTCTTAAATCTGTTCGTTAGCTTCCATGCCTATTTAAAGAGTTGATTTCATTTGATCAAGATTGATGCATTCCAAGCCTTCATTCTATACTTCAGAGAGATCTTTTCATCCCGAATTCAGAGAGCACTCCCAACACCAACATTGAGGAACAAGAGTGAGAAGGAAATTTCCAACGGCAAATTTGAAGAAGGACGCTCGCTTCAACTTTGACATGGTCATTGCGTATCTTCAACATCTCCTTCAGCGCTCTTCAATCTAGGGAGTCTTTTGTTCTGATTTTTAACTTTATCTTTTCATTTTTTCTTGTAACAGTAGTGAAATCGTCACCTTGCGTGTGACGACTAGGCCAGGTTCGGTTTAGGGGGAAATTCGCTGCCTTGTGCGTGGCGACGAGGTCTAGGGTAGATCTAGGGGGTGGCTAGAGGCCTTATCTGGGATAGATAAGTTATAGCCAACCGACCCTTGGGAGAAGGACCGGTGAAGGAACAAAAAAGTGATTTTTATCTTGTCGTCTTAATTTCAAACATTATTGAAATTATATGTTTGTAATCATCTTCTTGAAATATATAATATTCAATTTATTATCTCTGATTGTCTGAAAGTGTATTTCATTTAAGATTACGCAAGTAAAATCACTGTGGTTATTTCTGTAAAATATTTTCTGGAGAGATAACGCCCGACGTTAATTATCTAACGCCAGTAATTAGAGACAGAGTCAAAAAGTTATCATGTTATTTTAAAATCGGTAAGTTTATCTCAAAAACAGTAAACCTCTTATTCACCCCCCCCCCCTCTGAGGCTGCCATCAGATCCAACACTTGGTATCAAAGCAAGGTTATTCCAAAGTGGTTTCACAACCGAGAATAATGACTCATTTTGATCATGCTTTCGCTGAGGGTCAAGGGATTAGTAGACCTCCACTATTTACCGGTGCTGATTATAATTATTGGAAAACAAGAATGCGCTGTTTTCTAAATGCTTTAGATAATGATGTGTGGGGTATGGTGGAACAATACTACTCTCCACCAACAATTGTTGTTGGAGAAGTCACTATGGAAAAACTGAGAGACAATTGGGATGATAACGACAAGTTAAGATGCAAGAACAACGCTAAAGCTATGCATGCTTTATTTTGTGCTTTAGATAGAACGGAATTTAATAGAACTTGTGCTTGCGATACTGCATATGATATATGGAAATTATTAGAAATCACTCATGAAGGTACTTCGCAGGTCAAGGATTAAAAGCTTTTCCCACTTGAATTCGAATACGAGAAATTTCGGATGGAGGCGGATGAAGACATTGATTCAATGTACACAAGGTTTACCAAGATCGCCAACGACTCAAAAGTCCTTGGAAAAGTGTTCTCCAACGGCAACTTGGTGAGAAAAATCCTAAGATCTCTCCCTCCAAAGTTCAATCCAAAGGTGACGGCTATCATGGAGTCACACGATCGAAAGAAGCTCCAAATTGAAAGCCTCATTGGGAACCTCAAGACCCATGAGGTTGAACTCAAGATTCAACAACAAGAGTACAACATGGAGCCAAAGAATGAGGCCTTAGCATTGAAGTCGAAGAAGGAGGTTGACAGAGATGATGATGAAGAGGACGAGGAGAGCCTTTTTGTGAAGAAGTTCAAAATGTTCATGAAGAATCCAGAAAAGAGAAACGACATCACCTGAGTAGGCTTCAAAGTCCCTGCACATAGCTCTCGAAATATGGAAAGCAGCTATTAAGTTGATTGAGGCTCCCAGATCACAGAGCGCCTAACTGAATCAGTGATGACTGATTCTACAAGGAATAGTAAAGCTGCCAGGGTCCTTGCACTTTACCGGAACATAGTTGGTAATCAGGGCGGAGCATTCCTCAGTGAGCTCAACGGTTTTGAGGTCATCCAACAATTTGCGCTTTGAAATCAGGTTTTTCAAAAATTTGGAGTAACCCGGTATCTGGGAAATGGCCTCAATCAGCGGTATACTTACTTGCACTCCCCTCATCATTTCCAGGAATTTATGAAATTTCTTCTCGGCCTTCTCATTCCGTAACTGTGGGGGAATGGGGGTTTTACAATACTCTTCAAGGGTTGTGGCACACAAACAGAGTCCGACTCAGTTGGGGTAGGTGTCGGTTCCTCTGTCGCATCTGCATTAAGCTTGTCCATAGGATTCGCAGGTTGTTCCTGTCATGGATAACTTTCTATACTTCTGCCACTTCTAAACCACATAGTGTTCACAGACTCTAGCTGCTGATCCACAATACCGGAAACGGCATCTGCGAGAATCCTTATGGTTGAGTGAAGCTGCTGAATTGTTGCGGACTGGTAATTCATTGTCTGAAGCATACCGATAACAAAAGTTAAAAACTGCTCTGTCTGCTGTGACGGCAGACATTTCACTGCTCCATTGAGTGTTACAATGTTGAATTCGGCTGCGGTGGAGGGGTGAATAAAATGACTCCAAGCTAACTAGTCTGAGCTACATTCATGACTATTTCCCAGGCATCCTTCCCCGATTTATTAAACAAAGCGCCTCCAGCTGCTACATCAAATAATGGTCGGAATCTTTCCAGCATGCCAAAATAAAAAAATCTGAATTAGGAAGTTGTCTGACAAGTCTTCTCGGTAACATTCCCTGTGCAGGAATTGAAAACGCTCCCATACGTTAACTAACGTCTCCTCCTTTCCCTGAGCGAAGGCAATAAGTTCCTTGTACTTATCCATAATTTGTACACGGTGTTGAAAGTCATACAAGAATCTCCCCTCGAATTGCCTCCATGAAGTCGTCCCTCTCTTCCGAATAGTCCAGTACCAGCTTTTGGCTTTATCGTGCAGAGAGAATGAGAACGCCAGGATTTTTTTTGTCGTTTTTTACTCCGTTGAATATACACGTGTAATAGATTTCTAAGAATTCCTGCACGTGGTGCACCACGTCTTCATGTCCAACCCCACTGAACTTGCAATTCTCAGATATATACTCAATGATGTCGGTGGGAATCTCGGAATCATGATTATTCCTTCTCGCCTGAAGCCCTGAGATCATTCAAACTTCCCTGGTAGATGTGTTGCTGAATAGAAGTCATGATAAACTTGCTTGCAAAACAATGGATTAGCGCACAATTAAAAGAATGCAAGCAGCTAAATGTGTGTATCCGACAAAATAAGAAAATAACAGAGGTAAACAAAGAGAATAGAGACAATAACTCTTGCAACAATTTTTCACAGACATAAATTCATCACGCCTGCATTCCCCGGCAACGGCGCCAAAAACTTGATGCGGTTTCGGCAAGTGCACCGGTCGCTGTCAAGTAATAATGAGAATAGCTTCCCCGAATGTCGATCTCTTGAGGAATGCAGGTTGTGATGAAGTGATTCGTGACGTGAAACGATTGTTACAGTGAGCGAAATAAGTAAAATAAGGGAGCTTTGGTTGGTTGGTCTAAACTAACAAACAAGAAAATAAAGATGCAGGTCGAAGTCACCGCTTTGCTTGGCGATATGAATGCGTCGGCCGCTAAGCCTGGCTTCGTTAGGCGAGTGGATGGAAAGCAAGTGTGAAATGTGAGGGTCACAATCACCTCTTCGCTAATCACCGTTAGCCTTTGCTAATGTGAGTCTCAAGTTAGTGAATGGATTGGATGCGGGTGAGTGGTGATGAAGCGCAACACAACACAATATCCAAGGTTAAGGAAAACAAGAAGCACTTTCATTCATAGACAAATGAGAGTAATCATGTTCATTACAAACTAATACATCCACAAAAGGGAAAAGGGGAGAATAAACCAATAGAGAAGACTAGCCGTCGACTCGGCTGGAATAGTGGGTTGTCAAACCACTTTCGGGCTCAGTCGATGTATGTTTCCGGGACCAAGAGAGTGTCACTATCTCCGATCTTGCTCCGTCGTCTTCGTTCGTCAGGTTTTCTTCTTCTTCCAAACTGAGGTTGCACAACTCGGCAATGGTGTTGTTGACGACCGGGAATGCTTCTAAACTCTTAGAATCCGCTAGGGTTTCACCGGAGAATGGTTCCCGGATGAAGGAGATGAGTGGAGATGGAGGAGCGAAATTGCGCTAGGCGGAGCTTAAAATTGCGGAATGGAAGTCCGTTCTCCGCCTATCCAAGTCGGCAGATTTCCTGGCTTATAAACAAAAATAGCAGAAATTATGTCACGCACGGTCGAACGCACGACCGTGCGTAGACCGTGCAATATTAACGAAGAAGCAGTGCCTTGCGGAAGAAGCAACAATGCCCATGCGTTTTACTCACGAACGGTTGAAGCCGCCCGTGTGTAAAAACGCACGACCAATTACAGATGGCCGAAAAAACTAGGCTTAACAGGCGATCGTGCATTTTCTTTGCGCACGGGCAATTGCCTGTGCGTAAAAATGCACGATCAATGACAGAACATCATTTTCTACCTTGTCTGAGGGTGCACGACCGCAGCCGTCCGTGCGTCAAGGAAAATGCACAACCGTGTGATATATGCAGACATGAAAAATGGGTAAAATATGATGATCCATCCACCTGCATAAACATCAACACAGCTGAGAATACCCTTCCAGCTCAATACAAATACAAAATAAAAGATTAGGGAGCACCATGTGCTTACCCCCAACAACAAGAAGCACAACAGCAAACCAAAACGGGCCTAAATAGTGCACATAGCGCAAAAGTGATTATAAGAGAAATATAAGCAATAATAACTCGAATTGGACGTGCATAAGACTGAAAACTAGCCCGGATGATTCCCTAAAAGTGTATATAAATGGGACTCATCAGCGTCCACCACTTGAGTGCTATCATTGTAGAAATACCGGACACATCAGGAGCCAGTGCCCGAAATATCTGAAAGACGTAAAGAAAAATGGTAGATGGGAAAAGAGAAGAAGGTCATAAAAGCAGATATATGGGATGACTCCTCCTCCGAGGATTCAAGCGGCTCATCCACTAACGATGAAGAAGAGGCAAATATGTGCCTTATGTGAAAAAGTAAGAAGACATTCGAGGATGAAATCAGTGTCCAAAGCGACACTAAGGTAACTCTCCCTACTTCTTATGATGATTTATATATTGAGTATTTACAAACATGCAATTTTTTGATAAAAGTTTACAAGTTATTGATCTTCAAAATTCTGAAAATAAACTTTTGTTAGAAGAAAACAAAAATTTTCTAAATAATTAGGGAAAGAAAAGGTATCTTGCCAAGAGTGCAATCACTCCTTGGCAAGAGTGAAAGAACTTGAAGAAGCTCTTTTTAAGTCCCACTCTAATATTGAAATTCTTACTAAGGAGAAAAGGGATTTAGAAAGAACTTTAAAAACCTCTCTTTCTCAAATAGAAGAAGGAAAGAAGAGTTTTGCGAATCGATGTGTTATGTTGGTAATGGAAAACACCGCTCTCAAAGCTCGCATTCATGATTTAAATGTGGCTATTAAGAAGTTTGGAGTTGGGCAAAGATCTTTGGACATGATCTTGGCCAATCAATGCCATGGAAGTGCCAAATATGGCCTTGGATATATTACTGGAAGCTATCGCCAGGCGTTAACTCCTAACGCCAAAGTTAGCAATAATTCTAGGAACATTAATTCTGTTAATAATAAATTAAAAAATTCAAATGTTACCTCATTTTCCAACAAGAGTTTATCCAAAACTCCAAAAAGGGTCTCATCCCCTTTTATATCGTGTGCCAAATGTCATTTATTTGGGCACACCTCAAACTCTTGTAAGAAAAAGGGTCATAGTGCTATAAAGAAAATCTGGGTGCCTAAGGTTTCCACCTATTCTATGGGAGGAACCTCTTGGGTATCCAGATCTTTACTCTCAACTCCTTTTTAGGTATGTTAGCAGACTAAGGACAAAAAGGACATGTGGTATTTGGACTCGGGATGCTCCAAACACATGACGGGAAATAAAGCAAAGTTCCTTAGCCTTGAGATGAAGAAAGGAGGGATGGTGACATTTGGTGATAACAGAAAAGGAAGGATCATGGGCATATGCACAGTGGGTAACGATTCTTTCTCAATTTCAAATGTTTTACTTGTAGATGGTGTAAAACATAATTTAATTTCAATTAGTCAATTATGTGATAATGGTTTAAATGTATTATTTGAATCATCTACAGATCTTTGCAAAATCATAAATTCTAAAACAGATGATGTCGTACTCACCGCACCTAAGATGCATAATGTTTATATGATTACTTTTAATGATCTTACAAATTCTTCTTTAAAATGATTTATCTCTAAAAATGAAGAATTAGAACTTTGGCATGGGCGCCTTGGTCACTCTAGCGCCAATCTTATTTTGAAATTATCAAAAGATTAATTAATTATGGGTTTACTTATGCTTAGTGGTAATTTATCTTCTCTTTATACACCTTGCCAAAAAGGAATGTTTTCAAAAAAGTTGTTTAAAAGCAAAACTGTAATTTCTACTTCTAGACCACTTCAATTAATTCATATGGATTTATTTGGATCAGTTAGCACTTCTACTCTAGGAGGTAGAAAATATACTTCTGTAATAATTAATGATTATTCTAGATTTTGTTGGACTTTATTTCTATCTTCCAAATCTGATGCATTTATTGAATTTACTAAACTATGCATTCGTATTCAAAACGAACTTATTTTAAAAATTAAACACACACGTTCGGATCATGGAGGAGAATTTGAAATTGATAAATTTTCTTCTTTTTGTGATGATTTAGGAATTAAACATGAATTTTCCGCTCCTCGCACCCCACAAAAAATGGTGTAGTGGAGAGGAAAAATAGAACCCTTCAAGAGCTAGCACGCACTATGCTTTGTGAATATGGGTTGCCTAAATCATTTTGGGCCGAAGCGGTTAATACTTCATGCTATATTATTAATCGTGTCATGCTTCGTCCTATTTTAAAATCAACACCTCATGAGCTTTACTTTAAAAGAAAATTAATGTATCTTATTTTCATGTGTTTGGTTATAAGTGTTTCATTTTAAGTACTAGAGATGTACTAGGAAAATTTGATGAAAACTGTGATGAGGGAATTTTTATTGGTTACTCTTCAACTAGTATGGCTTATAGAATATATAATAAAAGAACTAAAATAGTTGAAGAGTCTATACATGTAAGATTTGATGAGTTTGTTTCTTGTGTAGATTCTAATCATATATGAAACGAAGACGAACCACTTTCCCCTTTGGAGCATGAGGATGATAAATCGCTTGGAGAAAAAGAAGAAGAAAAAGAAAAGAAAGAGGATGAGATAGAAGAATATGTTCCTCCAAGTGTGCTACAACTTTTAATGGATCATCCAAGGGAGCTTGTGATAGGAGAGCCGTAAAAAGGAGTAAGTACTCATTCTTCTTTACATGAGTCTTTTTCAAACCTTTCTTTTGTTTCCGAAATAGAACCTAAAATGTTTCAACCGCTCTAAATGATGAATTTTGGTTCTTAGCTATGAATGATGAATTAAATCAATTTGAACGTAATATGGTTTGGAATTTAGTAGAGAGTCCATCTAATCATCCGGTTAAAGGAGTCAAATGTATTTTCAAAAACAAGCTAGATGGTGACTCTAGGATAACAAGGAATAAAGCTAGACTAGTTGCACAAGGATATTCACAAATCGAAGGGGTCGATTTTGATGATAATTTTGCACCCGTTGCTCGCCTTGAATCAATTAGAATATTTCTTGCATTTGTGAGTTTTAAAAGATTTAAATAATTTTAAATGGATGTTAAAAGTGTTTTTTTGAACAGGAATATAAAAAAAGAAGTTAATGTAGAACAACCCCCCGATTTTGTGAGTGAAAAGTTTCCTAATCATGCACCACGTGCTTGGTATGATAGATTAATATTATTTTTAATAAAGCACGGTTATAAAATGGGTAGTGCGAATAATACACTCTTCATTAAGCATGTAAATAATGATTTGATTATATTGCAAATTTATGTGGATGATATTATTTTTGGAGCCACTAATAAAGAGTTATGTAATGAAGTAGTTTTAGTGATGAAAAATGAATTTGAAATGAGCTTGGTAGGAGAACTCAATTATTTTCTAGGATTTCAAATCTCTCAAAAACCAGAAGGTATATTTATTTGTCAAACTAAATATGTTCAAGATATTCTAAAAAGATTTGGATTTGAAAAACCTAAAACAAGCTAATACACCAATGAGTGCATCACTAAAGCTAGGAAAAGATAAAGCTGGTATTTCTATTGATCAAACATTATATAGAGGAATGATAGGCTCATTGCTATATTTAAGCGCATCTAGACCCGATATTATGTTTTCTGTTTGCTTATGTGCTAGATTTCAAGCTAACCCAAAAGAATCACATTTAACAGCGGTTAAACATATTTTTAGATAGCTAATCGGAACATCTAGATTAGGCTTATGGTATCCTCATAATAATTGTTTTATTTTACACGGTTTTTCTGATTCGGACTATGCGGGATGTTCATTAGATCGAAAAAGCACTAGTGGCACGTGTCATTTTATAGGCCCTTCACTCATATCATGGTCGAGTAGGAAACATAATTATGTTGCCCTCTCCACCACCGAGGCCGAATATATCGCACTAGGTAGTTGTTGTGCACAAGCCTTATGGATGACCCAAACGATAGAGGACTTTGGTGTTTAAATAAATAACATACAATTATAGTGTGACAACAAGAGCGCAATAAATCTCACAAACAATCTCGTACATCATTCTAGATCTAAACATATAGATGTCCAGCATCATTTTATTAGAGATCATATTAAGAAGGAACATGTTAAAATTAGCTTTATAGGGACTGAATCACAACTTGCCGACATTTTTACCAAACCTCTACCCGATGCACGTTTTCACATGCTTAGGTTAGAATTAGGTGTCTTAGAAATGTCACTTTAACCATTATAAAAAGCAATCAAAATTATCTTATATACTTTGTTATATTTGTTTGCATTTTTTTTAAAATCAATAAAAATATAAAATAAACAAACAAACAAAAACATACTAAAAGAGCCTTCAAATCAAGTCCATAATGTTTGAAAGTTCAACTTTAAGAAGGTCTCTTTATAATACAAATGAATCATGAAAAAGATTTTTCAGAAAGTCAAAATTTAGTAACCTGGCTCGGCGTTAAGAAGCTAACGACTGGCGTTAACCTCTATGCTCCAAATTTTTTTTTGCTTTATTGAAAAATTCTGGGTATTATTTTATTGTAGTATTTTGTTTTATTTAAAAAAAACAATTTTCATTTTTTTGTTGTTATTTACTTTCAAAAATTAAAAACAAAAAAATTAATATATGCTTAAATGCTTATTTAAATCTTCAAGATTCTTAAATCTTCAAGATTATTTACAATGTATATTGCTTAAAGATTTTATATATTGCTTAAAGATTATTTACAATGTTTAATTTAAATCTTCAAGATTCTTAAAAATATTGTTTAGGTTTTATCATGCCTTGAATAATATCTTCAAATGTGCAAAAAATTTGGTTGTGGATTATATGTGTAGAAATGTTTTTACATGCCTCTAAGTATGAGTAAAGTTTGTATCTTTGATTATGATTTTTTCACTTACACCTTTTTGTTAATCTACATGTGTTTTAAAACTTATTGCATGATTGTGTAGTATAAAAACTTATTTTGAATCTCATAAATAGTTTACCAAAACTACATTGAATTCTCTCTTGAATTCTTTGTTCGTCATGCACTTGTGATTAGAGAAATGTGGTATTTAGAATATAATTTTATATGTTTGCAAAAACAATTGAATTTGTAGTCCTTGGTCACAAAAATCAAAATCAAGTATAAAAAATATATATATGACAAGGAAAACTCGCCAAAAATTGTAAAGTGTCTTGTGCAAACAAAATTTTGACCACTTCTCTTTAAAAAATGATGAAAATCGTTATGTGCATTGAAATTTGTGGAAGTAAAGTTATTTATGTTCAATTCAAGTTATGTTCTTAAAATTACATACTACCATGTGGTTTGATTTATACACTTGTATACTTTGACGAAACACCTTATTGAACACATCGTTATCATTTATAATACTTCCACTCATGAGAATTGGACTTAAAGCTTATCTATACTATTATCTACAATCATGAGTAAATGCACTAGATGGCAACACATGATCTTTACAATGTTTGTGCATACTTGAAATGCAAATTTATTTACATTGTAAAAATATCTTTACTTGATATTTTTATAATCTTGATTGCTACTTTTTGTTACAAATTACAAATGAACTTGCAACTTTTGTTTCTAAATTTCAAAACATCTACTTATTTGATATAAAACGCTTATTATATTTTGTACTTACAATTTCTAAAAGATGTTACAAATTGCTTTCACTGTGTTCACTATTTACAATAAAGTTGTTATTATCTCTACTTAATGTATCTTTTTTCATATTGCTATTACTCTATCCCACCTCCTTTTGATTATAACAAAAGGGGGAGAATAAATTGATGAAATAAGGAAATCTATTATTTGGGGGGAGGACATTAGAAAATGCATTCATGTAGGGGGAGTGTCCACATATGGGGAGTATGCATGATTATCACGCTTAACATCTACTATAAACACTACTCTAATTATGTTTTATTTCTTATTAGTGAATTTGTTATTATCAAAAGGGGGAGATTGGTGGAGCTTGTGTTCCACATCTCTTAGTGTGAGAATAACAAATCACACTATGTATTTGATCTTGCTTGTATTTATAGTGTGCAGGTAGAATAGTTAAATAACCATATGAACAGGATTCTGAGTGATGAAGATTCTCTGAAAAGTGAGCTAACGCCCCACGTTAGCAGTTAACGCTTGGCGTTAACATTCGTCGAATAGGGATGACTTCTCAATGGATCTTGACGTCGAGATGAAAAATAGTTGGTTACTAAGTGACAATGCCAGCATTGACACTTAACGCCTACGTTGAGTCCACAAACTGCCACGTTCTCGACGGTTGCACGATGTCAGCGGTTTTTATGCAGGAAAACTAATGCTGGCGTTAACTCTTAACGCTGAGCGTTAGCTTTCGTGCCTATTTAAAGAGTTGATTTCATTTGATCAAGATTGATGCATTCCAAGCCTTCATTCTATACTTCAGAGAGATCTTTTCATCCCGAATTCAGAGAGCACTCCCAACACCAACATTGAGGAACAAGAGTGAGAAGGAGATTTCTAACGACAAATTAGAAGAAGGACGCTCGCTTCAACTCCGACATGGTCATTGCGTATCTTCAACATCTCCTTCAGCGCTCTTCAATCTAGGGAGTATTTTATTCTGATTTTTAACTTTATCTTTTCATTTTTTCTTGTAACGGTAGTGAAATCGCTGCCTTGCGTGTAGCGACTAGTCTGGGTACGGTTTAAGGGGAAATTCGCCGCCTTGTGCGTGGAGACTAGGTCTAGGGTAGATCTAGGGGGTGGTTAGAGGACTTATCTGGGGATAGATATACTATAGCCAACCGGTCCTTGGGAGAAGGACCGGTGAAGGAACAAAAAGTGATTTTTATCTTGTCGCCTTAATTTCAAGCGTTATTGAAATTATATGTTTGTAATCATCTTCTTGAAATATATAATATTCATTTTATTATCTCTGATTGTCTGAAAGTGTATTTCATTTAAGATTGTGCAAGTAAAATCACTGTGGTTATTTCTGTAAAAATATTTTCTGGAGAGATAACGCCCTACGTTAACTATCGAACGCCAGGCATTAGCGACAGAGCCAAAAAGTATTCCTATTATTTTAAAATCTATCAGTTTATCTCAAAAATAGTAAACCCCTTATTCACCCCCTCTAAGTGCGCCATCAGATCCAACACCCAACACTAAGGAGTGCACCTGGTAGAAGGAAGAGATCAAGCACCTCATCCTCCAAGGGAACCTTGGGAGGTTCCTGCGAAACCAAGTACCGAATCTGCCCGCGCCACCCCAACCCGGAAGAGATTAACCTCCCCGCACATCAGGGGGTGCATACAGATGATAGGTGAGGTGGATACCATAACTAGGTTACCCTTCTCCTCTGCACAAGTTCTTACTATGGCCCAGCTCGACAAGGGTCCTGAGGACCAGAAGGCGCGACGGAGCACTGCTATCAGCTTCGTGGATGAAGATTTGGAGAGATTGCGTCTACCACGCCAGCACTCCCTCTTCATTAGCAAGGGGATCGGCAACCCCTACTTCAGGGTTAAAAGGATACTGATTGACAACGGAAGCTCGACAGACATCCTTTTCACATCCACCCTCTGTAATATGAAGATTGCAAGGGAGCATCTCGAGTTGGCTGCAGGGCTAGTATATAAGTATGATAACAACCCCGTCCCGGTGCAGGGAGTGATTGCTCTTCTTGTTATCTTGGGTGAGTTTGTAAATCAATTCACGCACAACGTCTAGTTCATGGTTATCTACTCTAAATCGAAGTACATTGTTATCTTTGGCCGCTCATTCCAGACCCTGTTCGAGGCAACCCTTCCATTCGACACTCGGCGATGACATTTATAACACCTGGAGGGATAGGCGTTGAACGAGGGGATCAAGAAGCAGCTCGACTCTTTTACCTACAACAATTTTACCTTGGGCAAGGTGCAACTCTCAAGGGTATTGCAGAGGCCTGACGTAGGAGGATCAAGGGGATCATAGCAGAGTGGCCCTCCTACATGTCAACCATTTCCTTTGTTTGTTTTTCCGCGTTTTATTATTATTAAGCAATAAGCCACAAGACTGAACTTGCGCATATGTATGCTTTGCTTTTCTAACCTATTGAAAATGCTTCCTGATTCCATATATGGTACAGGTCCCTGGAAACAGAAAATTGGTAAGGGGGACAAAAGTTCCTCTACACCCAAATTGAGTGACGATCTTCAGCTCCCATACAATGAGAAGGATGCTCACCCGAGATACGACCCTATGGTGCTGACACCAAGTGTATAGCTCACAACTGGTAAGGGGGACAAATGACCCTCTATGCCCTAATTGAGTGACGATCTCCGACGCCCCCTCACGCCGAGCAGGAAGCTCACCCGAGTGACAACCCACTTGTGTCGACGCTAAGTTTATAGTTCACAACTGGTAAAGGGTGTTGGATCTTGTGACGCCCTTAGAGGGGGGGGGGGGGTGAATAAGGGCTAAAATTTACTTTGAAAATTTTCTAATATATTATGATAATTTTAACGAATAAACAAGTAGATTTTTACACAACTTAAATAAGCACTTAGAAGATCATGAGAAATTGGAAATCAAATTTTATTTTCACAAGTGATGAATACAAAGGATTGTCGATCTCAATAAAGCTTAAAATCAAGGCTATGATAAAAATAAAATTCTTTTCAATTTACCGGTCCTTCAACCAAGGACCGGCCGGCTATTAGCGAATCTCTTCCTAGATCTTGCTACTAGCCTCCCCTAGATCTCTCCACGATCTAAACGCTGCACACAAGGCGACGATTTCCTCCTAAGCCTCACACGGACCTAGACGCCACGCACAAGGCGGTGATTTCCTCGTAAGCCACACACTGACTTAGACGCCACGCACAAAGCGACGATTTTCTCTACGGATTATAAGATGAATAAATGAAATACAAAATAGAGATTAAGATATGAGAACTCCCTAAATCCACGGCTCTGAAAATGTCGTTGAATGCTTGCAAAGGTTGCCTGAGATTTTGCGCATGAACCATCTCTCCTTCGATCTTGAACGATCTTGTCGAAATGGAAGTTCTCGAATTTCTGGAGCTCTATGATGAAAAGCACACGAGAATTGGTACTCCAGAATAGTGTGTAACTTCTCCTCCACGAAAAATGAGTCAATATATAAATTCTTGATGTCGTCGACTACATCTAGTTGTCGTCCACCGACGTTATCTCCTCCATTTGACACGTGTCCCATGCGAACGAAGTGTGTGCACGATGTGACGGTTTCCGCTAAGACGTGGGCTGTCAGATTCCGATATCACTGCCAGAATTTCGACAGTGGATGGAACTTGCAGAACGTGTGGAAACCACTGAGACGTAGGCTGTCGGATTCCGATATCATTGTCGGAATTCCGAAAGTGGATGGAAACCGCTGAGACGTGTGGAAACCGCTGAGACGTGTGGAAACCGCTGAGACTTGGAAACCGCTGAGAATGGAAACCGCTGAGACTAGAAACCGCTGAGACTGGGATGTCAGATTCCGATATCTAGCTGTCGCAGATGACAGTGATTTTTCTGGACTATTCATTCTGAGCTCCAAACAATAATTAACATAGTTGTATACCTATTATACCTGCACACCATAGAGAAAATAGGATCAAACATACCCGTGATTTGTTATTAGTAAACCAAGGAGGTCGGAAAACATGTTCCAACAATCTCCCCCTTTTGATAATAACAAATCCACTTTGAAAGAAATCAGAGTGTCCTATTAAGTGATATAAGATAAGCAAGACTAAATAATTGGTTGTGCGATGACGTTATTCGGATGAAGTTCCCATATAAGTATTCTCCCCCTAAGTGTGTATTCCCCCTACATAGGATAAGAAATTAATGTGTTTAGGATGTTCAACTCCTTATATATAATCTCCCCCTAAGTATGTACGCCCCCTAAATTAATGTGTTTAGGAATGATTTCTTTCGTTCTTACACGAATAATTCTCCCCCTTTTGGTATTATTAAAAGAAATTAGGGTTAGAGAAATAATGATGCAATCTTTAGGAGTGAGGAACCATGATTGACCTTTTGTAATAAAGGTAATGTTTAAGAGTTTAAACATAGTAGTGTAGAGATTTCACAAGAAATTAATACGAGATTTAGGCTAGCGGAAGATTATCAGAAACATTGGATTGTATGTATGAAAATCATAAGTATAAATATGAGTTTGAGTTCAAATTGTAAAGATGTTGTAACCTTTGTCAAATCTCATAAGTGTTCATAAATTTATCAAGCATGATATGAATATATCAGAAAGAGAATATACTACAATGCTACTGAATTTGAAGTGTGAGAGATACCAAAAACATTGTAGAGATCATGCTAGGTTATCTAGTGTATTTCTTATATAAAGAGTGGTATAGAGATAACATTAGAATCCAATACTCATGAGAAGAAGTGTTATGAAAGATAATGATGTGCACATGAGTGTATTTTGAGCAATGTTAACAATGGATTTAAATCACAAAATACAAGACATGTGTAGAGTAAAGTGCACAATTAAACACAAGTATATATTCGTTCACACACTTTAATGCACATATAATTAGAGAAAAATGGTGTAAAAACCAAGGTTTGCACAAGACACTTTACTATTCTTTCCAAGGTGCTCAACCTCACAATGCTTATGAAGACTTATCAGGAGGTTCAAGTAGTGCTTGGGGAGTTATAATTGTCTACATATATAATTTTTTTGTTCACATTTGTGCGACAACATTCTCTGAATACACTTGTTGCAAACCCTCAATTTTTGAAACTTAACCACTTTTCAAAATATCATAAGTGTAATTCAAATGTAGTGTAGGTAATAAACTTATGCAAGTTTTAATTTATTGTACAAATACAAAACACAAACAAGCATTTTTAGATTTAAACACACATGTTGATTACCAAAATAAGTGAGTGAAAGGTATCATTATCAAGCATAATACATTTACTCATACTTAGAAGCATGCTAAGCCTGGTTCTACACATATTTGTCAATACAATTGATGCACTTTAAATAGATATATCAAAGCATGATAAACAAAACAATGTTCATAGTAATTTGAAGAAATAAATTGTAACACTGTAAATAATTCTAAATAATAGAATTCATTCATGCTTGATATTAGCAATAAAGATCATATTTTTTTTTAATTTGTTTAATAGAAAAATAAAAAAAAAATAAAAAAAATGGATGTGCGAACTTTTAAATTGATGCTTCATAATAAAAATAAAACAAAAATTACAAAAATAGCCAGAAGACAAAATAAAATAGTGCATATAAAAGGAAATATTTTTGAGGAAATTTTGAAAACTAAAAAAAAACTGTCAAAAGAAATTTGACTCCTTTTTTTTTGGATGTCAAAAAACGACATCAAGGTGTCGTCGACGACATCAAAAAAATGATAAAAGATCGCGAATCCGAGAAAAGCAGATTTAGGAGACATTTCCTGTAGGGTTTGCGCGAGAGCTACTGTCGGAAGTCGTCGGAAATCTAAGGATTGAGGTAAGTTTATGGTTTTTTGTTAATTTTTGTTGAGATTTTTGAAATTGAAACTTGATTTGAGGATTCCTTTTCGTTTTTGTGAAGTTTTAGAAAGGAAATCCTAGATCTAAGAGAATGTATGGGTTTTTGATAAATTTTGGTAAAATTTTTTGAATAAAAACTTGGTTTAAGTTGGACATTTTGTGTTTGTGAAGTTTTGAGAAGAGATCTGAGATGTATGTGTAGATTTAAGAAAATACTAGATTTCATGATACAAAGTATAGTTAGAAAATTCTAGATTTCATCTGTTTGAAGTTTTGATGATGTCGTTAAACAACATCTAGATGTCGTCAACGACAGTGAAAAGAACAGAATTTTTTTTGTAGGGTTTTGTATTGTTTTTTTTTTGTTTTTAGATCTGGAGGAATGAAATGCTACATCTTAGTGTCGGTTTAAAATTTTTTTTTGTTTTTGATGTGAAGGCTGGTCGAGTAAAGAGATGGCATCAAGTTCTAGAGCACGGAGAAGTACTTCTGGTGACTCCCATTCGTCATACCAAAGTTATCCGGGCATTGAAAAGTCACTTATTGGAGTAGCTAAGGTGGTGTTTGACCTTCCAAGACACGAACACATATATGATCTACTCGCCGAGGCAGGTATAATTTCCGTCATAATTGCAGACATGTTCTCATCAGTGCTAATTCGAGAGTTTTATAATCACTTGGAAGATCCAAATTATACTGATTTAAATGGTGGTGTAAGATCAAAAATCCAAGGACAATATGTGGAAATTACCCACATAGATTTGAGAAATGAATTTGGACTGATTGAGAGTGAGCACATGATTGACATAGTAGAAAACTATAGAAAAGAATGAGATTGGACGCTCCTCAATATGGTATTGCATAGAAATTCTATGAAGAATTTAATCACAACTGCAACGACGCTCACACCTGATGCACAGGTTGTGCAAGAAATCCTAAGGAATACAGTCATGTACAAAGCCGGTGACTCGAGGAGTATTACGGCACAACTTAGTTTTGTGACGTATTTAATATTAGAAAGAGAGTCATTTGATGTTGCAGATCTACTGTTATCCATTATGTGTTATACATTTAGATTGAAGAGTCCGACTTGGAAGAAGGTCCATAGCTTGCCGATGGGAGCAATCATCCAACGCTTATTATATAAGAAATATTCTTGGATAAACCAAGAGTTTTATTTGAGTGATTGTATTCCCTGTATTTTCACTACAGATACTATGCGACCTAGTCGATCTCAGCGTGAGCCATCAGTAGAGATGAGAAATCCACGAATCTCACATGGAGGATCTGTACACGAAGCTGTGGATGAGTTATGTGACTCACTTGAGGAGCATAGGAGGTCGTTTGAGGAGCACAAGAAGGATGTGAAGAAGAAGATGGGCAAGATGCAGAAATTTATAAATTTTCTGGTGAAAGGGTTAAAGCTGAAGCCTACACCTGCTGAGGCCGCTGAATGGGAAGATTCGGAACTAGAGCCGCCGCGGCAGTCAATGAGACGAACGCGACATGGAAGAGATGCTGGTCAGAGCTCCAAATGGGATCAGGAAGAGAGTAGTGGTGCGGAGAGCAGAGATTTTTGAGTGTTTTTCTGCAGATATTGATGTTCTGGTAGATTTCGTCGGCGACAGCTAGATGTCGTGGACGACAGTGAAGTTGTAATTTTCTTTCAGTTTTCTGTGTTGTAACTTATATGGAGAAGTTATATTCAGTTAGTTTCTGTATGAAACTTTCAGGTAGTGTGAATTTGATGAATTTTAATGATGTTTTAATCACATGGTGTGGAGTTAGCATGTTTGAAATAATTTTTTGTTTTGTTTTTTATTTTGTTGAAATTTAATTTGGATATTTAATTTGATATGTCTAGTATTCCCAATTCTAATCTTAGCATTGAAAAGCGGGAATCAAGAAGTGGTTTTGTGAATATATCGACAAGTTGTGAATCGGTGCCTATAAATGAAATTTTAATGTGATTTTATTTGATGTGATCTCGTATAAAATGATGGCGAACATCGATGTGTTTAGACCTAAAATGATGTACTGGGTTGTTTGTTAAATCAATAGCACTTTTATTGTCACACCATAAGTCTATTGTCTGATGATTAATGTTATAGTCTTCTAAAGTTTGTTTCATCCAAAGAGCTTGTGCACAATAGCTACCAAGTGCAATATACTCGGCCTCGGTGGTGGAGAGGGCAACAGAATTCTGTTTCCTACTCGTCCAAGAAATGAGTGAAGGGCCTAAAAAGTGACAAGTGTCACTAGTGCTTTTGCGATCTAATGAACACCCAGCATAATCAGAATCAGAATAGCCATGCAAAATAAAGTTATCATAATGTGGATACCATAAACCTAGTTTAGATGTACCAATTAGATAACGAAAAATACGTTTAACCGCTTTTAAATGTGATTATCTTGGATTAGCCTGAAATCTAGCACATAAACATACATCAAACATAATGTCAGGTCTTGAAGCGGTTAAATATAATAATGATCCAATCATCCCTCTATATAAAGTTTGATCTATAGAAATTCCACTTTCATCCTTTCCCAATTTTAATGAAACACTCATAGGAGTATTAGCTTGTTTAAGATTGTCAAAAGCAAATCTCTTTAACATAACATGAATGTATTTAGATTGATTAATAAAAATGCCATCATGTTTTTGTGTAATTTGAAAACCGAGAAAATAAGTAAGTTCTCCTACCATGCTCATTTCAAATTCTTGTTTCATCACTTTAACAACATCATTACATAACTCTTCATTAGTTGATCCAAAGATAATGTCATCAACATAAATTTGCAAAACAATTATATCATCATTTACATACTTAATGAAGAGTGTACAATCAGCACTACCCATTTTAAAATCATTCTTTAATAAATAGAGCATCAATCTTTCATACCATGCTCGGGGTGCTTGTTTCAAACCATAAAGAGCTTTATATAACTTATAAACATGATTAGGATATTTATCATTAATAAATCCAGGTGGTTGTTCGACATAAACCTCTTCCTTAATGTACCCGTTTAAAAATGCAGTTTTATCATCCATTTGTAATAATTTAAATCGTTTATAACTAGCAAATGCAATGAAAATCCTAACTTCTTCAAGACGTGCTACAGGTGCAAAGGTTTCATCAAAATCTATTCCTTCAATTTGAGCATAACCTTTTGCTACAAGCCTAGCTTTATTTCTAGTAATCCGAGATTCACTATCTAATTTATTTTTGAAAATCCATTTTACTCCTACAACATGATGATCACTAGGTCTTTCTACAAGCTTCCAAACCTTATTTCTCTCAAATTGATTAAGTTCTTCTGTCATAGCTAAAAACCAAGATTCATCATTTAAAGCGGTTGAAACATCTTTTGGTTCTATGTTGGAAATAAAACAAAGGTTTGAAAATAAATCATGTAGAGAAGCACGTGTACTTACCCCTTTTGTAGGTTCTCCAATGACCAAGTCTTGCGGATGATCAGTAGTGAATCTAAGTTCGCTTGGTGACATAAATTCCTCAACTTCTTCTTGTACTTCTTCCTCTTTTTCTTCTTTTTCTTCTTTTTCATTTTCAAGTATGTCTTCTTCATCATCATTTCTTTTAAACTGAAGTTCTTCACCATTGCCTGCAGATTTATTCTCCACTACACATGGAACAAGTTCATCAAATTTAACATGAATTGTTTCTTCAACTACTTTAGTCCATTTATTATAAACTCTATAAGCCTTACTAGTTGAAGAATAACCAACGAAAATACCGTCGTCACATTTTTCATCAAATTTACCTAAAGTATCTTTTGTATTTGAAATAAAACATTTACACTCAAATACTTTGAAATAAGATACATTAGGTTTCTTTTGAAAATATAATTCAAATGGAGTAAGTTTCAACATAGGATGTAGCATGACACGATTTATAACATAACATGCAGTACTAACAGCTTCGGCCCAAAAATATTTTGGTAGTTTAAATTCAGATAACATAGTGCGTGCTAGTTCTTGAAGTGTTCTATTTTTCCTTTCCACTACACCATTTTGCTGTGGTGTACGAGGAGCGGAAAATTCATGCTTTATCCCAAATTCAGTACAATATGAAATAAATTTTTCATTATCAAATTCACCACCATGATCTGATCGTATACATTTAATTTGTAAATCTAATTCATTTTGAATGCGAGTGCATAGCTTAGTGAATTCAATATACGCATCAAATTTGGATACTAGAAAAATAGTCCAACAAAAACGAGAATAGTCATCAATTAAGACAAAAGTATATTTTCTACCTCCTAGACTTTGAGTTGAAATTGGACCAAACAAGTCCATGTGAATTAATTGCAAAGGCCTAGAAGTAGACATAATATTTTTGCTTTTAGAAGATTCTTTTGTAAATTTTCCATTTTAACATGGCGAGCACAATGAAGAAAGCTTTCCATCTAATAGGGGTAAACCCTTAATCAATTTGTTTTTGGAAAGTTTCACTACAAGTTTAGTACTAGAATGTCCTAGTCGCCTATGCCACAATTCTAACTCATCATTCTTTGAAATAAAACATTTAAGTGATGAATGAGAAAGTTCATGGAAAGTAATCATATAAACGTTATGAATTCTTGGTGCGGTAAAAATAACTTCATGAGTTTTTGAATCTATTACTTTGCAAAAGTTTGATGATGACTCAAATAAAGCATTCAAGCCTCTATCACATAATTGACTAATAGATATCAAATTGTGTTTCAAACCTTTAACAAATAAAACATTAGAGATTTTGAAAGAATCGTTACCAACTTCACCAACTCCCATGATCCTTTGATAGGGACGACAACCCACATCATGATGAAGACGCTATTGATGATCAACCACCACCATCCACGGACTTGCGGCGCCACGGCGATCTTGACGGGCCACGTTACAACCTTCGCCCGCGGCACATGAAGACTCGTATTTAAATTACTATTTTTCATTTTTGTTATGTTGGACATTTAATTTGGCCTGCGTTTAGCCTATCTTTGCTGCATTTATTTATATTGGCCTGCGTTTAGCCGGCCATTGCTGTTTTAATTTATGTTGGGCTGCATATAGCCATTATTGTGTGTAAGGCCATATATAAGGCCAAGACTTGATGTAAAATCTAATTTTTGATGAAATTGAAAACCTAAATCCTCTCCCCCTCTAAATTGCCCCCCCCCCCCCCCCCCCTCTCTTCCTTCCTCTCTAGGGTTCGGCCAAGACCCTTCCTCCCCTTCAAGGCCGCCGACCACCTCTCTTCCTCCACCCCTCTCCCTCGTCTCCTTCCTCCTACTCCTCCTCATCCTCCTCTCTCTCTCAAATCCGCACTCCCCATACTCGTCTCTCGAAATCCAGCCCTTCTCTCTCAAGGATTCGGCCAACACTAATAGGAGAGTCCAAGGTGCAACAACAGGCAACGGGAAACTCTCTCGGGTGCGGATCGGCGAAGGCGGACGTGTACATCTTCATCGGCTCATCTCCGGTGGGCTAGTGGAAGGAACGATCGATTGTTGTGGATCCAATATCTCGGATCTACAAACTCCGAGTGGGTAACGAAACCTTCTACTAAAGAGTTTTCTTTTCTTAGATTTTCTTGTGGTGGTTGAGTTTTGGCGTGACTTTGGAATCTTCGAATTATCGTGGTTATTTTCTTGTGGATTTTGCCCTATCTTTGATATTTCGGAAAACGTACAAAAGGATTGGCGATCCTTGCTTTGTTCTTGTTGGGGAAATATCCACCCTTTCCGAATCGTTTTATTTTGGTGGATTTTTCTTTGGTACAACATCGCGCTCGTCCGGAATCAATATTATTCCATTTAGCTTGTGTGAATATAGGCCTATAGCATATATTCATACTGTAGCGGTTGCTACCCGTACGCTGCGTAAACTTAATAATAGCCATATTCGAGGGCTGCGTTTATTTTGTATTTGGGTAGAGCGGAACGGTGAGAGTTCTTGTTCGGAATCGTTCGCGACCACCGCAAATCCGGTGGCCTGCATCAAATTTGGTATCAAAGCGAGGTTGTGTTGAGTTCTATCTCGACACCATCCTTACTCTCAGATCTTTAGGCTATTCCCCCTCTTCGGTGCGTACGCTAGCACGGTCAAAATCTGAAAATTTTCGGATTGGTCTGCGTATAGTAAAAACGTCGGAATTTTAAAACTCGTCAAAAAAATCTGAAAATTTTTCTGTAGCTTCATGCACTTATTTCCAGCAACATTAATACTGAAAATTTTTCGATTTGTCCACGTTAGGTTGGTCTGAAAATAGGAGTCATTATAATTCTGTCTGTGTCAGCACCGTTCCCTGGTTGTCGCAAGAATTAAATCTGCAGAAAAAAAAGAGAAAAAAATATATATTTTAAAAAAAAATTCTCCTTAAATTTTTAAGCACAAAAGTATGAAAGGGTATTTTCATCCGCCTAGTAGTTAAGCGCGTAAAGCTATTTTACTAAGGAAAATCGATTGTTCCCCCGTGCATGCGCACAAGGCGTGGTACGGAGTATTCCCCATCCACGTCACACATGGCAGACGACCACGAGGTTGAGCACGCTCCGGCGACGATCGCGGAGCTTCGGGAAGAGTTTAACGAGAGGTTCGATGCCCTCACACAATTAATACAAGGGCTGGTCATGAATCAAGCGGCGCCTCGTAATCCCGCTGCCAACCAGCGATATGAAAGGCGAAACCCTCCCGGTGATCAGGACGACGAGCAAGCGCCTCGAGCTCCATATGAGTTCGACGTCACTAGGGCCGTTAAGATAGATGCTCCATCATACGATGGTATGGGTGAGCCCCAAGTATTTCTAGACTGGATCATGGAGATCGAGTGTTATTTTGAGTGGCACAACCTGATCGACGTTGAGAAGGTTCGGGTTGCTAGGATGAAGCTTCTGGGTAGGGCCAAAACTTTTTGGCTGAACGAAGAGAGGCATCTCGGTACCGTAAATGGAGCACCCCCAATTGGGCGGGCTGCCATGAAAGCACTCCTGAATGACCAATATGTCCCGGCGTATCACCGAACTCAAATGTTCGACGAGTTAGCCACCCATCGTCAGGGGAGCAAATCGGTAGCGGAGTACATGGGACTCCTTAAGGACTTGATGGTACGGTGTGACGTCCGCGAAATGCCCGAGGTTACGCTATCCCATTTTCGCAAGGGACTCAACCCGGACATCCAAGGCAAACTCCTGCGTTATGGTCATACGGACCTTAACACGACATTCAATGCCGCCTTGGACATTGAAAAGCACAATGGCCACAAGACCAAGGGACGGGTATTCCAGAAAGCAAAGTCCCTCCTGGGGCCCCCACCTTCATCCTCCATGCGGGACAAAGGAAAGTTTTGGTCGACTGATTCGAACTCGGTAGTCATTACCGCTAGGAACGTCCGGAGTCCCACCGGTGAGAGAGTCCCGATATGGAGGATTAGTAAGACTAACGCCACGTGTTTCACTTGCGGGATCCAAGGGCACTACGCTAGTGAGTGCCCCACCAAAACGAAGCCCTTAGCACTTATGGGCTCTCCCTCCGAACCCGCTGAAATTATTTATGAGGCCGCGGATGAGTCCGAAGGCGAGCCTAGTGATTTGGAAAATGAATCTTACATGATGGTGATGCGTTGCATCTTAGCTACCCCGCGAGTATTGGACGAGTATAATAGGACGAGCATATTTTCTCCAAATTTTAAAAGTGGTGATAAATGGTGTAAACTAATTATTGACAGCGGGAGTTGTATGAACGTAATTTTTGGAAATGCGGTCACTCGAATGAAATTATGCACGGAACCACACCCCCAACCATATAAGATTGCTTGGGTCAACAAAACTTCAATTGGGGTGTCTAAGCGATGTCTAGTGCCGCTAACTATTAAGGGATATGTAGATAAGGTTTGGTGCGACGTTATCCCTATGGACGTTTGTCACGTATTATTGGGGCATCCGTGGCTCTTTGATTATGATGTGACTCACTTTGGCCGTGCGAACACCTATGAGTTCAAGTTTAATGGCAAGACCGTTACCTTGTCGCCCACTCCCCCTAAGGATCCCTCGATCGCCTCTTCGGACACAATTGTGCCCGCGGAGAAGAAAACGTTAACTTTAATTGGTAGGAAAGAGCTCGAGCGTCACTCCTTCGTAGAGGGTATCCTTTATGCGTTAGGTTGTCTACAAGTCAAGGGCGACGAACCATCGTTCGAGAGCCTACCGCCGGCATTGCGTGATCTTTTAGAAGAATATAAGGATGTGTACCTGGAAGAGTTGCCCGCAACATTACCCCCGTTGCGGGATATTCAACATGCCATCGATCTCATTCCGGGTTCCTCCCTACCTAACCTACCGCACTATCGCCTGAATCCGTCCGCCCACGCGGAGCTGCAAACCCAAATTGCTGAATTATTGCAAAAAGGATTTATTCGTCATAGCAAAAGCCCATGCGCCGTACCCGCCTTGTTAGCACCCAAGAAAGATGGGTCATGGAGAATGTGTGTGGACAGTAGGGCCATTAATAAAATCACTATTAAATATCGTTTCCCCATCCCGCGTTTGGACGACCTGTTGGACATGTTAGCCGGGGCCACAATCTTTTCGAATTTGGATCTTAGGAATGGCTACCACCAAATACGGATTAGAGAAGGGGATGAGTGGAAGACAGCGTTTAAATCGAAAGAAGGACTTTATGAGTGGCTAGTAATGCCGTTCGGGCTCTCCAATGCCCCAAGTACGTTTTCTCGGATGATGACTCACGTATTCCAATCGTATATGGGGAAGTTCATCGTTGTCTACTTTGATGATATACTAATTTTTAGCACCACGACTTCAGATCATGAGAGGCACTTGAAGATTATTTTGGAGACGCTCCGAATGGAGAAACTGTTTGTCAATATTAAGAAGTGCACGTTCTACGTATCGTCGGTGGAGTTCCTAGGATACATTGTTAGTTCGGAGGGCATCCACGTAGATCCTAAGAAGGTCCAGGCCATAGTGGATTGGCCGGAACCCACCAATATTAGAGAAGTTAGAAGTTTCCACGGTTTAGCCACCTTCTACCGCCGGTTCATACGCGATTTTAGTAGCATCATGGCTCCCATCACAGAGTGCATGAAGAAAGGTGACTTTGTGTGGTCCAAATCCGCCACCAAAGCATTCCACGCGATTAAGGCTCGGATGTCGGAAGCACCCCTCTTACGATTACCAGATTTTACTAAGGTCTTTGAGTTGTCTTGTGACGCATCCGGGATTGGTATTGGAGGCGTCTTAAGTCAAGAGGGGCATCCGGTTGGCTACTTTAGTGAGAAGCTTGCGGGACCTAAGCTCAACTACTCCAACTACGATCGTGAATTTTATGCCATTATTCGGTGTCTCCAACACTGGCGGCACTACCTCCTTCCTAAGGAGTTTGTTATACTTTCCGATCACGAGGCATTACGGTTCGTCAACTCGCAAGGTAAAATCAGCCCCCGCCACGCGAAATGGGTCTCCTTCCTGCAGGAGTACTCCTTTAACATTAAACATCTGAAGGGCAATCTTAACCGGGTAGCGGATGCTCTTAGCCGCGTCTCCCTTTTATTGACCACACTAGAGGTTAAGGTCGTAGGTTTTGAACGTATTAAGGACGAGTATGTTCATTGTTTGGATTTTAAAGAAATCTATTTGTCTACCCAGGACGAGTCACCACGACCATTTCAACGTAATATCTCTGTGATGGATATTTATTTAAGCACGCTAAACTATGCATCCCTCGTTCTCCCCTTCGCCACTTTATAGTATGGAAATTGCATAGTGGCGGTCTCGGCGGCCACTTTGGGCGTGATAAGACCATTACTTTAGTGGAGGAAAAATTTTATTGGCTCGGTCTCAAGTTTACAATACACAAGGTGGTTGGAAGTTGTAGAGCGTGTCAATTAGGAAAAGGAAATAAGACGAATGCGGGTCTTTATACCCCCCTCCCGATTCCTTCCATTCCGTGGGAAGATGTTAGCATGGACTTTGTCCTAGGCCTTCCCGTCATGTTTAGACGTCACGACTCCGTTATGGTGGTAGTTGACCGGTTTTCGAAAATGGCCTACTTCATTGCTTGTAACAAAACCGAAGATGCGTCTCACGTCGCTAAACTATTTTTCAAAGAGGTCGTAGGGCATAGAGGCGTCCCTAAAACTATTGTCACTGATAGAGACGTGAAATTCAAGAGTTATTTTTGGAAAACTTTATGGAAGATCATGGGCACCAAGCTCTTCTTTTCCTCGGCTTACCATCCACAAACGGATGGCCAAACGGAGGTCGTTAATAGGAGTTTGGGTAGTTTACTTCGTTGTATTGTGGGGGATCACAAGGGAACTTGGGATCTCATCCTCCCACACGTACAATTGGCCTACAATAACTCCAAAAATAGGTCCACCGGACTCTCACCTAATGATATCGTCCACGGCTACAAGGCACCCATGCCACTTGACCTAGTCCCATTGCCGCCATCTTATAAATCTAGTCAATTTGCTCAAGATTTCGCCTCGCATGTTCACGCCCTACATAAACACATAAATCAAACGTTAACCAAACAATATGCCACTTATCAAGCTAACGCAAACGTACATAGAAGGGAACTTCATTTTAATATTGGCGATTCTGTTATGGTGTGTCTCTCCCCTGAACGTTTTCCTACGGGAACCATAAAGAAATTGGCAAATCGGAGAGCCGGTCCTTTTCGTATTTTGAAGAAATTAGGAGAGAATGCTTATCTCTTGGAACTACCCACTGATTGGGGTATATCCCCTATTTTCAACGTTTCTGATTTAACGCCATATAGCTCACCACCACCTGAATTATCTGTCTCCCCGTTTATGTCCACTACAAAATCTAATGGGTTTGGGGGTGAAGTTTTATCTGGATCGTTCTCTCCATCAGCTACTAGTGGAGGTATGTCGCCTAATGAATTTGCTACATTTTCTTCTTCTTCGACTAACGCCTTTCCAAGTTTCCCCAAGACTGTTTTTGTGCCTGACGGGATTATACAGGATGAGGTGCTTCCCTCTCCGCATGGTGATACGCGACGATTCTTGATCCGATGGCGTGACCGCCCCGCCTCTGATGATACTTGGCTTTCTGCCTCGGAGGTGACCCTTCTGGACAAAGCCCTCCTACATCGGTACCTGCACGCTCCCTCATCGGTGATGAGAACTTTCGAGCGGGGGAGGGTTGATGGGGACGATGACCCACATCATGATGAAGATGCTATTGATGATCAACCACCACCATCCAAGGACTTGCGGCGCCACGACGATCTTGACGGGCCACGTTACAACCTTCGCCCGCGGCACATGAAGACTCGTATTTAAATTACTATTTTTCATTTTTGTTATGTTAGACATTTAATTTGGCCTGCGTTTAGCCTATCTTTGCTGCATTTATTTATATTGGCCTGCGTTTAGCCGGCCATTGCTGTTTTAATTTATGTTGGGCTGCATATAGCCATTATTGTGTGTAAGGCCATATATAAGGCCAAGACTTGATGTAAAATCTAATTTTTGATGAAATTGAAAACCTAAATCCTCTCCCCCTCTAAATTGCCACCCCCTCTCTTCCTTCCTCTCTAGGGTTAGGCCAAGACCCTTCCTCCCCTTCAAGGCCGCCGGCCACCTCTCTTCCTCCACCCCTCTCTCTCGTCTCCTTCCTCCTACTCCTCCTCATCCTCCTCTCTCTCTCAAATCCGCACTCCCCATACTCGTCTCTCGAAATCCATCCCTTCTCTCTCAAGGATTTGGCCAACACTAAGAGCAGAGTCCAAGGTGCAACAACAGGCAACGGGAAACTCTCTCGGGTGCGGATCGGCGAAGGAGGACGTGTACATCTTCATCGGCTCATCTCCGGTGGGCTAGTGGAAGGAACGATCGATTGTTGTGGATCCAATATCTCGGATCTACAAACTCCGAGTGGGTAATGAAACCTTCTACTAAAGAGTTTTCTTTTCTTAGATTTTCTTGTGGTGGTTGAGTTTTGGCGTGACTTTGGAATCTTCAAATTATCGTGGTTATTTTCTTGTGGATTTTGCCCTATCTTTGATATTTCGGAAAACGTACGAATGGATTGGCGATCCTTGCTTTGTTCTTGTTGGGGAAATATCCACCCTTTCCGAATCGTTTTATTTTGGTGGATTTTTCTTTGGTACAACATCGCGCTCGTCCGGAATCAATATTATTCCATTTAGCTTGTGTATATATAGGCCTATAGCCTATATTCATACTCTAGCGGTTGCTACCCGTACGCTGCATAAACTTAATAATAGCCATATTCGAGGGCTGCGTTTATTTTGTATTTGGGTAGAGCGGAGCGGTGAGAGTTCTTGTTCGGAATCGTTCGCGACCACCGCAAATCCGGTGGCCTGCATCATCCTTCCTTTTCCATTTTCGCCAAACGTTACAACTCCTCCTTTCTTCATCTCCAGGCAAAGGAACTTTGATTTATTGCCCGTCATGTGCTTTGAACAACCAGAGTCCAAATACCACACATCTTCTTTATCCTTAGCCTGCCTGCATACCTAACAAGATGATGAGAGTAAAGATCTGGTTACCCAAGTAATTCCTCCCATAGTATAGGTGGACGCCTTATGTACCCAGACTTGCTTAATATTACATGATCCCTTCTTCCTGCAAGAGTCTGCGATGTGACCAAATTTATTACATTTGGCACATGCAACAAAGAGAGATGATACTCTTGTCAAAGTTTTCTGTGGATTATTACTGGAAGAGGATGTTGCATCGTTAGTATTATACTTATTTTCATTATTAACTTTCCATTTACGGGAATTTTCACTATCGACGGCGACAATGGTTGTCGTTTTCCAACAGCCTCCAACAACGTATCCAAGTCCAAACTTAGCAGTTCCATGGCATTGGTTGGCTAATATCATATTCAGTGATTTCCGTCAAACTCCAAACTTATTTATAGCCAAGTTTAAATCATGGACTTGAGTTTTCAAAGCGGTGTTTTCTTTGACTAACATAACACACCGATTTGAAAATCCTTTCTTGCTATTATCCAATTGTGAATAAGAAGATTTCAAAGATCTTACTAAATCCCTCTTTTCTTTGATAAGAAAATCTACTTTGGATTTGGATTTAGAAAGTTCTAGTTCTAATTCTTTAATTCTTATCAAAGAGCGATCACACTCTTGACAAGCAAACTTCTCCTTCTCAAGAACTTTCAATTCATTTGTTAGTTTTCTGTTTTCTTTTGAAAGAATTTTAGTTTCAAATTTTAGACTATCAACATCTTTAAGAATTTTTTTTAAAAATTTACAAGTACGGAGAAATTCATCATAAAGCTCATCATAAGTTGGGGGAGTTACCTCAGTGTCGCTCTGGACACTGCAATCATTCTCAGATGATGCGTTGCTTTTTCCCATTAAGCACATATTTGCTTCTTCATGACCTTAGGAACTTGAATCATTTTCTCCTTCCGATGATGTGTCGTCCCATGTTTCCGCCTTTAGAACTTTCTTTTTGTATCTCTTATTTTGCCCTTTCTCTTTTTGCACTTTCAGAAACTTTGGGCACTTGCTCCTTATATGTCCAATTTTCTTACAATGATAACATTCTGGTGGTGGACGCTCATCATCTTCCCCAGTTTCACTCTTTCCTTTTCCCTTCTTATATGAAAAATCCTTCTTGTTAAAGTATTTCTTAAAAGTGTTCCTCCCTTACGGATTTCTCATAAACTTCATAAATTTTCTCACAAACAAAATTTCTTCATCTTCTTCCTCATCTCCATCAGTCTCACTCTCAACTTCTTTCATAGACTTTAGTGCGCCTTCTTTCTTGGCTCCACACTGTACTCTTGTTGTTGGATTTTCAGTTCCACTTCATGTGTCTTCAGATTTCCAATTAAACTCTCTAGTTGAAGAGTCTTAAGATCATGAGATTCTGAGATGGCGGTCACCTTCGAATTGAAATTCGGGGAAAGTGATCTTAAGATTTTTCTGACTAAATCTCCATTTGAAAAATTCTTTCCAAGGACTTTTGAATTGTTGACGATCTTGGTAAATCTGGTGTACATCGTATCGACGTCTTCATCAACCTCCATTCTGAACTTTTCAAATTCTGACTCGAGTTGGAACAGTTTGGAGTCCTTCACCTGCGAAGTACCTTCATGAGTAACTTTTAATAATTTCCAAATTTCAAACGCAGATTCACATGCACATACTCTATTAAACTCAGTTCTATCTAACACACAAAATAGAGCGTTCATTGCTTTTGCGTTATTCTTACATTGTAACTTATCAGTTTCATCCCATTTATCCTTAGGCTTATCCATTGTTACACTACCAAGGACTAATGTCGGTGGAGTATAACTCTTTTCTACCATGTTCCAGACTTCGATATCTAGTGCAATTAGAAAACAACGCATACGAGTTTTCCAATAGTTATAGTCCATGCCCGTGAATAAAGGTGGTCTACTAATCCCTTGGCCCTCTACAAATGCGTGATCGTTATGCGTCATTACTCCCAGTGGTAAAACTGTTTTGGAGTAACCTCGCTCTGATACCAAGTGTTGGATCTTGCGGCACCTTTAGAGGGGGGGGGGGGGGGGGTGAATAAGGGCTAAAATTTACTTTGAAATTTTTCTAATATATTATGATAATTTTAACGGATAAACAAGTAAATTTTTACACAACTTAAATAAGCACTTAGAAGATCATGAGAAATTGGAAATCAAATTTTATTTTCACAAGTGATGAATACAAAGGATTATCGATCTTAATAAAGCTTAAAATCAAGGCTATGATAAAAATAAAATTCTTTTCAATTTACCGGTCCTTCAACCAAGGACCGGTCGGCTATTAGCGAATCTCTTCCTAGATCTTGCTACTAGCCTCCCCCTAGATCACTCCACAATCTAGATGCTGCACATAAGGCGGCGATTTCCTCCTAAGCCTCACACGGACCTAGACGCCACGCACAAGACGTCGATTTCCTCTTAAGCCACACACGGACTTAGACGCCACGCAGAAAGCGACAATTTTCTCTACGGATTACAAGATGAATAAATGAAATACAAAAGAGATATTAAGATATGAGAACTCCCTAAATCCATGGCTCTGAAAATGACGTTGAATGCTTGCAAAGGTTGCCTGAGATTCCGCGCATGAACCGTCTCTCCTTCGATCTTGAACGATCTTGTCAAAATGGAAGTTCTCGAATTTCTGGAGCTCTCTGATGAAAAACACTCAAGAATTGGTACTCCAGAATAGTGTGTAACTTCTCCTCCACGAAAAATGAGTCAATATATAAATTCTTGATGTCGTCGACTACATCTAGTTGTCGTCCGCCGACGTTATCTCCTCCAGCTGACACGTGTCCCATGCGAACAAAGTGTGCGCGTGACGTGATGGTTTCCGCTGAGACGTGGGTTGTCGGATTCCGATATCACTATCGGAATTCTGACAGTGGATGGAACTTGCAGAACGTGTGGAAACCACTGAGATGTGGGCTGCCAGATTCCAATATCACTGTCGGAATTCCGACAGTGGATGGAAACCGCTGAGACGTGTGGAAACCGCTGAGACATGGAAACCGCTGAGACTGGAAACCGCTGAGACTAGAAACCGCTGAGACGTGGAAACCGCTGAGACTGGAAACCGCTGAGACTAGAAACCGCTAAGACTAGGATGTTGGATTCTGATATCTAGCTGTTGCAGACGACAGTGATTTTTTTGGACTATTCATTCTGAGCTCTAAACAATAATTAGCATAGTTGCATACCTATTATACTTGCACACCATTGAGAAAATAGGATCAAACACACCCGGGATTTGTTATTAGCAAACCAAGGTGTTCGAAAAATATGTTCCAACAAAGGGGACAAAGGTCCCTCTATGCCCTAATTGAGTGGCGATTGTTGTTAATGGAACGTTCACCTAGAGGGGGGTGTTAGGTGATCTGGGTTCTTTTCAAACTATTTGCGCGAGTTTCGAATATTCAAGCACAGCACTAAAATATCGCACAGATAAACACAGATAAAACACACCAGATGACACAAGATCTATAGAGGTTCCTCAAGACCGGGTGTCTTGAGTTGTCCTCTGTCCCTCTGCGCCTACCCAGCAATGTGCTAGGATCGGCAAACTCCGCCAAAAACTTTAGGCCCTCAAGCCTTACACCACGGACCCGCAAGTCCTACATCCTAGGCTAGAAAGCCCCTACTGCACCTGAGCCCGCAAGCTCGACACTCAAGCCCTCAAGCCCTACACAACACAGACCCGCAAGTCCACTGCCCTGGCCCTCAAGCCTCACAGCTTTTCAGCCCTCAAGATAGACGGTGTCGGACCTGCAAGTCCACTGCCCTGGCCCTCAAGCCTCACAGCTCTCCAGCCCTCAAGCTAGACAAATAGGCCCGCAAGCCTTACAAGAAATTGCAGTAAAAATAACTGCTTCTTCTGCCGGATGAAGATCAACAACTTTATCCTGTTGAAGATCGGCTTCTTAAGGTTGAAGAAGATGTTTCTGATTCAGATCTTGAGCGCACAGTTCTTCTTCAATCTTTTCTTAGCCTGATGAGGATTGGCTTCTTATCAGTCGATGGAGATGACTGCTTCTTCCTTTTCTCTTTCTTTCTTGCGCCGCTTTTACTGTTCTATTCACTGTATGCGCAAGTTCTTTCTGATTGATCAATTGACTCCAGCATTAGGGCAACCTCTTTTCTCTTTTATAAAACTGCGAGGCTCCCAACTGTCTTCTGAAAAAGTTCCTTAAGTGTCAGACGCTCCTTTCCTTAAGAGCACGCGCTGATTGGACAATCAGGCGGCGGTATTAAATGCAGACAGCGCGTCTGCAACTTTTGAATCTGTCTCGACGATATTTCCATTGTTACGACGACATGGACAATATCTCGACGACAGGACATAGGTAGAATTTCAATTCTTCTTGCTTCTGCCTCTTGTTGAAATTTTGAAGTGGTGTGGAGGAGACCAGGCGGTCTGTTTTGGGAGACCGCGGAGACCGCGCGGCTTGTGTATGTTATCTGCCGGTCTGTTCTGGTGATCTGCTGACTGGCTGGTTTGTTCGTGTTTGCTGCAGTCTGTTCCCGAGTTGCTCTGCTTGGTTGGCCTGTCTTCTTTGTTGGAAGACCGGGCGAGTTGTTTATATATGACCGTCTATCCGGGCGGTCTGTCCTGGCGATCTGGCGACTTGTCCTAAGTCGGCCAGATGGTTCCTGGTTTGCTCTTGGTGATCTAAGGAAGGAGTACGTTTGTGACCGCGCGGCTAGTACGTGGTCTCGTGTTTGCGCGACCTATGCGTGATCTTGTCTGCTGATCTGCGTCTTGGTCGGATGATCGTCCAAGTGGTCTGATCGCGCGGTCTGCCTTATGAGACCGCTTGCGATCTGACGGGTGGTGACTGTATCCCGGTTTGTGCGGTGACGACATTCGTTTACCCGCCTATAAACAGGGGTGCATGGCCCGTCATTCTTAACGAGAACTGTAAGAACTGAGCCTGGGTTAATTCGTGCGGTCTCACTTTGAGGTCGGGCGATCTCGGAAGCGAGCTGACTGTTTGTTGTGTTCGCAGGTTTGCGATCAGTAGGTTGCGGTCTTCTTCCTTGGCTATTCCCAGCGGCTTGAATAAACAGCTCGGTAGCGGTTTGTCTGCGAGCTGGTTTATGTTCGTTCTTGTGCTGTTCGCAGCGAGCTCAGTGATCAGGCGACCTTCAGCAGTTAGGCGATCTGAGTTGCGGTCTGGAAACAGCTTCAGTTCTTGTTCCAATAAAGCTCCAATTCGTGCGGTCTGAGGTGAGGTCTTGCAGTGCTGGCATTCTGTCCGGTTTCTGTTCGTACGATCTCAGAGCAAGCCGGGCGAGTTCTAGAGTGGTGCGGCTTGTGCGGTCTCATCTTGTCTAGCCGCCAGCTTTGCTTTTTGGTGTGTTTTGTTCTTCTCATCTCCGTAATTCTGATGAATCATGTCTCGCCATGTATGCCTCACAATGTAAATGAAGATTGTGTTTCAATAAAGTTTCTTGTGTTGCTGTGTGGCATTGTGGTTGTTTGGCTTTAACTCAGTTGATGCAACTCCTGCTTACTCCTAAATGATTCAAATCAAAATTTTAACACCTCTGATGCAGGTATCTCGACGATACGAGACATTCTGGTGCTTCTGCATATACGACGATATGATGTCTCTTACTGTGTCATCGTAATCTTCTTTCTTGTAGACTGTCATCGTAATCACGTTTTTCTCTCGACAACATGAGTGATAACATGTCGACAGATCATACTTTAGCAACTGCTTGTCTTCAGTTGTCCTTCTTCAGTCTTCTCGACGACATGACTTCTTTACGACGATGTCTGTTCTTCTTTGACTTTCTCGATGATACAGTTCTTTATCGACGATCTCTTCGACACTGATCTTCTCTTTGTCGTTTCAACGACAAGGCTTCTTCATCTTCTCGATGACAAGGCCACTTTGGTGAAGTCGATGATACCGCGTCTTCTCTGCGTTCGACGAACTGCAATCTTCGTTCGACGAACTCGCCAAGTCTCAGCGTTCAACAAACTCGCCAAGTCCCAGCATTCGACGACCTTCATTCTTCTGTCCCGTTTCTGCGTTCGATGAACTTTATTCTTCATTCGATGAACTCGCCAAGTCTCAGCGTTCAACGAACTTGCCAAATCTCAGCGTTCGACGAACTTCATTCTTCGTTCGATGAAATTCCTTCTGCGTTCGACGAATTTTGTTCTGTGTTCGTCGAACTTTGTTTTGCTAACTTCCTGAGATTTATAAGCTAGAGAAGTGATCAAATACAAAGTGAAGTTTTCTTGACTTGGTGACTTCTTCAAATCAGGAATCATGTGGGCAAGATTCCCAACAATCTCCCCCTATTTGAAGAAGTCAGAATCTCAATTCAAGACTACTTTCACTTGACAATAAATATTATAATCTTAACTTTTGAGCATGTAAGATTGTACTTATCTTTGCTGAACTCTCTGAGTACATCAGGCTTGTAGCTCCCCCTTGATTTGATGTCTCTTCTTTTGTGGCTCCCCCTACACCTTTGCTCCCCCTATCTTTGAGGTCTTTCTTCTTGAGCATCTTTGTCTTGAACATATTGATGTGCTATTTCTCCCCCTTTCTGACTTCTTTCCTGGAGCTCTTCTTTAAGTAGGCAATAGTCCAAGCTCCTCCTTACTCGGTCATAGTTCATCCAAATCCTGAGAGATTTTCTAACCAATCATCTAGAAAGGGAGTAGTGAAAAATAAGTAGAGGATTACTCTAAGTTTAACATCCCCAATTGGAATTTGAAGAAATTAAACTTAGCTTCATCTAGGGGCTTTGTAAATATATCAACCACTTGTTTGTCTGTTGGGACAAACTCAAGGGTAATATCTACATTTTCCATATGCTTCCTGATGAAGTGATACCTGATCTCAATATGCTTAGTCCTGCTATGAGAGACAGGGATCTTAGCAATTGAGATTGCACTTGAAGAGTCACAAAACAGGGGTGTTTTGGTCATCTTTAGATTATAGTCTTCAAGTTGATGTTTGATCCATAGCAGTTGGGCACAGCAGCTCCCAGCAGAGATATACTCTGATTCTGCTGTTGAGATTGCCACACTGGTCTGCTTCTTACTTCTCCACGAGATCAGTCTTCCACTAAGGAATTGACATGTCCCTGAGGTACTCTTCCTGTCTTCCTTGCACCCTGCATAATCTGCATCTGAGTAGCCAGTTAGTTCACATCCATTGTTCCTAGGGTACCATAGGCTAAAATTTGATGTACCCTTTAGGTATCTTAAGATTCTCTTGACAGAGACATGATGAGATTCCTTAGGATTCACCTGATATCTAGCACAGACACATGTTGCAAACATTATGTCAGGCCTACTTGCAGTTAGATAAAGCAAGGATCCAATCATGCATCTGTACTTGGTTTCATCAAAGGGTATGCCCTTCTCATCCTTGTCCAGAGACACAGTGGTTCCCATTGGAGTCTTCATTGAAGAAGCACTCTCCAATCCAAATTTCTTGACTAGCTCCCTAGTGAACTTGGTCTGGGAGATGAATATACCATCTTCAGATTGTTTCACTTGGAGACCTAGGAAGTATTTGAGCTAACCCATACTGCTCATCTAAAACTTTCCCTGCATCAAGTTAGCAAACTTTTTGCAGAGATTGTTATCTGTAGAGCCAAAGATGATGTCATCCACATAGATCTGCACTAGCATGATCTTGCCCTTCACTTCCCTTAGGAACAATGTCTTATCAATCTTTCCCTTTGAGAACTTGTTCTCAATTAGAAAGCTTAACAGAGTTTCATACCAGGCCCTATGTGCCTGCTTTAAGCCATAAAGGGCTTTTCTAAGAAAATAAACATAATCAGGGTGAGTAGAGTCTACAAAACCTGAGGACTGCTCTACAAATACCTCCTCTTTGAGGTCACCATTTAGAAAGGCTGACTTCACATCCATCTGGTAGACCTTGAAACCTTGGTATGTTGCATAGGCCAGAAACAGTCTTATTGCTTCCAGTCTGGCTACTGGAGCAAATGTCCGATCAAAATTAATCCCTTCCTCTTGTCTGTAGCCTTTTGCCACTAGCCTTGCTTTATTCTTGGTGATGATTCCATTTTCATCCAACTTGTTTCTGTAGACCCATTTAGTTCCTATGATGTTCTGTCCTTGGGGTCTTGGAACTAGTTTCCAAACTTGCATCTCTTAAACTGGTTCAGTTCCTCCTGCATTGCTGCAATCCAAAATGGATCCTGATTTGCTTCCTCAAATTTCTTGGGTTCAATTTGAGAGAGAAAACTCAGGTACAATGCTTCATTTGCAGCTCTGCTCCTTGTCATCACACCTTGGTTGACATTTCCTATTATCTGTTCTTGGGGATGATCTCTTACTTGTCTCAAGGCAGTTGGTAGTATTCTGGGCACTTCTGCATTAGTAACTTCTTTAGGTTGCATTTCTTCAGCCGTTTCTGAGCTTTCTGCAGGTTCTTCCTCGATTTCAACTATCACTAACTGATTCTTATTTCGGAGTGAGGTACCAACATTGTCTTCAATGGATAACTTCTCTATTCTCTCCAATGTACCTGCATTCACTAGAGAACTGACCAGCCCTTATGTATAAGGCTAGTCTCATCAAATACCACATGAACAGATTCTTCCACTGCTTGGTTATTGATGTTGTACACTCTATAGGTCTTGCTATGAGAGCTGTAGTGATGATTTAATTCAGATTTTTCTTCTTTTTAATTTGGTTTGTGCAACCTTTATATGACGAGATTATAGTTAGGCGGGTGTTTTCAAAGAGTCTTGCAAGTACTCCTACTTTGAGAAATTAACCGTTATCCTATCGAAAGATAGAAGTAACGGTCTTTTTCTTCTTTCGAAATATTGACGATTACACCCCGACTACAATGCCGAATTCTATTAATTTTTAAAATAGCAAAGGAGAGTTTTTAGTGTGGGTATTTAAAAGAAAACGATAATAAGCGTATAACTAGAGTTCTAAACGATGATAATAAATAGCGCCCGATGTCGAATTACCTTGAGACGAAAATAGTCTTTTTTAGAAATAAAAGTGATGACTTTTCAAAACAATAAAAAGGCTTGGCCGTGGAGGTTCCATAATTATGAACGCTCCTCTCTCGAGGGTACGCCCACCTGAGATTATGAATATTCGACCGAACTCTCGTTCTTTAATCGAATCTCCTTAATACTCACTTTATGTTGTGAACCCCGCTATTGGGTTTTTACTTCCAATTCAGGAGACTTACCTCATCCTCTCTCGAGGGTAGAGTGCACTTCTCTTTACCCGTGAGCAATCAGTCCGTACGCACGAGCCTCTCGGCTAACTAGTGTATGGAGACGGAAATGAAAACCACACATTGATTATGTGGCTCCACTCAACATTATTCTCGGGTAAACCTTAAGCTCGTTAATTATTTTAGAAAGAGATGTTTTATTTTTAGAAAAACTATTTTTGTGTCCCAATGCTCATCGACATCGTGTGCTAAAGGAAATTAGCCACTCATCGGAATGGGAACGGCATAATTAAGAAAATACATGTTTAATAATTTTAGCGGATATAAGCGTGAAATAAGGGAAATAAAATGACTTATATAAAAGCAGTAATATTATCCATCCCAACCGTCTTAAACAAGCGCAAAAAAGTTCTTAGCCTCTTATCCAGGACGGGGGTGGTATAGAGATGAAATACTTATAAAGGTGCAGAAATAATATCCGTCCCAACCGTCTTAAACAAGTGCTAAATGAAATTAGCTTCTTATTCAAGATGGGGGTGGTATAAATAGTTATATAAAGGCTTGAAATAAAACTAAGTTACAAAAAACAAAAACACTATCTCATATACGCACGCACTCTACTTGTAATAAAAAGACTAAATCGAAAGAAAGCGTTTAAACGAAAGCGATAAATAAAGCGTTAAAGAAAGCGATAAACTATTTTTATGAAAGCTTTTTAACCTAAATTATGAAAGCAATAAACTAAGTTATGAAAGCAATAAAGTTATACTCATACACACACATTAACATAAATTGAAAATGGAAATGATCCAAATGAGAAAAACAACATTTTATTTCTAAAGCAAGCATTACAACTAGACTAGGAAGGCGAAAAATTACAAACGAACATAAACTTAATTGCATAAGCAAAAACTCACAATCACTCGAAAGAACTCAGAAAAACATTACAAACACTCAAAATTTGGATGAAATTTCCTTCAGCCGATCCCTCCTATTTATAGGCAAAATATTATTTTTACACACCCTAGGTCACGGGCGTGTCTTGTGTGTCACGGCCATGACTTAGAGCGTGACATTTGCTCGGCTGTAACGCCCGCCTTCTTGAAGGATCCATCGTCAAATAAGGCTGCACACGGGCTTGTCTTGATGGGTCACGAGCGTTACTATGGGCGGCACATATCTGCTTTAACTGGGGCGTGGCGGCTGGTGTGTGCGATGGATTCTTGGAACGCCTGGACAGAGAGGGTTCGTCGATCGCAGAGAGAGTTCGTCGAACGCAGAGACAGTTCATCGACCGCTGAGACAGTTCGTCGAACGCTGGATGGGGGAGGGTTCGTCGGACGGTGGGCGCGAAGAGTTCGTCGAACGCAGAGCACTTTTCGTCGAACGCATGGCAGAGAGCGTTTGTCGAACGCAGCTCGAGTTCGTCGGGGCAGATAGCGTTTGTCGAACGCAGGGTAGAGAGCGTTCGTCGAACGCAGGGCAGAGAGCGTTCGTCGAACGCAGATAGATTTTCGTCGAACGCAGCTTGCCTTTCGTCGAACGCAGATTGAGAAGTTGGCGTTTTAAAATTACACGCCCTTGGGTCACGGGCGTGACTTGTTGTCACGGGCGTGACTCAGGGACGTGACTTGACAAAAATTGCCAAAATCTGCAAAAACAAAAAAAATGCTAAGTTAGTAACAAAAATAATAAAATAAGCAATTTATTCATTAATTTACATATAAAATTCACAATATTAATTAAAACTATACTAATAACTATACTAAAAATACATATATTTTACTACTCATCAAATACCCCCATACTTAAACTTTTGCTATTCTAGAGCAAAAGTAAGAGAGATCTATACGGGATTAACATAAGTTCTAATTTGTAGCTATCATTTTATTTTAATCATAAGAGACTGAAAATAAAAATTCGGAGTAATAAGAGTTAAGTCCTAAATTATGCAAATGATTTAAGCAGAAAGAAATGTCCTAGCCAAAAGACTTCTTAATTAACCAAATAGCAAACAAAATTACAATCATTAGTAAACGAGATTAGATTGAAATTATAGGAACTTTTGTTTAAAGAAATGTGAAGGAAATGTGCAATTTACTAATTATGCTCTCAAAAGATTTTTTGAATTATGTCCAGAAACAATAAATCGGCTAAGGGAAAGGGGGTAAAAAGCTATGGCAAAAAGAAGAGTACTTGAATTAGGAGTGGTGGTTTGTATCTTTCCACCTTTCCTTTTTAGTTTTCTTTGGTGCTCACCGTGATATGCGAGGGAAAACTATTTTTTTTCTTTTGCTTTAATAACTCAATGCTTATGTTTACGGAACGAAATCGTATTCCCATTGACATAAGATCATTTAAAATTTTTATCGGGTGCCTATGTTTACGAAACGAAGTCTTATTCCCATTGACATAGGATCTTTTTCTTCTTTTATTTTTCTTGCCATGCATACAAAGGGGTTTGCGAGAAAAAAATTCTTAGAAATAATAATAAAAAAAGGTTTGAGAGCAACCTTGGTAATTTGAATATTCATAAATTCCTAGAGACATAAAGTAGGGATAATTGCAGTCTAAAGTTGTTTTGCCAACATAATACGCATGTCTCTATTTTAGCTAGTAGAAGTAGTGTTTGAAAACAAAGCCTCTATTTAAATTAAAAACACAAGATATTCTTTAAAACTTAACCCCGAACGTTTAAATCTATCGATATTAGATAAATAAACGAATAGTAAAACTAGCGATTATGAAAATACACAAACATATACTCTCGAAACTAAATGCTTTTAAGAATAAAAGTAAAGTAGAGTTTATTATTTTTTTGGATTTTTGCATTTTTGTACTACGGCAAAGTTAAGGAAAAACATATTGTTGAAATATATATATATATATATATATATTTAGTTTTTGGTTTTTTAATTTTTTTGTAGTTTTGTGTAAGCTTATATTTATAAATGTGAGCAAAATGCAGAATAAAATAGGAAATGTTTTTTTATAGTTTTGTTCTTTTTTAAATTTTTTTTTTGGAAAATGTTTTCTAAGTTTTTAAAATATGAAATGTTTTTGTTGTTTTGTTTAAGCTTATATTTACAAAAGTAAGCAAAATGCAGAATAAAACAGGAAATGTTTTTTATAGTTTTGTTCTTTTTTAAAAAAATTTTGGAAAATGTTTTCTAAGTTCTTAAAACATGAAATGTTTTTTGTTTTTTTCTAAGTTTTTGTTTAAATAAAGACAATAAAACACCCTTATACTTAAAACTCAATATTGTCCCCAATGTTGTAATGTAAGTATGAAAAAGAGAAAATAACATTACAATATATACAAAAGGAAAGAGGGGGCTAAAAGGCTTCCCTGAATTAAAGCTGGCGGGGCCGTAAGAAACCCTGCAAAAATAAAAAAGAACAAAGCATAATAAAAAGTTAGATAAATATGGGGTGCCTCCCACAAGCGCTTTGTTTACCGTCGCATAGCTTGACGCATTTGGCGTGGTGAGATTATAAGCTGGGGAGGGTTAAGGATTCGGTATTTTCGTCCACTGGATCGCCCGCAAGATAAAGTTTTAAACGATGCTCGTTTACTTTAAATTCGCCTCTTTCGGGATGAGAGATAAGAATGGTCCCATACGGCCAAACCTCTTTAACCTTAAAGGGGCCGGACCATCGGGATTTTAACTTACCCGGAAAAAGACAAAGGCGTGAATTATAAAGAAGGACAAGATCGCCCGGCGCAAATGTTTTGGGAAATTATATTTTGCGATCATGGTATAACTTAGAACGCTTCTTATAAAATTTATTACTCTCATAAGCGTTCGCACGCAATTCATTGAGTTCATTTAGTTGGAATTTTCTATTCTCGGAGGCTAAATTCGAATCGATATTTAAAAATTTTAAGGCCCAAAAAGTGTGGTGCTCTAACTCTACCGGTAAATGACATGCTTTGTCGTAGACTAATCGATACGGCGTACAACCAATAGCGGTCTTGTATGCCGTACGATACGCCCACAGTGCATCATCGTGTTTGACGGACCAATCTTTCCTATTTACAGAAACGGTTTTCTCCAAAATGCGTTTAATCTCACGATTTACTACCTCTACTTGGCCGCTCGTTTGGGGGTGATAGGCGGTGGCGAGCTTATGCGTGACGCCGTACTTGGATAAATTTTTTGAAAACTGGCGTTGCAGAAGTGCATACCCCTATCACTTACTATTGCACGGGGCGTGCCAAAGCGAGAAAATAATTTTTTTAGAAAATGGACGACGACTCGTGCATCATTGGTGGGCAGAGCTTGCGCTTCCGCCCACCTAGATACATAGTCAACCACCACCAAAATATAACGATTATTAAAAGAAGAAGGTAGGGGGCCTACAAAATCTATGCCCCACAGATCGAAGATTTCGCATTCGAGAAAAATGTTTTGGGGCATCTCGTCACGACGAGAGATGTTACCCGACCGCTGGAAGCTATCATATTTACTTACAAAATCGTAAGCATCTTTAAAAAGAGTGGGCTAATAAAAGCCCGCCTCTAATGCTTTCCGCGCGGTCCGGTTGGCTTGATAATGCCCCCCAGCCAGCCCCTCGTGGAAGTGTCGCAAAATTTGCGCACCCTCCTCGCTTAAAACACATCTTCGCACCACTTGGTCTGCGCAGACTCGAAAGAGAAAGGGGTCCTCCCAAAAGTAGTTTTTCAAATCAGAAAAGAATTTCTTCTTTTGGTGGGTCGAAAAATCTTTTGGAAGGACCCGCACGATTAGATAGTTCGCATAATCTGCGAACCAAGGGGCGGAAGAAGTTTTTATATTATTTAAAATTAAGAGGCGCTCCTCAGGAAATCGATCGTCTATTTTGGGTTCGACGAGCATTTCTGGGAAGGGTTGTTCTAAACGTGAGAGGTGGTCGGCTGCTAATTTTCAACCCCCTTCTTATCCCGGATCTCTAAGTCAAATTCCTGTAGAAGGAGGATCCATCGAAGCAAGCGGGGCTTGGCATCAACTTTGGCCAAAAGATATTTTAGGGCGGAGTGATCAGTGAAAATGATTACGTGTGAAAATGTTACGTAAGGCCTGAATTTATCAAAAGCAAAGACGACGGCAAGAAGTTCCTTTTCCGTCGTTGTATAGTTAGCATGTGTGGCTGTGAGCGTGCGAGAAGCGTAATATATTGGATGAAAATATTTATTTACGCGTTGGCCTAGTACGGCTCCTACCATAATATTGCTTGCGTCGCACATTATCTCGAACGTAAGGGACCAATCTAGCGCCACCAGAATTAGAGAATTGATAAGTTGCTTTTTTATAAAATTATATACCTCTACGCAGGCCGTATCAAAAATAAATGGGGAATCCTTTTCCAGGAGGTGAGTTAGCGGTTTGGTTATTTTGGAAAAATCTTGTATAAACTGCCGATAAAAACCCGCGTGGCCGAGAAAACTTCGAATAGATTTTACGTTCGAAGGAGCGGGAAGTTGTTCAATTATGGCGACATTGGCTTTATCGACCTCCATCCCCTTGGAAGAAATTTTATGGCCGAGGACGAAACCCTCTCGGACCATGAAGTTGCATTTCTCCTAGTTTAAAACAAAATTCGTCTCTTCACACCGCTGGAGGGCTCTATCTAAAATTTTCAAACAATTTGTAAAAGAGTTTCCAAATACGTAGAAGTCATCCATGAAGACTTCCATTATATCCTCTACGAGCTCGCCAAATATTGCCAGCATACATCTTTGGAATGCGAAGGTGCCGAAAGGGCAAGTAAAAGTGGTTTTTTCTTGGTCCTCGCGGGAAATAGGGATTTGGAAAAATCCTGAGAGACCATCAAGGAAGCAATAAAAAAGATGACTTGAGAGACGCTTTAGGATTTAATCAATAAACGGTAACGGGAAGTGGTCTTTTCTGGTGGCATCATTTAGTTTTCTGTAGACGATGCATACCCTCCAACCCGTAACAGTACGAGTTGGGATTGATTCGTTATTCGTGTTTTCCACGACCGTTATACCGCCTTTTTTAGGGATGACTTGTATGGGGCTTACCCACGTACTGTCGGAAATAGGATAGATAATCCCCGCATCGAGGAGTTTAATAATTTCAGTCTTAACGACTTCCCGCATGTTTGGGTTAAGTCGTCGTTGAGGCTGAATAGTTTTGCGGGGGTTTTCTTCGAGAAAAATTTTGTGAGAGCAGAATGAGGGGTTAATTCCCCTGATATCAGAAATTTGCCATGCAATTGCACGGCGATGTTTAGACAAAACCTCAACCAATTCGGATGTTTCCGAATCGGTTAAAGTAGATGATATTATAACCGGAAGTTTTAAGTTCGCGGCTAGAAAATCATATTTTAAATGGTCGGGGAGTTGCTTAAGCTCCAAGACCGGGGGTTCTTCATAGGATGTGGAGATTTTTAACTCTTTTGAATCGAAAGGCTCGAAGGGCGAATCTGGCGACAATTCATCTAAAAGAGGTTGATTTGCCAGATCCGAATCGTTTATCATTAAAGATAACAATTCCGAAAGAGAAGAACACTCATCCTCAAACGCGGATTCCAAATTAAAGTTGGAATCATCATTCGATAGTGAGTTCCGCATGGAGGGGTTGATATGCAAAGTAACTTCATCGTCTCCAACCCGAAGGAGGAGGCGGCCATTACTTACATCTATTAAAGCGCGGGAGGTTGTGAGGAAGGGGTGACCAAGTATAATAGGTACCTCGGCGTCCTCCTCGATGTCCAGGATGACAAAGTCTACCGGGAAGATAAACTTGTCGACCTTGACCAGAACATCCTCCGCTACCCCTATTGGGTACTTTACCGAGAGATCCGCGAGTTGGATGTTCATTTTTGTCGGACTAGGGACGCCTAAATCGAGTTTTTTGAAAAGACAAAAGGGCATCAAATTGATGTTGGCGCCTAAGTTCGCAAGAGCGTACTTTATTAACATATTGCCGAAGAGTCACGGGATGGAGAATCATCCCGGGTCATTCAGTTTTGGCAGCAATTTGTTAAGGAGGACAGCCGAGCATTCCGCGTTAAGGGAAACACGCGAAACATCTTCGAGTCGCCTTTTACTAGAAAGCAACTCCTTAAGATATTTCGCGTATTTCAGCATTTGGGAGAGTGCCTCGCAGAAAGGAACGTTTATGTGGATTTGTTTTAAAATTTGTAGAAATATTTTATAATGCTCGTCCTTCCGCTCGTTGTTTATTTTCGAGGGATAAGGAAGGGACGTGCAAAAAACATTTGGCACAGTCGGAATACTCATTGTATTATCTATCGAGAGAGGGGGTGGAGGGGTCGGTGTCGAAACATGTACCTTGGGCTCAACCCATTTTGGGGAGGTTACCTCCTTGCCGCTGCAAAGGTTTATGGCTTTGGCATTTTCTCGGGGGTTTGGCTCCGTGTTCCCTGGTAGAGCTCCATATGGCCGCTCGGAGACCATCTTTGCCAGCTGTCCCACCTGATTTTCCAAGTTTTTAATCAATCCGGTAATATTTCTGATATTTGACTCGGTGGACGCAACGTATTTAGCAAAAATATCTTCGAGCGGAGAAGGTTTTGGAGGTCGAGGCTGAAATCCGTTTGGAAATCCTTGCGGAAATCCTTGCGGATTTACAATTGGGGGCCTCTGAGCATTATTAGGATTGCTCCAGGAAAAATTTGGGTGGTTCCTCCAACCTGGATTATAATTATTACTATACGGATTGTTATTAGGGTTGAAGGGGGGCCTAACTGGGTTGCCTAGGTAATCTACTATTGGGAATCCTGCTCACATTATTCCTGATTTGAAGAAGTCAACAAGTCAAGAATACTTCACTTTGTATTTGATATTCCACTTAGTTCATACTTGCAGGAATCGACAATAAGTCATGCACCTTAGTTATTTAACTAAGTACTATATCGTCGAGAAGCATAGGAGATATCGTCGACAATGCGTGCTTGTCGTCGTAATGACGGGCAGAGCAGCAGTCGCTGAGAAGCAAAGTATTCGTCGAACGCTGAGACTTAGCAAGATCGTCGAACGAAGACTGGCGACCGTCGAATGAAGGATGGCAAGTTCGTCGATCGCAGAATGCTGTTCGTCGAACGCAGAGAAGACACATGACATCGTCGTGTGGAACTCATGTCGTCGAGAGAACATATGATTACGACGACATGATGCAAGAATGAAGCTCACGGCGACACTGTCAGAGAAAGAAGATCGTCGTATATACAGAATCGCCAGGATATCTTGTATCGTCGAGATTCCACCATCAGAGACAGAAGGAAGATCGCGATGACAAAGTCAGAGACAGCTTGTCGTCGTAATGATGCAAGATATCTTCAAGAAAGAATTCAAATCTCGAACGTGATGTCAGCAGTTAATGCCGCCGCATAATTGACCTATCAGCGCGTGCACTTAATGAATCGAGGTTTCAGCGCTTGCACCTAAGGAATGGAGCCATCAGCGCGTGCTCCAATGAGATGGGCATCTCACAGAATAGGACATTGCATGTGACCGTTGTGCGATTCCTCTGTCCTATAAAAAGGAACGATGGGTGCCCTAGGAACTCTCTCGAACATCAGAGCAAGAAAGTATCCCGCCGCTACTCTTGAATAATATATTCTGCGGAGAAGAAGAAGGACACGAAGGAGTCTGAAGAAAGAGCAATGCTGTAAAGTTCAGATCTGAAGCATCTTCTTCAACTCAAGAAGCCGATCTCCATCAGGCTAAGTTGCCGATCTCCATCAGGCTAAGTTGCCGAACTCCATCAGGCTAAGTTGCCGATCTCCATCAGGCCAAGTTGCCGATCAACATCAGGCAGAAGAAACAGTTTAAATATCTGTGATTTCTTGTAAGGCTTGCAGGCCTATTTGTCCAGCTTGAGGGTTAGAGAGATGTGAGGCTTGAGGGCCAGGGCAGTGGACTTGCGGGTCTGAGTTGGTCTAGCTTGAGGGCTGGAGAGCTGTGAGGCTTGAGGGCCAGGGCAGTGCACTTGCGGGTGCGATCTGTCGAGCTTGCGGGCTTGGGGGAAGTAGGGGCTTGCGGGCCTAGGCTGTTGGGACTTGCGGGTCCGTATTGTAGGGCTTGAGGGCCTGAGTGTCGAGCTTGCGGGTTCGGGGGCAGTAGGGGCTTGAGGGCCTAGGCTGTTGGGACTTGCGGGTCCGTGGTGTAAGGCTTGAGGGCCTGAAGTTTTTGGCGGTGTTTGCCGAGCCTAGCACACTGTTGGGTAGGCGTAGAGGGAAAGAGGACTACTCAATACACCCGGTCTTGAGGAACCTTTATAGATCGTTGCGTGCTTTCTGTCGTATATTCTTTATTTCTTAGATCTATTAACCAAAAACAAAGAAAATCCAAAGGGGGCTAATATACACAGTAAATCCTATTCACCCCCCCTCTAGGTGATTAAGTAGACACCCCCATAAACAACAAGTGGTATCAAAGCGAGGTTGTTAAAAGAAAAGCCTAACAGCTTGAACAGATCTGCCAGTGGGTGTCTAAGTACCATAGGCTATGGAATCAAGAATAGCTGAATGCTCCAGGGAGAACTTTGCCCTATGGAAAGTAAGAGTAAGAATATTCATGGAGGCAATACCTAAAATGTTCGGAGTTGTTCAAGAAGGGGCTTATTTCTCTCAGTCAGTGTCCAAGAAAATCCTAGACAACTTGGATAAGAAAGCCAAAGACATTATTGCTGGTGCAGTTAATATCTCCACGTTCCAGAGATTGGCTCACTGCATGACATCAAAAGAGATGTGGAACTCTCTAACCATCCTTATGGAAGGACCTCAAGAAGAGAGTCATCAGGATGGTTTTGGACTGACCGTCTCATCTGCGTCAGAAGAAGAGAGTCATCAGGATGAGGTTTGTCCAAAGCGCATAAGGGCTCCTCTTTCTACTTCAGACAGATTCGGAGACAAACTCATCCAGTAATGATGACTGGTCCAAATCGCACAATAATCTTCTAGAAGAGGTCAAGACTCTCAAGATGCTGTGCAAGCAACATGATGCAAAAATCTCCTCTCTTCAAGCAAGAAATCTCGATCTCTCACAGAAAGCAGAAAAGCTAACTCTGGAGAGTGCTGAGTTTTGTCAACTCAAAAAGGACTTGATAGACAAATTTGGGAAAACTCTGAAGGCACTGATTGAAAGCAAGGAGCTGTGCCGCTCACTCACCAGAGAAGTAGTTCTTCTGAAGAGGGACAAAATGCAGCCCAATGTCCTGAAGGTCAAGAATGACAACACCAGAAGGGTAGAGGATAAGCTTGTCACTGAAGTGAAGCCTGTTGCAAGCTCCTTCAAATCCAAGATCATGCCTAGAATCTACAAAGAGCCCCAGAAAGGAGTGAGGAGGCAAAAATATGTTGAGCTCAGAGAAGAGGAGAAATCCTTAAATTGGACTGACTCTAGAAGGATAACTGTGGTCTACAACAACAAAAATCATGTCCACCATCAGCACAGTTCACCTTCTTTGCTTCATTCAGTCGTTCGCACACAAAGAACCCCTGCTCATACAGTCAGACAGAAGGGAAGATACAACAGGTTTGAATGCTGGTGCTGTGGAAAAACAGGACACTTTGCCATTGACTGTTGGCACAACACTAGTGTGCCCAGTACAAAGAAGAGACCTTCCGGAGCGGCTGAGGTAAGTATAAGAATTCCTTACTTGGCTAACAAGAACCTAGGACCCAAGTCACCTTGGGTTCCTAAGGGATTTTAAATCTGTTTTGCATGGAAGTCCATTTAGCCAATCAGCAGCACGCAAGGCTAATGAACCATAAGTGATCCAGGGTCAACTATGGGCTAAAGAAATCCTAACCCCATGTCAAGATGCACTAGTCCAAGGGGCGTTATCACACCAAGGGGGAGTCATTCACTCAAGAAAATCTCAAGTGGAGGAAAGAAGTCAGAAAGGGGGAGAATGGCATCAATATGCTCAAGACTAAGATGCTCAAGAAGACCTCAAAAATTGGGGGAGCAAAGATGACAAGAAGAAGGGGGAGCCACAAAAGAAGAGGCATCGAATCTAGGGGAGCCACAAGATTGATGTACTCATATGTTCAGCAAATGATAAGTAAACTCTTAAATACAGAGCCTTCTATGCAAGATTATAATAATTACTGTCAAGTGAAAGTAGTCTTGAATTGAGATTCTGACTTCTTCAAATAGGGGGAGATTGTTGGGAATCCTGCTCACATGATTCCTGATTTGAAGAAGTCAACAAGTCAAGAATACTTCACATTGTATTTGATAGTCCACTTAGTTCATACTTGCAGGAATCGACAATAAGTCATGCACCTTAGTTATTTAACTAAGTACTATATCGTCGAGAAGCATAGGAGATATCGTCGACAATGCGTGCTTGTCGTCGTAATAACGGGCAGAGCAGCAGCTGCTGAGAAGCAAAGTATTTGTCGAACGCTGAGACTTAGCGAGATCGTCGAACGAAGAATGGCGACCATCGAACGAAGGATGGCAAGTTCGTCGATCGCAGAATGCTATTCTTCGAACGCAGAGAAGACACAAGACATCGTCGTGTGGAACTCATGTCGTCGAGAGAACATATGATTACGACGACATGATGCAAGATGGAAGCTCACGACGACACTGTTAGAGAAAGAAGATCGTCGTATATACAAAATCGCCAGGATATCTTGTATCGTCGAGATTCCACCATCAGAGACAGAAGGAAGATCGCGACGACAAAGTCAGAGACAGCTTGTCGTCGTAATAATGCAAGATATCTTCAAGAAAGAATTCAAATCTCGAATGTGATGTCAGCAGTCAATGTCGCCGCCTGATTGACCTATCAGCGCGTGCACTTAATGGATCGAGGTTTCAGCACGTGCACCTAAGGAATGGAGCCATCAACGCGTGCTCCAATGAGATGGGCATCTGACAGAATAGGACATTGCATGTCACCGTTGTGCGATTCCTCTGTCCTATAAAAAGGAACGATGGGTGCCCTAGGAACTCTCTCGAACATCAGAGCAAGAAAGTATCTCGTCGCTACTCTTGAATAATATATTCCGCGGAGAAGAAAAAGGACAAGAAGGAGTCTGAAGAAAGAGCAATGTTGTAAAGTTCAGATCTGAAGCATCTTCTTCAACTCAAGAAGCTGATCTCCATCAGGCTAAGTTGCCGATCTCCATCAGGCTAAGTTGTCGATCTCCATCAGGCCATCAGGCTAAGTTGTCGATCTCCATCAGGCTAAGTTGCCGATCTCCATCAGGCCAAGTTGTCGATCAACATCAGGCAGAAGAAACAGTTTAAATATCTGTGATTTCTTGTAAGGCTTGCGGGCCTATTTGTCCAGCTTGAGGGTTGGAGAGCTGTGAGGCTTGAGGGCCAGGGCAGTGGACTTGCGGGTCCGAGTTGGTCTAGCTTGAGGGCTGGAGAGCTGTGAGGCTTGAGGGCCAGGGCAGTGCACTTGCGGGTGCGATCTGTCGAGCTTGAGGGCTCGGGGCAGTGGGGGCTTGTGGGCCTAGGCTGTTGGGACTTGCGGGTCCGTGTTGTAGGGCTTGAGGGCCTGAGTGTCGAGCTTGCGGGCTCGGGGGCAGTAGGGGCTTGAGGGCCTAGGTTGTTGGGACTTGCGAGTCCGTGGTGTAAGGCTTGAGGGCCTGAAGTTTTTGGCGACGTTTGCCGAGCCTAGCACACTGCTGGGTAGGCGCATAGGGAAAGAGGACTACTCAAGACACCCGGTCTTGAGGAACCTCTATAGATCGTTGCGTGCTTTCTGTGGTATGTTCTTTATTTCTTAGATCTATTAACCAGAAACAAAGAAAATCCAAAGGGGGCTAATATACACAGTTAATCCTATTCACTCCCCCCTCTAGGTGATTAAGTAGACACCCCCATAAACAACATCTACAGTTTCTTCGACAAAAGTATTATTATTATTATTATTAAGCCAAGCGGGAGTGGAGGAGGAAGCAGTCATCTCCGCCACTTGCTTACTTAACCTTTCGACTTGAGAGGCAATGTGAGAAGTGGCATACACTTCATAAATCCCAGCCGGTTTGGTAGGGCGAGATCTATGCGCATTCCATTGATAGCCGTTCATGGCCATTTCTTCGAACAGAGCTTGAGCGGCCGTCAAGGTTTTGTTGTTTAACGTTCCCCCGACGGCTGCATCGATTATCTGTCGCGTGGAAAAATTTTGGCCATTATAAAATGTCTGGACCTGTAGCCAGGACGGCAGCGCATGATGAGGACATCTACGCAGGAACTCTTTAAAACGCTCTCAAGTCTCATAGAGAGACTCAGAACCGCATTGAATGAAAGAGGCGATATCCGTACGTAACTTAGCGGTTTTTTACGGGGGGAAATATTTAGTTAAAAAGTGTTCCGTCAATTGGGCCCACGTGGTTATGGATCCTATGGGAAGAGAAGTTAACCACGCTTTTGCCTTTGTCCGCAACGAAAATGGAAATAAGCGTAAACGAATGGCGTCGTCAGTAACGCCATTAATTTTAAATGTGTCGCATATTTCTAAAAAGTTAGAAAGATGTAAATTCGGATCCTCATCTGACAAACCGTCAAATTGGACTGACTGTTGTACCATTTGAATGATGCTAGATTTTATTTCAAATTTATTATTGGCCACCGTTGGGCGAGTTATACTCGATCCTGTATCCTCCAAAATCGGCCTGACATAATATGCCATGGTCCGTGGCGGGGCCTCATTTAGATTCGAATCGGCCATATTTTTAGTATCTCCGATAGACTCTTCGGGGGTTTCGAGTAAGTTTTGATCACGAGATCAGAGGCGCTCACGAAGGGTGCGCTCGATTTCGGGGTCAAAAGGAATAATCGAATCGTCCGGCGAGCTTCCTCGGGTCATGTACTAAAAGATAAAAAAATTTAGTTTTTTGTTTATATAAAAAAAAATAAGTGATAAAATTAATAGCGGTTCCTTTTTTCAAAATAACAACACAAACTCCCTGGCAACGGCGCCAAAAACTTGATAATTTAATTCGGATTTTTCTTCTTTTTAATTTGGTTCGCGCAACCTTTATATGATGAAATTAGAGTTAGGCGGGTGTTTTCAAAGAGTCTCGCAAGTACTCCTACTTTGAGAAATTAACTGTTGCCCTATCGAAAGATAGAAGTAACGGTCTTTTTCTTCTTTCGAAATAATGACGATTACACCCAGACTACAACGCCGAATTCTATTAATTTTTAAAATAGCAAAGGAGAGTTTTGCAAATTTCGGATTTGAAAAGTGTTTGTTTAAATTTTAATCCAAATTAATCATATAATAAAGGCAAGTATACGTTCTCGTGAGTAATACAGGATATTTTGTTTTAGAAAATATCGAGGTCGTATATTTCCGCGGATCGTGTTGATTATACTACTTTGAGGAACGAACTATTATTTTATCGGAATAAGTTTATAGTGTGGGTTTTTAAAAGAAAACAATAATAAGCGTATAACTAGAGTTCTAAACGATTGTAATAAATAGCGCCCGATGTCGAATTACCTTGAGACAAAAATAGTCTTTTTTAGAAATAAAAGTGATGACTTTTCAAAACATTAAAACGACTTGGCCGTGGAGGTTCCATAATTATGAACGCTCCTCTCTCGAGGGTACGCCCACCTGAGATTTGAATATTCGACCGAACTCTCGTTCTTTAATCGAATCTCCTTAATACTCGCTTTATGTTGTGAACCCCGCTATTGGGTTTTTACTTCCTATTCGGGAGACTTACCTCATCCTCTCTCGAGGGTAGAGCGCACTTCTCTTTACCCGTGAGCGATCAGTCCGTACGCACGAGCCTCTCGGCTAACTAGTGTACGGAGACGGAAATGAAAACCACACATCGATTATGTGGCTCCACTCAACGTTATTTTCGGGTAAACCTTAAGCTCGTTAATTATTTTAGAAAGTGATGTTTTACTTTTAGAAAAACTATTTTTGTGTCCCAATGCTCTTCGACATCGTGTGCTAAAGAAAATTATCCACTCATCGGAATGGAGATGGCATAATTAAGAAAATACATGTTTAATAATTTTAGCGGATATAAGCGTGAAATAAGGGAAATAAAATGACTTATATAAAAGCAGTAATAGTATCTGTCCCAACCGTTTTAAACAAGCGCTAAAAAGTTCTTATCCTCTTATCCAGGACGGGGGTGGCATAGAGATGAAATACTTATAAAGGTGCAAAAATAATATCCGTCTCAACCATCTTAAACAAGTGCTAAATGAAATTAGCCTCATATTCAAGATGGGGGTGGTATAAACAGTTATATAAAGGCTTGAAATAAAGCTAAGTTACAAAAAAGAAAAACACTATCTCATATACGCACGCACTCTACTTGTAATAAAAAGACTAAATCGAAAGAAAGCGTTTAAATGAAAGTGATAAATAAAGCGTTAAAGAAAGCGATAAACTATTTTTATGAAAGCTTTTTAACCTAAATTATGAAAGCAATAAAGTTATACTCATACACACACACACTAACATAAATTGAAAATGAAAATGATCCAAATGAGAAAAAGAACATTTTATTTCTAAAACAAGCATTACAACTAGACTAGGAAGACGAAAAATTACAAACGAACATAAACTTAATTGCATAAACAAAAACTCACAATCACTCGAAAGAACTCAGAAAAACATTACAAACACTCAAAATTTGGATGAAATTTCCTTCAGCTGATCCCTCTTATTAATAGGCAAAATATTATTTTTACATGCCCTAGGTCACGGGCGTGTCTTGTGTGTCATGGCCGTGACTTAGGGAGTGACATTTGCTCGGCTGTAACGACCTCCTTCTCAAAGGATTCGTCGTCAAATAAGACTGCACACGGGCGTGTCTTGATGGGTCACGGGCGTGACTATGGGTGGCACATATCTGCTTTAACTGGGGCGTGACGGCTGGCGTGTGTGCTGGATTCTTGGAACGCCTGGACAGAGATGGTTTGTCGAACGCAGAGAGAGTTCATCGAACGCAGAGACAGTTCATCGACCGCTGAGACAGTTCGTCGAACGCTGGATGGCAGAGGGTTCGTCGAATGTTGTCGCGGAGAGTTTGTCGAACGCAGAGCGCTTTTTGTCGAATGCAGGGTAGAGAGCGTTTGTCGAACGTAGCTCGAGTTTGTCGAATGCAGGGCAGAGAGCGTTCGTCGAACGCAGGGCAGAGAGCGTTCGTCGAACGCAGATTGATTTTCGTCAAACGCAGCTTGTCTTTCGTCGAACGCAGCTTGCCTTTCGTCGAATGCAGATTGAGAAGTTGGCGTTTTAAAATTACACGCCCTTGGGTCATGGGCGTGACTCAGGGACGTGACTTGACCAAAATTGCCAAAATCTGCAAAAACAAAAATAAAGCTAAGTTAGTAACAAAATAATAAAACAAGTAATTTATTCATTAATTTACATAGAAAATTCACAATATTAATTAAAACTATACAATAACTATACTAAAAATTCATATATTTTACTACTCATCATGTAGCCAACAAAAATGCTCTCACTGCTTTTCTCAACAAACTTAGTTAGCTTGGATTTCCCATTACTAAAGACATAGCATTTGCTACCAAAGATCCTAAAGTAGGATAAGATTGGTTTTCTGCCCTCATTAACTCATATGGAGTTTTCTTGTGGTCTTTGATGATGGAAGCCCTGTTTATCACATGACAAGCAGTATTGACAGCCTTTGCCTAGAAGTATTCTGGTAGAGAGGAGTCATTTAGCATTGTCCTACTAGCCTCTATCAAGGTTCTATTCTTCCTTTCAGCAACCCAATTCTGTTGAGGAGTTCTGGGTGAGGAAAATTCTTGGGAGATACCTAGTTCTTGGCAGAATTCTTTCATGGCCCCTGACTGAAATTCTGTCCCATGGTCAATTCTGATTTTGACCACAGTACAGTCCATCTCATTCTGGACCTGCCTGACAAAATTTTTCAAGATATCTAGGGTATCTGATTTCTTTTTGAGGAAGAATATCCAAGTGAACCTTGAATGATCATCAACAATTACAAGGGTGTAGGACTTCCCTCCTAAGCTATGAACTGACATAGGACCAAACAAATCCAGGTGCAGTAGAAGTAAGCACCTAGTGGACTCTTTGTTAGATATGCTTTTAAAGCTGGTCCTAGTCTGCTTTCCTAGTTGACAAGCTTGACATGGACCATCTTTGATGCACTTAATATCAGGTCCATTTCTAACTAGGTCTTGTGAGAAGAGCTTGCCTATTGTCTTATAGTTGATGTGTGCAAGTCTCTTGTGCCATTGGATACAGAGAGCCTCTTTACCATCAGCCACAAGACATATGGGCATGGAACAATTTGTATTGAGAAAGTTTAACCAATAAATGTTTCCACTCCTAGTGCCAGTTAAGGTAGCCTCAGAATCTAAGGACTTCTTAATTAGACACTTGTCCTTGTGGAAGGTAATAACAAAGCCTAACTCACAAAGTTGACTTATGCTTATGAGATTGTGTTTCAACCCCTCCACATAAGCAACCTTTGTGATGGTAACTAACCCATTTGAGATGCTGCCATAGCCCCTGGTCACTCCTTTTTCTGAACCACCAAAGATCACGGTTGGTCCATTCTCCACAGGGATGAACTCTTTCAAGTACCTTCTGACTCCAGTCATGTTCCTGGAGCAGCCACTGTCCAAATACCAAATTGGAGATTAGTTGGCATTTGGACCTACCTGTAAGACAAATTACTTCCCCTTAGGTACCCAATATGGATTGGTTCCTTGGTTTCTGTTTGGTTGGTATAAAGGAACAATAAACCTCGGAGAGTTCTGCACTCTCTTTGCATTGAGCCCTGTTGGGTTGAACCAACAGTCCAAGGCAAAGTGGCCTACTTCCCACAGCACCAGCATTCATGTCTGTTGTATCTTCTCTTCTGCTTCACCATCTGAGTGGGGTGGCAGTGTTGATGAGCAGGAGAGAATGCTTCTTGCCTAACAGATCTTGGGTGAACCTCAGATGTGTGAGTTTAGGGTGGAATCAGTCTCACCACATTTTGATTCACCTTCTTGGGAACAGGCTTTGTAGGAACAGCCTTTCTCCTACCCTTGATTGATGTTGTTGCAGGTTTGTGGGCTGAAGGACTTGACACCAGCACCTTCTTATAGGGAGGTCTAGCCTCAGAATCTTTGCCCGTAACTGTCTCCTGATTAAAACCGATACCAACTCTGAACTGTCCAGAGAAGGTGTCAATGATAAGCAGGATAGTTTTGGGCATTGAGAAGCTGGATGCAAGTTTCTTCTCAGCCAACAACATTTCCTCAAGGTCCTTGATGACCTTGTTCTTCTGTCCTAATTCAGCATTCTTAAGCCTTATGGCTTCCTTGAATTTGTCCACTTTTTTGCTCATAGCAGCCAGCTTCTCAGCTGTCTCCTGGAGCCCATATTGAACAAGCTTCAAGGAATCTAACTCCTTGGTCTGGACTTTGAGGAGTTTCTTACAACTTTTGAAAGCTTTCCATAGGGCTTTATATTGCCTTATTAGTTCAGATTCAACATTATATTGGGATCTTGAGGCTGTGATATTGGCAGCAGACATACCCTCATAATCATGCACAGAATCTGCCACTGATTCAGAATCAGAGTCAGATAGAGGAGTTCTGTTGGTTACCTTCCCAGGAGAGATGTCATCCTTGTTGCCTTCAATCACGTTCTTCTTCAGCCTTCCTGGTGTTAAGTTGAAGTTCATGAGACAGCAACTTCCCATACAGATTTTTGGGCTCCATGATGCCCAGCTGACCCATCTCTCTGATGACACAGATCTTGATGTCCCATTCTTTTGTGAGGGATCTAAGAAACTTGTCATTAAGATCTGAGTATGTGAACTCTCTTTCATAGTTTCTCAATCCATTCACTATCTTGAAAAATCTCTCATAATAGTTAGTGATTGTTTCATTCTTTCCTTGCTTGAAGGCCTCATACTCTTGATTGAGAAGGGATTTTATATCATCCCTAAGCTCTTTAGTACCCTCCATGTACACGATCAAGTAGTCCCACATCTCCTTGGCCGTTTTGCAGTGAATCAGATTCTGGAGGGTTGAATCATCTATGGCACTTACAATGACATTTTGTGCCCTCTTATCTAGGCCTGCCATGGCTAGCTCGTCCTTGGTCATGTCCTCATATTTCTTTACCACCTTCTTTGTTGGATCAATGGTGGAAGCAGTTGTAGGGATAAAGGGACCCTGTTGGATTGTCAGATAGATTCTTGGATCAGTCGCTTCCATGAACAGCCTAACCCTTTCCTTCCAGATTGGAAAGTTCGCCTTTGTGCAGATTAGAAGTTTCATGGATCTCATCTCCCGATTCTGATCTCCACCAGCCATAGTGAGTCGTTCCACGATCTAGATCAAATGGTTAAGTCTTTTTTTGATCAACCTCGCTTTGATACCACTTGTTGTTAATGGAACATTCACCTAGAGGGGGGTGTTAGGTGATCTGGGTTCTTTTCAAATTATTTGCGCGAGTTTCGAATATACAAGCACAGCACAAAAATATCGCACAGATAAACACAGATAAAACACACCAGACGATACAAGATCTATAGAGGTCGTTCCTCAACATCGGGAGTCTTGAGTAGTCCTCTGTCCCTCTGCGCCTACCCAGCAGTGTGCTAGGATCGGCAAACTCCGCCAAAAACTTCAGGCCCTCTAGCCTTACACCATGGACACGCAAGTCCTACAGCCTAGGCCCGCAAGCCCCTACTGCACCCGAGCCCGCAAGCTCGACACTCAGGCCCTCAAGCCCTACACAACACATACCTGCAAGTCATGTGCCTACAGCCTAGGACCGCAAGCCACTACTACACCCGAGCCCTCAAGCTCGGACCCGCAAGTCCACTTCCCTGGCCCTCAAGCCTCACAGCTCTCCAGCCCTCAAGCTAGACGGTTTCGGACCCGCAAGTCCACTGCCCTGGTCCTCAAGCCTCACAGCTCTCCAGCCCTCAAGCTAGACAAATAAGCAAGCAAGCCTTACAAGAAATTTCAGTAAAAACAACTGCTTCTTCTGCCGGATGAAGATCGACAACTTTAGCATGTTGAAGATCGGCTCCTTAAGGTTGAAGAAGATGTTTCTGATTCAGATCTTGAGCGCATAGTTCTTCTTCAATCTTTTCTTAGCCTGATGAGGATTGGCTTCTTATCAGTCGATGGAGATGACTGCTTCTTCCTTTTCTCTTTCTTTCTTGCGCCGCTTTTACTGTTCTATTCGTTGTATGCGCAAGTTCTTTCTGATTGATCAATTGATTCTAGCATTAGGGCAACCTCTTATCTCTTTTATAAGACTGCGAGGCTCCCAATGGTCTTCTGAAAAAGTTCCTTAAGTATCAGACGCTCCTTTCCTTAAGAGTACGCGCTGATTGGACAATCGGGCGGCGGCATTAAATGCAGACAGCGCATCCACAACTTTTGAATCTGTCTCGATGATATTTCCATTGTTACGACAACACGGACAATATCTCGACGACAGGACATTGTCGATGCCTTGAACTTAGGTAGACTTTCAATTCTTCTTGCTTCTGCCTCTGATGCAGGTATCTCGACGATACAAGACATTCTGGTGCTTCTGCATATACGACGATATGATGTCTCTAACTGTGTCGTTGTAATCTTCTTTCTTGTAGACTGTCATCATAATCACGTTGTTCTCTCGGTGACATAAGTGATAACATGTCGACAGATCATACTTTAGCAACTGCTTGTCTTCAGGTATCCTTCTTCAGTCTTCTCGATGACATGTCTTCTTTACGACGATGTCTGTTCTTCTTTGACTTTCTCGATGATACAGTTCTTTATCGACGATCTCTTCGACACTGATCTTCTCTTTGTCGTTTCAATGACAAGGCTTCTTCATCTTCTCGACGACAAGGCCACTTTGGTGAAGTCGACGATACCGCGTCTTCTCTGCGTTCGACGAACTGCAATCTTCGTTCGACGAACTCGCCAAGTCTCAGCGTTTGACGAACTCGCCAAGTCTCAACGTTCGACGACCTTCATTCTTTTGTCTCGTCTCTACGTTCGACGAACTTTATTCTTCGTTCGATGAACTCGCCAAGTCTCAGCGTTCAACGAACTCGCCAAGTCTCTAGTTCGACGAACTTTATTCTTCGTTCGATGAACTCGCCAAGTCTCAGCGTTCAACGAACTCGCCAAATCTCAGCGTTCGACGAACTTCATTCTTCGTTCAACTAACTTCCTTCTGCGTTCGACGAATTTTGTTCTGCGTTCGACGAACTTTGTTCTGCTAACTTCCTGAGATTTATAAGCTAGAGAAGTGATCAAATACAAAGTGAAATTTTCTTGACTTGGTGACTTCTTCAAATCAGGAATCATGTGGGCAAGATTCCCAACAGCGATCTCCATCCCCTTGCGCCGAGCAGGAAGTTCATATGAGCGACGACTCTCTGGTATTGACACCAAGTGGAAAACTCACAATTGGTAAGGGGGACATGGTCCCTCTATGCCCTAATTGAGTGACGATCTCTGACGCCTCCTCGCGCTGAACATGATGCTCACCTGAGCGACGACCCTCTAGTGCCGACACTAAGTGTAAATCTCACAACTGGTAAGGAGGACAATGGTCACTCTATGCCCTAATTGAGTGAAGATCTCTGGCACCCCCTCATGTCAGCATGAGGCTCACCCGAGCGACGACCCTTTGGTGCCGACACTAAGTAGAAGGCTTATAACCGATAAGGGCAGACAAAATTCCCTCTATGCCATATTCGAGCACCTACCTCTGCCACGAACACCAAGAGATAACCTCAGAACTTATCTTAAGCATCAAGCTTTCTAACTCCTAGTTACGGTGGAAAAAGGTCCCTCTAAGCCACATCTGAGTGTCTACCTCAAACACTAACGTTGAGCGACGACCTCCAGAACTAATCTTAAACAACAAGCTCTCCGACCCCCGATAAGGGTGGACAAAAGTACCTTTATGCTATATCCGAGTGTCAACCCCCGACACTAATGCTGAGCGATGACCTACAGAGAGAATCCCAAGCTACATGCTTACCAATCCCTGGTAAGGACGGATAAAGGTCCCTCTATGCCATATCCGAGCGTCATCCTCTGGCACTAACGCCGAGAGATGACTTCCTTAGTCAATCCAAAGCAACATATTTACCACACCGATAAGGAAGGACAAAGGCCCATCTACACCATATCCGAACGACAGCCTCTGGCGTCAAAGCCGAGCGGAGACCTTCAGTGTCATTTCAAAGAGGCAAGCTCAAAAGAGAGCGACGTCCACCGATGCCGACACCGGGCAGCAGGCTCGCGCAACTATCCCAACAAAGAAACATCATTTTGAAACACATAAAAATAGATATAATGCTAAAAGCTCAAATAAAAGAGCATCTTCATAAACTTAGAAAAGGCTGACAAGACTACATAACAAACACATGCATACTACAGTGCTACATCACACCTAGTGTGACAAATGCAAAACAATAAGTAAAAAACATTACAGGACGCAAATATAATACAATCAGGCTCGAGGGTCACCCTTCGATGTCAACATCAGGGTCATCATCCTACGAGACATCGTCCACTTCGAGATCTACCACGCTGCGCTCCGACATCCTCGGCGCCAAGTAGAGGCCATTACCAAAGCCCATCGAAATGCGGTCTCGCACTCGTCCTCTAGGAGTTGGTTCACTGAAAGGGGCGATAATCACTTGAGATGTACTCTAGAGGGGGGTGAATAGAGTAATTTAGTTTTTATGACAAATTAATTTAACTGTTTTACACAGTTTTAATTATATCACAATCACAACAACTAATAGATAATAAAAGTAAAGCGAAAAGAGAAAAACACAGAGAAGAGACACACAACACAGACAACACAAGATTTTATAGTCGTTCCTCAGTAAATTTGGGTACGTTTACTCTTCTGCCCGCAAGCAGGATTCCACTATTGCGGTGTGAGGATTTTGATAAGGATCCCTTAAAACATGGAGTTGTTGATAAGGTCTCTCTGAACCATGTCAGTTGTTGCTATGAAAGCTCAACCAGGAGTTGTTGACACAGTCTCTCTCAAACCGAGTGAGTTATTGATAAGGAAGCTCAACTAAGAGTTATTGACAAGGTCTCTCCAAAACTGAGCAAACTGTTGATAAGGAAGCTCAACCAGGAGTTGTTGACAAGGTCTCACCAAAACTAGTTAGAATATTTTAATGAGGGATTCAAGAACTCTTTCAGTAGGTCGAGTTGACTTTTCAACAATGTGTCCTTCATCAATAGATCTTTGAAGGAACTAATTCTTTGTAGTGCAGTGTGGATTCAGACGGGAGTGAGGAGATGCTTCTTCTTGTTAACCAAGATTCTGGAGGAGAATGATGAATCTTGATCTTCAAAAATGACCCTTAAGACAAGGGGTTTTCTGTTTGAATCTTCGAAAGCAGGAGTTAATTCTTCTTTATTTTCAATTGGAGTTTCTGAGAGGAAACCTCTTTTAGTGGCAAAGCAGCAAACATAGAAGGGGTTGATCTTTTATTCTTAATAATTAGCAGTTATCTTACTTCTTTCTTCATTCACTCTTTTAATTCTTTTGTTTGATCATTCTTTATAAACGTTCTTTGTTTTTGAATTTGTTTCAAAAACTTCAGCATTAATTTCTCTGGATGCTACTTCCATAGACTTGTATATATTTGCCTTAAAGTAGAAATTCAATGACTGGATTAGCCCATGTTTTCTGCTGTGGCATATCTAAGGAAAGATGACCATTGGAGGCTTTCTGAAGAATGTCGATGTCATTTGTCCTTCAATGACATTTCGACGTATACTCTGAATAGAGGAGAAGAGACATCAAAGTTGCTTAGAGGAGTTATCTTTACTTTTACGATTTTGACGCTGCTCTGGCTGATTCAGTACTGTGTGGAGGTTTCGACGCTACTTGGATATTTTGACGCTTTCTTAGCTTATTCAGCATTGCTTGAATATTTCGACGTAACATTAAGAGGAATTAGTCGTAGCTCTGAGTTCGAAAATATTTAAAAGCTTTTTCTGACGTTGCGTCAATTACACTTGATGTTGCGTCGACTACAATTCAACGCTGCATCGACTACATTTCAATGCTACTTTGAGAGTTCTTTGTTTGAACATAACTTTGAACTCGAGTTCTTCTGCTTCTTCTTAGGACTCATTCTTGCATCCTAGATACTAAGTCCTTATGACACAAATTACCCTTCTATATAATATGGGTAATGTCATAATTAATCACTTTTAAAACTGTATAAGAAATCAAGAGGTGGGTTTTTCCCAACATCCACCTTAGTAGTAATCATCTCGGCCTAAGCGTGCATCCGAATGCACTCCACCATAAAGTCAACAGACTCCTTGAACTCTGAAATCGTAGCCGCTTTGATCATCTCGATGTCCGGCTGCACAAAAGCCAAATGAGGCACCTCACCCTTCAGCTGCGTGACCACGACCTCCAGTCCGCACATCTCCGTCTGAGCAACCTTATGCAAGTTGAAAGCTTACTTGCGAGCCGCCACTACCTTCTCAACCTCTCCTCACAGTGTCTCATTCTTAGCCCTGGTAACGACAAGCTCAGATTCTGATCTGTCCAAGCCGGAGACTGCCTTTTCCCTCCGAAGACTGCCTTCTCCTGCCGAAGACTGCCTTCTCCTGTCGAAGACTCAAACTCATCCTTCAGGGCAACGTAATGGTAGTTACACATGAGGGTATACTACACAACTCACCCATCTAAACAAATGCATGGGCAAAATCAGAATCGTAAAATAAACGACATAACTATAAAACAATAAAAAATATTTTGCTTACCTTCGACGTGATGACCTGAATGGAGGAGGACGCACGTTTCTTGCCCTTAGCAGCCGCTGACGTCAACTCCTTCCTATCACCGGGGAGCGGATCAATAGCTGGTTACTCAGGAATCTCCCCGCATCAATATTCGAGAGCGGGGCACCCCCCTCTAAATCGCCGAAACCACCATACTCTATCTCAATAACGAGCTTAGAGGTTACGGAGGAGGAGCCTGCTCCCCTGTGCTTTAGGGTAAATACCAGTTTCCTCTTCCTACCATGCTCTAAGGGGAGGGAACAACTCTATTGTACATCCGTTGAGAGGCCTGCCAAGACCTACCATTTCTCGTCAACAAATGCACTGATGCAGTAAAGAGCTTTTCCCACATCTCACATATCCTCAAATCTCAGCACGGGAGACTAGTCTCCCTCCTGGCCCGAACACCGGCATCAACGTCTGGGTAGAGACTGCCACACCTTAAGTAGCCACCAAGGGTTCCTAACAAAGCCAAAGAGTGTGCCCCAGTGACGGTAATCGGTCTTCTCCTAGAAGACGAGCCACTTCTTGTTGCTCCTGACTTCAATCCAGTCACCCGAGCCGGGGTGAACCTCGCACCAGTCTTAAAAAATCACGATGGATAACCGAGATCCTCCAGGGTGAACCTGACACCAGTCTCGAAAAATTTCGATGGATGACTAAGAGTCGTGCTCTTGGAAGAAGCTGATAAGATCCATGATCCTCGTCATCCCGACCGAAGAAAACTGTGTGACCGACACTCCACAGAATCTGAATATCATCGCTACCTCCTAAACAGGAGGGATCCAAAACCATGCCTTGAGACACCCCTCCCAGATCGTGATATAGCCCTCAGGAAGGGCTTGGGCACGCTCGCCAGGGAGGGGAATCTTCACCTCCAAGTTCATCATAATTCCAAAGCGATTTCGCCATGCATCGACACAATCATCGCTCAGGGTTGATGAAAGGCGCACGGACTTCGCTGGGACAGCTCACTTCGGGGCCTAAAAGTAAAAAAAATTAGCCCCAAAAAAGTCAAAAAAGAGAGAAGGAAAAAATCGCGACAAACCGAGAGCACACCCACAAGCATCGCGCCGCGTGCGAAAACATGCACGCACTTCGTCAACGGCAGTGCCGCTTGCGCGTGAGAGCGCCAGTCACATCTCGCACGTGTGGCAGTGCGCGGCCTTATGCATGTGGCATTGCAGGTGCCCTGCGCGCCCGTAGCTGCGCTGCTCACATGAGATTCCGTCTCACCGCGCGTGCCGACCGCCTGACCCCGGCCGGGTTGATTCTCTGTCTCTCGCCGCCACCATCGCCCTCGCACTATATTTCCTCATTCAAAAATTTTACCTTGCTCGTCAGAGACATGATGGCGAAATTCCTCTTCAGTGTCGCCGGGCTCTCTAAAAAAACCCTGCAAGAGACAATGAAATGAAGAGCAGCGCCTACAGAATTTATAAAACACTCCTCATGTACCGTGGAGGAAAGTTTGCCAAACCGGAAAAATATTTTGCAATACACTCCTGCCTCAAAAACGGTAGAATATCTGGCCCTAATTAAAACAGGGTTCTCGAGAGGCAGGGAATATCCTGCAGATAACCAGGAAATCTCTGAGATTTCAGCAGGGAATATCCCCATGATGCGCAGTAAATAAAACCCATGCTACAATGATTCGTGCTGTGCGTGCAATATGTTATTCTGGAAATCTCGTGCACTCTAAATAAAATTTTCGGGCTCGTCTTTTTTGCAATTCACAATTCGCAGAAACCAGGGGCATTTTATAGGGTTCCCCTAAATTTGTCCTGGGTCTTGCCAGTTCTGTCAAAATCATAGATATGACCGGATCTCCGAGATGGTCATGTGGGAGCATCTCCGAGCCTGACATGCGAGAAACTTAGTCTCAAGCACAATCGGGGGTCGCGCGGGCCCGATGCGCCTCCCCCCGCACGCGCCTCCCCTGCACAACGTACACATCCCTTTGGGCGCACGCTCGTGCACAACGTACACATCACTTTGAGTGCATGCACACAGAGTGCACGTCCTTTTGGCATGCATGCGCCGGCGCGCGCGCCCGTGCGCGCGCCCCTTGCCTATCGGTGCCTCCTTTCATCGCCGCGCGCCACCAACTTCCATTGTCACCGCCCACCATCTCCATCCTCACTAGAGAGCCTGCCCATGCCGCCCAGATTGCGCGGGGAGCCCAAGGGCATAGACATATTTTTCAAATATTGGTGATACAGGTGACTAGAATCGTGCACTCATTAGACAATTAAGATTCCAAGAGGGAGCAATTACCAGCGCCGCCCAAAAAGAACTATTAAAAGGCTCCTAAGCCTTCATTTGAAGACAAGCATCCAAAGGATGAAGAGAGAGCTCTGAAATTTTCCGGCAAAGACTTGATACTCTAATAACTCTCTCGCTCAATGTTCTCCTTGTTTGCTGCAAAGTCTGCTTCCGAGACTGTTCCAGAGTCCGCTCCTCTAAGTGCAACAGAAGACTTTTGCTTTTTCTCCTTCTAGAACTTGTAAACAGAGTCGTGACCTGTCACACTCTTGGAATTTCTAACACTTATAACTGTCTGCAAATTAGTGGATTTGGTCGGCACAGTACCGACCCGTGGTTTTTTTCCTTTCCTGGTTTTTCCACGTAAAACATTTTGTTGTTCTACTGTTAGTTCACTTTTTAACTGTTTGCACGCTTAGCTTGTAAGATCCCCACCCAGAACTGAACCCAGGTTGGAAGAGGAGGGTCTTACTACCCAAGGCGGCCACTCAGTGCTTCCCGGGTGGTAACGGCCCAACCTCTCATGCACCGGGTGGTTGCTTTGTCAGGCAAGAGAATCAATACATCACATCAAAAACACAATGCAAATGCAATCATGAGGAAAACCTACAAGGCATACATATGTACATAAGCAAAAAACCATAGCCAACTGTTTACATGGGTGGCCCTATGGGCTAAGGAAAACTTCTACAAACCTTACACTCCTTACTTAGTCCTATACCCTCGGGCTCACATCATGGAAGACGGGAGGTGAGGTCGGTGTATCTGATCGGGCAATCTTGAGAGCCGATATGCTGTCATGCGGTACGGGGGCTTCGCGTTGTCCCATCTCCTGTGAATGGTTATATAAATATCTGTTAGCCACAGATCTAAGTGGAAAACACATCTCCTCCTCGGATCTGTATCCTGGGGATGAGCTTAAGCACCCAAACAGTAAATAGATAGTCGAAGCAAAAAGGGTTATGATGTAGATCTAATTAAATTTATGTAGATCTAAATCTTTTCCCAATGATTTCTAATGATACAAAATTCGGATTTTCTCAACAAGAAATATGATCAACATCTTCACATTTAAATAACATCACTATCAAAAACATGATCTTTAAATAGGTGAAAATTTGCAAGAGAAGAGCCTGTTTTAAAATGTAAGATTCAGATATAGTAAAACGATACCCCAACAAGAAGAGAACAGAAAGAGTCAAATTGTGTTTTAAAATCTATAAAAATAAAATGAACATTCACATGTTCGAATTGCAAGCGATTAATTCAAAAATTTCGTAGACAACACCAAACTTTCACTCCACCAAAATTACTAGCAAGAAGAAGAGTTAGAAGAATCACACACCAAGAAAGGGAGATAGAAACAAGTTACCCAATGAGTCTCACAAAGGGGTTGCGGAGCATCAAACTACCACAAATTCTACCGGAGTCACACCAGAGAAGACGATCTCTCCTCCAAGAGAGGAGGGACGAAAATTTCCTCTAGGAGAGAGGGAGGGAGCGGCACATCCGAAGGAGGGCTGATTTGAAGTTCTCAAAAATATTCTCATTCGGTTTTCATCTCTAAAAAGAGATATAAATAGAGTTACAATAATCTCTCACAACCATTCATCCTAGGGATAAAATCTCGGCCATTCAACATCTTTGGCCAAATATAAAGTGCATGAATTAAATAAAAGACTCAAACCAACTTGAACCAAGAGGACTTATGGTTTGTCCAAATTGGTTCAACCCAAATAAAAATTGTCTTAACATAACAAACAACACAAAAGTTTTAAACTAGATAATTATCCAAAAAGAGCCATTGAATAAAGTGGAACTAATTATTCTTCCGGGTTCGAGGGCGAAGATTGTAGCGGCTTGAACCTTCAAAAGAATCTGGTTCACCAAGCGGTACTGGGTTGGCTCCATCAGGTTAGCAACATGTAAATAACCAGAAATCCTAATAATACCAACAGATATTTTAAATAAATACTCAGCTAGTAGCAGTAATAACACTGGTAACCACAATTGGCAAACACGCTGCATGTGTTCAAAACCAGCACACAACACCCTGTGCCGACACAGTCTGGACCGCTTTTCTTCCAGCAGGGTAGTGAACCCTGCATGCCTCACTGATGTGGCCATCAGTGACAGTGGCCAGTCCTGCCACTTTTGAGTGTGGTTGTACTGCACCACCCAGGCCCTCCCGTACAACTCAGTGTACTACTTGGATGTGAGCGACATTCGGCGAATCCGAAATTTAGGCTGACCAGTGGAGGCAAATCAACGGGTACAGAGTGGTGATTACCAGCAGTGCACATCTCCCTGTCGCCATGAGTCGTCGACTCTCTGGCACCGGTACAAACGGTCTGCGGGCGTGACCGATACGCCACTTTTACCGTAAGTAATTCACAAACAATTATTTAAAGGATGAACATACACTTCGGGCCTGCCATGACCTTCTTAACTCGACCGGCTACCCAACTTTTGGCTGGAATGCGCAGCGGGCATGAGGGCACATTATTTGGGTCTAACCCTGGAGGAGATACTCAACTCACGGTTATCCCCAACTAAGGCTCCAAAAAATGGGAATGGCCGCTCGAACAGAACCCGGGCTAGAACTGTATGTATGATAAATTACTGTAATTGAACGCGGTAAAAAGAGGTGCAAAATAAGGTGCAGAAATTAAATGCTGAATTATAAAAGTACTGCAAGGAAGGGCTGAAGTAAAAAGCTGGAATAACCGGACCAGTACGAGACTGGAATAGTAATGAAAGAAAAACTAAATAAAGAGATGCAATAACCGGACCAGTACGAGACTACAGTAGTACCGGAAAGAACTAAATAAAGACCAACAATCATCTCACCAATACGAGAATGGGGTACCGAAAAGAAACCAAATAAAGAGCACCAATCATGGGACCAGTACGAGACTGGAGCCCGAAAAGAAACTAAATAAAGATCATCAATCATGGGACCAGTACGAGACTGGAGTCCGAAAAGAAACTAAATAAAGGTCAGCAATCATGAGACCAGTACGAGTCTGGAGTCAAAGAAGTTCGATAAAATAAACAGAAAGGTTAGTAGTCCTTCACTCCATATTTAGGAGGCTATGGTTTCATCTCCGTTCATAGGAGGAAAGTCATGTTCTATCTCCATTCATAGGAGGAAATTCATGTTCTATCTCCGTTCATAGGAGCCTCTTCCAAATTCCGCCTCATTAATTATAGTTCGACCATAGATTTTAATTGCGCCAGGAACGTTATTATGAGTCCCTTATTTTTTTTCAAAAAAAGCGACTTCCAATATCCGGGAATTATTCTAAACGCAGCTCGACGATTCGTAAAAATCCCATATCATTTCGAGCTTGAGTTTTCATTCTCATTTGTCGGGTCATTATTTATTCGTAATAATATCCAACGAATGTAACACGGTTGCGAGCTAAGATGTCTTCTTTCATACCTTGGAAATTCGATAATTTATAAATGCGATCATCTTACTTTGAAAATTTGAGGATTACAAAACTTTCATCCAAATGTCCCCCTTATTCTGATAACACCCTCAAAATAGTCTTTTAAGAGTCTATAAATTATTCCAAGATTCTCCAAGATATTTAAGGCATTTATTTTGTCCAACAATATTCCTAAAGGCCTATAAAAATATCAAACCAATTTATAAAATTCCAAAGAAATTACAGTATCCCCAAGGGGCCCTAATATGAGTCTAGGATTTTTTCCCAAAATTTTCCAAGGCATCTAGGACATTTATTTTGTCCATAAAAATCTTGTAAAGGCCTTTAATAATAGAATATCACTTTAGAAAATTTCCAAATAAAAAATTACTGAAGTTAGCCCTCTTAGTAAAGATCATTTTATATGTTCAAACATTTTCCCTAAGAGCCTATATTTCTCCGAGAGAAATCAAAAAGGAAGAGGGGAGTTGGGGTGCTGTTAGCCAAATCCTAAGGCAGGGATTGGCTAATCGCGCGCGCATTGGGGTTCTGCCTCCACAGGGGATCTGGGCCCGATCTGCTGGGGGGCGCGAATACGGAGGCGGGTGGGATTTAAGGATCCCGCCGCCGTCCAATCTTATCCTGGAGATCGGACGACAGGTGCTGCTCCCCGACAGAGCAGAGGGTGGCGGCCTCTACCACCGCCGTCCAGCAGCCGCCCGCCATCGGTGCCTCACCCGGTTGACTCGCTTAGGGCCAGCGAACCTTCTGGCAGTGGTCCGACGTCCTGACACCGTCGGCAACCGCCAGATTTTAACAAAACGAGGGGGAGGGTGGTGCGGCCTGCATGTGTCGTCCCTGTTGGTGTCGCGCCACCCCTCCCCCTGATGGACATCTTATTTCCCCTGGCCGGCTCACCGGGGTTGGGCTTGCCTCCGGTGGTGGTCCGGCGGCCTGGCAGCGCTGACCGTCGCCGGAAACTGTTAACAGAGAAAGGAAAATAGGGAGGGCCTGCGAGTGCCGCCGAAGACGCGTTCTCTGGCGGCCTCGCCACCTCCCACCACCGGGGAGGGGTCCCCTGGTGGAGTACCAACCTCCTAGCGCCGCCACCGACGCTGGGGGTGATGAGCCTTGCGTGCTCACCACCCAAGCCTAGGGTTGGCTTGGGTGGTGCTGGCGGCGCTCCGGCGGCCGTGGGGCAAATGCAGGTCATTGGGGGGATGGGCAAGGGAGGGGAGAGGGTGTTCCACCTATTGTGAGGGAGATCGGGAGGTTCCTGGTGGGTTGGCCATTAAAGGTGGCATGAGCTTGGGTGGTGTTTTTCGGTGAGGTAGCTCCAGCCAGGGGGGGCTATGGGTGTGGTGTGCTCAGTCAAGGGGGAGGGGGCTGCCTTTTATAGGGAGGGAGGCCTCCCTTCCTTTCTCCCGATGTGGGACTAAAGGGAGTTGGTGGGGGAAGATATTCCCCCCCCCCCTCCATTAGCTATGGCCAGCTGGCCATTTTCATGAGGGGAGGGGCAGCTCCTTTAGTGCATGAGAGGGGAGGGAGAACATCCCTCTAGTGGGGTGGTGGCTTTGGAAAAAGAGGAGGGGAGGGGATGGTGGGATTTAGCTAAGGCCCGCTTAAAATTACCCTTAGATGATTTTGAAACCCTAGGAATGGAGGATGGTGGGGTCCAAGTGTATGGGAAGGGGAAGGTGAAGTCTCCTTTTGGGAAAAATAATTCGAAAATAGAAATTTTGAGAGTTTGACCAAAGTTAACCCTAGGGTGGGTCCCTCATGTCGGTCAAAGTCCAAGTGGGTCCAACTCATTGGGTTGTTGGTCAATGTTGGAGTATTAAATCAACATGGGTGCGCGCATGCTTTTTGGTGTGAAATAAAGCTTGATTTGACTGTAGTTTGACTTTCCGACGTCGAAATTGGTTACAATGAACTTTGTTGATCTTGTTTTGACTTTAGGAATCCACTGAGACTGTCTGAGATTGATTCGAGTTTATTCGCTTAATATTTTAACATTGTGCCGTGGCAGCCTACAAAACCTAATACAGACATATTTCTCATACGACCTCCAATTGAAATGAAATGAGTCTTGTTGCACTCGTATTGACTGCACGAGTCTAACGAAACTGACCGGAGTTAATTCAGAGTGCGTATGGTCACTATTCCACAACGGTGTTGTTGTGACGCGCTACAATACTCAAAATGTTCGTTTTCTCTAAACAACCTTGGATTGGGATGGAAGGAATTCCCTTGCTCTCATATTGATTACCTGAGTCTGACGGAACTGAGAGAAGTCAATTCGGAGTACGTATGGTCACTATTCCACAACGGTGTTGTTGTGACGCGCTACGATACTCTAAATGGTCATTTTCTCTAAACGATGTCGGATTGGGATGGAACGAGTTCCATTGTGCTCTTATTGATTACACGAGTCTAACGAAATTGACAGAAGTCATGTAGGAGTACGTTTGGTCACAACTCCACAACAGTGTTGTTGTGACGCGCTACGATACTCAAAATGGTCATTTTCTCTAAACGACCTCATATTGGAATGGAACGAGTTCTGTTATGCTTGTATTGACTATACGAGTCTAACAGAACTTACAAAAGTCAATTCAGAGTACGTATTGTCACTATTCCACGACGGTGTTGTTGTGACACGCTACGATACTCAAAATGGTCGTTTTCTCTAAACGACCTCAGATTGCAATGGAACGAGTTCCGTTGTGCTCGTATTGATAATATGAGTCTAACGGAACTAACATGGCTCAAATCAGGTTTCCCTAGTACAATGTCCTAAAATTGGGTTATTTTCTATCCCTTGGGTTACTTTTATTGGGTCCACTAAGGTCTAGTGACCCAATAAAAGTCGGGATGTTACAATCCAATAAAAATAAAAGGATTTTCGCCCTTAAAAATTGCCTAAGGTAGGGATATGTGACATACCTGAGAGAAGAGTTTCAGGTATCTTTCTCAAACGAGAGTTTTCGGTCCCCATGTAAACTCGTTGCGTCCGCAGTTTGACCATCATGATGTTTTGTTCCGTAGGTCTTTGACCTTGGAATCCACTATCCTCACCGGCTCGAGCTGAATGGATCGGTCAGATGGTATCAGTGTTGTTAGTGTGGGAAGATGTTGATCCGGTTGTCGGAGAACACGTCTTAATGATGAAACGTGAAAAACGTAATGAAGGTTTCCCAATTCAGCGGGCAAGGCTAATCGGTATGCAATGGGGCCAATTCGTTCTATGACCTGATATGGCCGAGGTAGCGAGGATCTAGCTTTTATGCTTCTTTATCCAGGAGATCCCGTGTATAGGTTTGATCTTTAGGAATACCATATCCCCTACGCTAAACTCTACCGGTCGATGACGCGCATTATAATATTTTGCTTGGAAGCTCTGCGCTTCCAGCATTCGATCTTGGATTAACCTTATTACTGTCGTGGTGTCATCTATGTATGTGACCCCCAAAGTTTCTGTGTCCTCATCTTGTGCCCATGAAAATGGAGTTCAGCAAAGTCTTCCAAACAAAGCCTCGTATGGTGCCATCTTAATACTTTCCTGGAAGTTGTTGTTATAGGAAAATTCCACCGAGGGTAGCACCTATCACAGTCAGAGGAAGTCCTCCATCGTCCGATTCATCCTTTCTATTTACCCGTCCGTTTGAGGATGGAAAGTGGTGCTGAAAGCTAATTTGGTCCCCAGATAAGCTTGCACCCACCTCCATTCCTTTGAAGTGAAACGTCCGCCGTGGTCAGATACGATTGACTTGGGTACTCCATGGAATCGGACTACCTGTTCCATGAAAAGTCTGTCTAGAACATCGACACCGTTGCTTTGTCGGTTCTGGATAAAATGAGCCACTTTTGTAATGCGATCCACCATGACCCATATGGAGTCGTTCCCTGCACGAGATCGGGGCAGGCCATTGACAAAATCCATAGAGATATCCTCAAACTTCCATTCTGTTATGGGCAGGGGTTGTAGTAAACCTCTTGGGCTGCGACATATTTCCTTGACCATCTGACAGGTCTGGCAGTGTGCCACATAATTGGTAACGTCCCTTTTCATACTTGGCCAGTACAGCGTCCTTCATAAATCTGTATACATTTTTATCACACCTGGGTGAATAGAATATCTCGACTGGTGTGCCTTGCGAATTATCTCTTCCCGGATCCCTTCGGTGGAGGGAATGAATACACGGTGCTTGTACTGTAAAATACCATCATGCAGGTTGTAGTCATCTTGAGTGTCATCTTGCAGGGTTTGGATGATTGAGGCCGCTTCTGGGTCGACCTTTTGAGCCTCTCGTATTCTATCCTGAATATCACACTGTATCTCCATCCAATATAACTTAGCTTGGTAGTCCATAGGATCCCTGCGGGTGATAAGGGTGATTCCTAAGTCCGCCAAGGATTGGATCAACTCCCTTGGTATCAGCTCTAGCCAGTTTTCGACCACCGGGGGTTGACGACTTAAGGCATCCACAACCTTGTTGGCCTTGTCGGGGTGGATTGGAGGGCGAAATCGTAATCGCACAGAAATTCTAACCACTGGGGTTGTCGGAGGTTCAGCTCCTTCTGAGTGAAAATATACTTGAGGCTTTTGTGGTTGGAGAAGATCTCACATCTTACTCTGTAGAGGTAATATCTCCATATTTTTAGCGCGAACGCCACTGCACCCAATTCCAAGTCGTGGGTTGAGTAGGTAAGCTCGTGAGGCTTTAACTGTCGTGATGCGTAGGTGACTACCCTGCCATGCTGCATTAGTATGGCTCCTAACTCTTTCAGTGATGCGTCTATGTAGATCTGAAAGCCCTCGGTGCCTGAGGGGAGTGCAAGAATTGGAGCAGTGGTTAAGCGGTTCTTTAATTCGACGAACGTTGCTTCGCATTCGGGCATCCATCGGAACAAAGTATCTATTTTGGTGAGGGTAGTGAGGGGTAAGGCGATCCTTGAAAATCCTTCTACGAACTTACGGTAGTATCCTGTGAGACCAAGGAAGCTTCTGATATCTGCCGCTGACTTAAGTGGCGGCCAATTCCGCACTGCCTGTACTTTGGCTTGATCTACTGCCACCCCGCTCTTATTGATTATGTGTCCTAAGAAGCCAACTTCGTCCATCCAAAACTCGCACTTGCTGAATTTTGCGAAGAGTCAATGTTCTCGTAGTTTGAACAATACCATCTGAAGATGCCTGGAATGGTCTACGTTGCTCCCCGAGTAGATGAGTATATCGTCTATGAAGACGATGATGAAATGGTTCATAAATGGTTCAAACACTTTATTCATCAATGCCATGAAGGTGGACGCAGCGTTGGTCAACCCAAAAGGCATTACCATAAACTCGTAAAGTCCATAACGGGAGCTAAATGCTGTTTTGGGGATGTCTCTTTCTCGTACTCAAAGTTGGCAGTACCCAGACCTTAGATCCATTTTGGAAAAGACAGACGCACCTTGTAACTAATCAAATAATTCATCTATCCTTGGCAGGGGGTAGGTATTTCAGATGGTAAGCTTATTTAGTTCCTTATAATCGATGCATAGACGCAATGATCCATCCTTCTTTTTGACGAATAATACGGGGGCTCCTTAGGGTGAGGTACTTGGACGAACGAAACCTGCATTGATTAGTTCTTGCAGTTGTATCTTAAGCTCGGCCAGTTCCTTCGGGGCCATTCAGTAGGGTGCTCGAGATACTGGTCGAGCTCTGTGTGCAAGTTCGATCTGGAAGTCCACTTCTCGCTACGGGGGCAACCCTGGGAGAGATTCGGGAAAACATCTGGAAAGGCTCGGACTACAGGCACCCTGACGAGTATTTGAGTTTTGTCCTCCATTTCGAAGTCAATAAGGTACATTTCATCTTTTTGTTGGATTGATTTGATAGTTTGCGCGGTGGTCAGAATGATGCGAGTGACAGACGGTATACCTGCTAAAGTGATAGTCTATCAATTTGGGTTTTGGAGGTTGATTTCTCTGGTCGAGCAATTTATTTGGGCCTTATGTTTGGCCAACTAGTCCATCCCTAGGATGATGTCGAACCCGGTTATTGTTAGAATTGTAGCGAAGATTTCAAACTCCATGTCTCCCAGCATTGCCTGGAACGAGCACCTTTCTGTGGATGTCATGTATGACCCGTCTGGGAGTCGGATTCGTATTAACCTTCCAGACAATCAGATAGCGTTCTCCTTGTTTGCACTGAAATCCCGGGATACAAAGGAATGTGTGGCTCCGATATCGAATAATGTTTTAGCAGGGTGGACTTCTACCAAAAGTAAACCTGGTAACATATATATATACTACAATCACAAGGCTTTTAGAGACATACAAATGAAGTACATATATGTCAAAACAAAAGGCTATATCATATGTCTCATACTAGATAACATGGTCCAGGTATATCATCACTAATGCTGAAAATATATACTTATAACTACGTCTGGTGCAGGGCCGTGTTGAAGGTCTAGTGCGTATGCCTCAAGTGGTGCTGCTCTGCCCTGCCTGGGCTGATCACTCCTGTCTGCGGGTCATCCTCTGCGACCTCCTCGTCCTCTCTCCGCTGCTCCCTGTACTGCTCCTAAGCCCGACCTTCCTATAGCCTGAGGGCAAAAAGCTCTAATATTCGCAGGCTGCTGGCAAAGGATGGAATTCCCTGCGAAGGGAACATCTCATCGTGCGACTGGTGAGGGTTGGGGTGCTGGAGTTGGTTGAGGTGCTGGGGCTGTAGGTGCATGTCGAGGCTGAGCTGTCAGCCTGTAGGGATGGTGGCGATGATGCTGCCAGCTATCTCGATCCTGCCTTTGAGGGGCAATCCCTAACTCTCGTCCTCGGGCCCTGGGGACCACCACCTGTCCTCTCCGCTGTTGTGCCACCATCCGTTGGTCCATCTCTAACGTTGTAGCATGCATGGCAATCGTGTGGAAGGTCGACTGTGAAATCATGATTAGGGCATGTCGTAGGTCGTCGCGCAGTCCTCGGTAGAACTTGACGGCTTTATCCATATCTATGGTTTCCAATGTCCCCATGAAGCGGGCTAAGTGAATGAACTCACGCTGGTATTCTGGCACGGTCCTCTCTCCCTTTCGGATGTGTAGGAATTGCTCCTGGAGCGCGACTCAATCGACATTAGAGATGAAGTGTTCCAGAAAGGCCTCAGAAAATTCTCCCCAGAGAATCGTGCTGAGTGGTCTCCCTCTAAATGTGGAGTGGTTGGCTGCCCTCCACCAGTCTTGAGAATAGCCTTCTAGTAACATCACCACTAGGGACAATGCGATAATGGCGGGGCACATCATGCCGACTAGTAGTTCTTCAACCCTCTCCACCTACCCCTCCGCCTGCATGGCGGATTCGGTGCCTCGGAAGATAGGAGGCCTTAGCCCCTGGAAGGTCATCAGAAGGTCTGTGGGCACGGTAGGCTGTTGGGGTGGCCGTAAGATGGCAGTCTGGAAGGTTGCTGACAGTGCTGTCAACGTCCTGATGAGTCCCAATTATATACACATTTATGGACTCATCTGGGCCGATATCTAGTCTATGCACTACACTTTAGGCATGTTTTCGTTCATATTTGATATTCCATGCTATGTGCACATCTAGGCCCGTCTTGGTGTATTTTCATGTTTATCTTCTTTATTAGCTTTCATGCATTGTTAAGTGCCACTTTCAGTGGTTTGATTGGTGTTTATGCTGGAACAGGAGTCGTGCAGGTGTTCCCGGTGCAAATCTGTACAGGAACACTGCGCACGATCACTGGTTCTATTGCGCACGACCACTGGTCGTTTGCCACTGATCGTGCGCACTTAACCCCTCAAATCTGAGTTCTGTCTTGATCAGCGCGCACAACCACTTACGATAGTGCGCACGACCACTGGTCGTGCAAACATTTTATTTTATAAATCTTTGCTTTGTAGGCTCCGCCCAGCCAGCGCGCACGACCGCAGAATGCCAGCGCGCACGATCACTGGTTGTGCGCCAATGACCGTGCACACAATTTTTGTCAGCGCCTATTTAAATCCCTGTTCCGCAAAATTAGGTATCGAGCTTCGCCGGGAGTGCGAATTCAAGTCCGTCCAGCGCCGTTTTTCATCTCCAGCCACCTCCACTCCATCTCCTTCGTAGGAGAAGTCCTCTCCAGTGATCCGAAGCCATATCCAAAGGTCTGGAGGCTATCTCCGCCATTCGCAAGCAAGCAAACCAAGATTCCGCATTTCCGTTCGGTGAGAAGAAGAGGAAACCTTAACGTAGAAGACGACGGAAGAAGGCCAGAGATCGTGACAGTCTCATGACTCCGGAAGCACAGACCGCCCGAGCCCGGAAGTAGATTGACAACCTACTATTCCGGCCGAGAACGGCCGCTAGTCTTCGTCTATTGGTTTACTCTCTCCTTTACCTTGTTGTCACTTTGTGAACTATTTGAAGATGAATATTGTTATATTTGCTTTGAATGAAAGTGTTAGCTCGACTGAGTCTCACTCGTGAAGTTTTTAATTCGTGTTACAAGAGCTAATGGTGACTAGTGAAGGGGTGAGTGAGTGAGTGGGTGAAAGCGAAGCGCCTCACAAGAAAACATTGTAGTAGAGCAACATGGAAATAACACTTTCATTCAAAGCAAATATAACAATATTCATCTTCAAATAGTTCACAAAGTAACAACAAGGTAAAGGAGAGAGTAAACCAATAGACGAAGACTAGCGGTCGTTCTCGGCCAGAAAAGTAGGTTGTCAATCTACTTTCGGGCACGGGCGGTCTGTGCTTCCGGAGTCAAGAGACTGTCACGATCTCTGACCTTCTTCCATCGTCTTTTACATTCAGGTTTCCTCTTCTTCTCACCGAACGGAAATGCGGAATCTTGGTTTGCTTGCTTGCGAATGGCGGAGATGGCCTCCGGACCTTTGGATATTTCTTCGGATCACCAGAGAGGACTTCTCCCACGAAGGAGATGGAGTGGAGGTGGCTGGAGATGAAAAATGGCGCTGGACGGACTTGAATTCGCGCTCCCGGCGGAGCTCGATACCTAATTTCGCGTAACAGGGCTATAAATAGGCGCTGGAAAAAATAGTGTGCACGGTCATTGGCGCACGACCAGTGATCGTGCGCGCTGGCGTTCTGCGGTCGTGCGCGCTGGCTGGGCGGAGCCTACAAAGCAAAGATTTATAAAATAAAATGTTCGCACGACCATTGGCACACGACCAGTGGTCGTGCGCGCTGGTCAAGATAGAACTTAGATTTGAGGGGTTAAGTGCGCACGATCAGTGGCGCACGACCAGTGGTCGTGCGCAATAGAACCAGTGATCGTGCGTAGTGTTCCTGTACAGATTTGTACCGGGAACACGTGCACGACTCCTGTTCCAGCATAAACACCAATCAAACCACTGAAAGTGGCACTTAACAATGCATGAAAGCTAATAAAGAAGATAAACATGAAAATACACCAAGACGGGCCTAGAAGTGCACATAGCATGGAATATCAAATATGAAAGAAAACATGCCTAAAGTGTAGTGCATAGACTAGATAATCAGCCCAGATGAGTCCATAAATGTGTATATAATTGGGACTCATCACACCCCCAGACTTACCTATTTGCGCGTCCCGAGCAAACAAATCCGGCGGAGTAAGAAAATGGTAGTTAGTGAAGAAAATTGCAAAATAGGAGTACGGTGCGAAGTATCATACGCATGCAAATAAAAATTCAGTAAAAGGGGATTCTAACTATGCTAACTAATTTACAAAAGTGTTAAAGCGTAAATAAAGATTTATTGATACTCAGCTAGTGAATCATGAAGAACTTGTGCGGTCGTGCCCGGTGTGAAAGTACACAAGCCATTCAGGAGGGTGTTGCTAAAGACCGGAATTCGGGGATAACTCTGCTGAAATCCATCAACGATGAGAACCATAAGCTTGCCCGATTACACTCTCTCCACGGCGCTAGCAAACTCACAAGTTAAATCAATAGGACTTTTAGGTTATAATGGGGCTTAGGTTACGGTATGATATTCAATGATAAACGAGACGGCTATGCAACCCAATTGAGTCAAAAGATAACGCTGTACCAAAACAAGACCAAGAACAATGCTAGTGTGACACACCCCCAGACTTAGCTTGAAAACTGGGTGTGCACACAACCTACTCCAACAAATTCCAACTGAATTTTCTATTACGCTTAAAGGGATTTCTTTTCATTCCAATTATTTTCAGATTTTTCTTTTAACTACATTTTTTTCTTTTTCTTTTATCCCCCGGTTGGTTCACAATAATGAGTTCAGCAAATAATACAGATTTTCCTTTCACATCACAATGGTTCCATACATCACACCAAATCAAGAAATATGATTTCAGCTAACTCGCTATTTGGTTGCGAAAATAGGATAGGCTTCAGGTTTTGGTGATTGAACGAGGGGCAGAACAAAGAAGGAGTAGGCACAAATTTGGCTCGCAATGGTAAACGAATGGGTCAAGGAAAACAAGGCTCAAACTAGCCAAAAAAATGGCCTACATCACGTTTAACAATATGAGTTGCTCTCGCTCATGCTTCAAGAGTCGCTTGGGGCAAGTTCTAAGCCCACAAGAGAGGTAAACCTTCCTTCCGACTCGAGCAACACACAACTAGCGCTTGCCTACACACAACACCGTGCTACCGCCAATTTCATTCACATTCACCAATTGAGTATAATAAATCTAAACTACGCAAAAACACTAATCGTAAATTAAATGCATAGAAATAATCTAATTTTACTCAAATTTCTACTGGAGCATGCAGATGCGACTAGAGCACTACACGAGTCAACATCGCACTCCGAATCGCAATTCCTAAACTAACATCCTATTTCACAAACCAAACCAAGATGGCGTGTTCGGAAACACAAAAACAGGCGAGTGCTCGCTCATGTGGGTGAAACGGTGTATGATGCATGCGAACAAGATTACTACAAAGGTAAAATAAAAATAACTTCTAGCATGTATTGCAACTCGTGCGCATAGTGGGCAACGATCGGCTCTCCCCCAGACTTACTCTAAACATTCTATCACATTAAATAGGAGCTAGAGGAGGAAATGTTACCCAATGCTTGGAATTGAGCATACCAGAAGATCGGCATTAGAAATGATGAAAAATCCGGGTTTGCCATGGAAGTGATCCTGTTCCTGCGAATAATTTTTGCACAATACCAAATAGACAAAAGAAACAAAGCACAAGCTATTCCCAAAATGATGCCCAGAAGAGCATTCACAACAATAATGTTAACAATACAAACGTACTAAGATAAGTTTATGCAAATAAAAGGAACATTAAACAAAAACAAGAAAATATGAAAGGGTTGTGATTAACTCGCACACGGGGTAAACAATCACTCATCGTCGCTATCACTATCAAGAACAACAACGGGTGGCGAAGGCCTGGATGATGATGCAGCACAGCCAGGAAGCGGGGGTACACGCAGCCCTCCCCACAAAGCTTGCTGATAGACTAGGTCTGTCAGCCAGTAATGATTTGCCTCTAAGTCAGAGAGGCGCTGATTAAAGCTCGGTACCTCCTGTCCCCGTGAAGAACTGCCTTGCTCCCTGGGTTGCCGCTCCTGCTTGAAGGACTTCCGCCGCGGCTGCGGAAGAGCAAGCTCCCGGTGAACATGTGGCGGCTCAGCTGGTTCTCCCTGCTCCTCTTCTTCATGTCTCTCCTTTGGTGAATCACCCGCTACCACGTAGCGCCTGCAGCTCTTCTTCCCCACGACCCTGAGTAGATGAAAACTCACCATGGTGGCCCTAGTGATAAACGAAGGCGCAGTCACCTGCACCATCGGAGGTAGCTGACTCCAAACCCCCATTCCTTTTGCGATATGAGTGATGTAGTAGACACCCCCGATGGAACCGGTGAGACCGTAGGTAGCCTCGTGGAGGAAGAAGAAGAAGGCGAGCATGTAGCCCAAGTGCACGGGCTGCTGAAACTCCATGCTGTATAAGGAAATCAAATCTTGCCACCCCACTACGTTCTGACTGAAGGAACGGGCGACAAGAGAGTGACTGAGAACATGCTGCAGAAGTCGGAGAGCAGGAGATATGATCATGGTGGATTTGCTCTTCCTGGCCACATAGTCCTCGTCTCGTCTAGTAATAGCATACCACGCGGCACGCGGAGTGATATCGTCAGGGAAAGAGACACTCAAATTTGGAAAATCGATCGCTCTTGCCTCCGCCTCAGTGTAGAATCCCGCGTGCACAGCAAGCTCCGACAATGATAGAGTGAAAACTCTCCCCATTATGCGGAAAGAACAAGATGGCGGTCAACAACCGGAGGGCATCACTTCCCACTCAAACGTCGAGAGGAACTCCAAGGTGAGCTCTTTGTAGCCGAGATCATTGCATTCGAATACCTTGCTCCAATGATCGAACGAGTAGCGAAGGAGGACAGCCTCCCCCAAATATCCATTGTCACCAATCGAGTTGAGCTCATTCCACTCCACCAACCTTTGAAAAAGAAACGGCTTCACCTTCAACGAATTGTAGCGCCGCGTATGCATATCCTTTGAAAAAGTGCCCATCCGAGCCAAGATCTGGGCCGAAGATGCGGAGGATCGGCCGGAACGGTGGTAGACTTGCCGTAATGGCGATCTCCATCACTCATGATGGCAGTAAGTGAGGAAAAGGATGGAGAAGCAACTCGGAACTCACTAGAAGGAAACGGCACGCACGATCGGCGGAACACCACGGAGAGCGGCGCACAGACAGCAGCAAACGAACGACGGAAAAGAAAACCTAGCATGCTAGCGCAAGGCTCGGGCGAACCGGCTTTTACAAAGAAACTGGGCCGATCGCACGACCAGTGGTCGTGCGCGATAAATAGTGCGCACGACCAGTGATCGTGCGCGAAGAGAATTTTTGGGCACTTAATTTTTTCATGAAAGCTGAATCCGTCGTGCCGTGCGAGCATCCTAGGGTACACCACGTGTGACGGGGCAATCACAGCCTTAACAGAAACTTAACTAAGCTATGAAAAATAGGAAAAATCAAGAAAGCATAGCAATCGCGAATAAAAAACATCTATCCTAGATAATTGTTGGGCTACATGTCCCCCCAACGGGACTTATTCAAGAGTTTGTAATTCAGATTAACTAATAGGCGGATGAAAATGAAAATGGTCAGGTAACTGTTTGCGCTTGTGTTTCGGTAACGGGTACCGAAATGGAGATAGAACAGTTGCCCAAATACCAGTGAAAAAACAATACCTGATATGAATATCAGGCAAGGGCAAAATATGCGTTGTGAAGCTCACCGTATCTAGCTCCACCTGCACCTGATTCCTTTCAATGATAGGCCTTGTTACAGGCTCATAAACCAACGGAACTGGCTCCACAATGTGGTCCTGCATAGGAGAGTATACAAGAGCGGGGTCAGGAAATAAAATAGAAGAAGAACAACAATTCACCTCAGTTCTAGGGGTGATCCCGGAATCAGCCCCAGTCAGTTGGACAGCAAGAGAAAGGACATCGCTGTTTTGGCTGTTGCAAGGATGGGCAGGTGCTGTGACCATCTCGTCCTCGAATTGGACCTCATCCCATGGTGTCGAGGTGGCAACCTCAACCATGCAGACATCCTCTTCGACTGGATCTGATAAAGTACTACTAGTACGCACTTCTCCCTGCAAGTCAACCTTAGCAGCAATATCAGAAATGGATGAGATGCTATGCAAAGAAGTTGGGAGAGCAATGCTCGGCGAATCGTCGGGCTCAGACTCCTCACAAATAAAAGATTCAACACAAGACGACACATGTTCCCTAGAAGTAGAAGCATCCATGCCGGGATTTGGATCAACACAGGTATCAGTGTTAGTATGAGTGCTACTCCCTTCAAAATCTGGTGGAGGCACCAGTACATACCCTGATACAGAAGGTGTGCTGCAAGATACCGAAGTAGAGACGACCCGGATATCCGGTTCGTCATCCTCCGCTAGCTGCGCTAAATATTCAGCACATTCCGACACTGAGTGATCTAGACTCTGGCAACAGAGACACCGCTTGACTAGTTTCTTCGGCGCAGCAGGTGCTGAAGCCGTAAAGAAGTAGGCTGGCAAGGGCGCGGAAGAATAGCCATAAGACTTAAGCATGCCATACGAAGTACCAGACGAGGCCGGTGCTCTGTATGTCGAGCCTTGAGTATAAGGGCTATTGTACTCCTTGGGACATTCATCGCTTGCGTGAGAACTGTCTCCGCACCAACGACAACGAAAATTAAAGCTTGCCCACATTGGCCAAGGAAAACCAGTCTACAATACGAACTACTTGCATAGACTCGTGGCGAATAACGCATGGCTTCCAAACTGATATATAAAAAAAATAAAAAAATAAAAACTAAATTCGAAATAAAGGAATAAACTGTAGTGTAACTATCCTCACACAACATAAAACGAATACCACACTGCATTCCCCGGCAACGACGCCAAAAACTTGATGCGTGTACGGCAAGTGCACCGGTCGCTGTCAAGTAATAAATATGGGAATAGTTTCCCCGAATGTCGATCTCTTGAGGAATGCAGGTTATGGTGAATGAATTGCGTCGTGTGACAATTGTTACACGAGCGAACACAAACACAAAAAGGGCTTTGATTTGGGTTTCCTAATTCTAACAATAATAAAGTAAAAGTGCGGGTCGCAATCACCGCTTCGCAAGGCGAGATGGAGTGCGTCGGCCGCTATGCCGAGCTTCGTGAGGCGAGTGGACGGTGCACATGTGAATGAAATGTTCTTAAATGCGGAGAATGAGGGTTGAAATCACCTCTTCACTAGTCACCATTAGCTCTTGCTAACGTGAATCGAAAACTACACGAGTGAGTGAGTGAGTGGGTGAAAGCAAAGCGCATCACAAGCAAACATTGCAGTTGAGCAACAAGGAAATAACACTTTCATTCAAAGCAAATATAACAATATTCATCTTCAAATAGTTCACAAAGTAACAACAGGGTAAAGGAGAGAGTAAACCAATAGATGAAGACTAGCGGCCGTTCTCGCCCGGAATAGTAGGTTGTCAATCAACTTCCGGGCTTGGGCGGTCTGTGCTTCCGGAGTCAAGAGACTGTCACAATCTCTGACCTTCTTCTGTCGTCTTCTACGTTCAGGTTTCCTCTTCTTCTCACCGAATGGAAAAGCGGAATCTTTATTTGCTTGCTTGCGAATGGCGGAGATGGCCTCCGGACCTTTGGATATTGCTTCGGATCATCGGAGAGGACTTCTCCCAAGAAGGATATGGAGTGGATGTGGCTGGAGATGAAAAACGGCGCTGGACGGACTTGAATTCGCGCTCCCGGCGGAGCTCGATACCTAATTTCGCAGAACAGGGCTTTAAATAGGCGCTGGCAAAAATAGTGTGCACGGTCATTGGCGCACGACCAGTGATCGTGCGCGCTGGCGTTCTGCGGTCGTGCGCGCTGGCTGGGCGGGGCCTACAAAGCAAAGATTTATAAAATAAAATGTTCGCACGACCATTGGCACACTACCAGTGGTCGTACGCACTATCGTCGTGTGCGCTGGTCAAGACAGAACTCAGATTTGAGGGGTTAAGTGCGCACGATCAGTGGCGCACGACCAGTGGTCGTGCGCAATAGAACCGGTGATCGTGCGCAGTGTTCCTGTACAGATTTGTACTGGGAACACCTGCACGACTCCTGTTCCAGCATAAACACCAATCAAACCACTGAAAGTGGCATTTAACAATGCATGAAAGCTAATAAAGATGATAAACATGAAAATACACCAAGACGGGCCTAGAAGTGCACATAGCATGGAATATAAAATATGAACAAAAACATGCCTAAACTGCAGTGCATAGACTAGATAATCGGCCCAGATGAGTCCATAAATGTGTATATAATTGAGACTCATCACGTCCGCCCCTGGTTGGTCTCAGTAAAAGGGACTACAACTGGAGCAACCTGTTATGGTGGTGGAGTAGTAAGGTGGTACTGGTCCTTAGAGGATGATCTCCCATTACCACACTCCGGTATCTGGAGAAGTAACAGGCAAAAATCAGTACTTGCAAAAGTAAGGGAATTTTGCAAAAAACGGACTGAAACGGATATGAAATTCGTGTGGGTGTGCTACTGTGCAGTATAGAATCCTTAAACTTCTAACCTACGAGTCCACCAAGCTTTCGCTGTGTGGTTCATCCCGAACCAATAAATGGAACATGGGAAGGAAGGATCCAAAAGATGCCCTATGTGGTCGGATCATGATCGCTCTGATCCATTTGTAAGTCCCCCCCACCCAGAACTCAACCCAGGTCAGAAGAGGAGGGTCTTACTGCCTAAGGAGACCACTCAGTTCTTCCCGGGTGGCAACGACCCACCCTCTCAAGCACTGGGTGGTTGCCTTGTCAGGCAAGAGAATCAATACATCCCACCAGAAACACAATGCGGAAGCAATCATGAGGAAAACCAACAAGGCATACGTATGTACATAAGCAAAAGGCCATAGCCAACTTTTTACATGGGTGCTCCTATGGGCTAAGGATAACTAGTACAACCCTTACACTTCTTACTTAGTCCTATACCCTAGGGCTCACATCACGGAAGACGGGAGGTAAGGCCGGTGTATCTGATCGGGCGATCTCGAGAGTCGGTATGTCGTCATGCGGTACGGGGGCTTCACGCTGTCCCATCTTATATGAATGGTTATATAAATATCCGTTAGTCATAGAGCTAAGTGGAAAACACATCTCCTCCACGTATCCGTATCCTGAGGACTAGCTTAAGCACCCAAACAGTAAATAGATAGTCGAAGCAAGAAGGGTTAGCAACATGTAAATAACCAGAAATTCTAATAATATCAACAGTTATTTAAAAGAAATCCCCAGCTAGTAGCAGTAATAACACTGGTAACCACAATTGGCAAACACATTGCAGGTGTTCAAAACCCGCTCACAACACCCAGTGCCGACACAGTCTGGACCGCTTTTCTTCTAGCAGGGTAGCGAACCCCGTGGGCCTCACCGATGTGGATGTCAGTGACAGTGGCCAGTCCTGCCACATCTGAGTATGGTTGTACCGCACCACCCAGGCCCTCCCGTACAACTCAGTGTACAACTTGGATGTGAGAGACATCCGACGAATCTGAAATTTAGGCTGACAAGTGGAGGCAAATCAACGGTCACGGAGTGGTGATTACCCGTGGAGCACATCTCCCTATCGCCATGAGTCGTCAACTCTCCCACACGGTACAAACGGTCTGCGGGCGTGACCAACCCGCCACTTTTACCGTAAGTAATTCACAAACAATTATTTAAAGGATGAACTTACACTTCTGGTCTGCCACGACCTTCTTAACTCGATCGGCTACCCAACTTGTGGCCGAGAGGCACATCGGGCGTGATGGCATATTATTTTGGGCTAACCCTAGAGGAGATACTCAGCTAGAGGTTATCCCCAACTAAGGCTCCACAAACCGGGATTGGCCGCTCGTCAGAGCAGAACCCGGGCTAGAATTGTAGGTATGATAAATTACAGTAATTGAGCGCGGTAAAAAGTGGTGCATAATAAGCTGCAGAAATGAAATGTTGAATTATAAAAGTACTGCAAGGAAGGACTGAAGTAAAGAGCTGGAATAACCAGACCAGTACAAGACTGGAATAGTACTGAAAGAAAAACTAAATAAAGGGATGCAATAACCGGACCAGTACGATACTGGAGTAGTATCAGAAAGAACTAAATAAAGAGCAGCAATCATCTGACCAGTACGAGACTGGGGTACCGAAAAGAAACCAAATAAAGAGCAGCAATCATGGGACTAGTACGAGACTGGAGTCCGAAAATAAACTAAATAAAGAGCAGCAATCATGGGACCAGTACGAGACTTGAGTCCGAAAAGAAACTAAATAAAGAGCAGCAATCATGGGACCAGTACGAGACTGGAGTCAAAGAAGTTCGATAAAATAAACGAAAAGGTTAGTAGTCCTCACTCCATATTTAGGAGGCTGTGGTTCCGTCTCCGTTCATAGGAGAAAAGTCTTGTTCTATCTCCGTTCATAGGAGGGAAGTCCTGTTCTATCTCCGTTCATAGGAGCCTCTTCCAAATTCTGCCTCATTAATTATAGTCCGATCATAGATTTTAATTGCGCCTTTTAAACATAGTTTGGAGGAACGTTATTATGAGTCCCTTATTTTTTTTTCAAATAGGCAACTTCCAATATCCGAGAATTATTCTAAACGCAGCTCGATTATTCGTAAAAATCCCATATCATTTTGAGCTTGAGTTTTCATTCTCATTTGTCGGGTCATTATTTATTCGTAATATTATCCAACGAATGTAACACGGTTGCGAGTTACGATCTCTTCTTTCAAACCGTGGAAATTCTATAATTTATAAACGCGATCATTTTACTTTGAAATTTTGATGATTACAAAACTTTCATCTTAATGTCCCTCTTATTCTGATAACACCCTCAAAATAGTCTTTTAAGAGCCTATAAATTATTCCAAGATTCTCCAAGATATTTAAGGCATTTATTTTGTCAAACAATACTCTCTAAAGGCCTATAAAAATATCAAACCAATTTATAAAATTCCAAAGAAATTAGAGTACCCCCAAGGGGCCCTAGTATAAGTCTAGGATTTTTTCCAAAATTTTCCAAGGCATCTAGAGCATTTATTTTTTCCATAGAAATCTTGCAAAGGTCTTTAATAATAGTAAATCACTTTAGAAAATTCCCCAAAAATTACTGAAGTTAGCCCTCTTAGTAAGGATCTTTTTTATGTTCAAATATTTTTCCCTAAGAGCATATATTTCTCCCAGAAAAATCAAAAAGGAAGAGGGGAGTTGGGGTGCGGTTAGCCAAATCCTAAGGCAGGGATTGGCTAACCGGGGGCGCATTGGGGTACTGCCTCCACAGCGGAGCTGGGCCCGATCCGCTGTGTGAGGGGGGGGGGGGGGGGGGGGGGGGCGAATGCGGAGGCGAGCGAGATTTAAGGATCCCGTCACCGTCCGATCTTGTCCTGGAGATCAAACGACAGCTGATGCTCCCCAACGGTGCAGTGGGTGGCGGTCTCTGCCACCGCTGGCTACTAGCTACCCGTCGCTGGTTGACTCGTCCGGGGTCGGCGAACCTTCTGCCGGTGGTCCACCCCCAGATTTTACCAAAAATGAGGGGGCGGGTGGCGCGACCTGCATGTGCCGTCCCGATTGGTGCTGCGCCACCCCTCCCACCTGATGGCCATCCTATTGCCCCCGGTCGGCTCGCCGGTGGTTGGGCTTGCCTCCGGGGGTAGTCCGGTGGTCCGGCGGCCTGGCGCCGCCGGCCGCTGCCGGAAACCGTTAATAGAGAAAGGAAAACAGGGGGGCCTGCGGGTGCAGCCGGAGACGCGTTCTCCAATGGCCTTGCCGCCTCCAACCACCGAGGAGGGGTCCCCTGGTGGAGTACCAACCTCCCAATGTTGCCACCGACGCTGGGGGTGATGAGCCTCGCGTGCTCAGCACCTGAGCTTAGGGTTGGCTCGGGTTGTGCTGGCGGCGCTCCGGCAGCCGTGGGGCACATGTAGGTCATCGGGGGGGGGGGGGGGGGGGGGGGGCAGGGAGGGGAGAGGGTTTTCCACCTTTTGTGGGATAGCTCGGGAGGTTCCTAGTGGGTTGGCCATTAAAGGTGGCGTGAGCCTGGGTGGTGTTTTCCAGCGAGGTAGCTCCGGCCAGGGGGGCTATGGGGGTGGTGTGCTCAGTCAAGGGGGAGGGGGCTGCCTTTTATAGGGAGGGAGGTAGGGCCTCCCTTCCTTTATCCCGATGTGGGACTAAAGGGATGGGGTGGGGGAAGATATCCCCCCCCCCCCTCCATTAGCTATGGCCATCTGTCCATTTTCATGAGGGGAGGGGTAGCTCCTTTAGTGCATGAGAGGGGAGGGAGAACATCCCTCTAGTGGGGTGGTGGATTTGGAAAAAGTGGAAAGGATGGGATGGTGTGCTTTAGCTAAGGCCCACATAATAATACCCCTGGCTGATTTTGAAGCCCCAGGAATGGAGGGGGTCCAAGTGTTTGCGAAGGGGAAGGTGAAGTCTCCTTTTGGGAAAAATAATTCCAAAAATAGATATTTTGAGGGTTTGACCAAAGTCAACCCTAGGGTGGGTCTCTCATGTCGGTCAAAGTCCAAGTGGGTCCAACTCCTCGGGTGGTTGGTCAATGCTAGAGTATTAAATCAACATGGGTGCGCGCATGCTTTTCGGTGTGATAAAGCTTGATTTGACCATTGTTTGACTTTTCGACGTCGGAATTGGTTACAATGAACTTTGTCGGTCTTGTTTTGACTTTAAGAATCCACTGAGACTGACTGAGATTGATTCCGAGTTTATTCGCTTAATATTTTAACACTATGTCGTGACGGCCTAAAAAACCTAAAATGGACATATTTCACATACGACCTCCGATTGAAATGATACAAGTCTTGTTGCACTCGTATTGACTGCACGAGTCTAACGAAACTTACCGGAATTAATTCGGAGTGTGTATAGTCACTATTCTACAACGGCGGTGTGACGCAGTATGATACTCAAAATGGTCATTTCTCTAAACGACCTCGGATTGGGATGGAACGAGTTTTGTTGCGCTCGTATTGATTACCCGAGTCTAACGGAACTGACAGAAGTCAATTCAGAGTACGCGTGGTCACTATTCCACAATGGTCTTGTTGTGACGCGCTATGATACTCAAAATGGTCATTTTCTTTAAACGACCTTGGATTGGGATGTAACGAGTTCTTTTGCGCTCGTATTGATTACACGAGTCTAACGGAACTGACAGAAGTCAATTCAGAGTACGTATAGTCACTATTCCACAACGGTGTTGTTGTGACGCGCTACGATACTCAAAATGGTTGTTTTTTTCAAAACGACCTTGGATTGGGATGGAACGAGTTCCGTTGCGCTCATATTGATTACACGAGTCTAACGGAACTGACAGAAGTCAATTTGGAGCACGTATGGTCACTATTCCACAACGGTATTGTTGTGACGCGCTACGATACTCAAAATGACCGTTTTTCTAAACGACCTCGGATTGGAATGTAATGAGGTCTGTTGTGCTCGTATTAATTATATGAGTCTAACGGAACTGACAGGGCTCAAATCAAGTTTCCCTAGTACAATATCCTAAAATTGGGTTATTTTCTATCCCTTGGGTTACTTTTATTGGGTCCACTAGGGTCTAGTAACCCAATAAAAGTCGGGATGTTACATAGCTTACTCTCGAGCTAGGACGTTTAGATTCTTCCGGACCGGTAGAGCGCTAAATGGCTCGCAACAAGATTTATTATAAAATAGTCATAGAGAGTGCATTAAGCTTAATTTAACATCGATTAGATATGCCAAATATATGCTGGTGTAATGAGAATAATGTGTGGGCTCACACCAATATGATTAATAATTTTGAGTAAAATTAAGTTTGAATATTTGTGTAGGATGCCTAATTTTAGTCTTCCATTGGGGGTTTGATCCACACTTCCAAACTATTATTAGATCTAGTGGTTCAATTGGCTAAAATTGCTTATCCAGGTTGTGAATCATTATTGTATGTTCTATTTTGAAGAGAGTGGGTGACTCGCCTTTATTTAGTGAGCTCTTTGGACATGAAATTGATGTATATCCCAACTAAGTTTAGCTTAGGATTTGAGAACTTTTTCTTAGTTTGTTAACATCATTCTTTCTGTTATGAAAGAGTTTACATTTGGCATAGAAACAAGTATAAATTAACTGTCATGGTTGTTGACATGTAAACTATATATAAAGACTTGTCATTGAATTAGCTTGTGAGTTCAGAGCCAAACTTAGCTCAAAATGGTGTCCAAATATTTTCCTTATAAATATATAAGACAATAGGTGCATAGATAATTAGAGGTAGAGAAAGAAAGTGGGAATGAGAAATTGGTGAAAACATTTAATAAAAGACAAATCAAATGAGATAGGCCAGAAGAAACTATAATTAACTGACCTATTGTAGCCATAGTGATAGAAATAAAGTAGAGGGAGGTAATGCAAAGCTTAAAGATTTCTAAATCTCTAAAGGCCATATAGTTGTAATCCCCCAACTTTAAGCTTCCAATCAATGTGTATCCTTCATCCTCTGGAGGCATAGTAGTTGCAAGGTAGTAGAAGATGCTTGCAGATGTATGAACACAATACAACTGTACAGTAATGAGTTTTATGATCCTCATGTACAAGTAATTGAGGCAGATGTCCTCGACATTTTTGAAAAAATGGTTAATCTTTCTTATTCGATACAATTTTGTCCATAGAAGATAACGAATTGGTTCTCTTCTTCCCATGCCCTAATTCGTTTAAGAAAGTCAGCTTAGCAAATTATTTTGATTAATGAACATTATAAGCAAATGTATTAGTGTTATAAAGAAGGTTCTTTCTTTAATTTTGACTTACCTTGTATATGGCATCCCATGGCATGCATCCATGGAGGTCGATACAGAAATCTCCCTTTAAATAGCTGCATGCATAATAAAAAAATAATCTTCTTCAATATAATTCCTTTTTGATAGGTTGTTTTATTTAGAATTTAAGAAGACACATGTAAAGATGAATATATATACACACACACACACTCACACGCACATGCACACGCACACGCGCGCACACGCGCACACACACACGCACACGAATAATTACTAAAACTTCTCATGGAAGTTAGCATAATTACATATTGCACCCTCTTATTATTGAAATTACAAAAATCTTTCATGAATGTTACAAAACATAACATTTACCTCTCCTAAAGTTCACATTTCATAACATCCATGCACAAAATACACCCCTTGAAAATGTACTCCGAGGGGGGTATTTTTGTGCATGGATGTTATGAAATGTGAACTTCAGGGGAGGTAAATGTTATGTTTTGTAATATTCAGGGGAGGTTTTATAATAAGATGGGTGCAATCTGTAATTTTTCAAACTTAGAGGGGAGGTCCCAGTAAATGCCCCTATATACGAATAATTACCAAAACCATTTAGGCTCCGTTTGGTGCGCTATTTTTGCTCCCGTGAATTCGGACAAAAACACCACCGTATAGAATGTATGTTTGGCATCACAAAGATTATGACCGCCACCAGAAAAAGATAACTAGTTTTGAGCATACAAATAGATAAAGTTCCTTAGGTGAGGCCGGGCGTTCACAAACAACAGTTCATAATCACCGTGCTCATGAACGCCACCGCCATGCCAAAACGAGCCATAATTAATAAAAATTTGCAATTGCTGACAATTTTAAGTAGTTGTATATATATTTATATATGTATATCTACACAAATGTACATGCATATATAATGTAAAATATTATATATTTTATAAGATTAAACCTCTCACATTATGATGTTTGGACAAAATGAAATATGAAAACACAATTAACAATTAACTTTTAAGACACACACACACACAGAGATCATTATTATTTGTTTATCATATGCAAACTTGTCCGCCCTTCCTTTGCAATTAGCACAGTCTAAACATTTTGAGCTATTAAAAATCATTATCATTGTGCGGTCAAAGAAAATTCCTCACTGTAAGGCCATCCTGTGGCGACTGTAGACCATCCTATGCGTGTGAGGATCTTTGAAAGAGACAAAGAACCGCAGCGACATGTCCATGAGGAAGATGAATATGACCATACCATCGATCACCGTCATTTTCTCTGGCAATCCCCTGAAAAACCCGAACTCTAATGGCGTCACGAAGGCCTGAGTAGAATCACCACACCAACACGATGATGACCCACAAACTATATCTCCTGAAATGAAAAATGTTAGGGCTGCTCTCGCTCAAGATATTCTACGTAACCCTCTCAAGTTTGGAATAGGTTTATATAATATCTCTAGCTTAGAGAAGGGTCCTAGAAAGACATGAAACCCGTTAAGGCTACCGAGTCGGTTCCGACACGCGCGAATATAAATATTAAATATTCAACAATCTCCTCATATGTCCGTTGTAAACCCGACGTCGGCTAGGGTGGTTTGTGTAATATTCAAACAACAGTGAATTGTTCACAACCGTGTCCAAACATTTGTGTAACATATTAGTCTTAAGTGGAAAATTGTATGCACGCATAAGAATAAACATAAAACGCAACAGCACCTCAAACAGTCTAAAGTTCAATCATAGCACAGGTCCAACATGTTTAGTGGCTATGGATCAACAAAGAGCCAAATATAGTCCAATCAACAAGTATAAAAGAAATGAGCTAAGCAATGCTCATAGTAGAGATAACAAACAAAAGAAGCCCAAAAATACTCTAGACATCATCATCCAGCAGGTCGTCCTTATCAGGATCCTAGTCTGCAAATGCTCCTCCATATACATCAGCTCCTGTAATTTTCAACAGAAAATTTCATTTAGAATGATTTAAAACCTTTGAAAATGTACATGTATCTAGTTTTACAGTAAGAACATAATACTTTTAAAAATAGCTAGGAGGACACATACACAGAGTTATTATAGGTTCTCCCTCAGAATCCATTACTGGTTTTCAAAGAAATGATTGACGGACTTCTGGACACTGCAACTTTACCTGTGTTCCAATATGGAATATAACGGTTACTATTCTTCTAAAGTTAACTAGAAATCATCAAGTTTGGAATGAAACTAATTAACAGAAGAATAGTCAAACCGAGTCAGATTGTGTTATCAAATTTAGAATAACACTCTCCTCCAAGGTAAGAAAGACGGATCCAGGTGAAGTTATTAACATCAGATTTGGAATGAAATAACTCATCAGATTCGTGCTCAGCAACCAAGAGCATCAACGGAGCACAACAGCTTGGTTTGAAAAAGTAAATCGGAAAAATCAAAACATTGGTATTGGACTAAGCTAATTTAAATCACCTTCAGTCTCATATCCTCCACTGTTTTGATTAGTCAGTCTTTGGGGATTCCTTTCATCAATGGATCGGCTAGATTATCTTTCGATCGCACATCAATCAAAGAGATGATTCCTTGTTCCTTCTGATAATTCAGCAGTGCGTGTCTCATTCGTACATGTCTCCTTTTAGTATTATAAAGAGCATTTTTAACGACTTGAGTTGTTGCTTGATTATCGTAATACAAGCTCAAAGAATTGACATATAGCCTTGACAAGAGAATATATAGTATCAGATTCCTGATCCAGTCTGCCTCTTCACCGGCCGAAGCTAGGGAAAACAACTCATCTTCCATAGATGACAAAGCTATACAAGTCAGTCTTTTGGATTTTCAAGTGATGGCAGCTCCACCCAATGTGAATATATATCCACTGGTAAACTTGTTGCCAACTTCTGAACACCAGAAGGCATCAGAGTATCCATCCAAAGTATGAGGGTAACCAGTGTAGCACAGAGCATGAACTGAAGTACACTAAAATATCTCATCAGCCTGTCAAGGGCATCCCAATGCTCTTTGCTTAGACTACTGGTAAAGCGGCTCAACATGCCAACAGAGAAGGCAATGGCTGGTCGTGCACAACTTGTGGCGTACATGAGACTACCAATTATCCAAGAATAATTGACTTGATCGATGTTGGTCCCTACATTAGGACTCAACTTAACATTGTGATCAAATGGTGTCTCTACTGGCCTACAGTCTTTATATCCCCATGTAGAAAGAAGTTGCTCTACATAATGAGTCTGGCTAAGAGTAACACGACCCTTATTAATTATAACTTTCATATCTAACAATGTATCAACAGGATCGAGATCTTTCATGTCAAATGCTTATGCGGGAGTGGATTTAATATCCTTCACTGCAACAAGATCTGATCACAAAATCAACATGTCATCCACATATAGACATATGATGACTGTCTTATTTGACATTGAGCGGTGATAAAGACATTTATCAGAAAGACTGGACTGAAATCAAAAATTCTTTACCACTTGGTCAAATTTCATGTGTCACATCTTAGATGCTTGTTTAATCCCTTAGATTGATTTGTCTAATTTACACACTTTATCTATTTGATCTTTATGTACATAACCTTCAGATTGTGCCATGTAGATCTCTTCATCAAGCTCTCCATTTAAGAAGGTTGTTTTTACGTCCATCTGATGAACTATACAGTTCTCGATATAGGCCAAGGAAAGAAGAATCCTAATAGTGGATAGGTGGCACACAGGTGAATAGACGTCAAAGTTGTCAATTCCCCATGTTGCTTATAGCTTAGCGACTAGACGTGCTTTGTATCTAGCTATAGACCCATCGCTGTGTAATTTATTCCTCAACACCCACTTGTATCCTAGGACTTTAGCTCCTTTAAGGAGATCCACTAGATGTCATGTGTTGTTTCGTAGCATCGAGTCCATTTCATCATCAATGACTTTTGACCGCATCAACGAGTCTCTAGATCACATTGTTTATTGGTAAGAGAATGGATCATCCTCTAAGTGATAGGTGAAGAATTTCTCACCAAAGTTCTTAGGGATTCTACCTCTTGTAGATGCTTTAACTAGAACAGATTCAACCTCTAAAGGTTGGGGAATAGTTCCAGAGGGGACAACTTTAGGTTCTACATTAGATTCTAAAATCATGTCAGTAGACCCGGAGACAGTTAAGCCATTAACTTTGACAAATTTATTTTCAAATAATATAACATCTCTAGATTCTACCACTGAGTTAGTAGATAGATCCAACAACCTGTCAGCCACACAATCTTCTGCACTATATAGATAGACACAGGTTGTCGTTCTAGGTCCCTCCTTAGGTCTCTTAATGTTTTATATTCTAGCATAAACAATACAACCCCAAGTCTTTAGAGTATCATATCCACAAGATGACCATGACACAACTCAAATGGAGTGGAAGTGAGTTTAGCATGATGCAATCTATTCAAAATATGATTTGCAGTTAGGACCGCTTCTCCCCCAAAAGAATTAGGCATGCCAGTCGTGAGTAGCATAGAGTTCAACATTTCAGTTAAAGTTCTATTCTTCCGCTTAGCGATACCATTTGATTGGGGTGAGTAAGGAGCATTGGTTTCAAGGATTATACCCTTAGAGACACAAAATTCCTTAAACCTTGTTTCAGTATACCCTCCTCCTCGATCACTTATAAATCTTTTAACCTTTACGTTTAATTGATTTTCTACCCGAGATTTGATGATCTTGAAAGTCTCGAATGCTTCATCTTTCGATTTCAATAAGTATATATGACAATATCTGGAATAATCATCGATGAAAGTAATGCGATACTTTCTTCCCCCTCTAGTGACATGACTATGAAAATCACAGAGGTCAGAATGTATCAATTCAAGAAGTTCTATTCTTCTAGAAACTGTCTTGAAAGTTTTTCTAGTGATCTTGATTTGTGCACACACCTTACACTTATCAAATCGAATAGATGGATCTAATGGGATGTTATGACTATTAGCTAGATCTTGCATTTTCCTATAGTTCACATGTCCTAGTCTGTTTTGTAACAACTTAGGATCTATTAGAGTTGAACAAACTTGGTTTATGTTATCACTGTTATGGATAAGTCAATACATTCCGTTGATCAAATATGCAAAACCAAAGTAGAGAGAAATAACTGTTATAGTTATTATACCATTAGAGGTTGTGAAAGACATTCCTGCTTTATCTAACAAACTTATAAAAATTAAATTCTTGGTTAAACATGGAACTACTCTAACATGTTGTAAAGTTAGAGTTTTACCTGAAGAGAGGACCAACTGTGTTGTCCCAGCATGCGTAACTTCAGTCTATCCTCCATTGCAGTTTTCCACTTTCTCTAGGACCTCAGTGACCTCAGAAAGCAGAGCTTTATCATTCATCAAATGACAGGTAGCAATGTTGTCCAGCCACTACTCTGAAGATATACTGCGGTGACTGCTCCCAATCATAGCCACAAGGGACTTTGGATCGGAGGTATTGACCAGCTTGTTCATTGCATTATGTAGAGCTTCCTCCATCTTCTTCTTTGGACCCCCTTGCATTCAGTAGCCCAGTGACCCCACTTGTCACAGTTATGACACTTACTCTTCTTCTTTTTGAAAGAAGGCTTCTTGGCCGATAGCTGTGCAGAGGCTTCACCTTTAGGTGTCGAGGGCTTCCGAGGAGGCTTGTTGGAACATGAAATGAAGTTGGTAACCTGCGAGGATTGACCAGCTTGCTCCAAGCTTCTCCAGCAGCATTTTGATCTTCAATGTGAATGAACCTTTTGAGTTCATCTAAAGCGATCCTCTCCTCTAGTCTGTGCATGTCAATCTTAAAGGAGTTCCATTCAGGAGGCAGCTTGCTCAGAATCAAGCACACAAAGAGGTTGTCTGACATTTCAGATTGTTTCTCTTCCCTCTTAAGACGCAGATTTTTAAGGTCTATCGGTTGAGAGGTGATTGAAGAATTCGTATTGAGTTTAAAATTAAAATATATCTCTCCCAGTAGGGTTTTCGACAGTCCCTCTTCCTTTTGGAAGTGTGCATTCAGACGGTCCTAGATTTTTGTGGCAGTCTTATATGCTTTATAGGTTATGGCAAGACGAGGGGTTAGGGAGTTCAGGAGGTAGTCCCTATAGAAATACTCATCTTTTCTCCACTGGTATTCGTCCACATCCTCCCGGGTAGTGGTGAAATCACTGAGAACTGTGTAAAAAATTTAACGCTCTTTCATGCCCAATTGGACATGGAGCCTCCACACATGGAAGTCTGTGGTGTCAAATGGCTGCAACTTTACAATGTCATGGGTGCTACGCTCCGACATATTTCTTGTGCTTTGGAAACAGAAAGCACATAAATTGAAAAGAGCTCACCTAATCCGAGTAGAGAAAAAAAAACTTCAGATCCAATCCAGAGTCACGTTTGATTCTTCAGCTGGCTAAGTGCAAGCACTCAACGAGAAATTCAGCTAAAATCGACTGGAACCATTAGATGTGTCGACAAGAAGCATCGATAAGACCTGCGTCGAATAGGTCTACGTCGAATATACTGGATCTGCGTTGACTAGATCTGCGTCTACCGGGTCTGCATCGAAAAGGATCTGCAATGACTAGATCTGTGTCAACTAGATAGGTTTGTGTTGAATAATGAGGCGCCGACTGGACCTGCGTCGAGTAGACCTGCGTTGATTGGATCATCATCAACTGGATAGGTCTGCGTCGAGTAAATCTACATCGAATAGGGATGTGTCGAATAAGCCTGCGTTGACTGGACTGAGTCTATTGAAGAGGCGGCATCGACTCGACTTGCATCTAATAGACCTGCGTCGATAAGACTACATCGAGTAAATTTAGGGCAAAAACGTTCTCTTCCAGCGGCAGTGATGATGACAAAAGCAGCTCTTAGAAGGAAAAAGATCTCATCCAACAGCTGCGTCGAAAGAAACTCATCCACGAAGGGAGACGTAGGCGGAAACCTCCAGCGACGGGAATGAATCGTGACCTAGATCCCTTATGCCAGGCGGAGAATAGAACAACGATGAGAGCATCGTTTACTTCCTCTTTCGCAGTCAAGGAGCGACCGAGATCGAAAAACCAGCAATGGGCTAGAACTTCTTCTCGATCCACACCGACGGGGAAGACAGCACGAACGACCAAAAAATGCGAACTACATCTGCAATGAGAGCGGAAGAAACTCGAAGACTATCTTGAATATGTTGGGGCTGTTATCGCTCAAGATATTCTACGTAACCCTATCAAGTTTAGAATAAGTTTATATAGTGTGGGTAAAACATCATCTGGATTTATCTTACAAATTATGTAAAGTGATTTCATCATCTAGGATTCATTACCCATATTGTATAAAGAGGGTAATTTGGTCATTAGATGTCCTATGATGCCACACTCTCATCAGGGTGTCAAAGACCAGTCCAAATGGAGTACAAAATTTAGTTGAGTTAAACTTACGTCGAGAAGAAGTCGACGCAACTTTGATTAGAAGTCGAAGCAACTTCAAATAGAAGTATGGATAACTCATACTAGTAGTCGATGCATCAGTTGAAGTTAACGCAACGTTGAAATGTACTCTACGTAGAAGGAAGAGCCAGTCAAAGCAACTTTGAAGTCGACGCAACTTAGAATTACATTCGATGCAGAAGGAAGAGCGGAGTACACATATTTTGGGGAACCACTATAGACCTTGTCTCATCTGTGATGTGATAATTTTTTGTGCTGTCCCTTCTTTATTTCTTTATTCTGTGTTTGTTTTATTCTGGTTGGATTTCTGAATGCATAGTTAGTAGAACCATTTTATTGTTCTGCACATTTTTTAGTGAAAAACTTTACAACTCTATTCACGCCCCCTCTAGAGAGTACTCATTGTGCACTTTCAATTGGTATCAAAGAAAGGTTGATCATAAAGAGGTTAATACCTTGATCAAAAGATACTCTCACTCAAATTTTGATATTTTAATTTTTTTTCTTCAGAAAATAAGTTCTAAGGACTATGCATCCACAAGACCACCAGTGTGTAATCTGAATAAGTTTACACTCTAGAAGGCTAGAATAAAACTTTATATGAACTCTTTTGATGAAGACATATTTGATGTCATTGTATCAGGTCCTCCCATCCCATTCAGAAAAGATGCAAGTGGGACTGTGACACAAGAACTTATCCCTAGAGTAGAATGGACTGATGCTGAGAAGAAGTAGAAGGCATGTGATGCCATGGCCATGAACATTCTGGTATCAACTATGTCAGATGACATATTCCAGAAAGTGGCTGACTGCCAATCAACAAAGGAGATCTGGGAGTTACTATCCAGATTGGTAGAAGGTAGCCAGATGAATGAAAGGATAGGAAGTCCCTTCTCATATCCCAATATGAGAACTTTCAAATGAAGACTGAAGAAAATTTTGCTGAGATGTATGAGAGATTCAACATCATAATAAATGAGCTTAAGGGACTGGATAAGGAAATCTCTCTAACTGAAATCAATGATAAATTTCTCATGTGCTTCCCAAGCACTTGGGACTCAAGGATCTGGGTCATTAGAGAATCCAGATGCCACAGAGAAATCTCCACAGATGCTCTGCTAGGCAAGCTCAAGTCCTATGAGCTACTACTGAAGAGCAGAGCCGAGACAGAAGCCAAGGAGAAAGTCTCAACTCCTAAAGAAAGGACTATAACTCTGAAGGCTGCTAAAGGAGAGCCTTCTACATCTGAAGAAGAGATGTTCAATCTCTTGGCCAGAAGATTTAGAAGATGGGTCAAGTTAGAAGACTCCAGAAAGAAGGAAAGAAGCTAAAGAAAAACTAGGTTTTACAATACTCCAAAGCAGGAGATAATCTGCTTTGCATGCAGAAAACCAGGGCATATTTCCCCTGAAAGTCCTAAAGAGCAAAAGGACAAAAACAACAACAAGAAGGAGCATAAGAAGAAGTCCTTCAGAAAGAAGGGCAAGAAGAAGGGAAAAGGTTTCATAGTTGAAACCTGGAGTGACTCAGAATCAGAGTCAAGTGAAGAATGTGCTGTTGAAGAAGCCCGTCTGATGGCTTTAGAAGACTCAACTGAAAAAGACCAGGTATCTCTATTTGATGAATTTGACTTCTCTTCAAAAGATTTTAAAAATTGTTTTAAAGAATTTTGTCAAGATTATCTTAATTTTCAAAAAGAAATAGAAACAGTTAGGGAAGAATTAGAAGACCTTAAGAAAGACAATCTGTATTCTATTAGTTATGACTTAAGAAATCAGATATATATGAAAGAAACAAAAATAAATACACTAACTAATGAAAATTAAATCTTAAAAGAAGAGCTTGCGAGGCAAAAGCCTTTGAAGACTCACTCAATGAGAGGAGTCAAAAGCTCAAGGATATTACACAAAATCTCTCCAAGATAGTTAAGCATCTTGGTTTAGGAGCAGATCCATCCACCAAAAGAGTAATCTCTGGCAAGACGGTCTGGAAAAATTCAATTATATTTGTTAGACCTAGTGACTATCAAATAAATTAGAACTGTCCAATGTTTAAAGAACAAGACAACAATCATCCTGATAATGAGAAGAGTACACTTGGCAAAAACAACTCAGAGAAAGTAATAAACCAAAATCAAAAAAGTAAAACCAAAAGAAAAATCATTAGGCATTCTACATATCTACTATGTCAAGATGCATTCTTTGCAAACTTCAAGTATCAAGATAATAAATATTGGTCTGATAGACCTATTTTCTATCATCCAAAATGGTATCATGAAAGACCACTCTATTCTTTCATAACACCTTATAATGATAAAAGCAAAGGGCCCAAGGTAACCTGGGTACCCTCTAATATTTGAATTACATGTGCAGGATAACTTAGGGTCCCTTCCTCAGAGATAATGTAGGGAAAAAGGAAAAACTAACTCTTCAACATGGAACTTCAAATAATCAAAGGGAGTGACTTCTTCTCTAATAACTCTTGTAATGCTTTCTAATTCACACGCATAACCTTATAAATGCTAATTTAAACAAAAACTATTGCTGGGAAAAACAACAGAAATTTCTTGAAAAAAAATATAACTGTAGATTCAGAGTTGCGTCGAATAGAATTTGATGCACCTTTGAGTTCTACTCGACGCCAGCTCAGAGAGCTGTCTGGATAGATAATTCAAATAGAACTCGACACAGCGTCGAGTTTATATCGACGCATGCGTCCATATAATAGTTGCTGTATTATTTTGAAGTCACGTCGATTATCAATCGACGCAACGTCGGCATGTTGAGCGTGCGTGATATAGGCTCCTAGAAGCTACATCGACTTGTTTTGGCACGCTGAACCTATTTCCATTCGACGTTGCTTCGATTAAAACCCTAAGCTATGACGAATCGACTTCTTTTAAGCAACTTGATGAGTCCCATTTATATATATATTTATGGACTCATCAAGGCCGATTATCTAGTCTTTGCACCACACTTTAGGCACGTTTTCATTCATATTCACTATTCCCTGCTAGGTGCACTATTAGGCCCGTTTCGGTGTGCAATTGCGCTCCTTGTTATTGGGGGTAAGCACATGGTGCTCATCTTCCATTTCTCTATGTTTATCTGGTGCTGGAGGTGTATTCCCAGCTTGTTCTTCTTGTGTGCAGGTAGCCGGATTATCGTGGATCCAATTTTCTCCCAGAATTCATGACTGTGTGAAACGCACGGTCGTGCGTTTCCCTTGGCGCACGGACGATTGCAGTTGTGCGATACATTCCGGGCAGAGAACGAGCGATCTGAATTTGCTCGTGCGTTTTGACGCACGGGCAGATTTGCCCGTGCATGTGTAAAACGCACGGTTGGCCTGTGTTCTCTGAGTTTTTGTCATTTCTGAATTTATCCGTGCGTTTTGACGCATAGACGGATTTGCCCGTGCGTGAGTAAATCGCACGGGCGGCGCAACGTCTTCCTCAAGTCTAGTTTTATCATTTAATAACGCACGGTCCACGCACGGTCGTGCGTTCGACCGTGCGTGACCATTTTTCTGCCTGTTTAGTATAAAATGCAGGTTACATCGCAGGCAGAGGAGAGATCGGGGAGAGGAGCGGGAAATTAGGTCCTTCCCGCCGTTCTTGAGGTCTGAGGGCTTCTCCTTCACCTCCACCACCAAAGAGGCCATTTTCCGGCGTTCTCCACCGACATCCTTCCATTCGGGAGTGGTAGCAAGCATCCTCCGCCAAGTGCTCAAGCATTCCTTGTCGTGGGAAGCCATAGAAGAGATGTAGGTCATTGGAGCGGTGACAACCTCCATCGAATCAGCACACCATCTGAGGGCTGAGCCCGGAGGGAGCCCGATAACCTCTCATTCCGGCCGAGAACCCAAGACGCGGTGATTTCTTCCTATTGGTCTTCTCTAACTTTATGTTGGTGCTTTTCCTTGTGTTGTTGTAATGAACTATCATTTAGCTTTATGTTATAAATCTTTTGTGATGTTTTTGTGCAATGATGCGGTAGTGCGAGAATAGCACTTTCCTTGCTGTGATTTTCTGAGATTCGTTGTGTGTGAAGCCCTAGCAATTGCTAGTGGTGATGCTTGGAGAAGAGGTGTGTGCGACCCTCACTCGTCACAGTTACTTTCCGTCCACGTGCCTTCCGAAGCATGGCATCGCGGTCGTTGCATCCATCCCGCCTTGCGAAGTGGAGTTTTGACCCACATCTTATTTCTGCAATAGCTTAGGACACCAATCACAACGCCCCCTTGTTTTTACTTTCTTTTACTCGTCGTAACAATCACCTCACTCTATTTTCTTGTCACCACAACTTGCATTCCTCAAGAGATCGACATTCGGGGAAGCTATTCCCAAATGTATTACTTGACAGCGACCGGTGCACTTGCCGAACACGCATCAAGTTTTTGGCGCCGTTGCCGGGGAATGCAGGCGTGATGAGATTTTGGTTGTGAATCGATTGTTTGCGATTCAGTCTTTTATTCCTTTTTAATTTACTCTTTTTCATGCTATTTTCTTCTTCTGTATCATGTGGGCACATTTGAATATCCGATGTAGTTGGTGTGGGGACACATCTCACGCTAGTGATAGGTGTCCCAAAGAGTATGGTGTTGTTCAGAAACCATACGGGTCCCATAAATCTTTTGGCTCCTCTACTGCGCCTCCGGTGTCGCACTATTACGCGGCTACCGCACCTTGGGTGCCGGCAAAGCCGGTAAAGCAGTGTTTATTTTGCAAAAGTAGAGAGCACGCCTTGAAGGACTGTGGGGATTATCTTCGCCAATTGGGGGATGACGATGAGCCGGATATCCGGATCGTCCCATCCTCAAATTCGGCGAACACAGCTCCTTCCTCTGGTTACGTGTCACTTCCACCTTCACTTTTTGAAGGCTCTGGAATCGACACGTGCATCAGTGTCCCTCATGACCCTGTTTCTGATGCGACCCCCCATACCTCTTCGGTTCATGTACCACTTTGCGTGGATTTGTGCCCTTGTGTGGAGAGTGAGCCTGAACTCTTAAGAAGCACATCTTCTCCAACTACACACGAAACCACATCTTTTTCTGATGTTATCATTGAGGTCAATTTGCAGGATGTTGCAGACCTGCGCGGTGACGTGCCCACTCTCATGAAGGAGGACCGTCTCGATTGTGCTGAAGCAAACATTTCAGTTCAGTGTGAGGAAGTCCAAGTGATAGAGGAGGCCATTGCGTGCGTTGTTGAGTCTAGTGAAATCTTCGACGATCTCATCAGTTTATCATTGCCGCACCACATGGGGGATGAAGCCGGGATTATCCCCTCAGATGAGATTTCTTTTAATTTTTCTTCTAATTTATTTCCTGACCCCCTTTCTTTTTGTACAAGGATGCATGATGTCCCTCCTACGGTTGATCAGATCTTATTCATGGAGGAGCCGAAAGCCTGGCGGGATGAGGAAGGTACAATGAAGGAACATCTTGTTTCCTCATCATCGTTGGTGCTTCCCTTTGAGGATTGGTTACAAGGGGGCAAGCGGTTCTTCTTTGAAGACATAATACTGGAGGAGAAGAAGAGAGCGAAAAAGGAGGAGATCTGGGGTTGGAGGCTGAGCATCCTACTTAATTTCCACCCCTACTACCAGGTCCCCGGACCTTTTTCTTTCATCAATTGTTACTATTTCAAATCAGCTTATAGCTGATCTGTTTTGAGCATGTAATAGTAATTAGGATTTATTAACTTTTGCTTAGCCCTAGACTTTATAAACTGCTTTAATACAGGTATTTGGTCCACCTTTAAGGACATTAAACAAAAGGGCTTCTTGGGAGACAACCCATGGGAACCACCCAGTTCCGTTTGCTTAGTCTTTGTCTTTTAGTCCTGTTTTTCTTATCTTTTTGCTAACATCGCAGGTTAAAGCTCTCGCGTGGTGGATGCGGAATGAGAAAAACTTGAAGAAGGAATTACCGCACTTCTGGCATGCTCATTTATGAGCATAGGTCCACTCTTCCCCTATTCTCCTTATGTTTAAATTCTTTAATTTATTTAGTTTTGATCAAGTCTGGGGGAGAGAGCGAGTTATGCACGTGCACACACTTTGCATGGCATGTTAGAATGTGATGGGTTAAGATTCGTATTTTGTTGCACATATTGCATACACTTGCACCTAGTTCACGTGCACTTGATCACGCGTACTTATTGGGTATCGCTGCGAGGTTCCCCGCTCGTAAGAATTGGATTGTTAGAGTATGAGTGAGGAGTAGAGAAAAATGTTGACTCGAGTAGTGCTCTAGTCAAGTGCTCCCGTCACGCCTAGAAATTCAATTAGAGTAGAATTAAATTCAGAGTTATAATTTAATTATTTCTATTGTAGTAGCTGCAATTTATTTTACTTTAGTGGTGAATCCGGTGAATCCAACGGTAGCATAAGGTCGAGTGTAGCTAGACTAGTAGTAGCTTATTACTAGGGTCGGAAGGAAGGACAACCTTTCTCGGTGTCTAGAACTTGCACTAGGCGACTCTCGAAACGATTGCGTGAAGTACTCGTCATAAAATGTGATATAGGCCATTTCTTGATCCGGTTGTGCTTTTGAAATCCTTACCTACATAATCACCGTTGCAAGCCCACGTGAGCCTACCCTTCCTCCTTGTTTAGCTCCACAAAAATTTAACCAAAGCCATACGGCCAAGCCCATTTTCGCACCAACAAGTGAGCTGAAAGAAATTTATTTATCTATCATGTTTGGTGTCATCTCCGTGTTGTATGATAGCTTTGAAAAAGCTGAAGGAGAAGTTTTTATTGTGCCTACAAAAGAAATTCTGTCGAGAAAGAAAAATAGAAAAAGAAAAATAGAAAAAAAAAATTTGTTCAAAAAAAGAACTTTCAATTACATTCTCTCGACATAGGCAAAAAGTATGATTGGCTTAGCACGCACCTAGTGTTCAGTTGAAGTCTGGGGGTGTTGTGTAATTCTTGAAAATTTTTTATTGGTGATTGTAATTCTCTTGAGTGCTCAGGTTGTGTTGAATGCGATTCCCATCGTCCTTCTACTTACCTAGCCTATACTCAACCTAAGCCCAATTCTAACCCATAAGTCCTATTGATTTTAGATACGAGTCATCTCATGCAGTAGAGAGAGTGAGAACGTGCAAGCCTATGAACACCGACTTTGATGGATTTCTTAGGAGTTTGTCCCGAGCTTCGATTCGAGTAATACTCTACTCATTAGACACGCTATTTTCCCTTTTGCGCGACCGAAAGATTCACCAGGATTCACCATCCAAGTAAAATAAATTTCAAACCACTGTTCTAGAAATAGTTAGATATAATCTTGATTTTAATAATGTTCTAATGTATTTCTATGCACGTGCGCATGCGACTTCGCATTGGTCTCTACCGCTCACACTCACGCTAACATCCAATTGTTCCGACAGGAGGGCTGAGTAGTTTGCCCGAGACGTGCAAATGGTTAAGTCCGGGGGTGTGATGAGTCCCATTTATATATATATATATTTATGGACTCATCTAGGCCGATTATCTAGTCTTTGCACCACACTTTAGGCACATTTTCATTCATATTCACTATTCCCTGCTAGGTGCACTATTAGGACCGTTTCGGTGTGCAATTGCACTCCTTGTTATTGGGGGTAAGCACATGGCGCTCATCTTCCATTTCTCTATGTTTATCTGGTGCTGGAGGTGTATTCCCAGCTTGTTCTTCTTGTGTGCAGGTAGCCGGATTATCGTGGATCCAGTTTTCTCCCAGAATTCATGACTGTGTGAAACGCATGGTCGTGCGTTTCACTTGGCGCACGGACGATTGCAGTCGTGCGATACCTTCCGGGCAGAGAATGAGCGATCTGAATTTGCTCGTGCGTTTTGACGCACGGGCAGATTTGCCCGTGCGTGTGTAAAATGCACGGTTGGCCTGTGTGCTCTGAGTTTTTGTCATTTCTAAATTTATCTGTGCGTTTTGACGCACAGACGGATTTGCCCGTGCGTGAGTAAATCGCACGGGCGGCGCAGCGTCTTCCTTAAGTCTAGTTTATCATTTAATAACGCACGGTCCACGCACGGTCGTGCGTTCGACCGTGCGTGACCATTTTTCTGCCTTTTTAGTATAAAATGCAGGTTACATCGCAGGCAGAGGAGAGATCGGGGAGAGGAGCGGGAAATTAGGTCCTTCCCGCCGTTCTTGAGGTCTGAGGGCTTCTCCTTCACCTCCACCACCAAAGAGGCAATTTTCCGGCGTTCTCCACCACCATCCTTCCATTCGGCAGTGGTAGCAAGCATCCTCTGCCAAGTGCTCAAGCATTCCTTGTCGTGGAAGCCATAGAAGAGTTGTAGGTCATTGGTGCGGTGACAGCCTCCATCGAATCAGCACACCATCTGAGGGCCGAGCCCGGAGAGAGCCCGACAACCTCTCATTCCGTCCGAGAACCCAAGAATCGATGATTTCTTCCTATTGGTCTTCTCTAACTTTATGTTGGTGCTTTTCCTTGTGTTGTTATAATGAACTATCATTTAGCTTTATGTTATAAATCTTTTGTGATGTTCTTGTGCAATGATGCGGTAGTGCGAGAATAGCACTTTCCTTGCTGTGATTTTCTGAGATTCGTTGTGTGTGAAGCCCTAGCAATTGCTAGTAGTGATGCTTGGAGAAGAGGTGTGTGCGACCCTCACTCGTCACAGTTACTTTCCGTCCACGCGCCTTCCGAAGCACGGCATCGCGGCCGTTGCATCCATCCCGCCTTGCGAAGCGGAGTTTTGACCCGCATCTTATTTCTGCAATAGCTTAGGACACCAATCACAACGCCCCCTTGTTTTTACTTTCTTTTACTCGTCGTAACAATCACCTCACTCTATTTTCTTATCACCACAACTTGCATTACTCAAGAGATCGACATTCGGGGAAGCTATTCCCAAATTTATTAATTGACAGTGACCGGTGCACTTGCCGAACATGCATCACAACTCAGATGTTAGATTAACTTACGCTTTCAAATTTTCCCTCTCTTGCTCTCTTGCGTTCTTGTTCTACTTCCTTCTCTTGTTCTTGTCTTATTTCTACAAGTACTACAACAAGAATCAATGGCCCTCTCAAAGTTAACTCTGGATTTATTGTGGATATCGAATCATTCAATGCTGTCTCTGAAAATTTCAAGGAAATTATGAGGCTGTTCCAATCCGCGGGGTTGACGAAGCTAATTTCGACAAGATGAAAAATATATGTTGTAAAATTAAAAGAACTAAAGGACAACATCCATATTGGAGACGATGGATCTCTTCATGGAAGAATTTCAGGAAATGACATTGATATCACAGAGGAGATGTTGAGTCTCACCTTTGATCTACTAGAAGGTGATGATTCATATGAACTGACGGTGAAAGAGACTCAACAGGCACTACAGACAATGAAGTTCAATAAAGAAAAGGCCATCAACCTAAAGAAGAACGACTTCTCATAAGAGTATAGGTTTTTGGCAGACATAGTAGGAAAAGTTCTACTATGTAAATTTTTTGCTCATGATGTTATTCCTAAACAACAACTGCAGATAATTGGAGTTTTAGTTCTGAACAAGAGAATATACTGTGGGAGGTGTCCTCTCAAACTGACAGGTCACGAGTATGCTCAGATGGAAAATGCATACATGAGAATCATGAGCCAAGTCATGTTTCATCACTACCCAATGGCGTGCAGATCAAAAGGAGTGCCTATTCCTCCTAGAAAAAGAACTAACATGGGCATCTTCTCAAAATGGACCAGGAAAATTCTGAAGCTGGTCAAGCTCCACCCTCTCCCCTCCATCTCCAGCTCCTCAAGACCATGATACAACATCATAGGTGATGCTCCAGCTCAAGATCCTGAGACAGTTCTACCAGACATAACAACATAACTTACAACAATGACCTCCTCTCTACAATAACCACCATCTGTCACTCCTCCTGAAGAAAACCTCACAGTCATCCCTTATGCTTCTTTAGACCATCCTCAATCACTAACTCCTCCTGTCAACATATCAACACCTTCTGTTGGTACACCTCCTGCTTCTACCTCACATCCCACATCCCCCTTTGACATGGGTCAAGCAATTACTAATGTTGAAACCGTCAACCGGTCTATTGAGTTCGGACCCATTGGGGGGTGTAGCCCGTGCTTACTTCTCCCTCACTAAACTCTCTTGACTGTGGATGGAAAATCTGGAACAGACCCAAGGATGTAGCGATGAGGTCCCGCCACTCACCCGGAAGATCTTAGAGATCTTCCCCTCCCAAACCAAAGCTCAGTCGGGCACCTTGGAGGGAACTAACAGCCAACTCCGAAATTAGCCTAAAGGAGAGAGCTCAAAAGATCTGATCCCTCTAAGGTGCCCTTAAGGGTCTATTTATAGATTTTCTAGTCTTGGACTGCAAATAGCGTAAATCCGTCTTTTGGTTTTACTAATCGCACCCCAAATTGGTCTGCTAACAGCCTAACTCCGCTGTTCTGAAGGGCTATTGGAAGCCCACAAGGGGTATCTAGGTAATTTCCCCCCAAAGCCTTCTGGGCGAGTGGTCCGTGAAGGCACCACTTGCCGGGCTCCTTGCCTGACATATTTCACCGGACGAATGGCCTGCGAGGACACCATTCTCCAGGCACTCGACTCGCACGGCGGGCGAGGTCTGGGCTACCAGCTCTCGCCTGTCTACTCTCACACCATGCGAGTGCCCCGCGAATGAGGCCTCACTCGCCGAAAGCCCTTGGACTCCTATTCTGCATCTTGACCCCCCGGGGGTCTTGGGGATCCACTCGGCAAATACGGGGTTGTACACAATCCTACGCTCGGAAAGAAGAGTCCAACCCCAATATTCGGAGAGTGCCTTGCTGACCTGGAGGGAATATTCTTAGTGGGGCCCTCCACTTTGCTATAAAGACACCCCAGCTGCTGCCTTCAGAGTGTCCCTTCTCCAATCACGGTTCTTCTTTCTTCAACTCGGGGCTCCCGTCATGACATTCATGAGGCCGATGCCTAAACCGCTTTCGCATGGCATGATGGATCATCTCGCCGCTGTACAGGGGGAGACCGCCCCAGGACCACCCGATACGCCTCCTGGCTCTCGTCCACGAGGGATCCTTCCAAGCCCTACCGGCTGAAGAAGGCCAAGGCGGTCCGACGAGACCAATCGGCGAGAGAGTCCGCGTCGGAGACTCCCCCTCTTTCCAACATCTCTCCGGTCAATACTGCTGAGGTAATGCAACCTACCTTGCCTTTGGTGTTGATCTTGATGACGCGAAAACCTAGCCACTTTAACCACTCGCAGAACTTGCAGGCGACTGAAGGTCTCCCTGAAACCAATCAGGCGAATGCCAATCCTCCCCCGCCTGCTTTCGAGAGCAATCTACCGGCCCAGGAGCCCGTTATTCTAACCTCTCCTGGCGAGATCCTGCCTGCGCCCGGTGAGCTCTTCGCTTCCTTCTCGTCTGCTTTTCTCCTTTCACTTTTTTTCCTGACCCTGGATTTCTGTAGCTCTCACTTTCGGGACTACGAGGTTACCCCCTCCTTGCGCAAGTCCCATGTCCCCGGGACCACTGCCAACTCCCCAGCTCTGGAGCGGGAGCGCTCAGCGGACAGATAAGGGGAAATCACTCCACCCTCCTAGTCAGCCATTCGCAGGGCAGGCCGGGACCTCTCGCCAATCCCCCATAGAGCCTTATGTACCTGGTTAGTTGCCCTCACATTAGACTCAAGATTTGTTTGACCGGGAAAGACTAACCTTTGCTTTCGCAGGCTACCGCTTGATCCCTCAGGTAGATCCTCAATAGGAGGAGGAGCCGATCTCACCACCGCCCTCTCCCTACGACATCTCGAACTTTCTCGGCGACCACGAAGATGCCCGGGGCCTGAAGGAGCGGATGACGGAGCTTTTCGGCAAGCTGATCTGGATGCAGCGGGAGCTGGCCAATCAGGAGGAGGAGCACAGGGCGGCGTTTGAGCGCCTGGTAAGTGTCCTTGAGCGAGATTACACACATCTCATCGGGGAGATGGAGCGTCAAGGAGGCGGGTGCAAGGAGACCTCTCCTGGGAGGCACATCGCGCGGGCTAGAGACCAGATGCGCCTGGTCCACCAAGAGCTCACCTCTGTGAGCGCGTATCATTACCGGCGCGTGTGAAATTTTCCGGATCTTGTGAGAGCAAGCAGGAATAACAACTAGAGATGCAAGCCAAACAACCAGAGACAATCTTAGGCGAACAAAACGATCTTTATTGATAGAAACACTTCAATTACAGGGCAAGACATGCTCGACGAGACATGATTTCGTCAGCACAAAACTTCAAAGAGAAAGAACAGAAACTGAAGATAACTGAGACCGCACGGTTTCTTGCCGAACTCAGCGGCTCGCCAGACCGCTGCTGCTCCCGATCTCGACACTCCACCAAACCGCTGCACCAGACCGCTCCTTTGCCGATCTCCAGATTCCCGAACTCCAGCACCACAACTCCAAGCCGCAAACCGCCCGAACACTTTCAGAGGAAGAGGTGATCGCTGCTGCCTGCACTATCCGCAGAAGCTGCACAAAGAAGAATTCAATCAGAGACCGCTCGGTCAGAAACACAGACCGCAGGAACTAGGTAAACTCGGCTTACACTTGGTGTGTTCTAATTGTTGCTACAGTGGCTCCCTATTTATAGGCGTGAGACCTGATCCAGTCACCACCCTATGAGATAGAGTCACCACCCATCAGACCGCGCGACCTTACCGGTCAACCCGCGCGATCACTACAACCCTCCTGCTTCATTTTGGTGAGCGCCGACTTCACTCCAGACCGCGGGAGATCGCTACTCCCTTGGTCTGAACACGACTCCACACGGAGATCGCCAGACCGCCTAGAAGTCACCCACCACCTGTGTTCGCCTGAGACTGCAAACACAGCCAGCTCGCCCTCCTGGTCTCCTCCTGAGACCGCGAACTGAGACCGCGCGACTAAGAATGACTTAGTCTGCGAACTCCTTCAGAACCCTCTGGAAAGCCACCAGACCGGATTCAAGAGCCAACCCGTGCGGTCACGCCAGACCGGCACGTCCTTGAAGAGAACAACTTGTCACGCGGTCAGAGACAGACCGCGCGACCCTGAGGATGATCAGCCGTTATGCGGTCACAGCCAGACCGCACGACCTCCTCCTCCAGCAGCCCTTGGACCAGACCAGCGGTCAACCCTGGAAGCCGCAGCTGACCAATAGAACAGATCGCCATTGTCAGACCGCCAGACCGTGCGGTCACGCCAGACCGCCCGGTCTCTTCCCAGACCGCCCAGGTCCAAAAAGCCTCCTCCACTTCCACTTCAATAATTTCAACACTCCCCCTTGAAGTGGGAAGTGGAAACTAGCCCAAGTAGCTCCCTTAGCCGTGTGAACGGCCCCTTTGCCAGCGCCTTTGTGAAGATGTCTGCGACATTGTCCGCACTCCGCACATGCTCGACCGAAAGAGATCCCTCCAGCACCTTCTCCCGTATGAAGTGATGCTCGATCTCAATATGCTTCGTCCTCGCGTGACATACTGGATTGGTCACCAGTTTGAGAGCACTCTCGTTGTCACCGCGTAGCAGAGTCGGCTCCCGAACCTCTTTGTGGACGTCTCCCACCAACCTCCTAAGCCAGATGGCTTCCTGAGCTGCCAAGGCCGAAGCCTTGTATTCCGCTTCCGTGGTAGAGACCGATACGGAATCCTGCTTCTTGCTGCACCATGATATAGCCGTAGGGCCCGCCATGAAGACGAATCCAGATGTCGACTTCCGATCATCCGAATCTCCCCCATAATCAGCATCCATGTATCCATGCACTTTGAAGTCCGCATCCCTCCTGTATAGGAGACCCATGTCCGAGGTCGCCTTGACATACTTCAGAATGTTCTTGGCCGCTAGCAGATGAGATACTCGTGGTTCCTCCATAAACCGACTCACCCTGCCTACTGCATATGCAATATCCGGCCTTGTGATCGTCAGATAAATCAAGCTCCCAACCAGAGCTCGGAACACCAACGGATCTTGCATGATCCTTCCCTCATCCTTCCGAAGCTTCATAGCCTTCTCCAGAGGTGTGGAAGTGCACTTCCCTTCCTTCATGCCGAATCGCTCCACGATCCGCTCCGCATATCCGGCTTGGGTCACCAACACTCCACCTTCCTTCCTCTGCACCTCGAGTCCAAGGAAATGGTGAAGTTCACCTAAGTCCTTCATCTCGAACCTGATGGCCAGCTCGGCCCGAAGCTGAGCTACTTCCTCCTTCGAGTTCCCCGTCACGATCATATCGTCGACGTAGAGCAGCACGATGACTTGAAGCTCCCCGCTCATCTTGACGAACAAGCTTGAGTCTGAGTCTGAAGCACAAAATCCACAGAATAGGAGATATTCTGCGATCTTCCCGTACCACGCCCTCGGCGCTTGCTTCAACCCGTACAGGGCCTTCTTCAGCTTGCAGACATGCTCCGGAAAATCTTCAGACACAAAGCCAGGTGGCTGGACCATGAAGATGTCCTTGTCAATCTCGTCGTACAAGAAGGCGTTCTTGACGTCGAGCTGCCAAATCTCCCATCCACTGAACGCCGCCAAGGCAATGATGAACCGAACTGAAGTCATTTTGGCCACCGGACTAAACGTCTCTTCATAGTCTTCACCGTATTGCTGTGAGAACCCCCGAGCTACAAGACGAGCCTTGTAACGCTCGATACTGCCGTCAGCTTTCTTCTTCAATTTGTAAACCCATTTGCATGTTACAGGAGTAGTGCCCTTGGGCTTGGGCACAAGAGACCAGGTCTCATTCTTCTCAAGAGCTGCCATCTCTTCTTGCATTGCAACATCCCACTCCTTCACGCCTTGGGCCTTCTCAAAGCTCGACGGCTCCCTCTCATCCAAGGGACCAGCGAAGAAACATGAGACAAAGCTCACTGCGTTTCCTCCTGTATAGCGATCAGGGGCGATGATAGATCGCTTCGATCTCCTCAGCTCCTTCCCCTGAACCGCTTCATCTCCAGCTGCTTCTTCCCTAGCTCCTCTTCCAGACGTGCTAGGAGCATTGCTCCCCCTGCTCCCTGAACCAGAAGCCCCCGTCTCGGAACTAGAAGGAGATGGACCACCTGGTGACACAGGTAGCTCCACCTGAAGATTCTCCACAGCTTTCTCTGGCATCTCCACCCTGCTCTCTGGTAACTCCTCATCAGAAGACCCCTTGTAAGATGTCACCTCATCGAACACGACGTCGCGAGATACAACAAATCTCCGCGTCTCCGGGTCCATGCACTTCCAACCTTTCTTCCGCTCATCGTATCCCACGAAGACTAGCTTCCTTGCTTTCGCATCTAGCTTCGTCCGAAGAGCATCTGGAACATGCACGTAGCAGGTGGAACCAAACACCCTAAGGTGTGCCACACTTGGCTTCTCCTTGAACATTATTTCATGTGGAGTCAGCATGTTGATGGGGCTCAGAGGCATCCTGTTGATGACGTAGGCAGCACAAGACATTCCCTCCGCCCAGAAGGACTTTGGGATACTCTTGGCATGCAGCCAACACTTGCAGGTCTCCGTCAGATGACGGATCTTCCGTTCTGCAACACCGTTCTGTTGTGGAGTATGAGCACAAGTGATCTCTCTCCGGATGCCCGCCTTCCTGCAAAAAGTAGAGAACTCACTGGAGGTGAACTCCCCTCCGTTGTCAGTCCTCAGCTTCTTCATCCGCAGTCCCAGCCGACCTTCCACGAGCTCCTTGAACTCCACAAACTTGGCAAACGCCTCCGCCTCCTCCTTCAGAAAATATACCCAGACATATCTGGTGTAATCATCGATCAACACCAGCATATACCTGCTGCCTCCGAGGCTTGGGGTAGCAGTTGGTCCCATCAAGTCACCGTGGATGCACTCCAACGGCACACTGCTCCTTGTCTGCGACTTGTCAAACGGTAGTCGATGAGACTTGCCGAACTGACATCCTGCGCAAACATGACCTTCTCCATAGGAAGATAGACTTGGCAGGCCCTTGACCAGACCTCTCACCGCCATAGCTTTCAGCTTGTCCATTCCTACATGCCCCAACCTCTCATGCCATATCACGGCACCATCATTCGTCTTCATCTTGTCAACGTAGGAACTTGTCGACAAAACGAACAAGTCCTTCGCCCTTCTCCCGACATGGACGACCTCGGCCTTCACGGCCTCTACATTTCGCAGAAATTTCACTTCTGTCGGGCCGAACAGAACGTGATACCCAGCGTCAACAGCGTTGGTCACGGAGAAGAGGTTTTTCTTCATTCCGGGCACATGATAGACACTCTTCAAAGTAAGTGGCCCTCTATCACTGCCCAAAGAAACAACCCCCACCTTCTCGACTGCATGCACAGTATTATCTGCAGTAATAATAGCATTGTTACCTGTGTACGGCTCTGCTGAAGAAAGCTTCGACTCGTCCCCGGTGAGGTGATGACCACACCCCGAGTCCACGATCCAGTCCTCCTGATAGTTGATAGGAGCCGAGGCTCCAATAGAAGCTGAAAAGGCTCCTCCCCATCCTCCATCAAGGTGCCTGGCTGGTGCTTCCTCCTTCTCAACAGCATGCCCTGGCTGAGTATTCAGCCTGCAGTCCTTCTTAAAGTGCCCAACCTTTCCGCACTTGAAGCATTTGAGACCTTCCTTCTTCTTCTTCCCGTCAGCCTTGGGAGCATACCCCCTTTCCTGCTGCCCAGAAGTTGAAGGCCCATAGCCTTCCGTGGTCTTCTTCTTCTTCTCCCACTTCTTCTTCCCTGAGAAGAGAACCTCGCCATCTCCCCCAGTCACTGACACCCCCGCCATCTGCCTTGCCAGACTTTCCTGCGAAGCTAGCAGATTCTCCAGCTCTAGCAGAGATGGCTGATTTGCCCATCCCTGTACCGACGTCACAAAGGCCACATATTCCTTCCGCAAACCGCGGATGATGTGCCTCTTCAGCTTCGCCTCAGAAATTGGCTCATCAGGATCCAGTGCTGATATCTCAGCGCAGAGATTCTTCATCTTCAAAAAGAAGTTCGAGATAGAAAGATCACCTTGAGCTGACCTCGCCAGCTCATTCTCTAAGAACTGTAGCCTTGCTATATTCTTTTTGTTAAACAGCCCATCCAGGGCTCTCCAGATCTCAGCAGCTGATCCACACCCCAAGATGTGATCAAAGAGATCAGGTGAAATGGCACGCTTCAAGGTGAACTCGGCCTTGGCGTTGGTCTTCCTCCATGCCCTCACGGCCGGTCCATTATCACCTCCTTCTACTGCCTTCACCTCTTCTATTTCATCTCCTCCTACCACCTCCCAGAGGTCCTCACCCAGAAGATAGCTCTGCATACACGACTTCCACTTCTTGAAGTTAGTCGATGTAAGCATCTCAATACCAAGACCTCTTGCAAAACCACCTTCCATTGCTCTTCCTCTGGTTCCTTCTTCACAAAGGCGATGACTACTCTAAGTTATTCACTGCTCTTTCAACTCCAACCTAGCTCTGATACCATGTGAAATTTTCCGGATCTTGTGAGAGCAAGCAGGAATAACAACTAGAGATGCAAGCCAAACAACCAGAGACAATCTTAGGCGAACAAAACGATCTTTATTGATAGCAACACTTCAATTACAGGGCAAGACATGCTCGACGAGACATGATTTCGTCAGCACAAAACTTCAAAGAGAAAGAACAGAAACTGAAGATAACTGAGACCGCACGGTTTCTTGCCGAACTCAGCAGCTCGCCAGACCGCTGCTGCTCCCGATCTCGACACTCCACCAAACCGCTGCACCAGACCGCTCCTTTGCTGATCTCCAGATTCCCGAACTCCAGCACCACAAATCCAAGCCGCAAACCGCCCGAACACTTTCAGAGGAAGAGGTGATCGCTGCTGCCTGCACTATCCGCAGAAGCTGCACAAAGAAGAATTCAATCAGAGACCGCTCGGTCAGAAACACAGACCGCAGGAACTAGGTAAACTCGGCTTACACTTGGTGTGTTCTAATTGTTGCCACAGTGGCTCCCTATTTATAGGCGTGAGACCTGATCCAGTCACCACCCTATGAGATAGAGTCACCACCCATCAGACCGCGCGACCTTACCGGTCAACCCGCGCGATCACTACAACCCTCCTGCTTCATTTTGGTGAGCGCCGACTTCACTCCAGACCGCGGGAGATCGCTACTCCCTTGGTCTGAACACGACTCCACACGGAGATCGCCAGACCGCCTAGAAGTCACCCACCACCTGTGTTCGCCTGAGACCGCAAACACAGCCAGCTCGCCCTCCTGGTCTCCTCCTGAGACCGCGAACTGAGACCGCGCGACTAAGAATGACTTAGTCCGCGAACTCCTTCAGAACCCTCTGGAAAGCCACCAGACCGGATTCAAGAGCCAACCCGTGCGGTCACGCCAGACCGGCACGTCCTTGAAGAGAACAACTTGTCACGCGGTCAGAGACAGACCGCGCGACCCTGAGGATGATCAGCCGTCATGCGGTCACAGCCAGACCGCACGACCTCCTCCTCCAGCAGCCCTTGGACCAGACTAGCGGTCAACCCTGGAAGCCGCAGCTGACCAATAGAACAGATCGCCATTGTCAGACCACCAGACCGTACGGTCACGCCAGACCGCCCGGTCTCTTCCCAGACCGCCCAGGTCCAAAAAGCCTCCTCCACTTCCACTTCAATAATTTCAACAGCGCGTGCCTCCGAGGACAGGGAGGCGAGGCCCGGGTCGACGACAGTGGGTACAATATTAAGCCTACCGGCTCTCGCCCTCTGTATTCTCCCGCTCCCTTGTAATTTCCTTTTCTTTTGCGTAACGAACCTACACGAGACCCTACACGTCTCGTGAACAATTTCTGTTTGTAATATTTACTATCTCGTGATCCCTGCGAATGTTTTCTCTGCGAATGCTTTTTTTGTTCATGCCGTGCTTTTTTACTGCATTCTCCTGGGAGATCTCGCGTGTCTCTTTCGCCTTTCGTTGGTGGTTTCGCACAAGTGGGATGGCACGAGTCCCGAGGGGCCAGGACAGTGCAATCGCTTGCTATCCGTACCCCGCTTGCAAAGAACTTCCTTCATTTTTTCCTTTTTCTATAAATAATTGGCCCAACCACCGCCTTTATTACGCTTTCCTTTCTCTCTCACCTTCTTGCTCCCGCGATACCACTCGCCCTTCTCTCTAGATTCTCGCGAGACCTCCCCACTTCTCAGCTATGCCGAAAGAGGCCGATGGCAGGGCCAACTGTGTAAGATCCCTCTCCTGCACCAGGAAGAGTTCCTGGATCTTATGCCCAGAACCGCCGCCTTACGGAGATGCTAGCACACAAGTTAGCCACCTCCGCAAGACGCCGATCCTGCCGGCAAGAACGATCAACCAGGCCAACAAGAGATAAGAAGAAAAACTAGAACATAAGTCCACAATCACACGCATCTGTATATATAAATATCCAAATGTAAACTGTCCATCAATGAGTACAATATAAGAAAGAGAAAGAGGGCTTATGCCCAGTACATGTCCGAAGTAGAACAAAATCTCACTCTCTCACTCTACATCTATGCGGAAGCTAACAACTCTCAAATCTTCAAACACCTGTCATGTAGTAGAAGTACTACATGGCTTCTGCTCCTCAGATCCTGCCATCATGTCTTGAATGGTCATGCTGGTACTCCAGCTCCCCGTACACCTACGGTCACAACCGACCGTTAGTCATAAAGACTAAGCCGATTTTGTCCCCGCCTCCCCCCCGCGACTCCTAGGCACCGAGCGGGAGGAAGAAGCGGTGGACAACACGGTGGAGTAAACAAAAGCAGGTGACAAATATTCTACGCTATCAGGAGTATATCCATATAATTTCTATGCTAGCAGTATAAGCAAGTAAACAGTAATAAGTGCAGTAAAGTAATATAGAGAAGCAGTGCGACGCAAGTAAAGTAATTTAAAAGTAACCATTGATTTATAGGAATGCCCATACAAACCTATAGATCAAGGGGTCGTTTAGCAGGGCTATCGTATAAAAAGTCCCATACCAATTTATACGTTAGGGGTAGGGGTTGAAATGCAATGTTCATGCTATGACATACAAGGTATGCTGTTATGCTATGTTCATACAAGTGCAACTCACTCACTACGACTCTATGCGCATAGACCTTTAGTTCCCCCTTTTGGAGCTAGCAAGACTCCCAGGATACTCCCATAGTGGCAAACGGAAGCGGTGGGTTGGGCCTCGCCCACCTCTAGGTTGGTATTCACACTACCTAACCTAGACATATCGTACGCCTCAACACAAAACCGCGGAGCGTCTGCGTACTCTTGCTGACTGGACCGCCAGACTTTCATAGCTAAGTGTAATTACCACACTTGCCGAGTCAACGTATTGACGTCGGTGTGAACGACTGTTCAATACCGAAGACCCGCCACCTTCGTGCACATGCAACATGCTCTACTATCTACCTCCGAGCCATAAGCTCCCCGGGGCTAACCTGCCCGTCATTAATAACCTTCCGAGCCACCGGCTCACCGGACCAACCCGTCCGTACCAACATACACTACCGAGTCACAAGCTCACCTGACTTATCAATCCGCTCTTACAAACACGGAGCTTACTGCTCGTAGCACCAAACCGACTAAGCTCCCGTAACCACGGGGTGTGGGTGAGTGTGTTATTAAATTATTCTTGTACAACATCTTATCCCTACGGTTTACGTTTAATCTTGGATTCCCGAGGATTACCCTGTAAAGGGCTCGCTACGGTACTAGGAACTACAATGCGATGACACTCCAAAGTTCCCTTTCCCAAGACACTTAGTATTATTGATATCTACCCATAAAATTACCCTCGTATCATTCCACTTAAATTAAACCTCCTATTTAGACTACCCTTGTTTAGTTATTATTATACTTGGAAGTTTAGGGTGGATCCTGGACTTCCCGAGGGCTACCCGGTGAAGGGTTCGCAAGGTACTAGGGTATGTGATGGGATGATGCCCAACCCCTTTCCAGGACAATCAATATTCTTGGTGACTACCCAGACCTAACCTTCCACCCTCTCAATACTCTTTATATCTTAAGTGTTTTCACGCCTAACGTTTCATCCCGCTCCTAAGCAATCGTTCTTTTGGATTCAACTCTAATAACTTCTAGTCCTCTAAGTGGTCTATACTCATCTCTTGTTATAATCAAATTCTCACCGATTTCCTTGTGATTATATTGACCTATTCATCACAATGAGTTTTCACTATCCGCAGACCACGACATATAACTACTTAGATTCCTATGATGGAACCTTGGTCAAATTACTTCCAAATGGCTTCTAATTTTTATCATAGGTTCATAGTGGGTAAAATAAGTGATGATCAAAATCCAAGCATGTTTCATATAATTTTGCCCTCTATAAAAATTCATTAATTACTAATCTGAATCTAAAATGTGAAGGAGGTATCATGCTAGTGAATTCAAACTTGTTAAATATCCTTCCAGAGATGAAATGTGACATGATAAAAAGATTTCCAATATTTCATATTTTTCCAGCAATTAAATAACCATAATCCCTAATTTTCAATGAATGAATGGAAAAATAATTTTACACATCAAGTGCAAGATTTTAACCTCCTAAAATTCTGGAAAAATTACAGTAGCTTCATATAAACATAAAATCACTATTTCCAGAAGATCATATTTTTCCAAATAATTTAAACCCACAATTTCTATTTATCTTTAAATGAGAGAAAACATGGCTCTACACTACAAGTACTGAAATTAGACTTCCTAAAAATCTGGTAAAATTACAGTAGCTTCATATTGACATAAAAACACTATTTCCAAAAGATCATATTTTTCCAGCAAATTTATAATCATAATTTATATTTATCATGAAAAAGATGAAGATGTGACTTTACACACCAAGTACTAAAATATGAATTCCAAAAATTCTGAGAAAATTAACCTAGCATACTAATCATCTAAAAACACCAAATCCAAGGTTTCATAATATTTCAGGTAATATTTATCCACAATATTCATTTAATACAAGTGGTGTGCCAATAAGAGTTTACACTACAACCACCACCTACAAGTCTCAATAAAATCTGAATAAATCACAGAAGTATGTTATTAATCTAAAAACAGCAATGCCTAAGTTTCATAGTATTCCAAGGAGTATTTACCCTTAATTATCATTTGTTACATTTGGTGTGCGTATAAGGGTTTACACTACAAGTGCTATGTTAAGACTTCAATAAATTCTGGGAAAACTATCATGGCATAATAATGGTCTAAGAACACCAAATCCTAAGTTTCACATTTTTAACAGGAATTTTTGACCATAATTTCTATTTAACATAAATGGGGTGCAAATAGGGATTTACACTACAACTACCATTAATATGTCTCTATAAATTCGGAGAAATTATCCTAGTATAATAATCATCTAAAAACACTAAATACAGAGATTTAGAATTTTACAAACTATTTTACCCCATTAAATTAATTAATTACAAAAGGGGTTTTTTCCTCAATAAATTGATAATTACCACAAAAATTCATCTAAAAATTATGATAAAATTTACAGAGCTATAGAATCACCAAGGAAACCTACTAGAATAATTTCATAACTCTCCAAATGCATATGAGACCTAAATGTCATATTAGAATAAATTTGACCTAACAAAGTAAATCAAATTCAGAGAAATAAATGAGGTCCAAAAATTCCAACAAAATTCCTAAATGTGCTTTTCCAGTCAAAGATCCAATTCCCAGAGTTTTGGATTTATCTCTAAGTTTTTGAGTCAAATTATTTCATTAATCTAAAAGTGTGACAATTTTCATTTAATTAAAAATTTTAGGAAAATAACTTCCAAAAATCATGAAACTTATGTCAATGATGTATATCCTCATGACATACACTAACCCCAAGGTTTCAGAGGCATGCAAGGTGATTCCCACCTTCAATTCCATCAAAAAGCTCAAAAGCCCAAATTGACTATTAGCACCCCAATTTTCCTCTTAGGACCCAAACTTCATTTTGAAGTTCAGAGAATTATACTCATGCACATATGATGAAATTTTAACCAGTGATCAAGATATATATAAATAGCTTACCACCCAAATTTGGGGGTGTTTGGAGTTACACAACTCCATAAATATCAATTATTTACTATTGCTAATAACTGAAATATCTCAATGCATATACCTCCATAAATTCTCAAATTTTAACCCTCGTTGTATCATCATACCATGCATGCATGGTAGAAATTTCAAGGGATTTGGTTAAGCCATTTAAAAGTTATAGCATTTTAATTTCTGCACTACACAAGGAGCAGTCCTAGGAAAATGAGTGCTCTGGAGTCCACAGTGCACCAAATCAGTTGATTCAAGTGGCAAATGAAAGTAGACACATAGGGATACAAAAGTTATCTCTTCCACTTTTTGCAAATATGGCCTCTAAGGCCTTCAAATTTTGCATGCAAAACCCTGCATGTTTGAAGGCAGAATTGCCTTGGTCTGCCAATAGAGATCAAGGAGACGAAATCAACTGCTGTGATTTCGTCTCCTTCCTCTAGCCGACGGCCCAGAAGGAAAGGGGCCTGATCCCGGCCAACCACTACCCTCCCCGGCCATCTGCCGCCGCCACCACCTCCGTTGAGGGGTTGGTCGTCGATTGGCGGTGGAATTGTGGCCGGAGGTGGGGTTTTCCGGCGATCCCTGGAGGAAGCCCAATCGGAGCTCGGGAGGGAAAAATCCCATGGCTGTCGGCTCAATTGAGCCCGACTGCCCTTGCTAAGACCCTAGATGACTAGCACAGAGGGAGAGGGGGAGAAATCGGACCTCAGGCGAGCTTGAAGGTGAGTTATCCGGCGGGCTGACATGCTAGTAGCTGTCGACGGCGAGATTGCTCAAAACCCCGTTTCTGGATCAAAAGCTCCACTCCAGTAGTGGATTTCAGCTGCTCTCAAGGTTCTGAAGGTGATGGTGGGCTCAATTGGGGTCGGGGGTGGCTGTTTTGTTAGCAGCCATTAGTGGTGGCGAGCTCCGGCGATCCTCCTCAAAAACCCGATTCTCCACCGTTTGCCTCACTGTAAAGCTCTAGCTCAACTCCTCTTGATGCTCTGAAGCTGATGGGAGAGTTCGTTTTGGCTGATATGAGCTGTAGAGGTGGTTTTGAACTTTGGCATTTTCGGCCATGCCTTGGATGCTCCTCCCAGCCACCAAGTGGCACACCTTCAGCCCAATTTCGGCTGGCATTCATGTGAGGAGTTCAAATTAAGCTTTGGGCAGAGGAATGGAGGGCCACATGGCCTCCATTCCCCAAATTCCTCCTTTTCCTAATGATGGAAGGGAAAAATGACCATGCTACCCCTTTGCATGCCATTGCATGTTGGAATTAGGGGGCAATGTTGGTCATTAGGCTTATGGGCTTCAGAGTGGGCCTTGGATGAGGGCATTAACCCATATGGCATGGCTTAATCCATTTACATACCATTTTAGCTAAATTTTGACCTAGAGTTGACTTTAGGGTTTAACTTAGTCAAATGATGAGTTGATTGGTCCAATGTGTTGACATTGAGTCCAGTGACACCACCCAAGGTTGGTTGAGTCATGGTGAAGACCTAAGTGAGCCAATTTGGCCCAAAGGTGTGATTTTGACCAAAATTGGGGAAAAGTTGACTTTGGTCAAATTGGTCAAATTGTTGACTCCATGATGGGGCTTTTGGGTCAATTAGGTCCCCCATGATGTTCTAAGACTAGGGGTGAAGTCAATTTCATGCTTTGGGGTTCAATTGAACTTAATGGGGAGGATTTGACCAATGTTGACCCAAGTTTGACTTTGGTCAAATTGGGTCAGTTGGTGACCCCATGATGGGGCTTTTGGGTCTATTGCATTCCTTGGAGTGTTTATCATCTAATGGTGGAGTCAATTTGCAAGTGTGAGTTCATGTTGAGCTAGTTTGACCTAGGTTGACTTGAGCCTTATAGTGGACCACATGTGAGTTCACCTAACCTTATGTGTCCTAAGGCTGCAATCTAGCTCAAACTCACCACACTCACCACTTGTCTCACCCTAAATTGGAGTTAGGGGGTCTAGTAGGAAATGAGATGTTACAAACTGCGCCCAAGCTTTCACCAACCGGGATTTCGAGACCTGCGATCTCTCCGAAGAAGACTTTACCCAGGCCATCACTGACTTCATTCCGCCGGGATTTGTTGCGCACCGCCCAGGGAACCGAGATCGGATTAACCAGTTCTCGCCAGACACACTCACGATCCCCCTCGAACACTTCGAGGTAGGACTCTGCCTCCCGCTATAGCCAGAGGTGCACCGGACTCTGCGCTACTTCGGAGTCATTCTCGCACAGCTCAACCCGAACTCCATCGCCATGCTGGTGGCATTCGCATGCTACCTGCGCGAGGAGGGCATCGAGTTCTCACTCCCAGTCTTCCGTAAACTCTTCAACTTCAGGGCCACCCGCGGAGTGGCGTTCTTCTCCGGCCAGTCCCCCCTCAACGTGTCCGACACCGCGAATAAGAACCACGACTGGGTTCGGCGGTTCATCTTCGTCACAAGGAAGTTCGGCCATGTCCCTCTCGCGCCCGTGCAGGAAGACGAGTCAAACTTCCGGCCTCCCGCGCTCACAGGTTATGAGGCCAAGCTTCACGCCTACATTCTGAAGCACGAGATGGATGTCGTGCATCTGCGGAAGCACGTCGGCTCTCTGCCGCCGGTTTCGGCGGGAGAGGGTAAGTTAGAATATTTCATCCCCAGCTTCCGCTCCTTCTTCTCTCGATTTCACCTTACTAACCCATCCTTCTTGTAACAGGAGTGCGAAGTCTTCCCCACCCGCCGAATGCGATCGTGGAGGTGGCCCCCGCCGATCCCCTTTCCCTCGCGTGGTTCGCTGTCGCGGCTTGCCGTGGGGATCTGCCTCCCGCGAAGTCCAGCAGGCAGAAACCGCATTCCGCGAAGTCCAGTAGGCAGAAGCAGAAGCCCGATGCCCCCTCACCCCTTCCGCCAAGCGGGCGAAGCTGTCCTCAAAATCGAAGGGAAAGGCGGTCCTAGATGAGTCCCCAAGTTTGAGTGCTCCCGCGGTCGGGGACTCAGTAGTTGAGCCCGTGGTTCAGCCAGCGGGGCCCTCCTCCGGATCGGTGCCTAGAGGTCACCGGAACTTCCCTCTCAGTGAGAGGTATGCAGACGTGGCCAGTGGGCCTCTGATCCACTGGGATCGACGCGCCAACCGGGTCTCCCTCTCCACCCTTCTTCCATCCTGGAGGGAGAAGGAAACTGTTGTTTATGGGGGTGTCTATTTTATCACCTAGAGGGGGGGGGGGGGGGTGAATAGGATTTTCTGTTTATATTATCCCCCTTAGGATTTTCTTTGTTTCTGGTTGATAGCTTTATGAAATAAAGAGCAAAACACAGAAAGCACACGATGATCTATAGAGGTTCCTCAAGACCGGGTGTCTTGAGTAGTCCTCTCTCCCTCTGCGCCTACCCAGCAGCGTGCTAGGCTCGACAAACTCCGCCAAAAGCTTCAGGCCCTCAAGCCTTACAACACGGACCCGCAAGTCCCAACAGCCTAGGCCCGCAAGCCCCTACTGCCCCCAAGCCCGCAAGCTCGACACTCAGGCCCTCAAGCCCTACAACACGGACCCGCAAGTCCCAACAGCCTAAGCCCTCAAGCCCTTACTGCCCCCAAGCCCGCAAGCTCGATTAGATGCACCCGCAAGTGCACTGCCCTGGCCCTCAAGCCTCACAGCTCTCCAGCCCTCAAGCTAGACAATTTGGCCCGCAAGCCTTACAAGAAAATTACAGAAAATAAAACAAACTGTTTCTTTATCCAGATGAAATCTGGAAACTTAGCCTTGATGAAGATCGGCTTCTTAAGGATGAAGAAGATGCTTCTTGATTTTGAGTATTAGCTCCGGATCTTCTTCAGCCTCTTCTTTCTTTTGCCTGATGTTGATCGGCGACTTCTCAGTCAATGAAGATGACTGATTCTTATGAGAACTCTTGAATCTTGTTCTCTTCTTTCTCCGCTGAAAGATACGGTTCTATTGAAGAGCGGCGGGATTCTTTTTCTCGTTCTTTTTCTTGCACAGCAAGCTTATTTTTCTAGGGCAACACTGTTCCCTTTTATAGGACGGACAAGCCGTATAACGGTCACATACAATTTCCTTTACTTGTCAGAAGCCCATCCATCATAGCAGGCCCTGATTGGACATTCAGGCAGCGACATTAATTGCTGACATCACGTCCGCAAGATTTGAATTCTGTCTTGAAGATATCTTGCATCATTACGACGACAAGCTGTCTCTGACTTTGTCGTCGCGGTCTTCTTTCTGCCTCTGATGGTGGAATCTCGACGATACATGATATCTGGGCGATTCTGTATATACGACGATCTTCTTTCTCTGACAGTGTCGTCGTGAGCTTCCTTCTTGCATCATGTCGTCGTAATCATATGTTCTCTCGACGACATGAGTTCCACACGACGATGTCCTGTGTCTTCTCTTCGTTCGACGAACATCATTCTGTGATCGACAAACTTGGCATCCTTCGTTCGACGGCCGCCATACTTCGTTTGATGATCTCGCCACATCATTACGACGACAAGCACGCATTGTCAGCGGCTGCTGCTCTGCCCGTCATTACGACGACAAGCATGCTTTGTCGACGATATCGCCTGTTCTTCTCGACGATATAGTACTTAGTGAAATAACTAAAGTACATGACATATTGTCGATTCCTGCAAGCACGAACTAGATGGAATGTCAAATACAACTTGCATTTATCATTGAGCTGAGCACTTCTTTAAATCAGGAACATTGTAGGGCACTGTTCCCAACAATCTCCCCCTATTTGAAGAAGTCATAACCCACTCAATGATAAGTGCCATTCTCATAACAGATATTGACATTTAAGCAGATAAGCACGTAAAGATGACTTTTCAGCAAAATTAAGTAAACACAGAATTTTGGCAAATATTTCTTCATTTATAATTAGTGCCGAATGTTCAGAAGAGTTTTAACATTTCTATATTTAACCATCTATATATCTGGTGCATTCGTATCAGCAGCTCTCTTTGCTTTCTTGGTACCGACTTCCTGCTCCTTTTTCTCCACCTCTTCCATGTACTTTCTCTTTCTAATTTCTTCAGTTTCAGGAATATCTGTACAGGGACCTACGGTAGGCTCGTCATAGCAAAGGGAAGGAAGATTCATTGCTTCCCTGATAGTGTTCGAGGTCCAGAAGGCATGATCATAGCTGGCCTTTATCATTGATCTCTCCCCCTTTATGATTTCTTCAGATATCCCTATTTGGAGGTTCTCTTCGGAGGCCAATATCTTATTTTTGAGCATGTGAATTCCAGCTTCCAAGTGATTCTTGGTTTCCAGCAGATGACTATCTAAATCTTTATTTTGTTGATCTAGACTTTCTTTGATGTCAGTTTTGTGTTCAGCCATTTTCTTGGTTGATGCAACATATGCCTTTTCTATGCTATCGATAATCGATGACTGATTGATCTCTAGGTTAATTAGAGCTTTGTGAGAGCGAGTATTGTAATCTTGTAGGCTTTTCACATCATTTCTTAGGTTTGTTGTTTCAGCGGACAGTTCCTTTCTTAGATCATTGATGGCAAAGGTGACATGTCTTTCTAGTTTTATCCTTTGCTCTTCCAGGAGCATCTTTATTTGAGATAGAAGGGAGGGCTCTTCTTGTCTATTCTCTGTAGATGATCCCTCTTGATCCTCTTCTTCATCCCCTTCCAGTATTGGAGATAGAGATTTTCCTATTGGTGAGTGGCTTGGCTTACTCACCTTTTCAGGACCTTGCTGATCACTGCTAGTTCCATCAGTAGGGATTTCTTGATTGTCCTCTTGCATTGCAGATTCATCATCCTCAGCCCCTATGATCTTTTGGATCACTGCTTCTACTTGAGCAGGGATCTCATAGTTTGTCTCCCCCTCAGTTTCAGCACTTCTTGAATCTGTGCCTGCACATGTCCTGAATCCTTGACTTAGATCAGAGGTCTGGAGGGCGACATACCTTGTTTCTGTAGCTGCCTCTGAGCCAGATGGAGGAGAGCTGTTCCCTGACTTACTCTCTTCAGATGAGCTATCTCCCTTCCTCTTTGCATCTTCCGCAGTTTCTGTCTTCGTGGGAGGCTTAGTCAGAGTTTTCTCCCATCTTGCAAGGATTTTGATGTCCATTCTTTTCATTTGATGTATTTTGACTCCATAGCTTTTGTTGAAGCTTTCTGGGTAGGTTTGCAGAAGGTATAATGATAGAATTCTTCCAAGATTTGGAGCTTGAAATCTTTCTTGTATCCTCTTAAAGATGTGCTGACCCTAGTCGGTCCTTTTACTAAGGATTATCCTTGCCATTAATTCGAACATAGGCTTGGATATCCTATCATGTGACCCTACCTTGCAGAGGAGGGCTTTTCCCACAATGTCTGCCAATAGCTTCCCTTGTTGATTTAAGCTTTTCCTTTCCAAGGATCCATAGGTTTTGCTCGAGTGGCCGCACCAAGCCAGAGCCTTGACGAGTTCTTCCTGAGTAATCGTTTCGTCTTCCTCCCCCTTGGTAAAGGTTGGCAGCTAAAGAGCTCTGTTCAACCTTTTGGGATTCACCTTAATCTTTATCCCGTTAATTTCGCTTTGTACAGACGTTCCCTTGGAGCCACCCTTGACATTTGAGTAGAACTCCAGCACTTCCCTTCATAATATTACTGTAGGTTCAGAGAGGGCATATTCCAAGCCGATGGTCTCAAGCAGCTTAATGGTGCCCTGGATTTCTTCTGAGCCTTATGATAATCCATTCCTCACCACTTCACATCCTTCGAAAAGAAGATCTTCCTTCTTTGGCGCCATATTTTTGATTCCGGAGGACTTCAGCTCAGTCGACTCGTTAACTTCTTAGATGGTGTGGGGAACACGACGACTTTTTAGGGCTAATGTAGGGAGCGTGTTAACCTTAAGATATTTGACCTTATTTATAGTGTCCGAGTTGGAAGTTGAGGTGTCATTTGTTAAATGTCTTACTAACTCGAGTTTAGCTGTAATGATTGAGCTTAGACCTAATTAAGAGTCCGCTGACGATTGGGTATCGTCGTGATGCAGGTCTTTCTACGATAATAATGACCATTCCGACGATATGGTTTTTGAAAAATTACCTTTACAATATTATATGAAGATGTGTTTATGTGATAAACATTAACATGGCTTCACCTTGGCCTCTAAGTCTCCTTGATCCAGTGGCTCCCCTTCGATGGAATGTCCACTTATCTTTACTTCCAGCTCCCCCTTGATTAGTGCACCTTGGTATGTGATGAGTTCTTCTTAGTCCATAGCTAAGCCTGGAGAACTTATTGTCCATTAGCCTTGTTTGTTATGGCTAAATGGACTACCCTACAGGACAGATTTAATATCCCCTAGGAACCCAAGGTGACTTGGGTCCTAGGTTAGCATAATAGGAGATCCCTCAACTCACCTCAGCCCTTCCAGGAGGTCTCACCATTGCATTACGCACACTAGGGTTGTGCCAACAGTCGATGGCAAAGTGTCCCACTTTGCCACAGCACCAACACTCATGGATGTTGTACCTTCTTTTCTGAGCACTTTTTGAAGTATGTTCAGTAGAGAAGGCAACAACATTCTTCCAATCTCTCTTAGTCAAGAGCTGACTAGCTTCTCTAGTATCATCGTTTCTTCTTGACCTTATCTGTTTGTCAGCAAAAGATGTCAGCTTTGTGGCTGACATGGTGTTGATGGCATCAGATATGTTCAAGTGAGAATTGATTATACTAGGGCTACTGGTCTGCTTCTTATCTGAGGGTGATTGAGAAGATGTTGCCCATTTATCCTTGAGAGTGGGGGCTGGGACACCAAATACAAATGGTCCATGATGGGCCATTTGAATTTCCTCATGGGGAGCCTTTAATGCACTCATCCCCATGCCATTTCTTTTTCCATAGTCAGGAGCATTTTCATGACTAGTGGAGCTTCCATTCATCCAGTGACCATGGACACTGTCTTGATCATATCTATTTGAGGGAAGCACTACCTTCTGAAAGATGGTGTGAGGCTTTGCTTTAGTTTTGCCCTTTTCTCCATTCTTAGCATCTGTTGCCCCTTCCTTGTAACCTAACCCCCTCCTATTTTTATAGGATGAGAAGGTGTCAATGATGGAGAGAACAATTTTGGGCTTAGAGAATTGGGCTACCAAGCTTCTTTCCTTAAGAAGATCACTCTCAAGTTTCTTGATAAGTTATTCCCTTTGGCTTCTCTCATCATAAAGCTTGTCTATGACTTTCTTGAGCTCATGTGGATTGGTGTCCTTATAGTAGGACATACCCAGTTCCCCATTTGACTCAACCCTATAAGGCTTGAGTGATTCTAGCTCCCTAGCTTGTTTCTTAACAAGCCTCTTGCTCTTCCTCAGAGCATCCAAGAGATCACCAAACTGTTCTAATAGATCAACATGGTTCTTATTGTTGCATGATGAGCAGTCTTCTGCATCATCTTCAGAAGATAAATAATTTTCTGATGCACTCTTGGTCTTCTTAAATGATGCAGGTAGTAAAGATATGTGAGTAGTGCATACCTGATCATGATGCAATTTATCATGATCTTCTTCATCTGATAGAGCCATCCTCAGAGTCATAGTCTGTAGGAGACAGGGGTGCTCTTATCCTATCTTCTGCTCCAGAGCATTCATCATCTTCTGAATCACTGTCTAAAGTAGTCAGTAGTGCCCTGATGCATACCTCTTCATGAGAGGTTTCTTCTTCAAAATCTTCCTCTGACCCTTCCATGAGAACTTCTAAGAAGTCCCGCATGTCCTTTGATGTTGTGCACCGACTCAGCTTCTGAAGTGTTGCCATATCTACTGCACCAGCTAGAATGCTCCTTGCTTCTTTGTCCAAGCTGACAAGAAGAGTTTCATCTTTTATTATTGTCATGGAGGGACCTTTTTGAACAATCAAAAAAATTCTTGGATCCATCGCCTCCATGAGTATTCCTGCTCTGACTTTCCAAATGGCGAAGTTCTCCCTGGAACAGATGGTTAATCTTGATTCCATGGATATGATACTTAGACACCCACTAGCAGATCTGTTCAAGCTGTTAAGCATTTCTTTGAACAACCTCGCTCTGATACCACTTGTTGTTTATGGGGGTGTCTATTTTATCACCTAGAGGGGGGGGGGGGTGAATAGGATTTTCTGTTTATATTATCCCCCTTAGGATTTTCTTTGTTTCTGGTTGATAGCTTTATGAAATAAAGAGCAAAACACAGAAAGCACACGATGGTCTATAGAGGTTCCTCTAGACCGGGTGTCTTGAGTAGTACTCTCTCCCTCTGCGCCTACACAACAGCGTGCTAAGCTCGGCAAACTCCGCCAAAAGCTTCAGGCCCTCAAGCATTACAACACGGACCCGCAAGTCCCAACAACCTAGGCCCGCAAGCCCCTACTGCCCCCGAGCCCGCAATCTCGACACTCAGGCCCTCAAGCCCTACAACACGGACCCGCAAGTCCCAACAGCCTAAGCCCTCAAGCCCTTACTGCCCCCGAGCCCGCAAGCTCGACAAGACGCACCCGCAAGTGCACTGCCCTGGCCCTCAAGCCTCACAGCTCTCCAGCCCTCAAGATAGACAATTTGGCCCGAAACCTTACAAGAAAATTACAGTAAATAAAACAAACTGTTTCTTTATCCAGATGAAATCTGGCAACTTAGCCTTGATGAAGATCGGCTTCTTAAGGATGAAGAAGATGCTTCTTGATTTTGAGTTTTAGCTCCGGATCTTCTTCAGCCTCTTCTTTCTTTTGCCTAATATTGATCGGCGACTTCTCAGTCAATGAAGATGACTGATTCTTATGAGGACTCTTGAATCTTGTTCTCTTCTTTCTCCGCTGAAAGATACGGTTCTATTGAAGAGCGGCGGGATTCTTTTTCTCGTTCTTTTTCTTGCACAGCAAGCTTCTTTTTCTAGGGCAACACTGTTCCCTTTCATAGGACGGACAAGCCGTATAACGATCACATACAATTTCCTTTACTTATCAGAAGCCCATCCCTCATAGCAGGCCCTGATTGGACATTCAGGCGGCGACATTAATTGCTGACATCACGTCCGCAAGATTTGAATTCTGTCTTGAAGATATCTTGCATCATTACGATGACAATCTGTCTCTGACTTTGTCGTCGCGGTCTTCTTTCTGCCTCTGATGGTGGAATCTCGTCGATACATGATATCTTGGCGATTCTGTATATACGACGATCTTCTTTCTCTGACAGTGTCGTCGTGAGCTTCCTTCTTGCATCATGTCGTCGTAATCATATGTTCTCTCGACGACATGAGTTCCACGCGACGATGTCCTGTGTCTTCTCTTCGTTCGACGAACAACATTCTGCGATCGACGAACTTGGCATCCTTCGTTCGACGGTCACCATACTTCGTTTGACGATCTCGCCACATCATTACGACGACAAGAACGCATTGTCAGTTGCTGCTGCTCTGCCCGTCATTACGACGACAAGCACGCTTTGTCGACGATATCGCCTGTTCTTCTCGATGATATAGTACTTAGTGAAATAACTAAAGTACATGACATATTGTCGATTCCTGCAAGCATGAACTAGATGGAATGTCAAATACAACTTGCATTTATCATTGAGCCGAGCACTTCTTCAAATCAGGAACATTGCAGGGCAATGTTCCCAACAGCAACCACCAGCATCGACGCCTACGGTCTTTCCTATGCGCTCTACAGCCGAGAGGGCGCATCCATCTACGACGCTGAGTCTACCCAGACTCTTGCGCATGAGGTAGCGTGAGCCATGATGCGCGCTCACGAGTGGACCCACATGTCCTCTCGCCGCAGCATGCCGCTTGCGCGGAATATCATCGAGGTCGAGAAGACCTGCGCCGGCGTCTCTGCCGAGCTCCTGGTTGCGATGAAGCAACTGGCGACAACCGAGGCCCTTCTCGCCAGCCGCCCAGAACGAGAGGTGAGCGCGTCCCCATGCGAGACCTCAACTCTCATCCTTTTTTCTTTCCTGAATACTAACTGACTCTTCTTCTATAGGACATAGCCAACTATGATGCTCTGCTCGTGCGGTCTCGCATCCTGGAGGAGCGAAATAAGGAGCTGGAGGCCGAGAACAAGAGACTGCGAGAAGCCTGCGCTCAGCCACCTCCTGGGGAGAGGGACACTCGGCACCTCTATTCCAATGTCGAGTTTGAGGGGCTGATGTAGAGGTCTGCCCAAGGAGCAGCGAAGCATACGCTGGACGTGCTACGGAGGGCCGACCTTTTGAAGGAAGAGGGCGAGAGGATTCTCGCCCACCATGTGCTTCCAGAACTCTTCACCCAGGTTGACCCTGCGAATGGAGCTGGCGACGGGCGGGAACTCGGAGGCCTCCCCTCTCCAAGCGCGAGCAGCAGATATTCCGACGACGAGGCCGACGAGCCTTGAAGACTCCCCTTTCTCCTTTTGATGTATGCGAGAATCGTTATGTAATTTTTCTTTATAATGAAATGAAATAGAAGGTTTTACCTATCGCAATTTTATCTTATGTCTTCTTTGTACATCTCGCTATTATCAACCGACAGCTCGCGCATTCGTACATTATTTTTCACGCTTTTGTACTTTCGCGTGAGTGCTCGCTTATTATTTGTTCGCTTTTAGCGCCGCTGGCCCTTAGTTTAGATCACGACCGAGATACTTTCGTCGCGCGGGAGAGTCATGCGGCTGTGACCCTCTCGCACTCGCCTTAGTTTTTTTTCAAAGACTTAGGCAATTTTGTTGATTTTCTGGCGGGCATGAAACTGCGCTGAGAACCCACCTCATCCTGCTAAATTCTCGCGGCCCATGGCACTGGCCAACGTTCCACTGCACACTCGCCGGGCGAGTGCCTTTCTGAGGCAATATCATTCGTCGGCGAGGATCCCTCAAGATGGGCACCACTCACCGGCCTTATGCTTGGGCTTACCCCGTGTCAATTCTTTGCCCTGAATTTCCCACCTACTTTGCCTTTCTCCGGGGTCATCATCAAGTGAGCCTTCGGTCCTGCCAGATAGATGCGAGCCTAGTTAGCGGGACTGCTCGGGGCCAACCTTTGAACCTTTAGAACCTGCCACCGAGTGAGCCTATGGCCCTGCCAGCTAGATGGGAGCCTGGTCAGCGGGTCTGCTCGAGGCCAACCTTTGAGCATTTGGAACCTGCCACCGAGTGAGCCTATGGCCCTGCCAGCTAGATGGGAGCCTGGTCAGCAGGTCTGCTCAGGGCAATCTTTTGAAACCTTTAGAATCTGTCACTGAGTGAGCCTTCGGCCCTGCCAGCTAGGTGAGAGCCTGGTCAGCAGGTCTGCTCGGGGATAACTTTTGAAACCTTTAGAACCTGCCACCGAGTAAGCCTACGACCCCGCCAGCTAGGTGAGAGCCTGGTCAGCTGGTCTGCTCGGGGATAACTTTTGAAACCTTTAGAACCTGCCACCGAGTGAGCCTTCGGCCCTGCCAGCTAGGTGAGAGACTGGTTAGCGAGTCTGCTCGGGGCTATCTTTTGAAACCTTTAGAACCTGCCACCGAGTGAGCCTTCGGCCCTGCCAGCTAGGTGAGAGCCTGGTTAGTGGGTCTGCTTGGGGGTATCTTTTGAAACCTTTAGAACCTGCCACCGAGTGAGCCTTCGGCCCTGCCATCTTGGTGAGAGCCTGGTCAGCGGGTCTGCTCGTGGCTAACTTTTGAAACCTTTAGAACCTGCCACCGAGTGATCCTTTGGCCCTGCCAGCTAGGTGAGAGCCTGATCAGCGGGTCTACTCGGGGCTATCTTTTGAAACCTTTAGAACTTGCCACCGAGTGAGACTTCGGCCCTTCCAGTTAGGTGAGAGCCTGGTCAGCGGGTCTGCTCGGGGCTATCTTTTGAAATCTTTAGAACCTACCACCGAGTGAGCCTTCGGCCCTGCCAGCTAGGTGAGAGCCTGATCAGCGGGTCTGCTCGGGGCTAACTATTGAAACCTTTAGAACCTGCCACAGAGTAAGCCTTCGGCCTTGCCAGCTAGGTGAGAGCCTGGTCAGCGGGTCTGCCCGGGTCTAATTTTTGAAACCTTTAGATCCTGCCAACGAGTGAGTCTTCCGCCCTGCCAGCTAGGTGAGAGCCTGGTCAGCGGGTCTGCACAGGGCAATCTTTTGAAACCTTTAGAACCTGCCACCGAGTGAGCCTTCGGCCCTGCCAGCTAGGTGAGAGCCTGGTCAGTGGGTCTGCTCAGGGCTATCTTTTGAAACCTTTAGAACCTGCCACCGAGTGAGCCTTCGGCCCTGCCATCTAGGTGAGAGCCTGGTTAGCGGGTCTGCTCGGGGCTATCATTTGAAACATTTTGAACCTGCCGCTGAGTGAGCCTTCGGCCCTGCCAGCTAGGTGAGAGCCTGGATTGCGGGTCTTCTCGGGGCTATCTTTTGAAATGTTTAGAACCTGCCACCGAGTGAGCCTTCGGTTCTGCCAGCTAGGTGAGAGCCTGGTCAGCGGGTCTGCTCGGGGCTATCTTTTGAAACCATTAGAACCTGCCACTGAGTGAGCCTTTGGCCCTGCCAGCTAGGTGAGAGCCTGTTCAGCGGGTCTGCTCGTGGCTAACTTTTGAAACCTTTAGAACCTGCCATCGAGTGAGCCTTTGGCCCTGCCAGCTAGGTGAGAGCCTGTTCTGTGGGTATGCTTGGGGATATCTTTTGAAACCTTTAGAACCTGCCACCGAGTGAGCCTTCTGCCCTGCCAGCTAGGTGAGAGCCTGGTCAGCGGGTCTGCTCAATGCTTCTTCCATGACATAGGGGCCCTCCCAATTGGGATTGAGTTTTCCTACCACGGCTGATCTACCGGCCGCGTCAACCTTTTTCAATACAAGGTACCCCTTCTCGAATTGCTTGATTCGGACGTGCTTGTTGAAGCATTTGGCCTTCCGTCGCTTGACTTCCTCTTGTCGAATGGCGGCAAGATATCGGACCTCCTCGGTTAGGTCCAAGGAGAGCCGCGACTCCTCTTCGTTTCCAATTCTCCATTCCTCGTCACCATCTGAGGCGGTCGACGTATTGACTTCAAATTCCATGGGAATGACGGCCTCGCAACCATGAGAGAGCTTGAAGGGGGTCTCACCAGTGGCGGTGTTGGGGGTAGTCCTTAGAGCCCATAGGACCGAAGGGAGCTGCTCCACCCAATTACCCTTCAAGTTCTCTACCTTCTTTTTGAGTAGGTTTACTATGATCTTGTTCGCTGCCTCCACCTGCCCGTTTCTCCTGGGGTGATGGACGGATGCGAACCTGAGGTCTATCCCCAGCTGGCTGCAGAAGCTGATGAATTCTTTGCTGGCGAATTGGGGACCATTATCCGTGACAATGGCCTGCAGAAGACCGTGTCAACAGATGATCTCCCCCCAAATGAAATTGCGGATTACCTGGGAGGTGACCTTGGCTAGAACCTTGACCTCCAACCACTTCGAGAAGTAGTCGATCATGACCAAAAGGAATCTTCTTTGCCCACTGGCCTGAGGGAAAGGTCCTACCAGATCCATCCCCCATATGGCGAAGGGCCAGGGCGCCATGATGCTTCTTAGCCTCTGAGCCGGCAAAAGTTGAAGTGGAGCGAATAGCTGGCACTTTTGGTACTTTTTGGCAAACTCCGTTGCGTCCTTGCCCAGAGTCGGCCAGAAGTACCCCTGCCTCATCACCCTTGCTTCCAATGTCCTGCTCCTCAAATGACTGCCACATTCGCCGGAGTGAACCTCCTCCAAAACCCTCGGGGCTTCTTCCTCTGAGACGCATCACACCAAGAGTGTAACACCCTGCCAGTACAAATAATATAATAGTAGGTCTGGCCGGGACCCAACGCTATACTAACCACACTAGCTAGGCGTTAAAAGAAGATATACAGAGAAGAACTACACCAGAGTACACTAAACATAAGCGGAAGCATAAAGATTTAACATTTCTTTTAGAATAGTCCACTATCATAGGAATGAAACAATAAAGTGTAGAGTTACGGCCTTAAGGCCTTACATTCCAAAACGTACAAAACTCCCTAAATATACTTCGGCACGCAGGCCGGCAATACATGAAAAGCAGAAAAGAGGCTGGCCTTCGAGGTCCAACACAGCAAAAGGGCCACCGCCCGCTATTTCCCGCTAGGCCTACCTGCACCTGCATAAGAAGATTCCACCAAGAGGTGGCAAACAAAGCAACGGTCAGCACAGCTGACCAAATTATAACGACCCCACCCCTTTCTCGGGGTGGCGGAGCTTCTTCCCTGCGTACAAGATGTACTAGCAACATGTACTAGCATAAGGAAGGTGCAAACTACACAAGGTGAGGTTTCAAACACAATCAATCTTCTAGGTGTAGCATCAAATAAAGTTGATCCTAGGAATGCACATGATGTTGGTTGGGTTCACCCGGAGGTTCCCCACAACCGCCTAAGCAACCGCATGAGGCAAACACATCATCATTTCAAAACATCACAAACACGGGTACTCACGACCACACGCTCCATGCTCACATGGCATGAATCCAAGGTACTCTTTCGAGAGCGCCAACACCACTCTAAGTTCGGAAACCTTAGGTGGTTAAAGAGTTTCTGGCCCGTCTAGGTGAACACCTTCCGCAGCCTCTCCCATGATCGTACGACATACAAGAGGTGCTACCTCGCGCTGATTAGCATGGAAACAGGTTTCGGCTCAGCTTTGCCCGTTCTCTCGCCGTCGTGTTGCTCGCACGACGCGGGTATGGCTTCGCCTAGTACCGTAAGGTTTTAGCACATGCAAGTGCGACACAAAACATAAGTTACGCACTTAATCCATTCATGAGGACCTAGGCTTCACAAATAACAATCGGGAAGGAGGTACAAGACCACTCCTCATAGAAATCTAGTGGTGAAGGTTTGCATTCAACCACTCTCAAGCATGGGGCTTTTTTTAGGAGCTCCAACAGCCGTCTAATCTCAAGTCCCGCAATACGATAACAAATCACACGGAGACATTCTCCGGCACGCATTCTAGGCTTAACCTAAATGCAACGTCGCAATCCAAGCATCACCGATTCGGGCACACGGCCACGAATAGGCTTCACACACAATGCCTAAATCCGTTCGACTACTGGATTTGTACATGAAAATATGCCGGGGACGGACACAATCAACCAGGAGTTCCGAAGAACTAGAGGAAATCCTACACTTCACCCATTTGGTGAAAGGGAGTCCTCATGCAAGCATAGAAAAAGGAAGGAGAGGACAAAGAACACGTCCAAAGACCGGGAGGGAGAATCGTTACCCTTGGAGCTCTCTTCCCCGCCATAGATCTAAGATTTCAATTGGAGGGAAAGAACCGCACCGGGCTGCACTCTCCAGATCTGGAAACGGCTCGCGAAACGGAGCTCCGGAGCTCCGTCAATGGCGGGATCTCTCCTTCTTCTTCCTTGCCTCCTTCTTCTTTCTCTATCCTTGGAGAGAGAAAGGCCTTGAATTAATGAGGGATTAACCCCTCTCCAAAGACCTAAGACCCCCCAGCATCTAATCACAGCCGTCGGATCGAATTCCAACTTTTTCGATCAGTCGGATCGTCTTCTCCGCTCATAATCGCGGAGCAGAATAAACAGGGCGCACGAGCATCGGTGCACTGTCAGTGGTCGTGCGCGAAGCACTTCCCCTAATCGTGCGCGCTTACTGCAACAGAACTCCGATTTCTTGCGAATTAATGCACGATCATTGTCGCACGATCACTGGTCGTGCGAGAAGAGGAACATTGGTCGTGCGTGAAGAGCTGCTATGGAATTTTTAGCCTATCTCGAGCGCAGCACTAACACTCCGCCTAACTCGCTGAACTACGATTTTTGGGGTGTTACAACTCCACCTCCCTTAAAAGAATTTCGTCCCGAAATTTTGAAAACAGTATTAGCAGAAAATACATGTTTACCCGGAAAACTGCTTCTCGGATTGGATCATTGTCGGACCGGGCGAATTGCTAGGTCAGGCCGCTGGGTTCCAGGGTCAGTGGCTCTCAGTTCAGGGCAAACCAGGCCGGGCGATCTGATGACATTTCGGGCCGCTCCCAAGATTGAAGATCGTCAAAAAACAAGACAAGAAGGCTATCCGCGATCTCAAGGAGGAGACCGATCGGGTTGCATCATAAAGATCGGCCGAAGTCACGTCCAGAGGGCAGATCGCGGTCTTAAGTCGGAGGCCGCTCGTTCTACATCATTGACTCAGCCACGGCATCTTCAGCCTCAGGTCAAACGGGTCGGAAGGGCAAGCCGCCAGGTCGCGCGGCTTCCTTCTTTTCTTTTTTATGCATCCCGTCACCGCCTGCCCGTTTCTCCTGTACCCGGGCAGGTGGTTATTCTATCCAGGCCCATTCGGGCAGGCCCCCAAGCCTATAAATGGGGGGCGACACTGTTCACAAGGGACGCACACTCGAGCCTAGGAGCTCGCTTGTTTGAGCTGCGGACTCGAGTTTCCTGTCTTGCGGATTATCTGACCGGACGACTTCTCTTTCCTTGCATTTATAACCGCTGTAACCGCCTCATTTGAATCAAAGGAAAGCCCGTCGCAGGAGTGGCATTTGCCGCGGCGGGCGAAGTCCGGCCTCGACCGCTGCTAGCGGTCCGAATTCTCTAACCAAATAGTAACTGATAATCCGCAACCCTCGATTTCCTTCGGAGGCGCACTTTTGAAGAGAACAATATAGTTATAATTACTTGAGAGAAATAGCTCGGGGTACTCCGCAAGCATCGACTGCTCTCTTTCCCAAGAGAGTTCCTCTCGCCCGCAATTATTCCAACGGATTTTCACCATCCGAATGGACTTGTTCCGCAACTGCTTCACTTCAGTGTCTTCAATGCAAATGGGTTTGACTTTCGTCGCTAGCCCACCATCTACCGACACTTCGCTGACCGCAGCAACAAGATTTGGCTCCTTTACAGCCTTCTGCAACACAGAGGTGTGGAATACATCATGCTACCCCGCTCAGCTCCGAAGATAGAGCAAGCCGGTAGGCAGCTTAACCGATGCGCTCCAAGATCTCGAACGGTCCTAAGTACCTCGGACTTAGCTTTTTCAAGCGTCGGATCCTCGATACTCCTTTGAACGGTTTGATCATGAGATAAACCCAGTCGCCAACGGCGAACTCGACATTCCGATGATTTGCATTGTAGTATTTTGCCTGCCGATCTTGGGCAATGAGCAACCGCTCCCGAATAGCCGGAACTGATGTATTTGCCTCCTCCACATCCTTGCGTTTCAACAACTTAGTGTCGCCCGTTTCAGCCCAAGATAATGGTGTGCGACATTTCCTACCATAAAGAGACTCGAAAGGGGCCATCTTTATACTCGCTTGGTAGCTGTTGTTGTAAGAAAATTCGATCATATAGAGATGTTCCTCCCATCTCTTTCCGAAATCCAGGGCGCACATCCTCAGCATGTCTTCCATCGTCCAATTGGTCCTTTCGGTCTGTCCATCCGTTTGCGGGTGGAAGGTTGTGCTAAACTTCAGCTTGGTACCCAATAATTGATGAATCAGCCTCCAATCATTCGAAAGAGAAATCAGTGTTTGACCAATCAACGGTCTCCGCTTTATAGCGTTTCATGCTCTCATCCAACTCCAATGCTTGTCGAACTCGGTCGGCAAGGTCGTATTGAACCTCCATCCAGTTCAAACATGCTGAAGGAGACGCTCTTCTATTGACGCAAATGATCTCCATAACTTCTAGCTCGCGGATTAGACGCTCATCGTGCATCAAAATCCAATTTGCTTGAGCAGGAGCCCGATGACTCAACGCGTCCGCAACTACATTTCCATTACCAGGAGTATATTTGATGTCGAAGGTGTAGTCCCCAAGGAACTCCATCCCCCTCCTCTGACGCATATTCAACTCCCTTTGATCCAGCAGGTACTTGAGGCTCTTGTGGTCAGTAAGATATTGATCTTCACGCCATACAAGTAATGCCTCCAAAGCTTGAAGGCGAAAACCACGACCGCTAGCTCCAAATCATGGACCGGGTAGTTCCTTTCATGAACCTTCAGTTGTTGGGAGTCGTAGGCAATTACCTTTCTGAACTGCACTAGGACGCAACCCAAACCACTCCCCGAGGCGTCACTATAAATTTTGTAGCCTTCCGTACCACATGACGAGCATAGAATGGGCGCCGTGGTCAGACGGCTCTTCAGTTCTTCAAAAGCTCGAGCGCACTCGGGCGACCAGTCGAACTTGTGATCTTTCCTAGTCAGTTTAGTGAGAGGGAGTGCGACCCTCGAGAAGTTCTCCACAAAGCGCCTATAATAGTCGGCAAGTCCTAAGAATCTTCGGACTTCCGCTACATTCCTCAACACAGGCCACACTCGGATCGCTTCTATTTTCGACGGATCAACCGCAATTCCATCCCCACTAACAACACGAGCCAGGAATGCTACTGACGATAGCCAACACTCGCACTTGGAGAACTTGGCATATAATTGACTCCTCCTCAGGGTGCTCAAAATTGCGTGCAGATGCTTTGCATGCTCCTCCTCCGACTGAGAGTATACCAAAATGTCGTCGATGAAGACGATCACAAATTGATCCAAATACTCTCGGAACGTTCTATTCATTAAGTCCATAAATACCGACGGTGCATTAGATAAACCAAACGGCATAACGGTGAACTCATAGTGCCCAAAGCGGGTACTGAACACTGTCTTTGGAATATCACATTCCCTTATGAAGCTGATAATAGCCGGACCTTAAGTCAAGCTTAGAGTATACCGTCGACCCAACCGGTTGGTCGAATAAGTCGTCGATTCTCGGAATCGGATAACGGTTCTTCTCGGTCAGCTTGGTCCGCTACTACTAGGACAACACTAAAGCTGGGCTTATGCCCCGAATCCTTCAACAAGGTGAAGAACATCTTCGCGCCTTTTCACAGCTTCTCCTATCCGCGCTCAATCAAGATCTATTGGGCAGCATTACCTCCAATCTATCCTTGACTAAGGTAAATGACACTCCGATTCATAACACGAAGTCCTTAGACAGATAAGAGAGCGATGCTCCCGCATCAAATAGAGCTCTCGCCAGATAGTTGAAAATTAGGACGAAACCTAATTGCACACAAATCAAACATAAAGTCGCACAACAGTATTAATCACACATAGCTATGTAAAAGCTAACATTTAATTCATACCTGTGATGACATCAGTTTGTCGTATGGCTTCTTGCTGGCCAAGCGAGTAAACTCTCGGCTGGGTCGGAATGTGCTGGGAAGCAGCAGACTCCGCAGCTTTTCCCTTTACCGCATGACCCGCAGCACGAGCATAGTCCATCGCTCGGTTCTCTAGCCTCGTGGGACCACTGCGACACACGTTTTCTTTGTGTCCCACCTTTCCGCAAGTGAAACAAATTAAGGAACACCGTGCAGTCCTAGCTTCCACAGAGTTAAACTTTCTCTTAACTCTTCTTAACTCAGACTTGGACTGAGAGACCGGCGCATGAAACTCTGACTTCTTTACATTGAAGTCTTTCGCGCGCTGCATACTCTTCATATCCATTTCCAGAGATTTTGCTGCGTTCATTAAGACGTTGAAGCCAAGTAACATTGGACCCACAAGCATTAGTCTTAGGTCATCTCGCAGACCATTGTAGAACATGTTGACCTTGGTCTCCTCATCTTCCCACATAGACCTATCATAGCGGCCCAGACTGATGAACTCATTCAGGTACTCGTCCACTGAGTGCGCTCCCTGCTCCAGGTGTAAACACTGGTTCTGTAGTGCCAAATGCTCTGTTGAGAGCATGTACCTCAGAAGGAATGACTCATGGAAGTTTTCCCAAGAGATTTCGGTATGTTGTCTCCCACCAAACTTGTGCACCAACTCTTCTTGCCACCAAAGTCTTGCTTCTCTTATAAGTAGGAAGGTGGCTAAGGCTACCAACCTCTCTTTGCTTATAAGCATTGACAATAAAGTCCTTTTTATTTCTGACAACCACTCCACCGCTCTCTTTGGGGATTCGGTTCCCGAGAATGTTGGAGGGTTAAAGCTCAGGAAGTGCTTTAATTGATGGTCACGAGCTCGTCCCACAACTACTTTCTCAACTCGACGTTCCACCCTCGGCTCTACCGCAGGTTCCACTGCAGCAACAGTTACAGGGGCCACATCCGGAGTCGGAGTAGTAGGCTGTGCAAGCCGCCCAGACTGAGTGTTGATCATCGCGAAGACCGCTTCAGCGACTAACCTGATCATCTCAGCAGAAGGAGTGATCGCTGGTACCTCAACAAACACACTACTTTCAGCAGTGTTACGAGGTTGAAACTGCCCCGCGCCACTCCTAGTCACCTATAATCGTGGAAGACACAATTTAATGACTAAAAACAAGGCGAACAACAATCATGGAACGCTCAGTTTCTGCAAACAAGTATGTTTTTCCATTCCTAAGTGGACATTCTTATTAGTTTTTAAAGTTTTGGGTGAGCGCACATCCCGTGCACACCACCCCTTAAAAGGAATTCACCCTGAATTCGCTAAACTACGGATCGACGCCCTAAGTCTGATACCAAATTGTAACACCCTGCCAGTACAAATAATATAACAGTAGGTCCGGCTGGGACCCCACGCTATACTAACCACACTAGCTAGGCGTTAAAAGGAGATATACAGAGAAGAACTACACCAGAGTACACTAAACATAAGCGGAAGCATAAAGATTTAACATTTCTTTTAGAATAGTCCACTATCACAGGAATGAAACAATAAAGTGTAGAGTTACGGCCTTAAAGCCTTACATTCCAAAACGTACAAAACTCCCTAAACATACTTTGGCACGCAGGCCGGCAATACATGAAAAGCAGAAAAGAGGCTGGCCTTCGAGGGCCAACACAGCAAAAGGGCCACCGCCCAGTATTTCCCGCTAGGCCCACCTGCACCTGCATAAGAAGATTCCACCAAGAGGTGGCAAACAAAGCAACGGTCAGCACAGCTGACCAAATTATAACGACCCCACCCCTTTCTCGGGGTGGCGGAGCTTCTTCCCTGCGTACAAGCTGTACTAGCAACATGTACTAGCATAAGGAAGGTGCAAACTACACAAGGTGAGGTTTCAAAAACAATCAATCTTCTAGGTGTAGCATCAAATAAAGTTGATCCTAGGAATGCACATGATGTTGGTTGGGTTCACCCGGAGGTTCCCCACAATCGCCTAAGCAACCGCATGAGGCTAACACATCATCATTTCAAAACATCACAAACGTGGGTACTCACGACTACACGCTCCATGCTCACATGGCATGAATCCAAGGTACTCTTTCGAGAGCGCCAACACCACTCTAAGTTCGGAAACCTTAGGTGGTTAAAGAGCTTTTGGCCCGCTAGGTGAACACCTTCCGCGGCCTCTCCCATGGTCGTACGACGTACAAGAGGTGCTACCTCGCGCCGATTAGCATGGAAACAGGTTTCGGCTCAGCTTTGCCCGTGCTCTCGCCGTCGTGTCGCTCGCACGACGTGAGTACGGCTTCGTTTAGTCCCGTAAGGTTTTAGCATATGCAAGTGCTACACAAAACATAAGTTACGCACCTAATCCATTCATGAGGACCTAGGCTTCACAAATAACAATCGGGAAGGAGGTACAAGACCACTCCTCATAGAAATCTAGTGGTGAAGGTTTGCATTCAACCACTCTCAAACATGGGGCTTTTGTTAGGAGCTCCAACAGCCGTCTAATCTCAAGTCCCGCAATACGATAGCAAATCACACGGAGACATTCTCCGGAACGCATTCTAGGCTTAACCTAAATGCAACGTCACAATCCAAGCATCACCGATCCGGGCACACGGCCATAAATAGGCTTCACACACAATGCCTAAATCCGTTCGACTACCGGATTTCTACATGAAAATATGCCAGGGACGGACACAATCAACCCGGAGTTCCGAAGAACTAGAGGAAATCCTACACTTCACCCATTTGGTGAAAGGGAGTCCTCATGCAAGCATAGAAAAAGGAATGAGAGGACAAAGAACACGTCCTAAGACCGGGAGGGAGAATCGTTACCCTTGGAGCTCTCTTCCCCGCCATAGATCCGAGATTTCAATCGGAGTGAAAGAACCGCACCGGGCTGCACTCTCCAGATCTGGAAACAGCTCGCGAAACGGAGCTCCGTCAATGGCGGGATCTCTCCTTCTTCTTCCTTGCCTCCTTCTTCTTTCTCTAGCCTTGGAGAGAGAAAGGCCTTGAATTAATGAGGGATTAACCCCTCTCCAAAGACCTAAGACCCCCCAACATCTAATCACAGCCGTCGGATCGAATTCCAACTTTTTCGATCGGTCGGATCGTCTTCTCCGCTCATAATCGCGGAGCAGAATAAACAGGGCGCACGAGCATCGGCGCACGGTCAGTGGTCGTGCGCGAAGCACTTCCCCTGATCGTGCGCGCTTACCGCAACAGAACTCCTATTTCTTGTGAATTAACGCACGATCATTGGCGCACGATCACTGGTCGTGCGAGAAGAGGAACACTGGTCGTGCGCGAAGAGCTGCTATGGAATTTTTAGCCTATCCCGAGCGCAGCACTAACACTCCGCCTAACTCGCTGAACTACGATTTTTGGGGTGTTACAAAGAGTCCAGAGAGAGTCTTCCGATACAAGTCCCCTTCATGAAGCACGTAGTAGGCGGACTTGTATCCAAAACGCCTTTGATCTGGGACCTCTTTCGGAAACTTGCCCGTCGCTAGAAAGGTCATGAAATGGTCCTTCCATGAGGGCCATTGTTCTATGTCCATGAGCTCCCCTTCCTCAATCGAAGGGCGGAACAGATCTGTCAAGGTCCCTCCAGCCCGAGGGCTGGACTTGGCCAGCCGATCTGCCGGGACACTTTCTTCCCTTGGGATGTGCCTGATGGAGAAGGTCTTGAATGCACCGATGAGACCCCTTACTTTGGCCAAATATCTCATGAGTGTGGGCTCCCTTGCCTCGAACTCACCCTTGATTTGTGAGGCTATCACCATCGAGTCCGTGAGAACTTCTACGTCATGAACCGCCAGCTCCTGGGGCAGACGTAGGCCGATGATCACTGCCTCGTATTCCGCCCGGTTGTTGGTGATGGGAAAATGTATCACTAGTGATTGTTCAATCTTCATCCCATAAGGGCTTTCCAACACCACCCCTCCCCTTAAGGAGTTCTTTCCCGAGGCTCCATCAACCAGCAGCTTCCAGGGGATGTGACGAGGGGCGTGCTCCTCTTCCATTTCGACCACGTAATCCGCCATGAAATCCGCAGCCGCTTGAGCCTTCATCGACAATCGGGGGACAAAGGTTATGTCGAACTCACTAACTCCACCGACCATTTCGCGAGCCTCCCCGAGTGCTCTACCCCTTCAAAGATTTTGCGAAGGGGATGTCAGTCACTACTTAGATTGAATGGGCCTAGAAGTATGGTCTGAGCTTCCAGGACGAGATGACCAGGGCGAAGGCTAGCTTCTCCAAAATCGGATACCGGAGCTCTGCCTTCTTCAAAACCCTGCTTACGTAATAAATGTGCAACTACTTCTTTCCCTCTTCCCGGACCAAGAAGGAGCTCGCGGCTTCAGCCCCGACTCCGAGATACATGGATAGATCATCTCCCTCCTTTGGACCTTGGAGCAACGGAGCCTTGGTGAGCTGGCTCTTCAGGACCTGGAAGGTCTCCTCACATTCCACCGTCCATTCGAACTTCTGATTACCTGGCAAACACCTTGAAGAAGGGGGAGCATTTCTTTCCAGCTCGGGAGAGAAACCTACTCAACCCCGCGAGCTTCCCAGTTAGACGCTGAACTTCCTTAGCATTTCGCGGCGATCTCAACTCCATTATGGACTTAACTTTTTCCGGGTTAGGCTCAACCCCCGCTGGGGTAAGGAGGTGACCCAGAAACTTCCCCTTGCTGGACCCAAACACGCACTTCAGGGGGTTCAGCCGCATTTTGTACTTTCACAGAGTGGCAAAGGTCTCCTCGAGGTCTTGGAGGTGAGAGCTCACGCTCTTACTCTTGACCATGAGGCCATCTACATAAACCTCCAAGATTCTTCCTCTTTGCTCCCGGAACCCTTCTCCTGTGATGAAGGAGACGTCTTTGACGCTCGACGGATGCATCCTAATCTGATGATAACCTGAAAAAGCATCTAAGAAACACATTACAGAAAAACCGACGGTTGAGTCAACCAACGCGTCGATCCCAGGCAAAGGATAACAATCCTTAGGGCAGGCTTTGTTTAAAAGAGAAAAATCAATACACATCCTCCAGCGGACGTCACCCTTTTTTACCATGACGACATTGGAGACCCAGCCTGGATATTGGATCTCCGATACAAAACCTACTTTGAGGAGCTTCTCCACCTCCTCGCGGATTGGCTCCTCTAGATTGTCGGCAATGGCCCTCCTCTTCTGTCGGATGGGGCGGGCCCCTGGCTCGAGGTTGAGTCGGTGGAAGGCCACGTCTGCATCGATGCCCGACATGTCTGTCGCGCTCCATGCGAAGATGTCCACGCTCCTCTGGATGCAATATAACATCCTTCTTCTATCCTCTGGGCCCAGGCCCCCGCTTATCCGCACCTTCTCCACTCTCCCCTCTTGGGTGGTGATCTCCATCCTGACCACCTCTTCCGCAGCCTCAAGACGGGTCGGCTATTCCCATCTTCCCCTTGCCTCCCCTTCTTCGGCCAGGGTCTCCTCTTCCACCGCAGCCTCCTCCTCCATTAGCTCGACACGCTCCTCCTGAGCCACTTCCATCTCCTCTCCCTGGATGCTGCTCTCTCCTTCTCCTTCTCCCTCCTTCTCCTCTCCTTCTAGCCCCTCCAGCCTCTTCATCTCTCCATCCACGTTTTCAGCCTCCGCTATCCAGGAGATAGTGTTGACGGCAGTCACATAACATTGCCTCGCCACCTTTGCATCCCCCCGGATCCGGACCTGGACTCCTCCGTTGTTGATGAGAGGGCGCCCGAATATGGCATTGTAGCTGCTTGAAGCGTCAACAATGACGAACCGGCAGTTCCTGGGGACCCCTCCCAATGTCACCTGGAGGCTGACTCCTCCCTCGACCTCTTTCCTCTCCCCTGAAAACCCAAACAAGGGTCCGTCTGAGGCTTGCACCCTCTTCGCTTCTACCTCCAACGCGTCAAAGGCTTTCTTGAAAATCACATTCACGGAGCTTTCGTTGTCGACCAAGATTCGGGAGACCGTGAAGTTTTCGATCGCCACCTGGATCACCAAGGTGTAACAAAACGGGTCTTCGAAGTCTGACATATCCTCTGCTGAAAAGGTGAGCTTCTCCGAAGGGGGTGGGGTTTGGGAGGTCGACGCGACGCTCCTCCTGAACAGCGCCTGGAAGCTCCTCTTGCGAGTCGCTTCTATTCCCACCCCACCATGGATCACTCCGACCCCTCCTCTGGCTCCTACGTCTGTCCTGTCTTCGCATCTATCTTCCTCATCTCCAGGTAGCACTTCTTCAATCCTTACAGGTCGCTGCTGCTGCTGGCCTCTTCCCCTTACCTCCAGAAACTCCGGGCAGGTGGCCGTCGCGTGACCTTCCTCCTGATGGAAGTCACAATAGGGCAACGCCACCCTGCCCCCTCTTCCTCCTCTTCCTCGGCCTATCGCCATGGCTTGCTTTCGAGGGGGGTGAGGTGGTCTGGGACCTTGCCTCCATCCCTGATGGTTGGCCCTCCCCTCCCCCCTTCGCTGATGATCTCTTTCTGACCTCTCGTCGGTCCTTCCTGGGGCCTCCAAGCCAGCCGGTAATTGGGCTCCTGATACCCCCAATCCCGCTGCTGCCCCCGAAACCCCTGACCTCTGGGTTCCTCCCTTCTTCTTCCCTCCTGGTGACTCACCTCTGGCTCGCTCAGCCTCGCCAACATCTTTGCAAACTCGGGATTGGCGGCTTCTCCCTCGATCTCATCCGTCGCCCGCTCCATCAGCTCCTCAAAGGATAGAGGGGCCTTTCGCTTCAGGTCCATTTTGAAGAACCCCTCCCACAGCCCCACTATAAAGGCTAGCTGGAGGGTGAACCCTGGCACCTCCTGGACTTGCAGGACCTCTTCTTGGAACCTGTCCACGTAATGAGCCAACGACTCCCCAGGCCCTTGCTTGATCTTAAAAGGTGCCTCCGCATCCTTCTTCCTCTTCTTTTACGTCGAGAAATGCAACCTGAAGCTCCGGCAGGTCCTCGAAGGCGTAGATGGAACCCACAGGGAGCTGGTGGAACCAGTCCCTCTCCTTCTCCTTCAGAGTGGTGGCGAAGAGCCGACACTATAAGGCATCTGTCATCGGAAGAATCGAGACCATGTCCTCGAACCATTGCAGGTGCAAGACAGGGTCATCTTTGCCGGTATAGTAGGACATCTCCGGCCCTCTGAACCCCTCTGGCACCGGAGCCGAGAGGATCAACTCAAAGAAGGGGCTCCCTTCCCCTGCTCAGCGAGTGGTCCTCTCGTGCGGAGTCAGCTCGCACACCTCCGCACTCACTGGGCAGCTGAATAGTTGCAGCTCGGGGAGATCTCGCGTGCTTGCTTCCGCCACGACCTCCTTCCCAAGCCGCTGGCCCGGAGTGTTCTCGCCGATCTGCTGGTGCGGAACCACCGGAACCATGGGCGTCTCACACTCGCCTCTTCCGGCGAGAGCTACATGCATGGTCTGCATGACCTCCCGCTTAAAGTTCTCAAACATCTCCAGCCATTCCATTGATGCCGGTGGCTGTGAATGACCGGGGTCGGAACCATCTCTTCCATCTCCTGCCATCAAGCTCAACTTGAGATTTTCCTGCAATGGCTACGGTTCACGCTCACCGTACCAAAAATGTTGAAACCGTCAACCGGTCTCTTGAGTTCGAACCCACTGGGGTGTGTAGCCGGTGCTTACTTCTCCCTCACTAAACTCTCTTGACTGTGGATGGAAAATCTGGAATAGACCCAAGGCTGTAGCGAGGAGGTCCCGCCACTCACAGAGAAGATCTTAGAGAGCTTCCCCTCCCAAACCAAAGCTCAGCCGGGTACCTTGGAGGGCACTAGCAGCCAACTCCGAAATTAGCCTGGAGGAGCGATCTCAAAAGATCTGATCCCCTCCAAGGTGCCCTTAAGGGTCTATTTATAGATTTTCTAGTCTTGGACTGCAAATAGCGTAAATTTGCCTTTTGGTTTTACTAATCGCACCCCAAATTGGTCTACTAACAACCTAACTCCGCTGTTCTGAAGGGCTATTGGCATCCCACAAGGGATATCTAGATAATTTCCCCCCAAAGCCTTCTAGGCGAGTGGTCCCTGAAGGCACCACTTGCTGACCTACTATAGAGTCAATCAAAAAAATTTCAAGAAATTATTCTCAGATGGATTCAGAACTGCAAGATTCAAAGGAATCAATCTCGACACTCAATACTTTTATGTCCTCATCAATGGTCACAAAGTATTTCTTAACCTTGTTAGCAAATTTCAGAAGGGGAGTATGTTCAAGAGGAGGAAATAAAAGTGCACAGTGTGCCTCTGAGTATTCTCTAGGGAGAGTGAATAGAGATTTAAAACTTTATACCCTAGATGTGCATACATAATAAAAACTACTGAGTATTATGCTCTCAACTATACCAAAATATAATAAGTAAATGCAGTAAATATAAAACAGAAAACTGTAAAGAGGGACATCACAGAGAATCAATCTAGAAGACAAGGATTTTTATAGTGGTTCCCCAAAATGTGGGTAGTCCACTCTTCTACCTCCCTGATAAGATTGCACTAACTGTGCCTGAGTCATTTGATAAGGAGACTCTCAGAACTACTGAGTCTTTTGCAGTGTCAATATTTCTAATGTAGTGAAATATTGTCTAGTACTGTGAAAATAAATATGTGAAAATAATAATAGAAGAAGAGATGAGGAGGGAAAGGAAGAAAGAGCTCACAGAGGAGAGTTTTTCAACCAAATAACACCAAAAAGTCATCAAAGTTGGCCATATTTTTCCAAAACAGCAGTCAACATCTCCTTCAAATCATTATGTCCTTCTTTTAAACCCGCAATTCTTCATTGTGAGTTTGAATCAATGCTTCCTGCCTTTCAATAAGCTTTGTTGGGATGTAATATGAGAGCTGGCATTGCGCAATTCTTCTTCTGTCGAATTTAACTTCTCTTTCAATTGAGTGGCCTCGTTAATTATTTTCTTCCTTTGTCTGGAAGGAACGACACCTTAGCTTAATCCTTTGTCATAACCAGACATATTTTCAAGTGCTTTTTTATAATTTCTCTCTCGTACATTAAGCTTTCACCGTCAGATTCAACTGTTGATGCTCTCAGCCTTTCCATTTCAAGCTGTAAAATAATGATACAATAGAAACATAAGTTATCACTGACAAACATCAATTCTCTTTACTTGTTTAAACTATGGCTTACATATGCTGCTTTAGCTTTCTCACTAACAAACACACCATTCTTCTTATGAGTATTAGCAAAGTTCTCAACAGGACATTGATTAACCTACATATGAACATTATATTAGAGAATATGAGGTAATAATCAAAATTCACTAATAATATCATTACATTACCATTTCCAATAGTCCTGAATGATAGGATTTGGAACCCGATGTATGAGTAAACGGCATGTGTGACCTATTATCAACGTTAGTTTTGGACCATTTCTATTATTATTTAAAATCACATATGAGTGCATGTACTGAAGCTTTTACTAATCATATATACATACATATATATATACATACATACATATATATATATATTAAACAAGATTTTGTTAATTACTAAAATTCACCTTAAAACTCTCACTGTCGAAGTAATCGCACAAGGCACACCACTTCTCGAGTGAGATCCAATCAAACGGGCTACAAACTCTTGGATTCTTTCCCAATGCAACAAATTCTTTATAAGTTGCAAATAATCTCACTCTCCAATGCGTATAACTACACAGAAACATCTCGTCCATATAGTCTTTTACTAATTGATTTGTAGACCATCCCTTTATATCAAACCATTGCTACAAAGGAACAACATATATTTAGTTATTCCAACCAAATTGAAAAAAATGTCATATACAAATTTACTAACATCTAATCCAGCATATACATGAAGTATACGTTCATTTTCAAATTTTCTCCAGGGGGTCAGGAAATCCAATCCTGGACTATGTCTAATAACAACGCCTATCCCATTTGCTAGGTGATTTGCAAAACGACGTGGTTTCTTGAAGCCTTCAGAGAACTCAATCTCAAGCAATTTCTTATCATAAAAAATGTATGTTATCATATAATGTGATAGTATGTAACTTTCAAGATAAATAAAACATACACTTTCTTCAATAGCTTTCTCGATAGATTTTCCCGTGCTCGCCCCACGACCTCTTTTTCTACAGGAGCTTGCCACTGCAAAATTAAACAAACTTAATAAATATATGGTTCTAGTAAATAATAAACATCAGTATAAATATAATTAAGGAATGCTTACCGTTATCAGATATCTGTGATGGACTTCCATCATCGAATTCATTAACTGCAACATCATCATGAAGATGATGTGATCCAAGAGACGATGGTTGTACACTAGATAAAGGTGTGGATGGTAGACTAGATGATGGTGGTAGACTTGGTGTGGATGGTAGAACAGACGATGGTGGTAGAGTAGACGATGGTGGTCGACTAGACGATGGTGGTAGACTAGACGATGGTGGTAGACTAGACAATTCAACAACAACAACATCATATGTTGGTTCATCATTAACCAACGCTTTACTCCTTGTTACAGGGAGACGTAGAATGACATTCTTCTGCAAAGTAAATAAGATACAAATGTTAAATAAGATACAAATGTTAAATATCACATTAGAATAATATTCAATCAAATGTTATGAAAAGTAAGAATTGGACTAGAGTTTCATCATAATAGATAAGAAATAAACTTCACGTACCATGGCTCATCTTGAGCATGAGTAACATACATGGTATCATCATTGTCATCACAACATTGCACAAGTGTTTCATCATCTTCATTTATAGACTCATCTTCGTCAACGTTATCATTATTATGTTCCTTCTCTTCGCGGATTTTAGTTAGAACTTCCACATTTAAAATATCAAGTTCGATATCTTCTCTTGCTAGAAATTGCAGGTTATGATCCCCAATATCATATATCAATTCATTGTTAGAAGACTCATGTTGTTGAAAAACCTCTCGAACCATAGACTCGCCTATGCTATCATTCATTTTCTCCATTTCTAGGTCATCTTGTTCCTTAATATCCCAACGAGATCTTATATCAATGCTCACAAAATATTTATCTTTTTGCATAGTCTTTTTCCCACCAGTGTTAAACCATTCACACCAAAATTATACTACTTTATATCCATGAAGATAGGTCACTTCAACTACTCTTGTCAATACTCCATAAAACTCAAGCATTTCATTTTGATGTTCCCCCTCAACAAGTAAACCACTATTTTGTGTGGTTAGACGATCATCTCGATCTTTTATATGAAATCGTACTCCATTAACAATACAACCAGAGTAGAATTTTGTTAAGTATGACTGTGGACCATTTTCCAATGCCCATAACTCTTTAGAGATGCCTCTACACTGTTCGTGATGAAATCTATTTATCTATACATGATAAATAAAAAAGTTAATTGGTTAAGTGAAACTTGAAATTAACAATATAGGAGAATAATTTTGTTATTGGACCTTACATGAGCTTGAAACCAATAATAAAACTGTTCTTCGAGAGTTTCGTCAATGTTCCTATCATTTGCCATTTTTAGCTCCTTCATGTGCATACTATAAAATACAATAAGTAACTTAAATTTAGATATAAAATAAGAATAATGATAATGGTTTAATATGAATCAACTAGCTCCTACATCTTTCGAAACTTTTAAAAGCATTCACTTCGTTACAATTATTTAATATGAATTTATGAGTTGCATCTAGATCTTTTTTTGAAAGTGCATGGCAACAACGGAGAGGTCCAAAGGGCCTCACTTTTAATGCAAACAAAGACAATTCACACTCTTGTTGATCCTCTACTCCATCATCATTTCTTTTATCTTTGTTAAACCTTGTTTCTATTTCATTTAGATACATTGACATAAATGTCAAAGACTCTTTTACAATATATCCTTCCGCTATTGAACCCTCTGGACGTGCTTTATTACGTACATAGCCTTTAAGTGATTTTAGAAACCTGAAAAGACACTCAACAACATATTTTTGGTTTATGCTATGTATGAAGATGATGTAAGGATGCATAAATAAATTTACCTTTCAATATGGTACATCCAACGTGAATGAAATGGGCCAGCAATCTTTGCCTCCTTTGGAAGGTGAATAGCCAAGTGAACAATTACATCGAAAAAAGCTGGAGGAAATATTTTGTGAGTTGTTAAAGGCAAACCAGAATTGGCTATTGACAAACCAATTTCTATGAGTTATTATGCGGCTTTTGAAAATACGCTTTGCACATGCATTTTTAGGAAAAGTGTTTTCAACACAAAAATTGTAGATCTCCTCGAGATCTACAACTTTCGTGCTGAACACTTTTCCTAAAAATGCATGTACAAGGCGTATTTTCTTGTTATTTTAAAAAATTCACTATAGTAACGATCAGGGCGATTTTAGGGCCTTGTGCGTGCATTTTTAGGAAAAGTGTTCAACACGAAAGTTGTAGATCTCGACGAGATCTACAATTTTCGTGTTGAACACTTTTCCTAAAAATGCATGTACAAAGCGTATTTTCAAAAGGCGCGTAGTAACTCCTAGAAATTGGTTTGCCAATAGCCAATTCTGGTTTGTCTTTAACAATGCCCAATATTTTCTCCAATTTGCACAAAATAATTGGAATATTACTTTCCAATTTCTCGATATGATCTACCTTTAGTGTTTTCAAGCATAAAATTTTAAACAAATCCCCTAGCTCGTATAGTGCCTCAATGACATCTGGGCGTAGAAACCCACGAATACCAATAAGAATTAATCGTTGTAATACAACATGACAATCATGAGATTTAAGTCCATAAAATTTTCCATCTTTTACGCCTCTCGAAATATTTGAAGCATAGCCATCCGGAAACTTGACATTTTTTAAAAAATTGCAAAAAAAAAAAAATCATCGAAGATAAATTGTAGCATGCTTGAGGTTTTATTATAGTACTTCCACTTCTAATCAAGTGCAACTCCTTCCTAATGTTAAGATCTCACAAATATTCTCGTGCTTTTTCTGTATCATTATTTTTTCCATCAATGTTCATTAACGTGCCCAACATATTATCATAAATATTTTTTCAACATGCATTACATCAATGTTGTGTCGCATCAAAAGCTTATGTCAGTATGGTAGTTCAAAGAAGATGCTTTTCTTGACCCAATTTCCTTCTTCAATGTTGGGTTTCCTCTTTCGTTTGCTTGGGTGTTTTCCAAATTTATCAAAATTATGTTCGAGTGTGCTCAAATTCAAAAATAATTGTGCTCCACTCCACTCCAAAGGTTTTGAACGCATTTCTGACTTTCCATCGAACAATATACTCTTTCGATATGGATGATCATTATGTAGATAACGACGATGTCCCATATATAATATCTTACTTCGAATCCTTCTAGAATCTGTATCATATAAACAAGATGGGCATGCCCCATATCCCTTTGTGGTCCACCCAAATAAGTTACTAAGAGCTGGAAAATCATTAATTGTCCACATAATTGCAGCATGCATTTTAAATGTTTGTTTAGCATATGTGTCGTAAGTCTCAACGCCATTTCATAATTCTTTCAATTCTTCTATCAATGGTCTAAGATAAATATCAATATCTTTTCCAGGTGCACGTGGGCCAGGAATTAGCAATGACATCATAAAAAACTCATCTTTCATCCCTTTGTATAATGGCATATTATAAGGAATTAGCACAACTGACCACATACTATAAGAAGTACTCATATTTCCAAACGGATTAAACCCATCAGTCTCCAATCCAAGTCTAACATTACGTGGATCTGCGACAAAACTAGGATAGTTTGCATCAAAACTCTTCCATGCAGGTGAATCAAGGGGATGACTTAAAGTACCTCCTATCTCTATATGCTTCTCAGTATGCCACCTCATGTAAGATGCAGCTTAGAAGCATAAATTCTTTGTAGTCTTGGTTTTAAGGGAAAATGCCATAAAATCTTTTGAGGAATCAATTTTCCCTTTCCATCGTTATATTTCCAATGTGGTTCTTCACACACAGGACACATATCTTTCTTCTCATTCTCCTTCCAAAATAGTGCATAATCATATTTACATGCATCTATCTTCTGGTACCCCAAACCTAAACCAGAAAGAAGTTTCCTAGTCCAATAAAGAGATGTTGGAATAAGATTACCTTCTGGCATCACGCCTTTTAGTAATTCAAGAAGCATGTTTACCGATTTATCTGACATCTTGTTCATTACTTTGATATGAAGCAATTTAACAATGAATGATAACAAAGAATATTTTTTGCAACCCGGGTATAGTCCACGTTTGGCGTTACATAATAGACTTGAAAAAGTTTCCCTATTTTCTTCTGTAGTATTCTCAGGAAGTTGTACATCTCCAATCTCTTGTATCATATCTACTAAATCATCAATGGCTTCAATATCATCCTTATCCTCAAAATTATTTCTAGGATTTTGAGAAGATTCACTACTTTTACTATTAGTAGTGAACCCAAAAGAACGTGTCATTTTAGTTTCTCCATGATGTATCCAATCTTTATAGTACTTATAAAACCCTTTCACATGCAAGTCTGTTTTAACTTCAAAAAAACTCTTTGGTTTAGTGTTTCGACATACATTGCATGGGCAAAGAATTTTATCTTCGTAATAAATAGCGGTTTCCCGTGCAAACTCCAGAAATAAGCCCACGCCTTCTGTATAAGTGGAACTAAACCTATCTTGTTCATAAATCCAATATTTATCCATAACATGAAGTCACATAGAGTAGAAAAATATTTAAAATAGATCCATAACTTGAATTCAATCCACAAAAACCTAAAAAATATTTAAAATAGAATTGATTCGAAATTATACCACTATACGGTGCAAGGGAAGAGTTAAAAAATCCAAACTTGAAGCTTTCCCAAGCAATGCCGAAAGAATATGTGCTGCGATGGAAGAAGAAGATTAGAGATTAATTAGGTTAAAAATTCATGAAAATGAAAAAAATGGGGTAAGCGCTAAAACATAAAATTTTGAGGTATTGATCGTTACACTTGAATATTTTTTGGGGATGCAAAATTGAGATATTATTTGGGTATTCTCACACACTCGACGAATATTCTTACACCTCACCTAAAGAGAGTCTTAATTAACCACCCCTTTTTAGAGACATTCAACGCTATTGAAGAACATGGATAGGGCAGAACATGGTACATTTAAAGTAAACACCATCTAAACAAAACCTCATCTTGAATAACAGAATTTAAACATTAAAAAATGATACAATATATAAATATCATTCATCTTAGCTTCTCAAATAAACACAGATTTGGACAATTTATGGCATTAGAATTACATGTAATTAATTATACATTCACAAATCACAAATCACAGTCAAAGAAAGTTAGAGAATGCAAATGCCAAGTCTGTGAAAGGTTAGAGCTGTAGAAAGACAATGCTCACTTTAATGCTAAGTCAGTGAAAGCTTGTCCAACAGACTTCCTTTGAAGGTTGCCGACTTTTCTTCCTCAAGAACCGAACACTGAAGAGAGACAAAAACCAGAGTCTGGGCTTTGATCCAGGGATGGCAGGGTGTGAGTGGGACTGATGCAGAAGGAGAGGAAGGCATGAGATAGAAAAAAAAACATATAACTTTTCATTGATATGTGGTTTCCAGTGGATAACTCATCGGAGTCTCTCTTGCGGAATATGCCCTAGGCGAGAGATTTGAATGATGTAGACGATGGAATATGAGCAGTGATGCCCTAGTAGTGAGGGTTGCAGTGAGTCTGCGGGTTTCATGTAGAGGGAACCGAGGGACCCAAATGCTGCTCAAATTGGATGATCGGTAGTTTTTGAGAGCAGCTTTGATATCAGGAATGAAGGAATCGGGCAGGAGATCGAGGCAAGCGAGCCGTCGAGGAAGAACTTAGCGAAGCCCAAACAGAGCCTTTGTATATTTCACGGGGAGAGGAGTGCTTTAATTTTTTGCCCAAATCTGATGGAGGGAAATTTCCCTCCATATATTTTAGGGCATGTGTAATATTAAAATTAATAAATTAAACTTTTTTTAATAAATACAACAACACCACCATATCCAAGATTTCAATCGGATAGAAAGAACCACATCGGGCTGCTCTCCGTGGATCTGGAAACGTCTCGCGATTCGGAGCTTCGAAGCTCCGTCAATGGCGGAAGATGTCTTCTTCTTCTTCCTCGAGCTCTCAGCTTTCTCACATTTGGAGAGAGAATGTAAAGATAGGCAAAACTAAACTTATCTCCCAAGCCTTCTTTCTAGGATTTCGAAAACATGACCGCCGTCGGATCGACATTTCAAGTGGATTTAGACAGCTGCGATGAAGGATCGGCACTTATGTTTTCGTCAAAATTGAAACAGGTAACGTCATCGCTCTGTCTGCATTTGTCGAGTCCTTCCGATAATTCGTCGAGACAATAGTTTTCGTCGAGATGTTTCGACGAATTTGTCGAGTCAACAGAATTCGCCGAGTCAACAAAATTTTTTGAGTCAACAGAATTCGTCGAGTCATTGCGATGATTTGTTGAGTCATTACGATGATTCGTCGAGTCATTACGACGATTCGTCGAGACAGTGTTTGTCGATACTCACTGAACCTATTCAACGATTCGTCGAGATCATTCGACGATTCGTCGAGGGTACTCGAACACATTTCGTCGAATAAGTTCAATTCGTCGAGACCACTCGAGACATTTCGTCGAATTCTGAGAATACTTCTCTTCATCCCTTATTTGGGAAAAGTGGGGTGTTACAACTTCACCTCCCTTAAACGAATTTCGTCCCGAAATTATGAAAACGGTGAGGTACGAAAATTTAAATTATACCTGAGAGGAAAAGCTCGGGGTACTCCGCAAGCATGGTCTGCTCTCTTTCCCAAGAGAGTTCCTCTCTCCTGCAATTGTTCCAACAGACCTTTACCATTTGGATGGCTTTGTTCCGCAATTGCTTGACATCAGTGTCCTCAATGCAAATAGGTGTGACATTTGTCTTTAGCCCATCATCGACTTGCACTTGATTCTCCACAAGCACTTGATTGACTAGGCTCTGGCACAGCCTTCCTTAGCACGGATATGTGAAACACATCGTGCAAGCCGCTCAACTCTATCGAAAGAGTGAGCCGATAAGCAGCTTCACCAACACGTTCCAGTATCTCAAATGGTCCAAGGTATCTCAGACTCAACTTTTACAAGCGTCGAATCCTGGACACACCCTTGAAAAGTTTGATCTTGAGATAAACCCATTCGCCCACGGCGAACTCAACGTTTCTGTGCTTGGCGTTATAGTATTTTGCCTGCCTATCTTGCGCAATTAACAATCTCTCCCGGATTATTTGAATAGTCGAATTGGCATCTTCGTCTTCCTTTCGCTTAAACAGCCTAGTTTCGGCCGTCTCCGCCCAAGCCAAGGGAGGACGGCACTATCTACCATAAAGGGCCTCAAAGGGCGCCATTTTTATACTTGCCTGGTAGCTGTTATTGTAAGCGAATTCAATCATAAAGATATGGTCTTCCCACCTCTTTCTGAAATCCATGGCTCACATTCGGAGCTATCCTCCAATGTCATGTTAGTCAGTTCAGTCTTCCCATCCGTTTAAGGGTGGAAGGCAATGCTAAACTTCAGTTTGGTACCCAACTGTTGGTGGATTTGCCTACAATCTTTTAATGTGAAGCGCCCATCTCAGTCACTTACGATGCTATGGGGCACACTATGCAATCGTACAATGCTATCCACATATAGCTTTGCCGACTTCTCCACTGAATCGTCCCTCTATTTTGGAATAAAGTGGGATACCTTTGTCAAGCGATCCACGGGTAACGACTTCAGGAACCCACCAGGTTTCTGACATTCTACCTTCACAAGTGCGCAAGTTTTGCATTTGCCACGTAAAGGACTATGTCCTTTAAAACTGGCCACCAAAACAACTTTTTCATGTCTTGGTACATTTTTGTGCTCCCCGGGTGGATTGAGTACTTTGTAAAGTGTGTCTTGTACATCAATTCCTCTCGCAACTTGACAACATTTGGGACGCACAACCGAGTATCTTTCCACAAAAAACCGTCGTCCAACACAAACTCGGCAACAGACCCTTCCCCAGTCTCCGCCAAGTAGCGCTTCATGCTTGCATCAAGCTCCAGGGTTGTTGTACACGGTCTGCGAGGTCATATTGCGCCTCCGGCCAATTCAAGCATGCACTCGCGCTACTGCTTCTATCCACACAGGAGATCTCCAAGGCCTCCAAGTCGCTGATCAGACACGGATCATGTATCTGAATTGAGCTGGCTTGTGCAGAAGCCCTCCGGCTCAAAGCATCTGCGACAACATTTCCCTTCCCGGGAGTATAGTGAATCTCGAAAGTGTAGTCCCCAAGGAACTTCATCCACCTTCGTTATCGCATATTTAGCTCCTTCTGATTCAACAAATACTTCAGGCTCTTATGGTCAGTAAAGATATCAACCTTCACACCATATAAGTAATGCCGCCACAATTTCAGTGCGAATATCACGGCCGCTAACTCCAAGTCGTGGACCGGATAGTTCCTCTCATGCACTTTCAACTGTCGCGAGCCATAAGCAATCACCGAACCATTCTGAAGCAGAATGCAGCCTAAGCCGCTCCCTGAGGCGTCGTTGTAAATTTCGTAGCCTTTCGTACCACATGGGAAACACAAGATTGTTGTCGTGGTCAGACGACTCTTTAACTCCTCAAAAGCTCGTGCACATGCTGGTGACCATTTAAACTTCTGATCCTTCCTTGTCAAAGTTGTGAGAGGAAGAGCGATCGGTGAAATGTTCTCCACGAAGTGCCGATAGTAGCCAGCAAGTCAAAGGAAACTCCTGACTTCCGCTACTGTCGCCAAAACAGGCCACTCCCGGATTGCCTTTATCTTTGTCGGATCCACTGCAATACCCTCTCCACTAACTAGATGACCAAGGAATGCCACCGAGGCTAGGAAAAATTCACACTTGGAGAACTTGACATACAGCTGACTCCTTCACAGGGTTTTCATAACTACGTGCAAATGAATCGTGTGTTCTTCTTCAGATTGTGAGTACACTAGTATATCGTCAATAAAGACGATCACAAACCGGTCGAGGCACTATCTAAAAGTTTGGTCATCAGATCCATGAATACCGATGGCACATTCATCAAGCCAAACGGTATCACAGTGAACTCATAGTGTCCATAGCGGGTACTAAACGTCGTCTTAGGAATATCATATTCCCGAATCCGCAACTGGTAATACCAAGATTTCAAATCCAATTTCGAATACACAGTTAGTCCGACCAGCTGATCGACAGGTCATCGATTCGTGGAATCAGATACTTGTTCTTTTCTGTTAACTTGTTCAGTTCACGGCAGTTGATACACAGACGCAGGCTTCCGTCCTTCTTTACAAAGAGGACCGGTGCACCCCAAGGGGATGAACTTGGGCGTATATAGTCTTGCTCTAGCAACTTCTGCAACTGAACCTTTAACTCCGCCATATCCTTTGGCGCTATCCGGTATGGGGAGCGTGACACAGGCTTGGCACCTAGCACCAACTCTATCGTGAAGTCGATCTCCCGCTGAGGTGGCGCCCCAGAGAGATCTTTGGGAAACACATCCGGATACTCCGATATGACAGGAATGTCACTTAAACTGGGCTGAGGCTTTGCAGCCCCCACTAGCACGAAGCATAACTTCGCGCCCTGCCGAACTGCCTTGACTACTTGGACCGCAGATATCAACATCTTGCTCGATCCACACAAACCAGCAAAAGTAGTCGCACGTTCGGTATTATGACCCAGTGTGACCTCCTTCGAAGTGCAATCAATGTATGTTTGCTGCTCCAACAACCAGTCCATTCCAAAGATTACATCAAACTCTGAGATCGGCAGCATCGATGCTTCCAAATCAAAGTCCTGACTTCCGATCCGCACCATAACAACACAAACTCGATCCGCACGCATTGAGCACCCATCCGGTAGCACCACATCCAACCTTTCCTTTGCCAAAGACGAAGGCACCTCAAATTGTTGTATGAAGGCCTCCGACAGAAAGGAATGCGAGGCTCCAGTATCAAACAGTGCTCTCGTCGGACAGTTAAAGATTAGGACAAAGCCTAATACACACAGATTTAACAAGCAATGCGCAAGGTATGAAGTATAGAGAGCAACAAAAGCTGTATACGACACAAAGTTGTCACCACATCACTTTGTTTAATGGCCTCCTGCTGGCCAAGTTAGTATACTCGGGGCTGAGCTGGAGCATGATGGGATGAAATCAATTCCACCACCTTCCCTTTCTCTACCGCATATGACACAACTGTCTTTTTGCCGTTGCGACAATCCCGAGCAAAGTGGCCCACTTTGCCACAATTGTAACATGTGTCTGGACCTCGTCCAGTAGTCATTCCTGACACGGAAGACTGAGCTGGCCCCGAAGGTCTAGCTCTCTTTCTCCACCCGCCCTGCCCAGACTTTGCAGAGTCTGATACTTTGAACTCTGGCTTCTTTACAGCCAAGTCCTTCTTACTTTGGACTCGCTTCATGTCTTTCTCCAAGGAACGAGCAGTATTGACCAAGGTCATACAACCTTGCGTCATTGGCCCAGACAGAAGCAACCGCAGGTCATCCTATAGACCCTCATAAAACTGATTGGTCTTACGTTCTTCATCTGCAAACGTGGCGCCTTGATGAGTCCAATATTTATACGATTTTATGGACTCATCCGGGCTAGTTTTCACTCTTGTGCACGTCCTATTCGAGCTATAATTGCTTGTATCGCTCTTATAATCACTTCCGCGCTATGTGCACTATTTAGGCCCGTCTTGGTTTGCTTTTGTGCTTCTTGTTGTTGGGGGTAAGCACATGGTGCTCCCTAACCTTTTATTTTGTATTTGTATTGAGCTGGAAGGGTATTCCCAACTATGTTGATGTTTATGCAGGCGGATGGATCATCCTATTTTACCCAGAATTCATGTCTGCATGAATCGCACAGTCATGCGTTTCCTTGACGCACGGACGGCAGCGGTCGTGCGCCCTCATCTTGGGGTGGAAAACGATGTTCTGTGTTTGATCGTACATTTTTTACGCACGGGCAGTTGCCCGTGCGCGAAGGAAACGCACGATCGCAGATATAAACATCTTACCATAGCCTTTAGTATTTCCTCTATCAGATCGTCCAAAAATGACTTTTGGACCATCTTCTACTGAGGAATATTCAGTTAATAGACTTCTTGTTCCAGTCATGTGCCTGGAACATCCACTGTCCAAATACCAGATAGGAGTGTGGTTGGTCTTTGGACATACCTGGAAAAAGATAATCACTTCTTCTTAGGCACCTAAATCTTGTTGGATCCTAGATTCTTGTTAGCATAAAAGACTTTATGCAGCTTATGACTAATATGAAATGCATTATGGACTATTCCAGGTTTGGATGTTGGTTTGCAATTAGTTTCCCTTTGAGCTATTGGATTGTACCAGCAGTCAATGGCAAAGTGACCAACTTTTCCACAACACCAACATTCAAACTTGTTGTACCTTCTTTTTGGGCTCACAACAAGAATTGGATAGATTTTTCTATAGTTATAAGGATATCTGAATGGAACTGCATGTGAATCTTTGCATGTCATATGGTGATGTGTTGATTTTCTCTTAGGTTGCACAGCCGCTGTCTTGCCCTTCCTTGCAAGTCTTCTTTCAGATGCTTTTTCTATGCCCTTGGTTTTGGTGTTGGCATCAAACACAAAAGGGTCATGCTCTTTTAGTTCAATTTCTTCATGAGCTCCTTTGAAGGCACTTTTTCCATTGTGCACTTCTTTTGTTCCACTTGTGGAGCATTCCTTTTTCCAGTGTCCATAAAAACTGTCTTTGTCATAGCTATTTGAGGCTAATAGAACCTTTTGAAAGATGGTTGGTTGAATTTGTGTTTTTCCCTTGGCATCAACCTTCTCTCCTCCCTTTTTCTCATATCCTACACCACTTCTGTATGGTGCTGAGAAGCTATCAATAATTGGAAGAATGGTATGTGGATTAGAAAACTTAGCCACTAGCTTCCTCTCTTTTAGGAGCTCTCCTTCCAATTTCCTAATGGTCCTTTCTTCTTGAACCAATAGATCAGCTTGAAAATCCGTCATTTTCATGAACTCAATTATCTTAGAGTTCATCTGATAGATTTTGTCTAGCTTCTCATCAAGTTGATACTTCATGGGTTTGAGATGCTCAATCTCCTTAGCCTGCTTCTTAGCAAGCTTTTTTCTTCTCTTTAATGCCACTAGGAGAACACTGTACTTCTCAACCATCTCATCAAACTTGTTATCAGATTCAAAGTCATTCTCATCATTAAGTGATGTTTTTGCCTCTGACTCAGCATCAGTCTCATAATCAGATAATGTAAAAGTAGTTTTGATTTGTACCTCATCAGGATGGGAGTCATCCCGATCTTCCCCTTCAGTCATAGCCATAAGCCCACATCTATCACCATTTTCTCCAGTGTCACAATAAGATAGTGATAGTTGTGCTCTGATGTTTATCCTGACAGCAGTTTGCTTTATTTCTTCTTTTAGTGCAGTCAGCCCAACATAGGCTTCCTCTTCATCAGATTCAGAAGATCTTGAGACACTGTCACTCAAGGTCTTTTCCTTCTTTGCCAAGAGGCTCTTCTCAGACTTTTTGTTTGAGTGATACCTCTTCTTCTCAGACTTGTTGCTGCTCTTTCTTTTTGATGGGCAATCAGCAATCATGTGTCCTGATTTTCTGCACCCAAAGCAAATTGTATCATCAGATAATGGATTTATTCTGTTTAGATGCATACCTGTCCTTCTTGGGGTCTCTTCTTGACTTGTCTAAATTGTTATGATGCTTTCTAGAGTTGGAGGAAGAAGAAGATTTGCTCTTCCATTGCTTCCTTCTACTCAACATCTTCAACTGCTTTGTGAACAAAGCCATGTCTCCATCTGATAGTTCTTCTTCAGAAGTGTTGGGTTCAGATTCCTATGATTCAGCTGCTCTTCTGGGAGGGGATGAGGCCTTCTCTTTGCCTCTTCTAGAGCTCTCAGCTTTTAGGGCCACTGATTTTTCTTTGCTATGTCCTTCACTTTTCCTGGTATTTAGGTGCAATTCATGGGACAACAATTTACCAAACAGGTTTTGTGGCTGGATATTGCCCAGATTTCCCAGTTCTCTTATTGCACATATCATAATGTCTCATTCCTTGTTGAGGGACCTTAAGAACTTGTCATTGAGTTCATAATTTGTGAAGGTTCTTCCATAGTTCTCTTTAGTCCATTCATTATTCTGAAAATTTTCTCATAGCAATCAGTTATAGTGTCTTTCTTTTATTTCCTGAAGACTTCATACTCTTGATTAAATAGGTACTTTCTGTCATCCCTTACTTCCTATGTACCTTCCATGTACATAATCAAAGTATCCCACATTTCTTTTGTTGTTTGACAGTGAATAAGGTTCTAAAATGTGGAATCAACAATGGCACTAACTAAAATATTTTTAGCTCTTTTATCCATAGTGACCAAGATGACTTCATCCTTTGTCATCTCTGAGAGTTTCTTTGGCACTCTCAGATTTGCATCAATAGTTGAGACCTTCATGGGGATGAAAGGTCCTTCTTCAATGGTGGTGAAAATCCTAGGGTCAGAGACCTCCGTGTAGAGCATAACCCTTTGCTTCCATATACCAAAATTTCCCTTCATGCAGATAGGAAGCTTCATAGAGCTTAAATCCTTATAGCTCTCTCTATAAGACATGATGTATTTAGACTTTTACCCTTAAAGGATCTTGTTCAGCTGTGAGGCCTTTTTGAACAACCTAGCTTTGATACCACTTGAAAGATAAGGGTTGTAGTCTAATCACCTAGAGGGGGTGATTAGGTATTTTAAAAGATTTATGCTTTCTTTTCTATTATCTATTTTTAAGCACAACAAGCAAACAAAGAAACACAAACCACAGCACAGTACACCAAGATATATAGTGGTTCCCCAATTATGGGTACATCCACTTTCCCCTTCACCTATCTAGCAGAGTGCTATCTTAGGTCAACTTCTCCAAATTTCTCAAATCAAATGATCTTACACTCAGAGTTCTTGACTCTTACAACTCAAGAACAACAGTCCCCTACCTCAGACCTTTGACACAAGGCCCTGCAACTCAGGTCTTAAGACACAAGATCCTACACTCAGGCCAAAAGCAGCACTACCTCAATCTCTCCAACAAGAGATCTACACTCAGATCTTATCAAAAACCCTACCTCAGATCACAATGATCCTACAGCTTAGATTCCCATTGGAATCCTACAACAAACTCAGATCCAAAAAGGAACCCGCAATCACAAAGAATTTGTACAAATTTTGACTTAATCAACAATACTTTAGTCTTCAAATAAAAGCACTATGAAAGCTTCTTCTTCCTTCATCAGCCCTTGAATGTATCTATTTGAAATGAATTTGGCTGGATCAAGAAGATTTACTCAAGAGAGAAATGTTTTGTTGAGCCTTGGAAGTAATCTCTCTCAGGATTGCAGTGGCTGTAGATTTGATAGAATTCTATAGCTTGACCACTGCAAAATGTTTGCACAAAAAATCTTTCTAAATGTATGCACGTGTGCCTTCTTATAAATGTATATCAGTGTCTTGTTCAATTTTCATATCCCTTTATATAGAAGACTGGATCGGCAGAGGCCTTGCTTTTGGAAAAGAATGCTTCAACGGCTAGAAATTTTCCCTAAGGAAAGTCCTTTAAATAATAGCATTCTGAAATCAATTAGTATAGTTTATTTCCTCTTAAAGTACCATGATTATAGCAGCAGAAAGCAGAATTCAATTTAATTTGAATGACTGCGCAATTTGTGGCTTGATTTCAGCATAGAGCCGTTAGAACATGCTTCTGGCCAATATAATAATCTATGCAGTCGATACAATCCTTTAGCACTTGTAGTCGATAAAATCCTTTAGTACTTATAGACATGATATAGTCTACAACCTCCATATTAAAGGCATAACCTGATACAGTCCATACTTGAATAAGCAATCTTGGAAAGATCCTTCTGTCACAGTCTGAACGATACAGCCGATAAATCAATTACTCTTCCAGTCGATGCAGTCGACAAATGACCTAACTGTCTAGTCGATGTAGTCGACAAATTACTTAACTGTCTAGTCGATGCATCCGACAAATGACTTAGCTTCTAGTCGATGCAGTCGATATTTTCCTCAGTCATTCAGTCGATGTAGTCGACATTTGACTTAGACTAATTTTGCTCCATCCTTTAATTCCTTTTATCTATGTTGTTTTTCCTTATGATAATGACATGTCTACTATAGGATTAGGTCATAGGTCAACATGAGTTTTGCACCTTAAGGGATTACAAGGGCAAAACCCTGTTTAGGTGACCATAAGCCTAACATTATATTAGCCAAGCATTTCTGTTGTACCTATCACATCAAAACTTATACAGGCATTGAATACAAGATATTTATTGTCATTTTAAGGCCTTCTTCAAATTAGGAATCTTATGGACAATATTCCCAACAGATCTAAATCCAACTACCCAAATCTTTTCACCTTTACATTTAACCGCAATAGAGAGTCGAGTCCCCTCATTTTGGCGAGTATTAGTACGGCAGAGGAGAAAAGAGGAGGAAGGGAAAACCTAGGGCTCCTAGGTCTTGGAAGGGAGATTCCTCCATTGGAGAAGATTTTGAGCTCCGATCGAAGAGCTAAGGTCATAAATGCGAAGGGCAGCTCCTTCTGATCATCCTCCATTCAACCAATGAGGTTTTCATGGTGTTGAGGATGACTTCAAAGGTAATGATCCCTTTCTCTGGTCTTAAGATCAATTGTAAGCTCATGCCTTTATTTTTCTTGCATTAGGAAACTCTCTCACTAATTAGTGGGCATGATGGGCCCCTTTAGTTCGTAAGAACCCCGAGGCATGGGATTGCAACTTTGGCATGCTTTATGCCAGAGCTAGCTCTTTATCGGGAGAGGGTGCGGAAGATGAAACAGGAGATGGAATAGGATATGGAATGGTGTCCTGATTAGCCTATCACTCCCCTTGAGATAGAACTCTCTCTCCCTAGGTAATAGGTTCCTACCCTTTAGAGATAGGATTCTCCAGGATATCATGTCTCTCCCTTAGATAAATAGGTTCCTCCTGGATAGCAGCACTCTCCCTCTTTTCCAGGAGCTCAAGGATCACCTGCAAATTCTACGACTTGAGAAGGACTAACTGGCCAAGGAAAGGAGGACAATCGTCAGTCAACTGGTGAGAACCTTCCCTCCTCCATAAAATGACTGAAAGTCGTTTCCTTTGGTTCCTTAGCCCTTTGCAACTTAGTAAGTATCGAGAGCGGGGAGAATTACACTGCCGACGGTGACCTACATCGTTTCCTTCCACCACCATGGATGGTGACCTCGATCTCCTATAGCAAACAACCTCTGCCAGCCCGATCTATGTTAGTTTATGAACTCTCCTATGTTGTTAGATCTCTTAAGAGCATTTAGACACCAACTCCAGCCACCAGAGGGGTGTTTCCCGACCACCCAAGAAGCCTCAGACCACCATCGATGCAGGGGCCACCTCAGACCCCCTATGGGCCCTTGAGGCAGTGCCACTGCCTGGGAAAGCGAGATTGCAGCGATGGCATCCCTATCCTTATGGTTTTATGTTTTCCGGTGACTGTCGGTGGTTGCATTACCTTATTAAATCTAAAACAATGATTGGTTGATCCCCACAACGGATCAATAGAGGTTCGTTGTGGAGGAAGGTCAATATGGTTAATCTTAGTGATGTTGGATTGCGCTAGGATTAGTGTGGCAGCGAAAAACCTAAGCTGGGCGATCTTGCTGCTGGAGTTAGTGGGAGCGTCGAAATGTGTTTCGTTCCATATCTAGAGATAACTTCGCGCGTTGATCACTCCTTACCTTCTATGGCACCAAAGAGAGCTCCAAGGGTTAGAACCATGATTGTGAAGATTGAGACTGTGATATCTCTTTGCTCGATATTTGGCCGTGAGGTGCGCCTAGACTTCCTACTAAGAGGTGAGATGATGTTATTTCTCCTTATTACTCGTGGTGAGATCGTCAAGAGATGAGATGACGTTATGCCTCATTATCGTTTGGTAATCGGTGGTGAGATGAAGCTCCCGCCAATAGGTGAGATAATTGTATGCATCCCTATGATTCGGTATTCGATGGTGAGATGAATATCCATCCAAGAGCTGAATGGATTTATAAGATGAGCTGAGATCTCCCTTGATGTTTGATGGATTTATGTGGAAATGGTGGTTGTGAGTGCCCCAATTGGTGTATGATTGTTATTTTCTAACTAGAACATGCAGTGATGAGATAAGAGATTGTGGTGACCCATTTGGTGAACCCAACCATCATGCATTTCTAGGTCCACTCATTTTACTTGTGCAAACCTCAAGATTGTTTTTGATTAAGTATGGCATGTTTAGTATAGCATAGTTGTTTTCCTGCTTTGGATACATATTGATAGGGCTTTAACTAGGAATGGCTAAAGAACCCTAAATCCATCAACCCCGCATACATTATAACATATACCTCGGAGTAATTCTCAGGCATGCATACTTGGTTAGCCATAAATGCAAATGTCATATCAACAACGCCGATCCGAGCCTACGGCCATGGTTAAGCTTCACATAACATGCCTAAATCAGCAATGGTTTCCAGATTTCTATTGCAATCTCATGTCGAGGATGTAATGCTCTCAATGGATCCATCCTTGACTCATCGTTTGGAATTCTAGAGCCTCCTCTGATGGAGGATCTTCAATGACCTAGCTCACCTTCTTCCTTTTTTTCCTCTCCCTCTCTCAACTCCAACCAAATGGAAAATATGAGCCCTAATCAGCTTTATCTGATCCTAAGAGGCCTTGGTTGCGTCCGGGGTCAAGAGAGCATTATCACAAACTCTTCAATGTTACTTGTCTTCTCTTTGGGTTCACATGCTCCACGTTCTCCCTCCTTTCCCTCTAGAATGGTAAGTGAGAGGCACAGAATTCTCCTTGTGGAAGCTTTGGATGGTGGAAGAGCACCTATGGCAGAGCCCATGCCGGGAAGAGGCAAAAGGAAATACAAATGGTGTAATGAAGCAAAAGATCCCCACCACGCTCTTCAAAATGATTTATATAGAATGACAAAAATTTAGTCGTGCACGATCGGGTGCATGATTGGGCACACTATCATGTGTGAATGCCGAGTTAAGAGAGCGAAAACAAATATTCAAAATACAATAATCATGATCAAACTGACAACAAAAGGAATGCGATTAAATTAAGTCATACCGTTAGTAGTTTATTCGTAGCTTCCCTCTATGTAGCAATGTCGTTCAATCGTACATGCCAGTGCGCTCATAATGAATCAATCAATACTATATGAAATAGATAAAATCAATGGTAACAAGTGTAGTAAAGTATCTGAATGGGAGGTGATGTCTGGACTTTCTATTGGGTCGTGGCGGTTTTCCCATAACCACCACCAACACACTCTATATTAACATGCATACGGCCTCAAACTCGCGTAGCTCTATTCAAAATACAATAATCATGATGTCGTGTGCGTTATCTTTTCAAACCGACAATATTATAATCATGATGTTCTTAATTATAATAATGCAAAATCAAACAGACAATATTTAATAAATAACACTATCTATACATATTAAGCAAGTTTTTTGTATTGTGTAATCGTGAGTTTTTTTTAAGCCACGAGCACTCAAATATAGGAAAAACGAGGGAGGGAAGGGAAGTGAGGTTTTTCTAAATTTTGTATCTTAAAAACAATTATGGGGCTAATATGCATAATAGGAGAGAGATGGAGAGGAGAAGAGAGAGTGCACGAGTTAAAGTGCAGGAATACGCTATTGTTAATAATACTGAAATATTAATAGCACAAACATCTAAATACAGTACTGAAACGAGTACCCCCTAAGAAAAGAAATCTGCACAATATTTTGTTAATCTTAGTGATCTTATTTTTACCGGATGATGGGCCTTTTACAGTCCTTAACAAACTGAAGTATGAGAATAAGAATCAAAATCAAAGATGCTATCATGCAACTAAATTAGCATACATTTTCTGTGAAATCTATTAGGGCTCCGTTTGGGGGGACTTATTTTCACCGGTCAAACGGTTATGACCGCATGAATCGGACCTTAATTAATGTCCGGTTCATGCGGTCGTAACCGCTTGACCGGTGAAAATAAATCATCCCAAACGGAGCCTAGATATCCATGCATCAGAGAATCTGCTCACTATTAGATTACTGTATAAAACTACTAGCACTTTATTATAACATCTATGCATGTAAGAAAAGCATCACTGGAACCTGTTCAAAGTTGCTAATATCTACAACATAATGTTTACTGATGTGTCTGAGACTCAAAGGCGCATATAATATTCGTATTCTGAACTTAGAAGGGTTCAGGAGGAAGGAAGGGAGAGATATTTTGTTGAATATCATACACATTTTTACAATTATACCTTCAAAATCATTTGTCACCTATGAATTGATAGTTCTTGAAACTGCATAGATGAAGTCCAGGACCCCTGTACCCTTGAGGAGGCCTTTACCAGTTAGGAGCTCGAAATCAATCAAGAAAAGGAAGCCTATTATTGCAGCCTTTCCATTTATTAATTCGTTCTTTGATGTGAAACCAAAGCCTTCAGAATCCTCATCAACCACCATTCTCACCTGAAATGCATCAAAAGCAAAGGAGATGGTAGCAGCTCAAGCAAGTTTTCTACTATGTTGCACGGGAATAGGGACAGGATAAAAGGTATGACACGATATAGATATGGGATTCGTGATTTTCAAAAAAAAAAAAGGATGCAGGATACACTTTTGAATTTTTTAATTACTTAAATATAAATACAAATTAATAGGAATGATACTTTTTCAAAAATTGTAATTAAATATAAATACAAATTAATAGGATGGCACATGCAACATTTACATACTCATTTCTTCAATCATATAACACATCATTTATTAAATGAGGTGAAACTTATATGTATCACAAAATCGTATTATAAATGTTGAAATAAATGGAAGTAGAGAGAGAATATCAATATTTTATAAATTCCTCATAAGAAAGCCTCATAATTACAAGTATTTGTACAAATATAAGAAGAAGAGGTGGTGGAGTCTAAACTTCATTCTGAGATGTGGGACTAATCCCTAAGGATGAAAAGGGCTCTAAATGAGTCATTGTAGGCCTTTGTACAAGTTATCTTAACACTCCCCCGCAAGCTGGAGCATACAAATCGTAGGAACCAAGCTTGGACAAGAATTGGTGATATAATGGGCATGCTAAAGCCTTGGTAAGAATATCAACAATTTGCCCGGCAGCAGGAACATGTCTTAAGTCCAATTTCATTAGTTGAACCTTTTCCCGAATAAAGTGACATTCGACCTCGATGTGCTTGGTACGTTCATGGAACACGAGATTCTTCGCAATATAGATAGCAGCTTGACTATCACAAAACAGAGTGGCCAGAGAAGAGATTTTGACACTCAGGTCTCTCAGAAGGCTTTCCAACCACGTAAGTTCAAAAACGATAGAGGTCATTGAACGATACTCAGCTTCTGCAGATGAGCATGCAACCACAGTTTGCTTCTTGCTTCGCCAGGTGACAAGGTGTCCACCAAAATATGTACAGTACCCACTTGTGGATTGTCGATCATCCAGAGAGCCAGCATAGACAACATCAGAATAGGCAATGAGAGATAAGGAGGAGGAGGGCTTATACACAACTCATGTCCAGGAGTAGTCTTCAGATATCGGAAGATGCGCTCAACTTCCTGGAGGTGAGAGATCCATAGAGCGTGCATAAAACAACTGACAAACCCAACTGCAAAGGACATATCAGGTCTTGTAACTGTAAGATAGATCATCGTACCCAAAAGACACTGATAGTACTCTGGATTAGGAATGAGCAGATTAGAGTTGGAGGTATATGCGCAGAGCTTGTGTTGACATTCATAAGAGTGTCAGCAAGCTTGCATCCATAGTAACCAATGTCATGAAGAAGATCAAGACAGTACTTCCGTTGAGATATGACAAGGCCATCAGGACGGCGGGCTACCTTGATTCCGAAGAAGTATCAGAAATTACCCAAATCTTTGGTCTGAAATGTGACTGTCAAGTGCTTCTTGATCATGTGTATGCCTTTGAGATCATCGCCCGTAATCAAAATATCATCAACATACACCAAAAGTATCATTGTGCCTGTATGGCGGTAACGAGTGAATAAAGAGAAGTCGGTCGTGCTTCGAGTAAACCCAACATCACGAACCTGACTAAACTTGTTAAACCAAGCCCGAGGAGACTGTTTGAGCACATAGAGAGAATTCTTGAGGTGACATACAAGAGACTCCCATGTGGTTTCAAAACAGGGAGGCTGTTGCATGCAAACCTGTCTCAACGGATCGCCATTCATAAAGACACTTTTGATGTCCAATTGATGCAACTGCCGATGACGATGATCAATTAGGGAGATCAAGACACAAATATTATTCAACTTGGCGACAGGTGAGAACGTCTCCTCGTAGTCGAGGTCGTGTTGCTGAGTAAAATCACAGGCCACGAGACGAGCTTTTAGACATTCAACTGTCCCATCTGGACTATGCTTGATGGCAAAGTCCCACTTACAACCGACACATGCCTGGCCAGGAGGAAGAGGGACAAGGTCTCAAGTTTGATTAGCCCAGAGAGCAGTAATTTCCTCATAAATAGCGGCCCGTCACCCCGGATGCTGAGAGCCTCCTGCAAAGAAGTAGGTGTGGAAATAAACGACAAAGAAGTCACAAATTGTGAAGCACCAGAGACAATCGATGCAATGAAACATAATTAGACAGGGGGTGAGCGGTGGAGGACGGTGTCGGATCAACAAGCCGCAGAGCATCAGCAGTAAAGGGTAACTGACGCAGAGCATCTGAACGAGAAGGACGACGATTGTACACATGAAGAGGATGTGGGTTGGAGGGTATGGTTGTGGGTGTGGGAAGAAGAGGAGGAGAGGTAGAGGTGATGGGAACGGCAGGTCGTGGTAGTGTAGTAGTTGCTCGAGAAGCAGGAGGCGAGGAGTGAAAAGGCTGGTCTTCGAGGAAGGTCTCACATTTGTAGACGTAACTAACTTGGGATAGGTGGGAGAATAGCATACATAGCCTTTTTGAGTTCGGGAATATCCAACGACCATATATCTGGTAGCTCGGGGAGCAAGCTTGTCCATAGAGGGGCAAAGGCAGTAAACATAGTAGGCGCAGCCAAAGACGCGAGGCGTCACGCGAACGGGTGGTGTGGATGGGAAGAGAAGTCCGAAGGGCATCGCAAAGTTGAGAATAGACGAGGGCATGTGATTGATGAGATAACATGCGATAGAGACCGCAAACTGCAAATAAAGCGTGAGAACCTGCATTTGAAACATAAGTGAGCAACCTCAAGGAGGTGAAGGTTCTTGCGCTCAGCTACACCATTTTGTTGGGGGGTGTAAGCACGGGAAGTTTGATGAATGATACCGAACTAAGTACATATATTTTGAAACGCATGACTAGTATACTCGCGCGCATTATCGGTCTGGAGAGGTTCAATAGAGCTGGAGAATTGTGTATGCATCTCAACGATAAAGACACAAATCAAACGAGGTAGTTCAGAGCGATTGTGAAGTAAATACAACCAGGTTATGCGAGTAATCATCAATAAATGAAAGAAAATAACGATAACCAGAAACACTAGCTTATTTATAAGGTCCCCAAATATCAGAATGAACTAAATCAAAATGCGCAATGCTCCGAGTACAATGAGGGGGTAAAGAAGAACGATGTAATTTGTCGTAGATGCAAGGCTTGCATGTGAAGTCGGTGGGGGATAGATCGGGAAGAGCTTTCTTGAGAATCGGGAAAGGAGCATACCCAAGACGTTGATGTCAATCAACGGAAGAAACATAGGAGAGAGTTATGGGGGAAATGTCCAGAGTGTAGATCTCGCTGTGGAGTCGTCGTCTACAATGATATTCTGTGTCCATCGATCCTACACAACAAAGGAAGAGGAAAAAAAGTTACAGAGAAATCAAGGTCTTGAGTGAGACGATTGACAAAAAGAAGATTAAAATGAGTGCCCGGAACATGAAAAACCGAGCGAAGAAAGAGAGAGATGACGTTAGGGGCACATCGCCAGGTCCGCAAACTAGGGTATTTCTGCAGCTCAGCACCCTACCAACACGGACATCTCTCGCCGCCTCAATGTTCATGAGGAGTCCATCACCTCTATCCAGGCCCTCCCCTAACAGCTAGAAGCAAAGTTTGATCAATTCATCATCGACCGACCGGGTAACTCGTCCACAACCCATGTCGACCCCCATTCGGTCCTAAGCGCACCCCCCTACTTACCTTCGAGCCTCCACCGCCTCTTCCCCCCACTCTTCTATCGCCCCGCTCCTTCGACGTCCCAACCTTTAATGGCACGGATCCCATGGGTTGGATTGCGCATGCGGAGAAGTTCTTTGACAACCATTACATCTCGATGCCCAAAAGATTCCCACAGTTTCCATCGTCAAGGTTCGGCCCTCCATTAGGTATTGACTACAACAGAACAACCCTTCCCTCTCTTGGTCGGAACTCCAACAGGACCTCATACTCCGCTAGAATGTTCGTTATTGTGGGACGACAATGAAACGTTTGTGTATTGTCCTCCAATCGGGCCCCTTGACGCCTACATCGGCGAGTTCACTGCTTTTGCAACGAACGTTCTGAGCTTACCACCAGATCATTACTTGGGTTTATTCATGCAGGGACTACTTCTCCACATCCGGTCCCGCCTTCGCACCCACCAACCCTGGACGATTACTAATGCCATGAATCTCACCTGCTTGGTGGAAGCGGACTTCCATGTCACATCTGTCGACACTGGCCTCCCACCGGGGAGTTGTACTCCCCAACTGCTTGGCTACCCTCCAGCACCTTTCTGACCGCCATCCCAAGCGCATAGCACGGCTCACCCGCATCCCGGACCATCTCCCTAGTCGTCGAACGGGCCCCTGAATGACTAACCAGGAGTACCACGATCTTCGCACTAAGGACCTTTATTTCTGTTGTAAACAATCCTACTCCCCGACTCATGATTCTCCCCAGAAGGAGATCAGCATCACCATTGGAAAGGACCCTGAGGTCACCATTGGGGATTTCGAAGCCTTGGAGGGCAATGCTACACCACCTGCCACTGGATCCCAAGCAAGGTTGCATCGTTTAGACCTTCTGTGCTTTGCGATTGGAGACACCTCTGGCCCCACGCAATAAAGCTCTCTGGTTCCATGTATGGCGCTCTTATGATTGTGATGATCGACAGTGGGGTCAGCCACAGCTTTATCTCCCAACGCTTTGTGACACAGCTCGACATTCGCCCATCTCCTGCACTTTTTTTCTCTGTTTGCTTAGGTGACGATCGCCACGGAGCCACTGGGGGCCTCTATATAGGCTTGGAAATGACTGTGGGCCCTTGCCTTCTTCAAGCAGATTTCAACTCTTTTGAGCTCGGTGGCGTTGATGTCATATTGGGCGTTGCGTGGCTTCGTAGCCTCGATGACGTGTATGTCAACTAGGATCGCATGACGATGCACTTCCTTCAAGTGAGTCCTTTTACTTTTGGCCCGGGAGACCTCTCTCAACCATCAGGTGGTTTCCTTCCATTATTCCCCGCACACAGTAGCAGTAGACATTGCCCCGTACTTGTGGCACGTTGTTGAGCCGAAACGCCAGGCTGCCTCTACACCGCTCCAGTTGCAATACATCTTGGCCATTTTCCTGGGCATCTTTGTCGATGCATCCACCTTCCACCTCCGGGCCAATGGAGGCGACCATATCTTCGGCCCCGCCGGGCCTCACCCCACCTCCTATTTTCCTTAGCTCCTCCAAGATACACGCACTTTGCTCCGAAAGGATCTTGTTAAGAACCTAGCATGTAATGTCATCGGAGGTGGCAGTGGAGGGATACAAGGGGAGCTGAGCTCAACCCGCGAAAAATGAGAGAGTAGAGAAGAAGGGGAGTTGTGCTCAACCCTAACCCTAGTAATATGAGAAAAAAAGAACTCAAGAGAGGAATAGAACTTAGTTAATTTCATTCATAACTCAAACAACAACCCAAGGGGTCTATTTAAAATATTACAAGTGGAACGGGTGCAAAATAACCCCCAAATAAAAGAGATGCGCAAAATATTAAAAATCATCCTAAGAACTTGTAATGACTTGACTTGATAACATTATACTCATACAAATCGAAATACCATACTTAAGGACTTGTAATAAAAGATGTATAACATAGTTGGCGCGGATAATGGGGACACATAATATCCCACCCGCCCATCAAATTGAGTTTGTCCTCAAGCTCGAAGGAGGGGATCATCAGACTCCTTGATTTCTCACAAGAACAACTCATGATAGCACGTTGTTGTGGCGGCGGATGCAACGAGTGGCGGGCCTTTATCGTGCTCACAGGAAGCACGAGCGAAGGCAAGGATCTGACGTGACCGAGGCGCTGGGCTGGGAGGCGATGAAGCTCTAGAGTCATGGAAAGCGTGCCCGGTGAATACGGACAGTCGAGGGAGACGGAGGACCGTACTGAACGTGAGCAACAGAGATCAGTCGTCAGAAGGAAGATCCCCAGAGGGGCTGACGGAGCAAGTGGCCGGAGCGGAGGCTGCGGGATGGAGACCCCGGGAACAGCTGTTGGTATTTCCCAGGTGATCTCAAAGCAATCAAGTAGTTAGTCTCACTGTCAACGCAATATGAGCCTATACGGTCGCACATAAGAGTGTTTGGAGAAATTGGAGGAAGGATTGTGTTGGCCTTACTCATATTGGATATGAGTGAAGGATCAATCTTATGACTCATTGGAGTTAGGTCGAGTCGATTAAATGTTCCACAGATATTATGAATATTGTATGGAGCATGTTGACATATGTTTAAGACGACATTTCATATGTCGTCGAGATCATCAAAACGATATTGTGAATATCGTCGAATGATCACGACGATATGACCGACTATCACCTATGATGTATCATCAAGTGCTAAGGAATATCGTCTTGATTGTCAAGACGATATTTTAGGCATCATGACGATATCGTCGAGATAGTCTCGACGATATAGGTCATCATGACTATATCGTCTTGACTGTCAAGACGATACAGGTCATCACGACGATATCGTCGAGATCGTCTGGACGATATTCAGTGTTCACGACGATACACATCGAATTACTCCTATTAATTAATGGGGTCTGCGGATATCCAAATTTATACCCCTGGATATAAATAGGAAACCGATTAGGTTTTCCTTTAGGTTTTTATCTGAGAAAGCGATGGAAGTGTTCCGCAAAAGGGTTTTTCCGCGAGATCCCGTCCGCCGTCATCGTCTCTCCCTTGTCAGATCTAGCAGTCTGTAAGAGACGCTGAGGGCACTTCTTCTCCGACCCAGATCTTGTTCGACAAGAGGCTTGGGGTTCTCCTTCACTCGTGTGGAATGCTATAGAGGCGCGGATACACTTTCTGTGCTTGGAACTCAGCCACACGGTTTGGCGATCCAGATTTGGAGCATCTTGATAGAGTGTTTACTCAATCCCTTTCAGGTATATTGCAATGTATTGCTCTTTTATTTCTTGATTCATGAATTCGCAAGATCTTGTAACTGTTTCGGGTTGTTCTTGTTTCTTTATTCCGCTGCGTGCATGTGATGTGTTGTCTATAGAAAACTCAACAGTGGTATCAGAGGTAGGTTGTGATCCCGTGCGTGTAAATCTAGAAATTTAGAAGTGTTCTAAATGCCTAGATTTCTTCCTGGAACATCAATTTTGATGTATTTTTGCAAGGTTTTCTGGTGGTGTGTTTTCAAAATTTGGTCGGGGCTCTGCCCCGCGCCCCGCAAGGGCTCTGCCCCTTGACCCCGTTAGGGGCTCTGCCCTTAAGACCCCGTTAGGGGCTCTGCCCTTAAGACCCCGCCAGGGGCGCGGCCCCTTGGAACCCCGCCAGGAACGCATGTGAAACCAAATGTCTAAGATTTTGAATCTGACATTGAGAGACAAGCTTGTCTATTGCATAAGTGGAGTTGGTTTTGCCCGTGTCCAATGCATGTAATTCTGGAGATTTAGAAGTGTTCTAAATGTTCAGATTTAGCCCATTTTATCAAAATGTTAATAATTTCCTTTTGTGCACATCTGGGATGTATTTGGATTGTGAATGTTGTATTTTGTTTAGTACACAATAATTAAATGTTAATCGATTATCATAAAATCCCTTATCCAATATTAAGTATATGGATGTCTTCCGATGGGTGACACTCTTCCTGCCTTGATCGATGAAATGTGGGCTTGCCAAAGCAAGGTGCATTAATCTATCTTGGTAAGGGTGCGAGCGGATAATTGTGATATCCCACTGTCGACATTGGGTCCAACTTAACTAGGTGACCTCAAAGGTTGAGTGTCTAGAGGCATAAGGTTGGCATGCACCATATGATGGATGCGAATAAAGAGTTATTCACCAACCATACAAGAGTTGCATAATTATGCAATTGGCATGTGTTATCTACCTAAATAACCGCATTATGAGAGGAACGCCAAAGCGGACTCATTGTGTTGGTGAAATACGGATCTTGTCCACTAAGAGAGCAGCTCGCATAAACTCTCTGAATTGATATTGAGGGTTATCAATTTGAATAAAGTATTGAGAGTTTTTTAATAAAAGTCCTTATTGAATAAAATGTATATTGAAATACAGTACTAAAATCTATTTTGCATAATTCTTGTAGAATTTCCATGGTAAGTTTATCTCACTCCACCTTATCCCTAAGAGCCATCCTTGAGAAGGATAAGCTCAACGGGACTAACTTCTTAGACTGGTACAGAAACCTGAGATTGTTCTCAGGCAAGAGCGCAAGCTCCATATCTTGGAAGAGGATCCCCCCGAAGTGTCGACCGGGAATTCGTTCCAAGCTGACAAAGATGCTTACAAGAAGTATCAAGATGATCCTTAGATGTTGAATGTCTCATGCTCGCTACCATGAACTCTGAGCTTCAGAAGCAACATGAAAATATGTGTGGTTTTGAGATTATCGAGCACCTGCAGAAAATGTTCCAAGGGCAGGCTCGACAAAAGGGGTTCGACATCTCGAAGGCTTTATTTCAGTGCAAATTGGAAGTTAGAGACCCAGTAGGAACTCATGTACTCAAGATGATTGGGTACATCGAAAACCTTCAGAGACTGGGGTTTCCTTTGAGCCAAGAGTTGGCTACTGATCTGATCCTGCAATCATTGTCGGACAGTTACGAGCAGTTTGTCTTGAACTACAATATGAATGAGATAGATAAGACACTGCCCGAGCTCCTAGGCATGTTAAGAACTGCCGAGAACAACATGAAGAAGACCAAGCCTGCAAGTCCCATATTGATGGTGCATAAAGGCAGGGGCAAGGCCAGGGGATTCAGGAAGACTAAGGTGGGACCTAAGTCTTGTCTTGATCCCAAATCTTCTACAATGAAAAGGAAGGGATTAGCTAAAGAAGGAAATTGTCACCACTGCGGCAAGGCATGACATTGGAGGAGGATTTGTCCCCTCTACATCGAGGATTTGAAGAAGGAAAGTGTAACTTCCACTTCAGGTATATTTGTTATAGAAATAAATATGTCCTCTCCTTCATCTTGGGTATTGGATACCGGATGTGGTTCTCACATTTGTACGAATATGCAGGAACTATCAAGGAGAAGACTGCTGGGTAAAGGAGAGGTAGACCTGCGCGTTGGAAATGGAGCAAGAGTTACTGCCGTTGTCGTAGGAGTGTACCGTCTTTCCTTGCCCACTGGGCTTATTATAGAACTTGATAATTATTATTTTGTTCCTGCTATAACTAGAAACATCATTTCTATTTCATGTTTGGACATGAATGGTTTTTCTTTCATTATTAAGAACAATTGTTGTTCTATTTATAAGAATGATGTTTGTTATGACGTTGCTCAAATGTTTAATGGCTTGTATGTTTTGAACATAAATCATCCAATCTATAACGTAGAAAATACCAAACGACTAAAAACTAATGACTCTAACCCTACATATTACTGGCATTGTCGTTTGGGTCAAATAAATGAGAAACGCATATCCAAGCTCCATAAAGATGGACTATTGGACTCATTTGATTATGAATCATTTGAGAGATGCGAGTCATGTTTATCAGGCAATATGACGAAAGCCCCTTTCACTATTTGTAGTGAGAGGGTTGATGATCTCTTGGGTTTAATACATAGTGATGTATGCGGGCTCATTTGTTCAATGGCTAGAGGTGGGTACTACTACTTCATTACATTTACTGATGATTTCAATAGATATGGATATATATATCTTATGAAGTGTAAATCTGAAACCTTTGAAAAGAAGTTCAAAGAGTTTAAGAATGAAGTAGAGAACCAACTGGGAAAAAGGATTAAAGCACTCCGATCTGATCGAGGTGGCGAATATCTAAGTCATGAGTTTCGTGATCATCTGAGAGAGTGGTATTGTATCACAACTCACTCCGCCAAGAACGCCACAACATAATGATGTTTCTGAGAGGAGGAATCGTACCTTGTTAGACATGGTGCGATTGATGATGAGTCATGCAGATCTGCCCGTTTCCTTTTGGGGATTTGCACTAGAGACTACTGCTTTCACTTTAAATCGTGCTCCAACGAAAACGGTTCTAAAAATACCATATGAGATATGTACTGGGAAGCGTCCTAGTATATCTTTTATTAAAATTTGGGGTTGTGAGGCATACGTACGACGTCAAATGTCTGACAAGCTGGAACCCAAATCGAATAAATGTTATCTAGTAGGGTATTCTAGGGAGACCAAAGGGTACTATTTCTATCTGCCGTCTGAGGGCAAAGTGTTTATCGCAAGGACTGACATCTTTTTGGAGAAAGAGTTCTTATCCAGAAAGACTGCAAAGGTAGAACTTGAAGAAGTTCAAGAACCACAAACTGAAAACGAACCTGAGTTGGAACCTGAGCAAGGACTACAAGTAGTTGTAGTTGGAGAGCCTGCTCAAGAAACACAAGTCCTACGAAGATCTGGTAGACCAAGATTTGAGCCTGAGAGATATGGATTTCTCATGTCTCTGATAGGTAATGCGTTGCTTATGGATCATGATGATGAGCATGCAACCTACCAAGAGGCTATGAATGGACCGGACTCCGAGAAGTGGTTTGACGCCAAGAAATCTGAAATAGACTCCATGTATGCAAACCAAGTTTGGACCTTAGTGGAACCACCTGAAGGGGTACGACCCATAGGGTGCAAGTGGGTCTTCAAGAAGAAGACCGATGTTGATAGAAATGTACAGACATTCAAAGGGCGATTAGTGATTAAAGGTTTCAAGCAAATTCATGGTGTTGACTATGATGAAACCTTTTACCTTGTTGTTATGGTTAAGTCCATCAGAATTCTCTTTGTTATTACTGTGTATTATGACTACGAGATCTGGCAAATGAATGTCAAAATGGCTTACCTAAATGGAAACCTCCTTGAGAAAGTGTATATGACACAACCCAAGGGTTTTGTATCTCCAAATGAAGCCACTAAAATTTGCAATTTGCAAAGATCCATTTATGGATTGAAACAAGTTTCTCGAAGTTGGAATCTGCGTTTTGATGAGAAAATCAAAGAGTTTGGTTTTATCAAGAACGAGGATGAGTCTTGTGTTTACAAGAGGATTAGTGAGAGCATTGTCGTTTCCTGATATTGTATGTGGATGACATACTGCTGATCGGGAACGACATTTCAACCCTGCAAGTTGTTAAGAACAACCTAGAGAACTGCTTTTCCATGAAAGACTTGGGCGAAACGATTTATATACTTGGTATTAAGATCTATAGAGATAGATCGAAGAAGTTGTTGGGTTTGACCCAAAGTACATACATTGAGAAGGTGTTGAAACGGTTCAGCATGCTTGAGTCAAAGAAGGGATTCTTACCCATGACTCATGGTGTGAGTCTTTCTAAGGACCAATGTCCTAAATCTTTGGAAGATAAGGACCGCATGAATTTGATTTCATATGCTTCGGCAATTGGATCAATTATGTATGCAATGTTATGTACTCGACCCGATGTCTACTATGTTTTGAGCATGACAAGCAGGTATCAGTCTGATCCCGGTGATAATCAATGGACGGCCGTCAAGAACATCCTAAAGTAACTGAGAAGGACAAAAGATGTATTCTTGGTGTTTGGTGAAGAGGAAGAGTTTGTCGTAAAGTACACAGATGCTAGCTTCCAGACTGATAGGGACGACTCAAAGTCTCAATAAGGTTTTGTATTTTGCTTGAATGGAGGAGCTGTAAGCTGGAAGAGTTCCAAGCAAGAGACAGTTGCTGATTCTACGACAGAAGCCGAGTATACTGTTGCAGCAAATGCAATAAAGGAGGCTGTATGGATTAGGAAATTCATCGGCGAGTTAGATGTAGTTCCTAACATTGTTGATCTCGTAGTTCTCTACTGTGACAACAATGGTGCAATTGCCCAAGATAAGGAACCTAGATCTCATCAGCGCTCCAACCACATACTTCGGCGGTTCCATCTTATTCGAGAGATTGTCGATTGAGGAGATGTGAACATATGCAGAATACCGACTGAAGAGAATATTGTGGATCCACTGACAAAGCCCCTTGCACAGAGAAAACATGATTGTCATTCTAGATCAATGGGTATTAGAAACCTGAATGCTCGTCTCTAGTGGGAGTCTTGTGGATTATATTTGTGTCGGTTGTTATTCATGTGATGAATAGAGTATTTTATATTTCATTTTATATTTATGACAAGTTCTTATTATTATGTCAACTGTTTCTACATGATAGAGTAATTAGCATAATAAATACCATTAGAATGGTTGCTTCCATAAGAATTCAAGTGCGTGACTTGAATGTGAAGACCTATGTTGAATTAGAAGCTTCATTCTTAAATGGTCCCTGGTCGGAGTATCATCTTAGAAGTTGAAGGGCGATGATGGTACATTAAGACTAGCATGTGCGTTGACTGATGACCGGTTCTCACAGGTCATGATATTGTGATATCAAGTCATCACATGGGTACTTGTTAGTGAACAATTTGTACTGGACAGACCCCCCCCCCCCATGAGACTACATTGTGGATAGTTATATGAATGTGTCACAAGTAGATCTCAACTGGCAATGGTGTTTGTGGTTCTTTGACCTGAAGTCACAGCATTCATCAAGTGAGGAAGAGCGTACTTTGATACCATCAAAAATCTTCCTTGAAGAAGGTTGATGATAACGGTGGTTATTGGGTATGCTACGATTCATTTGGGTGTTCGTGTGTGGACAGATATGAGATTTGTCCTCATATATGACAAGAGTTACATTCATGGGCCCATTGATGGAATGAGACTGAGAAATGCATGGTCAGGCTTGATTGAGTCAATATATGATATTGAGCTCACTAATTTCAGACAGTCTATTCTGGATCAAGAAACTAGGATTGAACAATTATGAGGGTGACACAGTCCATGCCTCTAGTTCTATCCGGATATAAGGGACAAAGGGATATGACACCACTGGTACATTGGTCAAGACAGGCTTATTGAGTTGCGAACTCTTATTGCTTGGGTAGCAATGATGTATTGATAGATGTCGCTCATTGTTTGTAAAACTTCTGTTGATACTTTGTGATCAAGTGGAAGATTATTGGTATTTCCAAGGTGATCTCAAAGCAATCAAGCAGTTAGTCACACTGTCAACGCAATATGAGTCTATAGGGTCGGACATAAGAGTGTTTGAAGATGTTGGAGGAAGGATTGTGTTGGTCTTACTCATATTGGATATGAGTGAATGATCAATCCTATGACTCATTAGAGTTAGGTCGAGTCGACTAAATGTTCCACAGATATTCTGAATATTGTATGGAGCATGTTGACATGTGTTTAAGACGACATTTCATATGTCGTCGAGATCATCAAAACGATATTGTGAATATCGTCGAGATCATCAAAATGATATTGTGAATATCGTCGAATGACCACGGCGATATGACCGACTATCATGTAAAATGTATCGTCAACGAAGAGAGTATGGCCGAGTACCCATTGCAACTCGCGAGTATGGGCGAATAAGCACCCCCTAGGATTTGTCTATAAATAGACCCCCAGGGGTACCAGGAATGGCACTTTGGAAGAGGTTGACCCCCCACCCCCCGCCAAGTTTGATACTCGCCAAATCCGTTCTTTCCTCGTACCTTGCTCAGCGTTTGGTTTTGGAGGGAAAGTTTTTCTAGACTTCCGGGTGCGTGGCGGGACCTCTCTGCTGAAGCACTTGGGGTGTGCTTGTAGACATCTCGCTCTCTTGCTCTAACCATTAGAGTTGTGGCGTTCGACCGCGGGGTCAGTAACCTTAGGCTACACTTAGGTCCGAATATTTTGGTGGGGATTTTCCTGGCTTCAACACGTGTAGTCTGTGTTAGAATATGATACTTTTAGGAAGATAGAATCATTTTCCTCGGTTCTTTTATCCTTCATTCTACATCTTTTTCTTTTAGCTACTTAAAATTGTATTCAATCAAACAAAGTTCATCATTATGAGAAAATAGTCTACCTTCGTTGAGAAAGAGAGAGAGTGAGCAGAGAGAGAGATTACTCCTAGGAAGAGAAAGCAGAATCTTCTTATTTTTTATACCTTTGGGAATCTTAGGGCTTAGCTTATTGCAGTATTTAAGCACAGTGTGTTGTTGGGAAAATATTTCTAGGGTTAGGAGAGGAGAGAGATGAATATTCAAGGACATATTTCCCTAAAATAAGAACAAAATATATTTGGGGATGAATACTAACCAACTCTTGAGGGCTAGTTCCCTCGGAGAACCTTCTCTCCAAGAAAGATTCAAAAGACCAAAGATCCCATGATTCTATATTTCAAAAGTAAGGGAAGCATTATTGTAATGTTGTAATGCTAGATAGAGAGAGTGTATTAGAATATGATCTTCTAGGAAGATCATTTTCCACTGTTTTTACCCCAATGTTAATAAATCTGAAATCTTAAAATTTAAACTAGATAAAAGACACAAAAAATGTAAATCTTTTCCTCTTAGCTACTTAAAATTTTAGTCATTCAACAAATTTTATGAAGAAAAAAAAGAAACTATCCTTGTGAGAAAATAGTCTACCTCTTTGAGAGGGGAGGTGGGAGAGAATACTCCTAGGAAGAGAAATCACGGTCTTCACATTTTAAAACCTTTCGGGATTTAATAGTTAGCTTGTTGCGACATTTAAGTATGGTGCGTTGCTACCAAGGAAAATTTTATAGGGTTAGGATAGGAGAGATATGAATACTCCTAAGTAAATTTTACTAAAATAAAAGACAAAATACAATTTATGTATGAATCATCACTAACTCTTGAAGGCTAGGTCCGTCGAAGAGTCTTCTTTCCAAGAGAGATCCTATGACCAAAGATTCAAAGTTGAAATACTCAAACACGACCTCCTTTACAAAGGCACTTGGGGCACGCTAATTAAGGAAAGCTTATTTCTTTTCTAAGAAACATAATCTTGAATCTCTCTTATTTTTATGTATTGATACCAAAACAATATCTCCAATCATTTGTATCCTCTTAGTTTTAAATTTTTATTAAGAAGATATGTTAACAAAGACACTAAAACATCCATTATAACTCTCCAAATCTCAGCGATATCTCACGCAGCCATCAATCCATTTGTCTATGCATCTTCTATCGAGCTAAGTCTATTTATTTGGATTACTTAATAATATAATCCATTATTCCGTTCATTAAATTGTTTCAAAAAAAAAATCTTAGCATTTTACTGCTTTCTTAATATCTTTATAAGTCAACTCATAACAACAATCAAAATACTTTATCTCGAGCAGTCAGGATTACAAACTCGCCCATATTACCTCGACAGAGAAGCATTCGCACTTGAAGTTTCTGTTCCGGATCCTCGTTGGGGGATCGCGTACAAATGTCGTACGACGCGTGTGGAGCACAACTAGCATACGCGCGCACGTAGCCGTAGTTCCTTATTATGAGTATTTAAATTACGCTTTTATTTTCGTAGCCTCACATGATGTTAAGCCCAGGTGAGGTGGCGTTACATCTTTTATTCATGACTTGGACCCATTCGGTTATATGGGTGGTGCATTGGCCTTACTGAACATGCAAAAACTAATTAACAAGTTCTCTCTATCTCTTAATTTCTCTCTATTCCTCTCTCTTTTTCTCCCGACTGCCCTAGCCGCAATACCGCATGTCTCCCGCTCAGAGTCTCGCAACCCAGCATTCGGTCGCTTCAATGTCCTCCCACGTCTCCCTCACTGTCGGCGAGATAGCTCCCCGGGGCTCCAAAAAGGGACACGTCTTTTTCCTCCGAAATTCCCCCCTCCAACGTCCATGTACGAGGTCTCAAACGGGAGTCCGTAACAACTTGGTATCAGAGGCATCATCCTCCGTCGTGGACACTTTTTGACTACCTACCTCCGACGCCCCCTGTGCCGATTCCATCCACGATCAACTTCTCCCACAAGCAATGCCGCATCGACATCTCCATGTCGCAAAGTGCGACTGTTCTGCACCTTCCCCTGCACGTCTTCCGTCTCCAACGTCAATCCTACTGGGCTCCTCCAGTGTCGGTAGTTTTCTTCTCGCCTCCAGCGTCGGGCTGCTGCCCATTCTAGACGTCGAGAAGCTTCCGATTTATGCTACCCACATGGACAAAGGTGGATCCGACGTCAAAAACTTGGCCCGGATTTTGGAATCACTACAAAATATGATGGTCGGCAATCATAAGGCTCTCCTCGATGCTATCCGACCCACGGGCACACCTCCTCCTCGACTTACCACCTCGGATTCGTCTCTGGCAATGCCTGAATCCTCCCACCATCCGCCACCCGACCCTTCCCTTCCTCGTCCTGACAATTATAGTGTTCCGCGTTTTGTGAAGCTCGATTTTCAGATCGTCGACGGTCGCGAAGATCTGCTGACATGGTTGACCCGTTATGAACAGTTCTTTACCACCCAACGCACCCCTTCGGAGGACTGCCTTGACGTGGCCTCTTTCCACCTCATGGACTCTGCCCAGCTGCGGTACTCTCAGCTCAAGAAAGAAGCTAAAAATGCAGTAAGTAAAACAAGAAGTCAAGCTTATGAAGAATTTTACAAACGACTAGATACCAAAGATGGAGAGCGTGATATATATAAAATTGCTCGAGCTAGAGAGAGGAAGGTAAGAGATTTAAGTCAAGTTAAATGCATAAAAGATGAAATTGATACGGTTTTGATGGATGATGTGGCTATTAAGGAGAGATGGAAATGATATTTTTATCAACTATACAATGAAGGAAAAGACAATGAACTAAACTTGGAAGAGTTAAGTAAATCGGAGGAGTATAGAAACATAACTTTTTATCGTAAAATTCAAGCATCAGAGATAGACGACACTCTGAAGAAGATGAAAAATGGAAAGGCGGTTGGACCAGACGATATACCAATTGAAGTATGGAAATGATTAGGGAGGGAAGGAATTTTATGGATTACAAGTTTCTTCGATAAGATACTGAAGACAAAGAGGAAGTCAGACCAATGGAGAGAAAGTATTTTGGAACCTTTGTATAAGAACAATGGAGATATACAAAATTGTGTCAATTACAGGGGAATTAAATTAATGAGTCATTCTATAAAATTATGGGAACGAGTAATAGAGATAAAAGTTAGACGAGAGACTAGCATCTCAGAGAATCAATTTGGATTCATGTCAGGGAGGTCAACCATGGAAGTTATACATCTCTTGAGGAGACTCAATGACAACTATCGGGAAAGACAAAAAGATTTGCATATGTTGTTTATCGATCGGGAGAAGGCTTATGATAGGGTTTCAAGAGAGGTCTTGTGGAGAGTCTTAGAAAGAAAGATGTAAATGTATCATACATTGACGTAATCAAAGATATGTATACAAATTCAGTGACCAGGGTGAGGACATCAGGAGGATTAACACAGGAATTCCTTAACGTTGTTGGCTTACATTAAGGGTCAGCTTTAAGCCCTTATCTCTTTACCCTTATCTTAGATGAGCTCACCTGACATATCCAACAAGAAATACCTTGGTGTTTATTATTTGCAGATGATATTGTTTTGGTCGATGCGACGCGTGAGGGTGTAAACGCGAAACATGAATCTTGGCGAGACACTTTAGAAAAGAAGGGTTTTAGGTTGAGCAGGACAATGACGAAGTATATAGAGCTTAAATTTAGTAGTGCAAGAAGGTCGGATGACTCCGTCATTAAATTGGGTGACCAAGATATTTCCCGCAGTGAGTGCTTTAAATATCTGGGATCGATAATTCAAAAAGATGGAGGTGTAGATAAAGATGTGATACATAGAATCCAAGCAGGTTGGTTGAAGTGGAGAGGCGCGTCTGGGATCTTATGTGATCGTAAAGTACCATTACAACTTAAAGGCAAGTTTTATCGTACTGCAATTAAACCAGCAATGCTCTACGGTTCTGAGTGTTGGGCAATGAATGGTGTACATGAGCAAAAAATGGGAGTTGCGGAGATGAGAATGCTTAGGTGGATGTGTGGCCACATGAGACTGGATAAAATTAGGAATGAATGTATCAGGGATAAGACAGGAGTGACGCCAATTGTAGAGAAGATGCGAGAAGCTCGTTTAAGATGGTTCAGACATGTACATAGGAGACCATTAGAGGCACCTGTTAGGAGTTGTGAGAGTTTAGTCACTAGACATGTTAAACGGGGGAGGGGTAGACCAAAAAAGACTTGGAATGAAACTATAAGGAAAGACATGATGTACTTAGGCACTAGTGAGACTATGATTAAAGATAGGGCGCAATGGCGACAGAGGATCCATATAGCCGACCCCACTATGGTGGGATAAAGGCTTGAGTGTTGTTGTTGTTGTTGAACAAGTTCGAATAAATTCTAAGGTCCAAAGCAATCAGTTTTGCATTTAACCCTTGTTCTCTCTTCTTTCTATAATTTTGTGTGAGTAACAAGAGAGTGAGAGAATGACCTCATCAACATTGACATTAGATGCAGTACTTCCTGGCTGCACTTTACCACTGAAGACAATCTCTGCAGATCCTTCAGCTTGTGCACCTCCCTCTATGCTGATATAAATATTTTCACCATCGATCTTCACAGGATAAACAAGGAGCTTTCTCAAAGCTGGTGTAAGCGCCCTCAGAACTGGGTTTTTCGGGTACCACTCTTTAATGTCCCCAGTTTGAAGATCAAAGATGCTGTCTGTTGAGGGGCAAACAATGCAACCATCCTGCAAAATATAAGGAAAATATCAACCTACAACTATTAACATTATAGATATATTTTGCATATAAAATGATATTAAATCTTATATTTCCATTCAGCTAACCCTCTTCTGCCCAACTCAAATAATTACTAGGGTCAAGCAAAATCTTAATGAAATTAGGGGATTTTCTGAATCAATATTATGCAAACCACGATAAAACTTCATAAAACAATTGACGCCTTATGTGGTTTTTTATACAATCGAAAGTTTGTTGGGTTGTTCCATCAACCAAGGGTTCTTCCCTCAACCAACACAATCTAAGTGACTAAAACAGTTAGAAAAAATTGTAACACTGTTGAGTATGCCAGCTTAACTCCAGTTTAATATAGAATAACAGTTTTTTAAGTGTTAGTAATTATAGAGAAATTGGTATTGTGCAGAAATGTTAATGTCATAACTTAATCGTGTGCATAACATGACCATGAGTAAACAAAGAACAAAACCTGAAAAATAACACAGCAAGAATACAAAAATATAATGTGGTTTGACCGAAAAAGCAAGGATCTACGTAATATCTGTATTGAATCAATGGGGGAAGAGCACCAAAGAATTCATGCGAGAACTGTTGTGTTTCAAGGACATCAAATGCGCAGCGAAAATACACAAAACCCTCGACAGGATCCATGTGAAACGCAGCAAACCAAGAAACGAGTATTATACCTGCATCGAAAACAGATTTCAAGAACGATAATCAGTGTTTGAGTCCAAACGCAGAATGATACCCGCGTCTCTAGAGGTATCCACACGAACGCTGGAAACACCTCGCGGCCCGTCCAAAGAACTCGGGGCTGGAAGATGATCGTCTTTCTTTGCACAAAATGCTAGTTCCGTTTCTACAGGGATTTTTCTCTCTCTTCACCCTTGCGGTTTTTTCCTCCTCTGAATTTGTCCTACATAATCGAGAAAGAGTCGTGGATGTTGTGGATTTATACATGCATCGACAGTTCGACACACCCTTGGCACACGGGCGTGTGCCCCAATCAGTGCATCGTTTGACTTCCACTCGTGAATAACTCCCAGAATCGCAACCAAACGGCTACACGTTGTGGCACACGGGCGTGTGGATCGAAAAATCGCATCTCCAGCAGGAAATTTCCTCCATGTGTTAGGCAACAAAAAGACACATTCACTCACTTTAATCGCTAGAGAGAAATTTTAATGGTATTTAGAAATTCTCATTTCGGTTAAAAACTGATTTTATTTATTCATTTTATGATTAATTCCTAATTAATCAAATATCATACATCGTATATCTAATCTACGTATTTAGGACTTGGTTTCATTAACCAACACGATCAATCACTCCAATTTCCGCACATCCTTATGTACGCCCATATAGGCTCGAATCACGTTGGCAGTGAGACTAATCTCTTGAATACTTCTAGATCACAAGATTCCAACAATCTCCCACTTGATCTAGAACGTATCAACCATAGTCTTACAAACAATGAGTGTCATCTAGCAATGCATCATTGCTACCCAAGTAATACAAGTGTTGGTAACTCAATTAAGAACCTTTTGTGTCCAATGTGCAGTCTAGTCCCTTTGTCCCAAACATCCAGACTGAACTCAAGGCATGAACTGTGTCACCCTCTAAATCATTCAATCTATCTTTCCTGATCTCCGAGTAGATTATATGAAACAAGTGAGCTCAATTGTTGGAATATGCATTCCATATCTCTTAGTTTGAGAATAACAAATATCGTTATGTATTTGATCTAGCCTTTTGTGTGTTTATAGTGTGCAGGTCATACAGGTACAAACACGCATTGAAAGAGGATGAAAGATGGATGTTGTGCTCTTAACTAAGCACTACCGCGGGGCGGTAGCACCTACCGCCGGCGGTAGTGTTGAATACTGAAGGACGGCTAGTAAATTGCATTTGAACGCAATGATTTGTGGGAGCAAAGTTCATCTTTAGCAATTGTTACAGCGGCGCGATAACTCTATCCTCGGGCGGTGACTATAGGGAAACCTCATCAATCAAAACATGATTGAGGATCCAAAAGGAGCATGCAATATAATTTTGGAGGCAAGGATTTATCATATTTTCGTGGGGAAATAATTGTTTACAGAGGTGATAGTCATTGGTATGGAAGTAAAGATCATATAAATAAAGAACATGAAGACTGCGCTCTACCACCAGCTATAGCAGCTACCGCCGGGCTGTAGCTTCCTACACAACAACCTATATTTAAAACAGACCGAAATTGAGTTTCGATTAACAGATTTTCACGAAATTTGAAGGGACTGTTCGCCCTAGCCGTCTAGAGGGATTGAAGGGATCGAAGAGGAAGACTCTCAAGCCACAAAGATCGAACCTTTGCAAGCAAAACGACATCAACATCAAGGGTTCTATTTAGAGGGGAGTTTTTCTCTTTATTGCATTTAAATCTATCTTGTATTTTCTCTTTTTTTTGGGTGTCTACTTTTGTATCGGTAGTAGAATTCACCGTGTCTGTTGGCGACTAGGTCGTGCGTGGCTTAGGGAGGAATTCGCTGCGGGTGTTGGCGACTAGATCTAGGGTTTAGATCTAGGGCGGCTTGAGGTGTATCGAGGGAGAGATAGGTTAGGGCCAACTAGTTCTTAGGGAGAATGGTAGGTATAGAAAACAACAAGAGTAAACATCGTCTCCACGATTTCTAGCGTCATAGAAATCACAATTTTGTAATCATGTTTAAATTAATATAAATCATGTCTTGGTGTTTTCTCTTTATGAAATCAATTTATTTGTGAAATATAATCATGCATTTTGTTTTATTAAATTGATTTCAATTTTTGTTCATGAAAAAATTTTAAGTGAAATATTTTTATTCAAAGTTTTTCAAGTAAAATCTAAATTTCTTAAAACCCTTATTCACCCCCCCCCCCCCCCCTCTCTAAGAGCGCTTGTAGATCAAACAAGTGGTATCAGAGGCAAGTTATTCCAAAACGATTTCACCACCGGGAATAATGGCGCATCATGATCTCGCATCTACTAGAGGGCATGAATTTTCAGTTAATGAAAAATCATTAGCACCACGTTTATTTACCGGTATAAATTATAAATTGTGGAAAATCGTAATGAAAGAGTTTCTTATCTCATTAGATATTGTTTGGTATATAACCATAAGAAAGTCCCCAAATGAATTAAAAAGAAATGGGTGCGTTTTAAATGTTAAAGCTATGAATAGTTTATGAGTGCGTTTATAACCATGAGAAATATTGTAAAGGCACTCTAAAGAAAAGAGATTTTGGCATCTTCCCTTTGGTTAAAGATCAAAGACAGATTGATTCAAGGTAATATCCATACAGTGCATAATTCAAGATCCATTTAGAACAAGTTGATGAATCAGATCACATTATGGAAAAGTTCATTTCATCACTAACAAATTTCTGGAAGAGTTTTAAGAATCCCTCGGCAAAGGATTCAGTGGTATGGTTCTAAGAGTCTCATTCATCACTCGTCAAATCAGTGGGTTTCTTAAAGAAAATAACCTTGAGTAAACCTTCTTTGACAAGGATTGCATTAATCCTTCTCTTCCCCATCGAAAAGTAGCCTTTTGTCATTAGATCTCTCCACCTCGAACTTAACATTGTTCGTCATTCTGAATATCGACTGGAGTTCTCCTTTGACCATAATGAACAGACTTTTACAAGGTTTGTGCGGTATATGCCTTGAATCCGTATCTATTATGTAACATATGTTACCTTGGTTATTGTCTACTATTGCTACAAACCTCCTTGCAAGAATCAAAATTGAGGTTGATGAGCCAGTGGAGTTGAGCGTCACAACCGTAGAGAGAATCGTGTCTTGACTCTATCAGTGGCGGGCTGAGGCAGAGACGAAGTCGGCGAAGACAAACAAAGCTTTGTCGTGGCTGAAGGAGGCGGGTTGCTCAGGGGGGCTCTCAAATCCTTTGCCCAAACCCTAAGAGAACTAAGAGAGGAAGAGGAACTTCAAAATAACTTCTTTAGAACTTACATCAGACATAATGACATTGATCATAAATTAGTCCAAACCTAAAACCACCCTAAATATTAAAATACCGTAAAAACAACAATTCGAAAGAAAGATGCATAAACATTTACTCATAATAAAGACACGTAATAACGGACTTAATATAAAGATACATAACAAATTCATCCCCCTTTAATTCGAGTTTTTCCTCAAACTCAGAGAAAGGAAAATTTGAGATCCTCTGATACCTTTATTTCCTGCCAAAACAACTCCTTATAACGAGTCCATGAGGCTGAGCTGTTAGGAGGCTAGAAGCCAAGGTCGCGCGTGTTGATGTGGAGGGCGGTGATGTTGTCGTGGGGTCGTAACTTGCACTGAGATGGCATGGACTCAGTGGGCAATTGGTAACCTCTAGTGCTCGGGGACTGGGAGCGTGGATCGAGGATAGAGAATGAGGGGCATGTTGGAGGAGAACCTTAGAGCTCGAAGGTTGAATGGATTGTTGTTACAGAACCGTCGGTCTCGATAGCGGAGGTGCCTATTTGGGAGTGAGGGGGAACAACTGGGGATGATGGTGGAGGATGTTTTGCTGAGTTGAAGTGGTCAAATGATGTGGCATACCTGGATGGAGAAATCGGGGGTCGACGATCATTCAGTGCATGTCGGTAGGACAGCAGCACATGCGAGAATTAGTGGGGTGTCGGGCCAGTCAATGTTGACGGACAGTTGTGACACCGCAACTCCCGTACCATCGAGATCTGCAAGAGCACTCGTAGCACATCACGAATGTCATCTTGTTCTTCGGAACTCGTCTCCATGTCAAATTAATTAATCCAATAAAAGATTAATCCAATAGGAATTAATCAACCAAATGATTAATTAACTGACTATGCACATGGATCAACAGAAAGTGGAAGCATGCGTTGGGCTCCAAAAGAACAAACGTTTCGGTATGGGTAGCGTAGGGCTCACGGCGCAACTTGCTGGAAAGAAGGACAGGCATCATAGAACTCTATCGTTGGCGCAGCTCGCTGACGAAGAGGTCAACTCGTGCGATGCGGGGGACAACGATGAGCAGTGAGGTTGCTTCGAGGAAATGCTCGGACTCGATTTTCGTCGATAGGGATGAAGGCATGAGTTCATTGTATATAGAGGGAGGCGTTGTGATATGTCGAACGATGGTGTGTGATGGAGTCAACTTGAAGGAAATAGTGTTAAAGCACATACACCCGAAGAAGCCCATTGTTGCTGGTGCGTTGGAGGTGAGCCGAAGGAGGCAAAAGGTCTTCTTTGCGGGAGAGAATTGATGGCCTCGTTGGGGTTCGATGTGGATCGGAGGCCCAATTGAAACGAGTCTTGGATTCGTTGACATATTCAATGGTTGGATTAACAAACGAGCATGGATCCGAGGAATGAATGCTCTGATACCATATGTTACAAACCTCCTTGTGAGATTTGAAGTCGGGGTTGAGGAGACGGTGGTGTTAGTATGGACTATAAATAAGTCCAAACCTAAAACTACTGAAAATATTAAAATACCCTAAAAGACAACGACTCGAAATAAGATATATAAACATTAAATCTTAATAAAGACACAAAATAACATACTTAACATAAAGAAACATAACAATTATATTATGTGTTCTATTCTTTGAGGATATCTTTTGAACTGAATTCTGTTTGACCATATTTGTTCTGGGTTGATATCTATAAAGTAGAGAACCTTACAATCATCGATTGACAGAAGGAAGCTCGCGTAATTCAAAGTTGATCATCTGAAGTCTGGACCAAAAATTCAAAAAGCTCCTTAGATTTGTATATTAATCTGGAGTTTGGCTTACTCTGAAGTTTCTATAAGCCACATTCATATGTATATTTGTAATTCTATAACTATTCTTCTGATATAATGAGATATCTTTTGTTGTTTGTTGACGTAACTCATCTTGAGGTTAAACACATAAATATGTATCTCTGTGATTGTTGATATATATGTATATTTGTGATTGTTGTGTTGATTCTCTATATCGTTGTTATTTTGCACTATTTTCTGCATTTTCCACTGCATTAATATCTTCCTCGGATAGTGTATTAGTATGTCGCCAGTATATGTTTTTCCTCGGTTGAATCAGCCACAAACTCGCATTCGCCCTCACAAGGTTAGTAACTTCAAAGATAGGGACCAAATCAATGACGTCACCGGTTGCTAACCTAGATATAAACAAATTTGAAATTTTGATCGGTTCGACCTTAACCCTAATAGAGATTATTGTGGGCAAATCTTATTATAACTAAATCTGGCAAATAATCTAAACTAACAACCAAGAGTAAACAAAGAATATAACTTCAAAAAATATATATTACAAGAACATAATCATATATCATGGTTCAATCGATAGTGTATCAATTTATGTCCATATGAAAAGGAGAGAAATGTCTTCATTGAATCAATTAGGGAAAAATAATATGAGATTTCAACAAGAACTTATCACACAAACTTTAATCTTACAATATCTCCAATGAGCCATCGAAAATCATACGAGAGTTCATACAAGAACTTATCACACAAACCCTTTTTCCTTAGCTCGACCACCCGACGACACTCTACTTCCACTTGCATTGTCGACCTCCATTCATCCCTTCGTCTCCTCTCTTCCTTCAGTTAACCGTTTCTGTAACCACATATGGACAATGAGTGGGTAATATCTGGAGATACTTTGGGCAAACCGTCCTATCTTCTATAGCACCTTCTAGAAAAAGATGAGATGAGAAACTCTTTTGCTCCAAAGATGTGAATCCTTTAGGCCGTACTGCCTAGATCTATCTTGATGCAGACCAGGCGTCACACCCAGCCCGCTCCCCTGGCGCCTGGCGCACCAGGCGGGGAGTCACACCCGCTCCAGGGGTCCACCCGGGCGTCGGACCCGTATGGCTTTAATCAAGTCCGCGGACCGTACACCCCAACCCATCTCCGGGGCCCACCACAGGCGCCAGCGGGTTGTTGAGGCCGGGATTCGATCCCTGCACCTCCTTGATAAGAAGTCCTCAGGCGGACTCTCATCACCAACTGAGCTCAGTTGGTGATGAGAGTCCGCCTGAGGACTTCTTATCAAGGAGGTGCAGGGATCGAATCCCGGCCTCAACAACCCGCTGGCGCCTGTGGTGGGCCCCGGAGATGGGTTGGGGTGTACGGTCCGCGGACTTGATTAAAGCCATACGGGTGCGACGCCCGGGTGGACCCCTGGAGCGGGTGTGACTCCCCGCATGGTGCGCCAGGCGCCAGGTGATGCAGACCAGGCGTCACACCCAGCCCGCTCCCCTGGCGCCTGGCGCACCAGGCGGGGAGTCACACCCGCTCCAGAGGTCCACCCGGGCATCGCACCCGTATGGCTTTAATCAAGTCCGCGGACCGTACACCTCAACCCATCTCCGGGGCCCACCACAAGCGCCAGCGGGTTGTTGAGGCCGGGATTCGATCCCTGCACCTCCTTGATAAGAAGTCCTCAGGCGGACTCTCATCACCAACTGATCCGCGGCTCAGTTGGTGATGAGAGTCCGCCTGAGGACTTCTTATCAAGGAGGTGCAGGGATCGAATCCCGGCCTCAACAACCCGCTGGCGCCTGTGGTGGGCCCCGGAGATGGGCTGGGGTGTACGGTCTGCGGACTTGATTAAAGCCATACGGGTGCGACGCCCGGGTGGACCCCTCGAGCGGGTGTGACTCCCCGCCTGGTGCGCCAGGGTAGCGGGCTGGGTGTGACGTCTGGTCTGCATCATAAAAGTGCACTTTTATGATGCAGACCAGGCGTCACACCCAGCCCGCTCCCCTAGCGCCTAGCGCACCAGGCGGGGAGTCACACCCGCTCCAGGGGTCCACCCGGGCGTCGCACCCGTATGGCTTTAATCATGTCCCGGCCTCAACAACCCGCTGGCGCCTGTGGTGGGCCCCGGAGATGGGTTGGGGTGTACGGTCCGCGGACTTGATTAAAGTCATACGGGTGCGACGCCCGGGTGGACCCCTGGAGCGGGTTTGACTCCCCGCCTAGTGCGCCAGGCGCCAGGGGAGCGGGCTGGGTGTGACGCCTGGTCTGCATCATATCTCCTATTTCGTCATGAACATAAAGAGTGTTGATGCCTTCTGCCTAGCAAAAGTTGAGAGCAATTGTCTTTTGGTGAGAGTATGTGCTTACGGTAGAGCATTGTGACGCCATATAGCCTTCTTGATATTTTGATGAGATAAGGATGATCAGAAAGCCTTGAAATTGACATGCATATAATGATGAAGTGAGAACAAGAAGGATAAAGTGTATAAGAGAGGATCAGGGGAGGAACAAGAGATAATTGAATAGATAATGATGCCTCGCTTGGATGCCCTAACCGTAACTTATTAACATGGGCCACTCTTGCATTTGGTTCTCATCACATGGATCCTTATTATTTTGATTTCATTTGATTAATCAAATGAAATCATGGAGGTAGATCAGCTTTCTCCGGGATCTTGATCTTTTCTCTCTCCTAGACGGTTGTGATTTCTTTATTCATCGTTGAAGAATTCACAGAATTTCTCCGTTCTGAGTATGTTCGTCACTAAGGGCACCGCATAGTATTTTTTTCTGGAGGTTTCTCAAAAGTGTTCAGTGTTCTTTTACGATGTTCCTCTGCCATCTTTAATGGTATGCACTGTCAACTTTCTTGGAGGCCTTGTTTCATGTGGTCTAGATATGTTGTTAGTAGGTATTGGATTAGTAAAGTTATTCTGTGGTGCAACAACACCGCCTGCCCAAGCCTTCTCGTGATAAACAATGAAACTATCATGATGTCGGGTGATCAAAATGCATAAGGCGATTAAAAATTTGTCCCCTTACAGAATGCTTTTGTAAAGAAAATAGTTGTGTTGTGTAGATCCAGTTAGTTGGATCATCGTTGTTATTTTAGGGAAGGTTAAACTTCATTGTTCGATTGTTAAGCGGTGGTGGGTTTTGAGAAGGTAAGGGTGTTGGAGGTGGACTAAGGACACCCATGTGAGATTGCTCCAATTGATGACCAAGGGATTGTGGGAACTGGGTTTGCATCCATCTCATGTTTTGCCTCTTCAAACCTTGATTGGTTGTTGTAATATCATCATGTGACTTTCTGATATCAGCTTTAATTTCATGAATAGTATTAATGGAGGTTTGTCCCACTTAAGTTCTTCTAGAATGGTAATGATTAGTTGATGGTGTTCTTTCATATGGGCAGCAACTATTGAGCAGGAGTAGTTCAACAACAGTATCAATTAGTAGCACCATGTACCCTTTTTGATATTCTGATGAGATCAGGATGAACGAGCAGAACAAGTAGGCAATTATGACTTGAGAACATGAGAGATAGATGCTAGAGCAAAGAGGATCAGGGGAGGAGAAAAAGAGACCTGGAAGAGACAATGATGCCTCTCTTAGATGCCCTAGCTATAATTTATCTATTTATCCCATAGCATTTAGATTTCATTACATAGAGCCTTATTATTTGGATGTCATTTGATTCATCAAATGAAATCCAAAATTAGATTCCTCGGTTTTGATCTGTCATGTGCTCTCCCCTAAACGGTTGTTATTTCCCTATTTACCATACGAAGAATTCACTGGATTTATCCACTCTAAGCATGTCATTACTAGTGGCATGTTATGCGCCTACTCGGAGGCAGGAGAGAGTGGCCGGAGGATGACCAGAGAAGAGGATGACGACGGCGGAGGATACAGTGGAGCCAGAACAGCGGATGCCTAAGAGGGGTTTGCTCAAGAGAGAGAACTACCAAAATCTCATTAGGGGACAAGGAACTAGAATTCTTTCATTTCCTCCATCATTCAAGTATACACATGCCTTTATATAGGCTTACAAGACACCAAGCTCATAATAACTAACTCCTAACTTCTAACCGCTAACTCCCAACTACCACATAATTAAATCACTACATAACCAACAACTGCAATTGTTGGCCTAATTGCAGTACCGTAAGACTTGCCATTAAGTTTTAATGGTACTTTGTGATCACATAATATCCCAGACGCGCCTCTCCACTTCAACCAACCTACTTGGATTCTATGTATCGCATCTTTATCTACACCTCCATCTTTTTGAGTCTGGGATTATAATTCAAAACGATGGAGGTGTAGATAAAGATGTGATACATAGAATCCAAGCAGGTTAGTTGAAGTGGAGAGGTGCGTCTGGGATCTTATGTGATCGTAAAATACCATTAAAACTTAAAGGCAAGTTTTACCGTGCTACAATTAGGCCAGCAATGCTCTACGGTTCTGAGTGTTAGGCAATGAATGGTGTACATGAGCAAAAAATGGGAGTTGCAGAGATGAGAATGCTTAGGTGGATGTGTGATCACACGAGACTGGATAAAATTAGGAAAAAATGTAACAGGGATAAGACAGGAGTGGAGCCAATTGTAGAGAAGATGCGAGAAGCTCGTTTAAGATGGTTCGGACATGTATATAGGAGACCATTAGAGGCACCTATTAGGCGTTGTGAGAGTTTAGTTACTAGACAAGTTAAACGGGGGAGGGGTAGACCAAAAAAGACTTGGAATGAAACTATAAGGAAAGACATGATGTACTTAGGCATTAGTGAGACTATGATTAAAGATAGGGCGCAATGGCGACAAAGGATCCATATAGCCGACCCCACTATGGTGGGATAAAGGCTTGAGTGTTGTTGTTGTTATAAATAATAACGGACAACGATGAAAATAATAAAAGGTCATAAAAGATAACTAGGCTCGGTGCCTTGGGCGCATAACATCTCTCACGGACATCAAATCGAGCTTGTCCTCAAACTCGAACGAGTCTGGCACTGTCTGAACGTCTGGCTCCTTGATTTCTCGCCAGAACAACACCCGGTATCATGTTGTTGTAGCGAAGGGTGCATCGAGCGGCAGGACGGAGATGAACGGGCGGAGCGAGGGTGACCAGTGACTGTGGACAGTCAAAGGCGACGGCAACTCGGGCGGAAAAAGAGCTACGGAGATCAGAAATGGTGGTGCTGCCTTGGGAATGGTCGGCGGAAGAAATGGATCTGGAGGGGCCGGCAGAGAAGGTGACCGTAGAAGAGGCAACGATGTAGACGGAGGGGCCAGCAGAGTAGGGACCAGTAAAAGAGGCGGCGAAGTGATGACCGCAGGGACTGGTGACGGAAGAAGCTGCGTCGGGAGGCGGCCGGCAGGGTTCGGTAGTGGTAAGGGTTGGCGCGGCGCAATTGGCGGACCCGGTGGAGCAATCAGAGGCGGCGGTGGAACCAGACAAGCTACGATGGAAGGGGCAGCAACATGTGCTGGCGCGGATGTCAACTACGTAGGTGGAGGCAGAACTTTGAAGTGTTCCGACATCACCAAATGGTCAATTTTGGTGTTGAGGTGAGACATGGAGTCCTAAAATGACGCAAACATCTTCAATAGCATCGAACAGAGGGTATACTCACCCACGACACAATGCTTAATGTCCATCGTAATTAGTTGATTAAATAATTAATTCAATAAAGAATTAATTAAAAAATCAATTAACAGAAGAAGAAATTGGCATGGTGTGCCCTAATCCCGTGAATAGGGACCTACTGTGGTTTGTGGCTCGGGGAGGCAAGGGCGGGCTGCTCGAGGGACCTGCGATGGGCAGTTGATGTTGGTGGGAGAGAGAAGGGAAAGTGATGCAACCCGTGTCACTTTCTTTTTATTATTTTTATTGCACTTGTCGTTTATTTTTGTAGCGCATGCCTTCGCGCATTTTTTAGATTATTGAGTAGCATCGAGTTGTATTGTGCGTGTTATAAGCGCTTGGGTGTTCTTTTGTATCGCGCATGTTGCTCGCACATTTCTATTTGGCTCGTTGGTGTGACCGGCCAACGAGACCTTAAATGCATAGGTCCGGTATTTTAGGGGATAGATTAGCTTAGGGCAAGCTTGTAATAATTAATTATTTTGTTAAAATATCCCATTTTCCTATAGCCGACCCCGCCCAGAAATTCACCTCACTTTCATTTTAAAATCTGCCTTTTATCTAAAATTATTTGAGTAGGGCTGCTAATAGAAAATTTTGCCCTAACCCTTGATATAAAGCTTCCCCCATATCTCCTGTTAGGGGGGCTCGGAAATGAATTGACTGAACCAATTTTGGGTTTCAGTCGGTTCTCCCAGCGCTGGCCCTAGTCCTGCACCTGTCAGTAGTCATCCCCTCCGACGAAGCCATCTCCAGAGTTCCTGTCCTCCAGTCGAGCAACCCCCTGAAGCCACCACTCCCTCCCGCATTTATCTTCCCGATGAGGCCACCTCCTGAAGATTCGCCTGCCACCGACGAGGACGCCAGAACTCTCCTAGGGCGGCGGCGACCTCCCTTGCACCCTCCTCCGGCGAGTTCAGGGATCCTCCGGCGTTTTCCCCCACTTCCCGTCGGCCCGACTCTCTGCTCTAGGCACCCCGATCCCTAGCTGCTCCTTCACCTTCCAGGAGAACCCCCTGCTGGTATACCTCTATGGGCTCAATCCTTCAGTTGCATTTTTATGCCATTTCATTTAAATGAATAGTTAATTATAACGAGCTTGCCCTAATTAATTATCTCCTGAATTGTCGTTATTTCCAAACACGTGCGTGCCACCACATAATTTATGCGCTTGTGGAATTGAGATTCATGACGTTACTACGTTTGTACGGTAGCCTTGCGCGCGCGAGCGACGCCTAGGTCGTTATCACTGTTAAAATAGCCCGTGAAGTCATTTCGCGCCATAATTATTTAAAGATCGCATGAATTTTATCTTTTAAAACTACAGCCCTAGGTTCGAGATCACATCAGTTTGGTTTGGCTGCTGGGATATCTCACTCCTATTGTGGGATAGTCGAGCGGCAAACCCCTTCCAAAATTTAAGTTTAAGGGTTAAAAAGTTTTTATCCATGGAGTCGAGAGTCGAACACCTAGAAGGTGGTTTTGATGAAATGGGTAAGAGTATGGACGAACTTTTGACCGCTGCCACCGCACTCACCATCTCCATGAGGGATACGAACCAAGTCATCTTAGAGATGCGCAATTCTGTCAATAACCTAGAAGCCCAATTTCACTTAGAGGGTCTCCCTGCACGACACCCTACGCCTGAACCCCAACCTGAACCCCAGCCATTGCATCAAGAGAATAGGAAACCGCCTAGGTGGGATGTGGGTATAAAATTAGATGTTGGAGATTTTGAGGGCACACTTGAGCCTGAGGTATGTCTAAATTGGTGTGACCGATTAGAGCGGTTTCTCAGCTTGAAGTGCACGTCTGCCCACCAACAGGTGAAGTATGCTACCTTAAAGCTGAAGGGACCCGCACTTACATGGTGGGGACAGGTCGAGCGGATGAGTTACACTATGGAGCAACCACCTATCACTACTTGGGTTGAGTTCAAAGCTAAACTCAAGAGGAGGTATTTTCCCGCCGATTTCATGCAGATCTTATATCGTAAGTATCACAACCTACGACAGGAAAGACAGACCATCGACGAGTACACATACGAATTTCTTGTACTCTAGTCACGTTTAGATCTGAGGGAGGAAGACCACAAGGTCGTGGCCCGTTATCTTAATGGGCTACGGTATGCGATACGAGACCAGTTAGAGCTTCATGATTTCCGGGACCTGGGAGAGGTCTCCAGTCGAGCACGTCGAGTGGAGGCCCTCCGGAAGAGGACATCTGGTCAAAGGTCTACTTATGGGCCTAGGTCTATTGATAGACCTACCTCGAGCCCCACCACCACTGCACCCACCTCTAGGAGTTCTATTCCCCCTCCTCCTCAGATCATTTCTGGGACCCCGACTCCTCACCTTGGCCCCACCAGGGGTAAGGAGCCCATGGGATCCAAGCCCAACACTGGAGTATTCCGATGCTTCAAGTGAATGGAGCCTGGGCACAAATCTTCTGAGTGCCCACGGCACCACTTCGTCGCAATTACTGATTCCACCAATGGACATGAACCTGAGTATAGAGTCTTCCTTAGTGACTCCCAGCCTGGGCCCCAGCCCGAGTCTGATAGTGTTATCGAGGTCGAAGGAGAACAAGCAGAGCACTTAGTTTGCGTCCTTCGCTATAGCCTGGTTTCACCTAGCGAGACCTTTGAGCATGATGTTCTGAGAAATGAAATTTTTCGCACTACTACGCGCATACATGGACATTTTTGTTCCATTATTATTGATAGCGGTAATAGGGAGAACTTCGTTTCTCAGCGTATGGTAGAGACGTTAGGACACGATACACACCCTTTGGAGCAGCCCTACCACTTATTTGGGGTTAGTAGTCCTTTGACTATGCCCATTACTCATCATTGTCTTGTGGAGTTCTCTATCGGGAACGTGTATCAGGATTCCGTGTTATGTAATGTCGCCCACATCGATGTCTGCCACATTTTACTAGGACGACCATCGCAGTTTGACTGTCGTGTCATGCATGATGGTGTGAGGAACTCTCATTCCTTCGAACACATTGGGCGTAAAATTGTTCTTCTTCCCCAGAAGAATGGTCTTGTTCCTAGGGCACCAGGGAGGACCTCACCATCATCTACTTCTCCTTCCTTAGCTACCCCTACACCACTCCTACTCAATGTTACACTTCGACCTGGACCCCCGCTCCAGGAAGAAGCACCTGACTCTGGAGAGTCATTCATATTGGATGTTCTGGAAGCACCACCTTTTATTGACTTTGTCTTCGAGAAGCACGCGTTTAGCCCCCATCACGTTCCTTGGGTTCTAGGCGAGTATGTTGAGCCACGCCACCACTATAGTTCGTTGTCGGAGATTTTCAGGCCGGGCCGTGCTAGGAGAGTTGAGACGACCCGTAGACCTTACACCCCTCATCGGGACACCCATTTCCATGGATTCTTGTGGGAGATCTTGGACGATAAAATTGGGGTTTGTTTAAAGTTTTGCGACTCGAGTGGAACTTCATCGGGCGAAATCAAAGCGTTAGTCGATCTTGGTATAGCGAACGTGCGTAGGTGTCTATCGAGCGAGCGTACGTTGTGCTATGAGTTACCGATTCCACGGGCTGATTTCACTTGTTTCCCATTTTTCCTCCCACCACATGTTTTCCACACACACCGCCCTTGTCATCCTCTGAAAGCTCTAATAATTACTATTTATTTAAATATTTGACATGAAATTTTGACTAATGGATTGCGAGTTTTGGGGGACGAGAGGTTAATTCCAGGTTTTGGATCGCAGCGACAGCATCAACAGGACAGTCATGCAGCATTTTCTCACATCGACAGTTGGATTTCCTACTTGCAGGTTACATCGAGTCTCGTCGGGGTCGAGCTCTTTCAACCACGGGAGAATTGATGCAACCCGCGTCGCTTCCTTTTTATTATTTTTATTGCACTTGTCGTTTATTTTTGTAGCGCATGCCTTCGCGCATTTTTTGGATTATTGAGTAGGGTCGAGTTGTATTGTGCGTGTTATAAGTGCTTAGGTGTTATTTTTTATCGCGCATGTTGCTCGCGCATTTCTATTTGGCTCGTTGGTGTGACCGGCCAAGTGCATAGGTCCGGTATTTTAGGGGATAGATTAGCTTAGGGCAAGCTTGTAATAATTAATTTTTTTGTTAAAATGTCTCATTTCCCTATAGCCGGCCCCGCCCAGAAATTCGCATCACTTTCATTTTAAAATCTGCCGTTTTTTAAAAATTATTTGAGTAGGGCTGCTAATAGCAAATTTTTCCCTAATCCTTGCTATAAAGCTTCCCTCATATCTCCTGTTAGGGGGGCTGGGAAATGAATTTACTGAACCAATTTTGGGTTTCAGTCGGTTCTCCCAGCGCCGGCCCTAGTCCCGCACCAGTCAGTAGTCATCCCCTCCAACGAAGCCATCTCCAGAGTTCCTCTCCTCCAGTCGAGCAACCCCCTGAAGCCGCAGCTCCCCTCCCGCGTTCATCTTCCCGACGAGGCCACCTCCTGAAGATTCGCCTGCCACCGACGAGGACGCCATAACTCTCCTAGGGCGGCGGCGACCTCCCTTGCACCCTCCTCTGGCGGATTCAGGGATCCTCCGGTGTTTTCCCCCACTTCCTGTTGGCCCGACTCTCTGCTCCAGGCAACCCGATCCCTAGCTGCTCCTTCTTCACCTTCCAGGAGACCCCCTGCTGGTATACCTCTCTGGGCTCAATCCTTCAGTTGCATTTTTATGCAATTTTATTTAAACGAATAGTTAATAATAACGAGCTTGCCCTAATTAATTATCTCCTGAATTGTCGTTATTTCCAAACACGTGTGTGCCACCACATAATTTATGCACTTGTGGAATTGAGATTCATGATGTTACTACATTTGTACGGTAGTCTTGCGCGCGCGAGCGACGCCTAGGTCGTTATTACTGTTAAAATAGCCCACGAAGTCCTTTCGCGCCATAATTATTTAAAGATCGCATGAAATTTATCTTTTAAAACTACAACCTTAGGTTCGAGATCACATCAGAAAGGCAAGCGCGACGCATCGTGCAAGCGCTGGGAAGGAACAAGAGCACGAAGTCGATGTCGACAAGGAAAGGGATCGTCGGCAAAGTGCGATGTTGCGCTCGTTGGCTGCGACTTCGAAGGGGAACGAAATTGTGTTCGACGTGAAAGAGGATAACGAGGGTGCGGTAGGGGACGTCGGTGCGTGTGGTGTCGATGAAGCAGCGACTGGAACGAGCAGTTGTTGGCGGTGTGCGGCAGGAACAAGTGTGGTTGAATCGGCTAGCAGCAGATTGTTGAGGAGAGTGCGCGAGATGAGCGGAAGAGGAAGAAGGATATGCTCTGATAGACAATCGCTGGAAGGGAGAAGATCGTGCGACTGGGAGGTGTCGAATGTGAGCGACGTCGAGAAGCAGCGGACTGGAACGAGTGGGCTGTTGTGAACCACAGTGAGAAGAGGAGAATCGGTACCTCTAATACCAAGATGTTATGTGACTACTCTGAGGGAGGAGGGAGTGGCCGGAGGATGACCGGAGACGAGGATGACAGCGGTGGAGGATACAGTGGAGCTGGAACCACGGCTGCCTATGCGGGACTTGCTTAAGAGAGAGAGCTACCAAGATCACATTAGGGGAGAAGGAACTATAATTCTTTTATTTCAACCATCATTCAAGTATAAACATGCTTTTATATAGGCTTACAAGACACTAAGCTCATAATTACTAACTCCTAACTTCTAACCGCTAACTCCCAACTACCACATAATGACATAATTAAACCACTATATAAATAATAACGAACAACAATGACAATAATAAAAAACCATAAAAGATAACTAGGACTGGATCCCCCATAACAGGACACCCCATAGTTAAGTTGTTCTTGAGGTTTCAAAGATGTGCCAAGTTGTTCCTCTGGTTTTTTTAATAATATGTGTTGTCGACTTTCATGTATGCTTTCTTTCCCGTGTTCTGAATATGCTTCGTGTATTGGTAATAGATAAGCAAAGTTGTCGTGTGGTGCAAGTGCAACAAGCACTTTCTTTTGTAAACCTAAATTAGGCCAACAGTTGGAACTAAAAGAATAATTCAGCAAGATTGGAAACTTGGGTCCTCCATAAAAGGGTTAAATTACATCAACCATCATACCAATTTCCCCAACTATCTGAAGATGGAGTAAAGCTGCAACATATATTTGGGTCCATGCTTACTAAAATCAGCTTGGTGCCCAAGATTGTCAGTGCATAATTCAACCGAACCCAAACGAAGGTGAGATCTGTTTCGCATACTTAGTAATCAAAATTTCTTGAATCGGGATACTTTCCAATGGATTATCTAATGAAAACAGAACTAGTGGTTTCGAACCTGAGTGAGCTTGGCATTAAGTAAACCCTCGGTGTAAGCCCCTTCAGCAGGCGAACGATTCTCAATGGCGAAGAGCTCCGTTTTATGCCACAGAAGCAAGATCGTCTCTCCGCCCTGAACAATCACCCTCCGCTCTCCCTTTGGCAATGCCGCAAGAGGTACCACCGGAACCCAGTTCCGACCATCCTCATCGCCAGCGGCGGTAACCGTTGTCTCCTCCCCTCCCACCACTTTCGACACTTCAGTCGCTTGGCAAAAAGGATTTCGGGGAGGTCTCAGGATTGGAGGATGTGGAGAGAAGGGGAGAGGGCGAAGCTTCTGTGTGATAGCTGCTGGACGGGAACGGAGCTTGGTGGAGGCGGAGAAGAGGACTGCGGCAGTGTACAGCTTGGATACCGTTGCCATGGAAGAAATGGGGAAAGAATGATACGGGGGTTTAGCTGCTTCTGGGGTGAGGATGATGGGCAGAGATGGCGGGACCAAACTCGGACATGTATAGCCACAGGATGAGGATTACAACAAATAACTATTTAGAGCATGAGAAATACTTAGGTAGGTTCTCGCACCTAATAATAGGTGGGGGAAAATACAGCCGTACGATCTTAGATCGGACGGTATATAAAATACTGACATTATTTATTATTTATAAATACATGAGTATTTAGGAAAATACCACCGTATGATCTCTAATCAACGGCTTAGATGGGCTCCCTCTCACCTATTATTAGGTGAGAGATACTCACCAAAAAATTTTTCTTAGAGCATTGTCAATTTACCTATCTTCTTTTTCTTTTAGATAAAAAGGTGGAGTTTTTTTTTATATAAGAGTGAAAATCAAGATAAGCTCCCTTGTAGCCTCAAAAGATAAGTAAACAATAAAATAAGATATGCAACTCCAAATAAAGACCACATTAAATAGGCTCATAAGCATCTCTATTGCATCTAACCTAAGGAATATTTGCAAGATCTTAGAAATAAGAAGTAGCATTCTCAAAAATAGTTTTTTGGATCAATCCTGCTGCGGGTCACTTAGCCCTCTCCCAGTCTGAAGAATCAAACTATTTTTGCTCGAGAGTGAGTCAAGCGCACAAATAGTCAAAAGTGAACCAACACAGTGACAACGAGACGTTTTGCGTGGAAAATCCCAAAAAAGAAAAACTACGGGGTCGTATCGGTGTCGACCAAATTCCACTATTTTGGAGGCGGTTACAGGAGTTAGAGATTTCAGGAGGGTGACAGGTCACCACTCCATTTACAAGTACTTGAATGCGGAAAAGTATTGAAGTCTTCCTTGGCGCTCGCGAGAGCTGCTTCTGGAGTGAGCACTCAGAGAGCGATATCCATCTTGAGCGAGAAAGTGAGAGAACATACATAGTGAACACTTAAGCACTTAAGCAAGAGAGCAAGATGTAACACCCCAGTTCTCAATGATCAAAAACAAAGCAAAGTTGGTAGCAGAAAGCTAACGTCGATCATTAATGTTAATGCCAACGGTAGTGTATCGACTAGACGGCCTGTTGATGAGATAGCTTGTCGACGAGATGGCCTGTCAACTAGATGGCTAACGCCGAGCGGTAGTATTACCGCTGGCGGTAGCTATTCGACTAGAAGCTCTAGTTTGTCGACGTGACGCTCCACTGTGTCGTTGAGAGGTCTCAGCGACAAAACATCGACTAGAGGCTAACGTCGTGCGCTAGTGCTAACGCCGATGGTAGGTCTTCAAGTCGATATCACTCAAAATATCGACGAGAGTTCACGTCGATACGCCGACTATTCTGGATAAGAGCAGACCACCGCTTAAGAGCTAACGCGGCGCGTTAGCGATAACGCTAACGGTAGCTAACGGGACAGATTTGCAAATCTGTGATTGTGGTCGTTAAATCCTTTATGGATTGTGATCAGATGCTCCTGAACAGGCCGCCCTGTTATGCTAAATAGGCAAACAATGACTTTCCTCCTTTATTTTTACTTAAAAGATTTGGCTAAGGCTTGGTCTTGGAGAGGAACAAGAAGAAGAAGAATGAGATAAGCTGCCATTGTTGGAGCTCCGAATCGCATGCCAATTTCAGGTCCACGGAGAGCATTATGTTGTGGTCCATTTCAATTGGCTAGATTTCTGATTCATGGCGCCAAAACGATCGTCAATGGTAACGATCATTCTCTCTGGTCTTAGGATGTGCTTGTCCTATTTTATGTTGATATATTTGCATAGGAAGAGTCTCATTTACTAATTAGCAAAGTGCATGACCTCCACCGGGTCGATTGTGTCCGTCCCGGCATATATTTGCATATAGGAATCCGATTGGTTTGCGGATTTAGGCATGTTGTCTGAAGCTCATCTACGACTGGTGTTCCAGATTGGTGGTGCTGTATTTGCGTGCCGAAGAAGAATTCGAGAAATGTGTTGTTGCATTGCGAGAGGTTGGACTAAGGAAGCTCTTGAAGCACTTAGTAGAAACCCCATTATGGAGGTGGGAGAATGTAAACCTTCTCCACATATTCCGTAGTGGAGTGCACTACGATGGTTGTGATCGTGAAGCCTATGTCCTTTCGAGTGGATTGGGTGCGTATCGTGTTTGTTGATGAACAGAACGAGGTAAAGTTTGTTCTCGCATTGTGTTTGTCTAGACATAATGATTTGAACAACAGATAATTGCTGAACCGAACCCGCACCATGTTGTTCAGCTCGAGAGCTTGAGAATAAAATCACTGTTAGCATGGGAAAAAGTCAATGCGGAACCTCTTGAATAGTAAAATGTTCAATTGGGATCCGAGTTGGCGAGACTTGGATTGGTGGAACTGCACGTGCAAGATTTCACCAAAACATGTTGTGAGAGCATGAAAATGTGTGGTCATGCGTACCAACGTTCTTATTGATGTTTGTTAGCCTCATGCTTAGACGGTTGAAGATATCTTTGGGTAGACAAATCAACATCATGTGCATATCTAGGTTCACTTACTTTGATGCTCAACCTAGACGGATTGATTGTGCTTGGAATTTTACATTGTTTAGTGTAGTAGCACTTTCTTTTGTTATATATATACTGCGGGTACGACTTGCTTGCAGGATAGTGGTACCGTCACCTCGCAGTCGACTAGATGGTCGGGGTGGGGTCGTTACACCGTTTGTGGTCAGCCTAAAGCTGACCCTCGTTTACCGCTTCTTTGTGGATGGTTCGGATATCAGCGAGCCAAGCAGGAATTAGCGGGCAAGGAGCCCAAAGCTGGGAGGGCCCTCGAAGGCCAAAGTGTTTTTATAGCTTCTATGTATTGCCGGTCTGCGTGCTGAAGTATATAAACCATGTAACGTATATACACTTTTGATGAAAATCATGTAAGGCCTTAAGGTCAAGACAATGGTTGTGTACATTCCTAGTGTTGTAGTGGACATTCTTGTTAATGAATTAAAATGCTTCCGCTACTATTTACTTCTGTGATGAGTAATTGATAGATGTCTGGTTATTATTAAGTAACTCTCTGTTTGTGCGCTTGATATGACGTGGGGTTTCGGCCGGACCTACTGTTATATTATTTGTTACAATCAGGACGTTACAAATTTGGTATCAGCTTACAGGTCGGTCTGCTGTCTTCTGAATTCACAGTCGAATTCTTTTAAGGGGTGGAAAGCACGTGTCGTGCGTCGCCTTAAAACGATAACATACAATAAATGTCCACTTAGGAATGAAACTGCAACAAGCAAAACATGTTATTTGTTGATCGCGAAACCTGAGCGTTCCTTGTTTGTTGTTTTGTTATGATTTTAGTCACTAAATTGTGTCATGATTATAGTGACTCGTGCGGGGAAATCTCAACCCCGTCACTCTGCAGAGAGTAGCACATCCGTTGAGATGCCTACAACCCCTCCTTCTACTGAAATGATACGATTGGTTACTAAAGCTGTGTTTGATATGATCAATGCACAACCAGGAAGACTTGTACAACCTCCTACCCTTGGGGTGGCCCCAGAGCCGGTTGGTGTAGTTGAGTTGGTTGTTGTGAGACGAGAGTCTGAAGAACTGATAGCGGCAAAATGTGCAACATACCGACAATTGAAGCACTTTTTGGGTTTCCATCCACCATCATTCTCGGGGCCAGAATCCCCAACTGAAGATGAAGATTGGCACTCTAGGATGAAGATAATCCTGACAGCTACGAAGACGGAAGAAGCGAATAAAATTACCTTAGCAACTTTCCTTCTCAACGGGGAAGCAAGGTTGTGGTGGGAAGAGGAAGAATTGCATAGGTTTGCAGGAAAGGACATTACTGATATCTCATGGAGAAAATTCGCTGAGATTTTCCTACAACGATATGTCCCTTCTGCTCAACGCAACGCATTGTTAAACCAATTTCTGAGTCTGACTTAAGGCGATCGTTCGGTAGATGATTACTTCTATGATTTTACTAGGCTGAGTCGTTATGCTGGAGAGATACTGGAGGACGAGAAGAAAACAAACAAGTTCTATGAAGGTCTACGAGATGACCTGAGGTTGCTTCTAACACGCCCAATGACATTTGGTTTTCTTACCTTAGTGAATACTGCCATATCTCTGGAGCTGGACATGAAAAAGGTCCAACGCAAGAAGGACCTATCTGTGAGGAAACCAGAGTTCAAGGAGCCAAGCTCTGCAAAGTCTAGGTACTGAAGGTACAAATAGAAGTCAAGGTTTTCGGAAACCAACTCCCTCTGCTATGACGGGAGCGACTACTAGGCGAGGTCCGCTCACTTGCTACACATGCGGCAAGGTGGGTCACTTTGCTCGAGATTGTCAGAGTGGTCTTCCGAAGGTGGACAAAAAGGCGGGTACATCTGATGGACTATAAATTGTGATGATTGATTGGAGAAATAGATCTGATTTAGAAATCAAGAAAGAAATATGATGATGTTCTCCAATCCTATATTGATAAAGTCAAACATACCTTATCGAATATAATATATGATATTTAAAATATCAAGGTCGTATAAAATCCAGGCGCGTCGAATACTCTTACTTCAAGAAAATCTTTATTATTCTATCAAATAGAATTTTGGGTTGGTTTGCAAGAAAAGCAAGGTAAATTAAAACGATGGTTTAGAATATTAGCACTTGATCTTTGAATCACCTTGGAATAAAAATAACAAGTAGAAATAAGATTCTAATTCTCTTAAAGAAAATGCTTCGACCGTGGAGGTTCCCAAATTCTGATCGCACCTCTTTCGAGGATTCATTCAACTGAGTATAGATTGATCAACCGAACTCTCGTTCTATGATCGAGACCCCTAAAACTCGCTTTATCGTGGTGAACCTCTCTATTGGATTTAACTCCAATTCGGGAGATTTATGGCATCCTCTCTCGAGGGTTGCATTCAAATCTCTTTATCCTTGAATGATCGATTCGTATCACGAGGCTCTCGGCTAACTAAAGTACGAAAATAAGAACGAGAATAATATATCGAAAATATAATCTCATTTCATTAAAATCAAGGATAAATCGTAAGCATTCTAAGGAAGAGAAAGAGAAAATTTAAATTAATTCATGATTTATATCATTCCTTGGACCATCTCGATCGAGTACTAATAAGAATTTAGCTACTCATTGAGATAGAGGAATTAACAAAAGTAAAAGGATTCATGATGAGATAGGAAGATAATAGAGAGAGGAAATAACAAATTTTATTGAATTCTCAAAAGACAATTACTAGCTAATGAAATTGAAACTTATAAGTGCATAAAAGAAGGCTAAGTATAAGAACTTAGAAAAAGGAAAACAATACAAGAACTATAGAAAAAGACTCCCAAAATTCGTCTCTAGAGTTCTGGAGGAGATGACTTTAAATAAGGAAAAGTTGAAGGTTACACGCCCGTGACCTAGAGCGTGTAAGGGCCGAAAGTGAAACTGTCACGGAGGGGCACGCTCTGGAGTAATTCCAGGCGTTACATTGTGTAACGCCCCAGAATTTTTGATTTATAGTTAAATCATTAATTCCATCGTAGCGAGGGCGTTACCGTCTTAGGTGCGACGTTGTAGTTCATCTCGAGTGTTCGCGAGGTCGCGTTTGATAAAAAATTTTATTTATCCTGGTATGAAATATTTAATTAGCATATAAAAAATATTTTATAAGAATTCCTTATCAAATTCGGTACAAATTTATATATATATTCTTATAAAAAATTTATATATATATATAACCTTATAAAATATGTATATATATATCCTTAGAAAATATATATATATATATATATATATATATATATATAAACTTTTATAAAAATTTGCTTAAGTTTTTGTGCTTGGGAAAGTGAGTGGGATCCAGTAAGGACCCACTCTCTTCTTTTATTTAGGTTTTTTTTTGTTTCTCCCGAGGAAAACTGGTCCTTTTTCTTCTTCTTCTTCTCCTTATGTTGTGAACTCCATGGGAGAGAGAGAAGGTCGGGGGTTAGGTTTTTCATCGGAGGTTATTTTCGGTGGTGGAGATGGTCAGATCTCTCGTCGGAGCGGGGTTTAGGAGAGCTCTCGTCGAGCGCTTCCTCGGCGAAGGAGGTTTTGCGGCGTTGGCTTTTGAAAAAGGCAAGAAGGCTTTTCTTCTTCTTTTTCCTCATCTTCTTCTTCTCCTTCTTACTCTATGTTTCTTTTTATTTTATTATTATTATTTCATTTTATTTTATCAAACCTAGTCATATGTTTCCTTTTCATATTTTTTTTTCTTAAGGTTAAAGTGAGTAGTCGACTGGACAGGAGTGGGTTTGGGTTTTAGTCAGCGGGACTGGAGTTGTCCAAGGCAAAATTGACGGACCTTCCTGTCGATCGACGGGACAGCCCATCGATTATCGATCCGCGGTTCCTTCCGGTCGATCGACAGGTCTTCCCGTCGATCGACAGGCCGTCCCGTCGATCGACGGGAGCCCTTGCCGATTTTCTTTTGGGAGTTGTGTTTTTAGCTGCAATCCTTCTTTTTCTTTCCCGTGTCGCCCCAATAAACTCAGTTAGGTGGTCTGGATGTTAAAGATTTGCTTCCTTTGGGGTGTTTCGTAAACCCTATGTTTTTGTGACGACCCTTTGTCAAACATTGTTAAGTTTATGATAAGTTGATGTCGGTAAATTGTTCTTAGGGGTTATTCTGATCGCTCATTGCTGGGTTCTTGTTGCGTTATGGTAAGTTGGAAATGTGAAGTATTTTTCTTTTACTGTTGACCATTTTGACCATCACCTCTGAGCTGCGGTGGTGGACACGTGGTTGGATTTGATTAGTTTGGCAATTTCCTCTGTGTCGCAGTGGCGGACACGTGGTTGGTTTTGATAGGTTCACTTGGTCCTAGTTCCCCTTTGTCTCGCTTATTAATCTAACTTCGCTAGTTTACGTTACTCTTATTTCTCTGGCTGACTCGTAATCCTTCCTAGTTTTTGTGCGGCTTTCTTTCTTCCCTTTTGGGCTGAGGCAATCCTTTCTTTTGAATGCCTCAGGTTCAGGTTGTAGCTAAGCTGGTGGTCAAGAGGTTGCTCCTAGGCTTTTGAGGGTGGTACCTTCTTCACTCCTTGGTGAGGAGTCCTTTTGTTATCTGTAGACTCATTCGTGTTTCTCTATGGGTTCGTGTCAGCTTGTTGACGCCCATAGTAGTTCTAGATGTATTATGTTACTTTTGTTACTCTGCTAATGCATCTTGTTGGTGAATTATTGCTCTCTGGGAAGGCTTTATGCTAGGATGCATGATAGGTATTTTAAGTATCAAGATTTTGCATTTCAATTTCATAGCATGGTTGTATGTAAATATCACCTACCTTAAACATTGCGTATGAAAACCTTCTATTTATACTAAACTTAGAGAATATCATATCCTTAGGGTATATTTGGTGGTCGTACTCACTTAGGATAAAATGAAAGTATTTTTCGCTGCGTATTATTATACTTTTACTTGTGGACTATTTGATCCACTGGGCCGAGGTACACAGTCTCAAAGTTAAACTATAAACTTTTTCTTTAATACTTCAAATATGTCTTTTGAAAGGTAATCTTATGTATTAGACGAGCCTGAACATCAGTAGTTGTCCCCTACCGGACGTGGCATCACATAGCGTATTTTTTCCTGACTCTGATCATATAATTATATAATTTTATATGAGGGAAAAATGCGGGTTGTGATAGTTGGTATCAGAGGGAGGTTAGCCGAGTTACTGGGATAGTCTGGTTGGCCCGGTTAACCATCTGGTGAGAATCGTTATTCATTGCATACACCCACCGATGGGTCATCGGTAGATCTCGACTGAAACATGGACACTACACTCATAAGCATGAAAGAAGTATATGGGGCATATTATGTAGTATGAGATGCATAATATGTGTCTGTATATGGATCCTCATAGGTGATAACATGCGACTGTTATGTAGTATGTGATGCATAACGTAGGTCGCATGCGTGTCCATTAGATTTTCTTTTTCGTTACATGCGATAATATGTAGTATGAGATGCATAAGATCTCATGTATACGCCACTCATAGCATGCATTAAGGCCTTTCTTAGACTACATAGCAGTGCATGCATTGCATAAGCACACGTTACAAGCTAGAGATCTACATGATGACACATGTACACTCATGGTTTTAAAAGAAAGATGTTCAGCCTTCATGCATACGTGAGAGGTGCACGAGGGATTCAGGGGTGATGATTTATCATCCTGAGTATAGTGAAATATCATATATAAAACTTTTCACAGAGCAAGGTAGTAGCAAGAGGAAGCATTTGTATTTCTTTTTATATGTCTTCTCTTCCTAGAGGGTTGAGTCCAGTTTTGATAGGTTGTTTGTTCTTGTCTTCCTTAGATATGGCTCCAAAGCGTCAGCCTGTGAGACCTATTCCCCCATCTGAGGGTAAGTCGTCAGGTGCGTAGAGCGAGGCTAGGTTGGAGGAGTTGCGTCTTAGCAATGAGGCATTGACGCGACAGTTGGTCGCGATGAAGGAGCAGATGCAAGTATTGATGGCTACCACTTAGCGGCAGCAACCAATGACAAATCAGCCGAAGCCCGTCCATCCGACACCCCTCATTCCCCCTGTAGCGTTGCCGCCAGAGATGAACTTTATTTCGCACTTTCAGCAACTAGGACCTCCGACCTATGACAGAAGGGCTGACTTTATGGCATTGGAAGATTGGATTATAGCTATGGAGGAGATGTTTACCTATTCAGGGATCTCAGCAGACCAGAAGGTCATGGTCGCCGCCTTTCAGTTGAAGGGCCTTGCAAAAGGCTGGTGGATCCGAGCCAAGGAAGGTCTTGCGGACGGTTGTTCGTGGGACCAGTTTAAGAGAGTGTTACTGAAGAAGTTTCTTCCTTCAGTCGAGCACGACCGTCTGATGAACGTTTTCCTTCATTTGAAGCAGAGGCAGCTCTCAGTTGGGGAGTATGAGATCGAGTTTAGTAAGCTGAGTAGGTTTGCTCCAGATCTTGTGGCTTCTAAAGATGGCTTGGTGAAAAGGTTTCTGGGAGGGCTGCGTAGCAAGATTCAGCAGCTAGCGTGTGCTTACCGACCTGAGACTTATTCAGATGCGGTTGAAGCTGCCCTGAAGGTTGAGGCGATTGATAAAGCCAAGAACTGTGGAAAAGAGTTAAGGAAAGAAAAGCGGAAGGGTGAAGAGAGTAGTAGCCCTGCTACAAGCAAAAAGGGCGGGCCAGTGTGCAATTTCTGTGGCCACATGGGTCACCCGTCCGAGGAGTGCTTTAAGCGATTGGCCGTGCAGAAGAAGCTTCAGGTGCTAGCGATCCAAGGTGCGCCAAAGAGTGAGGTTTCTTGTAGGATATGCAAGCAGAAGGGGCATGAAGTTGACCATTGTTGGTCTAATGAGAAGGTGTACTTTCTCTATGGTCGAAAGGGGCATGAGGCTGCCCACTGTTGGGTGAAGGATCGATCGTGCTTCCAGTGCGGTCAGAAAGGGCATATGAGGTCCCAGTGCCCTCAGGCCCAGCCTGCTATCCAGACCATTCCTCTTCAGGCGTTGCCTCCGCAGCAGCAGATGGATCGGGGAAAAGCTACGTTGAATGTCGTGACTAAGGAAGAAGCCCAATGTTCTACCCAGGTGATTTTAGGTTATTCTTCGCTCTAGTTGTTATCTTCTCCTATGTGGTTCTTTTAGTTGCGCTAGCATTATGTTGTTATGGTTCTTTAGGCGAGTTTAAGGTAAGGAATCGATGGGATTGTGTTCTCTTTGATTCAGGTGCCACCCATTCTTGTGTGGCGAAAAGTTCGTTGACCTTCATCGCTGGACTGTTGATCAAGTCGCCGAGATGCTCTGTGTTTGTTTTCTGTCTGGTGATTCCGTGGTAGCAAATCAGTGTGTCAGGAGGTGTCTGACTTTGTTAGGAGGGTTCCTAGCTGTTGCCGATCTAGAAGTTTTAGAGTTGGAAGACTTTAACGTAATTTTGGGCATGGACTGGTTATCCAAAAATAATGTCGTCATCCAATGCAAGGCTAAGCTCTTAGATATCCTGATGGATAATAGCCAACCCCTGAGTGTGCATGGTTTCCCTCGTCAAGATACCCTGATTATCTCCGTTGTGTGTGCTCGAAGATTGCTGGACTTTGGTGGTAGTGCGTACCTTGTTTCTCTTCTAGAAACTGCTCGTAAGATACCTCAGGTTGAGGGTATTTCTGTGGTGCAAGAGTCTCCAAATGTGTTTCCCTCCAGTTTACCTTTTCCTTGTTCCTTGATTAATGCTTGTGTTGTAAAGTTTCGAGGCGAAACTTTCTTGTAGGAGGGGTGGTTGTAACGCCCCAGAATTTTTGATTTTAGTTAAATCGTTAATTCCCTCGTAGTGAGGGCGTTACCATCTTAGGTGCGTCGTCGTAGTTCGTCTCGAGTGTTTGTGAGCTCGCGTTTGATAAAAATATTTATTTATCGTGGTATGAAATATTTAATTAGCATATAAAATATATTTTATTAGAGCTCCTTATCAAATTATGTACAAATATATATATATATATATATATATATATATATATATATATATATTCTTATTAAAAAATATATATATATATATAATCTTATAAAATATGTATTTATATATCCTTAAGTTTTTTTGCTTGGGAAAGTGAGTGGGATCCAGTAAGGACCCACGCTCTTCTTTTATTTAGGTTTCATTTCGTTTCTCCTGAGGAAAATTGGTCCTTTTTTTTCTTCTTCTTCTCCTTATGTTGTGAACTCCATGGGAGAGGGAGAAGGTCGGGGGGTTAGGTTTTTCATCGGAGGTTATTTTCGGTGGTGGAGGTGGTCGGATCTCTCGTCGGAGCGGGGTTTAAGAGAGCTCTCATCGAGCGCTTCCTCGACGAAGGAGGTTTTGCGGCGTTGGCTTTTGAAAAAGGCAAGAAGGTTTTTCTTCTTCTTTTTCCTCCTCTTCTTCTTCTCCTTCTCCTTCTTACTCCCTGTTTCTTTTTATTTTATTATTATTATTTCATTTTATTTTATCAAACCTAGTCATATGTTTCCTTTTCATATTTTTTTCTTAAGGTTAAAGTGAGTAGTCGACTAGACTGGAGTGGGTCCGGTTTTAGTCGGCGGGACTGGAGTTGTCCAAGGCAAAATCGACGGACCTTCCCGTCGATCGACGGGACAACCCGTCTATCGACGAGACAGCCCGTCGATTGTCGATAGGCGGTTCCTTCCGGTCGATCGACAAGTCTTCCCGTCGATCGACGGGCCATCCCATCGATCGATGAGAGCCCTTGCCGATTTTCTTTTGGGAGTTGTGTTTTTAGTTGCAATCCTTCTTTTTCTTTCCCATGTCTCCCCAACAAACTCCGTTAGGTGGCCTGGGATGTTAAAGATTTGCTTCCTTTGGGGTGTTTCGTAAACCCTATGTTTTTGTGATGACCCTTTGTCAAACATTGTTAAGTTTATGATAAGTTGATGTCGGTAAATTATTCTTAGGGGTTATTCTGATCGCTCATTGCTGGGTTCTTATTGCGTTATGGTAAGTTGGTAATGTGAAGTATTTTTCTTTTACTGTTGACCATTTTGACCATCACCTCTGAGCCGCGGTGGTGGACACGTGGTTGGATTTAATCAGTTTGACCATCACCTCTGAGCCGCACTGTCGAACATGTTTTGGCTTGATCAGTTTTACCACCACCTTTGAGCCGCAGTGACGGACACGTGGTTGGCTTTGATCAGTTTGGGCATTTCCTCTGAGTCGCAGTGGCGGACACGTGGTTGGTTTTCATAGGTTCACTTGGTCCTAGTTCCCCTTTGTCTCGCTTATTAATCTAACATCGCTTGTTTACGTTAGTCTTATTTCTCTGGCTGACTCGTTATCCTTCCTAGTTTTTGTGCGGCTTTCTTGCTTCCCTTTTGGGCTGAGGCATTCCTTTCTTTTGAATGCCTCAGGTTCAGGTTGTAGCTGAGTTGGTGGTCAAGAGGTTGCTCCCAGGCTTTTGAGGGTGGTACCTTCTTCACTCCTTGGCGAGGAGTCCTTTTGTTATCTGTAGACTCTTTAGTGTTTCTCTATGGGTTCGTGTCAGCTTGTTGACGCCCATAATAGTTCTAGATGTATTATGTTACTTTTGTTGCTCTGCTAATGCATCTTGTTGGTGAATTATTGCTCTCTGGGAAGGCTTTATGCTAGGATGCATGATATGTATTTTAAGTATCAAGATTTTGCATTTCAATTTCATAGCATGGTTGTATGTAAATATCACCTACCTTAAACTTTGCGTATGAAAACCTTCTATTTAAACTAAACTTAGAGAATATCATATCCTCAGAGTATATTTGGTGGTCGTACTCACTTAGGATAAAATGAAAGTATTTTTCGCTGCGTATTATTATACTTTTACTTGTGGACTAGTTGATCCACTGGGCCGAGGGACACAGTCTCAAAGTTAAACTATAAACTTTTTCTTTAATACTTCAAATATGTCTTTTGAAAGTTAATATTATGTATTAGACGAGCCTGAACGTCAGTAGTTGTCCCCTACCAGACGTGGCATAACGTCGCGTATTTTTTCCTGACTCTGATCATATAATTATATAATTTTACACGAGGGAAAAATGCGGGTTGTGATAATTGGTATCAGAGGGAGGTTAGCCGAGTTACTGGGATAGTCTGGTTGGCCCGGTTAACCACCTGGTGAGAATCATTATTCATTGCATACACCCACCGATGGGTCATCGGTAGATCTCGACTGAAGCATGAACACTACTCTCATAAGCATGAAAGAAGTATACGGGGCATATTATGTAGTATGAGATGCATAATATGTGTCTGTATATGGATCCTCATAGGTGACAACATGCGACTGTTATGTAGTATGTGATGCATAACGTAGGTCGCATGCATGTCCATTAGATTTTCTTTTTCGTTACATACGATAATATGTAGTATGGGATGCATAAGATCACATGTTTACGCTACTCATAGCATGCATTAAAGCCTTTCATAGACTACATAGCGCTGCATGCATTGCATAACAATGCACAAGCACACGTGCCAAGCTAGAGATCTACATGATGACTCATGTACACTCATGGTTTTAAAAGAAAGATGTTCAGCCTTCTTGCATACGGGAGAGGTGCACAAGGGATTCAGGGGTGATGATTTATCATCCTGAGTATAGCGAAATATCGTATATAAAACTTTTCCCAGAGCAAGGTAGTAGCAAGAGGAAGCATTTGTATTTCTTTTTATATGTCTTCTCTTCCTAGAGGGTTGAGTCCAGTTTTGATAGGTTGTTTGTTCTTGTCTTCCTTAGATATGGCTCCAAAGCGTCAGCCCATGAGACCTGTTCTCCCATCTGAGGGTGAGTCGTCAGGTGCGCAGAGCGAGGCTAGGTTGGAGGAGTTGCGTCTTAGCAATGAGGCATTGACGCGACACTTGGTCGCGATGCAGGAGCAGATGCAAGTATTGATGGCTACCAATTAGCGGCAGCAACCGGTGACAAATCAGCCGGAGCTCGTCCATCTGATACCCCTCATTCCCCCTGTAGCGTTGCCGCCAGAGATGAACTTTATTTCGCACTTTCAGCAACTAGGACCCCCGACCTATGACGGAAGGGTTGACTTTATGGCGTTGGACGATTGGATTATAGCTATGGAGGAGATGTTTACCTATTCAGGGATCTCAGCGGACCAGAAGGTCATGGTCACCGCCTTTTAGTTGAAGGGCCTTGCAAAAGGCTGGTGGATCCGAGCCAAGGAAGGTCTTGCGGACGGTTGTTCGTGGGACCAGGTTAAGAGAGCGTTACTGAAGAAGTTTCTGCCTTCAATCGAGCAGGACCGTCCGATGAACATTTTCCTTCATTTGAAGCAGAGGCAACTCTCAGTTGGGGAGTATGAGATCGACTTTAGTAAGCTGAGTAGGTTTGCTCCGGATCTTGTGGCTTCTGAAGATGACTTGGTGAAAAAGGTTTCTGGGAGGGCTGCGTAGCGAGATTCAGCAGCTAGCGTGTGCTTACCGACCTGAGACTTATTTAGATGCGGTTGAAGCTGCCCTGAAGGTTGAGGCGATTGATAACGCCAAGAATTGTGGAAAAGAGTTAAGGAAAGAAAAGCGGAAGGGTGAAGAGAGTAGTAGCCCTGCTCCAAGCAAAAAGGGCGGGCCAGTGTACAATTTCTGTGGCCACGTGGGTCACCCGTCCGAGGAGTGCTTTAAGCGATTGGTCACGCAAAAGTAGCTTCAGGTGCTAGCGATCCAAGGTGCGCCAAAGAGTGAGGATTCTTGTAGGATATGCAAGCAGAAGGGGCATGATGTTGACCATTGTTGGTGTAATGAGAAGGTGTGCTTTATCTATGGTCGAAAGGGGCATGAGGCTGCCCACTGCTGGGTGAAGGATCGATTGTGCTTCCAGTGCGGTCAAAAGGGGCATATGAGGTCCCAGTGCCCGCAGGCCCAGCCTGCTATCCAGACCATTCCTCTTCATGCGTTGCCTCCGCAGCAACAGATGGATCGGGGAAAAGCTACGTTGAATGTCGTGACTAAGGAAGAAGCCCAATGTTCTACCCAGGTGATTTCAGGTTATTCTTCGCTCTAGTTGTTATCTTCTCCTATGTGGTTCTTTTAGTTGCACTAACATTATGTTGTTATGGTTCTTTATGCGAGTTTAAGATAAGGAATTGATGGGCGTGTGTTCTATTTGATTCGGGTGCCACCCATTCTTATGTGGTGAAAAGTTCGTTGACCTTCATCGCTGGACTGTTGATCAAGTCGGCGAGATGCTCTGTGTTTGTTTTCTTTCTGGTGATTCCATGGTAGCAAATCAGTGTGTCAAGAGGTGTCTGATTCTGTTAGGAGGGTTCCTAGCTGTTGCCGATCTCAAAGTGTTAGAGTTGGAAGACTTTGACGTGATTTTGGGCATGGACTGGTTATCCAAAAATAATGTCGTCATCCCATGCAAGGCTAAGCACTTGGATATCCTGATGGATAATGGCCATCCCCTGAGTGTGCATGGTTTCCCTCGTCAAGATTCCTTGATTATCTCCGTTGTGTGTGCTCGAAGATTGCTGGACTCTGGTGGTAGTGCGTACCTTGTTTCTCTTCTAGAAACTACTCGTAAGATACCTCAGGTTGAGGGTATTTCTGTGGTGCAAGAGTCTCCAAATGTGTTTCCCGCCAGTTTACCTTTTCCTTGTTCCTTGATTAATGCTTGTGTTGTAATGTTTCGGGGCGAAACTTACTTGTAGGAGGGGTGGTTATAACGCCCCAGAATTTTTGATTTATAGTTAAATTGTTAATTCCGTCGTAGCAAGGGCGTTACCGTCTTAGGTGCGCCGCTGTAGTTCGTCTCGAGTGTTTGCGAGGTCGCGTTTGATAAAAATCTTTATTTATCGTGGTATGAAATATTTAATTAGCATATAGAATATATTTTATTAGAGTTCCTTATCAAATTATGTACAAATATATATATATATTCTTATAAAAAAATTATATATATATATATAATCTTATAAAATATGTATATATATATCCTTAAAAAAATATGTATATTTAAACTTTTATAAAAACCTGCTTAAATTTTTGTGCTTGGGAAAGTGAGTGGGATCCAGTAAGGACCCACTTTCTTCTTTTATTTAGGTTTTTTTTTTCGTTTCTCCCGAGGAAAACTGGTCCTTTTTCTTATTCCTCTTCTTCTCCTTGTGTCGTGAACTCCATGGGAGAGGGAGAAGGTCGGGGGCTAGGTTTTTCATCGGAGGTTGTTTTCGGTGGTGGAGGTGGCCGGATCTCTCGCCGGAGCGGGGTTTAGGAGAGCTCTCATCGAGCGCTTCCTCGGCGAAGGAGGTTTTACGACGTTGGCTTTTGGTAAAGGCAAGAAAGCTTTTCTTCTTTTCCTTCTCCTTCTTACTCTCTGTTTCTTATTATTTTATTATTATTATTTTATTTTATTTTATCAAACCTGGTCATATGTTTCCATTTCTTATTTTTTTCTTAAGATTAAAGTGAGTAGTTGACTGGACTGGAGTGGGTTTGGGTTTTAGTCGGTGGGACTGGAGTTGTCCAAGGCAAAATCAACGGACCTTCCCGTCGATCGACAGGACATCCCATCAATTGACGGGATGGCCCGTCGATTGTCGATCGGCGGTTCCTTCCGGTCGATCGACAAGCCTTCCTGTCGATCGGCAGGCCATCCCGTGATCGACGGGAGCCCTTGCCGATTTTCTTTTGGGAGTTATGATTTTAGTTGCAATCCTTCTTGTTCTTTCCCGTGTCGCCCCAATAAACTCCGTTAGGTGGGCTGGGATGTTAAGGATTTGCTTCCTTTGGGGTGTTTCGTAAACCCTAAGTTTTTGTGACGACCCTTTGTCGAACATTGCTAAGTTTATGATAAGTTGATGTCGGTAAATTGTTCATAGGGGTTATTCTGATCGCTCACTGCTGGGTTCTTGTTGCGTTATGGTAAGTTGGTAATGTGAAGTATTTTTCTTTTACTATTGACCACTTTGACCATCACCTCTGAGCCGTGGTGGCAGAAATGTGGTTGGCTTCAATCAGTTTGACCATCACCTCTGAGCTGCACTGTCAACACATTTTGGCTTGATCGGTTTGACCATCGACTTTGAGCCGTAGTGACGAGCACGTGGTTGGCATTGATCAGTTTGGCCATTTCCTCTAAGTCGCAGTGGCGGACACGTGGTTGGTTTTGATAGGTTCACTTGGTGCTAGTTCCCCTTTGTCTCGCATATTAAGCTAACTTCGCTAGTTTACATTACTCTTATTTCTCTAGCTGACTCGTAATACTTCCTAGTTTTTGTGCGGCTTTCTTGCTTCCCTTTTGGGCTGAGGTATTCCTTTCTTTTGAATTCTTCAGGTTCAGGTTGTAGCTGAGCTGGTGGTCAAGAGGTTGCTCCCATGATTTTGAGGGCGGTACCCTCTTCACTCCTTGGTGAGGAGTCCTTTTGTTATTTGTAGACTCTTTCGTGTTTCTCTATGGGTTCATGTCAGCTTGTTGACACCCATAGTAGTTCAAGATGTATTCTGTTACTTTTGCTGCCCTGCTAATGCATTTTGTTGGTGAATTATTGCTCTCTGGGAAGGCTTTATGCTAGGATGCATGATAGGTATTTTATGTATCAAGATTTTGCATTTCAATTTCATAGCATGGTTTTATGAAATATCACCTACCTTAAAATGCGCGTATGAAAACCTTCTATTTATACTAAACTTAGAGAATATCATATCCTCAGAGTATATTTGGTGGTCGTACTCGATTAGGATAAAATGAATGTATTTTCCGCTACGTATTATTATACTTTTACTTGTGGACTAGTTGATCTACTAGGCCGAGGGACACGGTCTCAAAGTTAAACTATAAAATTTTTCTTTAATACTTCAAATGTGTCTTTTGAAAGATAATCTTATGTATTAAAAGAGCCTGAACGTCAGTAGTTGTCCCCTACCGGATGTGGCATCACATTGCGTATTTTTCCCTGACTCTGATCATATAATTATATAATTTTATATGAGGGAAAAATGCAGGTTGCGACACATTGCATGTCATGCCCTCGGTCATGCCCGTGACCTAGGGCGTGTAATCTTAAAAATTGCAATTGAAGGAATGGCGCGTGATCTAGCGGCAAAGAGGTTACATGCCCGTGACCTTTGAATTACACAGGCGTGACAAGTGTGAAATATCCTCGGGGCATGATAGCGGGTGTGATCTGGGATGGGCGTGTGTAGCGCAATCGGACACGGGCATGACTTCTGAGTCATGGGCGTATAACTGGCAAAAGTCACATCATGGCTTCGATACACAACCGACTGAGCTAGAATAATGGTGTAAGTTGACACACCCTCGGTAATGCCTGTGACCTAGGGCGTGTACTTGGCAATTTCTCTCAGAATGAGCCGAAGATGGTGACAGCAGGTCTGGAACTGCATTTTAGATTGTCAAGCCTTTGGTTACGCCCGTGATCTAGGGCGTGTACTTGCAATTTATGCTCAAAATGACCAAAAAACCTAAAAAATAGAAAATAAGCTCAAGTTAGTACATAAATATAAAAAAGGAACAATTTTTTTAAGATAGTGCATATAAATTTCATAAATTCATATTAATATTATATTAAAACTATAATAAAAGATGAGTATTAAAACTACTTATCAAACACCCTCATACTTGAGTTTTTTGCTATTCCAGAGCAAAAGAATGTGAGGTAATTTACAAGACATCGATATTATTTCTAACTAACTAAAATTTTATTAAACCATGAGTAAGTTAAAAACAAATTCTAGAAATTCAAGGATTAAGTGATAGGTTATGGTATTAAATTAAAAAGAGAGACATGCTTAGCTAAAGACTTCTCAAGATGACTTTTTAGCAAATGAAATTATAGAAATTTTTATACAAAATTAGATTGAAATTATAGAAACTCTAACATAAAAGAGACTTAAGGAAAAGAACACCTACCAAAATATTACCCTCTTAATAATTTGATTTAGGACTAGAACCAATAAAATTGGCTAAGGAGGGGTTTCAAAAATGGAAAATGAAGAGATCCTGAATTGGAGGTGCTGAAACCTCACTCATCATTTCATTTTTATTTGTATTTGTATAGGAAAATGATGAATTTTATCCTCACATTTGTCATGCCATATAAACTTTTAAAATTTCTCTTCAATCAAAAACCCAAAATGTATATGTTTAGAAATAATGAATTTTATCCTCTTACATCATGACATATAGTCTTTTAAATGATTTTGGGCCCATATGTTTAGGGAATAATGAATTTTATCCTCTTATTCCCATTACATATGATCTTTAACTACTTTTTTTTATTTGCCAACAAAGGGTGGGGGATAAAAAAATACTTCTACTTTATAAATTAAATTATTTTGAAAGCAAATTTTTAGTGGAATGAAATTTCCTAAGATCTCAAAGTTAATAGAGAATATAATAGAAATCCAAGGATGTTTAGCCAATTTGCTACAAAAAGAAGCCATTTAAAATTAAAAAGAGAAGTAGTGCTAAATAAATTCTTTAATCGAATTAAAAACATAAAATGCTTCTTAAAACTAAATTATTTCAAATTTAAATCTAACAAATTTTGATAAAATAAAATATTAGCTAAATTAAAAACATAAGAATGCTTATAATCAATCCTCAAACTAGATTTCTAGAAAATAATAAAAACAAGTAAGGAGTATATATATATATATATATATATATATATATATATATATATATATAGAGAGAGAGAGAGAGAGAGAGAGAGAGAGAGATAAATCCTTGGATTTCTCGAGGTATTCTCTGTGAAAGTCTCTCATCGGTACTAGGAGATATGATGGGTGACATCTCAAACTCCCCTTTCCAAGAAATTAGATTTTTATGGTAATATATATATACATATATATATTTCAAAAAAATCTAGAAAGCTACGATACACTCCCATACTTAAAATTAAATATTGTCCCCAATATTTAAAACTAAGTATGTAGTACCAACAAGTTGAAAAAATTTAAAAAAATAAAATTAACTTAATTTACGTTAAAATTAAGAGAAAAATCAAAATAGGTGAAAGAAGAGGGAAGAAGAGGGCTTCCCTGGTTGGTAGTCGGGGTTACAAGAACAAAACCTACAAAAATATGTTAAAAGAAAAAAACAAACAAAACAGAAAGAAAGAAGATAACGTTGGGGTGCCTCCCAAAAGCGGTTTGTTTACCATCGCGTAGCTTAACTAAGTGGCGATTCTTTTAAAAATTTGGAAGTTGAAATGTTTCAACTTTCTCGAACTTAGGGTCATCGGGATGATATAATTTTAACTGGTGCCCGTTAACCTTAAAGAGCCTTTTTCCGGGTGATCTATTAACACAGTCTCATAGGGTCAAACCTCTTTTACTATAAAGGGGCCGGACCATCGAGATTTAATTTTCCCGGAAAAAGTCTGGTTTAGAATTAAAAAGGACTAGATCTCTCGGTGAAAAAGATTTTGGAATTTTAATTTTTTTATCGTGATAAAACTTAGTGCGTTCTTTATAAAATTTATTATTTTCGTATGCGTTTGCACGTCATTCATCTAATTCATTCAATTTAAATTTTCTTTGTTCAGAGACAGTTTAAATCTAAAATTAAAAATTTAAGCGCCCAAAATGCGTGATGCTCTAATTCCACTGACAGATGACACACTATTCCATAGACTAATCAGAACGGTGTACATCCGATGGAGGTTTTGTACGCTGTCTGATAAGCCCATAGTGCATCGTCTAATTTATGCGACCAATCATTCCTATTAACCGACACCATTTTTTCTAAAAGTCTTTTTAATTCTTGGTTAACTACCTCCTCTTGGTCATTTGCTTGTGGGTGATAGGAGGTGGAGAGATTATGTGTAACGCAATAGATCGCTAAAATTTTAGCAAGTTGGTTGTTACAAAAAAGTGTGCATCTCACTAATTAGTGCACGCGGTGTGCCAAATTACAAAAATAATTTTTTCAAAAATTTTACGACGACTCTTGCGTCGTTGGTGGGAAGGGTTTGTGCTTCCGCTCACCTTGACATGTAATCGACCGCAACAAGAATATATTTATTATTAAAAGAAGAAGGTAGCGGACCTACGAAATCTATTCCCCATAAATAAAAAATTTTGCATTCTAAAAGAACGTTTTGGGGGCATTTCATCCAGGTTAAAAATATATTCTGACCATTGGCCGCTATCGCATTTACTCACAAATGTGTGAGCATCTTTGAATAAGGTGAAACAATAGAAGCCCACCTCTAGCTCCTTCCTAGCGGTCCAGTTTGCTTGGTAGTGTCCACCGGTTGGTCCTTCATGGCAGTGCCGTAAAATTTGCACACCTTCCTCGCCCGAAATGCACCTTCTTACCACTTGGTCCATACAGACACAAAATAAAAATGTGTCCTCCCAAAAATAATTTTTCAAGTCTGAAAAGAATTTCTTCTTTTGTTGACTTGAATAATCTCTTGGAAGGACCCGTGCCCCTAAATAATTGGCAAGATCCGCATACCAAGGGGTGGAGGAAGTCGTTACCTTATTAACGGTGAGGAGGCACTCTTTAGGGAATTTGTCGTTTATCTCAGCCTCCACTAAATGATCCTCCAGCCAGATTCTCAAATATTGAGAGGTGGTCGGCTGCAACATTCTCCGCCCCCTTCTTGTCTCGGATCTTCAAATTGAATTCTTGCAAAAGGAGAATCCATCTTAGCAGTCGGGGTTTTGCATCTCCTTTATTTAATAAATACCTGAGAGCGGAGTGATCAGCAAAAACAATAACTTTTAAAAGCGTTATATATGATCGAAATTTATCAAACACAAAATTATTGCCAAAAGCTCTTTCTCTGGTATGGTATAATTAACTTGCGCGGATGTTAGCGTTTCACTTGCGTAATAAATCGCGTGAAAATATTTATTCACCTATTTGCCTAAAACAACCCCTTTAGCAAAATCGCTCGCATCACACATAATTTTAAACGGTAAAGACCAATTTGGCGTTATTAAAATTGGCGAATTAATAAGTTCATTTTTATTTTTGTTGAAGTCCTTTAAACATTCTTCATCGAAAATTCTTTTTCTAACAATTGAGTTAGCAATTTTGTAATTTATGAAAAATCTCGGATAAACCACCTGTAAACTTCTAATTGATTTAATGTTGGTTGGTGGGGGAAGTCTTTCTATGACGTCGTTCTTAGCCCTATCGACCTCGATCCCTTTACTCGAAACTTTATGTCCGAGGACTAATCCCTCATAGACCATAAAGTGGTACTTCTCCTAGTTGAGTGTTAAATTCGTGTCTTCGCAGCGTTGAAGAACACGATCAAGATTATTTAAACAATTTTTAAAAGAGTCGTTAAAGACCGAAAAATCATCCATGAAAACTTCCATCATATCTTCCACTAACTCTATAAAAATTGACAGCATACATCTTTGAAATATAGTCGGTGCATTGCAAAGACCAAACGACATCCTCCGATAGGCGAAGGTGCCGAAGGGACTAATGAAAGCGGTTTTCTTTTGGTCTTCAGGTGCGATTAGGATTTGAAAATATCATGAAAGACCATCGAGAAAACAGTAATGGGAGTGACCAGAGAGACGTTTCTAAAATTTGGTCGATGAAGGGTAACAGAAAGTGATACTTGTTGGATCGATATGCGCCCTTAGAGTGGTGGGTGGGGGTTGGGGGGTGGGGGTGGGGTGGGGGTGAATAAGGGAATAAAATTCTTTTTATAATATTAAGCAATTTACTAAATTATTTTAAAGTTAACGAGAGCAAAATAACAATTTAAGTAAAAGAAGAAATTAATGTAATTTGCAATTTTAGAATTTTAGCCAAATGAAAGAAATCAAGTAAACACAAGTAGAGACATGATTGTATTATATAAAAAAAAGTGTTTACATAAATTTGATTTCAATATCGCTAGAAATCAGAGGCGTACAAATGTAAATAACTTTTCCTTTTCTATACCGACTTGTATCCCCACAAACCGGTTGGTTTAGCCTATCCTTCCCCGGATATGGCCTCAAGCCGCTCTAGACAATCCTTCCCCGGATATGGCCTTGAGCACCCCTTAGATCTAATCACCTATACCTAGTCGCCAACACACGCGGTGAATTCCCCCTAAGCCGCGCAAGGACCTAGTCGCCAACACAAGACGATTTACCTATAAAGATTCACAATAAAGAAATAATACAAATAAAAACTCCATCTATGAGATTTTCTGGAGTTGATGATGAAGGACCGCTGTAGCATAAGCGAGGTTGAAGCGATCATTCTTTGGATGCAGCGTGATGGCTTTCTTCTCCAGAAATCTTCTTTAGCTTTAAGTGGGAGAAGACCTTTTCGGCAGAGTAACAACTATGGAATTTTGGCACTAGAATTCTCTCTGTATGATGATCCAAAACGAGAGAGAAAAATTCAATTTATAGAGCTTGGCGATAGCGCCTGCACTAGCTCCTAAAGCATGCAGTAGCGTTCGTGTAGAGACGGTTACGAAACCTTTACGGCGTGGTGTTGTTCACGATCTGGAGATAGCGCCAGGAGGTAGTTACTAGCGCCTGCGGTAGTGCTAACGCTTGCGATAGCTCCTAGCGCCTGCGGTAGCGGTCGTGTATATGCAGTTATGTAACCGCCGCAGCATGGCGTTGTGGCACGAGCTGGAGCTAGTGCCAGGCGGTAACGCTTCAGTTCATAAATGTGGTTCCATGCTACTTTCTACATGTGGAATATTGCACCTATAGTTCCTGCACACTATAAATATACGACAAGCAAGATCAAATATAATATGGGATTTGTTATTCTCAAACAAAGGGATGTGACACACATGTCCAACAATCTCCCCTATTGATAATAACAAATCCTCTTAGCAAAGAATCAACAATGGTGTTTATAGTATATGATAATCAAGATAATAGTGCAACTGTAGTATATGATAAACATGTGAATAGTGCATACTCCCCCTATCTTAATGCCCCTCCTATATAAATGCAATTTATGTTTTACTCCCCCTAAATGATAAATTACTGGAATTAGTCTCCCCTTAATCTCCTAGATTTCTCCTCTATATTTCTTCAATTAATCTCCCCCTTTGGTATTATCAAAAGAAGGTGGGGTAAGGGAAGTAATGAGGCATTCTTTAGAATTATAAATCATCATCGAGATTTTGTAATATATGTAATGATAAAGAGTTTAAGCATAGTATATAAGAGATTTCAAATAAATAAGTAAGAGTTTTAAGCAAGCGAAAGATTATAAGAAACATCTTTTTGTAAGCATGAAAATTATAAGTATAAATATTTCAAAATATAAAGATGTTTTAACCTTTTTGAAATCTCAAAGTTGTACATAAAGTTACCAAACATGAAATGAATATATCAAAAAGAGATTATACTACAATGTTACTTAATTTCAAGTTTAAAAGATACCAAACATTGTAGACATCATGCTGGGTTATCTAGTGCATTTCTTATATAAAGAGTAGTATAGATTAATTATTAGAATCTAATACTCATGAGAAGAAGTGTTATGAAAGATAAATATATGCACATTAGTGTATTTTGAGCAATGTTAACAAGTGATTTAAATCACAAAATACAAGACATAAGTAGAGTAAAGTGCACAATAAAACATAAATATATTAACTTTCACACACTTTAATGCAGATATAATTTTTTGAAAAAGTGGTGTAAAAACTAAGGTTTGCACAAGACACTTTACTATTCTTTCCAAGTAGTACTTGGTGGAGTTATATTTGTCTATATTTTTTGTTCACTTTTGTGATACAATATTCTCTGAATACACTTGTTTTGCAAACCCAACATAAATTTTTTAAACTCAATCACTTTTCTTAATTTCTTAAGTGCAATTCAAATGTAGTGTAGGTAATAAACTTATGCAAGTTTCAATTCATTTTACAATTACAATACACAAGCAAGCATTTTTAGATTTAAGCACACATGTAGATTACCAAAATAAGTGAGTGAAAAGATATCATTATCAATCACAAAATATTTACTCATACTTAGAGGCATGCTAAGATTGGTTCTATACATATTTTTCAATACAATTGATGCACTTAAATTGATATATCAAAGAATGATAAGCAAAACAATTTTCATAGTAATTTGAATGAATACATTTTAACATTATAAATAATTCTAAATAATAGAATTCATACATGTTTGATATTAGCAATAAAGATCATACAGTTTTTTTTGTTGTTTTGAAATTTGTAATGAAAGAAAAGAAACAGAGAAACAAAAACATATTTTTGTATTTTTGAATTTTAAAAATTTATAGTTGATTTTCCATAATATTAATAAAACAAAAATAGCAAATGTTGGAAATACAAACTAAGTAGAGAGATATAAACTAACATATTTTTATAGATTTTTAGAAATTTTAAAAAATAGAAAATTCGAACACCCACGCTAGCGCCGGCGCTAGTGCTAGCATGACAAACAGTGAGAGAAATTTTGAGAATTTTAAAAATCTGTTTTTTGATATATATTAAGAGTCATAATAGTAATCTTATGCAGAAATTTTGTAATTTTTGGAGATATCTTGATTGCTCAAATTGCATACAACTTTAGCATTTTTCATATAACTCATCCTAAGATATCTAGGACTCCTAATTCCAACCTTAACATTTGAAACCTTGCATCAGGAATAGGTTTAGTGAATATATCAGCAAGTTGAGAGTCCGTGCCAATGAAACTTATTATAATATTTTCCTTTTTAATGTGATTCCTTATAAAATGATGATGTACATCTATATGTTTGGATCTAGAATGGTGTACCGGATTATTTATAAGATCAATGATACTTTTGTTGTCACATTTTAATTCACTATGTTTTAGATGAAAACCAAAGTCTTCTAGAGTTTGGCTCATCCATAGTGCTTATGCATAACAACTCCCTAGTGCAATGTATTCGGCCTCCATGGTGGAGAGTGCAACTGAATTTTGTTTCCTACTAGACCATGCAACTAATGAAGGTCCTAGAAAATGGCAAGTACCGCTAGTGCTTTTTCTATCAAGTGAGCATCCGACGTAGTCCGAATTGGAATAGATGTGAAGTGTACATGAATTATTGTGCGGGTACCATAATCCTAATCTAGTTGACCCAATTAAATATCTAAAAATACGTTTTACCGCTTTTAAATGAGATTCTTTTGGATTGGCTTGAAATGGAGCACATAAACATACGACAAACATAATATCGGGCCTAGTTACACTTAGATAATGTCGAGATCCTATCATACCTCTATATAAAGTTTGATCAGTTGAAATTCCTGATTCATCTTTTCCTAATTTTAGTGATTCACTCATTGGTGTAGAAGCATGTTTAAGGTTTTGAAATCCAAAGCATTTAAGCATATCAAAGACATATTTAGTTTGACATATAAAAATACCATCATTTCTTTGTGATATTTGAAAACCAAGAAAATAAGAAAGTTATCCTACAAGACTCATTTCAATTTCATTTTTCATCACTAAAATAACTTCATTGCACAACTCTTCATTAGTAGATCCAAAAATTATATCATCAACATATATTTGCAAAATAATCAAATCAACATTATTGTACTTAATGAAGAGAGTATTATCGACATTTCCCATAATATAACCGTGCTTTAATAAAAATGATGTAAGTCTTTCATAGCATGCACGGGGCACTTGTTTTAAACCATAAAATGCTTTTTCTAGTTTATAAACATGATTGGGAAATTTTTCACTAATAAAACCGGGGGGGGGGGGGGGGGGTTGTTCAACATAAACTTCTTCTTTTACAAACCCGTTTAGAAAAGCACTTTTTACATCCATTTGAAATAGTTTTATTCTTTTAAAACTTGCAAATGCTAGAAAAATTTGTATAGATTCCAATATAGCAACGGGTGCAAAAGTTTCATCAAAATCCATCCTCTCGATTTGAGAATATACTTGTGCTACTAAGCGTGCCTTATTTCTAATGATTCTAGACTCACCATCTAATTTATTTTTAAAAATCCATTTTACACATACAACCGGGTGATTAGATGGTCTTTCTACTAATTTCCAAACATTATGTCGCTCAAATTGTTCTAACTCTTCATTCATTGCCAAAAACCAGAATTCATCATTTAAAGTGGTTGAAACAGTTTTTGGTTCAATTTCGGAAACAAAACAATTATTTGAATAAGATTCAAGAAGAGAAGAGCGAGTTGTTACCCCAATAGATGGTTCACCAATTATTTGTTCCCGTGGATGATCCTTTATAAATTTGAAGGCGCTTGGAGGTACATAATCCTCTTCCTCTTCTTTGGAAGGTTCCTCATCACCATGCTCCAAAGGTTGTAAGAGATCATCCTCTTTGCTTGCGGAAAGTCTTTCTATACAAGGAACAAGCTCATCAAATTTTACATTAATTGACTCTTCAACTTTACTAGTTCTTTTATGAAAAATTCTATAGGCTTTACTAGTTGAAGAATACCCAAGAAATGTTCCTTCATCGCATTTTCATCAAACTTTCCAAAGTTATCTTTAGTATTTAAAATAAAACATTTACAACCAAACACTTTGAAATAAGATACGTTAGGCTTCTTTTGAAAATAAAGTTCATATGGCGTGTGATTAAGAGATGGGCGAAGCATGATTCTATTCATAACATAACATGATGTATTTACGGCTTTAGCCCCAAAGGACTTATGTAATTTATATTCACATAGCATAGTGCGTTCTAGTTCTTGAAGTCTCCTATTCTTTCTTTCTACAACACCATTTTGTTGAGGTGTGCGTGGTGCAGAGAACTCATGTTTAATGTCTAACATATCACAAAAAGATGTAAACTTTTCTTTTTCAAATTCTCCTCCATGATCCGAGCGAATGCATATAATTTTTAAATCACTTTCATTTTGAATACGAGTACATAATTTTGCAAATTTGCAAAACTCATCAGATTTGGATGAGAGAAATAGTATCCAACAATATCTTGAAAAATCATCTATTAAAACATATGTATATGATGTACCACCAAGACTTGCGGTGCTAACGGGACCAAAAAGATCCATATGAATAAATTGCAAGGGTCTTGAAGTAGAAATAAAATTTGTACTTTTAAAAGAGGATCTAGTTAATTTACCTTTTTGACATGATGAACAAAGTGAAGGTAAAGTTCCATTTAACCTAGGAAATCCTCTAATTAAATTAGTTTTGACAAGTTTTACAATAAGCTTTGTGCTAGCATGTCCTAGCCGCCTATGCCAAAGATCTAATTCATCATTTTAGTGATAAAACATTTTATAGGTGATTTAGAAAGATCATGAAAAGAAACTGTATTAACATTATGTATTCTTGGTGCAGTTAGTAAAATATCTTTTGTAGTAGGATTGGATATTTTGCATAAATTAGTGGAAGATTCAAATAAAACATCTAATCCTTTAGCGCATAATTGGCTAATAGAAATTAGATTGTGTTTTAGCCCTTTTACATAAAGAACATTAGATATCGTAAAGGATTCGTTACCAACTGTACCAATTCCCATGATCCTTGCTTTTCCATTATCGCCAAATGTCACGATCCCTCCATTTTCTTTTCTAGGCTAAGGAACTTTGCTTTATTGCCCGTCATGTGCTTAGAGCAACCAGAATCCAAGTACCACACGTCTTCATTGTCCTTAGCCTTCTTGCACATCTAGAAAGAAGATGAGAGTAAAGATCCGAATACCCAAGCGGTACCACCCATAGAATAAGTGGAAGCCTTAGGTACCCAAATTTGCTTTAAAGTATTTTGTTTAACTCTCCTGCAAGAACTAGATGTGTGACCTAACCTATAACAGTTTGCACACGAAATAAAGGGGGTTGAGACTTTTTTTTGGAATTTTGTGTTATTCTTGCTGGAAGGAATTAGATTTACAAAAGAAAAAGATTTTGTAAAAGAAAAGGCTGGATTTTTGTATGAGGTGCTAGCGCCGGCTTTAGTGGCTAGCGCCGAGCGTTAGCTCTCACCTCGATATCCGAGCCCAATATTTCCAGAGCCGTAGCACTGGTTCCCCAGAATCATATCCCGTGATTTTTGGCCTATTCCAAATTTTTTAATGGCCATGGTGAGATCATGAACTTGTGCTTTAAGTGATGAATTTTCTTTCACAAGCATGACACACCTATTTTCAAAACCTTTTTTTTATTATTTTAAATTTGCAAAAGAGAGGCTTCTAATTTCCTTTCTAATTCCCCCTTCTCTTTTGTAAGAGTTTTGGCATGGGAGAGGGCTTTAGAAAGAGAATCTTCAATATCTTTCGCCATCTTAATGGAGTGATCACACTCTTGGCAAGAAACCTTTCTTTTTTCAAAAACAATTAATTTTTTGGAAAGCTTTTGATTTTCTTTGATTAGAGATTCATTTTCATGATTCAATAAAATACAATCTTTCATATTTTTATCAAAAGCTTTGCAAGTTTTAAGAAAGTCATTAAAAAGTTCATCATAAGTGGGAGGAGTTATCTCAGTGTCGCTAAGAACACTGATATCGTCGTCATCGTTTCCATGTCCCATGAGGCACATGTTTGCTTCCTCTTCTTCTCTAGATGAAGACCCGCTTGATTATTCGGAGGTGGAGGAGTCATCCCATGTTTTCGCTTTTAGCACCTTCCTCTTTTCCTTCCCTTTGTGTCACTTTTCCTTTTTCTCCTTCAAAAATTTTGGGCACTGGCTCCGAATATGCCCGGTCTTCCTGCAATGATAGCATTCCGGTGGAGGTCTTTCTTCTTCATAGTCGCTCTCCTTTTCCATCTTTGAAGATGACCCTTTCCATCTTCCATCCTTTTGGAGATATTTCCGGAAGGTGTTTCTCCTTTCCGAATTTCTCATGAACTTTTGAAAATTCTTTACCAAGAGACTCTTTTCATCTTCATCCTCATCCTCTTGGCACTCCTTCTTTGATTTTAGTGCCAACACCTTCTTTTTTGGCTCCTTGTTGTATTCATCATATTGGATCTTGAGTTCTACCTCATGGGTTTTGAGATTCCCAATGAGGCTCTCAACCTGCAGCGTTCTTAGATTGTGCGACTCCGAGATAGACGTCACCTTCGGATTGAATTTTGGAGGAAGAGATCGAAGAATCTTTCGGATCAAGTCGCCATTGAAGATGGTCTTTCCAAGATCTTTGGAGGCATTGATGATCTTGGTGAAGCGTGTGTACATTGCATCAATATCTTCGCTTTCATCCATCCGAAACTTTTCATATTCAGACTCTAGTTGGAAAAGTTTTGAATCTTTAGCCTGTGATGTACCTTCATGAATAATTTCCAAATGCTTCCAAATTTCATATGCAGTAGTACATGCGGAAATTATATTAAATTTATTTTTATCTAACGCACAAAATAAAGCATTCATGGCCTTGTCGTTATTTTTTCATTTAAGTTTATCCCTATCATCCCATTTATCTTTTGGTTTTTCTAATGTTATCTCTCCAACTTCAATTGTAGGAGGAGAGTATTCCTCTTCTACCATATTCCATACCACAATATATAGGGCCATAAGAAAACATCGCATCCTATTTTTCCAATAATTATAATCTGACCCAATAAATAGTGGAGGTCTTTTAATTCCGTGACCCTCGAAAAAGCGAGATCATAAGACGCCATTATTCCTGGTTTTTAAACCGATTTGGAATAACCTACCTCTGATACCACTTGTTGGATCGATAGGCACCCTTAGAGGGGGGGGGGGGGGGGTTAATTAGGGAATAAAATTCTTTTTATAATGTTAAGCAATTTACTAAATTATTTTCAAGTTAACGAAAGCAAAATAACAATTTAAGTAAAAGAAGAAAATAATGTAATTTGAAATTTTAGAATTTTAGCCAAATGAAAGAAATCAAGTAAACACAAATAGAGACATGATTGTATCATATAAAAAAGTGTTTACATAAATTTGATTTCAATATCGCTAGAAATCATAGACGTACAAATGTAAATAACTTTTCCTTTTCTATACCGACTAGTATCCCCACAAACCGGTTGGCTTTAACCTATCCTTCACCCGATATGGCCTCAAGCCGCTCTAGCCAATCCGTCCCTGGATATGGCCTTGAGCACCCCCTAGATCTAATCACCTAGACCTAGTCGCCAACACACATGGCGAATTCCCCCTAAGCCGCGCAAGGACCTAGTCGCCAACACAAGGCAATTTACCTAAAGATTCACAATAAAGAAATAATACAAATAAAAACTCCCTCTATGAGATTTTCTGGAGTTGTTGATGAAGGACCACTGTAACATAAGCGAGGTTGAAGCGATCATTCTTCGGATGCTGTGTGATGGCTTCCTTCTCCAGAAATCTTCTTTAGCTTTGAGTGGGAGAAGACTTTTCGGCAGAGTAACAACTATGGAATTTTGGCACTGGAATTCTCTCTGGGATGATGATCCAAAATGAGAGAGAAAGATTCAATTTATAGAGATTGACAGCTTGACGATAGCGTCTGAGTCTGCGCTAGCTCGTAATGCTCGTGGTAGCATTCGCGTAGAGACGGTTACGAAACCATCGCGGTGTGGTGTTGTTCACGATCTGGAGATAGCGCCAAGCGGTAGCTACTAGCGCCTGCGGTAGCTCCTAGTGCTTGCGGTAGTGCTAATGCTTGCGGTAGCTCCTAGCGCCTGCGGTAGCGGTCATGTAGAGGCAGTTATGTAACCGTCGCGACATGGCGTTGTGGCACGAACTAGAGCTAGCACTAGGTGGTAGCGCTAGCGCTTTTGTTCAGAAATGTGGTTCCATGCTGCTTTCTACCTGTGGAGTATTGCACCTATAGTTCCTGCACACTATAAACACACGACAAGCAAGATCAAATACATTATGAGATTTGTTATTCTCAAAAAAAGGGATGTGACATACATGTCCAACAATCCTTGCGGGTAGCATCATTTAATTTTAAATATTTGATGCACATCCGCCAACCCGTAACAGTACGGGTTGGGATCAATTCATTATTTTCATTAGAAATTATCGTTACCCCTCCCTTCTTAGGTACAACCTGCACTGGGCTAACCCAAGTGCTATATAAAATTGGGTAAATAATTCTAGCATCTAATAATTTAATTATTTTGGCCTTAACGATTTCCTTCATATTGGGGTTGAGACGACGTTGAGGATGCACGGTGTTGCGAGAATTATCCTCAGCATAATTTTGTGCGTGCAAAATGAGGGGTTAATCCCCTTAATATAAAAAATTTGACATGCGATTGAATGACGGTGATTATTTAAAATTTTCATTAATTCGAAAATTTTGGAATCGTTAAGCGGAGAAGAAATAATCACGGGCAATTTTGAATTTTCTTCTAATAATATATAATTTTTTTTTCTAATTATATATTTTACCTCGGGCATAACCAATTTTGATGATTTTACCTCCTTTCTGCTATGGAGGGTTATTGCATTGGCACTCACCTATGGATTCGGCTCAGTATTGCCCGACAGAGTTCCTTGCTGTCGTTCGGAGAATATTTTGGCGAGCTGTCCAATTTGATTTTCAAAAATTTTAATAGATCTGGCGAGGTTCCGGATAATGGACTCGTTTGAGGCGACGTAATTAGAGAAGACCTGTTCAATTGCAGAGGGCTTTAGGGGAGGCGGCAGAAATCCAAGTGGATTCATATTAGGCGGGCGTTGAGCATTATTTTGGTTGCTCCATGAGAAATTTGGATGATTCCTTAAACCCAGATTATAAGCGTTATTAAACAGAATTATTTGCGGGTTGAAGGAAGAATGATTAGAATTTCCCATGTAGTCCACATGCTCTTCAATTAAAATATTATTATTATTCGCCCAATTAGTGGTGGCAGAGGAAGCAGACATCTCTGCCACTAGCTTAGTTAGACTTTATACTTGTAACGCTAAACTAGAGGTGGTCTCGACTTCATAGAGTCCAGTCAGCTTATTAGGGCGCGTTTGTAGCACATTCCACTGGTAAGCGTTCATGGTCATTTCCTCAAAAAGTTCTTGAGCGGCTTCCGGAGTTTTATTATTTAAAGAACCCTCAGCGCCCGCATCAATCATTTACCTCATTTGAAAATTTAAACCATTGTAGAAAATTTACCTTGTTGCCAATTAGGAAGCGCATGGTGAGGGTATCTCCGCAAAAGCTCCTTGAAGCGCTCCCATGTATCGTAGAGAGTCTCTGAGTCGATTTGCAGAAATGAAGCAATATCGTTGCACAATTTATTGATGCGCAATTTCGTTAAGAATTTCTCCGCCACTTCGGCCCATGTAGTGATGGATCCTATAGGAAGAGAGCTCAACCACTGCTTGGCCTTTGATCACAATGAAAAAGAAAAAAAATGCAATCTGATGGCGTCATTAGTAACATCATTTATTTTAAACGAATCACATATTTCAAAAAAAAAATCGAAAGATGAGAATTTGGATCTTCTTCCGGCAGACCATCAAAGGTTACCGATTTGTTGCACCATTTGGATGATGCTAGAATTGATCTCAAAATTATTATTCGCCATTGTAGGGCGTACGATGCTCGATTGTGTCCCTTCCAAATTTGGCTGCCATGTATCGTAGAGAGTCTCCGAGTCGATTTGCAGAAATGAAGCAATATTAGTGCAGAATTTAGCGGTCTTGGCGGAAGGAAAATATTTCGTTAAGAATTTCTCCATCATTTCGGCTCATGTAGTGATGGATCCTCTAGGAAGAGAGCCCAACCACTGCTTGGCCTTTGACCGTAATGAAAAAGGAAAAAACGCAATCGGATGGCGTCATCAGTAACCTTATTTATTTTAAACGTATCGCATATTTCAAAAAATTTCAAAAGATGGGAATTTGGATCTTCTTCCGGCAGACCATCAAAGGTTAACAATTGTTCCACCATTTGGATGATGCTAGACTTGATCTCAAAATTATCATTCGCCATTTTAGGGAGGACGATACTCGATTGTGTCCCTTCTAAATTCGGTCGCGCATAATAGGACATGGTCCATTGCTGGGCCACATCAGGATTTGGCTCACCCATAATTTATAAGTTAGTGTCTCCGATAGATTCCTCAAGAATTATTGGTAATTCCTGATCATGAAATCGGAGGCGTCGCCGTAAGGTGCCCTCGATTTTCAGATCAAAATGAAAATCAGGATTATTCAAAGAATTTCCTCGGGTCATACACTGAAAAGAGAAGGAAAATTAAAATAAAACAAATTAAAAGAAGAAAGGAAATGGAAAATGAAAATTAATATTTTATTTTATAAATAAAAATAAACATATATACTTTTTTTGATTTGATTTATTAGGCAAATTTAGATTAGTCCTGGACTTCCCAAGGTCTACCCGGTGAAGGGCTCGCACTTGTACTAGGAGATATGCTGGGGTGACATCCCAAACATCCCTTTCCATGAATATTATTGCACATTAGAAGACAAATAAAATGAAGAAAAAAAACAATAAAATTAATAGATATTCTTTTTTCGAAATATCAACTCAATGTCGCTGACAACGATGCCAAAAACTTGATGGATTATAAATCGCGATGATTGATTGGAGAAATAGATTTGATTTAGAAATCAAGAGAGAAATATGATGTTCTCCAATTCTATATTGATAAAGGCAAGCGTACCTTATCGAATATAGTATAGGATATTTGAAATATCAAGGTCGTATAAAAGTCTGGCGAGTTGAATACTCTTACTTCAAGAATATCACTATTATTCTATCAAATAGAACTTTGGGTTGGTTTGCAAGAAAAGCAATGTAAATTAAAATGATGATAAAAACGATGGTTTAGAAGATTATCACTCGATCTTTGAATCACCGTGGAAGGAAAATAACAAGAAGAAATAAGATTTTAATTCTGTTAAAAAATGCTTCGACCGTGGAGGTTCCCAAATTCTGAGCGCATCTCTTTTGATGATTCGTTTGACTGAGTTTAAGTTGATCAACCAAACTCTCATTCTATGATCGAGACCACTAAAACTCGCTTTATCGTGGTGAACCCCTACATTTAATTTAACTCCAATCCGGGAGATTTATGATTCTCTCTCGAGGGTTGCATTCAACTCTCTTTATCCTTGAATGATCGATTCATATCATGAGTCTCTCGGCTAACAAAATTACGAAAAAAAGAACGAGAATTATATATCGAAAATATAATCTCATTTCATTAAAATCAAGGATAAATCTTAAGCATTCTAAGGAAGAGAAAGAGAAAATCTTACTTAATTCATGACCTATATCAATCCTTGGATCATCTTGATCGAGTACTAATAAGAATTTAGCGACTCATTGAGATAGAGAAATTAACAAAAGTAAAAGGATTCATGACGAGATAAGAAGAGAGTAGAGAGAGGAAATAACAAATTTTATTGAATTCTCAAAAGACAATTACAAGCTAATGAAATTGAACCTTACAAGTGAATAAAAGAAGGCTAAGCACAAGAACTTAGAAATAGGAAAATAATACAAGAAATGCAGAAAAAGACTCCCAAAATTTGTCTCTAGAGTTCTGGAGGAGCTGGCTTTAAATAAGAAAGAGTTGAAGATTACACGCCCTTGATCACGCCCGTGACCTAGGACGTGTAAGGGATAGAGGTGAAACTGTCATAGAGGGACGCGTTCTAGAGTAATTGCAGGCGTTTTGTTTCTTGTCATGCCCTCGGTCACGCCCGTGACCTAGGGCGTGTAATCTTTAAAACTCCAATTGGCGGGATGGCTTGTGATCTATCGGCAAATAAGTTACATGCCCGTGACATTTGAATTATACAGGCATGATAAGTGCGAAATATCCTTGGGGAATGATAGCGGGTGTGATCTAGGCTGGGCGTGTGCATCGCGATCGGACATGGGTATGACTTCTGAGTCACGGGGTTGTAACTGGCGAAAGTCACGTCATGGTTTCGATACACGACCGACTGAGCTAGAATGAGCCCAAGATGGTGGCAGCATGTTTGGAATAGCATTTTAGGTTGTCACACCCTTGGTCACGCCCTTGAGCTAGGGCGTGTACTTGCAATTTCTGGTCAAAATATCAAGAAAACCTGAAAAACAGAAAATATGCTCAAGTTAGTACATAAATATAAAAAGGAACAATTTATTTAGGATAATGCATATAAATTTCATAAATTCATATTAATATTATATTAAAATTATACTAAAAGATGAGTATAAAAACCACTCATAAACATCTTATGCAGAGAAAGAGAATGTAGTGGAGTCGTCTGCATCCCAGTATACTCCAACTCAACTGAGAGTGTTCTATCTTGGTCAGCATGTAGCCATCTGTTAGAGCGATGTCGTGACAGGTATGACTTAGTATTTAGCTTGCATTGCTAATTATACTATCCACCTTTTTTGCGATTGCTTGTTTAACTTGTGTGTAATTAGGCTTTGTACTAATACATAACTATCCGACGAGAGCTCTCTTTGACACTGGAGCATCTCACTCCTTTCTATCTGAAGACTTGTACTGTGCATCAAAGTTCCTTCTTCTGTATCGAAAAATGGATTGGATGTAGTGCAACAAAATGGGTGTAAGATGAGTGCGGATAGGAAGTGCTATGTGAAGGTGCATATAGGAAGTCATTATTTTGACTTGAAAGCATCAATACTACTGTTATCAGAGTTTAATGCGATATTTGGCCTGGACTGGCTCTCGAAGCAGTGTGCATGCATCGATTGCAATATGAAGGAAGTCGTACTACGGCGAAATAATGAACGTGAGACTACATTTTCTGGTATGTGAGGATCAAGCAAGATGTTGATGTCTGCTCTCTAAGTGTTCAAGGCAGATCGGAAAGGCACATAATTGTTCTTCATGTTGTTGGAAGCTTCATTGTCCAAGCCCAGTTTAAATGACATTCATGTCGTATCAATGTAGGCAGATGTGTTTCCAAGAGATCTCCCTAGAGCGACGCCTCAAAGAGATATTGCCTTGTGTATTGAGCTAGTGTCAGGTGCCAAACCCGTATCACGCTCACCATATCGAATAACGCCAAAAAAGATGGCGGAACTAAATGTTCAATTGCAAGAATTGTTGGAACAAGGCCCTACAACAAAATACACTTCTAGTAAGGACTAAAAATGTTACAAAAGGTAACTAATACCGTTACACAAAGTTTTTGTAATGACATTTACTTTATGTGACGACCGTTACCTAAAGCTCGACGCTAATATTTCTCGTAACGAATTTTTGTTTGTCATTACAAATAATTTATTCGTGACGAACATTACTTCCACACAATAAGATGAGTTATAGTAAAGAATATTTCGTTACAAATGTTTGACTTCTTCCCCACTAAAGAAATTATATTTATATATCAAATATATGAATATTTCGTTACAAATGTTTGATTTCTTCCTCATTAAAAAATTATATTTATATATCAAATATATTGAAATTAATTTATCATTACAAATAATTATAATAAACATTACTCCGTTACAATAAGTTGTAACATAAAAATAATTATTTTGTTACAATTGTAATATACTTTCGTTACTAAAAAAATTCATTTATATTTTTAAATTTTCAATTCCTAATTTAGATGGGTACGCATGATTTTATTATAAATATGAATTATTATTTAAAGTATAATATAGTTTTATATTAAGTAATAATATTTTATATTCATAATTTGTAATTAAAATATTTAAAAATAGAAATCATTATAGGTTTAAAGAACTAATATACTTTTCATATATAAAATTTGGATAAAGTACGGAAAGGAAAAAAATGCCAAATTAATGAAAAGAAAACACATTACAAATTTTAAAGTTGAAATATATGTAGTAGCTAGATAGAGTACAAGTGTCATCTCATGTATAACAAAACAATATTACATAACAACAATAAGATCACAATGTTTTACAAAGCACATCAACTTCTACACTTTCTGACTAATGCATCTTCTTCCGTCACTTTTCGTTCCAAGCTCCAACTCGAACCCTAGAAATAAAAGAGAGCAATTATTAAAGGGGGCAACAACACTTTAAAGGAGGCAAAAAAGTAATATAAAGAGGATTTATGGGTGTGATGTGAAAATGTGTAAGCTTTACAAGGCATAAAGGTTTAAACTAATACTTAGATGCAGTTTAATAAATAAATAGTTCATTTGATCATTACAATACATAATCACTGAATAAGATAGCTGAATAAGCAGTTGAAGAACCCTAAACATGCAAGTTCATTTGAGTAATACAATGATAGTTGTATTTTATGATCTAGTATATTAACAGCTTAAATAAGAAATTGAAGAACCTGAACAATCCCAAGAACACTAAGTTTGAGTACTTCCTGCATCAAATTGTTTGCTACTCCTTTTCTCAGCAAACTGTTTGCATACCTGGAGAACCAAAACCACCAACAAAACAAAAACATAGCTGAATGCACAGAAAACTTGCCATACATACAATTATTATTATTTTTTCAGGGCATACTCCAATGTTATAGCTGAAACAAACAAGGCCAGGCACAAAACCTGCCATCTAACAATATTTGAGCTGAAACCAGTAAGTATCACGAAAACTAATAGATATTACAAAATACATGCCTGGTACCAATGCAGAAATATGAGAAACTGTTCTGGCCAAAGCAGGACCTGCAATACATACCCAGCAGCTAAATACTAAATAGTCAAGCACCCCACTAACAAAACCTGCAGATCCAGTATATAATAGGCAAAATAGAATCATCCAAGGTAACAAACCATGCAGATCCCCAAGCATGTAGCCAAAATTGTAACTAATGCCAGGTTAATCACAATGTCCATTAACAATGCAAAAAGTTGATGTGGGAAATTTGATAATATAAAACTTAATAAAATTCTCACCACACTAAAGATTGAAGTAAAATCAATATGAGGTTGGGGCTTCAATTTCTAAACCTCGACATCATTAAGATCTGAAAGCCGATAAGATTTCATTGTACATTGGATAGTTTGAGGTCTGGGCATTATAAAAGTGATTAAGGCAAAGAAAATATTCAACAAGGAAATAAAACTAATGGCCTCAGCAAGTGCAGTGTTCAAAACACATCAAGAAAGCTACCAGGCCTAAAGGCGACAACAATCACTAAGTATAAGTGTATAACCATAACCATCATTGGACAAAAATAGAAAATTTAGTGCACAACCACAACGCACCCAGTAGTGGAAAAAATTACAGCGTGTATATCTAGAGAACCAAACCCACAAGCCAAACAAAAATATATTTGAATGCACAGAAAACCTGCTAGGCATAACAACACCCTCCAGATACACAAGTGCTCCATACCATGTTAGTGCAGGTACCTTTGCTCAAAAAATGCCATTAATTAGCTTCACAACAATAATCTACATATTTGACAACACTTTTTTGTTTTTTTATTGCACATTGTAATCTTGGTTGCAAAAAATAACGCAAAAATGAAGCATAAAAAATCAATCTCACCCTAAAGGCAGAAATGGAAGTTGAGTGTCCAGCTTGATAATAAATGGTGATGGAAATGAAGGCCTTCAATTATGCCACCCCTCCATATACTCTTTAGTAATAGAAAAAATAATGAAAGAGAAAAGAATCCAGCAAATCAATTTGTTGCCATTTCAGGTTTTTCCACCTCACCAGGGATGTAAAGAATCCAGCAAATCAATGTGTTGCCATTTCAAAGTGTTTTTTTTCCAAAAAAAATGTATTACTGGAAGCTTGTAACATCAATACATAGTGGAAAAACATACCTCAGATGGGTCTCTCAGAGAGTAATAGACATTAGTTTCTTTCGGTGTAGAGGAAACCAAAATGCTGCAGCCTTTGTTTCCTTCTCTAACCATAATCATCATTGGCCAAAAATAGAGAATTTAGTGCACAACCAAAACAACAAGTAGTGAAAACAATTACAACATGCATACATGGAGAACCAAACCCACCAGCAAAACAAAAACATAGCTGAATGCACAAAAAACCTGCCACACATACTCAACTATTATTATTTTTTAGGGCATACTCCAATGTTATAGCTGAAACAAACAAGGTCAGGCACAAAACCTGCCATCTAACAAAACCTGAGCTGAAACCAGTAAGTATCACCAAAACCGATAGATATTACAAAATACATGTCTGGTACCAATGCAGAAATGTGAGAAACTATTTTGGATAAAGCAGGACCTGCAATACATACCCAGCAGCTACATACCAAATAGTCTAGCACCCCACTGACAAAACCTACAGACCCAATATATAATAGGAAAAACATAATCATACAAGCCAACAAACCAAGCAGATCCCCAAGCTTGGAACCAAAATTGTGATATATAACTAATGCCAGGTTAATCATAATGTCCATCAACAATGCTAGAAGTTGATGTGGGAAATTTGATAATATAAAACTTATTAAAATTCTCACCACACTAAAGATTGAAGTAAAATCAATGTGAGGTTGGGTCTTCAATTTCTAAACCTCGACATCATTAATATTTGATAGCTGATAAGATTTCATTGTACATTGAATAGTTTGAGGTCTGAGCACTATAAAAGTGGTCAAGGCAAGGTAAATAATCAATAAGGAAACAAAACCAGTGGCCTCAGCAAGTGCAGTGTTCAAAACCCATCATGAAAGCTACCAGGCCGAAAGGAGGCAACAATCGCAAAGTACAATTGTATAACCATAACCATCATTGGCCAAAAATAGAAAATTTAGTTTGTAGCCACAACACACCTGATAGTGGAAAAAATTACAGCAGGACCTGCGATACATACCTAGCAGAAATGTGAGAAACTATTCTGGCCAAAGCAGGACCTGCAATACATACCCAACAGCTAAACACCAAAATTCTATCACCCCAGTAACAAAACCAAATGTCACTCGCGCGGGGCACATGGGCCCCCTGTGTACTGCATGTCACTCATGCACTCATGTGTGTGTGTGTGTGTTTGTATATATATATAGACACACACACACACATGAGTGACATGCAGTACATATGGTTAATTTGAGAATAATTAGTGATTTTTCTATTATATTGTATGTCTAAATAGATAAGAAATCATTAACAAATTTAAAGTTATTGTATATGATCTTTATTTTTATTATGAATTTATATTAAAAAATAGTGTTATGTTTTCGTTCATTTTAAATTTTAATATATTTATTGTAACAAAACTTTGGTTACAAAATAAAACAAATGAAAGAAAATTCTAGTTGTTACAAATACTTTCAAGGTGTTGTTACAATTACTACTTATTGTGAGGATATTTTACTATTTGTAACGTAAAGCTAGTCTTGTTACAAGTACTTGCACTTATTGTAACAAATATTTAGTTATTGTAACGAAATATAAAATACTTGTTACAAAAAATTAATATTTTGTAACCATAGAAAAATTTCATTACTAAATGTAGCTATTAGTAACAAATTTGTCTTCATTACAATTTAGTCCGTAGTATAGGTGCAGTTTGTTGTAGTGAGGCTATGTATATTGAAGTTCATCTCCTTCGTGTGCATCGATCCTCATTGTAAAAAAGAAAGATGGAAGCTTGCATCTATGTATCGACTATCACGAACTGAATAAGCTGACAGAGAAGAATAAATATCTGATTCCTATGATCAATGATTTGTTTGATCAGCTTGTTTGATTAACTGTGTATTTGAAACTGGATCTGAAGTCTGGTTACTATCAGTTGAGAATCATGGATTGTGATATTCCTAAAATGGTGTTTAGTACCCGTTATGGGCACTATGAGTTCACGGTGATGTTGTTCGGCCTAACAAATGTGCCATCGGTATTCATGGACTTGATGAACAAAATGTTCAGAGAGTATTTGGACCAGTTTGTGATTATCATCATCGATAATATTTTGGTTTACTCTCAGTCTGAAGAGTAACATGCATGTCATCTGTGAACAGTATTGAGTACCCTAAGGAGGAGTCAGTTGTATGCTAAGTTCTCTAAATGTGAGTTTTGGCAACCATTAGTGGCATTCCTAGGTCATGTGGTTAGTGGAGAGGGTATCACAGTGGATTCGGCAAGGATAATTGCTATACGGGAGTGACCTGTGTTGACAAATATGGTAGAAGTCTGAAGTTTCTTAGGACTTGTCGGCTGCTATATGCGCTTCATAGAAAATTTCTCGAGGATAGCCTTACCTCTCACAACATTACTAGGAAGGATCAGAAGTTCATTTGGTCGCCGACGTGCGCGTGAGTTTTTGAGGAGTTAAAGAGACGTCTGACACGATGACGATTTTGTGTTCGCCATATAGTATGAAAGGCAATGAAGTCTACCATGACGCCTCCGGGAGCGACTTGGATTGCGTTCTTCTTTAGTTTGGAATTAGTCGACTGTGATAATTTGCAGTCATGAGGAGCTTTTTGGGAGCGAGAGCAAACCATTCTTGAGGAGTTCCCTGAGTTGTTCCATTAATGTACATTTCTTTTGTTTTTGTATCTTTTTATAGCTTTCTGGTTTTGGTTTCTGAAATTCTTCATAATTTGGGTAGTAGTTTTTGCTAGCGCCTTTACCTCGATCCATTTGCTGAAATAATCGATAATAACCAAGACAAAACGACGTTGTTCGCTAGTTAGAGGAAAAGGCCCGATCAAATCCATCCCCCAAACTGCGAATGGCCATAGAGTTGCCATTGACCTGAGATGTTAAGCTGGCTGATCTTAAGAGGGGCAAAATTTTGACATTGGACACACCTCTTTGCAAACTTTTCTGCATCTTTCCTCATTTGGTGCCAGAAGTACCCTTGTCTTAGAATCCTCTCCTCTAATGTTCTAGCTCCCGAATGACTGCCACATTCTCTAGAATGAACCTCCTGAAGAACAACTGGAATTTCATCCTCAGAAACACACCTCACCAACGGTGAGAGGAAAGTTTTCCTGTAGACAACTCCTGCAACAAGGTAATAATATGCTGTTTTTAGTTTAAATCTTTTCTTATCCTTAACCGTTGGATGGAATTCCCCAGTTGAGAGATATAGAACGAAAGGATCCATCCAAGATGGTCGTTGATCTATTTGCATAACATCTCCTTCCTCGATAGTTGGATGAAATAATTCTGAGGTGGTTCCTCATTAAAGGAGACCAAACTTAGCTAACTCATCAGCTTTCACGTTCTCCTCTCTTGGAATATGCTGAATAGTGAAGCTCTTGAATTTGCCTATCTCATTCTTTACTAGAGCTTGGTATTGCTTCAAAATATGATCTCTGGTCTCGAAGGTTCCATTCACTTGAGATGCCATTACCAGAGAGTCAGTTTTGACCTGGACATCTTCAATCCCTAGCTCTTTTGCAAATCTAAGACCAGCGAGTAAGGCTTCATACTCCGCTTGATTGTTAGTTGTTGGAAAATAAAACTTCCGAGCCTGATCTAATCTAACCCCATTTGGGTTAATCAATATAACTCCTGCTCTTGATGATTTCCTTCCCGAGGCTTAATCGATGAAGATTGTCTAAGCAAGAGGTGTTCCAACCTCTTTCTCTGAGATAACTCCTTTTGCATCGATCATGAAGTCTGCTAGCACTTGAGATTTGATCGCCATTCTAGGAACGTAAGAGATATCGAACTCACTGAGTTCTATCGCCCTCTTTGCCAATCTACCTGAGTGCTCTAGTTTCTCTAGCACATTCTTCAATGGGAGATCGGTAACAACCTGAATTGAATGAGCAGAGCCAACTCCAAGATATAAAAATAGATCTTCTCCTTCTCTTAGACTTTGGAGCAAAGGAGTTGACGTTAGTTGTTTTTTGAGTTGATTGAAAGCTTCGTCACACTTTTAGTCCATTCAAACTTAGCTCCTCCACGGAGAGTCTTGAATAAGGGAGCACTTTTATCTCCTGAGCGAGAGATAAAATGACTCAAACCTGCCATCCTCCCTCCTAGCTGCTGAACTTCCTTGGAGGACTTGGGAGGTGACATTTCTAAGATTGCCTTCACCTTATCAGGATTCGGTTCCAACCTCTACGGAGTGAGGATATGGCTGAGAAACTTCCCTCTGCTAGCTCCGAAGACACACTTTAACGGATTGAATCTCATATTGAAGGTCCGGAGGGTTGCAAACATTTCAACAAGATCGTTAATGTGAGCTGAAAAGTGTTGGATCTGTAGGCCACTTAGAGGGGAAGGGGTGAATAAGGGTCTTAAAACTTTTTAAACTTAATTGATTTTATTCAAATAGGTTGATAGTATTTATAAAAAATATCCCAGTTTAAATGCTGTAGTAGGCTTCTTATGAGAGTGAGTTGTATTTGGGATGACAGAAGTGAACTCTATTGCTACCGCCTATGGTAGCGTTACCGCGACATTAGTGACAGAGAATCCCTTTTTCATTTAGATTTCAAAGATCTGAAATTGCAAGACAATACAAGAGAAATACAAATAATATTATTGCTTGAAAAGCATTACAAAAACTTATCCCAATAACGCTTGAGATTGAGGCGAATGCGTAAAAACCTTTTTGGTTTTCTATACCGACCCTTCTCCCAAGGACTGGTTGGCTCTAGCCTATCTCTCACTAGATGAGGCCTCGAGCCGCCCCCTAGATCTAACCCTAGACTTAGTCGCCACACCCACACAACGAATTCTCCCTAGTCCTCACAAGGCCTTAGTCGCCAACCACACGACAAATTCTCCCTAAGCCACTTACGACCTAGTCGCCAACACAGACGAATTTCTTTACTGATACAAAGGTTAAGAGTTACAAAATAAAATAACAACTAAAGACATAAACTCCCTCTTATGTTGAACTCGAAGATCTTGTCGAAGGCGTGCCGAAGTAATCTTTGATGTTGATCCATACGACCTTCGTGTAAGATAAGCGTGATTGATCCTTCTTCGATTTCCTTGTGTTTATGAATGTTGATGGAATTGTCTTGGCTGCAAAGACGAGACTCTCACGAATATAGGAGTGGTGTCTTCGATATCTTCTAAAATCAGCAAATCAAAATGGAGGCGGTCCGCTCTTTAAATAGGCTTGGATCCTAGCTCTAGCGGTAGTGCTACCGCCGGGCGGTAGCCTCTGTAGGCGACATTCTGGCATGCAGATCGAGTCATTTTTGGTAACATTCTGCATCCAAAATTGGTATCCCCTCCTACCACGTCGCGTTAATGCTAACGCGTCGCGTTAGTGATATATCTTTCCCAACCGTCAGATCTCCTTCCTTTTCCACTCCTCAATCAACATCGTGATCGCGGGACTTCCATAAGTTACCGTCGGGCATTAGCCTTAATGCTCTGCGATAAGAGTTGCCATATTCAGTCTCGACGACAGTCCTTTCTCATCGAATGTTTCATATTCGACGAAGTTTCCAAATTTGCACAGCTACCGCCAGCGGTATTGTTAGCGCGCCGCGTTAGCACCAAAGCTTTGATGTGGTAGGGAATTTGTCATCTTTCTTTCTTGAACTGATAGAGGCATGAAAGTAGAAGTTCCTGTACACTATAAATACATGGCAAGTATGATCAAATACATTGGGATTTATTATTCTTAAACCAAGAGACGTGGAAAGCATGTTCCAACAAACTCCCCCTTTTGATAATAACAAATCCTCTTTCGAAAGAAAGCATTTAACAATAAGAAATATGTTTATAGTAAAGGATAGGCATGATAGAACGAATATGCTCATCCTATATAGATGCTCCCCCTATATGAGTGCTCCCCCTAAATCAAAGCATCCTATGTGATTTTACTCCCCTTAAGTGTGAATTTCTTTCAAAGTTATTTTCCCCTTTTGGTATTATCAAAAGAGGGTGGAGAGAGAGGGAATGGGCATGACAATGATTTGTGGCTTAGGGATACTACATGGTGAATGAGTAAAGGATGGGGTTTTGACTTGCTTAGATATTCTCCCCCTTTTGTAGGAAATTTTTTAGAGTAGAATGAAGTATCAATAAATAAGTAGTCAATATCACTTATTGGGTAAGAAGGTATTCATGATCGAGCGTACAAGTTGTAATGATAGTGGAAAACATGAGTCAAGATAGATAAACATATTTATAGGAGTTTGAAGTATGGTAAATGAGTAAGAGTTTGGTTTTAATAAAAATAGATATTTTAGTAATTTAAGGCCAAGAGAACAATATCATTTGTTATCAAAATATATCACTTGTTTAGAAAGTAAGAAAGAGTGAGTATTCAAGGCGTAGCTGGAGATAAATTCAAATATAATAAGCATTCTTAATGTAAACATCCTTTTGTTTGACATTTCAAGCATAAGAGTGTTAGTTTTTGAAAGAAGTTGTTTTGAGTTTGAAATTCAAGATATGCTTTGGTAGCCAAAAATAATTCAAGCATGATTTTACTTTATCAAGACAAGATAGGAAACTACAATGTTCTACATTCGTAATTCAAGTATACTTATACATTGTAGAGATAATGCAAAGTTATCTAGTGCATTTACTAAAAATTGTAGAAAAGATATGCAGATATGCATTAAAGTCCAATACTCATGAGTAAAAGGTTTATAAGAGATATTAATGTGTACAAGTAGTGTTTTTGATAAGAGTATACAAATGATTTAATCAAAACACATGACATGTATAATGGAATAAACACAACATTATTTAAATGTGTTTTTACAATTACTTCCACCCATATAGCTATGTGTTATTTCAATGCACATCAAAGTAGTACAACTCCCAAGGTGCTCTACACACACAATGCTCATTAAGACTTATCAGGGTGCAAAGTAGTGCTTGGGGGATCACATATATTTTATCTTTTCTTTGTGGTCTGGTGTACAAGAAGAAGTAGTGTATAGAAATAGTTTGCATAAGACACTTTACAATTCTTTCCAAGGTGCTCAACCTCACAATGCTCATTAAGACTTATCAGGAGGGTGAGTAGTGCTCGGTGGTGTTATCTTTGTCATGTATTCATTTAAATTTTGGTCTGGGACAAAGTTCTCTGAATTCACTTGTTTTTTGCAAACATAAAGTTTTTTGATTAAAAACACACTTTTTCAATAAATGTGTGCATGAAAAAGATTTTTATGGGGTGTAGGTAAACTAATCACACATCTAATAATGTTAGGTAAACTAATCACACATCTAATCACACATTATCATGCAAGAGTAAGATTAAAATTATATGTAGATTATCAAAGAGGTGTGTGAGTAAATCATTATCAAATATAAAACATTACTCATACTTAGAGGCATGTTAAGCAATTCTACATATGATTCCTATAATCAATTTCATTACACATTACAAGATAATGTTCAAGGCATGACACAAAACAATATTTTAAGATAGTTGAAATAGAGAATTTTCATTGTATTTTAATCTTGAAAAGATTACTCAAATCACCCTTGAAATAGTTCAATGAATAATAAGTAATTTTTATAATTTTCATTTAAAATACAAAATAATAAGCACACATAAGGAGACAAGAAGAAAAAATATTTTTGTTCTTTGAAATGGTTTTGTAATTTTGTATTTGATTTTTGTTTGTTGAAAAACAAAACTTGTTTTTGATTGATTTTGACTAGTTTTACATATTTTTTTTGTTTTTAGTATTTGAAGAGTAACAAGTAATAAACATAAATGCATAATTTGAACAATAGTTAATAAAACACTGGATTTTATACTACCGCCAGCGGTAACAACCTAATGTTGCACGATAGTAACAGAAGTAGTATTTCTCAGAAAAAATGTGTGTTATTGAAATTTTTTGCCTGATTGTGTTTGCTTAGTGTAAGGGTTATGTAGTGGAGCCAAGATATCATATAAGCATACACATAAGATGGTGGATTTTGTTGGCATTAAAAACTAAGATGTCCAAAATAGTCTTTCAAAAATAAATACTTATGTTTTTCAAAATCAGGAAGGCCCAAAGAGAAAATAGTATGAAAAACTCAAGATAGCATGTTTGCATAAAAATATGCATGATTGAAATGATCATGCAAAGTGAAATAATATTCATGCAATGTATATAATATGAGTATATCTAAGATCAAGATACCCTAATTACATGTTTACACTCTAGACCCATGCTAAGTGGCAGATGGGCATAAGGAGCTGCACATATGCCGTTGGTTGGGGTGTTAATCCCATATGTATACAAAAGACAACGCTCAACCTAGTACTCTTTCCCGCCAGTGCCTCGCAAGGCTCCACTGGAACCCTTCCCGGTTAAGGACAAGACATGACTTAGAGGTTAGGTCTCTAATGCACACAATCCTATGCCCCACTATTGTGAGACATATAATATGGGTGAATGATCATTGACATTTTAAGCATTTAGACCTAAATACCTATTTATAGACTATGACTTTATTTTTTGTTATTTTTGAAATAAGGATATGTGATTTTAATTGTATATAAATTTTTTGTTACACACCTAAGGACTTTATCTTTGTTCCCTGACATGCGATTGGAGAAATATGTGTCCAAGAATCACATGCCATCATTTGTCCTTAGCTAGTCAATATGCCTAAAATGATGTAGGATGACGAGATCCAGATACCCAAGTGGTTTCTCCCATGGAATAGGTGGAAACCTTAAGTATCCAGATTTGCTTGATATCATATCTACCCTTCTTCTTACAAGAGCTCAAGGTGTGTCCAAGGTGAGAACACTTAGCAAAAGACACAAATAGAGTTGAGACCTTTTTCAATTTTTTCTTTGGTCTATTGCTGGAGGGTAGGAGAGTAGCAGAGAAGGGTGTAGATTTTATAGAACACGAGTTATTTGTTCTGTTACTACCGCCAGCGGAAATAGTTACCGTCGAACGGTAACTTCCAGAACTATATCCTAGTCCATATTTAACACTTCCATGCCTTTGATTGGCCAAAATCATGTCAAGGGTCTTCTGGCCAACACCGAATTTTTCTATAACCAAGTTTAAGTCTTGGATTTGGGCTTTTAAATGGGTGTTTTCATCTTTTAGCATAACACGCCATTTTTCTAACATTTTCTTTTTATTATTAATTTGAGAATGCGAGGTTATTAATTTTCTTTCTAAGGCTCCCTTTTCATTAGTTAGAGTTTTGACATCGGAATGAGCCTTGGAAAGTGTTTCTTCAAGTTTCGTAACACTTGCCATGGAGTGAGTGCACTCTTAGCAAGAACCCTTCTCTTTCCCTAATGTTTTATTTTCTTTTAATAACGCTTAATTTTTTGATTCAAGAATTTCAAATTTATTCAGATTTTCTCAAAGTGTTTGCACAAATTCATATATTCAGAAAAGAACTCTTCATATGAGGGAGGAAGTACCTCAGTATCACTTTGGACACTACAATCGCTGTCCGATGGTTCGTGGCTTCTTCCCATGAGGCACATGTTTGCCTCCTCATCGTCGCTTGAAGTTGTTGCGCTGGACTCCTCTGAAGATGTATACTTTTTCTTCTTGTCCTTCCTTTTGTGCCCCTTCTTCTTCTCTAGAATTTTTGGACACTCACTTTGGATGTGTCCGATCTTCCTGTAGTTGAAGCACTCGGGAATAGATTTCTCCACATCATCATGGCTCGCCTTGTTCTTCCATGACCCTTGCTTGTTGGACCCTTTGGTGAAGTAATTGTGAAAAGTTTTTCTTCTTTCGAGATCCCGCATGAATATTTTGAAGTTCTTCACCAAGAGACCTTCTTCATCATCGTCTTCTTCATCGTCGGTCTCAGTTTTTGATTTTAGCGCCAATGTTTTCTTTTTTCGGCTCCATATTGTACTCTTCATGTTGGATCTTGAGTTCCACCTCATGGGTTTTTAAATTCCCAATGACTCTCTATTTGGAGCCGCTTTAGATCGTGCGATTCGGAGATATCCGTCACCTTTGGATTGAAGCAAGGAGGGAGAGTTCTTAGAATCTTCCTTATAAGATCGTCGTTGGGAAAAGTCTTTCCAAGAACTCTTGATGCATTAATAATCTTTGTAAGCCTTGTGTACAAGGTGTCCACGTCTTCATTTTCCTCCATCCGGAATTTTTCATATTCGGACTCTAGTTGAAAGAGCTTTGAGTCCTTGACCTGCGATGCACCTTCATGAGTTAGCTCTAATAAATTCCAAATATCAAAGGCAATTTCACAAGTACAAACACGATTAAATTTCGTTCTATCTAAGGCACATAATAGAGCATTCATTGCTTTAGCGTTATTTTTGCACATAACCTTATCCCTCTCATCCCATTTACCACTTGGCTTTTTCATGGTTACTTCTCCAGCTACAATTGTAGGAGGAGTCTACCATTGTTCTAACCAAGCCCAGACTTCTATATCTAAAATCGTAAGAAAATAACACATTTTAGTCCTCCTGTAATTATAGTTTGACCCAGTAAATAATGGAGGTCTACTTATCCCCTACCCCTCATGAAAAGCGAGATCATGGAGCGCCATTATTCCTGGTTGTTAGACCATTTTGGAATAACCTGCTTTGATACCACTTGTTGGATCTGTAGGCACCCTTAGACGGGGAGGGGGGGGGGGGGGGTGACTAAGGTTTTTAAAACTTTTAAACTTAATTGATTTTATTCAAATAGGTTGATAGTATTTATAAAAAATATCCCAGTTTAAATGCTGCAGTAGGCTTTTTATGAGAGTGGGCTGTATTTGGATGACATAAGTGAACTCTGTTGCTACCGCCTACGGTAGCGTTACCGCGTGACGTTAGTGACAAAGAATCCCTTTTTCATTTAGATTTCAAAGATCAGAAATTGCAAGACAATACTAGAGAAATACAGATAATATTATTGCTTGAAAAACATTACAAAAACTTATCCCAATAACGCTTGAGATTGAGGTGAATGCATAAAAACCTTTTTGGTTTTCTATACCAACCCTTCTCCCAAGGATCGGTTGGCTCTAGCCTATCTCCCCCCAGATGAGGCCTCGAGCCTCCCCCCTAGATCTAACCCTAGACCTAGTCGTCACACCCACGTGACAAATTCTCCCTAGTCCTCACAAGGCCCTAGTCGCCAACCACGCGACGAATTCTCCCTAAGCCATTCACGACCTAGTCGCCAACACAGGCGAATTTCTCTACCGATACAAAGGTTAAGAGTTACATGATAAAATAACAACTAAAGACATAAACTCTCTCTTATATTGAACTCGAAGATCTTGTCGAAGGCATGCCGAAGTAATCTTTGATGTTGCTGCGTACGACCTTCATGTAAGATAAGCGTGATCGATCCTTCTTCGAGTTCCTTGCGTTTATGAACGTTGATGGAGTTGTCTTGGCTGCAAAGAGGAGGCTCTCATGAATATAGGAGTGGTGGCTTCGATATCTTCTAAAATCAGCTAATCAAAACAGAGCCGGACCGCTCTTTAAATAGGCTCAAATCCTAGCGCCAGCGGTAATGCTACCGTCAGGCGGTAGCCTCCTTAGGCAACATTATGGCACACAGATCGAGTCATTTTTGGCAACATTCTGCCTCCAAAATTAGTATCCCCTCGTACTGGGCCGTGTTAGTGATATATCTTTCCCAGTCATCAAATCTCCTTCCTTTTCCGCTCCTCAATCATCATTGTGATCGCAGGACTTCCATAAGTTACCGTTGGGCGTTAGCCTTAACGCTATGCGGTAAGAGTTGCCATATTTAGTCTCGACAACCTTCCTTTCTTGATGAATGTTTCCTATTCGACGAAGTTTCCAAATCTACACAGCAACCGCCATCGGTAGCGTTAGTGCATTGCGCTAGCACCAAAGCTTTTCTCTGGTAGGGAATTCATCGTCTTTCTTTCTTGAACTGATAGAGGCATGAAAGTAGAAGTTCCTGTACACTATAAACACATGGCAAGTATGATCAAATACAATGTGATTTGTTATTCTCAAACCAAGAGATGTGGAAAGCATGTTCCAACAAAAAAGACTTGCTTTTTATCAGGAGGCCATCGACATAAGCATCTGGATTTCTTCCTTTTTGGGTTTTAAAGATGATGTCCATCATTTTCTGATAGGTAACACCAACATTCTTTAGCCCGAAAGGCATTACAAGATAGAAGAAACATTTGTCATTCGTTATGAATGAGGTATAAGGGATGTCAGGCTTATGCATTCTTATTTGATGATAGCTAGAGAATGCATCTAAAGACCTCATGCAAGAACACCCAACCGCGAAATCAACTAAATAGTCTATCCAAGGCAAGGGGTAGCAATATTTCGGGCAAGATTTATGAAGTTTTGTAAAATCAACACACATCCGCCATTTTCCACCAGCCTTCTTAACCATTACAACGTTTGACACCCAATCGAGATATTTAATTTCCTGGACGAATTTGGCTTTGAGGAGTTTTTTAACCTCCTCCCTGATGGGCTGAGCTAGGGTCACCACCACTGCTCTTTTCTTTTGCCTGATTGGGATGAAGCTAGGATCAATATTGAGGTGGTGGCAGGTGACATCCAGATCAACTCCTAACATGTCATCCGCTGACCGGGCGAACACATCTAGGTTCTTTAAAAGGCATGAGATGAGCTGATTTTTATCAGCTTCAGGTAGCTCAGCATTGATTGAAAGCTTTTTTTCTTTCATCTCCTTTGCTGATTGGCACTGCTTGAATTGCTTGGGCAGATTCCAAGCGAGCTCCATCTGTGGCCTCTTCTTCTACGACCTCTTCCATAACTTCAGCTGGATTGGGGACTTGGGGAGCTGAAGAGGTCTCAGCTTCCTGAGGAGGAAAAGATTCTATCATATTGACCGTCTTGACATATCATTCCCGGACTTTCTTCGGATCACTCCTGATCCAGTACTGTCTGCCATTCAATGCAAACATCACAGCTAGGTGGTAGGTAGAAACCACCGGTTGATATTCGTTCAAGATTGTCCTTCTGAAAATTTTGTTGTAGATACTCGGAGCTTCAACGAATATAAACTTGACGAGCTTTGTTATTCCTTCGAGAGTCACTGAGAGGGTGACATTTCCTTCTACCTCTTTTTTCTCCCCAGAGAATCCATAGAGAGGCTCTTCAGTGGCAAGGAGAGTCTTTCCAGTCTTCAGGGCTTCAAAAGCTGGCTTGAAGAGGAGGTTGACGGAGCTTCCAGTATTGATCAAGATATTATCAACAATATAATTTTCGATGACCACCTTAATAATGACTACATCATTGAAAGGGTTGGTGGTCGGAGGACGATCTTCTTGTCCGAAGGTAACTGTCCCTCAGACCGGAGCGGAAGATGAGGTAGCAGCAACCTCAGATCTGAAGACACTAGTGAGACTTGCTTTCTTCGAGGATTCGAGACCCGCACCTTCGTTGATGCAGAAGAGGTAGCCTAGAGCTCCCTCATCATTTTCATCCACACACTTACTTGGATATCCCACATTGCGAGAGGGCCAACGTCATCAACTTCTTTGCACTCCCAATGGACCTCTGCTACCTCCTCGCTCTTGGAGGTCGAGGCCTTAGAGAGATCACCCTTCTGAACCAACTCTTTTAACTTTCCTTCTTTAAGGAGCCTCTCCACCAGTGTGTGGAGAGCTCTACAGTTATCAGTCGGGTGACCTCTCTCCCTATGAAACTCATAGTACATGGAGAGATTTCTGGTATTCGGGTCAGATTGCAATGGAGCAGGCCTTTTGAAGAAAGGTTGCTTCTGCAAAATCTGAACCACCTCGCTCATTGAAACATTGAGCTCGGTGAATAACTCTTGAGAGTCATTGAAGGCAGGCTGAGAAGGAGGAAGAGGTGGCTGGACAAAAAGAACTTGGTGAATGGGTGCTGGTTGGGTGCTGAAGTGGCTGGAGCTGGCAATATAGGAACATTAACCTGAAACTGTTGGAGCCCCTGGTAGGGACGGTGATGGCGGAAGTTCTTTCCTCTTTTAGCTGGAGGTTGGAACTCTTGTCATGGAGGCTTTGTTGATGGAGGGGCCGAAGGAAAACCTGCAGAGCCTTTCTGGACAACTTTGCTAGTCAAATTGGAAACAAAGTTGGGGTTGTTGATCTCCCCTTCTACGAATTTATTTATGACACTGATCAGCTCTTGATAAGAGCTCGACTCCTTGGTGGTGACCTCAAACTTGAGAGGTCCCAGGCCATTGATTAGGGCCACCATATAGAGCGAGGGATCTACATCCCTTATCCCATGGATTTCTCTCTGAAAATGATCAATAAAGCGAGTTGTAGTCTCGCCTTCACCTTGCTTGATCTTGAAGAGGGTTGCAGGGTCACTCTTCCTATTCTTTGAGGTGGCAAACCTCAAAATAAGTTCTTGCCTCAGAATAGTGAAGCAGGAGATGGACTGGTGAGGTAACTTATAAAACCACTCCCTTGCCTACCCATCTAAAGAGGTGATCAACAATTTACACCTCATCGCATCTGAGAGAGTCCTCAGAGCGATTGCATATTCAAAAGCCTGGAGATGAGATCTAGGATCGCTCTCCCTGGTGAACATAAGCAACCTCGGCTCTTTAAAACCGTTAGGGGTTGGCTCCCAATGGATTCTGCTGAAAAAAGGGGAAGGCTCCTCCGCTTAAAAATCACCGGAAGGAGCGGGAGGGGCTGCAGCAGAAGCTGGAGGATAAACTTAATCCAATTGAAAATTTAGGGCTCGAACTGGAGATCCCTGAGCTTCTCCCCTGAAGAAAGCCTGATAAGCAGCAAACTCCTCCTCTTGAGACTGCATGGGAGCAGCGGGTTGGGGGGGTCGAGCGGTCAGGAGCGTGATCATTGACCAGAGGATCAAGAGTCGCGACCTGATCGGCTTGAGGCAATAACCTCTGCGAGAGCGCATACATGATGAAGTTCATGGATTCGAACTATCGAGCGGCCTTCTGACGGTCTAGTGCGGTCTCCTGGCGGGCTTGAGCGGCCTCTCGGCGAGCTTGCGCGAGATGGAGGTTGACGCGAAGCTCAAGGGATTCCAACAAGTTCGCGCCACCTGACGGCTGACCACTGGCAAACTGACCGGGAAGGATATCACAGTATGACATTTTGCTTGTCTACTGATTTAACCTGGACACTTCAGATTTGAAGGTCACGTGTTCATTCTGTTGGCACAAAAAATGTACCTCCAAAACTCACACAAAAAAATGAGATGGGGAAAAGACTGCGGAGTGTAGGTTACTTGAAACAAAAAACTAGAGAGGAGATCTTTGAGGAAAGAGATTCTTCAATTGATCTCAAAAAGTATTACAGGAGGGAGGGGGGTCTAAAACAGGTAAGGATGAGAGGTAGAAAAGTGACAGATTTTGAGACCGCTTGCACAGGTCGCAAGCTGCAGTCTCGAAGCAAAAAAATCCCTTTTCTGGTACCCATACCCCTATTTTTATTGATGCGGAGGCTACCCAAATGGACAAATCAAAAAATACGGGTTGCCCGGGGTACATGAGAACTGGGGCAGAGACAGGGGGTGCTAATAACAAAAAGGGAGGAAAACTTCAGACCGCGCGGTCTGGCGATCTCCCGGGGGCATGGCCTTTTGTGCCTTAGATGAAATGATAGAGATGAGGCAGTCGGTCTGGGCGGTCTCCCATAATTGAGCCGCCGGAACTGACCATTCTGTCCGGAGAAGAGAGGTCATGGTCTTCTAGGCAAACACAACTGGTGCAAGGGTGAGTCCGTATAGAAAATAACCAAAGTATTATTCTTCACCTTGATCTTTAGTGTCATGAAGATCCAAGTTTTGTAATCTTCACTAAATATAATTTACACTTGTTTTTCTATTGATCTTCAAAGATATTTTGCGCTGAAATCATAGTAATAATAATCAATGGTTTTATTATTGAAAAGTATTTTAGTTAAAATTAATAATTCCTTATTCACCCCCCTCTAAGGACGTCATACGATCCAACAAGTGGTATCAGGCTAGGTTACTCCAAAAGGCTTAATCACCTGGAGTAACGACACATCATGATCTCACATTTATAGAGGGAAAATGAATTAGAGAAGAAATATATTCTGATGATGAATACACATTGGCACCTCCCTCATTTACCAGAACAAATTATGAGGGACAAAATTATACTGAAAACGTTTCTTATAAAATTAAGCCTAGATGTTTGGAGTATTAGCATAACTAACCCTCCATGTGAATTGAACAAAAGCGAATGTGTCTTGAATGCTAAATCATTGAATAGTTTATATTGTGTGTTTTCAAAAGATATTTTTGAACTTATTCATTTATTTTCTGCAGCATATGAAATTTGGAGATTTCTTGATGAAATTTACAGTCTTCCCTCTACAGGTTTTGAAAAAATACAAGACGCTGAGAAGAACCTAATTTTTATGGATTCCCATCGATAAGAAGAAACTCAATAAGTATCATGTTCAGATGATAACATGTCATCAAGCAAAGGTGAAAGCAATAGTGCAACATCATGCTCAAATCAAGAATTTTCTCATGGAGGCACTACAAACTCGTTAAATTGCTCTCTATCTAAAGATCACCATGAATCTATTTATGTTGCGTTAAATGAAGCACATGCACAAATTGACAAGCTATAAAAATAAAATGCACAATTACGTGTAGAAAATTCATCTTTTAAAAATATGTTGCGTTATAAGAACAAATTATGAAGAACGCATAAATTCAATTGCCGCCACATTATAGAACAATACACATGCTTATAATAAATCAAGATATATTTTAAAAATAAAACATAATGAGTTGGAAGTTAAGATTAAATCTCTTACCACTTTCATCAACATGAATTCTAAAATACTCAATCCACAACCACTCATTACTTTTATGAGATTGTGGGATAGGAATAGCCGAATCATACAAAAATGCAAAATCTTATCACATGTATCTCACAAAATTATCACTATCCTAATACTCCACATGGAGGAAATAAGCATGAAAATTTAAGAAATTAAAATTATATTAAACTGCGATATAAGTGGAGACCCAAAGCTCAAACATTTCATCTATCTCCATACTTAAAAACCCAAGTATCTCTACTCCTAATAGATCACCTCACCATATTTGGATACCCAAAGGGACCTTCACTTCAAGTCTAGTTTGGCTCTCCACATATCAATCCCAATAGTAATCTTAGAAGAACATGAAGTAGAAACAAAAACTAAAAGAACAATCACGCAATCTACGTTATTTCTTGTTATTATTTTAAAGCATTTGGTACGCATAAACAACCATGCATAAAAGTTATTTCTATCCACACATATCCTATCAATCATATGGAGTGCTTAATGATCAAAAGAGAAATTAAATAATTAGAGCAGTTAAAGAGCCCGAGATAAAAGGGAGGTTCAACTAACACGAAATATGACTCTCTAGAATTTACAGCCCGCGATAACTCATTACCGTAGCGCGTTAGCTCCAATAAACTGAAAACTAAATAATAACATTCTTTTCTCTTCTCAAATTAAAAACAAAATAGTTAAGACTCGTTGTCATCAAAATCACTCCCTCCTATTGATTTCTCCATGACCAGGACTGACAAACTGAACTGACGATCATGAGAGATTGTTATTTGTATCCTGCCACACTTCCTTCTCAGCTGGCCTAGGAACCATGTTTAGACGACACATCATGAATCACCCATCTTCTTGATTCCACCCACCTTCTTGTGTGTCCTCTCCTATTTTCTTCGAAGGGTATCTATAACCTCTCCTTGTGATTGAACCATATCGATCAAATCCCTTTGCTGTCATGCACGGTATTCCCACATTGTAGGGGGATTTTGTTGAAAATGTTGAAGTGTGAAGTTGGCGGTCTGGGAGGTGACCGCGCGGTCTGGTCTAACCGCACGACCTTGCAGTCTCCTCTGCGGTCTGACCTATTCGGTCGAGCCGCAGTCAAATCAGCATGACCGTCGTTCTCTCTGTCCAAGGATGCCGAGGTGAGGCCGCGCGGTCTGGTTCGTGTGACCGCGTGGCGAGCTGGTTTCTATTAGGTGAGATCGCGTAGTCTGGTTCGTGCGACCGCGCAATGTGCTGTTATTCAGTTCTGTGCGGGTTAAGTTGTTGACTGCATAGGGTTGTGGTTCTGGTATCCGGCAGTTCGGTCTGGTGACTGTCCGGGTTCTTGATGGTGCACGCTGACTAAGGTTCTCTTAGTCGCGCGGTCTCCCTTTTGTGTTCGCATAAGCTGGTCCCTTGGCGATCTGCTAATGTATGCGGTCACTGGTGTTGGTCGACTTGGTGGGCTGTTGCCTTAGTCGACTTGGCTGTGTTAGCGGTCTCTGGAGGAGGTCTCGTATATGCGAACACTGGTGGTAGGCGTCATGACTTTGTGGGATGTCATGATCGCGCGAGTTCTTGGAGGAGTGGCGATCTCCTGGTGTGGATTGAAGTCGGTGAGCTCACTAAGCGCAGAGCGATCTTCTGCTGATCGTGCGGGTAGACCGATCTCAGGTCGCGCAATCAGGGCAGTGACTCTATCTCATAGGGTGGTGACTGAATCTGATCCTACGCCTATAAATAGGAGTCACTGTAGCAACAAAATCATCGCACCAAGTGTAAGCTGAACTCGTGCCTAGAACTTGCGGTCTCCTTTTTGTGACCGCTCGGTTTGCTGACTGAATTTGCTTTGTGCAGCTTCTGCAGATTGTGCGGACAGCAATGGTCACCTCTTCTTCTAAAGTGTCTGGGCGGTCTGGTGGCTTGCAGTGCGGGTTGCTGGAGTTTGGGAGAATCAGTGGAGTTCGGGAGGTTGCAGAGGTTCAGTTGGTGTTGTTCAAGTCGCCGGCAGTCTGTTCGCGCGGTCTCCTTTTCTAGTCGCGTGAACATCCAGGCCGCGCGGTCTGGCTGTCTCTGTGTTCAAACCGCCAGTTATCTTTTTTCAACATTGTATTTTTCCTATTAGTTTTGTGTACTGGCGAAATAATGTCTCGCCATGTATTCCTCGCTCTGTAATGAAGATTTCTGATGCTATCAATAAAGATTGCTTTGTTTCATGTGCTTCTAGTTGTTGGCTGTAACTTTAAGTTGTACGATTCCTGCTCACTCCTAGATCTACGAAAAATTTCACATGGTATAAAAGCGAGGTTGGAGTGGATAGAGCAGTGAACAACTTAAAGTTGCCATCGCCTTTGTGAAGAAGGAACCAGTGGTAGAGCCATGGAAGGAAGAGGTCTTGCAATTGAGTTGCTCACGTCGACTAACTTCAAGAAGTGGAAGTCATGCATGCAGAGTTATCTTCTGGGCAAGGACCTCTGGGAGGTTGTTGGAGGAGATAGTACGCAGGAAGTTGTCCCAGGTGGGGATAATGGTCATGAGGTGAGAAATTGGAGGAAGATTAATGTGAAAGCAGAGTTCACTCTGAATAGGGCAATATCACTTGACCTATTCGATCACATCTTAGGGTGTGGATCAGCTGCCGAGATCTGGAGAGCCCTGAACGGGCTGTTTAACAAGAAGAATGTAGCGAGGCTACAGTTCCTGGAAAATGAACTGGCTAGGTTGGCTCAGGGAGATCTGTCTATCTCTATGTTTTTCCTGAATATGAAGAACCTGTGTGCTGAGATTTCAGCACTGGATCCTGATGAGCCAATTTCTGAGGCGAAGCTGAAGAGACACATCATCCGCGGCTTGCGGAAGGAGTATGTGGCTTTTGTGATGTCGGTGCAGGGTTGGGCAAATCAGCCATCTCTGCTGGAGCTGGAGAATCTGCTTGCGTCGCAGGAGAGCCTGACAAGGCAGATGGAGGGGGTGTCAGTGTCTGGGGGAGAAGGCGAAGTACTCTTCATAGGGAAGAAGAAGAGATGTGATAAGAGAAGAAGACCGCTGGAGGCAATGGGCCTTCAACTTCTGAACATCAGGAGAGGGGCTATGCTCCCAAGGCTGAAGGGAAGAAGAAGGGAGAAGGACCCAAATGCTTTAGGTGCGGAAAGCTTGGTCACATCAAGAAGGATTGCCGGGTGAATCTTCAGCCAGGGCATGCTGTTGTAGGGAAGGAGGAAACTAAGGCCAGGAAAAATGATGGAGGATGGGGAGGAGCCTTCTAGGCTTCTGTCGGATCTGCAACTCCTAACAACTATAAGGAGGACTGGATCGTGGACTCAGGGTGTGGCCATCACCTCACCGGGGATGAGTCGAAGCTTGCCTTACTCAGGTAATGATGCTATCATAACTACTGATGATACTGTGCATACTGTCGAGAAGGTGGGGGTTGTTTCCTTGGGCAGTGATAGGGGGCCACTAACATTGAAGAGTGTCTATCATGTGCCCGGAATGAGGAAAAACCTCTTCTCTGTGACCAACATTGTAGACGCTGGGTATCACGTTCTGTTTGGTCCAACAGAAGTGAGGTTTCTATGAAACGTTGAGGCGGTAAAGGCCGATGTCATTCACGTCGGGAGAAGGGCAAAAGACTTGTTCGTTTTATTGACAAGTTCTTATGTTGACAAGATGAGGATGAATGATAGTGTCGTTATATGGCACGAGAGGTTGAGACATGTAGGGATGGATAAGCTGAAGGCTATGGCGATAAAGGTCTAGTCAAGGGCCTGCCTAGTCTATCTTCCTACGACGACGGTCATGTTTGCGCGGGATGTCAGTTCGGCAAGTCTCATCGACTACCGTTTGATAAGTCGCAGACAAGGAGTAGTGTGCCATTGGAGTGTATCCACGGTGACTTGATGGGACCGACTGCTACCCCAAGCCTCGGAGGCAGCAGGTATATGCTGGTGTTGATCGACGATTATACCAGATATGTCTGGGTCTATTTCCTGAAGGAGAAGGCGGAGGCGTTTGCCAAGTTTGTGGAGTTCAAGGAGCTAGTGGAGGGTCGGCTAGGCCTGCAGATAAAGAAGCTGAGAACTGATAATAGGGGGGAGTTCACCTCTGGTGAGTTCTCTAGTTTTTACAGGAAGACGGGCATCCGGAGGGAGCTTACTTGTGCGCATACTCCACAACAAAACAGAGTTGCAGAGCGAAAGATCCGTCATTTGACAGAGACCTGCAAGTGTTGGCTGCATGCCAAGAGTATCCCAAGGTCCTTCTGGGCGGAGGGAATGTCTTCTGCCTCCTACGTCATCAACATGATGCCTCTCAGTCCCATCAACATGTTGACCCCGCATGAGTTGATGTTCAAGGAAAAGCCAAGCGTGGCGCACCTTCGGGTGTTTGGTTCCACCTACTATGTGCACGTTCCAGATGCACTTCGGACGAAGCTAGATGCAAAAGCAAGGAAGCTAGTCTTCGTGGGATATGATGATCGGAAGAAGGGCTGGAAGTGCATGGATCCGGAGACGCAGAGATTTGTTGTATCTCGCGATGTCATGTTTGACGAGGTGATGTCATACAAGGGAAGTTCTGGTATTGAGTTACCAGAAAGCAGGGTGGAGGAGCCGGAGAAAGCTGTGGAAAATCTTCAGGTGGAGCTGCCTTTGTCACCAGGTGGTCCATCCATTTCTAGTTCAGAGATGGAGGCTTTTGGATCAGGAAGCAGGGGGAGCGATGCTCCAAGTATGTCTGGAAGGGGAGCTAGGGAAGAAGCAGCTGAGGATAATGCGAGTCAGGGGAAGGTGTTGGGGAAATGATTTATCTTAACCCCTAGAATTAAGAAGAATATAATTTCTAAGAATGAAAAGTTAGTCTAAGTAAATATGCGTCGAATAGAATTCGACGCAATGTCGAGATGTAGTCGACGTTTCTCTCAAAATGAGTCAAAGTAACTCTAAGAAGAATTCGACGTAATCTTTGTCGACGTAACTCTGATTTCTAGTCGACGCATTTAATAAAGTCGATGCACCTTAGTCGACGTACCTTCCTTATTCTCCTCTCGGCGTCCAGACAGGATGAACTCGGCGCTTACGTCGAATAGTAATCGACGCACGTCGATTTCTATGTCAAATTCGAATTAACGCCAGATCTCTTTCCTTCTTTCTAAAGATCTGAATTTTATGGAATGATTTCATTCTTTTATAGCTGTTCTGAATCTGTCTTTCCTTCTAATTGATTCTTGGCTAATTTGATTAATATTTATTTGGATATTATTTGAAATCAGAATAAACTCTTTCCATCTACAGATAAAATTAGTATGGAAACTTTTATCTCTTTCTAATTCTCTGTCTGCTAATTGATTATTCTCCTTTAGCAATATCTTTTGAAACAGAGTTATAAATAAGAAGGAAGTCGACAGAGAATAAGAACTAGTCATCCACCATATACATTTGAAAAAGAGGAAGAGCTCCCAAGTGAAGAGTGAGAAAGCTGAGAAAAGAGATAGTGTGCTGCAGCAAAGAAAAATCCTTCACCTTCTCCTCCTTCTGAAGCCATTCTGCTGCAAATTCTGAAAGCTCTCACAAAAGAGAGAAAAGCTTACAATCTCCTTCTCACTATAGAAGAGAGATCATATTCACTATACTTGTGCTTCTAATCTTCTTGCTAGGAAGAAGATTCTTTCTTACATATATTGTCTTCTGTTCTTCTACTTCTTCTCATTCTTCTTCTCATTCTTATTTCATTTTCAAATTGTGTAAAAGAGTTTTTAGAATCTCTCTTCAAAAAATTCAGTTGTAGTGGTTCTAAGAGTCTCCTTATCAAAAGACTCAGTCTGGTTCAAAGAGTCTCCTTATCAAAAGACTCAGTCTGGTTCTAAGAGTCTCCTTATCAAAATACTCAGTCTGGTTCTAAGAGTCTCCTTATCAAAAGACTCAGTGCAAGTTAGTGAATTCCTACCAAAGTGTGTAGAAGAGTGGACAACCCAAAGTTTGGGGAACCACTATATTTCTTTGTGTTGTGCTGTGATTTTCTTCTTGCTATTTTTCTTCTTTACTTTCTTAATTCTTGTTGGTTTTGTGGGAAGTTTGAATCTGTGATTATTACACACATATATATATAATTGCACAAAGTATTTTTAAATCTCTATTCACCCCCCTCTAGAGGATTCTAGTGAGGTTAACTGTGCACTTTCAATTGGTATCAGAGGGAGGTTGATCTAAAAAGGATTAACTCCTTGATCAAAAAGATCCTACCTCTCATATATATATATATATATATATATATATTTCTGAAAACTATTTCTTTTCACATGGCACAAATCAAAGATTATGCTTCCACCAGACCATCAATGTGTAATCTTGAAAAGTTTGCAGTTTGGAAAACAAGAATTAGGATTTACATGAATTCTATTGATGAAGAATTATTTAATGTTATTTTGACAGGTCCTCCCAAGCCTTATAGAAGAGACACAAGTGGTGAAGTGACTCAAACACTTGTCCCAAAGGTTGAGTGGACAGTTGAAGAGAAGAAGGCAGGAACATGTGATGCAAAAGATGTGAACATTCTTGTCTCAACCCTCTCAGATGAAATCTTTCAAAAGGTTGTTGACTGTGAATCATCCAAAGAAATATGGGAGGCTCTTACAAAGATGGTAGAAGGAAGTGCTGATGAAAGGAAAGATAGAAAGGCTCTATTAATCTCCCAATATGAGAACTTTCAAAAGAAGCATGAAGAAAGCATATCTGAGATGTATGATAGATTCAGTCTGATCATAAATCAATTAAGGAGCCTGGATAGAGAGATCTCTCTCACAGAGATCAATGACAAACTATTAATGAGTCTCCGAAGTTCATGGGACTCAAGAATATGGGCAATAAGAGATACAAGAGGACAAAAGGAAATCTCAACAGATGCCCTCTTAGGAAAACTCAAATCCTATGAGCAACTGCTGAAAACCAGAGAAGAGAAGGAAAGAAGAGGAAGCACTTCAACCTCCTCAAAAGATAGAAACATTGCTTTGAAAGCAACAGATGAAGAGACCTCTGTCACTGAAGATGAATTATTCAGCTTCCTGGCTAGGAGATTCAAGAAATGGGTCAGGACAGATGGGTCTAGAAGGAGAGAATCAAAACCAAGGTATGATAAAACTCCTACTAAAGAAAGAATTTGTTATTCCTGCAGGAAAACTGGACACATTGCACCAGAATGTCCAGAAAATACTGAGAAAGAGAAAGATCTGAAAAAGAAAGATCTCAAGAAAAAGGGAAAGAAGAAAGAAAGAGGCTTCATTGCAGAAGCTTGGAGTGAAACAGATTCTGAGGACAACACCTCATCCAAAAGTGACAATGAAGAGTCTAAGCAAGAAGACCTATGCTTAATGGCTTTTGAAAGCTCAAAGGAAGAACATGGTGCTAAATCATGGAGTGAGACAGAATCAGAAGGAAGCATCTCTTCTGAAGATGATAAAGAAAATAGCCTTATTCTCATAGAGGAATCTGAGGATAAGGATGGGGTAAGCATTTTTGATGATATAGATTTTCTGTGTGATGATTTCAAAAATGATTTTAAAGGATTGTGTTTAGATCAACTGAAAGCTAAACAAGAAATTAAGAATCTAAGAGAACAAATTAATGTCATTAAAAACCAGAGAAATATAGAGGACACTTATTCTAAAAATTATGAATTAAGGGCTAACATCAGAGAAAAAGAAATAGAGAAGGCTAAAATAGAAAACCAGCTCCTTAAAAATAAGGTATCCCAAGCAAAAGCTTTTGAAGAATCAATAAAAATGAGAAGCCAACACTCAAAGAAATCACAGAAAAACAAACAAGAAGACATAAAAATCTTGGACTAAGAGCTGATCCCTCAGCTAGTCTAATTCCATCCAACAAGCCTGCTTGGATGAGCCCTGTTAAATTTACTAAACCCATCAAATCAACAAACCAAGAAGATGACTCACAAAATAAGGGAAAAGACTTCAAGGAAATAAACCAATTTGATGAAACATCATACTATTCAGCTGATGACTCTCAAACTTCTTCTGAGAAGGCAACTAGGCCAAGAGAAACAACTCATAAAGAAATAAAATCAGAAAAAGGGAAAAATAAAATTTGTGAAAACACATTTGCGTCGACTTCATATCGACGCATGAATGATAGTGCGTCGAATTCTACTCGACGCAATCTCTCAGATGCTTCGACCTCAACTAGATGCTTGAATAAAAGTACGTCGACTCAATCGACGCAACTTCTTCCATGCATCGATTCCAGATCAACGCAATCTGTAGAAAGCACCGAGTATAAATCGATGCAACTATCAACGTACGTCGAATAGATATCGACGCATACAAACTCAGAGCAACATAAAGACAGAAAACTTCCATCCTCCAAAAACCTTCCATCTTAACCCCCATTCAGGACCCATTCATTCTGATCATAATTTCTATCCTAGTCAAAACTTTTATCCAAACCAAAATTTTTATCCTAATCAAAATGTTTATCTTAATCAACACCACTATCCCTCTCTAAACTCAAAATCCCATAACCTAAAGAGAGTCAGATGTTATATCTGCAATAAAACTGGCCACATTGCCAAACAATGTTGGTACAATCAATCTAATTGATTATAAAAATTAGTCCAAGACTGTCTTAGAAAATATTAGGAGCAGGAAGAAATAATCTCTCAAGGGAAAACCCAAAATTTTTCAGGAAAATGAAAGTCACGTCGATTTTAAAATCAACGCACCGTCGATAACTATCAATAATAACTCAAATCGACGCATGCGTCGACTCCAATCGACGTATACGTCGATATGAAACCCTAACATCTTACCTCAGACTGTATCGACGCTTACGTCGAATTCCACTCAACGTAACATCGACTTCATGAAAAAGAGCAGCAATACTAAAATATTTTCGGTCACATCCACTATAGTACCGAATATGCCTCGAATTGTGTCTCATTTCGATGTTTCACCTAACTTAGATAGTCTCTTCAGTTAGAAATCCTCTCGCACTCTGCATCTTTCATCCCTCTTACCTCTCAGTCCAGCCATTTCTTCCTCTTTCTCACTGACCTACAATGGCTCCCAAGATAAACTCTGGGTTCGACATTGACCTCGAATCCTTCCAAGACGCCGCAGAAAATTATAAGAGCATTATAGCTCTCTTCACTGAAGCTGGTCTGGATAAGCTCATCTCCACAAGATGCAAGCTCCTGAAGACAGAACTCACAGAGCTGATGACTCATGTTCAGATATCTGAACAAGGAGAAATCACAGGAACAATCCATGAGACACCTGTCTCAATTTCTGCAGAACACATTAGGACCACCTTTGATCTACCATCAGGTACAGTCAAATATTATCTTTGTTCAAATAGGGAAATCAAATCATTTTCTAAAGAATAACTAAAATAATTCCCCTATCAGGTGATGAACCTGTGGAACTTACCCCTGATGAAATAAAGAATTTGTTAATCACCATGAAGTTCTCCAAAGATAGACCAATCCACCTGAAGAAAATAGACTTCTCTGAGGAGTATAGACTATTGGAAGACATAGTAGGGAAAATATTACTATGTAAGATCTCTGCCCATGATGTAGTGCCCAAGCAGCAACTGAACATCATGGGGGCCCTTGTGCTGAAGAAGAAGGTAGACTGGGCAAGCTGCCTGCTCAAAATGATAGGCTTTAAATATTCTCACAAAGAGAATGCCTACATGAGAATTATGAGCCATGTACTCTTCCACTCCTTCCCTGACCTATGCAGGTCAAAAGGAATCCCCATCCCTCCTGGCAAAAGGATGTCCATTGCTCTCTTCTCAAAATGGACCAGGCAAATCCCCAAACCTGGTGCCATTCCTGAAAGGACTCCATCTCCTCCCAACTCTCCTGCTCATCCATCTTCACCTCCTCCTCATCCTCCTCAAACAAGCATCCCTTCTCTACCACCATCATCCACACCTTCACAAATACCAACTCAATCTCCTGCTCAACCCTCCACTATTCCTTCACCTTCTCCATCAAATATACCTCATCACAATGATACAGTTCCCTCTCCACCTTCATCACATACACCTCCACCATTATCTCCTCCTCCTCCATTATCTCCTCCTCCACCACCACATTTTGAACCATCTCCATCCACTGAAAACCTCATCACTCAGTGTATCCAATCCACAGCCCAAAGATTCCAAGCAATGCTGGATGGGCACTGCTCCAAGATTCATTCCTCCATCTTGCACATGCAGACCCAAATAGATGGGGTCAGTGCCTCTGTTCAAAGCCTGAAGACCTCTATCTCTTCCTCTAAGGTCACCAGGTCTTTCTTAACCTCCTTGGCTAAGAAGGTCAAGAAGGGGGAGAGGTTAGATGAAGAGCATCTCTCCAGTCATAAATCTCTCTCTCACAAGTCTCTTCCTACTTCAAAAACTGATAGTCTTGCACTGCTCAAGACCATTGGGAATGAAGTTGTAGCTGAGCTACATAGTGAAGAGCACCTAACAGAGGTACTCAATATAGCAAGAGAAGCTACTCAACAAGTGATTCTATTACAAGGGGAGGCATGTAGGGCAGAAAATGAAGTTGAAAAGGAAACTGAGGTTGAAGGAGAGAAAGAAAATGAAGATGATACTGTGATGGCTGAAGTAGGAGATCAGGAGCCAGATGCAGTTAAAACTGGAGCTGGAGATGAAAGAGAAACTGAAGAAGTAAAAGGCTCAAAGGAAGTTCCATCCCAGGGGGAGCAAACTACTTTGACTCAGGGGGAGCAAATTGCTGAACTCAGGGGGAGCTGAGGGAAGCACCTGCTACTGAGAAGGAGCAACCCACAAAAGTATTCACTAGGAAAAGAAAAACTCCTCCTACCCCTGAACAATGATGATATACTCTATTTGAACAATTGTCTATGCTTAGATGCTGATTAGTCAACTGAACATGAAATTTGTTTATATAATTCTATCTTCTTCTGATTATTTAACATATTTCTAACCTATATGAATGTCTTGCTGAGTTGATTAAATACTGATACAATTTCTCTCTAAATAGGGTTAAGACAAATAGGGGGAGATTGTTGGGGAAATGATTTATCTTAACCCCTAGAATTAAGAAGAATATAATTTCTAAGAATTAAAAGTTAGTCTAAGTAAATATGCGTCGAATAGAATTCGACGCAATGTCGAGATGTAGTCGACGTTTCTCTCAAAATGAGTCAAAGTAACTCTAAGAAGAATTCGACGTAATCTTTGTCGACGTAACTCTGACTTCTAGTCAACGCATTTAATAAAGTCGACGCACCTTAGTCGACGCACCTTCCTTATTCTCCTCTCGACGTCCAGACAGGATGAACTCGGCGCTTACGTCGAATAGTAATCGACGCACGTCGATTTCTATGTCAAATTCGAATTAACGCCAGATCTCTTTCCTTCTTTCTAAAGATCTGAATTTTATAGAATGATTTCATTCTTTTATAGCAGTTCTGAATCTGTCTTTCCTTCTAATTGATTCTTGGCTAATTTGATTAATATTTATTTGGATATTATTTGAAATCAGAATAAACTCTTTCCATCTACAGATAAAATTAGTATGGAAACTTTTATCTCTTTCTAATTCTCTGTCTGCTAATTGATTATTCTCCTTTAGCAATATCTTTTGAAACAGAGTTATAAATAAGAAGGAAGTCGACAGAGAATAAGAACTAGTCATCCACCATATACATTTGAAAAAGAGGAAGAGCTCCCAAGTGAAGAGTGAGAAAGCTGAGAAAAGAGATAGTGTGCTGCAGCAAAGAAAAAGCCTTCACCTTCTCCTCCTTCTGAAGCCATTCTGCTGCAAATTCTGAAAGCTCTCACAAAAGAGAGAAAAGCTTACAATCTCCTTCTCACTATAGAAGAGAGATCATATTCACTATACTTGTGCTTCTAATCTTCTTGCTAGGAAGAAGATTCTTTCTTACATATATTGTCTTCTGTTCTTCTACTTGTTCTACTTCTTCTTCTCATTCTTATTTCATTTTCAAATTGTGTAAAAGAGTTTTTAGAATCTCTCTTCAAAAAATTCAGTTGTAGTGGTTCTAAGAGTCTCCTTATCAAAAGACTCAGTTGGTTCTAAGAGTCTCCTTATCAAAAGACTCAGTCTGATTCTAAGAGTCTCCTTATCAAAAGACTCAGTCTGGTTCTAAGAGTGTCCTTATCAAAAGACTCAGTGCAAGTTAGTGAATTCCTACCAAAGGGGTTAGAAGAGTGGACTACCCAAAGTTTGGGGAACCACTATATTTCTTTGTGTTGTGCTGTGATTTTCTTCTTGCTATTTTTCTTCTTTACTTGCTTAATTCTTGTTGGTTTTGTGGGAAGTTTGAATCTGTGATTATTACACACATATATATATAATTGCACAAAGTATTTTTAAATCTCTATTCACCCCCCCTCTAGAGGATTCTAGTGAGGTTAACTGTGTACTTTCAGAAGGTGTTGCGGATATCAAAGCGAATGATCATTGCCCCTGATCGCTATACATGAGGAAACATGGTGAGCTAAAAGGAGGAGAATATCTAAGTAATGCGAACTCCGTCCTTTACTCATACGCTATGCAGTATCACTAAATCATAAATCATTGACATGCTCTATCCCTTCTCTCCACCTTCTTTTGATAGTACCAAAAAGGGAAGAATAACTTTGAAAGAAATTCACACTTAAGTGGAGCAAAATACATAGGATGCTTTAATTTAGGGGGAGAACTCATATAGTGGGAGCATCTGTATAGGGGAGCATATTTGTACTATCACGCCTATCCTTTGCTATAAACACATTTCTAATTGTTAAATGCTTTCTTTCTAAGGTGGATTTGTTATTATCAAAAGGGGGAGTTTGTTGGAACATGCTTTCCATATCTCTTGTTTTGAGAATAACAAATCTCATTGTATTTGATCATACTTGCCATGGGTTTATAGTGTGCATGATCTTCTGTTCTCAAGCACCTATAAGTTCGAGAAAGAAAATCGACAAATTCCTTACCAGGTCAAAACTCTATTACTAGCGCGGCGCGCTAATGCTACCACTGGTGGTAGCGTCTGCATATTTGGAAACTTTGCCTAAAAGGAAACATCCGTCGAGAAAGGAATGTCGTCGAGAATGAATCTGGCAATGGCTACCGTGGAGCGTTAAGACTAACACCTGGCGGTAACTTATGGAAGTCCCGTGATCGTTGATGTTGATTGAGGAGCAGAAAAGGAAGGAGATCTGGCGGCTAGGAAAGAGATAAAGCTAATGCGGCATGCGGCATGCGAACCTTATCGCGGCGCGGTAGGATGGGTTGCCAATTCTGGAGCCAGAATGTTACCAAAAATGACTTAATCTGCATGCCAACTTGTTGCCTAATGAGTCTACCACCTGACGGTAACACTACCGTTGGTGCCAGGATTCGAGCCTATTTAAATTGCGGTAAGCCTCTGTTTTGATTAACTGATTTATCAATTTGGACGACGCATCTAAGCCACAACTCTTATATTCGTGAGAGACCCATCTTTACAGTCAAGAGAACTCCGTCAACGTTCGTGAACGCGAAGGACTTAAAGAAAGATCAATCACGCCAACTTCATCTTCAAGTTCCACCTTAGAGAGAGTGTCTTTGATGTTTTACTTTCTATTATTTGTAACTCTTTTTATCACAAGTAGAGAATTTGCTGCATGGTTGGTGACTAGGGCCTTGTGAGGACTAGGGGGAATTCGCCACACGGTAATTTGGTCTTGGGATTCGATCTAGGGGGTGCTCGAGGCCTTTCTGGGGATAGAGAGGCTAGAGCAGCTTGAGGCCATATTTGGGGATAGATTGGCTAAAGCCAACCAGTCCTTGGGAAAAGGGTCGGTATAGAAAACCAAAAAGTTTTTATGTTATCGCCTCAATCTCAAGCGTCATTGGGATACATTTTTTGTAATGATCTCTAAAAGCAATAATACTATCTTTGTATCTAATATTGTCATGCAATCTCTGGTCTTTTGAAATCTAAACGAATAGGATTTCTTTGTCACTAACATCGAGCGGTAACACTACCGCATGCGATAGCAATAGAGTTTACTTTATGCGCTAGATCAAAATATTTTCAAGCTCATTTATACTTTTCCGACTGCTTATGAGATTTGGAATTTTCTTGAAAATACTTATTATTCCTTTCTCTAGGTATGGAGTGCACATCAAAGGAAATGGAAGAAGACAACACATCAATGAGATGGGAAGATGGAAACTCGTCTATGGAAGAGGAATGCAAAGAAGATGTCAAAGGGACTTCATGTTCAAATCTTGCCCCATCCGAAAGCATTGTAAGAAAATCAAATTCCCTTATTTTCTGCAATTCAATTTCTGCATAACAATTGGTACAAATTACTAAACGTAAAATTAAGAAATTAAAAAAGGCTAATTTCAATTTCTGCATCTAGTTCTCCTCATGGCTCTTTAGATAAAAATGTTACACCTCGTATTGAATTTAATGAATTAAAAGCAAATACTAGGAACTTGAAGTAGAACTTTGTTTAGTAAAAGAACATAATGAAAAATTATCTTTAGAAAATTCATCTTCAAAATTAATTGTGCTATGTGTAAAAATTATAAAATTGAAATTAATGAGATGGATGAAACATTTGAGGAATTAAGAAATAACTATAAAACTCACATTGATTCCATGGTCACCAGTCTTAAAAATAGCACGATCGCTTATACAAAAGCTAGACAAAATCTCACGATTAAAAATAAAGAATTAGAAACAAAAATCAATTTGCTTAAAGAAATCATAAATTGAAATTCTCAAAACATGAAACCACAATTTAAAGCAAAATTAAAAAGTAAGTTGAATATGAATTTTCGTAATTTGACTAAGCCAAACAAAGGGAATGAAAAACATCAAAAACTTGTAAGTGAATTTCCAAAATACTATCATCATTAGCATTTACAACATCAAACTTCTCCCAGCATAAAATTGAATGCAAACAAATTTGCTTTAAATAATGAATTCAAAAGTCATTTTTATCCAAAGTTTCAAGTAAATGGCTATGAAAATTTGAAAAAGAAAAATAATGTTCTTCCAAGTAATGAATGGAGACCGATACTTAAGAATGATGCATTAAAGAAAATTGAAAGGGTCCACTCATCCTTGTCTCCTCAAAAGCCAACACGATGTATTTGGGTACCAAAAAGAACCATCTCATTTGGTTCTCTTTGGATACCTAATCTCTTATTCATTAGATATCATAAAATTACTAAAAGTAGAAACAAATAAAAAATGAAAACCATTATTCTACTTTATGTTATGATTAACACTCTTTTTGTTTGTTTGTTTTCCTTTTGTCTTTTCTTAAGCCAACATGTTATGGTCTAATATGTGATATGACTTTCACACACTAAGCCTAAATTCATTAATAAATAAAATTAGGAATATCTTTCTTTTGCATTTTTTTTACTAAAAATCTCATATATTGATTTATTATATAAACTACTCTTGTGCACTTCCATTCCATTTTAAAACGTATGCATATAAGTTATATTTTTGTATTAAAAGCTAAACCTCATAAATCCCTAGTCGACCATTCAAAATGGTTAATAGATGATTTGTGAAAGATGAGTTAATCAAAAAATTGATTTAAATAACTATTATAGGACATAGGTTAAAAATAAATAATTTCCTATTTATAGAAGATGAGCGGGTTGTCAAAGATGATGTGGTTTATTATGAAGGGTCTCAAGCTTACACCTACGTCGATTGAGGAGGCAGATTGGGAGAACCCTGAGGAGGAGCTGCCCCGACGATCAGTTCGTCGGACATAACATGAGAGAGATAAGGGAGAGAGCAGCAACATGGGTGAGGAGTGAATCATTTTATTTTCAGTGTGTAATAAGATAGGTTTTGAACAAGTTTGGATTTTCTGTTGCTATCGCTGGGCGGTAGATACTACCGCAGGCATTAGCAATAGAGAACATTTCTGAATGTTGATCTCAACTTTGGACTATTTGTTTTATGACCTATATCACGGTGCGTCTCATGAACTGAATTCCCTCTTCGGACCGGACGTTGTGGTGAAGGAGGCCTTGCATGTACTGGATGATGAATAGAAAAAGAAGAAAACACTTCAGGGCGACAATCAATAGGCTACTATTCTCTATTGATTGCAGGATATTTATTAAATAATATTCATTGAATAATCCATCCCAATGGAAGGGTATTTAGCCTCTGCCGCTTTGGATACTTCAACTTAAAAGTATACCTCATCATTTATAAGAGAAAATCGGCCACATCAAATGGAATTTTCTCCAATATATGGTAAGTTACCAAACTAAGTTGGGTCGTGATCATTCGTGTATCACCAGCTTTGTACATGATTATATGACGGAGAATCTCCCTGATAATATATGCATCAGGTGTCAAAGTAGTGACCATAGTGATTAGGTCTCTAGCATCATCCTGACCATGCAAAACCATATTCATTGAAGTCTAATCTCATACTATACAAAATCTCTCCACTATATCCAATCTCGTGTAACACTTGTTGGATCCAAAATTGTCCCCACGCCCTCGACGCTCGATCCCGGAGGAAGGAGAGGGGGTAGTGGTCGAGCAGCTGGTTACTTGAGTCGCAAATGAAGAGCTGAGTGAGAGAGAAGAAGAGGGGGGCCGCTAGCTTGCGGCGAGGTTAGACTTCGCCCGCCGCGGCAAATGCCACTCCTGCGGCGGGCTTTCCCTTTATATAATAATCTGTATTACAGCTTGGTGTGTTTAGTACATGGAAACAAAATAAATAAAAGAGAGTTGCGGGTAAGAAAAGTAAGCCGCTCGGCCTGTTCGCCGAGGTCGCCCGGCCTATTCGCCGAGTTCGCCTGGCCTGTTCGCCGAGGTATCCCGGCCTGTTCGCCGAGGTTGCCCGGTCTGTTCGATTTTTGGATAGTTTAGCTCAAGCCGGTCGTGTCGGGCTTTGAATTTCCGAATTTCGACACCCGGATCAAAAGTTATAGCCGTTTTAAAATCGAATGTATTTTAGGCCAAATCTCGCGTCTTCATTGCAACTGTTGTTCATCAACCACTCGGTATATGAAGGTCCCGTGTTTCTGTTGGATCCAAAAAGCAAATTTATGTTGGGAGAAGTTTGATGTTGAGGCGCCTACAATTTAAAAAGCAAAAAAAATTTATTTTTAGTAAATTTACTACAATTTAAAGCCAAAATTTATTTTTAGTATTTACCTGCGCGGTCTGAAGGAGGAGGCCGCCTACCCGCGCGGTCTGAAGGAGGAGGTCGCCTACCCGCGCGGTCTGAAGGAGGAGGCCGCCTACCCGTGCGGTCTGAAGAAGGAGGCCGCCTACCCGCGTGGTCTGAAGGAGGAGGCTGCCTACCCGCGCGACCTGGAGGAGGAGGCCGCCTACCCGCGCGGTCTGAAGGAGGAGGCCGCCTACCCGCTCGGTCTGAAGGAGGAGGCCGCCTACCCACGTGGTCTGAAGGAGGAGGCCGCCTACCCGCGCTATCTGAAGGAGGAGGTCGCCTACCCGCGCGGTCTGAAGGAGGAGGCCGCCTACCCGCGCGGTCTGAAGGAGGAGGCCGCCTACCCGCGCGGTCTGAAGGAGGAGGCCTCCTACCCGCGCAGTATGAAGGAGGAGGCCGCCTACCCGCACAGTCTGAAGGAGGAGGCTGCCTACCCGCGCGGTCTGAAGGAGGAGGCCGCCTACCCGCGCATTCTGAAGGAGGAGGCCGCCTACCTGCGCGGTCTGATGGAGGAGGCCGCCTACCCGCGCGGTCTGAAGGAGCAGGCCTCCTACCCTCGCGGTCTAAAGGAGGAGCCCGCCTACCCGCGCGGTCTGAGGAGGAGGCCGCCTACCCGCGCGGTCTGAAGGAGGAGGCCGCCTACCCGTGCGGTCTGAAGGAGGAGGCCACCTACCCGCGCGGTATGAAGGAGGAGGCCGCCTACCCGTGTGGTCAGAAGGAGGAGGTCGCCTACCCGTGCGGTCTGAAGGAGGAGGCCGCCAACCCGCGCGGTCTGAAGGAGGAGGCCGCCTACCCACGCGGTCTTAAGGAGGAGGCCGCCTACCCGCGCGGTCTTAAGGAAGAGGTCGCCTACCCGCGCGGTCTTAAGGAGGAGGCCGCCCCTTCTTACCACTTTGGGTGTAAATAGAGCCTTTGCGTGAGGTTTAATCCCTCCCGGGTGCGTAATCTGCAAAAATGTAGCAAAGGAGGCCTCCCAAGGGAGGATCGCCGAATTCTGGGTCAACAACACTCCTGTTGGATCTTGAGGCGCCCTTAGAGGGGGGTGGGGGGGGGGGGGGGGGTGAATAAGGGTTTTAAAACTTTTGTTATATTTTAAAATACTTGAAATGATAAGAGTTTAAACTAATGATAAAACCACGCAAAAAGAGGAGATCAAGTTATATAAATGAAAGACCTGATTTTTATTAACTTGAAAAATAAAATTACAAAATTTGATTTCTTATGATGCTAGAAATCATAGGCGATAAAGTAAAATATTTTTTTTGCTTTCTATACCGACTCTTCTCACCAAGAACTGGTTGGCTTTATCTTATCCTTCCTGGATACGGCCTCAAGCCGCTCTAGCCCTTCTATCCCCAGAAAGGCCTAGAGCACCCCCTAGATCTACTCTTTAGACCTAGTCGCCAAGACGAGACGAATTCCTCCCTAAGTCCTACCCAGACCTAGTCGCCAACATGAGGTGAATTTAATCCACGTTTATAATGAAAAGGTTACAAATAAAATACAAAACACAAATCAAAACTCCCTTTGTAGAATTCCGGAGATGGCGAAGGCTCGCTGAATATTCTCGAAGTCAAAGCATGCGTTCTTCATGTTAAGTAAGCGTTGATCCGGTCTTCCTTGAATTCTTTGCTCGAATATGTGTGGGAGATGATGGTCTGGAAAATACAGCCCTCTCTGAGTTTCTGTAGTGCTGGAATAGGGCTCTCTTCAATCAGTTATTGGAGAAGATGAAGTCCACCAATTTATAGGACTGGAAGCTAACGTCGGCGTTAAGGCTAACGCCTGATGTTGACCCAGTATGAAATTGTTTTGATGGCTCTGATCTTCAAAATAGGAAGGAGATATTGTACTTTAGGAAACTTTTATTTTAGGCAACCCTGACGCTGGCGTTGAGGCTAACGCTGGCGTTAGGTCAGATCATTCCTAAAGTTCTCCTTCAATCACGATTGCATCCCTCCTTTCCATAATCATCGATCGTTAATGCCCAACATTAAGACCTAATGCCTGGCGTTAAACCTCTTTCATTTTTCGCAGTCGGCAAGCCATCCCATCGATCGGCAAGCCATCTCGTCGATCGGCAAGCCATCTCGTTGATCGTCAATGCCCAGTATTAAGTCTTAACGCTTGGCGTTAAACCATAATCATAATTCCTGCTTGTGGTTAGTTCCAGACCAATAATGCAGCAAGCTAGAGTCATACCAGTTCAAACCTGCATGCTAAAAACATAATGGCAAACAAGATCAAATACAAGTAGGATTTGTTATTCTCTAATCAAAGGGATGCGGAAAACCATGTTCCAACAATCTCCCCCTTATGATAATAACAAATCCAATATAGATAAATCAGATTCATATATAAGAGAGGTGTGTTTTTAGAAGAATATATGACACTAAGCAATGTAGAGACAATAATAAGAATTATAGATTGTTTAAGTTTTTCTCCCCCTACTTAAGTGCTCCCCCTTAATCTAGTGAATTCTGCTCCTTTAATCATTAAAATTTATCATTTTATTCTCCCCCTTTTGTTATTAGCAAAAGTGGGTGGAGTTGAAATAAATCTAGAAGATGGAAGACAAAAGTTAGGACATAACATAGAGAGGATTAAGAGTTTTGTTTAAGTATAAGGTAAATCGTGATCAAGCTAAGGGAGAGAGTAGCACAGCGGAAAAAGATATGATAGGCATTAAAGAATAACATTCCATGATTTTACCAAAAGAATTCTGCCACTTGCTTTGCAATTTAATTTTAAAGCAGTATATTACTTATTGAGAGAGATGCAATATAGTTTGACAAGCACAAGTGAAGAAAAAAAATGTAGAAGTAAGCATGATGAACCATGGTAAACGAAACACATAACCACAATAGAAATGCAGAAAACAAAAACAAAACAATTAAGAGTAGTATTTTTGTTATAGTTTGACCATTAAGAGTAGTATATGACTGGACTCTTCACATTTGAGCATTTAACTTTGAAAATTTTCATAACTAATAGGCAAGCATGATTTAACATATTCAAAAAGATAATAAATACAATGTAACCAATTCGTATTTCAAGTAAAGAAAACATTGTAGAAATCATGCATTGCAATCTAGTGCTTTTACTTAAGTTTTTAGAGAATTATGTAATTTTGCATTAGGATCCAATTCTCATGAGTAGAAGCTTTATTAAAAACAATGATGTGTGCATAAGGTATTTTGATAAAAGTATACAAGTGAAATAATCAAAACACATGTCATATGTAATGAAATATTAACAACAACATTAAGATTGTGATCTTATACTTACTTTCACACATCAAATCAAGAATAAAATTTCAAAGCACATAAAAGGAGTAAAACAACCAAGGTGCTTCTCCGACACAATGCTCAATAAGACTTATCAGGGAGCGAAGTATTGCTTGGGGATCACATAAGCATTTTATTAATTTTTTTTATTTTTAGTGATCCGGTGTACAAATAGAAGTGATAAAAAGGAATTTGTTAGCACAAGACAATTTATAATTCTTTCCAAGGTGCTCAACCTCACAATGCTCATTAAGACTTATCAGGAGGGTGAGTAGTGCTTGGTGGAGTTATCTTTGGCCATTGATTTCATTTTTTTATTTAAAGCTTGCTCCAAAGGTCTCCGAATTCACTTGTTGTTGCATACATTAACCATATTGAAATAACACTTCTATGTGTGAAAGAAATTTATTGTTTGAAAGATGGTGTAGGTAATTTATATATATAACTGAATATGTTAAGAACTATTTCACTACACAATCATGCAAGACTAAGATTATGAGCACATGTAGATTACCAAAATAGTGAGTGAGAGAATCATTGATTAGCATAAAATATTACTCATACTTAAAGGCATGCTAGGCAATCACACACAATTTTCTATAGACTATTTCATTGCACATAATCAGATTAAGGTCAAGGAATGAAGATAAAATAATGTTTAGGAAATTTGAAATTAAAATTAGACATTGAAGACAATCTTTAAGTGTATGCCAAATACAATTTTGACCATTTGAAACAAAAATAACTAAAATGTTTGCTCTTGTGAAGTCTTATAGTCAAACCATAATTTTGTAAATATTTAAAACAAACAAATGACAAAAACATATTTTTTAGCATTTTGAATTATTTAAATTTTTTTGTGTATTTTGGAATAAAATTAACAAATTAAGAACAAAAAATTTCAAATAAGAGAAAAGAAACTGAGAAAATGCATTAGAAAAATACCAAAAATATAATAGAAAAATCAGAATTTCAATTTGGCCAAAAGAGCTAACGCCTGGCGTTAACTACTTAACGCCCAAACAGAACACTGTTTTTTAGGATTTTTGAAAAAAAAATCCTTTGAAATAGAGTTTATATATGCCTTCTTAGTGTAGAAATTTCAGAAAATTTGGAGATGATTAGAAGGCTATTTAAGCATGTTTTTGGTGATTTTAAAAAGTTTTTATCCTTTATATTTGATTTTTGATTTTTCCTTTTTTTGTGAGACTATAATTGGACTTAGCAATTTAAAGTGGATCTTGGACTTCCCGAGGTCTACCCTATGAAGGGTTCGCACCGGTACTAGGAGATATGATTGGGTGATATCCTAAATCTCCCTTTCACAAGATATTGAATTGTTATTGATTTGCTACCCAAGTTTTAATATTGAAAATTTATAAACTCAATTTTTTGAAAGAGTGAAATAAATATGTTTAGATTTAGAGAATTAATATAAAAGTACGGAAGTTAGTTTTGAGGAGGGATAGCATTTGATGGGTTTCAATTTCATTTATCTAAGACTCCTAATTCTAGTCTACGCATGTTAAAACGAGCATCGGGGAGAGGTTTTGTAAAAATGTCTGCAAGTTAAGATTCTGTGCCTATGAAGCTAACTCTCACATGTTCTTTCTTAATATGATCCCTAATGAAATGATGACATACATCTATGTGTTTGGATTGTGAATGATGAACGAGATTGTTTGTTAGGTCTATTGCACTTTTGTTGTCACATTTTAATTCAATATTATTTAGATGAACCCCAAAGTCTTGTAGTGTTTGACTCATCAAAAGGGCTTGTGCACAACAACTTCTTAGTGCAACATATTCGGCCTCGGTGGTGGAGAGGGCAACCGAATTTTGTTTCCTACTCAACCAAGCAACTAGTGAGGGGCCTAAGAAGTGACATGTGCCGCTTGTGCTTTTATGATCTAGTGAACACCCATCATAATCAGAGTCAGAATAGCGATGTAAAATAAATGTATCATTATAAGGATACCATAGGCCTAGATTAGATGAGCCGATTAAATATCTAAAAATTCGTTTGACTGCTTTTAAATGAGACTCTTTAGGATTGGCTTGGAATCTATCGCATAAGCAAACGACAAACATAATATTGGGTCTAGACGCACTTAGATATAATAGTGACCCTATCATTCCTCTATATATTGTTTGGTCAATAGAAATTCCAGCTTCATCTTTTCCTAATTTTAGAGAGGCACTCATAGGTGTGGAGGTTTGTTTTAAATTTTCAAATCCAAATCTTTTTAGCATGTCATGAACATATTTAGATTGATTTATAAAAATTCCATCATTTCTTTATTTGATTTGAAAGCCAACAAAATGGGTAAATTCTCTTACCAAGCTCATTTCAAATTCTTTTTGTATTACACTTACAACTTCATTATATAATTGATCATTAGTGGATCCAAAAATGATGTCATCTACATACATTTGTAATATGATTAGATCATTATTTACATGTTTGATAAAAAGTGTATTATCGGTACTTCCCATTACATATCATGTTTTAAAAGAAATGAAGTTAATCTTTCATACCAACCACGATGCGCTTGTTTGACCATATAGTGCTTTATCTAGTTTAAACACATGATTAGGGTATTTTTTATTTATGAAACCGGGGGGTTGTTCAACATAAACCTCCTCTTTAATGATTCCATTTAACAAGGCATTTTTAACATCCATTTGAAAAAGTTTAAATCTTTTGAAGCTTGCAAAGGCAAGAAAAATTCAAATGGATTCTAAGCGAGCTACGGGTGCAAAGGTTTCATCAAAATCTACCCCTTTGATTTGTGAATAACCTTGTGCTACTAAACGAGCTCTGTTCCTAGTAATTCTAGATTCACTATCTAATTTATTTTTAAAAATCCATTTTAAGCCTATTACCGGATGATTTGATGGTCTTTCTATAAGATCCAAACCTTATTACGTTCAAATTGTTCTAATTCTTCCAGCATCGCTAAATACCAAAATTCATCATTTACCGCGGTGGAAACATTTTTAGGCTCAATTTCAGAAACAAAGCATAAATTAGAGATGGATTCATGAATGGAAGAGTGTGTCGTTACCCCTCTTGATGGTTATCAAATGACAAGTTCTCTTGGATGATCTTTTGTGAATCTAAGCGCGCTTGGAGGTACAAACTCTTCTTGCACAACCTCTATTTCTTTGTCACCTCCAAGTTGTTCAACATTATCATCCTCAAAGAGTGAAGAGGGTTCCTCTACTTTTCCTGTAATGTTAGAATCTACACAAGGAACAAATTCATCAAACTTCACATGAATGGACTCTTAAACCTTTTTAGACCTTTTATTGTATATCCTATATGCTTTACTAGTTGAAGAGTAACCAAGGAATATTCCTTCATCACATTTTTCATCAAATTTTGTTAATGCATCTTTGGTGTTTAAGATAAAGCATTAACATCCAAAAACATGAAAGTAAGATACATTAGGTTTCCTTTTGTAATATAATTCATATGGAGTTAATTTTAAGATTGGGAGAAGCATGACTCGATTTATAACATAACAAGACGTATTTACGGCATTAGCCCAAAATTATCTAGGCAACCCATATTCAGATAGCATAGTGCGTGCGATTTCCTGAAGGGTTCTATTTTTCCTCTCCACCACAACATTTTGTTGAGGGGTGCATGGAGCGGAAAATTCATATTTAATGCCTAGATTATTACAAAAAGAGGTGAAACTATCGTTTTCAAATTCCCCTCCATGATCCGATCTAATGCACTTAATTTTTAAATCTAATTCATTTTGAATGTGATTGCATAGTTTTGTAAATTCAGAAAAAGCATCGGATTTGGAGGTAAGGAATAGTGTCCAAGTAAATCTAGAGAAATCATCAATTAATACAAATATGTACATTTTACCAGCTAGACTATTAGTGCTAATTGGCCTAAATAGGTCCATGTGAATTAATTGTAGAGTTCTAGTGGTGGATATTTCATGTTTGTTTTTAAAAGATGTTTTAGAGAATTTTCCTTTTTGACATGGTGGGCATAACGATGATAGATTTCCTTTAAGCATTGGTAAAACTCTAATTATTTTATTTTTTGATAATTTTAAGATCAACTTGGTGCTAGTGTGACCAAGACGCTTATGCCATAATTCAAGTTCTTTTTTTGTAATTAGACATTTTAGTGATACACGCGATAGATCATGAAAAGAGATTAAACAGACATTATGAATTCTTGGTGCAGTGAGTATAATATCATTAGTCTTAGGATCTATAATTTTGCACAAATTAGTAGAAGACTCAAATAACACATTAAGACATTTATCGCATAGTTGACTAATGATGAGTCCTGATCATATACACTTTTATGGACTCATCTGGGCCATCTATTTAGTCTTTTCACTGCACTTTAGCCCTGTTTTAGCTCATATTGGTCATTCTATGCTAGGTGCACTTATAGGCCCATTTTGGTGTTATTTCTTGTTTATCTTCTTCATTAGCTTTCATGTATTGTTAAGTGCCACCTTCAGTGGCTAGATTGGTGGTTGTGCTGGAATGGGAGTCGTGCAGGTGTTCCCGGTGCAATTCTGTACAGGAACACTGCGCACGATCACCGGTTCTATTGCGCACGACCACTGGTCGTGCGCCACTGATCGTGTGCACTTAACACCTGTTTATGAGTTCTGTTTGGTGCAGTGCGCACGACCATCAATGCCAGTGCGCACGACCACTGGTCGTGCGCCACTGCTCGTGCGCACTTACCCTTAATTTTCCAAGTTCTGTCTGCTGTAGTGCGCACGACCATCAACTCCAGTGCGCACGACCACCGGTCGTGCGCCACTGTCCGTGCGCACTCAACAGTAATTTTATGAGTTCTGTCTTGGCTATTGCGCACGACCACCGACGATAGTGCGCACGACCACCGGTCGTGCGCCACTGGTCGTGCGAACATGTTATTTTATAATTTCTGTTTTTGCAGGTTTCGTCCAGGCAGAGCGCACGATCACCGAATTCTAGTGCGCACGACCACTGGTCGTGCGCCACTGATCGTGCGCACTGTTTAATTCCAGCGCTTATAAATCCGCTGCTCGCGATTTAGGTCAAAAACTCTCGCCCGACTCCGCCGTTTTCTGCTCCCGTCCGCCTGGTTTCGCCCCTCCATCGCCGCCCACCTTAGGGAGGATCTCCGGGCAAGCTTTCAACGCCAAATCTTCGCCGGAGTTTCCTCTCGGCCTCCTCCTTCATCCAAGAGCTCTAAAGGAAGACCTAGCCGCTATCTCCATCGAGCAAGAGGAAGTTTGCAACCTCTATCGGATCGTGACACGAAGAAGACGGGTCCATTGGAGAGTAGTGACAGCTCTCTCTACCCCGGACGTAGTTGTGGACCGAGCTTGGACGCGGATTGACAACCCGGCGATTCCAACCGTGAATCTTCAACGAGCCTTCGGATTCGGTCGATTTCTTGCCTTGTTCTCCTTTTATTGATTGTTGCAATTGCTAGTGCGGCACCGGACACGGTGGTGGGATGGAAAATGGATGGTGGCGCTCCTCATACACACATAAACCACAAAAGTATTTCACACAAATGAAATATATAAATATAGTGATAAGTTTAAGTGCTCTTCATCAAAATACACAAGAAGCGTGCTTGTCGAAGAGGTGCTTGCGACCCTCATTCCGCTAGCCCACTCGCCCATCCGCTTACCGAAGCGTGGCATCGCGGCCCGTATTCCATTCGCCTATCGAAGCAGCGCGCTCAAGGCCTGCATAGTTCGATTCCATTAGCATTCTCGTCCATCCACCCTTGCGACGCAGCGCGCTCAAGGCCTGCCTAGTTTCCATCCCGCCGAGCGAAGCATTGCATAGCGGCATTGCATAGGAGTAGTTGCTAGCTTTTCTTTTGTTTTCCAAAAGCCAACCCAACTCCCCCGCAATCCATCCGCTTTAGGACTTCAATCTCAAGTCCTTCCTCAAAACCTAACTCCACCTTACCGTGTTCCTCAAGAGACCGACACTCGGGGATTTATTCCCAAAATTTATTACTTGCGCGACCGGTGCACTTGCCGAATCATCGCATCAAGTTTTTGGCGCCGTTGCCGGGGAACACAGTCGTGTGAGTTTTCTTGAGAGGGAGAGCCGAGAGATAGTAGTTCTTCCAGTGTGTATAGCCGCTTTATTATTTTTGTTTGCCTTTTAATTATCTTTTGTTTGTTCTTATTTTTTTTCCACCCCTATTTTAAAATCTTAGGCAAATTTAATCTAAGGAGTTTTATTAGTTTGTGTAGATTTTACTTGCAAAGAATTCCTGTTCATTTTATCTGCTTCTTTTATTGAAAATGTCGTCATGGGATATTTCCCCTAGCTTTAATGATAAGATGGTTTATTATATAGACCAAATGAATGAGTTAAATGCTAGGCAGTGTAGGAACATTGTTTGCTTGTTGTGTCGAGGAGAGGGTCATGAATTGAAGGACTGTCCTAGTCTTTTCAAGCCTGACCGCCACTCCTCCACTCAGGACAACATTGTCCCTATCGCTCATTCTTTACCCATGGAGGCAATTGTGCCCTCTGCCCCTGAGCCTGTCTCGTGCATGGACTCCTCACTCCCTGTGTGTGGCTTCACTCCCAGTGACGATGATCACTCATCTGTAAGCCAACAAGGAGAGGAATGGGAGCTCCAAGATGCACCTGAATTTGATGAGGAAAGTATCCTTTCCATCGGGGAGGCTTTAGCAGATCTTTTTGCGGAGGAACCAAATCTTTGTGTTCCTCCAGTTTCTTTGCATGATTTTTCTACACACATTTTTTATGATCCTATCGAAGTAAAGGAGCTGGGTGATGCTTCTGACTCGGAGGGTGCTCCAAAGTGGGATGAGGATGTCATTTTCCCTGAGGGGGAGAATGAATACTTTGAACACGATGATGCACCTCGGTGGGATGAGGAGGATACTCTCTCTGATGAGGAGGGTTGCACTTCTTCATGGGACGAGGAGGTCCAAATCACCACTGAGGCTCCTGAGTTCTCAAGTCCCCCTCGCTATGATATTTACGATGATGATAGCGATCTACCGTTGGATCTTGCTGGGAGTGAAACCGGGATCACTCCCCAGATTGTTGATGATTTACGTTTCTCTTCTCGTTTCTTTCTGGACCCCCCTTCTTCTTCCGAGCCTGTGCAGGTTGAGTCTTTACAGGTGCCCCAGGAGGACTTGGAGCTTTTTGCTCAATTCAATGATGAGAGTATCCTCTCATGTGAGGAGGTTTATTCCCCCTCCGTCGAGGAAGCTCCACCCATTGCCTTTTCCTCCTGCTGCCTCCCTGTTGACGATACCTTGCTAGGCAAGGATGTGTTTTGTGAGATGAGTGAGGACCAGGCCTCCTCCTTTTCTTACATTCTCTACCCTCTACCTGTGAGGAGCAGGTATCTATATTTAGGTAGAGGGGTGACTGCTCTGTCTCCGTATCGGTACCCGCTACCGATGCGCATATTAGAACAGTTACCTGTGCACTTTTCTTTTCATAGGCCTATAAGCTAGAACTGTACAAAATCTGAATAAGTCGTGCTGGGATGACAATAACCCCAGTAGTTATCTTACTTTTCATGCATTTTATTTTATTCAATCCTGTTTAGTCAGCTGTAGTATTGTAGTTTATCTTTTTCTGTTTCTTTTGTTTTGCGGAGCTGAGCCCTGCAGGTACTTCTTCTGGATGGCGGATGCTGCAGCTTAGTCTTGGTTTAAACGCCAATCTTCTGGTATGCTCACTTGCTGAGCATTGGGTACCCTCTTTCCCTAGCCTATGCTGATTTTCATGTCATATATTATGCGGATTGTTTAGTTTAAGTCTGGGGGAGAGTAGTTTTGTTTACCCGCTCACGTGCACCATTGCACTGCATGCTAGAAGATTTTATTTAAAATGTTTTGTTTATTTTCATTGCACACCACATCACCCACTTGAGCGCGTACTCATCTGTTTGCTTGCTCTGTTGTGAATTTAATTCTTCTGCTTATTTGGGAAAGTCTAGGTGATGGCTTAGGACTATGTAGCAGAGTAAAATGTTGACTCCCGTAGTGCTCCTAGTCGAGTGCTCGGTTGCATAGGAATTTGTGTAGGTTAGATCTCTTTTTATACTATGGTTTTATATTTTTCTCTATTAGTGTAAATGTTGTTTACTCTACTCAAATGGTGAATCCGGTGTGAATCAAATGGTAGCATAGGGATGTGTGTAAACGATCGCTAGATTCGTATTGCTTGAGTCGGGATAAAGGAGAATCTTTCTCGGTGGCTAGAACTTGCCCCAAGCGATTCTTGAAGCATGGGTATACGGTTAGTCAATTGTGTGAATGTGATATAGGCCATCATTTTGGCCCGGTTGAGCCTTTGTGCCTATCCCTACCGCTATATCCTCGCTAGCCCAGTTGTGCCTACCCGTTCTTTGATTCAGCCCCACTTTTATTTCACCAAAGCCCAAAAGCCAATCCTAGTCGCACACCCAAAATTTGAGCTTTAGCTGTTTATTATTTTCATGAGTTGGGTTGTTGATGTGGTAATATGTTTGTGAAGATGTGGATGTGTCCTTTTGTTTATTTGCTGAAAATGATAAGAAAAGAAAAAAAAATGAGAAAAAGAAAAGAAGTTAAAAAGAAAGGAAAGAGAAGGAATGTTTACTTGAAAATATTTATGTATAGATTTATGTTTGGGAGTAGGCGGTGCACGCACCCATGCTGTTAAGTCCAAGTCTGGGGGTGTTGTGTACCCGCATGTTTGTGTGGTGAATGAGGATAGTTTCCTGCATTAGCTCATTTGGGTTTAGTGTTTGAGCCGTCGTTTTTATCTTTGTTTATCCTCACCTAAACCCAAGCCTCATTTAAAACCTAAAGTCCTATTGATTCACGCATTTGAGTCAAACCAGTGCCGTGGAGAGAATGTGACCGGGCAAGCCTATGGTCACCGACACCGATGGATTTCGGTGGAGTTTATCCGACACCCCAATCTTGAGCAATGCTCATCTCAGCGCTTAGTTTACTTTCTCCGTATGCATGACCGAATGATTCACCGTTGTTCACCATTTTGAGTAGTGTAATATGCTTTTACTCTTTTAGAAATATATAGACCGTTTATATAATCAGAAATCTTCTCTACTATTCTTCTTATGCACGTGAGCATGCGACTTCGCATGGTACTCTGTACTGTAGTTTTAAGCCATCTACTTTTCTTTCCCCGTTCGCTTAGAATTTGTTTGCTCGGGACGCGCAAACAGTTAAGTCTGGGGGTGTGATGAGTCCTGATCATATACACTTTTATGGACTCATCTGGGCCATCTATTTAGTCTTTTCACTGCACTTTAGCCCTGTTTTAGCTCATATTGGTCATTCTATGCTAGGTGCACTTATAGGCCCATTTTGGTGTTATTTCTTGTTTATCTTCTTCATTAGCTTTCATGTATTGTTAAGTGCCACCTTCAGTGGCTAGATTGGTGGTTGTGCTGGAATGGGAGTCGTGCAGGTGTTCCCGGTGCAATTCTGTACAGGAACACTGCGCACGATCACCGGTTCTATTGCGCACGACCACTGGTCGTGCGCCACTGATCGTGTGCACTTAACACCTTTTTATGAGTTCTGTTTGGTGCAGTGCGCACGACCATCAATGCCAGTGCGCACGACCACTGGTCGTGCGCCACTGCTCGTGCGCACTTACCCTTAATTTTCCAAGTTCTGTCTGCTGTAGTGCGCACGACCATCAACTCCAGTGCGCACGACCACCGGTCGTGCGCCACTGTCCGTGCGCACTCAACAGTAATTTTATGAGTTCTGTCTTGGCTATTGCGCACGACCACCGACGATAGTGCGCACGACCACCGGTCGTGCGCCACTGGTCGTGCGAACATGTTATTTTATAATTTCTGTTTTTGCAGGTTCCGTCCAGGCAGAGCGCACGATCACTGAATTCTAGTGCGCACGACCACTGGTCGTGCGCCACTGATCGTGCGCACTGTTTAATTCCAGCGCCTATAAATCCGCTGCTCGCGATTTAGGTCAAAAACTCTCGCCCGACTCCGCCGTTTTCTGCTCCCGTCCGCCTGGTTTCGCCCCTCCATCGCCGCCCACCTTAGGGAGGATCTCCGGGCAAGCTTTCAACGCCAAATCTTCGCCGGAGTTTCCTCTCGGCCTCCTCCTTCATCCAAGAGCTCTAAAGGAAGACCTAGCCGCTATCTCCATCGAGCAAGAGGAAGTTTGCAACCTCTATCGGATCGTGACACGAAGAAGACGGGTCCATTGGAGAGTAGTGACAGCTCTCTCTACCCCGGACGTAGTTGTGGACCGAGCTTGGACGCGGATTGACAACCCGGCGATTCCAACCGTGAATCTTCAACGAGCCTTCGGATTCGATCGATTTCTTGCCTTGTTCTCCTTTTATTGATTGTTGTAATAGCTAGATCTTGTGTATTTTGATGAAGAGCACTTAAACTTATCACTATATTTATATATTTCATTTGTGTGAAATACTTTTGTGGTTTATGTGTGTATGAGGAGCGCCACCATCCATTTTCCATCCCACCACCGTGTCCGGTGCCGCACTAGCAATTGCTAGTGGCGTGCTTGTCGAAGAGGTGCTTGCGACCCTCATTCCGCTAGCCCACTCGCCCATCCGCTTACCGAAGCGTGGCATCGCGGCCCGTATTCCATTCGCCTATCGAAGCAGCGCGCTCAAGGCCTGCATAGTTCGATTCCATTAGCATTCTCGTCCATCCGCCCTTGCGACGCAGCGCGCTCAAGGCCTGCCTAGTTTCCATCCCGCCGAGCGAAGCATTGCATAGCGGCATTGCATAGGAGTAGTTGCTAGCTTTTCTTTTGTTTTCCAAAAGCCAACCCAACTCCCCCGCAATCCATCCGCTTTAGGACTTCAATCTCAAGTCCTTCCTCAAAACCTAACTCCACCTTACCGTGTTCCTCAAGAGACCGACACTCGGGGATTTATTCCCAAAATTTATTACTTGCGCGACCGGTGCACTTGCCGAATCATCGCATCAACTAATAGTAATTAAGTTGTGTTTTAAGCCTTCTACAAATAAGACATTTGTAAGAGAGAAAGAGTCATTACCCACTGTACAGATGCCTAATATTCTTCCTTTTCCATTGTCACCAAACGTCACGGTTCCTCCTTTCTTCTTTGTGAGGATAAGGAACTTTGCTTTATCGCCCGTCATGTGCTTGGAGCAACCTAAGTCCAAGTACCACATGTCTTCCTTGTCCTTAGCCTACCAACACACCTAAGAACAAGATGTTAGTGAAGATCTGGATACCCATGTTGTTCCTCCCATAACATAGGTGGTGACCTTAGGTATCAAGATTTGTTTTACAATGCGCTTTCCCTTCTTCCTGCAAGAGTCCGTGGTGTGGGATAGAAGTAAACAATTGACACACGCAACAAAAGGGGTTGAGACCTTTTTCAAAAACTTTTGTTGACCCTTGCTGGTAGACACAGAGGTGGAAGGAGTGACAGAAATATTATTATAAAAAGAATTCTTGTTTCTGGAACTAGAACTAACACTAGCATTAGAAGCTAACGCTAGGCGGTAGCTATCCGAACCATAACCCAACCCAAACTTTGCAGAACCATAGTACTGGTTGCCCAAAATCATGTCCAGTGATTTTTGGCCGACCCCGAATTTGTTTATTGCCATATTAAGATCATTGATTCGGGCTTTTAAGGCAAAATTTTCGCTTACTAAGTTTCCACACCTCTTTGCCAAATTTTTCTTTTCATTTTCTGTTTGAGAAAGAGAAATTTTTAAACTTCTTTCTAAGTCTCCTTTTTGTTTTGTGAGAGATTCTATATTTGAGAGAGCCTTAGAAAGATCGTTTTCTAGTATTTTTGTTCTTTCTAAATTATGATCATTTTCCTGGCTAGACCATAACTCTTTTCCCAAAGTTTATATTTCCTTATTTAATTTTTGATTTTGTTTTAAAAGAATCTTATTTTCGGTTTTTAGGAGATTAAGATCTTTTAGACTTTTACTAAAAAAATTGCATGTTTTCATGTACTCAATATAGAGGTCATCATAAGTATTTGGAATTACCTCAATGTCGCTTTGGATAGTGCAATTGTCGTCCGTTGATTCATGGCTCTTCCCCATGAGGCACAGATTTGCCTCATCACTATCGCTTGAAGATGACCCGTTTGACCTATCAGATGAAGAATCATCCCACGTTGCAGCCTTCAAAACCTTCTTCTTTTCCCTTCCTTTATGTCTCTTCTCTTTTTGTTCTTTTAAGTACTAAGGGCATTGGCTTATTATATGCCTAGTCTTCCTGCAGTGGAAGCACTCAGGAGAAGGTCGCTCTTCATCGTCGTCGCTTGACTTTTCCTTTTCTCCTTTTTGGAAGATGATCCTTTTCGGAAGTACTTGCGGAAGGTGTTCCTCCTTTCTGGATTCTTCATGAACTTTGTGAAATTTTTCACAAAGAGACTCTCCTCGCCTTCTTCCTCATTGTCATCCTCTTTCCTTGACTTTAGTGTTAAGGCTTTCTTCTTTGGCTCTTTGGTGTATTCTTCATCTTGGAGTTTGAGTTCAACCTCATGGGTTTTGAGGTTCCTAATGAGGCTCTCAATCTGGATCCATCTTAGATCATGCGATTCCGAAATAGCTGTCACCTTTGGATTGAACTTCGGAGGGAGAGATCGAAGGATCTTCCTCACCAAGTCACTGTTAAAATTTTGAAGTGGAAGTGAAGTTAAGTCGAGCGGTCTGATGGTTGGAGACCGCAGAGATTGCGCGGTCTGCACTGGTGTTTTGTCGGTTTGTCTCAGCGGGTTGGTCTGAGCGGTCTGATCTGGGAGACCGCCTATTCTATCCGGGCGGCTTGCGCGGGTTGGTCTGGCGACTTGTTCAAGTCGGCCAGATGTTCTTGGTCTGCCTTCTTGCAGTGACCGAGTGGTCTGTCGACTACTCTAGTCGGTCTGGTCTTGAAGGAGTTTTCTTGCTTTGCAATAAGGCCGGGCGGTCTGCTTGTTGAGATCGCAGGAGACCGAGCGGTTTGGTTGTTAACCACAAGGTTGAATAAAGGAGCTGTGAGCTTTGCCGAGCTCGGGCAGTCTGCTTTGCGAGACCACTCGCGATCTGATGGGCAGTTATTGTATCCCGGTTGTGCGGTGACAACATCCGTCTACTCGCCTATAAATAGGGATGCAGGGCCCGTCATTAATAACGAGAACTGTAAGAACTCAAAGTTGGCTTGAGTGTGCCGGTCTCTTTTTGAGGTCGCGCGGTTTGAGATTTAATCTGACCGATTTCTGTGTTCGCAGGTTAAGCGGCTTACAGCTCGCGGTCAGCTTGTCTCCTTCTTCCAGCTTTGAATAAACCAGTCTGGGCGGTCTGCCTGCGGCCTATGTTTAGGTGTTCGCGGTCTGGTGCAGCGGACTCAGTTGATCAAGCGGTCTTAAGTGGCCAGGCGGTCTTGAGTTGCGGTTTGTCATAGGAAGCAGTTCTTGTTCAGTGTTCGCGGGTTCTTCTTTGATCAAGACCATGCGGTCTGGGCGATCAAGAAGTGCGAACTAGTTTTTCAGCAGAGGAATAAGCAGTGAGTTGACGGTCTGGGATTGCGGTCTGACAGGTGCGGTCTGTATTCTGTTCACACGTTCTCAGCGGCTTCCGTCCGACGTGGCTGTTAGCGCGGTCTGGCGGTTTCAAGGGTCAGGTCGCGATGGCTTGTTTTACAGTTGTGTTTTGTGCTTCTCTCCTCCGTGATTCTTATGAATCATGTCTCGCCATGTATATCTCGCATTGTAAAAAGATATTCAATACCATAGTACTATTCATTCTTCTCATTGTCACTATTGTGCTGCGCTTGTGAAAGGTTTTGTGAAGTGTGTTCCGCAATTTTTACACTTCTTCTCTGGACCTCAAGTTTTTTAACATGGTATCAGAGCCAGGTTGCTGAGGTTGTGAAGCTGAAATAGTGCTGATTCTTCGCTTGGGTTTCTCAAGTGGTAGCATTCAGTGGGATAGCAATAGAAGGAGGATATGCTAGAGGTCTCGGTATTGAGCTCCTTACACAAACTAACATTGAGAAGTGGAAGTCTTGCATGGAGAGCTATCTTCTTGGCGAAGATTTGTGGGAGGTAGTAGGAGGAGAAGCTAGACAAGCTGTAGTTCCTGCTGATGGGAATGCTGAGCTCGTGAAGGCTTGGAGAAGAACGAATGCTAAGGCGGAGTTCACTCTCAAGAGAGCTATCATTCCGGAGCTGTTTGATCACATCATCGGGTGTGGATCTGCTGCTGAGATTTGGACAGCCTTGGATGGCTTGTTCAATAAGAAGAATGTAGCGAGGCTACAGTTCTTGGAAAATGAGTTGGCGAAAGCAACTCAAGGAGATTTGTCCATTTCAACGTTCTTCTTGAAGATGAAGAACCTCTGCGCAGAGATATCGGCTTTGGACCCAGATTATCCTATCTCAGAAGCTAAGCTGAAGAGGCACATAATTCGCGGCTTGCGGAGGGAGTATATTGCCTTTGTTACTTCTGTTCAAGGCTGGGCCAATCAGCCTTCGTTGCTGGAGCTGGAGAACTTACTTGCTTCGCAGGAAAGTTTGGCAAAGCAAATGGCTGGGATGTCAGTTTCTAGGGGAGAAGGCGAGGTTCTCTTCTCTGGCAAGAAGAAGAAATGGGACAAGAAAAGAAGAAGTCGTCTGGAGATGATGGTCTGTCTACTTTATATCAACAGGAGAGGAGCTATGCTCTTAAGCGTGATGGGAAGAAGCAGGAAGGACCTAGATGCTTCAGGTGCAATAAAGTTGGTCATTTCAAAAGGAGATGAAATGGGACAAGAAAAAGAAGAAGAAGTCTGGAGATGATGGTCTGTCTACTTCATATCAACAGGAGAGGAGCTATGCTATTAAGCATGATGGGAAGAAGCAGGAAGGACCTAGATGCTTCAGGTGCAATAAAGTTGGTCATTTCAAAAGGGACTGTAAAGTCAATCTTCAGCCGGGGCATGCTGCAGGGAAGGAGGAGGCTGGTTCCAATGCTGAAGGTAGTTGGGGTGGTGGAGGAGCTTTCATGACGGGCATGTGTGTTCGGGCCATGACTTCCATCAACTATCAAGATGATTGGATTGTGGACTCTGGGTGTGGTCATCACCTCACTGGGGATGAGTCGAAGTTCTCCTCATTGCAGATATATACAGGTAATGATGCAATTATTACGGCTGACGATACTATTCATGCAGTTGAGAAGGAGGGTGTGGTTTCATTGAACGGTGATAGAGGTACTCTTACGTTGAAGAGTGTCTATCATGTTCCGGGGATGAAAAAGAACCTCTTCTCGGTGACTAATGCGGTGGACGCTGGCTATCACATTCTGTATGGTCCAACAGAAGTGAAATTTTTCCGTAACGTTTCAGCGGTGAAAGCTGAGGTCATTCATGTTGGGAGACGAATGAAGGATTTGTTTGTTCTCTCAACAAATTCTTATGTTGATAAGATGAGGGCTAATGATTGCACTGCTATCTGGCATGAAAGGCTTGGGCATGTTGGGATGGATAAGCTGAAATCTATGGCGGGGAGAAGCCTGGTGAAAGGTCTGCCATCTTTTGGGGATGGTCATGTTTGTGCAGGTTGTTAGTTTGGCAAAGCTCAGCGCTTTCCATTTGACAAATCACAAAGTAGATGTAAAAGACCATTGGAGTGCATCCATGGTGATCTGTTTGGACCTACCAACACTGCTAGTCTTGGAGGTAGCGGGTATATGCTAATCTTGGTTGATGACTTCACCAGATATACTTGGGTGTATTTTCTGAAGGAGAAGTCAGAAGCGTTCGAGAAGTATGTGGAGTTCAAGGAGCTGGTGGAAGGTCGGCTAAACCTGCAGGTGAAGAAGTTTAGAACAGACAATGGAGGGGAGTTCACCTCCAAGGAGTTCTCTAGCTTCTGCAGGAAGCATGGCATCCAAAAGGAGCTTTCTTGTGCTCACACTCCACAACAGAATGGAGTTGCAGAGCAGAAGATCCATCACCTGGCAGAGACTTGCAAATGCTGGCTTCATGCCAAGAATATTCCAAAGTCCTTTTGGGCAGAGGGTATGTCTTGTGCAGCTTCTGTTATCAACCGGATGCCTCTCAGCCCCATCAACATGAAGACCCATCATGAGTTGATGTTCAAGGAGAAGCCAAGCGTGGAACACTTTCGAGTGTTCGGTTCTACCTGCTATGTGCATGTTCCGATAGCCCTTCGAACGAAGCTAGATGCTAAGTCAAGGAAGCTAGTCTTCGTTGGTTATGATGGCTAGAAGAAAGGTGGAGATGCATGGATCCTTAGACATGGAGATATGTGGTCTCAAGGGATGTGGTATTTGACGAGCTGATGTCATACCAAGATAACTCTTCTATTGAGTTGCAAGGAAGCAAGGAAGATGGTGGACTAGTGGAAGCTGCTCGGGAAGTTCTGGTGGAGTTACTTGTTTCTCCAGGTGCTCCTTATATTACTAGCTCAAGATCAGGTGCTTCGGGTTCTGGAAGCAGGGGGAGCGAGGCTCCATGTCTACCTGAGAGGAGAGCTAGTCCAGAAGCTGCAGTGGAAGAGGTGGTTCAGAGTCAAGTTCTGAGGAGGTCCAACAGAACCATTATTCCACCTGATCGGTATACGGGCGGGAATTTGGTGAGCTTTGTCTCATGTTTCTTCGCAGGTCCCCTGGATGAGAGAGAGCCATCTTGTTATGAAAACGCCGTTGGAGTCAAGGAGTGGGAAGGATCCATGGATGAAGAGATGGATGCCCTCAGGAAGAATGAGACTTGGGACTTGGTGCCTAAGGTTGAGGGGGTTATTATGGTGACTTGCAAGTGGGTTTTCAAGCAGAAGAAGAAGGCTGGCAGAAGTTTTGAGCGGTATAAGGCTCGCCTTGTAGCTCGAGGTTTCTCTCAGAAGTATGGGGAGGATTATGAAGAAACATTTTGCCTCGTTGCCAAGATGACTTCGGTCCGGGTGGTGATCGCATTGACTGCTTGCCAAGGGTGGAAGATTTGGCAACTTGACGTGAAGAACGCTATCTTATATGGCGAGATTGACAAGGATATCTTCATGGATCAGCCACCTGGGTATGTATCCGAAGAGCACCCAAGATATGTTTGCAAGCTCAAGAAGGCTCTTTACAGCTTGAAGCAAGCGCCTCGGGCGTGGTATGGGAAGATTGCAGAATACCTCAAGTTCTGCGGATACTTTGCTTCAAATTCAGATTCAAGCTTATTCATAAAGAAGACAGGGGAGCTTCAGGTCTTGGTGCTGTTGTACATTGACGATATGATCGTCACGGGGAATTCTGAGATGGAGGTAGCTAGGCTTTGTGCTGAGCTAGCTATTAGATTTGAGATGAAGGATTTGGGCGAGCTCCACCATTTCCTTGGGCTCGAAGTGGAGAGGAAAGAGAGTGGTATGCTTGTTTCCCAGAAGGGATATGCGGATCGAATCGTGAAGAGATTCAGCATCGAAGGAGGGAAGAGCAGCTCTACTCCACTGGAGGTTGGTGTTCATCTTCGTCGAGATGAAGGGAAGGCTCTTACCGACCCTTTGGTGTTCCGGGCTTTGGTCGGAAGCTTGATATACTTGACAATCACGAGGCCAGATATTGCATATGCAGTTGGCAGGGTGAGTCAGTTTATGGCAGAGCCTCGGAAGCCTCATCTTGTGACAGCTAGGAGTATATTGAAGTATGTCAAATCCACCTCGGATTTGGGTCTCTTCTATGGGAGGGATTCTGGCTTTTGCTTGCACGCGTACATGGACGCTGATTATGGAGGGGATTCCGATGATCGGAGATCGACATCTGGGTACGTCTTTATGACGAGCTCTACAACTATATCATGGTGCAGCAAGAAGCAGGATTCTGTGTTTGTCTTTACCACGGAAGCGGAGTACAAAGCTTCGTCTTTGGCGGCTCAGTAATCCATCTGGCTTAGGAGGTTGGTGGAGGACATTCATAGGGAGGTGGGAGGTCCTACTTTGCTACGTGGTGACAAAGAGAGTGCTCTCAAACTAGTGAACAATCCAGTTTGTCACGCGCATACGAAGCACATAGAGATTCATCATCATTTTCATTCGTGAGAAGGTGTTGGAGGGATCTCTAACTGTGGAGCATGTTCAGAGCAAGGACAACGTTGTTGACATCTTTACTAAGCCACTGGCGAAGGGACCTTTTGGTCGATTGCAGAGTTTGCTTGGGCTGACTTCCACTTCCCACTTCAAGGGGGAGTGTTAAATTTTTAAAGTGGAAGTGAAGTTAAGTCGGGCGGTCTGATGGTTGGAGACCGTAGAGACCACACGGTCTACACTAGTGTTCTATCGATTTGTCTCAGTGGGTTGGTCTGAGTGGTCTGATCTGGGAGACCTCCTATTCTGTCCGGGCAGCTTGCACGGGTTGGTCTGGCGACTTGTTCAAGTCGGCCAGATGTTCTTGGTCTACCTTCTTGCAGTGACCGGGCAAGCTGTCGACTACTCTAGTCGGTCTGGTCCTGAAGGAGTTTTCTTGCTTTGCAATAAGGCCGGGCGGTCTGCTTGTTGAGCCCGCAGGAGACCGGCCAGTTTGGTTGTTAACCGCAAGGTTGAGTAAAGGAGCTATGAGGTTTGCCGAGCTCGGGCGGTCTGCTTAGCGAGACCGCTCGCGATCTGATGGGCGGTTATTGTATCCCGGTTGTGCGGTGACGACATCCATCTACTCATCTATAAATAGGGTTGCAGGGCCCGTCATTAATAACGAGAACTGTAAGAACTCAAAGTTGGCTTGAGTGTGCCGGTCTCTTTTTGAGGTCGCGCGGTTTGAGATTTAATCTGACCAGTTTCTGTGTTCGCAGGTTAAGCGGCTTACAGCTCGCTGTCAGCTTGTCTCCTTCTTCCAGCTTTGAATAAACCAGTCCAGGTGGTCTGCCCGCGGACTGTGTTTAGGTGTTCGCGGTTTGGTGCAGCGGACTCAGTTGATCAGGTGGTCTTAAGTGGCCAGGCGGTCTTGAGTTGCGGTTTGTCACAGGCAACAGTTCTTGTTCAGTGTTCGCGGGTTCTTCTTTGATCAAGACCGTACGGTCTGGGCGATCAAGAAGTGCGAATTGGTTTTTCAGCAGAGGAATAAGCAGCGAGTTGGCGGTCTGGGGTTGCGGTCTGACAGGTGCGGTCTGTATTCTATTCGCGCGATCTCAGCGGCTTCCGTCCGACTTGGCTGTTTGCGCGGTCTGGCAGTTTCAAGGTTCAGGTCGCGGCGGCGGCTTGTTTATAGTTGTGTCTCGCCATGTATACCTCGTATTGTAAAAAGATATTCAATACCATAATACTATTCGTTATTCTCATTGTCACTGTTGTGCTGCGCTTGTGAAAGGTTTTGTGAAGTGTGTTCCGCAATTTTTACACTTCTTCTTCGGATCTTTAAGGCATTCACGATCTTGGTAAAACGTGTGTACATTGATTCAACGTCCTCTTCTGGATCCATTCTGAATCTTTCAAACACCGACTCCAGTTGGAAGAGCTTTGAGTCTTTAACTTGAGAGGTACCTTTATGAGTTAGTTCAAGAAAATTCCAAATGTCATAAGCAGTTTCACAAGCAAAAACTCTATTAAATTAAGTCATATCTAATGCGCAAAATAAGGCATTCATAGCTTTAGCATTATTTTTGCATTTATTTTTGTCCCCATCATCCCATTTATCTATAGGTTTTTCCATGGTAACTTCTCCAAGAACATAAGTAGGAGTAGTATACAGTGTTTCAACACTAGCACAGACGTCTAGATCTAAATTTATTAGAAAATAACGCATTCGCGTTCTCCAATAGTTATAATCAGTTCTGGTGAAAAGTGGAGGTCTACTTATTTCTTGCCCCTCATGGAAAGCGATATCACAGAGCGCCATTATTCTCAGTTGTTAGACCGTATTGGAATAACCTAGCTCTGATACCACTTGTTGGATCTTGAGGTGCCCTTAGAAGGGGGGGGGGGGGGGGTGGTGAATAAGAGTTTTAAAACTTTTGTTATATTTTAAAATACATGAAATGATAAGAGTTTAAACTAATGATAAAACCACAAAAAAAGAGGAGATCAAGTAATATAATGAAAGACATGATTTTTATTAACTTGAAAAATAAGATTACAAAATTTGATTTCTTATGACGCTAGAAATCATAGGCGATAAAGTAAATATTTTGTGTTTTCTATACCGACTCTTCTCACCAAGAACTGGTTGGCTTTAGCCTATCCTTCTCGGATACGGACTCAAACCGCTCTAGCCCTTCTATCCCCAGAAAGGCCTCGAGCACCCCCTAGATCTACTCCCTAGACCCAGTCGTCAACACGAGGCGAATTCCTCCCTAAGTCCTACAAAGACCTAGTCGCCAACACGAGGCGAATTGAATCCACGTTTATAATGAAAAGGTTACAAATAAAATAAATAACACAAATCAAAACTCCTTATGAAGAATTCTTGAGATGGTGAAGGCGCGCTGAATATTCTCGAAGTCGAAGCGTGCGTTCTTCGCGTTGAGTTAGCGTTGATCCGGTCCTCCTTGAATTCTTCGCTCGAATTTGTGTGGGAGATGATGGTATGGAAAATATGGCCCTCTCTGAGTTTCTGTAGTGCTGGAATAGGGCTCTCTTCAATCAGGTATTGGAGAAGACAAAATCCACCAATTTATAGGAATGGAAGCTAACTTCGGCTTTAAGGCTAACGCCTGGCGTTGACCCAGTATGGGATTGTTTTGATGGCTCGGATCTTCAAAACAGGAAGGAAATATTGTACTTTAGGAAACTTTTATTTTAGGCAACCCTAACGCTGGCGTTGAGGCTAACACTGGCGTTAGGTCAGATCATTCCTAAAGTGCTCCTTCATTCACGGTTGCATCGCTCCTTGCCATAATCATTGAGCGTTAATGCCCAGCGTTATGACCTAACGCCTGTCATTAAACCTCTTTCTTTTTCTCAGTCGACAAGCCATCCCGTCGATCGGCAAGTGATCTCGTCGATCGGCAAACCATCCCGTCGATCGTCAATGCCCAGCACATCTCGTCGATCGTCAATGCCCAGCGTTAAGTTTTAACGCCAGGCGTTAGACCATATTCATAATTTCTGCTTGTGGGCAGTTTCAGACCAATAATGCAGCAAGCTTGTGTCATACCAGTTCAAACCTGCATGCTAAGAACACAATGGCAAACAAGATCAAATACAGGTAGGATTTATTATTCTTAAATCAAAGGGATGCGGAAAATCATGTTCCAACAACTCTACCAAACCAAATTCCTCTTGTAAATCCTCATGCAAAACCACCACCTCGTGGCCTTGGATATATGATTGAACACCACTGTAGAGTCCAGTCTGATCTGGATCCTCCAATCTGTTATAAAATTCTCTGACTAGTGCAAAGGAGAATCAATCATCCACACTCACTGATAAAACTCCTGAATCAGCCATTAAAGAGTATATGTGAGAATGTTGGGTCATGTCTATCCCAATATACATCCCACACTAATGGTCATATCCTCCACACCAGGATACACCTCGTAAACATTCCTATCCTTATTCACAAATGTACGACGACCACGCGAGCTGGAGGAAGACTTAATCTGAAAACATAACAATCAATGGAGGATAAAAATATTAAAAAGGCAAAAATCAGAGACTATTGTGACATGATAGAAAACTACTGCTGGTGGTAGCAGACGAAAAACCCTACTCATCTTCCTCCTTCATTCATCTTAAACAAACTCAAGAACATGAAAAAATTGCAAAAATTAAAAGATCTAACATATTCTAACACATTGACACACAAAATCCAACATTAAAGCCTAGATCGAGAAACTTTTTTTTTCCAAAATACTCATCAAACAAACCATTTAATACATTCTTCCATGAAATCTCTTCAAAACACTAAAAAAACTAACCTAAATCTCAACTCAAAATCACCAAAATATGGAAGAAAAATGAAAAAGGACCTTACATCTAACTATCGCCCGACTAAAGCAGTCCTCAAAAGCTAAGAAACCCTAGCACAAATGAAAATCGAAATGATCCATGGGGTTTTTATATTTATGAAAATTATCGCAGCATGGTAGGCCCTACCGCCGACAGTAGTATAAACTTTATTACTATCATCACATCGTTGATGGTAAAACTTATGGTTATAGTGTCTATGCTCACTTCAGCCTATTTGCTATATGATATATTTCTCGTGCATACACCAAATCAATATATGAAACAAGTGAACAAATGTATGTACTAAACTTGCAAAATACCTGCATTTTGTGTATATGCTTGCCTGATTTCTTTGTTCTACTACGTAGCCCTTACTCTAAACAAACACAATCAGGCGGAAAATTTCAAAAATACACCTTTTTTCTGAGAAATATAACTTCTGTTACTATCGCTCAGCGTTAGCCTATCACCGCTGGCGGTAGTATAAAATTCTAAATTTCACATTTATTTTTTAAAGTTTTATCTTTCTGTTTATTTCATGTTACTCTTTAAGTACTAAAAACAAAAAAATGTATAAAACTAATAAAAATCAATCAAAAACCAGTTTTCTTTTAATATTTACATTTGACTATTTACAAAATAATCAAATATAAAACTACAAAAAAAACAAAAATATGCTTTTCTTTATGTATGTTTATTATAAAAAAAAATATAAAAACTGATTGATATTCATTGAAATGTTTCAAGGATTATTAGGTTTATCTTTTCAAGATTAAAATACAATGTTAAATTAAAATTTCAAGTATCTTAAAACATTATTTTGTGTCATGTCTTGAACATTATCTTGTAATGTGCAATTAAGCCAATTATAGAAATCATGTGTAGAAGTGCTTAACATGCATCTAAGTATGAGTAATGGTTTATACTTGATAATGATTTATTCACTCACTTCTTTGATAATCTACATATGATATTAATCTTACTCTTGCATGATTGTATAGTGTAACAACATAACAATATTTAATGTGTGCTTAGTTTACCTACTCCACATAAAAATCCTTTTTTTCATGTACACATAGTTGAAGAAGTATATTTTTAATCAAAACTCTATGTTTGCAAAAACAAGTGAATTCTGAGACCTTTGTCACTAAACCAAAATTCAAATAAATACATGACAAAGATAACTCCACCAAGCACTAATCACCCTCCTAATAAGTCTTAATGAGCATTGTGAGGTTGAGCACCTTGGAGAGAATTGTAAAGTGTCTTGTGCAAACTATTTTATACACTACTTCTTCGTGTACACCGGATCACAATTAAATAAATGAAAAGATAATACATGTGATCCCCCAAGCACTACTTTGGACCCTGATAAGTCTTAATGAGCATTGAGTGTGTAGAGCACCTTGGGACTTGTACTATTTCTATGCACATTGAAATCAAATCTAGTTTCGTGTGTGGAAGTAATTCTAAAAACGCATTTCAATAATGTTGTGTTTATTCCATTATACATGTCATGTGTTTTGATTAAATCATTTGTATACTCTTATCAAAAACGCTACTTGTACACATCATTATCTCTTATAAACCTTCTACTCATGAGTATTGGACTTTAAAGCATATTTACATGTCTTTTCTACAATTTTAGTAAATGCACTAGATATCTTTGCATGATCGCTACAATGTATAAGTATACTTGAATTGCAAATTTAGAACATTGTAATTTCTGATCTTGTCTTGATAAATTAAAATCATGCTTGAATTATTTTTGTGTACCAAAGCATATCTTGTATTTCAAAATCACAAACATCTTATTTCAAAAATTACCACTCTTATTTATTTTTTATGGTTACAAATTTCAAGAAGGATGTTTCTTTTAAGAATACTTAGTATTTTTGCACTTATCTTCCGCTACGCCTTGAATACTCACACTTGCTTCCTTTCTAAACAAATGTTAATATATTTTGATAACAAAAGATATTGTGCACTTAACCATTAAATTGCTAAACATCTATTTTCTAAAACAAAACTCTTCCTCATTTACAATGCTTCAAACTTCTATAAAGATGTTTATTTATCTCGAATCATGCTTTCCACTATCCTTACTACTTGTACGCTCAATCATGAATATTTTCTTACCCAGCAAGTTGTATTGGTTACTTATCTAATGATACTTCATTCTTACTCCACACTTCTTACAAAGGGGGAGAATTCGCCGCGTGGTTGGCGACTAGGGCCTTGCGAGGACTAGGGGGAATTCGCCACATGGCGACTAGGTCTTGGGATTAGATCTAGGGGGTGCTCGAGGCCTTTCTGTGGATAGAGAGGCTAGAGTGGCTTGAGGCCGTATCTGGGGATAGAGAGGCTAAAGCCAACCGGTCCTTAGGAAAAGGGTCGGTATAGAAAACCAAAAGTTTTTTACGCAATCGCCTAAATCTCAAGCGTCATTGGGATACGTTTTTTATAATGATCTCCAAAAGCAATAATAATTTTTTTTTATCTAATATTGCCATGCAATCTCTGGTCTTTTGAAATCTAAATGAATAGGCATTCTCTGTCACTAACGCCGAGCGGTAACACTACCACATGTGATAGCAACAGAGTTTACATCTATCGTGCCAAATACAACCATATCTCATGAGAAGCCTACTGCAATGTTTAATTTGAGATAGTTTTTATAAATACTATCAACTTATTTGAATAAAATGACTTATAGTTTTAAAAGTTTTAAAACCCTTATTCACCCCCCCCCCCCCACCTCTAAGGGCGTCTGCAAATCCAACAGTTTAATTAACACATAATCTTGATTAACATTTAATCAATGTGCACACTTTTTCACAATCAAGAAAGACACAACAAGCATAACCCGGATACATTCCAGATGCACAAAACCATCAACACTTGATGTTATGGATTAAATCTGAATATTTAGAACATTTCAAAATCTTCAAATTTACATGTACTAGATGCTAGCAGAAGCAAACACCCTTATGATAGTAGAAAAGCTCGTCTCTCTATGCTTTAGTTTCACAAACTAACATAGAGAAAGACGGTTACTGCAAGGGGAACAATTTCTGAAACATGGAAATCGCAGAAACCTGGCTCTGATACCACTGTTGGGTTTTCCTTAGGATAGACCCATCATATGTACACAGCGGAATATTCAAGAACAACCCAAAAGAGAGATAACGTGATCTTGCTTAAATCATAAATCAAGACATCAAAGCAAAAAATATATTACCTGTGCGGAATCGAGTAGAGAATCGATCGAATTGCAACACAAAATCTTCCCGTAATCGGATTCACTATCCAAGTCCACTTTATACTTGTTCTGTGCCTCTGTCGAGATCGGCAAGATCGTTTGAAGGATTTAGTGCAGAAGTGGATCCACATCTCTACAGAAGTCCACACGAGTGGCGAAGAACCCTGATGTCTTGTCGAACAAGACATGGGTCAGAGAAGAAATTCCCTCAGCGTCCCCATGAACTGCTAGGTTTGTCGAAGGTGAAGTGACGATGGCTACTGTTAGACTCGCGGGATAAGCGGCGGATGATCGGTGGAGAGTCGCAGACCATTTTCATCTCTTTAAGTTCCCGATCTAAAATCACGCACACACCTCTACAGAAACCTAAAGCTCTGTCTATTTATACCCGGGGTAACAAAGACAGACATGAGTCTCAGTACTCGCAGAACAAACTAAATAGAGTATAAAGAATTTCATCTGGATGACTTTATTCATCAAGACATCTCAACAAAATCGTCGAGACATCTCAACAAAATTATCGAGACAATCTCAACGAAATTGTCGAGACCTCTCGACGAAGTCGATCATTCGTCGAGATAGTCTCGACAAAATAACCAGTGATTGTCTGTGTCATCGAGACAGTCTCGACGATATTGATCATTCGTTGAGATAATCTCGATGAAAACGTCGAGATAGTCTCGACGAAATCGTCGAGACATCTCGATGAAACATCTGTGATAGTCTATGTCGTCGAGACTATCCCGACGACAATGATCACGAGTTGATATTCACAATATCAGTTTGTGATCCCGTAGAAAGGATATCTGTCACGACGACATTCACAATGTCATCTTGAAGTCTTCTCGACGATATTAAAAATATCATCTTGAAGCCTTTTCGACATGCTCCATACAATATTCACAATATCTAAGAGCATATTCCCAAACCAACTCTACTCCAAATAGTCATAGGATTGGTCCTATCACTCATATCCAATATGAGCAAGGCCAACACAATCCTTTCTCCAATTTTTCCAAACGCTCTTATGTGCGACCCTATAGGCTCATATCGCATTGATAGTGAGACTAACTGCTTGACTACTTCTGAATCACCTTAGAAACTCCAACATAATTCACTCATATTTGCGACTAGGTCCGTGTGTGTCTTAGGGGGAAATTCGTCTATGGTGGCAACTGGGTCCTTTTCTGTCTTAGGGGGAATTCACTGCGTGTGTTGATGACTAGGTCCATGGTTTAAATCTAGGGGCGGCTTGAGGCTTCATCGGGGGAGAGATAGGCTAGAGCCAACCGATCCTTGGGAGAAAGGTCAGTATAGAAAACGAAAAAGGATATTTCATTGTCGCCTTGATTTCTAGCATCATAGAAATCAAACCTTTTGTAATCTAAGTTTTATGAAATAAAATCATGTCTCTCTTTGTTATTCACTAACTGGATTTTATTTTTTATTCAAAAATATTTTGAATAATATTTTCTATCAAAGTTTAAACTCAAAATATATTGCAAGGTTCATTAGTGTTCTATAACTCATGGAATTCAATCTCTGTGCGCCAGTGCCTTGCGGTAGTACTTACCGTCGGCGGTATCAAAGAAAGTTTGAATTCATCCTTTTCAAAAGTAACCTTCGATACAATCTTTTCTGCAATGTTAAAATAATGTTTTCTATAAATATCTCAAAACTACTTTGTTTATCAAGAATATTCTTATTCAATTTTAAAATATAAAAAACCCTTATTCACCCCCTACCCCTCTAAAGGTGTTAGTAGATCCTGAAAGAAATCGTTGTCTACCTAAATCACCTAAAGGGGTGGGGGGGGGGGGTGAATAGGTGATCTCTACTGCGATTGCGGAATAAAAAATAAGTACATACACAACAGGAAAAATCACAGCACAGAGACACAAGATTTATAGAGGTTCCCCAAGGTGGGTACTCCTCTCTCCCGCTTCGCCTATCTAGCACTTTGGGCTAGCATCGGCAAATTCGCCAAAACTCAGATTTATCAACAAATCCTACACTCGGAGACAACAGCTCCTACAAACTCGGAGAACAACTCCTACAACTTGGAGTAAACAACTCCTACAAAATAACTCGGAGAAAAATCTCCTACAGGAATCAAATAGAATTTGAAATAAAATACTTCTATTAAACCTCAACAGAGATTAACTTCAGATCTTGGAAAAACTGAGTCTTCTTCTTCCTTGAGAACTAAAGCTTGGATCTTCAAAGATTTGGAAGAAAGGAAACTCGGCAAACCTGATCTGAAAAGGCCTTTTGATTTTCTTGAAAAGATCTTCAAAAATATGGAGCAACAAGTAAATCAAAAACCTTCTTATCTGAGAAATCTCTAACAGCACTGAAGAACGAGTCTTGAGGGCGCATAAGTTAGATCTCAGAAAAACTTGTTCAGCGAGCAAGGAGGAAGACGGATGGGTTCTTCTCTTTCTATCGGGTTGAATAATAACTGTTCTCGTTTGCCCTAAACTAAAAGACTATTTAAAAGAAGAACTCTAACGGCTAGGGCGACAGACAAGGAATGATCGACACGTGTGCTGCACATGGCGGCCAACCCTAATTTTCAAAAACGAAACATAATTTTTGAAATCCGTCTGTCCGTCATTCGTCGAGACTTCACGTGAACACTCGACGAATTGACTTAGCCATTAAAAAGACTGATCAAAAGCTTGAAAAACCATCTCTGTTTTCATTCATCGGAATTCGTCGGGAGTTCTCGAGAACTTTCGACGAATTGACTTAGCCGCACAAATTCCTTCACAAAGCTGCCTTTTTGGCTTCTGTCAGCATTCGTCGATATTCGTCGGGAGTTCACGAGAATATACGACGAATGGACTTGGCCGCAGAACTTTCTTCTTCAAACTGGAAATTTGGCTTCTGTCAGCATTCGTCGATATTCGTCGGGAGTTCACGAGAATATACAACGAATGGACTTGGCCGCAGAACTTTCTTCTTCAAACTGGAAATTTGGCTTCTGTCAAAATTTGTCGGGAGTCATCGGGACTTCACGTGACATCTCGACGAATTTACTTAGCAAAAATTCCTTTTCTTCTGAAAACCTGCTCCACTCCTCAACCTTGAAAGCCTTCAGTTGTGAGAACATGAAGTGCACCCCAAAAGAGAGATTACACAATGAGGGATTACATTGTCTAGAACTGTGTTTGGTGATCCATTGCAACCTGACTTTGGTGTACACTTAGCATTATGACCTGTCACAACACATCTAAAGAGAGTTCATCCAATACATACTCAATTCAATTTAGTTCACTAGGGGACACCTTCAAATCCAGGTGATTGTGGATACAATACCCAACAATCTCCCCCTATTTGAAGATGTCATAACCCTATGCACTAAGTTGAATTGCACAGAAAGTATAATTGAATAAAAATAGCACAACCAGGCAGTAATAATTTAAAGAGAGAATCAATATTTTATCCAAACACAAAAATATATATATAAACAAAGAAAAACAGTATGATTCCAGAACAGCTCAGCTCATGCTTGGTCCTTGCCTTTCATCTTTCCAAAAAATCTATCCACTGCCTCAGCTCTCTTTCTCTGTTCAGATTCCATTCTCTCAAAGAATGCCTTTGGCATGGGCCAATATCTATCAGGAGCAGTCTCTTTAGATCCACCTGTCTTGAAATGAATTCTCCTTTCAGTTGTCCTTTTCTTGAACTTATCCCATTCCTCCTGACTGTAATGTTTACTGACACTTTCATTTTGCCTACTGACTAAGTTGAAAGCTGTAAGAATGATATCCTTTGAAGATGGACTCCAGCTTTCTTGGAAATTTCTTGGAGGAGGCATATCATAGAATTCTCTGATCTTCTTGTGAGGATTAGACCTTTTTGCAGAAGGTTTATCACCAAAGATCTTCCTTTTCAAAGATTTTTCAGAAGATTCAGGAGCTTTGGAGCTTTCAAGCACTGGATCATCCCAGAATTCTTGATAGGAGGAAACTGGGATGTCTGCTATAGCAAAATCAGAATCCTCAACAGGAAAATGAGAAGAATTTGGAGCACTTGGACCTGGAACACTTGAAGAAGGAACATCTGGCATCTTGTCCACCACAGTGAGTCCAAGCATGCCTGCAACTTCTTTGAACAGCCAGCTTGTAGATTCATGAGTGTACCAATTCACATCTACAACATTTTGTAATATGTTCTCCTTAAGCTCTTGCATCTTGGAAAATACATTTCCATCCAAGTCATTCACTCTACCAGCACTTTCTTCTATTTTAGACACAATACTCTCCTCCCCCTTTATGACATCTTCATGTAGGAGGGTATAGAGTTTGGCCAGTTGTCTTTCAACTTGATCATCCAGAAAAGTAAGCCCTTGATCATGAGAAGCTCTGAGAGCTGTTTGAGCAGAATTCAGATGAAGAACATCTTCACCAACCTGATGCAAGTTCTTTAGAGCATGCCCAACTACCTTATTGGTGTGGTCCAATGCTTTTCCTGTTTTTGACATCCAGGCTTCTTGATCACTCTTGAATTTGCCCATTTCATGTCTTATCTGAGCCATTTCCTGTCTCAAAGCACTATCAACTTTATCTATTTTCTGATAAACTGACATTATGGACTGATCAAAATGCTCTGTTTGAGCTTGCAGCAAAGTTGAAATTGACTTGAGCAAAGAAGATTGAGAGCTCTCTCCAGTTTCAAAATCATTAGGAGAGACTCTATCAGCTACAAAACTAGTAGACTGTGCTTGCTTATCAAGCACAATTGCTCTTGGAGATTGTCTCAAAATACTTTCTGGAGGGAGCAAGAGCAGCACAGGAGGGACTGCAGATTCACCCATAAATATGTCTTCCTGTTCTTTCTCCCCCTCAGTCAAAGACATCTTCTTAGCTGACTCCAACTGAGCACTAAAACTGCCCATCTCCATAGAATCTGATTTCTCAGAAGGAACAGATTCAGGATCTGCCAAGTCTTCACTATGTTCTGAATTATAAGCAAACTCTGCAGGGGATCTTCTTGAGTCCTCTAACATAGCAGCTACATGTTCAGCAACAGATTTCCCTTGACCTTCTAGGTCAGGAACAGTATCAGGAACAGCAGGACTGAATGGATCAACATACACTGGATCAGTAGGAACTGGATCAATTTCACTGGGAGGAATTTCCTTTGAAGCAGCACTACTTTCAGCAATGTCTCTTGGGGTTGGAAGCTCCCCCTCAAGATGTTCACTTCTGCCTTGATCAGGAGCTGTAATGGGTCCACTACCCCTTGAGGGTTGACCTTCTTCATGAGTCCTATTCCCATTCTGCACAGGGTCCTCATCACCACTAACAACAATCTTGACTCCACCCTTTGGAATGACCCTTTCCCATTTGGAGAAAATAGAGGAGTTGATTTTCTTAGTGTGATGGATGTGGATACCTCTTCCAAGATTAAAAAAATCTGGATTACTACCATTCAGCAACAAACTAATAATTCTTCCAAAATTGGGGGCATGAAAGCTGTCTTTAATTTTCTCAAAAAGAACTTCACCAAAATTAAAATTCTTTCTACAAATAATAGCCTTGTGAATCTTAAAAGCTTCTTCAGATAGGTAGTCATGTGAACCTACCTTGCACAATAAGACTTTTCCTAAAATATCACACAGAAGCTTACCTCCTTCATTCATGAATTTTCTTCTTATCTTTGAACCTTCATCAAGAATGCCACAGAATCTTTTGGCCTGGAGAAAATCTTCAGCAAACACTTCTTCTGATTCGACTTCAGGCATCCTCAAAATCCTGTTGATGCCACTAGCTTTCAAAACTATTTTACAAGACCTGATGCTGCTCTTTATCTTCTTGCCTTGACCAGAAATTTTTGCATTTCTGTAGAACTCAAGAACGTCTTGTTCGAGAATTTTAGCCGGCTCTTCCAAGACATAGCTGAGCCCGGCGACATCAAGCATCAAGATTATGTTTCTGAACTCATCTGAAGCAGTTCGAAAGCTACCTCGCACCAGCTCTCCACCTGAATGCAGACCTCCAGCGGCTTTGGGCGCCATCAAGCTTGACGGAATTGGGGAAGAGAAATAGTGTTTCACGGAAGAATCGAGGGAGACGGAGAGACGGGAAGGGTTTCACGGAAGAGTGCATGGAATCACGTGTTCTCTTTGTTTTTATATATATATAAAATAAATTTAGGCGCGTACCTGATTTCACGGATGACTCTTCGGATCCAATAAATTGTATTTAATAATGAGGGTTCACGAGAGACGTGTCCGAGAAGAGAGATATTTTGACATGTGAAATCCCGTGAAACTTCATGAAATTTTTGGTTTATCCAGTGAAATCCCGAGTAATTTCGTGAAATTCCAATATTCTTGTCCTCATGATTCCTTGTTAAGCATTCCAAGTTCCATTTTGAAGAAATTGAACTTGGTCTCGTCTAGAGGCTTCGTAAAAATATCTGCAATTTATTTGTCAGTATTAACATATAACAAATTAATATCCTTACTCTCAACATGTTCCCGGATGAAGTGGTAGCGAAGCTCGATGTGCTTCGTTCTTCTATGAGAGACTAGATTATTTGCTACGGCAATAACACTTGAGGAGTCACAGAACATGGGGATTTCTGTGAGCTTTAAATTTAAGTCCTCAAGCTGATTCTTTATCCACAAAAGTTGTGCACAGCAGCTGCCGGCAGAGATATACTCCGATTCAGCAGTTGATATTGCAACACAATTTTGCTTCTTGCTACTCCATGACACAAGCCTTTTTCCCAAGAATTGGCAAGTTCCTGAAGTACTCTTTCTATCATCTTTGCTACCTGCAAAATCAGCATCTGAAAAACCAATTAGTTCAAAATCATTGCTTCTCAGGTACCATAAGCCGAGATTTGGTGTACCCTTAAGGTATCTCAAAATCCTCTTTGCAGCGGCATAATGAGATTCCTTACAGTTCACCTGATACCTGGCACAAACACATGTTGAAAACATTATATCGGGCCTACTGGCAGTAAGGTAGAGCAAGGACCCAATTATGCTTCTGTACTTGGTTTCATCAAAAGGTTTCCCTTTCTCATCCTTGTCCAGAGACATACTTGAGCCCATTGGAGTCCTCATAGAGGTTGCACTCTCCATTCCAAATTTCTTGAGAAGCTCTTTGGTGAACTTCGTCTGAGAGATGAAAATTCCATCTTCAGATTGGTGCACCTGGAGTCCTAAGAAATATTTCAGCTCTCCCATGTTGCTCATTTCAAACTTACTTTGCATCAAGTTAGAAAACTTTTTGCAAAGTTTGTCATCTGTAGAACCAAATATAATATCATCGACATAGATTTGCACTAGCAAAATCTCGCCTTTTACTTCCCTACGAAACAATGTCTTATCTATTGTTCCTCTTGTGAATTTGCTCTCAAGAAGGAACCTAGACAATGTCACATACCAGGCTCGGGGTGCCTGTTTGAGACCATACAAAGCTTTATGTAAATAATATACATGATCAGGAAAGTTAGAATCTACAAAACCTGGAGGCTGAGCTACATATACTTCCTCTTTAAGGTCTCCATTCAGGAAGGCTGACTTCACATCCATCTGGAAAACCTTAAAGCCCTTATATGCAGCAAATGCCAGAAACAATCTGATGGCTTCAAGTCTTGCTACTGGTGCAAAGGTCTGATCAAAATCAATCCCTTCTTCTTGTCTGTATCCTTGTGCAACCAGTCTTGCTTTGTTCTTTGTAATGATTCCCTTTTCATCAAGCTTGTTCCGGTAGACCCATTTGGTTCCAAATACATTTTGTCCTTTGGGTCTTGGTACTAACTCCCAAACTTTACATCTCTTGAATTGGTTGAGCTCTTCTTGCATAGCAAGGATCCAGGATGGATCGGTGTTTGTTTCTTCAAACTTCTTCGGCTCAATCTGTGAAAGAAAACTTAAATGTAAAATTTTGTTAGTTGTACCTCTTGTCGTTAGAACTCTGCTTGAAGGATCTCCAATAATCTGATCAGCTGGATGATCTCTTGAATATCTGACTCCCAAGTTATTTGTATTTTCATGAGCAACTTGAGGTTCAGCCACCTCTGGAATATCTTCTTCTTCATGAACTTCTTGTTCATCTTCAGAGTGATCCGAGATCTCTTCTGCCAACTTTGGAGCATCATCTGTGGTTTTTACTCCATCTTGCATAGAGAGTTCCTTTAGTTTTTCACCTGCATCTTCAATGAACACACTAGACGAGTTGTTATGCAGCAGGCTCGTCTCATCAAATACAACATGGACTATTTCCTCTACCACCAGAGTTTTCTTATTGAAAATCCTATATGCCTTACTATGGCTACTATAGCCTACGAAAATACCTTCAAAACATTTTTCACTAAACTTGGTTGTAGGATGCTTCCCATTATTAAGTACATAACATTTACTGCCAAAAAATCTAAAATATGAAATCTTTGGTTTTCTGCCCTTTAGAATCTCATATGGGGTCTTACGATGGTACTTATTGATGAGTGCTCTGTTTTGCACATGGCAAGCTGTGTTGATAGCTTCTGCCCAGAAATATTCTGGAAGAGCAGAATCACTCAACATGGACCTGCCAGCTTCTATGAGGGTTCTATTCTTTCTCTCGGCTACTCCATTTTGCTGTGGAGTACGAGAAGAGGGAAACTCATGGGAGATACCTTGACTTTCACAAAACTCTGTCATGGCCCCGGACTGAAATTCTGTTCCATGGTCACTTCTGATTTTGACCACTGAACAGTCAAGTTCATTCTGAATAAGCTTGACAAAATTAGTGAATATGCCGAAGGTTTCTGACTTAAGTTTTAGAAAGAACACCCATGCAAACCGGGAATAATCATCAACAATAACCAAGGTGTAAGCTTTCCCACCTAAGCTTCTAACTGAGATTGGACCAAACAAATCCATATGCAGCAGATGAAGACATCTGGTAGAATTATTGCCAATTATGGTCTTAAAGCTAGCCTTTGTTTGCTTACCCATTTGGCAAGCATGGCAAGGGCTTTCTTTAATGCATTTAACTTTGGGAGCATCCCTTACCAAGTTGTGAGAAAATAACATAGATATTGTTCTAAAATTAATATGTGCTAATCTCTTGTGTCATTGGTCATAGAGAGATGCACTATCTTTGGCAACAAAATACACTGGGGTAGAAGACTGTAAGCATATAAAATCTAAACAGTAAATACCACTACTCCTAGAGCCTGTTAAAATAGTTTCCGCAGACACGAACATCTTTATCAGGCATCTATCTCTAAAGAACTCAACGGTATAACCTTTGTCACACAGTTGGCTTATGCTAATCAGATTGTATTTCAATCCTTTCACATGAGCTACGCGTGTGAAAACAACTGAGCCGTTGGTTATTGAACCATAACCAATAATAATACCTCGTTCAGATCCGCCAAACTTTACTTTAGGCCCGTTCTCAACTGGAACATAATCCTGAAGTAATCTTCTTCTCCCGGTCATATGCCGAGAGCAACCACTGTCCAAATACCAGATGGGAATATCGTTGGCCTTTGGACATTACTACAAACATGATCAATACCCCTTAGGAACCCAAACATTTTTGGGCCCTTGGTTTCTTGTTAGTGGAACACCACTTGGAACATTAACTTTGCAAGTGGTCGGCCTTGCACTGTTAACTCGTGGAGTTCTTGGCACAACATGATTGAACCAACAATCTATGGCGAAATGACCAATTTTGCCACAGCACCAGCATTCAAATCTATTGTATCTCCTATTTGTGTTCTGCTGAGCCTTTTGAACGGGTGACTTAGCAGGAGGGGCAACCTTGGAGGTAGAAGCCTCGTTGGTGCAACATACATAATTCTTAGGCACAATAGGCTTGACCTGCGATGCTTTCTTAGCATTTGATCCATGAACGAATGGTCCATGATGCTTCAATTGAACTTCTTCATAAGGAGCCTTGAGGGAGCTAGATCCAAAGTTTCTGGGTCTGGTCCACACTGAGTTCACCTTGGCAGGCTCAACATGAGTTGGTCTGCTGAAGTGACCATACATGCTTTCAAAATCATAGGTGTTCGTAGGAAAAATCACCTTCTTGAAATTTGGAGCACACTGTGGACCTTTACCCTTGGCTTTAGCAGCTCTTCTTTTGGCTGACTTACTTAGACTCTTTTCAGCAACATGGCCCAAACCACTACTACCAGAACCAGCAGTGAAAGTGTCATGATAGGCAGAACTTTCTTGGGCTTGGAGAAGTTCATAGTGATCTTCTTTTCAGCTTCAAGCTGTTTTGTTAAATCATTGATAATTTCACTCTTCTGAATGCCTGCTGAAGTGGCCTCAGAGAGAGCAATCTTCAAGGACAAGATTTCATCCCTGAGTAGGTTAGATTCTTCAATCTCCTTTCTCAGGTTTGATTTTTGATCCTTTAGGGATTGAATCTCCTTTGATTGAGTTTTAACAAGCTTTCGACACTTATTAAAACCCTTCAACATTTCCTCATACTTAACAGTCAACTCAGAATCCTCTTCCGAATAGTAGCTTTCATTTGCATCAGATTCCGTTTCTGAACATGAAAGAGGTGTAGAAGATAATACCTGACCGGTGAAAGGAACAACATCTTTGTCATCATCTGACATGGCCATTAGTCCAAAGAATGCCTCTTCGTCTGAGTTAGACTTATTTGAGTCACTATCACTCAGAGTCTTGGACTTCTTGGCAACAAAACTCTTCTCATTTTTCTTCTTTCCTTTGAAGGACTTCTTTTCTTCTTTTCTTGAAGATTCATACTTCTTGTGTGGGCAATCAGCTATCATATGCCCTGGCTTTTTACAACAATAACAAACGGGTTCAGTATAATCATGTTTGTTCGGTTTAGAACCATACCTGTCGTTTCTGTCACGGTGTGATCTCCTGTGATCTCTTGAGGAAGATGAGCCTTTTCTCGTTTGTCTCCTCTTGTTAAGCAACTTTTTGAATTGCTTGGAGAGGAGGGAGAATTCTCCTTCAGATAGTTCTGAATCTGCAGAACTGCTTCCAGCCTCATCATCAGAAGATTCATCCCTCACAGGGGACAGGGCCCTATTTCTCCGGGAGCTTTCAGCCTTTAGAGCAATGGGCTTTTCCTTACCAGATCTCCTACTACTTTCCTCTTCTGTCTTCCTGATATTCAACTTCAGCTCATGGGAAAGCAGCTTCCCATATAGAATCTGTGGCTCCGTAGTAGCCAACTTACCATATTCTCTGATAGCTATCACCTTGGGGTCCCATTCCTTAGACAGGGATCTAAGGAATTTATCGTTTAGTTCACCCGTGGTGAATTCCCTTCCATAGTTTCTCAAACCATTTACGATCTTGAAGAATTTTTCGTAAGTGTCAGAAATTGTGTCTTTGCCTTGTTGCTTGAAGGCTTCATATTCTTGTTCAGCAAAAATTTCCTGTCATCTCGAACTTCTTCAGTACCTTCCATTAGAACCACAATAGAATCCCACATCTCTTTTGCAGACTTGCAGTGAATAAGATTTTGTAGCATTGAATCATCAACTGCACCTGCTATGATGTGCTTAGCTTTCTTGTCCAGAGTGACAAGTGCAATTTCATCCTTTGTCATATCCATTAGTTTCTTTGGTACCTTTTTGGTGGGATCAATGGTAGAAGCAATTGTAGGAATGATGGGACCTTCCTTAACTATTTGGGAGATACGGGGATCATTTGCTTCCATGTAGAAAATAACTCTTTATTTCCACATTGGGAAGTTCTCCTTAGTGCAAACTGGGAGCTTGGAGGAAAACATTTCCATGCCTCTGTCCATAGAGAGAGATCTTGACAACGAAGAGGGATCTTTAATCTAGGTGTTAACCTCTTAAAGATAACCTACCTCTGATACCAATTGAAAGAAATCGTTGTCTACCTAAATCACCTAGGGGGGTGAATAAGTGATCTCTACTGCGATTGCGGAATAAAAAATAAGTACACACACAACAGCAAAAATCACAGCACAGAGACACAAGATTTATAGAGGTTCCCCAAGGTGGGTACTCCTCTCTCCCGCTTCGCCTATCTAGCACTTCGGGCTAGCGTCGGCAACTTCGCCAAAACTCGGATTTATCAACAAATCCTACACTCGGAGACAACGGCTCCTACAAACTCGGAGCACAACTCCTACAACTTGGAGTAAACAACTCCTACAAAATAACTCGGAGAAAAATCTCCTACAGGAATCAAATAGAATTTGAAATAAAATACTTCTATTAAACCTCAACAGAGATTAACTTCAGATCTTGGAAAAACTGGGTCTTCTTCTTCCTTGAGAACTAAAGCTTGGATATTCAAAGATTTGGAAGAAAGGAAACTCGGCAAACCTGATCTGAAAAGGCCTTTTGATTTTCTTGAAAAGATCTTCAAAAATATGGAGCAGCAAGTAAATCAAAAACCTTCTTATCTGAGAAATCTCTAACAGCACTGAAGAACGAGTCTTGAGGGCGCAGAAGTTAGATCTCAAAAAAACTTGTTCAGCGAGCAAGGAGGAAGACGGCTGGGTTCTTCTCTTTCTATCGGGTTGAATAATAACTGTTCTTGTTTGCCCTAAAATAAAAGACTATTTAAAAGAAGAACTCTAACGGCTAGGGAGACAGACAAGGAATGATCGACACGTGTGCTGCACATGGCGGCCAACCCTAATTTTCAAAAACGAAACATAATTTTTGAAATCCGTCTGTCCGTCATTCGTCGAGACTTCACGTGAACACTCGATGAATTGACTTAGCCATTAAAAAGACTGATCAAAAGCTTGAAAAACCATCTCTTTTTTCATTCGTCGGAATTCGTCGGGAGTTCTCGAGAACTTTCGACGAATTTACTTAGCTGCACAAATTCCTTCACAAAGCTGCCTTTTTGGATTCTGTCAGCATTCGTCAATATTCGTCGGGAGTTCACGAGAATATACGACGCATGGACTTGGCCGCAGAACTTTCTTCTTCAAACTGGAAATTTGGCTTCTGTCAGCATTCGTCGATATTCGTCGGGAGTTCACGAGAATATACGACGAATGGACTTGGCCGCAGAACAGTCTTCTTCAAACTGGAAATTTGGCTTCTGTCAGGATTCGTCGGGAGTCATCGGGACTTCACGTGACATCTCGACGAATTGACTTAGCAAAAATTCCTTTTCTTCTGAAAACCCGCTCCACTCCTCAACCTTGAAAGCCTTCAGTTGTGAGAACATGAAGTGCACCCCAAAAGAGAGATTACACATGAACCAACACTTTGTTCTACACAATGAGGGATTACATTGTCTAGAACTGTGTTTGGTGATCCATTGCAACCTGACTTTGGTGTGCACTTAGCATTATGACCTATCACAACACATCTAAAGAGAGTTCATCAAATACATACTCAATTCAATTTAGTTCACTAGGGGACACCTTCAAATCCAGGTGATTGTGGATACAATACCCAACAGATCCAACAAGTGGTATCAGAGGAGATTATTCCAAAATGGTTTCACCACTGGGAATTATGGCGCTTCATGATCACGATCTCGCATCTACTAGTGTACAACCATATATTCGCCGAGTGGGTCCCTAGGGGCCAGGGTGTCTTTAGGCCCGGCATTTTTAAAGCACTGCCCCAGGTCAGTAGGAGGGGCAGGAGAGTTTTTTGGGCATATCCGGTAAGGGGGGAGCGGTGGAGGCGGGCGGCCTCCCGCTTGCCCGACCCCATAAGGGGGCGAGCCGGAAGGGCGAGTGGCCTCCCGGGCTCGCCCAGCCCCGTAAGGGGGCGAGCTGAGAGGCGGGTGCCTCCCGGGCTCTCCCCTGCCCCAGCAGGGGGGCGAGCCGAGAGGCGGGCAGCCTCCCAGGCTCGCCCCCGCCCCAGCAGGGGGGCGAGCCGGTGAGGCGAGTGGCCTCCCGGTCTAGCCCTCGCCCCAGTATGGGGCGAGCCGAGAGGCAGGTGGTCTCCTGGGATCACCACCGCCCCATCAGGGGGGAGCCGAGAGGCAGGTGGCCTCCCAGGCTCGCCCCCGCCCTATCAGGGGGCGAGCCGAGAGGCGGGCGGCCTCCCGGGGTCACCCCCGCCCCAGCAGAGGGGCGAGCCGGTGAAGCGAGTGGCCTCCCGAGCTCGCCCCTGCCCCAGCAGGGGGTGAGCTGAGAGGCGGGTGGCCTCCCTGGCTCGCCCCCGCCCTAGAAGGGGGGCGATCTGAGAGGCGAGTTGACTCCCGGGCTCGCCCCCTCCCCAGCAGAGGGGCGAGCTGAGAGGTGGGCGGCCTCCTGTCTCGGGCTCGCCCCCGCCCCAGCAGGGGGGCAAGCCGAGAGGCGGGCGGCATCCCGGGCTCTCCCTTGCCCCAGCAGGGGGGCAAGACGAGTGACGGGTGGCCTCCCGGTCTTGCCCCCGCCCCAATGAGGGGGTGAGCAAGGGAGGCGGCCTACCCCCTCTCACCCAGCCCCGAGAAAAGGGGGCGGTCTGCTTTTAGCGCCTCAAAATAGCGGGATTTGGTTGTTGGCAGGCCAAACCTGGGGGCATTTTTGTAATATCGTAGGCCAGAATATGGATATTGGCAGACCAAGTTCAGAAATCTATATAAATAGGACCAGGGGGCACCATTTGGAAGGACTTCTCTTTTGGCCACTCTCTCCCCAAGTTTCTTTGGTTGGTGGAGAGAGCCTCCAAGGGTTCCCCAAGCTCAGCATTGGCTTGGGAGGGGAAGCGCTCTATGATCTTCCGGGTGTCTTGTGGGACCTCCTCGCTGAGCCCTTGGTTTTGTTCCTAGTTTCCTTAAGTCTTCGGCCTAGTGCTCTCCCTTGAGAGAAGTATGTGTGAGGTCACCCCCTCTTTTAGGGACACCGGACTCCATAGAAGCCAAGTATTAGTTTCAATAACTAGAGGGGATGAATTTTATATTAATGAAAAATCATTAGCACCACCTTTATTTGAGGGTAGAAATTATAAATGGTGGAAAATCTTAATGGAAAAAATTCTTAGATCTTTAGATATCAAAGTTTGGAATATTATAATTAGAGAGTCCTAAGAGAGTTGGGCAGGGGAGTGTGCATTTTAAATGCTAAAGCCATAAATAGCTTATTTTGTGCAATTTCAAAAGATATTTTTAAACTAGTCTATTATTTTTCTAATGCCTATGAGATTTGGAATTTTCATGAAGAAGCTTATGATTCTCCTTCTATAGGTATGGAACAATCGCAAGAACTGGAGGATGTACAAGCTTGCATAAGTACTCAAGAAAGCTCCTCTCATGATGGATCCATTGAGTGCATATTAAGTGAAAGGGAAGATAGTAGCACATTAAGATAAGAAGAAGATGATGAAGGAACCTTGTGTTCAAATCAAAATTTTGAGCCAAAATTTTAAGCAAAATGAATTCCTCTCTTCTTGTTACAAATTCTATTTCTACATTGCGTGTGCTTGAAATTGTTAAACGTAAGATTACTAAGTTGAAAATATAAATTCTAAATTACGTTTAGAAAATAAAAGGTTAAAAACAAAACATAATGTAGAACCAAATATTGATGTGGCAATTGAATTTCTCTTATGCTCTTTACTTAAAATTAACACACCTTGTATTGATTGTATTTCACATAAAGAAAAATTCAAGATGTCTGAAAAAGAGCTTCATTTTGCAAAAGGAGCGTTTCAAAAAGTTGATTAATCAAAATAGTACTTTAACTCATACACTAAAATCATTAAAATTATTCGTTCAAAAATTTGAAAGTAATAAAAAATCTCATATTTCTAGTTTATCAAGAAATCAAACCTTCAAAAGGTGTAGTTCACATAATAAGAGTAAGTCTACAAGAAAGTGTGGAAATGAAAAATAACAAAATAAGAACCAATCATCTAACATATATTGTAACCCACTCTATCAACAATCAATTCATAAGAAAGAATATAACTCTTATAAATTTTCAAAGAATCACTATTCTAAAACTCATTATGATCAACTTATTTTGAAAAACAATTTCAAACATAAATCCTTGGATGAACATAAATTTCTTATCAATAATACTTTTACAAATCACTATAATTATATGCCTCAACTTAATGGAAATTTAAAATATAAGCATATACTCAATCAAGGTATGAATGGAGACCCATACTTAAAAATAAAACACAAACTTCACTTGAAAGGGCACATTCGTCATTCCCCATAAATCATCACATTATATTTGGGTACCCAAAGGAACCATCACACTCAGTCCTCTTTAGATACCCAAATCTCTTATTCATTAGGTATCATTAAATTGCGTGAAGTACAAGCAAATCAAAACGAAATACACAATACTCTACTTCACAATATGCATAACTTCTTTTTTTATTTTGAAGTTTTTGTTTTGTATTTTGTTTGATCCAACATGTTTATTTGGTCAATATAAATATATGACGCATTATGACTCACTTACATTAAGCATAATTTTTAATAAATCAAAATTAAATGAAATTGAATAAAAAGTCAAATCATTACTAGTGGTCAAGATAACTTAGTTTTTAGTTTCTATCATTTTAAAATTCAATGCCTATGAATGTCTTATAATATCATTAAGAATTAAACGCTGAATTTCAAAAGTGATATTATCAAGATTAATGAAAACACTCTCAAAAATGGATTTAATTGGGCCATTACGAACTCTTAGGGTAAAATATTTAATGTGCAACCTTTTTGGTTATTTCACTGATTTCTTTGCTGCATTAGATAGCCCCTAACATGAACAATTATAATCAAGATAAATCAGAATCGAAAAATCACAAAAAACACGCATAATTCATAAATTTCAAATCTCTGCCTGATACAGTCGGGCGCTAACACTTACCCATGGTGGTAGCTATATTTTTCGAAAATTTATGATTTTCTCTAAATTATATTTTTATAAAATTATTTTACTGCTTTAATTATTATTCTTTTCTGCTTTCAGAAAAACTTAGATATATTTTTGTTCATTTTTAGCAAAATAAAATCCAAGAATCATAAATCAATAAATAAAATTAAAATGAATACAATTGATTTCATAATTTGCACTATGTTCATGATTATTATGTGAATGGTTCAGGAATTGTGTTTCACTATTAATTGCATGTATCTCATTCTCGACTAGAACCTAGAATTAAATCAATAAATTTTATCACTTCATTCTAGGTCTATAAATATTAGGCTTAAACTCAATGCATCAATATTATCTAGTCAAGTATATTGAACTTCATCAAAAAGGGTATACCATTGGATAGTGTCATTCAAACTCATCATGCTAGCGTCACCCCTTAGTATATGTGAAATTATTGTCCATGCTAGTTTTCTATAATGTCATGTTATGCTAAATTAAAAATAGAATAATGAAATTTGAAAATCATGTAAAGTACTTATCTTGAAATCAACCGTCCTCATTTCAAAAATTCCCAAAAAAAATCCATAGTTTTTGAATTAGTACTTAAGCTTAAATGTGTAGTATGCCTATGATCATTCACTCATTTTATGTGTCTCACAATAGCGGGGGCGTAGGATTGTGATATATAATTTTCTCCAAATTCTACGAACTATAAGCAATATTATCTATCGTTCAAAGTATAGGATATTTTTAAAATAAAATATCACGTGTCATATTCCACGGGGTTGTTGAGTACTTCTACTCCCGCAAATTAATATTATTTTATCGATAAATAAGATTATATTTTAAAATAAAGAAATAGTGCATTTGATCAAGAATCAATCTTAAGAAAAATAATTAGTAAAGTAGGATTTATAAGCCTGATGATAAAAACTCGACCGTGGAACTTCTCAAATCATGATAGCACCTCTCTCTCGAGAAATACTACCAACTAACCTTAAGTTGATTGATTAAATCTCACGACTAGTCGAAAACCCTAAGCATGCTTTATGAGGTGAACCCCACTATTGGATTTGACTCCAATCCAAAAGATTTATGTCACCCTCTCTCGAGGGGTGCATGCAACTCCTTTTACCGATGAGTGATCTACTCGTAGTCATGAATCGCTCGATCAATTAGAATTCGGATCAAGACTTGATTATCATACACTAGAAATGTGAAATCAAATATTAGTGAATCATAGGTAAATCGAGCTCTTCATGCAAAGCTAATGAATAAGAAATTAAATAAGTATAATTCTAAAGATATCATCCGATCAAATGATAGATAATTTAGCAAAATATGATTTAGATAAAAAACAATTTTATAAGTAGGAAAAGAAATTACAAGTGCAAGAAAAGTAAATTTTATACTAGGAATTGAAAATACAAGACATAAAGTAAAATGCATGAAAGAAAAGTACAGTAAATGAAGCTAAAAGTGAACCAATCGAAGCAAGGACTAGATAGGGATCAACTTGGCAGTAGCTGGCTTTTATAGGCTCAAAAATCCAAGTACACACCCTTGGTCACGCCCGTGACCTAGGGCGTGTAACCTAAATTTAACCGCTAAATAAAAGCTAGGAACGTTGGGAGAAAACCTGCCAAAATCACCATAACTCGAACTTACATGCCCTAGGTCATGCCCATGACCTAGGGCTTGTTAGTCTAGATCTGGAATGACAGCAAATGGCCCAATCTAGAGTAAATTCGGATTTTTCTGGGAATTACATGGGCGTGTCATTGGGTGACACGGGCGTGACATGGTGGCAGTAATAATGGGCATGACATCGGGCTTGACATCGAGAAAAAAACAAGAAGAACCCCTACCGCCGCGCAGTAGCGATACCGCTGATGGTAGCTCAAATTACCTAGAACATTTGGTGTATTGGACTGAATTCATGGGCGTGACTCATATGTCATGCCCTTGGTCACAGGCGTGTAATTTTAAAATGAGCTGGAAGTCATTTTCTGGCATTCTTGGAGAGGGCATGGTCGTGACCTATGTCACACCCTAGGTCATGCACGTGATCTAGGGATTGTACTTTGCGATTTTGGTAGAAATGCTTCAAACTATCTCCTGATCATGTCTATGAGCTCCAAATTGCTATCAACAACCCAATTATTCCTAAAAATTTAAATAGATGTGATTTAGACTATAACTACGATAAAATAAAATACAACTTATTATTTAGTAAATGGAAATTATAATAAATATATATATATATAATATATTATCAGATTGTATGCAGTAAAGGTCCTAACCTCTAAGTCGTGTCTTGTCCTTAATTGGGGAGGGTTCAAATGGGGCCTAGTGAGGTACTGGGGGGAAAGAGTGCTAGGTAAAGTGATTTCTTTTGTGTGCATATGGGACTCACATCTCAACCTACAGCATGTGTGCAGGTCCTCATGCCCATCTGTCAATTCGTACGGGGCAAATGTGATGACTTGTAGTTGGGGTAGTTCAAATCTAGGGTATACTTATATTACTCTCATTGCGTGAATATTTTTTAAAACTTTATAATCATCTAAATCATGCATATTTGGTTTTTTCAAATCTGCTTTCTTATGTTTTCATATTGTATCTTTTTAGCATTCATAATTTTGAAAAACACTGGTATTTTTGAAAATTAATTTTTTTTAAACCTTTGGCCAAAAATCTTATATCCGCATCTTTTTCATTATTTTTCAAAACTCTTTGAGGAAATTGGTGTCCCTTATCTTAGGAAAACATGAATCTAAAAATTAGAATGAAAAATTATCAAAACCATGTTTTCTAAGCTAAAAACAACTTTTTGTATGCTAACGCCGAGCGGTAGTACCTAGCGCTGGAGGTAGCATTAAAATTTAATTGTTCTTTCTTTTTATATTTTTTCTGACATAAAAGATCATTATACTGATGAGCTCTTAATATACTTCTATGTTTTTCAGAAATCTATTTATTTTGAAAATATTTCAAAAATCAAATATAAAATTACAAAATAACTTCAAAACACAAAAATATGCTTTTCTTGATATTATTGTTTTGTATTTTTTATGAAAATCATAAAAATTGCTAAATTTTCAATTTATTGTCAAGGATGACTAGCTATATTTTCTAAAGATTCAATACAATGTTAAATTTAAACTTCAAGTTTCTTCAAACATTGTTTTATTTTGTCATGCCTTAAATATTATCTTATAATGTGCAATGGAATTGATTATAGAAAACATGTGTAGAATTGTGTAGCATGCCGCTAAATATGAGTAATGTTTTATGTTTGATAATGATTTATTCACTCACATCTTTGATAACCTACATGTGTTTTTAATCATACTCTTGCATAATTGTTTAGTGTAATAACTTAACATAATTGAGATGTATGACTAGATTACTTAAAGCACATTAAAAAATTCTTTCGTACATCTATTTTTCTTGATAAGTGCGCTCAAAAAATCAAAACTATATGTTTGCAAAAACAAGTGAATTCAGAGACCCTTATCACTAAACTAAAATTCAAATGAAAAAATGACAAAGATAACTCCACCAAGCACTACTCGCCCTCCTGATAAGTCTTAATGATCATTGTGAGGTTGAGCACCTTGGAGAGAATTGTAATGTGTTTTGTGCAAACACATCTATACATCACTTGTCTTTTGTACACCGGATCTCAAAAATACAATCAAAATAAAATCTTGTGATCCACTAAGAAGTACTTCGCTCCCTGATAAGTTTTAATGAGCATTATGGGTGCGAAGTACCTTGGTACTTGTACTCAATTTACTTGTGCATTGAAAATAAAATAGCTTTGTTGGTAGACGTAATTCTAAGAATACATTTTTGATAATGTTGTATTTATTTCATTATACATGTCATGTGTTTTGATTAACTCACTTGTATACTTTTATCAAACACTATATGTGCACATCATTGTCTTATATAAAACTTATACTGATGGGAATTGGATCATAATGCATATCTACACTATCTTCTATAAACTTAAGTAAATGCACTAAATTGCAAGCATGACTGCTACAATGTTTTCCGTTTACTTGAAATACAAATTTTGTATATTTTAGTTACTTATCGTTACTTAATATGTTAAATCATGCTTGCATTTGTTAACAACAGTATTCAATTTTTAATCACGTAAATTCAAATTTCATACATCTTCATATGTATCTTTCAACAAGTGGTATTACTATTTATCTAACAAAAGGTCATAGTCTAAATGCTTACTCTAATTTTTTCACTGTGTTTCTTACTCTTGCTCGATCATGCACATCTTTCAAAAAATATGTATTTCTCCAACATATGTTTTTTCTCCATACCAATCATTCCTTTCATGCTTATTTCACCTCCACCCACTTTTGCTAATAACAAAAGGGGGAGAATAAATTGGGAAATCTTAAGATAAAGGGGGAGAATAAATCCAAAGATCTTAGTGTGAGAATAAATCAAAAGATTAAGGGGGAGAATACTCTTAAAATCATAGGGGGAGCACTTACTTAGAGGGAGTGCATAAATTAAGAACACAAAAATTCCATGTGTCATCACTACACTATAAACCCAAGTTATAATATCTGATTTCTCCTTAGTGGATTTGTTATTATCAAAAGTGGGTGATTGCTGGAACATGGTTTTCTGCATCTCTTTGGTTTGAGAATAACTAGTCCAATATTGTATTTGATCAAACTTGTTTTGTGTCTATAACTTGCAGGAACTCACATGTATGATATTAGGTTGCTACAAGCTAGATGGGGAACTAATTAAGGACAAAGATGCAAAGTAACCACTTAAGTGTGGTGTTAGCACTAACGCCAGAGTTAGCGTCTGGTCGATATTATCCCTGTGTCGGATGCTAGTCAAGATGACATGGAGTCTTCTAGTCGACATGGAGCCTTCCTGACGATATGCATCTCGACGATATATCCACTACCGTCGGGCGCTATTCCTAACACAAGGTGTTAACCCTGGAATATGCAAGCGCTAAAATGAATTTCAAAGGAAGATCTCTGACAGGAAGATGGACGCACATATGGAAGGATACTACCACTGGGCGGTATCTCTAACGACATGCGTTAGTATTTCCTAAAATGAAATGTTTCCTAAAGCGCAGAATCTCCTTCACAGATTGAAGATTCTGGCACCCAAAATGATGCCTTAAGTGATACCGCCAGGCATTATCAATACCATCGGCGATAAAGGTCTTAATCTATACAAAGGCAATTTTCGATGCTTTCATGGAAATTGAGGAACCTTAACTCTACCACGCCGATCACTCTATGAGAGACCTTATTTCAAACGTTTGAAAGCACTCCAATCTACAACTTTAAGATCAAAAGTAGTATTTGTGAAGGAGGATTCATCACGCTTATTCAACGTGAGGAACGAACGCATCGACAACGCTGATCTCCTGCGTTCCTTTGTCATCTCATTCAGAAATCTCTAAATGGAGTTTTTTTTCAGATTTCACATTTACTTCTTTTATTTTCTTTTGTTTATCTATATAGAAATTCGCCCGTGTTAGCAACTAGGTCCGTGCGTGGCTTATGGAGAATTCGCCTGTGTTAGCGACTAGGTCTGTGTGAGGCTTAAGGGGAATTCGTCTATGGTGGCAACTAGGCCCTTGTGTGGCTTAGGAGGAATTCGTCGTGTGTGTGTTGGCGATTAGGTATATGGTTTAGATCTAAGGAAAGCTCGATGCCTTATCTAGGGAGGATAATCTAGAGTCAACTGATCCTTGGTAGAAGAGTCGATATAGAAAACGAAAAAGAATTTTTCATTGTCGCCTTGATTTCTAGCGTCATTGAAATCAAACCTTTTGTAATGTAAGTTTTATGAAATAAAATTACGTCTCTCTTTGTTATTCACTAACTAGATTTTATTTCTTATTCAAAAATATTTTGAATAATATTTTCTATTGAAGTTTAAACTCAAAATATATTGCAAGGTTCATTAGTGTTCTATAACTCAAGGAATTCAATCTTTGTGAGCTAGCACCTGGCTGTAGCACTTATCATCGGTGGTATCAAAGAAAGTTTGAACTCCTCCTTTTCAAAAGTAACCTTCAATGTAATCTTTTCTACAAAATTAAAATAATTTTTCTATAAATATCCCGAAACTACTTTGTTTATCAAGAATATTCTTATTCAGTTTTAAAATATTAAAACCCCTTAACCTCCCCCCCTAAGGGCACTAGTAGATCCAACACTGGGGTTTAATTCAAGCGTTCCAGTTTCTTGAAATAACATATAATTTTACGAGATTTATTTTTATCAACTTGACTAAATGATGTCAGAATTAAGCGAAACGGGCTTCGTTGCACTCGTATTGACCATACGGGCCTAATGCAACTGAATGCAGTTAATTCTGAGCTTGTCTGCTCGAAAAGTGATTTCAGGGTGATTGTATCCAAAGACGTGAACTAAAATAGTCGTTTTCACTAAATGCCCTCAGATTCAAACGAAATGAGTTGTGCTGCACTCATATGGGTCATACAAGTTTAATACAACTGACTGAAGTCAATTCCGAGCTTATTTGCTAAGAATGGCATTTCAGGGTGACCGTGCTGAACAACGTGGCCTAAAACGGTCACTTTCACTAAATGACCTCTTATTTGAACAAAACAAATTTTGTTGCACTTTTATGGGTCATACGAGTCTAATGTAACTGACGAAAGTCAATTCTGAGCACATTTGACCGTGCCAAAAAATGTGGCCTAAATCATTGACTTTCATCAAATGACCTCATATTCAAATGAAACGAGTTGCATTGCACTCATATGGGTCATGCGAGTCTAATGCAACTGATGAAATTCAATTATGCGCTCATTTGAACAAACTGACAATCTGGTCTACAATGGTCACTTTCGCAAAATGACCTCAGATTTAAATGAAATGAGTTGCATTACACTCATATGGGTTATGTTAGTCTAATGCAACTGACAGAAGTCAATTCTGAGCTCATTTTCTCAAATATCATTTCGGGATCATGGTACCGAACAACGTGGCCTAAAATGATCACTTTCACAAAATGACCTTGTATTCGAATGAAATGAGTTGTGTTGCACTTGTATGGGTCAAGCGAGTCTAATGAAACTGACATGAGTCAATTCTAAGCTCATTTACTCAGAAAGTCACGTTGAGGTCATCATATTGCTTGATCTTGTCTGAATTAGACAACTTTGTCAATATATAACAAACAAGGCATGTGTAGTGTTGCTGAGTTTTTGCTTCTCGACATTGTCGGCACGTCTTCGACCACAACTCTGGCCACATCATGGTCACATCTTCATCCATTGCCCTATTTTGTAATACCCCACATTGAATCTTCCATTTTCTCCATCTATACAGCTGATTATTTTTGTAGGTGCGATCTAAGATTATTCGATAGGGTTCCATTGATTTATACCCTAGACGAGGCTGTTTTGGCAGTTATATGATGAAAATGTAATGTTTTTCTTGATCCCTCTAGGTTTTACTTCTTAGCTGTTATATATTACATCTCATATTTCAACATACATCTGAGATGTCAATAAGCCATTTGAGATGTTTAGTTAGATATCTCAGATGTAGATTTTAGACATATGAGATGTAATTATACATCTGAGATGTAATTATACATCTGAGATGTCTCGGGACATCTAAGATGTCTCAGGACATCTAAGATGTAATATGACATCTGAGATGTAAATTTATATCTTAGATGTCTTTTGAAACATCTGATAAGTCCCTGCAGATGACATCTCTTTTATGTGGTACCATTTTTTCAAGCATTTTCTGATTATTATAGCATTGTTTTTGTGTGCAAACAAATACTCAATAATGTCAAAGGGTTCTAGCAGAGTAATAATCTTATTAAAGCATTGAAGGATGTTGGTGTTATGGATCTCTTCTATTCTCCTCAAATACCACAGAACATTCATATATTTGTGTCCATTATAAAGAGTTATAATGTAAAGAAGGGATGTTTTCAGATAGGTTCGAAGATGATAAAGCTGAATGTGAACAAGGTTGTCATAATCCTAGGGAGGCCTAACATTGGGAGTGAGGTAGAAGGAGGTCATCTTATCTACTCCACTGCAAACGAGCTGAAGGAAAATTTGGAAAAAAATTATCAGCTGTCGAGCACAAGCCAGCTTATGAAACCTTCAACATTTTGATTTTATATCTTCTCCGTCATTTTTTTTATGCAGTAGCACAAAAATTCCACAATTGTACATTTTCCTTTCTGATCATATAGAGTTTGGCAATTATAACTAGTAGAAATCCATACATTCTTACCTTATGGATAATGTTCGGGATTTGGCTGAGAAGATTTTAAATTTGGAAGGCCAACCTTCAGAATTTATTCGGTCTCTAAATGGATGTTCACAAGTTTTGTTTTTACATATTATTTTTATTTTATTTTTTCATTTATAACTTCACACTAAATTTGTTACATAATCTTTGTTATGTTCAATCTTACAGATTTTTTTTGTTGGAGCACACTAAGGTGCTAATGCCTCAGTTTTCTGAGAAAAGGCCACATATACACCGGTGGACCAATGTCAAGAATATGAACGTCTTCAAATATAAAATTAAAGACACTTTGTTATGATTATTTATCAATGCAAAACATATTGAGTTTCTACGTTACAACTCTAACCCTACTTAAATCAAAGGTCCTGGAGCGCTTACAGGATGAGTAGGAAGTGGATGAAGAGCAGGAGATGCAGGAAGAGCAGGAGGTTCAAGAAGATCTGGAAGTGCAGGTAGAGCATGAGGATGCATTGATTGTGCATGAGATGATTGAGGAGGAGAATGCCACTCAGGAGGAGCATGTCAAAAGAAAAACAAAAAAGTAAACAACCTAGCAGCCCACCAATCAATAAATTTCATGTCTTTGAAGCGCTATGCTTCAAAGACTTGAAGAAAAAATTATGATTCATTTTAATGCATTTGTGAGAAAAATGGACGAACTGGGGGCAGATGTGGATGATTTGAAAGCATGTAGACATCAGTCATCATAGGTACTTAACCAACATTCTCCTACCAAATAGGTAGGAATCCCTCAACAAATGCACCAGAAGGAGGATTTGGATCCTTATCCAGAAGATTTCCCAGGGAAGCCTTTCCTTAAGGAGGAGCATCAGGTACTTATCCACGAGAGGATGAGTAAACTCAGGACAAAGGTATTGATTTCTGTACAATTTTTTGGTATTTATGCATGAGAGGATATGTAATCTTACACAAGTTTTTCTTGTATAAGAATTATATTGTCTTCCAGGGACTGGAAATATTTGGAATGCGTGAATCGATGGATGACCTGCTAACTGATCAGTACCTAGCAGATGGCCACATCAATGCTTTTGCACATGTCCTGGAAGTGCGGAGAACTGAAGACGAATATAATTGGCGACTCTTTCTTTATATTAGTCCTAACCACTGGGTGAGCAAAAATCATTTTTTTAATAAGTCCATGTTTATTGGTTATTTTACAATGACTTTTTAACATGATTTTTTGGTATCTTGTAGCTTCATAGCCGATTGAAGAATAATAGGGGAGGATCAAAGGCCATTGTGCATCATGTGACAACGACCAATGTGAAGAAAGCAAAATTAATTCTAATGCCCGTTGGTCATGATTCCCATTGGTGTTTACTTGTTGGAAATTATGAAAAGAAGCGATGGGAGTTATATGATTCTTTGTCAAATCCACTCAGACGATAGATGGTTAAAGAGACAGTTAGTTAAGACTTACATTAGTTAATTATTATGATTGTTAAAGATGTTGACATGGTACTTTCGTGCAGATTCAGGTACTCCATGACGTCACCCGGGATAGATGTCGCTTAAGCTTCAACAAGTGGTCCATTTCAGCAGTAAAAGGGATTCCAACACAGGCCACCTCTGTTGATTGTGGTATATATGTGGTAAAATACATGGAGCACCTATGTCGGACAACATCTGGGGAATGGTCGAGCAACAATGAATGGGCATGCAATATACCACTTTTTAGAGCAGAAGTAGCATATTATATTTTTAAGAATTTTGATTGTGAGGTATAAAGTAGTGGACATTTTGTATATATTTAAACATGTTCCAATCTGAAAGAAGTAATCAAAATGACATTGTTTAGCATTTGGGTTTATATGTTGCAATAACTCAAGTAGTAATCAAAATCAGTATCAAAGCAGTATAATTAAAACTTTTAGGGATTTACGACAACGAATACATTTCATTTAAATCTGGAAGTTCCATTGATTCTTCCATCAGGGGGATTTCTACTCTTTTTTTATTCTCGGCTCTCTTTTTAGACTTACCTGCAAATGAATGTGAAACCAGTAATAAAAATAATTTAATGACTTAAATTGCATACACTTTTTCTCCCAAAAAGACTTTATTTGTGCATTAGACACCCCTTTAGGCCTAAGTTTAGGTGGGACCTTCAAAATTTGCTTTCACATGTTGACATTCTCCAAGTTGCAATTTGCTTCTATTATAAACAAAAAAGAAAATCTTCTATTATGGTGTCAGTATGCGAGGAAATTTCTCTAAAGGCCTCTGATACATAATTCCTTGTTTCATCACATTTTTCCTCTCGTACTGCTAGGTCATAAGAAAGCAAACTAACACTATTTCAGAAAGAAACCGTTGAAGAGAACTCTCCACTATTACAACCCCCTTGTTGTAGATATGTATCTTTTCTGGCATCTAATGTCCACGTATTTTTTAAAGATATATTTCCTTGGAATGAATGTAATATTTTTGTGTGAATATACCTTCAGTAAATGTCAACATAATATGTCGTTGGTCTCAAACTTGTTGCAAGAACAACAAACATCCAAATTGCTACTATCTAGAAGTGCATACCAATGCTTGTTATTTTCTACACAATCACTCCAACTTAACATAAACATTTGACAATGATCCAAGATAGGTAGCTCATCCACAACATATAAACCAAATGCACCAAGTTTGAACTCTTCGTAAATTTGTTTCCATACATAACCCGGGTATATATTTTGGAAAGTTTTTTCAAAATAGGGCAACTCTTTTCATTGACCAGTATGCTTGCTTGTTTGCATTTAAAATCTTCTCCCGTCCTTTCTCCGCTTTCACAATCATTTTTTCTAGTTGTAGGAAACAATCAACAAGTGTATTTGTGGCTTTGGTAATGGAGTGACAAACATTGTGTGTCGATTCACCCTTTGTGTCGACAATATCCCATGATCAATAACTTGTTTATTGAATCCCGTGGCTAATATATGTTTAACTTTATACAAATCATGTAACCATCTATTATCAAATAGAGAACCTTCACACATGAACTGCTCCACACTAATTCAAACTCATCTGTAGAATCACACTTGCTAAGACACTTATAAAATTATGATTGTATCGTGCCATCACAATTAAAGGCAAGAACTTTTATGGAGGCTTTCTTATCAATGTGTCATTGACATAGATGATGATTGTTTGTTGTTAGAACTGTCTCAATAATAACAAAAGTTCCTTGATCTTGATCTGTAAAGATGGTTACCGGTTGCTTTCAACCTACAAACTTCAAAATATTTTTAAAAATCCATGTAAATGACTCTATTGTTTCTTGAGATAAAAAAAAAACTAGCGTTACTACTACATTTTGTCAATAATGATTCACAACCACTAAAGGCGCACATGCTAGAATGGACCTGTTCATCATGTATATCTAATCGAACGTAACAACATCCCCAAAACAACCATAATCAATTTTCTCTTGCTCGTGCATCCAAATGAAGTTGGTCAATCTGTTGAAATCATCAACTTGTATTTCATATGAAAAACATGCTATCTTGGTAGCCGGTTGCTTCAATAATTGCAATAAGTTTAAAGCATCTCCACGGTCTATTATCGATCTTCTATCTTTATCAATACAATTATAGGCATCTCTTTTGGAAAAATCAACATTTTGGAATCCACCTACCTCATTAGCAAGATAAGTATACACATCATATCTTTGATTTTGGCCTCAGTCATGGATTTAAGAACACCCCCTCTCTCCTCACTAACAACTCAACGAGATTGAAGCAAATGTTGGTTGGCGTTATCGGTGAGTTCATGATTGTACTCTTCAATAAATTTACTTACTTTCAAGTTTTTTCCTTCCATGTCTTCATTGAAAACGATCATTGTTAGAAAATTTGTTCAACAAATCAATCTACAAAATTTTACATCATTATCTTCTTTTTTGGGAGGCCGCTTCACTCCCGCTTTACTATAACAATACTCCCTTTTTTTAATATTACTTGTGTTGGGCCATAACACTCAGTGCTCCTTGCAAACACTGAAACCAACATTACGCGCATATGCACAATATAATTTGTGTGCCTCTTCCTCACTTAAGACTATTTGAAATTTCGGCCTACTTTTCACAGCCTCATGCATATTTACAAAGAACCATACATATATATGTTTGAAAATCCTACTTTCTGAGATGTCTATTTGCACATCTCAAATGTTTGGACATCTGAGATGTCCTATATGACATCTGAGATGTCATATACGACATCTCAGATGTTTAGTTAAACATCTCAGATGTTTGGTTGGACATCTCAAATGGAGATTTTGGACATCTGAGATGTCCAATAATAATATGAGATATCGAATAGAGATGTCTCGCGAGACATCTGAGACGTCCAAAAAGATATCTCAGGGGTCAAACGAATACAACTCCAGCAGTCATGTTGATAGAAATCAATGGCTATCAACGCAAGGAAATTATCTCTAATTGAACCAGTGTTTCTACTTGTGCCATTTTGACGAAGGACTTCTACGACGACGAATATTCTTGATTTTCCTAGTTTCTCCGACGGCAAAGAGAATCAGAGAGGTGTCCACGATGACGAACTTCTAAGCGAGGATGAAAAAATGAAGAAACCAGTAGAATCTGAAAGGTCTCCACGACGACGAAGGAACCACGGATAAAATGGCAGGATGCGCTTTGCGGGATAGAGGTTATCAGAAAAAGCGACACGTGTCGTGCATCCGTAAATCGAAGGAACTAAGGGGAAAATGGCAGGATGCACTTCGTGCAAAAGAGATTATAGAAAAAAGCGACACGTGCCGCGCATTCGTGAATCCCGAATCCAGATTTAAATCCGGGCTTCGGACACAAAAATTTCACCTAGGAATGTGATTACATTTAAGTGATTAGATAGGAAATTGCATGTTACTTATTAAACTAAAAGTAGTATGAATACATGGGCAAGACATTCATGCCCTTGCGACAAGTTTCACAGCATCATCACTAGTCATAGGTGATAGCTTCATTCAGTCACTTTTCAAACTATACAGCTTCTCAAAGAGCATAGTGAGTGTGGGCCAATCTTATTAGGTTTCTTCTAGTAAAGCTTGTTGGCACCATAATGCACATGTAACATTCATATTCCTTCTATACCCCCTTGGGTTAGGGTTAGGTCTTAAGTCATAAGTAGAGGTCATGGTATGACCCTAGGTTACCTTGAACTTAGGAAAATTGCTATGAGCACCCCAAAAGTGCACAAGTCAACCTAAACCAATTTACTTCAAACTGGACTCACTAACTCAAATTGAACTTACAAATAGGTCTCTAACCCTAAGAGATACCCAAGTGACCCAAAATCCCCATCATAGGGTCACCATTTTGGCCAATTTTGGCCAATTTGACCAAATCACTCGATGTCAAAATAGGTTAACAAAAGCCAATTCAACTCAAATTGGGTCAATTAGACTTCATATGATCAAATTGACCCCACCACTATATTACAAACCCTAATTGGAGTGCAATGAACCCAAAAGCCCCATCGTTGGGTCACCAATTGGACCAAATTGACCAAAGTACCCTTTAGGTCAACATAGGTCAATTCTTCACCAATAGGTCCAATTGACCCCCAAAACATGAAATTAATGAAAATATGAAATTGAACTCACCCCTATCCTTAGGACATCACAAGGGACCCAATGGACCCAAAAAAAGCCCCATCAAGTGGTCATCAATTGGTCCAATTTGACCAAAATCAAACATTCCCCAATTTTGGTCAAAATCACACATATTGGCTAAATTGGCTCAATTAGGGCATCACCATGACCCAATCAACATTGGGCGATGTCAAGGGACTCAAGACCAACACATTGGACCAATCAACGTATCACTTTGACCAAGTCAAACCCAAAGTTAACATTGGTCAAACTTGGCCAAAATGAGAAAATCAAAGGGGCTAACCTATTTCAATGGCTAAAGCCTTCAAGATCAGCCCATTCTACAGCCCACTAGCCTAATTTCATTCCATGCCCTCTAATTTCATAAAATGAGGGGTATGCAAGGGCAAAATTGGACTTTTCCCCGATTTTTTAATAAGACCAAATGAGAGATTCATGGATTGAGTGCCAATTGGCACTCAATTCATCTCCCAAGGGCTGCAACTCAACTCCCCATGGAGTTTCATGCAGAATGCCAGCCACCCCCATGCCATGTGGCAAGGAATTTCAGGGATTTTTGGCTTGGATGAAACCCCATTCATGGCACTTCCTTAAAACCTCCACCATCCTCCAAATTGAACCCTCCATTAGCTTCAGAAGGTGGAGGGCAGTCAGGATAGAGCTTTGAAGTGGAGATTTTTTTGGAGAAATGGGAGATCTGGCAAGCTCGTCGGAGAGGAGAAAATCCATGGCCAACAACCACCATAACCACCGCCAAGCACCATCAAGGTTCAATTTCCCCTCCTCTCCCCTTGTGCTAGCATCCTATATCAATTGGGAGAGAAATCGGGCTCAATTGAGCCCGATCCAATGTAAGAAAAATTGAAAATCTCGGACAAATGAGTGGTGGCGGGTACGCCGGAAACCTAAACCTCCGGCGGCAAAACCACCGTCAATCGATAACCACCACCTCAACGGAGGTGGCGGTGGTGGTGGTGGTTACTGGGGAGGTGGCCGGATGGCCGGGAAAGTGAGTTTAAAAGAGCGACAGGACGGGACTATCTCCACCATCGACTGTAGGTAGGGGATGACCAGATGCCATCAGTTTTGATCATAGATCAGCTATTGGCAGACCACATAATTCAATTAATTTGTTCTTAATATTACCTTAACTTCAAACAGAAATAAGGTGCCCTTAGAGGTAAACGTGGGAATAGTTGGCAGAGACAACTTTTGTAGATCTGAGGGTCTACTTTAATTAGGAATTGAAATCAAACCATTTGGTGCCCTACAGCTCCCTGTAGGGCAGTTTAGTGGGACTGGTCCCTAGGAGGGGTCATTCCTTATTTTTTGAATCTCTTAAATGGTTAAAGTTATGAGGTTGAAATTTGGGACATGCAAGCATGTACCATAGGCATACCTCCTGTCCAAAATGAGAATTTTTTGACAAAATTTTTCTATATTTTAAAAAATATTTAATAATCAATGCATGTTTTGATTTTTGAGTTTTATGAACTCAAAATCCATCGAATCTTCTCTGGAAGATCAATTAGAACAAAAAAGTCCCTGGCCAAAATTTTGGACCATTTGGACTTATACATGTGAGTATTTTCATCATGCAAACATACCCTAATATGGGAATTATTACTTTATAATTTCATAGAGTATTTTGTGAATATCTCTCAAAACATTGGGTGAATAGGGCTGAAATTTTAACCATAGGCATATTATGCATATTTACAGCCTCTGTCCAAAAAAGGTAATTTTTATAAAGAATCTTCTCATAGTTAATATATCAAGTATTTGTAGTATACATGTCTAGACAACACCAAGTGACCCCAAATTTTGATAGGTTGTAGTGTAGGTCAATATAAGACTCTAGTTAAAATTTGGGACTAATTTGCATTGTGCATGCGAAGAAATTCCACATGCATGCAAAGGGGAAATTTTTGTGTGTGCATATAGAACTATAATGTAGGTCTAGATTTACATAGTTAAATCAACTCAACTTGACCCAAATCTTGGGTGGCATGTTAATTAGACCATAAATAGTCACTAGTAAAAATTTGAGATCAATTGGACTCATGCATGTGAGGGAAAATTCACATACAAGACCTAGGTACCATGAAAAGATCAAAATGGTGTGTACACAATAATGATTTGAGAATTGATGGGTATTCCCTTGGTCAATTCTTATGAAGTTCAAAACTTGCGCTTGATATTATGAGATATTACATCTCAGGGAAAATCATGAACTTTGGGGTTGATTTCCCAAGAAAATTTGGGTTTATGTGATTTTGTCACATTGAGCTTAAATGAGTATTTTAGCGTCAAAACTTTCTGAAATGTTATAAAACTATGGGATACACTTAGAAAAGGGATATTACACTTTGTGGATTTTTGCTGGAATTTTTAGAAATATTATAGTCCATTATTTATTGATTATATAAATTATACCACTTTACTTTATCCCATCTTTAGGTAAGTTAATTTATTTAGGGTTGCATGAAATTAGGTAATTAGACTTTCGAGGCCATTTGTATTCTCTAGAAATTTTTATAAAATTTATTGTTGAGTACTTATGGTACCTCCTTCACAAAGTGGAATTTTAATATTTTCAATGATTAATTGAAAATGTTGATTTAATGAAACTGGAAAATTATGGAATTGAGTAAATAGACTTGTGGGATCATTAGAGTCCTCTGAAAATATTATTAGATTTAATAATTGAGTAATTACTATACTTCCTCAAAGTGAAATTTTGGTGTTTGCATTGATTAATTGATAATGTTGAACTTTGGAACTAAAAAATTACAGAACTTGGTGAGTGAACTTATGTGATCAAGATAATGCTCTGAGATTTTTATTATATTTATTTTCTGAAGATTTACAATAGTACTTTCATATTGAGGAACTAGTGACAAATATGATTTATTCATTATTGATGAATTATTGTTACTAGAAAAATGTCAAACATTGATGGAATCCATTTTAGGTTGATTTTAACACCTGGAAATTTATTTACAGCATTATGATGAATAAATTTAGTAGGTCCTTCACAAATTGTAATTAGCACCCTGGGATATTTAATTGATTTTCTAGAATTATATTAGGGAGAAAATTTATGAAATTCTGTTGAACTTCATCTTGGACCATAACTAGTTTCTGGATTTTTTCTTAGATTTACTGACCTATAATAAATGGTGAATCATGTTCAAAATTAGCAATTACCATTATTATAAGAAGTTATTTAATAGGCCCATGTATGATTTTATTATATGAAAATGTTGGAAATCTAAATTTTGACATCCTTACAACTTCTGGAACTATATTGGAAATATATTAGTTAGAGGATCATGTAGTCTCCCTTTCAAGTCATGTTATCACACTTGAGGACGATTGATGAATAGTAAATTATACATATTTTTAGTATAGTTTTTAGCATAATTTTGGGTAATATTGTACATATTTCATGTAAAATATCGAAATAGTCACTTGTTTTATTTAATGTATATAAATATATATCTATATGAAAAAAGTGCTATTTAAGTATGAAGCAATATAGAAAAACATGTAAAAATATTCTTTGTAAATATATTTATCTAAGAATAAAATTTTGAAATTATTTATTTCTATGTACATATAAATAACCTAATAACTAAAACCATAACTAATAAATAAAGATGCAAATATAAGTAAAAATAGTATATATGTAAAGATAATAAATAAAAATAATATGTAATATCATAAGTAGTGATATATATATGTAAATAATAAGTATAGTAAATAATCATACATTTATAGGTAAATATAAATGAAAAAATAGTAATAATAATGTATAATAATTATGTTATAAATATAATAAAATATATATGTATAATATATGTATATGTATAAGTATATATGTATAATATATAAATTGTAAATTATAATAGTATATATATATATTAAATATAAACATATAAATAACTATGTAAATTAAACATATAAATAACTATATATATATGTCTGGACGCGAACTCTCTCTGTCCAGGCGTTCGACGAATCCCTCTCCGCATCCAGGCGTTCGACGAATCCCTCTCCGCGTCCAGACGTTCGACGAATCCCTCTCCGCGTCCAGGCGATTCGCATTCGACGAACCCTCTCAGCGTCCAGGCGTTCGACGAATCCCTCTCCGCATACAGGCGTTCGACGAATCCCTTTTCCCACGCCCGCCAGCTGTCCAGCTCTCCTTCAACCTGCCAGATGCCTCCCAGCCCACTATCCGCACCCCAACCTGCTCAAGTCAATCATGCCTCTTCCCTTCTAGAACAGCCAGCCCACACTTTGTTTGCTATTGGCAGCCCCCATTTTGCCTATAAATAAGAGGGGATTTCCTTATTTTAAAGGTTCATTATTTAGAACCTAAATAAGTGTTGGTCTTGTGAGTATTTGAGTGTTTGTGAGTGCTTTTTTTTAAAGTGTTGTGAGCTTGTTTTTGTGTTCTAAGCCCTTGTTTGGGCTCCTTTTCCAATTTAAGCTTTTTTTGTAAAAGTTGTAATCTCTCTCCACACACACACACATATATATATATGAAAGTTCTTATTGTTCTTCTTGTTCTTCCTTTAGTTTAATTGTTTTTGTTTTTATTTAGTTAAGTTTCTTCTTTTGTTAGTGTGTGTGAGTGTATACGTGTTAGTTATAATTTTTTTTAATTATCTTTTCTTTTATGTAGAGTGTGTGAGTGTATGAGCTTAGCTTTTTCATTATTTGTAATTTAGCTTTCTTATTGCAGTGTGTGTGAGTGTATGAGTGTAATTTCTTTTTTTGTTTTTATTTAAGTTTTTTTGTTAGTGTGTGTGGGTGTATGAGTATAGATTTTTGTTTATTTTAATTTAGTTTCTTTTTTTGTTAGTGTGTGTGGGTGTATGAGTATAGATTTTTGTTTATTTTAATTTAGTTTCTCTTATTGTAAGTGTGTGTGTGTGTGTGTGTGTGTGTGTGTGTGAGTAAATTTGTTTTATAGTTTGGTTCTTTTTTTTCTTTATGTAAGTGTGTATGTGTAAGTGAATAACTTTTGTTTTTATATTTGTAACTTAGATTTCAATTCAATAGCTTAGTTTTATTTCATTGCACTGCATTTATTTCCCGTCTACCCATTTGGGTAGAACTCGCTCACGCATTTATTTCCCGTCTACCCGTTTGGGTAGAACTCGCTCACGCATTTATTTCCCCTCTACCCATTCGTGTAGATATTGCATTTATGTCATTTCAATTCCGTAGTGTGTGTGTGTTTTAAATTTAGTGCGTCCTTTTCTTTTCTATCGCTTTTCTTGGTTTTTGCTAAACGCACACCAAGCCCGCAATTATAGTCATTTCCGCTTTTTAATTATCGCAAATCACATCTTTTATTCTCGGTAAAATAATAGTGCGTTCTCAAAGTAAAAATAATCAACACGTTCTTGGAAAAATACGACCTTGGTAATTTTCTAAAAAAATTATCCTATACTATACGCGATAAGGTGCGCTTGCCTTCGTCGAAAGATTAGTTTGGATAAACAATTACAAAAACTTGCAAAACTCTCTCCTTTTCTATTTACATATTTAGAGAATTCGGCACCGTAGTCGGGGCGTAATCGTCGATATTTTAAAAGAAGAAAAGACCGTTACTTCTATTCCTCGAAATAGGATAACGGTTAGTTTCTCGAAGTAGGAGTACTCGCGAAACTCCTCGAAAATGCCTGCCTAATTCTAATCACATCACAAGAAAGGTTTTGCAAAAATCTAAATTTTAACCCATCAAGTTTTTGGCGTCGTTGCCGGGGACTTGTTGTTATTTCGAAAAAAAAGAATCGCTATTAATTTTATCTTTTACTTCTTCCTCTCCCTTTTTCTCTCGTACATATATTTCTAAACAAAAAACCAAAAAAATAGAAAAAGCTCGAAAAACTCAAAAAAAAAGAACAAAGCTCTTTCTTCTTTTATATCTATTTTCTATACACAAAAACCCCAAAAAAAATTAGAAAAAGCTCCAAAAACCAAAAAATCAACAATATATATTTTTTTTTTACTTACAAAAAAGGAAAACTATTTTTATATAACAGTACATGACCCGGGGAAGCTCTTCGGATTGTCCGAAATTTGCTTTTGATCCCGAAATCGAGCGCACTCTTCACGAGCTCCTTCGATCTTGTGACCAACAACAACCCTTAAATCTCGAAGAGTTAGCCGGCGATACTATAGCGGATAATATGGCAGATCCCAGTCCAAATGCGGTCCCACAACGGACCATGGCCTACTATTCCAGGCTGAATTTGGAAGATACTGGGCCAAGTGTCACTCGCCCCGCGATAGCTAATAATCCAAATGGTACAACAGTCGATTCAGTTCGACGGTTTGCCAGATGAGGACCCAAACCAGCACCTTTCTAATTTTCTAGAAATTTGCGACACCTTCAAAATTAATGGCGTCAGCAATGACACCATTCGCTTGCGTTTATTTCCCTTTTCCCTGCGGACAAAGGCTAAATCGTGGTTGACTTCTCTTCTGAGAGGGTCCATAACCACGTAGGCCGAATTGACAGAAAATTTTCCCTCCTTTATACAATTTGATTCCGAGTCTCTTTACGAGACTTGGGAGCATTTTAAAGAATATTTGCGTATGTGTCCTCATCACGCGCTACCAACTTGGCTACAGGTACAAACATTCTATAATGGTTTGAATTTCTCAACGCGACAGATGATCGATGCATCCTCCGGGGGAACGTTAAACAACAAAACCCCGGAGGCCGCTCAAGCTCTGATCGAAGAAATGGCCATGAACACGTACCAATGGAACGTGCCAAGGTCGCATCCTAATAAATCGGCTGGTCTTTTTGAAGTGGATGCCACTACTTACTTAGCCTCGTAGGTAGAGCGTCTAAGCAAGCAAGTGGCGGAGATGACTGCTTCCTCCTCCACTCCCGCGTGGGCAAATGCTAATAATAATAATGGTATTAATAATAATAAAAATAACTTAATTGAAGAGATGGTGGATTACCTCGGTAATCCAGTTCGGCCCCCCTTCAACCCTAATAATAATCCTTATAGAAATAATTTTAATCCGGGTTGGAGGAACCACCCTAATTTCTCCTGGAGTAATCCAAATATTGCGCAGCGACCCCCAAATGCGAATCCGCAAGGATTTCCGCACGGATTTCATCAGGGATATCCGCCGCCTCCTCCAAAACCTTCTCCGCTCGAGGAAGTTTTCGCTAAATACATCGCGTCCAATGAAACAAATGTCTTGAATATTATCGGATCGCTAAAAAATCTTGAAATACAGGTTGGACAGCTTGCGAAAATAATCTCTGAGCGGCCACTCGGAGCTCTGTTAGGGAATACCGAGCCGAACCTCGCAAAAATGCCCATGCTATAACCCTTCGAAGCGGCAAGGAGGTCGTCTCCCCATTGCGGGTTGAGCCTACGGTATGCATTTCGCCTCCGACCCCTCCACCTTCTTCTTTGATTTTATTAGCTCCGAATTTTCCAATTGCGTCGAGCATTTCGAGCCCGCAAATTCCTTATCCATCGAAAATTAATAAAGAGAAGGAGGATGACATTATCAAAAAAATTTAAAAAATTTAAAACAAATCCAGATTAACGTCCCCTTCTGCGAGGCACTCTCTCAGATGCCGAAATATGCGAAATACCTAAAAGAGCTTCTTTCTAATAAAAAGAAACTCTAGGGTATTTTGTGTGTTTCCCTAAATACGGAATGCTCGGCGGTCCTACTTAACAAATTACCACCAAAATTGAATGGCACGGGAAGGTTTTCCGTCCCGTGCCTTTTTGGCAATTTGTTAATAAAATACGCCCTAGCGGACCTAGGAGCGAGTATAAATTTAATGCCCTTCTCCCTCTTTAAAAAATTGTATTTGAGTGTTCCTACCCAAACTAAAATGAGCATCCAACTCGCGGATCGCTCAATAAAGTATCCTATCGGGGTTGTGGAGGACGTTCTGGTCAAGGTTGACACATTTATCTTCCCGCTAGACTTCATTATCCTCGACATCTAGGAGGACGCCGAGGTACCAGTTATCCTCGGTCGCCCTTTCCTGCCGACGTCCTGAGCATTAATTGATGTAAGTAACGGTCGCCTCCACCTTCGGGTCGGAGACGACGAAGTTACACTTCACTTTAATCCCTCGATGTGGAACACTTCATCGAATGACAATTCCTGTTTTCATTTGGAATCCGCGTTTGAGGATGAGTGTTCTTCGCTTTTAGAATTGCTCACTTTAACGGTAGACGATCCGGATTTGGCAAACCTCACCCCTTTGGACGAATTGCCGCCAGATTCGCCCTTCGAGCCCTTCAATTCCAAAAGCTCAAAAATCACCACTTCTTACGAAGAACCCCCGGTCTTGGAGCTTAAGCAACTCCCCGACCATTTAAAATACGTTGTTCTCGCAGTGAACTTAAAACTTCCGGTTATTATTTCGTCTACTTTAACCGATTCGGAAACCTCCGAATTAGTTAAGGTTTTGTCTAAGCATCATCATGCAATTGCATGGCAAATTTCAGATATTAGGGGGATAAACCCCTCTTTTTGCATGCACAAAATTTTTTTGGAAGATAATTCCCGCAAAACCATCCAGCCTCAGCCACGACTTAACCCGAATATGCGGGATGTCGTTAAGGCTGAAGTAATAAAACTCCTGGATGCGGGGATTATCTACCATATATCAGACAACACGTGGGTTAGCCCCATACATGTCGTGCCAAAAAAGGGAGGTTTAACGGTAGTGGCCAACGATAATAATGATTTAATCCCAACCCATACTGTTACGGGTTGGCGGGTGTGCATCGACTACCGAAAGTTAAATGATGCCACCTGAAAGGACCACTTCCAGTTACCGTTTATCGATCAGATTCTGGAGCGACTTTCGGGTCATCCATATTATTGCTTTCTCGATGGTCTATCGGGGTTTTTACAAATTCCTATCTCCCCCAAAGACCTGGAGAATACAACTTTTACGTGCCCCTTCGGCACCTTCGCATATCGAAGGATGCCGTTTGGCCTCTATAATGCGCCAGCTACATTCCAACGATGTATGATGGCGATCTTTGGGGAGCTCGTAGAGGACATAATGGAAGTCTTTATGGATGACTTCTCCGTATTCAGGAGCTCCTTTTCCAACTACTTGCAGAAGCTAGATCGAGTCCTCCAACGATGCGAAGACACGAACCTGGTTTTAAACTGGGAAAAGCGTAATTTTATGGTCCGGGAAGGTTTAGTTCTCGACCACAAAATTTCCGCTAAAGGGATGGAGGTCGTTAAGGCTAAGGTCGAAATAATTGAAAAACTTCCCGCTCCTTCAAATATAAAATCCATTAGAAGTTTTCTTGGCCACGCGGGTTATTACCGGCGGTTTATTCAAAATTTTTCCAAAATAACGAAACCGCTAACCCACCTCCTGGAGAAGGAATCTCCATTTATTTTTGATAACGCGTGCGTAGAGGCGTTTAATATTATTAAAGAAAAACTTATCCATTCTCCCATTCTGGTGGCGCCGGATTGGGCCCTTCCGTTCGAAATAATGTGCGACGCGAGCGATATCGCAGTGGGAGCCGTACTAGGTCAACGTGTTAATAAATATTTTCATCCCATCTATTATGCTTCACGCACACTCACGGCCGCACAGACAAATTATACTATGACGGAAAAGGAACTTCTCGTCGTCTTCTTCGCCATCGATAAATTTAGGCCTTACGTCACGCTTTCTAAAGTTATTATTTTTACCGATCACTCCGCCCTCAAATATTTATTAGCTAAGGTGGACGCCAAACCCCGCTTGCTTCGATGGATCCTACTATTGCAGGAGTTCGATCTAGATATCCGGGACAAGCGGGGGGCTGAAAATTTAGCGGTCGACCACCTCTCTCGTTTAGCGCGCCCAATCGCAGAAGCTCTCGTCGAACCTGATATAGACGATAGATTTCCCATGGAGCGCCTCTTAGCTTTTTCTAATTTAAAAACTTCTCACACTCCTTGGTTCGTAGACTACGCAAACTTTTTGGTTGTGCGGGTCCTTCCGAAAGACTTCAAAACAGCAAAAGAAGAAATTCTTTTCTGATTTGAAAAATTACTTTTGGGAAGACCCATTTCTCTTTCACGTCTGCGCGGACCAAGCAGTGCGGAGATGCGTTTCACGCGATAAGGTGCGCAAATATTGCGTCACTGCCACGAGGGGCCGGCCGGGGGGGGGGGGCATTATCAAGCTAACTGGACCACGCAGAAGGCGCTAAAGGCGGGCTTTTATTGGTCCACTCTTTTTAAAGATGCTCACAATTATGTGAGCACGTGCGGTAGCTGTCAGCGGTCGGGTAACATCTCGCGTCGTGACGAGATGCCCCAAAATTTTTATTTAGAATGCGAAATCTTCAATTTATGGGGCATAGACTTCGTAGGCCCCCTACCTCCCTCTTATACTAATCGCTATATTATAGTGGCGGTCGACTACGAATCTAGGTGGGTGGAAGCGCAAGCTCTCCCCACTAACGATGCGAGAGTCGTTGTCAAATTTCTAAAAAAATTATTTTCTCGCTTCGGTATGCCCCGTGCGATAGTAAGTGATAGGGGTACACACTTTTGCAATGCCCAGTTTGCAAAAACATTATCTAAATATGGCAATACTCACAAGCTCGCCACCGCCTATCACCCCAAAACTAGCAGCCAAGTAGAGGTAGTTAATCGAGAGATTAAGCGTATATTAGAAAAAACCGTTTCGACGAATAGGAAAGATTGGTCTTTAAAACTCGACGACGCACCATGGGCGTATCGTACGACGTACAAGACCGCCATCGGTTGTACGCCCTATCGATTAGTCTACGGCAAGGCATGCCATTTTCCCGTAGAGTTAGAGCACCGCTCTTTTTGGGCTTTAAAATTTTTAAACCTCGATCCGAACTTAGCCTCCAAGTCTAGAAAATTCAATTAAATGAGCTCGATGAATGGCGTGCGAACGCTTACGAGAGCAATAAATTTTATAAGGAGCGTTCTAAGTTCTACCACGATCGAAAAATAAAATTCGCAAAATCATTTGCGTCGGTCGATCTTTTCCTTCTTTTTAATTCACGTCTTCGTCTTTTTCCGAGTAAGCTAAAATCCATATGGTTCAGCCCCTTTGAAGTCAAAGAGGTTTGGCCATATGGGACCGTTCTAATCTCCCACCCCGAAAAAGGCAAGTTTAAAGTCAACGGTCACCGTTTAAAACTTTATTTGGCGGGCGATCCGGTGGACGGTAAACTCGAATCTATACCCCTTCCTAACCTTTAAAGAAAAAAACTTAATGCCAAATGTGTCAAGCTACGAGACGGTAAACAAAGCGCTCGTGGGAGGAACCCCATATTTATCTAATATTTTTACTTTTCTTTGTCTACTTCATTCTTGCAGGGTTTATTTATCTTCTCTTCCTTTAATTTTTGTACACACTGCATTTTCTGCTTCTTATTTCCTCATACATAACTTACAACATTGGGGACAATGTTGGGTTTTAAGTATGGGGCTGTTTTTCAAATTTTGAAAAATCCAAAAAAAACCCCAAAATCCAAAAAAAAATTCATACTTTGTAAATAAATTAGAAAATTCCAAAAAAAAATCTAAAAATCCAAAAACATTTTGATGAAGAAAAAATAATAATAATAAGAAACCCAAAAAAAATCATATTTGTATTTTCTATTAATTTTTCTTTCTTTCTTTTCTCTCTTTCTTTTTTATTATTTAAGTATTAATGTATATATATGATAAAGATATGAAAAATCCAAAAAAAATGAAAATTTTAACTTAGAAATTTGCTATAACAAAATTCACAAAATTTTGTCATAACACCAAAAAAATTTATTTATGTTTCTATTTTCTTTTCTTTCTTTCTTTTTTTTCTTCTTATTAACTATTTATATGTATTTTGTTAAAAGAAAAAAAAATATTCCCAAAAAAATTCATTATAAAAATTAAAAAATTTCCAAGAAAAAAATGATGAATGATGAAAAACTTATCCAAAAAATCCAAAAATAGAATAAACCCCTACTTGTCTTTTTGTAACTTTCAAGGCTAGTCGATTTATTTTTAAGCATTTTCATTATCTTTGGTTTGCTTTTAGTTCATTTTATCATAATTCATAAGATTTAAATTTTCAGAGATTTGGTTTTAAAAAGCACTCTATGAATTCAATTAATTAGAGAATTTCTTTTAGCACTACTTCTCGTTAGTTTTAAATGTCTATATACTTGTTGTATTATGTTAGAAAAAACAACCTTAAACTCTAAATTATTCATACTTCAAACTTTTGGAAGCTTTGGAAAATTGTATCTACTTTATCTTGCTCTCTAAATTTTTTATTTCAAATCTAGAAATTTCTTTTTAAACCCTCTTTCCTCTTAGCCTTTTTCCTGGTAATCATTTACAAGATCTTATGTCAATTGGAATAAGATTTCATTCTGTAAACATAGGCACCCAATTTTATTAAAAGAATTTAAGACATGGGAATAAAAATTTCGTTCCCTAAACATATACATTGGGTTATTTTTGAAGATTGAAAAATTTCATTATGGGAAGAAGATTCAATTCCCTAGCCACTCTCAAATCCAAAAAAAAAAAATTTAAGTAGGGCGAGAGGATAAAATCCATCACCCTAACTCAAGAATCATCTTCTCCTACCAAGTTTTCCCCTTACCCCTTAGCCATTATAATTGAAACCTAGAAAAAAAAATTTAAATTTTTGGGAGATCAATATTTAGTAGTTTTTATTCTTCCTTAGAAATTTCATAACGAGTTAAAGTTTTATAATTCTAGTTTAATTTTGTCACTAACGATTGCAATATTGTTTGTCATTTAGCTAACTTAAAGTGGTCTTGTTGGCTAAAATATTTTGCTCTTTTTAAGTCATTTTCATAGCTTAGGATTTACCTCTTTAAATCTCTAAAATTTACTTTAAACTTACTTTTTGATTTATTTGAAATTTTAGTGAACTAGAAATTTTATTAATGTCTTAAGAGTATTTTTCGTACTTTTGCTCTGGAATAGCAAAAGCTTAAGTATGGGGGTATTTGATTAATAGTAAATTATACATATTTTTAGTATAGTTTTTAGCATAATTTTGGGTAATATTGTACAAATTTCATGTAAAATATCAAAATAGTCACTTGTTTTATCTAATGTATATAAATATATATCTATATGAAAAAACAATGCTATTTAAGTATGAAGCAATATAGAAAAACATGTAAACATATTCTTTGTAAATAAATTTATCTAAGAATAAAATTTTGAAATTATTTATTTCTATGTACATAGAAATAACTAAATAACTAAAACCATAAGTAATAAATAAAGATGCAAATATAAGTAAAAATAGTATATATGTAACTATAATAAATAAAAATAATATGTAATATTATAAGTAGTGATATATATATATATATATATATGTAAATAATAAGTATAATAAATAATCATACATTTATATGTAAATATAAATGAAAAAAATAGTAATAATACTGTATAATAAATATATTATAAATATAAAAATATATATGTATAATATATGTATATGTATAAGTATATATGTATAATATATAAAATGTAAATAATAATAGTATATATATTAAATATAAGCATATAAATAACTATGTAAATTAAATATATCAATAACTATATATATATATATATGTCTGGACGCGAACTCTCTCTGTCCAGGCGTTCGACGAATCCCTCTCCGCGTTCAGGCACTCGACGAATCCCTCTCTGCGTCCAGACATTCGACGAATCCCTCTCCACGTCTAGGCGATCCGCGTTTGACGAACCCTCTCCGTGTCCAGGCGTTCGATGAATCCCTCTCCGTGTCCAGGCGTTCGACGAATCGCTTTTCCAGTGCCCGCCAGCTGTCCAGCTCTCCTTCAACCCGCCAGATGCCTCCCAGCCCACTATTCTCAGCCCAACCTGCTCAAGTCAATCATGCCCCTTCCCTTCTAGAATAGCCAGTCCACTCTTTTTTTGCAATTGACAGCCCCCATTTTGCCTATAAATAAGGGGGGATTTCCTTATTTTAAAGGTTCATTGTTTATAACCTAAATAAATGTTGGTCTTGTGAGTATTTGAATGTTTGTGAGTGTTTTTTTAAGTGTTGTGAGCTTATTTTTGTGTTCTAAGCCCTTGTTTGGGCTCCTTTTCCAATTTAAGCTTTTTTGTTAAAAGTTGTAATCTCTCCACATATATATATATATAGATGAAAGTTCTTATTGTTCTTCTTGTTCTTCCTTTAGTTTAATTATTTTTGTTTTTATTTAGTTAAGTTTATTCTTTTGTTAGTGTTTGTTAGTGTATAAGTGTTAGTTTTAATTTTTTTTTTAATTAGCTTTTCTTTTATGTAGAGTGTGTTAGTGTATGAGCTTAGCTTTTTCTTTATTTGTAATTTAGCTTTCTTTTTGCAGTGTGTGTGTGAGTGTATGAGTGTAATTTCTTTTTTTGTTTTTATTTATGTTTTTTTGTTTGTGTGTGTGGGTGTATGATTATAGATTTTTGTTTATTTTAATTTAGTTTGGTTGGATCAGTAGGCGCCCTTAGAGTGGAGGTGAATAAGGGTTTTAAAAACTTATATTATATTTGAAATACTTGCTTATGATAAGAGATCAAAATAGTGATTTTGAATAAAGATCTAAATTGTTTTATAATAAAGGAGAGAATAATAAACAATTTAGAGAAATGAAGAACAAATCAATTTTATTACACAAAGAGAGACATGATTATTATTAATAAAATTGATTACAAAATTTTGATTTCAATGACGCTAGAAATCAAAGCGAAATATGAAAGACTCTTTTTGTTTTCTATACCGACTCGTATCCCCACGAACCGGTTGGCTTTAGCCGTTCCTTCCCCGGATACGGCCTTAAGTCGCTCTAGCCAACCCTTCCCCGGATATGGCCTCGAGCGCCCCCTAGACCTAACCTAGATCTAGTCGCCAACACGAGGTGAATTTCTGCCCTAAGTCCTACCCAGACCTAGTCACCAACACGAGGCGAGTTTACTAAATGATTACAAGAAAAGATGTGGAATAAAAAGACAATAATATAAAAACTCCCTCTATGTGGATATCTTGGAGAAGTAGACGAAGACCCGCAGAGTATGATCGTAGTCGATGCGGTCTTTCGTCATGATGATGACGCGTGTTGAAATCTTCTCCATGGATCTCCTTAAGCCTTCATAGATTTGTGGGAGTATCTCTCTAAACCTTCCTCTCTATGTTGTGGCACGAAGCTATGGAATTTCGGAGTAGGAGAGGATGATGAAGATGGATCCAAGGGGTCCTTTTAATAGCCTTGGAGCTAGCGCCTGCGATATCGCTACCGCTGGAGCTATCCCAGATTAGGCAATATTCTCCGCGTGAGAATCCTTCATTTTAAGCAAGTCGGTCGCCTTCCTCTCGTGCTTTGCGCTACCGCCGGCACTAGTAGATACCGCATGCGCTAGCTGATACCGCCTGCATTAGCAGCTATCGCCAGGCGCTAGCACCTCCCATAACTGTTTCCGAGATTTTCTCAAATCATCGCTAGCGCCTGCGCTAGCGCTAGCGCTGGTGCTAGCGGGCATGTTGGAATTTTGGCTTCAAATTTTGGCGCAACTTTCTTATGTTATCCTTGAGTAATGTGGACTTGTTTTCCTGCACACTTAAACACACAAGATCAAATACAAATAGGATTTATTATTCTCAAACCTAGGAGATACGGAAGACCATGTTCCAACAAACTCCCCCTTTTGATATTAACAAATCCATTAATGATAAATCAGAACATTAATATATAAGCATGATGGAACCTACTTTTGTGTGTGTGAAAGTGATGACTTAGGATAATTGTCGACTTTGGAATTTAGAATTGCTCCTCCTAAATACATGCTCCCCCTAAGTGAATGCTCCCCTAATATGTAAGTTATCATCTTAATTAATCATGTTAGTTTTCTATTTTGATAGCGGATTATATTTATCATGTTAGTTCTCCCCCTTTTGTTATTAGCAAAAGTGGGTAAGGAAGCAAAACACAAAATTTTTTGATAATAAGATAAATGCATGATCGAGCTTTTAGAGAGAAGGAAGTGATAAGGGGTTTTAGAATAATTTTTATAGAGATAGATCAGAGTTTTTGCTTAAAAATGAACAATATAACATTTGCCAAGTAATCAATATTATCATGTTAGTTTTCCCCTTAATATAAGAGTTTTAAGCATAAAATGGTGATCTCCAAGTAACCAATCTACCCAGACAATATGTCTACACCCTAGCCCCGTACTAAGTGACGGATGGTCATGAGGAGCTACATACAAGCCATAGGTTGGGGTGTTAGTCCCATATGCAAACACTAGACAAAACTCAACCTAGCACTCTTTCCCCCCAGTGCCTCGCAAGGCCCCACTAGAACCCTCCCCAGTTAAGGACAAGACATGACTTAGAGGTTAGGTAATCTAATGTCTACAACCCTACGCCCCCGCTATGGTGAGATATGTAGTCTTGGATAATAGTTATTGGAAACATTGATCATTTAATTCTAATGACAAGTTCATAGCCTATGGGTTTATATTTTTATTTGAATTTTTAAAGAAAAAAGTCACAGAGCTAATTTGAAATCCATTAATAAATCAGAGTTTTAGTATTACAATATTTTCATAGAAATAAATTAGAGTTTTTAGAATAAAAAACATTCTTGTTTAAAGCAACCAATATAAAGTTTACCAAGCAAGTCTACCACTTATTGAAAGAAAGGAATGTTAAGATTCAAGTGAGGATGCACACAAAATAAAAGACTTTAAATAAGCATGAAAGTGCAAGGTAAAACAATTATATGGTTATGATGCAGAAGACTTATCGAAATACAAGAAACATCTTATTGTAATCAATGATGATCCATAAAAAGATATATGAGTTAAATTTCATAAAGAAGATGTTTTTGTAAATAATTGTTCAATTAAAATCTTTAAGTTTATCAATAAAGTAACCAAGCATGAAATAATGTTATCAAAAAGAGATTACTACAATGTTATTTTAATTCACAATTTCAAAACATACCAAACATTGTAGAAAGCATGCTAGGTTATCTAGTGCATTTCATAAATAAAGAGTAGTATAGAATTAGTATTAGGATCCAATACTCATGAGAAGAAGTGTTATGGAAGATAATGATGTGCACATAAGTGTATTTTGAATAGAGTAAACAAATGTTTTAATCAAAAATATAAGAAATATGTAAAGTAAAGAGCACAATAAAACACAAATAGTTTTACTTCCACAAACTTCAGTGCACAAACAAAATGTACAACTGCCAAGGTGCTTTGCACACACAATGCTCATCAAGACTTATCGGGGTGCAAAGTAGTGCTTGGGGGATCAAATAATTTATTTTATTTTAATATTGAAACTAGTGATCCGGTGTACTTAAGAGCAGTGGTTTTTTATTTTGAAAGAAAAATAAGGTTTGCACAAGACACTTTACTATTCATCCCAAGGTGCTCAACCTCACAACGCTTATTAAGACTTATCAGGAGGTTCAATTAGTGCTTGGTGGAGTTATCTTTGTCACTTTATTTTATGATTTTTGTTTTGTACAAAGTTCTCTGAATACACTTGTTTTGTAAACCAATATAATTTATGAAAACATAACCACTTTTCTTTACTTTTAAAAGTGCAAACAAAGGTAGTGTAGGTAAGATACTTGTGCAATTTTATTTCATTGTACTAATACAAAACATACACAAGCATTCTTAGATTAAACACATATATAGACAATGCCATAATAAGTGAGTGAATAAATATCATTATCAAACATAAAACATTTAATCATACTTAGAGGCATGTTAAGCTTGGTTCTACACAACTTTTTTATTATAATTGGTGCACATATGAGTAGATACATCAAAGCATGATAAAAACAATGTTCAAAGTAGTTTGAACCGATGAATTGCAACATTATAAAAGTTCTAAATAATAGATTAAATCATGCTTGATTTTCACAATAAAGTCCATACAGTAATTTTTTATATATTTTTTTAAAAAAATTTGATTTAAAGTTTGAACTCTTAAAATTGATCTTGGACTTCCCGAGGTCTACCCTGTGAGGGGTTCGCCCGGTACTAGGAGATGTGATGGGATGATAGCCCAAATCTCCCTTTCGCAAGATACATGTAAATAGAAAATGTAAGTTCAAAAAAAATGCTTGTTCATACTTGTTTTGTTTTGTATTTTTGTATTTGATTTTTCAAAAAATGAAATAAAAGCAGAAGTGCAAAAATAAATAGTAAACATAGATTAATATTTTTTTAAGAATTTTTCAAAATTTTAAAAATACAGAAAAACAAATAGGTGCGCTAGCGCCGGCATTATCGCTAGCGCGGGAAACAGTACATGATTTTTGATGATTTTGAAATTTTTAATTATTGATCTTGATTAAGTGTCTTAATAGTAGTTTCATGCAGAAATTTCAGATTTTTAAGAGATGTTTTAAATGGTTAAAAATTGCAAAATTGCGTTTATGAATGTGTTTTATCGCAGTGACCTAGAATGAAGTGATGATTTTATTTGATTTGATACCAAGATGATTCAAAGGTCTAAACTAGAAATAAATCACAATACACACATAATACACCAACCATGGTATGTAATTATAATATCAATTATCATCAATTATTATATCAATTATAATTCACATAATTGTGATATAAATAATTGTTTTTAGAAGACTTTTGATATGACTTATGATTTATGATGTTAGATAATTTTAGCAAAGGACATTAATAGATCATGGTGGTGCTTGTGAATTCAATATTCATTATGAAGGTAAATTATTTCAATACATTTTAGTGATTTTCTTTTAATTAAGAATTTTGAATATATATATGTGATTTTTGATAGGTGAACAATAGTGATGGTTTAGATCATGTTTGACATCAAGGAGTGAACACAATATAATTTTTGTTGTGAACAAAGAAAACCATATTGAAAGTTGAGCTTTTATTTAGATCTTGAACTTTCTTTTAGATCATGTTATTTCTCTAAACCACTTGTTGGTGAAGGCTAAAAAGCTTAATAGCCTAATAATTGGATTTAATTTGAAATATCTTATAACAAATTTATAGTTCAATTTATATGAATACTATATGATATTTATGGGTAATGATTTTAATAGTAATAGATTGGTCATTTATAAATAAAAAATACTTGACTTTTACTTTTGATTTACTTTGATTTGCACACTTCATTTAGGCTTTAGGGGACAAAGTCAAAATTTCAAATATTATATTAGATGACCATGACATGATGGCTTAAAAAGAAAACAAAAAGAAAAAATAGAAAAGACATTAAAGCACATCATGAAGTTGAAATTTGTATATTTCAATTTGAAAATATTCTACTTCATGCATTGGATGATACTAGTAGATGAGAGATTTGGGTATCCAAAGGGAACCAAGTGTAACGGTTCCTTTAGGTACCCAAATATAGCATGATAATTTTTGGGGAGACAAAAATGAATGAATTCTTTCAAGTGGAGTTAATGTTTCATTTTTTATTTTGGGTCTCTATTCATATTTTGATTTAATATTACGCATCAAATTTCCATATTCATTAAACTTAGGTTTAATATAATAGTCACTTTTGAAATTATATTTCATAGGAAATTTGTGCACATTAAAATTTAATTTAGGAGATACATAATGTGGGTAAGAATTCATTATGTTTGGGTGATTAAACATTCTACTTGGTGCATGTTTAATATGTTTTAACATACTAGTAGAAGTTTTACACAAGTTTGATGATAAACTGGAAATAAGATATTTAAAATTATTTAATCCTTTTTGAAAGAGTGATTTTAAAGATTCTAGTTTATGAGAGAGAATATTATTTTCGTTTATCAATTTTTCATTATGTTCTTTTGAAATTAAAAGTTCTGTTTCTAAGTCCTTGAATTTTTCTTTAATATTATTATAATCAAAATAAGGTGTATAGTTTTCAAATGAAGAGCATGATTGAGATTCAAACACATCCTTTTTGGATTCTTCATTCACATTTGCTTTCGAAGTTTTATTTTCTAAACGTAATCTCTTATTAGCAATTTTTTATTTCTTCATTCTACGTTTAGCAATTTTTTGTATATGGAAATAAGAAAAAGAATTAGACTTTCTTACAACGCAATCAGAAGAGGCAAGATGTGAACATGATGTTCCTTTGTCGTCTTCTAGGCCTTCCTTCTTTATAGATGAATTTTCATCTTCTCTTGATGAATTGCTCTCTTTGGCTAAGTCAATTTCCATGATTTCCATGGTTTTGCTACAAGAGAGATTTTCTTGAATAATGGTGGATGCTTGTATGTCCTTCTCTTCCTGTGTTTGTTCCATACCTGCAAGAGGAAGATCATAAGTTATCTCAAGAAAATTCCACATCTCGTATGCAGTAGGAAAAGTATGAATGAGTTTGGAAATATTTTGATCTAACGCACAAAATAGACTATTCATAGATTTTGCATTTAAAACCATTTCGTTTTTATTTAATACGCTAGGTGGTTTTTTAATAGTAATATTCCAAACTTTTTCATTTAAAGCTTTAAGAAAATTTTCCATTAATATTTTCCATCCTTTAAAATTTCTTCCTTCAAATAAAGGTGGTGCTAGTGATTTTTCTTCATCATAAAAATTACCCCCACAAATAGAAGCGAGATCATGAGACGCCATTATTCATGTTCGTTAAGCCGATTGGAATAAAACAGCTCTGATACCACTTGTTGGATCGGTAGGCACCCTTAGAGGGGGGGGGGGGGGTGAATAAGGGTTTTAAAAACTTATATTATATTTGAAATACTTGCTTATGATAAGAGATCAAAATAGTGATTTTGAATAAAGATCTAAATTGTTTTATAATAAAGGAGAGGATAATAAACAATTTAGAGAAATGAAGAACAAATCAATTTTATTACACAAAGAGAGACATGATTATTATTAATAAAATTGATTACAAAATTTTGATTTCAATGACGCTAGAAATCAAAGCGAAATATGAAAGACACTTTTTGTTTTCTATACCGACTCGTATCCCCACGAACCGATTGGCTTTAGTCGTTCCTTCCCCGGATACGGCCTCAAGCCACTCTAGCCAACCCTTCCCCGGATATGGCCTCGAGCATCCCCTAGACCTAACCTAGATCTAGTCGCCAACACGAGGCGAATTTCTGCCCTAAGTCCTACCCAGACCTAGTCGCCAACACGAGGCGAGTTTACTAAATGATTACAAGAAAAGATGTGAAATAAAAGACAATAATATAAAAACTCCCTCTATGTGGATATCTTGGAGAAGTAGACGAAGACCCGCAGAGTATGATCGTAGTCGATGCGGTCTTTCGTCATGATGATGATGCAAGTTGAAATCTTCTCCATGGATCTCCTTAAACCTTCATAGATTTGTGGGAGCATCTCTCTAAACCTTCCTCTCTATGATGTGGCACGAAGCTCTGGAATTTGGGAGTAGCAGAGGATGATGAAGACGGATCCAAGGGGTCCTTTTTATATCCTTGGAGCTAGCGCCTGCGCTATCGCTACCGCTGGCGCTATCCCAGATTAGGCAATATTCTCCGCGTGAGAATCCTTTATTGTAAGCAAGTCGGTCGCCTTCCTCTTGTGCTTTGCGCTACCGCCGGTGCTAGTAGATACCGCATGCGCTAGCTGATACCGCCTGCGTTAGCAGCTATCGCCAGGCGCTAGCACATCCCATAACTGTTTCCAAGATTTTCTCAAATCAGCGCTAGCGCCTGCGCTAGCGCTAGCGCTGGTGCTAGCGGGCATGTTGGAATTTTGGCTTCAAATTTTGGCGCAACTTTCTTATGTTATCCTTGAGTCATGTGGACTTGTTTTCCTGCACACTTAAACACACAAGATCAAATACACATAAGATTTGTTATTCTCAAACCTAGGAGATGCGGAAGACCATGTTCCAAAAAGTTTCTCTTATTGTAAGTGTGTGTGTGTGTATATGAGAGTAAATTTGTTTTATAGTTTTGTTCTTTTTTTTCTTTATGTAAGTGTGTGTGTGTAAGTGAATAACTTTTGTTTTTATTTTTGTAACTTAGATTTCAATTTAATAGCTTAGTTTTATTTCATTGCACTGCATTTATTTCATGTCTACCCATTTGGGTAGAACTCGCTCACGCATTTATTTCCCGTCTACCCATTTGGGTCGAACTCGCTCACGCATTTATTTCCCGTCTACCCGTTTGGGTAGAACTCGCTCACGCATGTTTTTCCCCTCTACCCATTCGGGTAGAGATTGCATTTATGTCATTTCAATTCCGTAGTGTGCATGTGTTTTAAATTTAGTGCATAATTTTCTTTTCTATCACTTTTCTTGATTTTTTCTAAACGCACACCAAGCCCGCGATTATAGTCATTTCCGCTTTTTAATTATCGCAAATCACATCTTTTATTCTCGGTAAAATAATAGCGCGTTCTCAAAGTAAAAATAATCAACACGTTCTTGGAAAAATACGACCTTGATAATTTTCTAAAAAAAATTATCTTATACTATACGCGATAAGGTGTGCTTGCCTTCGTCGAAAGATTAGTTTGGATAAACAATTACAAAAACTTGCAAAACTCTCTCCTTTTCTATTTACATATTTAGAGAATTCATCATCGTAGCCGGGGCGTAATCGTCGATATTTCGAAAGAAGAAAAGAACGTTACTTCTATTCCTCGAAATAGGATAACGGTTAGTTTCTCGAAGTAGGAGTACTCGAGAAACTCCTCGAAAATGCACGCCTAATTCTAATCACATCACAAGAAAGGTTTTGCAAAAATCTAAATTTTAACCCATCAACGATTTAGTCTGCGAATAGTAAAACTGAATTATTTAATTTTTACCTCATTTGATCTTTACACACAGAGCTATTAATACCTAGATTATTATGTGCATTGTGGATTGATTAGTAGTCTAACCAGCTAGTGTCTACACTTAGTGGTTGGATTGGAGTGCGTTTGGTAAAACATATAAAAATGAGATTTGTTAACGATACGTTAAGAGGTATGAGGAGAGATACACTAGCGACTGGAGGTTATTATTAATATAAGAATATGGAGCCATTGGATTGAATTTGTGTGATGACGTGAAGGTGTAGTTAGTCACTAAGGAGGGGCAAGGATTGATGGTTAATCGAGCATCGTCGTTGTAACAACCCATATTTTCCTTACTACATAAATAATAGTAATAAAACATTATTTGTCCCTTGCTGTCTAGCCGCACCCCAGCTGCCCCCCCCCCCCCCAACACCTTTAATTTTCAGCAGGCGATCCCCCCCTCTCCCGAACTCTTCTCTCGGGAGGCTAGGGTTCGCAATCGATCATGTCTCCCGCTCCAGCCCCGACTCACGCCCCCCCCCATCTCCCGCAAGTGCACTCGCCACCTCTCCTGCTCCCATTTCTGCTTCTAGACAGTGGCGTCTCCTCCACTCGTGGCCTCTTCAGCCTCCCTGCTCGCCGACGCCTCCTCTTTCTTCCATGGCCGACGTCGTCTCCTTCTTCTCCTCCTCCGCTAGCCGACTGTGGCCCCCAGCAACCATATTCCCTATAGCAGCCCTTCCTCCTCAAAGGGCAGGCAGCCTCCTCCTCTTCTTCAAGACTGGCAGCCACCGTTTCTTCCTCCTACAGCCCTCTTCCTCTCTAATTGGACTGGTGTTTGCGAGATGTACTTCCTTGGGCTCGATTTTGACTTCATTTTGGTAAGACTCCTCCACCACCCATATTCAGTTTTTTGACTCTGATGCGCAAAACTATGCCTACAAACGACAACGATAAGTGTATCGTGTCGTGTGTAGAATAGGTTTAAAGAAACCAAGGTCGTATTAGACTCGGGGAGGTCGAGTAATTCTACTTTGAAAAATCGTTATTAACTTATCAAATAGAAATTGGAGTTGGGGTTGCGAAAAGTAAATGCTAGAAATACTCACGGAATTAATTCGATGATATTAAAAGCTAGTACCTGATCCTTGAGTCACCTCGGATTTATAAAGTTACGAAATGAAAATAGTAATGCAATTCTCTTGTTGAAGAGGCTTTGATCGCGGAGGTTCCTGAAGCATGAACACTCCTCATTCAAGGATTAGGTTCAACTAAGCTTAGGTGTATCGATCAAACTTTCGTTCTTGAATCGCATCGCCTAAGGCTTGCTTTAGGATGTGAACTTCGCTATTAGATTTTACTCAAATCCGGAAGAGTAATGTTTTCCTCTCTCGAGGGTTGCGTTCTACTCTTTTTACCGATGAGTGATCGATTCGCCTTACGAGTCTTTCGGCCAACTAAAGAGCGAAAACCATTATGTAAACTATATAAAATATATAGCCTCAATGAATTGATCAACGGTAAATCTTAAGCGTTCAACAATTTGAGAAAGGCAAATTTAAAATCATAACAATAATTATCTCATCCTCGGATTATCGCGATCGGGCACTATAAAGATTAGTTACTCATGGAGATGGAGGAATCATTCGCATAAAAATATAACGTCATTTAAAAAAAGATGAATAAAACCTTAAGCGAGAGAGAGATGAGATTTTATTATGAGTAGGGAAGGGGTTACAAGAGATATAAAAACGAGAAAGTTGAGAGGTTACAAGTTCAAGAAAAATTATCATTTAAAAGACAAGAGTGCAAAATTATAAATAACTAACGAAGATAAGAGCACATGGATTCGGGCTTGATGCTTTTATTCTCCTCCTCTTTTCTTTTTTTTCGAAATGTCATAGAAGTGAGGTATTTATAAACTTCCTTAGGACAAACGGCTGAAATTAATTTCATTTGGCTATTACTGTTCATATATATATATATATATGTGTGTGTGTGTGTGTGTGTGTGTGTGTGTGTGTGTGTGTGTGTATATATATATGTGTATATATACACATATATACACATATATATATACACGTATATATACACACACATATATATATACATATATATATATATGTATGTAAAGATATATATATATATGTAAAGATATATATACATGTATATATATAAACATATATATATATAAACATATACATATGTATATATATATATATGTAGATATGTATGACAGCTTACGATTCTTGGACGCGACAGCGGGACTTCGCAGATAAATTCTCCCCAGGCCTGCTGAATCTCTACAAAAATATAGAAAATATATTAGTTATAACATAGAAAATTATTTTTACGAAAATTTATAAAAATAGCAAATAAAATGCGATAATTTATTTAAATATCTAATAAGATATTAGTCTAAAATGATGACTAAAATATCAGTCATCAAACACCTCCATACTTACTCGTTGCTCGTCTCGAGCAAACCATTCTTCATAAGGGTAGTAAAAACTAATGCTAGATAGAATCTTGAAAGCTAGAGAGTAAAATTCGAAGTTTTAAGCTGGCGTGCGTAGATATTTTAGTAGAAAGACGTTCTTGGCATAAATATCAATTTATGAAATAATTCAAAATGCGTTTTAATTATGTATTGTCACTTTTAAAATGAGTCGACGGTCAATCTCAAAGTTATGTAAAGGGAGAAAATTGCATGATCGCTACGATTTAAATTACTAGATGTTGACGCTCGGGGTGGCCTCCAAAGAAATTTATCAATGTCGATGGCCATAGGCTTGCCCGTTTGCACCTTCTCCACTGTACTTCATACTAAATCAACTCTATGGATCTTTAGAACTTAAATATGATGTAATTTAAGGTTTGGGTTTAAGGACGAGATAAACAATGGTAAACATGAAGGCGTATTCCACTTAAACAAAGAGTTTTGAGCTAAAAGAAAATAATGACTACCACAAAATAAAGAAGTTTTACCCTCATACTCATATTTTGCTAAGGGAACACTCTCTTTTGCATTTATTTATATCATTATTCTTCATAATTGAGATCATTCCAAGTATGCATGTGCATACCTAGGCCACATATCATTATGAGATTTTGCTTTTTGATATTAAAATATTTCTTTTGAATTAACACCCATGATTTTTTTTTAAATTGTCTCTTCGCCGCATCACCTAAAATTTTTCAATAATTTAGCTCAAAATTTAAGTGTACATGGGTTTGGCTTTTTAGTTTTGGTGGTAAAATGGTGAGGGTGGATAAAAAAAAAGAGGGTAAAAAGGCTCAAATTTGTGTCAACAACGGTAGTAATTTTAAGATTGGATGCAAGGGCTCAAACTGTCCAAAGAAAGACCTAAGTCATTTTCATAAGGTTTGAAAGTGCATAGTTAACCTCACTAGAATTCTCTAGAGGGAGGGTGAATAGAGAATTTAAAAATACTTTTTGCAAAGTTAACAAATATATATATATGTGTAATAATCACAGATTTAAGCTTCTCATGCACACCAACAAGAATTAAGCAAATAAAGAAAGTAACAGCAAAAAGAAAATTACAGCACAACACAAAGAAATATAGTGGTTCCCCAAACTTTGGGTAGTCCACTCTTCTACCCCCGTGGTAGGAATTCACTATCTTGTACTGAGTCTTTTGATAAGGAGACTCTTAGAACTAGCCTGAGTCTTTTGATAAGGAGAATCTTAGAACCAGCCTGAGTCTTTTGATAAGGAGACTCTTAGAACCAGTACAACTGAATTTTTTGAAGAGAGATTCTAAAAACTTTTTTACACAGTTTGAAAATGAAATGAAGATAAGAAGAAGAAGTAAAAGAAAAACAATTAAAACAAGAAAGAATCTTCTTCCTAGCAATAAGATTAGAAGCACAAGTATAGTGAATGAAATCTCTCTTCTATTGTGAGAAGGAGATTGTAAGCCTTTCTCTTTTTCAATGAGAGCTTTCAGAAATTGCAGCAGTATGGCTTTGGAAGGAGGAGAAGAAGAAGGCTTTTTATTTGCTGCAGCACACTATCACTTTTCTCCAATTTTCTTACTTTTCTCTTGGGAGCTTTTCCTCTTTTTCAAAATGAATGGAGTGGATCACACTTTTTTTTCTCTGCCGATTTCCCTCTTATTTATAGCTCTGTTTATTCAAAGAATACTATAGGAGAATAATCAATTAGCATTCAGAGAAATAGTAAGAGAGAAAAGATTCCATAATCAATATTTCTATAGAAGGAAAGAGATCATTCTGATTTCAAATAATATCCATAATAAACTTAATCAATTTCGCCAAGAATCAATTAGAAGGAAAGACTGATTCAGAATGGCTATAAAAGAATAATATAATTCCATAAGAATCAGATCTACTAGAAGAAGGAAAGAGATCTGGCGTGTTTTGAATTTGTCATAGGAATCGACGTGCGTCGATTACTATTCGACGGAAGCGTCGATTTCAGATTGGCTGGATGTCGAGAGGAGAATATGGAAGGTGCATCGACTAAGGTGCGTCGACTTCACTAGATACGTCGACTAGAAGTCAGAGTTACGTCGACATAGGTTACGTCGAATTCTATTTGGAGTTACTTTGCCTCATTCTGAGAGGAACGTCGACTACACTTCGACGTTGCGTCGAATACTATTCGACGCATATTTACTTAGACTAATTTTTCATTCTTAGAATTTATATTATACTCATTTTTAGGGGTTAAGATAAATCATTTCCCCAACAATCTCCCCCTATTTGTCTTAACCCTATTCAGGGAGAAATTGTACCAGCTTTTAATCAACACACCAAGGCATTTATATAGAAAAGAAATATGTTAAGTAATCAGAAGAAAATAGAATCATATACACAGACTGCATAAACAGTATTTAAGCATGGAGGAATGAGTATATCAACATTATTCAACACATCACTCAGGAGGGGTAGGGGAGTTTTTCTTTTCCTAGTGAATACTAAAGTTTTTAGAGAAGTGGGTTGCTCCTTCTCAATAACAGGTGATTCACTCAGCTCCCCCTGAGTCACAGCAGTTTGCTCCCCCTGAGATGGAACTTCCTTTTCTTTTACTTCTGCCTCTTCGGTTTCTTTCTCAGCTCCAGCTTCAGTTATGTCAGCATTTGGCTCCCCCTGAGCTTCAGCTTCTTTTTCAACAATAGTTTCCTTTTCAACTTCTCTCTCTGCTCTGCTAGCCTCCCCTTGAAAGAGAACTACTTGTTGTGTAGCTTCTCTTGCTATAGAGAGTACATCTGTTATCTGGTCCTCAGTATGTAGCTCTGGTACTAATTCATTCCCAATTGTCTTAAGCAGTGCAAGACTATCAGATTTTGAAGTAGGAAGGGACTTGTATGAGAGAGATTTGTGACTTGAGAGCTGCTCTTCATCTTATTTCTCCCCCTTCTTGACCTTCTTAGCCAAGGAGGTTAAGAAAGACTTGGTCACTTTAGAGGAAGAGACAGAGGACTTCAAGCTTTGCACAGAGGCATTGACCCCATCTATTTGGGTTTGCATGTGCAAGATGGAGGAGTGAAGTTGAGAGCAGTGTCCGTCCAACATTTCTTGAAATTTTTGGATTGCTGACTAGATACACTGGGTGATGAGAATTTCAGTGTATGGGGATGGTTCATGTTGTGTTGGAGGAGGAGATAATGGAGGAGGAGGAGGAATAGAGGTGGGTTGAGCAACTGATTGAACTGGTAGTTGTGAAGGTGTAGTAGGAGGTGTGAGGGTAGTAGAAGCTATAGGTGTGGATGATGTTGGTAGAGAAGAGGTGTCTATATGAGGAGGAGGAGGTGAAGATGGATGACTAGGAGAGTTAGGAGGAGAGGGAGTCCTGTCAGGAATGACACCAGGCTTGGGGATTTGCCTGGTCCATTTTGAGAAGAGAGCTATGGACTTCCTTTTTCCATGGGGAATGGGGATTCCTTTTGACCTACATAGGTCAGGGAAGGAGTGGAGGAGTACCTAACTCATGATCCTCATATAGGCATTCTCTTTGTGAGAATATTTGTAGCCTATCATTTTTAGTAAGCCGCTAGCCCAGTCAACCTTCTTTTTCAGCACAAGGGCCCCCATGATGTTCAATTGCTGCTTGGGCACTACATCATGGGCAGAGATTTTGCATAGTAGAACTTTTCCTACTATGTCTGCTAATAGCCTATATTCATCAGAAAAATCTATTTTCTTCAGGTGGATTGGTCTATCTTTGGAGAACTTCATGGTGATTAACAGACTTTTGATTTCCTCAGGGGTGAGTTCCACATGTTCATCACCTGATAAGGGAATGATGATGGAGATTTATTTAGTTATTTTTAGAAAATAATTTGCTTCCCCTTTTTGATTTGAACAAGGATAGTGTTGGTATGTACCTGATGGAAGATCAAAGGTGTCCCTAAGGTGTTCTATAGAGATTGAGACAGGTGTCTCATAGAGTGTTCCTGTGATCTCTCCTTGCTCAGATATCTGAACATGATTCATTAACTCAGTGAGTTCTGTCTCTAGGAGTCTGCATCTTGTGGAAATGAGTTTGTCTAAACCAGCTTCAGTGAAGAGAGCTATGATGCTCTTATAGTTTTCGGCGGCGGCTTAGAAAGATTCAAGATCAATATCAAAACTAGAGTTGATCTTGGGAGCCATTTAGGTCAGTGAAATAGAGGAAGAGATGGCTGGACTGAGAAATGAGAAGGATGAGAGATGCAAGGAGCATGCTGAATTTTAACTGAAGAGTCTATTTAAGTCAGGTGAAACGTCGACACGAGACAGAACTCGAGGTTTATTCGGTACAACAGTAGATGTGACTGAAAATATTTTAGTATTGCCGCTCTTTTTCATGAAGTCGACGTTGCGTCGAGTGGAAGTCGATGTATGCGTCGATATAGTCTGATAGGGTTTCCTATCGACGTATGCGTCGATTAAGATATCGACGTGACTTTTACTTTGTCTGAACATTCCAAGTTTTTCTTGAGAGATTATTTCTTCCTAATCCTAAGGTTTTCTAAGTCACCCTTGGACTAATTTTATAAACAATTGGATTAATTGTGCCAACATTGTTTGGCAGTGTGGCCAATTTTATTACAGATATAACACCTAATTGTCTTTAGATTATGGGAATTTAGGTTTAGAGAGGGTTAGAGATGTTGATTAGGATAGAGTTGTTGATTAGGAAAAAAGTTTTGATTAAGATAAGAGTTTTGATTAGGATAGAAGTTTTGATCAGGATGAAAGTTTTGATTAGGATAGAAATTTTGATCAGGATGAATGGGTCCTGAATGGGGGTTAAGATAGAAAGTTTTTGAAGAATAGCTATGTCCTGTATTTAAGTTTCTCTGAAGTTTTATGCGTCGATATCTATTCGACGTATGATGAGAGTTGCATCGATTTATATTCGGCGTGTTCTCTAGATTGCGTTGATCTGGAATCGATGCATGGGAGTGGTTGCGTCGATTGTAAGTCGACGCAATCTTATTCATGCGTCGATTTGAGGTTGGAGCATCTGAGAGATTGCGTCGAGTAGAGTTCGACGTACTATCATTCATGCGTCGATATGAAGTCGGCGCAATTGTGTCTTCACAGATTTTATTTTTCCCTCTTTCTGGTGGGAGATTTATTTCTTTATGAATTGTTTCTTTTGGCCTAGTTGCCTTCTCAGAATGAGTTTGTGAGTCTTCTTCTGAATGGTATGATGATGATTCATCAAAGTGGTTTATCTCTTTGAAGGTGAGGTCTTCTTTATTTTGTGATTCTCCTTCTAAGTTTGTTGATTTGATGGGTTTAGTAAATTTAACAGGGCTCATCCAAGCAGGTTTGGTAGATGGTATTGAACTAGTTGAAGGATCAGCCCCTAGCCCTAGATTCTTATGTCTGATTGTTTGTTTTTCAGTGATTTCTTTAAGTGTTTGGCTTCTTACTTTCATGGATTCTTCAAAAGCTTTTGCCTGGGATACCTTATTCTTAAGGAGTTGATTTTCTATTTTAGCACTATTTATTTCCTTTTATGTTTTATAGATTTTACACCTTAGTTCATAATTTTTTGAACATGTATCTTCTATTTTTCTCATATTAATTTGTTCTTTTAGATCCATAATTTCTTGTTTAGCTTTTAGTTGATCTAAACAGAATCCCTTAAAATCATTTTTGAAATCTTCACAGAGAAAATCTATTTCATTAAAAATGCTTACCTCTCCCTTATCCTCAGATTCCTCTATAAGAATAAGGCTATTTGCTTTTGCTGTTGAAGAGATGCTTCCTTCTGATCCTATTTCACTCCATGATTCAGCAACACATTCTTCTTCTGTGCTTCCAAAAGCCATTAAGCATAGGTCTTCTTGCTTAGACTCTTCATTGTCACTTTTAGATGAAGTGCTGTCTTCAGAATCTGTCTCACTCCAAGCTTCTGCAATGAAGCCTCTTTCTTTCTTCTTCTCCTTCCTCTTGAGATCTGTTTTTTTCAGATCTTTCTTCTTCTCAGCATTTTCTGGACTTTCTGGAGCAATATGTCCAATTTTCCTGCAGGAGTAACAAATAATTTCTTTAGTAGGAGTCTTATCATACCTTGGTTTTGACTCTCTCCTTCTAGACCCATCTTTCCTGAACCATTTCTTGAATCTTCTGGCCAGGAGGCTGAATAATTCTTCTTTAGTAACAGGGGTTTCCTCTTTTGTTGCTTTTAATGCAATTTTTCTATCTTTTGAGGAGGTTGGAGTGTTTTCCCTTCTTTCCTTTTCTTCTCTGGTTTTCAGTAGTTGCTCATAGGATTTGAGTTTTCCTAAGAGGGCATCTGTTAAGATTTCCTTTTGTCCTCTAGTATCCATTATTGCCCATATTCTTGAGTCCCATGAACTTGGGAGACTCATTAACATATTGTCATTGATCTCTGTGAGAGAGATCTCTCTATCCAAGCTCCTTAATTGATTGATGATCAGACTGAATCTGTCATACATCTCAGATATGCTTTCTTCATGCTTCTTTTGAAAGTTCTCATATTGGGAGATCAATAGAGCCTTTCTATCTTTCCTTTCATCAGTAATTCCTTCGACTATCTTTGTATGAGCCTCCCAGATTTCTTTGGCTGATTCACAGTCAACAACCTTTTGAAAGATTTCATCTGAGAGGGTTGAGACAAGAATGATCACAGCTTTTGCATCACTTGTTCCTGCCTTCTTCTCTTCAATTGTCCACTCAGCCTTTGGGACAAGTGTTTGAGTTACTTTACCACTTGAGTCCTTTCTATAGGGCTTGGTAGGACCTGTCAAAATAACATTAAACAAATCTTCATCAAGAGAATTCATATAGATCCTAATTCTTGTTTTCCAAAGTGCAAATTTTTTAAGGTTGCAAATTGGTGGTCTGGTGGAAGCATAATCTTTGATTTGTGCCATGTAAAAAATTAGTTTTTAGAAATATATATATATGAGGTAGGATCATTTTGATCAAGGAGTTACCCCTTTTTGATCAACCTCCCTCTGATACCAATTGAAAGTGCACAGTTAACCTCACTAGAATTCTCTAGAGGGGGGTGAATAGAGAATTTAAAAATACTTTTTGCAAAGTTAACAAATAAATATATATATATATAAATATATATATATGTGTAATAATCACAGATTTAAGCTTCTCACACACACCAACAAGAATTAAGCAAATTAAGAAAGTAACAGCAAAAAGAAAATCACAGCACAACACAAAGAAATATTGTGGTTCCCCAAACTTTGGGTAGTCCACTCTTCTACCCTCTTGGTAGGAATTCACTATCTTGTACTAAGTCTTTTGATAAGGAGACTCTTAGAACCAGCCTGAGTCTTTTGATAAGGAGACTCTTAGAACCAGCCTGAGTCTTTTGATAAGGAGAATCTTAGAACCAGTACAACTGAATTTTTTGAAGAGAGATTCTAAGAACTCTTTTACACAGTTTGAAAATGAAATGAAGATAAGAAGAAGTAAAAGAAAAACAATTGAAACAAGAAAGAATCTTCTTCCTAGCAAAAAGATTAGAAGCACAAGTATAGTGAATGAAATCTCTCTTCTATTGTGAGAAGGAGATTGTAAGCCTTTCTCTTTTTCAATGAGAGCTTTCAGAAATTGCAACAGTATGGCTTTGGAAGGAGGAGAAGAAGAAGGCTTTTTCTTTGCTGCATCACACTATCACTTTTCTCAGATTTTCTCACTTTTCTCTTAGGAGTTTTTCCTCTTTTTCAAAATGGATGGAGTGGATCACACTTTTTTTTTCTCTGCCGATTTACCTCTTATTTATAGCTCTGTTTATTCAAAGAATACTATAGGAGAATAATCAATTAGCATTCAGAGAAATTGTAAGAGAGAAAAGATTCCATAATCAATATTTCTGTAGAAGGAAAGAGATCATTCTGATTTCAAATAATATCCATAATAAACTTAATCAATTTAGCCAAGAATCAATTAGAAGGAAAGACTGATTCAGAACGGCTATAAAAGAATAATATAATTCCATAAGAATCAGATCTACAAGAAGAAGGAAAGAGATCTGCCATGTTTTGAATTTATCATAGGAATCGACGTGCGTCGATTACTATTCGACGGAAGCGTCGATTTCAGATTGGCTGGACGTCGAGAGGAGAATATGGAAGGTGCGTCGACTAAGGTGTGTCGACTTCACTAGATACATCGACTAGAAGTCAGAGTTACGTCGACATAGGTTACGTCGAATTCTGTTTGGAGTTACTTCGCCTCATTCTGAGAGGAACGTCGACTACACTTCGACGTTGCGTCGAATACTATTCGACGCATATTTACTTAGACTAATTTTTCATTCTTAGAATTTATATTCTACTCATTTTTAGGGGTTAAGATAAATCATTTCCCCAACAAGGTTAACTATTCTAAAGTGCAAATGCTTTGAAGATAGCTAAAGGCAAGTTCTAGAAATCGAGAAAGGACACCCTTCTGTTCGATTTGAGTAATAGCTTTCTAACAATCTTCTACACACTCACCAAAACTACTTTTAGATAATCACCGGATTCTTTTTTAAAACTAAGATAAATTTTTTCTACGCAAATTAACAAATCATAATTTTAGATCTATGCCAAGATTTAATTCTACACCAATACTACTCAAACACATGCAAAAAAACTATTCTAGCACAAAACATTCTTAGTACATATGAAAATTTTAATTCACTTGAAACTTACAATTAAATAAATATGGAGATTTTAATAAACTAAGCGAAAAAATTAATTCCTACAAATTTTTTTTGTAAGCAAATTAAGTATGAATTAACTATTGCTACCCCTCCATACTTAAAGGTAATTATTTCGTCAATGTTTAAAACTAAGTATGAATATCACAAATTTTTCTGAAAAGAAGAGCAAAAGAAAAAAAATTAATCAAGATGTTATAAGGAAGCTTCCCTGATTACTTGTCTGGGGCGGCCGCTTTAGAACATTGACAAAAAAACCTGCAAAGGTTGTAAGGAAAACAAAAACAAGCAACAACAATAGTAATGAAAAGAGATAACTATGGGGTGCCTCCCACAAGCGCATTATTTACCGTCGCGTGGCTTGACTAAGTGGTAATTTATCAAATGCTTGGGAGGTTAAGCGATTCTATTTTTCCGGTAGAGGGGTCATCGGGGTGATATAATTTTAATCGGTGCCCATTAACTTTGAATGAGCTATTTTCCTGGTGTTATATTAGCACAGTCTCATATGGCCAAACCTCTTTTACTACAAAGGGGCCGGTCGCCCGGTCCATCGGGACTTCAGTTTTTCGGGAAAAAACCTTAAACGTGAACTATACAGAAGGACTAAATCTCCCGGTGAAAAAGACTTTGGATTTTTAATTCTTTTGTCATGATAATACTTAGTTCGCTCCTTGTAAAATTTATTATTTTCATAGGCGTTTGCACGTCATTCGTCAAATTCATTAAATTGAAATTTCCGGTTTTCGGAGGCTAAGTTTAAATCTAAATTTAAAAATTTAAGCGCCCAATATGCGTGATGCTCTAATTCTACCGGTGAATGGCACGCTTTTCCATACACTAATCGGTATGGTGGACAACCGATGGCGCTCTTTTATGCCGTCTGATAGGCCCATAAGGCGTCATCTAATTTATGTGACCAATCCTTCATATTAATAGATACCATTTTTTCTAAAATTCTTTTTAATTCTCGGTTTATCACCTCCACTTGGCCATTTGATTATGGGTGATAGGCGGTGGAGAGTTTGTGTGTAACGTCGTACTTTGCTAAAATTTTATCAAGTTTGATGTTACAAAAATGTGATCCCCTATCACTCACTAGTGCGCGTGGTGTGTCAAATCTTGAAAATAATTTTTTCAAAAAAATTACGACGACTCTCGCGTCGTTGGTTGGAAGGGCTTTTGCTTCTGCCCACCTTGACACGTAGTCAACCGCAACAAGAATAAATTTATTATTGTTAGAGGGAGGTAGGGCCTATGAAATCTAAGCCCCCTAAATCAAAAATTTCGCATTCTATGAATATATTTTGTGGCATCTCGTCTCGGTTAAAAAGATTACCTGACCGCTGGCAACTATCGCATTTACTCACAAGAGTGTGAGCATCTTTGAATAAGTTTGGCCAGTAGAAGCCCGCCTCTAGCACCTTTCTTGCAGTCCGATTTGCTTGATAGTGACCACCGGTTGGTCCTTCGTGGCAGTGTCGTAATATTTGGATGCCTTCCACACCTAAAATACACCTTCTTACCACTTGGTCTGCGCAGATCCGAAATAAAAAGGGGTCCTCCCAAAAGTAAATTTTCAAGTTCGAAAACAATTTCTTCTTTTGTTGACTTAAATAATTCTTTGGAAGGACCCGAGCCACTAAATAATTGGCAAGATCCGCGTACCATGGGGTGGAAGAAGTCGTTACCTTTTCGATGGCGAGGAGGCGCTCTTCAAGGAATTTGTCAATTTCGGCCTCCACTAATTCTCCTGTCGCCGTGTTCTCTAATCTTGAGAGGTGGTCGGCTGCCAAGTTCTCCGCTCCTTTCTTATCTCGGATCTCCAAATTGAATTCTTGCAAGAGGAGAATCCATCTCTGTTGAAATTGTTGAAGTGGAAGTTTGGAGGCTTTTGGACCTGGGCGATCTGGGAGGAGACCGGGCGGTCTGGCGTGACCGCACGGTCTGGCGGTCTGACAATGGCGATCTGTTCTATTGGTCAGCTGCGGCTTCCAGGGTTGACCGCTGGTCTGGTCCAAGGGCTGCTGCAGGCGGAGGTCGTGTGGTCTGGCTGTGACCGCATGACGGGTGATCTTCCTCAGGGTCGCGCGGTCTGTCTCTGACCGCGTGACAAGTTGTTCTCTTCAAGGACGTGCCGGTCTGGCGTGACCGCACGGGTTGGCTCTTGAATCCGGTCTGGTGGCTTTCCAGAGGGTTCTGAAGGAGTTCGCGGACTAAGTATTCTTAGTCGCGCGGTCTCAGTTCGCGGTCTCAGGAGGAGACCAGGAGGGCGAGCTGGCTGTGTTTGCGGTCTCAGGCGAACACAGGTGGTGGGTGACTTCTAGGCGGTCTAGCGATCTCCGTGTGGAGTCGTGTTCAGACCAAGGGAGTAGCGATCTCCCGCGGTCTGGAGTGAAGTCGGCGCTCACCAAAATGAAGCAGGAGGGTTGCAGTGATCGCGCGGGTTGACCGGTAAGGTCGCGCGGTCTGATGGGTGGTGACTCTATCTCATAGGGTGGTGACTGGATCAGGTCTCACGCCTATAAATAGGGAGCCACTGTTGCAGCAAACAGAACACACCAAGTGTAAGCTGAGTTCGCGTCTTTCTTGCGGTCTGTGTTTTCTGACCGAGCGGTCTCTGATCGAATTCTTCTTGTGCAGCTTCTGCGGATAGTGCGGGCAGCAGCGATCACCTCTTCCTCTGAAAGTGTTCGGGCGGTCTGCGGCTTGGAGTTGTGTTGCTGGAGTTTGGGAAGATCAGGAGGTCGAAAGAAGGGAGCGGTCTGTGCAGCGGTTTGGTGGTGGTCTGAGGTCGGCAGGGTGTTGCGGTCTAGCAACAGGAGGAGATCGCAAGGGAGATCGCGCGGTCTGTGCAAGAGAGGTCGCGCGGGTTGTGCGGTCTGAAGTCTTTCAGTATTCTTCTCTGTATTGGTTCTGGAGTGTTGTGCTGACGAAATCATGTCTCGTCAAGCATGTCTTGCCCTGTAACTGAAGTTAGAAAATCAATAAAGATCAATTGTTTGCCCCAAATTGTTTCTGGTTGTTTTGGCTTGTAACTCTAGTTGTTATTCCTGCTTGCTCTCACAAGGTCCGGAAAAATTTCACATGGTATCAGAGCTAGGTTGGAGTGGTTAGAGCAGTGAATAACTTAGAGTAGCCATCGCCTTTGTGAAGAAGGAACCAGAGGGAAAACAATGGAAGGCGGATTTGCAAGAGGTCTTGGGATTGATATGCTTACTTCGACCAACTTTAAGAAGTGGAGGTCATGTATGCAGAGCTATCTTCTAGGGGAGGACCTCTGGGAGGTTGTTGGAGGAGATGCAACTGAAGAGTTGAAGGCAACGGAAGCAGGTGATAATGGTCCGGCTGTGAGGGCGTGGAGAAAGACCAATGCTAAAGCCGAGTTCACCTTGAAGCGTGCCATTTCACCGGAACTATTTGATCACATCTTAGGGTGTGGATCAGCTGCCGAAATCTGGAGAGCCCTGGATGGGCTGTTTAACAAGAAGAATGTGGCGAGGCTGCAGTTCTTGGAGAATGAGCTGGCAAGGTCGGCTCAGGGTGATCTTTCTATCTCAAACTTCTTTCTGAAGATGAAGAACCTCTGCGCTGAGATATCAGCACTGGATCCTGATGAGCCTATCTCTGAGGCGAAGCTGAAGAGGCACATCATCCGCGGCCTGCGGAAGGAATATGTTGCCTTTGTGACGTCAGTGCAGGGATGGGCAAATCAGCCGTCTCTGCTAGAGCTGGAGAATCTGCTAGCTTCGCAGGAAAGTCTGGCAAGGCAGATGGCGGGAGTGTCAGTGACTGGGGGAGACGGCGAGGTGCTCTTCTCAGGGAAGAAGAAGAAGTGGGAGAAGAAGAAAAAGATCGCGGGAGGCTATGGGCCTTCAACTTCTGGGCAGCAGGAAAGGGGGTATGCTCCCAAGGCTGACGGGAAGAAGAAGGGGGAAGGTCCGAGATGCTTCAAGTGCGGGAAGGTTGGGCACTTCAAGAAGGAATGCCCAGTTGTTACTCAATCGGGGCATGTTGCTGGAAAGGTGGAAGTGGAGGCCAGGCACATTGATGGAGGATGGGGAGGAGCCTTCTCGGCTTCGGTTGAAGCCTCGGCTACTATCAACTATCAAGAGGACTGGATCGTGGACTCGGGGTGTGGTCATCACCTCACCGGAGATGAGTCGAAGCTTTCATCAGCACAACCCTATACAGGTAACAATGCTATCATCACCGCTGATAATACTGTGCATCCAGTCGAGAAGGTGGGGGTTGTTTCTTTGGGCAGTGATAGAGGGCCACTTACCTTGAAGAGTGTCTATCATGTGCCCGGGATGAAGAAAAACCTCTTCTCAGTAACCAACGCTGTTGACGCTGGGTATCACGTTCTGTTCGGCCCAACAGAAGTGAAATTTCTACGAAATGTAGAGGCCGTGAAGGCGGAGGTCGTTCATGTTGGGAGACGGGCAAAGGACTTGTTCGTTTTGTCGACAAGTTCCTACGTCGACAAGATGAAGACGAATGATGGTGCCGTGATATGGCATGAGAGGTTGGGGCATGTAGGGATGGACAAGCTGAAAGCAATGGCGGTGAAAGGTCTTGTCAAGGGCCTGCCAAGTCTATCTTCCTACGGAGAAGGTCACGCTTGCGCGGGATGTCAGTTCGGCAAGTCTCATCGACTACCGTTTGACAAGTCACAGACAAGGTGTAGTCAGCCGTTGGAGTGCATCCATGGTGACTTGATGGGACCAACTGCTACCCCAAGCCTCGGAGGCAGCAGGTATATGCTGGTGCTGATCGATGATTACACCAGATATGTCTGGGTTTATTTCCTGAAGGAGAAGGCGGAAGCGTTTGCCAAGTTTGTGGAGTTCAAGGAGCTCGTGGAAGGTCGGCTGAATCTGCGGATCAAGAAGCTGAGGACGGACAACGGAGGAGAGTTCACCTCTGCTGAGTTCTCCAGTTTTTGCAGGAAGGCAGGCATCCGGAGGGAGCTTACTTGTGCATATACTCCACAGCAGAATGGTGTTGCAGAGCGGAAGATCCGTCATTTGACGGAGACCTGCAAGTGTTGGCTGCATGCCAAGAGTATCCCAAAGTCCTTCTGGGCGGAGGGAATGTCTTGTGCTGCTTACGTCATCAACAGGATGCCTCTGAGCCCCATCAACATGTTGACCCCGCATGAGATGATTTTCAAGGAGAAGCCAAGCGTGGCACACCTTCGGGTGTTCGGTTCCACCTGTTACGTGCACATCCCTGATGCTCTTCGGACAAAGCTAGAAGCGAAGGCTAGGAAGCTAGTCTTTGTGGGATACGATGAGAGGAAGAAAGGGTGGAAGTGCATGGAGCCGGAGACGCGGAGATTTGTTGTATCTCGCGACGTCGTGTTCGATGAAGTGACATCTTACAGGGGGTCCTCTGGAGTGGAGTTACCAGAGAGCAGGGTGGAGGAGCCGGAGCAAGCTGTGGAAAATCTTCAGGTGGAGCTACCTGTGTCACCAGGTGGTCCATCGCCTTCTAGTTCTGAGACGGGAGCTTCTGGTTCAGGGAGCAGGGGGAGCAATACTCCTAGCACGTCTGGAAGAGGAGCTAGGGAAGAAGCAGCTGAAGATGATGCGGTTCAGGGGAAGGAGCTGAGGAGATCGAAGCGAGCGATCATCGCCCCTGATCGCTATACAGGAGGAAACACAGTGAGCTTTGTCTCATGTTTCTTCGCTGGTCCCTTAGATGAGAGGGAACCGTCGAGCTTTGAGAAGGCCAGAGGCGTGAAGGAGTGGGATGTTGCAATGCAAGAAGAGATGTCAGCTCTTGAGAAGAATGAGACCTGGTCTCTTGTGCCCAAGCCTAAGGGCACCACTCCTGTTACATGCAAGTGGGTCTACAAGCTGAAGAAGAAGGCTGACGGTAGTATCGAGCGGTACAAGGCTCGCCTTGTAGCTCGGGGGTTCTCGCAGCAATACGGTGAAGATTACGAGGAGACTTTCAGTCCGGTGGCAAAAATGACTTCAGTTCGTTTTATTATTGCCTTGGCGGCGTTCAGTGGATGGAAGATTTGGCAGCTCGACGTCAAGAACGCCTTCTTGTACGGTGAGATTGACAAGGATATCTTCATGGTCCAGCCTCCAGGCTTTGTGTCTGAAGATTTTCCGGAGCATGTCTGCAAGTTGAAGAAGGCCCTATATGGGTTGAAGCAAGCGCCGAGGGCGTGGTATGGGAAGATCGCAGAATATCTCTTATTCTGTGGATTTGGGGCTTCAGACTCAGACTCAAGCTTGTTCGTCAAGAAGAGCGGGGAGCTTCAAGTCATCGTGCTGTTATACGTCGACGATATGATCGTGACGGGGAACTCGAAGGAGGAGGTAGCGCAGCTTCGGGCCGAGCTGTCTATCAGGTTCGAGATGAAGGACTTAGGTGAACTTCACCATTTCCTTGGACTCGAGGTGCAGAGGAAGGAAGGTGGAGTGCTGGTGACCCAGGCCGGCTATGCGGAGCGAATCGTGGAGCGATTCGGCATGAAGGAAGGGAAGTGCACTTCCACACCTCTGGATAAAGCTATGAAGCTTCGAAAGGATGAGGGGAGGATCATGCAAGATCCGTTGGTGTTCCGAGCTCTAGTTGGGAGCTTGATTTATCTGACGATCACGAGGCCAGATATTGCATATGCAGTTGGCAGAGTGAGTCGATATATGGCGGAGCCACGGGTACCTCATCTGCTAGCGGCCAAGAACATTCTGAAGTATGTCAAGGCGACCTCGGACATGGGTCTCCTGTACCGGAGGGATGCGGACTTCAAGGTGCACGGGTTCATGGATGCTGACTACGGGGGAGATTCAGATGATCGGAAGTCGACGTCTGGATTCGTCTTCATGGCGGGCCCCACAGCTATTTCATGGTGCAGCAAGAAACAAGATTCCGTGTCAGTCTCTACCACGGAAGCGGAATACAAGGCTTCGGCTTTGGCAGCTCAAGAAGCCATCTGGCTTAGGAGGTTGGTGGGAGACGTCCATAAGGAGGTTCGGGAGCCGACTCTGCTACGCGGTGACAACGAGAGTGCTCTCAAACTGGTAACCAATCCAGTTTGTCACGCGAGGACCAAGCATATCGAGATCGAGCATCACTTCATACGGGAGAAGGTGCTGGAGGGATCTCTTTCGGTCGGGCATGTGCGGAGTGCGGACAATGTCGCAGACATCTTCACAAAGGCGCTGGCAAAGGGGCCGTTCACACGGCTAAGGAGCTTACTGGGGCTGGTTTCAACTTCCCACTTCAAGGGGGAGTGTTGAAATTGTTGAAGTGGAAGTTTGGAGGCTTTTGGACCTGGGCGATCTGGGAGGAGACCGGGCGGTCTGGCGTGACCGCACGGTCTGGCGGTCTGACAATGGCGATCTGTTCTATTGGTCAGCTGCGGCTTCCAGGGTTGACCGCTGGTCTGGTCCAAGGGCTGCTGGAGGCGGAGGTCGTGTGGTCTGGCTGTGACCGCATGACGAGTGATCTTCCTCAGGGTCGCGCGGTCTGTCTCTGACCGCGTGACAAGTTGTTCTCTTCAAGGACGTGCCGGTCTGGCGTGACCGCACGGGTTGGCTCTTGAATCCGGTCTGGTGGCTTTCCAGAGGGTTCTGAAGGAGTTCGCGGACTAAGTATTCTTAGTCGCGCGGTCTCAGTTCGCGGTCTCAGGAGGAGACCAGGAGGGCGAGCTGGCTGTGTTTGCGGTCTCAGGCGAACACAGGTGGTGGGTGACTTCTAGGCGGTCTGGCGATCTCCGTGTGGAGTCGTGTTCAGACCAAGGGAGTAGCGATCTCCCGCGGTCTGGAGTGAAGTCAGCGCTCACCAAAATGAAGCAGGAGGGTTGCAGTGATCGCGCGGGTTGACCGGTAAGGTCGCGCGGTCTGATGGGTGGTGACTCTATCTCATAGGGTGGTGACTGGATCAGGTCTCACGCCTATAAATAGGGAGCCACTGTTGCAGCAAACAGAACACACCAAGTGTAAGCTGAGTTCGCGTCTTTCTTGCGGTCTGTGTTTTCTGACCGGGCGGTCTCTGATCGAATTCTTCTTGTGCAGCTTCTGCGGATAGTGCGGGCAGCAGCGATCACCTCTTCCTCTGAAAGTGTTCGGGCGGTCTGCGGCTTGGAGTTGTGTTGCTGGAGTTTGGGAAGATCAGGAGGTCGAAAGAAGGGAGCGGTCTGTGCAGCGGTTTGGTGGTGGTCTGAGGTCGGCAGGGTGTTGCGGTCTAGCAACAGGAGGAGATCGCAAGGGAGATCGCGCGGTCTGTGCAAGAGAGGTCGCGCGGGTTGTGCGGTCTGAAGTCTTTCAGTATTCTTCTCTGTATTGGTTCTGGAGTGTTGTGCTGACGAAATCATGTCTCGTCAAGCATGTCTTGCCCTGTAACTGAAGTTAGAAAATCAATAAAGATCAATTATTTGCCCCAAATTGTTTCTGGTTGTTTTGGCTTGTAACTCTAGTTGTTATTCCTGCTTGCTCTCACAAGGTCCGGAAAAATTTCACAATCTCAATAGTCAGGGATTGGCGTCCCCTTTATCTAGCAAGTACCGGAGAGCGGAGTGGTATGTATAAACAATAATCTTTGATAGTGTTATATATGAACGAAATCTATCAAATGCAAAAACAATCGCTAGAAGTTCTTTTTCCGTTGTTGTATAATTAGCTTGGGCGGATGTAAGCGTTTTGCTTGCGTAATATATTGGATGAAAATATTTATTCACCCGTTGGCCAAAGACTGCACCTACAGCAAAATCGTTTGCATCGCACATGATTTTGAACGGAAGAAACCAATCTGGCGCAGTTAAAATAGGCGAGTTGATAAGTTCATTTTTAATTTTATTAAATGCCTTAGAACATTCCTCCCAAAAATAAACGCGGTTTCTTTTTCTAATAGATGTGTTAACTGGGAAATTTTCCGTAAATCTAGGAGTGAACATGAATTGTACAACTAAAAGTTATAGCCAACAACCAGAAGCACATGAACAAAAACAGTTTTTATTGATGATAGCGGAAATCTTCATTACATGGCGAGGTATACATGGCGAGACATGATTTCGCCAGTACACAAAACCGAAAGAGAAATACAGAAGCTGCAGAAAATAACTAGTGGTCTGAATCCCTGAGACCGCCTGACCGCGCGACCTGACAGTCCGCTTGACTAGAAGACAAGACCGCCCGAACTGCCTGCCTGCGACTTGAACAACACCAACAGCGAACTCCGCGACTTCCCGAACTCAACTGATTCTCCCGAACTCCAGCAACTCGCACTGCAAGCCGCGAGACCGCCCGAACACCTTTAGAAGAAAAGGTGACCGCTGCTACCCGCACAATCCGCAGAAGCTGCGCAAGGAAATTCAATCAGCTAACCGGCCGGTCACCAAAAAGAGACCGCAAGAACTAGGCGCGAGCTAATCTTACACTTGGTGCGATTATTATGCTGCAACAGTTACTCCTATTGATAGGCGTGTGACCTGATCCAGTCACCACCCTATGAGATAGAGTCACCGCCCTCTGACCGCGCGACCTAAGACCGGTCAACCCGCACGGTCAGCAGATCTATCTGCGCCTTTTTGTGAGCTCGCCGACTTCAACCCAGAGACCGCGAACACGAGATCGCCAATCCTCCAAGAAGTCGTGCGATCATGACAACTCGCCTGGTCATGTCGCCCACCACCAGTGTTCACCACACAAGGCCTCCTCCAGAAACCACGAACACAGCCAAGTCGACCAAGGCACTAACCCGCCTAGTCGACCAACACCAGTGACCGCATATACCAGCAGATCGCCAAGGACCAGCTTATGCGAACACAGAAGAGGAGATCGCGCAACTAAGAAGACCTTAGTCGGCGCGCACCACAAGAACCCGGACAGCCACCAGACCGGGCTGCCCCCACCACGCGGTCAACCAGACCAGACTATGTGGTTACCCCTTTACAGAAGACAGCTCGCCACGCGGTCATAAGCACCAGACCATGCGGCTCCACCATGTTGAAACCTGCTCCGCCACGCGGTCACAAGAACCAGACCGCGCGGCCTCACCTCGGCACCCTTGGACAGAAGAACGGTGGTCACGCCGAATAGCTCGTGGCTAGACCAAATAGGTCCGACCGCCAGAGGAGACCGTAAGACTGTGCGGTTAGACAGACCGCGCGGTCTCCCCCCCAGAACGCCAACTTCCACTTCAACATTTTCAACACTCCCCCTTGATGTGGGAAGTTGAAAACAGCCCAAGTAAACTCCTCAGCCGAGAGAATGGCCCCTTCTCCAGCGCCTTTGTGAATATGTCTGCAATGTTGTCCTGACTCCGAACATGCTCGACCGAAAGAGACCCCTCCAGCACCTTCTCACGATTGAAATGATGCTCGATCTCGATATGCTTTGTCCTCGCGTGACAAACTGGATTAGTAACCAGTTTGAGTGCACTCTCATTGTCGCCGCGGAGTAGAGTCGGACCCCGAACCTCCTTATGGATGTCTCCAACCAACCTCCTGAGCCAGATGGCTTCTTGAGCTGCCAAGGACGAAGCCTTGTATTCCTCTTCCGTGGTTGAGACAGACACGGAATCCTACTTCTTGCTGCACCATGATATAGCCGTGGGGGACCGCCATGAAGATGAATCCAGACGTCGACTTTCGATCATCCGAATCTCCCTCATAATCAGCATCCATGTACCCATGCACCTCGAAGCCCGCATCCCTCCTGTACAGGAGACCCATATCCGAAGTCGACTTGACATACTTCAATATATTCTTGGCCGCTAGAAGATGAGGCATCCGTGGTTCCGCCATATAACGGCTCACCCTGCCAACTGAATAAGCAATGTCCGGCCTGGTAATCGTCAAATAAATCAAGCTCCCAACCAGAGCTCGGAACACGATTGGATCTTCAAGAATCCTCCCCTCATCCTTCCGAAGTTTTGTGGCCTTCTCCAGAGGTGTAGAAATGCACTTCCCTTCCTTGATGCCAAATCGCTCCACGATTCGCTCCGCATATACAGCTTGGCACACTAGTGTTGGATCGGTAGGCGCCCTTAGAGGGGGGGTGAATAAGGGTTTTTCAAAAACTTAAATTATATTTGAAAAGCTTTGTAATAATGCGAGATTAAGACAATAAGAAGTCAAGTAAAACAATTGAAATAAAGTAGAGACATGCTTTATTAATATCAAATCAGGTTTTACAAAAGTTGACTTCTATAATGCTAGAAATCGGTGGTGATGAATAGTATACTCTTTTTGTTTTCTATCCCGACTCGCATCCCCACGAACCGGTGGCCCTAGCCTATCCTCCCCGGATTCGGCCTCAAGCTGCTCTAGCCAACCCTTCCCTGGATATGGCCTCGAGCACCCCCTAGACATAGCCTAGATCTAGTCGCCAACACGAGGCAAATTTCCGCCCTAAGTCCTGCCCAGACCTAATCGCCAACACGAGGCGAATTCACTAACCGTTTACAAGAAATAAGAAATGAAAATAAATAAAAACTCCCTCTTGATAAACTTCTGAAGTTGAAGACAAAGATCCGCTGTAGAATAAGCGTTGTAGAAGCGAACTTCGTTTGCATCCGGCGTGATGAGATTCTCCTTCAGAAGTTTGCTGAACTTTGGTAGGACATCAAATTTTGGCCAAGGTAGCCTCTGGAATTCTAGCACTCTATCTCTCTCTCTAATGTCTATCTAAAATGAGAGAAGAGGGGTCCTTTTTATAGCCACAGCGCTAGCGCCTGCACTAGTGGTACCGCCGGCACTATCCCATTTTAGGACATATTCTGCGCGGCAGAATCTTCAATCGGAGGAAACTTTTCTCTCTTGCCTACTGTGCTCCGCGCTATCGCCTGCGCTATCGGATACCGCCAGGCGCTATCTCCTTCTATAAGTTCTCCCGGAATTTGTGCTTAAGCAAACATTTCGTCGATCGAAATTTCGTCGAACGCAGCTAAGAGTTCGTCGAGCGATTTTCATCGAGCGCAGTTATGAGCATTTTGTCGAGCGCCGCTTACAGTTCGTCGAACGACAGCTAACGCCTGCGCTAGGACTACCGCCAGCGCTAGTAAGAGATTTGGATTTGATGGCTCAACTTTGGGGGCAACCTTCTTATGTAATCCTTGAGTCATGTGGACTTTGTAATCCTGCACACTTAAACACACAAGATCAAATACACATAGGATTTGTTATTCTCAAACCTAGGAGATGCGGAAGATCATGTTCCAACAAACTCCCCCTTTTGATAATAACAAATCCATTAATGATAAATCATAGCATTAATATATAAGCATGAAGAAACATACTTGTGTGTGTGTGTGAGTGATGACTTAGGATAATTAATGATTTTAGCATTTATAATTGCTCCCCCTAAATACATGCTCCCCTTAAGTGAATGCTCCCCTAATATGTAAGCTATCATCTTAATTAAGCATTATATTTTGATAGCAGATTATATTTATCATGTTAGTTCTCTCCCTTTTGTTATTAGCAAAAGTGGGTAAGGAGACACCAGTTAAAAGTTGATAATAAGATAAAGGGATGATCGAGCTTGTAGAGAAGGAAATGATAAGGAGTTTTAGAATACTTTTCATTGAAATAGATTAGAGTTTGAGTATTACAACATTTCCATAAATCAGAGTTTGTAGCATAAACAGATACAAGGTAAATGTAAAGTTGCGGAAGACTTAGAAAAAATACAATCAAACATCTTTTGTAAGACATGATGATTCATAACGGATATATGAGTTCAATTTTATAAAGAAGATGTTTTGTAAATCAGTGTTCAAGTAAAATCTTTAAATTCAAAAGTAACCAAGCATGAAATAATGTTACCAAGAAGAGAGTACTATAATGTTATGTTAATTCACAATTTCAAAACATACTAAACATTGTAGAAAGCATGCTAGGTTTTCAAGTGCATTTCATAAATAAAGAGTAGTGTAGAATTTGCATTAGGATCCAATACTCATGAGAAGAAGTGTTATGGAAGATAATGATGTGCACATAAGTGTATTTTTGAGTAGAGTAAACAAATGTTTTAATCAAAAATACAAGAAATATGTAAAGTAAGAGCATAATAAAACACAAATAATTTCACTTCCACACACTTGAATGCACAAACAAAAATATACAACTACCAAGGTGCTTTGCACACACAATGCTCATTAAGACTTATCAGGGTGCAAAGTAGTGCTTGGGGGATCACATATTTTATTTTATTTTAATATTGAACTAGTAATCCGGTGTACTTAAGAGTAAGCGGTTTTTATTTTGAAAGAAAGATATGGTTTGCACAAGATACTTCACTATTCTTTCCAAGGTGCTCAACCTCACAACGCTTATTAAGACTTATTAGGAGGTTCAAGTAGTGCTTGGTGGAGTTATCTTTGTCACTTTATTTTATGATTTTTGTTTTATGCAAAGTTCTCCGAATACACTTGTTTTGCAAACCAATATAATTTATGAAAGCATAACCACTTTTCTTAACTTTTAAAAGTGCAAACAAAGGTTGTGTAGGTAAGATACTTGTGCAATTTTAATTTATTGTACTATTACAAAACATACACAAGCATTCTTATATTAAACACATAAGTAGACAATGCCAAAATAAGTGAGTGAATAGCGATCATTATCAAACATAAAACATATACGCATACTTAGAGGCATGCTAAGCTTAGTTCTACACAACTTTTTCAATATAATTGATGCACATATTAATAGATGTATCAAAGCATGATGAAAATAATGTTCAAAGTAGTTTGAAAAGATAAATTGCAACATTATAGAAGTTTTAAATAATAGATTAAATCTGCTTGATTGTTAAAGGAAAAATCCATACAGTTTTTTATAGTTTTAATGTTTTATATTTTTGTATTTGATTTTTGCAAAAAAATAGACTTTAAACAAAAAGAAAAACATATTTTTTGTAATTTGGCTTTTTGTATTTTTGTATTTGATTTTTCAAAAAAGAAATAAAAGCAGAAGTGCAGAAATAAATAGTACAAATAGATTATTATATTTTTATGAAATTTTCAGAATTTTAAAAATACAGAAAAACGAATAAGTGCGCTAGCGCCGGCGTTAGCGCTAGCGCGGGAAACAGTACACGATTTTTTATGATTTTGAAATTTTTAATTGTTGATCTTGATTAAGTGTCCCTATAGTAGTTTTATGCTGAATTTCAGAATTTTAGGAGATGTTTTCGATGGTTAAAAATTACAAAAATTGCGTTTGTGAATGTGTTTTAACTCGAAAGATCTAGGACACCTAACTCAAGTCGTAATAATTGAAATCTTGCATCGGGAAGAGGCTTAGTAAATATGTCAGCGAGTTGAGAGTCCGTGCCAATGAAGCTTACTTTTACATGCTCTTTCTTAATGTGATCCCTAATGAAATGATGACGAACATCGATGTGTTTGGATCTAGAATGGTGTACGGGATTATATGTGAGGTCTATTGCACTTTTGTTGTCACATTTAAGATCAATATTTTTTAGATGAAATCCAAAATCCTCTAGTGTTTGGCTCATCCATAACGCTTGTGCACAACAACTACCAAGTGCGATATATTCAGCCTCCGTGGTGGAGAGTGCAACCGAAGATTGTTTCCTACTAGACCAAACAACTAAAGAGGGTCCTAAAAAGTGACAAGTACCGCTAGTGCTTTTTTGATCTAGTGAACACCCGGCGTAGTCCGAATCGGAATAGCCATGGAGTGTGAATGAATCAATGTGTGGGTACCATAATCCTAACTTAGATGACCCTAATAGATAACGAAAAATACGTTTTACCGCTTTTAAATGAGATTCTTTTGGATTGGCTTGAAAGCGAGCACATAAACATACGGCAAACATTATATCTGGTCTAGATGCACTTAAGTAAAGAAGAGATCCTATCATTTCTCTTTATAACGTTTGATCAATGGAAATTCTGGATTCATCTTTTCCTAGTTTTAAAGAAGCACTCATAGGAGTAGAAGCTTGTTTAAGATTTTCAAATCCAAATCATTTAAGCATATCGTGAACATATTTTGTTTGGCAAATAAAGATATCAACAGTTCGTTGTGAGATTTGAAAACCAAGAAAATATGATAGTTCTCCTACAAGACTCATTTCAAATTCATTTTTCATCACTAAGACTACTTCATTATACAACTCTTCATTAGTGAATCCAAAAATGATATCATCAACATATATTTGTAAAATAATTAGATCGTTATTATTATGCTTAATGAAGAGTGTGTTGTCGGCACTTCCCATAATATAACCGTGCTTTAACAAAAACGATGTAAGTCGATCATACCATGCACGGGACGCTTGTTTTAAACCATAAAGCGCTTTTTATAATTTATAAACATGATTAGGAAATTTTTCATTTATGAAAACGGGGGGTTGTTCTACATAAACTTCTTCTTTTATAAACCCGTTTAAAAAGGCACTTTTGACATCCATTTGAAATAATTTTATTCTTTTAAAACTCGCAAATGCCAAAAATATTCGTATAGATTCTAAGCGAGCAACGGGTGCAAAAGTTTCTTCAAAATCTACCCCCTCAATTTGAGAAAAACCTTGAGCAACTAAGCGTGCTTTATTTCTTATAATCCTAGATTCACCATCTAATTTATTTTTACAGATCCATTTTAAACCGATAATTGGATGATTAGATGGTCTATCTACTAGATTCCAAACTTTATTTCTTTCAAATTGACCTAACTCTTCATTCATAGCCAAAAACCAAAATTCGTCATTTAAAGCGGTGGAAACATTTTTAGGTTCGATTTCGGAAACAAAGCTAATATTTGAAAACGTTTCATGAAGAGAGGATCGAGTTCTTACCCCAGTAGAAGGTTCCCCAATGACTAGCTCTTTTGGATGATTTTTGGAGAAGTTCAAAACGCTTGGAGGTATATATTCATCTTCCTTGGACTTCTCCTCCTCTTCTTTGGAAGGTTCCTCTTCGTCGTGCTCCAAAGATGGCAAGGGTTCATCATTTGTACCTGTAGGAAGCTTCTCTGCACATGGAATAAACTCATCAAATTTAACATTAATAGACTCTTCAACCTTACTCGATCTTTTGTTAAATATTCTATAGGCTTTACTGGTTGAAGAATCTCCAAGAAATATTCCTTCATCACATTTCTCATCAAATTTTCCTAAAGAATCTTTTGTATTAAGAATAAAACATCTACATCCAAATACTTTAAAATATGATACGTTAGGTTTCTTTTGATAATATAGTTCATACGGTGTGAGATTTAGAGATGGGCGAAGCATGACTCTATTCATTACATAGCATGATGTGCTTACGGCTTCGGCCCAAAAAGACTTAGGTAATTTATATTCAGATCACATGGTGCGTGCTAGTTCTTGGATTGTCCTATTTTTCCGTTCAACAACACCGTTTTGTTGAGGTGTGCGTGGAGCGGAGAACTCATGCTTAATACCTAACATTTCACAAAAAGATTTAAAATTTTTATTTTCAAATTCATATCCATGATCTGAGCGAATGCATTTTATTTTTAAATCTAGTTCATTTTGAATACGAGTACATAATTTTGAGAATTCGCAAAACGCATCAGATTTGGAAGAGAGAAATAAGGTCCAGCAATATCTTGAGAAATCATCTATTAGAACGAAAGTGTATATTCTACCACCAAGACTTGCGGTGTTAACGGGACCAAAGAGATCCATATGAATTAATTGCAATGGTTTTGAAGTAGAAATTTTGTTTTTGCTTTTAAAAGATGATTTTGTAAATTTTCCTTTTTGGCATGGAGAACATAGTGAAGATAAATTTCCATTCAACTTAGGCAATCCTCTAATCAATTCCCTTTTGCTAGTTTTAAAATGAGCTTTGTACTAACGTGACCTAAACGTCTATGCCATAGTTCTAATTCATTATTTTTGGTTATAAAGCATTTCATAGATGATTTGGAAAGATCATGAAACGAAACTATGTAAACATTGTGAATTCTAGGTGCAGTTAGTAACACATCTTTTGTTTTAGGATTAACAATTTTGCAAAGATTAGTGGATGATTCAAATAATACGTCTAATCCTTTATCACACAGTTGACTTATAGATATTAGGTTATGTTTTAATCCTTTTACATAAAAAACATTTTAGATAAGAAAGGATTCGTTACCCACTGTACCAACTCCCATGATCCTTCCTTTACCGTTATCACCAAATGTTACGATCCCTCCTTTCTTCTTTTCTAGGATAAGGAATTTTGCTTTGTTGCCCGTCATGTGCTTGGAGCAGCCTGAGTCCAAGTACCACACGCCCTTCGTTTCCTTAGCCTTCATGCAAATCTAGAGAGAAGATGAGAGTAAAGATCCAGATACCCAAGAGGTACCACCCATAGAGTAAGTGAATTTCTTAGGTACCCAGATTTGTTTTAACGATCGTGGTTTTATATTCCTGCAAGAGCTAGACGTGTGTCCAAACTTAAGACAATTAGCACACGAAATAAAGGGGGTTGAGACCCTTTTCTGAGTTTCTACGCTGCTCTTGCTGGATGATGTTTGAACATTACAAAAATAGAAGATTTTTTAACAGTTGAGCTACCGCCGGCGTTAGTGGCTAGCGCCGGGCGGTAGGGTTCACTTTTATATCCGACCCCAAACTTTCCAGAACCGTAACATTGGTTTCCCAAGATCATATCCAGGGATTTTTGACCAATCCCGAATTTTTTTATGGCTATATTGAGGTCATGATTTTGTTTTTTAAGAAATGTATTTTCTTGTACAATCATAACACATTTATTTTCAAATCCCTTTTTGTTATTTTCAATTTGTAAAAGAGACGTTCTTAGTTTTCTCTCTAAGTCCCCCTTTTCTTTTGCAATAGTTTTGTTTTGTGAGAGGGCCTTAGAAAGAGAAACTTCAAGTTCTTTTGTCTTAAAAAAAGAGTGCTCACACTCCTGACATGAAACCTTTCTCTTTTCAAGGGAGATCAATTTTTTTGTGAGCTTGTGATTTTCTTTGATAATAGATTCATTTTCACGATTTAATATAATATTATCTTTTATACTTTGATCATAGGATTTGCAATTTAGAACAAATTCATCATAGAGTTCTTCGAAAGTAGGAGGAGTTACCTCAGTGTCGCTAAGAACACTGGTGTCGTCATCGTTTCTTTTTGCCATTAAGCATAAGTTTGCTTCCTCCTTGCTGCTTGATTCAGACTCGCTTGACTCTTCAGAGGAAGAATCATCCCAAGTTGCGGCTTTCAGTACTTTCTTTTTCTCTTTTGCTTTGTATTGTTCTTTTTGCTCCTTTTTATACTTCGGGCACTGGCTCCGAATGTGCTCGGTCTTTCTGCAGTGGTAGCACTCTGGTGGTGGTCTTTCTTCTTCATTTTCGCTTCCTTTTTCTTTCCTTGATGAAGAGGAAGATCCCTTTCGTCGAGTATCCTTTTGGAAGTATTTTCGGAATGTGTTCCTTCTTTCCGGATTCCTGATGAACTTCCTGAAGTTCTTCACCAGGAGACCTTCTTCATCATCATCATCATCTTCGATGCTTTCCTTCTTTGATTTTAGTGTTAGCGCCTTTTTCTTTGGCTCTTTGTTGTATTCATCGTGTTGAATCTGGAGTTCTACCTCATGGGTTTTGAGATTCCCAATAAGGTTCTCTATCTGGAGAGTTCTTAAGTTGTGCGACTCCGAGATGACTGTCACCTTTGGATTGAACCTTGGAGGTAAGGAACGAAGAATTTTTCTCACCAAGTCCCCGTCTGAATAGGTCTTTCCAAGTGCCTTTGAAGCGTTGTCAATCTTGGTGAAGCGAGTGTACATCGAGTTAATGTCCTCTTCGGTATCCATCCTGAATTTTTCATATTCAGATTCCAGTTGGAATAGTTTTGCATCTTTCACCTGCGATGTACCTTCATGAGTAACTTCCAATTGATTCCAAATTTCAGAAATTCTATTAAACTCAGTCCTATTTAAGGCGCAATATAAAACGTTCATTGCTTTAGTATTATTTTTACACCTTAGTTTATCGTTATCATCCCATTTATCTTTAGGTTTTAGCAATGTCGCCTCTCCCACTACAGTTGTAGGAGGAGAGTACCTAACTTCTAGCATGTTCCATACTTCTACATCCATGGTCATAAGAAAACACATCATTCGATTTTTCCAGTAGTTAAAATCTGACCCAGTAAAGAGAGGTGGTCAACTAATCCCTTGACCCTCCGGAAAAGCGAGATCATGAGACGCCATTATTCCTAGTTGTTAAGCCGATTGGAATAACCTAGCTCTGATACCACTTGTTGGATCGGTAGGCGCCCTTAGAGGTGGGGTGAATAAGTGTTTTTCAAAAACTTAAGTTATATTCTAAAAGCTTTGTAATAATGCGAGATTAAGACAATAAGAAGTCAAGTAAAACAATTGAAATAAAGTAGAGACATGCTTTATTAATATCAAAGAAGGTTTTACAAAAGTTGTCTTCTATAACGCTAGAAATCGGTGGCGATGAATAGTAGACTCTTTTTGTTTTCTATCCCGACTCGCATCCCCACGAACTGGTGGCCCTAACCTATCCTCCCCGGATTCGGCCTCAAGCTGCTCTAGCCAACCCTTCCCCGGATATGGCCTCGAGCACCCCCTAGACCTAGCCTAGATCTAGTCGCCAACACGAGGAGAATTTCTGCCCTAAGTCCTACCCAGACCTAGTCGCCAACACGAGGCGAATTCACTAACCGTTTACAAGAAATAAGAAATGAAAATAAATAAAAACTCCCTCTTGATGAACTTCTGAAGTTCGAGATGAGGATCCGCTGTAGAATAAGCGTTGTAGAAGAGGACTTCGTTTGGATCTGGAGTGATGAGATTCTCCTTCAGAAGTTTGCAGAACTTTGGTAGGACATCAACTTTCGGCCAAGGTAGCCTCTAGAATTCTAGCACTCTCTCTCTCTCTCTAATGTCTATCTAAAACAAGAGAAGAGGGGTCCTTTTTATAGCCACAGCGCTAGCGCCTGCGCTAGTGGTACCGCCGGCGCTATCACATTTTAGGACATATTCTGCGCGGCAGAATATTCAATCGGAGGAAACTTTTCTCTCTTGCCTACTATGCTCCACGCTATCGTCTGCGCTATCGGATACTGCCAGGCGCTATCTCCTTCTATAAGTACTCCCGGAATTTGTGCTTAAGCAAACATTTCATCGATCGAAATTTCATTGAAAGCAGCTAAGAGTTCGTCGAGCGAATTTTTGTCGAGTGCAGTTATGAGCATTTCGTCGAGCGCCGCTTACAATTCGTCGAACGACAGCTAACGCCTGCGCTAGGACTACCGCCAGCGCTAGTAGGAGATTTGGATTTGATGGCTCAACTTTGGGGGCAACCTTCTTATGTAATCCTTTAGTCATGTGGACTTTGTTATCCTGCACACTTAAATACACAAGATCAAATACACATAGGATTTGTTATTCTCAAACCTAGGAGATGCGGAAGACCATGTTCCAACAACCAGCACTCCACTATCCTTCCTCTGCACTTCGAGTCCAAGGAAATGGTGAAGTTCACCCAGATCCTTCATCTCAAACCTGATAGATAACTCAGCCCGAAGCTTTGCTACCTCCTCATTTGAATTCCCCGTCACGATCATATCGTCGACGTAAAGCAGCACGATGACTTGAAGCGCCCCGATCTTCTTGACCAACAAGCTCGAGTCTGAGTCTGAAGCACCAAATCCACAGAATATGAGATATTCTGCGATCTTCCCGTACCACGCCCTCGGCGCTTGCTTCAACCCATACAGGGCCTTCTTCAGCTTACAGACATAGTCTGGAAAAACTTCAGATACGAAGCCTGGCGGCTGAACCATGAAGATGTCCTTGTCAATCTCGTCGTACAAGAAATCATTCTTTACGTCGAGCTGCCAAATCTCCCATCCAGAGAATGCCGCCAAGGCAATCACGAACCGCATTGAAGTCATTTTTGCCACGGGACTGAATGTCTCTTCATAGTCTTCACTGTAGTGCTGCGAGAATCCCCGAGCCACAAGGCGAGCCTTGTAACGCTCGATACTGCCGTCTGCCTTCTTCTTGAGCTTGTAGACCCATTTGCATGTCACAGGGGTGATGCCCTTGGGCTTGGGCACCAGAGACCAAGTCTCATTCTTTTCAAGAGCTGCCATCTCTTCCTCCATAGCAACGTCCCACTGCTTCACGCCTTTGGCCTTCTCAAAGCTCGACGGCTCCCTCTCATCCAAGGGACCAGCAAAGAAACATGAGACAAAGCTCACCATGTTTCCTCCTGTATAGCGATCAGGGGCAGTGATAGTTCGCTTCGATCTCCACAACGCCTTCCCCTGACTTGCAACATCCTCGGCTGCTTCTTCCCTAGCTCCTCTTCCAGACGTACTAGGAGCATCGCTCCCCCTGCTTCCTAATCCAGAAGCCTCCGCCTCAGAACTAGATATAGATGGACCACCTGGCGACACAGGCAGCTCCACCTGAAGATTTTCCACAGCCCTCTTCGGCTCCTCCACCCTGCTTTCTAGTAGCTCAACACTAGAACCACCCTTGTAAGACATCACCTCGTCAAACACGACATCGCGAGATACAACAAATCTCCGTGTCTCCGGGTCCATGCACTTACAGCCCTTCTTCCGATCATCATATCCCACGAAGACTAGCTTCCTTGCTTTCGCATCTAGCTTCATCCGAAGCGCATCTAGAATGTGCACATAGCAGGTGGAACCAAACACTCGAAGGTGTGCCACGCTTGGCTTCTCCTTGAACATCAATTCATGTGGAGTCTTCATATTGATGGGACTAAGAGGCATCCGGTTGATGACGTAGGCAGCACAAGACATTCCCTTCGCGCAGAAGGACCTTGGGATACTGTTGGCATGCAGCCAACACTTGCAGGTCTCCGTCAGATGACGGATCTTCCGCTCTGCAACTCCATTTTGTTGTGGAGTATGTGCATAAGTAAGCTCCCTCCGGATGCCCGCCTTCCTGCAAAAACAAGAGAACTCACCAGAGGTGAACTCCCCCCCCCCCCCCCCCCGTTGTCAGTCCTCAGCTTCTTTATCCGCAGATTTAGCCGACCCTCCACTAGCTCCTTGAACTCCACAAACTTGGCAAACGCCTCTTCCTTCTCCTTTAGAAAATAAACCCAGACATATCTGGTGTAATCATCGATCAACACCAGCATATATCTGCTGCCTCCGAGGCTTGGGGTAGCAGTTGGTCCCATCAAGTCACCGTGGATGCACTCCAACGGCACACTACTCCTTGTCTGCGACTTATCAAATGGTAGTCGATGAGACTTGCCGAACAGACATCCCGCGCAAGCATGACCATCTCCGTAGGAGGATAGACTAGGCAGGCCCTTGACCAGACCATTAACCGCCATAGCCTTCAGCTTAACCATTCCTACATGCCCCAACCTCTCATGCCATATCACTGCACTATCATTAGTCCTCATCTTGTCGACATAAGAACTTGTCGATAAAACGAACAAGTCTTTTTCCCTCCTCCCAACATGAACGACCTCAGCCTTTACCGCCTCCACATTCCAAAGAAACTTCACTTCAGTTGGGCCGAACAGAACGTGATACCCAGCGTCAACAGCGTTGATCACAGAGAAAAGGTTTTTCCTCATTCCGGGCACATGATAGACACTCTTCAAAGTTAGTGGCCCCCTATCACTGCCCAAGGAAACAACCCCCACCTTCTCGACAGCATGCACGGTATTATCAGCAGTTATGATGGCATCGTTACTTGAGTAAGGCTGTGCTGAAGAAAGCTTTGACTCGTCCCCGGTGAGGTGATGACCACACCCCGAGTCCACGATCCAGTCCTCCTGATAGTTGATAGGAGTCGCAGCTCCGAAAGAAGCCGAGATGGCTCCTCCCCATACTCCATCAATGTGCCTGGTCTCATCTTCCTCCTTCCCTGCAGCAGCATGCCCAGGCTGAAGATTCACCCGGCAATATTTTCTGATGTGACCAAACTTCCCGCATCTGAAGCACTTAGGTCCTTCTCCTTTCTTCTTCCCTTCAGCCTTAGGAGCATAGCCCCTCTCCTGCTGTCTCGAAGTTGAAGGCACATTGCCTCCAGCGGTCTTCTTCTTCTTATCCCAACTCTTCTTCTTCCCTGTGAAGAGAACTTCCCCATCTCCCCCAGACACTGACACCCTCGCAATCTGCCTTGCCAGACTCTCCTGTGAAGCAAGCCGATTCTCCAGCTCCAGCAGAGATGGCTGATTTGCCCAACCCTGCACCGACTTCACAAAGGCAACATATTCCTTCCGCAAGCCGCGGATGATGTGCCTCTTCAGCTTCGCCTCAGAAATTGGCTCATCAGGATCCAGCGCTGAAATCTCGGCGCATAAGTTCTTCATTTTCAGGAAGAACGTTGAGATAGAAAGATCACCCTGAGCTGACCTAACCATCTCATTCTCCAGAAACTGTAGCCTCGCTACATTCTTCTTGTTAAACAGCCCGTCCAGAGCTCTCCAGATTTCTGCAGCTGATCCACACCCCAAGATGTGATCGAACAAGTCGAGTGATATTGCCCTCTTCAGTGCGAACTCTGCTTTCGCATTGATCCTCCTCCAATTTCTCACCTCATGACCATTGTCCCCAGCTGGGACAACCTCCTGCATACTTTCTCCTCCAACCACCTCCCAGAGGTCCTCACCCAGAAGATAACTCTGCATACATGACTTCCACTTCTTGAAGTTAGTCGATGTAAGCATCTCAATTCCAAGACCTCTTGCTTCCATGGCTCTACCACTGGTTCCTTCTTCACAAAGGCGATGGAAACTTTTAGTTATTTACTGCTCTATCCACTCCAACCTACCTCTGATACCATGTGAAATTTTCCGTAGATATAGGAGTGAGCAGTAATTGTACAACTAAAAGTTATAGCCAACAACCAGAAGCACATGAACAAAAACAGTCTTTATTGATGATAGCAGAAATCTTCATTACATGGCGAGGTATACATGGCGAGACATGATTTCGCAGTACACAAAACCGAAAGAGAAATACAGAAGCTGCAGAAAATAACCAGCGGTCTGAATCCCTGAGACCGCCTGACCGCGCGACCTGACAGTCCGCTCGACTAGAAGACGAGACCGCCCGAACTGCCTGCCTGTGACTTGAACAACACCAACAGCGAACTCCGCGACTTCCCAAACTCCACTGATTCTCCCGAACTCCAGCAACTCGCACTGCAAGCCGCGAGACCGCCCGAACACCTTTAGAAGAAAAGGTGACTGATGCTACCCGCACAATCCGCAGAAGCTGCACAAGGAAATTCAATCAGCTAACCGGTCGGTCACCAAAAAGAGACCGCAAGAACTAGGCGCGAGCTCAGCTTACACTTGGTGCGATTATTATGCTGCTACAGTGACTCCTATTTATAGGCGTGCGACCTGATCCAGTCACCACCCTATGAGATTGAGTCACCGCCCTCTGACCACGCGACCTAAGACCGGTCAACACGCGCGGTCAGCAGATCTATCTGCGCCTTTTTGTGAGCTCGCCAACTTCAACCCAGAGACCGTGAACACGAGATCGCCAATCCTCCAAGAAGCCGCGCGATCATGACAACTTGCCCGGTCATGTCGCCCACCACTAGTATTCGCCACACAAGGCCTCCTCTAGAGACCGCGAACACAGCCAAGTCGACCAAGGCACGAACCCTCCTAGTCGACCAACACCAGTGACCGCATATACCAGCAGATATATCGCCAAGGCCAGCTTATGCGAACACAGAAGAGGAGACCGTGCAACTAAGAAGACCTTAGTCGACGCGCACCACAAGAACCTGGACAGCCACCAGACTGGGTTGCCCCCACCACGCGATCACACAGACCAGACCGCGTGGTTACCCCTTTACAGAAGACAGCTCGCCACGTGGTCATAAGCACCAGACCGTGCGGCTCCACCATGCTGAAACCTGCTCTGCCACGCGGTCACAAGAACCAGACCGCGCGGCCTCACCTCGGCACCCTTGGACAGAAGAACGGCGGTCACACCGAATAGCCCGCGGCTAGACCAAAGAGGTCAGACCGCAAGAGGAGACCGCAAGACCGTGCGGTTAGACAGACCGCGCGGTCTCCCCCCCCCCCCCCCCCCCCCCCCCCAGACCGCCAACTTCCACTTCAACATTTTCAACATTAACTGTTTTGTAATTTTTGAAAAATCCTTAATAAACTGTCTATAGAAATCCGCATGTCCTAAGAAACTCCTAATAGATTTTACATCAGTAGGCGGAGGGAGTTTTTCTATGACCTCGATCTTGGCCCGGTCGACCTCGATCCCTTTACTTGAAACTTTATGTCAGAGGACTAATCCCTCTTGGACCATAAAGTGACACTTCTTTCAGTTGAGTGCCAAATTCGTGTCTTCGCAGCGTTGATAAACACGATTAAGATTGTTTAAACAACTTTTAATAGAATCGCCAAAGACTGAAAAATCGTCCATAAAAACTTCCATGACGTCCTCTACTAATTTGTTAAAAATTGCCAACATATATCTTTGAAATGTAGCCGGCATGTTGCAAAGACCAAACGACATCCTCCGATAAGTGAAGGTGCCGAAAGAACAAGTGAACGTTGTTTTCTCTTAGTCTTCGGGCGCGATTGGAATTTGAAAGTATCCCGAAAGACCATCTAGAAAACAATATGGTGAGTGACTGGATAGACGTTCTAAGATTTGGTCAATTAAGGGTAACGGAAAGTGATCCTTACGGTTGGCATCATTTTATTTCCTATAATCGATGCATACTCGCCAACCCGTAATAGTACGGGTCAGGATTAACTCATTATCTTCATTGGAAACTACTGTTATCCCGCGCTTCTTAAGCACGACTTGCACCGAGCTAACCCAAGTACTATCAGAAATTGGGTAAATAATCTCTGCGTCTAAAAATTTTATAATTTCAGCTTTAATGATGTCCTTCATATTGGGATTAAGACGTCGTTGAGGTTGAATAGTGCCGCGAGAATTATTTTCTAAATTTATTTTATGCGTGCAAAATGAGGGGCTAATCCCTTTGATATCTGAAATTTGCCATGCAATTGCATGGCGGTGATTATTTAAATTTTTTGTTAATTAGGAAATTTCTGAATCGTTAAGCGCGGGAGATATGATTACGGGCAATTTTGACTCATTTTCTAAAAATATATATTTTAAATGTTCCGGCAATTGTTTTAATTCTAAACTCGGCGGTTCCTCGTAAGATGTTTTTACTTTGAAGTTTTTTAAATTTATTTGCTCAAACGGTAACGGTCGAGTTACTTCTTTTAGACAAAATAAATTTGCCAACTCCAAATCTTCAAAAAATTCGAGATTAATTCAGCAAAAGACGATAAATCTTCATCAAAATTTGTTTCTAAAGTATAACAAGAATCGTCATTAGAAAAAGAATTTTTCATAGAGTTGTTTATACTAAAAATAACCTCTTCATTCCAAACTCGTATGAGAAGTTTGTCATTACTAACGTCAATTATTGCACGTGAGGTGGCGAGGAAAGGACGTCCGAGTATAATAGGTACTTCGGCGTCTTCCTCAATGTCTAGGATGACAAAGTCTATCGGGAAGGAAAATTTGTCAATCTTAACAAGCACATCCTCAATAACCCCAATTGAGTATTTTATCTATCGGTCTGCTAGTTGGATGCTGATTTTTGTTGGGCTTGGATTGCCTAAGCAAAGCTTTTTAAATAAAGAAAACGGCATTAAATTAATACTAGCGCCCAAAGCTGCCAGGGCGTGCTTTATTAATAAATTATCGAACAAGCATGGGATGGAGAACCGCCCCGGGTCATTTAGTTTTTGTGGTAATTTATTTAACAAAATCGCCGAGCATTCTGTGTTTAGAGATATACGCGAAAAAATTTCAAGTTACTTTTTATTTGAAAGTAAATCTTTTAGATATTTAGCGTACTTGGGCATTTGGGCTAACGCCTCACAGAATGGTACATTTATTTGGATTTGTTTTAAAATTTCAATAAATTTTGTATATTGCTCCTCATTGCGTTCATCTTTAAATTTCGAAGGATAAGGAAGAGATAGATTTTTAATAATACGCGGAGCTAAAGTAGAAGAAGGTAAAGTAGGTGAAGAAATAACTTGTGGAGATGAAGTTGAAACGTTTACCTCAGGTCTAGCCAAATTTGTAGAAGTTACCTCCTTTCCGTCGCAGAGGGTTATTGCATTAGCGCACCCCCTTGGAGTGGGATCAGTATTGCCCGGTAGAGCTCCTTGCTGGCATTCGGAGAACATCTTGGCGAGTTGTTCAAACTGATTTTCTAAGCTTTTAATAGATCCAGAAAGATTTCGGATATTGGACTTATTAGAGGCAACGTATTTAGTGAAGGCTTCTTCAAATGAAGAGGGCTTGTGTGGTGGTGGCGGAGCGAATCCGGGAGGATTCACTTGTGGTGGACGCTGAGCATTATTGGGGTTGCTCCATGAAAAGTTTGGGTGGTTCCTTAAACCCGGATTATAACTATTGTTAAAGGGAAGATTATTATTCGGGTTATAAGGAGAACGATAGGAGTTCCCTATATAGTCTACTTGCTCTTGAATAAAATTATTATTATTATTATATGCCCAATTTGTGGCGGGGGAAGCAGACATCTCCGTCACTTGCTTTGTGAGCATTTCTACTTGGCATGCTAAATTCGGGGTGGCCTCGACTTCAAAGAGTTCGGTCGGCTTGTTAGGACGTGACCATGGCGCATTCCACTGATAAGCATTCATGACCATCTCCTCAAAAAGCTCTTGAGCAACCTCGGGGGTTTTGTTATTAAGGGTTCCCCCCGTGGCCGCATCAATCATCTGCCTAGTTTGGAGATTCAAACCATTGTAGAAAGTTCGAACTTGTTGCCACACAGGAAGGGCATCATGAGGACATCTCCATAAAAGTTTCTTGAAGCGCTCCTATGTGTCATAGAGAGACTATGAGTCTATTTGCGTGAACGAGAGAATGTCCGTATGTAATTTAGCGGACTTTTCCAGAGGAAAATATTTCGTTAAAAATTTCTCCGCCATTTCGGCCCATGTAGTGATGGAACCTCTAGGAAGAGAACTCAACCACTGCTTGGCCTTAGTCCGCGAAGAAAAAGAAAATAAACGCAAACGGATGGCGTCATCGGTGACGCCATTTATTTTAAATGTATCGCAAATCTCCAAAAAATTTAATAAATGTAAATTTGGATCTTCATTTGGTAAGTCATCGAATACGACTGTTTGTTGTACAATCTGAATGATAGTCGTTTTAATTTCAAAATTATTATTCGCCACCGTCGGGCGAATAATACTAGATTGTGTCCCCTCCAAATTTGGCCTCGCAAAATAGGACATGGTCCATAGCGGGGCCTCATTATGGTCGGGATCTTCCATTATTCCCTTGTTAGTTTCTCCAATTAACTCTTCGCGAATTATTAGTAGATCACTAAATCGAAGACGTTGCTGCAAGGTGCGCTCGATTTCCGGATTAAAACACAATTCAAGATTAATTGAAGAGTTCCCTCGGGTCAAAATAAAAGAAAAGAAAAAAAGTGGCGAAAAGAATAAAAAGGTGAAGAAGGAAAAATTAAAATTATTATAATATTATTATAATATTTTAATTAAAAATATATATATAATTTTTTTTTTCAAAAAACGGGTTAAGTTAGTCCCGGACTTCCCGAGGTCTATCATGTGCAGGGTTCGCAAGGTACTAGGAGATGTGATGGGATGACAAGCCCAAATCTCTCTTTCCGAGAATTTAAGTTGCGCCTTTTAAGATTGTTAATTTTTTTTGAGAAAAATGGGTGAGAAGAAAGAGAACGATATTATTAATAACTATTTCTTTTTCAAATTATCGACCAAAGTTCCCTAGCAACGACGCTAAAAACTTGATGCGCAAAACTATGCCTGCAAATAACAACGACAAGTGTAACGCGTCATGTGTAGAATAGGTTTAAAGAAACCAATGTCGTATTAGACTCGGGGAGGTCGAGTAATTCTACTTTGAAAAATTATTATTATCTTATCAAATAGAAATTGGAGTTGGGGTTGCGAAAAGTAAATACTAGAAATACTCACGGAATTAATTCAATGATATTAAAAGCTAGTACCCGATCCTTGAGTCAACTCGAATTTATAAAGTTACGAAATGAAAATAGTAATGCAATACTCTGGTTGAAGAGGCTTTGACCGTGGAGGTTCCTGAAGCATGAACACTCCTCTTTCAAGGATTAGGTTCAACTAAGCTTAGGTGTATCGACCGAACTTTCGTTCTCGAATCGCATCGCCTAAGGCTTGCTTTAGGTTGTGAACCTCGCTATTGGATTTTACTCCAATCCGGAAGAGTTAAGTTGTCCTCTCTCGAGGGTTGCGTTCTACTCTTTTTACCGATGAGTGATTGATTTGCCTTACGAGCCTTTCGGTCAACTAAAGAGCGAAAACCATTATGTAAACTACATAAAATATATAGCCTCAATGAATTGATCAACGATAAATCGTAAGCGTTCAACAATCTGAGAAAGGAAAATTTAAAATCATAACAAAAATTATCTCATCCTCAGATTATCGCGATCGGGCACTATAAAGATTAGTTACTCATGGAGATGGAGGAATCATTCGCATAAAAATATAACGTCATTTAAAAAAAGATGAAAAAAAACATTAAGCGAGAGAGAGAGATGAGATTTTATTATGAGTAGGGAAGGGGTTACAAGAGATAAAAAATACGAGAAAGTTGCGAGGTTACAAGTTCAAGAAAAATTCTCATTCAAAAGACAAGAGTGCAAAATTATAAATATCTAACGAAGATAAGAGCACATGGATTCGGGCTTGATGCTTTTTTTCTCCTCCTTACTTTTTTTTTCGAAATGCCGTAGAAGTGAGGTATTTATAAACTTCATTAGCACAAACGGCTGAAATTAATTTCATTTGGCCATTACTGTTCATACTACAGTACTCGGTCGAATGAAATTAATTTCAGTCGTTACTTTTGATCTTCTCACTTCCGGGTGAAACGGTCGTTGCGTCAGCGGCGGGATTTCCTGGGCCACCTCAGCGGCGACGGAGGCTGCATCTGTGGCATGGATAGATGACGTGGAGGTGGTTGCACGTTTGGTTGGATCGCTGACGTGGAGGAGCTGGAGGTGGCCGACATTGTTGCTGCGTGGGTGGCGGACCTGTTTACGATATATATAAATATATATATATATATATATATATATATAAATATATATATGTATATATATATATATATAAATATATATATATATATGTATATATCTTTACTATATTATAAAGATGTATGTAGAAACCCATAGATTTAATCGTAGCCGTTGAATAGGGACCAGATCATCAATCACAGTCGTTCAATCATGAGATGAATCACAGTCATCCAATGTTTTTCGTAGGTCTCCTAAACCTACCTCTATAGGGTGTCCTACACCTAGGATATTACAATTTTACCCCCTATATGGGTGAAAATTTTAGGCAGGTGCGGAGGGGTGGCAGGCGGGCTAGCGCAGGAACGGGGCGGGGCGGACGGGCTCCCGCGCGGGTAAGGCGGACGGGCTGGGGCAGGCAGGCTCATGCTTTCAGGCGCGTTAACTGCTTTATAAAGAGATGTGGGACTAAAAAGTCCCACATCGCCATAGCCAAAACAGCTAGCGGGGCCCACCTGCGGTATATATTAAAAAATACTATATTAAAAATACTATATTAAAAATACGTAAATATAAATAAAACGTTAATAAAAACGTTATATTAAATAAAAATAAAACTTTAATAAAAAAAGTTAATAAAAACGTTATAAAACGTTAATATATATTAAGTTATATATATATATATATAAATTAAGTTTTTACGTTTTTAATAAAACGTTAATAAAAAAGTTAATAAAAACATTATATCTTTAATAAAAACGTTAATAAAAAAGTTAATAAAAACATTATATCTTTAATAAAAACGTTAATAAAAACGTTATAAAACGTTAATATATATTAAGTTATATATATATATATATATATACATATATTAAGTTTTTGCGTTTTTAATAAAACGTTAATAAAAACGTTATATTAAATAAAAACATTTTTAATAAAATGTTTTAATTAAAACGTTGTTACTGTTCATCCGCAATATTTCTTTTAAGAAAATTCCGCAATTGTTCTTTTAAAAACTTAATTTTTTTTAAAAAACAAAATTGCGGTTGAAGCCCGCCGACGCTGAGGGGGCGGGCGAAGCCCGCCGTGAATGACAAGTGGGCGAAGCCCGCTTGGTTGCGGGCGAAGCCCGCTTGATTGCGGGCGAAGCCCGCTTGGTTGCGGGCGAAGCCTGCATTGATGCGGCCGAAGGCCGCCCGAATGCGGGCGCAGCCCGCTAAGAGTCAGCGAGCACGGGCGAAGCCCGCTTGGTTGCGGGCGAAGCCCGCTTGGTTGCGGGCGAAGCCCGCTTGGTTGCGGGCGAAGCCCGCTTGGTTGCGGGCGAAGCCCGCTTGGTTGCGGGCGAAGCCCGCTTGGTTGCGGGCGAAGCCCGCTTGGTTGCGGGCGAAGCCCGCTTGGTTGCGGGCGAAGCCCGCATTGATGCGGATGAAGGCACTATCGTGCACTTAATCAGTTTATATTTTTACTAATATTAATGTTAAAATGTCACCAACACGACAAATGTCGCCACCAACATGACAAATGTCGCCCCCACGACAAATGTCGACTACCACGACAAATATCAACCACCACGACAAATGTTGCCCCCACGATGAATGTCGCCCCCACGATGAATGTCGCCCCCACAACGAATGTCGCCCCCACGAGGAATGTCGCCCCCACGACGAATGTCGCCCCCACGACGAATGTCGCCCCCACGACGAATGTCGCCCTCACGACGAATGTCGCCTTGCATAGGGCCGTAGGCCCGTGCCTGTCACTCGTATATATAAACATATATATATATATGTTTATATATATATAAATATATCTTATTATATAAAGCAATATAGATATCTTGAAGCACACCAACCTTTTAATCTCAACCGTTTGATCTCCTTAAAAATCATTATCATCCGTTGGAAAGAGTAGGAGAGAGGGGGAAGAGAGTGAAGAGAGAGGGGAGAGAAAGAGGCCTAAATGAAGGAAGAAAGTGAGGGATATAGAGAGAGAGGGAGTGAGTGAGAGAGAGGGATAGGGAGAGAGAGATAAATTAACTTTATTTACGTTAAAATGTACATTTTTTTATAAAATAAAAATAGTAAACGTGATTTATTTATTTTTACAGTCATTTTGAGTACTCATATGCATATGTTGCGGGCGGCGAAGCCCGTGCGGAGGCGAGAGAATCCTGCCTGGATGAGGTCGAAGACCGCCCGAGAGTATCAAGAACGTGCGAAGAGGGGGAGGGGCGAAGCCCGTCGGGGGTGGGTGAAGCCCGACGGGGGTGGGCAAAGCCCGTTTGGTTGCGGGCGAAACCCGCTTGATTGCCAAGCGGGCGAAGCCCGCTTCGTTACGGGCGAAGCCCGCAGCGACGCATCGAGAACGGGCGTAGCCCGTTCGAAGATGCTAGTATATATATATATATATATAAACATATACATATGTATGTATATGTAGATATGTATGTCAGCTTGCGAGTCTTGGACGCGACAGCGGGACTTCGCATATAAATTTCACCCAGGCTTATCGAATCCCTACAAAAATATAGAAAATATATTAGTTATAACGTACAATATTATTTTTATGAAAATTTATAAAAACAACAAACAAAATGCGATAATTTATTTAAATATCTAATAAGATATTAGCCTAAAACGATGACTAAAATATCAGACATCAGACTCCATAGTGAATTATTTGTGCCCGTTTGCGCACAACTTATGATTTCTGAGTTTTTCCACTCGTTTTTGTCTAAACGCGTTGTGTTTTTGATCTTCGACACTGCTCCTCGAAATAATTGACGGGATCGCGCAAAAGCCCTCTCCGAATTAGGGTTTCTCCTAGCCCAAGCGTCGTCAAGTCTCCGTTTTCGCGTGTTAATCTCATCTCCCCGCACCTTTTGTAACATCCATAATCCTTCTAGACCCCTAGATGGTGTTAGGGCATGGGTGGTGTGCAGAGTGGCCACTAAGGCCCTAGGGCCAAGTGGAGTGTGCTAAGTGCACACCAAGGTCACAAAATCAACATAGCCCAATACCACTCTCTTAGGCCAATTGACCCTCAATTCACCAAGTTGACCTCCCCCATACCACCCTAACCACTGAGGAAGACCATAACCATGGAAATTGCACTTGGGTGGGACCCAATTGCATGAAATTGACCAAAGTCAATAATAGGTCAACATTAACCAAACTAAGTCAATTAGGGTTCAATTGACCCTCAAATGTTCAAATTGACCTTACCACCACACTCTAAACACTTTAAGGAACTCATTGGACCCAAAAGCCCCATCATGGTGGGACCAATTGACCTCAATTGACCAATGTCAAACTTTACCCAATTTTGGTCAAATCTACACCCTTTGATTAAATTGAACCAATTGGAGCCCCACCATGGACCAACCTATGTTGGGTGATGTTAAGGGACCCATGACCCCCAAGTGGGGTCAACCCACTCACCTTGGTTGACCAAAGTCAACCATGGTCAACATAGCCCATTAAAGGTGAATTTCAAGCCTAAATTGAAATGACCCCAAACACCATTCAATTAATCTTAATCATGGACCTTAGGCCTTGCCCATCAGCCCTAGACTGAGCCCTCACATTAAGCATGATTGAATCAAATGAGGGGGGGGGGGGGGGGGGGGGGACAAAAAGTTGTTCAAAAAGCATAAAGAGAAAAGGAGAAAGCAAAAAGTGAATTTCTCTCTAACACACTCCACCTCAGCCACCTAGGGACTTAGATGATTGCTGGGGACACCTGGAAAGGGCTGAAAAGCAGAGGTGGCAGCAAGGGGGTGGCAGCCCAAGAAAAATCTGTGAGCCTCCTTTTGAATACTCCCTATACAAGCCACCCTACCTCAAAACAACTCTCCCATCAGCTTCAGAGGTAGGAAAGCAGTTGGAATCGACTCCTGGATCAAGGAAAATGATGGAAAATGAAGTCTTGAGCAAGCTCGCCGGAGAGAGGTGCATCCATGGCAAACCACCGCCGCCGCCGCCGCCGCCGTGCCCCCTTTAATGTGTTTCTCCTCCTCTCCCTCTATGCTAGCTTCCCATCTCTTCAATTTGAAGGATAAGTCTCAACTGAGACGAATCCAAATCCTCAAATCCATACCGCCGGGAACATGTAGCCCCGACCACCACGAAGGTGGTGGAGGTGGTGGCCGGCCGTGGTGGCCACCAGGTGGCCGGGAAAGGGAGGAGCAAGATGGCCCAGCTTCGGCTGATCGTAGCCGTTGGCTGAAGGTAGAAGATGAAGGGGGAGGGTTGGATGTGCTTTAAGATTCGTGCAGAATCATTATTTCCTGCATTTATTTAATTCAAAGTATAGCTATTCTGCCTCCATTTGTTCAGTCAACTTACAATAGAAATTAGGGCCTCTTAAGGGCTGAACTAGAAAGAGTGCCCAACATGAAAGTTGTAGGCCTTTGTCTTAACTTTCATTTGTCCTTAAGTTTAGGTCATTTGGTGACCTACAGCTCCCTAGGGAGCTGTTTTACTAGGACTGGTCCTACACTAGGTCAGTCCATTAGAAAAATTACCTAGGTCAAACCCTTCAAGCTTTGGAGCTGTTCTTTTAACCATGGGTTGGTATACCCTGGGGGCACCCCCTGCCAAAGGGACAGCCCTTGGTGTACACTTTTACCTAGGGTTTTTGTGGTAGTTATGATATTTAAATTAAGTTGATTTTTTGGAGCATTTGATGTCCAAATGACACCAAACTTTGGTGGCATACTCTTTAGTACATGAGTAGTGCTTTCTAAAATTTCACTCTATTTGGAGTTGATTTGCTATGGAAAATTGGAAACCCTAATGAGGGCCTTTAAGGGTCAAATTAGGGTTTAGGTCATTTTGAGGAGTTGAGTGTGTTAGCCTCCTCCCATCATGTTGGATATGTGGGTATGGATATACTAATGCTTGTGTCACACCCTAATGGTCCATTTGGAGCCATTAGGGTGGTGTGACCTAAAACCCTAAGGGTAAACCCTTAAGGGCGCAAAGTGAGACTTGTGAAGGGCATGGGAGCAAATGTTCTTGCCTTGGCTCAGAACTTTGGAGATATGTTTTTAGGAGCATAAAATGACTTAGTTAATTTATTGAGAATTTTTAGAGGTATTTAAGTATTTTTCTTCCTAGTAAATGAAATAGCCACCCTTTCCCTAATAAAATGAAAAGCATGGTCATAGGACCTTGTATGGTGTTGAAACTCTATCAGTAGCTGATTAGGGATGAAAATGGACTATAGTAATTTTGTTATGATTTATTGAAGTATTATTCCTTGTGTAGGAAATTCTAAGTACTTGCTAGCTTAAGGGAAATTAATTTTGATAAATGCCAAATCACGGGGATAAATTGTGAAACTTGGTTATCTGTCATTTAATGCTATTATATGCCCATGGTAATTATTTGGAGGCTTGTAGAATTATATTTCATGTACCTCATGTAGAAAGTCGATTTTACATCCTTATGAGTATTTAATCTTTTTAAAATATCAAATCATGGGGCAATGATGTGATACTTGGTTATCTGTAGTTTTAGGTTAATATATGCCCATGATAATTATTTGGGGGCTTGTAGAATTATATTTCATGTACCTCATGTAGAAATTGAATTTTACATCCTTATGAGTATTTAATCTTTTTAAAATATCAAATCATGGGGCAATGATTTGATACTTGGTTATCTGTAGTTTTAGGTTAATATATGCCCATGATAATTATGTGGAGGCTGGTTGAATTATATTTCAAATACTCAAGGAGAAATTGGTAATTGCTACCTTTGAAAGTTTAATCATTGTAAAATATCTAATCACATGGTAATGAGACAATAATTTGGCAGAGGACTCTCGGTCCCCATTTGGACACTTGGTAATTTTTGGAGAATTTGCAGAAGTGAAATACTATTTTTCCTAATTAAATTGGCATTTTGGTAATTATCCAATTATGATGATATAGTAGGCAAAATGGCATCCTAGGGTCATGTTACTCAGTGAACCACCATGTTATGGAATATTACCTTACTGATAATTTTCATGTAGCATGAAGAATCATTTTGAGGGTAGTTCATGTGTAATTTGCCTTAAGGCCTTAACTACTTTAAATTATATTAAATACCAATTTAATATGGAAAATTATGGAAATTGGAACATACCCTATTAAGGTCAGTGGGAACCTTGGATAATTATTAGAGACCTTGGTGATGAGTATTTAGAAGGGTTCCCTTATGAGGTTGATGGATAGTTCAACTTGATGGTCTGCGCTTAGTAAAAACGGAATTTTGAGTTTTAGACAATTCAGACCCCTAAGTAGTGTTTGGGAGTTATATCCAATCAGTAAATGAGATGTAGAACACCATGATTCAAGGAGGGTCAATCCTAGGGATAGTTGTGGGGTTGTGCTAGAGTTAATGTAGAAGGAATCAAGGTACGTCCAACCCGATTGGGAGGGACGGGAGATGAGCTAAGTCACTTTAAATCTATGGAATAATGAGGGTGAACCAAATGTTAACTACCAACTAAAGTAATTGTCTTGAAGAGGATGGTGGGGTTGAGCCCATTGATCCGTAGTACCGTTAGGGGGCCCTTATGGAGTACACCGCGGGAAGTCCAAGACTCACCCTAAATATAACACTAACTAAATAGTAGGCAAGAGTAGCCTAAGTGGGTATGCAAGCTGGTGTGGATCTCCTCCGGGAAGGAGATGGGTTGGATCAGCTTGTGTGATGGTCCCTGAGCCAGAAGCTCGGGTGGACATTGTTAACACCTGTTACTTATTCAAATAGTGGCGAGTCTTCGGTACTAGGCTAGTCGTGTCACCGACGGTAGTACGTTGACTTAGGTGAGGGTGAGGTTTAGAGGGCCGGTAAGTTTGAATACCGCGGTCTGGAGGACGATCCCTAATAACCCACCCCGACCTTAAAGTCTGGTGGATTCCAGCAAGAGTACGCAGGAGCTCCGCTGTTGTGTTCTTAGCGTTGAGGCGTACATGAGGTCTAGGCTTGGTAGTGACTATACCCGCCTAGGATGTGGAGTGCCTGATCCACTACCACCGTGAGCCACGACGGTCGGTACCCGAAAGGTTGGCTTCCTTTCAAACAAATTGGGAACTATAAAGGTCTGTGCGCATAGAGTCGTGTGGGTGAGTCACATTGCATAAATTCATTAAAATATCATAACCATAGCATAGCATAACATACACATTAGCATACCCCCATCATATAAATTAGTATGGGCTCTTTTATATGATGGGTTACCTGGACATCTTAACTTATATGTCGTATGGGCGTTCATATAAGTTAAGGTACGAATCTGTGAAGGTAGCTTAGATTTACTTACTGCACTGCATTTTCTTCCTATTTACTGCTTATTTCATGCTCTACTTTACTGCCTTATACCTGCACTATACTGCTAGCTAGATTTTATTGCTTTACTTATACCTGCTAGAATAGTGCCATGTCACCACCTTCTTGTTTACCCCTTGTTTGTCCTCCGCTTCTTCCTCCCGCTCGGTGCCTAGGAGTCGTCGAGGGAGGCGAGGAAAAAACGACTTAGTCTTTATGACTAACGGTCGGTGTGACCGCAGGAGTCCTAGGAGACGGAGTTGTCCCGCGCGCTGCAGGACGAGATGCAGGACCTGAGCAGCAGATGCAGCGCACTACCACGACGCCACAGGTTGATGATTAGATAGTTAGACTTCCGCTTTTGGGAGCTTTTGTTGTAGACTTCCGCATGATGTAGAGAGAGCGAGATAGTACATTACTTTGCTTATGTATCGGGCTTAAGCCCCTTTAGTTGTACATCTCTTTTGGACTTTCTGTTTCCATTATATATATGTATATGATGCTGTGATTGTGGACATGGCTTCTTTTATGTACTTACTTTTTGGCATATTTTACTTGTGATCGTATAGCTAGCAGGGTTGGTGCTGAGCGGTGTTAGCCAACCCGAGTGTTGGTGACACCGCAAGGCAGCGATTCTGGGCGAAGGTCCACCTCAACCGTGCGATACGGGAGAGGTTCGAGTTTTCAAGTACCCGAGCGGGTTTTGGAAAAAGAGACCTTACAAATGGTATCACTGAACGAACGATCATAAGAGAAAAGTCCACAACATACTGGGTCACCCGGCTCGAGTGTAGTTTGCGGACAAACTATGCAGCGAAAGCTGTGGTGTGCCCATGTATGAAATCACATAAAACAGTCCATTAAGCAGCAGTTAGGTCGAGTTTTGACTTACTTAGACAATTTAGTGACGCACCCTAGCCCAAAGAGCGACCTCGGGTCTAGATTTGGTTGAAGGTTAAGGATACCCAACGTAGCTAAGGTAAGAAGTTAGTATAAGTCTTGACGTTGAGACTTTCACGCTAAAGGTTACGCTTTACTATCAAGTGGTAGGACCATATCGAGGAGATCGGGTGTCTGTAGTCTTCTTTAGAGTAATAGAAGACCCATAAGCATAACCCCCTTACCATAACTTGATACTTCCCATTACAGTACGTTGAGACAACCACCATAAAATACCAGAGGTCGAATTGGATTTTGAATATTTTGTTTTGAAAAGGCCCCTTTCCTAGTTAATCATATAGGGAACTCGGAAAAGTTAGCACAATTTATAGCATTGGGAGCCTAAGTTTTGTCATAACATTATATCTCAGGGTGGAACACCAAGTCAGAGATTTTATGCCCTAAGGTTTATGTATGTATATAAGATGAATATACCGTAGAAGTATTGAAGAGACTTAGCCCAAATCGGTAGGGGCTTATCCTTTTGTTTATTGGGCCAATAAAATACCGACTTGGATTACCCCCCTTAGACTTTGTTTAGAAAAGGTTATGACATTTTCGTAGTAATCTCGGGTTTTGGAGTATTTAATGAAACTCAGGTGATGACGAGATCTCATTCATTCACTTTTGCTTTGTGGACCAACCCTCCTTAAAAGTTTGAGACCGACCCTTGGAGAATTACTTCACCTTAAATAACAGGGATTGTCTATACCAAGTTGTTATCGCTTTACTTATGCGAGCAAGTTAAGTGAATGGTACACTTCAAGAGTGAGCGTGCACTCATCTTATTGCTCAAAGGATGATTCTAAGGCGACAAAAGTGATCAACTCGTTAATCATTTGATTATACGTAAAGGGTTGTCCAGCGTATGAGCATAAGACTCTCGAAATCAAGAAAGTCAGGTTAAGAACTTAGGGAATTTCACTATCTTCCTGACCTAAGAATTGTGGTCTTGTCTCTTATAAGGACTTTTGGTCATCAAGCTCTTACCGGTCACAAGGGAAGAACATCATAAACGGCGAATTCAGTGCAAGACCAAGTAAGATTTAGAATGGATAGAGGTAAGTCTGGACTATAAGTTCTTATGACCATAAGAAATAATCAGTTTATCGTAACAAACTCGCTAGTGTATTGTTGTAAATACACCTTCTTAACGTCGAGTCATCGATTTGTAGAGTTATCCAAACAATTAATAATCATTGACTTCCGAACAAATGTCTCGATTTAGTCAAGTATTGAAAACAAGAAAGAATGCCAGGTTTAGTAGCTTGGGATAAATGTGTCATGCCAGGTTTAGTAGCTTGGGATAAATGTGTCACATCATGGAATTTTGAAGTTTGGAGTCATGTTTTCGCAAGTAAAGATTACAACTAGAGTTTCTTGCACTCCAGGGCTTTCAAGGGTAATTTTTGGATAGTATTTTTAATTAAAATTCAAGCCCTCTCCGTGGTAAAAATTTAGTTAAGATCATTTTACTCTTAAAGTTGGTTTATGCACCGCCAGAGAGCTTAGGAAGGTGACTCTTTGGATCTGGTAATACGATGGTATAAATTATTTAGGGCTAAGATGGAGAATCGTACTATGTTTGGATCACGGGGAAAAATGACAACGATCAATGTCTTAAAATGTTGAGGATTTAAGAGTTAAAATAAATGGTTAGTTGTTGCTAATATCAACTCCCGCTTGAAATTATTAAGATTACTCAATGAGATTTGTCGATGTAATTTTGGACGACACAACTAAGAGATGGGTCGTTATGATGAAATCTTTAATTCATAATTTATAGTATAAGTGAGATGAGACCTCTCATCTTTGAAAGTTTAGCCCACCCGTTATTGGAAATCTAAAGTGAAAATTGTCGAATGATATATTGAAGATATATAATCTACATACAATCCTCCGATCTTAAGAACCAGAAATTTACGATTTCTCCAAAAATTTATAACCTAAGTTAGGAAGATTCAGGAATAAGGGAGACAAGTTTGATCTTCAGATATAAATGGTGGAATTTCTCGAGGATTAATGGGTTTTAATGAGTCACCCTTCATGTTGAAATCAAATTGTGCCAAAAACATGTCATGATAAAAAGGGTTTTACCCTCGTGAGTTACGAAACAAAGGGATATGGAAAGTAGTTGGGAGTCATTTCGGGAATATCATTTTAAACTACAGACGTCTGTTCTTCAAGGAAAGCTTGGAAGATATCTACATTTATTTAACGTGTAGAAGCGTTAACCTCGTGTAACATTCGTAGGACATAAGCGACTCTGGTCCAAGTGTAATTAAGGTTTATGTTATTGTTTTGTAGCTGATAAACCTGACCTTGTATCCGCGGAGTCGGAAACGGTTTATCGGCCGAGAACTCATATGTTAAGGGATAAGGTCTCTTGGTGTAGGTGATGTTGAACACCTACGTGTAAGAGAGTCGTATAGTGACGAATCAGAATAGGAAATGACGGTTGGCTAAATGATCGCGTCCTGGCTAATCGATTTATGAGCAGAGTTCTAAGTAAACATGGTTCGTGAATGTAACCTTATGAAGTTAAGTTGAACTCGAAGGTTTTGATGCCATCTAGCGCGGCATGATAATATAAATTAACTCGGTAAGTTCTTATGTATTTCAGGTAGATCCTCCTTCGGGGAGTGTAGTGATTTTGATAACACCCGCACCTGGTTAGCTTGTTTTGATTTCTCTGAAGTGTCTATTTTCTATTTATTACCGGGATGGAGCAAGTAGAACCCGCATTGTGATTAATGGCACGATGGTCTGAGCGGTGGGTTAAACCTTCAATTAACCCCTAGTGGGTGTAACATCCCGATTCGAGCTAGACCCCTTGTGCGCATTTTTGAGTCGAGCGAGGTGACTCGAGCTCGGGGTGTACTGAGGGTCAGGCTTGCACCTGAGCTGGGGAAGTGCACTCGACGATTGCGGCGAGTACCAGTTCTATTATTTGTCCCGATGTTTGCTATATCGGGATCCGAGCCGTCCGGAGAGCATAACTTGAGCGATAAAACTCGAAGGAGGCGTACCGCCTTGACAGAATTATCCAAAAGGCGATATGCAGCAGACGGTCTCGGTATTCACCCCAGTCAGTTTTGTTAGACTCGTGAAGCCTATACGAGTTCAACAAAACTGTCCGCGCTCGATTCTGATGAGAATCGGCGAATTTATTAATGTGGTCTGCGAATAGCATATTTATCCAAAATGGTGAAATTGACCAATCGATCTCGCAATTGATCCCAGTCGGTCTTGATAGACTCGTAACAATAGTACGAGTTCAACGAATTTATCCGTTTGCGATTCCGACGTCGTTTGAAGGAGTTTTGATGTTTAAGTCAAATTGTACCGCAAACGCTCCAAGGAGCGTAAAATAGGCAAACGAACTCGAAATTGATCTCGAATTGTTTCAGTGGGTGCGTGTCAGCGAGACGATCAAAATGAGCTCGTCCGGGACAATTTGGAGTCCTCTAAGACGAGATATGAGCGTTTAATACATAAATAATAATATAAGTAATAATATATAATATATATATATACACTTACCTGTTAGGTTAAGAAGCAGAAGACCCGAGCCCCTCCTCCCTATACTCGCGCCGTAAAGCTCTCCCCTCCAGCCGATCTCCTCTCTCTAGGCCGGCGACCTCCTCCTCCGGCTCCGGCGAATCTCTTCTCCAGATCATCTTTCTCTCCCTCTTGGATGACGACAACTCTTCCTTCTTCCTCCGGCGAGATCCTTTCCAAACTCTACAGATCCACGAAGCCAGCCGACTCCAGCGAATCTCCATGGATGATTCGAGCTCTACTCTGGCAAGGCCCTATTAGGGCGCAAGCTCTCCCCCCTCTCTTTCTCTCCCATGGCCGACCAACACAGCTCCAGATCCCTCACAGAATCTGCAGCAAGGATCGGCTCACACCTCCCCTCCTCTCAGTTTTCCCGAGCAACTACAGAACCTTCGACTTCCTCCAAACATTATATTGCTGCAAGTTGCAACCACCCTCCTCATCCAGATCTAAGAGACTTCCGGCTCCGGCAAACTCCATGGCCGCCGACTTTGCCGATCTTCTCAATTTCAGATCCGGCAAACCGGCGAGCTCCACGTCTGAAAGGCAAAACAGCCCATCTTCAAGGCTCAGTCGACCACCGCGTCCGACGAAACCCGGATCGGCGAGATCCGGCCACGGCCAGGAATAACGAACAAATGCCGCATATGCGTCTATTGGGTTGCATGCATGGATACTTGGTGAGCTTCCTCCCCTCTCCCTTGGTGCTAGTTTCCTAGATCACACTAGGTGAGATGAGGGCTCAAAAGAGCTTCTCATGAGAGATTAATGGAGTTTTCTCTTAGGTCACCACATGGAACTTCCGATTTAGGGCACCGCATGCCGCGAAGTTCCTTGGAATCATTTCTTCTCACCAAAAGGTGGAGATAGGATCTGATTTTGCGCATGGCCGTGGTCCATGGAGTGAGATCGATGAGGAAGGTGCTAAGGTTTGCTCCTATGGCAAAAGACAATTTTGATTTGGTATTTTTTTTGAAGAAATTGTGTTAGGGTTTGATTCTGGATGAGAAATATTTAGGGCCTTGTGAACCCTGATTTTTCTGGAGGAGGGTGGAGTTATGTTACTTCATAAAGGGTCATAATGATTTTGTATAAGTGCTAGGTGCACCCTTGTTAAGGTAAAACTGGTTGCAGTCGGCTTCAAGCCCATTATGGGCATGATCCCACTGAAATTGAGTCTCGGGCTCAACATGAAAGTTGTAGCCCTTGAGAGAGCTTTCCAACGATAGGTTACACGTTTTCTAGGGTGACCTGTAGCTCTCTAGATGTCCAGTCGAGTGGACTGTCCAGAGAATTAAATCAGGATTTTGTGCGCTGTTTTCTGTCCAGATTTGGGCTGTTGACTTCAATGAGGATTTTGGGTTTGAAACACTAAGTTCTGGGTTTTGTGGTAAACATAAAAGTTGTAGCTCTTCTTCTTAGCTTTCCAGATTGGGGTTAATCATAATTTTTGGTTGAGTAGAGCTTTCTGAATGTCTGTTTTACTGAACAGTGTCGTATCACACTCGATTACGGTAATGTATGAATATCTCCCAAAATATTGCTTCGACGCTCATGAAAATTGGTGGAGTGATTATTATCATGATTACAATCCTCCTTGTGAGGTTTGTAATTTTTTTGGGTGCGTCATTTTTTGTAAAGTTATTAATCTTCCGTTGAATATCTTAACTGTGGTGTAAATGCTAAGTCGGAAGCTCGGATAAATTAAAGTCATATACGAATCATGTTATAGATGGTGAGGCACGGTGACAGTGATTTTAGAGATATTGATGTTGGGATAAATTCTTAAGGGAATGTGTATGAGTGGAAATGCGCACTAGTAGTCCCGTAGAATCATGATAGAGAATTACCATGTACGAACACGCTATCGCCCTACTTTTGTTGGAACGTTGTTGAACGTTATGCGCAGGCCGGTGGTGCCTTGAAATGTTTATGCGAAGGCGGTGGTGCTTTGAATTGTTTATGCTAAGGCCAGGGATGCCTTGAGATGTTTTGCGAAGCGTGATAAGAAGGGACTAAGTTGATGTCCAAGGGTGCTTGATAGCACAAGGTAATTACATGGTATTGCATGGGCGAGTTGGTGTTCATGATTGCATATGGTGGGATTACTAGTGGCCGGTTTCTCAGTTCTTGGAGCGAACATGAAAGTTGTAGCTATCGGAGAGACCTTTCCAAAATGTGGCGACACGATATTTTCGGAGGAGTGTAGCTCCCCGAAATCCGATTCTCGAGGGCTGTCATGTTTGGGTACATCATTCTGAATTTGTGATTTATTAATAAAATGTTAGCGGACAGATCATAGACTTAACACTTCGCAGATGGTGATCGAGTGTGCACCTCGATGATGCGATAACAAAGTAAAGTATTGTTATAAATGCTTAATCCATTAGGATCGCAAGAAATATAGTTGAACCGATGCTGTGATAATCATTGAAGGTATTTGTCATTAATGATGATTGTTTATGATTACAATAAATATAGTGGGTATTCTCGTACGGATTTAAGGTGATTTATCATCCGTAATTGAATAAGAAGACGTCGGTAATGATTGTAGTATATCGAAGGGATCACGTGCAAGATCCTCGGAATCATGTGTGAGATTATGATGAATGCACAAGCAGTCCTGTGCGGAGTTGAGAATATGAGTTCCCTAAACGAGTAGGCATCGTACTTAAATGTGATATAACAAGTAATATGATTGATAAACATGCAAGGTGAGTAGTGAAATCCCAGGGTTGGATGAGAAACAACCCTTGAGTAAAAGCCGAGCTTAGTCTTATAATATCATGATAGTCTTATGGTAATAATCTAGAGTCAATTGGATGAATATTTGTAGTACCTCCCCTTATGTGGTTCATATAACTCATTTGGTATGCGAATAGTAAAACGGTAGAATGGAGATAACTTGTAGACCATTAGGTGGGAATGGGAGGTAGTTGGTGTACCTGATTTGGATGAAGAGGTTGAGGTCACCAAAATGTAGTTTAGGTGATGAAAGTGCTTGGTGAGCTATGGGTAAGGCGGTGCTCGGGACTGATGAAAGATCGTCTTTCCCCTTAGAGGGTCATAAAGCACCGAGGTTTAATTCAAGTGAAATGATAAGAGGGTAATCTTATGGGTAGATACCAATAATACTAAGTGTCTTGAGAAAGGGAACTTTGGGGTGTCATCCCATTGTAGTTCCTAGTACCATAGCGAGCCCCTTACAGGGTAACCCTCGGGAAGTCCAAGATTAACCCTAAATTGCAATAGCATTTAAAGTAGGCAAGAGTAGCCATAGTGGGGTAAGACTGGATTTATGTATCTCCTCCCAGTGTGGGAGTGACAGGTGTGTGGTATACTGGGTTGGACGAGCTGGAGGCTCGAGGGGAGGATAGCCCCGTTAGTACTTGGATAAATGTGGCAGGTCTTCGGTACTAGGCAGGTCGTCACTCCGACCGCGGTACGTTGACTTAGCGGGTGTGTAGGGGTCTAAGGGGCCAGCTTGGCTGCGTGTCGGGACGACAGTTCCCCGAAGACACCTCTCACTTGGCTCACAGTCTGGTGGACTCCAGCAAAGAGTATGCAGAGCTCCGCGGTTGTTTAGCGTCGAGGCGTATGTGCGGTCTAGGCCTGGTAGAGTGTATACCCGCCTAGGAGTGGACAGCCCGGTCCGCTACCACGGTGTGTCACAGCGGTTGGTACCCGAGAGGTTGGCTTCCTTTCAAACAGAGGGAACTACAAAGTTCTATGCGCATAGAGTCGTGTGTGTGAGTTTCATTACATAAAACATTCATGGCATAGCATAGCATACGCACTTGCAGATCCTCATCATATAAATTAGTATGGGCTCTTTTATATGATGAGTTATAATTCCTGGAAATCCTAACTTATAAGTTTGTATGGGCATTCATATAAGTTAGGGTACGAGATTGATTACTTGTCGCTACTGTTCTTACTGCCTCGCTTTACCTGCTTTACTTGCTGTTTATTTACTGTTGTACACCTTTATTATACTCCTGCTTATACATGATTAGATTAGCCCTTTTACACTTGTGTAGCTTAGAATTTGTGTATATACTAGTTTACTTTCCCCGTCACCTGCTTTGTATATATTACTGTTATATTGCAGCTTTTCTTCCTTTCCTTTCGCCCGGTGCCTTGGAGTCGTCGGGGGAGCGGATGGGAAGCCACTTAGTCTTTATGACTAACGGTTGCTACCTCCCTCTTTTTAGGAGCACATTTAGACGTGTAGCAGCGTTCAGCACCGGAGGCCAGCCGGGTCAGGTGTGCAGGGCTGGGGTTTATGGTACCTTAGCTGCCGTTAGTGACAGAGGCGGGTGAGTGTTTTGAGATGTAGCCCTTGGGGCTTTTAGCTGATTACTCTGATTTGGACATTATTACTTATTGTGAATCTTTGGCTTTTAATACTTTCTTTCATTGATGGGTTGGCGCTGTGTAGTTGGTTTAGCCGGCAGGATAGGCGTCTTGTGGGGGAGGCTAGCTCGTGTGATGGCGCTTCCGCAAGGCGGCTGTCCTGGGCATAAGATTCCCCTCGGCCGTGTTGTGTGTTCTGGGAGGGGGATCTTACAGTGGGAATGTTGCCGACAATCTTAGCAAGTAATAGTAGAAGTGCAATGAGAAATTTTGGTAAAGAATGTTGCTCCGGTTTGAGTTCTCTTATAGTAGAGGTCCGAGTTCTTCCGTGGAAGGAGATTTGATGTCCGACTATTATAGTTCAATCAGGGGCATGAGGAGCACAACCGGGTGCCCTTGGACTTCATGCAACAATGTTTCCCGGAACTCTTCACCTCAGGTGCAAATTAATCGTCTTTGAAATCCTTTACTCTTATAAGTGCTTGCAACCCGTAGACCCAAACCTAAATTTCGAGGACGAAATATTTCTTTTGTTTATTGGGATTTGTAACATCCCCAATCCTTCTAGACCCCTAGATGGTGTTAGGGCATGGGTGGTGTGCAGAGTGGCCACTAAGGCCCTTGGGCCAAGTGGAGTGTGCTAAGTGCACACCAAGGGCACAAAATCAACATAGCCCAATACCACTCCCTTAGGCCAATTGACCCTCAATTCACCAAGTTGACCTCCCCCATACCACCGTAACCACTGAGGAAGACCATAACCATGGAAATTGCACTTGGGTGGGACCCAATTGCATGAAATTGATCAAAGTCAACAATAGGTCAACATTAACCAAACTAAGTCAATTAGGGTTCAATTGACCCTCAAATGTTCAAATTGCCTTACCACCACACTCTAAACACTTTAAGGAACTCATTGGAGCCAAAAGCCCCATCATGGTGGGACCAATTGACCCCAATTGACCAAAGTCAAACTTTACCCAATTTTGGTCAAATCTACACCCTTTGATTAAATTGAACCAATTGGAGCCCCACCATGGACCAACCTATGTTGGGTGATGTTAAGGGACCCATGACCCCCAAGTGGGGTCAACCCACTCACCTTGGTTGACCAAAGTCAACCATGGTCAACATAGCCCATTAAAGGTGAATTTTAAGCCTAAATTGAAATGACCCCTAGCACCATTCAATTAATCATAATCATGGACCTTAGGCCTTGCCCATCAGCCCTAGACTGAGCCCTCACATTAAGCATGATTGAATCAAATGAAGGGGGGGAGACAAAAAGTTGTTCAAAAAGCATAAAGAGAAAAAGAGAAAGCAAAAAGTGAATTTCTCCCTAACACACTCCACCTCAGCCACCTAGGGACTTAGATGATTGTTGGGGACACCTGGAAAGGGCTGAAAAGCAGAAGTGGCAGCAAGGGGGTGGCAGCCCAAGAAAAATCCGTGAGCCTCCTTTTGAATACTCCCTATACAAGCCACCCCACCTCAAAACAACTCTCCCATCAGCTTCAGAGGTAGGAAAGCAGTTGGAATCGACTCCTGGATCAAGGAAAATGATGGAAAAATGAAGTCTTGAGCAAGCTCGCCGGACAGAGGTGCATCCATGGCAAACCACCGCCGCCGCCGCCGCCGCCGTCGTGCCCCCTTTAATGTTCGTTTCTCCTCCTCTCCCTCTATGCTAGCTTCCCATCTCTTCAATTTGAAGCATAAGTCTCAACTGAGACGAATCCAAATCCTCAAATCAATGGAAAATTGGGATTTTCGGCCATGCTAGATCGCCGGAAAATGCCCCCCTCCGGCCTCCATACCGCCGGGAACATGTAGCCCCGACCACCACGAAGGTGGTGGAGGTGGTGGCCGGCCGTGGTGGCCACCAGGTGGCCGGGAAAGGGAGGAGCAAGATGGACCAGCTTCAGCTAATCGCAGCCATTGGCTGAAGGTAGAAGATGAAGGGGGAGGGTTGGATGTGCTTTAAGATTCGTGCAGAATCATTATTTCCTGCATTTATTTAATTCAAAGTATAGCTATTCTGCCTCCATTTGTTCAGTCAACTTACAATAGAAATTAGGGCCTCTTAAGGGCTGAACTAGAAAACGTGCCCAACATGAAAGTTGTAGGCCTTTGTCTTAACTTTCATTTGGCCTTGAGTTTAGGTCATTTGGTGACCAACAGCTCCCTAGGGAGCTGTTTTACTAGGACTGGTCCTACACTAGGTCAGTCCATTAGAAAAATTACCTAGGTCAAACCCTTCAAGCTTTGGAGCTGTGGTTTTAACCATGGGTTGGTATACCCTAGGGGCACTCCCTGACAAAGGGACAGCCCTTGGTGGACACTTTTACCTAGGGTTTTTGTGGTAGTTATGATATTTAAATTAAGTTGATTGTTGGAGCATTTGATGTCCAAAGGACAACAAACTTTGGTGGCATACTCTTTAGTACATGAGTAGTGCTTGCCTAAAATTTCACTCCATTTGGTGTTGATTTGCTATGGAAAATTGGAAACCCTAATGAGGGCCTTTAAGGGTCAAATTAGGGTTTAGGTCATTTTGAGGAGTTGAGTGTGTTAGCCTCCTCCCATCATGTTGGATATGTGGGTATGGATATACTAAGGCTTGTGTCACACCCTAATGGTCCATTTGGAGCCATTAGGGTGGTGTGACCTAAAACCCTAAGGGTAAACCCTTAAAGGTGCAAAGTGAGACTTGTGAAGGGCATGGGAGCAAATGTTCTTGCCTTGGCTCAGAACTTTGGAGATATGTTTGTAGGAGCATAAAATGACTTAGTTAATTTATTGAGAATTTTTAGAGGTATTTAAGTATTTTTCTTCCTAGTAAATGAAATTGCCACCCTTTCCCTAATAAAATGAAAAGCATGGTCATAGGACCTTGTATGGTGTTGAAACTCTATCAGTGGCTGATTAGGGATGAAAATGGACTATAGTAATTTTGTTATGATTTATTGAAGTATTATTCCTTGTGTAGGAAATTCTAAGTACTTGCTAGCTTAAGGGAAATTAATTTTGATAAATGCCAAATCATGGGGATAAATTGTGAAACTTGGTTATCTGTCATTTAATGCTATTATATGCCCATGGTAATTATTTGGAGGCTTGTAGAATTATATTTCATGTACCTCATGTAGAAAGTGGATTTTACATCCTTATGAGTATTTAATCTTTTAAAAATATCAAATCATGGGGCAATGATGTGATACTTCGTTATCTGTAGTTTTAGGTTAATATATGCCCATGATAATTATTTGGAGGCTTGTAGAATTATATTTCATGAACCTCATGTAGAAAGTGGATTTTACATCCTTATGAGTATTTAATCTTTTTAAAATATCAAATCATGGGGATATGATGTGATACTTGGTTATCTGTAGTTTTAGGTTAATATATGCCCATGATAATTATGTGGAGGCTGGTTGAATTATATTTCAAGTACCTCGTGTAGAAATTGGTAATTGCTACCTTTGAATGTTTAATCATTGTAAAATATCAAATCACATGGTAATGACACAATAATTTGGCAGAGTACTCTAGGTCCCCATTTGGACACTTGGTACTTTTTGTAGAATTTTCAGAAGTGAAATACTATTTTTCCTAATTAAAGTGGCATTTTGGTAATTATACAATTATGATGATATAGTAGGCCAAATGGCATCCTAGGGTCATGTTACTCAGTGAACCACCATGTTATGGAATATTACCTTACTGATACTTTTCATGTAGCATGAAGAATCATTTTGAGGGTAGTTCATGTGTAATTTGCCTTTAGGCCTTAACTACTTTAAATTATATTAAATACCAATTTAATATGGAAAATTATGGAAATTGGAACATACCCTATTAAGGTCAGTGGGAACCTTGGATAATTATTAGAGACATTGGTGATGAGTATTTAGAAGGGTTCCCTTATGGGGTTGATGGATAGTTCAACTTGGTGGTCTACGTTTAGTAAAATCGGAATTTTGAGTTTTAGACAATTCAGACCCCTAAGTAGTGTTTGGGAGTTATATCCAATCAGTAAATGAGATGTAGCACACCATGATTCAAGGAGGGTCAATCCTAGGGATAGTTGTGGGGTTGTGCTAGAGTTAATGTAGAAGGAATGAAGGTACGTCCAACCCGATTGGGTGGGACGGGAGATGAGCTAAGTCACTTTAAATCTATGGAATAATGAGGGTGAACCAAATGTTAACTACCAACTAAAGTAATTGTCTTGAAGAGGATGGTGGGGTTGAGCCCATTTATCTGTAGTACCGTTAGGGGCCCCTTATGGAGTACACCGCGGGAAGTCCAAGACTCACCCTAAATATAATACTAACTAAATAGTTGGCAAGAGTAGCCTAAGTGGGTATGCAAGATGGTGTGGATCTCCTCCGGGAAGGAGATGGGTTGGATCAGCTTGTGTGATGGTCCCTGAGCCGGAAGCTCGGGTGGACATTGTTAACACCTGTACCTTATTCAAATAGTGACGAGTCTTCGGTACTAGGCTAGTCGTGTCACCGACGGTAGTACGTTGACTCAGGTGAGGGTGAGGTTTAGAGGGCCGTTAAGTTTGAATACCGCGGTCTGGAGGACGATCCCTAATAACCCACCCCGACCTTAAAGTCTGGTGGATTCCAGCAAGAGTACGCAGGAGCTCCGCTGTTGTGTTCTTAGCGTTGAGGCGTACATGAGGTCTAGGCTTGGTAGTGACTATACCCGCCTAGGATGTGGAGTGCCCGATCCACTACCACCGTGAGCCACGACGGTCGGTACCCAAAAGGTTGGCTTCCTTTCAAACAAATTGGGAACTATAAAGGTCTGTGCGCATAGAGTCGTGTGGGTGAGTCACATTGCATAAATTCATTAAAACATCATAACCATAGCATAGCATAACATACACATTAGCATACCCTCATCATATAAATCAGTATGGGCTCTTTTATATGATGGGTTACCTGGACATCTTAACTTATATGTCGTATGGGCGTTCATATAAGTTAAGGTACGAATCTGTGATTGTAGCTTAGATTTACTTACTGCACTGCATTTTCTTCCTATTTACTGCTTATTTCATTGCTCTACTTTACTGCCTTATACCTGCACTATACTGCTAGCTAGATTTTATTGCTTTACTTATACCTTCTAGAATAGTGCCATGTCACCACCTTCTTGTTTACCCCTTGTTTGTCCTCCGCTTCTTCCTCCCGCTCGATGCCTAGGAGTCGTGGAGGGAGGCGAGGACAAAACGACTTAGTCTTTATGACTAACGGTCGGTGTGACCGCAGGAGTCCGAGGAGACAGAGTTGTCCCGCGCGCAGCAGTATGAGATGGCAGGACCTGAGCAGCAGATGCAGCGCACTACCACGATGCCACAGGTTGATGATTAGATAGTTAGACTTCCGCTTTTGGGAGCTTTTGTTGTAGACTTCCGCATGATGTAGAGAGAGCGAGATAGTACATTACTTTGCTTATGTATCGGGCTTAAGCCCCTTTAGTTGTACATCTCTTTTGGACTTTCTGTTTCCATTATATATATTTATATGATGCTGTGATTGTGGACATGCCTTCTTTTATGTACTTACTTTTTGGCATATTTTACTTGTGATCGTATAGCCGGCGGGGTTGGTGCTGAGCGGTGTTAGCCAACCTGAGTGTTGGTGACACCGCAAGGCAGCGATTCTGGGCGAAGGTCCACCTCAACCGTGCGATACGGGAGAGGTTCGAGTTTTCAAGTACCCGAGCGGGTTTTGGAAAAAGAGACCTTACAAATGGTATCACTGAACGAACGATCATAAGAGAAAAGTCCACAACATAATGGGTCACCCCGCTCGAGTGTAGTTTGCGGACAAACTATGCAGCGGAAGCTGTGGTGTGCCCATGTATGAAATCACATAAAACAGTCCATTAAGCAGCAGTTAGGTCAAGTTTTGACTTACTTAGACAATTTAGTGACGCACCCTAGCCCAATGAGCGACCTCGGGTTTAGATTTGGTTGAAGGTTAAGGATACCCAACGTAGCTAAGGGAATAAGTTAGTATAAGTCTTGACGTTGAGACTTTCACGCTAAAGGTTACGCTTTACTATCAAGTGGTGGGACCATATCGAGGAGATCGGGTGTCTGTAGTCTTCTTTAGAGTAATAGAAGACCCATAAGCATAACCCCCTTACCATAACTTGATACTTCCCATTACAGTACGTTGAGACAACCACCATAAAATACCAGAGGTCGAATTGGATTTTGAATATTTTGTTTTGAAAAGGCCCCTTTCCTAGTTAATCATATAGGGAACTCGGAAAAGTTAGCATAATTTATAGCATTGGGAGCCTAAGTTTTGTCATAACATTATGTCTCAGGGTGGAACACCAAGTCAGAGATTTTATGCCCTAAGGTTTATGTATGTATATAAGATGAATATACCGTAGAAGTATTGAAGAGACTTAGCCCAAATCGGTAGGGGCTTATCCTTTTGTTTATTAGGCCAATAAAATACCGACTTGGATTACCCCCCCCCCCCCCCCCCCCCCCCCCCAGACTTTGTTTAGAAAAGGTTATGACATTTTCGTAGTAATCTCGGGTTTGGTAGTGTGACATGCCCACCTAGGTGAGTAGACTCTCGCTCCCCAGCCACCATTTACCACAGCGGGGGTGCCCGGATTGTTAGCTACCTCTAAAATGTGGGAACTAAAGGTCTGTACGTATAGAGTCGAGTGTGTGAGTTGCATCATTGCATTGCACAACATAGCATAACATCATTTCATAAACAAAAGATCGCCGTATAAATTAGTATGGGCTCATTTATAGGATGAGTTTACTTTAGCGCCAGATCCCTTAACTTATGAGTTTGTATGGGCATTCGAATAAGTTAAGGTTACTTTGTAGTTGCTCATTTACTCTTTATGTCTTTTATATTTACTGAAAGTGCACAGTGTACCTCTGAGTATTCTCTAGAGGGGGTGAATAAAGTTTTAAATATTTTCTATCCTAATTATGCACACACAATAAAAACACTAAGTATTATGCAATCAGCAATCCAAAGACAGAATAAAGTAAACACAGATTGCAGGAAATATAAACACAGAAAATAGAAAGTATGGACAACAAAAAAATCAAACACAGAAGACACAAGAATTTTATAGAGGTTCCCCAAAATGTGGGTAGTCCTCTCTTCTACCTTCCTGGTAGGATTACACAACCTGTGTCCGAGTCTTTTGATAAGGAGACTTTAAGAACCACTGAGTCTTTTGATAATGAGACTCTTAGAACCACTGAGTCTTTATATAAGGAGACTCTTAGAACCACTGAATCCTTTGAAAGAGGGATTAATAAAACTCTTTTACAGTTGAAGAAAAAGTAGAAGAAAGAAAGAAGAGGGAGAATAGAATTCTGCTTTCAGAATTCTTCAGAAGCAATTTCTGTTGGATCGTATGACGCCCTTAGAGGGGGGGGGGGGGTGAATAAGGGTGTGTCTAAAAATTAATTTTTACTTAGTAATTTTTTTTAAAGAGATTTTACTTTACTAAAAAATTACTTATAAATACTTTCAAACCAATGCAACTTTAGTATTAAACCAAAACACAAATTTCTAAGATAAAGATTATGCCACCAAATATGTAATTAAAGAAAAATACATAATTATATTAATCATGAAATTTGAGTACAATAAAAATGATCTTAACAATGCTTAAGATCAAGGCACAATTATGTTAATAAAAAATTCTACAATTTTGGTTTACCAATCCTTCTCCCAAGGATCGGAAGGCTATCGCTTGTCTTTCCCAAGACCAAGCCCAAGCCTATCCTCTAGATCTTCCCAAGATCTAGACGTAGCACACAAGGCCACGATTTCCCACCAAGCCACGCAAGGACTTTGGACACTCCGCACAAGGAAGCGATTTTCCCCTAAGCCGCGCAAGGACTTAGACGCCGCACGCAAGACGACGATTTCTCTACCAATACAAAATGAAAAGTATGTGAATGAAAATACAATATGAAAAGAACAACTCCCTAGAAGATCAGATCTCTGAACGGATTGTTGAAGCCTCGAGATGATCGATGATGTAGAAGCGCGCCCGATCTCGTCTTCAATCTTCAATCCTTCTTTGCACAAATGGGAGTTGAAGAGGTTCTGGAGCTCTCTGGTTCGTATGCACTCAGGAAGGGACTTGGAATTCTCAAAGCTTTTAATGCACGAACACAAGGAGGCAATTTATAGAAAATCGCTGTCGCCTGGGCGACAGTGACTGTCGGAATTTTCCGACAGCGTTAAACTGCCGCTGGAGTGGCGTCGTGTGGGCAGTTGCTGTAACCGTCGAGCTGTCTCCTGGGCGACATCGATGTCGGATTTCCGACAGTGCAAAACTGCCGATCGTGGGTGGTGTCGTGGGCAGTTGTTGTAACCTCCGAGCTGTCACCTGGGCGACATCGCTGTCGGAAATCCGACAGCTCAAAACTGACTTTCGTCGAGCTGCCGTGGAGGGAAGTAGTTGTAACTTCTCTGCTGTCGCCTGGGCGACAGCGGCTGTCGGAATTTTCCGACAGTGCAATTTTCCCACATTCAAATTTAGCTCCAGCAGAAATGTGAACATCTCATATCTGTCACCTGCACACCATTAATAAAAATAGAATCAAATACAAACGGGACTTTGTTATTATCAAACCGGAGGAGTGCGAAATGCATGCTCCAACAATCTCCTCCTTTTGATAATAACAAATCCGTATAAAAAGAAATCATGTCTTATTTAGATTGTTGATTTTAACATTTGGTGTGTGCACAAAAATAACATGATATATTTCTCTTAAAATAAATAATCTCCCTTTAGGTGAAAGCTCCCCCTAAATGAATGCTCCCCCTAAATATATGCTCCCCCTAAATATATGCTCCCCCTAAATATATGATGTATTGTGTAGGTGGAATATTTAGGTGTAATAGATTTGTGATTTTTCTTTTTATACTTTAAATTCTCCCCCCTTTTGGTATTAGCAAAAGTTAATATTAGATAAAAGTGTAGTTCTTAAGGGAAAGGATATAGAATATAGAAATGAAGAGTAAGCGGAAGCATTTTTTTTTTGGAAATGATTGAAGTCCATGAAATAATAGGAATATGCCATAATATGAATAAACCCATGAAGTGACGGTATAGCCATATGAAGTAATGAAAGAAAATAACTTAAACATGAGTAAGGTCATTTGAAAGTATCATAGAAAGACACAATAGTGTATAGAATTATGGAATATTTTCGGTCCAATTCTCATGAGATGAATGTTTATATAACATAATGATGTGTACATGTGATACTTATATCAAACATATGAAGTTATTTAATTTACATGATCATTGAAATGTAGAACATAATAAAAGCATTTAAAGTCAACTTTGACTTTGAAGATATAGCACAAGAGGAATAGAAAACCATTTTTCTTTTGCACAAGACACTTTACAATTCTTTCCAAGGTGCTTAACCTCACAATGCTCATTAAGACTTATCAGGAGGGTAAGTAGTGCTTGGTGGAGTATCCTTGTCTTTATTATAAATTTGTTTTTTTGATCACAGATGTTGTGATATCTTAATTTTGATATATTGATATTTTTTTTGTAATTGACCAAGGATCTCCGAATTCACTTGAATCGCAAGAGATGGTGTATATTTTGTTGTGCTAACAAATCAAGGTTGAAAGTTGTATTTAAGAAGTGCTATTTTATTATGTTAAAGCAAATATGATCCATGTATATATTAAATAAAAAGACATACGTATTGATCAAAAGAAGTGAACGTGATAGTTCATTATGATAGATAAACAATTTCTCATACTTAGAGGCATGCGAAAACAATTTCCAATGGTCTAAACAACTAAGTAGGAATGTCAATACGATGATAGCTTGGAAATGAAATCATATAATCATGTAAGAGTCATTTTTTTAAAATAAAAAACACATGGTTTGTCATCAAGTCATGAGGTGAAGCATTAATAATGACATATAACTATTGTAAATCATCAAAGGGACCAATAATTGAAGAAATATCAATTCGGGAGCTGTCGGAAATTTCCGACAGTCACTGTCGCCTGGGCGACAGTCAAAAATATAAATAGGGCTTTGGACCGAGTCAAACCCTATTGTGCTTCATTTTTCTGGACTGTAGAGCGAGAGAAGGCTGTCGGAAGTCGGCGACAACTCTAGATCTAAGGTATGGATTTTTGATTTTTATGTTTTTAACTCAAAATTTTTTAGGGATTTGTGATTTTGATAGTAGAGAAGAAGGAAAAATGTAGTTTTCATTTTGACTTTTGATGAATGGTGCAGGTTTTTGAATTTTTTGTTTTTAAAAGTGTAGATCTAGTTTAAAAACAAGTGGATCTTGTTGGATCTTTGTTAAAAATGTTATGATTTTGTGATTCTTGTGGTTGAAGGTTTGCTTTTGTTCATAGACTAATTTTAAAAATGGAAGTTTTGTCTTTTGAATGAAAGTTGAAGATGATGAATAGTAAGGATATGGAGAAGATTTTGATTTGAAAAACATATATATTTTTTTTAAACTTGATGTTGAAACAACCTTGATTTTGAGTAGATCTGGAAGTGAATGTTAAAAATTTTGAGAGAAGTTCACTGGAGAGCTGTCGGAAATTTCCGACAGTCACTGTCGCCTGGGCGACAGTGTTCCAGTGCACAGCACATGTTTAATCAAAAAATTTTATGTTATTTGCAGAATGGCTTCCAGTTCCAAAGCTCGAAGGAGTACTTCGGAAGATGCACATAGTTCATATCAAGTTTTTCCTGGGGTGGAGAAAGCTATTGTTGGAGTTGCGAAGTATGTGGAATTTGATTCGCCGAAGCACGATCATATCTATGATCGGCTTGCGAATGCAGGTATTCTCTCAATAATCACCCCAGAGCCGTTCTCTTCCTTTTTGATTCGCGAGTTCTATAATCATTTGGAAGATCCAAATTGCACTGAGTTGGATGGAGGAGTAAGATCAAGAATTCAGGGTCAACATGTGGAAATAACACATGTTGATCTAAGAGAGGAATTCGGATTAGTGATTAGTGAAAATGTGCCGGATATAGTGGAGAGTTATAGAAAAGATAGAGATTGGACCCTTGTAAACATGAGTTTACATGGGAATCAAAAGAAGACTCTAACCACTGAAGTTACGTCACTCAATCTGGATGCTTTCTTAGTTCAAGATATCTTAAGGAATTCAGTCATGTTGAAGAGTGGAGATACAAGAAGTATTACGGCTCAGTTGACCCTCATTACATACTACATTATGGAGGATGAGCTTTTTGATGTGGCGGACTTCATACTCTCCCAGATTAGGTATGTGTATAGATTAAAGCATCCAAGATGGGTGAAGGTTCATACGCTGCCAATGGGGGCGATAATTCAGCGTGTACTCTATAAGAAGTACGGATGGATATCGCAAAGTTCTTATTTGGATGATTGTTATCCGGAGATATATTATACGGGTTCGATGAAACTGAAGAAGACGCAGAAAAAGGCTCATCCGGGAATTGAGATTCGAGATCCGTCATTGCCTAGGGCAGGATCACTACGAGAGTCCATTGATGATTTACGTGATTCATTAGAGGATCACAAGAAGGAAGTGAAGAAGGACCGTAGTCGAATGCAGAAGTTTATGAAGTTTCTCGTCAAAGGTCTGAAGTTGAATCCAACGCCGGAGGAAGAGGCCGAATGGCAAGTTCCGGACGAAGAACCGCCACGTCAATCGGTGAGGCGGACTCGCCGTGGTAAAGCCGTGAGACGAGGACCTCCAGAAGATTGTCCAGAGAGCAGCGGGGCTGGTTATGAAGATTCAGAGTAGTTTCATCAGGTTAATGCTGCTGGGAGATGTCGGAAATTTCCGACATCCACTGTCGCCTGGGCGACAGTGAACTTCTTCAGATCTATTGTTGTTTAATGAACTTGATCCTTATGTTGTTTTCTACTGTTTTTATTTGAACAATATTGATGTAATATTAATGATGTTTGAATTTTTTTTTTGTTAAGTCTTTTGAAATTCTATTTTTGATTTTTAAAATTTAGGCTTTTGCTTTTTAAATTGTTTAGGTTTTGTGATAAAAAAAAATTTTTAATTTTATAGGCTTTAAATAGTGATATATTCATTGTGAAATGTCTAGAATTCCCAATTCTAGCCTAAGCATAGAAAAACGGGAATCCGGTAACGGCTTAGTGAATATATCCGCTAGTTGATTTTCCGTGCCTATAAAGTTGATTTTTATATTACCCTTCTTAATATGATCCCTTATAAAATGATGTCGGACATCTATATGCTTAGATCTAGAATGTAATACGGGATTGTTAGTTAAGTCTATAGAACTTTTATTGTCACACTTTAATTCTACACTACTTTGTTGCATGCCAAAATCTTCTAATGTTTGTGACATCCAAAGAGCTTGGGCACAATAACTACCTAGTGCAATATATTCGGCCTCGGTAGTAGAGAGGGCAACAGAATTCTGTTTCCTACTCGACCATGAAATAAGTGAAGGGCCGATAAAGTGACAAGTGTCACTAGTGCTTTTCCTATCTAAAGAACATCCCGCATAATCGGAATCCGAAAAACCATGTAAAATAAAAGAATCATTATAAGGATACCATAAACCTAATTTTGATGTTCCTATGAGATATCTAAAGATACGTTTCACCGCTTTTAAATGTGACTCTTTAGGATTAGCTTGAAATCTAGCACATAAACAAATGGCAAACATAATATCAGGTCTAGATGTGGTTAAATACAATAAAGACCATATCATACTTCTATAAAGGGTTTGTTCAATTGAAACACCACTTTCATCTTTTCCTAATTTTAGTGAAGTACTCATAGGAGTGTTTGCATGCTTAAGGTTTTCAAATCCAAATCTTTTTAACATATCATGAATATATTTGGTTTGACATATAAAAATTCCATCATGTTTTTGTGTAATTTGAAAACCTAGAAAATATGAAAGTTCTCCAACCATACTCATTTCAAATTCATTTTTCATAATTTGAACTACTTCATTACACAACTCTTCATTAGTGGCTCCAAAAATAATATCATCAACATAAATTTGTAAAATAACTAAATCATGATCAATTTGCTTAATAAAGAGTGTAGAATCAGCACTTCCTATTTTATAATCGTGCTTTAACAAATATTGAGTTAATCGATCATACCAAGCACGAGGCGCTTGTTTTAATCCATAAAGCGCTTTATCTAATTTATAAACATAATTTGGATATTTCTCATTTATAAAGCCAGGGGGTTGTTCTACATAAACCTCTTCTTTTATATACCCGTTTAAAAATGCGGTTTTGACATCCATTTGATATAATTTAAATCTTTTAAAATAAGCAAATGCAAGAAATATCCTAATCGCTTCTAATCTTGCTACGGGTGCAAAAGTTTCATCAAAATCTACCCCTTCAATTTGTGCATAACCTTTTGCAACTAATCTGGCTTTATTTCTAATAATTGATGATTCATTATCCATTTTATTTTTAAAAATCCACTTAACACCAACTACAGGACGATTTTTGGGTTGTTCTACAAGATTTCAAACCTTATTACATTCAAATTGATTAAGTTCTTCATTCATAGCTAAAAACCAAAATTCATCATTTAAAGCGGTGGAAACATCTTTTGGTTCTATTTCAGAGACAAAACAAAGGTTTGAAAATAAAACATGTAGCGATGAACGAGTACTAACCCCTTTTTGCGGATCTCCAATGATAAGCTCATTTGGATGATCCTTTGAAAATCTCAATTCACTTGGAGGCACATATTCTTCTCTTTCTTCTTCTCTTTCTTCTTCTCTTTCTTCTTCTCTTTCTCCTTCTCTTTCTTCTCCTTTTTCTTCTTCATTTTCTCCAAGTTCTTCATCATCATTCTCCACCGAAGGAAGGGGATCATCTTCTTTTCCTGTTATTTTCTTTTCTACACATGAAGCAAACTCATCAAACCTAACATGAATGGATTCTTCAACTATTTTTGTTCTTTTATTAAAAATCCGATAAGCTTTACTAGTTGAAGAATAGCCAATAAAAATACCTTCATCACATTTTTCATCAAATTTTCCTAAGGAATCTTTAGAATTCAAAATAAAACATTTACAACAAAAACTTTGAAATAAGAAACATTTGGTTGTTTATTAAAAATTAATTCATAAGGAGTTAATTTTAAAATAGGGCGAAGCATTACTCTATTTATCACATAACATGCCGTGCTAACCGCTTCAGCCCAAAAAGATTTTGGTAATTTGAATTCAGATAACATTGTATGGGCTAACTCTTGAAGAGTTCTATTTTTCCTCTCCACTACACCATTTTGCTGTGGTGTGCGTGGAGCGGAAAATTCATGTTTAATTCCTAACTCCGTACAAAAAGAAATAAACTTTTCATTTTCAAATTCTCCTCCATGATCCGATCGTATGCGTTTAATTTTTAACTCAAATTCATTTTGAATACGCAAACATAATTTTGAAAATTCTGAAAATGCTTCGGATTTGGAGGTTAGAAATAAAGTCCAACAAAAACGAGAATAATCATCAATCAAAACAAATGTGTATTTTCTACCTCCTAAGCTAGAAATTCCAATTGGCCCAAATAAGTCCATATGTATTAATTGAAGTGGCCTAGTGGTAGAAATAATGTTTTTACTTTTGAAAGATGATTTTGAAAATTTTTCTTTTTGGCAAGGCACACATAGTGAAGAAGATAAATTTCCATTTAGCAAAGGTAAACCTTTAATTAATTTATCTTTTGAAAGTTTTGAAATTAACTTGGCACTAGCATGTCCAAGTCGCCTATGCCATAAATCTAATTCATCATTTTTTGATAAAAAACATTTTAAGGTAGAATTTGAAAAATCAAGAAATTTAATCATATATACATTATGACATCTAGGTGCGGTAAAAACAATTTCATTTGTTTTGGAATTAATAATTTTGCAAAAATTTGTAGAAGATTCAAATAAAACATTTAAACCCTTATCACATAATTGACTAATAGAAATCAAATTATGCTTTAATCCTTCTACAAATAAAACATTTGAAATTGAAAAAATTTCGTTACCCACAACTCCGATGCCGATGATTTTTCCTTTTCCATTGTCTCCGAATGTAACAACTCCTCCTTTCTTCATCTCTAGGCTAAGGAACTTTACTTTATTGCCCGTCATGTGCTTTGAACAACCCGAGTCCAAGTACCACACGTCTTCTTTGTCCTTAGCCTGCCAAGATACCTAGAAAGAAGAGGTGAGTAAAGATCTGGTTACCCAAGTGGTTCCACCCATAGTATAGGTAGAAGCCTTAGGCACCCAGATTTGTTTGATTTTACTTTTTCCTTCTTTCCAGCAAGAGTCCGTAGAGTGACCAAATCTATTGCATTTGGCACATGTAATGTATTTAGAGGAGTATAACTTTTCTGAACTTTTACTGGATGAGGATGCAGTATTTAACAATTCATTAATTTTAGAATTTTTAAAAGTGAATTTTCTGGACTTTTCACTGTCGCCGGCGACAGTGGTTGTCTCCGGGCGACAGCTTCCAGATGTGTATCCGAGCCCAAACCTTGCAGATCCATGGCGTTGGTATCCTAAGATCATATCCAATGATCTTCGGCCCATTCCAAATTTTTTCATGGCTAGTGTTAAGTCATGAATCTGGTGTCTCATTTTTGTATTCTCAGATACTAGATTTACGCACCTCCGTTCAAAAGATTTCTTTCCCTCATGGACTATGGAAATTGAAGATTTCAGATCTCTCTCTAAAATCTCATTCTTTTTAGTAAGAACTTTTATTGTAGAATGAGATTTGGAAAGAGATTCTTCAAGTTCTTTAATTCTTCCCAAAGAGTGATCACACTCTTGGCAAGAAATATCTCTTTTTCCAATAGTCTTAATTTCATTTAACAATTTTTTGTTTTCTTTAAGTAAAATTTCATTTTTAGATTTAAGAAGATCATTGTCTTTTAAACTTTTTTCAAAAAATTTGCAAGTCTTTAAGAATTCAGAGAATAATTCATCATAGGTTGGAGGAGTTACCTCAGTGTCGCTTTGGACACTGCATTCGTCATATGACGCTCTTTCCCATTAAGCACATGTTGGCCTCCTCTTCTTTACTTGAGTCTGAACTGCTTGCATCCTCAGAAGTAGTATCATCCCATGTTTCCGCCTTCAACACCTTCTTCGGCCCTTTGTGCTTCTTTTCTTTAAGTTCTTTCAAGTACTTTGGACACTTGCTTCGGATGTGTCCTAACTTCTTGCAGTGATAGCACTCCGGTGGCGGTCTCTCTTCCTCCTCATCGCCTTCCTTTCCCTTTTTCTTCCTAAAAGTCTCCTTCTTAAAATACTTCTTAAACGTATTCCTCCTTTCCGGATTTTTCATAAATTTTCTAAATTTTTTAACAAATAAACTTTCCTCATCTTCTTCATCCTCCTCAGAATCATTAGTTTCTTCCTTCTTAGATCTTAGAGCCAATCCCTTCTTCCTTGGTTCCATATACTCTTGTTGTTGAATTTTCAATTCAACTTCATGAGTTTTCAAGTTCCCAATGAGGCTCTCCAATTGTAAGGTCTTAAGATCATGTGACTCGGAAATTGCAGTCACTTTAGGATTGAACTTCGGGGGAAGTGATCTTAAGATTTTCCTTACTAAATCTCCATTTGAGAACACCTTTCCTAGCACCTTTGAGTCGTTCACAATTTTTGTGAATCGTGTGTACATCGTATCAATCTCTTCATCTACCTCCATTTTGAACCTTTCAAATTCAGATTCCAGTTGAAATAGCTTTGAATCCTTTACCTGTGAAGTACCTTCATGAGTGATTTCTAATAAATTCCAAATTGCAGTATTACAAGCACAAACTCTATTAAATTCAGTGCGATCTAGTGCGCAAAATAAAGCATTCATGGCTTTTGCATTGTTCTTACATTTTAATTTATCGTTGTCATCCCACTTGTCTTTGGGCTTATCCATGGTTACATCTCCTACAACAAATGTTGGAGAAGTGTAACTAGATTCTACCATATTCCAGACTTCTATATCTAGCGCAATTAGAAAACAACGCATACGTGTTTTCCAATAATTATAGTCTGTGCCCGTAAAAAGTGGTGGCCTACTAATTCCTTGCCCCTCAACGAATTGGAGTAACCTCGCTCTGATACCACTTGTTGGATCGTATGACGCCCTTAGAGGGGGGGGTGAATAAGGGTGTGTCTAAAAATTAATTTTTACTTTGTAATTTTTTTTAAAGAGATTTTACTTTACTAAAAAATTACTTATAAATACTTTCAAACCAATGCAACTTTAGTATTAAACCAAAACACAAATTTCTGAGATAAAGATTATGCCACCAAATATGTAATTAAAGAAAAAGACATAATTATATTAATCATGAAATTTGAGTACAATAAAAATGATCTTAACAATGCTTAAGATCAAGGCACAATTATGTTAATAAAAAATTCTACAATTTTGGTTTACCAATCCTTCTCCCAAGGATCGGAAGGCTATCGCTTGTCTTTCCCAAGACCAAGCCCAAGCCTATCCTCTAGATCTTCCCAAGATCTAGACGTTGCACACAAGGCCACGATTTCCCACCAAGCCACGCAAGGACTTGGACGCTCCGCACAAGGAAGCGATTTTCCCCTAAGCCGCGCAAGGACTTAGACGCCGCACGCAAGACGACGATTTCTCTACCAATACAAAATGAAAAGTATGTGAATGAAAATAAAATATGAAAAGAACAACTCCCTAGAAGATCAGATCTCTGAACGGATTGTTGAAGCCTCGAGATGATCGATGATGTAGAAGCGCGCCCGATCTCGTTTTCAATCTTCAATCCTTCTTTGCACAAATGGGAGTTGAAGAGGTTCTGGAGCTCTCTAGTTCGTATGCACTCAGGAAGGGACTTGGAATTCTCAAAGCTTTTAATGCACGAACACAAGGAGGCAATTTATAGAAAATTGCTGTCGCCTGGGCGATAGTGACTGTCGGAATTTTCCGACAGCGTTAAACTGCCGCTGGAGTGGCGTCGTGCGGGCAGTTGCTGTAACCGTCGAGCTGTCGCCTGGGCGACATCGATGTCGGATTTCCGACAGTGCAAAACTGCCGATCGTGGGTGGTGTCGTGGGCAGTTGTTATAACCTCCGAGCTGTCGCCTGGGCGACATCGCTGTCGGAATTCCGACAGCTCAAAACTGACTTTCGTCGAGCTGCCGTGGAGGGAAGTAGTTGTAACTTCTCTGCTGTCGCCTGGGCGACAGCGGCTGTCGGAATTTTCCGACAGTCCAATTTTCCCACATTCAAATTTAGCTCCAGCAAAAATGTGAACATCTCATACCTGTCACCTGCACACCATTAATAAAAATAGAATCAAATACAAATGGGACTTTGTTATTATCAAACCGGAGGAGTGCGAAACGCATGCTCCAACAATTTCTCTGAAACTGCAGCATCTATTTTTCACTAAATCTGAATATAATGAAACATTGCTTATGATTGTGATGATTGTAAGGGTTATTTTATTGATCCTTATTCTCTGAGCACTTCTTGTAATCTAGTTGTTGTGAGATGAAGAAGAAGCAGTTATTTTCTTTTCCTGTGTAGTGAGAACACTTTTCTGTCTTAGGGTTCAAGGAGGAAGAAGAAGAAGAATCCTTTTTCGACAGATGAGAATAATATAATGAATGCTCTACTTTTCTTCTCCTCTTCTGTATACTTATTCTCCATGATTGGGATTTGAATTTCTTTCTTCTTAGGCTGTCCTGAAAAGGAATTCTTATTGGGCACTTGATTTCCCTTTCTTCTTTGGATCCTGACCCATCCATCAGATTTGAATACCTTCCAAGAATGTTTTTGTTGTGTCCTGGAATACTCCATTCCATTCTTGTCAATAAATAAGGCGTTGGAGAACTGTATTTAGCTTTGTGGTCCTTCTGAAAAGGTCTTACAAGGACAACAGAAAAAAATTCCTTTTCAGATTGTATTCGACACTGCGTCGACTTCACAATTCTTCATATCGACACACATCTGAGTTCTTATAGGAGTAGCTTCAAATTCCTTCTTAGCTCCGGCTGAACTCAGATGTCGACGTTGCGTCGATTTCTTATCGACGTATCCGTCGAGTTGAAGACTTGTCATTGAACTTTATCTTCTGTGTCGAATTGAAGTCGAAGTTGCATCGACTTCAAAGATGGATTCGACAAGCTCTTCCTTCTGCGTCGAGTCCCTTTCGATGTTGCGTCGACTTGACTTATACTTTGACAGGCTGATTAAGTTGTTTGGACTTCTAGTCAGAGTTGCGTCGAAATCAAGTCGAAGTTGCGTCGACTTTCATTCGACACAAGTCTTAACTTAACTGACTTTGTGATTTTCTTGACATGGCCTTGACACTCTAAGGTGAGTGTGACATCCTGAGACATCTAATGACCAATTTAACCTTTCAATACAATGAGGGTAATATAACCTAACTGATGAAATCACTTTAAATAATTTGTTAGATAAATCACAAGGGTTTTTCCCAACAATCTCCCCCTATTTATCATAACAAATTTTACAAAATAAAGTAAGTGATTTCAAACATGTTTTGACAAAAAAACACAAATACTAACAAGATATACATAAACAATAAAAACATAAATGAATGAAATCACAGACCATTTCATACAATGTCAAGTAGTTATTTTGTTCAACACGGCTGTTCGCTCCAGATGTTATAATATAGAGTATTCATATTTACAGAATACAAGGACTTCAATGTTCCTTCTCAGGAGATTTCCTTTTCCTTGAGAAGGCCTTTGGTATCACCTTTCTTGCAGCAAAAACAAGATGTTCATTTTCTTCTTCAGGATTCCTGTCATCTTCTTCATGAATTCCATTCTCTTTGGGAGGCTCCCCCTGAGATTGTGCATCTTGTGTTGGGTTTTCTATACATCAAATGTAAATAGCATATCACATATGCGCAGCAGAAATAATGAACAAAACAACCCTAAACAGCTCAAGGAACTTGTGATTTCATGAATCAAGAAATAAGAAAAGCAACACATTGCAATACATCAAGGGGATTGAGTCAGCACTCAACCAAGGTGTTCCCAAGAGCAGAAATGGATCAGCGCCTCTACGGGAGTCCACACGAGCGATGAAAAACCCTAGCTTCTTGTCGCACAAGAACTAGGTCGGAGAAGAAGAGCCCTCTACGTCTCCCATGGACTGCTAGGTCCGACGACAGGGAGAGGCGGCGGTGGCGGAATTGAGACCCTTCGAAACTCTTCCGTCGGCATGTTTGCGGAACTCTTCCGCCTCTCTTCCGATCGCAAAAGGAGGAGATCTACTTAGGGTATAAAATCGGTCTCTATTTATACCCTAAGGGAAGAGAGAAGCTATCTGCACACCCACGACCAGAATTGAAGCAAACATAATTCGTCGGGTGATTATGATTTCGTCGAGTAATCAGAAATTCGTCGAGTCATGATTTTGTCGATTTTGTCGATTTCGTCGAGTAATCATAAATTCGTCGAGTCAACATTTCGTCGATTTCGTCGAGTAATCATAAATTCGTCGAGTCATCATAAATTCGTCGAGTGATTACGATTCATTCATTCAACGAACTGATGTAAGAGTCGTCGACACATTCTCAATGATTTGTCTCGAAAACTTGCCAACACGCTCCATACAATATTCACAATACCTGTGGAGCATTCAGTTGACTCGACCCAACTCCAATAAGTCGTAGGACTGGTCCATCACTCACATATTGGAAGGCTAACACAATTCTTCCTCTAACTTCTCCAAAAACTCTTGTGTGTGACCCCATGGGCTCATATCGCGTTGGCAGTGAGACTAGATGCTTGATCACTTCCAGATCACCTTGGAAACACCAACATCTTGTTCAGCATTTAGAGCAGACTCCTTAGCAATCATTGCCACCTCATCCAATATATGTTCATCTTCTAGGAGCTTCCCCTGAGTTGATGGGAGCTCTCCCTGGGTTACTACAGGAACTTCTGCAGTTGGCTCCCCCTGAATTGATGCAGGCTTTTCTGAAGGATTCCCAAATGGCTCCACTTGAAGTGTCGCTGTTTGAAAAACAGTGAGCTTAGTTGGGTCATGAACCTGAGTATATGGGACACTTGGAGCAATCTCTTCCGCAACACTCTTGTCCTTCTGCTGGACACTTATAATTCCCTGATTAAGTATCTCCTCCTACTAAATCTTCTCCCCCTTCTTAACCTTACTGACTAGGGAGGTTAAGAAATCTTTAGTGATCATGGAGGAGGATGTTGGATCGGTAGGCGCCCTTAGAGGGGGGGGGGGGTGAATAAGGGTTTTAAAAACTTATAATATATTTTGAATAACTTTGAAAAAGCTTTGATTATTAAACTAGAGAAGATCAAGACAAATCAAGTGAAGTAAAAGTAAAGACATGATTTTATTAACTTGAGAAGCATGATTACAAAACTTGATCTCTTATCGAAGCTAGAAATCAAAGCTAATAGAAAGACTCTTTTTGTTTTCTATACCGACTCGTATCCCCACGAACCGGTTGGCTTTAGCCGATCCTTCCCGGATACGGCCTCAAGCCGCTCTAGCCAACCCTTCCCCGGATATGGCCTCGAGCGCCCCCTAGACCTAAACCCGAGACCTAGTCGCCAACACGAGGCGAATTTCAGCCCTAAGTCCTACCCAGACCTAGTCGCCAACACGAGGCGAATTCACTAAACGATTACAGAAAAGATGTGAAATAAAAAGACAATAATATAAAAACTCCCTCTATGAGGATCTCTTGGAGAAGTAGACGAAGACGCAGAGTATGATCGTAGTCGATGCGGTCTTTCATCACGATGATGACGCGTGTTGAAATCTTCTCCACGGATCTCCTTTAGTCTTTATGGATTTGTGGCAGAATCTCTCTGAAACTTCCTCTCTATGTTGTGGCACGAAGCTCTAGAATTCTGGATCTCAAGAGGCTTAGGAAGTCGGAGCCAAGATGTCCTTTTTATAGACTTAGCGCTAGCGCCTGCGCTAGCGCCTGCGCTAGTGCTACCGCCGGCGCTATCCCAAATTAAGTAATATTTTGCGCGCGAGAATCTTTAATCCGGGGAAATAATTTCGCCATTCCTCTTGTGCTCCGCGCTACCGCCAGCGCTAGTAGATATCGCCTGCGCTAGCCTATATTAGGACACATTCTGTGCGGCAGAATCTTCAATCCGAGGAAACAATTCCTCCTTGCCAACTGTGTGCATCGTTACCGCCTGCGCTATCGACTATCGGCTACCGCCAGGCGCTATCTCCTTCCATATGTGCTCCCGGAATTGCGCTATCATCGCTAGCGCCAGGCGCTAAGTGCTACCGCTGGCGCTAGTGGGAGACTTGGAATTCCTGGCTCAAAATTGAGGGCAACCATCCTTGAGTCATGTGGACTTTGATTTCCTGCACACTTAAACACACAAGATCAAACACACATAGGATTTGTTATTCTCAAACCTAGGAGATGCGGAAGACCATGTTCCAACAAACTCCCCCTTTTGATAATAAAAAATCCATTAATGATAAATCAGAGCAATTAATAAATAAGCATGATGAAACTATATTTGTGTGTGTGTGAGAGTGATGACTTAGGATAATTATTGATTTTAGCATTTAGAATTGCTCCCCCTAAATACATGCTCCCCCTAAGTGAATGCTCTCTTAATATGTAAGCTATCATCTTAATTAAGCATTATAGTTTGATAGTAGATTAATATTTATCATGTTAGTTCTCCCCCTTTTGTTATTAGCAAAAGCGGGTAAGGAGACACCACTTAAAAATTGATAATAAGATAAAAGCATGATCGAGCTTATAGAGAAGGAAATGATAAGGAGTTTTAGAATACTTTTCGTTTAAATAGATCAGAGTTTGAGTATTACAACATTTTCATAAATCAGGGTTTGTAGTATAACCAAAATGTAATGATTTCCAAGTAACTAAACTACCTAGACAATATGTCTACACCCTAGCCCCGTACTCAGTGACGGATGGGCATGAGGAGCTGCAAACATGCCGTAGGTTGGGGTGTTAGTCCCATATGCAAACACTAGACACAACTTAAACTAGCACTCTTTCCCCCCAGTGCCTTGCAAGGCCCCACTGGAACCCTCCTCGGTTAAGGACAAGACATGACTAGAGATAAAGGTTATCTAATGTCTACAACCTTACGCCCCCGCTATGGTGAGAAATGAAGTCATGGATAATAATTATTTGGAAATATTTAAGCGTTTTAAATCTAATGACATGGCCTATGGATTTATATATTTATTTGAATTTATGAAAACACTCACATAGCTATTTTGAAGTCCATTAATAAATCAGAGTTTTTAGCGTAATAATATTTTCATAGAAATAAATCAGAGTTTTATAACAAAGAAAAATCCATGTTAAAAGCAACCAATATAGAGTTTACCAAGCAAGTCTACCACTTGTTGCAAGAAAGGAATTTGAAGATTCAAGTGATGATGCACTTAAAATGAAAGACTTTAAATAAGCATGAAAGCGCAAGGTAAAACAATTATATGGTGATGATGCGGAAGACTTATAGAAATACAAGAAACATCTTATTGTAATTAATGATGATCCATAAAAAGATATATGAGTTAAATTTCAAAAAGAAGATGTTTTTGTAAATCATTTTTCAATTAAAATCCTTAAGTTTGATAATAAAGTAACCAGGCATGAAATGATGTTATCAAAAAGAGATTACTACAATGTTACTTTAATTCACAATTTCAAAACATACCAAACATTGTAGAAAGCATGCTAGGTTATCTAGTGCATTTCATAAATAAACAGTAGTATAGAATTTGCATTAGGATCCAATACTCATGAGAAGAAGTGTTATGGAAGATAATGATGTGCACAAAAGTGTATTTTAAATAGAGTAAACAAATGTTTTAATCAAAAATACAAGTAATATGTAAAGTAAAGAGCACAATAAAACACAAATAATTTTACTTCCACTCACTTCAATGCACAAAGAAATGTACAACTACCAAGGTGCTTTGCACACATAATGCTCATTAAGACTTATCAGGGTGCAAAGTAGTGCTTGGGGGATCACATAATTTTATTCTTCAATATTGATTTTTTTTTATTGTGATCCGGTGTACTTAAGAATAAGTGGTTTTTATTTTGAAAGAAAGTTATTGTTTGCACAAGATACTTTACTATTCTTTCCAAGGTGCTCAACCTCACAACGCTTATTAAGACTTATCAGGAGGTTCAAGTAGTGCTTGGTGGAGTTATCTTTGTCACTTTATTTTATGATTGTTGTTTTATACAAAGTTCTCCGAATACACTTGTTTTGCATACCAATATAATTTATGAAAAAGATAACCACTTTTCTTAACTTTTAAAAGTGCAAATAAAAGTTGTGTAGGTAAGATACTTGTGCAATTTTAATTCATTGTACTATTACAAAATATACACAAGCATTCTTAGATTAAACACATATGTAGACAATGCCAAAATAAGTGAGTGAATAGCGATCATTATCAAACATAAAACATTTACTCATACTTAGAGGCATGCTAAGCTTAGTTTTACACGACTTTTTCACAATAATTGATGCACATATTAATAGATATATCAAAGCATGATGATAGCAATGTTCAAAGTAGTTTGAAAAGATAAATTGCAACATTATAGAAGTTCTAAATAATGGATTAATTCATGCTTTATTTTCAATGAAGTCCATACAATGTTTTTGATATTTTTTGAAGAATAATTTTTAGTTAAAGTTTGAACTCATAAAATTGATCTTGGACTTCCCGAGGACTACCTTGTGAGAGGTTCGCCCGGTACTAGGTGATATGATGGGATGATAGCCCAAATCACCCTTTCGCAAGATACAAGTAAAAAGTTAAGTTCAAAAATAACAATTTTTTATATATATTTTTTTTGTTTTATATTTTTGTATTTGATTTTTTGCTTTTAGAAATAGAATTTAAACAAATGACAAAAAACACAAAGGCAAAACATATAATTTTTTTTTGTAATTTGGCTTTTGTATTTTTGTATTTGATTTTTCAAAAATGTAATAAAAGCAAAAATGCAGAAATGAATAGTACACATAGATTAATATATTTTTAGGGATTTTTCAAAATTTTAAAAATACAGAAAACCACAGAGGTGCATTAGCGCCGGCGTTAGCACTAGCGTGGGAAACAGTACACGATTTTTGATGATTTTGAAATTTTTGTTTGTTGATCTTGATTAGGTGTCCAAACAGTAGTTTCATGCTGAAATTTCAGATTTTTAGGAAATGTCTAGATAGTGCAAATTTCATGAAACATTAGCGATTTTGTATATGACTTTACCAACTAAACTTTGCAAGTGATATATTTCATTATATCTCCATTTTAATATTTTTAAGGCTTATATTTACCAATGTAGTTTGAAAATGATAGGAAATGTAAGCATGAGAGGTCATGAATGAACAAATCAAATATGCATGATTTTAGAGATTAACAATAATGTTCATGCACAATCATACTATGGATAAGCCTTAGATGAGAATACCCAGCCTGTATGTCTTGGTAAACATATAAAGTCTAACATAGACACAAATATTTTTTAGGCGACAATGTTAGAATGATAAGTTTGAGATTAATGTTATACCAAGGTTTGATAATACAATGTTGCATAATAGAGATTCAAGTTTTAGACATAGAATAAAGTGATGATTTCTAATTTATTTATTCATATGGATATAGAGTTGATTCTATGGTCTATGCAAAACATAATAGATTCATATAGTAATCATGATCACAGACTATATGTTTGGAAAGAATAAAATCTTGTGTAGTTATATTTGATGTTTGACTTAAAAGATCATATGATTTTGCATGATTATTATATATGATCAATAATATTAATTCATAGTGATTAAGTACTCGTAATTAATTTTTCATGATAATGTACATGAGGAATTTTTAAAGAAAATTCATATTCAACCTTTTCAAATTATTAAATAGAAACGTTGTAAGGTGAATAGTGAATATGAGAAAATATGTTTATTTTGAAGAGTTTTGTAAATTTTCTCTTTAGTATTTGAATATTAAAGAAACACATATATTTTTATTAATTTTTCAGAATTTTAAAATTTCAGAAAATCGGACACGAGCTAGCGCCGGCGTTAGGTCTTAGCGCCTGCGTTAGCTCACAGAGAGTGCTTATTTTGATCATATAGCCTAGATTTTCTTCAATTTTGCATCCGATTTTTCTTAATTATGTTTGTGCAATGTAAGGCCTGTCTAATGAAGTGATGAGACGAGAAGAAATCGCAAAAAGTTGCGGAAGTTAAAATTAGTACATGAGTTTCATCTTCATTAGAGTTTCATATTTATTAAACCTTAATTATTGAGTTTTGCACATCATATGCATGAGTGAAATAAGTGAAATAATATTCATGCAATTTTTCAATTCCGATTTAAACATGATTATGATTAAACATACTTGGGGTAATTGAAAATGACGCAAATATATTAATTATCTAAGAAAAACTTGCGCATTTAATAAATTTAGCCTAATACCCCTAAGATACACCTTTTAAATCCATTTTGACACTTATTTCATTTAGTCTTAATAATATCATATAATAGATTTAGTTTTTCAAATTTTATAAGACTTTTAGGAAATGGATTTAGAAGAAAAGGATAAGTAGATCACTTGAGAGATGATATGACTTTTTATTCAACTTTATTTAATTTGATTTGTTTATGAATTTTGGTTTAATATGTGAGAGTCATATCACAAGTTATATAAAGTGATCATATCATGCTGGCTCAAAAAGTAAAAAGCAAGAACAAAAAAGAAATTAAACATATCATGAAGTAGAGAATTGATATTTTATTTTGAGTTGATTTCTACTTCATGCAAATGATTGGATACTAATGAATAGGAGATTTAGGTATCCAAAGAGGACCGGGTGTGATGGTTCCTTTGTGTACCCAAATACATCGTCTTTGCTTTTGGGGAGATGGAAGTGAATGAGCCCTTTTGAGTGGAGTTTGTGTTTCATCTTTAACTCTGGGTCTCCATTCAAATCTTGGTTTAACATTATTTTTAGTTTTCAAATTTCCATAATCATTTACTTGACCATTTGGATCAAAAAGGTTTTTGAATTTATAACTTGAAGGAAATTTGTTTGCATTTAATTTTAGGTTGGGAGAAACATGATTTTGTAAATTATGGTGATTTTGATTTACAAATCCTTTATGTTCATTACTCCCATTTTTAAACTTTGGTAAGATATTCATATTCATATTCAACTTGTTTTTAGATATAGTTTGATATTGTGAATTTGTATTTACAATTTTCATAAGCAAGTTGATTTTTTATTTTAATTCATCATTTTTATCTTTAAATTATGTCTAGCTTTATTATAAGCGATTGTGCTATTTTTAAGAGTGGAAACAATTGAATCAATATGATCTTGATAGTTGTTTCTATATTCGTCAAATATTTCATCCATCTATTTAATTCCAATTTTATATTCTTTACACTTAGCACAATCATTTATCAAAGATGAATTTTCTAAATATAATTTTTCATTTTGTTCTTTTATAAAAATAATTTCTTTTTCAAGTTCCTTAAATTTTTCTTTAATATTATTGCAATCAAGACAAGGTTTTGTATTTTCAATTGAAGTGACATGAGTAAAGCTAGATAAATCAGATTTTGATACTATTTTAACTTTTGCTTTTAAATTTTTACTTTCTAAGCGCAATTTGCAATTTGCATTTTTTAATTTCTTAAGTTTGCGCTTTGTAATTTGTAGCAATTGTAAAGTAGAAATGGAAGTACAAAAGATGGGATTTGATTTCCTTACATTGCTTTCGGGAGAGGCATGATTTGAACATATGGTTTCTTTTAAATCTTTTTGGCACTCCTCTTCCGAAGACAGTACTTCTACTTTTCCATTTGATGTGCACTTCATGGATCCGTCATGTGTGGAACTTTCTTGAATACCTGTGCAGGACTGCATATTCTCCGGTTCTTGTAATTGTTCCATACCTGCAGAAGGAGAATCATAAGTTATTTCAAGAAAATTCCACATCTCGTATGCAATAGGAAAAGTATAAATGAGTTTGGAAATATTATGATCTAACGCACAAAATAGACATTCATAGATTTTGCATTTAAAACCATTTCGTTCTTATTTAATACGCTGGGTGGTTTTTTGATAGTAATATTCCAAACATTTTCATCTAACCGTTTAAGAAAATTTTCCATTACTATTTTCCATCCATTATAATTTCTTCCTTCAAATAACGGTGGTTTAAGAGATTTTTCTTCTTCATAAAAATTTACCCCACTAGTAGAAGCGAGATCATGAGACGTCATTATTCCCGGTTGTTAAGCCGATTTGGAATAACCTAGCTCTGATACCACTTGTTGGATCAGTAGGCGCCCTTAGAGGGGGTGAATAAGGGTTTTAAAAACTTATAATATATTTTGAATAACTTTGAAAAAACTTTGATTATTAAACTAGAGAAGATCAAGACAAATCAAGTGAAGTAAAAGTAAAGACATGATTTTATTAACTTGAGAAGCATGATTACAAAACTTGATCTCTTATCGAAGCTAGAAATCAAAGCTAATAGAAAGACACTTTTTGTTTTCTATACCGACTCGTATCCCCACGAACCGGTTGGCTTTAGCCGATCCTTCCCGGATACAGCCTCAAGCCGCTCTAGCCAACCCTTCCCCGAATATGGCCTCGAGCACCCCCTAGACCTACACCCGAGACCTAGTCGCCAACACGAGGCGAATTTCAGCCCTAAGTCCTACCCAGACCTAGTCGCCAACACGAGGCGAATTCACTAAACGATTATAGAAAAGATGTGAAACAAAAAGACAATAATATAAAAACTCCCTCTATGAAGATCTCTTGGAGAATTAGACGAAGACACCGAGTATGATCGTAGTCGATGCGGTCTTTCGTCACGATGATGACGCGTGTTGAAATCTTCTCCACGGATCTCCTTTAGTCTTTATGGATTTGTGGGAGTATCTCTCTGAAACTTCCTCTCTATGTTGTGGCATGAAGCTCTGGAATTCTGGATCTCAAGAGGCTTAGGAAGTCGGAGCCAAGATGTCCTTTTTATAGACTTAGTGCTAGCGCCTGCGCTAGTGCTACCGTCGGTGCTATCCCAAATTAAGTAATATTTTGCGCGCTAGAATCTTTAATCCGGGGAAACAATTTTGTCATTCCTCTTGTGATCCGCGCTACCGCTAGCGCAAGTAGATACCGCCTGCGCTAGCCCATATTAGGACACATTCTGCGCGGCAGAATCTTCAATCCGAGGAAACAATTCCTCCTTGCGAACTGTGTGCGTCGCTACCGCCTGCGCTATCGGCTACCGCCAGGCGCTATCTCCTTCCATATGTGCTCCCGGAATTGCGCTATCATCGCTAGCGCCAGGCGCTAAGTGCTACCGCCGGCGCTAGTGGGAGACTTGGAATTGCTGGCTCAAAATTGGGGGCAACCATCCTTGAGTCATGTGGACTTTGATTTCCTGCACACTTAAACACACAAGATCAAACACACATAGGATTTGTTATTCTCAAACCTAGGAGATGCGGAAGACCATGTTCCAACAGAGGATACAATTGTCTTGAGTGACAGGAGTGACTCTTTTGATTCTTGTATCTCTGACTCCATCTGGGAGTATTTCTTATTAATTTTTCTGGCTTGATTGGCCAGTAGGTCAGCAAGGGTGTTTGAGGCCAACCCTACTGCTTTAGAGATGGCTTGCTCAATATCAAAAGAGGGAGTATAGACAAGAGATGTAGGAGGAGTAGGTGTGGATAAAATAACTAGGGGGACTGTTGTGAGGTTCTCATTGAAGTATGGAAGATCTTGGTGGATAGGGGAGTGGGATTGATAGACTTCTGGAGAGATATGATATGGTGGTTGGGGAGTAGACCGATTGTCTGTGATTATGGTGGATGGTTGTTGTTGTGGTTGGAGAGGGACCTGAGGTCCAGGTTCGGTGGAAGGGATGGATGGTGTAACACCCTCCCTGTTACATAGAATATAGCAGTAGGTCCGGCCGGGACCCCGTGCCATACTAAACGAACAGAAGAGCGCGTTACTGAATTGAATTTTAAATAGATAAGAACATAACAATCTCAGCATACAGAGTCGCATAACGGAAGCATTTAATTTAATAAGACAACACCAGTTCACAACTTGTCCACTTATAAATCAGGAATGAAAATACTGTTGGAGCCTATGTTCCGCATCTCTTGGTTTGAGAATAACAAATACCGTGTTGTATTTGATCTAGTATTTTGTGTGTTTATAGTGTGCAGGTTGTACAGGAACTATAGCTACACATTCCTTGAATAGTATACTGAATGGAGATGACTCTCTCGAAAGAGAGCTAACGCCCTGCGTTAGCTGTTAACGCCCAGCGTTAACCTCCGTTAAGAAGGAATCCATCGAGAAGAACTGTCGTCGAGAAGAAATCCGTTGAGAAGGCAGAAAGAAGGCAGAGAAAACGCCAGGTGTTAGTACTTAACGCCGGCGATAACCGTTCGACGAACTTTGCTCTCCGTTCGATGAAATTCCGCCTAAAGAAACTAAGTTCGACGAACAGGGCATGCTTTCGACGAACTGGACCTGCGTTCGACGAACAGGACCTGCGTTCGACGAACTGGACCTGCGTTCGACGAACTGGACCTGCGTTCGACGAACTCGACCTACGTTCGACGAAATGAGAAGGGCGATCGACGAATTTGAAGGAGAACGACTCAACGCCAGCGTTGACTCTTAACGCCCGCGTTGAGTGCACAAACTGCCACGATCATGACGGTTGCGGTTTTTCCGTTCGATGAAGGGTACGTTCGACGAAGGCGCGTTCGACGAAATTTGTTTCCGTTCGACGAATTTTTGTTCAGCCACGCTCCCGACTTTATGCACGATCTCAGCAACTGCCATAAACATTCACTAACGTCAGCGTTATCCTTAACGCCACGCGTTAGCTTCCGAGGCTATTTAAAAGTACATCTCCTCTCATTCAAATTGACAAGAGATGATTCCAGAATTCTGATACTTTGGAGAGAGGTTCGTGTACAGCAATTGAGAGATCTCCCTTGGGCTAACATGAAGATCTAAAGAAGATTTTGAAGGAGAAGGTCTACAACGCATATTCCATACGAAGGACGATCGTTTCAAGAACGCCAACATCTACATCAACTTCGTCTTCACCTTCAGAATTTCTTGGGGAGTTTCTCTTTACTTATCTTATAATCTTTTATTTTTCCTTTTGTATTTTGTGTGGAGAAATCGTTCGGTGAGAACGTCGGATTCCGGGAAGGATTCCGTGGGTAAATTCGCCTTGTGTTGGCGACTAGGTCCTTGTGAGGCTTAGGGGGTAATTCTCTGCCTTGTGCATGGCGACTAGGTCGAGGGTAGATCTAGGGGGTGGCTAGAGGCCTCATCTGGGGATAGATAGGCTATAGCCAACCGGTCCTTGGGAGAAGGACCGGTGAAACAACAAAAAGAGTTTTTACATATTTTCGCCTTGATTTCTAGCGTTATAGAAATTAAATATTTGTGTATTCAATTTATTATGAAATAAAATCATGTCTCTTAATGTTCTATTCAATTGATTTTATTTCCTCTTTGAGAATGTTTTAATTTCTATTTCCATCAAAGTATTAAATTTAACATTTGTTTAATTATCTTTGAAATACAATAATAATTTTCATTATCTCTAATGTTCTGGAATTATATTTCATTTAAGATTTCATAAGTAAAATCACTGTGGTAATCTTTTTGTTCTGAAGAATATTCTCTGGAGAGCTAACGCCCAGCGTTAATAAGACATAACGTCAGGCGTTAGCAACAGTAAACAAAAAGTTTGTTTCAATTATTTAAAAAGAAATCTTCAATATAATCTTATCTGGAATATTTAAATATATTTTCTTATAAAATATTCTGAAACTTCAGTTGCAAACTCTAATATTTTTAATTAAGATTTAAATTCCATAAAACCCTTATTCACCCCCCCCCCCCCCTCTAAGGGCGTCTTAAGATCCAACACGTGGTATCAGAGGAAGGTTATTCCAATACGGCTTCACAACCGAGAATAATGGTGCTTCATGATCTCGCATCTTCTAGAGGGGATAATTTTTATGAAAATGAAAAATCATTATGTCCACCATTATTTATGGGTGAAAATTATAATGGGTGGAAAACACTTATGGAAAAATTTCTTACATCTTTGGATATTGAAGTTTGGAATATTACAATTAAAATGCCCCCAAGTATTTGAAAGAAAAATGAAATGTTTTTAAATGCCAAATCTATGAATAGTCTATATTGTGCTCTAGATCAAAATATTTTTAAACTTATTTATACGCTTCCTACTGCTTTTGAAGTTTGGAAATTTCTTGAGAATACTTACAGTCTTCCTTCCACAGATGATGAACAAGAGAAATTCTTTATGGATCCAAGAGAAGAAGACAACGTCACAATATTGGACTCAATTGATGGCAACACATCAAGCAAAAGAGAGGATGGAAATTCAACTATGGAAGAGGAATGTGAAGAAAATGTCAAAGGAACCCTTGGTTCAAATCTTTTCTCATCCCATAGTAATGTAAGAAATTCTAAGTCCTCTCTCTTTGTAAGAAATTCTATTTCTACACTACATATGCTTAATATTGCTAAACGTAAAATTAAAATTTTGAAAAATGCTAATTTCAAACTACGTTTAGAAAATAAAACTTTAAAAGCAAATGCTAAAGTAGAATCAAGTATTGATGTGTTAAATTCTCATTCATGCTCTTTAATTAAAATTGCTAAACCTTGTTTTAATGATAATACTTTTAAAGAAGAACTCAAGGTTTTAGAAAAAGGGCTTTTAATTTCAAAAGAGCATAATGAAAAATTGATAAAAGAAAATGATAATTTAAAGGATAAACTAGAATCATTAAAATTGTTTATTGAAAATTTTTCAAGTAATAAAAATTCTCTTAACTCTAGTTTATTAAGAAATCTAAATTTAAAGAGCTTAACTTCATATTATAAGAGTATGTCTATAAGAAAGAGTGGAAATGAAAATCATCAAAATAAGAACCAATCATTTAAAACATATTGTAACCAACTTTTTTAACAATCACTTCTAAAGAAAGACAATCACTCTTATAAACTTTCAAAGAATCCATGTAATAAAATTCATTATGATAATCAACATCAATCTATTTTGAAAAATAATTTGAATAAACATAAATCACAAATGAATTATTTTTCAAACAAATATAATCATATAAAGATGTCAAATAATCATAATATAAATTTAAAAGATAAACAATCAAAGTATGAATGGAGGCCCAAAATTAAAAATGAAACACTAACTCCACTTGTAAAGGCTCATCCATCACTATCTCTCCAAAAGCCTACACTATGTATTTGGGTACCCAAAGGAACCATCACACTTGGTCCCTTTTGGATACCTAAATCTCTCATTTAATAGGAATCATTGTATTGCATGAAGTAGAAATAAATTAAAAATGAAATATCATTACTCTACTTCATGATATACTTAATTGCTTTTTTCTTTTGTTTATTTTTTATTTTTGAGCCAACGCCCTATGGTCACTTAGATATATTATGAAATATGACTTTTACATTTTAAGCCTAATGTTTATCAAATCAAAATTGAATTAAACTAAATATAAAGTCATAAAATTTTCAAGTGATCCATCTTTTCTTTTTCTATGTTTTATCCTTTTTAAATCCGTTGCCTATAAATGTCTTATATTATCATTATAAATTGAATGGTAAATTTGCTAAATGATATTATCAAGACTAATGGAATTACTTTCAAAATTGGATTTAAATGGACTTTTAGGGTCTTAGGCTAAAAAATATTAAATGCACAACTTATTACATATTTGTCTATTTTTTCGTTGGTGCATATAATAGCCCCTATAAATTAAAAAAAATACAAAAATAAATAAATAAATATGATTTCCAATCGCCACCATGATCTATTAATATCCTATGTTAAAAATTCACTATAATCGTAAATCATAATTCATGATCTATCAAGACATATCTTAAATCAACTATTTCTATCAACCTTAGGAATTATGAAATATATGGTTGCAATTGGTATTATAGTTTCATATCTTATTTTGTGTGTGTGATGTGCATCTCTATTGTTTGCATGTATCTTATTATCTTTAATTAGACCTATGAATTAACTTGATATCAACAAGATGAAATCAAATAGAATTGTCACTTCATTCTAGGTCTATGAAAATTTAAAACTCTATGTTTGAATACATGCAATTCAATTATATGTATGTCCAATTTTACTTAGCTTTGCACCTTGTTGTCGTAATTCATCACACTAGCATTATCACTTATCATAGGAAGAAATCAATGTCCATGCTAGTTATATCTTGCAATGCTAAAGTAAATTATATTACTAAAATATGAAAATCATAATTTCTTTTGTAGTTAATTGCATGAATAAAATGTATTCTAAATGGATTTAAAATCAATAATCTTTGATATAAGTGTAAATCCAAAACTAATCATGCAATTATACCATAGTTTATATATTTAAGGCTTACACGCTTAGTATGTTCATAATCATTAAACCTATGACATGTGTCTCACAATAGCGAGGGCGTAGGATTGTGTGCATTAGAGATCTAACCTCTAAGTCATGTCTTGTCCTTAACCGGGGAGGGTTCTAGTGGGGCCTTGCGAGGCACTGGGGGAAAGAGTGCTAGGTTGAGCGTCGTCTTTTGTATGCATATGGGATTTACACTCCAACCTACGGCATGTGTGCAGCTCCTCATGCCTATTCGTCACTTAGTACGGGGCTAGAGTGTAGTCATGTAGTTAAGGTATCTTGATCTTAGATATACTTATATTATATTCATTGCATGAATATTATCTCACTCCTTATTCTAAAATCATGCATATTTGTTTTTGTTCTAACATTGCATCTTGTGTTTGCATATTTTATTACTTTGAGCTTTAATGATTTTACCAAACACAAGTACTTGAAAAATCACCAAAAACATGCTAAAAGAGCCTTCAAATCTAATCAATATACTATGAAATTTTAACTGAAGGAAGGCCTCTTTATAATACAAATGAATTTTGAAAAACATTATTCAAAAATTCAAGAAATGCAGTTATGTTTTAGCATTAAGAAGTTAACGCCTGGCGTTAGTTCCTTTGCTCCAAAATATTTTTTTTTTGAATTATTTCTGGTATTATTTTAATATTTTGTGTGTGTTTTATTTCTCTATTTGTAAAAAGTTTTCTATCTTTTTATTTCCTTTAAAACAAAATTTTATTTAAAAAAAATTATTATATGTATTTTCTTATACATTATTTCTCCGGCATAGAATATCATTTACTGAAAGGGCTATTAAAGACTTCTATGTTTTCCAGAGAATATATATAAAAAAACAAATACAAAATTACAAAACAATTTCAAAGAACAAAAATATGTTTTTCTTTATGTGTGTTTATTGTTATGTGCATATATAAAAAATTGAAAAAATTTATAAAAACTGATTGTTATTCATTGTCATTGTCAAGGATGATTAATTATATCAATTAAAGATTAAATACAATGTTTAATTTAACTTTCAAGTTTCTTAAAAGACATAGTTTTGTATTTATCATGCCTTGAATATTATCTTGTTATATGCAATGAAATTAATTGTAGATAAATATGTGTAGAAACGCTTAGCATGCCTCTAAGTATGAGTAATGTATTATGTTTGATAATATTCATTTACTCACTTATTTTTGATAACTTACATGTGTTTACAATCTTATTCCTACATGATTGTGTAGTGTAATAACATAAATAATTAAAATGCTTAAATAGATTACCTACACAACATTGAATTGGTTATTACAATTCTTTGTATTTCATGCACTTATTCTTTAGAGAAATGTGGTTTAAAAAAATGTTATGTTTGCAAATCAAGTGAATTCGGAGTCCTTAGTCACTAAACTAAAAAGCAAATAATAAATGACAAGGAAAACTCCACCAAGCTCTACTCACCCTCCTGATAAGTCTTAATGAGCATTGTGAGGTTGAGCACCTTGGCTAAGAATTGTAAAGTGTCTTGTAGCAAACAATTTATACACCACTTCTCTTAGTACACCGAATCATAAAAAATTGAAAATAAAGCTAAAAAGTATAAAAGTGATCCCCCAAGCACTACTTTGCACCCTGATAAGTCTTAATAAGCATTGTGTGTGCAGAGCACCTTAGTAGTTGTACTATTTATTCATGTGCATTGAAATAGTGTGGAAGTAATATTATTTGTGTATTTTAATGTTGTGTTATTTCATTATATATGTCATGTGTTTTTGATTGATTCACTTGTATACTTTATCAAAACACTACTTTGTACACATCATTATCTTTCATAAAACTTCTACTCATGAGAATTGGATCATAATGCTCATCTACTCAAATCTCTACAAACTTAAGTAAATGCACTAGATAACAAAGCATGATCGCTATAATGTTTATGTTTACTTGAAATGCAAATTTTATTACATTGTAGTTTGTGTATCTTTTCTTGATATTATGAAATCATGCTTGCAATATTATCTTAATGGAATAGCATCTCTTCAATCTTTAACTCAAACATCAACTTTTCAAATTTAAAACTCATTATCTTTTGTATGATTTTATCTTCTAAAAATGATGTTTATGTTTAAGAGTGCTTATTATATTGCTAAGTTTACCACTTATGCTCATTCATGTCTATTATTGTTAACACCATGGTTTCAACAAGTGGTATCTTAAAATAAGAATGCTTACTTTATCATTTCTGTTATGTTGCTTACTACTTTATGTTACATCATGCTTATATTTTTCTCAACAAGTAGTATTTAACAAGCTTTTGATTGCATCTTATTTTTCTTCTCGACATAAAATATATTACTCCTTATCATACATACTCACTCCTAAACCCTCTTTTGATTCTACCAAAAGGGGAGATTAAATTGCATAAATCTAATATTTATGGGGAGTGCATTATAATAATATTAAACAAAAAAAGAGTATATTTGTAGGGGGAGTAATCATATAGGAGGTGCATACACTATCATATGCTCGATCATGAAAATCCTTCAATAAGTGGTTCCTTACCTATCTTAAAAGATATACACTCATCCCTACCCACTTTTGTTAATAACAAAGGGGGAGAAGAAATTGAGAAATCTAGTAAAATAGATATTTAGGGGGAGGAAATTATAAGAGAACACTTATGTAGGGGGAGGACTTCATATAGAAAGAGTATGCATTATCGGTATCAAATCTATCTTGCTTTTAACATGTTATTCATGCATATCTTATTACCGCACTTATCTATAAACACACATGGTTTTAAGTTCACTAATTTCTCATACATGTATTTGTTATTATCAAAAGGGAAAGATTATTGGAGCCTATGTTCCGCATCTCTTGGTTTGAGAATAACAAATATCGTGTTGTATTTGATCTAGTATTTTGTGTGTTTATAGTGTGCAGGTTGTACATGAACTATAGCTACACATTCCTTGAATAGTATACTGAATGGAGATGACTATCTGGAAAGAGAGCTAACGCTCTGCGTTAGCTGTTAACGCCCAGCGTTAACCTCTGTTGAGAAGGAATCCGTCGAGAAGAACTGCCGTCGAGAAGAAATCCGTTGAGAAGGCAGAAAGAAGGCAGAGACAACGCCAGGCGTTAGTACTTAACGTCGGCGATAGCCGTTCGAGGAACTTTGCTCTCCGTTCGACGAAATTCCGCCTGAAGAAACTGCGTTCGACGAACAGGGCCTGTGTTTGATGAACTGGACCTGCGTTCGACGAACAGGACCTGCGTTCGACGAACAGGACCTGCGTTCGACGAACTGGACCTGCGTTCGACGAACTGGACCTGCGTTCGACGAACTGGACCTGCGTTCGACGAACTGGACCTGCGTTCGACGAACTCGACCTGCGTTCGACGAAATGAGAAGGGCGATCGACGAATTTGAAGGAGAACGACTCAACGCCAGCGTTGACTCTTAACGTCCGCGTTGAATGCACAAACTGCCACGATCCTGACGGTTGCGGTTTTTTCCGTTCGAAGAAGGGTACATTCGACGAAGACGCGTTCGACGAAATTTGTTTCCGTTCGACGAATTTTTGTTCAGCCATGCTCCCGACTTTATGCACGATCTCAGCAACTGTCATACACGTTCACTAACGTCGGCGTTATCCTTAACGCCACGCGTTAACTTCCGAGGCTATTTAAAAGTACAGCTCCACTCATTCAAATTGACAAGAGATGATTCCAGAATTCTGATACTTTGGAGAGAGGTTCGTATACAGCAATTGAGAGATCTCCCTTGGGCTAACATGAAGATCTAAAGAAGATTTTGAAGGAGAAGGTCTACAACGCATATTCCATATGAAGGACGATCGTTTCAAGAACGCCAACATCTACATCGACTTCGTCTTCACCTTCAGAATTTCTTGGGGAGTTTCTCTTTACTTATCCTGTAATCTTTTATTTTTCCTTTTGTATTTTGTGTGGAGAAATCGTTCGGTGAGAACGTCGGATTCCGGGAAGGATTCCGTGGGTAAATTCGCCTTGTGTTGGCGAGTAGGTCCTTGTGAGGCTTAGGGGGTGATTCGTCGTCTTGTGCGTGGTGACTAGGTTGAAGGTAGATCTAGGGGTGGCTAGAGGCCTCATCTGGGGATAGATAGGCTATAGCCAACCGGTCTTTGGGAGAAGGACCGGTGAAACAACAAAAAGAGTTTTTACATATTTTCGCCTTGATTTCTAGCGTTATAGAAATTAAACAATTGTGTATTCAATTTATTATGAAATAAAATCATGTCTCTTAATGTTCTATTCAATTGATTTTATTTCCTCTTTGAGAATGTTTTAATTTCTATTTCCATCAAAGTATTAAATTTAACATTTGTATAATTATCTTTGAAATACAATAATAATTTTCATTATCTCTGATGTTCTGGAATTGCATTTCATTTAAGATTTCATAAGTAAAATCACTGTGGTAATCTTTTTGTTCTGAAGAATATTCAATGGAGAGCTAACGCCCAGCGTTAAGACTTAACGCCAGGCGTTAGCAACAGTAAACAAAAAGTTTGTTTCAATTATTTAAAAAGGAATCTTCAATATAATCTTCTCTGGAATATTTAAATATATTTTCTTATAAAATATTCTGAAACTTCAGTTGCAAACTCTAATATTTTTAATTAAGATTTAAATTTCATAAAACCCTTATTCACCCCCCCCCCCCCCCCCCTCTAAGGGCGCCGTAAGATCCAACAAATACAACAAGGCTTGTCTACTAAACTGTTTACAACAACTAGGTGGCTTCCAAACATCGGCACGCAGGCCGGCCACACATGAAAACAGTAAACAAATCACTTGGCCTTCAAGGGCCAGCAAAACTCAGCAGCTGGGATTCCGCACCGCTATTTCCCGCCCGTCTCGCCAGGACCTGTAAGTCACAATCCACCAAACAGTGGGAAAAGAAGTAACCGATCAGCTTTAGCTGACCCAGAATATAACGACCCCACCCCATGCTCGGGGCGGCGGTGCTCCTTCCCTGTAAGCAAGCAATAGCAGCATATATATATTTTACAGGTGCGTCTAAGCACCACATAGAAACAATCATCCTACGGTGACATCAAGTCACACGTCATGGGCACTCATGGCACGTCATCCTCAAGTCCTTTTTCAACTTGGATGATCCAATTGAGCTAGGTCGTACACACGAAGTTTCGGCCCTCTTTGAGCTCGGTCGTACACACGAAGTTCCGGCACGATCGTTATGAGCTAGATGTCAGGATTCACCTATGCATGGCCCGGTTTCGGTTCATCTTGTGCACGTGCTCATAAATGTCAGGATTCAACTTAGCCTGACACGGGTTTGGCTTCCCCTTGTGCCGTCAAACTATACTCTCACAGGTTCATCACCTCAGCCTCAGGGGCTTGTTTAGCAATCCCAAGGATCACTGGCACTAACATCGGCGCTAGCACTAGAGCCGGGCGCTAGCCAACAGAACACAGATCTGTTAGCTCTTTCGGGTATTTCCTGAGGGTAACCTCCAGGACTCCCTGCAGTACATCAAAGTACCAAGAACCCGAAAACATACATACGCAGAGTCTTCTCCGGAGTGCAATATAGCATATCAACATCACCATTCCAGACCAACCTGTCCAGAAGGGCTTCACACAGCATGCCTATGTCTGTACTGCCATTCCGGACTCTATATGCAATTACTATGGGGATAACATCGACCCGTCAGCAGAAACCTATCCACTGATTAGTGGAAATCTGCCTACTACTATGCAAATCATAGGACGAACATGTCCAGAGATCAAGGAGGAGAATCGTTACCCTCGGCGCTCGTTTTCGTTCCACAGATCTGAGATTGATACAGAGGGAACTTGCTGAAATAGCTTCCCCTCTACGGAGTGGACGATGGCACAAGAACGCGGGTAATCTCCTTCGCAAATTTTCCCTTCAGAACGGCGAACGTCTAGCCCCCAACGGATCTCCTTCCTCAAGCTCTCAGCCTACCACTCTTGGAAAGGCAGAGGTTCTCTCAGAAAATAAGAAGGAAAGCCGAAAACCATCTCATATATAGTTTTCTGCTACCGTCGGCGCTAGCTACTAGCGCCTGGCGCTAGCCCAGAGTCGATACCGCTTTACCGCTTAAGGAATCGTCGAGAAACGCTACCGCCTGCGCTATCTTTCTTCGACGAACTTCTCGGGAAATGCCACAGTTATCGAGAAAGGATTCATTTCTCGGGAAATATACTACCGTCGGCGCTATCGCTAGCGCCTGGCGCTAGCTCATATGCTCCATTCTTCGAGAAAGAACGCATTTTTCAGGAAATGAACTAGCTTCTCGGGAAAAGCACGGGCTTCTTGGGAAATGCACTACCGTCGGCGCTATCCCTAGCGCCTGGCGTTAGCTCATTTGCTTCCGAGCACTCCCAAATTATTTGTACACGAAACTTGGGGTCTTACAGATGGACTGGTCTGGTTGAACTGGGTTGTATCAGCATCTTGATTAGTATCTGGATTTGCTGGGGTGTCCTGTGGAGGAGAATTATCCATTGGAGGATCTGGTAGATTTGTCTCTATTTTTTATGGAGGTGGAGAAGGAGGAGGTGAAGGTGCAAATTGACCAGGATTTAGAATCTGCCTGGTCCACTTGGAAAATATTCCTATATTCATACTTTTCCCTAGAGGAATGGGCACTTCTTTTGATTTGCACACCATTGGATAATGGTGGAAGAGCACCTGGCTCATGATCCTCATATATGCATTTTCTTTGTGAGCATATTTGTGACCAATCATTTTTGAAAGAATATTAGGTTTGTAGTCTAAATCACCTAGAGGGGGGTGAATAGGTTTCTTTTAAGTTTCCTTTAATTAGTATGTCTGATTTCTGGTTTGGAGCAAGCAAATGATCAAACACACAGAAAGCACACAAGCATGTATAGAGGTTCCTCGAGACAGGGTGTCTTGAGTAGTCCTCTTTCCCCCTTCACCTTTCTAACAATGTGTTAGACAAGGCCAACTACTCCAAACTCGGCTCAAAGAGCTTACAACTCAGATCCCTCAGGATCTCTCAGGTTTTCCCAAACCCTACCTCAGGCTCAACAGCCCTACAACTCAGATCAGCTCCTGGTCCTACAGCTCAGACCTCAGCAGGTCCTACAACTCAGGCTAAACAGCCCTACCTCAGATCAGCACCTGATCCTACAGCTCAGACCCCTTCCAGGTCCTACAACTCGGAGAATTCCTCCTCCTACAGCTCAGGCTATGAAGCCCTACAACTCAGATCAACAGAACCTACACTCAGGCCTTCAGCCCTACAATTCAGAACCCTCAGGTTCCTACAATCTCAGACCAAAAGGTCTTACAACTCAGGCAAAATGCCCTACAGAAAAGTGAGTATTATACTTACTACAGATGACAGCAAGTCCCCTGTAGTTCCTGCACAACCATTGCTTCCTGTAGCTGGTGATGTTGATGTCAGCCACTACTTGATCTTCTTCTTCAGATGAAGGTTGGAAGATCTCACTGCTCCTTCTTGCAAAGGAGCGAACTTTTTCTCTCTTCTTCTTCTTGCTTGATCAGTAAGCAGCAGGAGAGAAGACGAGAGCAACAGCCGTCAATGAAACAGTTGATTTTTTTTTTGCACGCGACGGAGAGGTTCAAATGTTCCTAACTCTTCCTTTTATACATCTCTAATCTTCAACGGCTCTCAGCTGTCCTTCTGAGAAGTATGGGAGGAACTGGTGGACCCCACAGTTTTTCTGCAACTTGCGCCACGGGCAGAACACGCAATCTGCGTTCGACGAACTTGCCAAACTCTGCGTTCGACGATCTTGCCAAACTCTGCGTTCGACGAACTTCCTTGTCTCTGCGTTCGATGAACTGTGTTCTGCGTTCGACGATATGCACAAGTCTCAGCTGATTCTTCCTTTCTGTCTGCGTTCGACGAACACGCCAACTCTCAGCTGTTTCTTCTAGTTCGTCTCAGCGGTCGATGAACTGTGTTCTGCGTTCGACGAACGGCTCTCTGCGTTCGACGAACACGCCCTTTTTTCCTTCTCAGCGGCTCCTTCTCTGGTCTCATCTCAGCGGTCGATGAACTGAGTCCTGCATTCGACGAACGGCACTCTGCGTTCGACGAACACGCCCTTTGTTCCTTCTCAGCGGATCCTTCTCTGGTCTCGTCTCAGCGGTCAACGAACTGAGTCCTGCGTTCGATGAACGGCACTCTGCGTTCGACGAAGATGCCATTCTTTCCAATCTGCACGCTACTCCTTTTCCATCTCAGCGGATCCGCTGAGACAGCGATCTCGTCTCAGCGGATTCTTGACTATCTGCAGCTCAGCTTGCGTATAAGCTTTCTCAGCGGCTCCTGTTCTGGTCTCAGCGGTTCCGCTGAGACAGTGGGCTTGTCTTAGCGGTTTTGACCCTTCGTCTCAGCGGTTTTGCTGAGACAAAACTTCATCTCCTTGTAGATAATTTCTCCACATCTAAGGGCATGTTTGGCCCTTCTTTTTGAGTCACCTGTACCTGTATATACTACACAAGTATAGCCTTATCAAATAAAATATGTCCTTAACATTGAGAGTGATGCCTCTTCAAATCAAGGTAATATTGAGGGCAATATTCTCAATAATCTCCCCCTATTTGAAGAAGGCAGAACATTCCCAATGCTAAGGTACATTGACAAAAAAACATAAAAAAATGATCTGTATAGCATGGGCCCTAACACCCTAGGCATTTTCCCTATCTACCATTGGCCTATCCTAAGCATTGGCCCTATCTCCCCCTTTCTGGTTTCTTCAACTATTTATCCTTCTATGGATTGGGAGGCAACATCTATAGATCCCTTTGGATCAACTTATAGGACAAACTATACACTCATAGCATTTGCTATCTCCCCCTCAACCTGAGCAAGGAATTTGCTCCCCCTCAACTAGAGAGCTATAGCTGAACTTGTTCAATTTGAACTGCCCTTTCTAACTTGAATACTGAAAGTAGAAATACAGAGTACATTTACCAACAGTAACAAACACAATATGATTTTCAGAATCTGAAATATCATTTCAATTAAGTGTTCAGTACAGACATTTCAAACAGTTCAACTTATGATTGTACATTGAATAATTTAAAGAGCATCTCAAGGCAGGGTGTTCTTAGATGGACCCTGGGAAGAGCTTTCTCCATCTTCAGACTTTCTCTTCCTAGCTTCAACAGCAGCCTTGATCTTCTCCTTTACTTTGAAGTACAGAAATGGCTTGGGAAGATATTTTGTGGGAATCCTTATAGGAGTTTCCCTTCTTACTATGTTTTCTTTGAGAATCCTTTCCCTTAGAGATTCCCTCTCAAGATGCTTGATCCATTCAACAGATGAATAGACATGGTCAATGTCCTTGAGTTGATTGTCATGGCTTACCCAGGTGTTGACAACAATAGTGTCCAACTCCAGATTGTCATCCTCATGGAGAGGATCCTCTAATCTTTCCATCCTCTTCTGGGCCATATACTCTTCAGTAGTTTGAATGCCCTCTGCCCTTCTCCTCTTTGCTTACCTCTCATCTTGAATCAGATCTGATTGACCTTGGAAGTAAAAGTCTTCAGGTCTGCTTGGATTCAATATTGGAAGATTCAAGGCAATCCTTGTTCCTTGTAATACCTTTAAGCTTGAGGTCCAATGATTATCATTAATCTTTTTAACCACAGTTAGGATATCTTCTTGAATTGCAATGGAAGCTTTGTTCATCACTTCCACCATTTGCTTGCTGGATGCTGCCTGATTGGAGAGTATCAGCTGGTGGGCATTCTCCATGTTGTTATATAGCTTTATGTGAGCTCCTTTCAGCTTAGCATTTAGCTTGGCAACCTTCTCCTCCCCCTCTTTGCCTTTTTCCAATATCTTTTTCTCTATTTCAGAGTGTTGATCAATTATGGATTGGGAGAGAGTTTGGAAAGTGTTGTCCACATCATCCAAAATGCTTTCCTTGGCCTTGTCAATGTGGGACATGACATGGCTGCTAGAGGTGTTAGCCACTTGTGCCATTCTGGCAACTGCATTCTCCCAGACATTTTGATTCCTGTAAAGATGATTCTTTACATATGTAATGTCCTTTGTGGAGACACTTCGATGATCAGCAATTTGCTTCAATACAGTGTGCTGAGCAGCAAATGTGCCTTTGGCCATCTCAAACCATCTTGTCATTTGCTGGAGGATATGATCAAATGCAGTTTTGACATCATTAATCTTGGTGTTCAGCTCAGTTCTTACTGCGGCCACCATTGACTCCATTCTCTGCTCACTGGCATGGATTTCCTGAGTCAATGCTGTTCTTGTAGCATGTAACTCATCCCTTATCTGAGCATTGGCATCTTGAACTTTTTCTGCAACTAGCTCTTTCACCGATAACATCTGACCCTCAATGATGGATCTTATTGAGTTCAACAGGTCAGATGTGACTAGCACAGCTGCTGGCCTTTCCTGGGCAACTTCCTTATCCACTACCTCCACAGCTTCATAGCTGGCCTTCTCCATTGCAGATTCAGATCTTGGCAGCTCTTCAGCATTTGGGTTGTGCTCCCCCTCACTAGCACCCCCACAATTATCTCCAAGGGGAGGGCTATGCTCCCCCTCACTCAGAGCATCCATATTTAGGGAATTCTGTCTAGGAGAACCTGAAAAATGATTGATGGGTTTATTAGACACCTAGACTAGACTACTGTTAGTGGGGAGAAGCCTAACTGAGAACCTAATTTACCATGGATATGTGAGTTCAGTAGTTCATCTACAGCTGGAGGAACAGCTGGATCAGTATCAATCTGAGTTGGCTCAGAAGTAGAATCAACTCTTCCCTGGGGTTCATCATCCCCACATGTCCTGGGGACATCTTCTCCTCCCACATCTTCCATGTGATCTTGAGGATCATCATTCTTCTTAGAGGACTCAGCACCTCCTACCTCATTCTTCTTTACTTTCTTCTTCTTCTCCATTAGCTTGGCCACCATAGAGGGTTGGCTCATGGAGAGTGCCCTTGTTGACCTGTCCAGTGTCTTAATGTCTAACCTCTTCAAGTAGTGGATGTTAGTACCCTTGATGGAGGAGAATTCTCCTGGATAAGCCTTCAGCAGGAAGAGTGAGAGGATCCTTCCTAGGTTAGGAGCCTGCAGACATTTCTTTATCCTTTGGTACAGGACATTTCCCCAGCAAGTCCTCTTCTTCAAGATGATCCTTACAACCAGCTCAAACATAGGTTGTGAGATTGAATCATGTGAGCCTGGCTTGCACAGAAGTGCCTTTCCCACTATATCACACAACAGCTTCCCCTTTTGGTTGAAGAATTTCTTCTTCAAAGATGCAGTCTGGGAATCACTGTATTCACACCACTTTATGGCTTGCTCCTTGTCTGATGCAGATATCTCCTCTTCTTCCACTGTAGGTAGGTGCATTACCTTTTCCAATCTCTTAGGGGACAGTTTCACCCTTATCTTTCCAATTTTAGACGATAAGCCATCCTTAGTAGATGACTGCCTAGCATTTGCATAGAACTCTAGCACTTCATCCCTGAATATCTGAGAGGGTTCAGATAACACGAAATCTAGACCGGCAGAAGAGATGAGGGAGATAACACTTAAAATCTCTGGTGAAGCATGGAGAAAGCCATCCCTCACAAGTTCGCATCCTTCTAGCAACTCCTTCACGACCTTGGGCGCCATTTGGTCGAAGAGAAGGAACGTTGGGACGGAAAGGTAGAAGTTTCGTCTCGGCGGCTGGAGTAGTGCAAGAGAATGTGAAGAGTCATCTAACACGGCTGCTATTTATACACTAGGTCTTAGTGTTAACCTAATCGACTCAGCGGAACAGCTGAGAAGATTTACCTAAAATTTCACCCTAGGGCAGAGTTCGTCGAGCTCAACCTCTACGATCGACGAACTCAGGATAGAGTTCGTCGAGCCCAGATTTTTCTTAGGTGTTAAAATGCAATCTGAAGCATAGCTTAGGCAGACTGTACTGGTTAATCTAATCATCCTACTTTAACATTATTGGAGACTGCATTTGATAATAATTTCATAGTAGGTAGGAGGCAAACTTACCTTGAGAATTTATTCCTCTACTTGTTGTTGACTTCATAATGTCAACCTCCTGTCTGTCATGTGCCATTGGCACTCACTGTTCAAGTACCAAATGATGATGGGGCTGGTTGAACTATCCTGCAAAACAGAGTTTAATGTCCCTTAGGATCCCAAGATGACTTGGGTCCTAGGTTCTGGTTAGCATAATGAAACGACCTTACTCTAGCTGCACCCTTTGCAGGAAGGTTCATCTTTGCACATGGCACAATAGGGTTGTGCCAATAGTCTATGGTAAAGTGTCCTACCTTACCACAGCACCAACATTCATGAATGTTGTATCTTCTCTTCTGAACACTTCTTGAGGATTGTGCAGCACAGTCCACATGTTCAGGAATAGATACAGCAACATTCTTCCTGTTCCTCTCAGCAATGATTTGACTGAATGTCATTCTGTGTGCTATCTTGATGCTCTTTGTCCTGATGGCATCAGCTTGCAATGACTTGGCAACCATACAAGATTTGATGGCATCTGACACTGAGCAATCAGACATGTTTACTGATTTGGCAGCGGTCATTGTCTTGGCTGATTCAACCTTAGAAGGGCTCGCCTTCATATTCTTCAATGCAGGGGCTGAAGTACCAAATACAAATGGTCCAGGTTGGGCCATTTGAATTTCCTCATGGGGAGCCTTCATTGCACTCAATCTCATTCCCATTATTCCACTATGGGAAGGAGCATTTTCCTTCCTATAGCAACTCTCATTCTTCCAGTGACCATAAATGCTTTCATGGTCATACCTGTTGGAAGGAAGTAACACCTTATGAAAGGTGGGTTGTGGCTTAGCCTTCCCCTTGCTCTTCTCTCCACTCCATTCTCCTACTTCCATTTAATTGAATCCTAGTCCTCTCCTATTAGTTTGATAGGAGAATGTGTCAATAATAGGAAGCACAAATTTGGGCTTGGAGAATTGAGCCACCAGGCTCTTCTCCTTCTCAAGCTTTTCTTCAAGTTCTTTAATGACCTTGTTCTTCAGGGAAATAGTGCTTAATTGCACAACAGTTATCCCCTGTAAATGGCTAATTTGTCTACTCATCTGAGCCACCATGGTGGTAGGTTCAGTGTTGACATCCATAGTCATTTTGAGAGAAACAATTTCCTGGGCTTGCCTCTTGGCAAGCTTCTTGCTCTTCTTCAGAGCCTCCAAAAGAACACCATATTTGTCAATCAATTGATTGAGTTCTTCCTCAGATTCCATGCCCCTTCCATCAATTGATGAAGGTGCAATAGATTCTGGTCTAGTCTCATAATCAAAAATAGAAGTGGAATGAGATAGTACCTAAACATTGTCAGAAGCATTCTGACTCCCTTCTTCATCAGTGAAGGACATAAGGCCTAGCTGAACAATGTCTTCTTCATCCTCCTCTTCATCACTATCTGAGTGTGAAAGAGGGGCCCTGATTCCAACTATAGCAGCTGGATAATCTTCATCTTCTTCTGGTCCAAATAGCCCAATGCAGGCTTCTTCTTCATTCTCTGAATCTGATGTTGAAGGATCAGATTCACTCCAGCTCCTTTCTTTCTTTGCTAGAAGGGATTTTTCTCCCTTCCTATCCTTGTGGTGATGATGCATCTTTTCACCACTATCCTTTCTATTAACTGAACAGTCAGCTATGGCATGTCCAGGCTTGCTGCAGCTATAACAGATTATATTGTTAGAAGAATGTTTACTAAGTTTAGAGTCATACCTGTCACCAATCTGCGTTCGACGAACTTGCCAAACTCTGCGTTCGACGATCTTGCCAAACTCTGCGTTCGACGAACTTCCTTGTCTCTGCGTTCGACGAACTGTGTTATGCGTTCGACGATCTGCCTTGTCTCTGCGTTCGACGATCTGCATAAGTCTCAGCTGATTCTTCCTTTCTGTCTGCGTTCGACGAACTGCCTTCTGAGTTCGACGAACATGCCAATTCTCAGCTGTTTCTTCTAGTTCGTCTCAGCGGTCGACGAACTGTGTTCTGCGTTCGACGAACACGCCATTTGTTCCTTCTCAGCGGCTCCTTCTCTGGTCTCGTATCAGCGGTCGACGAACTGAGTCCTGCGTTCGATGAACGACACTCTGCGTTTGACGAACACGCCCTTTGTTCCTTCTCAGCGGCTCCTTCTCTGGTCTCGTCTCAGCGGTCGACGAACTGAGTCCTGCGTTCGACGAACAGCACTCTGCGTTCGACGAACACACCATTCTTTCCAATCTGCACGCTGCTCCTTTCCCGTCTCAGCGGATCCGCTGAGACAGCAATCTCGTCTTAGCGGATTCTTGACTATCTGCAGCTCAGCTTGCGTATAAGCTTTCTCAGCGGCTCCTGTTCTGGTCTCAGCGGTTCCGCTGAGACAGTGGGCTTGTCTCAGCGGTTTTGACCCTTCGTCTCAGCGGTTCTGCTGAGACAAAACTTCATCTCCTTGTAGATGATTTCTCCACATCTAAGGGCATGTTTGGCCCTTCCTTTTGCCTGTATATACTACACAAGTATAGCTTTATCAAATACAATATGTCCTTCACATTGAGAGTGATGCCTCTTCAAATCAAGGTAATATTGAGGGCAATATTCCCAACAATTTTCAGGAGGCATCTCCCCCAGTTTATCGTCTTCTTAAGAACTAGAACACCCATGATTTGCAGCTGCTGCCTGGGGATAGCATAATGTGCTGATATTTTGCATATGAGCACCTTCCTTACTATATCAGCAAGGAATCTGTATTCTTTTGCAAGATCAATCTTCTTCAGATTGATGGCCTCCTCTTTCTTAAACTACATGATCTCTAAAGCTTTCTTGATCTCTTCCCCTGTCAGTTCATCTGAATCACTGCCAATTGTAAGATCAAATGTTTGATTTAGCAATTCTCTGTTATATGTATATCCGTCTCAGAAACTTTGCAATTGAGGGAGCCATCATCTCCTATTTGCATATTGTCCTTGAAATCTGTCAGTTCAACATCAAGTATCTTGCACCTTGAAGAAATTAACTTGGTCAGGCTGGCAGCATGAAATAGGCCGAGGATGGCCTTGAAATTAGTAGATGCTGCGTTGAAGGAGTCTATATCAACATCAAATCCAGAGTATATCTTTGGAGGAGCCATTGATTTTGAAGTACCTGCAAAATGAGACAAGAGAGAGAGAAAGAGACGAGAGAAAGATGCAGGAGAGCTGGGGAGAGAGAGAGCACGGGAGTAGGAACGAGAGAATTCGAAAGCGTAATGAATTCGACGTCATTGTTGCTTAAAAGAAGATGATTCGTCGCAACTTAGGATTTTATCTGAAGCACCGTCGACAAAGATTAATAGACAGCACGCCAAAATGTGTCGAAGCAGCTTCTAGAAGTGAAACTGCGCGCGCTTGTCATGTCGACGTTGCGTCAATTAGAACTCGACGCACCTTCGAATTTGACGAGCAACAATTAATTCGACGTATCCGTCGATATGAAACCGGCGTTGCGTTGAATGCTATTCGAATTGTCTAATTTAGACGGCTCTCGAAGCTAACGTCGAATAGAATTAGACGGTACGTCGAATTCTATTCGACGCAACTCGACTTATCTGTTGCGTATTACTTTCGAAGAAAACGTCGAGTAGAATTAGATGGTACGTCGAATTCTATTTGACGCAACTCTGAATAAATAGTTCTATTTTCTTAGAAAGTGCTTGCTGTTTTTCCCAGCTATTTTTTTATTGAAAATAGTATTTATACTATTATTTTCATGAACTATAGAAGATAATAAGAAAATTCAAAGTAGAAATCACTCCTTGTTGGATTTGGGTCTTTATTAGGACATAGTTCATCCTTCCCCTTCCATTATCTCCTAGGAGGGATTCTACTTAATCCTGCACAAGTAGCTCAAACATTAGAAGGAACTCAGGTTACCTTAGACCCTTTGCTTTTACCATTATAAGGTTCTATGAAAGAGTAGAAGGGTCTTTCATGATATCCTTTAGGGTGGCAGAGAATGGGTTTATTAAACAAAAATTTATTATCTTGATGTTGAAAATGTGTATAAAATGTATCTAGATATAATAAGTCAGCAGAGTGTCTAATTATTCTACTTTTGGCTTTAGCCTTTTGATTTTTGTTGGTTAATTTCTCTGAATTATTCTTGCCTGGATATTTCTTTTCATTATTTGATTTTCCTCTATTAAATACAGTTATTTTATCTGGATTATTAATATCCTGATTCTTAGTTATTGCACTCCTCTCACTTGTTTGATACTCACTAGGTCTAATAAATCTAACTGGATTTTTTCAGGCTGGTCTATTAGTGACTTCAGTGCTAGTGCAAGGGTCTGCTCCTAGACCTAGGTGCTTAAATCTCATGGAGAGATTTTGTGTAATATCTTTGAGCTTTTGACTCCTCCCATTGAGAGAGCCCTCAAAGGCTTTTGTCTTTGTTAGCTCTTCCTTTAATTTTAGATTTTCATTTCTTATTTCTATTAATTCTGTTTCGTTACCCTGAATTTTATTTCTCAAATCATTATTTATTGAATATAATTCATCTTTCTTGAGATTTTCTAATTCTTCCCTATCTGTTTCTAATTCTTTTTGTATTTTGAGAAAATCATTACAAAATTCTTTAAAGCAAATTTTAAAATCATCAGAATTAAAATCAAAATTATCAAACAGAGAAACATGTTCTTCTTCATCATCTGAGGATATCTCTAGTGCCATTATGCAGGCTGCTTCAGCATATTTTCTTCATCACTCTCTGATGAAGAGGAGCTTAACTCTGCTTCAGAGTCACTTCAGGTTTCAGCAATGAAACCTTTGCCCTTCTTCTGGTTTTTCTTCCTGAAAGACTTCTTCTTCTACTTCTCTTTTTGTTGTACCTGTCCCTTTGTTCTTGTGGGAACTCAGGGGCTATGTGTCCTGGCTTGTTGCAGGAGAAGCAAATCACTTCCTTCTTTGAAGTCTTATCAAATCTGGGCTTTGAGCTCCTCTCTCTTCTTCTTGAGACTTCTGTCTTGACCCACTTTCTGAATTTTCTTGCTAGGAAGCTGAACATCTCATCTTCATGAGTGGATGGCTCTCTTTCAGCAACCTTCAAAGCAAGGTTACTTTGGATGGGAGTTGAGATTGTCTCATTTGCCTCTGTTTTAGCTCTGCTTTTCAGTAGCATCTCATATGATTTGAGCTTTCCTAGCAAAGCATCAGTTGAGATCTCTCTGTGGCATCTGGACTCTCTGATGGCCCAGATCCTTGAGTCTCATGAGCTTGGGAAGCACATGAGGATCTTATCATTGATCTCTGTCAAGGATATCTCATTGTCAAGAATTTTTAGCTCATTGATAATAACGATGAATCTATCATACATTTCAGCAACACTTTCATCAGCTTTCTTTTGAAAGTTCTCATATTGGGATATGAAAAGGGACTTCCTGTCCTTTCTTTCATCAGAACTCCCTTCTACCATTCTAGAGAGGGATTCTCAGATCTCTTTTGTTGATTGGCATTCAGCTACTTTCTGGAAAATGTCATCTGACATTGTGGAAACCAGAATGTTCATTGTCTTGGCATCACATGTCTTTTGCTTCTTCTCAACCTCTGCCCACTCATTCCTTGGGACAGCTTCCAGTGTTGAAGATCCACTGGCATATGGTCTGTCTGGAGCTGGGGGACCTGAAATTATAACATCAAAGATGTCTTCATCAATAGAGTTCATGTAAAGCTTTATTTTGGCCTTTCAGAGTGTAAACTTATTGAGGTTTCACAGTGGTGGTCTTGTTGATGCATAATCCTTAGAACTCATTTTCTTAAGAAAATAGTTTTAATTAATTTAAATTAGAGAAATGAGAGTAAGGAGATCTTTTGATCAAAGTGTTAACCTTTTAATGATCAACCTCGCTCTGATACCAATTGAAAGTGCACAGTGTGCCTCTGAGTATTCTCTAGAGGGGGTGAATAGAGTTTTAAATATTTTCTATCCTAATTATGCACACACAATAAAAACACTAAGTATTATGCAATCAGCAATCCAAAGACAGAATAAAGTAAACACAGATTGCAGGAAATATAAACACAAAAAACAGAAAGTAGGGACAACACAGAAAATCAAACACAGAGGACACATGAATTTTTATAGAGGTTCCCCAAAATGTGGGTAGTCCTCTCTTCTACCTCCCTGGTAGGATTGCACAACATGTGCCTGAGTCTTTTGATAAGAAGACTCTAAGAGCCACTGAGTCTTTTGATACGGAGACTCTTAGAACCACTAAGTCTTTTGATAAGGAGACTTTTAGAACCACTAAATCCTTTGAAAGAGGGATTAATAAAACTTTTACAGTTGAAGAATAAAGTAGAATAAAGAAAGAAGAGAGAGAATAGAATTCTGCTTTCAGAATTCTTCAGAAGCAATTTCTCTGAAACTGCAGCTTCTGTTTTTCACTAGATCTGAATATAATGAACCATTGCTTATGATTGCAAGGGTTAATTGCTTTATCCTTATTCTCTGAGCATTTCTTGTAATCTAGCTGTTGTGAGATGAAGAAGAAGAAGCAACTGTTTTCTTTTCCTGTGCAGTAAGAACACTTTTCTGTCTTAAGGTCAAGGAGGAAGAAGAAGAAGAACCCTTTTTCGACAGATGAGAATAATGTAATGAATGCTCTACTTTTCTTCTCCTCTTCAGTATACTTATTCTCCATGATTGGGATTTGAATTTCTTTCTTCTTTTAGGTTGTCCCGAAAAGGAATTCTTATTGGACAATTGATTTCTCTTTCTTCTTTTGATCCCGACCCGTCCATCAGATTTGAATACCTTCCAAGAATTTTTTCTGTGTCCTGGAATACTCCATTCCATTATTGGCAATAAACGAGTCGTTGGAGAACTGTCTTTAGCTTTGTGGTCCTTCTGAAAAGGTCTTAAAAGAACAGCAGAAAAAGCTTCCTTTTTAGACTGTATTCAAAGTTGTGTCGACTTCACAGTTCTTCATATCGACGCACCTCTGAGTTCTTATAGGAGTAGCTTCAAATTCCTTCTTAGCTCTGGCTGAACTCAGATGTCGACGTTGCGTCGATTTCTTATCGACTTATCCGTCGAGTTGAATACTTGGCCTTGAACTTTATCTTCTGCGTTGAATTGAAGTCGAAGTTGCGTCGACTTCAAAGATGGCTTCGACAAAGCTCTTCCTTCTACGTCGAGTCCCTTTCGATGTTGCGTCGACTTGACTTATACTTCGACAGGCTGATTAAGTTGCTTGGACTTCTAGTCAGAGTTGCGTCGACATCAAGTCGAAGTTGCGTCGACTTTCATTCGACGCAAGTCTTAACTTAACTGACTTTGTGATTTTCTTGACCTGGCCTTGACACTCCAAGGTGAGTGTGACATCCTAAGACATCTAATGACAAATTTATCCTTTCTATATAATGAGGGTAATATAACCTAACTGATGAAATCATTTTAAATAATTTGTTAGATAAATCACAATGGTTTTTTCCAACACTTATTGCTCTACCGGTTTATAGAACTGCTAGCATAGTTTCGTTTCTTTGTATACACTGGTATAGTATATGCTTTTGTTAGCTAGTTCCACGTCACCTGCTCTTATTTTTACCCCTTGTTGTCCTCCGCTTCGTCCTCCCGCCCGGTGCCTAGGAGTGGTGGGGGGAGGCGAGGCCAAAACTGGCTTAGTCTTTATGACTAAAGGTCGGATGTGGTCGTAACACCAGATGTACGAGGAGCCGGAGCAGCAGCACGACCAGCAGGACGTGATGGCAAGACCTAATGAGCAGTTACCGCACAGCACTACTACCCGATGACAGGTTGATGAGAGTTTGTTAGCTTCCGCATAGATGTAGAGTGAGAGTGTCACCGTAAAGCCGCGATTTTGGATATGTACCGGGCATACGCATTTACTCACTCTCTTTCAGATTATTGTACTCATTGTTGAACTTGTATTCTATTTGATATATATATCTATGTTTGTGGACTTGTCTACTTAGTTTACTTCTTATCTCAATGTTGGTCTGGTTGATCGTTCTTGCCGGCAGGATCGGCGTCTTGCGGAGGCGACCAACTTGTGAGTTGGTGTCACCGTAAGGCCGCGATTCTGGGCATAAGATCCGGGAACTCTCCGATGCGGGAGAGGGATTTTACAGCACAACTCTCAAACTAAATTTAGGCTTCGTTTGCGCGGCTTATTTGCTCCGGTGAGTTTGGTCAAAAACACCATTATCATAGAATGTATGTTTGGCCAGACAAAGGTTATGACCGCTATAAATAAAATAAACTAACTTTGAACATAAAATGCATGAATTTTTTTAGGTGAAGTCGGGCGTTCACGACTGCCACCACCGCGCCAAACAAGACCTTAATCTACCATCCTCAAATAGATGAAAAAACAGATGTTGCTAATTGCAGCTTCGTACCAAATTTTTAACAAGTCTCTGTACTACAAGTTCCTTCTAGTATTGTGTGAAGCTTTTCCACGCCAGAGTTACTGAACAGTATCTTGCAACTCAAGAAGTCTCAACAAATCATAAATAGTAAATAGCAAACAAGGCGTTGTTTGGCGCAGCATAGGCGGTCATGAATGTGGTGGTTATAAACCGCTGTTCATAAATATCCGACCTGCTAAGGAACTTCATCTACGACGGTGAATGCGGTGGTTATAAATAGTATGTTCAAAATTAATTTACTTTTCTTGGTGGCGGTCATAACTGCTGTGTCATGTCGAACAACATTCTATGACGGTGTTTTTTTTTTGAAACTCACCGGAACAAAAACGCCGCACCAAAGGCCTAAGACTGAAGCAGGCCTAAGACTGAACTCCCCTATTCAAATAAATTCAACTCGAGTAGCATGCAGACAAACGAAGGACAGGGCCACTTCAACAAAAAATTTGCTCAACGGAAGTAGTCCCTTCTCTAAATATTCTACTCTAAGGATGAAGCTACTTCTATAAATATACCAGTAGGATGGAACCCATTCTGTTTAAAGATAAAAAACAATTTTCAGAAGTCCCGCATCCTCCATTCATATAAGGAGGAAGACAAGGGTATGCACAGAGTCGGCACCACGAATGAGAGTATGTTTCTTCCCATTTTTCAAAGCACAACTAATCATTAATATGAAATATCTATAAGGAGAGTTATGGTAAGTAAATCTGACGGCTATGATTGAACGATCAAGTTATTTATCGTATCTCTCAAAATACAACTCCAAAAAGAATAAAAAATACATAAAAAGTATGAAATATCGTGACGAACATGATGGCGATCCCAGGTCGTCAATCCAACGATCCAACCGCTATAAAACCCGTAAATCGCTAAAATGATGTGCGAACGATCCCCATAAAAGCCTAGCCGTCTCCTTCCACTCCAAATCACCATTAAACCAAAAATCTTACTAGAGACACGCACACCCAATGAAATTATGATTCATTCATGGCAAGATTCTTGTTGCGGGTCGCTCGGGCGCTCTGGTAGACCGGTCGAATTGAACCACCTTAGCTCGGAAGCGAACCGGGCGCGCAAACAGTCAATTAAAGATTAGTTGAGTACACAGAGACTTTTTAACGTGGAAAACCCGGAAAGGGTAAAAAACTACGTGGCTGCAGCTGTGCCGACCAAACTCCACTATCTTCTTAGAGCTTACAATTAGGTACTTAGAAGTCGAGCGCGACAGACCGCCGCACGTTACAATAATATAGAGAGAGAGAGGGAGTTCCGAGAGTGACAGGCCACCTCTCGGAAAACTAAGTCTTTTTCCTTCTGAGAACTGTGGGGAACAAAAGTGAGAATGTTCCAGGGAACGAAAGTGAGAATGCTGAGTCGCCTTTCGGGATGAGGGAAATCTTCAAGTCCACGAAGGAGATCTTCAAGCGCCGAAGAAGAATTCCGTGAAAGTCTTCAAGGAGCTCTCCCGGGTGCAGAAGGCAAGGTCCTCCTCAATCAAGGTTCTGGGCTCCTTTTATAGCTTTGGCCGGGGGTAGCCCGGTAATTTCGCCGTTTTAACCACCGTAACCACCTGGCGGACGAATCACGTTTTCCGGTTCGGAGCACACGGATCGCCATTTTTCATAATTGACCGTCTCGCCCCTGGGCAGTTCGGGCAGCTTTGTTGAAGGCGAAAAAGGCGACGAATTGTTCCTGAAATCTGAGAAGCTAGAAAGACAAAAAATGAGCGTGCTAGAAAGACAAAATGTGAGCGCGTCGGGAAGACAAAATGTGAGCGCGCCGGGAAGACAAAATATGAGCGCGCCGGAAATGTTGAAGCGTTCTGAACGTGTTCAGAAGCGTTTTGAGCGTGCGTGAGCGCGGAGGTGTTCTGAGCGCGCGTGAACGCGGAAGCGTTCTTAGCGCGCGTGAGCGCGGAGGTGTTCTGAGCGCGCTAAGGGCGTAACGAACATGGAAGGGTCTTGGTTGGAGTCGAAGGGGGGCGAGACTTCGGCCGATCCCTCTGCGAGCCCCCCCCATAAAAAGAAAGGGGGAGACGGCTCAACCGCACCCCGTTGAGGAGAGGGGTCCGGGTTGGCCGCACCTCGGGGGGGGGGGGGGGGGGGGGGGGGGGGGGGGCTTGGCCGCACCCCAAGGGGGTGCGGCCCGGCCGCACCCTGCAAGGGGTGCGGCATGGCCGCACCCTGCAAGGGGTGCGGCATGGCCGCACCCCAATGGATGCGGCCCGGCCGCACCCCGCATGGGGTGCGGCGTGGCCGCACACCGCATGGGGTGCGGCATGGCCGCACCCCAAGGGGTGTGGCTCGACCGCACCCCAAGGGGGTGCGGTTACGCGCGTCCACCTCGTCCACCGACGGGAGGGGGCGGCGTCGTCGTGCGCGTTGCGGTTGCAGATGGCGCGTTTCACGCACGTTTTCAAATTAGCGGTTGGCGGCAGGAATGACGGTTCCGGCTTTGCTCTCCCACTCTCTCCCACTAAAGTAGTGGGGGGAGAGATTTATGGGAGTAACCGTCATCCGGTTCTCTTATAAATGAGAGCCTATGTTATGAATCCTCATCATAAGCCCCTCAAACCTTCGGAGTCTGATCTTCTGCGTGAAGGAGTGCGAAGGTTTCGCCTAGCCTACAACGGGTCCGACCGCCATCTCTGCGCGGCGCGCCGAACGATGCCAGAGGTAAGTTATTTTTGCTTTGAAAAAAGGAGGGAAGAGAGGGAGAAGTAAGCTCATGCGCGGGGGGCGGCCGGAGTCCGCGCGCGCGGTTGGCGGCGGCCGGGAGAGCGGGCGGCCGGCGCCCGTGCGCTCTCGCATGCGGCCGTGGCCTGCGGAGGACGCGGGCGGCCGGCGCCTGCGCGCCCTCGCGCGCCTGCGCGCCCTCGCGCGCGGCCGGGGCCGGCCGAGGGATTGGCCGGTCGGAGCCGGCGTGCCCGTGCGTGCGGCCGGTGCCGGCCAAGGGGGAGGCCGCCCGGGGTCACGTGGCTTGTGGAAATGGTGGGTGCCTTCGCTCCTTTTCACGCGGCCGTTACCGGCCGGGAGCGCAGCTTGTGTCTGCTGCGTGCTTTTTTGGACTCTTTATTATTATTTTTAACGTTCGTGCTTATGTACGTCTATTTTACTTTCAGGTTTCGAAACGGGGCGGCCAGTCGAGGCCGGTGCGCCTGCGCTCCACTCTTGACTTTGCGCAGATTGATATATGGCGGAAGCGGTTTGGCTTGCCTTCTGACGTCGAAGTGAAGATTCCGCAGGTGGAGGAGCGTGCTCAAAATCCACCAACTGGTTTCATGGCCCTTTCTGAGAGTTGTTTGAAATTCGGGTTTCGCCTTCCTCCCTCTGAGGAAGTTGTTGAGATACTCCGGTTTTGCGGTGTTCCGATTACCCAGTTTACCCCTGCCGGGATGGCAAACATTATGGGGACGGTGGTGTTTTTTCGGGACCATAGCGCGCGCTTTTTGCTTGAGATTTTCAAGGATTTGTGTGAGGTTTCTACCGACTCAGGTGGCTGTGTTGAAGTCCGAAGCAACAAGAGTTGGTTTCACTTTGGGGAGAAGACCGATTACCGCCACGGGAACACTCTTTATGGATACTTTCGGAATCGATGGGAGCTGCCGGAGCTATGGAGGGCACTTCCTGGACGTTGCCGCCGACAGACCAGACGGGAGGATGAGTTCCTTCCTATCCCTGGTTTCCCTGGCCGAGAAGGGCTTTCGAAGGCCCTGTTCTGTATTTCCAGTTGCGTGGAGGAAAGTCGACTGCTCTCGGTGGGGCTTTCCTGGGACGCCGAGCGGGCGGCCGCTGCTCCCCTAGACCGTGGGAAGAGGAGGAGGATTGTTGTCAAGAACAGAGGTTCTAGCTCGTGCTCTATCCCACCGGCGCCCAGGAGCCATGATCATGAGGCCGGCCCGAGCTGCCGCAGGGGGGAGCCGATTCCGTCCGATGCGGAGGTTGAGATTTTGGTGTCTCCTATTGCCGACCGGGTCCCACAGGGAGACTTGCCGCCGCCTCCCCCCTTGCCGCCGACGAAGCTAGTTTCTTCTTCTCTTCAGGCGATGACTTCGGCGGTAAGCAAAGTTCTTTTTTCTAGCCTCGGATACCTTTTCCCCATTGTTGCTTTGGTATGCTGACTGTTTATCTTTTGTCCGCAGGCCGATGTTATAACCAGTGTTGCTCTCACGTGGAACGACTGCTATGTGGGCCTCAAGGATAGCTACTTCGCTCTTCAGGAGGAGCTGTGCGTGGTGAGGAGCAATATGTCCGTTTTGCAGAAGAAGAGGGATCGCGACTTGTCTCACATCAAGCAGTTGGAGACCGACATCTCTTCTTCCCGATCCGAGGTCGAGAAGCTGCGGGCGGAGTATGGTTGTGACAAGGCGCTTGCCCAGGATGCCCTTCGTCAGCTGTCGGAGGCACAGGGGGAGATGTTCCGCCTGGAGGCGGAGTTGGGTTTTCTGAGGAGCGAGGTGGACCGGTTGTCGTCGACGAGCGCAGCCTCGGGGAGGCCAAGGCGGCTGGAGTGACCGAGTACAAAGATTCTCTTACTTTTGTAGAAGAGCGGTTCCAGATGGCGGAGGAGATTCGCGCCGAGGTTATGACGAAGGAGGTCGAGCCCTTGATAGCGGATGAGCGCGAAGTTGCCTTTCAGAGAGGCATTCAAAAGACTCTCCGTATGATGGGGAAAAAGTTCGGGTGGGACACCGCTGGCCTCGGAGTTGGGGACCTTTCAGGGGATGATTACTCGGATGTAGCCGAGGACTGATGTTGGTTATCTTTCTCATTCCTGCTTTCAATATTGTCGTTTGTTTGCGTGTAGCGCTGCGTTTGGGGTGGTTGTATTCCCTTAGTGTACACATTGCATTTATTCTTGTGTGATCTTGTTGTTCTGGTTGTTGTCACCTGTGTAGCTTGATGGTATTTCTAAAATTACAGATGAGTTCGCGCGGGTCTGAGCTCGCGGCTTTTACATAATAAAAAATTAGTCTGCGTGAGTCTGAGCTCGCGGCTTTTACATAATAGAAAATTAGTTTGCGCGAGTCTGAGCTCACGGCTTTTACATAATAGAAAATTAGTTTACGCGAGTCTGAGCTCGCGACTTTTATATAATAGAAAATTAGTTTGCGCGAGTCTGAGCTCGCGGCTTTTATATAATATAGGCTTGGCCTGTGAATAGCGGGTGTATTCAAACCGGGGGCGAACGTAAGGGGGGCAGACCCCTACGACGCGGGGACTCGACGGCGGAGGAGAAGGGCGAACCTTCAATCGACGTCGGTGCAAAGTCCTCAGGGCAGGGCCCCAAAGTGGCCGGTGAATAGCTGGTGTATTCAAACCGAGGGCGAACGCAAGGGGGGCAGGCCCCTACGACGCCGGGACTCGACGGCGGAGGAGAAGGGCGAACCTTCAATCGACGGCGGTGCAAAGTCCCCGGGGCAGGGCCCCAAAGTGGCCGGTGAATAGCGGGTGTATTCAAACCGGGGGCGAACGTAAGGGGGGAAGGCCCCTACGACGTCGGGACTCGACGGCGGAGGAGAAGGGTGAACCTTCAATCGACGGCGGTGCAAAGTCCCCGGGGCAGGGCCCCAAAGTGGCCGGTGAATAGCGGGTGCATTCTTGTCACGGCGTCAAGGCGAACCAAGGCGAGCGTCGGGCGCCTGGACGCTTAGGCGATAAGGCGGACGCTTAGGCGACAATAAGGCGAGCAAGGCGAGGAAAAAAATTGTGGATAGGAAAAAAAATTTTAAAATTGACTTTAGACAGCGGTTTTTATAAAAAAACCGCTGTCTAAAGTCAGTGTAAAAAAAAAAAAAATTTAATTTTTTTTTACTTTAGACTGCGGTTTTTTATTCGCAGTCTAAAGTTAATAAAAAAAATTGTAATAAAAAAAAAAATTTCCTGAAAAAAAAATTTAAATTTTTTTTCTTTTTACTGACTTTAGACTGCGGTTTTTTTTTGAAAAACCGCAGTCTAAAGTTAATAAAAAAACATTTTTTTTTTTTTTTGCTGGAAAAAATTGTTTTAAAATTTAAAATCACTTTTGACAGCGGTTTTTATAAAAACCGCTGTCTAAAGTCATATTAGAAAAAAATATGACTTTAGACAGCGGTTTTTATAAAAAACAGTCTAAAGTATGTATAGACAGCGGTTTTTATAAAAACCGCTGTTTTTATAAAGTATGTATAGACAGCGGTTTTTATAAAAACCGCTGTCTATTCAATTTTTTTTTTTTTTAAATAATTTATAACAAGGCGTCCAACGCCTTGCACACATTCGAGCGCCTGGACGACTAGGCGACGCCTAGGCGACGCCATGACAAGAATGAGCGGGTGTATTCAAACCGGGGGCGAACGTAAGGGGGGCAGGCCCCTACGACGCCGGGACTTGACGGCGGAGGAGAAGGGCGAACCTTCAATCGACGGCGGTGCAAAGTCCCCGGGATAGGGCCCCCAAATGGGTTCCTGCAGTAGAATAGTTTAGGACAGGTAAAACATAATTAGAAATGAACATTGATACATGCGCAAGTGTAATCTTGTGTCTTCTAAGCCAAATGTTTCTGATACAAGTTTGACGAGAGAGAAGGTAACATCAAGCTCCCTTTGCGATGTGCTTGCTCGAGCTCTTTCGATCGCTCAGCATGGTGGGCGGCGGTGACCCGGCGACCGACCCTCGGTGGCATCCTTCTGTGCTTCTTCGCGGAAAGCCTGAAGGTGTCCTAACTGGACAAGGCGTTCAATTTCTTCTTTCAACCTGACACAGTGCTCCATACGGTGTCCTCGGCCTTTGTGGAAGTTGCAGAACTGGGATTGATCTCCCCTGTGATGGGAGAGCGCTCTGGGCCAGTTGATGATTTTGCTGTTGTAGATGACGGACAGTATATGCTCGCGGGGGGCATTTAATGGGGTGTAGATCCGGGAGCTTTGATTTTCTAGCCCTCGGGAGCGGTCTGCTTGACTTTGAAGGGGCGGTACGGCTTTCTCGAGTTGATGTTGCTGTCCCTTTCTCTTGCGACACGTATCCCCAAGTTGCAGATGGTTTGCCGGTGCCGGAAGATCAGCTTTTTCTGCCAATGTGGGGGCTGCACGGCACTCTCGCACGCCTTGCTTCTCAGAATTTGGTTTTGGCGACGGGTCGTAGTTGATCCAAGGGAGCTCGGCTGCGGCCGTGTCGAAGCCACCAATTGCATCCCTGAGGATTCTCGCTTTGTTGGCCATGCGTCCAGACATGGAAACGTCGTGGTCCAGGGCGTCGAGTAGGAGGCTCCCAAATATTGCGTCATAGGGGGAGTCTGCCTCTGCGATGACGAACTGAACGTCATACTAGACTGGTTCCGAGTGCATCCCTACTTGGATGGGAAGGGTGACGACTCCTATGGTGGGTATCATAGTTCCGTCTGGGAGCTCTGCGTCGCTGGCCCTGAGCTTGAGGTTCCCGCTTAGGAGTTTGAGCCGCACCACGGCTGCCACGAACAAGATGTTGAACGAGATGCGATGGGTTATCAACGCCCTCCTTAGTTCACAGGCTGGATTGTCTATGCTTGCGTCTAAGGAAAAATCCAACCATCCACGGGGACGTTCCTGGCGGAAGCTTGTGTAGATCTTTTCTTGCTGCTTGCTCCGCTCCGCTTCCCCTAGGTGGGGCAACTCGTCCGTCTCGGGGTCTTCTCGCTCTTCTTCTTGGATCCTCGGCACGCGCACTTCGTGTCATTCAACGAACAGTTGGGACAACTCGGTGAAGTTGTGAATCGCTCCGTTTGGCAGGGATTGATACCAGCGGAGGGCGTCTCCGCGCAGTGTCTTGGTGAAGATTTTGCAGCTGATTTGGTCGGGAAGTCCGAACATCCGCATCGTTATCAAGAAGTGATTAACGTGCCCGTACGGGTCCTCTACTCAGTGGAACTGCTTGTAGTGCGGGAGCTTTAGCCATGACGGAACTGGGTATGCCAAAATTGACTTTGATAGGGGGGATCGCCTTTGCTGGTACGTAACATCGTTCGAATCATGTCCTGCCGCGAGAGGGGCCGGCTTGCTAGTTGATCCAAGCCACTGGGGCAGGATGGGTGCAACGATGAGCGCTCTTTTCGCCGGGTTTTCAGGGATTGAGGAACTGCATGCGTCGGATAGTTCGGGGGAGGTGTCCACTCTTGCTGGTTCCGTGAACTCAGGCGAAGCGGGTGCTGCGTTCGGAAATCATTTGCTCGGTATTTGGGAATCCATTTCCCACAGACGGCGCCAAACTGTTGCGGGTCGCTCGGGCGCTCTGGTAGACCGGTCGAATTGAACCACCTTAGCTCGTAAGCGAACCGAGCGGGCAAACAGTCAATTAAAGATTAGTTGAGTACACAGAGACTTTTTAACGTGGAAAACCCGGAAAGGGTAAAAAACCACGTGGCCGGAGCTGTGCCGACCAAACTCCACTATCTTCTCAGAGCTTACAATAATTATGTACTTAGTGTTGGGTTTTTCTAAATACCATTCATAATGATATGAACACATCAAATGTGCGCAGCGGAAGAAAACTAGAACAACCCAAAGAGTAAGGATCTTGCGGATCTCATGAATCAAAAGATTAGGAAAGCAAAATGCAATATACCTTCGCGGGATTGAGTCAATACTCAACCAAGGTGCTCCAAGAAGGAATCCGGTAGACTAAATCTGAGTTCCAAGAACCGAAATGTATCGACTCCTCTACAGCGATCCACACGAACGATGGAAAACCCCAAAGCCTTGTCGAACAAGGAATGGGTCGGAGAAGGAAGCTCTCAACATCCCCACGAACTGCTAGGTCCGAGACAATGGAGGCGGCGACCGTTGGCGACGCATCTCAGCGGACGGGAAGAACGAGAAGCCCTCTTGCGGAACTTTTCCGGACGGATGTTCTCTTCTAAAATCGCGAAAAGGGTTTGATCTATTTCGGGTGTTTCGAAGACCTAATCGCGTTCCTTTTATACGCAAGGTATAAAACAGGCTATCCGCAGACCAGAGGAAAAATAGAACATTTCTGTATAGATTTACACATTCGCCGAATTCGACAATTCGACTAAACAATATAACCGAATTCGACTATATATAATAACCGAATTCGTCTATATGCTACAGCCGATTTGACTGTATAAATTCGTTTATATGATTTCGTCGAAACCATTTCGTCGAACTAACACATTTCGGCTAAACCCTTTAGTCGAATTTGTTACAGTTTGGCTAAACACTTTAGCCGAATCAATATCGCCGAATTCCATTAGTCGAACCAACATAATTCGGTTAAACCCTTTAGCCGAATTTGACACAGTTCGGTTAAACCCTTTACCCGAATTTGTCTAGCATAAATCCATTCGTTTAAACCCTTTAAACAATTTCCCGTTGAGACAATCTCAAGTTAATGTCAAACAGTCACAGGATTGGTCCTCCACTCATATCCAATATGAGTAAGGCCAACACAATCCTTTCTCCAACTTCTCCAAACGCTTTTATGTGCGACCCTATAGGCTCATATTGCGTTGGCAGTAAGACTAACTGTTGATTTCTTTGAGATCACCTCAGAAACTCCAACAGTCTCTCACTTGATCACAAAGTATCAACAAAAGTCTCACAAACAATGAGCGGCATCTAGCAATACATCATTGCTACCCAAGCAATAAGAGTTCATAACTCAATAAGCCTGTCTTAACAAATGTATCAGTGTTGTCATGTCCCTTTGTCCTTTACATCCGGATAGAACTAGAGGCATGGACCGTGTCACCCTCATAATTGTTCAATCCAAATTTCCTGATCTAGAATAGACTGTCTGAAATTGGTGAGCTCAATATCATATATTGACTCAACCAAACATGGTCATGCATTTCTCAGTCTCATTCCATCAAGGGGCCCATTGATGTAACTCCTGTCATACAGGATGACAAATCTCATTTATGCTCACACACAAACATCCAAATGATTCGTAACATACCCAACAACCACCCTTATCATCAACTTTTCTCAAGAGAAGACTTTAGATGGCATCAAAGTACGCTCTTCCTCACCTGATGAATGCTATGACTTCAGGTCAAAAGACCACAAACACCATTGTCACTTGAGACCTACTTGTGACACGTTCATATAACAATCCACAGAGTAGTCTCACGGGGGGTCTGTCCAGTATAACTTGTTCTTAAAAAGTACCCATGTGATGACTTGATATCACAATATCATGACCTGTGAGAACCGATCATCAGTTAATGCACATGCTAGTCTTATGGTCTCATCCTTGCCCTAAATTTCTAGGATGATACCTCGACCAGGGACCATTTAAGAATGAAGCTTCATTTAAATATAGGCACTCACATTCAAGTCACGTATTTGAATTCCTATGGAAGCAAACATTCTAAGGGCATTCATTATGTTAATTAGTCTATCATATAGAAACGGTTGACATAATAAAAGAACTTGCCATAAATGTAAAATGAAACATACAGTACATAACACAATTCATCAAATGAATAAACAACCGACAAACATACAAACCACAAGGATCCTACTAAAGACGATCATTCAGGTATCTAATACCCATTGATCTAACATGACCATCATGCTTCTTTTGCGCAAGAGGCTTTGTCAGTGGATCCGCTGTGTTTTCTTCAGTCGGTACTCTGCAAATATTCACATCTCCTCGATCGACAATCTCTCGAATAAGATGGAACCGTCGAAGTATGTGCTTGGAGCGCTGATGAGATCTAGGTTTCTTAGCTTGGGCAATTGCACCGTTGTTGTCACAGTAGAGAACTACGGGACCAACAATGCTAGGAACTACATCTAGCTCGCAGATGAATTTCCTAACCCACACAGCCTCCTTTGCCGCATTTGCGGCAGCAATATACTCAGCTTCTGTCGTAGAATCGGCAACTGTCTCCTGCTTGGAACTCTTCCAGCTTACAGCTCCTCCATTAAGGCAAAATATAAAACCTGATTGAGACTTTGAATCGTCCCTATCAGTTTGGAAGCTAGCATCCGTGTAACCATTTACAACGAGCTCTTCCTCTCCACCATACACCAAGAACATATCCTTAGTCCTTCTCAAGTACTTTAGGATATTCTTTACAGCTATCCAGTGACCATCACCAGGATCAGACTGATACCTGCTCGTCATGCTCAAAGCATAAGAGACATCGGGTCGAGTGCATAACATTGCGTACATGATTGATCCAATTGCCGAAGCATATGGAATCATCTTCATGCGGTCCTTATCTTCCAAAGATTTAGGACACTGGTCCTCGGAGAGACTCACACCATGTGACATGGGTAAGAATCCTTTCTTGGACTCAAGCATGTTGAACCGTTTCAACACCTTGTCAATGTATGTACTCTGGGTCAAACCCAACAACTTCTTCGATCTATCTCTATATATCTTAATACCAAATATGTAAGTCGCTTCACCCAAGTCTTTCATAGAAAAGCAGTTCACTAGGTTGTTCTTAACAACTTGCAGGGTCGGAATGTCATTCCCGATCAGCAGTATGTCATCTACATACAATATCAGGAAGACAACAATGCTCCCACTAATCTTCTTGTAAACACAAGGCTCATCTTCGTTCTTGATGAAACCAAACTCTTTCATCTTCTCATCAAAACGCAGATTCCAACTTCGAGAAGCTTGTTTCAATCCATAAATGGATCGATTCAACTTGCATATTTTAGTGGCTTCACTTGGAGATACAAAACCATCGGGTTGTGTCATATACACTTCCTCAAGGAGGTTTCCATTAAGGAAAGCCGTTTTGACGTCCATTTGCCAGATCTCGTAGTCATAATACGCAGCAATGGCAAGTAGAATTCTGATGGACTTGACCATAGCTACAGGGGGAAAGGTTTCATCATAGTCAACGCCATGAATTTGCCTGAAACCTTTAGCCACCAATCGGCCTTTGAATGTCTGTACATTCTCATCCATATCGATCTTCTTCTTGAAGACCCACTTGCACCCTATGAGTCGTACCCCTTCAGGTGGTTCCACCAAGGTCCAAACTTGGTTTGTATACCTGGAGTCCATTTCAGATTTCATGGCCTCAAGCCACTTCTCGGAGTCTGGTCCATTCATAGCCTCTTGGTAGGTTGCAGGCTCATCATCATGATCCATAAGCAACACATTACCTATTTGAGTCATGAGAAATCCATATCTCTCAGGCTCAAATCTTGGTCTACCAGATCTACATAGGACTTATGTTTCTTGAGCAGGCTCTCCAGCTACAACTTCTTGTAGTCCTTGCTCAGGTTCCAATTCCGGTTCGTTCATTGTTTGTGGCTCTTGAACTTCTTCAAGTTCTACCTTTGCAGTCTTTCTGGATAAGAACTCTTTCTCCAAAAAGACACCAGTCCTTGCAACAAACACTTTGCCCTCAGACGGCAAGTAGAAGTAGTATCATTTGGTTCCCCTAGGATACCCCACTAGATAACATTTATCCGATTTGGGTTACAGCTTGTCGGGCATTTGACGTCGCATGTATGCCTCACAGCTCCAAATCTTGATGAACGACATACTAGGATGCTTCCCAGTCCATATCTCAAATGGTGTCTTTAGAACCGTTTTCGTTGGAACTCGATTTAGTGTGAAAGCAGCAGTCTCTAAAGCAAAACCCCAAAAGGAAACGGGTAAATCTGCATGACTCATCGTCGATCGCAACATGTCTAACAAGGTACAATTCCTCCTCTCAGAAACACCATTATGCTGAGGTGTTCCGGGCGGAGTGAGCTGTGATACAATACCACACTCTTTCAGATGATCACGAAACTCATGACTCAGATATTCGCCACCTCGATCAGATCGGAGTGCTTTTATCCTTTTTCCCAGTTAGTTCTCTACTTCATTTTTAACCACTTTGAACTTTTCAAAGGTCTCGGATTTGTTCTTCATAAGAAACACATATTCGTATCTACTGAAATCATCAGTAAATGTAACGAAGTAGTAGAACCCGCCTCTAGCCATAGAACTCATGGGTCCGCATACATCACTATGTATTATACCCAAGAGATCATCAGCCCTCTCATTACAACTAGTGAAAGGAGCTTTCGTCATCTTGCCTAATAAACATGACACGCATCTCTCAAATGATTCATAATCAAATGAGTCCAGCAGTCCATCTTTATGGAGCTTGGATATGTGTTTCTCGTTTATATGGCCTAAACGACAATGCCAAAGGTACGTAGGATTCGAATCATTTGTTTTTAGTCTTTTAGTATTTTCTACATTATAGATCGGATGGTCTAATTTCAAAACATATAAACCATTAAACAATTGGGCTACACCATAACAAACATCATTCATAAAAATCGAACAACAATTGTTCTTAATTATAAACGAAAAGCCTTTCATGTCAAGACATGATATGGATATAATGTTTCTAGTTATGGCTGGAACAAAATAACAGTTATCTAATTCTATTACAAGCCCAGTGGGCAAAGAAAGACAATAGACACCAACGGCGACGGCAGCAACTCTTGCTCCATTCCCGACGGGCAGGTCTACCTCCCCTTTACCCAGCATTCTTCTCCTTCCCAGTTCCTGCACATTTGTACAAATGTGAGAACCGCATCCGGTATCCAATACCCAAGATGAAGGAGCAGAAAGGTTTATCTCTATAACATAAATACCTGAAGTGGAAGTCACACTTCCCTTCTTCTTTTGCAGATCCTCAATATAGAGGGGACAGTTCCGCCTCCAATGCCCAGCCTTACCGCAGTGGTGGCACTTTCCTTCCTTCGCCAGACCTTTCCTTTTCAGTGCAGAAGATTTGGGATCAAGATGAGACTTAGATCTTATCTTCGTCTTCTTGAATCCCTTAGTCTTGCCCTTGCTTTTATGCACCATCAGTATGGGGCTGGCAGGCTTGACCTTCTTCATGTTATTCTCGGCAGTTCTCAACATGCCAAGGAGCTCGGGCAGTGTCTTTTCTATTTCATTCATGTTATAATTTAAGACGAACTGCTCATAACTGTCCGGCAACGATTGCAGGATCAGATCCGTGGCCAACTCTTGGCCCAAGGGAAAACCCAGTTTTTCAAGGTTCTCTATATACCCAATCATCTTGAGTACGTGAGTCCCTACTGAGTCTCGAGCTCCCATTTTGCACTGAAACAATGCCTTGGATATGTCAAACCTCTCTTGTCGGGCTTGCCCCTCGAACATTTTCTTGAGGTGCCCGATTATCTCATAACCACACATGCTCTTGTGTTGCTTCTGAAGCTCAGAGGACATGATAGCAAGCATGAGGCATTCCACATCCAAGGTATAATCTTGATACTTCTTGTAAGCATCTTTGTCTGCTCTCGGAGCATTTCCGGTCGGCTCTGCAGGGGTTTCCCCTTCCAAGACATAGAGCTTGCGCTCTTGCCTGAGAACAATTCTCAGGTTCCTATACCAGTCGAGGAAGTTCGTTCCATTGAGCTTGTCCTTCTCAAGGATGGCTCTCAGGGACAGCGTGGAGTGAGATGTATTTGCCATGGAAATTCTACAATAAATTTGCAAAAGATTTTCAGTACTATATTTCAAAATACATTTTACTTTAATAAGGACTTTAATTAAAAGAACTCCCACTATTTCAATCAAATCGATAACCCTTAATATCGATTCGGAGAGTTTATGCGAGCTACTCTCTTAGTGGACAAGATCCGTATTTCACCAACACAACGAGTCCGCTTTGGCGTTCCTCTCATAATGCGGTTATTTAGGTAGACAACATTTGTCAATTGCATCACTATGCAACTCTTGTATGGTTGGTGACTAACTCTTTATTCGCATCCATCATATGGAGCATGCCAACCCTATGCCTCTAGGCACTCAACCTTTGAGGTCACCTAGTTAAGTTAGACCCGATGTCGACAGTGGGATATCACAATTATCCGCTCGCACCCTTACCAAGATAGATTAATGCACCTTGCTTTGGCAAGCCCACACTTCATCGATCGAGGCAGGAAGAGTGTCATCCATCGGAAGGCATCCATATACTTAATATTAGATAAGGGATTTTATCTTTCAATTGATGAACATTTCATCGTGATTAACATTTAATCACCATGCACATACACAAAACAAATGCATCTCCTATGTGCACATAAAAGGATTATCAACATTTTGATAAAATGGGCTAAATCTGAATACTTAGAACACTTCTAAATCTCCAGATTTACATGCATTGAACACAAGCAAAGCAACTCCACTTATGCAGTAGACAAGCTCGTCTCTCAATGTCAGATTCAAAATCCACGACATTTGGTTTCATAAATCATATCGAGGGACGGTTACTGCAAAGGAGAAACAATCTCTGAAATAATGAAATCGCAACGCAATCACATGCGTTCCTGGCGGGATTCCAAGGGGTCGCGCCCCTGGCGGTTCCCACCACCAGAAACCACACAAAAACACATCAAAAATGATGTTCCAAGAAGAAATCTATACATTTAGAACGCTTCCAAATTTCTAGATTTGCACGCACTTGATCGCAACCTAGCTCTGATACCACTGTTGGGTTTTTCTAAATACATTCATAATGATATGAACACATCAAATGTGCGCAGCGGAAGAAAACTAGAACAACCCAAAGAGTAAGGATCTTGCGGATCTCATGAATCAAAAGATTAAGAAAGCAAAATGCAATATACCTTCGCGGGATTGAGTCAATACTCAACCAAGGTGCTCCAAGAAGGAATCCGGTAGACTAAATCTGAGTTCCAAGAACCAAAATGTATCGGCTCCTCTACAGCGATCCACACGAACGATGGAGAACTCCAAAGCCTTGTCGAACAAGGAATGGGTCGGAGAAGGAAGCTCTCAACGTCCCCACGAACTGCTAGGTCCGAGACAGGGGAGGCGGCGATCGTCGGCGGCGGATCTCAGCGGACAGGAAGAACGAGAAGCCCTCTTGCGGAACTTTTCCGGATGCTGTTCTCTTCTAAAATCGCGAAAAGGGTTCGATCTATTCCGTGTGTTTCGAAGACCTAATCGCGTTCCTTTTATATGCAAGGTATAAAACAGGCTATCCGCAGACCAGAGGAAAAACATAACATTTCTGTATAGATTTACACATTCGCCGAATTCGACAATTCGACTAAACAATATAACTGAATTCGACTATATACAATAACCGAATTCGACTATATACAATAACCGAGTTCGTCTATATGCTACAGCCGATTCGACTGTATAAATTCGTTTATATGATTTCGTCGAAACCATTTCGTCGAACTAACACATTTCGGCTAAACCCTTTAGTCGAATTTGTTACAGTTTGGCTAAACACTTTAGCCGAATCAATATCGCCGAATTCCATTAGTCGAACCAACATAATTCGGTTAAACACTTTAGCCGAATTTGACACAGTTCGGTTAAACTCTTCACCCGAATTTGTCTAGCATAAATCCATTCGTCTAAACCCTTTAAACAATTTCCCGTTTAGACAATCTCAAGTTAATGCCAAGCAGTCACAAGATTGGTCCTCCACTCATATCCAATATGAGTAAGGCCAACACAATCATTTCTCCAACTTCTCCAAACGCTTTTATGTGCGACCCTATAGGCTCATATTGCGTTGGCAGTAAGACTAACTGTTGATTGCTTTGAGATCACCTCAGAAACTCCAACACTTATAAGTCGAGCGCGACAGGCCGCCGCTCGTTACAATAATAGAGAGAGAGAGAGTTCCGAGAGTGACAGACCACCTCTCGGAAAACTAAGTCTTTTTCCTTCTGAGAACTGTGGGGAACAAAAGTGAGAATGCTCCGGGGAACGAAAGTGAGAATGCTGAGTCGCCTTTCGGGATGAGGGAAATATTCAAGTCCACGAAGGAGATCTTCAAGCGCCGAAGAAGAATTCCGTGAAAGTCTTCAAGGAGCTCTCCCGGGTGCAGAAGGCAAGGTCCTCCTCAATGAAGGTTTTGGGCTCATTTTATAGCTTTGGTTGGGGGTAGCCCGGTAATTTCGCCGTTGTAACCACCGTAACCACCTGGCGGACGAATCACGTTTTCCGATTCGGAGCACACGGATCGCCATTTTTCATAAATGACTATCTCGCCCCTGGGCAGTTCGGGCAGTTCTGGCAGTTCGGGCAGCTTTGTTGAAGGCGAAAAAGGCGACGGATTGTTCCTGAAATCTGAGAAGCTAGAAAGACAAAGTGAGCGTGCTAGAAAGACAAAATGTGAGCGCGCCGGGAAGACAAAATGTGAGCGCGCCGGGAAGACAAAATGTGAGCGCGCCGGAAATGTGGAAGCGTTCTGAAGGTGTTCAGAAGCGTTCTGAGCGCGCGTGAGCGCGGAAGTGTTCTGAGCGCGCGTGAGCGCGGAAGCGTTCTGAGCGCGTGAGCGCGGAGGTGGTCTGAGCGCGCTAAGGGCGTAACGAACATGGAAGTGTCTCGGTTGGAGTCGAAGGGGGGCGAGACTTCGGCCGATCCCTCTGCGAGCCCCCCATAAAAAGAAAGGGGGAGACGGCTCGACCGCACCCCAGGGGTGCGGCTTGGCCGCACCCCAAAGGGGTGCGGCCCGGCCGCATCCTGCAAGGGGTGCGGCCCGGCCGCACCCTGCAAGGGGTGCGGCCCAGCCGCACCCCGCATGGGGTGCGACGTGGCCGCACCCCAAGGGGATGCGTTTACGCGCGTCCCCCCGCCCACCGACGGGAGGGGGCGGCGTCGCCGTGCGCGTTGCGGTTTCGGATGGCGCGTTTCGCGCGCGTTTTCAAATTAGCGGTTGGCGGCGGGAATGGCGGTTCCGACTTTGCTCTCCCACTCTCTCCCACTAAAGTAGTGGGGGGAGAGGTTTATGGAAGTAACCGTCATCCGATTCTCTTATAAATGAGAGCCTATGTTATGAATCCTCATCAATTCTCTTCTCCTAGAGCAGAACAAGATTCATATGTTGTCAATAGAAGGATTCTACATAAAATCAAGAGGGGCCCAAATTGGCTCATATTCCAATGTTGGTAGTCAATTGCCAAAGGTTTGGTGGACCTATAGACAATTTGTTGGTAATCTCCAATCAAATAACTTCAAATTTTCCTACAATTACCACAACTAGATAACCAAAGTCTGGTCACGACCACATTATTCATCCAAGTAAATTTGTGGTCCATGAGAGACAATTTGGCCAATCGTATCAGTTGCAAGCAAATATTATGAGAAACTTATCCGCAAATTTACTGAAGCACTTTTGTTTTTTCTATAAAAAGAGACTGGCGTTGTTCTATAAAAAGAGAAACCTATCCACACCTAGGTTCCCTTTGGCGCGGTGGTGGCTGTCCTAAACGTGAACTCCGGACCTCACCTAAGGAATTTCATCCACTTTTATGTTCAAAACTATCTTTCTTTTCTTGGTGGTGGTTATAACCGTTGTCATGTCAAACATACATTCTATGATGTTGTCGTTTTTATCCAAACTCACCGGAGCAAAAAAACCGCGCCAAACGGAGCCCTAGTTGTCAAAGAAGGTTCAAAACTCAAAGCTCGAGAGATCAGAATTCACGAGGCCACCCCCCCCCCCCCCCCCCCCCCCCCCCCCCGAATTTCTCTGCATGTAGGCCCCCCCCCCCCCCCCCCCCGAATTTCTCTGCATGTAGGAATTTTTCCGACTATTACTGTGGCCGATAGAAAATCGTGGATAACACTAAATCAATTTAAGTAGAATATAAAAGAATCAAGAGATCTTTCCTGGACTTCTCGGCTGGTGAGAATAATTTTCTAAATATGACCGAGACCGTGGAAGATCACACTAGACACTCCGAAATTAGTCCAACTAAATCATGAAAAGAATCACGAGATCCTTCCTTGAATTCTCCGCTGGTGGGAGATCTCCTTAGATCTTGAAGGAGAAGTTCTCCCGTTGGCAAGAGTCATGCTCGTCGTTCTGCTTCCACCAATGATTGTTCTAAAGACATCCAACTACAATTCGCTTAGCTGAGCAAACAAAACAGACTTCAAAATTTAGCAAGCATCAAAAGATAGAAGTGCTATCTTTGTAATTAAAACCTTCAACTAGAATTCATCGTAATGCATGGAGAAGATAAATGTTGTAATTGAAACTCTCTGTTGGGCATGGTTTTTTTTCGTTTCTAGATTTTTTTTACATAAAAATCTCTACTGCCATCATTCTATTTTAGCAATGTGTGTTTGGCAAACTCTCAAGCTAAGACCATTATTTCTATAGACTTCCAAGCGAGATATATGTCAATCTTTACACAAATATATTATCATTTTGAATGGACCCAAGTCCAACTTGGAGAGAACAAAGGGAACCGTAAAATCAACTCGAATGGCATTTCGAACCAAGCATCTTGACCCAAAAACTAACTGGAATAAGTTCCAGCAAATTTTTTATTCACCCAAGTAACTGAATGAGCTTCATGGATTTTACGGTTTCCTATGTTCCCCTCACACACATGTGAAGATATTTTTACAAATAACTACGCGAAGCTTACCAGTAGGAGGGTAGGGAAAGATTTTCCATCAGAATCTATCAGCAAGCTGCGGAAATCGCTGCAGCAGCCATGTCAACGAACTAATTATAGCCTGCACATTTTTAACCAGAGCTTCATCAGAAGAGATTTTCAAAATTTGTACAACTTAGCATTTCAATTCACAATAAGTTTTCAGCTAGCACTTTCGTATTGATCATCAAGAACAAACTTATGTGAATGTGTTATTGTTAATAATGTCTCAAATCTTAATCCATATGCTCATTCTCAATGTGATATCTAGTACATCAGCCCTACATGAGTGGTGAGCTCGCACCAAAGACCCACGACCCAAACTTAGTGGGGTTCCGATGACTGGCCAGGGGACGGAGGTTAACGAGGAGTGCCCTAGGATTGAATTTTTCAATAATTCGGTGTAGTCTGTATCCTAATGTTATTTTCGGAGGGGTACATTGGGATTATATGTATGTAGGAGTTGTATATAAATCTTTTTCATAGGGTAAGGGTATATGAGAGGGAATACTAAATAGCACCTCATTCTTTCGTGTAGTGAATCAATCTACTGTTGTCCGTGGGCATAGGCTACTGCAAAACCTGCATTAAATTTGTGTTTGTTTGTTTAATGTCTGCATGATATTTTAGAAGAGAACTAAAATCCCTTATTTATAAGCATGTAACCAAATAAGCTTTCAGTTAATGATGAATTGAGAAAACCTAAGCTTTATATAATAAATTGATTTTATTAGGTTAAATATTAGATCTTCAGTCAACTCCTGCAAAACAGAAGGTCACAATGACAACAACCTACAAAGAAGGCCCTGCGCTCCACTGAGTGCATTGGACGTGCCTGAACATTCCTGATCTCACCTGACTCACACTTAAGGAGGAACTCCTTCGCCTATGACACCCGTCAAACGGGAAATGCGTATGAACGCTTCGGTACCATAGTCAATCTGACTCCATCGCGGCTTACCTCATTGAGTTCATTGAAGTTATGCACGTGTGAGGCCTCTCCCTAGATCATTACCAAGGATATTTCCTTGCTGGTCTACAGACTCACATCCATGTGCGACTTCATGTCCACAACCTATCCACCATCTCCTGAGCTATGGAATAAGCATGTTGCCTCAATGAAGAACTCTACGAGGCCCCGCAATCTCCCCCTCCCTGTCCACTCTCTCTCCTTACTTATGCAACCACCCAAACCTCATCTACTACAAAAACGATCTGACCTCCATAACCATCCCCAAGCACCAGACTGACTGGATCCTCCACCTCCGGCTGGAACTGCAATGATCGGCCCACCACCACCTCCACCAGTCCCTTCACCACCTTAGTGCTTATCTCACCAAGAGCTCCACTGGAATGGATTTTGTTTTTATTACAAGAATTCATACTCTCCAACACACAAATGCACCCTCAAGGAAAAATGTTTCCTAATCGGTGCAGAAGATGATGGCCCCGCCTTCGCGGACCTGGATCCGTTTTCATTGATGACCCCTTCGATCCTCGAACTTGAGGACAGAGTCAATTTCGAGATGGAAGTGTTGATAATGACTCCCAGAGCCCACACATGTCTCGTCGAGCGCTGTCATCTTAGTATCGCACATGCTTTCATATTTACCTATGTAGCCCTAGTAGTATTTTTGTAATGTGATGTATGCCCACTCTCGTCTACATAAGATAGTGGAGGAGAATCTTAGGATTAGTTTGAAACTCTTAGGTCTTTTGGATCACTCCTTGGAGACAGATTTCAAGAGAGAACCATCCCTAAGAAGTTAGGCGCGAACATACCTCGCGACTTTAATTCTCTTTTTCCATTTGTAGTGCAATCAATTTCTCTGTTTTGTATCATAATATAATACTATATAGTCAATGTCGAGTTCACAAATACTATATTAAACTTACCAGTGCTGCTGCGCCAGGTTTAATAGCAGGTTCTACAATATCTCGGGCATAGCTGCATGAAGAAGTTAACATCAGCCTAACAAGAGGGGAAAACTTTTAACCATGTAATGGCTGACTGATCAGCTGAACGATAGCAGAATTCATCATAGATGTAATAGCATAACTCATTATAGCTGTGGTGCTGAGAACCACATGAAAATGATAGATATTGAAACAGCACTGTTCTAATTACCAATTGGACAGAAAATTATGACAATTTCACTCGGGTCAAAGTAAATGTCTTCAATCAAATTTTGTTTGACACTTATTCAACTGACCGCCATCAATTTATATGTTCCCTTTATTTTTGTGTTTCATTTCCCAGAATGGTATATGTTGAAAAAAGTTGTAAAGGGCACATCCAATGGCCAATTGGAGGGCCCATTTTCTGTTTAGAGTTTAGACTCACATCATAGGATGGAGTTTGGTCTCCACTCCTCTCTATAAATAGTTGTGTATACACTTGATGTAGATCGACTTCTTTGGATAAGGAATAATAAAATATTCATTTTTCTTTCTATTTATTGTGTTCTTCTACATGGTATCAGAGATAGGTTATCCATTTGATTCAGACCTTACACGATTGAGCATGTGCTCTCGTGGATTTTGGTCATTTCTGAGTCGTTTTTCGTGAATGCAAGCTCGCCTTCTGTGTTCGCGAGCTCGCCATTCCCGTGATCGCGTTCTCGCGTCTTTTTTTCTTCGGCTCTCAAGTATCTCGTCTACGCCCTTCCTTGCACTGTCTCCCCTTTTACAGTCGTGTATTGGCGACCCGCTCAATACGGCTTTCCCGCCACGTCCATTGTTGTGACCGCAGAGGATGTTTCGCTTCGCTCCCTACAACCTCTCCCTCTGGACGCCCGCTGAGCCCGTCGTCGTGCCTGCTTTGCCCGACGAGCTCCCCGCGTCCTTTGTCGCTGCAGTATCCGTAGTTCCCGCTGATTTCGTGCCCGCAAAGCTCGTTTGTCCGCTGCGCCTTCGTGTGACCGTCGAGCTGCTAAGTCCGCCGAGCTCTTGAGTCCGATGTTGACTTCGTTGCTTAGTCCAATGACTGTGTCCGTTGAGTTCTTGTGCGTTCGTTGTTGAGTCATGTGACCCGCCGAGCTCTTGAGTTCGTTGTTGACTCCGTTGCTGAGTCTGTTAACAGTGTCCGCTGAGCTCTTGTATGTCCGTTGCTGAGACTACTGCTGATCTCCTGTGACCGTTGTTTGTCCGTTGTTGAGTCCGTCGTGCTGCTAAGCCCACTGCGACCTCCTGTGACAGCGTCTCCTTCCACCGAGCTCCTTTTGACTACAGAGCTCGTCTGTCCACCTGCCTCAGCTCCTCTGGTTTTCTCTCCATCTGACACGGCAGTGTTCCTTCCTTGTGGTGGTTATGGGCACGTCTGTCGTATCCTCTATGTCTCTTCCGGCTCCCCACCCTGATGTGTGGGATGAATTAGGATTACCACTACTTCCCTCAATGGGAAGCGAAATTTTGTGGAAAGGGTGCACTCTGTGCGTCGGGTTCTTCAAACCAAGGGGTTGCTTCATCATGTTACCCGAGCTCCACCAGTTAAACCTACGGAACAGTGGCTCCATGACGATGGTCGGTTTCAGTCTTGGCTTCTCAATTCTATAGAGTCTGATCCCTACCGCATGGTCATGTACCATGAGACTGCCAAAGCTATCTGGGACGAGCTTCAGTCTCTTAATTCTGGGCAGGATAGTCTTCAACATCTTTATGATATCTTTACTGAGATCCAGGGGGTTGATGGTGTGAGTGGTGACCTGACCTCCTTTGTGGCCACGTCCAAGACCCTAGTTGAGGCATGGATTCAGCACCAGCCCCCCTCCTTGGATTTAGGCACGCGCAGAAGGATGCGGTTGGCATAGCTCTCATGATGGCCTGACTACCTCTTCATCTTCACAGCGTCCGTGCAACCATTCTCTCCTCGCCCACTGTTCCGTCTCTCTCTGATGTGTGCTCTATGATTCTTAAAGTTACTCCGCCTCCTGATGTTGTGTTACCACCTTCACCAACCCTTTTGGACACTCCCCAGCCATGCGCCCTGCTCCTAGGTCTCGGGGTGGTCGTCATGACTCTCGCGGAGGCGGACGTGATGGTCTCCCTCGCTCTTCTCGGCCAACTACTCGACTCTGTACTAATTGTGTCCGCCTGAATTATACCGAGGACACCTGCTTTAAGAAACTTGGACTCTTGTCGTTGCGCCTCATGCTTCTCCTATGGTGGATGTCACTTCCACTTCCCGCTACAACATTGACGTCCTGCACAAGGAACTCCAACAGCTACGGGGATGTTTACTCGGGCCCCTGACTCCGCTGCCTTTACCTCCCTCATGTGTATCTCCTATTTTTCCCACAGTCCGGTGTGGATCGTGGACTCTGGGGCTACCAACCACATCTCCGCCGAGAAACCTTCTCGGTATTCGGATGCCCCGTCTCCTAAGTTTATCACGGTTGCTAATGGTGATACCATCCTTGTTTGCGACTCTGGGATGTGCCTCTTACTCCAACTCTTCCTCTCTGCTCTGTCCTTCATGTTCCCGGCTCTCAGTTTCACCTTCTTTCTATCAATTGTTTAACTCAGGATCATGATTGTTTAATCACGTTTTCTTCTTCTTTGTCATGCAGGATCGACGAACTCGGAATATCATTAGTAGGGGCCGCCTCTCCAATGGGTTGTATACTCGGGATCTCATTTCCTCGGTTCTCACCTCCGTCACCTTCACCGACTGGCACTGGCTTCTCGGACATGCTCCTCTTCCTATCCTAAAGCAGGCTCTTCCTTTTCATATTTTCAATGTGAATCATGTATTTACGGGAAACATTATTGTTGGGAAAAACAACCTCTGGATTTATCTTACAAATTATGTAAAAGTGATTTCATCATCTAGGATTCATTAACCATGATGTATAGTGAAGGTAATATGGTCATTAGATGTCCTAGGATGTCACACACATATTAGGGTGTCAAAGACCAGTCCAAAAGAGTGTAAAAATTCAGTTGAGTTAATTTTGCGTCGACTAGAAGTCGACGCAGCTTCGACTTCAAGTCGAAGTAACTTCGAATAGAAGGATAATTCAGACTGGTAGTCGATGTAACAGTTGAAATCGACGCAACGTCGAATTGTATTCGACACAAAAGCTTGAGTCAGTCAAAGCAACACTTGAAGTCGACGCAACGTCGAAATGTACTCGACGCGGAAGGCAGAGGCAGTCAAAGCAACATTTTCATTCGACGCAACTTCGAATTACATTCGATGCAGAAAGAAGAGCTCAAAGTCTAGGTCTTCATCTCGACGGATACATCGATAAGGACTCGACGCAACGTCGATATCAGAGTTCATTTCAACGCTAAGGAAGATGTCGAAGCAGCTTCTATTAGAACTCAGAGGTGCGTCGATAAAAAGGCAAATGTATTCGACGCAACGTCGAATACAAACACAGAATTAGAATACTTCCTGGATTATATTCTGAAGTTTATTCAGAAGTTATAAATCGAAGTTATTTGAATTCTAACGGGTCGTCCATAATCAAGAAGGGAAAGAAGAATTCCAGAGATATAATAAAGATATATTTGGAAGTTGTTCAAAAAGGAATTGAACGGGCTGTCAACAGAAATGGAAAGAGAACAATACTACATCTTGAACATTCCTATTAGGGAAATAACAGAAGAGGAAAGTAATTCATCTCTATTCGGCAGAAGAATAAGTATACAGAATTCAGAAGAAGATATAGAATGATCAATATTATTCGTTTTTCTCCTTAGCTCACACTTCAACAAAGCACGACAGGTAATACGAACTTGAAAGAGAATGTTTGAATCAAAGAAACACGGGTACAATCCGAAGCAAGCTCCGACCAACTCTCGGAGGCTGGTTTCTCTAAAGAGCCTCTCTCTAATGAGAGCCCAAAAGACCAAGGATCAAAAGATGACCTAACTCTCCAAAACCACCTCTTTATATAGGGAGGGGGGCTCACATCAAACTAAAACATTTAAAGAAAAGCAATAATAAAATAGGAGGCACGTGAACGTAACAATACATCCCGTCAGAAAAGCGACCTTGACCCCAAGGTCGGAGCGCCGCCCGCCGGTCAGTAGTGAGATGTCGTCGAGGTGCCCGGGGCGTCGTCCGGTAGACCGTCCGAGAGCAGCAGGGCGTCAAAGTCGGCGGCAGAGAGCGCATCCACGTCGTCGCCGATGAGAACTCGACAGTCCTTCACCGAGCACTCATGACCAGGAGAGTAGGGGTGCTTGCAGTGGAAGCACAGGCCCTTGCTTCGTGAGTCGTTGTACTCCTGGTTGGACAGGCAGTAGGTAGGGGCAGGCCGGTTGTTGCGAGGACCCATCATTGGTGGTCGGGGCAGAGGAGGTGGCGGAGGTGTAGGTTTCGGATGGGTCGAGAAATGTGTAGGAAGGATGCCGAGAGGGAGGTGATGGGGAAGGAATGTCGTCGGACGTCGTGAGAAATTCTGCCTCCACCAGGGGGGCGAGGTCAATGGCGTGGTGAACCGTTAACGGTTGGAGAGTGCGGAGACGGGAGCGGAAGTGGGGTTGCAAGTCGTTCATGAAGAACCCCAAGTAATGGTCTGGGGGAAGACCGGGGATATGGGTGTACTAATTCCACGAAGGCATCAATGTACGAGTCAATGGAGCCGGTGTGACGGACCCCGCAAAGTCGCTCGATCATGGGGCCGGAATAGCGGGCGTGATACCGCTGAATGAGGGCCTCAGAGAGAGCTGGTCAGGTGAGGTCGGGAGAGGTCTGGCGGAGCCAACGGACCCAATGGAGGGCCGACCATTCCATGCCGATGATAGCGGTGGAGACCCGTTGTGTCGGCGCGGTCTGGTGAATGTAGAAGAACTGCTCGGCGCGGGCAATCCACCCGAGGGGGTCAGACCCATTGAAGGTAGGCATGTCAGGTCCACGGTACGGTGGAGTAGGCACTCTCACCGCTGCGGAAGCATCGGGAAGCACGGTGCTAGGGGATCCCACAGCAGAGGTGGTAGAGGGCCCGGAGTGTTGGGTGGGCTGCAATTTCTGGAGCATGGTCAGAATCGAGGCGAACTGCTCGGTCTGTGCCTCGAGACGAGAGTTGATGGTGGCGAGGGAGTGTTCGAAGGCTTCCACGCGGGATTCCATCCGGCTCTTTGGCATATGAGGACGATTGCGCCGAGCTAGGGATTGGCGGGAGAGTGCCGAGCCGGGGAAGGGCGGGCGCTAGCAGTGGACGGTCGCTGCGGAAGCGCAGGCGGCGGCAGGCGCTATGGCAGGTTGAGAGCGGAGCGGTGGATAGGGCGGATCCGAATGCTGGTCGGACGAACGGAGGCAGAACCACCAATCGGGGCGCTGGCAGGATCGGTCGAGTCGATCGATTAGAGCGGCAGAGCGATCGGAGCGGCTGATCGAGGTGAGTCGGGGTGCTGGCAAACAGTTCTTCGATGAGAACCGGATCCGGGCCTGGAGAACGCATAGCGGTCGATGAGAACGGGACGACGATCTGGCGAGTGGGACAGCGAACGGGAGCCGATCAGGCGCCGTCAAATGCACGGGCCGCAGCGTTTGATTCGGGGAAAATGCTCGGCAGAGAGGAAGACTTCGACAGCTAGGTCAGCGGGCGGAGCGGCAGGTCGGACCAAATAATACGAACTTGAAAGAGAATGCTTGAATCAAAGAAACACGGGTACAATCCGGAGCACGATTAAAATATGACCTAACTCCCCAAAACCACCTCCTTATATAGGGAGGGGGGCTCACATCAAACTAAAACATTTAAAGAAAAGCAATAATAAAATAGGAGTCGCGTGCGCGTAACAACAGGCTACTTCTTCTTCCTCTCTCTCTGAAAGAAGTATACAGAATTTACAGAGATCAACTACTAGATCAGGGCCATATAATCATTGCATCTTTCTCAAGCAAAGATTCATTTTACTGAAGAAGGATCCAGAAAAACACTAAGTGCCTATAATCCTCATTGACTGCTGCAGGAGGATTCATTCACAGAAGAACTATTTTCTTCATCTTCTTCTTCTTTACTTTATTTTCTAATTCTGTAAACTGTATAAAGAGTCCTTAGAATCCCTCTTCAAAGAATTCAGTGGTTCAAGATCTCCTTAACAATAGATCTAGCACTGGTTCAAGATCTCCTTATCAAAAGATCTAGTTTTGGTTGAAGATCTCTTTATCAAAAGATCTAGTCTTGGTTCTAAGAGTCTCCTTAACAAAAGACTAAGTCTTTGGTTCTAAGAGTCTCTTTATCAAAAGACTCGGTGATTCTAAGAGTCTCCTTATCAAAAGACTCAGACACTTGATAGTGTATTTCTACCAAGGTGGTAGAATAGTGGAGTACCCATATTTTGGGAAACCACTATAGATTTTGTCGCATCTGTGCTGTGATAATTTTCTGTGTTGTCCCATATTTATTTATTTACTCTGTGCTTAATTTATTATGGTTGGATTTCTGGATGCTTAGTATTTAGAATTATTCTATTGTTCTGTGCACATTTTTAGTGAAAAATTTTAAAACTCTATTCACCCCCCCCCCCCCTCTCTAGAGAATACTCAGAGGACTCACTGTGCACTTTCAATTATCATTCTACTTTTTCTCCACATAGCACTCGGAGAGCTGCTCCTTTTGATTTAGTGCATTCTGATATTTGGGCCCCTACAAAATGACTAGTGTCTCTGGTGATCATTACTTTGTTACTTTTATTGATGATCATTCTCGTCTGACATGGTTATATATGATGTGTGGCCGCTTTAAGTTACTACAAATCTTATGATCTTTTCTCGTCGAGACTAAGACCCAGTTCTCGCGGTCACTGAAAGTTCTTCGCACCGATAATACGCGTGAATATACTAGTCACAGCTTTCAGGACACCTGTGATGCGTTGGGCATTCACCAAACCTCTTGTCCCTATACACCTCAACAAAATGGTGTGGCCGAAAGGAAAAACCGTCACCTCCTCGAGGTGGCCAGGTCCATCATGTTTCAAATGCAGGTTTCCAACATCTACTGACATTCCACTGTCTCCACTGCCTACTACCTCATTAACCGCATGCCCTCATTTGTCCTAAACTTTGCGACGCCATTTTCAATCCTCTACCCTTCCACCTCTCACTTTGCCTTGGCGCCTCGCATCTTCGATTGTGTTTGTTTTGTCCACCAACTTGGCGTTACTGTGGACAAGTTGGCTCCTCGTGTTGCTAAGTATATGTTCATTGGCTATTCTCGCACCCACAAGGGCTATGTCTGCTACTCCCCATCTAATCAGAAACTTGTCACCTCTGTCGATGTCAGATTCAATGAACATCAACCTTTACACCAATCTGACACCTCCTTGTCTTCCACCCCCAGTCTTCCACGTCCTCATGTACCTACCACCATTGAACCTCCTCCTTTGTTTCCCACTGCTCCAGGTGTGCCTCTCCCCTCGCTACCTTCTCCTTTTCTTCGTGTCTACACACGATGACTTCCTCGGCCTACTGCCCCCACGAGAACCGACTCTACCTGATGATACTCCACCGGCCGCTGATCCTCCTTCAGCATCCACCGCTCACCCTATTTCAAATTATGTCTCATTGCATCACTTATCGCTGACGCTTCACAGGTTTGCAAACTCTTTGTCCTCTATTTCCACCCCTTCTTCTCTGCAGGAGGCTCTTCAGCATCTGAGGTGGAGTGTCGCCATGGATGAGGAAATGGTCGCACTTTGGACTAATCACACATGGGACCTTGTTTCTCTTCCACCATACCAAACTCATGTTGGTTGTAAGTGAGTCTTCATTGTGAAGCATGGCCTTGATGGGGAAATTGAACGTATGAAAGCTCGCCTGGTGGCTCGTGGGTACACTCAGCAACACGACCTCGACTATGAGGAGATATTCTCACTCATTGCGAAGCTGAATACTGTCCGGGTCTTGATCTCCCTGGATGTTCATCGTCATTGGTCATTGCATCAACTAGACATCAAAAATGCTTTCCTGAATGGCGACCTCGCTGAGACTGTCTACATGCAGCAGCCTCCTGGTTATGAGACCATGGGGGAGTCACTTGTTTGTCACCTCAAGAAATCTCTTTATGGTCTCAAACAGTCTCCAAGGGACTGGTTTGATAATTTTAGTCGGGTCATTCACAATGTTGGTTTCACTCGAAGCTCAGCTGACTTTTCTCTATTCACTCGTCAATGCTCATCAGGCACGGTGATACGTTTGGTGTATGTCGATAATATCTGTACAACCCATATTCTCCGGGGGTAGACCAATTCAAAGCCACGTAGGCAGAAGTCAAAGTCAAAGGTCAAAGCAGAAGCCAGAAGTCAAAAATCAAAGACAACTCAGCCAGCATGAACAGTAGAAATCCTGGGCGAGTATGGGCGAGCATGGGCGAGCAGCCCCTCATACTCGCCAGGTGGGCGACCATAGGAGATGCTCGCCGATGCCGGGCGAGATCCCCTCAATGTCGGATAGTCGCTGGTTTGGGTTGGGCTATAAATAAGACCCTCACTCCCCTTTGGTTTTCCTATAAATAGGACCACAGGGGTACTTGGATTGGCACCTTTGGATGAGCTTTCGGAACCCCATTTTCGAAGACTTGAACCCGTGAGATCTTGACCGTCGCCCTCGACCGTCATCCCAGATACTCGCCAAGTTGGTGTCTTTATCTACCCTGCTCGGTCATCTTTAGTTGTGGAGGAGAAGTCTCTTCTGAGCTACTGGGTACGTGGTGGGACCTCCCTGCCGCAGCACCTGGGGTCCTGTTGTTGCTGTTTGAGCTTCTTCGTCGTTGCCCGTCAAGCCATTTAGTTGGATTGCTGGGCAAGTAGCATCCGGCTGTATTGATCTGAATATTTGGAGTCGGGAATTTCCTGGCTTCAATACTTTGGTGCGGTGAGTGTGGATCGTAGCCAGAGGAAGAAAACCTAGTAGGAAAGCAAGATGATGGAAGTTGGCGACCATGAAGGGATAGTCGGCAACTCGACAAGAAGAGCAGCCGCTATCGGAAAGCTTAACCCAAATTGGGAAGGGCCTTTCATCATCTACGAGTCGCTAGTGACAGGAGGATATCGCCTGCAGAATCACGAAGGGGAGTTGTTTGGGAGTACCTGGAGCGGTGATGGCCTGAAAAAGTTCTACCCCTAGCGGGAAAGTGTGTCCCTCCTCTGTATATTTGCTTCGTATAAATGAGTTCCTCACCCCCTGAAACATGGGATTGCGTGAGTCTTTTTTCTCTTCCAAACAAGTGTTTTCAAAGTAAAGAAAGTTGGTGAAATCGATCTCCACGACAGCTTGGGAAATAGGCCTCCGACTTGACTCTCATAAAACCCAGGACGGGTGATAGGACAGTGTGTCGGGTTAGCAAGTTTTCCTAAGACCAAGCCTCTGCATTGACAGTCGAGATCATCTCCCCCCTTGCATGTTGGTCGAGTGACCACCCCCCCCCCCCATTGTATTTCTCATCCGACTGGAGAGATTATTAGGAAAAAGTCTGGACGCCGACCTCTCAACTCGACGAAGAGATAATCGATTTAACTGACCAAGGAACCCTTGAATAAAGGTGTCGTTTACCCTTAAAGGGTTGAAAGCTTGCAGCAAAGCATAATCTTTCTATCATTTCTTCGAATCATATAAGTTGGTGTGGATAATCCCCTCTGATTGTTGAGTAACAGGATGAAAACTCTTCAGGAACCCAGAGCAGCCAAGTATGATGGAGGCCTCGGGATGGTGTGTCCCCTCGGACCTCCCCGACTATCATCCCCTACTCGTCAGTTCTCTCAGCAGCTAGCAGCCAAGTAGGATGGAGGCCTCGGGATGGCGTGACCTCTCGGACCTCCCCGACTGTCATTCCCTACTCGTCGGTTCTCTCAGCAACTAGCAACCAAGCAGGATGGAGGCATCGGGATGGTGTGTCCTATCGGACCTCCCCGACTGTCATTCCCTACTGGTCAGTCCTCTCAGCATCTAGCAGCTAATTAAGATGGAAGCCTCGGGATGGTGTGTCCCCTCGGACCTCCCCGACTGTCATTCCCTACTCGTCGATTCTCTCAGCAGCTAGCAGCCAAGTAAGATGGAGGCCTCGGGATGGTGTGTCCCCTCGAACCTCCCCGACTGTCATTCCCTACTCGTCGGTTCTCTCAGCAGCTAACAGCCAAGAAGGATATAGGCCTCGAGATTGTGTGTCCCCTTGGACCCCCCCCCCCCCCCCCCCCCGACTGTCATTTCCCTGCTTACATTTTTATTGATTATTTTTTTTGCGATCTCTTAAAACTTCTCACCATGTGAAGTAGAAGCCTCGAGAATGTGCGTCTTGCGGGACCCCTCGAGTGTCCCCCACAGCTCAAGTAACATCAAACTTTGAAGAAGACGAGCATTCATGCAGGCGAGTATCTACAGTGCGAGCATGCAGGTGCGAGTATATTTGCACGAGCATGGTAAGCGTGGCGATTATTGCAAGTACCTTTCAAGGTCGCCCCTGTCATAACAGCGATCACTCAAACTTACCCCGAGCCTATGAGCCTAGCGAGCACTCATCACATTCGAGCCTAAGAGCCTATTGATTTTCACAAAGCAGGCGAGTATGAGAAAAGCAGGCGAGCAAAAAATGTCTTTTCTTTCATATATAAGCGAGTATTACATCAACAAAAATCTTTAAAAGTCTCAGGGCGGCCAAAAAGGGGCCCTGCCGACTAAGCGTCATTATCGCCTCCGTCATCCTCGCCGAGATCTTCATCTTCATCGATGTCGACGACATCATCTTCATCCTCATCCTCGTCCTCTCCGTCCTCGGAATCCTCGTCCTCGTCATCGCTTGACTGGGGAGCGAGAGCGCGAGTAGGAGAAGTGGACTCCTCGGCGAGCAATGCCGGGATGAAATCTATCACTGTTAAGTTCATCGCTTCAGAACTAAGTGGTTGTCGGCTCTCAACCGGCTCAACATGACATTCACGGTTGCTCGCACGATGCCGCAGCGATTACCTGGCATCTCGTCGCTATGGATCCTGATCTGCTTTCCCACCCGGGAAGGCCCGCCACTAAAGGTTGTAGCTCGATGGGGCGAGTTTCCAGCTCGGCGATCTTTACTTAGGCGGTCTCTAGAGCTGCCCTGGTGTCCTCCGACTCATTCTCCAGCTGAGACATCTTCTTCGTCGCCTCAATCTTGGCATCGTGCGAGCATGAAAGATAGTGGTTAGCCTGATAGTCGGCAAGTGGCGAGTATCACCAAGAAGAAAGTGTTTTTTCAATCAGGTCGTGAGTACCTCATAAGCCTTGCACTTAGCGGCTTTAGGCCCAAGGGTGAGGATGGTCTTGCTCAGCACCTTGACCCTCTGCTCATATTCAAGCAAGCTCCTCGCGGTCTGGTGGCTGAGCTAAGCCAATCGCAGGAGCGAGCGCGAGGTCTGGTGGGCCAGATACTCGGCTGAAACTTCCTGAAGCGACTGGGCGTCCGCGCGACCATACAAGGCGAACATCACGTCGAACGCCTCGCCCCTATCCTCCCAATTCTCCGACCAAGCGGGCAGATTGGTGCTCAGGATCTCCTCGTGCGGGCGCTCCAACCAGGTCACCAGCGGGCAACCATAGTCATCCTCGCCGCGCACGCCTTCCCCAAAGTTGGGGTGAAGGTCAGGCTCGCCAGCCTCCGCAGGATCCGCCTTCCCGCCGAGATCCTTGCTCGCGATCTCCTTCTTCTTCCTCGCCGGCTCTTGGACCCCGACCTTGGCCTTTCCTTTATTCTTCCTCTTCCGTGAGGATCCAGACTTCTCGCCGGCGACCACCGGGTCCTCGGGGATCTGCGACAAGTCAATGGGAGATGATTGCAATCCCATCCTCGCGCGATGGAATCCTCGCGCCCTCCTGAGAAGGAACCGCCTCCTTCGCCACGGGGAGAGGCTCGCGCGGTAGAATGCGAGTACCTGCAGAAGAAAGAAGACGATGGTTAGTCGCCAACCAAGTATAAAGGCGCGAGTATAACTGATACTCGCTCAACAATTTACCTTCACCAGGGAAGACCCATGGAAGATCGTTCACCCGTTGTTTCCAGAAGACAACGTCGAATCGACGACCTTGGAAAACGTTGAGTAACTCCTCCATAGGTCCCTCCAGAAAGGGAGTAGCGAAGACATGGTCAGGTGGCTGCTGAGATCAGCGAGGAATGTCCCCGAAGTCGCCAACGACGACGATTATCAGCTCGCCCCAGTGATGGTTCTTGTTCGTCGTGCCGATCAGCGTGCAGACGTGGCTGCACAAAAAGATGACGCCCTCGCCGGTCACCAGACGGAGAAGATTCTCCTGAAGACGGAATCGAAGGCGATCTTCTCTTCTCACAAGAAGCAGAGGAACCCGACGATCATCGCCATGCCATTCGGGCTTATCTGGGCGGGGACTATCCCATAGTAGCGGAGAATCTGGCGAAACTCCGGCCACAGAGGAAGTCGTAAGCCAACCTCGAAGTGGCGGATCGGGAAGACGGTCTCGCCCTCCAGGAAGGTGTTTTGTCGCTCGCTTTGGCGAGGAAGCCTGGCCGAGTATCCTTCGGGCGGGAACTTCTCCTTGAAGTCGTCCAGATCTTTCTGCACAGTGATCGACTTCTTAAACGTCGCCGCAGCGAAGTTCCTCGCATGACCGGCACGCCGAGCAGCAGCCTCATCAGTCATCGCAGATGAAAGAAATGAGAGAGAATAGCGAGTATCAAAGGCGAGAAGAAAGGGAATCGGAGATACTCGCAAGAAGAAGAGGTAGGTCGATGGTAGCGTAATAAATACATACCCACCCCCCTATTTATAGGCAGAGGCAAGGGAGGGAGTATTGGCTAGCACGCGGCGACTAGAAATAAAGGTATGGAGAGCAGCGCGGAAGGTCTCCGTGGCAGCACTGCGCCTCAAGAGTCGCCGATCTTTAGCGCGCGAGAACCTGCATAGAAGTACATAGAAGCTCGTCAAATGTGCGCGACAATACAACATCAATACTCGCAACAATTAGAATAAAAGGCAAACATCATCGCAAAAAGCAAGACAACAGAACCAAAGACGAGGTTAAATACTCGCCAAATGATATTATGAATAAGATGAATGTTTGTCTACATAAAGTCGCCAAAAGGCGATCACTCAACAAAGAGACATTGAAGAAAAAGGAAAAACTACTAAAGCGCAGGAGGGTTCGCGTGAGGATTCAAGGACTGCGGATGCCGCCCAGCCCATATTACACGCACGCTTGAAGTGCTCGGAAGCCACCGACATCGCGTCCTCGCCTTTGCGGAGTTGATCCTCGATCCTCGCCATCCTCCCCGCCGAGCCCATGCTCACCCACATGCCGACCAGCTCCTCATGATGGAGCTGCTGACGATGCTCTATCATCGCTACTCGCCGCTCCAGATCGTTGATCAAATGGAACCGAGACTCCACGCCGACCAGCCGAGTCTCAAACTCTTCAAGCTTCGCCACTCGCACCTCCAGTGCGGAGATGCGGAGATGCGGCGATGAGGCTCGCAGATGGTCAGCTGATCGAACTTTGCCTCCAGTGGCATGTAGGCGCGAGCATTCTTCTCCTGATACTCGCGGGGCGGGAGCCCGATGGCGTCGATCAGCGCTCCTCCCGAGTAGAAGCGCGAGCTGCCAATAAGAGAAGATAATCGTATTCAGCGAGAATTCCAGCAAAACCAGAGACGGTGACTACAAAGAGGCGACCAATTACCAGTCTGAGGAGCTTCAGTCCTCGCATCGCAACGAGGGCTGCGAGATCGACCCCAACGAGGAGACCGACCCCGGCGAGGAGAGGGGCTGCGGTGGGTAGCATCTCGCCGACCTGACGAAGATCCCCCAGGATGATCCCTGCTCGTGGGCACAGAGCTCGCGGACACATATCCCCTGGCGCGACCATCCAGTGGTCGCCCTCCCCCTCTTGGGATAAAGAAGGTCGAAGAGCTTCCAGTCCCCCCACGACGCGATGATCCCCTCGGGTGGCCCAAAGGGGTGGATGTCGGCAAAGGAGGCGGCGGCGGAAGACCACCTGCGGGCAGCTGCGAGGTGCTCGCAGGAGCTGATCGCAAAGCGTCCGGAGGCGGTGGAGGTAGACTGCTCGCTGGAAGGCCCCTTTGATCGCTCACAGGAGGCCGCGAGATCCTGTCTGAAGGAGGTCTCTTGTCCGTCGACTTCTGATATTGCTTCGATAGGCTCTGTCATCTGCGTCGAGACCATTTCGACGTTGCGTCGACTTCACTTATACTTCGACTTCAGCCTGAGTTACTTCTACTTGTATTCGAAGTTGCTTCGACTTTCAGTCGAAGTTGCGTCGACTTCTATTCGACGCAAGTTTAACTCAACTGATATTTGTGCTTAATTTAGACTGGTCTTGACATTCTAGTGTGAGTGTGATATCCTAGGACATCTAATGACCAATTTATCCTTTCTATACAACATAGGTAATATATCCTAAATTATGAAATTACTTTAAGATAATTTGTTTAGATAAATCATAAGGGTGTTTTTCCCAACATCTCTGATACTTTCTTGGCATCGAGGTGGCCCGTCGACCTGATAGCCTTGTTTTGTCTCCACAGAAGTACTATCTTGACCTTCTTCATGACGTTGACAACTCTGGATGCAAGCCCGCTGACATACCTATGGATGTCAACCACAAGCTCTGCGCCCATGCTTCCGACTTTAATCTACTCCTCCCTAACCCGGAGTACTATCGTCTTCTTATGGGCAAGCTAATTTATCTTACAATTACAAGACCGAATATATCCTTTGTTGTTGGGGTGATCAGTCATTTCATGCATGCTCCACGAATCTCCCATCATCAGGCAGTTGAGCGTATCCTTCAGTATTTAAAGACTGCTCCGGGACAAGGCTTGTGTATAAGCCCTCTACCTCCTTATCTCTTGTAGCTTACTCTAATGTTGTCTATGTTGGCTCTCTTGATGATCGACGATCCACGGGTGGATTCTGCACATACTTTGGTGGACATCTTGTCACTTGGCGGAGCAAGAAGCAAATTGTGGTTGCACGTTCATCTGCAGGAGCTGAGTACCAATCAATGGCTTCCGTCGTTTCTGAGCATACATGGTTGGAAAGCCTTCTTAGTGAACTAGGTGTGAAACTAACCTCCCCGGTATTCTCTTTTGTGACAACCAAGTGTCTATTCATATTGCAAAGAATCCCGTGTTTCATAAACGTACCAAGCATATCGAGGTCGATTGTCATTTTGTTCGGGGAAATACAACTTAAGAAATTGGACTTGCCGCATGTGCCTACTGCTGGGCAGGTTGCTGACATCCTCACAAAGGTCTTACCATGACCACTATATCATCAGTTTCTGTCCAAGTTTGACTCCTACGATTTGTACGCTCCAGCTTGCGGAGGAGTGTTAAAATAAGTTGTATAAATGGCACATCCATTGGCCCATTGGAGGGCCCATTTTCTGTTTAGAGTTCAGTCCCACATCATAGGATGGAGTTGGGTCTCCACTCATTCTCTCTATAAATAGTTGTATATACTCTTGATGTAAATTAACTTCTTATGATAAGGAATAATAAAATATCCATTTTTCCTTTCTATTTACTGTGTTCGTCTACAGTATATAATATGGTGCATTTTATTTAGGATTTCATCAGCAATTTTATGTTTGGCATTTTAGAAGTCACTCGTATTGCAAAGTAATAAACTTCATATGTTTTAAGGTTTAAGGTCTTGGAAAAGTATAGCATGAGAGAGCATGATTTAGTTTTAAACCATGTAGTTGACCTTTATCCATTGTCTTATGCTTTTGTGTTAAATATGAGTTCACTACTTATGTATCACGTATACCTTTAGTTCCCCTTTGGTTATTGCTCTCTAACAAGTGGCATTATAGCCAATGGTTTGGTTAGGATCAAGTATGTTCATGTGATTTGTGGCTCCCATGAATGTTAGTTGCTTCCACGATGATTAAGCAAGTTCAAGAGAAGGCTACTACGACAATTCCATATGGCTGAGTGTGTGCTTGGTTCATGGTATTTGATGATATTGAAAGATTTCTATGCAAGCAAAAGCATAGTATAGTCTCATATATATGTTGGCAAAATATATGTTGGCGTAGAAATATCATGTGGTTAACCATCACCGGTTGGCTTAAGCTCTTGGGTCGATTATGAGTTTGACCATTGATGTATCTGGTCCAACTTTAACTCTCTTTAAGGCCTTATTTGGGAGGGCAGTGGGAGGGCGGTGGTGGTCACAGATGTTTTCGTTTACCAAAATGCCATCACAATCATGCAGGTGTGGTTAAGCTTTAACTGTTACAAACATACATACCCACAAAAGTAGAATTAAGGCTAAAAAAGGCTGCAATGAAAGTTCCAGATGCGGGAAAACTGCTACTACTGCGTTTACTACCATAGTTCCACACCCTACCACTCAAATGCCACAACTATCCCAAACATAACCTTTATTGGGGCTTCCCAACAATATAATCTTCTTACAACAATCCAAAGTAGGCATGTATAAGTTAACAGGTTCTAGATTATATTTGATAGAAAACATACATTATCTTTCTGGTCCCATCTAATACCTCCAAACGATAGAAGCTGCATCCCTTGCTAAAAGGAAATGTCCTTCCTCTCCACTCTGTGGTTATGATTTTTTTTGGGTTTAACAAAAATTGCCGAAATATAATGCACTCCACCAAGTAGAAGTCGAGAAGGAAAATTGATAATTTAGAGTACCAAGGTGCCAGGTCACTCCAGCGGCTGATGTGTCTTCAGTAGATATGTCATCAATGACAAACTGAAGTTCACTGCTGATAGATTCTGTAAATTTCTTGAAAAATTCCATAATGGCCTGTATAGCAAAATGTCATGTAAATTAATTACGAAAAAGTACAATAGATTTAGGGATTAGGTTTAACATAGATATTAAGAAAAAGTAGTTATTATTGAGAATATGATCTCGCAACAAGAAACTCATGTAATATTGTGCACTATATATATAGGGCCCCTCCACATGTAGCCAATTAGTTTTTAGGTTTAGGTTTCTAATTTTAAATCACCATATATAGATGTTTCTTTCCATTTTTTCTAAAACTCTTTAGCATCTACCACTACTAGACACATAAACAGTCTTTATATGTACTTTTATTATTTCTGAGCATTGCACACCTGCTACAGTAGCCTCTTTTTTACTGTTTTGTATGCCATTCGTCTCTGTAGTAGTACATGTTTTCATATTTTTTCTTGTTTTCTTCTTTTACCTTGTTTTTAGTTTTCGATATTAAAACACAAAATTAGATAACCCAAAAATCCAAAATATGTTTTATTTTCTATTTCATGATCATTTTTGTGAGGGCAAAGAGAATCTCGGTGGTGGGAAAAAAAATTCAAGACAAAGTGAGGCCAAAGAGGGTCAGCTACAAAACATTATATGTTTGTAGGAATGATGAAAACTTGACAAAGTATAAAGTCGTCAAGAAAGAAGCTAAAAAAGCAGTAAGTAAAGCAAGAAGTCAAGCTTATGAACAATTTTACAAACGACTAGATACCAAAGATGGAGAGCGTGATATATATAAAATTGCTCGAGCTAGAGAGAGGAAGACAAGAAATTTAAGTCAAGTTAGATGCATAAAAGATGAAACAGATACGGTTACAGGTATGAATATGTTGTATTTAGTTATTACCTCTCCTCCTTAGTGACACTACATTATCCATGTTGCATTCATGCATGTAGGTATCCTTATGATTCAAAATGTATCCTCCAAGATTCTATTTGACACGGGTTTTACGCACTCGTTCATAACAGATACCTTTGCGCATAGGCTCGCATACCGTTCGGTCTGACTAATACCCTGTCTGCTTTTATGGACTTAATGAACACAGTGTTTCGGGAATTTCTAGATCGATTCGTTATCATCTTCATTGACGATATCCTGGTTTATTCAAATAGTCAAAAAGAAGATGTCGCGCACCTCAAGACATTTTTGAGTACTCTCAGGGAGAATCAGTTGTATGCAAAATTTTCTAAGTGTGAGTTATGGCTTTCAGAGTTTGTCTTCTTGGGGAATATCATCAGTCAGAGAAGTCTCGCAGTGGATCTAAAGAAAATAAAAACAATCTGAGATTAGCCAAGGCCAAAAGTAGTCACTGAAGTTCGCAGCTTTCTTGGCCTAGCAGGTTACTACAGGAGGCTTATTAAGGATTTCTCAAAGATAGATCTACCGATGACTACACTTATTAGAAAAGGAAAATTCTTTAGTTGGGCAGTTGAATGTGAGTTTGCTTTTGAAGAGCTGAAAACCAAACTGATGACTACACCAATACTATGTCTACCTTCAGGTATTGATGACTTTCAGATATATAGTGATGCTTCAGGTCAAGGCCTCAGTTGTGTACATATGCAGCATGGAAAAATAATAGTCTTCACCTCCAGACAATTAAAGGAACACGAGAAGAATTATCATGTGCACGACTTGGAACTAGCAGAGGTCATTCATGCACTGAAGATCTAGAGACATTATCTCTATGGAGCGCGTTGTGATGTCTTTACATATCATAAGAGTCTCAAGTATATCTTTGATCAGCGCCAACTCAATATGAGACACCGTATGTGGTTGGAATTTCTGTCCAATTACGGTGTGGATATTCAGTATCACCCTGGTAAAGTAAATATGGTAGCATATGCTCTTAGCATAAGTGGTTCGAGTTATTCCCCCGTTACTCATTAGGAGGATTTGGTTCGAGCACTAAAAAGACTGGAGATTAGTGTGATACCACGTGCTAGTAGGAGTTCTGCAATTTTAAGTTGGATAAAAATCACATATGACATTAAATACAGAATCAGACAGGTTTTATCTTGGATTAGAAGATGGCAAAATTTTGCGAGTTGACGCAGGCAGTTCAGAAAAAGAACTTTATAATTCAGGAGGGCATACTGCTACATAACAGAAAAGTTTGCATTCCAGATGTCAGTCATCTCCGTGAGGACATACTTGTTGAGGCTCATAATTCTAGATACTTTATATATCCTGGTAGTACGAATATGTATGCGGATCTTAAGACCTCAGTGTGATAGCCAGGAATGAAGGGTGATGTTGCAGAGTATGTTGAAAAATGTGAAACTTGTGAGTTAGTCAAAGATGAATGTCAAAGACCAGGGGCAAATTGCAATCGCTTCCTATTCCAGAGTGTAATTTTGAAGACATGTCGATGGATTTTGTGCATGCCTTCCAAGGTCTCAAAGTGAAAATGATGTTTTATTGGTCATCGTCGACCGTCTATCTAAGATTGCTCATTTCATTCCTAACAAGAGGGCTGATCAAGGTCTGAGATTGACTCAGTTATACGTGGATGAGATAGTTCGACTGCATGGTGTTCTGAAGTCCACCATTTCAGATATGGATGACAGATTTACCTCTAAGGATTGGAAGTGCGCTCAGGAGCACTTGGGATTTAAGTTAAAGTTTAGTACAGCTTTTCAATCTCAAACTGATGGACAAACTGAGCGCACTAATAGAACTATGGAAGATATGCTTCAAAAGTGTATTTTAGACTTTGGAGGTAAATGGGAGAAATATGTCACCTTAGTTGAATCCTACAATAACAGTTTTCAAGCAAGTATTGGGATAGCACCGTTTGAGACCCTTTGTGGTAGATGTTGTCGGACACCTTTATATTGAGTTGAAAATGAAGAGAGGATTGTCAATAAAGAATCATGGATTGATAAGACCACGGATCTAGTTATGCTCATTCAGAAGCGCATGAAGATAGATCAGAATCGACAAGCCAAATATTATGACCAGAGGCACAGAACGATACAGTTCAATGTTGGAGATTTTGTTTACCTCAAAGTCAAGCCAAAAAGGATTTTAAACTTAAGCGGATGAAGAAATTGAGTCACAGGTTCGATGGTTCATTCAAAGTGCTCGAACGCATTGGTGAGGTTATATACAGGTTAGTCTCACCTGAAGAAATGAGTGATTTGCATGATGTTTTTCCCGTCTCCTATTTGAGGAGAGCCGTCAGAGACTCCGGTCAAGTGATCAGTACTGAGGATGCACCAGTCGAATCAAATCTTAGTATCAGTGTAAAGCCAGTTAGGATTGTAGACTCAAGGATTCAGAAGCTCAGAAACAAAGAGACCCGTTTTATGAAGATCCTATGAATGAATTATGGTCGACCAGAGTATACATGGGAAAGAGAAGATGAACTTCAGAGCAATAAAGAATATGTCTTCCTTTTTGACCGAGGTATGATTGTAATTTTTGAGGAGAAAAATTTTATTAGGAGGGGAGATTTGTAACATCCAAAAGAATTAATTTTAATTTAAACCTCTAATTTAGGGTCGGATCAGAGGTAGCGCCGACATTGCAACCGCCGATCGAGGTATATATGGTCGCTACAGTTAAATTTTATATAGTAGTTAAATAAAAAACCAATTCCAAGTGGTGGAAATTTTAAGAGAATGATCTCGGCGTGATTTCGTAGTTCGCGAGGGCGTTTTCTATTCGAATAATAAGCGTTAATACGCGATGGCAATTTGGTAATTAAAGATAAAAGATTAATTAACTCAGTCCCGCTCACACTTAAAGAAATGAGAATTTCAGGTTCCCTCCAAATTTAAATACCGCATGTTAGATAAAGTAATTCTCGTTCCTTTTTAATTTCTCTATTGTCATTCGACCAAAGCCCTCGACGTAGGAAAAAAGGGAAACTGTCGCTTGACATGGGAAAAGGAGAAACCTCTCGCGTCGACACAGCAGATCAACGTTTCCATCAATTGAAATTTTTCCTTCCTCCCTGAGGTCGAAAGGGAAATCGTCTTCTCCCTAATCGACGGTACAGGCACAACTTCCTGTCGAGTTCCCGTCCTTTTCCGGGGCATGTCCGTTTCTACCAAAGCAAGGTCAGACCTCTACCTTAGTCTCTCCTTCCCTCTTCCGGCAACAGAAGTCATATATGTCGGTTCCTAAAGAAATCTGGGGCTTCCGTTAACGGTTTAACACAACAAGATCGTTCTCCTCCTCCAGCAGTCGAGACTCTGGCTCCTGTTTTAGAAGGCCGCAAGTTCTCCTCTTGGTGAGTTCCCGTTAACTTCTTAGTAGTTCCTGTATTTCCTTCAGTCATCATCCCTTTCTAATCTACACCTACACATGTTCTTTTGCAGGCGATCCCACTCAATTAGAGGATCATCAGCTGTGTTTTGCTCGACTTTTGTCTTGGTTCAGTCAGATTAATGCAAGGTGAGAACTTCTTCCCTTGTTAAGTTTGAATCAATTTTTTCTCCTCTATCTTAGAAAATGATTGCCCATAAATTTCGGGAATAACTCTATCAATGGTAAAGAGGGATTTTGGAGAGTAAGCAGAGAAGGTTTGCAATTTTCAATTCAACCTAGAGAATTCATGTCGCCTCGCCGCATCCATGAGCACCGCAACACCGAGGTAAGAAATCTGATTCTTTTTGGTTAGACATATCATGTAGATTTATGAATGATTTTCTTCAATGCAATATTTACCATATTATGAAGAATAGAATAATACATGTAATTATGAAAATCATATCATATGAATAGATGAAAATAGTGATTTATAGTTTAAATATTGTATTACAATAATACGAATACAGTGACTTAAGAGGTAAGAAATTCCTCGTGAAATTTCTCTACGATCATAAAATGTAACCCTAAATTCTATGAATGCAAGAAATTAAGTATTTCATATATATAAGTCATGGAAAATGAAAATCAAATATAATTAATTCATCGTTCTGATATCAATAACACTAAGATAAGACATAAGATATAAATATGATGTAATTTATAGTTTAAGATTGAAATCTTATGTGAGTGTTCTCTTACGATTAATCATTCCATCACTAGTATAAAGGTAAAAGATTAATGAAACACTTAATTTAAAATCAGTGGCTTTAGGCGCGTGTTCCTTTTTTGTTGTTCATGTCAGCCACTATAAGAACATAATTAGGAGGCACGATCAAAATTTTCTCTCGTGATTGATAGAGACACACTATCTTACTCATAGGACGTAGCAGATCATATGAGTCTCAAGTTGGGGAGTCGGACACCCTATCTAAAAGAGTATTAGATACGAGTCTGTGTCCGTGACTGAGCGGCACTATGGCACCTATGTTCACAATTAGGGACTCGAATCGCTAGAATGTGAATAAGAATTTATTTAACTAAGAATACAACACTCAAGCCTTTATCCCATTATAGTGGGGTCGGCTATATGGATCCTTTGTCGCCATTGTGCCCTATCTTTAGTCCTAATCTCACTAATGCCTAAGTACATCATGTCTTTCCTTATAGTCTCATTCCAAGTCCCTATGGGTCTACCCCTCCCCCGTTTAACATGCCTAGTGACTAAACTTTCACAACGCCTAACAGGTGCCACTAATGGTCTCCTTTGTATGTGTCCAACCCATCTTAGTCGAGCTTCTCGCATCTTCTCTGCAATTTGTGTCACTCCTGTCTTATCCCTAATACATTCATTCCTAATTTTATCTAGTCTTGTGTGTCCACACATCCACCTAAGCATTCTCATCTCTGCAACTCCCATTTTTTGCTCATGTACACAATTCACTGCCCAACACTCAGAACCATAGAGCATAGCTGGCCTAATTGCATTATCGTAAAACTTGCCTTTAAGTTTTAATGGTACTTTACAATCACATAAAATCCTTGGCGCGACTCTCCACTTCAACCAACCTGCTTTGATTCTATCTATCACATCTTTATCAACACCTCCATCTTTTTGAACTATCGATCCAAGATATTTAAAACACTCACTGCGGGAAATATCTTGATCACCCAGCTTAATAACGAAGTCATCCATCCTTCTTGCACTGCTAAATTTAAGCTCAATATACTCCTTCTTTGCCCTGCTCAACATAAAACACTTCTTTTCTAAAGTGTCTCGCCAAGATTCAAGTTTCGTATTTACACCCTCGCGCGTCTCATCGACCAAAACGATATCATCTCAAATAATAAACACCAATGTATCCGCAAACAATAAACACCAAGGTATCTTTATTTAACTAAGAATAAGGAGAAAAAATATAAGACATCTCAATTCCAAATACAAGCCAGAACCTAGAATCCCTATAATTTAATGATTTCAAAATTAGAGAGAAAATTTAGTTTAAGAACACGTAATAGAAAAGACATTTATGTTTAAAGTACTTTTTATAGAAAAGCATGCATATAACCATAATATACATTTCTTTAGTATCAAATGTTATTTTAAGAGCATTCACGCATATTTTATTTAAGTTATTTTAGTGTCACTAAGAGAAATAGTTTTTCTTACTCACCAGTTGGGCTAACCCCGTCTTTGGACATTTCTTTTTAGGGGTCACGGGTCGAAAGATACGCCTAGGATAAGCTTCCGAGGATTTCTACTTTTAGTTTGTTTAAATTATTGTACCATTTATTTATGAACTCAGATGTATCAAACTCTTTTAAATTTCATTATTTCAGATTATTTGCTCATTTCATTTCTAGTTAGCTTTACAAATCAAATTTTGAGGTATTTCTTTAACCTTAACTCCAGTTAAAAAAAAATGTTGTGTACTTTAGATATTACCTATTATGTACTAATTTATTTATTGTTGTTTAGTTTGCTTCATATCACAAGTGTCAGCCGAGCTTATGAATTGATGTTAAACTAGGTAGGAGTGTTTCAACCATTGTATTGTCACATTTGGGGCAAATATTATAGTTCCTAGAGTACCTAGATTTCATATTTTCTTAAATATTGTGGATGACTACACTAGTAGCACTTGTTTATACCTGATGAAATTCAAATTTGACACCAAACAACTCTCGATTGATTTTCTCTCAATCTAATTCTGCAGTGAAAATCATATGCATTGTCAATGGTACATAATTTCTAGCTAAGGATCTCCACACTACTTCTCAAAGTCGTAAAAACATCATAAAACGAGTTTTGTTGTAACTCCACAACAAAATGAAATAGTTAGACATAAACATCATACTTTTCTTCATATTACTTATCTTAACAACAAGCTGCATACCCCTACTCTTCTTGAGAAAACAGCTCATGAGATGCTTCTCCATAATAAACCATTATATGCAAATCTAATCTTTTTAGATACCAAAAATTATTTTCGCATAACCACTCCCCAATCAATATGAAATTTATTATATACTCATATGCAATTTATTCACATGTTCGTTAGATAAACAATAGTAGTTGTAACTTTCCCGAAATTCAGACTCTAGTAAAATCATTATGAGTAGGTTGAGCTATACTATTCCAATTCAAGAGGAAATAAATAGAGTGGTAGCAAGTTGCAATTAACTTTTTGGGAACACCTAAAGTTTGGGAACTTCATGTCACCCATCTGAAGCAAAATTGAATACACTCACACCTTTCCATGTCTATAGACTATAAGCCGTCCATATTGCCCACATTCTTAATAGTCTGCTTCAGTTGTTTGTGTGTTTGTTTTTTAATGAAGTCTGCTTCAGTTAACCATGACAAATCAGGAAACGCGATACGAGTTTCTACTCTTAAGTATTACCTTGCGGCTCACAAAAGGCTTCGAGAAGATGAGATCTTCGTAGACACAGCCCTCCCCAATCAAAGATTCCACGAATCCAAGATCGCGGCGATTGATGCCATCATAGAAATCCCTAACAACCTGCGAAGCAGTAGGCAATCGCAGAGAAGTAGCAACGGAGACCTCGGACTCTGAAGTACACTTACTTTTAGAAACCCTAGTAAGGCGCTGCCAGGACTGGGAGCGGCGGATTGCACCACAGCTGGTGGGATTTGAATTTGAGCGGAGGAGAACTATCTCAGATGGCGAAGAAGATGAAGTCGAGCCTGGCTTTCTGAAACCCCGGAAGGGAGAAAAGTGAGGTTGTGGGAGTAACGCGAAATGGAGGGAATGGGAGCTCATCGTTGTCTTCCCCTCCACGACGGCTTGTGTTAAAGATTTGTATGACCGTTAAGGGCAAGTTAGACTCCGGATAATTTACAGTGAGATTAGGCTTCGTTTGGCGCGGCTGATGGAGACGGGGCGGGAGGAGACGGGCGGCGGGAGGAAAAGCTGGGAGGGGGCGAAAGTTCGAAAAGCTCCGTTTTGGCCCTGTTTTCTTCAGCGGCAGCAGGCTCAAACGACCTAAACGTTGCCGGAGGGCGTTTGTTTTGCAGGCGAAAGTTCAAAAAGCTCCGTTTGGCACCGTTTTCTTCAGCGCAGCAGGCTCAAACGACCTAAACGCTGCCGGAGGGCGTTTGTTTTGCCGCCTTCCGACGGCGTTTGCCCCAAATATTATATCAAATAAAAATAACCACTATTATATCAAATATTTACACAAAAATATTATATCTTAGGCTTCATTTGGTTTAGCGGTTGCGGTTGTAAAGGGAGCTGTTGAAAAGGGAGGTTTGGAAATGGAGCTGGTGGAAACTGATGGGTGGAAATGGAGATCTGTTTGGGTAATCTCTGTTTTCAGAGCTATTCAAAACAGAGAAGCATTTGGAAAAACTGTGGTGGCGTTTTGTTAATAAATTTTATAATTTTTTTAAAAAAAAAATTATAAGAAAAAAAAATTATATAAGAACATATACACGAGTCACAGTTCAAACATATACAAGAACACATGCCACAGTTCAAACATATACGAGAACTCCAAATACTTCTAATAAGATGTAAACAACCAAATAGTGAATAATCAAAATACAACAAGTTACTACGCATCAGCGGCCACATCAATTCAAGCTCTTTGTAGTTGTTCGGCAATGGAGTCGCGCAATGCCATCATCTCATCCACCCCTACCCGAATCCCTCTAACATGGTCTCCACCCTCACTTTCATTAATCTGTCCTGTTGTTCTCTGAAGGCCCACCGGGTAAATGAAGTTCTCGTCTTCATCGCAGGCACGAAAATGGGTGTCTGAGCGGGATGGATGCCTTCGAATGTAATTATGTAAAGCCATTGTTGTAATGACAATGTCCCGTTGTTTTGCCAAACTGTACGGTGGCATATCTCTCAGTATTTTCCACTTCTTCTTCCATACACCGAATGAACGTTCTATGACACTGCGTAGTGACGAGTGAGCCTGGTTGAATATTTCCCGTCGCCCTTGTATTGGCCTACTGCCCCGTCTAAAATCCGGTAAATGATATCGTGTGCCTGAATATGGTTTTAAAAACCCACGTTGTAGTGGATACCCGGCATCCACTACATAATATTTGCCTGCGAAAATTTATATTGAATGTTATATGTCAATATTATAGATTACAAGTGTCAAAATTATTTTTAAAAATGTAGTGAATATTAAAAGCTCACCAGGTGGCGGATATGGAAAATTAAAACTTGGGTCCATAAGAGCCTGCTGAAATATACGGCTATCATGAGTTGAACCCTCCCAGCCTGCTAATGCAAAAGTATAGCACATGTTGAAATCACACACCGCCATGACATTCTGTGTAGTGGTACCATGCCGGCCAATGTAAGCAACTTGTTGATCAGCAGGAACTCGAGCGTCAACATGTGTTCCATCAATCGCTCCTATGCAATCTTTAAAGAATGGCATGTAGCGAGCATCATTTAAGATTTGTGGGGGAATATTCATAAAAAGAGGATCTGCAGGCCTAATAACATCAGCAGACATTCGCTTAATTGCTATGATACCCCTTGAAAAAAATCTACTGATCGTTTCTGTGGAGTGTTGAAATCGCTCGCTAGCAAGTTGCATGCTTACGTTATGACCTAAAATGTGCAGAGTTACCGCGAGCACTTCACGTGCTAGAGTTCTCCTGCTTCCTTGCAACCCATATTGTTGTGTGAGTAGTAGAAGCAAGTCATTGAAAATTACCTTGGACATTCTAAGGGCACTAAAAAACCTGACCGGGTGGCCATTGAGTAGTTCACCAATCCATCTTGCCCCTGTTTGAGTAGAAGTCATGCAAGGTATAATAGAGGATCCTGTAGATCTGCTCAAGTGATAATTAATTTCTAACACCGTTTGACGCCCAGCCACTACTCTAGTACGGTTATACCGGCCAGCTACTTGTACTTGAATCTCCTCATCAGAACTATCGACATCATCACTGGAGGCCATAATCTGTGTCAAATACATACAACATCATTTGCGAACAAGTATTAATAAGAGCTATTATAGAACACAACATATAAAATATTCCAACACAGCATATAAAATAGTCCAAAACAGCAAATAAAATGTCCAACACATGACACAGTAATAGAAGATGCAAGTGAACCAAAGAAATCAACTAATTTGTCTTGTTCGCAAAACAAGACTCCAGCCACTCCACTCGTCGATCCTTTCGCATGCTCATGAAAGTCTCGCGGTTGTGTTTGTCCCTCAGAAACAGAAGACAGTAGTGGTAGAAGTCTTTTCTAGCAACATCCATAACCTCTGGAATGTTCTCGATCTCCGAGATAGCCTCTGGAATGGTGTACAATGAGGAAGAAATCTGAATAGGTGGGGGCTCCATCATGCAACGCCCAATAATGCGTGAAGTTTCTGCTAGCTCGTCCATCGTGGAACTCCTCGCCCTTTTGAAGCTATTCTTGTTTTTTCCCCTTGGCCGGTCGTTTCTCCCTCGCATCTACAGAACCAGGAGAGTCGAAATTGTCTTGTGTGGCATCTCCGTCAGGCAACGCATGTTCATCGATAGATTCATGGTCGAAATTCCTAGAATTTGGTGCCCAAGCCAGATCTCCACCTGCTACTACCTGCCCAAACATCATGTGTAGCTTTTCCTCTAGCTCTGGAGCAATGCCTGAAAACTGAAATTTTCTAGCTCCATTAACAACCTGAAATGAAAATCAGGATTATTAGTACATAAAAATCTACAATAATAAAGTTAAAAAAACAATCCTTTAAAAAATAATACCTTCAGGCGTTCCTTCCACCAATCTTCTGAAGCAGCTATAGTCTTCCGAATAGGATCCCATCCCAAACCTGTTTCACGGCCCTTAAGATCGCGCCATAATTTCCAATCCTTTTTAAGCTGATCCCACTTATTTTTCATTTGAGTTCGATCATAAGCCTTACCGGTCCGAGCAAAGAAATTGGTTGTTAGGTTATTCCACCCATCCCTACTAAAGTGGGTGGTGGGACGATTACCCAACTCTATTTCTTTCAAACATAAGTCACAAAAAATCATAACATCATTGGAGTCCCAATTTGCACTCACACCACCTTCTTTGTGTTTACCCATATTCCTACAAAAGTCTTTTAAAACATCACCCACAACACACAGTATAATCACATAAAAAAGTAAACACTTAACACACACAATCACTTTTAGGCACACACATAATCACTTAACACACACAAAAATACTTAACACACACACACACAAAAGTACTTAACATACACACACACACACACACAATCACATAAGCAATCACATACACACACACACACACAACACACACACACACACAAATATGCTTATGTGATGTGTGTGTGGAGCTGTTACACATTCTGCTCAAGCAGTGAATTAGTGATGGCACTGAACAGAAAAATACTGAGAAAGATACTCGCTAGAGGAACCACTAGGATGAGGATTATAGGAAATGGAAAATATACAGCCATATAAAAACTAGCCTTTGAAAGATAGATCCTTTAAAATACTCTTCTTAATGCAAATCTTATATAATTCACGTTCAAGTTTCAGTTCTTTAGCATATTCGAGAAATGAAAAAATCGCAATTATTCAAATTTCACATGGAAGAAAAGATAAAGAATTGATTTGGTAAAATCATTGAATCCAATATGCAACTTGGACTAAAGCTTTTGGTGTACTTTTCAAGTAAATAGTTTTATTATCTATCCAATTTAGTATGATCTGATAGAAGGTAGAGAATGGGGTGTGCAATGATGCTTCCATATAGGTGAACAATGATTATCAGACTCGATGTAAATTTTATTTCAACAGTATACTCTAAATGTCATCCATGGTGTATTGTATGTTAATTCCAGCTTAGCATGGAAGTGAGAGTTGTACAAAAAAATAAAGCACAAAGCTGAATTGAGCAAGAATGGCAGCATACTTGATCAAAGTCATCATTAGACTCCAAACTATTTGAGAACGACTTAAGATTCATTCTTATAGAAGAGGAGTATATCAATGTAAGGACCCACTTATATGGCCCCATTTGGAGCATCTAGTATAGCTTAGTCCAAGATTGTGGTTTAAAGTTGAGACGTCACTTCTCACAACTATAAATATGTGTACATGTCACATAAGCAATCACATAAGCAATCACATAAGCAATCACATACGCAATCACATAAACACACACACACACACAATCACATAAGCAATCACATACACACACACAATCACTTAACATACACACACACACACACAACAAATCACACACACACACACACACATAAACAATCACAAATACACACACACACTCAAAAAAACACATACACAAAAATACTTAACACACACACACACAACACACACACATAAACACATAAACAATCACATACACTTAACACACACACACACACAATCACATAAACAATCACATACACACACACACAAATACTTAACACACACACACACACAAAAATACTTAACACACACACACAATCACATAAGCACTACACTACACATTCACATACAATCATTCACACACACAACACACACATACACAACACACACACACACACACACACACACACACACACACTTAACACACAAAACACACAACACACACATACACAACACACACACACACTTAACACACACAACATCCACACAACACAACACACACACATAAAAACATACACAATCAATTAACACACACACACACACACAACATACAAACACTTAACACACACAACATACACACAACACAACACACCACATACAAACATACACAATCAATTAACACACACACACACACACACACACACACACACAAGATACACAAGCACTTAACACACATACAACACACAACATACAACACATGCATACACACAACACAACACACAACATTCAAACATACACAATCAATTAACACACACACACACAACATACAAACACTTAACACACACAACATACACACAACACAACACACAACACACAACACATGCGTATAACACAAACACATTCCACACACACAAACACAACACACAAGATACACAACACACACACACACATTCAAACACTCAATACACACACACACACATTCAAACACAAACACACACACACACACACACACACTCATACACTCAATACACATTCACATAGACACACAATCACACACACACACACACACACACACACACAACTAATATACACAAAAATAATCACATACACACACACACATTCAAATGCACACACACACACACACACAAATCTACACATAATAATACACACACAAATCTACACAAGCACATACACAATAATCAACACATAATCATATGCATAGCTTTGAAAGGGGGAGATATATTACCTGTTGTTTACTGCTGCAGATCAGGGAGCAATGGCGCAGAGAAGATGCAGGATTGGAGAAGATCACGAGCCCAGCAGATCTGGTGCCTGTCGTGTATTCTGTCGAAGACAAGCTGTGGATGTGCGGAGAAGAGGAGTCGTGGATGCCGGGAAAACGAGATGGAGTCGGCGATGTCGAGCGATTTTGCCGGAGAAGATAAGCAATGTCGAGCGATGTCGCCGGAGAAGACACGGGATGTCGAGCTTGGAGGTCCGCAGATGCTGAGCGATGATGCCGGAGAAGACACGGGATGTCGAGCGATGTCGCCGGAGAAGACACGTGATGTTGAGCGATGATGCCCTAGCGCGCGGAGAGAATAGCCAAACGCGATAAACTGGAGATCCTAGCTCCAGCGAGACGCGATCCTTTTTGCGTGCCGCGGCTTTTGCTGGAGGTTCGAAAAGGAGGCGCAAAAACAAATACTCCTACGCCGTCGGTTGCGTTTGGGGAAAACGAGATGGAGCCAAAACGCTTACCCAAATGACCCCTTAATCTTTTAATTTATGTCAAATATAATATATAATAATATAAGAGTATTTTGAAGGAAGATACATATATAAATTACATCGATGATATATATATAAATATTAATACTATTATTATTATTATTATTATTAATTTATTATCATAATTATATAATAAAAATAAATATAGTTACAAGGGCATAAAAATCGGCCCCGAGGCCCGGCACGAAAAAAGTCCGGTTAGGCCAGGTCCCGGGCTAGCCCGCCTGGGCCCAGGCCGGGCTGTCCCAGCTTGGGGCAATTTCCCGGCTCGGTACTCAGCCCGGGCTTTCCTAAATTTTTTTATTTAAAAATTTAATTTTAAATAATATAGAAAATTAAAAAATATACAAGACCGGGCTAGGCCTGAGCCCAGCCTAAGGGGCCTCATCAGGCTCCCCTTCGGGGAGGGTGCCTGAGCCCGGTTTAGGAAAGCCCGGGTCTAGTAGGCCCGGTTTAGGCCCGTGTCTACCGGATTTTGGATAGGGCCGCTAATATATGAGTTTATAGATACATATTATATATATAAGTGTGAAATTTTCCGTAGATCTAGGACTGAGCAGGAATTGTATAACTAAAAGTTCAAGCCAATCAACCAGAACCACATGAAACAAACACAATCTTTATTTATCAAGCAAAGTTCTTCATTACAGGGCGAGGTATACATGACGAGACATGATTTCGCCAATACACAAAAACAGAAAAGAAAAAAACAGTTGAAAGGAAAACCAGTGGTCTGCCAACTAAGACCGCCTGACCGCTCGACCTGACAGTCCGCCCGGCTAGAAAACAAGACCGCCTGAACTGCCTGCCTGCGCCTTGAACAACACCAACTGAGAACCTCGCGAACTCCCGAACTCCACTGATCCTCCCGAACTCCAACAACCCGCACTGCAAGCCGCGAGACCGCCCGAACACCTTCAGAAGAGGAGGTGACCGCTGCTACCCGCACAATCCGCAGAAGCTGCACAAAACAAGTTCGATCAGCTAACCAGCCGGACACAAAAAAGAGACCGCATGAACACGACGCGAGCTCAGCTTACACTTGGTGCTATGCTTTTGCTGCTACAATGACTCCTATTTATAGGCGGGCGACCTGATCCAGTCACCGCCCTATGAGATAGAGTCACCACCTTTGATCGCGCGACCAGACCGGTCAACCCGCGCGATCAGCAAAAGATCCTCCTGCTTAGTGAGCTCGCTGACTTCAACAGAAGCTGCGCGAACATGACAACTCGCCAAGTCATGACGCTCACCACATGTGTTCGTAACCCGACCTCCTCCAGAGACCGCGAACACACCAGACCGACTAGGGAAACTGCCCGCCAAGTCGATCAAACACCAGTGACCGCATATGTCAGCTGATCATCGAAAGACCAGCCATGCGAACACAAACCGGAGACCGCGCGACTAAGAAGACCTTAGTCCACGCGCACCACAAAGAAACCAGACAGCCACCAGACCGGGCTGCCCCCACCACGCGATCACAAGCACCAGGTCGCGCGGTCACACCGAACAGAAGACAGCTCGCCACGCGGTCATGCGACCAAATCGCGCGGCCTCACCTCGGCACCCTTGGACAGAAGAACGGCGGTCACGCCGAATAACCCGCGGCTAGACCAGAGAGGTCAGGCTGCCAGAGGAGACCGCAAGACCGTGCGGTCAGACCAGATCGCGCGGTCTCCCCCCCCCCCCCCCCCCCCCCCCAGACCGCCAACTTCACAAACTTCCACTTCAACATTTTCAACACTCCCCCTTGAAGTGGGAAGTTGAAAACAGCCCAAGTAAACTCCTTGGCCGAGTAAACAGACCCTTCGCCAGCGCCTTTGTGAAGATGTCAGCAATGTTGTCCTGACTCCGAACATGCTTGACCGAAAGAGACCCCTCCAACACCTTCTCACGAATGAAATGATGCTCGATCTCGATATGCTTGGTCCTCGCGTGACAAACTGGATTAGTAACCAGTTTGAGAGCACTCTCATTGTCGTCGCGGAGCAAGTCGGACCCTGAACCTCCTTATGGACGTCTCCCACCAACCTCCTAAGCAGATGGCTTCTTGAGCTGCCAAAGCCGAAGCCTTGTATTCTGCTTCCGTGGTGGAGACCGACACGGAATCCTGCTTCTTGCTGCACCATGATATAGTCGTGGGGCCTGCCATGAAGAGGTATCCAGACGTCAACTTCCGATCATCTGAATCTCCCCCGTAGTCAGCATCCATGTACCCATGCACCTCGAAGCCCGCATCCCTCCTGTAAATGAGACCCATATCCGAAGTCGCCTTGACATACTTCAATATATTCTTGGCCGCTAGTACATGAGGAATCCGAGGTTCCGACATATATCGACTCACCCTTCCAACTGCATATGCAATATCCGGCCTAGTGATCGTCAGATAAATCAAGCTCCCAACCAGAGCCCGGAACACCAACGGATCTTCCAGAATCCTCCCCTCATCCTTGTGAAGTTTCATGGCCTTCTCCAGAGGTGTGGAAATGCACTTCCCTTCCTTCATGCCGAACCGCTCCACGATTCGCTCCGCATATCCAGCCTGGGACACCAGCACTCCACTTCCCTTCCTCTGCACTTCGAGTCCAATGAAATGGTGAAGTTCACCTAAGTCCTTCATCTCAAACCTGATAGATAGCTCAGCCCGAAGCCTTGCTACTTCCTCCTTCGAAATCCCCGTCACGATCATATCATCGACGTAAAGCAGCACGATGACTTGAAGCTCCCCGCTCTTCTTGGCGAACAAGCTTGAGTCTAAGTCTGAAGCACCAAACCCGCAGAATAAGAGATATTCTGCTATCTTTCCATACCACGCCCTCGGCGCTTGCTTCAACCCATACAGGGCCTTCTTGAACTTGCAGACATAGTCAGGAAAATCTTCAGATACGAAGCCTGGCGGCTGGACCATGAAGATGTCCTTGTCAATCTCGCCGTTCAAGAACGCATTCTTCACGTCGAGTTGCCAAATCTCACACCCCCAACATGCCGCCAAGGCAATCACAACCCGAACTGAAGTCATTTTTGCAACCGGACTGAATGTCTCTTCATAGTCTTCACTGTATTGTTGCGAGAACCCCCGAGCCACAAGGTGAGCCTTATATCGCTCGATACTGCCGTCTGCCTTCTTCTTGAGCTTGTAGACCCACTTGCATGTCACAGGGGTGATACCCTTGGGCTTGGGCACCAGAGACCAAGTCTCATTCTTTTCAAGAGCACTCATCTCTTCCTGCATAGCCGAATCCCACTGTTCCACGCATTTGGCCTTTTCAAAGCTCGACGGCTCTCTTTCAACCAAGGGACCAGCAAAGAAACACAAGACAAAGCTCACCATGTTTCCTCCTGTATAGCGATCAGGGGCAATGATTGTTCGCTTCGATCTCCGCAACGCCTTCCCCTGACTCGCAGTATCTTCAACTGCTTCTTCCCTAGCTCCCCTTCCAGACGTACTCGGAGCATCGCTCCCCCTGCTTCCTGATCCAGAAGCCTCCGTCTCAGAACGAGAAGTAGATGGACCACCTGGTGACACAGGTAGCTCCACCTGAAGATTTTCCACAGCTTTCTCCGGCTCCTCCACCCTGCTTTCTGGTAGCTCAACACCAGAACTTCCCTTGTAAGACGTCACCTCGTCGAACACGACGTCGCGAGATACAACAAATCTCCGCGTCTCCGGGTCCATGCATTTCCAGCCCTTCTTCCGATCATCATAACCCACGAAGACTAGCTTCCTTGCTTTCGCATCTAGCTTCGTACGAAGCGCATCTGGAATGTGCACATAGCAGGTGGAACCAAACACCCGAAGGTGCGCCACGCTTGGCTTTTCCTTGAACATCAATTCATGTGGGGTCTTCATATTGATGAGACTAAGAGACATCCTGTTGATGACGTATGCAGGACAAGACATTCCCTCTGCCCAGAAGGACTTTGGGATACTCTTGGCATGCAGCCAACACTTGCAGGTCTCCGTCAGATGATGGATCTTCCGTTCTGCAACTCCGTTTTGTTGTGGAGTATGTGCACAAGTAAGCTCCCTCTAGATGCCCACCTTCCTGCAAAAAGTAGAGAACTCACCAGAGGTGAACTCCCCTCCGTTGTCAGTCCTCAGCTTCTTAACCCGCAGACCAAGCCGACCCTTCACGAGCTCCTTGAACTCCACGAACTTGGCAAACGCCTCTGCCTTCTCCTTCAAGAAATATATCCAAACATATCTGGTGTAGTCATCGATCAACACCAGTGTACAACCCTCATTCTCCGAGGTAGGACCCACTCAAGGCCACGTAGGCAGGTCAAAGTCAAAGAGGCAAGACAAATCAGCCAGCAGGAGCGAAAGAAGGTTGGCGAGTATTGGCTAAATACTCGCCAGAAGGGCGACTATGGGCGAAGATACGTGCCGAGTATCCCGCATGTCGCCCCAAAGTGTCCGGCAACCACAGAAGACCTGAGCGAGCAGCAACAGATACTCGCCAGATGGGCGACTATGGTCGAAGATGCTCGCCGAGTATCCCATATGTCGCTAGGTCAGGGCTGGGCTATAAAAACCCCCCCCCCCTACCCCTTGGTTGCCTATAAATAGGACCCCAGGGGTACTTGGATTGGCACCTGCGCTTGAGCTTCTGGAACCCCATTTCCGAATTCTTGAGCCCGCCACCCCTGCTTGCTAGCCAAGCCGGTGCCTTCCTCGTACCTTGCTCGGCCATTCTTTGGTCTTGGAGGGGAAGTCTCTTCGGAGCTTCTGGGTACGTGGTGGGACCTCCCTGCCGCAGCACCTGGGGTCCTGTTTGTTGCTCTTCTAGCTTCTTCGTCATTGCCAGCCAAGCCATCTCGTCGGGCTGCTGGGCGAGTAGCCTCCGGCTGCATCGGTCCGAATCTTGAGGTCAGGATTTTCCTGGCGTCAACACTTTGGTGCGGTGAGCGTGGATCGTAGTCGTTGGAAGAAAGTTCGGCAAGAAGGCGAGATGGTCGTAGGTGGCGACCATGAGGAGGAGGTCGGCAACTCGACGGGAGCTGGCAGGTTCGTGACGCTGGAGGTTTTCGAAGCCTTCGCGCAGCGCATGGAGGGAGCCATGCGAGCAGCGCTTCAGCCGCGCGCCGAGGTCACTGCGACCTCGCCGCATCGCCCAGTTCCGTCCGAGGGAGGGAGTCCCCCTCGGCGAGCAGGAAAGGAGCACATGGAAGATGAAACCGAGCGACCAAGGAGGTCGCAATTCTACCAGCCAACCTCGCAAGGTATTCGCTTCCGCGAGCCGTGCGAGCAGGGGAGATACCAGGATCCTCGCCCATATGGCGAGTATGGAGGTGATACTCGCCAGGTTGAGGATCGTCGCCGGGCAGGAGGGAGGAGCCCCTTCTGCGAGGAGATTCTCGCCGCGCCAGTGCCAGAGGGGTTCAGGGACCCTGTCTTGAACTACTATTCAGGGAAGGAGGACCCCGTCAGGCACATCCAATGGTTCGAGGATATAGTCTCTATCCGAACCATGTCGGACGCCTTCAAGTGCAGGTTGTTCGCCATTACCTTCCGCGCAAAGGCCTGGGACTGGTTCCATCAGTTGCCCGCAGGCTCAATCTACTGCTTCGAAGACCTGTGTCGTGGGCTGACGACCCGGTTCGACACGGCACGGAAGCTAAAGAAGGAGGCCACGGCCCTGTTCTACCTCGTGCAAGGGCCGGATGAGGCCTTGGGCCCTTACATCGAGCGTTTCCAGGAGGAGGTTCTGCAAATCCAGGAGGTAGATAGCAACATCCTGTTGCTGGCCCTGACATTCGGCATCAGTCAAGGCCTCTTCAAGTTGGAACTCAGTGAGAATCCTCCCTACTCCTACGACAACCTCATTCAGAGGGCCAATAAATTTGTCCGGGGAGAAGCCTCCAATCCTGACTTCTTGGCAAGGTTGGCACGGGTGACCAGAGGCGACCGTGGAGAGAGGGATGGGATCCCTGAGAAAAGGAAGAGAGAGGAGCCCCGAAGGGAGGGAAGGAAGTGGCCGGAGCGGCAAGAAGAGAAAAAAAAGGAGGAGCCCAGGAGGAAGGAAACCGGGAGGATCGTGGAGAGAAGGCCCGTCGAGTCCCCTGAGCGTCAGGAGGAGGGAAGACGCTACCAGGTCCCCGTCAACCGGCCACCTTGGAGGCCGGCTGGACGGCACCAGCGTCAAGACCAAAGAGGGAGATCCCCAGAAAGAAGGCCCTTTCGCCAACCAGAGAGGCGTCAGGAGAGGAGGAGAGATGAAGCAATGGCGGTAGCCGGGCGAGGCCGCCGTCAAGGAAGGAAGAAGCCGAAGCCTAGGAGGCGTCAAGCAGAAGAGGTTCCTCTCTACTGCGACTTCCACCAGGTAGGGGGACATGCCATGGCTGCCTGCCCAGACTTTTGGGAAGCCCGGAGGAGGTTGGCAGCAGGAGAGGTTGGAGGAGAGCAGAGGAGGATAGAGGCCCCTGCCGAACCACAGGCAGGGCAGGCCGCAGTCATTCGCAGGAGGAACGAGGATCGGGTCGACCACGGAGGCCGGGGAGACCTGGGCCAGGGAGGCCGAGTTGGAGTAATCCATGGGGGAGCAGGGCTGGAGGCTTCCCGCAAGGGGAGCCTTCATCAGATCTACCGCAGGAGTGTCGCCTCGACCTCGCAAGCACCACCCCCGATGGAGGAGATTACTTTTTCCGAGGAGGACATGCTAGGGAACGAGAATCCCTTCCATGATGCCCTCGTGATTCAGGCCGCAATGGAGGACTTCACCGTTGATCGAATTCTGATCGACAACGGTAGCTCTGTAAACGTCATCTTTAAGGGGACGTTTGACGGACTGGGAGTCGAAGCTGCCAGAGTTCGAGCATCTGATGGTCCCCTCTTCGGCTTCTCCGGAGAGAAGAAGGAAGTGGAAGGAGGAGTAGATCTCCTGGTAACACTCGGTGGCACCTCCATCAACTGTCGATTCATCATCGTCGACGCCCCGAGCTGCTACAGAGCCATCTTTGGGAGGCCGATTCTCAACACCTTCAAGGCCGTCCCATCCTCCTACCATCAGTGCTTGAAGTACTGTAAAGGAGACGTCCAGGTGAGGATCAGGAGCGATCCAAGAGCCGCCAGGGAATGCTATCTTACCGCCGTCAGTACCATCAGCTGGATGGCTGACGCGGAGGAGTTCGGGAGAGTGTTGGAGAGCCCGGCCAGGCTGGAGGTGGCAGAGGAAATGGAAGAAATCGAGGTACTCTCCGCGGCAGGAGTGCCTGGGTTGCTGAAAATTGGCGGGTCGCTGAAGACCGAGGAGAAGATCGAGATGGCGGCGTGTCTGCAAAAGAACGTCGACATCTTCGCTTGGAGTGCCGCCGAGATGCCAGGAGTCGACCCTGAGGTTGCGTGTCATCGCCTCAACCTGGATCCCTCTGTCCAGCCCGTCCGCCAAAAGAAGAGAAGAACCGCCACCATCCTCGCCAAGCCAATTAGGGAGGAGGTTAAAAAACTGCTAGATGCAGGTTTTGTGTCGGAGATCCAGTACCCAGGCTGGGTCTCTAATGTTGTAATGGTGACAAAGGCGGGGGGAGGCTGGAGAATGTGTGTGGATTTTTCCTTAATGAATAAAAGCTGCCCGAAGGATTGTTATCCCTTGCCTCGAATCGACGCGCTGGTTGATTCAGCCGTCGGTTTTTCTGTGATGAGTTTCCTTGATGCGTTTTCAGGGTATCACCAGATCCGGATGCATCCCCCTGATTGCCGCAATGTCTCCTTCATCACCGACGACGGCTGCTACAGCTACAGGATGATGCCCTTCGGTTTGAAGAATGCGGGAGCCACCTACCAGCGGATGATGGACCACATCTTCAAGGGGCAAAAGGGGAGGAACCTGGAAGTGTACGTGGACGACCTCTTGATCAAAAGCAAGAACGTCCAGGAACACATAGCCGATCTGGTGGAGACCTTTGAAACGTTGAGGAGGTTCAAGATGAGGCTCAATCCGACGAAGTGCGTCTTCGGAACAGGAAAGGGAAAGTTCCTGGGACATCTCCTAACCCCGATGGGAGTAGAGCCTAACCCCGACAAGGTTAAGGCGATCCTAGAAATGCCGTCCCCGAAGACGATGAAGGAAGTCCAAAGGTTGACGGGAAGGCTGGCGGGACTTAGCCGCTTCCTCTCAAAAGCCGGAGAGAAGTGCTCTCCGTTCTTCAAGACGCTCCGCAAAACAGAAAGCTTCGAATGGACCGAGGGATGCGAGATAGCATTCGGAAGGTTGAAGGAGCAATTGACTCAGACACCCCTCCTTCAGAGCTCGAAGGAAGGCGAAGACCTGCTCATCTACCTGGGAGTGGGAGCAGAGGCAGTTAGCTCCATCTTGGTCCGAGAAGAGGGAAGGAAGCAGCTACCCATCTACTATGTCAGCCGGGTGCTGAAGAAGGCGGAACTAAAGTATCCAATCCTGGAGAAGCTTGCCTTCGCCTTGGTGGTGTCGGCGCGGAAGCTCCGGCCTTATTTTCAGGCTCACTCCATCCGAGTGATAACTGATCATCCTCTCCGCAATATCCTGGAGGGAGTGGAGCATTCGGGGAGGTTGGCGAAATGGTCGGTAGAACTCAGCGAGTTCGACATTTCCTTCTCCCCCCGAGTGGCGATCAAGGCTCAGGCAGTAGCAGACTTCCTGGCTGACTTCTCGGTGGAAGCGGAACCCGGAGAAGAGGTGCTCAACCCAATCCCTTGGAAGATGTTTGTTGATGGAGCTTCGGGCAAAAGTTCTGTGGGGGTGGGCATCGTGCTCGTCAGCCCACAGGGAACAAGGATCGAGCAAGCCGTCGAGATCCTCTTCCCCGTCACAAACAACCAGGCAGAGTACGAGGCCATAGTGGCAGGCTTGCGCCTTGCCAAGGAGCTGGGGATCCGTGATGTCCGGGCTTTCACGGACTCAATGGTGGTCGCGTCGCAAATCCGAGGAGAGTTCGAGGTGCGTGACACCACCCTGCAGAGGTACTTGGTAAAAGTGAAAGGACTGATTGGAGGCTTCCAGTCCTTCTTCGTCGAGCATGTGCCAAGAGAGGAGAACTCGGCAGCAGATCGCCTCGCCAAGTATGGTCCGAGGGCCGGAGGAACTATCACCGAATTATTCCACCCGTCCATTGAGGAGGAAGAGATGATGGAGATCGAGCAACGCCCCTCGTGGATGGATTCCTTTGTGGCATTCCTGGCCAGCGGTCAGCTCCCAGCAGACGAAAGGGATCAAAGAAGGTTTCGGTACAAGGCGGCATACTACCTCCTGCAAGATGGAGAGCTGTACCGTAAAACCATCTCGGGTCCCCTGGCCAGATGCGTTTCTGAAGACGAAGTACCCCGAGTATTGGAAGAGATCCACTCGGGAGAGTGTGGAAGTCATTCTGGGACTCGCACTTTGGAGCAGAGGGTCTTGAGGCATGGTTACTTCTGGCCTACTATCCGAAAGGATGCTGAGGTCTTCTCAAAAAAGTGCCAAAAGTGCCAGCTCTTCGCCCCCCTTCAGTTGCAGCCAGCCCAGCAGCTCCGATCGATCATCTCCCCATGGCCGTTCGCCATCTGGGGGATGGACCTGATCGGCCCTTTCCCTCAAGCAAGCGGTCAGAAAAAGTTCGTTCTCGTCATGATCGACTACTTCTCCAAATGGATCGAAGCCAAAGCTTTGGCCAAGACCACCTCTCAAGTCGTGAAGAACTTCATCTGGGGAGAGATCGTCTGCAGATTCGGGATCCCTCTCGCCATCATCACCGACAACGGCCCCCAGTTTGCCAGCTTGGAGCTAAAAGATTTTTGCAGGCAGCTAGGAACTGATCTTCGATTCGCCTCCGTACATCACCCAAGGAGCAATGGCCAGGTAGAGGCCGCCAACAAGCTGATCATCAACCTACTGAAGAAGAAGGTGGAGAACCTAAGAGGTAACTGGGCAGACCAGCTCCCCTCGGTCCTGTGGGCTTTGAGGACCACTCCTAGCTCAGCCACAGGGGAAACGCCGTTCAAACTCTCTCACGGGTCGGAAGCTCTCATCCCAGTAGAGTTCGAAGTCAGAAGCCCAAGGGTGGTAGCCGCGGAAGACGGAACCGAAGAATGGCGACTAGAGAACGAAGAGGTTCAGAAGCTATCTCTCGACTACATCGAGGAACTCCGAGATTTAGCTTCAGTCAGGCAAGAAGAAATCAAGCGCCGAATGGCGAAACATTTTGACAAAAATGTCCGCCTCAAACACTTCCAAGCAGGTGACCTAGTCCTGAAGAAGGTGGACGCAGCAGGAAGGTCCGCCGCCGTCGGGAAGCTCAATCCGAATTGGGAAGGACCTTTCATCATCCGGGAGGCGCTCCTGACAGGAGGGTACCATTTGCAAAACCAGGAGGGCGAACTGCTTGGGAGCACCTGGAACGGCGATGACCTAAAAAGGTTTTATCCCTAAGGGGAGATGTATATATCCCATTCTTGTAAATTCATTCCTTTTGAATAAAATTTACGTCGCCCTGAAACATGGGACGAGGAAGCTTCCTTCGCATCAATAAAACCTCAAAATAAGGAAGTCAGGTGAAGTCAATCTCCACGCCAGGTTGGGAAACAGGCCTCCGACTTAACCCTCGTAACAACTCAGAACGGATGATGGGACAGTGCCTCGGGTGTGCGATCCCTTAAGACCAAGCCTCTGCAATGACGGCCGAGATCAGCTCCCCCCTTGCATGTTGGCCGCGGTTCCCACCGACTGCATTTCTCGTCCGACTGTAGAGATTACCGGGAAGAAGTCTGGACGCCGACCTTCCGATTCGGCGAAGAGATGATCGATTTCACTAACTCAGGGGACCCTTGAAAAAAGGCGTCATGTACCCTCGAAAGCTGAAAAGCTCGCAGCAAAGCATTTCATTTTCTAAAATTACTGTGTTAGATCATATGAGTTATTGTGCCTAAAGTGTGCTTAACTCCCTGCTAAACTCCCTGAACAACAGGAAGCAGGTCCGATCCACATTCAGCATCCAAGTAGGATGGAGGCCTCGGGATGGTGTGTCCCCTTGGATCTCCCCGACTGCCACTCCCTGCTTGACGTCGTCCTACATCAACAATCACCATCGCGAGTTGGAACACGATATTCCGGCTTAACCCTCGTAAAAACTCAGAACGGATGATGGGACAGTGCCTCGGGTGTGCGATCCCTTAAGACCAAGCCTCTGCAATGACGACCGAGATCAGCTCCTCCCTTGCATGTTGGTCGCGGTTCCCACCGACTGCATTTCTCGTCCGACTGAAGAGATTGCCAGGGGAAAGCCTGGAAGCCGACGTTCCAACGATGAAAAGGACAGGACCGATTTGAACAACTAAAAGAAAGGAGATCTTCCGGCATCCAAGTACCAGGCAAGACCTTGAGAGCACGTGTCCCTCTAAACCCTCTGAGTAGCCTCCACAGTTCAACTCCCTCAAGGGAAGCATTGCAGAAGGCGAGCATGCATGTGCGAGTACCTAGGCGAGTATACATGTGCGAGCATGGAGGAGCGAGTATACATGTGCGAGCATGGAGGAGCGAGCATATAAGTCCGAGTATGGAGGTACACACAACCTCGCCGTAATCCTAAGAGCCTAGCGAGCACTCAATCTCGCTTCGAGCCTAGGAGCCTAAGCGACATTCAGAAAAAGAAGCAAGCACCAAGGAGACAGGCGAGCAAAAACTTTGTCCTTTTCATATATAAATATTTGATGAATATTACAAAAGAATCTTCAAAGTGTTTACAAAAGGTCGTCGGGCGAGCAAAAAGGGAGCCCAGGCGACTAGGCGTCATCCTCGCCACTAATATCCACATCTGGCTCGTCGTCATCATCTTCGTCATCCTCGTCATCAACATCATCATCCTCGGCACCACTGGAAGGCGGCGACGATGCTCGCAGAGGGGAGGTGGACTCCTGGGCGAGCAACGCCGGGATAAGGTCTCCCACCGTCAATCCCATAGCCTCCGGCTTCAAGAGATCATCTGCCTTCAGCTGATTTAGGATGACCTCTCCTGTTGCTCGCGCGATCTCCCGGCGAATATGGGGCATGTCGTCGCCATGCATCCTGACCTGCTTGACGAACCGATGAGGGCCCGACCCCGCCGGCTGTTGCTCGGCAGGCCGAGTTTCTAGCTCGGCGATGCGGATTTGGGCGGCCTCCAAGGCCGAGCGAGTATCCTCCAGCTCCTTCTCGGCCTGGGACAGTCTCTTCGCCGATTCCAGCTCGGCAGCCTATAGAAGACAAAAAGAAAGAAGGTAAGCTTGACATCGTATAAGGAGGCGAGTATTCCAGAAAGCACGAAAAGTCGCAAAGACGAAGTACCTCGAACCCCTTGATCCTCTCAGCCATGGCGATCATTTTCGGCCCCTGCACCCTGATCGCCTCCTCGTACATCAGCAGCCGCTTCGCTGTTGAATGTGCGAGCTCGGCAGTTCGCAAGATTGAGCGCGAGGTTTGATGAGCAAGATGCTCGGCAGAGGCCTCCTGCAGCATCTCGGCGTCAGTACGATTATAGATCGCATGGAGCACATCGAAGGCCTCCCCCTTGTCCTCCCAGTCCTCGGACCAAACGGGGAGGTTCGAGCTCAGAGTCACCTCGTGAGCGCGATCAGAACAGGTCACCAATGGGCGACCAAAGTCGTCCTCGCCACGGGTGCCCTCGTTGAAAAAGGGATGGTTGCTCGGCTCGCCAGCCTCCGAGGGATCCGCCTTCTTGCCCAGATCCCTGTAGGCGACCTCCTTCTTCTGTCTCTTGGGCTCAGAGGCCTTAGCCTTGCCCGTTCGCTTCTTCGAGGTCCCGGCCCCGCCACCGGCGACATCCAGACCGTCGCCTCCTGGCGACAAGTCGATTGGGGAGGAGCCCCCAACCTCGCGCGCCGAGGTTCTCGCACCCCCTTGGGCGACAGCGGTCGCCTTCGCCGCGAGAGGAAGAGCATCACGCGGAAGAGCCTGCACGCCTGTAAGAAGATCGAAGATTAGTCGCCAGAACGAAGCCCTAGGGCGAGTATGTCTGATGCTCGCGCGAAAGATACCTTCCCCTGGGCGAACTTCCGTGAGCTCGTCTACTCGCCTCCTCCAAAGTATCACGTCGAAGCGACGATTCCTGAAGCAGGCGAGCAGCTTCATCTGGTCCTCGGTGAGCCAGGGAACCGTGAAGACGTTCTCTGAAGGTTGAATGGGCGAGCTGGAGATGCCCGCGAAGTCGCCCTCAATGGCGACTATCCGCTCGGCCCAGCGATGGTTCTTATTGGAAGTCCCCGCCAGTGTACAGACGTGACTGCACAAGAAGATGACGCCCTCGCCGGTCGCCATGATGGTGAATATTCGCCTAAAGACCGAAAGGTCGAAGACGATGTTCTGCTCCCGAAGGTAGCACAGGAACCCCATGATCATCGCCACTCCGTTGGGATTGATCTGGGCGGGCACTATCCCATAGAACACGAGTATCTTCCGAAACTCGGGCCATATGGGAAGTCGCAGGCCGACCTCGAAGTGTTGGATTGGGAAGATCATCGCCATCTGCGAGGAGGTGTTTAGTCGCTCAGACGGGCGAGGAAGCCTGGCGACATATCCTGGAGTCGCGAACTTGGAGTTGAACTCGTCCAAGTCTTTCTGGTTCATAATCGGCTTCTTGAACGAGCTCTCATCGAAGTTCTTCGCATGGTTGGCTCGCCTGATGGCCGCCTCGTCGATCATCTTGGGAAGAAAGGGAAGGGAGCGAGTATCGTAGAAGGGCGAGGATTGGAAACCGGGAAGATGCTCGCTCAAGGAAGCTAGAGATCGCTAAAAGCGTATTTAAGACTCACCCACCCCCCCCTATTTATACTAGTCGGTTAGTCTGGCTTGTCGAACACGATGCCGCGAGCACGACTATGGGTGGCGAGTATCTAAGAAAAGTCGCCCAAAGTTCAGAGCGCGCCAACCGCCGACCTTCATCTAGCGAATACCTACATCACTAAAACATGAAGAAGCTCGCCAAAATATAGGCGATATTCAAACAGATACTCGGCAAAAGGAGATAGAAGAAAAAGCAAAACAAAAGAGGATCAATTAAAACAAAGACAAGATTGAAGGGCGAGTATTCGATTACTCGGCAAATCAACACTGCTTCAAATAAATCGTTCAAAAGATTCAAATAATGCTCGCGAGGAGCTACAAAGCTACATGGAAGATAAAGATGAAGAAGAGCAGCATCTAGGGTTGCGCCTGGATGTTCGCCTGGGGATCCTGGATCTGAGGTTGTCGCCCGACCCATCCCAAGCCGCGAGCTCGCCTGAAGTGCTCAGAGGCCACAGACATCGCGTCCTCGCCTTGTCGCAGCTGGTCTTCGATCCTCGCCAGCCTCCCCACCGAGCCCATGCTCGCGCGCATCCCGACTAGCTCGTCATGATGCAGCTGTTGCCGATGCTCGATCCTCGCCACCCTGCGCTCCAAGTCGCTGACAGACTGGAGGCGAGCTTCAGCACCTGACAGGCGAGTATCGAACTCCTCCAGCCGGGATACTCGCACCTCCAAGTCAGTTAGGCGACGATGAGGGTCACTAGCCGCCAAGCGCTCAACCCGCGACTCCACCTCAGTCAAACGGCGATGAGGTTCGCAGATCGATAGCCGCTCTATCCGGGATTCCAAGTCCAAGATAGCGCGAGTAGCCTTTTCCTGGTACTCGCGGGGAGGGAGCCCAACGGCATCGATCAGAGCTCCCACCGGAGTATGCGCGCGACCTGCGAAAGAAGGCAAAAAGGCCCAGAACTTCAGCAGAATTCAGAAAACAGTGGCGACTATCCGAAGGCAGCGATCAAATACCTGGCCGAGGACTACGCGATCGTCGGCGAGGAGGACTGCGAGATCGTCGGCGAGGAGAAGACCTTCCTCGGTGTGGGGAGAGAGAATGATAGACGCCATCTCGGCGAGTAGAGTGGTTGCCGGAATGATCCCGGTTGGAGGGCAGGTCCCCTCGACCGCGACCATCTCCTGGTCGCCCTCCACCCCTTGGAGCGAAGAAGGCCGAAGACCCTCCAGTCCCGCCCCTACGCGAGGACTCCCCTTGGTGGGAAGAGGGAGCAGTTGTGGTAGAAGGACGTTGATCGCCTGGAGGATTCACTGACGGCGGTACTCCAGGAGGAGGAGGCGGCAGCACGATCACAGGCCGCTGTGTGTTGCTCGCCGGCTCTGGTCGCGAGTTAGGTGGAGGAGGAGGCGGAGGAGGAGCGATGTTCGCCAGAGGAGCCCCATGCTCGCTCATCGGCCTCTTCTCCACAGAGGAGCTGTGGAGAATCCTTACCGCTCGACCACTCCGAGAGCCACCCTCAGGCGAGATCATCGGGGACGATCGCAGCGGTATTGCAGCCAAAGGCTCCTCCCGAGCCTCACTATTCAGCGGATCTACAGATAGTAACAAAGACGTCAGAATGTCGCCAGAAGACAGCATAGATCGAAAAAGGGCGAGCAAGGAGCTCACCTCGGGCAGGGGGAGGGCCCGGTTGGGTGTGCGTTTGGATTTCAGCCCTACTCGCCTCCGGGGCGACCTCTGCCGAGAGAGGAGCAGGGGGAGGAGCAGGCGAGAGCCCTTCGAGGCCCAAATCCTCCAGCAGCTGCTGACGCTGCTCACTCAGCGGATCGGCGACGTTCTCCTTAGTCGCCTCCTTTTTTCTCTCTCTCTTCTTCTTCTTCGCCGCCCTTTTCCTCTTCTTGTTCGCAAGGAAGGCGTCTACCTCGGCGTCCAGACGAGGAGGAGGAAGGGGCACGCCGATCAGATTCGCAAGGTCGGCCTGGGCCTTTTTTGCAGCCTCAGCAAAAGCTAGCGACATTGTGAGCGAGTACAGAAAGGTAGTTCCATCAGAGACCCCCCCCCTCCTTTATATAGAGTCCAGGCGTCGAACAGTCAAGATCCGAGTATCTTCATATACTCGCCAAGACAGAAGCTCGTCGAATAACGGTTGGATGTTTCTTTCCGAGCAACTACGTTACTCGCAAAGAGCGGGGATTGTGTACAACCCTCATTCTCCGAGGTAGGACCCACTCAAGGCCACGTAGGCAGGTCAAAGTCAAAGAGGCAAGACAAATCAGCCAGCAGGAGCGAAAGAAGGTTGGCGAGTATTGGCTAAATACTCGCCAGAAGGGCGACTATGGGCGAAGATACGTGCCGAGTATCCCGCATGTCGCCCCAAAGTGTCCGGCAACCACAGAAGACCTGAGCGAGCAGCAACAGATACTCGCCAGATGGGCGACTATGGTCGAAGATGCTCGCCGAGTATCCCATATGTCGCTAGGTCAGGGCTGGGCTATAAAAACCCCCCCCCCTACCCCTTGGTTGCCTATAAATAGGACCCCAGGGGTACTTGGATTGGCACCTGCGCTTGAGCTTCTGGAACCCCATTTCCGAATTCTTGAGCCCGCCACCCCTGCTTGCTAGCCAAGCCGGTGCCTTCCTCGTACCTTGCTCGGCCATTCTTTGGTCTTGGAGGGGAAGTCTCTTCGGAGCTTCTGGGTACGTGGTGGGACCTCCCTGCCGCAGCACCTGGGGTCCTGTTTGTTGCTCTTCTAGCTTCTTCGTCGTTGCCAGCCAAGCCATCTCGTCGGGCTGCTGGGCGAGTAGCCTCCGGCTGCATCGGTCCGAATCTTGAGGTCAGGATTTTCCTGGCGTCAACAACCAGCATATACCTGTTGCCTCCGAGGCTTGGGGTAGCAGTTGGTCCCATCAAGTCACCGTGGATGCACTCCAACGGCACACTACTCCTTGACTGCGACTTGTCAAACGGTAATCGATGAGACTTGCCGAACTGACATCCCGCGCAAACGTGATCGTCACCGTAGGAAGATAGACTAGGCAGTCCCTTGACCAGACCTTTCACCGCCATAGCCTTCATCTTGTCCATCCCTACATGCCCCAACCTCTCGTGCCATATGACGGCACTATCATTCGTCTTCATCTTGTCGACATAAGAACTTGTCGATAAAACGAACAAGTCTTTTGCCCTTCTCCCCACATGAACGACCTCCGCTTTCACCGCTTCAACATTTTGAAGAAACCTCACTTCTGTTGGGCCAAACAGAACGTGATACCCAACGTCTACAGTGTTGGTCACGGAGAAGAGGTTTTTCCTCATTCCGGGCACATGATAGACACTCTTCAACGTAAGCGGCCCTCTATCACTGCCCAAGGAAACAACCTCCACCTTCTCGACACTATGAATAGTGTTATCAGCAGTTATAATGACATCATTACCTGAGTAGGGCTGCGCTGAAGTAAGCTTCGACTCGTCCCCGGTGAGGTGATGACCATACCCCGAGTCCATGATCCAATCCTCCTGATAGTTGATAGAAGCCACAGCTCCAACAGAAGCCGAGAAGGTTCCTCCCCATCCTCCATCATTCTGTCTGGCCTCAGCTTCCTCTTTTCCTGCAGCAGCATGCCCCGGCTGAAGATTCACCCGGTAATCTTTCCTGATATGACCAAGCTTCCCGCATCTGAAGCACTTGGGTCCTTCTCCCTTCTTCTTCCCTTCAGCCTTAGGAGCATAGCCCCTCTCCTGCTGTCCGGAAGTTGAAGGTCCATTGCCTCCTCCAGCGGTCTTCTTCTTATCCCACTTCTTCTTCTTCCCCGTGAAGAGAACCTCGCCATCTCCCCCAGACACTGACACCCCCACCATCTGCCTTGCCAGACTCTCCTGCGAAGCAAGCAGATTTTCCAGCTCCAGCAGAGACGGTTGATTTGCCCAACCCTGCACCGACGTCACAAATGCAACATATTCCTTCCGCAAGCCACGGATGATGTGCCTCTTCAGCTTCGCCTCAGAAATTGGCTTATCAGGATCCAGTGCTGAAATCTCGGCGCACAAGTTCTTCATCTTCAAGAAGAACGTAGAGATAAAAAGATCTCATTGAGCCGATCTGGCTAGCTCATTCTCCAGAAACTGTAGCATCGCTATATTCTTCTTGTTAAACAGCCCATCCAGAGCTCTCCAGATCTCTGCAGCTGATCCACACCCCAAGATGTGATCAAACAGGTCAGGTGATATTGCCCTCTTCAGAGCGAACTCTGCTTTGGCATTGATCCACCTCCAGTTCCTCACCTCATGACCATTGTCCTCAATCAGGATAACTTCCTCCGTGCTCTCTCCTCCAACCACCTCCCAGAGGTCTTCACCCAGAAGATAACTTTGCATACACGACTTCCACTTCTTAAAGTTAGTCGATGTAAGCATCTCAATTCCAAGACCCCTTGCTTCCATGGCTCTACCACTGGTTCCTTCTTCACAAATGTGATGGCAACTTTTAGTTATTCACTGCTCTATCCACTCCAACCTACCTCTGATACCATGTGAAATTTTCCGTAGATCTAGGAGTGAGCAGGAATTGTATAATTAAAAGTTCAAGCCAATCAACCAGAAGCACATGAAACAAACACAATCTTTATTGATCAAGCAAAGTTCTTCATTACAGGGCGAGGTATACATGTCGAGACATGATTTCGCCAGTACACAAAAACAGAAAAGAAAAAAACAGCTGAAAGGAAAACCAGCGGTCTGCCAACTGAGACCGCCTGACCGCTCGACCTGACAGTCCGCCCGGCTAGAAAACAAGACCGCCCAAACTGCCTGCCTGCGCCTTGAACATCACCAACTGAGAACCTCGCGAACTCCCGAACTCCACTGATCCTCCCGAACTCCAGCAACCCGCACTACAAGCCGCGAGACCGCCCGAACACCTTCAAAAGAGGAGGTGACCGCTGCTACCCGCACAATCCGCAGAAGCTGCACAAAACAAGTTCGATTAGGTAACCGACAGGTCACAAAAAAGAGACCGCATGAACAGGACGCGAGCTCAGATTACACTTGGTGCTATGCTTTTGCTGCTACAGTGACTCCTATTTATAGGCGGGCGACCTGATCCAGTCACCGCCCTATGAGATAGAGTCACCACCCTTGATCGCGTGACCAGACCGGTCAACCTGCGCGATCAGCAAAAGATCCTCCTGCTTATTGAGCTCGCCGACTTCAACAGAAGCCGCGCGATCATGACAACTCGCCCGGTCATGATGCTCACCACCTGTGTTCGCCACCCGACCTCCTCCAGAGACCGCGAACACACCAGACCGACTAGGGCAATAGCCCGCCAAGTCGATCAAACACCACTGACCGCATATGCCAGCTGATCACCGAAAGACCAGCCATGCGAGCACAAATCGTAGACCGCGCGACTAAGAAGACCTTAGTCCACGCGCACCACAATGAAACCGGACAGCCACCAGACCGGGCTGCCACCACCACGCGATCACAAGTACCAGATCACGCGGTCACACCGAACAGAAGACAGCTCGCCACGCGGTCACGCGACCAGACCGCGCGGCCTCACCTCGGCACCCTTGGACAGAAGAACGGCGGTCACGCCGTATAACCCGTGGCTAGACCAGAGAGGTCCGACCGTCAGAGGAGACCGCAAGACCGTGCGGTCAGACCAGACCGCGCGTTCTCCGCCCAGACCGCCAACTTCACAAACTTTCACTTCAACATTTTCAACAATAAGTTCGTAATATATGAATTCTAGTATATTATATAACTTGTTTCAACTACTTACAACTTGAAAAGCTAGTGGAAGTGGGTAATGTATTAAGCGTTCATGGTGGTTCGAGTTCTATCCCAGGAAGCTTTAAATAGTTTTTAAAAATATTTAAAGAGAAAAAGCCTAGTATAGCTATGCCCAAAGACCCGCCCGGTTCTGTCGAACCCGCTCCGGTTTGCTGTTTCACGGCTGATCAGGCAGTTCGATGATTTTCAGGCGGTTCTTGACGGGGTTGGTTCTTAAGCCTTGATCGGATTGGCTGGGGTTCCGGTCGACGGTCCGACCAGTAGGACCGGACGGTCCGATTTTCAAAAGCTTGAGTTGGAGAACTTTGGCAAAATTTTATGTCAGAGAAAATAATTGAACAAAAAATATATTTCTAAAAATATATCTATAACTTCTATATATATTAGTAACAACAATCATACTCATTCTCACTTATTTTGAGAAACTTTAGGTGATTGTGATGTGCAAAGTATCTTTGGAAATGTGTAGCCCAAATTATTAATTAGAAATTATTAATATATTTGATGGGGTTCCCCTAAAAGGGTTCGGTTTGGGTCGGACCGAGTGCTTCTCATCGCGGCCTCGATCGGACCCGTAGGGAGACTCCAGCTTTTGTGCCCGGTCTAAATCTTATTGCAACTAAGCGGCCTCGAGAGCGCTTCCGCACTCGCCCGCTCCGCAAGAGTGCTTCTGCTCGCTCCTGCTCCGCGGGAGGCGCTCCTGCACTTCTGCTCGTTACTGCTCCGCGGGAGGCTCTCCTACACTCCCGCTCGCTCCTGTTCCGCGTGAGGCGATCCTGCGCTCCCGCTCGCTCCTGTTCCGCGGGAGGCACCCCTGCGCTCCCGCTCGCTCCTGTTCCGCGGGAGGTGATCCTGCGCTCCCGCTCGCTCCTGTTCCGCGGGAGGCGATCCTGCGCTTCCGCTCGCTCCTGTTCCGCAGGAGGAACCCCTGCGCTCGCGCTCGCACCCGCTCCGTAAGAGCGCTTCTGCTCGCGCCTGCTCCGCGGGAGGTGCTCCTGTGCTCCCGCTCGCTCATGCTCCGCGGGAGGCGGTCATGCGCTCCCGCTCGCTCATGTTCTGCGGGAGGCACTCCTGCGCTCCCGCTCCGTAAAAGCGCTTCTGCTCGCGCCTGCTCCGCGGGAGGTGCTTCTGTGCTCCCGCTCGCTCATGCTCCGCGGAGAGCACTTCCGCTCTCTTGTGGTTCACAAGAAGCGCTCTTGCTCATGCTTGTTCCATGGAGCGCGCCGCAATCGCCCATAGCCGTTGGCGATCGCCGGCCACCACCACCACCAGAGAGGCTGCCCAGGATGCCCAAGCTGCCCAGCGTGACCGAAGGGCAAACTCGTCATAAATACAAAGTTGACAATCTGCGTGCCCCGAATCAAGCATCCTCATTCGCTCGTCCAAGAATCAGCATGACACAGTTACCAGAACGCCCTCCCCAAAAACTATAAAAGGAGGGTTAGGCCTCTATTTGAAGACACTTTTGGGCATTGAGAGAAGAATGAGCTCTTGAGTTTTTCGGCGAGGACTCTTGGAAGATCTTCATCGACCTTCTAGCTACCCTCAGAGATCTCCCCCAGCAATCCTGCTTTACTTCAAGAGCTTGGGAGGATCTCGGTGGTTTGGATCCAAGCTGCTCCGTAGCGCTCCGCTCTAGGCGGCTCAACAACGCTCCGCTCCAAACTGCTCAGCTGCGCTCCGCTCTAGGCGGCTCAGCAGCACTCCGCTCCAAACTGCTCAGCTGCCCTCCGCTCGAGGCTGCTCCGTAGCGCTCCGCTCCAGGCTGCTCCGCAGCAATCCGCTCCAGGCCACTCCGCAACGCTCCGCTCCAGGTTGCTTCGCAGCGCTCTGCTCAAGGCTGTCCCCGAGCACGCTTCACTACGCTCGGCCCCCGAGGACTCGAGGAACTTAACAAAATCTCTGTAACGAGCGGTTGCTTGTCCCCCTCGAAAAACAATTCTCTCTGTAACTCACAAAACTAGTGGATCATTCAGAACCGGGCTAGGCCCCGTAGTTTTTTCCCTTTCCGGGTTTTTCACGTAAAAATCTCGTTGTTTACTGTTGATTTTCACTTTTGACTGTTTGCGCGTTCGGTTCACTCTCGGGCTAAGGCGGTTCAGCTCGATCGGCACAGGAGAGCGTTGAACTACCCACAACAATATTACCTAATTAAAAACCTGAAAACAAGATATCTGCAAACCAAAATTTTGCAGCACTCTGTCAGTTTTATCACGTGTTCCTGAAAAAAACCTCCTCCAACCGCCTGGCGACACCGACACATCGCTCCACCTTTGATGACATCCTTGTTGGTTGCATCCCAGTCTTCTTCGATGGCATTCTTGTTGGTTACATCCCCGTCTTCTTCGAGGAGTTATCCGCGAGGTCGCAATACAGTTGGCACCTGCCTCATGTCGAGTTCAAGGATTTTCAGTGTTCATTCTCAAGGAAGAGGTGATGTTCCACGGTGTGCATGTCACCGACGTGCTAGAGGAAATCTCCGATGAGTGTATTGGCGGATGCGTCGGCCCGTGCTTGAGATCATGCCAAACGTGATATACCGCAGACACGGTAGCTCCGTCGGGCTTCGCCCCAGAAAGGACGTCTTTGATCTAGCCGCCGCCGACGTGCTCTAATGCATTAAGCAGCGACCAGACCATTCCCAACAATGGAGTCCGAGCATTTAAACTTTGTAAAAGAATATGTTTCTTATTTTTATATGGCAAAATAGGTTAATCAACTGTTTAACTTTATATGTTTTATGGATTTTATGGTCTTTGAGTTTAGTCCGCCTAAGAATGATTTAAAAGCTTTCGTTATATGTTAATATTTTGTAATATTCGAATTATTAGGTAATATTTATTGAATTTATAGGCGCCCCAAGGGTGAATAAAGATTTTAAGAAATTTAGATTTTAATAAACTTTGTATCAAAAATATTTCACTTAGAATATTTTCATGAATAGAAACAAAAACATTATTTTATTTCATGAATAAATCAATTTATTTTTCAACTCAAAGATTAGATCATAATATTGAAATTAAACATTTGAGTAAATCTTGAAATAAATTTTTTAATAAAATTAAATAAGAGACATGATTTTATTTCAATAACATTTATAATATAAAAAATGATTTTTATGACGCTAGAAATCAAGGCGGTGAATGTGAAAACCCTTTTTGTTTTCTATATTGACATTTCTCCCTAAGGTCCGGTTGACTCTATTCTATCTCTCCTTAGATAGGACTCAAAACGCCCCAGACATAAACCCTAGATCTAGTCGTCAACACCCGCGACGAGTTTCTCCCTAAGCTGCTCATGACCTAGTCGACAACACACGCGGTGAATTCCACTACCGTTACAAAAAGAGTAACCAAAAGAAAAGACAAATATAAAAGATATGATGAATATAAAATAAAAAGAAACTTCCATCTAAATAGAATCTTTGATGTTGATGTCATTTCGCTTACAACTGTTCGATATTTATGGCTTGAGAGTCTTCCTCTTTGATGTCTTTCAGACCGTGAAAGTCTTCGCTTAATGAGAGTTTGTCGTTTCGAGAATCCTCCAAGTGAATATATGGGAGAAGGCTTCTTGATCACCGTTTTGATAGCCTTCAATCCTTGCGCATAAATACCTTTTGATCTCTTCTGAAGAACTCTTCTCTTGAATGAGTTGAGATGACCCCTCACATCCCTCTAGATGGCTAGGGCGTGCAATCCTTGAAAATTTCGTGCAAAATCGTTGAAAGAAACTCATATTCTGGGTGTTTTAAATAGATGTTGATATGTAGGAAGCTACTGCCCGGCGGTAGCTTCGGTAGTAGCGTACAACCTTCATACTCTTGCTATCATGTTATGATTGATTGGGTTACTATATAGTTATCACCCAACGATATCGTTATCGCGTCGCGATAACACTTGCTAAAGATGGACTTTGCTCCCACCAATCCTTGCATTCAAATGCAATTTGCCAGCAACCCTACCGCCAGCGGTAGGTGCTACCACCCCGCGGTAGTGCTCAATTCAGAGCACATCATCTGTCTTTCATCCTCGTTCAGTACGTATTTGTACCTGTATGACTTGCACACTATAAAAACACAAAAGTTTAGATCAAATACATAACGGTATTTGTTATTCTCAAACTAAGAGATGTGGAATACATATTCCAACAAACTCCCCCTTTTAATAATAACAAATACATGAATGAGAAATCAGTCAATTTAAGAGTATAGTTTTTTTTATATATAAGTGCGATAAATAATATGTAAAAGTGCACAGTGAGTCCTATGAGTATTCTCTAGAGGGGTGAATAGAGTTTTAAAAATCTTTCACAAAATATGCACAGAACAATAAAATAATTCTAACAATATGCATTCAGAAATCCAATCAGAATAAAACAAACACAGAATAACAGAAATAAAGAATGGACAACACAGAAAATTCACAACACATCTTGAGACAAGATCTATAGTGGTTCCCCAAAATATGGGTACTCCACTCTTCTACCACCTTAGTAGGAATACACTATCCAGTACTTGAGTCTTTTAATAAGGAGACTCTTAGAACCAGGGTCTGAGTCTTTTGTTAAGGAGACGCTTAGAACCAAGACTAGATCTTTTGATAAGGAGATCTTGAACCAACACTAGATCTTTTGTTAAGGAGACCTTGAACCACTGAATCCTTTGAAGAAGGATTCTAAGGACTCTTAACTATGTTTTACAGAAGTAGAAGATAGAGTAAAGAAGAAGAAAAAGTTGAAGATGATTCTTCTGAATGAATCCTCCTGTAGCAGACGATGAGGATTCAAACACTTAGTGTTTTTCTGGATCTTTTCTTCAGAGAATGAATCCTTGTTTGAGAGAGAGATGTAAGGATTATGTAAGCACAGATCCTGATGATGATCGGTATATGTATGTATGCTTCTTGCAGTGAGAAGAAGAAGAAGCCTTGTGTATATTATCTAGTACATAGATCTGTTCAGTATTTTTCTGTCTCAAAGAAAGCTACAAAAGAAAGAAGACAGAGGAATCAATTTCATCTCTATTGAATTCTGTATACTTATTATTCTGTCGAATAGAGGTGAATGGATTTCCTCTTTTGTTGTTTCCCTAGTAGGAATGTCCACGAGATAGTATTTCTCTTTTTCCAATTCTGTTGACTGCCCGTCAAAATATTTTTGAATAACTTCCAAATATATTTTTATTGCATCTGTGGAGTTCTTCTTTCCATTCTTGGTTATGAACGACCCGTTATAATTCAAATAACTTCCATTTATAACTTCTGAATAAGCTTTAGAATCGAATCCAGGAAGTATTCTAAATCTGTTTCTGTATTCGACGTTGCGTCGAATACCTTTGCCTTCTTATCGACACACCTCTGAGTTATAATAGAAGCTGCTTCGACATCTTCCTCATCTTTGAAATGAACTATGATATCTACGTTGCGTCGAGTACCGTCGAGTACTTCTCGACGTATCCGTCGAGATGAAGACCTAGACTTTGAGCTCTGACTTTTGTGTCGAATATAATTCGAAGTTGCTTCGACTTCAAATATTGCTTTGACTGACTCAAGCTTCTGCGTCGAATATAATTCGACGTTGCATCGACTTCAACTGATATATCGACTACCAGTCTGAGTTATCCTTACTTCTATTCGAAGTTACTTCGACTTGAATTCAAAGCTGCATCAACTTCTAGTCGTCACGGAATTAACTTAACTGAATTTTGCACTCCTTTGGACTGGTCTTTAACACCATAATATGAGTGTGACATCCCAGGACATCTGATGACTATATTATCCTTATAATACATCATGCGTAATAAATCCTAAATGATGAAATCACTTTTACATAATTTGCAAGATAAATCCAGATGATATTTTTCCCAACAATATCTTAACAAATTTTACAAATAGTTTAAATGATTTCAATCATTTTGTAAAATAAAGAAGAGTACATAAAAATATATACTATAACAGAATGACAACATAAACTAACATTCCTGATGAATAGAAATGAGTGTTCTTCAGAATTAGTTACCAACAAAAATATTCTACTTTTTCTTTTTGAGAAATATAGGTAAGGCCTCGTAGACTTTCCCGAACTCTGTTATAACATATTTGAAGTTAGCTGGGTTGGCATTCTCTAGATTCTTCTGGATTCTGTCATGCCCTTTGAATAATTTCTCCAAGTCAGTTTCTGCATCAGGGTAGACATCATTGATCTTGAATCCAAGACTGATGATTTTAGCAATCAACTCATTTATTTCAGCCAGGTCAAGCTCTTCTAAATCTGGATCTAGCACTATGAATGTTGACTGTGTGAAACCAGGAGTTGGAGTTGTCATGAAAACAATCTTTTTCTTCTTTCTGTATGGCTAATCTTCTATATCTTGATTACATCCAAAACCCTTTTTGTCAAGTTGTCCTTTGTCTTTCAAGATCTTAGCTTGAGGGTTCTTGGCAGCATATTTTGAAGAGTCAAATAGTATACATGGAATTTGGATTTCCTCTTTTATTTGCTCCTCTTCCACAACATCTTTCCCCTTTTTGCGTCTTTCAATGAATTTCATTCTCTTCTCCTCAATTTCTCTTTGAGAGGCATCATACTCATACTGCTCTCTTTTTCTTCTCTCTTCAAAGACTTTGTCAAGAATTGGATCAATATACACTTTCATCTAATTTTCAGGTATTTGAACTTTCTCATAAGTTTTGTTGTATGATCTGTCCTTTTTATACTATTTTCTCTATTCCCTAGTGTACCTCTCCCAGATAGGTATTTTTCTCCCATATGTCCTTCCTCTGAATGTGTTTCTTCCTATGACTATGTTCCTTCCTTTGAATGTGTCCCTTTGTCTGGGAGCTGATGCTGGAACTGTTAGAATAGGAACATAAGGAAGTAGGGCTGGAGTGGGATCAGGTGAGGATAAAATAGGATCATAAGCATTAGTAGACACAACAAGTGGTATTGTTGTTGATTCTTTAGAAGCAGGCTTGAGTTTCGTGTTCTCAGGGATGGGTGAATCAACCCATACTGAGAACTCTTTCAACGTAGCCCAATAGTCCTCATCATTTGAGAATAGATCGGACTCCCCCTGATTTGATGACTCCCCTAGATTGCAGGCAGAAATCTGTGTGGATAGGATGGTGTAGGTGCCAGGGAGAATTGGGAGGTGATAGCTGGTTCTCCTTCAGAAACATAAGGAGATTGTTGATATTGGTGCTCAATTGCAGTGTACACTGAATCAGGAGGGGGCCTCTTGTCGCACTTCTCCCCTTGCTTTATATCATTAAAAAGCATATAAAGACTTCAACAGACAGTGTCGATGATCTCAACTCCTTTTCGATGGCTTTTGTCTGGGCAGATAGGTTCCTTAACCTATGATGTTGAGCACATAACATTCTATAGCAATCTTTAGATAACTCCTGGTATAAAGAGGATAATTGAGACAACAATGTCTCTAATGACAAATCAATTGCATCTAAAATGTCTCTGTTAGAGGTCATTGATTATCGTCGTGTACCTGCAAGGAAGAAAAAAGACAAAAGTAGAGAGGCAGAAAGGGAGGAGAACAAGAGAGAGAGAATTCGAAAGCACAATAAAGTCTAACGACTGTATTGCTTTTAGAAGACGATTTGTCGCAACTTAGGGTTGTACTCGAAGCAACGTCGAAAAAAGTGGATTCGGTGCGCCAAAATGTGTCGAAGTAGCTTCTAGAATCCAAGTCTGCGCGCGCTTTCAAAAGTCGACGTGGCGTCGAGTATAAATCGACGTGACTTCAAATGAAAGCAGCAACTATTATGTCGATGCATGCGTCGATATGAATTCGACTCTGCGCGAGTGCCATTCGAATTAACTATCCCAATCAGCTCTCGAAGATGGCGTCGAGTGGAGATCAACGATGCATCGATTTGCATTCGACACAGCTCTGAATAAACAGTTGTATTTTTCTCAAAAAATTTGTTGTTTTTCCCAGCAATACCTTTCTATGAAAATAGATTATATTACATAATAGATGTGACCTAAAGTGCTCCATCAAGCATTCTCAATGCATTAATGAAGAAATTGTGCTTGCTTTCATCAATTGGCTTAGTAAATATGTTAGCTCTTTGATTATCAGTAGAAATGTATTGAAGATTGATCTTACCCTTATCTAAAATATCCCTGAGAAAGTGGTGTTTTATCTCCATGTGTTTAGTTCTACTGTGGAGAACAAGATTGGAAGCTATAGAAAAAGCACTAGAACTATCACAGAATATTGTGTAATTCTAAAGAGTAAAATTTTAATCTAACAACTGATTCTGCATCCATAATATTTGTGAGCAGCAGCTTCCTACAACTATATACTCAGCTTCAGTTGTAGAAATGGAGACTGAGGTTTGTTTTTTGCTAAACCAGGAAACCAGTTTAGCATCCAGGAATTGACAAGTTCCTGAGGTGCTCTGATCTTTCTATCAATCCTGCATCAAGCATAATCTACAACTGAATAACCTACTAGATCAAATCCAGATTCTATGGGATACCATAACCCAAGTTCAGGTGTACCCTTTAGATATCTGATTATTCCTTTTACAAAACTCATGTGAGATTCTTTGGGGTTAACCTAAAATCTAGTACATATACATATAACAAATATAATATTTGGCCTGCTAGCCGTAAGATAGAGGAGTAAGCCAGTGGCTACTCTATAAGTCTTCTGAACAAATGACTTATCATTTTCATCTCTATCAAGTACAATATTAGTGTTCATTGGGGTTTTCATGACAGAGGTATTTTCCATCCCAAACCTCTTGACAAGCTCTTTGGTATACTTAGATTGCGATATGAAAACGACATCTACATTTTGCTTTACTTTGAGGCCAAGAAAGTAGGATAATTCCCCCATGCTACTCATCCAAACTTAGACTGCATTAGGTCAACAAATCTTTTGCAAAGTCTTTGGTTTGTTCAGCCAAATATTATATCATTTACATATATCTGTACTAGGAGTAACTGATTTTTATGTGCTCTAGTGAAAAGTGTTTTATCCACCTTACCTCTTACAAAAGAGTGTTAGAATGGTGGACAATGTGTCATACCAAGATCTTGGAGCTTGTTTGAGACTATACATTGTTTTATTTAATCTATAAACAATGAAGGAATGAGATGGATTGACAAAACCTGGGGGTTTCTCCACATATACTTCTTCCTAAAGAGTTCCATTTAGGAAAGCACTCTTCACATCCATCTGATATACCTTTATCTTCATATGTGCAGCATAAGCAAAAAACATCCCGATTGCATCCAGTCTAGTCACTGGAGCAAATGTCTGATTGTAGTTAATTCCCTCCTCTTGCCTGTATCCTTGAGAACCAAGTCTAGCTTTGTTTCTTACTATGACTCAATTTGAGTCTATCTTATTTTTATATACCCACTTTGTTCCAATGATTAGGTAATTTCTTGGTCTTTCAACTAGAGTCCAGACTTTGTTTATTTCAAACTATGTAAGCTCCTCTTGCATGACAGTTATCCAGTGAGGATCACTATCTGCTTCTTCAAACTTCTTTGGCTCATATTGAGAGAGGAAGCATTGCAGCATAGTCTCATTTGTAATTTGATTTCATTTGTAATTTGCTATATCTCCTCTAACTTGAGATGGAGGGTGATTCTTTAAGGTTATCCATGTTTTTGCTGAACTATTGAGTGGATTCACATCCTCATGGATTTCCTCTTCTTCATTGGTTATGGGAGCACCATTTTCTTCATATAAGATAATCTCTGTTTTTGGTAGAGCAGGTGCTTTAATGACATAATCAATTGCAGCAGAGTCTTCATCTGATTCATTATTAGTTTGTTGTTTTTCTTTATCCTGATAGCCTGATGAGTGATTTATAATGCTGATCATTTCAAATTGATCTATAAGTTGATCTTCTTCCTGCAATGTAACATTGGCGGAAGTTTCCTCCCCCTTGGAAAACATATTAGTCTCATCAAACACTACATGCATTGACTCTTCAATTTTGAGAGAGCTCTTATTATAGCACTTATAGGCTTACTTGATGAGGAATATCCAAAGAATATCTCATCATCAGCCTTCTTGTCAAATTTGGCAAGTTGGCTCTTTCTATTGTTCAAAATGAAGCAAGTATACCAAAAAAATATTAAAGTATGTGACTATATGTGTCTTTCCTTTCAATAGCTCATAAGGAGTCTTTAACTTAGTTTTTTGGATGAGACTCCTATTCAAAACATAGTTGGTTGTATTCACTGTCTCAACCCAGAAAGACTTTGGCAAATTGGATTCATCCAATAATGTTCTTCCTGATTCAATTAGGGTTCAATTTTTCCTTTCAGCCACCGCATTTTGTTGGGGGGTTCTAAGAGATGAAAAGCTTTATCTTATCCCTTCATCCTCACAGAATCTACAGATTAACTCATTCTCAAACTCAATACCATGATCACTCCTGATCATAGCAACTTGAGAATTGAATTCAGATTGAATCTGTTTAATGAATCTTGAGAGGATCTTGAAGGTTTCTGACTTAGCTTTTAGAAAGAACACCCAACTGAATCTAGAAAAGTCATATACAATAACAAATGTATAAGACTTGTCTACTAAGCTTTGAGTTAAGATAGGACCAAATAGACCCATGCGCAACAGATAGAGGGTTCTATGAGAATCATTCTTGCATGCTAAGCTTTGAGTTTGGTTTGTTTTCCTAGTTGGCATGCTCTACAAGGATGACCTTTCTTAAACTTACCAATTGGTAAGCCTCTTACTAGTTTATGCTTGGATAGCTTAGCTATTGTTTTAAAATTTAAATGATTAAGTATCCTATGACATAATTCATTATTTTCTAGGTTGGAATTAAAAAAACAAACTTCAGACTTAGTGTAGTCAAAATCTACTACATATACCTTACCTTTTTTAAGTCCTGCCAATACTATTTGGTTACTTGGCTAACAATATGTCATAAATACTTAGTGAATACAACTTTGTATTCAACATCACATAATTCACTAATACTGATAAGGTTATGTTGAAGAACTTCAACATAAGCTATCTTGGAAAAGGAGATTTCTCCAACTCTGAACACACCATATCCTTTGGTCTATCCAGAGTGAAAGTTACCAAAAATTACCTTAGGGCCTTCCTAAACCTTGTACTTCTCTAGCACATCCCTTTCTCCAGTCATATGTGTTGGAACACGGTTTTCCGCATCCCTTTGATTTGAGAATAATAAATCCTACTTGTATTTGATCTTGTTTGCCATTGTGTGTTTAGCATGCAGGTTTGAACAAAGATGACACTAGGTTGCTGCATTATTGGCCTGGAACTGCCCACAAGCAGAAAGTATTATTATGGTCTAACGCCATGCATTAAGACTTAACGCTGGGCGTTGACGATCGACGGGATGGCGTGACGATCGACGGGATGGCTTGTCGATCGACGAGATTTGCTCACAAGCTAAAAATAATGAAAGGAAGCTAACGCCCGGCGTTAACTCTTAACCCGGCATTGACTCTCATTCCAGCCAAGATGAAAATAGCATGGAGGGAAGCTGCCATGATTGCAGGAGCACTTTTGGAATGATTTGACTTAACGCCAGGCGTTAGAGTCAACACCAGCGTTAAGGTTGCCTAAAATGATTGTTTCCAAAGATGCAGAATCTCCTTCCCGTTCTGAAGATCTGATCCATCAAAACAGTTCCAAATTGGGTCAACGCCAGACGTTAGCCTTAATGCCGTCGTTAGCCTTCAGTCCTATAAATTGGTGGATTTCGTCTTGTCCGACGACTGAAAAAAGAGAGCCCTATTCCAGCACTTCAGAAACTTTGTGAGGGCCGTATTTCCAGACCAACACATCTCCCACTCATATTTCAAAAGGAGGAATCGAAGGAGGCTTGGATCAACATGCTAACTCAACGTGAAGAACCCACGCTTGGACTTCAACGATCTTCAGTGATTCTTCGGCCTCTCCATCAGATTACCTCATAGGGAGTTTCATATTTGTCTTTTATTTTTATCTTTGTAATCAGTTCAAAAATTCGCCTCGTGTCGGCGACTAGGTCTGGGTAGGACTTAGGGAGTAATTCGCCTCGTGTTGGCGACTAGGTCTAGGGAGTAGATCTAGGGGGTGCTCGAGGCCTTTCTGGGGATAGGAAGGCTAGAGTGGCTTGATGCCGTATCTGGGGAGAGATCGGCTAAAGCCAACCGATTCGTGGGGATATGAGTCGGTATAGAAAAAGAAAAGAATATTTCATATTTCGCCTTCGATTTCTAGCATTATAGAAATCAGAGTTTGTAATCAATTTTATAAATGATAATCATGTCTTTTCTTGTTTAATAAAATTGATTTCTTTTCTAATTTCATTATCTCTTTACTTTTGATTTAACTTACTTCTACCAAAATATCAAAAGTTTTCTATTAAAGTTTAAAGTTTTTAAAACCCTTATTCACCCCCCTAAGGGCGCCTCAAGATCCAACAATATGCATGGAGCATCTACTGTCCAAGTACCACTGCTGGTTTGTTGTAGAACTGTCTCTTTTCTGCACATGAATTTAAACAATAATATAGATCATCACTTGTCGGGTCTCTTTCTTCTACCATCATAAGGAGTTATGAAAGAATAAGATGGTCTTTCAGGATATCCCTTAAGCTGAAGAAGTGTTGGTTTATTATGCCAGCAATGTTTGGCCTTGTGTCCATTCTTAGAACAGTAATATCTTCTAGAATTGTAGTGAGAAATGGGAGAGGGAAGTCTAGTTGTTTTAAAATCATTTGCTGGAAAAATGCATAGAGAAGAAATCAACACATATCGAGAGTTGCGTCGAATGTAATTCGACGTGTATGCATAGTTACATCGATAATAAGTCCATGCAGAATGTTGGTTGCATCGAGTGTAATTCGATGCACCTTCATACCTGCTTCGAGTTGATGTCGAAGCATATGCAGAACTCCATTGAGTTGCATTCGACGCATCTTTAAAATTGTGCCGAGTTCTATTCGATGGATAATTCATTTTATAAATAATTTGATGATTATTAATTGAATTTTCTAAAAGGTGATTACATCGAATTCTTTTTTGATCAACAATATTTACCCTATTGAATACAATGTTCTTCTTAGGGTTGTTATTCAATTCTTCACAAGATTCTATGTTGTCATTAAATTGATTTTCACTAGGTCTACTGAACACTATAGGATTTTCCCAGCCAGGTTTGTTAGGGGTTAATGTGTTGGTGGATGGATCTGCTCCTAAACCAAGATGTCTAAATCTCATAGAGAGATTTTGTGTGATATCCTTGAGCTTTTGACTCCTCCCATTAAGTGAGTCTTCAAAGACTTTTGCCTTTGCAAGCTCTTGGTTAATTCATTTATTTCTGTTTCTTTTTTATATATCTGATTTCTTAATTCAATAGTTAACTAAATACAGATTATCTTTCTTAAGATCTTCTAATTCTTCTCTAATTGTTGTAAGTTCTTTTTGAATTTTAAGATAATCTCGACAGAATTCTTTACAGAAAAATTTTAAAATCTTCTAAAGTAAAATTAAATTCATCAAAAAGAGAGATATCAGATCTTCGTCAGTTGAATCTTCCAAATCCATCAGACAGGCTTCTTCGGCTGCAAACTCTTCATCACTTTCAAAAGAAGAACTTTACTCAGATTCTGAGTCACTCTAAGTTTCAGCTATGAAATATTTTCCCTTCTTCTTGTCCTTCTTCCTGAAGGACTTCTTCTTATGATCTTTCTTGTTGCCGCTTTTGTCATTTTTCTCTTTAGGACATTCAGGTGCAATGCACTAATAGAAAAATGATTTTTAGCCACATTTTTTTGACACGGGTAAAAAATTGTGGCTAATAGTTAAGTATTAGCCACGACTCCTAATTCGTGACTAATAAGCAAGTATTAGCCACAGATGCCTAATTTGTGGCAAAAAGAAAACATTAGCCACGGTTGATCGAATTTGTGGCTAATAAGGCAATATTAGCCACAGTTGCTTAATTCGTGGCTAATATTTTAGCCACAATTCCTAATTCGTGGCAAATACATAAGTATTAGCCACGATTTTTGCCGTGGCAAAAAAACAGTATGAGATAATTGACTAAAATTTAGCTTTTTATTCATTAGAGATATGCGTAAATATATTAATACGTTAATTTAAACATTAATTTAGCTTTTTTATTCATAACATATGTGTAAATATATCAATCTAAGACAAGAACTGTTGTCGACTAACTACAATAGATATCGATCTACTGAATGATCCAAAGTGAAGCCATTATAGAACATATATATAGAGATCAACATTGGCTTCTAATAGTCTACTCTTTGATGATTTTCTTGAACTCCGACTTGAGTGTCTGAGCTTCTTCATTATGTAATAGTTTCTATATAAGTTACTAATGAATGTTAGCCTTTTTCTATACAGAATAAGAACATTGTCATAGCCTAATTTCAATTAATAAGGTACTCAATATGTTATAATTATAGAAAGAGGCGAATTGAACAAGATGAATTCCACGTACGAGTAATTTCATCAGATAAGCTGCTATATGTGAATAAATAAAAATATGTAAATCTTCAGTGCGACATTGAAGTATGTAGTCGAATGGTCCAAAGAAAGATCTAAGTCATGATATTGATGAAAAGGACTACGTCGATGCACTGATAGATGAATTGTCCAAAGAATGAGCTGAGTCACGATAATGATGAAGATGACTAGAGTCGCTATGCTTATGTTCCAAGATAGGCACTGAGTAGCGATAACAATGTAGAGAAAAACTTCGATGAGCTGATTAGTCGAATAGTCTAAGATGAAATATCCTAACCTCGTACAAAATTTTTGGTGGTCTGCAACTCGATCAACGGACGGGAGTCAAGTGGGGGCAATACCCCTGCGTGGTTTGGGGTCAAATTTGTTTGTATATTAAATCTTCATTTCAAAAGACACATTCTATTATTTATTTTCAAAACTCTCCAAAAAAATAATATAATAATTATATAGGAAAAATTCCCCTGAAAATATACCTTTATTCATGGTATTCATCATAGCCAGAGCTGTCATTTAGAATCAAAAACCGTGAATCGAACAAGAATCAAACAGGAATAGCAGAAAATCGAACCAAACCGAGTGCGAATTATTTGGTTTCGATTTGAAGTTTAGACCCGTTAACAATAATGGTTCGGGTGTGGTTCCTTCATTTTAATATCCGAACCAGAAATGACAAAGTCCTACAAAAATTGGCCAAATGCCCTAAAATTTATTGGCCAAATGCCCTAAAATTTATACCATTGGTTAATCATGGCCCAATTAAGAGTTGGTCAGAATTTCATAATTTTCCCAATTATTTTGGTCATTTCTAAAAATACTTTAATAATAATGTATGCCTCACTTTACACATGAAGTACAACTTTCAAATGTCAAAGTGCTCCCAGTAATTTATTAGTGACAAGTAATGTTGAAATATCATGACTGATTGAATTTTGTAATTTTCCATAGTGTTTATGACCACTATTTCAGTATTTAAACATTTATGTCAATTGGTCACATTACACAGCAAATACAAAAATAACTAATTCAGAAATTCTAGAAAAATTACCATAGACTTATAATGATCCAAAAATATTCTGGCCAAATTTATAGAATTTGCAAGATAATATTAACCATATAAATGGCACTAATGCATAAGTGTGACGAAGGACATTTTTGGCAATTTACAGTGTGAATGACTTTCAAAAGCTACAAAAATTTTCAGAGGTATATTTCAATGTAAAACATTATATGACAAAATATTGGATTTTTCTCTAGAACTTAGATGATGTTCATTTCATTTATACACTTTGTGACAAAATCAATTATGCTTAAATATTTACCTAAGGAAATTAACTCCAAAAATCCTAATAAAATTTTAAGAGATATATATTATCCTAAAACATTATGTGACAGAAAACAAGATTTATCCTAAGGTATTTGATCAGTTTTATTTGATTAATACATTTATGTGTCAATAATGTTATTGCTCAAATACTTAGGATTTTTCTTTCCAAAAATCCTAATATTTCTATAGATGATAGATACCCTATTCATACTAGGTGTATTATCCAAATATCATGAGCATACAACAAGCCATAAGTGATGAATTCACAAAAAACTCAAAGGTGTTATATGCACACCACCCTTTCATACATCTCATTCCTATGTATGTGGAATATAATGTTCTACAGAGGTCCAAATGACCTCAAATTTTTTACATGTGGTTAATCACGACCTAACAATTATGTCACTTAAGATTTTGGTCATTTTGTACTTATCTAACCATATTTATTTCATTAATATGTAAAATCATAATTACTACAATACCTTAGAAAAATATTGCCCAAAAATTATGATTTTTGTGCTGGGGATGTATCAATGTCATTTACACTTATGCCCAAACTATTAGACCAATCCAAGCAACTATGTGAGCTAGATCTACAAAGTAAGGACTTGTCACCCTTTAGGGCACACCTCAGAGGAATGGCACTACAAGGAGCTGTAGGCCCCAAGCTAGTGATTCAAAGCCCTATAGACAGTAGACCTCAAGGGATACAAGTTTTGTCTTAGGCACTTTTGCCTAAAATAGCCTATGAGTAGCCTAAATAATCAATCGAAGCTCTAAATATATCGTGATATAATATTGCATTTATATTAATTTGGCCTCCGGGTAAAGATTATAGACAAATCCGACGGATGTGGTTCATCGTCCCCGATAGGCTAATGGCCAGGATGTCCTCTTCCTAAAGCTTTTCTCCTAACAATTCCCTGCCACCGGAGGGCCACCAATGACGGCCACCACCACCACCTCCATTGAGGTGGTGGCTGTCAATTGGCGGCGACACGACCACCGGAGGAGGCATCTACAGCGAACTCGAGCGGGTGAATGTTAAAAAATTTGAGGTCCGGAGTTGAAGTAAAATGCGGAACACTTCACAAACTTCCACAAGTGTAACAACACAATGACAATGGGAAGACCGAATAGTGCTTTGGCATTAACTATCTCTTTACAATTCGAGGTATACATGGCGAGACATGATTCATAAGAATCACAGAGGAGAGAAGCACAAAACACAAAAAAACTACAAGCTACCGACGACCTAACAAACTGAGATCGCCAGACCGCGCGAACAGACAAGTCATGCGGTTAACTCCTGAGACCACGCGAACAAAGCAGACCGCACCTGTTAGCCCGCAACCGCAGACCGCTCGACCTGCTGCTTATTCAACTGCTAAAATATAACCTGTCAACACTTCAGACCGCCAGACCAAGAGATCGACCGATCATTGAAGCTACCTGCGAACACTTGACAAAGAAACTGCTTCCTGCTGCAGACCGCACTCAAGACCGCCTGTTCAACTGAGTCTGCTTCACAGTCCAAGAACACCTAAACACAGTCCGCCGATTCAGACCGCTGCCAGACTAGTTTATTCAAAGTTGGAGTAAGGGAGAATGCTTACGGTAACTGCTAGCCGCTAACCTGCGAACAAACAAACCTGTCAAACAAAACTTAGATCGCGCGACCTCAGAAAGATACCAGTACAATCAAGCCAACTTTGGTTCTTACAGTTCTTCATTATTGTTGTTATAAATGATGGGCCCTGCACCCCTATTTATATGCAAGAGGACGGATATCGTCACCGCCGAAAGAGGGATACAATAACCGCCCATCAACCCGCATGCGGTCTCGCAAAATAGACCGCCCGAGCTCAGCATAGCTGACAGCTCCCTTATTAGACCATACAGTTTCATACAAACCGCCCGGTAACCGCGGTCCCCCAAAACAGACCGCCCGGTCTTTATTGCAAAAGCAAAACACTTATTCAGTAACCTAGACCGACTAGAACAAGTCGTCAGACCGCCCAGTCACTACAAGAAGGCAAACCTACTTGAACATCTGGCCGACTTTAACAAGTCGCCAGAACAACCCGCGCAAGCCGCCCGGACACTTTGTGGTCTCCCAGATCAGATCGCCTGAGACAAACCGACCAGAACACCAGCGCAGACCGCGCGGTCTCTGCGGTCTCCAATCTGCAGACCGCCCAGCACCTTTCCACTTCCACTTCAAAAATTTAACACTCCCCCTTGAAGTGGGAAGTGGAAGTCAGCCCAAGAAAACTCCGCAACCGACCAAATGGTCCCTTCGACAGCGGCTTAGTAAATATGTCAACAACATTATCCTTGCTCTGCACATGCTCCAGAATCAGATATCCCTCCAACTCCTTCTCATGAACGAAATGGTGATGAATCTCTTTTTGCTTCATACGCGAGCGACAAACTGTATTGTTCACCAGTTTGAGAGCACTCTCATTGTCACCACATAGCAGAGTAGGACCTCGCACCTCCTTATGATCGTCCTCCACAAGCCTCCTAAGCCAGATGGCTTCCTGAGCTACCAAAGCCGAAGCTTTGTACTCCGTTTCTGTGGTTGAGATAGACACAGAATCCTACTTCTTGCTGCACCGTGATATAACTGTAGAGCCTATCATAAAGACATATCCAGACGTCGACCTCTGATCATCTGAGTCTCCTCCATAATTAGCATCCATGTACCCATGCAAGCAAAAACCCGAATCTCTCCCGTAGAAGAGACCCAAATCCGAGGTGGATTTGACATACTTCAAGATACTCCTAGCCGCCATAAGATGAGGCTTCCGAGGCTCTGCCATAAACTGACTCACCCTGCCAACTACATATGCAATAACTGGCCTCGTGATCGTCAAGTATATCAGACTTCCAATCAAAGCCCGGAACACCAAAGGATCGGTAAGAACCTTCCAATCATCTCGTCGAAGATGAACTCCAACCTCTAGTGGAGTAGAGCTGCTTTTCCTCCCTTCCATGCCGAACCTATTCACGATTCGATCCGCATAAACCTGGGAAACAAGCATACCGCTCTCTTTCCTCTCCACTTTGAGGCCAAGGAAATGGTGGAGCTCACCCAAATCCTTCATCTAAAATCTGATAGCTAGCTCAGCACGAAGCCTAGCTACCTACACTTCAGAATTCCTCGTGACGATCATATCGTCAACGTACAGCAGCACCAAGACCTGAAGCTCCCCTGTCTTCTTTACGAATAAGCTTGAATCTGAATCAGAAGCAATGTATCCGCAGAACTGGAGGTATTCTGCGATCTTCCCGTACCACGCCCGAGGCGCTTGCTTCAAGCCGTAAAGAGCCTTCTTGAGCTTGCAAACATATCTTGGGTGCTCTTTGGATACTAAGCTAGGTGGATGATCCATGAAGATATCCTTGTCAATCTCGCCGTATAAGAAGACATTCTTTACGTTGAGTTGCCAAATCTTCCACCGTTGGCAAGCTGCCAATGCGATCACCACCCGAACCGAAGTCATCTTGGCAACGGGGATAAACATTTCTTCATAATCTTCCCCATACTTCTGAGAGAAACCTCGAGCTACAAGGCGAGCCTTGTACCGCTCAATACTTCCATCAGCCTTCTTCTTCAATTTGAAAACCCACTTGCAAGTCACCGGGGTAATACCCTCAACCTTAGGCACCAAGTCCCAAGTCTCATTTTTCCTAAGGGCAGCCATCTCTTCATCCATGGCTCCTTCCCACTCCTTGACTCCAATGATATTTTCAAAACAAGATGGCTCTCTCTCATCCAAGGGACCTGTGAAGAAACTTTAGACAAAGCTCACCAAGTTTCTGCCCCTATACCGATCTGGTGGAATAATGGTCCTCTTGGACCTCCTCAGAGCTTGACTCTGAACCACCTCTTCAATTGCAGTTTCTGGACTATCTCTCCTTTCAGGTAAACATGGAGCATCGCTCCCCCTGCTTCCAGAACCTGAAGTACCTGACCCAGAGCTAGAGATACCTAGAGCACTTGGAGAAACAGGCAACTCCACCAGAACTTTTCTTGCAGCTTCCACTGGTCCACCATCTACCCTGCTTCCTTGTAACTCTATAGAAGAGCTACCTTGGTATGACATCAGCTCGTCAAATACCACATCCCTAGAGACCACATATCTCTGTGTCTATGGATCCATGCATCTCTACCCTTTCTTCTGGTCATCATAACCGACGAAGACTAGTTTCCTTGCCTTTGCATCTAGCTTCGTTCGAAGGGAATCCAGAACATTCACGTAGCAGGTAGAACCAAACACACGAAAGTGTTACACGCTTGGCTTCTCCTTGAACATCAACTCATGAGGGGTCTTCATGTTGATGGGACTGTGAGGCATCTGGTTGATGACAAAGGCCGCACAAGACATTCCCTCTGCCTAGAAGGACTTTAGGATACTCTTAGCATGAAGCCAACATTTGCAGGTCTCTGTCAGATGACAGATCTTCCGCTATTTAACTCCGTTCCATTGTGGAATGTGAGCACAAGAAAGCTCTCTTTGGATAACAAAGCTTCCTGCAGAAGTTACAGAACACCTTGGAGGTGAACTCCCCTCTATTGTCTGTTCTGAATCTCTTGACCCGCAGGTTGAGCCGACCTTCCACCAGCTCCTTGAACTCCACAAACCTCTCGAAAGCCTCCGACATCTCCTTCAGAAAATATACCCAAGTATATCTGGTGAAGTCATCAACCAAAATCAGCATATACCTACTACCTCCAAGACTGGCAGTGTTTGTCGGTCCAAACAGATCACCATGTATACAATCCAATGGTGCTTTGCATCTGCTTTGTGATTTGTCAAATGGAAGCTGTTGAGTCTTACCAAACTGACAATCTGCACAAACATGACCATCCCCAAAAGATGACAAACTAGGCAGACCTTTCACAAGGCCTCTTCCCGCCATAACCTTCAACTTATCCATCCCAACATGTCCAAGTCTTTCCTGCCAGATAGCTGCGCTGTCGTTAGCCCTCATCTTATCAACATAGGAACTTGTTGAAAGAACAAACAAGTCCTTCACCCGTCTCCCTACACGAGTGACCTCAGCTTTCACGGCTGAAACATTTCGGAGAAATTTCACTTATGTTGGACCGAACAAAACATGATAGCCAGCATCCACAAAATTAGTCACTGAGAAGAGGTTCTTCTTCATCCCTGGAACATGATAGACACTCTTCAATGTAAGAGTACCTCTATCATCGTTCAAAGAAACCACACCCTCCTTCTCTATTGCATATATAGTATCATCAGCCGTAATGATAGCGTCATTACCCGTATATGCCTGCAAAGAAGAGAACTTTGACTCATCCCCGGTGAGGTAATGAACACACCCAGAGTCCACTATACAATCATCCTGATAGTTGATGGAAGCCAACGCCCGAACACAAGTGCCCGTCATGAATGCACCTCCACCACCCCAACTACCTTCAGAATTGGAACCAGCCTCCTCCTTTCCTGCAGCATGCCCTGGCTGAATATTAACTTGGCAGTCTCTCTTGAAGTGACCAAGCTTGTTGCACCTGAAGTATCTAGGTCCTTCCTTCTTCTTCCCATCACGCTTAGGAGCATAGCTCCTCTCCTACTGATATGAAGTATACGGACCATCATCTCCAGATGTCTTCTTCTTCTTGTCCTATCTATTCTTCTTGCCAGAGAAGAGAACCTCACCTTCTCCCCTAGAGACAGACATCCCTGCCATTTGCTTAGCCAAACTCTCTTGCGAAGCAAGTAAGTTCTCCAGCTCCAGCAACGATGGCTGATTGGCCCAACCATGAACAGAAGTAACAAAGGCCACATACTCCCTTCGCAAGCCGCGGATTATGTGCCTCTTCAGCTTAGCTTCTGAGATAGGCTCATCCGGGTCCAATGTCGATATCTCTGCGCAAAGGTTCTTCATCTTCAAGAAGAACGTTGAGATAGACAAATCTCCCTGAGTTTCTTTCGCCAACTCATTCTCCAAGAACTGTAGCCTAGCTACATTCTTCTTATTGAACAAGCCATCCAAGGCTGTCCAAATTTCTGCAGCTGATCTACATCCGATGATGTGATCAAACAGCTCCGGAATGATAGCTCGCTTGAGAGTGAACTCAGCCTTCACATTTGTTCTCTTCCAAGCCTTCACGAGCTCAGCATTCCCTTCAGCAGGAATAACAACTTATCTTGCTTCTCCTCCTACTACCTCCCACAAATCCTCGCCAAGAAGATAGCTCTCCATGCAAGACTTCCACTTCTTAAAGTTAGTCTGCGTAAGGAGCTCAATACCAAGACCTCTAGCATATCGTCCTTCCATTGCTATCCCACTGATTGCTAACCACCTTGAGGAACCCGAGAGAAGTAACATCAACTACTGCTCAACAACCTCCCTCTGATACCGTATAAAAATTTTTGAGGTCCGGAGTTGAAGTAAAATGCGGAACAATTCACAAACTTTCCACAAGTGTAACAACATAATGACAAAGGGAAGACCGAATAGTGCTTTGGCATTAACTAGCTCTTTACAATTTGAGGTATACATGGCGAGACATGATTCATAAGAATCACGGAGGAGAGAAGCACAAAACACACACAAAAACTACAAGCTGCGAACGACCTGACAAACTGAGATCGCCAGACCGTGCGAACAGATAAGCTGTGTGGTTAACTCTTGAGACCGCGCGAACAGAGCAGACCGCACCTATCAGCCCGCAACCACAGACCGCTCGACCTGCTGCTTATTCAACTGCTGAAAGATAACCTGTTCGCACTTCAGACCGCCAGACCAAGAGATCGCCCGATCACTGAAGCTACCAGCGAACACTTGACAAAGAAACTGCTTCCTGCTGCAGACCGCACTCACGACCGCCCGGTCTCTTAATACCGCCTGATCAACTGAGTATGTTGCACAGTTCAAGAACACCTAAACATAGTCCGCATAGACAGACCACTGCCGAACTGGTTTTTTCAAAGCTGGACGAAGGGAGAATGCTGACGGTAACTGCTAGTCGCTAACCTGCGAACAAACAAATCGGTCAGACAAAACTCAGACCGAGCGACCTCAGAAAGAGACGGGCTCATTCAAGCCAACTTTGCTTCTTACAGTTCTTCGTTATTGTTTTTATAAATGACGGGCCCTGCACCCCTAATTATAGGCAAGAGGATGGATGTCGTCACTGCTGAAAGAGGGATACAATAACCGCCCATCAACCCGTATGCGGCTCGCAAAACAGACCGCCAGAGCTCAGCATAGCTGACAGCTCCCTTATTAGACCATACAGTTTCATACAAACCGCTCTGTAACCGCGGTGTCCCAAAACAGACAGCCCGGTCTTTATTGCAAAAGCAAAACACTTCTCCAATAACCCAGACCGACTAGAACAAGTCGTCAGACCGCCCGGTCACTGCAAGAAGGCAGACCTACTTGAACATCTGGCCGACTTGAACAAGTTGCCAGAACAACCCACGCAAGCTGACCGGACACTTTGCGGTCTCCCAGATCAGACCTCCCAGAACAGATCGCCTGAGACCAACCGACCAAAACACCAGCGTAGACCGCGCGGTCTCTGCGGTCTCCAATCTGCAGACCGCCCAGCACCTTTCCACTTCCACTTCAAAATTTTAACATTGAAGAGCTCGGAAAAATCACACCTAGCTCACACGGACCGTGGCTCAATTGAGCCCTATTTCTCAGCCTAATGAGCTAGAAAGCTAGCAAAGAGGGAGCGGAGGAAAAACATACCTCAATTATGGCTCGGCGGCAGGTGCTCCGACGGTGGCCTTGGATCTCTTCGTCTTCGGCGAGCTTGCTCGATCTGTGGATTCTCCACCAAATGCTCTGCTCCATGTTGATGGCTCGACTGCTAAGGACCTTTTGAAGCTCATGGAATGGTCAATTTGAGGTGGTGATGGTTGTAAATAGAAGATGGAGTGTGGGAGGTTTGGGCATGGATTGTACAACCTCCCTTTAGCAGCTAAGAGGCTATCATGCTTTGCAAGGACTGCTCACAATCTGAGAAAGTCGGTTGGGGGCTTGGGCAAGGTGGTAAGTGCTATGGAAGCGCTCTTACTCAAAGGTGCCTTTTCACCTTAAGGGAAAATGGCAAATTTGCCCCCAAGCCCACTATCTCTCTCCAAATTCAAATGAGGGGTGCCAATAGGCTTGTGGCATGCTGGTTATGCATAGGGTGGGGCCATGGTTCACTTGGATTTCATTTGGTCTTTCAATTTCTCCCTTAAGGCCTTATGTTGACCATGGTTGACATTTGAGTTGACTTGGTCAAATAGATGGGTGGGTTAGTCCTACATGACGGTCATGGGTCATATGACCTTAACCGAAGTCTATTGGACCATGGTGCTGCAACAATTTGGTTAATTGATTCATATGGTGTGAGTTTGACTCAAATTAGCCTAAGTTTGACTTTGGTCAAATTGGGTGGATTGGTTGACCACTTGATAGGGCTTTTGAGTCCAATAGATCTCTAATGAGGTTAGAAGGCTAGGGGTGAAGTCAATTTGACCAATTGAAGGCCAATTGGTCTTTGATTGGGTTGATTTGGGCTATGTTGACCAACATTTGACTTTGGTCAATACCTTGAAATTGTGTGGAATCAATTAGTAATTATTGACCTAATGACCTTCCTTAGTGGTTAGGGGAACATATGTAAGTTTAATTTGAGGTATTGAAGGTCAATTGAGTCTATTTGTATTGAATAGGGTTATGATGACCTAAGCTTGACTTTGGTCAATTTGGCCTATTTGGTTGACCAATTGTTGGGGTTTTTGGTAAAATGAGTCTCTATTAGGGTTAGGAACATAATGGTGAGGTGAAATGGGGTTTGTGTGTTCAATTTGGCTAATTTGACCTAGGTTGTCTTGTGCTCACTAGTGAGCACTATGTGAGTTCACCCCAACTTAGTGAACTCTAAGGTCATCTCCTTGCCTCCACTCACTCTTCTCTCCTCAGTTATGTCCTAACACCTTTATGGGGTCTAGTAAGATTAGGGATGTTACAAATTCCAATAAACAAAAAAATAATTTCATCCTCGAAATTTAAGTTCGGGTCTATGGGATTCTATGCAAGATGAGAATAAAAAATGTAACTCATGTTTAGGGTGTACCTGAGGTGAATAGTACCGGATACTGCTGTTGCATGAGGTCCCTTGGTTCCCATGTGTGCTCCTATCATCCATGATTAGACCACAACACCTTGATGAGGGGAACCTTCTTCCTTCGCAGAACACGGATGGTTGTATTGTCAATGCGGATGGGCTCCAGGCGGACTGATCTGTCGGATGCTATCGGGCCTGCTGTAGTCATAACATGCTGCTCTGGCCGAAGTAAGGCTCTCTGAAGTGAGGAGATGTGGAAGATGTCATGCAGGTTCGCCAACTCCTATGGTAGCTCTAGCCTATAAGCCAAGGGGCCGATCCGCTCCAGGATCACATAAGGCCCCATAAATCAAGGGCTGAGCTTCTTCTATCCTCGCACCCACGAGACACCATGCACTAGTCGTATCTTCAAGAAAACCTTATCTCCTACTAGGAACTCCACCTTCCAATGCCTCGCATCGTAGTACTTGGCCTGCCGGCTCTGAGACTCCAGCATCCGATCATGAATCATCCATACTAAAGCATTTGTATCATCTATGTACATTGATCTAAGTGCCTTGGATCCTCGTCCTAGACCCAAGACGATGGCGTCTGGCACTGATAATAAAAATTGAAATTCTGCAAAAGCCTTTCTCGATGCGATAAGAATTCGACGGGCGCTTTCGAGGCGTCTCGCGAGTAATCCTACTTCGAGGAAGTAACCATTATCCTACCTGTCGAGATGATAAGAGTAATAGTCTTTCCTTTTTTTTGGAATATCGACGAAAATAAACGCGGCGGCGGCGGCGGCGAAATCTAAAAATAAATTGAAAAGAGAGGGAGAAAGTTTTTGCAAGTTTTTGCTAATGTGTAATCCAAACTACTCATTCGAAAAGGCAAGTATACCTTATCGCGTATAGCATAGGATATTTTAAAGAAAATATCAAGGTCGTATTGAAATCCGGGTCTATCGATTACTTCTACTTCGAAAAAGCTAACTATTATTTTATCGGAAATAAAATTGGTTTAGAGAGCGTAATTAAAGTTAACTAAAAAGAGAACAACAAAAATAAAATAAAGAAGACAAGACTAAATAAAGAGAAAGAAAGAGACTTTGCAAAAATGAAAGGAAGCTTAAAATTTCATTTCCATAAAAAGAAAACATTACATGAAATGAAAACTAAGTTACATTGCATGAAAATAAAGCTAAGCTACTTGCATGGAAAAGAAAAACAAGACATTAAAAAGGAAATAAGAAAATTACATGAAATTAAATCTAACCCTAAAACATGAAGAAATAAGGAAAACTGTACAAGAACAGCCCAAATGGGCAGGGGGAAGGGACTGGATGCTGGAGGGGAGCCTCTGAATTTATAGAAAAAAAAATTCCAGGTTACACGCCCTCGGTCACGGGCGTGACCTAGGGCGTGTAATACTTGTTCTACACGGCTGCGACATCGGCGTGGGTCTTGCGTGACTGTGTCGCGAAAAATCACATTACACGCCCGTGTAACTTTGGTCACGGGCGTGTACCTGGGCGGCTTCATCAATGCGGCGTGGGCTTGAGTGCGGCGCTGCAGCGAAAAGCGATCATGCGCGAAAAGTCACGGGCGTGACTCATGGGTCACGGGCGTGACTAGGGTCAACTCCATCAATACGGCGTGGGCTTGAATTCGGCGCAGCAGGGAGCTGGGATCACGCGGGAAGACACGGCCGTGACTCTTTGGTCACGGGCGTGACTTGGGTCAACATTGGATTCGGTGGCTGACAGGTCCACGTGGAAAGCTTGAAGTGATCTTTAAATTTACACGCCCTTGGTCACGGGCGTGACTATGGGTCACGGGCGTGACCGAGGGCGTGACTTGCTGTGGACTAGCTCAAATGCGCGGCAACAACTTCTGGACTGATCTTAATGTTACACGCCCTTGGTCACGGGCGTGACCTAGGGCGTGTACTATGAAATTTGACCAAAATCTCCAAAAAATCTGCAAAACAACAATACAATTATATTTAGAACTAAAATTATAAAAGAAGTGATTTTTAACTAAAATATAAATAATATTTACAAAATTATATTAAATTTAACCTAAATACTATAATTAAAATAAGCATAAATCCTACTTATCAAATACCCCATACTTAAGCTTTTGCTATTCCAGAGCAAAAGTATGAGAAATATTTATAAGACATTTAATAAAATTTTTAATTAAGCCTAAAAATTTATTGAATCATAAGTAAGCTAAAAAGAAAATTTAAGGATCAACGAATTAAGTCCTAAATTATGAAATTAGAATAATAAGAGAAAAATATTTAGCCAAGAGTTCTCAAAAATATTAACTAGTTAACAAAATTGAGTAATAAGCAAACAAAATTAGATTTAAAATTTATAAAAACCATAACTTTGAAAAAGCTAAAGGAAAAATGTAAGTTACTAAGTATTGCTCTCTCCATAACATAATTTAAATCTAGATCAAAGATATTGGGTTGGGGGGATTTCATAAAATTTGGCATAAGAAGAGAAACTTTTGAATGGAGGAAATGGAATTTATCATGAAATTTCCTTTTTTTTTCTTTCTCTTTTTTTTTCTCTTCTAATAAAAACCCAAAATGTATATGGTTTAGGAGTAATGAATTTTATCCTCTTACTCCATGCCATATAATCTTTTAAATGATTTTGGGTGCATATGTTTAGGGAATAATGAATTTTATCCTCTTATTCACATGACATATGATCTTTTAATACTTTTTTATGCCATCAAAGGGGTAGGGTGGAGAAAAGATATCTAGCTTATAAATTAATTTATTTTGAGAGCAAATTTTAGTAATTTAAACTTTCCTAAGATTTAAAAAGCTTGAGGTAGAAATAAATAAAATCTAAAGGTGTTTTAAGCAAGATTACTAAAAATTTGTAACTATTTAAAATAAAAGAGAAGAAGTGCTAAAGAAATATCTCTAATCAAATTAAAATCATAAAATATTTCTTAACACTAAATCACTTAATCAAAAGTTAGATTTAGCAAACCATGATAGAATAAATGATTAGCAAAAATATAAATGCTTATAAATAAACTCAAAATTGATTTTGGAAATAACAAAAACCAAAGTAAGGGCATATTATATTTTTGGGATTTTTTTTCTAAGTTTTATGTACTAATTTTTTTTTTATATTATCTTTTTTTTTTATAATAATATTATCTTTTTTTTTTGGAATTTTTTTTTAGGATGAGAAATAAATACTAAAAATGCTAAACATAAACTAATAAACCTAATTTTTTTTGTTTGTAAATTAATTCTTGGACTTCCCAAGGTCTACCCGGTGAAGGGCTCGCAAGGTACTAGAGGCTATGATGGGAATTCAAGCCCAAAGCGTCCTTTCCGAGAATTAAAATTTTCAATTTTCTAATTTTTTTGAATATTTTTGGGTTTTCTAATATATATATATATATATTTTTTTGAAAAAGCTAATTTTTCTTTTGTAAAAGACAATAAAAAGGAAATAAACTATTTACAAAATGAAAATAAACTATGCACACAGTAAATATTTTTGGAATTTTGAGATTTTTAAAAAAAAAATTTTTTTTTTTGGAAATTTTTCTACGATTTTATAATTTAGGAGAAAAGGAGATACACCCCCATACTTAAAATTCAACATTGTCCCCAATGTTGAAAGCTAAGTATGGAGAATAATAAAATAGAAAATACAAGAGTTTTATTTTGAAAGAAAAAGAACAAGGAGTGGAAAAAGAAGTACGTCCCTGATTTGGAGATGGACGACCACCATGATCACCTGCAGAATTACTTTTAAAACAATAAAACCAAACACGAAATAAAAAGAGATGAAACATAAAAGTTACTTATTTTTTTTTTTTGGGTTTTGATTAATTTTATAATGTTTTTTTTTTCAATTTATAAATTTTTTTTTTTAGATAAAAGAACAAAAAGAAGAAGAAGATAAAGATAAAAGTAATAGCGCTCTCTCTTTTCAAAATATCGATAATAATAACTCCCCGGCAACGGCGCCAAAAACTTGATAATAAAAATTGAAATTCTGCAAAAGCCTTTCTCGATGCGATAAGAATTCGATGGGCGCTTTCGAGGCGTCTCGCGAGTAATCCTACTTCGAGGAAGTAACCATTATCCTACCTGTCGAGATGATAAGAGTAATAGTCTTTCCTTTTTTTTCGGAATATCGACGAAAATAAACGCGGCGGCGGCGGCGGCGAAATCTAAAAATAAATTGAAAAGAGAGGGAGAAAGTTTTTGCAAGTTTTTGCTAATGTGTAATCCAAACTACTCATTCGAAAAGGCAAGTATACCTTATCGCATATAACATAGGATATTTTAAAGAAAATATCAAGGTCGTATTGAAATCCGGGTCTATCGATTACTTCTACTTCAAAAAAGCTAACTATTATTTTATTGGAAATAAAATTGGTTTAGAGAGCGTAATTAAAGTTAACTAAAAAGAGAACAACAAAAATAAAATAAAGAAGACAAGACTAAATAAAGAGAAAGAAAGAGACTTTGCAAAAATGAAAGGAAGCTTAAAATTTCATTTCCATAAAAAGAAAACATTACATGAAATGAAAACTAAGTTACATTGCATGAAAATAAAGCTAAGCTACTTGCATGGAAAAGAAAAACAAGACATTAAAAAGGAAATAAGAAAATTACATGAAATTAAATCTAACCCTAAAACATGAAGAAATAAGGAAAACTGTACAAGAACAGCCCAAATGGGCAGGGGGAAGGGACTGGATGCTGGAGGGGAGCCTCTGAATTTATAGAAAAAAAAATTCCAGGTTACACGCCCTCGGTCACGGGCGTGGCCTAGGGCGTGTAATACTTGTTCTGCACGGCTGCGACATCGGCGTGGGTCTTGCGTGACTGTGTCGCGAAAAATCACATTACACGCCCGTGTAACTTTGGTCACGGGCGTGTACCTGGGCGGCTTCATCAATGCGGCGTGGGCTTGAGTGCGGCGCTGCAGCGAAAAGCGATCACGCGCAAAAAGTCACGGGCGTGACTCATGGGTCACAGGCGTGACTAGGGTCAACTCCATCAATACGGCGTGGGCTTGAATTCGGCGCAGCAGGGAGCTGGGATCACGCGGGAAGACACGGGCGTGACTCTTTGGTCACGGGCGTGACTTGGGTCAACATTGGATTCGGTGGCTGACAGGTCCACGTGGAAAGCTTGAAGTGATCTTTAAATTTACACGCCCTTGGTCACGGGCGTGACTATGGGTCACGGGCGTGACCGAGGGCGTGACTTGCTGTGGACTAGCTCAAATGCGCGGCAATAACTCCTGGACTGATCTTAATGTTACATGCCCTTGGTCACGGGCGTGACCTAGGGCGTGTACTATGAAATTTGACCAAAATCTCCAAAACATCTGCAAAACAACAATACAATTATATTTAGAACTAAAATTATAAAAGAAGTGATTTTTAACTAAAATATAAATAATATTTACAAAATTATATTAAATTTAACCTAAATACTATAATTAAAATAAGCATAAATCCTACTTATCAGGCACTTCCTCCCGTAAAAATCCTCATATGGTGCCATGCCACTGCTTTCCTGGTGGCTGTTATTATATGAAAACTCTATCAGTGGTAACAGCCTCTCCCAGGGTTTCCCCGTATCCAGAATGCATAAACGCAGCAAGTATTCCATTATCCTATTGGTGCGCTCTGTCTGGCCATCGATCTGTGGATGGAAAATAGTGTTGAAGGTGAGTCGAGACCCTAGATAAGCCTGCATTGCCTTCCACTCCCTCAAAGTAAAGCGACCATCCCTATCTGAAATAATTGCCCTGGGTACGCCGTGGTACCTGACAAACTGCTCCATAAATAATTTCACCAATACAGTTTTTGGAACATGGTCATCCGCATCTCCTAGGTTTGAGAATAAAAAATCCTATGTGTATTTGATCATGTTTGTTTAAGTGTGCAGGAAACAGTGTCATATGAATTAAGGATAACATATGAAAGAAACGCCCGAGTTTGTAGCCAAAACTCAAACCTGGCCGCTAGAGCGGGTGGTAGCTCCCGCATTAGCTGCTAGCACTGGCGGTAGCACTAACACCGACGATAGCTCCTGAAGCGCAAAAGTGAAATTCAAGCTGGCGGGAAGGAGGAGGCAGTTATAGAAGGCGCTAACGCAAGCGGTAGCGGCTAGCGCAGGCGCTTTCTCGACGCACAAGAGGAATTTCAGCAGGGTTTCCTTGGAAGGAAGATACGCACGCAGAGAATATTTCCTAATTCAGGATAGCGCCATCGGTAGCGATAGCACATGCGCTAGCTCTGTCTTATATTAGGAGCCCTCTTCTCTCATTTTTAATACACAAGTTTGAGAGAGGTTGAGTGCCAAATTTCAGAGCCTTATTCTGCCGAGATTTGATCTCCCACCAAAGGTTCTGTGATTTCTGAAGGAGGATTTCTTCACGTTGCATCCGACTGACGATCGCTTCTACCATGCTTATTCTACAGCGGTCTTTCGTCTCCAACTTCAGAAGTTCTTCAAGAGGGAGTTTTAATAATATTATTATTATTTTCATCTCATTATTATTGTAATCGTGTAGTAAATTTGACTCGTGTTGGCGACTAGGTCTGGGTCGGACTTAGGGAGGAATTCTCCTCATGTTGGCGACTAGATTTAGGTTTGGTCTAGGGGGTGCTCGATGCCATATTCGGGGAATGATTGACTAGAGCAGCTTGAGGCCGTATCCGGGGAAGGATAGGCTAAATCCACTGGTTCGTGGGGATACGAGTCGAGATAGAAAACGAAAAAAGACTTTTTACTATTCACCTTCGATTTCTAGCATTATAACAAATCTAGTTTTGTAATCTTATATTTCATATTAATAAAATCATGTCTCTATTTTATTTCACTTGATTTATTTTTATTTTTCTCTATTTCAATCTCTAAGGTTTTCAAGAAAATCAAAATATAACACAAGTTTTTAAAACCCTTATTCACCCCCTCCCCCTCTAAGGGCGCCTACATATCCAACAAGTGGTATCAGAGGGGGTTATTCCAAATTGGCTTAATAAATGAGAATAATTGTGTCTCATGATCTCGCTTCTATTAGTGGGGGAAATTTTTATGAAGAAGGAAATTCACTAGCACCACCTTTATTTGAAGGCAGAAATTATAAAGGGTGGAAAAAATATAATGGAAAAATTTCTTAAGTCATTAGATATGAAAATATGGAATATTACCATTAGGAAGCCTCCAAATGAGTTGAGAAGGGATGAGCTTGTCTTAAATGCTAAATCTATGAATTGTTTATTTTGTGCACTTAATCAAAATATTTCCAAACTCATTTATACTTTCCTACTGCATATGAGATGTGGAATTTTCCTGAGATAACTTATGATTCTCCATCTACAGGTATGGAACAAACGCAAGAGTTGGAAAACATACAAGCTTGCACAGATGTTCAAGAAAGCTCCTCTCATGATGGTTCAATGGAGTGCACATCAAGTGGAAGAGAAGAAGAAATCATGTCGTTGGAAGAGGAGTGCCAAAAAGATGTCAAAGGAACTATTAGTTCAAATCTTGCCTCTTCCGATAACAATGTAAGGAAATCAAATTCTTCTCTTTTGTGACAAATTCCATTTATGCGTTACATATGCTACAAAGTGCTAAATGTAAAATTAAGGAATTGAAAATCGCTAATGAGAAATTACATTTAGAAAATAAAAGGTTAAAAGTCAATGTTATTGTAGATTCTAGTTGTGTTGTGGTTTCTCCATCTTGGTATTTAATTGAAATTTCAAAGCCTTGTTTTGATTGTAATGATATTAAAGAAAAATTCAAGGATTTTGAAAAAGAACTTTTAATTTCAAAAGAGCATAATGAAAAATTGGTAAATGAAAATAATGTTTTATCTAATAAACTAGAATCATTAAAACTATTTGTGCAAAAAATTTCAAATAAAAAATGTTTATTTCTAGTTTATTATCAAGCATGTGTAAAACCTCTACTAGTATTTTAATATATATTAAACATGCACCTAGTAGAATGTTTAATCATACAAGCATAATTAACTCTAACCCTCATTATCAATCTCCCAAATTAAATTCAAATGTGCAAAAATTTCCTATAAAATATGGTTTCAAAAGTCATTATTATTTTAAGCCTAATTTTAGTGAATATGGAAATTTGATGCATAATTATAATATTAAATCAAAGTATGAATGGAGACCCAAAATAAAAATGAAACATTAACTCCACTTGAAATGATCCATTCATTTTTGTCTCCCCAAAAATTATCACGTTATATTTGGGTACCCAAAGAAACCACCACTCTTGGTCCCCTTTGGATACCTAAAACTCTCATTCATTAGGTATCATCAAATGCATGAAGTAGAATCTTTTCAAAATCAAATATACAAATTTCTACTTCATGATATTCTTTAATATCTTTTTTATTTTTATTTTTGTTTTCTTTTTTTAAGCTAACTTGTCATGGTCATCTTATATATTATTGGAAATATGATTTTATCTCTGAAAGCTTAATAAGTTTATAAATCAAATTGATCAAAATTCGAAGTCATATCTTATTTTTGATGACCTATCTATCCTTCTTATATTCGTTGCTAATAAATATCTTTTATTATCCATATAAATCAAATTCTAAATTTGTTATGAGATATTTATCTAAATTAATAAAATCATGAACTTCATTTTTCTCTTTCGAAATTTTTGAGTCTATATATTTTAAATATTAAGTATGGGTAGCAACCAATAATAATTAAATATCTTTAGAAAAGGAGATTTGGGTTGTCACCCTATCACATCTCCTAGTACCGGTGTGAACCCTTCACAGGGTTGACCTCGGAAAGTCCAAGATCCACTCTAAATTACTAAGTCCAAATAAAGTCTAGCAAAGATCAAATTAAGTATAGACTCATGCGTACTCTTGCAATAATCGAATAAGAAAACTATCATTATCTTTTAGAAAAATATATTCATAATTCGTGATTAAAAATAAAATCATAAAAGTCATATTGAACAAATGTATTACCGTACTAACATTGTATCCTAATAAATATTATCAGTTATCGTACTAATTACATGCAATGTTAGTTATCATATGTTTAATATAAAAATAGAAAATTTGGACCTTAGAATTCATGATATCTATGAGGTTTTATATTATCATTCTAAAATTCAAACAAACTCATAGATTATTAATCACTCTCAAACTTAGAACGCTTTGTATGACCATGATCATATACCAATATTGTATGTCTCACAATAGCGGGGGCATAGGATTGGATGCATTAGAGACCTAACCTCTAAGTCATGTCTTGTCCTTAACCGGGGAGGGTTCTAGTGGGGCCTTGCGAGGCACTGGGGGTAAAAGTGCTAGGTTGAGCGTTCTCTAGTGTGTGCATATGGGAGTAACACCCCAACCTATGGTATTTGTGCAGCTCCTCATGCCCATCCGTCACTTAGTACGGGGCTAGAGTGTAGACATATAGTCTGGGTATTTTTATCTAGGGCATACCAATTTTATTCTTTGCATGAACATCATTTCACATTATAATCATTTTAATAAAGCTTATTTGGCTCATTCGAACATGATATCTTGTGTTTACAATTCATATCTTTTTCAGCTTACATTATTTTGATAAACACAAACCTTAAAAAAAAATCAAAATGAAGATATAAGAAAATATATCTCATGTGATGCTTAGTTTGTAAAGTCATATAAGAAATCGCTAACGTTTCATGCAATTTGCACTATCTAGACATCTCCAAAAATTCTAAAATTTCTGCATGAAACTACTCTTAGGACACTTAATCAAGATCAATAATCAGAATTTTCAAAATCTTAAAAAATAGTGTACTGTTTGCCGCGCTAGCGCTAGCACAAGTGCTAGCTCGAGTGTCCAATTTTATGTGTTTTTAAAATTTTGAAAAATCAATGAAAATATGTTCTTTTATATGTACTACCTATTTTTTATCTCTATGTCATTGTGTGATGTTTGAAAAATCAAATACAAAATTATTTTTCAAAATATCAAAAAAACACTGTATGGATTTTATTGTCAATATCAAGCATGGTTTTATCTATCATTTAGACCTTCTACAATGTTATAATTCATCTTTTCAAACTACTTTGAACATTATTTTTATCATGCTTTGATATCTCTCCTCACATGTGCATCAATTGTATTGTAAAAGTTGTGTAGAACCAAGCTTAACATGCCTCTAAGTATGAGTAAATGTTTTATGATTGATAATGATATTTATTCACTCACTTATTTTGGCAAAGTCTACATGTGCTTTTAATCTAAGAATGCTTGTGTGTGTATTACAATAGTACAATTAATTAAAATTGCATAAGTATCTTACCTACACTACTTTTATTTGCACTCTTAAAAATTAAGAAAAGTGGCTGTGCTTTCAAAATTAAATTGGTTTGCAAAACAAGTGTATTCAGAGATCTTCATGCAAAAGAAAAATCATGAAATAAATTGACAAAGTTAACTCCACCAAGCACTACTTGAACCTCCTGATAAGTCTTAATAAGCATTGTGAGGTTGAGCACCTTGGAAAGAATAGTAAAATGTCTTGTGCAAACCTTCATTTTAAAAACACTTATTCTTAAATACACCGGATCACAAAAATCAATATTGAAAAAATAAAGTATGTGATTCCCCAAGCACTACTTTGCACCCTGATAAGTCTTAATGGGCATTATATGTGCAAAGCACCTTGGTAGTTGTACATTTTTTTGTGCATTGAAGTGTGTGGAAGTGAAATTATTTGTGTTTATTGCGCACTTTACTCCACATATGTCTTGTATTTTTGATTAAATCATTTGTTTACTCTCTTCAAAATACACTTATGTGCTCATCATTATCTTCCATAACACTTCTTCTCATGAGTATTGGATCTTAATGCTAATTCTATACTAGTCTTCATATATAAATGCACTAGATAACCTAGCATGCTCTCTAGAATGTTTGGTATGTCTTGAATTTGTGAATTACAATAACATTGTAGTAGTCTCTTTTTGATATATTTCATTCATACTTGGTTACTTTATTGTCAACCTTAAAGATTTTAAAAGAAAAGTAATTTACAAAAAACATCTTCTCATTTTGGAATTTAACTCATATTTCTTCTTATGAATAATCATGATTACAAAAAAGATGTTTCTTGTATTTCTATAAGTCTTCTGCATCATCACCATATAATTTTTTGCCTTGCGCTTTCATGCTTATTTAAAGTCTTTTCTTTTGTGTGTATCATCACTTGCAACTCAAAATTCCTTTCCTTAATCAAGTGGTAGACTTGCTTGGTAAAATTTATATTGGTTGTTCTAAACATGAATATGATTTTCATGCTAAAAACACTGATTTATTTCTATAAAAATTTATATGCTAAAAACTCCTTATCATTTCATTTCCTCTAAAAGCTCGATCATGTATTACCTTTTTTTTATCAAAAAACCTCTTTCTATGTCTCTTGCTTCCTTAACCCACTTTTGCTAATAACAAAAGGGGGAGAACTAACATGATAAATAAAAACCGCTATAAAATGGGAAAACTAACATGGTTAATGATTAAAATGATAGCTTACATATAAGGGGAGCATTCTTATAGGGGGAGCATGCATTTAGAGGGAGCTGTAACGGTCCAGGCCCGCCAACACGGGACCCAGCTGGACCGCCGACACCCTCCCAGCCCAGACCCTCCAATATGGGACCCAGCTGACATCAGAAGGGTTCAGCCTAACCAGATGGTCTGCAGACCATGCACACCAACCCCTCTTTGTCCCACCACAGGGCACAGTGGGTTGTTGGAGACCACAGTCCCCCTTTGATGAGAATTGAGCCAGTTAAGCGGCAGCGCGTGGACTTCCCAGGAGGTCACCCATCTCGTGACTACTCCAGCCTGAGCACGCTTAACTATGGAGTTCTTTCACTTCTCATCACCAATTGACCTGCAGATCAATTGGTGATGAGAAGTGAAAGAACTCCATAGTTAAGCGTGTAAGACCCTCTTTTTTTTGCATTCTTTCCCGGGTCTTACCGCCCAGAACCGCCGTCTTGCGGCGACACCATTACTCCCAATGGTCACCGCCACAAGACGCCGATCCTGCCGGCTATTCATCATCATCCAGGCCAACCATAATCACAGTAATTGATGTATTAAATGAGACAAGTCCACAAATCACATTATATATTTATCATAATACAAGATTACATTGTCCACGATGAGAAAGAACTAAACGAAAAAGGGCTTATGCCCAGTACATGATCAAATATAGTGAAATAACACTCTCACTAAACTTCTATGCGAAAGCTATCACTCTGTCTTCATACAACTGTAGTTGCTGCTGCGACGACGCGTAGTGGTTGTTCTGCTTCATCCCGTCTTCCTATCCTGTCTCCTGAACGGGGTCCTGCTGCTCCGACACATCATCCCTAAAATGATGAGGTCCACCGACCGTCAGTCTATAAGACTCATCATATTCCTCACCGCCTCCACCCGCGACTCCTAGGCACCGTGCTGGAGGTGGAAGCGGAGGACATCAAAGGGTAAATCAAAAGCAGGTGACAAGCGGGTATTACTAGCCTAACAATTATATCAATAGCTAACAACATGTATATATATATATTAAGCACCTCTCTAGCAAATCTATCATAATAAATCAAGGGGCCACAATGAAACCGAATAGTATATAAATGAGCGTCAAAGTGAGTATACACACACAGTTATAAAATAGTCTAAGCAGCTAGAAAAGTACACCAGTGTAGTTATAAGGAAAACTAGAGCAAGTAAAGAAACAACTAGAGCAGCTATGAAAGTAACCTTAACTTATGTGTATACACACACAAACACATAAGCTAAGGGATCTGGGAAGAAGTAAACTCATCGTATAAAAGAGCCCATACTAATTTATACAATGAGGTCTCTGATTTATGCAAGAATGCTATGCTATGGTATGCAATGCAATGCAATGCAATGTAATGGTGCAACTCACACACACGACTTTGTACGTACAGACCTTTAGTTCCCACTTTTCGGAGGTAGCTAACCTCTCGGGCACCTCCCGTCGTGGTCAAACGCTGGCAGAGGAGCGGGCGTCTCCTCACCTAGGTGGGTAAATCACACAACCAGACCTAAGCCCAAACGTACACTGTGATAACGGTACCCGGTACTCACGAGCTCCTGCGTACTAAACTGAATTGGCCAGGCAGGGTTTAGGGAATTCGTCCCGTCGGACGCGCAGTAAGACAACCTGGCCCCCATAAAACCACTAGCACTGCCGAGTCAACGAACTGCTGTCGGTGTGACGACTAAGACAGAACCGAAGACCCACCACATCTTATACACAAGCAACATGTATTAGCCATTTACAATCGAGCCACCAACTCGCAATTCTATATCAACATTTATAAAGTAGAGCCTACCGCTCTCCAGACTATACCAGTCTTATATTTAAACTACGAGCCTACCGCTCGCTAAACTACACTAGTCTTATATTTAAACTACGAGCCTACCGCTCGCTAGACTACACTAGTCTTATAATTAAACTACGAGCCTACCGCTCGCTAGACAATCCCAGTCCTTCCTTATATCTCGAGCCTACCGCTCGCAGGACTATCCCAGTCATTCCTTATATCTCGAGCCTACTGCTCGCAGGACTATCCCAGTCCTTCCTTATATCTTGAGCCTACCGCTCGCAGGACTATCCCAGTCCTTCCTTATATATCTCGAGCTTACCGCTCGCAGGACTATCCCAGTCCTTCCTTATTTCTCGAGCCTACCGCTCGCAGGACTATCCCAGTCCTTCCTTATATCTCGAGCCTACCGCTCGCAGGACTATCCCAGTCCTTCCTTATATCTCGAGCCTACCGCTCGCAGGACTATCCCAGTCCTTCCTTATATCTCGATCCTACCACTCGCAGGACTATCCCAGTCCTTCCTTATATCTCGAGCCTACCGCTCGTAGGACTATCCCAGTCCTTCCTTATATCTCAAGCCTACCGCTCACAGGACTATCCCAGTCCTTCCTTATATCTCGAGCCTACCGCTCGCATGACTATCCCAGTCCTTCCTTATATATCCCGAGCTTACCGCTCGCAGGACTATCCCAGTACTTCCTTATATCTCGATCCGGTTTGGGATGAAAGATAACTTGTCAAGTTCTCCTACTTAACTAGTCTTGTTTATAATTTAGTTGATCTTAGAAGCTTAGGGTTAGCCTTGGGCTTCTGAAGGGTTACCCGGCGAGGGGCTCGCAGCGGTACTAGGAAGTGTGGCGGGCTGACACCCCAAACTTCCTCTTCCCAAGGCACTTAATCTTGTTGGTATCTACCCCATTCTACTTGATCCCCATTTTCCTCTCCAATTACATTAAATCTATAAGATGAGTTAAACTTGGTTCTTAGGAGTGGGGGAGTTCTTTTGAACTCCAATACCACCAATTATGACCGGGTGCTGACTCTCCCGTCGTCACATTCTAAGCTCGAGTTCCCTTCTTCACCGAGGAACTGCACACAGTCAATTAGCATTCTCAACCTTACTTGGACCAACACTCCTATTCTTCGTCATCCTTAATCCAGGGTTCGCCTTAGATATTTCTCGACTTCTCCCATGAGTATTTACCTTAAGATGGCTCACCCGGCTAAGGGTAGTTTTACTTCCATATAATCATTTAACACAGATTAGTTGTCTATGGGGCCTTGATGAGGCCTAACCTCCTTTTTATATCATTATAAATTCCTGCACTTATAACTTTGCTAAACGCACCTCAACCCTTATTTCCCATGATGCCCTTAGAGGTGTTCGTCCAAATAAACTGAGCCTTCATAATAATCAAAGAGTTAATAATTCTATGTGTGAAGGTCAGTGGTGGTCTAAATCATATAAATCAGTTTTACTATTCGCAGACCAAAATGAGATTGAGCTAGATTTGGCTCCTATGGTGCAATCTTGATCATATCATATCCAAATGAGTTCCAATTATTCCATAGGCTCTCAAAGAGTAGTGATCTAACAACCTCAAATCCTAATTTCATAAAATTTTCAGGGAATCTTTAATCTTAGTTTCTACTTAAAATATAAGATGAGCGAATAGAGATTTATACCTCAAGTGTCATCTAATGATCTCTATAAATTCTGATAAATTTACTGTAACATAATAATGGTCTGAAAACCTCAAAACCTAAGTTTCACATTTTCCAGGGATCATTCAACCATGATTTCTATTTAACATAAATGGTGTGCCATTAAGGGATTACACTACAACTGCTATGTCAAGACTTCGATAAATTCTGGGAAAATTACTACGGCACAATATTGGTCTAAAAACACCAGATCTTAAGTCTCATATTAAACCAAGGTGTATTTATCATTATTTATTTTTTAATACATTTTTGCTAAATGTACCCCAATTTTCCCTAAACCCTTAAGTACAAAACTTCAACTTGAAGCTCAGGGAAATCCACTCATACATATGAGTTGGATTCTTAGCTAGAGGTGGTTGATAACATATCTATGAGATGGACAAATCTTTAAAGCATTTGCATGAGCCCATATCACTAAATGCACAAACTACACATTTATACATGTCTCACTAAAAGTGGCCTAGAAGGAGCTATACTTAGCCAAATGATGTGAAATCAGTGGCATTTAAAAGGTAACCTAAAGGGCTACAATATTCATGTGGATCATTTTCTCCAGAAATGAACTTAACCTAGGTGGATTCAACATGCAAGTGTTGTACAAAGTGTTTAACATAACCAAAACACTATTATAGACATGCCACACAAAAATGGTATAGAAAGAGCTACACTTATCCAAATGGCATGAAATCAGTGGCATTGTAAAGGTAACCTAAAGGGCTACAATATTTATGTTGATCATTTTCTCCAGAAATGAACTTAACCTAGGTGGATTCAACATGCAAGTGTTGTACAAAGTGTTTAACATAACAAAACACTACTATAGACATGCCACAACAAAAATAGTATAGAAAGAGCTACACATATCCAAATGGAATGAAATTAGTGGCATTTTAAAGGTAACCTAAAGGGCTACAATATTTATGTTGATCATTTTCTCCAGAAATGAACTTAACCTAGGTGGATTCAACATGCAAGTGTTGTACAAAGTGTTTAACATAACCAAAACACTATTATAGACATGCCACACCAAAAATGGTATAGAAAGAGCTATACTTATCCAAATGGCATGAAATCAGTGGCATTTCAAAGGTAACCTAAAGGGCTACAATATTCATGTTGATCATTTTCTCCAGAAATGAACTTAACCTAGGTGGATTCAACATGCAAAAACTGTACAAAGTGTTTAACATAACCAAAACACTATTATAGACATACCACACCAAAAATAGTATAGAAAGAGCTACACTTATCCAAATGGCATGAAATCAGTGGAATTTTAAAGGTAAACTAAAGGGCTACAATATTTATGTTGATCATTTTCTCTAGAAAATGAGCTTAACCTAGGTGGATTCAACATGCAAGTGCTGTGCAAAGTGTTTAACATAACCAAAACACTATTATAGACATGCCACACCAAACATGGTATAGAAAGAGCTACACTTATCCAAATGGCATGAAATCAGTGGCATTTTAAAGGTAACCTAAAGGGCTACAATATTCATGTTGATCACTGTCTCCAGAAATGAACTTAACCTAGGTGGATTCAACATGCAAGTGCTGTACAAAGTGTTTAACATAACCAAAACACTATTATAGACATGCCACACCAAAAATGGTATAGAAAGAGCTACACTTATCCAAATGGCATGAAATCAGTGACATTGTAAAGGTAACCTAAAGGGCTACAGTATTCATGTTGATCATTTTCTCCAGAAATGAACTTAACCTTGGTGGATTCAACATGCAAGTGTTGTACAAAGTGTTTAACATAACAAAACACTAATATAGACATGCCACACCAAAAATAGTATAAAAAGAGCTACACTTATCCAAATGGCATGAAATCAGTGGCATTGTAAAGGTAACCTAAAGGGATACAATATTCATGTTGATCATTTTCTCCAGAAATGAACTTAACCTAGGTGGATTCAACATGCAAGTGCTGTACAAAGTGTTTAACATAACAAAACACTAATATAGACATGCCACACCAAAAATAGTATAGAAAGAGCTACACATATCCAAATGGCATGAAATCAGTGGCATTTTAAATGTAACCTAAAGGGCTACAATATTCATGTTGATCATTTCTCAGAAATGAATTTAACCTAGGTGGGATTAACATGCAAGTGCTGTACAAAGTGTTTAACATAACCAAAACACTATTATAAACATGCCACACTAAAAATAGTATAGAAAGAGCTACACTTATCCAAAAGGCATGAAATCAGTGGCATTTTAAAGGTAACCTAAAGGGCTACAATATTTATGTTGATCAGTTTCTCCAGAAATGAACTTAATCTAGGTGGATTTTCAACATGCAAGTGTTGTACAAAGTGTTTAACATAACCAAAACACTATTATAGACATGCCACGCCAAAAATGGTATAGAAAGAGCTACACTTATCCAAATGGCATGAAATCAGTGGAATTTTAAAGGTATCCTAAAGGGCTACAATATTCATGTTGATCATTTTCTCCAGAAATGAACTTAACCTAGGTGGATTCAACATGCAAGTGCTGTACAAAGTGTTTAACATAACAAAACACTATTATAGACATGCCACACCAAAAATAGTATAGAAAGAGATACACTTATGAAAATGGCATGAAATCAGTTACATTTCAAAGGTAACCTAAAGGGCTACAATATTCATGTTGATCATTTTCTCCAGAAATGAGCTTAACCTAGGTGGATTCAACATGCAAGTGCTGTACAAAGTGTTTAACATAACAAAACACTAATATAGACATGCCACACTACAAATAGTATAGAAAGAGCTACACTTATGCAAATGGCATGAAATCAGTGGCATTTTAAAGGTAACCTAAAGGGCTACAATATTCATGTTGGTCATTTTCTCCAGAAATGAATTTAACCTAGGTGGAATTAACATGCAAGTGCTGTACAAAGTGTTTAACATAACAAAACACTAATATAGACATGCCACACCAAAAATAGTATAGAAAGAGCTACACTTATCCAAATGGCATGAAATCAATGGCATTTTAAAGGTAACCTAAAGGGCTACAATATTCATGTTGATCATTTTCTCCAGAAATGAACTTAACCTAGGTGGATTCAACATGCAAGTGCTGTGCAAAGTGTTTAACATAACCAAAACACTATTATAGACATGCCACACCAAACATAGTATAGAAAGAGCTACACTTATCCAAATGGCATGAAATCAGTGGCATTTTCAAGGTAACCTAAAGGGCTACATTATTCATGTTGATCATTTTCTCCAGAAATTAATTTAACCTAGGTGGAATTAACATGCAAGTGCTGTACAAAATTATTTAACCTAACAAAATACACTTGTGACAATTTAGATTAAATAGAAAACATAATAATTCTAGCTCTAATGACCTAAAAAATATAGGATTTGGATGGTTAGGTTACCATACATGCATGGTCAAAGTTTTAGTGACATGCAAGGTGAGTCTCATCTTCAAACACATCTAAAACCTCAACAAGCCCCAAATGGCTATTATCAACCCAATTTCCTCCAAAGTCACAGACTTCATTTTGAAGTTCAGAGAAATATCCTCATGTATATGTGATGAAATTTTAACCAGTGACCATACATGACCTAAAGAAGCCCTCACCAAAATTTGGGATCATTAGGAGTTATATAACTCCAAATATTCCATTTATTTGATTTTCCAAGTTTTGAACAAAACTGTAGAAAAATTGTCTCCATAAATTCTGATATTAAACCTAAGCTAGGTATAAGGCACATGCATACATGGTCAAAATCCCAAGTCCATCAGACTTATATTGTAGAGTGTGCACACTAATTAATTTCTGGTTTATATTTTGACCAGTCTCACTAGAATGAGTACTGTGGGACCTACAATTAACCAAATGGCTCGATTTCACTTTCAGATGAAAGTAGACATCCAGATCTACATTAGTTGTATCTGGGCATTTTTCAAAATAAGGCCTCGATAGGCCTTAAAATAATTAAACAAAACTGGTGAAATAATGTGACAGATTATACATTTAATGAGGATATTAATAAATATATGGATATAAGATCGATCCAGCACGAATCACAGCGCAGATCAGACGACGCTCCGTCATCTTCCCCGATTGCCAACGGCTAGGATTTCTCCCGCCCGGGCCATCTTCTCCGGCCATTTCCCGGCAACCTGCAGCACCCCGCCGCCGACCACCGCCTCCACCACCTCCGTTGAGGTGGTGGCTAACGCCAGGCGGCGACACGGCCGTCGGAGATAGCCTCTCCGGTGATCCCGAGCAAGAAGAAAAGCTCGAGGAAACTCCCACTATCTCACATGGGATCGTGCTCATTTGAGCACGATATCTCTCCTAGATGGGTCTAGAATCTAGCACAGATGGAGGGGGAAAGGAACTTGCCTTCGATCGGCTTGAGGTTAAGGGAAACCCGAGCTTGCCATGGCCGACCACCTCCCGTGAGCTCCACCTCCCGATCTCATTTCTGCATCAAATCCTCCTCTGTAAAGCTCCAACTCGACACCTCATGAGCTTCTGAAGGTGATGGTGAGGAGAATTGAGGGGGAGAGGGGGTATATGGCTGTTTGCCATTATGGTGATTTCGGCCAGCTCCTTGGCCGCCCCTTCCAGCTAATGGAACTCCATCCCCACTGCCCCAAACAGAGGGAAATTACTCCCCCAGCTCAGAGGAGAGCTTAGGGAATGCAAAGGGGGTGCCATTTGGCACCCATCTATTGGATCTTACGGCGCCCTTAGTGGGGGGGGGGGGGTGAATAAGGGAATAAAATTCTTTTTATAAATTTTAAGATAATTACTAAGTTGTTTTTGATTAATAGGAAATAAGATGACAATTTAGTAATAATAATTTTGCAATAATGAAATTCTACGCCAATTGAGAGAAATCAAATAAACACAAATATAATCATGATTGCATTATATAAAAAGGGTGTTTACAAAATTTGATTTCAATATCGCTAGAAATCGGAGGAGTACAAAAGAGAATTTCTTTTCCTTTTCTATACCGACTTGTATCCCCACAAACCGGTTGGCTTTAGCCTATCCTTCCCCGGATAAAGCCTCAAGCAAACTCCCTCTTGAGATTTCTGGAGATGAGGATAAAGGATCATTGAAGCACAAGCGAGGTCGAAGCGATCGTTCTTCGGATGCAGCGTGATGGCTTCCTTCTCCAAAATTTCTTCTTTGGCTTTGAGTGGGAGATGATGTTTCGGCAGAGTAGCAGCACGAGAGTTTGGGCATAAGTAATGTCTATGGAAGTTCTAACACAAAATGAGAGAGAACACATCGTTTTATAAATCTTAGAGCTAGCGTCTGTGGTAGCTGATAGCGCCTGCGGTAGCGTTCGTGTGGAGCGGTTGCGAAACCGTCGGCGGCGTGGTGCTGTGCACGACCTTGAGCTAGCGCCTGCGGTATCGCTAGCGCTGGCGGTAGCGTTAAGGAACCGCTGAGACGGAACCGCTGAGACAAAACCGCTGAGATTATCTTGAGCTAGCGCCTGGCGTTAGTGCTAGCGCTGGCGGTAGCGCTAGCGCCTGCGTTAACCTCTAGCGCTGGCGGTAGTGCTCCATTCAGAAAGTTTGATTCCATGCTTCCTTCTACCTGTGGAGTATTGCACATATAGTTCCTGCACACTATAAACACACTACAAGCAATATCAAATACAATATGGGATTTGTTATTCTCAAACAAAGGGATGTGACACACATGTCCAACAATCTCCCCCTTTTGATAATAACAAATCCTCTAAGCAAGAAATCAACACTCCTCCTACATTTGTAGTTGGAGAGGTTATGTTAGAAAAACCCAAAGATAAATGGGATGATCGGGATAAACTCAAATGTAAAAATAACGCAAAAGCCATGAATGCTCTATTTTGTGCGTTAGATAGAAATGAATTTAATAGAATTTCTGCATGTACTACTACTTATGAAATTTGGAATCATTTGGAAGTTACTCATGAAGGTACATCGCAGGTTAAAGATTCCAAGCATTTTCAACTGGAGTCGGAATATGAAAAATTCCAAATGGATGAAAGCGAAGATGTTGATGGTATGTACACGCGCTTCACCAAGATCGTCAATGCCTCAAAATCTCAGAAAGTTTGATTCCATGCTTCCTTCTACCTGTGGAGTAATGCACCTATAGTTCCTACACACTATAAACACATTACAAGCATTATCAAATACAATATGGGATTTGTTATTCTCAAATAAAGGGATGTGACACACATGTCCATCAATCTCCCCCTTTTGATAATAACAAATCCTCTAAGCAAGAAATCAACAATAGTGTTTATAGATAAGATAAGCAAGATAAAAGTGCAACTATAGTAAATGATATGCATGATAATGTGCATACTCCCCCTATCATAATGCTCCCCCCTACATAAATGCAATTTATGTGTTACTCCCCCTAAATGATAGATTTCATTATTTTATGTGTTACTCCCCTTATTTATCTATATTTCTCCTATATAGATTTCTTCAATTAATCTCCCCCTTTTGGTATTATCAAAATAAGGTGGGGTGAGGGTAGTAAGGAGGCATTTTAAAAAGAAAAAACATGATCGAGCTTTTGTAATATAGACAAAGATAAAGAATTTAAGTATAGTATTGAAGAGATTTCAAATAAATAGATAAGAGTTTTAGCATAGCGGAAGATTATAAGAAACATCTTTTTGCAAGCATGAAAAGCATAAGTAAAAATATGAGTTTTAGTTCAAAATTGAAAGATGTTTTAACCTTTTGAAATCTCAAAGTTTTTTATAAAGATATCAAGCATGAAATGAACATATCAAAGAGAGATTATACTACAATGTTACTTAATTGTAAATTCAAGAAATACCAAAACATTGTAGAGATCATGCTAGGTTATCTAGTGCATTTCTTATATAAAGAGTAGTATAAATAAAACATTAGAATCTAATACTCATGAGAAGAAGTGTTATGAAAGATAATGATGTGCACATAAGTGTATTTTGGGCAATGTTAACAATGGATTTAAATCATCAAAATACAAGACAAATGTAAAGTAAAGTGCACAATAAAACACAAGTAAATTACTTTCACACACTTTTAATCCACATAATTTTTTAACAAAGTGGTGTAATAACTAAAGTTTGCACAGGACACTTTACTATTCTTTCCAAGGTGCTCAACCTCACAATGCTTATGAAGACTTATCAGGAGGTTCAAGTAGTGCTTGGTGGAGTTATATTTGTCTACATATATAATTTTTTTGTTCATATTTGACAACATTCTCCGAATACACTTGTTTTGCAAACCCAATTTTTAACTTAACCACTTTTCTAAATTTCATAAGTGCAATTCAAATGTAGTGTAGGCAATAAACTTATGCAAGTTTTAATTCATTGTACAAATACAATACTCAAGCAAGCATTTTTAGATTTAGACACACATGTTGATTACCAAAATAAGTGAGTGAAATGTATCATTATCAATCATAAAATATTTACTCATACTTAGAGGCATGCTAAGCTTGGTTCATTTTTCAATACAATTGATGCACTTTAAATAGATATATCAAAGCATGATAAGCAAAACAATGTTCATAGTAATTTGAAAGAATATGTTTTAACATTGTAAATAATTCTAAATAATAGAATTCATACATGCTTGATATTGGCAATAAAGATCAAACATTCTTTTTGAATTTTTTTTAAATAAAAACAGAAAAATCACACACACATATTTTTTTATTTTTGAATTTTGAATTTTTGTAGTTGATTTTTCATAATTCAAATAAAACAAAAATAAAATAGACAAAAACACAAAAATAAATTTGCACAAATAAACTAACATATTTTTGTTGATTTTTAGAAATTAAAAAAAAAAAAGAAAAATCACACACCCATGCTAGCGCCGGCGCTAGTCATAGCGCGACAAACAGTACGATTGTTTAGGAATTTTAAATTTTTTATTTTTGATAATGATTAGGGGTCTTAAGTGTAGTCTTATGCAGAAATTGTATAATATTCAGAGACGTTTTGATTGCTCAAATTGCATAAAACATTAGCGTTTTACATGTTATTCATCCTAAGATGTCTAAGACTCCTAATTCTAATCTTAACATTTGAAACCTTGCATTGGGAAGAGGTTTAGTAAATATATCAGCAAGTTGAGAGTCCGTGCCAATGAAACTAATCCTTACGTTTTCCTTTTTAATGTGATCCCTTATGAAATGATGACGCACATCTATATGTTTGGATCTAGAGTGGTGAACCGGATTATTTGTGAGATCAATGGCACTTTTGTTGTCACATTTTAATTCAATATGTTTTAGATGAAAACCAAAGTCCTCTAAAGTTTGGCTCATCCATAGAGCTTGTGCACAACAACTCCCTAATGCAATGTATTCGGCCTCCGTGGTGGAGAGTGCAACCGAATTTTGTTTCCTACTAGACCATGCAACTAATGAGGGTCCTAGAAAATGACAAGTACCACTAGTGCTTTTTCTATCAAGTGAACAACCGGCATAATCCGAATCGGAATAGCCATGCAATGTAAATGAATCATTATGTGGGTACCATAATCCTAATCTAGATGACCCAATGAGATATCTAAAAATTTATTTTACCGCTTTTAAATGAGATTCTTTTGGATTGGCTTGAAATCGAGCACATAAGCATACGACAAACATAATATCGGGTCTAGTTGCACTAAGATAAAGTAGGGATCCTATCATACCTCTATATAAGGTTTGATCAATTGAAATTCCCGATTCATCTTTTCCTAATTTAAGTGACGCACTCATTGGCGTAGAAGCATGTTTAAGGTTTTCAAATCCAAAACGTTTAAGCATATCATGGACATATTTAGTTTGACATACAAAAATACCATCAATTCTTTGTGATATTTGAAAACTAAGGAAATAAGAAAGTTCTCCTACTAGACTCATTTCAAATTCATTTTTCATCACTAAAATAACTTATTTACACATCTTTTCATTAGTAAATCCAAAAATAATATCATCAACATATATTTGTAAAATAATTATATCATCATTGTTGTGCTTAATGAAGAGAGTATTATCTGCACTTCCCATAATATAACCGTGCTTCAATAAAAATGATGTAAGTCTTTCATACCATGCACGAGGCGCTTGTTTTAAACCATAAAGCGCTCTTTCTAGTTTATAAACATGATTTGGAAATTTTTCATTAATAAAACCAGGGGGTTGTTCAACATAAACTTCTTCTTTTACAAACCCGTTTAGAAACGCACTTTTCACATCCATTTGAAATAGTTTTATTCTTTTAAAGCTTGCAAATGCTAAAAAAAAATCTTATAGACTCCAATCTAGCGACGGGTGCAAAAGATTCATCAAAATCTATCCCCTCGATTTGTGAATATCTTTGTGCTACTAAGCGTGCTTTATTTCTAGATATTCTAGACTCACCATCTAATTTATTTTTGAAAATCCATTTTACGCCTACAACCGGGTGATTAGATGGTCTTTCTACTAATTTCCAAACATTATGTCGCTCAAATTGTTCTAACTCTTCATTCATAGCCAAAAACCAAAATTCATCGTTTAAAGCAGTAGAAACGTTTTTTGGTTCTATTTCGGAAACAAAGCAAACATTTGAATAAGATTCATGAAGAGAAGAGCGAGTTCTTACCCCGATGGATGGTTCACCAATTATAAGTTCCCGTGGATGATCCTTTGTGAATTTTAAGACGCTTGAAGGTACATATTCATCTTTCTTGGCCTCCTCTTCTTCTTCTTTGGAAGGTTCTTCATCACCATGCTCCAAAGGAGGTAATAGATCATCCTCTTTGCCTGCGGAAAGTCTTTCTATACAAGGAACAAGCTCATCAAATTTCACATTGATTGACTCTTCTACTTTACTAGTTCTTTCATTAAAAACTCTATAAGCTTTACTAGTTGAAGAGTATCCAAGAAATGTTCCTTCATCACATTTTTCATCAAACTTTCCCAAGCTATCTTTTGTATTTAAAATGAAGCATTTACAACCAAAAACTTTGAAGTAAGATACATTAGGCTTCTTTTGAAAATAAAGTTCATATGGTGTGAGATTTAAAGATGGGCAAAGCATGATTCTATTTATAACATAACATGATGTGTTTACGGCTTCGGCCCAAAAGGACTTAGGTAATTTATATTCACATAACATAGTGCGTGCTAGCTCTTGAAGTGTCCTATTCTTTCTTTCTACAACACCATTTTGTTGTGGTGTGCGTGGTGCAGAGAACTCATGTTTTATGCCTAACATATCACAATAAGATGTAAATTTTTCATTTTCAAATTCTCCTCCATGATCCGAGCGAATGCATTTAATTTTTAAATTACTTTCATTCTGAATACGAGTACATAATTTTGAAAATTCACAATACGCTTCGGATTTGGATGAGAGAAATATTGTCCAACAATATCTAGAAAAATCATCTATTAAAACATATGTATATAATCTACCACCAAGACTTGCGGTGCTAACAGGACCAAAAAGATCCATATGAATTAATTGCAAAGGTCTTGTTGTAGAAATAACATTTTTACTTTTGAAAGAGGATCTAGTAATTTTACCTTTTTGACATGGTGAACAAAGTGAAGGTAAATTTCCATTTAATCTAGGCAATCCTCTAATTAAATCTCTTTTGGCAAGTTTTACAATAAGCTTTGTGCTAGCATGTCCTAGCCTTCTATGCCAAAGTTCAAGTTCATCATTTTTGGCAATAAAACATTTTAAAGATGATTTTGAAAGATCATGAAATGAAACTATATAAACATTGTGTATTCTTGGTGCAGTTAGTAAAATATTGTTTGTAATAGGATTAGATATTTTGCATAGATTAGTAGAAGATTCAAATAAAATATCTAAACCTTTATCACATAATTGGCCAATTGAAATAAGATTATGTTTTAGCCCTTTTACATAAAGAACATTTGATATAGTGAAGGATTCTTTACCAACTGTACCAATTCCAATGATCCTTCCTTTTCCGTTGTCACCAAACGTCACGATCCCTCCCTTCTTCTTTTCTAGGCTAAGGAACTTAGCTTTATTGCCCGTCATGTGCTTGGAGCATCCTGAATCCAAGTACCACACGTCTTCATTGTCCTTAGCCTGTCTGAACATCTAGAAAGAAGATGAGAGTAAAGGTCCGGATACCCAAGTAGAACCTCCCATAGAATAAGTGGAAGCCTTAGGTACCCAGATTTGCTTTAAAGTATTTTGTTTTATTTTCCTGCAAGAACTAGTTGTGTGACCCAACCTATAACAGTTTGCACACGAAATAAAGGGGGTTGAGACCCTTTTCTGGAAAATTTTCTTGCTGGAATAAATTTGATTTACAGAAGGAAAGCATTTTGAAAAAAAAAATTCTGGTTTCTAGTATGAGGTGTTAGCGCCGGCGTTAGTGGCTAGCGCCGGGCGGTAGCCCTCACCTCGATATTCAAGCCCAAACTTTCCAGAACCATGGCACTGGTTCCCTAAAATCATGTCCAGTGATTTTTGGCCTATTCCAAATTTTTTAATGGCCATGGTGAGATCATGAACTTGTGCTTTAAGTAAAGAATTTTCTTTCACAAGCATGACACACCTATTTTGAAAACCTTTTTTATTATTTTTGATTTGCAAAAGAGAGGCTTCTAATTTCCTTTCTAATTCCCCCTTCTCTTTTGTAAGAGTTTTGGCATGAGAGAGGGCTTTAGAAAGTGACTCTTCTATATCTTTTGCCAATTTAGTGGAGTGATCACATTCTTGGCAAGAAACCTTTCTCTTTTCTAAACCAATTACTTTTTGGAAAGCTATTGATTTTCTTTAATAAGAGATTCATTTTTACGTTATAATAAAATACTATCTTTCATATTTTTATCAAAAGCTTTGCAAGTTTCAAGAAATTCATTAAACAATTCATCATAAGTGGGAGGAGTTACCTCAGTGTCACTAGGAACACTGGTGTCGTCGCCATCGTTTCCACGTCCCATGAGGGACATGTTTGCTTCCTCATCTTCGCTTGATGAAGACCCGCTTGATTCTTCGGAGGAGGAGGAAGAGGAGTCATCCCATGTCTTTGCCTTTAGCACCTTCCTCATTTCTTTCCCTTTGTGTTGTTTCTCCTTTTTCTCCTTCAAGAATTTTGGGCATTGGCTCCTTATGTGCCCCATCTTCCTACAATGATAACATTCCGGTGGAGGTCTCTCTTCTTCATTGTCGCACTCTTTTTCCTTCTTTGAAGATGACCCTTTCCATCTTTCACCTTTTTGGACAAATTTCCGGAAAGTGTTTCGCCTTTTCGGATTTCGCATGAACTTTCGGAAGTTCTTCACCAAAAGACTTTCTTCATCTTCATCCTCATCCTCTTGGCACTCCTTCTTTGATTTCAATGCCAACTCCTTCTTCTTTGGCTCCTTGTTGTATTCATCATGTTGGATTTTGAGTTCTACCTCATGGGTCTTGAGATTCCCAATGATGCTCTCAACTTGGAGCGTCCTTAAGTTGTGCGACTCCGAAATAGCCGTCACCTTCGGGCTGAATTTTGGAGGAAGAGAACGAAGGATCTTACAGACCAAGTCGCCATTTGAGAAAGTCTTTCCAAGAGCTTTTGAGGCATTGACGATCTTGGTGAAGCGCGTGTACATACCATCAACATCTTCGCTTTCATCCATTTGGAATTTTTCATATTCCGACTCCAATTGAAAAAGCTTGGAATCTTTAACCTGCGATGTACCTTCATGAGTAACTTCCAAATGATTCCAAATTACATAAGCAGTAGTACATGCAGAAATTCTATTAAATTCATTTCTATCTAACGCACAAAATAAAGCATTCATGGCTTTTGCGTTATTTTTACAATTGAGTTTATCCGGATCATCCCATTTATCTTTGGGTTTTTCTAACATAACCTCTCCAACTACAAATGTAGGAGGAGTGTATTCTTCTTCTGCCATGTTCCAAACCTCAATATCTAGGGTCATTAGAAAACAACGCATCCTATTTTTCCAATAATTATAATCTGACCCAGTAAATAGTGGAGGTTTACTAATTCCCTAACCCTCGGAAAAAGCGAGATCATAAGACGCCATTATTCCTAGTTTTTAAACCATTTGGAATAACCTGCGCTCTGATACCACTTGTTGATTCTTACGGCGCCCTTAGAGGGGGGTGAATAAGGGAATAAAATTCTTTTTATAATTTTTAAGATAATTACTAAGTTGTTTTTGATTATTAGGAAATAAGATGACAATTTAGTAATAACAATTTTGCAATAATGAAATTTTACGCCAATTGAGAGAAATCAAATAAACACAAATATAATCATGATTGCATTATATAAAAAAGGTGTTTACAAAATTTGATTTCAATATCGCTAGAAATCGGAGGCGTACAAAAGTGAATTTCTTTTCCTTTTCTATACCGACTTGTATCCCCACAAACCGGTTGGCTTTAGCCTATCCTTCCCCGGATAAAGCCTCAAGCCGCTCTAGCCAACCCAAACTCGGATATGGCCTCGAGCACCCCTAGATCTAATCCTCTAGACCTAGTTGCCAACTCACGCGGCGAATTCCCCCTAAGCCGCGCAAGGACCTAGTCGCCAAAAACAAGGCGATTTCACTACAAGATACAAATAAAGAAGTGAAGTAAATAACAAGCAAACTCCCTCTTGAGACTTCTGAAGATGAGGATGAAGGATCACTGAAGCACAAGCGAGGTCGAAGCGATCATTCTTTGGATGCAGCGTGATGGCTTCCTTCTCCATAATTTCTTCTTTGGCTTTGAGTGGGAGATGATGTTTCGGCAGAGTAGCAGCACGAGAGTTTGGGCACAAGTAATGTATCTGGAAGTTCTAACACAAAACAAGAGAGAACACATCATTTTATAAATCTTGGAGCTAGCGCCTGCGGTAGCTGATAGCGCCTGCGGTAGCGTTCGTGTGGAGCGGTTGCGAAACCGTCGGCGGCGTGGTGCTGTGCACGATCTTGAGCTAGCGCCTGCGGTATAGCTAGCGCCGGCGGTAGAGTTAAGGAACCGCTGAGACGGAACCGCTGAGACAACCGCTGAGATGATCTTGAGCTAGCGCCTGGCATTAGTGCTAGCATTGGCGGTAGCGCTAGCGCCTGCGTTAACCTCTAGCGCTGGCGGTAGTGCTCCATTCAGAAAGTTTGATTCCATGATGCCTTCTACCTGTGGAGTATTGCACCTATAGTTCCTGCACACTATAAACATACTACAAGCAATATCAAATACAATATGGGATTTGTTATTCTCAAACAAAGGGATGTGACACACATGTCCAACACCATCCCTTAAATATCTCCTCCTTGTTTCCTTGTCTTCTTCCTCCAATTTTGACACTTGGACAAAGCCTCCTTTTTCTCCAATTTCGAATTTTCAGCATGCTAATGGTCTGGTCACGATGTGGGCTGATCAATTGAGTCATGAGATTGGGCTAAGTCTACTTGATTTAAGCTTTGGGTTCATTTGACTCAAATATGCCAATTTGGGGATTTTTGGGTTTTGGGCTTGACTCAAGCTCACACCACTTAATATGACTGACCCACATTATTGTCTTGGACCCTATGGACCCATTCCAAGAGGAATTGAGTCATGGTGGGGTCATATGGGGCTTGATTGCACTTATTTGCCTATAGGGGCAATTTGGGAATTTTGGTGATCTTGCCCTAATCCTCCAAGATTGAATGTGCACTTTGGCTCATCTAGGTCTCATTTAATCCCTTAGTGTTTAAGGGTGATCAATTTGATCACACTAGGTCAATTGGAGATCAATTTGGGCTTTTAACACATTTAGGTAAATTTGGGGCTTTTAGAAATTGGCCCAATTTCCCCAAATTGATGGCCCTAGGATGGGGCCTTTGGGTCCATTAGGTCCCCTAGGGAGGATGCCATATGAGGGTGGGTCCAATTTGATCAGTTGGAGTTCAATTGCCCTTATTTATGGAGGTTTGACCTAAGTGGCCTAAAGTTGACTTTTGGTCAATTCGACCAATTTGATTGGCCTCAAGGGTCCCTAGTGGTCTACTCACCTCCTTGGATGGTCAAGGGGGTCATGGTGTGGTTAGGTTGGCTCATTGGAGTCTGTTGGTCACCCCTAGGCTAGGCCATCAAGATTTTCTATATGCACCCCAAAAGGCATTCCTTCCTATCTTAATGAGTTCATGGGGCCTCTTTGGCTCGCTTTGTGTACTTGATCCATCCTAGGGGGTATCCATGGCTATGTGTGATGCTCAAGGTGCTTTTAGCCTCTTTCAGTCCACTTTACACTAGGGTGGCCCATGGTGGTTGAGTGCACACCATGGGTTCTTCACTCCTTTCAACGGGTCATCCTAGTGCCCGGTGCCACTTATCCTATTTTTGTCATAACTTGTCATGACAAAAATTCTCTAGGGGCCTAGCAGTTTGGGGGATGTTACAAATCCCAATAAACGAAGAAATAATTTCATCCCCGAAATTAGGTTAGGTCTGCGGGGGTTGGAGTTCAGGATATGCCGGTGTTTTTTTAGTTTTTGTGCAATATGGCTCCCAATTAACATTGGAAACGGTTAGGTCTAGTTCACATCGCCTCATCCTCAGTTTTCTCCCAAGTGCACCTTTCGTTAAATCTTACTTCGTCCGTAACCTAGTTCTTCTTCCTGGGTGTCCCTAAATATTTATCAGTTTGATGAGGATATATATAGTGGAGGGAGGACATAAGTTGAAGTAAAGTTGCATATTCACAAGGCGAGCGTAGGAATCCACTGAGTCTTATAATCCATAAAATGGTGTATGTACCCTTATTTGCTAGGTGTTTGCAATTAAAATTTAGACTTGTCATCCAAGGTCATGATATGCTTATGGCTTGGGCAATATTAATTCTCCTAGTTTTCATGACATCGTCATTCTTTTAATACTTTATGTCATCGTTTAATATGCTTCTAAGGTCCGAAATGATATTTAGTGAATGTAAACACATCCTGGTCATTTACTAGATTAAAAGGATGCTCTAGTAATAATCAAACTTAGTTCTGGTACCTAGATTCATGTGAGTCATCAATTCCAATGCTCATAAAGTTCATATATTGTAAATCCCCCAAAATTAACTCTTGAAGTGCACCCAATCGCATTAACGTCCTGAAGCCTCCTTCCTGATTTTTATCCCAAATCATGTGTTATTAACTGTCAAATCTATAGTCCTCATTTTTGTTAAACGCAAAACAAGCTCAACTTTGCACGAGACCTATCACCTATGAATCAACTATCGTGAATATGTCGTAAATCGGTCTCAACTTTGCACGAGACCTAAACACATAAGCTAAGGGATCTGGCAAGAAGTAAACTCATCGTATAAAAGAGCCCATAATAATTTATACGATGAGGTCTCTGATTTATGCAAGAATGCTATACTATGGTATGCAATGCAATGTAATGGTGCAACTCACACACACGACTCTGTGCGTACAGACCTTTAGTTCCCACTTTTCGGAGGTAGCTAACCTCTCGGGCACCTCCCGTCGTGGTCAAACGGTGTCAGAGGAGCGGGCGTCTCCTCACTTAGGTGGGTAAAACACACTACCAGACCTAGGCCCAAATGTACGCTGTGATACCGGTACCCGGTACTCACGAGCTCCTGCGTACTAAACTGAATTGGCCAGGCAGGGTTTAGGGAATTCGTCCCGTCGGAAGCACAGTAAGACAACCTGCCCCCCATAAAACCACTAGCACTGCCGAGTCAACGAACTGATGTCGGTGTGACGACTAAGACAGAACTGAAGACCCATCACATCTTATACACAAGCAACATGTATTAGCCATTTACTATCGAGCCTCCAGCTCGCAATTCTATATCAACATTTATAAATTAGAGCCTACCGCTCGCCAGACTATACCAGTCTTATATTTAAACTACGAGCCTACCGCTCGCTAAACTACACTAGTCTTATATTTAAACTACGAGTCTACCGCTCGCTAGACTACACTAGTATTATAATTAAACTACGAGCCTACCGCTCGCTAGACTATCCCAGTCCTACCTTATATCTCGAGCCTACCGCTCGCAGGACTATCACAGTTCTTCCTTATATCTCGAGCCTACCGCTCGCAGGACTATCCCAGTCCTTCCTTATATCTCGAGCCTACCGCTCGCAGGACTATCCCAGTCCTTCCTTATATATCCCGAGCTTATCGCTCGCAGGACTATCCCAGTCCTTCCTTATATCTCGAGCCTACCGCTCGCAGGACTATCCCAGTCCTTCCTTATATCTCGAGCCTACCGCTCACAGGACTATCCCAGTCCTTCCTTATATCTCGAGCCTACCGCTCGCAAGACTATCCCAGTCCTTCCTTATATCTCGAGCCTACCGCTCGCAGGACTATCCCAGTCCTTCCTTATATCTCGAGCCTACCGCTCGCAGGACTATCCCAGTCCTTTCTTATATCTCGAGCCTACCGCTCGCAGGACTATCCCAGTCCTTCCTTAAAACTCGAGCCTACCGCTCGCAGGACTATCCCAGTCCTTCCTTATCTATCCCGAGCTTACCGCTCGCAGGACTATCTCAGTCCTTACTTATATCTCGATCCAGTTTGGGATGAAAGATAACTTGTCAAGTTCTCCTACTTAACTAGTCTTGTTTATAATTTAGTTGATCTTAGAAGCTTAGGGTTAGCCATGGGCTTCCGAAGGGTTACCCGGCGAGGGGCTCGCAACAGTACTAGGAAGTGTGGTGGGCTGACACCCCGAACTTCCTCTTCCCAAGGCACTTAATCTTGTTGGTATCTACCCCATTCTACTTGATCCCCATTTTCCTCTCCAATTACATTAAATCTATAAGATGAGTTAAACTTGGCTCTTAGGAGTGGGGGAGTTCTTTTGAACTCCAATACCACTGTTGGGGAAATGATTTATCTTAACCCCTAGAATTGAGAAGAATATAATTTCTAAGAATGAAAAATTAGTCTAAGTAAATATGCGTCGAATAGTAATCGACGCATCGTCGAAATGTAGTCGACGTTTCTCTCAGAATGAGTCGAAGTAACTCTAAGAAGAATTCGACGCAATCTTTGCCGACGTACCTCTGACTTCTAGTCGATGCATTTAATAAAGTCGATGTACCTTAGTCGGCGCACCTTCCTTATTCTCCTCTCGACGTTCAGCCGGGATGAAATCGACGTTCACGTCGAATAGTAATCGACGCACGTCGATTTCTATAAGAAATTCAAAAACACGCCAGATCTCTTTCCTTCTTTCTGTAGATTTGATTGTTATGGAATGATATTATTCTTTTATAGCCATTCTGAATCAGTCTTTCCTTCTATTTGATTCTTGGCTAATTTGATTAAGTTTATTATGGATATTATTTGAAATCAAAATGATCTCTTTCCTTCTACAGAAATATTGATTATGGAAACTTTTATCTCTTCCTAATTCTCTGTCTGCTAATTGATTATTCTCCTTTAGCAATATCTTTTTAAACAGTGCTATAAATAAAGAGGAGATCGACAGAGAATAATGACCAGTGATCCACCATATACATTTGAAAAAGAGGAAGAGCTCCCAATTGAAGAGTGAGGAAGCTGAGAAAAGAGATAGTGTGCTGCAAATTCTGAAAGCTCTCACAAAAGAGATAGTGTGCCTTCATCTTCTCCTCCTTCTGAAGCCATTCTGCTGCAAATTCTGAAAGCTCTCACAAAAGAGAGAAAAGCTTACAATCTCCTTCTCACTATAGAAGAGAGATTACATTCACTATTCTTGTGCTTCTAATCTTCTTGCTAGGAAGAAGATTCTTTCTTGTTTTAATTGTTTCATCTAATTCTTCTTCTTATTCTTATTTCAACTTCAATTGTGTAAAAGAGTTTTTAGAATCTCTCTTGCAAAAATTCAGTTGTACTGGTTCTAAGAGTCTCCTTATCAAAAGACTCAGGCTGGTTATAAGAGTCTCCTTATCAAAAGACTCAGTGCTAGATATTGAATTCCTACCAAGGGGGTAGAAGAGTGAACCACTATATTTCTTTGTGTTGTGCTGTGATTTTCTTTTTGCTATTTTCCTTCTTTACTTGCTTAATTCTTGTTGGTGTGTGGGAAGCTTAATTCTGTGATTATTACACACATATATATATAATTGCACAAAGTATTTTTAAATCTCTATTCACCCCCCTCTAGAGAATTCTAGCGAGGTTAACTGTGCACTTTCAATTGGTATCAGAGCCAGGTTGATCTAAAAAGGTTAACTCCTTGATCAAAAAGATCCTACCTCTTATATATATATATATATTTCTAAAAATTATTGTTCACATGGCACAAATCAAAGATTATGCTTCCACCAGACCACCAATGTGCAATCTTGAAAAGTTTGCAATTTGGAAAACAAGAATTAGGATCTATATGAATTCTATTGATGAAGAATTATTTGATGTTATTATGACAGGTCCTCCCAAGCCATTCAGAAAGGACTCAAGTGGAAAAGTAACTGAAACACTTGCTCCAAAGGCTGAATGGACAGATGAAGAAAAGAAAGCCCAAACATATGATGCCAAGGCTATGAATATCCTAGTCTCAACCCTCTCAGATGAAATCTTCCAAAAGATTGCTGAATGTGAGTCAGCTAAGGAAATATGGGAAGCTCTATTTAAAATGGTAGAAGGAAGTGCTGATGAGAGAAAGGACAGAAAGGCATTACTCATCTCTCAATATGAAAACTTCCAGAAGAAAGAAAGTGAAAGTGTTGCAGACATGTATGCCAGATTCAGCCTCATAGTAAATGAGTTAAGAACACTTGAGAAGGACATATCTCTCACTGACATAAATGACAAATTGCTAACTTGCTTCCCTAGCTCTTGGGATTCAAGAATCTGGCCAATTAAAGACTCCAGAAGTCAAAAAGAAATCTCAACAGATGTCCTGTTGGGTAAATTAAGATCTTATGAACAGTTGTTGAAAACAAGAGCTGAGAAAGAAGAGAAAGAAAAGGCTCCTCCACTCTCAAAAGAAAAGAGCATTGCTTTGAAGGCTACTGAAGGTGAACCCTCTACAAATGATGAAGAGCTGATCAGTCTTTTGGCCAGAAGGTTCAAGAAGTGGATCAAAACAGAAGGATCCAGAAGGAGAGACACAAAAACCAGGTATGACAAAACTCCTAATAAAGAGATTATATGTTACTCTTGCAGGAAACCTGGACACATTGTACCTGAATGTCCTAAAGAGATCAGCAATAAGAAATATCTGAAAAGAATAGATCTAAAGAAGAAGAAGAAGAAGAAAGAGAAAGGGTTCATTGCTCAATCATGGAGTGATTCAGAATCTGAAGGAAGTACCTCATCTGAAGATGATCAGGAAAAGGCTAAGCAAGAGGAAACCTGTTTGATGGCTACTAAAAAGCCCGAAGATACATCTCTGGTAAATATATTTTATGATATAGATTTCTCTTCCACTGATTTCAAAAATAGTTTCAAAGAATTATGTTTAGATCTAGTCAAATCTGAGAAAGAAGTGAAGGAACTAAGAAATGAACTAAACAATCTCAAACAAATAAATACACAACATAAAAACTATGAGCTCAATCTAGGACTCTCAGAGGAGCAACTAGATAAAATCAATACTAAAAATCAAGCACTAAGAAATGAGCTAGCAAAGGCAAAAGCCTTTGAAGACTCTCTAAATGGCAGAAGTCAGAAGCTCAAGAATATATCTAACAATCTCACTGATAGATTTAGACAACTAGAATATAACACTGACTTAGAACCCAAACCTCAATCACCCAGCAAATCTGTCTGGAGACATCCTATTCACTTCACTAGGGAGAATCATTTGACAGGAGAAAGATCACAACAAAATCCAGAAACAACCACTGTTTATAACAAAAATAATCTCACTATGCATGAAGGAATCCTAGGTAAATATCCTCAGAAAAGAAACAAACTTGCGTCGAATCATTATCGACGTGCGTCGAACTCTACTCAACGCAACTCAAATAATGCATCGATTTCTAATCAACGCAGACACCAAAATACGTCGACTCCCAATCGACGCAATCTCTCCTATGCTTCGACTAAAAGTAACCACAGAATGAAGGAAGCGTCGACTTCCACTTGACGCAACTTTAAACATACGTCGAATTCATATCGACGCAACCGATCTAACAGAAATGTCTCCTTTTCCAAAAAGACTTCTCAATCCATTTCCTTTTATTATGAACACTATTTCTGCAACATTACCAAAGAAAATTGGTATGATAAGCCAATACCCCTAAAGGAGGAAGGATATTCTAAAAAACCCACTTATTCTTTCATTAAACCTTTCACTGTTGGGAGGAAGGGACCCCAGCTTAGGAGGGTCCAAACTAATGTTTAAAATTTTATGTGCAGATGTATCACATCTCCAGGCTGGTGTGGTACTTGGACAGTGGATGCTCCATGCACATGACAGGGTACAAAAACCTATTAATCAATTTTGAGGATAGACTTGGACCACCAGTGACTTTTGGAGACTCTAGCTGTGGCCAAACCCGGGGCTTTGGAGATTTCAAAGAAGGGAAAGTTACCTTCAAGAATGTGGCAGTAGTCAAAGGACTAAAGCACAATCTGATAAGTATAAGTCAGATATGTGACAGTGGTAAGTATGAGGTAAAATTCACCACACTATTTTGCCATATTATTGATATCAATACTGGTGCCATAGTAGTCAATAGAAAAGGATGATAAGGGAAAATCAGTAGATCAAAAGACATATAGTGAAATCATAGGATCCCTTCTCTATCTAACAGCCAGCAGACCTGACATTATGTTTGCAACCTGCATATGTGCTAGATTTCAGGTTAATCCAAAAGAATCCCATCTCACCTCTGTAAAAAGGATTCTTAGATACCTAAAGGGAACACCTGAACTAGGTCTGTGGTACTCAGCAGAAACAAATTTTGAATTAATAGGATTCTCAGATGCAGACTATGCTGGATGTAGGGTTGATAGAAAAAGCACATCTGGTACTTGCCAATTCCTAGGTGACAGATTAATATCATGGTTCAGTAAGAAATAAACTTCAGTCTCAACCTCAACAGCTGAAGCTGAATATATAGCTGCTGGGAGCTGTTGTTCAAAAATCCTCTGGATGCAAAATCAGCTTCTTGACTATAAATTGGAAGTCAATAACTCTAAAATTTATTGTGATAGCTCTAGTGCTATATCCATAGCATCCAACACAGTCCTTCATAGTAGAGCCAAACATATAGAGATTAGACATCACTTTCTTAGAGACAATGTAGAAAAAGGTAAGATAACTTTAGAATATATTCCTACAGATAGTCAAAGAGCAGACATTTTTACCAAACCCTTAGATGAAACTAAGCGTACTTACTTTATCAACACCTTGAGAATGCTTGATGGAAGCTTGTAAACACCATTGTAGGGGAAATCTAAAAGAGATCAGAAAAATTGAGCAAGTACTTAAAGACACGTCGATTACCTATCGACGCACCGTCGAGAGGAACTCGACGCTAGCATTGATTTCTTAAAAACAAAGATGCGTCGATCCCTTATCGACGCACCGTCGATTTAATCTTGACGCAAGTCTGCGACCACGTCGGTGTTGGACATGTGTGTCACATCCCTTTGTTTGAGAATAACAAATCCCATATTGTATTTGATATTGCTTGTAGTGTGTTTATAGTGTGCAGGAACTATAGGTGCAATACTCCACAGGTAGAAGGAAGCATGGAATCAAACTTTCTGAATAGAGCACTACCGCCAGCGCTAGAGGTTAATGCAGGCGCTAGCACTACCGCTAGCGCTAGCGCTAATGCCAGGCGCTAGATCAAGATCATCTCAGCGGTTTTGTCTCAGCGGTTCCGTCTCAGAGGTTCCTTAACGCTACCGCCAGCGCTAGCGATACCGCAGGCGCTAGCTCAAGATCGTGCACAGCACCACGCTGCCGACGGTTTCGCAACCGCTCCACATGAACGCTACCGCATGCGTTATCAGCTACCGCAGGCGCTAGCTCCAAGATTTATAAAACGATGTGTTCTCTCTCGTTTTGGGTTAGAACTTCCAGAGAGGTTGCTTGTGCCAAAACTCTCGTGCTGCTACTCTGCCGAAACATCATCTCCCACTCAAAGCCAAATAAGAAAATCTGGAGAAGGAAGCCATCATGCTGCATCCGAAGAACGATCGCTTCGACCTCGCTTGTGCTTCAGCGATCCTTCATCCTCATCTCCAGAAATCTCAAGAGCGAGTTTGCTTGTTATTTACTTCACTTCTTTATTTTTATCTTGTAGTGAAATCGCCTTGTTTTTGGCGACTAGGTCCTTGCGCGGCTTAAGGGGAATTCGCCGCGTGAGTTGGCGACTAGGTCTAGGGGATTAGATCTAGGGGGTGCTCGAGGCCATATCCGAGTTTGGGTTGGCTATAGCGGCTTGAGGCTTTATCCGGGGAAGGATAGGCTAAAGCCAACCGGTTTGTGGGTATACAAGTCGGTATAGAAAAGGAAAAGAAATTCACTTTTGTACGCCTCCGATTTCTAGCGATATTGAAATCAAATTTTGTAAATACCCTTTTTATATAATGCAATCATGATTATATTTGTGTTTATTTGATTTCTCTCAATTGGCATAAAATTTCATTATTGCAAAATTGTTATTACTAAATTGCCATCTTATTTCCTATTAATCAAAAACAACTTAATAATTATCTTAAAAATTAAAAAAAAAAATTTATTCCCTTATTCACCCCCCCCCCCTCTAAGGGCACCGTAAGATCCAACAAGTGGTATCAGAGGGTAGGTTATTCAAAACGGTTTAAAAACCAGGAATAATGGCATCTCATGATCTCGCTTCTATTAATGGGGAAAACTTTCTTATAAATAAAAAATCTTTAGCACCACCTTTATTTGAAGGCAAAAATTATAATGGGTGGAAATTTCTTATAGAAAAATTTCTTAAATCTTTGGATATTGAAGTATGGAATATTACAATTAAAATGCCCCCCAAGTATTCTTAATAAAAATGAAATGTTTTAAAATGCAAATCAATGAATAGTCTATATTGTGCATTAGATCAAAATATTTTCAAACTTATTTATACTTTTCCTACTGCTTATGAAGTTTGGAAATTTCTTGAGAATACTTATAGTCTTCCTTCCATAGATGATGAACAAGAGGAATTTCTTATGGATCCAAGAGAAGAAATCGACAAGGACTCACTCTTGGAGGATGATAAATCTAAGAGTGAAATCGACGAGGAATTCCTTATGGATCCAATAGAAGAAATCGATGAGGACTCATGCTTGGAGGAAGAAAAATACAACGTCACAATGTTGGACTCATTTGATGACCAAACATCAAGCAAAAGAGAAGATGGAAATTATAGCAAGGTAAGAAAATCTAAATCTTCTCTTTTTGTAACAAATTCTATTTCTATATTTCATGCGCTTAAATTTGATAAACGTAAAATTTCAAAGTTGAAACATGCTAATTCCAAATTGCGTTTAGAAAATAAAACTTTAAAAGCAAATGCTAAAGTAGAATCTAATATTGATGTATTAAATTCTCTTTCATGCTCTTTGGGTAAAATTCTTATTCCTTGTTTAGATTGCAATTTATTAAAAGAAAAATTCAAGGAAATTGAAAACGGGCTCTTAGTTTCTAAAGAATATAATGAAAAATTGATAGTTGAAAATGATGCTTTAACTTGTAAGTTAATACAATTAAAATCTTTTGTTAAAAAATTTCAAATGTCATTTAATGAATTTCATCATAAGATTTTGAATAACAAGGATAAATTAACTTACAAAATCATTTCTAAAAAGGACCATTTTCACACATTAAATCAAAGGGAGTTTAGTTTCAAAAAGAATTATGAACCTCACAAAATTCTTAAGAGTCATTATTATAAGTCTCAATATATTTTCAATCATGACTCAAATTTAAAAACTCCTTTTCATGAAAATCAAACTATAAAATATTATCCTTCATATTATAAGAGTATGTCCATAAAAAAGAGTGGAAATGGAAATCATCAAAATAAGAATCAATCACTTAAAACATATTGTAACCCACTCTTTCAACAATCACTTCTAAAGAAAGACGATCACTCTTATAAAATTTCAAAGAATCCATATAATAAAAATCATTAAGATTATCAACATCAATGTATTTTGAAAAATAATTTGAATAAACATAAATCCCAAATGAATTATTTTTCAAACAACTATCATTCCAAAAAGATGTCAAATAATCATAATATGAATTTAAGAGAAAAACAACCAAAGTATGAATGGAGGCCCAAAATTAAAAATGAAACACTAACTCCACTTATAAAGGCTCATTCATCACTATCTCTCCAAAAGCCTACACGATGTATTTGGGTACCCAAAGGAACCATCACACTTGGTCCCCTTTGGATACCTAAATCTCTCATTCACTAGGAATCATTGTATTGCATGAAGTAGAAATAAATTAAAAATGAAATATCAGTACTCTACTTCATGATATGCTTAATTGCTTTTTTTTGTTTATTTTTTATTTTTTTGAGCCAACACGTTAAGATCACTTAGATATATTATGAAATATGACTTTTACATCTTAAGCCAAATGTTTATCAAATCAAAGTGAATTAAAATTGAACATAAAGTCATATGATCTTAAAAGTGACCAACCTTTTATCTTTTAAAATTGCTTATATATATCCTTATAAATCCTTTACCCATCTATGTCTTGAATTAACATTATAATTTGAATATAGAAATTTTTTTCAAGACTAATGAAATTATTTTTAAAAATGGATTTAAATGGTTTATTAAAGGGCTTAAGCTAAAAATTAAAATGCTCAACGTTTTTTATTCTTGTCTAATTTCTTTGTTACATATGATAGCCCCTATTTTGAATAATCATAATCACGAAATATCGGAATCAAATGATATAAAAGAAACCATGTGTTTTTAAATCAAAAATTGTAACTCAAAATTGTAAATCAAAAACCATGAGTTGCTAACGCCGGCGGTAGCTTATTTTTATAAAAAAAATTCCGATTTTGCTAATTATTATTTTCTGAAAAATTATGTTAAGTATCGTTATCCTTTTCTTTCAAATATCTTGTATTAAGATCAAAAAGAAAAATTTACAAAACAATTCAAAATAGCCAAAACATTTTTTGTCCTTTATATATATGTAGTATAATATTCACTTTACAAGCAGTCACTACATATTAAAAGGGATGAATATGAACTATATAATCACCACCATGATCTATTAATATCATATGCTAAAATTCACTATAATCATATATCATAATTCATGATCTAACAAGAATCATCTTAAATCATCTAATATTATCGACATTAGGAATTATGAAATATGTGATGGCTATTGATATTATAGTTTCATATCTTATTTTGTGTGTGATATGTATCTCTATTATTTTCATGTATCTCATTATATTTAGATCTAAGAATTAACTTGATATTAAGAATATGAAATCAAATAGAATAATCATTTCATTCTAGATCTAAAGAAAACTAATTTGAAATCTTCTCATATTACATGCAACACTATCTCTATTAAATCATATATAATAACATTGCCCAAAAACTCATTATTCTAGCATCACTTCTTAGTTTATGCTTAAATTTATATGCTAGGTATAACATTTACAATGTTATTAAAATATCATGATAACTTGTGATTTGAAATCATAATAGAATACTAAAATTCCAACAAACACATAGATTATGGATTAATCATTAGAATATATGTGAATATTGTATCATAAATCATATCTTATCACGCAAAACCAAATATCAATATATTCAATTATTGAATGAAATTTTATTTCAAAACTTTATATATATGATCTTTGTCTTTTATATGATTGGATGATCATCATTTTTTCTAGACTTACAAATCAAACATGTTCTTTCAAAAGAAAATAACCAAATCACATTGTCATAAGTCTAGAAGAATTAGAATTTACATACATCATGATGATCTAAGATATATTCTATGCAAATTTGTCTATAATCATAAATCATAATTCATGTTCTATCAAGAAATATCTCAAATCGATAATAGGAATTATGAATCTTATCATAAAAATTATGAATAATGTTTTCTTTACAATATTTGATGTATTGATTTGCATGGCTAGTGATTGCATGTATCTCTCATATTTGTAGACTCTAGAATCAACTTTGTAATGAAAGTATAAATCAAACTAAATTATCACTCCATTCTAGATCTATAATTTGAAACTCTATTTTGGAATACATGCAATATTGATATAAATCTTATGACATGACATTAAACCTAAAACTCATCATACTAGCATTGTCACTTATTGAATATTAGTAATCGTGCTAGTTATCACATATCGTCATCTCATAAAAGTAGAAAAACTATGCGGCTTTATAACTCATCACATTAAACAAAACCCATAGTTTATATATGATGCGTGTCGGCAAGTGCACCGGTCGCTGTCAAGTAATAAATATGGAGAATGGAATCCCAGAATGTCGGTCTCTTGAGGAATGCAGGTTGGGTGATCGAATCGCGTAGTGTGATTATTGTTACACAAGCGTTAACAAACACAAAAAGGGGGCTTTGGTTGGTTTTTCCTACTCTTAACAACAGTAAAAGAATTGCGGGTCGAAAACACCGCTTCGCAAGGTGAGATGGATGCGACGGCCGCGATGCCGTGCTTCGAGAGGCGGATGGAGCGTGCTCAAGTGCGAGAAGGTGAGGGTCGCAAACACCTCTTCACAAACTCCATTAGCTCTTGCTAACGCGGATCGAACACCTTGTGTGCGTGAGTGAGTGAGTGGAAACGAAGTGATTCACAAGCAAGCAATGATGAATTGCAAAGAAACATTCATTTCAAATAAACCAAACATCATACTATTCAGGTTTACAAGATTCAACAATTACAACGAAGGAAAGAAGGAAGAGATAACCGATGGGTGAAGACTAGCGGCCGTTCACGGCCGGAATGGTAGGTTGTCGGGCTACCTCCGGACTTGGGCGGACAATGCTTCCGGCGTAGAGAAACTGTCACGATTTCTCTACGTAGTTCCGTCGTCTTCTTCCTCAGATTTACTCTTCTTCTCGCCGGACTGGATTGGAAAACAGTTGCTTGAGGGCTTGCGGATGGTGGAGAACGCTCCCGGACAATGGAGAAAAGCTTGGAATGGTTGGAGAAGACTTCCCCTTGCGTAGGAGATGAAGTGGAGGTGTCCAAGAAGGGTAGTCGGCGGCGTACGGACTGGGAAATCCGCTCCCGGCGGCTCGATCTGACCTAAAAGTGGAACAGGCTTATATATAGGCGCTGAAATGAATACTGCGCACGGTCATTGGTGCACGACCAGTGGTCGTGCGCACTGGAATTCTGCGATCGTGCGCGCTGCCTGGGCGGAGCCCTGCGAGGAAAGAAAATTATAAAATACATGTTCGCACGACCAGTGGCGCACGACCAGTGGTCGTGCGCACTATCTTAAGTGGTCGTGCGATAAGCCAAATAGAACTCATAAAAAGGGCGTTAAGTGTGCACGATCAGTGGCGCACGACCAATGGTCGTGCGCAATAGAACCAGTGATCGTGCGCAGTGTTCCTGTACAGAATTGTACCGGGAACACCTACACGACACCTGTTCCAGCATACAACACCGGTCTAGCCACTGAAAGTGGAACTTAACAGCACATGAAAACTAATAACGAAGTTAAGCACGAAATCACACCAAAACGGGCCAAACGTGCACCTAGCATAGAATGATCAATATGAACTATAACAGGGCTAAAATGCGGTGAAATGACTAAATAAACGGCCTAGATGAGTCCATAAAAGTGTATATGATCAGGACTCATCACACCCCCAGACTTACCTGTTTGCGCGTCCCGAGCAAACGAATCCAGTGGAGTGTGAAAATGGTAGTTAACATAAAAAATTACACAGAGGAGTACGGTGCGAAGTAACATACGCATGCGAGTAGAAATTCTAGTAACAAGAGATTCTAACTATGCTAACTAGTTTACGAAAGTATTAAAGCGTAACTAGAGATTTATCAAAACTCAGTTGGTGAATGATGAAGAATTCGAACGATCATGCCCGGTGTGAAAGTAACAAGACGCTAAGGCGGGTGTTGCACAAGGTCGGGGTTTAGGAATAACTCCGCTGAAATCCATCAACGTCGTGAACCATACGCTCGCCCGGTCACACTCTCTCCACGGCGTTAGCAAACTCACAAGTCAAATCAATAGGGCTTTTAGGAGTATAATGGGGCTTAGGCTGCGGTATGATATTCAAATTTAAACACGATGGCTACGCAACCCAAGTGAGCTAACGGAATGCTGCACGACACAGAACCCAAAACAACGCTCGTGTGACACACCCCCAGACTTATCATGAAAACTAGGTGTGCACACGGCCTACTTCACAATCACCAACAAATTTTCTATTTAGCTCGGGAGGATTTCTTTTCAATATACTTTTTCCAGATTTTTTTCTTCTTTTTTACAAAATACTTTTCTTCTTTTACTTATCCTCCAGTTGGTACAATTTCAGCGAAATGGCGTTAATTTCCCCTTCTCATCACAACGATTCCATACATCACACCAAATGTAGAAAATGAGTGCAGATAACATCTATTTGGTTGCGACAGTGGGATAAGCTTCGAGCTTTGGTGGATGAGGAGGAGCTGATCAAAGGAGTGGTAGGCACAAATTTGGCATGCAAAGGTGAACGAAAAGGACAGGGAATGACAAGGCTCAAACTAGCCAAAAGGTGGCCTACATCACGTTTAAATCGACGAATCGCTCTCGCCCATGCTTCGAGAGTCGCTTGGGGTAAGTTCTTAGCCCACGAGAAAGATAAACCTTCCTCCCGACTCGAGCAACACACGACTAGTGCTCGTACACACACAACACCGGGTTATCGTCAATTTCATTCACATTCACCACTTGAGTATCATAAATCTAAATCTACGCAAAAATACTAAACATAAATTAGATGCATAAAGATAATCTAGTTTTACTCAAATTCTACCATAGCTTGCGAAGTGACTAGAACACTACACGAGTCATCATCGCGCTCCTAATAGTAATTCCTACGTTAACATCCTATTTCACATTCCAACCAAAATAGGTCTTTCGGAAACAGACAAATAGGTAAGCGCGCACTCATTTGGGTGAAGTGGTGCGAGAAGCATGAAAATGATAATGATGAAAATAAATAATACACAAACTTCTAATATGCAGTGCAACTCGTGCAAAGTGGATGACAACATACTCTCCCCCAGACTTAGTCTAAACAATACATCACAGAAATTGGAAGCTAAGGAGGGGAAGAAGTGTTACCCAATGCTCAGAATTGAGCATACCAGACGATTGGCGTTCAAGATCAAGCGCAGTCCGCAGCGTCCGCACCAAAGAACACAAGACACCTGCAAGCACAAAACTAAAAACAGCAAAAAGCAAATATAAAAACTGAACTAAGCATATTAGAAAAGAAGTAAATCAGGAAATCTGGGTTGTCTCCCAGTAGCGCTTTTATTTAATGTCCTTAAGCTGGACCAAATACCTGTATTAACATTGTTTATATAGTGCAGGAATTACATAAAAGAAGTTCACAAGCAGTTTCACAAACTCAGATCACACAAATCAGCTATAAGCGCTGTTATGGTGCGCGTCTCCCGTTGCGCGTAGGCGGGAGGTGAGGGCTTTAGGGCCAACACTGGTGTCACCCAGTGTTCCCCTAACCTCCGCCCTCTTGCCACGGAGAGCGGCAACGCGAGCGTCGTGCAGAAGTTTCTCCTGTTTAAGTTTCGTGACAGTCGGAGACTGCCACCGTTGAAAGTTTTTAGATTTTTCCGCCTTGGTGGCGGGTGGCATCACTTCCGGCATCGCGGTGACTACCGGATCGGCCCAGGAGATGGAGCGCTTAAATTGTTTATTACAGGAATCAAAACAAGAAGATAATGGGACATTGTCCCGAACTAAATTCAAGTCAACGTTTTTCGAAATGCAGTCTTCTTCCGTCTCGGAACCAAATTCTCTCTGAAGATCAACATCTTCTTCCTCACTAGATAGGTGCTCCTCCTTTTCTCCTTCAATTGATTCTTTAACTTCTCCATGTCCTGCACAGCTCAAAGATTCATCAATAATAAAAAGAGGGGGAGGAGTTGATGTTTCAGTTGTAGCTTCGGGGCAAGTGGGCTGCGGCACCTTATTGGGTAGGAAGACACACCCCGCAGCGAAATCAAGGGTGGCACCGCTCTCTTTCAAGAACGGCACCCCCAAGATAGGGATAGAGTGATTTTCCTGAGGGCCCAACACCTGAAAATAAGTAACCATAATCGTCCCCTCAACTATCACCTCTACATTTTTCACTTCCCCCTCAGATTGTATAACAGTCCCATTAGCAAGCATAAGGGATTTCCTTTCCTCCGTGTTCATCTCAAGTTGTAGTTTAGCAACATCTTGCAACGCAATGACGTTGCGGGAGGAACCGGAATCGCATAGAGCTTTCGTTTCAATATTGTTGATGGAACAGGAAATCACCAACTCACTTGGATCAGCCTCTACCACATCACCAAGACTCTTCCCCTGATCTATTGGGTTCTTTTCCGTGTTGCTAGGAAGGGTCCCCTGCGACCGCTCGGTTAGCACTTGGGCCAATTGGCCCAGCTGCGTTTCCAAGTTTCGCATGGATGCGGTTTGGTTCACCACATTCGAGGTAGCCGCTTGCATGAATTTCTCCATCATCTCCTCCAGATTACTCCTTTTTTGGGCAGGGGGGGCTTGGTTATAATCCGGGTGTGGTGGCCTCGGTTGGCTCCCGGAGGCGTAAGCATCGTTTTGATGCTGCCCCGGTGCCCATCGTTGGCCAGGCGTGTTTGCGTTCCACGAGAAGTTCGGGTGACTTCTCGCTCCCGGATTATAAGCATTATTAAAAGGCGCCCCCTTAGGCTGATTTCCTACATAATTAACAGATTCATTCAAGGTTAAGTGCGCGAAGTCACCTGCTACGTTGTTCCCTGAACATTCATACGCGTGGTGGCCTCCGCCTCCACATCCTTTGCAAGTAATGACAGCAGCAGGCGCGGGAGTAGGAGGAAGTGAGTCAACCATAAAGAGACCACGGCCACTTCTTGGAGCATTTCTCCCTGCAGTCCAGAATGTACTGTGGGAGGCGGTGTCGCGCAGAATCCGAAGGGCCTCCTCTGGAGTGTGGTTCATTAAAGTACCACCTGCCGCAGAATCGATCATTGCCCTGTAGTTGGGCTCGATCGCAAAGTAAAATGTTTCGACCACATTCCACAGTTGAAGCTCGTGGTTCGGACAACGGTGGAGAAGATCGCTAAGGCGCTCCCACGCCTCAGCAAGGGTCTCCTGGTCAAGTTGGCGAAAGGTGGTGATCTCCCGCCGCAAGCTCACGATCTTATCCACAGGGTGGAATTTAGCAAGGAACTTGGATGCGAAGGCATCCCAAGTCGCAGCAGTCCCGGGCGGAATGGAGTGGAGCCACACCTTGGCTTTGTCGCGGAGTGAGAAGGGAAACAGTCTAAGCTTGACCGTGTCGTCAGTAATCCCTGCGTAGCGGAAGGTTCCGCAAATATCAGAAAACTCCGCCAGATGCAGATGCGGATCTTCGCTGGCCAACCCAGAGAACTGAGCGTTGTTCCGGATGATGTTCAAGATCGCAGGTTTGATCTCGAACTGATTGTTCATAATATTGGGCCCAAACCCAGGATACACACTCCCAGCAGTTGGAGTGGTGTAGTCTCTCATCGTGCGGGGTCGAGGCCTAACCGCCTCCTGCTCATCTCCAGGCTGGTGTTGCCACTCGTTGGGCACTCTCGCATCAACATCATTTGGGTCTACCTGATCACCCATTGTCGCTTGTACGGCAGCAGCGCGCCTTCGTGCGCGAGCGGTCCGTTCGATTTCCGGATCAAAGGGTACGAGTTCCCCTGCGGCTTGTCTCTGCATGCACGATCACAAACAAAAAGAAAAACAAAGAAAATCAAAAACAACTGCTCGTATAACGAGAGTCAAAACACAAGACGATACACACCTGCATTCCCCGGCAACGGCGCCAAAAACTTGATGCGTGTCGGCAAGTGAACCGGTCGCTGTCAAGTAATAAACGTGGAGAATGGAATCCCCGGATGTCGGTATCTTGAGGAATGCAGGTTGGGTGATCGAATCGCGTAGTGTGTCTATTATTACACAAGCGTTAACAAAAACAAAAAGGGGGCTTTGGTTGGTTTTTCCTACTCTTAACAACAGTAAAAGAATTGCGGGTCGAAAACACCGCTTCGCAAGGTGAGATGGATGCGACGGCCGCGATGCCGTGCTTCGAGAGGCGGATGGAGCGTGCTCAAGTGCGAGAAGGTGAGGGTCGCAAACACCTCTTCACAAATGCCGTTAGCTCTTGCTAACGCGGATCGAACACCTTGTGTGCGTGAGTGAGTGAGTGGAAACGAAGTGATTCACAAGCAAGCAATGATGAAGTGCAAAGAAACATTCATTTCAAATAAACCAAACATCATACTATTCAGGTTTACAAGATTCAACAATTACAACGAAGGAAAGAAGGAAGAGATAACCGATGGGTGAAGACTAGCGGCCGTTCACGGCCGGAATGGTAGGTTGTCGGGCTACCTCCGGACTCGGGCGGACAATGCTTCCGGCGTAGAGAAACTGTCACGATTTCTCTACGTAGTTCCGTCGTCTTCTTCCTCAGATTTACTCTTCTTCTCGCCGGACTGGAATGGAAAACAGTTGCTTGAGGGCTTGCGGATGGTGGAGAACGCTCCCGGACAATGGAGAAAAGCTTGGAATGGTTGGAGAAGACTTCCCCTTGCGTAGGAGATGAAGTGGAGGTGTCCCAGAAGGGTAGTCGGCGGCGTACGGACTGGGAAATCTGCTCCCGGCGGCTCGATCTGACCTAAAAGCGGAACAGGCTTATATATAGGCGCTGAAATGAATACTGCGCACGGTCATTGGCGCACGACCAGTGGTCGTGCGCACTGGAATTCTGCGATCGTGCGCGCTGCCTGGGCGGAGCCCTGCGAGGAAAGAAAATTATAAAATACATGTTCGCACGACCAGTGGCGCACGACCAGTGGTCGTGCGCACTATCTTAAGTGGTCGTGCGATAAGCCAAATAGAACTCATAAAAAGGGCGTTAAGTGTGCACGATCAGTGGCGCACGACCAATGGTCGTGCGCAATAGAACCAGTGATCGTGCGCAGTGTTCCTGTACAGAATTGTACCGGGAACACCTGCACGACACCTGTTCCAGCATACAACACCGGTCTAGCCACTGAAAGTGGAACTTAACAGCACATGAAAACTAATAACGAAGTTAAGCACGAAATCACACCAAAATGGGCCAAACGTGCACCTAGCATAGAATGATCAATATGAACTATAACAGGGCTAAAATGCGGTGAAATGACTAAATAAACGGCCTAGATGAGTCCATAAAAGTGTATATGATCAGGACTCATCACACCCCCAGACTTACCTGTTTGCGCGTCCCGAGCAAACGAATCCAGTGGAGTGTGAAAACGGTAGTTAACATAAAAAATTACACAGAGGAGTACGGTGCGAAGTAACATACGCATGCGAGTAGAAATTCTAGTAACAAGAGATTCTAACTATGCTAACTAGTTTACGAAAGTATTAAAGCGTAACTAGAGATTTATCAAAACTCAGTTGGTGAATGATGAAGAATTCGAACGATCATGCCCGGTGTGAAAGTAACAAGACGCTAAGGCGGGTGTTGCACAAGGTCGGGGTTTAGGAATAACTCCGCTGAAATCCATCAACGTCGTGAACCATACGCTCGCCCGGTCACACTCTCTCCACGGCGTTAGCAAACTCACAAGTCAAATCAATAGGGCTTTTAGGAGTATAATGGGGCTTAGGCTGCGGTATGATATTCAAATTTAAACACGATGGCTACGCAACCCAAGTGAGCTAACAGAACGCTGCACCACACAGAACCAAAAACAACGCTCGTGTGACACACCCCCAGACTTATCATGAAAACTAGGTGTGCACACGGCCTACTTCACAATCACCAACAAATTTTCTATTTAGCTCGGGAGGATTTCTTTTCAATATACTTTTTCCAGATTTTTTTCTTCTTTTTTACAAAATACTTTTCTTCTTTTACTTATCCTCCAGTTGGTACAATTTCAGCGAAATGGCGTTAATTTCCCCTTCTCATCACAACGATTCCATACATCACACCAAATGTAGAAAATGAGTGCAGATAACATCTATTTGGTTGCGACAGTGGGATAAGCTTCGGGCTTTGGTGGATGAGGAGGAGCTGATCAAAGGAGTGGTAGGCACAAATTTGGCATGCAAAGGTGAGCGAAAAGGACAGGGAATGACAAGGCTCAAACTAGCTAAAAGGTGGCCTACATCACGTTTAACTCGACGAATCGCTCTCGCCCATGCTTCGAGAGTCGCTTGGGGCAAGTTCTTAGCCCACGAGAAAGATAAACCTTCCTCCCGACTCGAGCAACACACGACTAGTGCTCATACACACTCAACACTGGGTTATCGTCAATTTCATTCACATTCACCACTTGAGTATCATAAATCTAAATCTACGCAAAAATACTAAACATAAATTAGATGCATAAAGATAATCTAGTTTTACTCGAATTCTACCATAGCATGCGAAGTGACTAGAACACTACACGAGTCATCATCGCGCTCCTAATAGTAATTCCTACGTTAACATCCTATTTCACATTCCAACCAAAACAGGTCTTTCGGAAACAGACAAATAGGTAAACACGCACTCATTTGGGTGAAGTGGTGCGAGAAGCATGAAAATGATAATGATGAAAATAAATAATACACAAACTTCTAATATGCAGTGCAACTCGTGCAAAGTGGATGACAACATACTCTCCCCCAGACTTAGTCTAAACAATACATCACAGAAATTGGAAGCTAAGGAGGGGAAGAAGTGTTACCCAATGCTCAGAATTGAGCATACCAGACGATTGGCGTTCAAGATCAAGCGCAGTCCGCAGCGTCCGCACCAAAGAACACAAGACACCTGCAAGCACAAAACTAAAAACAGCAAAAAGTAAATATAAAAACTGAACTAAGCATGTTAGAAAAGAAATAAAATCAGGAAATCTGGGTTGTCTCCCACTAGCACTTTTATTTAATGTCCTTAAGCTGGACCAAATACCTGTATTAACATTGTTTATATAGTGCAGGAATTACATAAAAGAAGTTCACAAGCAGTTTCACAAACTCAGATCACACAAATCAGCTATAAGCGCTCTTATGGTGTGCGTCTCCCGTAGCGCGTAGGCGGGAGGTGAGGGCTTTAGGGCCAACACTGGTGTCACCCAGTGTTCCCCTAACCTCCGCCCTCTTGCCACGGAGAGCGGCAGCGCGAGCGTCGTGCAAAAGTTTCTCCTGTTTAAGTTTCGTGACAGTCGGGGACTGCCACCGTTGAAAGTTTTCAAATTTTTCCGCCTTGGTGGCGGGTGGCGTCACTTCCGGCATCGCGGTGACTACCAGATCGGCCCAGGAGATGGAGCGCTTAAATTGTTTATTACAGGAATCAAAACAAGAAGATAATGGGACATTGTCCCGAACTAATTTCAAGTCAACGTTTTTCGAAAAGCAGTCTTCTTCCGTCTCGGAACCAAATTCTCTCTGAAGATCAACTTCTTCATCCTCACTAGACAGGTGCTCCTCCTTTTCTCCTTCAATTGATTCTTTAACTTCTTCATGTCCTGCACAGCTCAAATATTCATCAAAAATAAAAAGAGGGGGAGGAGTGGATGTTTCAGTTGTAGCTTCGGGGCAAGTGGGCTGCGACACCTTAATGGGTATGAAGACACACCCCGTAGCGAAATCAAGGGTGGCACCGCTCTCTTTCAAGAATGGCACCCCCAAGATAGGGATAGAGTGATTTTCCTAAGGGCCCAACACCTGAAAATCACCAACCACAATCGTCCCCTCAACTATCACCTCTACATTTTTCACTTCCCCCTCAGATTGTATAACAGTCCCATTAGCAAGCATAAGGGATTTCCTTTCCTCCGTGTTCATCTCAAGTTGTAGTTTAGCAACATCTTGCAACGCAATGACGTTGCGGGAGGAACCGGAATCGCATAGAGCTTTCGTTTCAATATTGTTGATGGAACAGGAAATCACCAACTCACTTGGATCAGCCTCTACCACATCACCAAGACTCTTCCCCTGATCTATTGGGTTCTTTTCCATGTTGCTAGGAAGGGTCCCCTGCGACCGCTCGGTTAGCACTTGGGCCAATTGGCCCAGCTGCGTTTCCAAGTTTCGCATGGATGCGGTTTGGTTCACCATATTCGAGGTAGCCGCTTGCATGAATTTCTCCATCATCTCCTCCAGATTACTCCTTTTTTGGGTAGGGGGGCTTGGTTATAATCCGGGTGTGGTGGCCTCGGTTGGCTCCCGGAGGCGTAAGCATCGTTTTGATGCTGCCCCGGTGCCCATCGTTGGCCAGGCGTGTTTGGGTTCCACGAGAAGTTCGGGTGACTTCTCGCTCCCGGATTATAAGCATTATTAAAAGGCGCCCCCTTAGGCTGATTTCCTACATAATTAACAGATTCATTCAAGGTTAAGTGCGCGAAGTCACCTGCTACGTTGTTCCCTGAACATTCATACGCGTGGTGGCCTCCGCCTCCACATCCTTCGCAAGTAATGACAGCAGCAGGCGCGGGAGTAGGAGGAAGTGAGTCAACCATAAAGAGACCACGGCCGCTTCTTGGAGCATTTCTCCCTGCAGTCCAGAATGTACTGTGGGAGGCGGTGTCGCGCAGAATCCGAAGGGCCTCCTCTGGAGTGTGGTTCATTAATGTACCACCTGCCGCAGCATCGATCATTGCCCTGTAGTTGGGCTCGATCGCAAAGTAAAATGTTTCGACCACATTCCATGGTTGAAGCTCGTGGTTTGGACAACGGCGGAGAAGATCGCTAAGGCGCTCACACACCTCAGCAAGGGTCTCCTGGTCAAGTTGGCGAAAGGTGGCGATCTCCCGCCGCAAGCTCACGATATTATCCACAGGGTGGAATTTAGCAAGGAACTTGGATGGGAGGGCATCCCAAGTCGCAGCAGTCCCGGGCGGAATGGAGTGGAGCAACACCTTGGCTTTGTCACGGAGTGAGAAGGGAAACAGTCTAAGCTTGACCGTGTCGTCAGTAATCCCTGCGTAGCGGAAGGTTCCGCAAATATCAGAAAACTCCAGCAGATGCAGATGCGGATCTTCGCTGGCCAAGCCAGAGAACTGAGCGTTGTTCCGGATGATGTTCAAGATCGCAGGTTTGATCTCGAACTAATTGTTCATAATATTGGGCCCAAACCCAGGATACACACTCCCAACAGTTGGAGTGGTGTAGTCTCTCATTGTGCGGGGTCGAGGCCTAACCGCCTCCTGCTCATCTCCAGGCTGGTGTTGCCCCTCGTTGGGCACTCTCGCATCAACATCATTTGGGTCTACCTGATCACCCATTACCGCTTGTACGGCAGCAGCGCGCCTTCGCGCGCGAGCGGTCCATTCGATTTCCGGATCAAAGGGTACGAGTTCCCCTGCGGCTTGTCTCTGCATGCACGATCACAAACAAAAAGAAAAACAAAGAAAATCAAAAACAACTGCTCGTATAACGCGAGTCACAACACAAGACGATACACACCTGCATTCCCCGGCAACGGCGCCAAAAACTTGATGCGTGTCGGCAAGTGCACCGGTCGCTGTCAAGTAATAAATGTGGAGAATGGAATCCCCGGATGTCGGTCTCTTGAGGAATGCAGGTTGGGTGATCGAATCGCGTAGTGTGACTATTGTTACACAAGCGTTAACAAACACAAAAAGGGGGCTTTGGTTGGTTTTTCCTACTCTTAACAACAGTAAAAGAATTGCGGGTCGAAAACACCGCTTCACAAGGTGAGATGGATACGACGGCCGCGATGCTGTGCTTCGAGAGGCGGATGGAGCGTGCTCAAGTGCGAGAAGGTGAGGGTCGCAAACACCTCTTCACAAACGCCGTTAGCTCTTGCTAACGCGGATCGAACACCTTGTGTGCGTGAGTGAGTGGAAACGAAGTGATTCACAAGCAAGCAATGATGAAGTGCAAAGAAACATTCATTTCAAATAAACCAAACATCATACTATTCAGGTTTACAAGATTCAACAATTACAATGAAGGAAAGATGGAAGAGATAACCGATGGGTGAAGACTAGCGGCCGTTCACGGCCGGAATGCTAGGTTGTCGGGCTACCTCCGGACTCGGGCGGACAATGCTTCCGGCGTAGAGAAACTGTCACGATTTCTCTACGTAGTTCCGTTGTCTTCTTCCTCAGATTTACTCTTCTTCTCGCCGGACTGGAATGGAAAACAGTTGCTTGAGGGCTTGCGGATGGTGGAGAACGCTCCCGGACAATGGAGAAAAGCTTGGAATGGTTGGAGAAGATTTCCCCTTGCGTAGGAGATGAAGTGGAGGTGTCCAAGAAGGGTAGTCGACAGCGTACGGACTGGGAAATCCGCTCCCGGCGGCTCGATCTGACCTAAAAGCGGAACAGGCTTATATATAGGCGCTGAAATGAATACTGCGCACGGTCATTGGCGCACGAACAGTGGTCGTGCGCACTGGAATTCTGCGATCGTGCGCACTGCCTGGGCGGAGCCCTGCGAGGAAAGAAAATTATAAAATACATTTTCGCACGACTAGTGGCGCACGACCAGTGGTCGTGCGCACTATCGTAAGTGGTCGTGCGATAAGCCAAACAGAACTCATAAAAAGGGCGTTAAGTGTGCACGATCAGTCGCGCACGACCAGTGGTCGTGCGCAATAGAACCAGTGATCGTGCGCAGTGTTCCTGTACAGAATTGTACCGGGAACACCTGCACGACACCTGTTCCAGCATACAACACCGGTCTAGCCACTGAAAGTGGAACTTAACAGCACATGAAAACTAATAACGAAGTTAAGCACGAAATCACACCAAAACGGGCCAAACGTGCACCTAGCATAGAATGATCAATATGAACTATAATAGGGCTAAAGTGCGGTGAAATGACTAAATAAACGGCCCAGATGAGTCCATAAAAGTGTATATGATCAGGACTCATCAATATACCAACCCTTAGATTTAAAAGCATAGTTTGTCCAAAAGATTGTTTCACCTATGACTTCATATCTCACAATAGTGGGGGACGTAGGGTTGTATACATTAGAGACCTAACCTCTAAGTCATGTCTTGTCCTTAACCGGGGAGGGTTCCAGTGGGGCCTTGCGAGGCACTGGGGGGAAAGAGTGCTAGGTTGAGCATTCTCTAGTGTGTGCATATGGGATTAACACCCCAACCTACGGCATGTGTGCAGCTCCTCATGCCCATCCGTCACTTAGTACGGGGCTAGGGTGTAGACATTTGGTCTGGGTAGCCTTTAATCTTAGGACATACTTATATTACTCATTGCATGATCATTTTATTCACTTATCACTTAAATCATGCATATTTTGGGTTGTTTAATAAAAAATGTCCTCTTGTGTCTTCATAACTTATCTTTTCAGAATTAAATGGTTTTGTAAAACACAAGAATTTGAAAAAGCCAAAGTTTCATGCAAATTTGATCCACCTAGAGATCTCCAAAAATTCTGAAATTTCAGCATGGAACTACTCTAAGGACACTTAATCAAAATCAAAAATTTAAAATTCTCAAAAAATCACGTACTGTTTGCCGCGCTATCACTAGCGTCGGCGCTAGCGTGGGTTTGTGAATTTTCAGATTTTTAAAATTTCTAAATATCCTTAAAAATATGTTAGTTTATATGTACTAATTTGGTTTTGAATTTCTGACATTTATTATTTTCATTTTATTTATATTATGAAAAATAAACTACAAAAGTTCAAAATTCAAAAATACAAAAATATGTTTTTGTTATTTGTGTTTTATTCATATTATGAAAAATCAACTACAAAAACTCAAAATTCAAAAATACAAAAATATTTTTTTTGTGATTTTCTGTTTTTAATTAATTTAAAAATGATAAAACAAAAAAAACTGTATGATGTTTATTGCCAATATAAGCATGTATAAATTCTATTATTTAGAACTATTTACAATGTTAAAACATATTCTTTCAAATTACTATGAACATTGTTTTGCTTATCATGCTTTGATATATCTATTTAAAGTGCATCAATTGTATTGAAAAATGTGTAGAACCAAGCTTAGCATGCCTGTAAGTTTGAGTAAATGTATTATGATTGATAATGATACCTTTCACTCACTTATTTTTGGTAACAACATGTGTGTTTAAATCTAAAAATGCTTGTTTGTGTATTGTATTTGTACAATGAATCAAAACTTGCATAAGTTTATTGCATACACTACATTTGAATTGCACTTATGACATTAGAAAAGTGGTTAAAGTTAAAAAATTGGGTTTGCAAAACAAGTGTATTCGGAGAATGCTGTCTCACAAATGTGAACAAAAAATTATATATGTAGACAAATATAACTCCACCAAGCACTACTTGAACCTCCTGATAAGTCTTCATAAGCATTGTGAGGTTGAGCACCCTGGAAAGAATAGTAAAGTGTCTTGTGCAAACTTTGATTATTACACCACTTTGTTAAAAATTATGTGCATTAAAAGTGTGTGAAAGTAATTTACTTGTGTTTTATTGTGCACTTTACTTTACATATGTCTTGTATTTTGATGATTTAAATCCATTGTTAACATTGCCCAAAATACACTTATGTGCACATCATTATCTTTCATAACACTTCTTCTCATGAGTATTGGATTCTAATGCTTTATTTATAATACTCTTTATATAAGAAATACACTAGATAACCTAGCATGATCTCTACAATGTTTTGGTATGTCTTGAATTTACAATTAAGTAACATTGTAGTATAATCTCTCTTTGATATGTTCATTTCATGCTTGGTATCTTTATGAAAAACTTTGAGATTTCAAAAGGTTAAAACATCTTTCAATTTTGAACTAAAATTCATATTTTTACTTATGCTTTTCATGCTTACAAGAAGATGTTTATTATAATCTTCTGTTTGCTTACAACTCTTATCTGTATATTTGAAATCTCTTATATATGCTATGCTTAAACTCTTTATAATTATCTATATTTCGAAAAGCTCGATCATGCTTTATTATTTATAAGAAATGCCTTCTTACTACCCTCACCCCACCTTCTTTTGATAATACCAAAAGGGGGAGATTAATTGAAGAAATCTATATAGGAGAAATATAGAAGATTAAGGGGAGAATGTAATCTATCATTTAGGGGGAGTAACACATAATTGCATTTATGTAGGGGGAGCATTAAGATAGGGGGAGCATTAAGATAGGGGGAGTATGCATATTATCATGCATATCATTTACTATAGTTGCACTTTTATCTTGCTTATCTTATCTATAAACACTATTGTTGATTTCTTGCTTAGAGGATTTGTTATTATCAAAAGGGGGAGATTGTTGGACATGTGTGTCACATCCCTTTGTTTGAGAATAACAAATCCCATATTGTATTTGATATTGCTTGTAGTGTGTTTATAGTGTGCAGGAACTATAGGTGCAATACTCCACGGGTAGAAGGCAGCATGGAATCAAACTTTCTGAATGGAGCACTACCGCCAGCGCTAGAGGTTAACGCGTGCGCTAGCGCTACCGCCAGCGCTAGCGCTACCGCCAGCGCTAGCGCTACCGCAAGCGCTAGCGCTAACGCCAGGCGCTAGCTCAAGATTATCTCAGCGGTTTTGTCTCAGCGGTTCCATCTCAGCGGTTCCTTAACGCTACCGCCAGCGCTTGCGATACCGCGGCCGCTATCTCAAGATCGTGCACAGCACCACGACGCCGACGGTTTCGCAACCGCTTCACACGAACGCTATCGCAGGCGCTATCAGCTACCGCAGGCGCTATCTCCAAGATTTATAAAACGATGTGTTCTCTCTCGTTTTGGGTTAGAACTTCCAGAGAGGTTGCTTGTGCCCAAACTCTCATGCTGATACTCTGCCGAAACATCATCTCCCACTCAAAGCCAAAGAAGAAAATCTGGAGAAGGAAGCCATCACGCTGCATCCAAAGAACGATCACTTCGACCTCGCTTGTGCTTCAGCGATCCTTCATCCTCATCTCCAAAAATCTCAAGAGGGAGTTTGCTTGTTATTTACTTCACTTCTTTATTTGTATCTTGTAGTGAAATCACCTTGTTTTTGGCGACTAGGTCCTTGCGCGGCTTAGGGGGAATTCGCCGCGTGAGTTGGCAACTAGGTCTAGAGGATTAGATCTAGGGGGTGCTCGAGGCCATATCCGAGTTTGGGTTGGCTAGAGCGGCTTGAGGCTTTATCCGGGGAAGGATAGGCTAAAGCCAACCGGTTTGTGGGGATACAAGTAGGTATAGAAAAGGAAAAGAAATTCACTTTTGTACGCCTCCGATTTCTAGCGATATTGAAATCAAATTTTGTAAACACCCTTTTTATATAATGCAATCATGATTATATTTGTGTTTATTTGATTTCTCTCAATTGGCGTAAAATTTCATTATTACAAAATTGTTATTACTAAATTGTCATCTTATTTCCTATTAATCAAAAACAACTTAATAATTATCTTAAAAATTATAAAAAGAATTTTATTCCCTTATTCACCCCCCTCTAAGGGCGCCGTAAGATCCAACAGTCGGCAGGACATTAGGCTGACAATGTTTCGACGGAGCATCGACTTCATATTGACGCATACGTCGACATCAATGACCAACGTCACAGATGCTCCGACACATCGACCATGCGTCGACTCCAACTCGACGTAACGTCGACTTCATAATAAAACTGGAAACAAATCTTCCCTTCTTCTTTTGACGATTGGTTACCTAATATACCTTGATTTCTATTTCCTTTTCGACGTTTCACCTCTTTTAAATAACACCTCTTATTTCATAACTCATACTCTCCCAAACCGCCAAAATCTTCGTCTTCTACCTCTCTCTCTGCATCAATGGAGCCAACCCCTGCTCAATCTGCTCTCATCAAAACAATAGACGATGCTCTGGAACAACTTTTGAATGACTTCCAGACACGTCTGACCAACTTCTCAAATGAGTGTGCCGACATGCTCACCACCTGTGAAGCCAAATTGGCCAACCTCTCTGCTTCTCTTCCTGAGCTTCATGTTCTTCTTCAAGAAAAACCTCTATCGCCAAAAGGGTTTACATCCTTTCTGAAGGATATAAACCAGGGGGAGAGTTGCTCCAGAAACCCCCCTATCCAGGTTTTATATTTTCTTAAAGCTCAGGGCTAACTCTTCTCCAATCTCTAAATACTATCTTTAAGTATTAAACCAACTTCATTTTTTCTTTTACCATAGGCTCAAATATTCTCCAATCACTCTGATTACACCTTCAACAAACACCTTAGTGAATCCTCCTCCTACCATACAGAAGGAGACCATGCTGTGGATTCATCAACCAGAGTAGATGCCCATATGTTCAGGGGGAGATTGTTGCAGTACAAAATATAGAAGTCCAGGGGGAGGAAGAAACAGCTTTTTCTGATGACCTAAAAGGGCAAGTCTGGATTGAGCCACCCTTGTGTGTGGAAGAATATCAGCATCACTCTCCTGGCTTCTCTGCTAGCTATATCAAACTCAAGACACCCTTACTTGAGGATATTCCTCCAGAGGACATTTTGCCTCCTGTTACAGAACAAATTCCCTCTTCTTCAAAAGTTCCTTCTCCACCTTCTCCTTCTAAAAAGAAAACTACATCTCCACCTCTGCCTCTTCCACCACTTCAACCTCCATCTCTACCTCCTCTGCTACCTTTACCTCCACAAATGCTATCTAGGGAAAAACCAAGAGGACAAATGGAAAGAAGAAGAGAAGCCATCCCTCATTGGCAAAAATTCTCCAAAGAAGAAAGAAAAGACTATGCAAAGGAAAAGAAATATAGAAAGGCTGTTGAGGAGATAAAAAGGTTTGAAAGAATGCCTAATATCACTCATAACAGTCCTGTAAAGGAGTACCATGATCCTGACATGGAAAAGAGGCATGAAGAAATAAGAGAAAGAGAGCTGTATGAATATGAAGCAGCTATGAAAGAAGTAGAAGATAAAAGGAATATCTGGTTGGAAAAGATCAAGAAAGGGATGACTAAAGAACAGATTCTTGCTGAATCATCCATCAAACTTCCAAAGAAATTGTTTGATGTTGAAGCTTATCAAAAGAAAAATCCTCAGGCAGGGCTCATCCTAGAAAAAGGACCAAAGCACAAGAGGGGTATATGGTGTGCAGAAGATATCTACATTCCCTATAAGAAGCCTAAAAGACCTGCAAGATTAGACAAATGGCATGACTCACCCTGGAAAGGGAAAGGAAAAATGTCTGAGATCCCTGAGAAATAGGAATCAGGGAAGAGAATATATAGGCCAAAGGTTGACAACAAAGGACCACCTGAACCCAAGCCTACACAAAAGAAACCTTAAAACATTACAATTGAGATGATTGATGAAAAGGCAGCAATTAACATCAGCAAGGGCTATTCTATAAATGACACTCTCCCTGATGCTGACAAAATCCTGAAGAAACTGCACACAATCATCAGAAATGTCCAGGAGCATCCTGATAGAGCCAGGGGCTATATTTTTGATGTATTGAAAATTTATCTAGGAAACTTTATTCTGCCTTTGTCAACTTCATGTATAACAAGAAGTTCCTAGTTTAAATCTTGTGAAAGACAATTACTTGTTATATGATTTCTTCTAATTACTTAACATATTTCTTCTCTATATAAATGCTTTGCTGTGTTGATTAAAAGCTGATACAATTTCTCTCTAAATAGGGTTAAGACAAATAGGGGGAGATTGTTGGGGAAATGATTTATCTTAACCCCTAGAATTGAGAAGAATATAATTTCTAAGAATGAAAAATTAGTCTAAGTAAATATGCGTCGAATAGTAATCGACGCATCGTCGAAATGTAGTCGACGTTTCTCTCAGAATGAGTCGAAGTAACTCTAAGAAGAATTCGACTCAATCTTTTTCGACATACCTCTGACTTCTAGTCGACGCATTTAATAAAGTCGACGTACCTTAGTCGACGCACCTTCCTTATTCTCCTCTCGACGTTCAGCCAGGATGAAATCGACGTTCACGTCGAATAGTAATCGACGCACGTCAATTTCTATAAGAAATTCAAAAACACGCCAGATCTCTTTCCTTCTTTCTGCAGATCTGATTGTTATGGAATGATATTATTCTTTTATAGCTGTTCTGAATCAATCTTTCCTTCTATTTGATTCTTGGCTAATTTGATTAAGTTTATTATGGATATTATTTGAAATCAAAATGATCTCTTTCCTTCTACTGAAATATTGATTATGGAAACTTTTATCTCTTCCTAATTCTCTGTCTGCTAATTGATTATTCTCCTTTAGCAATATCTTTTTAAACAGAGATATAAATAAAGAGGAGGTCGATAGAGAATAATGACCAGTGATCCACCATATACATTTGAAAAAGAGGAAGCGCTCCCAAGTGAAGAGTGAGAAAGCTGAGAAAAGAGATAGTGTGCTGCAGCAAAGAAAAAGTCTTCATCTTCTCCTCCTTCTGAAGCCATTCTGCTGCAAATTTTGAAAGTTCTCACAAAAGAGAGAAAAGCTTACAATCTCCTTCTCACTATAAAAGAGAGATTACATTCACTATTCTTGTGCTTCTAATCTTCTTGCTAGGAAGAAGATTCTTTCTTGTTTTAATTGTTTCTTCTAATTCTTCTTCTTATTCTTATTTCAACTTCAATTATGTAAAAGAGTTTTTAGAATCTCTCTTCAAAAAATCAGTTGTACTGGTTCTAAGAGTCTCCTTATCAAAAGACTCAGGCTGGTTCTAAGAGTCTCCTTATCAAAAGACTCAGTGCTAGATAGTGAATTCCTACCAAGTGGGTAGAAGAGTGGACTACCCAAAGTTTGGGGAACCACTATATTTCTTTGTGTTGTGCTGTGATTTTCTTCTTGCTATTTTCCTTCTTTACTTGCTTAATTCTTGTCGGTGTGTGAGAAGCTTAATTCTGTGATTATTACACACATATATATATACATATATATAATTGCACAAAGTATTTTTAAATCTCTATTCACCCCCCTCTAGAGAATTCTAGTGAGGTTAACTGTGCACTTTCAACCACCAATTATGACCGGGTGCTGACTCTCCCGTCGTCACATTCTAAGCTCGAGTTCCCTTCTTCACCGAGGAAATGCACACATTCAATTAGCATTCTCAACCTTACTCGGACCCACACTCCTATTCTTCGTCATCCTTAATCCAGGGTTCGCCTTAGATATTTCTCGACTTCTCCCATGGGTATTTACCTTAAGATGGCTCACCCGGCTAAGGGTAGTTTTACTTCCATATAATCATTTAACACAGATGAGTTGTCTATGGGGCCTTGATGAGGCCTAACCTCCTTTTTATATCATTATAAATTCCTGCACTTATAGCTTTGCTAAACGCACCCCAACCCTTATTTCCCATGATGCCCTTAGAGGTGTTCTTCCAAATAAACTGAGCCTTCATAATAATCAAAGAGTTAATAGTTCTATGTGTGAAGGTCAGTGGTGGTCTAAATCATATAAATCAGTTTTGCTATTCGCAGACCAAAATGAGATTGAGCTAGATTTGGCTCCTATGGTACAATCTTGATCATATCATATCCAAATGAGTTCCAATTATTCCATAGGCTCTCAATGAGTAGTGATCTAACAACCTCAAATCCTAATTTCATAAATTTTCTAGGGAATCTATAATCTTAGTTTCTACTTAAAATAGAAGATGAGCGAATAGAGATTTATGCCTCAAGTGTCATCTAATGATCTCTATAAATTCTGATAAATTTACTGTAACATAATAATGGTCTGAAAACCTCAAAACCTAATTTTCACATTTTCCAGGGATCATTCAACCATGATTTCTATTTAACATAAATGGTGTGCCATTAAGGTATTACACTACAACTGCTATGTCAAGACTTCAATAAATTCTGGGAAAATTACTACGGCACAATATTGGTCTAAAAACACCAGATCTTAAGTCTCATATTAAACCAAGGTGTATTTATCATTATTTATTATTTAATACATTTTTGCTAAATGTTCCCCAATTTTCCCTAAACTCTTAAGTCCAAAACTTCAACTTGAAGCTCAGGGAAATCCACTCATACATATGAGTTGGATTCTTAGCTAGAGGTGGTTGATATCATATCTATGGCATGGACAAATCTTCAAAGCATTTGCATGAGCCCATATCACTAAATGCACAAACTACACATTTATACATGTCTCACTAAAAGTGGCCTAGAAGGAGCTATACTTAGCCAAATGATGTGAAATCAGTGGCATTTTAAAGGTAACCTAAAGGGCTACAATATTCATGTGGATCATTTTCTCCAGAAATGAACTTAACCTAGGTGGATTCAACATGCAAGTGCTGTACAAAGTGTTTAACATAACCAAAACACTATTATAGACATGCCACACCAAAAATGGTATAGAAAGAGTTACACTTATCCAAATGGCATGAAATCAGTGGCATTTTAAAGGTAACCTAAAGGGCTACAATATTCATGTTGATCAGTTTCTCCAGAAATGAACTTACCCTAGGTGGATTCAACATACAAGTGATGTACAAAGTGTTTAACATAACAAAACACTATTATAGACATGCCACACCAAAAATAGTATAGAAAGAGCTACACTTATCCAAATGGCATGAAATAAGTGGCATTTTAAAGGTAACCTAAAGGGCTACAATATTTATATTGATCATTTTCTCCAGATATGAACTTAACCTCGGTGTGTTCAACATGCAAGTGCTGTACAAAGTGTTTAACATAACCGAAACACTATTATAGACATGCCACACCAAAAATGGTATAGAAATAGCTACACTTATCCAAATGGCATGAAATCAGTGGCATTTTAAAGGTAACCTAAAGGGCTACAATATTTATGTTGATCATTTTCTCCAGAAATGAACTTAACCTAGGTGGATTCAACATGCAAGTGTTGTACAAAGTGTTTAACATAACAAAAACACTATTATAGACATGCCACACCAAAATTAGTATAGAAAGAGCTACACGTATACAAATGGCATGCAATTAGTGGCATTTTAAAGGTATCCTAAAGGGCTACAATATTTATGTTGATCATTTTCTCCAGAAATGAACTTAACCTAGGTGGATTCAACATGCTAGTGCTGTACAAAGTGTTTAACATAACCAAAACACTATTATAGACATGCCACACCAAAAATGGTATAGAAAGAGCTACACTTATCCAAATTGCATGAAATCAGTGGCATTGTAAAGGTAACCTAAAGGGCTACAATATTTATGTTGATCATGTTCTCCAGAAATGAACTTAACCTAGGTGGATTCAACATGCAAGTGTTGTACAATGTGTTAAACATAACCAAAACACTATTATAGACATGCCACACCAAAAATGTTATAGAAAGAGCTACACTTATCCAAATGGCATGAAATCATTGGAATTTTAAAGGTAACCTAAAGGGCTACAATATTCATGTTGATCATTTTCTCCAGAAATGAACTTAACCTAGGTGGATTCAACATGTAAGTGCTGTCCAAAGTGTTTAACATAACAAAACACTATTATAGACATGCCACACCAAATATAGTATAGAAAGAGCTACACTTATCCAAATGGCATGCAATCAGTGGAATTTTAAAGGTAACCTAAAGGGATACAATATTTATGTTGATCATTTTCTCCAGAAATGAACTTAACCTAGGTGGATTCAACATGCAAGTGTTGTACAAAGTGTTTAACATAACCAAAACACTATTATAGACATGCCACACTAAAAATGGTATAGAAAGAGCCACACTTATCCAAATGGCATGAAATTAGTGGCATTTTAAAGGTAACCTAAAGGGATACAATATTTATGTTGATCATTTTCTCCAGAAATGAACTTAACCTAGGTGGATTCAACATGCAAGTGTTGTACAAAGTGTTTAACATAACAAAACACTATTATAGACATGCCACACCAAAAATAGTATAGAAAGATCTACACTTATCCAAATGGCATGAAATCAGTGGCATTTTAAAGGTAACCTAAAGGGATACAATATTCATGTTGATCATTTTCTCCAGAAATGAACTTAACCTAGGTGGATTCAACATGCAAGTGTTGTAGAAAGTGTTTAACATAACAAAACACTATTATAGACGTGCCACACCAAAAATAGTATAGAAAGAGCTACACTTATCCAAATGGCATGAAATCAGTGGCATTTTAAAGGTAACCTAAAGGGATACAATATTCATGTTGATCATTTTCTCCAGAAATGAATTTAACCTAGGTGGAATTAATATGCAAGTACTGTACAAAATTATTTAACCTAACAAAATACACTTGTGACAATTTAGATTAAATATAAAACATAATAATTCTAGCTCTAATGACCTAAAAATCTAGGATTTGGATGGTTAGGTCATGCATGGTCAAAGTTTTAGTGACATGCAAGGTGATTCTCATCTTCAAACACATCTGAAACCTCAACAAGCCCCAAATGGCTATTAGCAACCCAATTTCCTCCAAAGTCACAGACTTCATTTTGAAGTTCAGAGAAATATCCTCAAGCATATGTGATGAAATTTTAATTAGTGACCATACATGACCTAAAGAAGCCCTCACCAAAATTGGGGATCATTAGGAGTTATATAACTCCATATATTCCATTTATTTGATTTTCCAAGTTTTGAACAAAACTATAGAAAAATTGTCTCCATAAATTCTGATATTTAAACCTAAGCTAGGTATAAGGCACATGCATGCATGGTCAAAATCCCAAGTCCATCAGACTTATATTGTAGAGTGTGCACATTAATTAATTTCTGGTTTATGTTTTGACTAGTCTCGCTAGAATGAGTACTGTAGGACCTACAGTTAACCAAATGGCTCGATTTAACTTTCTGATGAAAGTAGACATCCAGATCTACATTAGTTGTCTCAAAAATTTTTTCAAAATAAGGCCTCGAAAGGCCTTAAAATAATTAAACAAAACTGGTGAAATAATGTGATAGATTATACATTTAATGAGGATATTAATAAATATATGGATATAAGATCGATCCAGCGCGAATCACAGCGCAGATCAGACGGCGCTCCGTCATCTTCCCCGATAGCCAACGGCTAGGATTTATCCCGCCTGGGCCATCTTCTCCGGCCATTTCCCGGCAACCTACAACACCCCACCGCCGGCCACCGCCTCCACCACCTCCGTTGAGGTGGTGGCTAACGCCAGGCGGCGACACGGCCGCTGGAGATAGCCTCTCCGGCGATCCCGAGCAAGAAGAAAAGCTCAAGGAAACTCCCACTATCTCACATGGGATCGTGCTCATTTGAGCCAGATATCTCTCCTAGATGGGTCTAGAATCTAGCACAGATGGAGGGGGAAAGGAACTTGCCTTCGATCGGCTTGAGGTTGAGGGAAATCCGAGCTTGCCATGGCCGACCACCTTGCGTGAGATCCACATCCCAATCTCATTTCTGCATCAAATCCTCCTCTGTAAAGCTCCAGCTCGACTCCTCATGAGCTTCTGAAGGTGATGGTGAGGAGAATTGAGGGGGAGAGGGGGTATATGGCTGTTTGCCATTATGGTGATTTCGGCCAGCTCCTTGGCCTCCCCTTCAAGCCAATGGAACTCCATTCCCAGTAAGGGTGCGAGCGGTTCGGTTTGTGTCGGTTTGGACCCAAACCGAAACTGAACCGACATGCCTCGGTTTTCGGTTTGTCCAAACCGACCCGAACCGAACCCGATCGGTTCGGTTCAAAGTCGGTTCGGTTTTTTATCGATTTTTGGCGGTTCGGTGTCGGTTTTTTTATGAACTAACTAATGACGCATTCAAGACAATATTGACATACTATTCAATACTTCAATCACTATTCTTAAAATTAGCAAGCAACAAACACGTAAGCATGACTAAATTAATTCAACATGCATGTTTAATTGTTTACTCTTTAGATATATTTATTATAGTTAAAACATCTCCGGCTCCTCCAAACAAAATGATGGATAAACAAACATTAAAAACTCATCATATTTATATTCAAATGAAACTTTAATCAGTGTCAAATGACATAATTATAGAGGAAAAAATGGGCTTTAAAAATCTCCAGAATTCAAAATATTTAATGTTCATGGGGGTAGAGCCGTGGATTAGTATTTGCTCATGGTTCCTTGTAGTATTTGCGTGACACTGAAGTGGTGAAGTCTGAACAGTGAACTGTGAACCTATGTGAACCGAATCAAGGTTGAATCCTATTACCTATATATAATTGATAATTTATAAAACAAAAGCTAACGCATACTTTATAATTACTATAAAACAAAGGCTAACATATACATAATTTATATTAATTACAATATCAGTCGGTAACGTCGGTTCCGTTCGGTTTAGTCGGTTTTTACAACTTGAAAACCGACCCAAGCCGATATGACTTCGGTTTTGACAAGGTCCAAACCGAACCGACACCGGACCGGGCGACTCGGTTTCACAATCGGTGCGGTTTGGTCGGTTTGGTCGGTTTGGTCGGTTTTGTCGGTTTTCGGTTTTTTCTCCTCACCCTTAATCCCCACTGCCCCAAACTGAGGGAAATTACTCCCCCAGCTCAGAGGAGAGCTTAGGGAATGCAAAGGGGGTGCCATTTGGGACCCATCCCTTAAATTCCTCCTCCTTGTTTCCTTGTCTTCTTCCTCCAATTTTGACACTTGGACAAAGCCTCCTTTTTCTCCAATTTCGAATTTTCAGCATGCTAATGGTCTGGTCACCATGTGGGCTGACCAATTGAGTCATGGGATTGGGCTAAGTCTACTTGATTTAAGCTTTGGGCTCATTTGACTCAAATATGCCAATTTGGGGATTTTTGGGTTTTGGGCTTGACTCAAGCTCACACCACTTAATATGACTGACCCACATTATTGGCTTGGACCCTATGGACCCATTCCAAGAGGAATTGAGTCATGGTGGGGTTATATGGGGCTTGATTGCACTAATTTGCCTATAGGGGCAATTTGGGCATTTTGGTGATCTTGCCCTAATCCTCCAAGATTGAATGTGCACTTTGGCTCATCTAGGTCTCATTTAATCCCCTTAGTGTTTAGGGGTGATCAATTTGATCACACTAGGTCAATTGGAGATCAATTTGGGCTTTTAGCACATTTAAGTCAATTTGGGGCTTTTAGAAATTGGCCCAATTTCCCCAAATTGATGGCCCTAGGATGGGGCTTTTGGGTCCATTAGGTCCCCTAGGGAGGATGCCATATGAGGGTGGGTCCAATTTGATCAGTTGGAGTTCAATTGCCCTTATTTATGGAGGTTTGACCTAAGTGGCCTAAAGTTGACTTTTGGTCAATTCGACCAATTTGATTGGCCTCAAGGGTCCCTAGTGGTCTACTCACCTCCTTGGATGATCATGGGGGTCATGGTGTGGTTAGGTTGGCTCATTGGAGTCTGTTGGTCACCCCTAGGCTAGGCCATCAAGATTTGCTATATGCACCCCAAAAAGCATTCCTTCCTATCTTAATGAGTTCGTGGGGCCTCTTTATCTCACTTTGTGTACTTGATCCATCCTAGGGGGTATCCATGGATATGTGTGATGCTCAAGGTGCTTTTAGCCTCTTTCAGTCCACTTTACACTAGGGTGGCCCATGGTGGCTGAGTGCACACCATGGGTTCTTCACTCCTTTCAACTGGTCATCCTAGTGCCCGGTGCCACTTATCCTATTTTTGTCATGACTTGTCATGACAAAAATTCTCTACGGGCCTATCAGTTTGGGGGATGTTACAAAGTGAGCTCAGGATGGAGTAGTCACGGGATGGGTGACCTCCTGGGAAGTCCACGCGCTGACGCTTAACTGGCTCAATTCTTATCAAAGCGGGATTACGGTCTCCAACAACCCACAGTGCCCTGTGGTGGGACAAAGAGGGGTTGGGGTGCATGGTCTGCAGACCATCTGGTTAGGCTGAACCCTTCTAGTGCCAGCTGGGTCCCGTGTTGGAGGGCCTGGGATGGGAGGGTGCCGGCGGTCCAGCTGGGTCCCGTGTTGGCGGGCCTGGACCGTTACAAAAAGTGCAATCTGGAGGATATGACTTTTTGTAACGGTCCAGGCCTGCCAACACGGGACCCAGCTGAACCGCCGTCACCCTCCTGGCCCAGGCCCTCCAATACGGGACCCGACTGTCACCAAAAGAGTTCAGCCTAACCAGATGTTCTGTAGACCGTGCACCCCAACCCCTCTCTGTCCCACCATAGGGCACATTAGGTTGTTGCCGGCCACAACCCCCCTTTTCATGAGGAAAGGTTCAGTTAAGCGGCAGCGTAGGGACTTCCCAGGAGGTCATCCATCCCTAAATTGCTCCAGCCCAAGCACGTTTAACTATGGAGTTTTTCCATTCCTCATCACCAATTGAGCTGCAACATCCCCCAAACAACTAGACCCCTAAGATGGTTTTTTCTTGACTAGGTCATGACAAAACCATATGAAGAGCTTAAGACCATGTGAGCTTGGATGAGAAGGAGAAATCCCAGTGGTCTACATATAGCAGTTTTCAGATACCTAGCCTAGGGTTGGACTTTAGGGCCTTTCCTTGAACCTTGACTCCACCATAGTATCCCTAACCCATTATGGGTCTCCTTGGAGCACTAGGGACCCATTGAGGTCAACCAAAGAGGCTAATTTGGCTAAAGTCAACCTTAACCCGAAATTGGTCAAACTAACTCAATTAGGATCAATTGGCCTCCACCATGCCAAATTGACCTTGCCCCTATCCTTATAGGGATATTAGGAACTTAAAGGACCAAAAAGCCCCATTATGGGACCTCCAATTTGACCAATTTACCCTAGGTCGACCCTAGCCCTAATTTGGTCAAAAGTGCCATACTAAGGGGCAATTCACCCTCACCTTACCAACTTAACTCTACTTAGACCTCCCTAACCCTTAAGGGAGACCATTGGAGCCTAAGCCATTCATTGGGGTCAGCCTAATTGGTCTCAAAATGACCTAATTTACCCAAATTAAACCCAATCCATTTGGGCTGGACCCAATTAAAGTGGTCCACCAGCAAATGGGATTAAGTGCTACTGAAGTGGACATTCAATTTCAGGAAATTCAGCTAGGAGAGAGAAGGCCCTAATTTGGAAGAGAGAGAAAGAAGGGGGAATTAATGGAGAGGAAGAGGAAACCTTCCATCTCCTCCAATAATGGCACCATTCATCTCCCCTTGGGGAGAGGAGAAGTTTTCAACTCTTCCCCAGCCATATTGATGTCCAAATTCACTCCCCCAAGTGAAACCAAAATCTTCACTAATGGCCATTAATGGCAATTCGAGTAACTCCTCCCCCTTAGCGTTAATTGACCCATTTAACATCTTCAGAGGTTGGAAAGGAGTGAAACCCCCCTCTTTCCCGAAGAAATCGAGCACCAGAAGCTAGGGTTGACATGGCGCTGAAAGCTCCACCTCCAGCCATGGCGACTCGCCAGAATACACGCCACCAAGCCCCCACACAAGTCTGATCAGTCTCCTCTCCCTTAGTGCTAGATCTTATCATAATTTGGGACTTGATCTGAGCTCAATTGGGCTCGGATCGTGCTTTCGAAAGGGCTCGTTTCGAGCTCTCTTCCCACTCCTCTAAACTCCGATTCCGACCACCTCCGGCCAGCCAACCACCCCCTATCGCCGGCCACCACCTCAACGGAGGTGGTGGTGGCATTGGTTTGCCGGGAAGCGGCACAGGTGGCCGGGAAATCATCCCGCAAAGAAGCTTTGGACGGGCTGTCGCTCGCCATCCATCCAACGGTGACGATGACTGTGAGCCATCGGATCTGCCATAAATTTAAATGATTATGTTATATCGTTAATCTATTAATTCGTCGATCTGAGTAGAAGTAATTCGTCGAGCTGTATCCGGAGTTCATCGAATGGAATTAATTCGTCGAACTAAATTAATTCAGCAAACTGAATCAGGAGTAAATGATTAGGTTATAACCTTATTTCATTAATTCGTCATACGGAGTAGATGAAATTTTGAGTCCGTCGAACTGATGGTTGAGTTCATCAAACTGAACCCGGAGTTTGTCGAACGGAATTAATTCACCGAACTGATTGTTGAGTTCGTCGAACTAAACTCAGATTTCATTGAACGCACTGAAGCACGGCGTTCGTCGAATCCAGAATAGATTCGTCGAACGAAGATCGGATTTCGTTGAACGCACTGGAACACGGCGTTCGTCGAATGCAGAACAGATTTTCATCGAACGAAGATCGGATTTCGTCGATCGCACTGAAGCACAACGTTCATCGAACGCCGATCATATTTCATCAAACGCAGAGACTTGTTCCAACACATTTTGTCATACTTCCTGCAGTATTTCATTTTAAATATTAAAAATACTAGAACCAATCAAATGAACAAGTGGTCAACACCAAAGTTGTAGCCTTTGGAGTCTAGTTTATTTTAAAAATTAATTTCACCCCAAAAGGAGTTATGTAGCTTCCTGTAGGTCCATTTTGGTGGGACTGGTCCCTAGAGTAGGACAACCACCATTTCTTGAATAACATTGATTGGGTTATGGGATTGACTTGAAAATTGAAACATAGGCTATTTACTCCTACCCACACATCATACCCAAAGATGAGAATTTTAGGAGAACCTTTTCCTAAGGTTTTGTAATAATTTCATAAATTAAACATTAATTAATTATTGGGTCAAATGACCTCTAATGCCCTTCATATTTTGGTGAGTACATCTTAGGTTATCACCTGACCCTGGTAAAAATCTCTGCCCAATTGGGACTGATTTAGTTTGGAAATTGGTTAACCCAAGTTGGGGTTTATTAGGTCAAAATTAGGGCATGGTGTTTAACTTGAGATATCGTGATCAAATCTCCTCACCATGATATGAAACCATGGCCACTGGTTTAGGGTCACTCAAAACACCCCCATGAGTGGTTTGGGGTGGTGTGGAGGTGGGCATGCCTTAGAATCCTAGTCTTACCCCTTGGGGCGCATATAGAGCTTTGTGAAGGATATGTGGTCAAAAGCTATAGAATGGCCATGGAACCTAGGAGATATGTTCATGGGATGTATTTATGCCCTAGGGAATTTTGAGAGAATTTTAAGAGAACTTATTCCCCCTAAATTAGGTCATAACCCCTTTAGATAAACTTCTTTTAAGAGATATTTGCATGCACAAATGATCCTTTATGAAGATGAAATCTTGGTGGTGCCTTTATAATCATAATATTGACCCCTGGTAATTTTTGTATAATTAATTTAATGATTTATCTAGGACTTCATTCTCAAGGCACCTATTTTTTCTTAATTTTAAGAAATATGGATAAGTGTCCAAAACTCTCTGGAAAAACTGTGCAACTTGGTGATAGGACATTCCAGAGCACTAGAAAGCTCTGTGAATTTTTATAAATTTTTTGGAAATTGTTATCAGTGGGCTACTTCACAACATGTGCAAATTAGGAATTATTTGGATTAATTATTTCAGGAAGTAAATGATTCCCATAAATTGTGAAACTCTGTAATTAAGCTTTTCTGGGCATAATAGAGGTCTGATAATTTTTCTATAGTTTTGGCACACATATTTTTGGTAGTTCCTTCATAAATCTTCAAGTTTGGATAGAAGTTAAATATTAAAAATAGAGGACATTTCCTTACTGTAAAATTATGATATTCATTATTTACTGTTATTTTGGCATGATAGATTTATCTTAATTTTATGAGGATAATGTCTTGAGAATACCTTACACTTCATGTTCATATTCATACTTGGCAAATATTAGAGAAATTTAAATAAATGCTGAAATGTTGAGGAAAAATACGAGTCTTTGGATTTAGTCTTATAATGCCATTATAGTCCTCCAGTAAAAATCTTGTGTCATGTGGTTGAATATTTGGAGTACCTCTACTTATAAGCTTCATATAGTTAGTTTGGTCTGCGTTTAGTAAAATGGTGAAACTTAGGTGTTTAGTGGCCTACTAAGTGGAATTGGTATGTAGATGGTGTGCATGGTCAGGTTGATGAGGATGAGGTCACCAAAAGGATTTTAGGAGATAAGAGTGCTAGGTGGGCTAAGGGTAAGATCGTGCTTGGGATTGACGAAAGATCGTCTTTCCCCTAGCGTGTCATAAACCACCTAGGGTTCATACAAGTGAAAGCATAAGAGGCTTAGGCATATGGGTAGATACCCATAATATTAAATGTCTTGAGAAAGGGATCCTTGGGGTGTGATGACTACTTTTTGTACTCATCTTTTAGTATAATTTTAATACAGTTTTAATATGAATTTATATATGTATTATCTTATCTAAATTCATTCCTTTTTATTTTTGCCACTAATTTAAGCTTAGTTTATGTTTTTCAGGTTTTCTGGACAGTTTGAGCAAAAATGTCAAGTACACGCCCAAGGTCACGAGTGTGACAAAGGGGCGTGACAGTCTAGACGGGTTCCAGACCCGATTCCACCATCCCGGGAGCATTCCGTGAAGCTTCGCCAAGTACACGCCCCAGGTCACGGGCGTGACCAAGTGCGTGACATCCAAGTCATGATCGGGACCCCACCACCAGCTGCCAGCACGCCTGCCACGTAATTTAAAGTTACACGCCCCAGGTCACGGGCGTGACCAGGGGCGTGACATCCAATCACGGGCGTGACAAATCCCGCGCTCCTTCCCGCCGAAGTTTCCCGCCAGCAGCCACTTTTGAAGATTACACGCCCCAGGTCACAGGCGTGACCTAGGGCGTGACCTAGGGCGTGACGCGTCTGTAATGCCTGCAATTACTCTAGAAGGCGCCCTCTCCGCTGCTGCTTCGATCCCGCCCCTTACACGCCCTTGGTCACGGGCGTGACCAAGGGCGTGTAAACTCAAATTTTCAGCTATGTAAGGGGAGCTTCACCAGATGTAAAAGGACGATTTTTGGGAGTTTAAAACTCCTTTTCTTTCTTTATTTTCTTATTTTTATCATTTAGTAGTTCTTGTAATCTTATCCATCTTGCAATTGTTCTTTAATTTCAATCGTTATAATTTTCCTTTCAATAGTTGTAATTTCTTTTCTTGAATTAATAAAATTTGTTGTTGTTTTGTTCATCCATTCTCTCCCTCTTTTCAATAGTTTTAATCTTCAAGTTGAGTTACCTTTCTTGTTGCAACCAAATCAAAGTACTTTTTGATAGAACAATAGAGATCTTCTTGAGTAAGAGTAATCAACACGTCAGGATTTTTATACGACCTTGGTTTTTATAACCTATACTACATTCGATACGGTACACTTGTCGTTGTCATTTGCAAGCATAGTTTTGCGCATCAAGTTTTTGGCGCCGTTGCCGGGGATCTGAGTTGATATTTCGAAAGAGAATATCTATTGATTTTATCATTCAATTTCTTCTCCCCCTTCTCTTATATTTTTTTTAAAAAAAAATCTAAAAAAAGCGTAATCTAAATTCTCGGAAAGGACGCTTTGGGCTTGAATTCCCATCACAGCCTCTAGTACCTTGCGAGCCCTTCACCGGGTTGACCTTGGGAAGTCCGGGACTAATTTAACCCTCTTTTTGAAAAAAAAATATATATAATAAAAATATATTTTTTAAAAACATTCCATTCATTTAAGTAAAGATTGTTTCCTTTTTATTTTTATTATGAAATTATCTGAATTGGCCGTTAAAGTTGCCGAGCTTCGAAACCAACTTTATCTCTTACAAGCTGCACGAAGGCGCCAATTTAGTTGTCATTATTGTGGTACGCCTCATCAAAGTGAGGAAAGTTATTTACATTCTTATTATCAAAATTATTATTATGAAAATAATTATCCTCGATATAATGCAAATAATTTTGATTATAATTACGATCATAATTTTTCCTCTTTTCATGAAAATAATACATCTTTCGATCAAAATTTTTCAAACTTTGATAAAAATTACGATCAAAATTTCTCGGCTTTTCATGAAAATAATTTTTCAAACTTTGATGAAAATGTTTTTTCTAATGAGAATAATTTTTCAGCGTTTAATAATTGTTCTTCTAGCACCGAAGTCGATTATTCTTGGTGGAAAGCTCACCCGGATAGTTCTCGGAGCGATGAAGATAAATCTTTAGGTCCGAATTTTTGTTCTTCTTCTCTTGCGTCGTAATTTTCGTTCTCTAATTTTGGGGAAATTCTGCAGATCCAAATATGTACTTCCCCCCAAAATTTAGAGGAAAATTTTATTTCTTCTAGTATTTTGTCTAATTTTCACGAGAATAATTTTTCGGCTTCTAATAATTTTTCTTCTAGCCCCGAAGTAGATTATTCTTGGTGGCAAGGTCACCCGGATAGTTTTCGGGGCGATGAAGATAAATCTTTAGATCTGAATTTTTGTTCTTCTTCTTTTGCGCCGAATTTTCCTTTCTCTAATTTTGGGGAATCTCCACCGATTCAATTTGATATTTCCCAGCAAAATTTAAAGGAGAATTTTATTTCTTCTAGTGTTTTTTCTCCATCTTTGGATAATTTAGTTATGGAGGAACATGTGGTTTCATGTAAACCCATAACTTCTTTTACCAAAGATGAAGAAAACTTATTATACCAAGAATTTCTTAAAGTTATGGGCACCCCGGATGAAATAGAAGAAGAACAAGTTTCTTCCCCTACTCCACCTGGATTTTATTTTCTTTGTCATGAATATTCGCGAATTTCTTCTATCCAACCAAAAATTCATGAAAATTTTGTGTCCGAAAATATTATTCCGCTTGGTAACGCACTAGATTTTCCTAATGAAATTTTATTTTAGAAAAGGAACAACCGGAGCTTAATTTTATATTTTCGCAAGCGCCTCCTCCTTGCGAAAAATTATCTGAATCGTTTACTTGTGATTCTTTAAAAACTAATAATTTTCAGGTTGAAGATGAGCCGTTGCTACCCCAAAGAATTGATGATCCATATGCTGCTCATCTTTATTTTTCCAAATCACCTCAGGTATGTTTAGGTGATTTGGATTTACATATTCAAGACGAAAGACAAATGAAGAATCCCATGTTTAGCGGGGGAGTAGCCGGCCGACTATCGTCGGCACATTCACCTAAGCGTGAATTAGGGGAGTTGCATGTCCACTTCTCTTTTCCATTTCCTTTTTCCTAACACTAACCGTCTAGCTTAAAGACGGGAAAAAGAAAGCGCTCTTGGGAGGCACCCCTTACTTATCTTTAATTTTTATTATTTTTCTTTTAAAGTTTGTTGTCTTTCAAGGGTTCTTCATACTTAGTTTTAAACATTGGGGACAATGTTTAATTTTCAGTATGGGGTGTAGCTTAGCATTCATTGTATTTTTATTTGAAATTTTTTTTTAATAAAATTATAAAAATCTAATTTCTTGGAAAGGGCGCTTTGGGCATGAACTCCCATCACAACTCCTAGTACCTTGCGAACCCTTCACCGGGTAGCCCTCAGGAAATCCAAGAAATAATATTTATAAAAAAATAATAATAAATACGCCTAGCCTTGTTGTTTTTATTTTTCTAGAAATTTAGTTTGAGGTTTGATTATAAGTATTCTTACATTTTTAATTTAGCTAATATTTTGTTTTATCGGAATTTGTTAAATCTAAATTTGAAGTAATTTAGTTTTAAGAAACACTTTATGTTTTTAATTTGATTAGAGAATTAATTTAGCACTACTTCTCCGTTTAATTTTAAATAGCTTCACTTTGTGGTAAATTGGCTAAACATCTCTAGATTTCTATTATATTCCCTTTTAACTTTAAGATCTTAGGAAATTTCATTCCACTAAAATGTTGCTCTCAAAATAGTTTAATTTATAAACTAGAAGTTTTCTCCCCCCTCACCCTTTGTTGACAAATAAAAAAAATGTAGAAAAAAGATCATATGTCATGGGAATAAGAGAATAAAATTCATTATCCCCTAAACATATGCACCCAAAATCATTTAAAAGATTATATGTCATAAAGTAAGAGGATAAAATTCATTACTTTTAAACATATACATTTTGGGTTTTTAATTGAAGAGAATTTTTAAAAGATTATATGGCATGGAAAATAAGAGGATAAAATTCATTATTTTCCTAAACATATACAAATTCGTATTCAAATAAGGTGAGTGTACAACCTCGATATTCGCCTAGAGGTGAACAAAGACGGAGGGATAACAAACAAGCAAAAGTAATGTGGGAAAAATATATATTAGTAGGCAGGAAATATGAGAAAGAATAAAATTTACATATGTTCTCGGCGTTCGACGAACGGCTGCCTGCGTTCGACGAACGGCTGCTTGCGTTCGACGAACGGCTGCCTGCGTTCGACGAACGGCTGCCTGCGTTCGACGAACGGCTGCCTGCGTTCGACGAACGGCTGCCTGCGTTCGACGAACGGCTGCCTGCGTTCGACGAACGGCTGCCTGCGTTCGACGAACGGCACTCCTCGGTCGACGAAAAGGTTCAAAGCTGCGTTCGACGAAATCCAAGCAGCGCTCGACGATCCCGCCTCAGCTCAGCGGTCGACGAACAGATTGTTACAGCGGTCGACGCTTTTACTCAAGCTCAGCGGTCGACGCTTTTACTCAAGCACAGTGGTCGACGCTTTTACTCAAGCTCAGCGGTCGACGCTTTTACTCAAGCTCAACGGTCGACGCTTTTACTCAAGCTCAGCGGTCGACACTTTTACTCAAGCTTAGCGGTCGACATTTTTACCCCAGTTCAGCAATCGACGCTTTCCTGAGTTCGACGAACTCCGTTGTCCGTTCGACGAATTGGCTTCTCAGTCCGACGGCCGTCTCAGCGGCTACCTCTATCCTGTCTCAGCGAAAGAATTCGTAGGAGGAATCGCGAGACCCAGCATCAATGGGAGTCACCGGTAAGAATGCGAGCGAGCTCTTCACAGGCCGCTCGCCTAACGGGGGTTGTAAATCCAACAGATGGAAGAGGTAACAAAGAAGGCGAGCAAGAGCTTCAAGGGTCACTCGCAGGAAAGCGCGCGAGTCATATCCCTGTGAGCCCAAGTTTGAAGGTCAACTCGCAAGAAGGCGAGCGAGTCGGGTACTCGTCGGCTGCTTGCAAGAAGGCAAGCGAGCCGGGTACTCGCCGGCTGTTCACAAGAAGGCTGGAGAGCCGGGTACTCGCCGACTGCTCGCAAGAAGGATGGCGAGCCGGGTACTAGCCGGCTGCTCGCAAGAAGGCAAGCGAGTCGGATCCCTTCCAAGTCCTTGGGCTCGACGAGATCCGTCCTGCGTTCGACGAACGCCGGGCATTTGTTGAGATCGTCGAACTCAGTTCAGCGTTCTATGAATTCCGTTCTCCGTTCGACGAACTCGCCTCTCCGTTCGACGAAACCCGTTCGTCCGTAGACTAAAGAGGTGGAGTTATTCCTTTGCCCCTAGTGGTCTGCAGGTAGCCCCTCTAAACAACGGAGTTTGGTTGTTAGCAAGCCAAATTGGGGTGCGTTTAGTAAAACCAAAAGGCGGAATTCCGCTATTGGCAGACCAGGAACAAAAAAAATATAAATAGACCTTAAAGGGCACCTTGGAAGAGATCCGATCTCAGTTCCCTGAGCTTCTTCTTCTTCCTTGGTTACTTTGGTTTATCTCTCTAGCTCTCCAAGGTGCCCAAGTCTCAGCTTTGGCTTGGGAGGGGAAGCGCTCAACGATCTTCCGGGTTTGTGAAGGGACCTCCTCGCTGTGACTAAGGTCTTAGTCAATTTCCAAGTCTCAGGTCTACTCCTTTCGAGGGACTAGTAAGGGCTAGCTGCCCCTCAACTTGTTGAGGGCCCGAGCTTCATAAGACACCGAGAAATCGGTTTCAACAGTGAGAGGATAAAATTCATCACCTTTATTTAAGTATCTCTTCATTTTTTTGCCATTTCGTTTAAACCCACCCCTAGCCAATTTCATCGTTTCTAGTCCTAAACTAAATTATTAAGAGAGCAATATTTTGGTAGGTGTCTTTTCCTTAAGTTTCTTTTATGTTAGAGTGTCTATAATTTCAATCTAATTTTGTTTGAAAATTTCTATAATTTCGACTGCTAAATAGTTATCTTGAGAAGTAGTTAGCTAAACAAATTTTTCTTTTTAAATTATCAACATAATTTATGACTTAATTCTTGAATTCCTAAAATTTGCTTTTGACTTATTCTTGGTTTAATAAAATTTTAGTCAATTAGACATAATATCGATGTCTTGTAATTCTTTCCTCACTCTTTTGCTCTGGAATAGCAAAAGCTCAAGTAGGGGGTGTTTGATGAGTACTTTTTGTACTCATCTTTTAGTATAATTTTAATATAGTTTTAATATGAATTTATATAAATTATATGTATTATCTTATCTAAATTCATTCCTTTTTATTTTTGCCACTAATTTAAGCTTAGTTTATGTTTTTCAGGTTTTCTGGACACTTTGAGCAAAAATGTCGAGTAAACGCCCAAGGTCACGGGCGTGACAGTCTATACGTGTTCCAGGCCCGATTCTGCCATCCCGGGAGCATTCTGTGAAGTTTCGCCAAGTACACGCCCCAAGTCATGGGCGTGACCAAGGGAGTGACATCCAAGTCACGACCGGGACCCCACCACCAGCTACCAGCATGCCTGCCACATCATTTAAAGTTACACGCCCCAGGTCACGGGCGTGACCAGGGGGCGTGACATCCAGTCATGGGCGTGACAAATCCCGCGCTCCTTCCCGCCAAAGTTTCCCACCAACAGCCACTTTTGAAGATTACACGCCCCAGGTTACGGGCGTGACCTAGGGCGTGACGCGTCCGTAACGCCTGCAATTACTCCAGAAGGCGCCCTCTCCAGTGCAGCTTCGATCCCGCCCCTTACACGCCCTTGGTCACGGGCGTGACCAAGGGCGTGTAAACTCAAATTTTCAGCTATATAAGGGGAGCTTCACCAGATGTAAAAGGATGATTTTTTTAGTTTAAAACTCTTTTTCTTGCTTTATTTTCTTATTTTTAGCATTTAGTAGTTCTTATAATCTTATCCTTCTTGCAGTTGTTCTTTAATTTCAATCGTTATAATTTTCCTTTCAATAGTTGTAATTCCTTTTCTTGAATTAATAATATTTGTTGTTGTTTTGTTCATCCATTCTCTTCCTCTTTTCAATAGTTTTAATCTTCAAGTTGAGTTACCTTTCTTATTGCAACCAAATCAAAGTACTTTTTGATAGAACAATAGAGATCTTCTTGAGTAAGAGTAATCAACACGCCCAGATTTTTATACGACCTTGGTTTTTACAACCTATACTACATTTGATACACTTGTCGTTGTTGTTTGCTAGCATAGTTTTGTGCATCAGGGTGTCATCCCATTATAGCTCCTAGTACCGTAGTGATCCCCTAACAGGGTAATCCTCGGGAAGTCCAAGATTAACAATAAATCGTAGGATCAAGTTGTTATACAAGATTAACTAAGTAATAGACTCACTCACACTCCATTGTCACGGATGCTTAGTCTGTTTGGTCTTACAAGCGGTAGGCTCGGTGGTTGTAGCAGTAGACTAATTAGTCTAGTGAGCTTGTGGCTCAGTAATGTTTGTTGTGTCGGGGGGATTAGTCGGTGAGCTTATGGCTCGGAGATAGATGGTAAACATGTTTGCATGTGCATAAGATGGTGGGTCCTTAGTGTTGATGGTCGTTGCACCGACATTAATTCTTGGGCTCGGTAAGAGTGGATAACCCTTTTACCAAGACAAGTCTGGTGGTCTAACCAGCAAGAGTACATAGGAGCTCCGCTGTTGTGTTCTTAGCGTTGAGGCGTACGTCAGGTCTAGGTTAGGTAGTGCAAATACCAACCTAGAGGTGGGCAAGGCCCAACCCACCGCTTCCATTTGCCCCTACGGGAGTATCCTGGGAGTTTTGCTAGCTCCAAAAAGGGGGAACTAAAGGTCTGTGCGCATAGAGTCGTAGTGTGTGAGCTGCACTTATGTGAACATAACATTTAACAGCATACCTTGCATGACATAGCATAAACATTGCATACCCTACCCCTATCGTATAAGTCGGTTATGGGACTTCTTATATGATAGGCCCTGCTAAACGACCCCTTGGTCTATAGGTTTGTGTGGGCATTCCTATAAATCAATGGTTACTTTTCCATTATATACATGTCTTTACTTACTACACTTTACTTATTCTTTACCTGCTCTTACTAAGCTCTTTTACTGCTTCAATTATATATATATACTTGTGTAGTGTAGACATTCCCTGTACCCCTGTCACCTGCTATTGTTATACCCCTTGTTGTCCTCCGCTTCATCCTTCCCGCGCGGTGCCTAGGAGTCACTGGGGGAGGGGTGGGGGATTGGCTTAATCTTTTGACTAACGGTCGGTGGACCTTATCATTTTAGGAGACCACAGAGACGGAGCAGCACCAGAGGCCGGTGCAGATGGAGGCGGGGCAGTCTAGCACAGGAGCACCGGTGTCGGGATCCGTGAGTGCTACTACTAGTTGATTTGCTTCCGCAAGTGTTTATGTAGTGAGGATTTGATGTACCGGGAAGGAGCCCTTGTTATTTTTGTCTTTGATTTCGGTTATGATTATATGGACATCTCTTTATGATAGTTTATTTATATGTGATGTGGACTTGGCTTCTATAAGTTTGTTTAACCTTAACATCTTTATGATCGATATGGCCGGCAGGATCGGCATTTTTTAGTGTCGACCTTCCCGAGTGAGGGTGTCACCGCAAAATGGCGGTTCTGGGCATAAGACCCCGGAGTTGAAAAAGAAAAAAAATGGGGTCTTACAAAGAGGTATCACAGGAAACCTCGATCCGGAGAAAAGAAAAGAACTCCACAAACCCTGGGCCACCCCGCGCGAGCTTAGTTTGAGGACAAACTAGCAGCTGAAGTAATGGTGTGCCCATAAGGGAAATCACATGAAAAGTCCAATTGTAACTGAATAATCCCTAGCTAAGTCCCTTACGAGTGTAATTTTCCTATGTAGCCTGCGATGAACCCTACACCGCGGCATGGAGTTCCACCGACTCCAAACGTCGTTCCACCACCACCGCCTCCTACTCCGTTCCAGCAGACGGAGATGGGACAAACACTAACAGCCATACTTGAGACATTCAGGGCACAACAGGCACCGACTCCTCAGCAAAACCCTGGGGCCAACTGGCTGAGCGTCTTCCGAGGCCTCTCCCCCCATCATACCTCGGGACGGAGGAAGTTGTGAGGACTGAGTAGTGGGTGGACATCATGGAAGAGATGCTGACAGGGATTCAGTGCCCAACAGATATGGAGGTGCCACTGGTGGTCTCATGCTTTGAAAGTGCACAATTTACCTCACTAGAAACCTCTAGAGGTGGGTGAATAGAGATTAAAAATTATTTTGTGCAAAGTTAATATATATATGTGTATGATCACAGATTATAGCTTCTCACACACCAACAAGAATTAAACAAGTAAAGAAAGTAAATGCAAGAAAAGAAATCACAGCACAACACAAGAAAATATAGTGGTTCCCCAAACTTTGGGTAGTCCACTCTTCTACCCCCTTGGTAGGAATTCACTATCTTGCACTGAGTCTTTTGATAAGGAGACTCTTAGAACCACCCTGAGTCTTTTGATAAGTAGACTCTTAGAACCAACTGAGTCTTTTGATAAGGAGACTCTTAGAACCAGTACAACTGAATTTTTTGAAGAGTGATTCTAAAAACTCTTTTACAATATGTGAGAATGAAAATAAGAAAAAGGAAAAGAAGTATTTAAAACAAGAATGAATCTTCTTCCTAGCAAGAAGATTGGAAGCACAAGAAGTAGTGAATTAAATCTTTCTTCTATAGAGAGAAGAAAATTTGTATCTTTTCCCTCTTATGTGAGAGCTATCAGAATTTGCAGCAGAGTGATTTCAGAAGCAGGAGAAGAAGAATGCTTGAATATTGCTGCAGGGCTATTTCTCAATTCTCTCTTTATCACTTGGGAGCTTTTCCTCTTTTTCAAATGTAAAATGGTGAATCACTCAGTCTCATTTCTCTGCCGACCTCCTTGGTTATTTATAGCTCTGTTCATTAAAATAACACTATAGGAGAGTAATCAATTAGCAGGCAGAGTATTAGAAAGAAAGAGAAATTTACATAACAGTTATATCCACAGAAGGAAAGTATTCAATCTGATTTCAAATAATGTCCATAAAGGATTTAATCAATTTAGCCAAGAATCTAATAGAAGGAAAGAATGATTCAGAACGGCTATAAAATATTAACATTATTCCATACAAATCAGATCTACTGAAAGAAGGAAAGAGATCTGGCGCATATTTAAATCTGTTACATAAATCGACGTGCGTCGATTACCATTCGACGTAAGCGTCGAATTCATACTGGCTTGTCCTCGAGAGGAGAATAAGGAAGTTGCGTCGACAACGGTGCGTCGACTATATTAGATGCTTCGACTAGAAATCAGAGTAACGTCGACAACACATACGTCGAAATCTTCCTAGTGTTACTTCGACTCAATCTGAAGGAAACGTCGACTACATTTTGACGTTGCGTCGAATACTATTTGACGCATATTTACTTAGCCTTATTTTTCATTCATAGAATTCTTCTTTAACTCATTTCTAGGGGTTAAGAGAAATCATTTTCCCAACAATCTCCCTCTATTTGTCTTAACCCTATTTAGAGGGAAATTGTACTAGCATATAATTAACCCAGCACAGCATTTGTAAGGATAAGAAATATATGTCACTCAATCAAAAGTGAAATTTAGAAGAAAAGATCATATAAACAAATTTTCAGAATCATATAAACAGATTTCATGTTCATACCAAGTAGTATTCAACTATAGGGTAAGATATATCAGCATTGTTTTCAAATATTACTCAGGAGGGGTAGGAGGGGTCTTTCTCTTTCTCTTAAATACTACTGTTTTAGGAGAGGAGGGTTTCTCTTTCTCATTTGTAGGAAGTTCACCTAGCTCCCCCTGAGCAGATTGCTCCCCCTGGGATGGAACTTCCTTTAATCTTTCTACTTCTTCTATTTCTCTATCATCTCCAGCCCCAGTTGCATCTAGCTGTCCTTTTTCATTTCCATCTTTATTCATATCAGTATCCAGCTCCCCCTGATTTGTAGTTTCTTTATCTTTCTTCCCAACTGCCATATCTTCCTTTTCAGTTTCTGCTCTGCTTGCCTCCCCTTGTAATAGTACTACTTGACTTGCAGCCTCTCTTGCTATATGAAGTACCTCTATAGTTTGTTCATCATTGTGTAGCTCAGGTACTATCTCATTCCCAAAGATTTTGTCAGATTTTGAAGAAGGAGGGGACTTGTGAGAGAGAGATTTAGGATTGGAGGGCTGCTCTTCATCTAGATTCTCCCCCTTCTTAACCTTCTTGGCCAGGGAGGTTAAGAAAGACCTTGTCACTCTAGAGGAAGAGAGAGAGAGGTCTTTAGGCCTTGCACAGAAGCACTGACCCCATCTATTTGGGTGTGCATGTGAAGGATGGAGGAATGAATTTGGGAGCAATGCTCATCCAGCATCACTTGGAATTTTTCAGCTACTGATTTGATGCACTGAGTGATGAGAGCCTCAGTGGATGAAGATGTTTCATGGTGTGAAAGGTGAGGAGGTGATGGAGGAGGAAGAGGTGATAGAGGAGGAGAGAAGTGAGTTGATTCATGAGGTATGGGTGATAATGGAGGTAGAGAAGATGGGAAATTTGGAGGAGGAAGAGAAGGAGAAACTTCTGTTTGAGCAGGTGTTTGAGAAGAGGTAGGTAGAGTAGGAGTTGTGAGGGTAGTATAGAGTATTTGAGTGGATGATGGTGGTAGAGAAGGGTTGTCTCTTTGAGGAGGAGGAGGAGAAGGAGTTCTTTCAGGGATGGAACCAGGCTTAGGGATTTCCCTGGTCCACTTAGAAAAGAGAGCAATTGACATCCTCTTCCCTGGAGGAATGGGGATTCCTTTTGACCTACATAGGTCAGGGAAGGAGTGGAAGAGTAGTTGGCTCATGATTCTCATGTAGGCATTTTCCTTGTAAGAGTATTTGGAAGCTATCATTTTGAGAAGACAGCTGGCCCAGCCCACCTTCTTCTTCAGCACAAGGGCCCCCATGATGTTCAGTTGCAGCTTGGGAACTGCATCATGGGCTGATATCTTGCATAGTAGTATCTTCCCTACTATATCTGCCAGCAATCTGTACTCATCAGAAAAGTCTATCTTTTTCAGATGGATTGGCCTATCTTTTGAGAAATTCATGGTGGTGAGCAAGTGCTTGATTTCATCAGGTGTGAGTTCAATGGATTCATCACCTAATAGGGAAATAATTAAGACTTGTTTAGTCATTCTTTTTAGAGGCTCTTTTTCTTTCCTTATTTCATTTAAACAAAGATGATATTAGGATATACCTGATGGTAGATCAAAGGTGGCCCTAATATGTTCTGCTGAGATTGAGATTGGTGTCTCATATAGTGTTCCCTGGATTTCTCCTTGTTCAGATATCTGAACATGAGTTATTAGCTCTGTGAGCTCTGATTCCAGGAGCTTGCACCTAGTGGAGATGAGCTTGTCCAGTCCTGCTTCAGTAAAGAGAGCAATGATGCTCTTGTAGTTTTCTGCGGCTGCTTGGAAGGACTCAAGGTCAATGTCGAAGACTGAATTGGTCTTTGGAGCCATTTTAGGTTAATGAAAGAGAGAGGAAGAAGTCAGCTGGTCTGAGGAGCAAGAAGGATGAAAGATGCAGAGTAGTGAAGGCTTCCAACTGAAGAGACTATTTAAGTCAGGTGAAGCGTCGAAACTGGGCTCAAGTCGAGGCTTATTCGGTACTTCCGTGGATGTGACCGAAAATATTTTGGTATTACCGCTCGTTTTCATGAAGTCGACGTTACGTCGAGTGGAATTCGACGTGAGCGTCGATATAGTCTGATTTGGGATGATAGGGTTTCCTATCGACGTATGCGTCGAGTGGAGTCTACGCATGCGTCGATTTTACTTATTGAGTTGAGTTATCGACGGTGCGTTGATTAGAGATCGACGTGACTTTTAATTTTCCTGAAGAATTCTAGGTGTCTAGTTCTAAGTCAGCCTTGGACTAATTTTTACAGATAGTTTGATTGGTTGTACCAGCATTGTTTGGCAAGGTGGCCACTTTTGTTACATATATGGCACTTGATTATCTTATTATTATGATAATTTGAGTTTAGAGAAGAATAGAAGGGTTGATCAGGATAGAAAGTTTTATTTTGGTTAGGATAGAAATTTTGGTTAAAATTGGAATTTTGGTTACCATGTTTAGGGTAGAAATCATGATAGAGGTGTTGATTAGGATAGAAATCATGATTGGGATGAATGGGTCCTGAATATGGGTTAGGATGAAAGGCTTTTGGAGGAAAGGTATTTAAGTTGCTCTGAACTTTTGTGCGTCGATATCTATTCGACGCATGTTGATAGTTGCGTCGATTTATATTCGGCGCATTCCTTAGATTGCGTTGATCTGGTATCGACGCATGGAGGAAGTTGTGTCGATTGGATGTCGACGTATCTTTATTCAAGCGTCGAGTAGAGGTCGAGGCATCTAAGAGGGTACATCGAGTAGAAGTCGATGCATTATCATTCATGCGTCGATATGAAGTCGACGCGACTGTGTCTTCATAAATTTTCATTTTATCTTTTTCTGTTTTTACTCCTTTGTATATTGTTTCTTTTGGTTTAGTTGTCTCTTCAGATGAAGTTTGTGAGTCATCAGCTGAATAATATGATGTTTCATCAAATTCCTTTATTTCCTTGAAGAAGTGTTCTTTCTTATGTTGTGATTCTTTTTCTTGGTTTGCCGATTGGATGGGTTTAGTGAATTTTACAGGGCTCATCCATGCAGGCTTGTTGGATGGAATTAGACTAATTGATGGATCAGCCCCTAGCCCAAGATTTTTGTGTCTTATTGTTTATTTTTCAGTGATTTCTTTAAGAGTTTGGCTTCTCATTTTTATTGATTCTTCAAAGGTCTTTGCCTGAGAAACCTTATCCTTAAGGAACTGATTTTCTATTGTAGCCCTTTCTATTTCCTTCTCTCTTATGTTAGCCCTTAATACATGATCTATTGAGCTTATATCCTTTTTATTTCTTTGGTTCTTGACCATATGAATTTGTTCTTTTAGGTCCTTGATTTCTTGTTTAGCTTTTAATTGATCTAGACACATTCTCATAAAATCATTTCTGAATTTATCACTTTGAAAATCTATTTCATCAAAGATGCTTACCTCATCCTTATCCTCAGATTCCTCTATGAGAATAAGGTCATTTTCTTTTTCATCTTCAGAAGATATGCTTTCTTCTGATCCTGTCTCACTCCAAGATTTAGCACCATCATCATTCTTGGGGCCTTCAAAGGCCATCAAGCATAGGTCTTCTTGCCTAGATTCTTCATTATCACTCTCAGAGGATGAACTGTCCTCAGAGTCTGTTTCACTCCAGGCTTCTGCAATAAAGCCTCTTTCTTTCTTCTTCCCCTTTTTCTTGAGATCTTTTCTTTTCAGATCTTTCTTTGTTTCAGCATTCTCTGGATATTCTGGGGCAATATATCCAGGTTTCCTGCAAGAATAGCAAATAATTTCTTTAGTGGGAGTTTTGTCATACCTTGGTTTTGACTCCCTACTTTTTGGTCCATCTGTCTTGACCCATTTCTTAAATCTTCTGGCTAGGAAACTGAATAGTTCTTCTTCAGTGACATAAGTCCTTTCTTCTGTTGCCTTTAAAGCTATGCTCCTGTCTTTTGAGGAGATTAGAGTGTTTTCTCTTCTTTTCTTCTCTTCTCTAGTTTTCAGCAGTTGCTCATAGGATTTGAGTTTTCCTAAGAGAGCATCTGTAGAGATTTCCTTTTGTCCTCTTGTGTCTCTTATTGCCCATATTCTTGAGTCCCATGAATTGGGGAGACTCATTAGCAATTTGTCATTAATCTCAGTGAGGGAGATCTCTCTATCCAAAATTTTCAATTGGTTGATGATTAGACTGAATCTGTCATACATCTCAGAGATATTCTCTTCATTCTTCTTTTGGAAGTTCTCATATTGGGAGATCAATAGGGCCTTCTTATCTTTCTTTTCATCAGCACTTCCTTCCACCATCTTTGTAAGAGCATCCCAAATTTCTTTGGATGATTCACAGTCAACAACCCTTTGAAAGATGTCATCTGAGAGAGTTGAGACAAGTATGTTCATGGCCTTTAGATCATATGTTCTAGCCTTCTTCTCATCTTCTGTCCACTCAGATCTTGGAACAAGTATTTGTGTGACATTGCCACTTGCATCCTTTCTATAGGGCTTTGGGGGACCTGTCACAGTAATATTAAACAAGTCAGCATCAATGGAATTCATATAAATTCTGATTCTTGTTTTCCAAACTGCAAACTTTTCAAGATTGCACATTTGTGGTCTGGTGGAAGCATAATCTTTGATTTGTGCCATGAAAGTAGTTAATATATATATATATATATATATATATATATATATATATATATAAATACAAGAGGTAGGATCTTTTTGATCAAGGAGTTAACCTTTTTAGATCAACCTACCTCTGATATCAATTGAAAGTGCACAGTTTACCTCACTAGAATTCTCTAGAGGGGGGGTGAATAGAGATTAAAAATTATTTTGTGCAAAGTTAATATATATATGTGTATGATCACAGATTATAGCTTCCCACACACCAACAAGAATTAAACAAGTAAAGAAAGTAAATGCAAGAAAAGAAATCACAGCACAACACAAGAAAATATAGTGGTTCCCCAAACTTTGGGTAGTCCACTCTTCTACCCACTTGGTAGGAATTCACTATCTTGCACTGAGTCTTTTGATAAGGAGACTCTTAGAACCACCCTGAGTCTTTTGATAAGGAGACTCTTAGAACTAACTGAGTCTTTTGATAAGGAGACTCTTAGAACCAGTACAACTGAATTTTTTGAAGAGTGATTCTAAAAACTCTTTTACAATATGTGAGAATGAAAATAAGAAAAAGGAAAAGAAGTATTTAAAACAAGAATGAATCTTCTTCCTAGCAAGAAGATTGGAAGCACAAGAAGTAGTGAATTAAATCTTTCTTCTATAGAGAGAAGAAGATTTGTAGCTTTTCACTCTTATGTGAGAGCTATCAGAATTTGCAGCAGAGTGATTTCAGAAGCAGGAGAAGAAGAATGCTTGAATATTGCTGCAGTGCTATTTCTCAATTCTCTCTTTATCACTTGGGAGCTTTTCCTCTTTTTCAAATGTAAAATGGTGAATCACTCAGTCCCATTTCTCTGCCGACCTCCTTGGTTATTTATAGCTCTGTTCATTAAAATAACACTATAGGAGAGTAATCAATTAGTAGGAAGAGTATTAGAAAGAAAGAGAAATTTACATAACAGTTATATCCACAGAAGGAAAGTATTCAATCTGATTTCAAATAATGTCCATAAAGGATTTAATCAATTTAGCCAAGAATCTAATAGAAGGAAAGAATGATTCAGAACGGCTATAAAATATTAACATTATTCCATACAAATCAGATCTACTGAAAGAAGGAAAGAGATCTGGCGCATATTTAAATCTGTCACATAAATCGACGTGCGTCGATTACCATTCGACGTAAGCGTCGAATTCATCCTGGATTGACGTCGAGAGGAGAATAAGGAAGGTGCGTCGACAATGGTGCGTCGACTATATTAGATGCGTCGACTAGAAATCAGAGTAACGTCGACAACACATACGTCGAAATCTTCCTAGAGTTACTTCGACTCAATCTGAAGGAAACGTCGACTACATTTCGACGTTGCGTCGAATACTATTCGACGCATATTTACTTAGCCTTATTTTTCATTCATAGAATTCTTCTTTAACTCATTTCTAGGGGTTAAGAGAAATCATTTTCCTAACATGCTTGGAGTCCCATGCAAAGAGATGGTGGAAGAGGTTCCTGGACACAGCATTTGCAGGACTGGAGGCTGCGGATGTTTCTTGGGATGAGTTCAAGGCAGCACTGCTGGAGCATTTTATGCCGCAGTCTGCAAGAGACGAGCTGGAAGACAGGTTCCTGCAGTTGAGGCAGGGGAGCAGGACAGTCCTAGAGTATCATCGGGAGTTTACCTATCTATCCCGATTTGCAGTTTCGTATCAGCTGGACGACGCAGGACACGCAAAGAGGTTCTACAAGGGCCTTCGTGATGAACTGAGGTGGGCCCTCCTCTTCGTCTCCAACGGCAGTATGACTAAGATCTTAGAGATGGCCAAGAAACTACAAGCCGACCAGCACCTTGTTCGAGGAAGGAAGAGGCCAGCAGAAGAACAGGGACGAGGAGGCAGAAGGGACCAGCTGAGAGGTCGAGATGTTGGGGAAAGAAGGACGGAGGTCTGACCCCGCCAGGAGGAGAGGCAGGAGCATACAGAGCTAGTAGTGTTGGCTCCTCAGCCTCTGCAGATGAGGGAGATGCCGAGGATTGGAGGATGTGGGCCACCTCTTGAGTGCTACCACTGCTACCAGACCGACCATATCTGGAGGAATTGCCCTCAAAGAAATGCACCACCAGCACTACAGGCTGCCCCTCAGGCCCAGCATTTCGGGGGCCGAGGACTTGGATGAGGCCGTGGATTTCAGGGCGGAGACCGGAGACAGAACAGGGAACAAATGTATGCCCTGGACCTAGCACAGCCCCGGGACCCGGCAAGGGTCATTACAGGTACTTCTGATGCCTTTTTATTTTATGATTCATTAGTACGTAGTAAACCTTAGATTTACCCTAGCATTAAACCCAACAAACAAAAACCACCCAGATATAGTACTCGTCTGCGGCAAGCCAGCATACACTTTATTCGATACGGGTGCCTCTCACTCATTCATCTCAGAAGAGTTCGTAGATGACCTGTGCCAAGTCCAACACTTCAAGGGCATCTACAGGAGAGTGTGATTCCCGGATGGATCTGAAGTTCTAACAAATACAAAGTGCAATATGAATGTGCAGATTGGAGGGAAACTGTTCGAAGCGTCAGCGACAAGCTTGAAGATGAAGGACTTTGATCTGATCTTAGGCATGACCTGGATGCACAGGAACCATGCAAAGATTGACTGCCAGGCAAGGAGGATCGTTCTAAAGCATGAAGATGGTGAAGTAGTGATCGAAGGTACTAAATCTGCCTCTCGTATCTTTTTATCATCAGTTCACGCCGTCAAGGCCCACCTGCAGGGAGACGAGGCATATTAGGTGATCTTCGAGGCGACGGAAGTCAAAGACTCGGTGTCAAATATCCCAGTCGTGCGGGATTTTGCTGACGTATTTCCGGAGAAGCTACCCAGACTACCTCCACACCGTGAGAAGGATTTCCAAATCCAACTGGTGTCAGGCGCTAAGCCGGTATCTAGGGCCCCCTACCGGATGGACCCGAAGGAGCTGGTGGAATTTCGGAGCCAACTACAGGAGCTGGTGGAAGCAGGGTTCGTTAGACCGAGTTCCTCACCTTGGGGAGCTCCGGTGTTGTTTGTGAAGAAGAAGGATGGGATGCTCAGGTTAAGCATCGACTACAGAGCCCTGAACCGGCTGACAGTTTAGAATACGTACCTGTTACCAAGGATCGACGAGCTTTTTGACCAGCTAGAGGGAGCCCACTGCTTCTCGAAGCTAGATTTGAGATCACGGTATTATCAGCTGCGGATCCAGGAGGAGGATACCCCGAAGACGGCTTTCAGCAGTCGATACGGATTACATGAGTTCACGGTGATGCCATTCGCACTCACAAAATCACCTTCAGCATTTATGAGCCTGATGAACCAGGTGTTCGAGCCTTATCTCGACATCTTCGTCATCGTATTCATCGACGATATCCTCATCTTTTCAAACTCGGAGGAGGAGCATGCACGACATTTGGCACTAACCTTGGAGAAGCTTCGGGAGCATCATTTGTATGCGAAGTTCAGCAAGTGCCAGTTTTGGCTAAAGGAGGTGGCCTTCCTTGGCCACATTATCAGTGGAGCTGGTCTAGCAGTGGACCCAGTGAAGATCTAGGCAGTAAGGGATTGGCAGCCATTGAAGACAGCCACCGACGTGAGGAGTTTCTTGGGACTTGCCGGCTACTACCGGAGGTTCGTGTAGGGGTTTTCACAGATAGCCCTCCCGCTCACATCCCTGACAAAAATGGATGCAGTCTTTACATGGATGTCGTAGTGCGAGGCAGCCTTCCAGGAGCTGAAGGGTTGACTTACTACGGCTCCCATCCTTGACCTTCCGTCGGGGAATGAAGGATTTCAGGTGTACACGGATGCTTCTTATCAAGGGATGGGTGTCGTTCTGATGCAGAACGGGCATGTGATAGCTTACGCCTCCCGCCAGTTGAAGAACCACGAGCGGAATTACCCGGTGCATGACTTGGAGATGGGAGCAGTTGTGTTCGCTCTCAAGATCTGGCGACACTATCTCTACGGTGTCCACTGCGACATATTCTCAGATCACAAGAATCTGATGTACGTAGATACGCAGAAGGAGCTGAACATCCGACAGAGGCGATGGGTGGATTTCTTATCATATTATCAATACACTATGCATTACCACCCAGGGAAGGCGAACGTAGTTGCGGATGCTCTGACCAGGAGAGCTACCACGTCAGGAGTAGAGCCCAAACTGATGTCCATGTAACTAGTACGGATGTTCGAGGACATGCAGATCACTTTAGTATCCGAGGATGATCCTAAACTATACGAGGAGTATTTAGCGGCGGTGAGTACCACTTACGACATTCGAGACCGCATCAGTGATGGGCAGAGGCAGGATGTCAAGCTAGAGCCGATTTTCAGAGCCTTAGAGGCAAGCTCAGCTGGAGACTATTCGTTGAAGGATGGCCTGTTGAGTTTTAGAGGCCGAGTGTATATATCGGCAGGGAGCCAGATTCAGGAAGACATTATGACAGAGGCTCACTATAGTAGATACTCCGTGCACCCGGGTATCACCAAGATGACAGCAGATTTGAAGAGGACCATGTACTGGCCGGGAATGAAGAAAGACATCACCTACTTTGTGACCCACTGTGAGTCTTGCCAACTCGTGAAGGCGGAGTGCCGGAACCCAGCCAGATTATTACAGCCGCTCCCAGTACCGGAGTGGAAGTTCGATGACATTTCTATGGACTTTATACACGGTCTTCCCCGATCTTGTGCGGGAAATGACTCGATTTGGGTGATCGTCGACAGATTGACGAAGGTGGCCAGGTTCATTCCAGTCAGGAAGGACGATCCGGACGGTGTTTTGGTATGGAGGTTCGTAGAGCAGTTTGTCCGATATCATGGTGTGCCGAGGACGATCGTGTCGGATCGAGATGGATGTTTTACGTCAAGGGAGTGGAGAGAAGTGCAGGCCTACCTAGGAACCCAGTTGACTTTTAGTACGGCTTTCCACCCCCAGACAGATGGGCAAACGGAGCGTACCAACCGGACCATGGAGGATCTTTTACGCCTTTGCATTTTGGACCGCGGGGAGCCTTGGGAGAGACTGTTACCGTTAGTCGAGTTCTCATACAACAATAGTCACCATGCTAGCATTGGCAGGGCACCTTACGAGGCTTTATACGGACGGAGGTGCAGGACACCATTGTCTTGGATTCAGGATGAGGATCCCAAGGCACTTGGCTCAGAGTTCGTGGAGGACACAGAGGCTCAGGTGAGGCTGATTCGAGATAGGATGCTGGAGGCCTAGAGCAGGCAGGCCAAGTATTACAATGTGCGTCATCGTATGGTAGAGTTCCAGGTAGGAGATCGGGTCTTCTTGAAGATACGTCTGATGCATGGAGTCTCGCGGGTTCGCGGGCGGAAGTAGCTCCGTCCAAGATATATGGGGCCTTACAGGATCCTGGAGCGGATCGGTCCCCTGGCTTACAGACTAGAGCTACCGTCTGAGTTAGAGGGACTGCACGATGTTTTCCACGCCTCCTCGCTTAGGAAGGCTCTACTACGGCCAGAGAAACAGATATCTACTACGGAGGGGCCAGTAGCAACTGATCGGTCGGTTCACCTGGAGCTGGTTCGGATAGATGACACGGAGTTGCGAGTCTTGCGACGCAAGAAGGTTCCGCTGGTCAAGGTGATAATGCTATATTTATAGTTATTTTCACATAATATTTTATTAATAATTAATTTAATTTAATTTAGTTTTAGTTAATTTATCACTAATTTATCTTCTTTTTGTATTTTCAGGTAATTTGGGCTGCCAATAGCAATTTCAAGCTCATAAGACTAATCAGGAGAATATTTGGAGTATTTCTGCCGAAATCGCAAAGTACACACCCTCGGTCACGGGCATGACCTAGGGCGTGACATTTTGTCACGGCCGTGAACCAACCCCGCATATTCCAGTTGTAGGAGTCAGCCGCCACGTCAGATTAAAATTACACGCCCTCCGTCACGGGCGTGACTGAGGGCGTGACCTCAAAGTCACGGGCGTGACTCGCCCGGAATGCATTCATTTCAGCCAGCAATCAACTCCCGTCGTTTCTAGCTTACACGCCCTCGGTCACGGGCGTGACCGAGGCCGTGACTTTTCTGCAACTGCCAGATTAACTCCAGATCGCGGCGTTTCCCGCCGTTTCCAGACCCGTTCAAGACGCGCCCTTGGTCACGGGCGTGACCGAGGCCGTGACCCGCCGTGCAATTGATTTTTGGCGGTTTCTCTTTCCCAACGTCCCGGGCTTTCATGACAGTAATTACGCAGCTTACACGCCCTTGGTCACGGGCGTGACCAAGGGCGTGACTCCCCAATTTTTCAACTATAAAAGGCAGCAATCTCCAGAAGTCAAGGAGTTCGATTTTGGAGTTTACTTACAGCTTTAGTCTATTATTTTTGTTGTTCTAGCAAATTTTTCTTCAAGTTGTAAGTTTTTATTATTGCAATTTCAATTCAAGTATTCTAGTTTTTAATCATGTATTTTCCCTTTTCTACTTGTGTTTCCATCACTATAATGAGTAGCTAAACTTCCTTTAGCACTTGGTCATGATGAACTTTGGAATGAAATAAAATATGTTTTGATTTTTTTTCTAATTAGCAAACTCTAGTTTTGTTTATCTTCGATTTATCTTTGAATTATTTTGTTTTGATTTCATATGTCCGGAATATGACTTTCAATCTATGATTCGTTTGCTAGTGATCGAGAGATCCATGCGAACGAGGAGATCACTCAAAGGTTAAAAGAGTTGTATGCATTCCTCGAGAGAAGGTGACACAAATCTTTCGGATTGGATTCAAATCCAATAGTGGGGTTCACCGCTTAAAGCAAGCTTAGGGGGTTTCGACTGGCCGAGGGGTCTTAATCGATCAACCTAAGGTTAGGTGGTAGTTCTCTCGAGAGAGGCTCTACCATATTTTGGGAACCTCCACGGTCGAGGATATTTCAATAAGAGTTTGCGGTTTCATCTTTTATAAAATTATATTTTATTCCAAAGGGATTCAAGACCAAGTGCTAATCCTTTTAATCATAATTTTTCTTCGTAGTTAATTTTCTCCAAATCGTTTTTCCAAAAACAAACCCAACTTTCGTTCGATAAAATAATAGCTCTTCTTTGTGAGTAGAAGTACTCAGCAAGCCCGGAAAAATACGACACTTGATTTTCTAAATCCTATACTATAAAGCGATAAGTACACTTGCCTTATCGAATTATACGTGGATAATATTTTAATTTTGCAGCGTGAATTTATTTCATCACAAGGTCCTATGGAGGAATCATGGGAAAGAGGAGCATACCTGGGAACCACTAGACCTGATGCATGAAAAGTACCCGGAGCTCTTTACGACGGGTATAATTTAATTTTTCTGGGATATTACATTTTCTTCCTTGTAGTAGAAACCCCACAGGCTTAACCTGAATTTCGAGGACGAAAATTTTCTTTTTATGTATTGGGATTTGTAACATCCCCCAAATAACTAGACCCTAAGATGTTTTTGTCATGACTAGGTCATGACAAAACCATAGGAAGAGCTTAAGACCATGTGAGCTTGGATGAGAAGAAGAAATCCCAGTGGTCTGCATATAGCAGTTTTTAGATACCTAGCCTAGGGTTGGACTTTAGGGCCTTTCCTTGAACCTTGACTCCACCATAGTATCCCTAACCCATTAGGGGTCTCCTTGGAGCACTAGGGACCCATTGGGGTCAATCAAAGAGGCCAATTTGGCTAAAGTCAACCTTAACCCTAAATTGGTCAAACTAACTCAATTAGGGTCAATTGGCCTCCACCATGCCAAATTGACCTTGCCCCTATCCTTATAGGGATATTAGTAACTTAATGGACCAAAAAGCCCCATCATGGGACCTCCAATTTGACCAATTTACGCTAGGTCGACCCTAGCCCTAATTTGGTCAAAAGTGTCATACGAAGGGGCTATTCACCCTCACCTTGCCAACTTGACCCTACCTAGACCTCCCTAACCCTTAAGGGAGACCATTGGAGCCTAAGCCACTCATTGGGGTCAGCCTAATTGGTCAATTTGACCAAAGTCAACCTTATCCTAAATTTCGGTCAAAATGACCTAATTTACCCAAATTAAACGCAATCCATTTGGGTTGAACCCAATTGAGGTGGTCCACCACCAAATGGGATTGAGTGCTACTGAAGTGGAATTTAAGGAAATTCGGCCAGGAGAGAAGGCCCTAATTTGGAAGAGAGAGAAAAAAGGGGGAATTAATGGAGAGGAAGTGGAAACCTTCCATCTCCTCCAATAATGACACCATTCATCTCCCCTTGGGGAGAGGAGAAGTTTTCAACTCTTCCCCGGCCACGTTGATGTCCAAATTCACTCCCCCAAGTGAAACCGAAATCTTCACTAATGGCCATTAATGGCAATCCGAGTAACTCCTCCCCTTTAGCCTCGATTGACCCCTTTAACATCTTTAGAGGTTGGAAAGGAGTGAAACCCCCCTCTTCCCCGAAGAAATCGAGCACCAGAAGCTAGGATTGACATGGCGCCGAAAGATCCACCTCCGGCCATGGCGACTCGCCAGAATACGTGCCACCAAGCCCCCACACAGGTCCTATCTGCCTCCTCTCCCTTAGTGCTAGATCTTATCATAATTTGGGACTTGATCCGAGCTCAATTGGGCTCGGATCGTGCTTCTGAAAGGGCTCGTTTCGAGCTCTCTTTCCCCTCCTCTAAACTCCGATTTCGACCACCTCCAGCCGGCCATCCACCCCTATCGCTGGCCACCACCTAAACGGAGGTGGTGGTGGCATTGGCTGGGCAGGAAGCGACACAGGTGGCTGGGAAATCATCCCGCAAAGAAGCCCAGGACGGGCTGTCGCTCGCCGTCCATCCAACGGGGACGATGACTGTGAGCCGTCGGATCTTCCGTAGATTTAAATGATTATGTTATATCGTTATTCTATTAATTTGTCGATCTGAGTAGAAGTAATTCGTCGAGCTGTATCTAGAGTTCATCGAACGGAATTAATTCGTCGAACTAAATTAATTCAGCGAACTGAATCCGGAGTAAATGATTAGGTTATAACCTTATTTCATTAATTTGTCGTACGGAGTAGAAGAAATTTTTAGTTCATCGAACTGATGGTTGAGTTCGTCGAACTGAACCCGGAGTTCGTCGAATGGAATCGATTCACCGAACTGATTGTTGAGTTCGTCGAACTGAACTTGGATTTCGTCGAACGCACTGAAGCATGGCGTTCGTCGAACGCAGAACAGATTTCTTCCAACGAAGATCGGATTTTGTCGAACGCACTGAAGCACTGTGTTTGTCGAGCGCAGAATAGATTTCGTCGAACGAAGATCGGATTTTGTTAAGCGCACTGAAGAATGGCGTTCGTCGAACACAGAACTTAGCTCGTCGAATGCAGATCATACTTCGTCGAACGCAGAGACTTGTTCCAACACATTTTGTCATACTTCCTACAGTATTTCATTTTAGATATTAAAAATACTAGAACCCCTCAAATGAACAAGTTGTCAACACCAAAGTTGTAGCCTTTGGAGTCTAGTTTATTTTAAAAATTAATTTCACCCCAAAAGGAGTTCTGTAGCTTCCTGTCCATTTTGGTGGGACTGGTCCCTAATGTAGGACAGCCACCATTTCTTGAATAACTTTTGATTGGGTTATGGGATTGACTTGAAAATTAAAACATAGGCTATTTACACTTACCCACACATCATACCTAAAGATGGGAATTTTAAGAGAACCTTTTTCTAAGGTTTTGTAATAATTTCATAAATTAAACATTAATTAATTATTGGGTCAAATCGTTGGAGTTTCTTTGGTGATCCGGAAGGAATCAACAATTTGTCTTACTGCCAACGCGATATGAGCCTATAGGGTCACACATAAGAGTATTGGAGAAGTTGGAGATTGGTTTGTGTTGGTCTTACTCATATTGGATATGGGTGGAGAACCAAACCTATGGCTACTTAGAATACAGTTAGTACAGGAAGACTGCTCCTAGATAGTGTGAATATTGTATGGAGCATGTCTTGAAGTTTTTGAAATAATATTGTGAATATTGACTCGTAAACAATGTCGTCGAGATTGTCTTGATTACATGCGTTGACAGGAACTTGTCGAATTGAGCCGTGGAGATTTCGTCGAAATTGTTTCGACGAATTCTTCAAAAGGTTGTCGAAGAATCCGTCGATATTGTATCGACAAATTCGTCGAATATTGATTCGACGGAAAGGCTGGTCGATCCGCTGAGACCATCTCGCAAGCTGACTGGAGTCGTCGATACTGACTCGACGAATTCGTCGGAATTGTTTTGACGAATCTGTCGAATAGGTATTGACGAATTCTGTTTCAACGAAAACCTGTAGCTTCTATTTTAATCTGGTTTGCGGATAGCGGACGCCGTGGTCTTTCTTTTCTCGGGGTATAAAAGGCTAAACCTTTTAGGGTTTAGTAAGTTGTTTGACTTGGAGAGAACCCGAGAGAAGAACGGAAGCGAACGACGATCAGCGACTTGCGATTTTCGACGGCGTGCCCTTACCCGTGCGTGAAATCTCTCGTCGACCGGTAGATCAAGAGAAATCGTTCCTTTGGGATCTATTCGTTGCTTCTGGAGATCGAAGGGAATCATTCCCGCAAGATCATGTCGCTACTTTAGATCGACGGGAAGCGTTCCCATTCGGTTCTAGCCGCAATCGTTGAAGTAGCCTCCTCTCCTTTAACAGATCTAGTAATCTGTGAAGACGTAGATGGCATTCCTTCTCCGACCTAGCTCTTGTTGGACAAGAGGATAAGGGTTCTCCATTCTTGTGTGGACTTCTATAGAGGTGTGGACACAAACCTACACTAACTCCTCCAATGAGCTGTTCTACATTGACGGAGCCGTAGGAAGCGCAAAGCAAGGACTTGGAATAGGATTCCGAATCCTAGAAGACTTTTCTTGGAGCTTTTGATTGAGTATCGACTCGATCCCTATAAGGTAATTTTTATTGTTGCCGCAATTTCTTGATTCATGGTTTTAGCATGATCCACATGTCTCTTTGGGTTGTTCTTGATATATTCCGCTGCGGAAATCTGATGTGTATACCTTTAAGGAAAACCCAACAGTGGTATCAGAGATAGGTTTCTGCTAATTCCATGTTTCAGAAATTGTTCCCTTCGCAGTAACCGTCTGTCTCTATGATAGTTTGTGAAACTAAAGAATAGAGAGACGAGCTTGTCTACTGCATTAAGGATGTTTGCTTTTGCTAGCATCCGGTACATGTAAATCCGAAGGTTTAGAAATGTTCTAAATACTCAGATTTAATCCATATCATCAAGTGTTGATGGTTTTGTGCATCTGGAATGTATCCGGGTTATGCTTGGTCTGTTTGTGAATTGTGTGCACATTGATTAAATGTTAATCATGATTAAATGTTAATCACGATGAAATGTTCATCGACTGTATCTTAAAATCCCTTAATCTAATATTAAGTATTTGGATGCCTTCCGGTGGATGACACTCTTCCTGCCTGAATCGATGAAGTGTGGGCTTGCCAAAGCAAGGTGCATTAATCTATCTTGGTAAGGGTGCGAGTGGATAATTATGATATCCCACTGTCGACATCGGGTCCAACTCAACTAAGAGACCTCAAAGGTTGATTGCTTAGAGGCATAGGGTTGGCATGCACCATATGATGGATGCGAATAAAGAGTTATTCACCAACCATACAAGAGTTGCATAGTGATGCAATTGACAAGTGATGTCTACCTAAATAACTGCATTGTGAGAGAAACGCCAAAGCGGACTCATTGTGTTGGTGAAATACGGATCTTGTCCACTAAGAGAGTAGCTCGCATAAACTCTCCGAATCGAAATTAAGGGTATCGATTTGATTAAAATAGTGACAGTATTTAATTAAAGTCCTTATTAAAATAAAATGTATTTTGAAATATAGTACTGAGAATCTTTTGCAAATTTATTGTAGAATTTCCATGGCAAATACATCTCACTCCACATTGTCCCTGAGAGACATCCTTGAGAAGGACAAGCTCAATGGGACGAACTTCCTCGACTGGTATAGGAACCTCAGAATTGTTCTCAGGCAAGAGCGCAAGCTCAATGTCTTGGAAGGGGAAGCCCCTGCAGAGCCGACCGGGAATGCTCTGAGAGCAGATAAAGATGCTTACAAGAAGTATCAGGATGATACCTTGGATGTGGAATGCCTCATGCTTGCTACCATGTCCTCTGAGCTTCAGAAGCAACACGAGAGCATGTGTGGTTATGAGATAATCGGGCACCTCAAGAAAATGTTCGAGGGGCAAGCCCGGCAAGAGAGGTTTGACATATCCAAGGCATTGTTTCAGTGCAAAATGGGAGCTCGAGACTTAGTAGGGACTCACGTACTCAAGATGATTGGGTATATAGGGAACCTTGAAAAACTGGGTTTTCTCTTGGGGCAAGAGTTGGCCACATATCTGATCCTGTAATCGTTGCCGGACAGTTATGAGCAGTTCGTCTTGAACTATAACATGAATGAAATAGAAAAGACACTGCCCGAGCTCCTTGGCATGTTGAGAACTGCCGAGAACAACATGAAAAATGTCAAGCTTGCCAACTCCATACTGATGGTGCATAAGGGCAAGGGCAAGACCAGGGGATCTAAGAAGACGAAGATTGGATCTAAGTCTCATCTTGACCCCAAGTCTTCTGCACTGAAAAGGAAAGGTCTGGCGAAAGAAGGAAAGTTCCACCACTGCAGTAAGGCAGTGCATTGGAGGAGGAACTGTCCCCTCTATATTGAGGATCTACAGAAGAAGAAGGGAGGTATGACTTCCTCTTCAGGTATCTACCTTATAGAGATAAACCTTTCTGCTCCTTCATCTTGTGTATTGGATACCGGATGTGGTTCTCACATTTGTACAAATGTGCAGGAACTGAGAAGGAGAAGAATGCTGGTTAAAGGGGAGGTACACCTGCGCGTCGGGAATGGAGCAAGAGTTGCTGCCGTCGCCGTTGGTGTCTACTGTCTTTCTTTACCCACTGGGCTTGTAATAGAATAAGATAATTGTTATTATGTTCCAGCCATAACTAGAAACATTATATCCATTTCATGTCTTGACATGAAGGGTTTTTCGTTTATAATTAAGAATAATTGTTGTTCGATTTTTATGAATGATGTTTGTTATGGTGTAGCCCAATTGTTTAATGGTTTATATGTTTTGAACTTAGACCATCCGATCTATAATGTAGAAAATAATAAAAAGACTAAGAACAAATGACTCAAATCCTACATACCTTTAGCATTGTCGTTTAGGCCATATAAGCGAGAAACGCATATCCAAGTTCCATAGAGATGGACTACTCGACTCATTTGATTATGAATCATTTGAGAGATGCGAATCTTGCTTATTAGGCAAAATGACTAAAGCCCCTTTCACTGGTCATACTGAGAGGGCAGATGATCATTTGGGTGTCATACATAGTGATGTGTGCGGACCCATGAGTTCTTTGGCTAGAGGTGGGTTCCACTACTTCATTACATTTACTGATGATTTCAGTAGATATGGATACGTGTTTCTTATGAAGAACAAATCCGAGAACCAACTGGGAAAAAGAATAAAAGCACTCTGATCTGATCAAGGTGGCGAATATTTGAGACAGGAGTTCCGTAATCATCTGAAAGAGTGTGGTATTGTATCACAGCTCACCCCACCCAGAACACCGCAACATAATGGTGTTTCTGAGAGGAGGAATCGTACCCTGTTAGACATGGTACGGTCGATGATGAGTCATACAGATCTTCCTGTTTCTTTTTGGGGTTTTGCTCTAGAGACTGCTGCTTTTACACAAAATCGCGTTCCGACGAAAACGGTTCAAAAGACACCATATAAGATATGGACTGGGAAGCGTCCTAGTATGTCTTTCATTAAGATTTGGTGCTGTGAGGCAAACGTACGACGTCAAGTATCTGCAATCTGGAACCCAAATCAGATAAGTGTTATCTTGTGGGATATCCTAAGGAAACCAAAGGGTATTACTTCTACCTGCCGTCCGAGGGCAAAGTGTTTGTCGCAAGGACTGACGTATTTTTAGAGAAAGAGTTCTAATCCAGAAAGACTGCAAAGGTGGAAGTTGAAGAGGTTCAAGAACCACCAACAATGAATGAACGTGAATTGGAACCTGAGCAAAGACTACAATCTGTTGTAACTGGAGAACCTGCTCAAGAAACACAATTCCTACGTAGATCTGATAGACCAAGATTTGAGCCTGAGAGATATGGATTTCTCGTGTCTCAAATAGGTAGTGTGTTGCTTATGGATCATGATGATGAGCCTGCAACCTATCAAGAGGCTATGTGTTGACCTGACTCTGAGAAGTGGCTTGAGGCCATGAAATCTGAAATGGACTCCATGTATACAAACCAAGTTTGGACCTTGGTGGAACCACCTGAAGGGGTATGACCCATAGGGTGTAAGTGGGTCTTCAAGAAGAACACCGACATGGATGGGAATGTACAGACATTCAAAGGCCGCCTGGTGGATAAAGGTTTCAGGCAAATTCATGGTGTTGACTATGATGAAACCTTTTCCCCTATAGCTATGGTCAAGTCCATCAAAATTCTACTTGCTATTGCTGCGTATTATGACTACGAGATCTCGCAAATGGATGTCAAAATGGCTTTCCTTAATGGAAACCTCCCTGAGGAAGTGTATATGACACAACCCGAGGGTTTTGTATCTCCAAGTGAAGCCACTAAAATATGTAAGTTGAATCGATCCATTTATGGATTGAAACAAGCTTCTCGAAGTTGGAATCTGCGTTTCGATGAGAAGATAAAGAGTTTGGTTTCATCAAGAACGAAGATGAGCATTGTTTTTACAAAAGGATTAGTGGGAGCATTATCATTTTCTTGATATTGTATGTGGATGACATAGTGCTGATTGGGAATGACATTCCGACCCTGCAAATTGTTAAGAACAACCTAGGGAACTGCTTTTCTATGAAAGACTTGGGTGAAGCGACTTACATACTTGGCATTAAGATCTATAGAGATAGATCGAAGAAGTTGCTGGGTTTGACCCAGAGTACATACATTGACAAGGTGTTGAAATGGTTCAACATGCTTGAGTCCAAGAAAGGATTCTTACCCATGTCACATGGTGTGAGTCTCTCTAAGGACCAGTGTCCTAAATCTTTGGAAGATAAGGACCGCATGAAGTTGGTTCCATATGCCTCAGCAATTGGATCAATCATGTATGCAATGTTGTGTACTCGACCCGATGTCTCAAATACTTTGAGCATGACGAGCAGGTATCAGTCTGATCCTGGTGATGGTCACTGGATAGCAGTCAAGAATGTCCTAAAGTACTTGAGAAGGACTAAGGATACGTTCTTTGTGTATGGTGGAGAGGAAGAGCTCGTTGTAAGTGGTTACACAGATGCTAGCTTCCAAACTGATAAGGATGATTCAAAGTCCCAATCAGGTTTTATATTTTGCCTTAATGGAGGAGCTGTAAGCTGGAAGAGTTCCAAGCAGGAGACAGTTGCCGATTCTACGACAGAAGCAGAGTATATTGCTGCCGCAAATGCGGCAAAGGAGGTTGTGTGGATTAGGAAATTCATCGGTGAGCTAGATGTAGTTCCTAGCATTGTTGATCCCGTAGTTCTCTACTATGACAACAACGGTGCAATTGCACAAGCTAAGGAACCTAGATCTCATCAGCGTTCCATGCACATACTTCGGCGGTTCCATCTTATTCGAGAGATTGTCTATCGAGGAGATGTGAGCATTTGCAGAGTACCGACTGATGATAACATAGCGGATCCACTAACAAAGCCTCTTGCGCAAAGGAAGCATGATGGTCATGTTAGATCAATGGGTATTAGATACCTGAATGATCATCTTTAGTGGGAACCTTGTGGATTGCATGTTTGTCGGTTGTTTATTCATTTGATGAATTGTGTTATGTACTGTATGTTTCATTTTACATTTATGGCAAGTTCTTTTATTATGTTAGCTATTTCTATATGATAGACTAATTAACATAATGAATGCACTTAGAATGTTTGCTTCCATAGGAATTCAAGTACGTGACTTGAATGTGAGGGCCTATGTTTATTTGAAGCTTCATTCTTAAATGGTCCCTGATCGAGGTATCATCCTAGAATTTTAGGGCGAGAATGAAACCATAAGACTAGCATGTGCGTTGACTGATGACCGGTTCTCACAGGTCATGATATTGTGATATCAAGTCATCACATGGGTACTTTTTAAGAACAAGTTGTACTGGACAGACCCCCCCCCCGTGAGACTACTTTGTTGATTGTTATTTGAACGTGTCACAAGTAGATCTCAACTGGCAATGGTGTTTGTGGTCCTTTGACCTGAAATCACAACATTCATCGGGTGAAGAAGAGCGTACTTTGATGCCATCTAAAGTCTTCTCTTGAGAAAGGTTGATGATAAAGAGTGGTTATTGGGTATGTTACGAATCATTTGAATGTTTGTGTGTGGACAGAAATGGAATTTGTCCTCCTTTATGACAGGAGTTACATCCATGGGCCCCTTGATGGAATGAGACTGAGAAATGCATGGCCATGCTTGGTTGAGTCAATATATGATATTGAGCTCACCAATTTCAGACAGTCTATTCTAGATCAGGAAACAAGGATTGAACGATCATGAGGGTGACACGGTCCATGCCTCTAGTTCTATCCGGATGTAAAGGACAAAGGGACATGACAACACTGATACATTGGTCAAGACAGGCTTATTGAGTTATGAACTCTTATTGCTTGGGTAGCAATGATGCATTACTAGGTGCCGCTCATTGTTTGTAAGACTTCTGTTGATACCTTCTAGATTAAGTGGGAGACTGTTGGAGTTTCTTTGGTGATCCGGAAGGAATCAGCAATTAGTCTTACTGCCAACGCGATATGAGCCTATAGGGTCGCACATAAGAGTATTGGAGAAGTTGGAGATTGGTTTGTATTGGTATTACTCATATTGGATATGGGTGGAGAACCAAACCTATGGCTACTTGGAATACAGTTAGTACAGGAAGACTGCTCCTAGATATTGTGAATATTGTATGGAGCATGTCTTGAAGTTTTCGAGAAAATATTGTGAATATCGACTCGTAAACAATGTCGTCGAGATTGTCTCGATTACATGCGGTGACAGGAACTTGTCGAATTGAGCCTTAGAGATTTCGTCGAAATTGTTTCGACGAATTCGTCAAAAGGTTGTCGAAGAATCCGTCGATATTGTATCGACGAGTTCGTCGAATATTGATTCGACAGAAAGGCTGGTCGAGCCGCTGAGACCTTCTCGCGGGCTGACTGGAGTCGTCGACACTGACTCGACGAATTCGTCGGAATTGTTTTGACGAATCTGTCGAATAGGTATTGACGAATTCTATTTCGATGAAAACCTGTAGCTTCTATTTTAATCTGGTTTGCGGATATCCGACGTCGTGGTCTTTCTTTTCTCGGGGTATAAAAGGCTAAACCTTGTAGGGTTTAGTAAGTTGTTCGACTTGGAGAGAACCCGAGAGAAGAACGGAAGCGAACGACGATCGGCGACTTGCGATTTCCAACGTCGTGCCCTTACCAGTGCGTGAAATCTCTCGCCGACCGGTAGATCAAGAGGAATCATTCCTTTGGGATCTATTCGCTGCTTCTCGAGATCGAAGGGAATCGTTCCCGCAAGATCGTGTCACTACTTTAGATCGACGGGAAGCATTGTCATTCAGTTCTAGCCGCAATCATTGAAGTTGCCTCCTCTCCTTTAACAGATCTAGTAATCTGTGGAGACGTAGAGGGCATTCCTTATCCGACCTAGCTCTTGTTGGACAAGAGGCTAAGGGTTCTCCATTCTCGTGTGGACTTCTATAGAGGTGTGGAGACAATTCTACACTAACTCCTCCGATGATCAGTTCGACATTGACGGAGCCGAAGGAAGCGCAAAGCAAGGAATTGGAATATGATTCTGAATCCTAGAAGACTTTTCTTGGAGCTTTTGATTGAGTATCGACTCGATCCCTATAAGGTAATTTTTATTGTTGCCGCAATTTCTTGATTCATGGTTTTAGCACGATCCACATGTGTCTTTGGGTTGTTCTGATATATTCTGATGCGCACATCTGTTGTGTATACCTTTAAGGAAAACCCAACACAATGACCTCCAATTCCCTCCAAATTTTGGTGGGTACTTCTTAGGGTTATCACCTGACCTTGGTAAAAATCTCAGCCCAATTGGGACTGATTTAGTTTGGAAATTGGTTAACCCAAGTTGGGTTTTATTAGGTCAAAATTAGGGCATGGTGTTTAACTTGGGATATTGTGGTCAAATCTCCTCACCATGAGATGAAACCATGGCCACTGGTTTAGGGTCACTCAAAACACCCCCATGAGTGGTTTGGGGTGGTGTGGAGGTGGGCATGCCTTAGAACCCTAGTCTTACCCCTTGGGGGTGCATATAGAGCTTTGTGAAGGACTTGTGGTCAAAAGTTATAGAATGGTCATGGAACCTAGGAGATATGTTCATGGGATGTATTTATGCCCTAGGGAATTTTGAGAGAATTTTAGGAGAACTTATTCCTCATAAATTAGGTCATAACCCCTTTAGGTAAACTTCTTTTAAGAGATATTTGCATGCACAAATGATCCTGGATGAAGATGAAATCTTGGTGGTGCCTTTATAATCATAATATTGACCCCTAGTAAATTTTGTATAATTAATTTAATGATTTATCTAGTACTTCATTCTCAAGGCACCTATTTTTTCTTAATTTTAAGAAATATGGATAAGGGTCCAAAACTCTCTGGAAAAAATGTGTAACTTAGTGATAAGACATTTCAGAGCACTAGGAAGCTCTGTGAATATTTATAGAATTTTTGGAAATTGTTATCAATAGGCTACTTCACAACCTGTGCAAATTAGGAATTATTTGGATTAATTATTTCAGGGAGTAAATGATTCTCATAAATTGTGAAACTCTGTAATTAAGCTTTTCTGGACATAATAGAGGTTTGGTAATTTTTCTATAATTTTGGGACAAGTATTTTTGGTAGTTCCTTCATAAATCTTCAAGTTTGGATAGAAGTTAAATATTAAAAATAGAGGACATTTCCTTACTGTAAAATTGTGATATTCATTATTTACTGTTATTTTGACATGATAGATTTATCTTAATTTTATGAGGATCATGTCTTGAGAATACCTTACACTTCATGTTCATATTCATACTTGACAAATATTGGAGAAATTTAAATAAATGCTGAAATGTTGAGAAAAAATACGAGTCATTGGATTTAGTCTTATAATGCCATGATAGTCCTCCAATAAAAATCTTGTGTCATGTGGTTGAATATTTGGAGAACCTCTACTTATAAGCTTCATATAGTTAGTTTGGTCTGCGTTTAGTAAAACGGTGAAACTTAGGTGTTTAGTGGCCTACTAGGTGGAATTGGTATGTAGATGGTGTGCATGGTCAGGTTGAAGAGGATGAGGTCACCAAAAGGAGTTTAGGAGATAAGAGTGCTAGGTGGGCTAAGGGTAAAGTCGTGCTTGGGATTGACGAAAGATCGTCTTTCCCCTAGCGTGTCATAAACCACCTGGGGTTAATACAAGTGAAAGCATAAGAGGCTTAGGCATATGGATAGATACCAATAATATTAAATGTCTTGAGAAAGGGAGCCTTGGGGTGTCATCCCATTATAGCTCCTAGTACCGTAGCGAGCCCCTAGCAAGGTAATCCTCGGGAAGTCCAAGATTAACCATAAATCGTAGGATCAAGTTGTTATACAAGATTAACTAAGTAATAGACTCACTCACACTCCATTGTCACAGAAGCTTAGTCGGTTTGGTCTTACGAGCGGTAGGCTTGGTGGTTGTAGCAGTAGACTAATTAGTCTGGTGAGCTTGTGGCTCAGTAATGTTTGTTGTGCCGGGGGGGATTAGCCGGTGAGCTTATAGCTCGGAGATAGATGGTAAACATGTTTGCATGTGCATAAGGTGGTGGGCCCTTAGTGTTGATGGTCGTTGCACTGACTTTAATGCTTGGGCTCAGTAAGAGTGGATAATCCTTTTACCAAGACAAGTTTGGTGGTCTAACCAGCAAGAGTACGCAGGAGCTCCGTTGTTGTGTTCTTAGCGTTGAGGCGTATGTTAGGTCTAGGTTAGGTAGTGCAAATACCAACCTAGAGGTGGGCGAGGCCTAACCCACCGCTTCCGTTTGCCACTACGGGAGTATCCTGGGAGTTTTGCTAGCTCCAAAAAGGGGGAACTAAAGGTCTGTGCGCATAGAGTCGTAGTGTGTGAGTTGCACTTGTGTGAACATAACATTTAACATCATACCTTGCATGACATATCATAAACATTGCATACCCCTACCCCTATCGTATAAGTCAGTTATGGGACTTCTTATACGATAGGCCCTGCTAAACGACCCCTTGGTCTATAGGTTTGTGTGGGCATTCCTATAAATCAATGGTTACTTTTCCATTATGTACATGTCTTTACTTACTGCACTTTACTTATTCTTTACTTGCTCTTACTTTGCTCTTTTACTGCTTCAATTATATATATATATATATATATATACTTGTGTAGTGTAGACATTCCCTGTACCCCTGTCACCTGCTATTATTATACCCCTTGTTGTCCTCCGCTTCATCCTTCCTGCTCGGTGCCTAGGAGTCACCGGGGGAGGGGTGGGGGATTGGCTTAGTCTTTTGACTAACGGTCGGTGGACCTTATCATTTTAGGAGACCACGGAGACGGAGCAGCACCAGAGGCCGGTGCAGATGGAGGTGGGGCAGTCTAGCACAGGAGCACCAGTGTCGGGATCCGTGAGTGTTACTACTAGTTGATTTGCTTACGCGAGTGTTTATGTACTGAGGATTTGATGTACCGGGCAGGAGCCCTTGTTATTTCTGTCTTTGATTTCGGTTATGATTATGAGGACATCTCTTTATGATATTTATTTATATGTGATGTGGACTTGGCTTCTATAAGTTTGTTTAAGCTTAACTTCTTTGTGATCAATAAGGCCAGCAGGGTCGGCATTTTGTAGTGTCGACCTTCCCGAGTGAGGGTGTCACCGCAAAACGACAGTTCTGGGCATAAGACCCCATAGTTGAAAAAAAAAAAAATGGGGTCTTACAGGAGCACTAATAAATACCAAAATCACAAATTATCCTAAGTCATCACTCACACACACACAAGTAGGATTCGTCATGCTTTATGTATTAATGCTCTGATTTATCATTAATGGATATGCTATTATCAAAATGGAGAGTTTGTTGGAATATGGTCTTCCGCATCTCCTAGATTTGAGAATAACAAATCCTATGTGTATTTGATCATGTGTGTTTTAATGTGCAGGAAACAATGCCATATGACTTAAGGATAACATACGAAAGAAGCGCCCGAGTTTGGAGCCAAAACTCAAACATGGACGTTAGAGCGGGCGGTATCTCCCACGATAGCTGATAGTGCCGGCGGTAGCTGCTAGCGCTGGCGGTAGCGCTAGCATCGACGGTAGCTCCTGAAGCTCGAAAGTGAAATTCAAGCTGGCGGGAAGGAGGAGGAAGTTATAGAAGGCGCTAGCGCAGGCGGTAGCGGCAAGCGCAGACGCTATCTCGACGCACAAGAGGAATTTCAACAGGGTTTCCTTGGAATGAAGATACACACGCGGAGAATATTTCCTAATTCAGGATAGCGTCGGTGGTAGCTATAGCGCATGCGCTAGCTATCTCTCCTATATTAGGAGCCCTCTTCTCTCGTTTTAAACACACAAGTTTGAGAGAGTTGAGTGCCAAAATTTCAGAGCCATATTCTGCCGAGATTTGATCTCCCACCAAAAGTTCTGTGAGTTTCTGAAGGATGATTTCTTCACGATGCATCCGACTGACGATCGCTTCTACCACGCATATTCTACAGCGGTCTTTCGTCTCCAACTTCAGAAGTTCTTCAAGAGGGAGTTTTAAAATTATTATTGTTATTTTCATCTCTTTATTATTGTAATCATGTAGTAAATTCGCAACATGTTGGCGACTAGGTCTGGGTAGGACTTAGGAAGGAATTCGCCTCGTGTTGGCGACTAGATCTAGGTTTGGTCTAGGAGGTGCTCGATGCCATATCCGGGGAAGGATTGGCTAGAGCGGCTTAAGGCCGTATCCAAGGAAGGATAGGCTAAAGCCACTAGTTCGTGAGGATACGAGTCGGGATAGAAAATGAAAAATACTTTTTACTATTCGTGTAACACCTCCCCTGCAATGACTATATAATATAGGTCCGGCCGGGACCCTACATCATATAATCGCCACAACTTTAGTATTAAAAAGTGTTATAGAAACTACCCAACTCAAAACTCAGAACAAACACAGTGGAAACATTAAATAAACCACAGAAGTTATCCACATCTACATAAGAGTACTACGGCCTTAAGGCCTTACAAAACTCATACTCAAGTCATCAAACAAGGCATAGAAAATGTCCAAATGATTATAACAATCCTATGCTACCTCGACGTGCAAGCCGGATCAAGTAAAGACAATATAGTCAAACAGGAAAATAGGAAAAGTGCACTTTATGAAGCTTAGGCCTTTTTGGCCGGCAAGCTGGGTCCAGCCTGCGATCCTTGCCCTGCATCCAAATCACAAAGAGTGGTATAACAAATGTCAGCTTTGGCTGACCAACAACGGTATAACTGTTGGGTTTTTCTACAACCATACATCACATGTAGGCGCAGCGGAAATAAAGAGAAACAACCCAAAAGACTTTGATCGGGCCATGAATATTGAATCAAGAAGTTAATAAAATACTAGGCAAAAATTACCTTGGCGAGATTGGATCAAATCCAACCTAGATGCTCCAAGAAGAAGATTCCTTCAGCGGCTATGCGAGTCCTCACGTAGAATAATGTCTACGTCTCTACAGCAGTCCACACGAGCCGGGAGAACACCAAATCACGTCGCACGCAACTCGGAAGGAAGAACAACTGCACCTTGCACTTCCACGTATTGCTAGATCCGCTTCAGGAAGAACAACACCCGACGACGATCGCCGGAGAGGAGGTCGGCGGAGGCGATTCAGACGGCGGAACTCTTCCGTCGGCTAGGGCGAGAGGCGGAACTCTTTCCGTCGGCTCAACTTGTCGCAAGTTATAAGAACCCTAAAAAGAAGTCCTATTTATACCCAAAGGATAAACAGCTTCTAGAAGAATCGCTATCCGCAGACCACACAGCAGAATAGGGGCTTCGGTTACAATTCGTCGGGATTCCACGGAACAGAATTCGTCGAGTTTACACGGGACAATCCGACGAATTCCGACGAATCCAATCAGACGGCAACATTTGCCGAGTGAAGGGTCTCTGTGACAATTCGTCGAGATTCCACGGAATGATCCGACGAATCCGACGAATCCAATCAGACAGCAACATTTGCCGAGTGAAGGATCTCTGTGACAATTCGTCGAGATTCCACGGGATGATCCGACGAATCCGACGAATCCAATCAGACATCAACATTTGCCGAGTGAAGGATCTCTGTGACAATTCGTCGAGATTCCACCGGATGATCCGACGAATCCGACGAATCCGACGAATCATATCCGACGAATTCAGACAGCAACAATTGCTGGACTTCCCCCCCCCCCCCCCATTCTATATGGTGATTGGTAACCTTTACCAATACAGTCAATCTTCCATCTTCTCCACATGCTCTTATGTGCGACCCTGCAGGCTCATATCGCTTTGGCAGTGACATTACATGTTTGACCACTTCTAGATCACAATGGTAACTCCAACAGTCTCCCACTTGATCTTGAAAGTATCAAACAAAAACCTCACAAACAATGAGCGGCATCTACCAATGCATCATTGCTCCCCAAGCAATAAGAGTTCATAACTAATAAGCCTTTATGACCAATGTTCCAGCGTTGTCTTTGTCCCTTTGTCCCTTACATCCGGAAAGAACTAGAGGCATGGACCGTGTCACCCTCTTTATAGCTCAATCCAAGTTTCTTGATCTAGAACGGACTTCCAGAGAATGGTGAGCTCAATATCACATATTGACTCAACCAAGCATGGCCATGCATTTCTCAGTCCAATTCCATCAAGGGGCCCATGGATGCAACTCCTGTTATATAGGAGGACAAATCCCATATCTGCTCACACCCAAACACCCAAATGATTCGTAACGTACCCAACGACCACCCTTATCATCAACCTTCTTCAAGGAAGACTTTAGATGACATCAAAGCACGCTCTTCCTCACTCGATGAATGCTGTGACTTCAGGTCAAAGGACCACAACACCATTGTCAAATGAGACCTACTTGTGACACTTTTAAGTAACAATCCACAAAGTAGTCTCAGGTTGGGTCTGTCCAGTACAACTTGTTCACTAACAAGTACCCACGTGATGACTTGATATCACAATATCATGACCTGTGAGAACCGGTCATCAGTCAACACACATGTTAGTCTTAATGTATCATCATCACCCTTAGCTTCTACGATGATACCTCGACCAGGGACCTTTTAAGAATGAAGCTTCGAAATCATAGGCTCTCACATTCAAGTCACGTACTTGATGTCCTATGAAAGAGAACATTCTAAGGGTATTTATCACGAATTTTATTCTATCATATAGAAACAGTATATCATAATAAAAGAACTTGCCATTAATTATAAAAGGAAATAATTGGTACACAATTCATCATATGAATAAATAATAAACAGCCAACAGAATATTTATTTTACATGCAACCCACAAGACTCCCACTAGAGATGATCACTCAGGTATCGTATACCCATTGATCTAGTATGACCATCATGCTTTCTCTGCGCGAGAGGCTTTGTCAGTGGATCTGCAATATTCTCCTCAGTCGGCACTCTGCAAATGTTCACATCTCCTCGTTCGACAATCTCACGAATAAGATGGAACTGCCGAAGTATGTGCTTGGAGAGCTGATGGGATCTAGGTTCCTTAGATTGTGCAATTGCACCATTGTTATCACAGTAGAGAACTACGGGACCAACAATGCTAGGAACTACATCTAGCTCGCCGATGAATTTCCTAATCCATACAGCCTCCTTCGCTGCATTTGCCGCAGCGATATACTCGGCCTCAGTTGTAGAATCAGCAACTGTCTCTTGCTTGGAACTCTTCCAGCTCACAGCTCCTCCATTCAGGCAAAACACAAACCCTGATTGAGACTTCGAATCATCCCTATCAGTTTGGAAGCTGGCATCCGTGTAACCACTTACAACGAGCTCTTCCTCTCCACCATATACCAAGAATACATCCTTAGTCCTTCTCAAGTACTTCAGGATATTCTTTATGGCTATCCAGTGACATTCACCAGGATCAGACTGATACCTGCTAGTCATGCTCAAAGCAAAAGAGACATCGGGTCGAGTACATAACATTGTATACATGATTGACCCAATTGCCAAAGCATATGGAATCAACTTCATGCGGTCCTTATCTTCACAAGATTTTGGACACTGGTCCTTAGAGAGATTTACACCATGAGACATGGGCAAAAATCCTTTCTTGGACTCAAGCATGTTGAACTGCTTCAACACCTTCTCAATGTACGTACTCTGGGTCAAACCCAGCAACTTCTTCGATCTATCTCTATAGATCTTAATACCGAGTATGTAAGTCGCTTCACCCAAGTCCTTCATAGAAAAGCAGTTCCCTAGGTTGTTCTTAACAACTTTCAGGGTAGGTACGTCATTCCCGATCAACAGTATGTCATCTACATACAATATCAGGAAGACAACAATGCTCCCACTGATTCGCTTGTAAACACACAGTTCATCCTCGTTCTTGACAAAACCAAACTCTTTGATCTTCTCATCAAAACGAAGATTCCAACTTCTAGAGGCCTGTTTCAATCCATAGATGGACCTATTCAGCTTGCATATTTTAGTGGCTTCATTTGGGGATACAAAACCCTCGGGTTGTGTCATGTACACTTCCTCAAGGAGGTTTCCATTTAGGAAAGTCGTTTTGACATCCATCTGCCAGATCTCGTAGTCATAATACGCAGCAATAGCAAGCAATATCCTAATGGACTTTACCATGGCAATAGGGGAAAAGGTCTCATCATAGTCAACACCATGAATTTGCTTGAAACCCTTAGCCACCAGTCGCCCTTTGAATGTCTGTACATTCCCATCCATGTCGGTCTTCTTCTTGAAGACCCACTTGCACCCTATGGGTCGTACCCCTTCAGGTGGTTCCACCAAGTTCCAAACTTGGTTTGTATACATGGAGTCCATTTCAGATTTCATAGCCTCAAGCCATTTGTCGGAGTCCGGTCCATTCATAGCCTCTTGGTAGGTCGCTGGTTCATCATCATGATCCATAAGCAACACATTACCTATTTGAGACACGAGAAATCCATATCTCTCAGGCTCAAATCTTGGTCTACCAGATCTACGTAGGACTTGTGTCTCTTGAGCAGGTTCTCTAGCTACAACATCTTGTAGTCCTGGCTCAGATTCCAATTCTGGTTCATTCACAACTTGTGGTTCTTGAACTTCTTCAAGTTCTACCTTTTGCGTCTTTCTTGATAAGAACTCTTTCTCCAAGAAGACACCCGTCCTTGCGACAAACACTTTGCCCTCAGACGGTAGGTAAAAGTAATATCCTTTCGTTTCCTTAGGATATCCCACCAGATAACACTTATCTGATTTGGGTTCCAGCTTGTCAGGCATTTGACGTCGTACGTATGCCTCACAGCCCCAAATTTTAATGAATGACATACTAGGACGCTTCCCAGTCCATATCTCATATGGTGTCTTTAGAACCGTTTTCGTCGGAGCGCAATTCAGTGTCATTGCAGCAGTCTCTAAAGCAAAACCCCAAAAGGAAGCAGGCAAGTCTGCATGACTCATCATCGACCGTACCATGTCTAACAGAGTACGATTTCTCCTCTCAGACCCACCATTATGCTGCGGTGTCCTAGGTGGAGTGAGTTGTGATACAATACCACACTCTTTCAGATGATCACGGAACTCATGACTCAGGTATTCGCCACCTCGATCAGATCAGAGTGCTTTAACCTTTTTACCCAATTGGTTCTCCACTTCATTTTTAAACTTTTTGAACTTTTCAAAAGTTTCGGATTTGCACTTCATAAGATACACATATCCGTATCTACTGAAATCATCAGTAAATGTAACGAAGTAGAAATACCCACCTCTAGCCATAGAACTCATGGGTCCGCATACATCACTATGTACAACACCCAAGAGATCCTCAGCCCTCTCAGTATAACCAGTGAAAGGGGCTTTAGTCATCTTGCCTAACAAACAAGACTCGCATCGCTCAAATGATTCATAATCAAATGAGTCCAATAGTCCATCTTTATGGAGCTTGGATATGCGCTTCTCGTTTATATGGCCCAAACGACAATGCAGAGATATGTAGGATTTGAGTCATTTGTTCTTAGTCTTTTATTATTATCTACATTATAGATCGGATGGTCTAGGTTCAAAACATAAAGACCATTAAACAATTGAGCTACAGCATAACAAACATCATTCTTAAATATAGAACAACAATTGTTCTTAATTATAAAAGAAAAACCAATCATGTCCAAGCATGAAATGGATATAATGTTTCTAGTTATGGCCGGAACATAATAACAATTATTAAGTTCTATTACAAGCCCACTGGGCAAAGAAAGACGGTAAACCCCTACGGCTACAGCAGCAACTCTTGCTCCATTGCCGACGCGCAGGTCCACCTCTCCTTTACTCAGCAATCTCCTCCTTCCCAGTTCCTGCACATTTGTACAAATGTGAGAACCACATCCGGTATCCAATACCCAAGATGAAGGAGCAGAAAGGTTTATCTCTATAATGTAAATGTTCGAAGCGGAAGTCATACCTCCCTTCATTTTTTGCAGACCGTCAATGTACGAAGGACAATTCCTCCTCCAATGACCAGCCTTGCCACAGTGGTGCCATTTCCCTTCCTTCACGGTGCTCTTCTTTTTCAGCGCAGAAGATTTGGGCTCAAGATGTGACTTAGGTCCCACCTTCGTCTTCTTGAAGCCCTTGGCCTTACCCTTGCCTTTATGTACCATCAATATGGGACTAGCAGGCTTGGCCTTCTTCATGTTTATCTCGGCAGTTCGCAACATGCCTAGGAGCTCGGGCAGTGTCTTGTCTATTTCATTCATGTTGTAGTTCAAGACAAACTGCTCATAACTATCCGGCAACGATTGCAGGATAAGATCTGTGGCCAACTCTTGACCCAGAGGAAAACCCAGTCTCTCCAGGTTCTCTATATACCCAATCATCTTGAGTACGTGAGTACCAACCGAGTCTCGAGCTCCCATTTTGCACTGAAATAATGCCTTCGTGACATCGAACCTCTCTTGACGAGCTTGCCCTTGAAACATTTTCTTTAGGTGCTCGTCAATCTCCTTGCACCCCATGTTCTCGTGTTGCTTCTGAAGCTCAGAGTTCATGGTGGCAAGCATAAGGCACTCAACGTCTAAGGCATCATCGGTATACTTCTTATAAGCATCCTTATCAACACGGGACGAGTTCCCGGTCGGCACCTCGGGGGCTTCTTCTTCCAAGACGTAGAGCTTTCGCTCTTGCCTGAGAACAATTCTCAGGTTCCTATACCAGTCCATATAGTTCGTCCCACTAAGCTTGTCCTTCTCAAGGATAGCTCTCAGAGACATGGTGGAATGTGAACCACTTGCCATGAAATTCTACAAGAATTCATGCAGAATTTAATCAGTACCTTAATTTCAAAATACAATTTATTTTAATTTGGACTTCAATTAAATACTCCCACTATTTTATTCAAATTGATAGCCCTCACTATCAATTCGGAGAGTACATGCGAGCTACTCTCTTAGTGGACAAGATCCGTATTTCACCAACACCACGAGTCCGCTTTGGCATTCCTCTCATAATGCGGTTATTTAGGTAGGCAACGCTTTCCAATTGCATCCTCATGCAACTCTTGTATGGCTGGAGAATAACAACTTATTCGCATCCATCATATGGTGCATGCCAATCCTATGCCTCTAGGCACTCAACCTTTGAGGTCACCTAGTTAAGTTAGACCCGATGTCGACAGTGGGATATCACAATTATCCGCTCGCACCCTTACCAAGATAGATTAATGCACCTTGCTTTGGCAAGCCCACACTTCATCGATCGAGGCAGGAAGAGTGTCATCCATCGGAAGGCATCCGAACACTTAATATTTTATGAAGGGATTTTAATTTTTAATGATAAGTTAACACTTAACCATGATCAACATTTGATCAAGTGCACATCAACAGAAAAATAAGCTTTCTAAAATCCACATGCATCCCTTATGTGCACAACATAAGACTATCAACCTTTGATAGATGAAAGGGCTAAATCTGGACATTTAGAAGTCTTCCAAATCTTTAGATTTACATGCATTGGACAAAGGCAAAGACAACTCGACTTAAAGCAGTAGACAAGCTCGTCTCTCATTGTTGGATTCAAAATCCAAAACAATACAAGGGTTCATTAACCACTTGAGGGACGGTTACTGCTAAGGAGACAACAATTTCTAACAATTAGAAATTACCACGAAATCTCAGACGTTCCTGGCGGGGTTCCAAGGGGCCGCGCCCCTGGCGGGGTCTTAGGGGCAGAGCCCCTAACGGGGTCCAAGGGGCAGAGCCCCTGGCGGTGGTCAAGGGGCAGAGCCCTTGCGGGGTGCGGGGCAGAGCCCCGACCAAATTTTTGAAATCCCACCACCAGAAACCACACAAAATCACATAAAATGTGATATTCCAAGAAGAAATCTTGACATTTAGAATGCTTCCAAATACCTAGATTTGCACGTACTGGAATAACCTAACTTCTGAAACAACATTCATAACAGCAACCTGGCTCTGATACCACTGTTGGGTTTTTCTACAACCATACATCACATGTAGGCGCAGCGGAAATAAAGAGAAACAATCCAAAAGACTTTGATCGGGCCATAAATATTGAATCAAGAAGTTAATAGAATACTAGGCAAAAATTACCTTGGCGGGATTGGATCAAATCCAACCTAGATGCTCCAAGAAGAAGATCCCTTCAGCGGCTATGCGAGTCCTCACGTAGAATAATGTCTACATCTCTACAGCAGTCCACACGAGCCGGGAGAACACCAAATCACGTCGCGCGCAACTCGGAAGGAAGAACAACTGCACCTTGCACTTCCACGGATTGCTAGATCCGCTTCAGGAAGAACAGCACCCGACGACGATCGCCGGAGAGGAGGTCGGCGGAGGCGATTCAGACGGCGGAACTCTTCCGTCGGCTAGGGCGAGAGGCGGAACTCTTTCCGTCGCCTCAACTTGTCGCAAGTTATAAGAACCCTAAAAAGAAGTCCTATTTATACCCAAAGGATAAACAGCTTCTAGAAGAATCGCTATCCGCAGACCACACAGCAGAATAGGGGCTTCGGTTACAATTCATCGGGATTCCACGGAACAGAATTCGTCGAGTTTACACGGGACAATCTGACGAATTCCGACGAATCCAATCAGACGGCAACATTTGCCGAGTGAAGGGTCTCTGTGACAATTCGTCGAGATTCCACGGAATGATCCGACGAATCCGACGAATCCAATCAGACAGCAACATTTGCCGAGTGAAGGATCTCTGTGACAATTCGTCGAGATTCCACGGGATGATCCGACGAATCCGACGAATCCAATCAGACAGCAACATTTGCCGAGTGAAGGATCTCTGTGACAATTCATCGAGATTCCACGGGATGATCCGACGAATCCGACGAATCATATCCGACGAATTCAGACAGCAACAATTGCTGGACTTCCCCCCCCCCATTCTATATAGTGATTGGTAACCTTTACCAACACAGTCAATCTTCCATCTTCTCCACATGCTCTTATGTGCGACCCTGCAGGCTCATATCGCGTTGGCAGTGACATTACATGTTTGACCACTTCTAGATCATACTGGTAACTCCAACAGTAACAACACCCCTCCTTCCGGTCGTCCTAGCGGACCCCGGGGAACTACATAACCCTCCAAGTCAGCACTTCGTATGCAAATGTAATAAACAATAATAACATAAAAACGACAGACATGAGTGTCACAAACATCATCCACATTTCTATGTTGAGCAATAAAAGTAAGGGGCCTAACAATGCAGCATGTATGCAAACCTGGGTTTCACCCAAGGCACCATATGGCGTGTATGCTTCTAACACAACATCACACATCAAAATTTCACAATAATCAGGGGTACTTATCATTTCCCCAGGGCGTGCAAGTCCAAGGCCAAGAACTCCAATGAGACCTCACCCCTTACATGGCTCATCCTACCAACGGGCGCATCAACATACTTGTTCTCACCACAATCACTAAGCCAAAAGCCCAGAACTCCACTGAGACCTCACCCCTTACATGACTCATCTTGCCAATGGGCGCATCAGCATACTTGTTCTCGTCAGTTAGCACAAAAGGGGACTTGTCTTGCCGGTACACTCTCCCCACATGAATCCAAGCATTCACCGGCTAGCCAGCCGACCACAAAGACAAAGTCACGCCTTCACATACTAGCTGCTTCATAAGCCATTCACTACGCAAAAAATTACCCTTTCTAAACCAATGTTTGTTCTCACCCGAAACATAAGGGCAACATATTCAACGTTTTCACCGTCATCGGATTTCTAGCAAAAATCCCTAAAATGCACGTTAAGCAACATCACTGAATCGGACAACCGGTCACGATTTCGGCTTCACCCACAATGCCTAATCCACTAACGGGGAAGATATCTAATGCAAAATTGTGTCGGGGACAGACTCAATCAACCTGTTGGTTCTTCTTGAACCAAGGAAACCCTAACCCCTCTCGTTTGAGAGATCTGGTGCCATAAATTTCAGAGAAGAGAAGGTAAAAGTAAAGATGCCATGCTCGCATCCTAAAACCGGGAGGAGAGATGTTGTTAACCTAAGAGTTCTCTTCCTCACCAAGGATCGGTTGAAAGGCACGAATAGAAAGGAGTGCCTTCGAGTCCTCTCCATGGATCTGGTCTCGAATCAGAGAACGGAGCTCTGGTGCTCCAACAATGGAGGATCTAGCCTTCTTCTTCCTCCAAACCCTACTTCTCTCTTTAGCCTCCAAAAGCACAAAAGACTTAATGAAATGGGAATGAAATTCCTCTGCTCTATTTAGATCCTTAGGACTCACTTATTTGAACCTTAGGATCAAGATCCAAGAAGATCGGACGTCCAGGAAATGCTACATACGGAATAGGTTCCGTCAGCTAACGCCGACATTAGCGCTAACGCCTGTGTTAGCCCCTCGACGACATCCCCCTCGACGAATCCAACTCAATGACCCGGCAGAACTGCATTACCCGACAAAAAGTTATCGTCGGCATTAGCACTAACGCCCGTGTTAGCTCTTCGACGAACTCCCTTCGACGAAACCACCTCGACGAATCCAACTTGATGAACGCCATTGAAACAAGTGTTTTACTTGACGGGGCAGCTAACGCCTACACTAGCACCTAACGTCGATGCTATCTCCCAGGTATAAAAAAACATGTACAACCCTTAGGCATTCCAGCCTCCGCGCTCAGCGAAACCTGGGGTGTTATAATTTGCCTTCGATTTCTAGCGTTATAAGAAATCAAGTTTTTGTAATCTAATATTTCATATTAATAAAATCATGTCTCTATTTTATTTCACTTGATTTGTTTTTGTTTTTCTCTATTTTAATCTCTAAGCTTTTCAAGAAAATCAAAATATAACACAAGTTTTTAAAACCCTTATTCACCCCCCCCCCCCCCCCTCTAAGGGTGCCTACAGATCCAACAACAGTAATTGAAGCATCCTTCCGGACTGGAATGAATTTGACCACCTTAGTCAATCTATCCACTATGACCTAGATGGAGTCATGCCTAGAGTGGGACTGCGGTAGCCCATACACAAAATCCATGGATATTTCCTCGAACTTCCACACTGGGACTAGTAGCGGCTGTAGCAAGCCCCCATGGCTCTTGCACTCAGCGTTCACCCGCTGGCAGGTCTCGTAGTACATCACCCAAGCTATGATCTCCCCCTTCATGCCAGGCCAGTACATAGTCTTCTGCAGGCCCGTCATCATCTTGCTGATCCTGGGGTACACTGAGTATTGAGTGCAGTGTACCTCCCTGAGTATGTCCTCCCGGATCCCACCTCCTGCGGGTATGTATATACGGCCCTGGAAATGAACGAGGTCGTCCCGTAATGAGTAGTCTCCTGATTTGACCCCTTCTAGGGATCTAAATACCGGCTCTAGTGATGCATCCTATCTCTGTTGTGCCCTGATGTGGTCTCGGATGTCACAAGTAATGCTCAAGGCAACTAGGTACTCCTCGTAGGCCTCAGGCTTGGCCCTGGATACCAATGTGATCTCCATGTCCTCTAACATCTTCATCAGCTCCATATCCATCACTCAGGGCTCCAATCCAGATGTTCAAGCTCTCCTACTCAAGGCATCTGCAACCGTGATTGCCTTCCCTGGGTGATAGTGCATGGTGTAGTCATAATTGCATAGGAACTCTAGCCATCTCCGTTGGCGTAGGTTCAGGTCCTTCTGAGTATCTATATACTTGAGGGTTTTGTAGTCTGAGAATATCTCACAATGAACCCCATAAAGATAATGCCTCCAAATCTTCAAGGCGAAGATCACATCCCCGAGCTCTAAATCATATACTGTGTAGTTCTGCTCGTGCTTCTTCAGCTGTCTCGATGTATATGCTATGACATGTCCGTGCTACATCAATACTGCACCCACCTCCTGATAAGATGCGTCGGTGTAGATTTAGAATTTTTCCTTCCCAGATGGAAGGGCAAGGATCAGGGCTCAGGTGAGTCTATCCTTAAACTCCTGGAATGTTGCCTCGCACTGCGCTGTCCAGGTGAATGTAGCATCCTTCTTCGTCAAAGATGTAAGCGGGAGGGCGACCTTTGAGAACCCCTGTACGAACTTGCAGTAATAGCCCGCTAGTCCGAGAAAGCTACAGACATCCAATGTCGACCTCAGCTGCGGACACTCCCCAATTGATTGCACCTTGGTCGGGTCTACCGCCAACTAGGCTCCGCTGATAGTGTGCCCCAAGAAAGCTACCTCCTGTAGCCAGAACCAGCACTTCAAAAACTTGGCTTATGAAAGTGCACAGTGTGCCTCTGAGAATCCTTTAGATGGGGGTGAATAGAGATTTAAATTTATTTCTTACTAAGCTGTGCAAGTGCAATAAAAACCGAAGTGTTATGCTTCAACCAATACTTATCCAGAATAAAACAGTGTTGAAATATAAAGCAGAAAAATAGTAAATATTCTAAGCTATGAGGGACAGCACAGAAAATAATCAATCCAGAAGACACATTGATTTTTATAGAGGTTCCCCAAAATGTAGGTACTCCCCTCTTCTACCACCTGGTAGGGATGCACCAACTATGCCTGAGTTTTTGGTAAGGAGACTCTTAGAACCATTGATCTTTTGATAAGGAGATCAAGAACCACCACATCTTTTGATAAGGAGATCTTGAACCACCGAATCTTTTGATAAGGAGATTTTAAGCCACTGAATCCTTTTGAAGAGGGATTCTCAAAACTCATTTACAGGGAATGAGAAGGAGAAATAAAGGGAGGAGAGTAAGAATTCTGTTTTCAGAATTCTTATGAAGGCTGTATGAAAAACAGCTTCTTGAATCTTTCACTGGATCTGCTCTTGATTAACTCATGCTTATGATAGTGTTGTATTGCAGGAGCTATGGATGTCAGATCCTTTCTGTTTCCACTGATTGATATCTTTGATGCTATATGATTGTGATGAAGAGCAGCTTTCAGATCCTCTGTTCTATGAGATGGAGAGCAGTAGTTGTTTCTTCTCTATGTGTGCTCTATTAGGGTTCCTGAGAAAAAAGAAGAAGAGGAGACCCAATAGAACAGTATTGTCGATTGTGATAAGTGCTCTGCCCTTCTCTTACTTCTCTTCCCTTTTATTGTCCACCTTCAGATTTGAATTTGTTTCACATTCTAGTAAGACCTGAAAAGGTATTCTACTCTGGACAATCTCTTTCTTTCTTTAATTCCCGACCCGTTCACCAACATTAAGCATGTTTCCAAGAAAGTTTTTTGTCCTCTTTTTGGTTCTTCATTCCATTTGAGGCAATTAAGGAGTCGTTGGGGAACGGTCTTGAGAGAGGTGGTCCATGAGAGAGGGTCCAAAAATGACAGCTGAAAAGGTTTCCCTTTTCAGACTATATTCGACGTAGCTTCGAGTTCTCTTCCTCTCTTATCGACGCAGCTTCAAGTTCTTGCAGGAGAAGCTTCGAATTCATCCTTGCTCTGATTGAACTCTGCTATTCAACATTGCGTCGATACCTTATCAATGTAAATGTCTAGTTGATGACTTGGCTCTAAACTTTATTATCTGCGTTGAGATGAAGTCGACATTGCATCGACTTTAAATGGCTTCGACAGATACTTCCTTCTGCGCTAAGCTGAAGTAGAAGCTGCGTCGACTTCTCAAAGTACTTCGACAGGTTTATGGCTTCTGCGTCGATATCTATTCGCGTAACGTCGACTTGAATTACTTTGACAGAAAGGTGAACCACTTGAACTTCTAGTCAGAGTAGCGTCGACATTAACTCGATGTTGCGTCGAATTCTATTCGACGCAAATGTTAACTTTGTCCAAATTATGCTTCTTTTGATCTGGTCTTGACACTCTAGGTTGAGTGTGACATCCTAAGACATCTAATGACCAGATTACCCTCACTATACAATGAGTAATTTATCCTTAGAGATAAAATCACTTTGAAGGTAATTTATTAAGTTAAATCAAAGGGGTTTTTCTCAACAATCTCCCCCTATTTATCTTTACAAATTTTACAGATTGAATAAAGTGATTTTGCACATTTCTTTTATATAAACAAGAATACATTCTAGACAATATATATAAGAAGATAACAGACTATAGACACAAGCAATATCATTCAATTGTCAAGAAATATATAGGTCTCCACATCTGTTTCCCAGGAAGAGTAATTTGTTACAGAATACCTGAGCTTCATTACTCCTTCTCAGGAGTTCTTCTTTTTCTGCAAAACACTTTTGGGGCAATTTTCCTTGGAGCAATCTGCAAGGGCTCATCATCATCTTTAGTAGTAATGTCTTTGGGAAGCTCCCCCTGAGATTGTGCATTTATTCCAGCTTCCTGGGCAGCTTCCTGAGCTATCTGAGCTACTTCATCTAGAATACCTTCATTCTGAGGCTCACTCTGAACTGCTACTAAGCTTACAACTGCCATTTCTATATCCAAGTTCTTTTGAACATCTGGGGCAGGCTCCCCCTGAATTACTGGAAGCTTCCCCTGATTCGCAGGCTCCCCTGGTTCTGTGCATCTTGAAAGATAATGACTTTCTCAGCAGCAGAAGCTTCATTAGCATCACCTTTATCCTGTCCATTCAAATCTAGGACAGGTTTTTCTTCCTCCAATAAGTTCTCCCCCTTCTTAACCTTGCTGGCCAGAGAGGTTATGAATTCCTCTGTAACCATGGAGGAAGATACAAAATACTTTAGGCTCTGAGAGTTCCTTTAAAAGTTAATAGCTCAACCTCCATTTGTGAATATTATTTGTCAAAGATTCTTGCCTGAGACGCCACCTAGTCTGCAAAAGTAGAGGAGGCAATCCCAACTGCCTTGGAGATGATTTATTTAAGATCAATTGTAGGGATGGAGGAGGTAGATGGGGGAGGTGATGGAGGTGGATTTTCAGGGATTGGGGAGAGTGGCTGATAAAACTCTGGTGAGACATGAATAGGTGGAGGAGGTGGATTAAATGTGGATGGTAACTGATGAGGAATTTGGGGAGATGGCTCTGGGTCTGATTAAGATTGGTGTTGTTATTGTTGAGGGTAATATTGAGCTGGAGGATCATCCTGATGGAGATCTGGAATAGTGTCCAGAGGAGGTGGAGAGAGAGGAGGAGGGATATTACCCCTTGGAGGGTCTGGTATTTTCCTTTCTGGCTTTTGAGGAGGAGGAGAGGGAGAGGGTGAAGCTAGAGCTTGACCAGGCTTTAAGATTTGCCTGGTCCACCAGATTCCAGTATCAATCCTTTTCCCAGAAGGAATGGGAACTCCTTTGGATTTACAGATGCTTGAATAATGTTGGAGGAGCAATTGGCTCAGAATTCTCATATAAGCATTCTCTTTATGGGCATACTTATGCTCGATCATTCTTAGGAGTTACTTCCCCCAGTTTATCTTTTTCTTAAGAACAAGAGTGCCCATAATCAGCAGCTGCTGCTTTGGAATTGCATCATGAGCTGAGCTTTTGCACAATAACACCTTCCCAACTCTGTCAGCCAGGAACCTGTATTCTTCTGCCAAGTCGATCTTCTTCAGATTTATAGGTCTGTCTTTCTTGAACTACATAATTTCCAGGACATTCTTTGTCTCTTCTCCTGTCAATTCTTCTGAGTCACTCCCGGTAGGTAGATTATATGTTTGGTTCAATATTTACTTTGTTATCAGAACATCTGTGTCAGATATTTTTTTCCTTTGAGAGAGTCTTCCTCTCCTATCTGAACACTATCTTTAAACTCTGTTAGCTCAATATCCAGGATCTTGCATCTTGTGGATATCAGCTTTGTTAAACCAGCATCTTGGAATAGGCCAAGAATTGCCTTAAAGCTTTCTGCAGCAGCATTGAACGAATCAATGTCCACATCGAATCTAGAGTTAACTTTAGGTGGATCCATCAGAATAATGGTACCTGCAAAGACAAAGAGAAACCGGAGAGAGAGAGAGCATGGGAGAACTGGAGAACAAGAGAGAAAGGAGAGGAAAATTAGAAAGCGTAAATGTTTCGACGTAGTAATTGCTTAAAACCAGATGAGTCGCCGCAACTTAAGGTTTAGTTCGACGCACCGTCGATAAAACTTATTATTTGGCGCACAAAGTTGTGTTGAGATTGCTTATAGAAGCAATTCTGCGCGCGCTGATATATCGATGTTGCGTCGACTAGTACTCGTCGTAACATCGAGACTGTTCAGCATACCCTAAGTCGATATAGTCCTGTCGACATTACGTCTATTTCTAATCGACGTAACTTCAAATTTAATCAGCGTTCGATAAGTCGACGTATGCATCGATATGAACTTGACGCTGCGTCGAATTCTATTTAAATTGTCCACTCTGAGTGCTTTTTGATGTTAGTGTCGAGTAGAGACGTACCTCTGAATGAACAGATCTATTCTCTTTTAGAAAATTCTTGCTGTTTTTTCCAGCAATTATATTTATTGAAAATAGATTGTAATATAATGTAATAAACATTAAGGAAGATTTAAGGCAGAAATTACTCCCTTGTATCAATTTTGTTCCTTATTCAAGACCTACATCATTCTTCCCACTCCATTTTTCTCCTGAGTGGGACCCTACCTAACCCTGTACAAGTAATTTAAACATTAGAAGGAACTCATGTTACCTTGGGCCCTTTGCTTTTACCATTATAGGGTTCAATGAAGGAATAGAAGGGTCTTTCATGATATCCTTCTGGATGATAAGGAATGGGTTTTCCAGACCTATTATTTTGATACTTATAATGAGTGGAAAATGTATCTAAATAAAGAAGATCAGCAGAATATTTTATTATTCAAGGTTTTTATTTATCCTTTTGGTTGTTGTTATTTGACCTCTCTACATTGTTCTTACCTAGGGGTCTTTCTTTCCTATTTAGATTTACTTGATTAGTTTTATCTATCTTATCTAGATGACTATTAACCTTACCCTTGGAAGATGCACTCTTCTCACTTGGTTGGTACTCACTAGGTCTAACAAATGACATTGGATTTTTCCAGGTAGGTTTCCTAGGTGCTTCTGTGCTAGTGGAGGGCTCTGCTCCTAACCCTAGCTGATTAAATCTCATAGAGAGATTTTCTGTGATATCCTTGAGCTTCTGACTCCTCCCATTGAGTGAGTCCTCAAAGGCCTTTGCCTTTGCTAGCTCTTCTTTTAGATTTGTGTTTCCTCTCTAAGTTTAATCAATTCTAACTCTTTATTATTAATTTCATTTGTTAGGTTTTGATTTATTATGTGTTTTCCATCTTTCTTAAGGTTCTCTAATTCAGTTCTAGATATGTCTAATTCATTTTCTACCCTAAGATGATCAATGTAGAAATATTTAAAACATGATTTAAAATCATCAGAACTGAAGTCAAATTCATCAAAAATAGATACCTGATCATCTTCATTGTTTGATGACATCCCTAGTGCCATCATGCAGGCTACTTCTGCTGCTGCTTCATCATCACTTTCAGATGATGAGGAGCATAATTCTGCTTCGGAATCAGTCTAGGTTTCAGCAATGAAACCCTTGGCTTTCTTCCTGTCCTTTCCTCTAAAGGACTTATTCTTCTTCTTCTCCTCTTTGTTGTTGCTTCTTTCCCTTTGCTCTTGTGGGCACTCAGGAGCAATGTGCCCTGGTTTGTTGCAGGTATAGCAGATAACCTCCTTCTTTGGAGTTTTATCATACCTGGGTCTTGAATCTCTTTCTCTTCTCCTTGAGTCTTCAGTCTTGACCCATTTCTTGAATCTCCTAGCTAGCAGACTGAACATTTCATCTTCAAGAGTAGAGGGCTCTCCTTCAGTAGCTTTCAGAGTTAGGCTCCTTTGGATAGGAGCTGGAGTAGTTTCCTTTTCTTCTGATTCAGCCCTATTGTTTAGTAACATCTCATAAGACTTAAGCTTTCCTAGCAAATCTTCAGTTGAGATCTCTCTGTGGCACTTGGACTCTCTGATTTCCCAGATTCTAGAATCCCATGAGCTAGGGAATCACATGAGGATTTTATCATTAGTTTCAGTCAAGGATATCTCCTTGTCTAAGCCTCTGAGCTCATTAATGATAATGTTGAATCTGTCATACATATCAGCAACAGATTCTTCATCTTTCTCTTAAAAGTTCTCATATTGAGATATGAGAAGGGACTTTCTATCCTTTCTTTCATCAGCACTACCTTCCACCATTGTGGTGAGTGAGTCCCAGATTTCTTTTGCTGATTGGCATTCAACAACCTTCTAGAAAATGTCATCTAACATTGTTGATACCAAAATATTCCTAGCCTTGTCATCACATGCCTTGACCTTCTTCTCAGCCTCTCTCCATTCCTTTCTCAGGACAGCCTTATTTGTTGAGGATTCTCCTGCCTTTAGTCTGACTGGAGCTGGAGGACCTATGAGATGAACATTATAGATGTCTTCATCAATGGAATTCATATAAAGCCTTATTCTGGCCTTCCAGAGTGTGAACTTATTTAAGTTACACAATGTGGGTCTTGTGGAAGCATAATTCTTAGTACTCATTTTCTTTATAAAATATGTTTGTAATAAAGAAATAAGAGAAGGAGGTCTTTTTGATCAAGGTGTTAACCTTGTAATGATCAACCTCCCTCTGATACCAATTGAAAGTGCATAGTATGCCTCTGAGAATCCTCTAGAGAGGGGTGAATAGAGATTTAAATTTATTTCTTACTTAGCTGTGCAAGTGCAATAAAAACCTAAGTGTTATGCTTCAACAAATACTTATCCAGAATAAAACAGTGCTGAAATATAAAGCAGAAAAATAGTAAGTAATCTAAGCTATGAGGGACAGTACAGAAAATAAATAATCCAGAAGACATAGAGATTTTTATAGAGGTTCCCCAAAATATGGGTACTCCCCTCTTCTACCACCTGGTAGGGATGCACCAACTGTGCCTGAGTCTTTTGGAAAGGAGACTCTTAGAACCACTGATCTTTTGAGAAGGAGATCATGAACCACCAGATCTTTTGATAAGGAGATCTTGAACCACCAAATCTTTTGATAAGGAGATCTTGAACCACTGACTCCTTTGGAAGAGGGATTCTCAAAACTATTTTACAGGGAATGAGAAGGAGAAAAAAAGAAAGGGAGGAGAGTAAGAATTCTGTTTTCAGAAATCTTATGAAGGTTGTATGAAGAACAACTTTTTGAATCTTTCACTGGATCTGCTCTGATTAACTCCTGCTTATGATAGTGTTGTATTGCAGGAGCTTTGGATGTCAGATCCTTTCTGTTTCCACTGATTGAGATCTTTCCTGCTATATGATTGTGAGGAAGAGCAGCTTTCAGATCCTCTGTTCTATGAGATGGAGAGCAGTATTTGTTTCTTCTCTATGTGTGCTCTATTAGGGTTCCTGAGAATCAAGAAGAGGAGACCCAATAGAACAACATTGTCGATTATGATAAGTGCTCTGCCCTTCTCTTTCTTCTCTTGCCTTTTATTGTCCACCTTCAGATTTGAATTTGTTTCCCTTTCTAGTAAGACCTGAAAAGGTATTCTGCTCTGTAAAATATCTTTCTTTCTTTCTTTCTTTAATTCCCGACCCATTCACCAACATTAAGCATGTTTCCAAGAAAGCTTTTTGTCCTCTTTTTGGTTCTTCATTCCATTTGAGGCAATTAAGGATCCGTTGGGGAATGGTCTTGAGAGAGGTGGGCCATGAGTGAGGGACCAAAAATGATAGCTGAAAAGGTTTCCCTTTTTATACTATATTCCGTAGCGTCGAGTTCTCTTCCTCTCTTATCGACGCAGGTTCGATTTCTTGTAGGAGCAGCTTCGAATTCATCCTTGCTCTGATTGAACTCTGCTAGTCAACGTTGCGTCGATACCTTATCGACGTAAACGTCGAGTTGATGACATGGCTCTGAACATCATTATCTGCGTCGAGATGAAGTCGACGTTGCGTCGACTTTAAATGGATTCGACATATTCTTTCTTCTGCGCTGAGTTGAAGTAGAAACTGCGTCGACTTCTCAAAGTACTTCGACAGGTTTATGGCTTCTACGTCGATATCTATTAGACATAACATCGACTTGAATTACTTCGACAGAAGGGTGAACCACTTGAACTTCTAGTTAGAGTAGCGTCGACATTAACTCGATGTTGCGTCGGATTCTATTTGACGCAAATGTTAAATTTGTCCAAATTATGCTTCTTTTGATCTGTTCTTGACACCCTAGGTTGAGTGTGACATCCTAAGACAACTAATGACCAGATTACCCTCACTATACAATGGGTAATTTATCCTAAGAGATAAAATCACTCTGAAGGTAATTTTTTAAGTTAAATCAATGGGGTTTTTCCCAACAGCTTACATCTAATGCTCCCTCAGCTTCCCCAACACCAGTGTCAAGTGCTGGGTATGGTCCTCCCTGCTCCTGGAGTAGATCAAGATGTCGTCAAAGAAAACTATGACGAAGATGTCTAATTAGTCTTCAAAAACATGGTTCATCAAACTCATGAATGTGGATGGCGCATTCGTGAGCCCGAAAGGCATCACCGTGAACTCATAATCCATAGCGCGAGCTAAACACCATCTTCGGAATATCCTCCTCCTGGATCTTCAGCTGGTGATATCTTGACCTCGGATCAAGCTTGGAGAACTAGTAGGCTCCCTGAATCTGATCAAACAATTCGTCGATCCTCGGTAGCAGATAAGTATTCCGCGCCATTAGCCAGTTCAGCTCTCGGTAGTCGATGTAGAGATGAAGTGACCCGTCCTTCTTATTCACAAATAGCACCAGAGCTCCCCATGGTGATGAGCTCGGCCTCAAAAATCCTAACTCCACTAGCTCCTGGAGCTGCGCGCGGAACTCAACTAGCTCCTTGGGTGTCATCTGATATGGTGCCCGAGATACAGGCTTGGTTCCGGGCACCAGCTAAATTTGAAAGTCTACGTCTCGCCATGGGGGTAGTCCGAGCAACTTTTCTGGAAATACGTCAGAAAAATCCCAAACCACAGGGATGTCGACCATGGAGGTCTCCGCCTCTGCCATCCCAAAGCAGACTAAATACACCTCGTCTCCCTGATAATGGGCTTTAACAACCTGAATAGAGGATAATAAAATACGGGAGATGAGTCTAATACCTTATATTACCACCTCAGAGTCTTCATGCCTCAGTACGATCTTCTTTGTCGGGCAGTCGATCCTGGCATGGTTCCAGTGTAACAAATTCATGCCCAGGATTAAGTCGAAATCCGACAACATCAGGAGTGTCGTCGATGCCTCGAATGGCTTTCCCCTAATCTCTACCACCATGTTGCACTTGGCGCACAACTCTATCTCTGACCCGTCTGGTAGTCACACCTTCCGGTGGATGCCCTCAAAGTGCTAAACTTGGTCCAGATCGTCTATGAACTCCTCCGAGACGAACGAGTGCGAGACACCCGTGCCGAATAAAGTGTATGCGGGTTTTCCATAGACAAACACTATACCTAGGGTGGTTTTGTTGTTGGGTTATAAGTATAAAAAAACTAATGTTTTGCGAGGTACTATATAATTTGTAAAGTAAACATTAAAGTACCTGTGATTACCTCCTCAGGGTTTCTCTCTTGAGCTAAATCCAGAGCATACACCTACTCCGGCCTTGGGCCTCTACCGTGATGTCTTCGACTCCGACCTCGTCCTCTGCCCTGGTCTTGATGTGCTGGTGCTAGAGGGGCAGGTGGAGGGGGAGGAGGATGAGGTGGGCAGAATAGCTGGGGGCAATTGGCTCTGATGTGCCCTGGCTGGTGGCATCCGAAGCATACCACTGGACGAAATCCTCTATCGGCGTGCCTCAGTTGCTCCTGAGTCCGCACTGGTGGAGGAACTGGTACTGCAGGAGCTTGCTGCTGCTTTGGCTTGAAGTTAGGACGAGGGTGTCCTCCGCCTCTCCTATGCCTCATAATCTTGCCCCAATGCGGTCCCTGCTACCCTCTCCAATGTGTGCCCCATCCACTGGTCTCTTCCCCCTAATCTGCACCATCAGATGATCTGCCTCCAGCTTATTCGTCGTCTCCACAACCATGGCCAAACTATCCTTGGCCACGAACAATAGCGCCTACCTCAATGGATCTCAAAGTCCTCGGTATAACCTCTTGGCATAACCTCTATCATCCAGTGAGTGCGTCCTCGCAATTCTAGCCAGATGGGAGAACTCCCTATGGTACTCTATCACTGACTGGCTCCCCTGTCTGAGGTTCAAAAACCTCTCCTCCAACTCATCCATGTCTGTCACTATCACAAAGTGCTCCAAAAAAGTGGCACTGAACTCCTCCCAAGTAATCTCCGAGTAATCCCGGTCTGCGTAAGTGGAATCCATCAAGGACTTCCATTATCTCTTGGCATGGGCATCCAAGGCAGTAGTCGCCAAAGAGACTGCCATGCTGACTGAGCAGTTGATGCCTGCGAGCATCTCCTGTATAGTGTCCAGCCATTCCTCTGTCTTGACCGCATTCTCTGTCCCGTGATACATCGAAGGGGACAAGCTCTTGAACATGCTCAGCCTGTTAGATCCTGGGTTCGACTGAGAGGCCAGAACCTACTGTGTCTTAAAGGCCTCCAGAATGGCTGTCAACATCGGACCGAGCTCCGACTGCTGGAAGGGAGTGGCAGCCGGAGGGAAAGGAGCAGTATCTCATGGGCTGGTACTCCTCGGGGGCTACACAAATGTAAGGAAATTTATTAGAATCATCCTAACTCATTGTTTAGATGGATTATATATGTGATTTCACACATGGGCACACAATTGCTTCCGCTGCATAGTTTGTCCGCAAACTAATGCTCGAGCTGGGCGACCCAGTGTTTTATGGACTTCTTTCGGTTATGATCATTGTTAAGTGATACCAGTTGTAAGATCCCTCTCCTACTTACCGGGGAGTTCCCGAATCTTATGCCCAGAATCGTCGTCTTATGGTGACCCCAACTCACGGGTTAGCTGTCACCGCTCAACGCCGATCCTGCCGGCTAATTCGATCATATTACAGGCCAAATTTGCAAGAAGAAATTAATACAAATATGACAAGTCCACAACCACAGCAAATAGTCCACAATGAGAATAAAACTAAGAGAGTGCAAGGGCTTAAGCCCGATACAGATCCAAAAGGAAAATACTAATGCTAAAGCACTCTCTCACTCTATACTATGCAGAAACAACACAAAATACTCTACAACATGTCGCCGTGTGGAAGTAGTGATGCGCAACATCTGCTCCTTAGGGTCTTCCATCACGTCTTGCCTAATGTACTACGGCTCCTGCTCCTCGATATCCTGGTGTTATTGCCACATCCGATCGTTAGTAAAAAGGACTAAGCCATTTTATCCTCACCTCCCCCCACGACTCCTAGGGACCAAGCGGGAGGACGAAGCAAAGGACAACAAGGGGCAAAAGAAAGGGCAGGTGACATGGGTTATGCTAACAGTATATATGAAAAAAATGAGCAGAATGTATAACAACAATTTGTAATAAATGAGCAATAAGTAAGTAATTGCAGCGCAAGTAAACGTAATAAGCAAACTACTACGCTATCAACCAGAGTACCTTAACTTATATGAATGCCCATACAAACTTATAAGTTAAGATTTCCAGAATTGTAACTTATCATATAAAAGAGCTCATACTAATTTATATGATAAGGGTCTACAAATGTATATGTTTATAGTATGTATGAATGTTATGTTATCTTATACTATGATCATACAGTGTAACTCACTCACACGACTCTATGCGCACAGATCTTTAGTTCCTGCTTTTCGGAGGTAGCAAGCCTCTCAGGTACTTTCGTCGTGGCAACAGAATCAATGGATCGGGCACATCACTTTTAGGTGGGTATACACATTACAAGACCTTACGTACGATGTTGTACACATCCTATGCGCACTTCTATGAGCTTTTGCGTACTCTTGCTGGCATCCCACCAGTCTTCTATGGGCAGGGGTGGGTTACTAGGGATTGTCTGCTAGACTGCAGTAAAGTTACCTACTGTCCCTCTAACTCACCACACTCTCCCAGAGTCATCGTACTGCCATTGGTGTGACAAATGGACCCGTACCGAAGACCCGCCAATAGTTTATGCACATGCAAGGTTTATCATACTACTCAAGCCTCCAACCTGCTGGACCAACTACTCTTGAACCATTTTGTCCTCTCTAATAGGACGAGGTTTACTTTTCTCAACTCATCTTATTTAGGGTTACTCTAGTTGTTACTTAGGCGATCATAGTGATTTAAGGTGAATTTTGGACTTCCCGAGGTCTACCCACTGAAGGGCTCGTAGCGGTACTAGATGGTATTCTGGGGTGACATCACAGACCTTCCTTTCTCAGAATATTTAGTTTTATTGGGAACTACTTGTAACACCCTCCCTATCACATGGAATATAACAGTAGGTCCGGTTGGGACCCCACGCCATATTAAATGAACAGTAAAGAGAGTTACGCAATTAGTAGATAAATAGTTTCAAATAAAACCATCTCCGCATACACAATGGAAGCATTTATTTAAGGTTAAACCAGATTACACTTTGTCCACGTGTTCATGAGGAGCGAATATACATAACATTATTTACATATGACATGTTTGTTGGTGTTTCCAAGGTGATCTGGAAGCGATCAAGCATTTAGTCTCACTGCCAACGCGATATGAGCCTATGGGGTCACACACAAGAGTGTTTGGAGAAGTTGGAGGAAGGATTGTGCTGGCCTTACTTATATTGGATATGAGTGGAGGACCAATCCTATGAGCAATTGGAGTTGCGTCGAGAATGTCTCGACGGGAAAAGAAAGTACACAAAGAATCATCGAGAATGTCTCGACAAAATGCAATGTACTCGACGAATCGTCGAATTATCTCGACGAATCATAAAAATGACTCGACGACATATGTGTTGATTCGTCTCATTGAATACGTTGAAATGTCTCGACGAATTAGATGTACTCGACGAATTGTCAAGATTGTCTTGATGGAACACGTCTTGATTCTTCACGTCGAATCGTCGAGAGTGTCTCGGCGAATTATATTGTCTCGACAAATCTTCGAATTGTCTCGACAATTTTGTTCTACACGACGAATTCTGTTTACTCCAATTCTGGTCGTGGGTGTGCAGATAGCTTTTCTCTCTCGCTTGTGGTATAAATAGATTACGATTGTATGCCCTATAGGTCGCCCTCCCTTTTGCGATTCTTCACAGAAATAGAGAGTTCGTAAGTAATTGACGGAAGAGTTTCGACCGCTTCGATCTCACCGTTGCCGTTGTCGCCTTTCCCCTATCCGATCTAGCAATCCGTTGGAAACGCAGAGAGCTCTCCTTCTCCAACCTTGTTCTTGTCCGACAAGAAACTAGGGTTCTTCTTCACTCGTGTGGACTTCCGTAGAGGCACCGATCAATTTCAGTGCTTGGAACTCAACGATTGTTCTTCAGATTTCCTGTTGGAGCACCTAGATTGAGTATTGACTCAATTCCCTATGGGTATTTAGCAAAGTGTTGTTTTTCTATTTCTTGATTCATGAAATCGCAAGGTCCTTTAACTGTTTAAGGTTATTCTTATTTGTATATTCCGCTGCGCGCATTTGATGTACTGATTTAAGAAAACCCAACAATGTTTACATCAACAGTGGCTTCCAAACATCAGCACGCAGGTCGGCCACACATGAAAAGCAGTAAACAAAATACTTTGGCCTTCGAGGTCTAGCACAGCACAGCAGCAGGGGTTCCAACCTGTTATTTCCTGCTTGTCTCGCCAGGACCTGTACAAGTAATTCCACAAAACGTGGGAAAATAGGCAACCGGTCAGCTTTAGCTGACCAAGATATATATCGACCCCACCCCATTTCCGGGATGGTGGTACTCCTTCCCCGCATGCAAGAGTTAGTAGCATATACATTTATATCTACAATCATCACCAATGTAAGCACTCACAGCCTTACGCTTCATGCTCTCATGACACACTTTCGGCGTACTCCCCGAGTTACACCATCGATCTAAGTACTTTTTCAACTTAGATAAATATGAGCTTTATCGTCAAGGTCGTCATACCTTACGTTTCCCTTCCCAAAATTTCCTCAGTGAAGCGGAGGAGCGACCTCATCACTGACTGGCTAAGGAACGAGTTCGGTTCAGCTTTTCCCGTGCTCAAATCGTCGGGCAAATTAACTACTCGACGTGGGTACGACTTCCCCTTATGCCCGTTACTTGAAGCTAGGCTCTCTGGGTCCTTCTACTTATGCTGTGCACACCCTGTGCTACACAGCCTTTGTAATTTGCTCACTTGAGCTACTCGAAGCTAGGCTCTCCAGGCCCTTCTGCTTTTGTTGTGCACACCCTGTGCTACACAGTCATTACAATATTCCCACTGCTATGCTCAGCAATTGCGAGTCCATAGCTTTCTGGTGCTATGCCCTCTACTATAGCACAGAGTTTTCTCCTGCACGCAATAAGCAATAATCATCACCAATCCAGACCAACCTATCTAGATGGGCTTCACACAGCATGCATATGTCCGTACTTCGATTCCGGACTTTATATGCAATTTCTATGGGGATATCCATATCGACCCACCGGAAGAACCGATCCATTAATTAGTGGAAATCTTCCCAATATTATGCTAACCAAAGGACTAACGTGTCCAAAGATTCAGAAGGAAAGTTGTTACCCTCGATGCTCGTTTCGGTGCCATAACTCCACAGACAATCCAACTGGGCAGAATCACAAGAAGTTCTCCTTCCTCGGATGTGACTTTGGCATTCAAAATGAAGCTTTAAGAAGCTTGCTAAGGGCTGAAAGTTCTTCTTTCTCCTAGGTCTTCTCCTTTTCTTCTTTTGAAGAGAGAGAAAATCATAAGGATAATGAAGAAAACACTCACCCCTCCTTCAGCCTTATCCCCCACGGGACAAAACACGTCCTAAGACAGGGAGGAAGGATCGTTACCCTTCCCTCTCTATTTTGCGCCATGAATCCAAGATTTTAATCGGAGGGAAAGAACCGCACAGAGTTGCTCTCCGTGGATCTAGAAAAGTCTCGCGATTCGGAGCTTCGGAGCTCCGTCAATGGAGGAAGATGCCTTCTTCTTATTCTTCATCGAGCTCTCAGCTTTCTCACATTTGGAGAGAGATTGTGAAGGTAGAAATAAACCTAAAGTTATCTCTCAAGCCTTCTTTAAAGGATTTTGAAATCATGGCAGCCGTCGGATCAACATTTCAAGTGGATTTGGACAGTTGCGATGAAGGATCGACACTTACGTTTCCATCAAAATCAAAATAGGTAAAGTCATCGCTCTGTTTGCATTCGTCGAGTCCTTCCGATAATTCGTCGAGACAATAGTTTTCGTCAAGATGTGTCGACGAATTCGTCGAGACACTTCGGCAATTCGTCGAGACCACTCGAGACATTTCGCTGATTTGTTGAAACCAAACCAGAACCAGTGTTCGTCGATACTTGTTGAAACCATTCGACGATTCTTCGAGAGTACTCGGTCATATTTCGTCGAATATGTCCAATTCGTTGAGACCACTCGAGAAATTTCGATGAATTCTGACAGTACTTCTCTTCAGCCCTTTTTTGGGAAAAGTATGGTGTTACACTACTCATTATTAAGGTTATCCTCATGGTTGCTCTAGATTACTTAGGAATGACTTAGAATTCTTTTAGGAAACTTGATGACCTTTTCACGGTGCGTGGTTCAAACTCCTAGATATTCATCAATATGTCCAACTCTAAACTTGAATGCATCATGATCATATTAACACTCTAAATATCACTATAAGTGCCTAGGGTAGAAAACTCTCAAAATGCATCAATTGTTCATCTAGACGTACCTCTAGTTTACTATTCTCTATATGACAGAAGTCCTCCAATAAGGCTACAATTTGTAGCGGCTGAAGTTATGTATGCCCTAATCTTGTGTCCTATTTTTATCTCATACCAACATGTTCTAGCTAGTCTAAACACCGCATTAAATTTTTATTATTCGCAGACCAACTCAACACTGAACTAGGTTGATCTCTATGATGTAAACTTCACTATAACTTGGCCAAATGTTCTCAAAATTTCTACCATAGGTTAATCATGACTCAATTAAGAGATGGTAAGAATTTCATAGTTTTTCCCATTATTTTGGTCATTGTTAAAAATACTTTAATGATAATGTACACCTCACATTACACATGAAGTACAACTTTCAGAAGTCAAAGTGCTCCCAATAATTTATCAATGACATGTAAGGTGGAAATATCACGACTGACCGAATTTCTTAATTTTTCATAATGTTTATGACCACTATTTTAATATTTAAACATTTATGTCAACCGGTCACATTACACAGAAAGTACCAAAATATCGGATTCAAAAATTCTTGAAAACTTACCATGGACTTATAATGATCCAGAAACAGTCTAGCCAAATTTTTAGAATTTTTCAGATAATATTAACCATATAAATTTCATTAATACATAAGTGTGACAAATGACATTTTTGGTAATTTACAGTGTGACTGACTTCCAAAAATCCTACCAAAATTTCCAGAGGTATATTTCAATATAATAACTTAGTTTTATTTTTGTTTTTGCAGATTTTGGCAATTTTTGTCAAGTCACGTCCTGAGTCACGCCCGTGACAACATGTCACGCCTGTGACCCAAGGGCGTGTAATCTGCGTTCGATGAAAGACAAGCTGCATTCGACGAAAGTCAAGCTGCGTTCGACAAAAGCTCTACAAGCTGCGTTCGATGAAAGTGCCCTCCCCTGCGTTCGACGAAAGCTCTCCGAGCTGCGTTCGATGAAAGCTTTCCAAGCTGCGTTCGACAAACTCCCTCTGCCCCAGCGTTCGACAAACGACGTACAACGTTCGACAAATCCTTCTCAGCGTCCAGCGTTCGACGAACGTCGATCTGCGTTTGACGAACTCTCTCTATCCAGGCGTTCGAAGAATCCAGCGCACACGCCAGCCGTCACGCCCCAGTTAAAGAAGATATGTGCCGCCCACTGTCACGCCCGTGACACTGCAGGTCACACCCGTGTGCAGCCAAGTTTGACGGCCAAACCTTCCAGAAGACGGCGGATGCGACCACTAAAGCACGCATAAATGTCACGCCCAGGGTCACGCCCGCGACCAGAAGACACGCCCGTGACCTAGGGCATGTAAAACTAAAATTTTGCCTATAAATAGAGGGGCTCGGCTGAAGCATATTTCATCCAAAGTTTGAGTGTTGTAATGTTATTTTGAGTTATTTTGAGTGATTGTGAGTTTTCTTTATGCAATTAAGTTTATGTTTGTTTGTAATTTTCGTCTTTTAGAAATAAAATATTGTTTTCTCATTTGGATCATCTTCTTTTTCATTTATGTTAGTGTGTGTGTGTGTATGAGAATAGTTTTATAGCTTTCATAACTTAGTTTATTGCTTTCATAATTTAGGTTTATTGCTTTCATAAAAGTAGTTTATCGCTTTCTTTTAACGCTTTATTTATCAATTTCGTTTAAACGCTTTCTTTCGATTCAGTCTTTTTATTACAAGTAGAGTGCGTGAGTTTATGAGATAGTGTTTTTCTTTTTTGTAACTTAGCTTTATTTCAGTCCTTATATAACTGTTTATACCACGCCCATCTTGAATAAGAGGCTAATTTACTTTAGCACTTGTTTAAGTCGGTTGGGACGGATATTATTTCTGCACCTTTATATGTCTTTTATTTCTATACCACCCCCCATCTTGAATAAGAGGCTAATTTCCTTTAGCACTTGTTTAAGACGGTTGGGACGGATACTATTACTGCTTTTATATAAGTCTTTTTATTTCCTTTCTATCCGCTTATATCCGCTTTAATAATTAAACATGTATTCTCTTAATTATGCCGTCTCCATTCCGATGAGTGGCTAATTTCCTTTAGCGCACGATGTCGAAGAGCATTGGGACATAAAAATAGTTTTTCTAAAAATAAAACATCTCTTTTTAAAATAATTAACGCTTAAGGTTTACCCGAGAATAACGTTGAGTGGAGCCACATAATCGATGTGTGGTTTTCATTTCCGTCTCCGTACACTAGTTAGCCGAGAGGCTCGTGCGTACGGACTGATCGCTCACGGGTAAAAAGAAGTGTGCTCTACCCTCGAGAGAGGATGAGGTAAGTCTCCCGAATTGGAAGTAAAAACCCAATAACGGGGTTCACAACATAAGACGAGTATTAAAAAGATTCGATGGTCGAAAATTCATAATCTCAGGTGGGCGTACCCTCAAGAGAGGAGCGTTCATAATTATGGAACCTCCACGGCCAAGCCGTTTTAATGTTTTAAAAAGTCATCTCATTTACTTCAAAAAAAAAAGACTATTTTCGTCTCAAGGTAATTCGACATCGGGCGCTATTATTATCATCGTTTAGAACTCTAGTTATTCGCTTACTATCGTTTTCTTTTAAAAACCCAACTAAAAACTTATTCCGATAAAATAATAGTTCGTTCCTCAAAGTAGGTTAATTAACACGATCCGCGGAAGTATACGACCTCGATATTTTCTAAAACAAAATATCATATATTACTCACGATAAGGTATACTTGCCTTTATTATATGGTTAATTCGGATTAAAAATTAAACAAAAGCTTTTCCAAATCAATTTAGTGCACAACTCTCCTTTGCTATTTTAAAAATCAATAGAATTCGGCGTTGTAGCCGAGGTGTAATCGTCAATATTTCGAAAGCAGAAAAAGACCGTTACTTCTATCTTTCGATAGGATAACGTTTAATTTCTCATAGTAGGAGTACTTGCGAGACTCTTTGGAAACACCCGTCGAAATCTAATCTCATCATATAAAGGTTAACCAAAATAAAGAAACAAGAAGCAATCCGAAATTATAATCATCACATCTCATTCCTATGTTTGTGGAATATAATGTTCTACAGTGGTCCAAATGACCTCAACTTGTACATGTTAATCATGACCTAACAATGATGTCATCTAAGATTTGGGTCATTTTGTACCTATCTAACCAAATTTATTTCATTAATATGAAAAATCATATTTACTACAAAACCTTAGAAAAATATTGCCCAAAAATTATGATTTTTGGACAGGGAATGTATCTATGTCATTTACACTTATGTCCAAACTATTAGACCAATCCAAGCAACTATGTGAGCTAGATCTACAAAATAAGGACTGGTCACCCATTAGGGAACACCTCAAAGGAATGGCCCTACAAGGAGCTCTTGGCAACCAAATCTGGTGATTCAAAGCCCTATAGACAGGAGACCTCAAGGGCTACAAGTCTTGTCTCAGGCACTTTTGCCTAAAATGACCTCTAAGTAGCCTAAATAATCAATCGAATCTCTGTATATTGTGTGACATAGTATTACATTTATATTAATATGGCATGCGAGTAAAGATCAGCAAAATTGGATGGCTGTGGTTCATCGTCCCCGATAGGCTAACAGCCGGGATGTCCTCTTCCTGAAGCTTTTCTCCTAACAATTCCTGGCCACCAGAGTGCCACCACTGCCGGCCACCACCACTACCACCTTCGCTGAGGTGGTGGCTGTCGATTGGCGGCGACACGGCCACCGGAGGAGACGTCTCCGGCGAACCCGAGCAGGGTGAAGAGCTCGGCAAAATCACACCTAAATCACATGGATCGTGGCTCAATTGAGCCTGATTTCTCAGCCTAATGAGCTAGAAAGCTAGCAAAGGGGGGGAGGAGGAGAAACGGACCCCAATTGTTTCTCGACGGCGGGTGCTCCGATGGGTGGCCATGGATCTCTCCGTCTCCGGTGAGCTTGCTCGATCTGTGGATTCTCCACCAATTACTCTGCTCCAAGGGGCTGGATCGACTGCTAAGGGCCTTCTGAAGCTGATGGAATGGTCAATTTGAGGTGGTGATGGCTGTAAAGAGAACATGGAGTGTGTGTGTGTGGGGGGGGGGGGGGGGTCGGCCATGGCTTGTACAACCTCCCTTCAGCAGCTGAGCAGCTGTCATGCTCTGAAAAGACTGTTCACAGTCTGAATAAGTCGGCTGGCGGCTTGGGCAAGGTGGTAAGGGGCCATAGAAGCTCTCTTACTCAAAGATGCCTTTTCACCTTAAGGGAAAATGACAATTTTGCCGCCAAGCCCATTCTCTTTATCTCTCCAAATTCAAATGTGGGGTGCCAATAGGCTTGTGACATGCTGGTTATGCATGGGGTGGGCTTTGGTTCACTTGGATTTTATTTGGTCTTTCAATTTCTCCATTAAGGCCTTATGTTGACCATGGTTGACCTTTGAGTTGACTTGGTCAAACTGATTGGTGGGTTAGCCCTACTTGATGATCATGGGTTATATGACCTTAACCAAAGTCTATTGGACCATGGTGAAGTATCTAGTTGCCTACCTAAATCACCTAGAGGGGGGTGAATAGGTGATCTCTACGTCTTTTGCGGAATTAAAAATTAAACGTAAAGCACAGCACACAAAATAGATCACAGCAACAGATAACACCAGGAATTTATAGTGGTTCCCCGTACTTGGGTACTCCACTGCCTGCCTCGCCAATCTAGCACCACAGCTAGACTTGACTACTCACTAAAACTCGGATCAGAATGATCCTACAAACTCAGAGTCAAACTCCTACAATCTCAGAGAGAACCTCTCTTACAACTCGGAGAAAAACTTCTCCTACAACTCGGAGAACAACCTCTCCTACGCTCGGAGATAACAATTCCTACAAAGATGATAAAAGGTTTTGAACAAAATGATACCAGATCTGAATAACAGAGGCGTTTTCTTCCTTCTTCTTGAATGGCTTTTGAGAACGATGAGGAAAAACAACGATCCTTCAAATCTGTCTTTGGCAATCCGAAACGATCCAATAGAGGTTGTAGATTCAGAACACGGATCAATCGAATCCTTCTTTGATAGAAATCAGCAACTCAAATGAGTAGATCGATCTCCAATCGTAGGCGACAGCGAGGCGGCGCTTTTCTCATTCTTTTTGATCGGGAGAGAAAATTAGGGTTTAGAATGACTCGAAAAAAAACTTCCATTAAACAACCCAAGAGCGATCCTATATATAGTGGGCAAGATTAAGGGTTAAATCGACCTTAAACACACTCAATATAGCCGTTAGGATCGGGAAGGAGCGTTTACGATCCGTCAAGAACAGAGAAAAGAGAATAGAAATAAACGGACAGAATTCTCGAGACAAAAGAGATCTCTCGAGAACTAACGGATCTCTCGAGATATGAAACAAAGAGAGCAGGAAAGAGATGTCTAGAGAACTCGAAGATCTCTCGAGATATACAAAGATTTCGGTAAAAAGGACTTTCGAGACATGCTTGATCTCTCGAGTCATCAAGAACAGAAATACCGAGATCCAAAGAACTTGCCACTCGAGACATGTCAGAACTCTCGAGACATGCATGATCTCTCGAGACATAACCTTAGAAAAAATTGTTTTCAACAATTTTCTTTTCTTCTCTTGAACACTTGCTGCAACCGCACTCCAAAGTCTTCAATAGTCTTGAAAATGAAGTGTACCCCAATAGAGAGATCACACATGAGTCATCACCATGTTTCATATAATGAGGAATTACATTGTATGAAACTGTGTTTGCAGACCCATTGTGACCAGACATTGATTTACACTTAGCAATGATAATATGCAAGACAATACTAGAAAAGCATATCAAATACAAAAGCAATTCAATCTTAGTTTAAGGGTGACTTCTCACAAATCAAGGTAATTGTGAATACAATTTCCAACAATCTCCCCCTATTTGTAGAAGTCAGAACCATATATACTAAGTTGAATTACAGCAATATAGAATAAATATGCTACACTACACAATGATATGAAAATGAATAAGTAGAGAACATCAAATCAACAATTATATATATATATGTCTAAATTGAATTGTTAAGAAGACTTGATGTTCAACAAAATCAGAACCAAAACAAAATATGTCTTGTCAGCATCAGCATTATCCTTCAAGAACTCCTTTTCCTCTTTTCTTCTTGCCTGGAGAAATAAGCATAAGGCTTGGGATGGTAAAACGGAGGTGGATCCGGAGCATCAGAATTATTATAACCAAAAGCCCTGAAATGAATTCTTCTCTTCCTTTTAGCTGTCTCATGTTTTTCCCATTCAAGTGAGCTGTAGCATTCAGATCTATTCATTTTACCTTCATGGACTAACTTATAGGATTCAAGAATAATGTCTTTTGAGACTGGGCTCCAGATTTCTGGTAGAACCTTCTCAACCTGAGCCTTGCTATGGCCTGCAGAGCTAGAACTCGGAACAGATCTACTCGCAGAGGGACCTTCACCATGTTTTCGTTTTCTTTTGGTCCCAGCCCTATCTGATTGATCTTCAACTAAAGGAGCCTTCCCAAGTAGTTCTTCTGGCCTTGGAGAAAACTGAGGAACAGGAACATCTGGATCAATTTCTAACTCAGGAAAAATCTGATTATGAAGCCACGTTGCTGTTTTGAAGGAATAAGCATTAATATCAGCAAAAAGCCGTTTGATCAAGAAAAAGGGGCAGTGACTTGGGCAAGCAAGGTGCGCCTTTAGATCCCAATCCTAAGATGAGAAGAGAGCAGCTATGGCTATGATGTCTATGTAGGCTGGCTGGATCCGTCATCGATACGTAGGGAAGGGAAGAAGCTGAGTCGTACAAGATAATGAGATATAGAACTAGAACTGACTCTTCACCGCCATGAGTCAGCTCACCTAACAACACACCTTCTTCCTTCTTCCTTCGAGCTTCTCGTTCGATTCCAAAGCTTCACGCTCTCTCTACCAGGGAAGGTCTTCCTTGAGTGGGTCTTGAATCTGATGTCTCAGCTGAAAAAGGAAATGGAGCAGGCCGTAATGGGCCGAGTGGCAAGGTGACAAAAGAGAAAAAGAAAGGTAATCAACCTGGGCCTTGAATAAGGAATGGGGAGAACCGTGAAGGAGTAGGAGTCTGCTATGGCTCGGGCCAACCCGTTGAAAGCTCAAGAAGTTGAGCCTTCTTGTTTCTTGTTCTATTGAGAATGTCAGAGAAGAGAGTGGAAGGAAAGAAGATGGCGTGACCCAACCACTCAACAAGGTATGGTTGATGGTTGATAGTGAGAACATAATTCGTCAGCCTCCACAGACTTGAATATGACGGATTCTTTTGTAGCTGAAACCCAGTTCACTAATGCTACTCAGGACGAGGATATCCGTTAGGATATCCGGGAACGGATACGGATATTGTTGCTGAGAATTTGATGAATGCCCATCCCAGTGGGAGAATCTGGCAATCACTTCTTACTCCTATGGAACTCTAGTGGAAGCAAACCATGGAACTCTAGTTGGAGCAAACCAATCACTTCTTACTCCTCTGGAACTCTAGAGGAACTGGTCTAGGGTAGATAAAGTCTACCTTTCGAAGAAAGATGAAAGACTTGTTAGCTGACGTGACACCGGCTATTGTGGCAGTTAGCCTCGTATCTCGGGCAAGAAGAGTAGCTCTTTCAAGTTTGGGAAGACTCACATCACTAGCGCTCGTCTGTAGGATTCGCTGGTGGGATTTGGTTCTTGTGAGAAGGTTGCTTCTCATTCTTCATGGTGAACCTCAATGTCTTCATGCAATTGTGAAGTGGAGCAGGGGGTCTTCTTTCTTGCTTTCAGTTGTTTCTCTGTTGATATGTTTATTATCATCTCATTCGCCTTACAGCTCCCTTACGGGTCTCATTCGTTTCTTTAAGCCCCCATTGGCTCAGCTTATCTGATTCAACTACTCTTTGCCTATCTCCTTCGTTTCTTTAAGCCCCCATTGGCTGAGCTCCTTCAGTTCCTCCTTGAATCGGGGAGGTTTGAGTCTTCGAGAATCGAGATTCAGATTCAATGTGACATATACATATATAGAGTCTATAGTCTAGAGTCTAGAGTTGAGTGGATTATCTCGATGAATTTCTTCTCTTGATCTTGATTTCCTTATATCAAGAAGGTAGCAAGGTAGCATGGATTGATCTTCTTATGATCAAGAAGGTAGCAAGGTAGCATGCATGGATTGATCATCTTATGATTGGGAAGGTAGCATGGATTGATCTTCTTATGATTGGGGCCTTCACATCTCATTTCTTAGAAGGGCAAAGAAGAGAAATGGTTGGCTTTGACTCCGGTTTGAGCGCTAACAGGACGGTGAAGCAGGACAGAAGAATCGGATCGGGAAAGACACTTCAATCCGTTGGATTGCCTTCTTTCTTCAACGATAGAGATAGATAGATAGAGATAGGATAGATAGAGATAGAGGGCGAAGCGGAATCTTCCTCTGCGTCTGTTGATTTCACCCCTCCCTTCCTGAGTGGCGAACGAACAAGAAAAAGCTTCGAGGCAAAGAAGAAAGACCGGAGGAATGCGAATGCCTCTTTTCTTTCTATACGAATAGAGAAATTCATTGTGTCTTGTCTTCTTTCATAATCAATTTCTAGTCTGAAGAACCTAGCTCCTCCAATTAGCTACCCAGCTTCTCAGCTTCTATCATATATCATCTATCATCAAAAACTCAAAGTAACCGATCTCTTTTTGTGCGATATCTACGATGTAGATGTGGCTACGATACGCGACGAAGATCTCATGTCACCCATACCATAAGAGAAGAAGAGGAACAACGGGAAGATCTCATGTCACCCAGAAGATAAGAAGAGGAACAACGGGAACAGAAGAGAAGAAGAGGAACAACGGGAAGATCTCATGTCACCCATACCAGAAGAGAAGAGGAACAACGGGAAGAAGAGAAGAAAGAAAGGAGGATGAGAAGACAAAGAGGACATCCAAGAAAGAAAGAAAGAAATCAGAGCCAGTCATAGAACGGAGGAAATCAGAGCCAAGAAAGAAAGGGAGGAGCGCCTGTGAGTTTGAACAAGGTCTTGCGGTTTAGAGACAATGTCAATGCCTGAAATCTTCTTGATGCAGGATGTGTGGGGTCTGCGGTTAGGCAACAACAGGGAAGAAGAGTGATTCAAGAACGACTCGATATGGAAGAAGAGTGATTCAAGAACGACTCGATAGGGTCTTATTGAAGACGGAGGGAAGCAAAGGAATCTGCCGAGAACTTGTTCAGATCATCATAGCCTGATTTTGGCTAGCATGTCTGTTCTCATCTGACTTCCCAGATCCGGAATTCAGTTCCGCCCCATGAGAACTTTGAGACAGTTTTCCGTGATGCTTGGTTGAAGCACTATCTAGAACTTCCTCATGCCATATCATATGCCAGAAGCACTATCACTTCCACTTCCTAATGCCCCTTCTTGGTTGAAGCACTATCTAGAACTTCCTCATGCCATATGGAAGTGACGGAGGTACTGAAGATATATGGATCAAGGAAGTGAGATTTCATCAGAAGCGAAGTGAAACGTCTAAAGGGCATTCAGAGGTCACTAAGATCTTTCTCTTTTCTTTCACGGTACCTGAAGAGCTTGAGTTGGCTTCTTATCAGACGAGACTCTGACAGGAGGAGGTTTGTTGGCTTCTTATCAGACGAGACTCTGACAGGAGGAGCTCGGATTGGATTGTGGATGGGGACTCATTTCTCTCACGACGATGATCCGAAAGAGAATTGACAGGCTGATGCTGATCAGTGAATGTCCATTTGAGGATCAAGAGCTGCTGAGGAGTCATGCGGTGGATTTCTTGATAGATCTCTTTGGACCAACCCACTACGGGTTTACGCTTTCTTCCAGGGTTTTCTGCGTGAGAGATTAGAGAAGGGACTGCTGGTGTGACTTTAGCTTGAGAGGAGGTCCGTCATGCTCTTTTCTATATGAAGGGGTTGAACCCAGATGGCTGTGTTTGACCATAAACAATGGGAGACAGTCAAGAATAAGAAGACTCTTCTTTTTTGGGTTTTCGTTCTGCTCGTATTGATGAGGCACTTTTGAAAGCTAATGCGGTTTGATCCCGAAAGGTGACTGATTCTATGCTCCAGTTCCGACCTCTTATCTGACTCTTTTCTATGCTCCAGTTCCGACCTCTTACTCTTTTCAATTCGGTTGAGAAAATGAGACCTGAGTAATTCCCTTTTCAGAGTAGTTTGACAGACAAGATCTTGGTGACACAGGAATTGGTTCATTCGAGGATGAATTGAAAAGGAAGGAGTGGTGCTATGGTGTTTCCAATTGGACTGGACAAGGCTAACGACACTGTCAGTTGGGCCTTGCCTTCTTGAGACAGGTCTTGCTTGATTTTGAAGTTCCTTCTCTTCTAGCCTTCTCTTATCTTCTAGCCTTCCCTTCTTTCTTCCCGCTACTGCTTTGTTGGCTACTGCTTCCCTTCTTTCTTTTCTTATTGGCCCTTCTCTACCCTTCTTTCTTCCGCTACTGCTTCTTTCTTTCTGAACTTGGTAGTCATCTCTTTCTTTCCTTCTTTCTTTCTTTCGGAAGGTAATCAACTCCTCTTCTTTCTTTCTGCTTCCCTTCTTTCTTTTCTTATTGGCCCTTCTCTACCCTTCTTTCTTTCTGAACTTGGTAGTCATCTCTTTCTGCTTCTTTCTTTCTGCTTCCCTTCGAATTTCCTTCCCGTAGTTGAGTTGATTCTGTTTTGTGTTTGTGTAATATCTATCTTTGGAAAGGTCAGTCTTTGCCTGAACTCAGGGGTCTTAGGCAAGGTGATCCTTTGTCTCCCTACTTGTTGTTTCTTATGGGAGAAACTTTCTCATATGATTATGGAGAGAGTAGAAAAAGGCGTCCTGTGAAAGCTTCCAGGAATGGTCCTCCTATCTTCTGACTCTGGTCTCCCATTTCTTCGGGTAGAGAAAGTCTACACAACTCTTCCAGGCGAAAGTCTACTCTTCTTGTTTGCTCAAACATCTTCGGATCAGATCAACACAACAATGAGTTGTATTCAGGAATTTGCGGAGGTGGTGGTTAGCGTTAGCCTCTCAGCTCTTTACTCTCTCCGAATGTGGTTGCTTCTTCGTTGAGTCACTTGTGTGGTGTTCCACTGACAAAGAATTTGGGGACTGATTTAGGAGTTCCTATTATCCATGGTAGAGTGACTAAGGATACTGATGGGTATCCGGAAAACCTTGAAGCGACTAACGGAGTGGAAGGTGTTGACTACTGCCGGTCGATAAGATGGATCATTTCCATTTCTTGTGGAGTGGGGCTTCGCGAAATCACTTGGTGAAATGGGACAGTGCCAAAACTCAAGGGCAAAGAAAGAGGCAAATGGGTCTTCAGAATCTTGCTCTCCTACAAAAGAAGAAGAGAGCCTGGAGATTTGAGGCTGAGCCTAACAGAACAGCCTATGGGTACAGGTGCTGCGAGCTCAGTCTCAGATTCCACTGAGATCAGTGGCTTCTCATAAATCGAATTGCTCCTCTTCATGCATGGCTTCTAAGAAATCTAATTGCTCCGCGGGTTAGTGGCTGAACTTGAGAAAGGACGGATGGCATGGCTTCTAAGAAATCTAATTGCTCCTCTTCATGGTTTGAAGAACTTGAGAAAGGACGGATGGCATGGCTTCTAAGAAATCTAATTGCTCCTCTTCATGGTTTGAAGAACTTGAGAAAGTACGGATGGCAAAGACGGGTATGATGCATGGCTAGATCAGCCTCTTGTGCTTGTGGAGACTGTAGTTCTCAGACAACTGACCCTTCCGAAAAGAAAGGGGTGAAAGGTTCATTGTGGGGACTCGAAGAAGTTCTTTGCTGTTCTTCCATGTGATTGAGCTCTGCAGGTGCTACTTTGGCTCGACACTCCTTATCTTCTGAATCTTCTGACAGGTTGGTTTGGAAGATTCGGATGGTACCTAGATGTCCATACTACACTACAGACTAAAGACCAATGATTGTGATGAACTTGACATGGCTTGACAAAGGCCCCAGCCATGGCTTGACAAAGGCCCCAGCAAGGTTCACTTCTTTTGGTTAGTGAGAAGAGAGAGATTGATGACAAATGGACTACGTGCAAAAGGGAAGTTAGAGTCTTAGTCTTAGTATTCGGAACTATGCTATGTGATGAAGAGACGACAATTCACGCTTTGAGAGACTGTCCCGAGGTGGCTAATGTATGCGCTAATTCCTTTTGAGTTTTGGGATGAGGCTCCTCGGTTGAGTCTTGGATTGAAGACAACATGAACATGAGAAGACAAGACCTGCCTAACCTCCTGGGGTGTGAAGAAGGGTTTCATGGCTGGCTTGTGGAAACTAGGGAAGAGACGCTGCTTCAAGGATGATGATGATAGCTATATACTAAGGAGTAGACATGAGCATGAGCTATCTAGTCTTGCGTTGTGGGACAGCAATCAAAGTCAACCACTCAACGCGACCCGTCAGGTTCGAACTGACATATGACATAGGACATAGGTTCAATTGAACCCATCTGACACCAAAAAGCGTTTGTTTACGCAGTTCGGTTAGCGGTAGACTTTATCTACCCTAGGATACCGGTTTCAAGATCTACGGGAAAAGCCTACCGGTTTCAATCAAGAGTCCACTATCCGGACTCACCTCTGTCTGGTCTCTAAGCTCTCGCTCCTCGCGGAAAGCATTTCCGGCTCACCCCTAGCCTTCCACCCAGGCACCCAGGATTTCCCCTTTCCTTTGACCAACGGGTCCTCTTCCCATTCCTGTTGCCTACTTAGCTGGAGACAACAAGGCATTCGGCTAGAGGAGAGACTAATGAGCTCTTGCTCGGTCCTTGGAAGCCAACATTGAGCAACTACCTTCTTGAGACTTGAGAGAAGAGGGGGAAAGCAACCCTGCTAAGATCACCCCAGATCGAAGCCCGGGATTGTCATCAACAGAGAGACATCGCGAAGAAAGAAAGGAGTTTCGCCTCCATCCTATACTCTGATGTTCTGATGTTCTTGTTCTTATGTCAGGGATATCTGGGTTTTGATAGCGGGATGCACTGTCTTGGGCTTGAGCATCTTGCTGCTTCACTTTGCTCACTCGATCTTAGATTACTCAAGAAAGTGAAAGAAAGTAGTAAAGGCGCGTAGCGCTTTCAACACGCCCGTGTGAATGCGGCGAACCAGGCAGCGAGAACCGGAACGCTAGAATGGAGTTCCCCACGGAGCGGGCTTCCACTAGGGGCAATCAGACCATGAACTGGTTTCAGCTAGTTAGAGTTCAGAAAGCAAACAGAGCTGCTTGAGTTGAGTGCACGACTTTCTGCTGGTTGATAGATTCTCCAATCAAAGAAAAGAAGAACAAGAAGAAAAACAGAATCAAGGAGAAGAGAGGGTTTTATGCCCGGGTGTTTCTTTTCTGTCTGCCCGGTGTATATGACTAGATAAGGAAGAAGGAGAGACCAAGGGGTTCAGTTCTGAGCTCTTTCTCCTAGTTCTTGAGACTTGGTGTTTTGTACGTGTTGTTCTCAGTGAATAGTGAACACTAGGAGCTCTTTCTTCCGAGGAGTCTCTCTCCTTTTTCTGTGAGTTGAGTCCCGGTTCTCAAGGCTAAAGAAAGGCTAAAGGCTAAAGTCAAGGCTAAAGTCAAGGCTAAAGAAAGGCTAAAGGCTAAAGGCTAAAGTCAAGGCTAAAGTCAAGGCTAAAGAAAGGCTAAAGGCTGTTGCTGTATACTTCATATACTACACTTGACAAGTAGGATCAGACTAACTGACTCTGAGCTACTCACTGAATTCATGCTAGGAGTACGAACTAACAAGACAAGGACCGGATTTGACGAACTCACAAGACAAGGACTTAGGGTAGACGAGTTTACGAGTCTACAAACCTGCGCTTGAGCTAGGAGCTAGGAGTTAGGGTAGAGAAAGTAGACTAACGAATTCACTAGATAAGGAAAGGAAAGAGCGGTCTCACTGTTGTACACTTGAGCCCAGGTTATGTTGTACGTGTTTCTTAGCGAAAAGAAAGAAATTCTCATCCCGGTGTTCAACGAGAGAAAGAACATCAGAGCTGGTCTCACTCACATCTCTTTAGACTAGAGACTCGGATCTTACACACTAGTCTCTTTCTTATCTCTCTATCACTAGACTAGGATTAGGATCTTACACACTAGTCTCTTTCTTCTTTCTTCTCTCTCGACTAGGACGAACTCGAACTCACAACTGACTAAGGAGCGGATGAGCTAGAGTTTCAGAGATAGGCAAGAGTACCAGAGTACGTAGGAAGTGGATGAGCTAGAGTTCTTCTATCAGAGAAGTACGTAGGAAGCGGATAGACTTGAGTCAGAAGATAGAAGCTCTTTGTTACTTGACGTGTGAAAGAAAAGATCACAACACAAGTACACTAGAAGCGAGAACTACCCTAACTCGACTCACTCGACTAGGATTAGGATAGGAGCAAGAGAACTACTTGAGTCTGAGTAGGGAGAACTATGACTTGAGCTTGAGGTTCCTAACCGTAGTTGTGTTTATGGTTCTCAAGAAAGAAAAAAGCTAGCTTTTCTCCGGGGAAAGAAACACCTGCTTTTTCTGAGCTCGTACAGGAAGATAAGACAAGGAGACTTTCTCTACCCGGAGCTAGAGATCGAACTTGACTCTGAGCTGACCCGGACTTGAGAACTGTTGTCTACACTAGGAGCGGAGGAGGATAACTAGCTTTGTTTTCTCAGGGTGAGTGAGGAGTGCAGTCGGGTCTTGATGATAGAACAAGGACCGGACTAGAGAAAGCTTGAGGAGCTCGGGCTGTGCTAGAGTTGTTGAGCCGATCCCGATGTGAACAAAACGCGAAGCGTAGCACAGTGGAGTGAGGAGTTTCTCATCCCTGTTGTTCATAACAGAAAGCATCAACTCACAGCTGGTATCTGTCTGACTCCGTCCTATCTCTGTCCGGGGCTGGTATCTGTCTGACTCCGTCCTATCTCTGTCCGGGGCTGGTATATGTCCTCTTCCTATCTCTGGGTTCTCTCTTTCTTCTCTCTATCACTTGTACACTAGGAGAGCGAACGAACTCACTGAGTGAGCTCGGGAACTCACAACGAACAGAACTTGACTCGGACTCGGTGTTAGGAGATCAGACAAGTGATAGACTTGTACACTTTGTACACTTCATCTAGATATAGAACACTCAAGCTCGGACCTGTGAAAGAGCGAAGCACAGTAGAGTATGGAGTTTATCCCAGGTGTTTTGTTCAACAGCACACTTGACTATGAGAACTACACTTGACAGGGAGAAGCGGACTCACTACGGGAGCGACAACTGCACATGAGGCCAGGCCGGGTGAGCTAGATAAAAAGACAGGGAACAAGGAGCGGATGACTAGAGTTGACAAGTAGCGTAGTGGATGATGCGAAGCGGAATTGAAACTCTTGTTTTGCTGTTCATAAGAACAAGGAGCTACTAAAGAAAAAGAAATGGGAGCTAGAGATCTAACTTGACTCGGGAACGGATGAGCTTGTCTCTCTTATCTGTTGTTTGCCCGGTTGAGCTCTTTGTTTCGGAAGCTTGTCTCTCTTATCTGTTGTTTGCCCGGTTGAGCTCTTCGGAACCGGATGAGCTTGTCTCTCTTATCTGTTGTTTGCCCGGTTGAGCTCTTTGTTTCGGAACCGGACTGGGAGTAGTTCTTAGCCCAGGCTGTTGCTGTGTTCATCACTCACTGGACATGGAGAACAAGACAAGAACCCGGAGCAACAGAACAAGACACGGAGCGACTAGGACAGGACTACTTGAATTTGAATGACTTGAGTTCAGTCTTTCTGCTGCGATACGAGATCAATCTCAGGGTAGTTTCTTTTTCAGTCCGGAGAGTGGAGTCCCAGGTGTTTTGTTCTGTTGTGACCCGGGTTTCTGAGGTTCGGAGAGAAAACAGAACTAGAGCCGGAGCTTGAGAACTACACGGGACCCGTACTGAGCTAGATAAGCTAGATAAGGAGATAGGAACTACTACACTACCCTGTGCTTGAGCTAGATCAGGAGAGGAGATAGGAACTACTACACTACCCTATGCTTGAGCTAGAGTTGAGTTTCTCCCTTGTACGTGTTAAAGAGAGAAAAGAGAAGGTGCTATCCAAGATAAGACTGGTTTCATTTCTATATGGAGACGAATGGATGCATCGAAGAAAGAAGAGGTTACCTGTAGGGTCACCCATTCGCCCTGATTCATATCTAGCTCACCTACGTAGTACCATTCGCCTATCGGCTCACCGACCCCTTCAGGTCGCCATCGCCATCGCCTATCTCTATATGCTCACGACCTCGTCAACTCGGTCCCCTTCGCCTCGCCTTCGCCTATCTCTATATGCTCACCGACCTTCGGGGGTAGGCGCAAGGGCGGCTCACTGACTAAACTCACCTTCGCCTATCTCTATATGCTCATCAACCCGTACGGGTCGCCTATCTCTATATGCTCACCGACTCTGACGAGTCCCCATCTACCTTCGCCTCTTTTCTATAAGCTCACCTCATCTCATCTCATTTCCTGGAACTGATTCTATTCAATTCAATCAACACGGATGGTGGTGCATCAAGGGGTCACCCAGGTCTTGCGGGTTTTGGGGTAAACATTCGTCACGCTGGTCGCTGTTTATCGGGTTTCATGGCTCATTTAGGATGACAAACACAGTGGCGGCAGAGCTACAGGCTATCCGGTTTGGTTTGGAACTAGCTTGGAGACAGAAGGTGGTCTGTCTGTGAAACGGATGATGTGATCTTCTCGAATCAGCCGAGGTGGAGATTCACCCTTGTACTCATCTCATAGCTGATGTGAGATTGCTCGCGTGATTGGGAGTGGTCATACGCTGCGTGAAGGCAACTCCTGGACATCCTCGCTCAAGAATCTTGTAGTCTGACTTCCTAGAATATCTCATTTGAGCAACCACCAGAATCTGTTCTGCTTTATGAGATGCTAGGGGTGGCCCCTTTAGTGGTGGATAATTCATCCATTGACTCATGTCACCAAAAGAAAAAGAAGAACTTGAGCACCTGTCATGAGCTTACTCAGTAGCTTCCTTCTTTCTTTCATTCATTTCTCCATGAGCTTACTCAGTAGCTTCCTTCTCTTCTTTCTTAGCTTACTCAGTAGCTTCCTTCTTTCTTTCATTCATTTCTCCATGAGCTTACTCAGTAGCTTCCTTCTTTCTTTCATTTCTCATGGTTGTTTGACTTTTGAGAAGGGAAGTGAAGGTTTCTTCTTCGCTCGGGCGATCAAACGCTGTCCTACTTGTTTATGAAACCCAGAAAGCATTTTCACTCGAGCGGAAACTGCTGACCAAGAGACAAGACTCCATTGCTCCTCAGGCTTCTATAGAGTCTGACTAATGGCATACTTCTTCAGTCGAATGCTCCCGAGAAGTGAAGGTTTCTTCTTCGCTCGGGCCGAGAGTTTGCTGTCTGTTTGGACATGTCTTTCAACATATGCCTATGTGACCAGTTGTGTCGAAGAGTACTGCTCACATCTCTTCGAGACCTTCTCAACAGGAGGATCTAGGTCTTCTTACCATCATACGACTGAAGCAAGAAAGCTCAAGCTTTTTCACAAAGGAATGAAGGAATGAAAGTCAAGTACTGACTTGAGAGAGTCAGGGAGTTCGGATGCGCTTTGGTTCACAGGTTTGGTGGTATATACCTATATAGAATCGATTGGCTCTGTAGTCTGGCTTAAGCCAGTTTCACCGAGGGGCAGTGATTAGGTTCGAGCCCTACTAAGCCTTTATATACCCTAAACCCCCTTCTCTTCACCCGGCCTAAAGCCTCTTCTCCTATCGGTGAAGCGTGATTCGTCCTTCCTATTTGTCCTCTGCGCCGAGGAACATGTACTAGGGTGTATGTGCGACTCATGTTCGGTATCTTGAGCGATTCACCTTTTTCAAGATTAGGGAAAGAAACTACCTTTGATAAATCGGGCAATCAGGACGTCAACATCGGGTCAACACTGAGCGACTTTCTTTAGCCCAAGAGGAGTCTAATAGGCATCACAATCCAATGCGCCTAACTCTTTCATTATCTATATCCACTTTCGATATTCTTTTTTCTTTGTGTAGTAGTAGGCTCAACTTCACTACAGTGGATCTCATCTTTCTCATTTAGAAAACAACTAGTAGAGACCGATAGACAACTCCTTGTGATGCGAATTTGTGCTTTTTTCGCTTTCAAAACTGGCCCGCTTGGTCGTTGTCATGTCTGTCTGCTTATCTATTCGACTTTGGCTTCGTGGCTTAGCGGCTTCACTTCTTACCGGGGCGCACGTTCGTCTGTCAGGCAAGCCCGATGGTAGGAACCAAAAGAGGTCTTCCCGCTTCCAAGGACCTGGTCCAATATCAGGTTTCGTAGGTTCTCGAGTATAGCCCGTTTAACAGCTAGTAGTCTGTCTGCGGGGGTCTTTGATGCCTTCTTCTGGTCTCCTTTCCTAAAGAGCTGTGATCCACTCATAATCTGACATGGCTTCTAACCTGCGCTCTCTCCGCTCAGGAGAATCAAGGGAAACATCACTCTCATGCAAACAAGCACTCTCAGTTGTCCTCCTATATGCCCTAACAATCACAAGAATCCCAATCTCAGATGATCAAACCGGGAATTGAAGGTGATACGGAGAATGATCATAAGTGACCAGCATTCCGGTCAGAGTGTGCATGCTCGGTCACTCTCCTCCTAGCTAATCGTTAAGCGTTAGCGACATAGCAGTGCTCAAAAAGAGCGGCTTACCAATCCAGCTATGTTGCTTTAGAGTGTCAAATTACGGGGTGGTGAAGTAGAAGACGAAGTTTGAGGGTTTTTTTTCTCTCATCTTTTGGACCCTACTAATGAGATTCTTTATACGCTTGACTCTTTTCATCTTTCTCTGAAAACAAGAAATTGCGTTCAGTAGAACTTTTCCATTGGTGAGCCTTTCTTGGCTTTCGGGTTGTTCCGACGAAACTCACCATCTCACTTTAGCAGCCTATTAGAATGTCATGTCAAACCTGAAAACAAGCCATTCTATAAAAGAGGGCATGAGAGAGATGATATCTTCTTCTATGTAATTTGCTTCTTTCTTCTCGCTTAAGCTTGCATTCTCTTCCAATTAGTTGTGTTGTGTTGCCTATCAATTTCTTACGAAAGTCCGTTGTAAGACGACGCGCACATGTAAAGCATAGGACATGATTGCGGTCTTTGTTCCATGGATCTCTTTTGTTCTTTCAATTCCTGTTACTGGCCCGTAGCGTCGGATGGCTCACCCAAAAGGGCTTCGACTAAAGGGCAACTAGAAGATAGTATCGGATAAAACAGTCTTTATAGACCCCCGTCTCTTGGTGTCTGCCATTCATTATGCTAGCGCCGGGAAACGGTTTCAAGCTCCTATTCAATTATCTGACCTGGTGGCTGAAGAATCACTGAATAGAAACTCATAATGAACTCGAAAGAGATTCCTATGAAAATCCTTCTATTCACATGTATTCATTAATACTCCCACCGGTATCGAACAGGAGCATTCAAAATATCAGTCTCGATTTTGTGAGTGTAAGATAGCTATAGCTTTGAGGGATACGAAAGAATCAAACCCTGCTCCTTGGACCCAGATCGATAGAAAATCAAACAAATAGAGGATCTTCACTACTCTTCATTAGGGTAGATAAAGCCTACATTCATAAATAGAAGAATTTCGGCTTGCTGTGAAGCATTACAATCAGACCGATAATAAGGAGATGGCCCACGGGGCGGTTAGTACATGCGAATACGAGCCAAGGTTGAAATACAAGCCGATAGCCCAAAGAAAAGTCCATCAAGAAATGTTCTTACGGACTGGTTTACTGAAAGTGTTGAGGGAAAGAGGGAAGGTGATAAACTGACAATCTATCATACTTTACCTTCCTCTGCAGTGAGCTTCTCCTGTGTACGCCAAAGGCGCGAAGCGAAGATGATAACATTGCTAGTCTTCTGGGAATGGATGTGGCGGCATTCCCGTTTCAATATTGAGGTCTTCCTCTTGACACTTGCAAGCTGAACAGAGTTCACTGCCAACCACTGGTTGATCAAGTTGTTGCTAAGCTCAGTGGATGGAAGCAACGCGAAATTTGGAAATCAAAGCAAAGAGAAAAGGAGAGTTGCCTTGATTGCTGGAAAATGGGAACTTAGCTCAGTTCTGTCCTTAAGGAGTTCTTTAAGAAGAGAAGTGAGCGGAGCGAACGGTCAAGAAACGTTAGGGTAGATAAAGTGAGCGAGGTTCCTCGCTTCGCGCCTTTTTTCAGCGCAACGCAAATGGTCTCCAATCTCTTTTGTCGCTGGGCAACCTCTCGTGTTTTCACACTCAAGAAGCTCTGTCCTTTGAGAAAAGTTGATGAAATCCACTTGTTCCAAATGTTTTAGGTATCCTTAGACAGCAAATGCCAAATGTGTTTGGTAATAGCAGCCTTGTTCCATTCATGTATTCTCTCTTCATCCCCAAACCTCCTTCATTAGTAGGAAGGCAAACTGGATCCCAAGAGACTTTAGCCCCTTGAAGGTATTTACCTTTCCACAAGAATCTTCTTCGAATCTGTTCAATATCATTCTCTCCTAGGGGGCATACACATACCAGTAGGATTGAATAGAGAATAGAACAGCTTCACAAAACTTTGGATTCTATTGCTGACGCACCTTGCATTCAGTAGCTTTCAGCCTATATGTGATGAAAGGGACTCCAAAGTACAAGTACCTGACTGGCAGTTGGTTCAAACCTAAGGAAATTCATCATCTATTCGTCAGATGTTGACTTCGCCTCTCTTTCTATAAGCCACGCTAGTTCGTCAGATGTTGACTTCGCCTATCAACTCACCTTCTTCGCCTATCTCTATATGCTCACCGACCCTCTCCTTACTCTACTAATTCAGGCGAGCAGCTTCGCACCATACGGGTAGCCTTTGTCCTCTTCGCCTCTCTTTCTATAAGCTCACGACCTCTCGGCTCTTTCCGCGACCCTGACGGGTCCCCTCTTTCTATATGCTCACTTCGCTAGCGCCCCTCTTTGAGGCCTTTCACTTCACGCTGATCATAGGGTCGCCTTTGGGGCCTTCGCCTATCGGTGCGGTGAAATAGGGTTTGCTTTACTATCGCAACCAGAGAGAGAGAGGCCTAATGCTCATCAGGTCTTCAACCTTGACAAGAAAGAGCTTATTCACGTCAAAGAGCCAAACGGGAGGCTATCTATAACAAGCTTCTCGTTGAGCTGAGTGCTAACATCTGCTCAGATAAGAACTTCCCTAATATTCAATTGCCCTCTTTAGAGGCTTTAGCATCCTTAGCGGACTCCGTCGAGCTCCCTTTGTCTTTCTACATATTTCATCTTCCAACCCATCGTTCTAATGAGAAGATGATGATAGATTATTCTGTTCAAGTTCCCCACGGAGCGGTGAGCTAGCTGTGTAGCAGCGAATCGGAGAGGTACCATCAATCTAGAAGTCCCAAGCCATTTGGGTGACTTGCCTCGCGGAATACCCACTAGCGTACTCGGAGCTTATTATGCTCAGCTCCTAACGTACTGTTCGCCTATCTAAAAGCTCTAAAGACTCTTCGCCTATGGACCCATTGGCCTTTCACGTTCATCTAGCTTCCCCACCACTATGCCTTCCTTCCTGCTTGCATCGGCTAGAACCTACTGGCTACGCTTGGCGAGATCTCAGCTATCGGGCAAAGAAGATCTCCAACTATGAAAACGGATTGGAGGTGACCACAGGTTGCTTAGGAGGGTCTATTTCAATGACACCATCATTTCAGAACTTTTGGATCTTTTCTTGTTGAACCCAACAATCGTCTATCGGATGACTATTAACCCGATGGAATTGCTAATTCCATTGGGCTTTGGGATCTCCTACTCGTCCCACCTCATCTGGTTTTCCACGGGGCGGTTCGGGAAGCTCGATCAACCCTTGCTCTAGTCAACCTTTCGAGCCAAGCCCCTTCATTCTTCTTAGTCAGATAATTGACAAAGCACTTTTCTCGCTTGTTGCTTTACTTTCGTTTTCAATAAGGGGCGCGTTAGCGCTTTACTCAGAGAATTTTCATCTGGATCCAGAACGAATAGGAGATCTATCAGTACGCCATCCGCTCCATATCTTTCTTTAGGAACTCGTCCATCCATGGGACACCTTTCGTAGTGAGTCCTCTCTTGACGAGCGAGTTTAGTTGACGAAACAAAAACCCAGGGATTTTCGTCAAAGAAAAGAGAGTCGAGTGACAAGGGACTTGAGTGACTCGCCCTAATCAAGAAGCGGGAGCCCTTGCGCCTACCTCGAAGATGGATTATCCCTGCCCCGGGAGCCCTTGCGCCTACCTCGAAGAAGCTCGATCGGCTACTATAGAAGAGCAAGGTACGAAGTCGCTCGACAAGCAGACGAGTGGTAGGAGCCGACAAAGAGTAGTGCCGGTTCAGTGAAGTCAAGTTTTGACGTCTATAGGGGCTCCCTGACGATTCCGAACCTTCATTGATGGTGTTTCCTCTTTCTTTTTCTTTGCTTTGTTATGCCAACCTAAAAAGAGGTAGGGATACGGAGCTTTACTTGAAAAACAAACACCCCCTATCACACTCTTCCTCAAACAAATAGCTACAGATAGGGCACTTTTTGCCTTCGTTAAGTCGCCTCCCGAGCGATTGAGGGTGGATTTCGGGTTCGATAGTGTAGAGAAGGCCAGGGACCGTACTTTCGTAAAAGCACCATTGGGCGGCGGTTCCTCCCCGATATCCCAAAAAAGAGATCTCGCCATCAGCTCGACTAAGAGTTCCAAATTGATTCAACAACACTTGACTGAAGACGAAGGAACCAAGTGCCGAAAATCTCAACAAAGAAAGAAAAGCAGAACTCTTTGCTCTTGTTGTCCTCTTACTCTTTTTTTTTAGCCTGCCCTGTAGGGGTATCGGGTGTCTACGGCAGATCTGATCAGTCTCGTGATGAAGAAAATTGCCGATCTTCCACTCAGAAAGGTATCGTCACGACAACTCAAGTTGCCCGGGAAACTACTCGCGGCTCCCCATGGGGGAGGGGATCTTTTTTCTTCATTCATTATGAACTTGAAAGTGGTTGGCTGATTAGTGAGGTCTGAAAAAATACAAGAAATGATCAGCCATTCCATTTGTGCTTTCAGTAAGTAGGCGACGGAATCGGATACCAATTGGTTTGGATGCGTTTGAAAGCCTCGAGATGACTTGCAGCAAAAATCTTTCTAGGTTTGTCTTGTGTCTCCGTAACAAATGTTTCTTGATGGGCGAAGGCGTGGTGGAAATCCACTGCCTCGATCCACTTGGCCCCCTAAACCCTACCCCCGCACAGGTTTCAGTCTCTATCTACGATCAGATCCTTTCTGAACCCTGACCGAAAAGCTTTTTCCTAGACTAGAGTCTAAAGCGGGAATTTCTATTGTTGTGCTTTGGGAATTAGGGGAAGCAAAGCTTTAAGAAGGAGTTGCTTTCTGGAAAAGCTTCAAACAAAGAGGTTGGGCTTTCATTGATTTGACTTCACTTTACTGAAGATTCAAGATAGGGGCCGGGCGGGCAGTGAAGGCTCGTTTAGTAGACAGCAAGCGGAGGAAGCTCAGAGAAAGCCCCTTGAAATCTACGCACCCCTCAACCTTTGAGAAGCCCATTTTACTATAGGCTAACGCGCCTTTACAATCTCACTTTCTCAAAGCTTCTTATTAGAGAAAGGGGCGCGCTTCTTACTTTAGTTGCAGGGGCGCTCACGCGACCTTCCTTCAGTCCACCCTATCTCTTTATTCACATCTCTTTTTTCAAATGGATTTTGAAGTGTTCATAGATCTTGAAAGCAGATCAAGCAAATCCTATCTATCTTTCGATAGAAAGAGATAGATCTCTATCTCCATATCTCAATATGGAAGCACCAACACTTCAAGGGCGTAACCAACGGAAGGTTCTCACCCTGTCCCCGACATTGTTCTCCGACAATGTCCCCTGGGTTTTCTTTCTTCAATCGTCTCGTTCCGATCAGGACAAGTGGGTTGGTTCTCCTATCTACGCAATTCTCTGTCTTCGTTTGTGAGGAGAAAGGAGAAGAACGGCTGTGAAACGGCGATTCCCCCCTTTCCTTTCAGGGCCCCACCATTCCGGCCTCTTTCTTTATTGATAGCCGATGCTGAAGGTAGCTTGTTGCTTACCAAGCCACCCACTTGAGAAGCTAGTCGTCGCGACGAGGAATGCTTTCTTGCCGGAGGACTACCGCTGGAAAGCGTTGTCACTGCGACTTGGTGCCTAGTGTGCTCTTGGAGGAGCAAGGAGAGAGAGTCAACCTGAATGTCAGTGAGAATAGGAAAGGAAGAGAAAGAATCACATCTGCTTGGCTGGCCGACACCAGCAGGGTCACTTGGGAGCATCTTCTTGTGTTTTTCATAATTGGCTTTTCAGGGTGTGAAGAGAAAGCTTTCTTTTTTTTGGGATCCACAAGGATAGCCGATAAGGGACTGAGAGGTTTTTTTTTTCTCTTCTCAATATCTCCAATCGGGGAGGTCTTGAATTCTTCTTATTCAGGACAGATCTACGCTTTTCTCGCCCGAACAACCGAAGAAATGTCGAATATGAAGTCTAGGCTCGCGAATCTGCCGCTCACCTCTCACCTGGCTAAAGTACCCGGTAATTCGAAGGAATTTGGCATCCAGGTTTCTTTCTGCTTGAAGACCGGCTATGAGTACTTTCTCTTCGGCCGTGCTGTTGGAAACCTGGAAGCAAGCTTTACTTTAGGATGAGAATCCTTCGGGAGAGACGAGAACAAACCTAGTTTTTCTCCTTCTCTTCTCCTGCTTATGCTGCTGATCCAGCTTCTCCGTCTTTTTCTTTCTTTCCGAACCAAGGAATTAACCTACGGAACATCTCCTGTGAATGTTGGAGAGTCTTAGGAAGAAACTCAACAACTCGAAATACTCATAGCTAACAACTCAAGCAATCCTCGTTTCTCAATCGGCTAATCTACTTAGCAACTCGAACCTCGAACAGGGATATTCTCTTAAGTGAAGGGATTCACCCTTCGACTCGTGCTTCTTAACCAATTCGCACTCTTTCTTTTCATGTGCAGCCTTTATCTTATTCTACGAGAAACCAGCTGGTATTCAATTGACCTAGTCTAGCCTCCCCTATCGGCCCTATCGGATAAGGGTTCACGGAGGGTCAAACCTTTCATCCTGTCCGTCATTCATTGGTCATGCTGGTCCGCGGCCTCTCAGCCTAATGCTTGACTTGTTGCCCTTCAATCATCGACTAATCCTTGTCAGTCAGTAGTGTCTGGAGTGAATGGGACTGAAGTTGTAGGACTCTTCCCCCTTCTTGCGGTTCAGGCGCATTTTTTCCTTGACTAGGCGACTTAGAAAGAGTCCTCTCCCTCCCTACTACCTATAGCGAGCTATTAATGAATTCCTCTCCCGCCGGCGCAGGAGGATTTCTTCTTGTAAGCGCCTTCGCGTAGCTATTTGTTTGAGGAATAGCGATGTATTCCGTCTTTTCTTGAGAATCGGACTGTGATCCGTAATGTGTTCTAGGCAGAACCACAACACGAGCTTCAGGGAATTTGAGAGTCGGCATTCGAAACAGGGTTGGTGTGACCAGCCTCTCTCGTTTGATGTTGAAGGACCATGGACCAAAGTCAATTTAGAGCCGTCCTTGGAATCCTTGAATCCAGAGCGAGGATTACGGCAAGGTCTCTTCAAGAGCAGAGCCATATCTCTTTCCCTGGCGAGGCTCATGGCCTTTCCAATGGATCTTGAGAAGGTCTTATGACAGGATTATGCTTGGTGTAATACGATTGAGCCCCAATGAGCGGATTTCTTTCACTTCTTCTCGGCTGGAATCCTAAATGATGCGAAATTTCTCATTCATTTTTGAAAATATAGCAGAATCTGCTAGCTTTCAATAAAAGATGGCTGAAACTCTCTGTCGTACCTCTTTCCCGGTTCGGATCTAGAATGGTTTTTTTGAACATGTCTGCCCTGATATATAGGAACCTCGGCTTGCTTGCTACAGCAAAGGAAATTGTTCGAAGGAACTAGCCTATCCCGTGAAGAAAGACTGACGCTGGACTAGCAGCCTCACCTACGTGATTCAATTCCCCGGCATTACAAGTCTTGGCAAACCAACTCATGATGAATCTCTTGCTATCAGTCTCACCCTTTGAAACCATCAAAAAAGAACACAGCACATACTGAGCTTCACTCGAGTCTTCTTCAATGGTTCACTTCGCAGGTAAAGTTCTCTTTTCTTCCTATTCTACTAGCACTTGGATTACACCGGTGCTACATTCCCAAATCTTGAGACAATCCCCATGCACGCATTCCTTCCGAACTTGCTTTCAGGCATTCCGGACCTTTCTTATTCTATCCTTGCAAGAAGAGCGCTATTCCCCTCCCTTTCTGGACATCCGATAGTCAAACATGGGCTGATGAGTCCAACAAGTTGGAGTACACCTCTCTTCAGTTAGAAGGAGTGACCCGCCATGATAGATTACCTGCTCACTATACCTGCCCAAGATCGAGGTCGACATCTACTGCAAGCGCCTTGAACAATCCTTCCGAGCCGAGAAGTAGACTAGCTATAGCCTTGTGCACTCGTTCAATCAGTCAGAATTTCTCTCTTGGAAGACCCCATGAAAGGAGTAGGAAGGAGTAGCTTCCCTGAGATTGAATCGGTCAATCACCGCCCCGTGGGAGAGCATTGAGAGGTCTACGAACTATCCATGCCTATTCCCAATATCTGCGCAGGTAGACGATCAAGCGATCAGATATTGAAGCATGGATTCTGCTCCATCCAGGGAAGGATTCCAGAACAGGCTCCCACTAGCAGAGGGGGGGCAAATGAAGGCAGAATCTCTCTGACTTCATTCACAGGATATAGCCTGAAGAGAGAGTGACTGTCCGGATTCCGCCGGAAAACTAGACCCGATGTCGGAGTAGGATTCCTATCTACCAGTAGATAACCTATCACTGCTAATTCCATCTTTTCAAAGACAAAGAATATGACAAGCCAGAAAGAAAGCAAAGGTTGTTGCTGTGAGAAAGAAGATCACTGTGAAACTGAGCCAGTACCAACCACATCTAGCTGACAAGCCAATTCAAGCCCGCCCCCGGACAATCAAGTTTGGTAGAATCCGCATTTTTTTCTTTGACTTGTTGGAAGTACCGAGGGACGATTCACCAATAGCAGCATTCTTTTCTATGTAATAATAGTGAGAAGGTTTCTAATGGCTATCAGATAGCAATGAGTGGACTGGCGCAAGCAATTCTTTCTTTTACAGGCATTGCTGGTCTTAGGTCTGGTTGGGTAAAAAAGAAAGCAGGGGCATAGCTTCTATTGCTGGCTTGTCTGCCCCTGTCTCACAGAGAATTTCGTAATTTTACCCCTATGTTGGTTTGGAATTGCAAGAAGAAATCTTGCTAAGAAGAAGGAAGGCAAAAAGACATTCCTTTTAGGAGATCTTCCTAGCGCATAGAAGGCAAACGTGGGTAGGCCACAAGTCCCGACTTCTCTCGTCTTAGTGTAGTGGAAAGAAAATACCCGAGTGAAGGAAACCCAATAGGTTGAGGGGGGGCAACTCAATTTCCTGGAAGGAAGACCAGTACAGCGTACTTTCCATAAGAGCAAGGCGATCTTGAAAGGAAGAATCGCAGTCCACTACGCGTAACTAGATGGGAATAGCTCATGCCCAGCTCGAGGGAATTTCCTCTTTGATAACATGGATCCGTTTAATAAGAAGAAGCAAGCGGCTATTCTATTGGACTGATTTCTTTGCTTGTTCGGATTCGATTCTTGTCAACCAGCTTTCTAAAGGGTAATGGAGCTCTTTTAGCTAGTCTTTCCTTGGCACGAAGGTCACTGGTTGGGAACGAAGGGAGGCTCGCTCTTAAGTCGGCTATCAGATATCAGATAAAGGATTTGCAAGAGGAACGAAAGGGAACCGGAGGGAGCCACCTAATAGACGAAGAAAGAGGAGGTGAAGTGTACTTGCTAATGGCCGAACCGGTGACCTCACCGCCCCGTGGGAATCCCCGACCATCGAAGAGACCAGATCAACATCCGGATGTTTTTGGTGCCAGGTCTGACCCCCAAGAGTGGTCTTGCTTTGATCCCACCAGTGGAGATGGAAAAATGGAACCGATGGAAGCATATGGGGCAATCCCAGGGGTCTCACGCGCGTCTAGCTTCATTTGAAATGTACTGCAATCCGTTCAAGTACTTTTTAGCTCATTGAAAAAAAGAGGGAAGTTGACGAATGAATGAAAACAGGCACCTGTAGGTGCTATTTGAATATATGCCCTCGAGATTTCAGTCCTACTGCAGTCAACGCTATCTCACATCTTTTCCGGGCGATGAGACCCTCTTCCCAAGAAGACTCCCCAGGCAGTGAGAATCTCCATTTCAAGCTCCGAGGGACAGAGAGAACTCTAGTACTTTGATCTCTTCCTCTTTCAAGGTCCTATGGACAGTGAAAGACACAGAGAAAGACTTGATTTTGTCGATCTTCTCCGGAGGATATCTAGTCCCTCAATCACCGGGCGGGCTCAGAGGAAGGATTTGTTACTTTAGACTGAGCAGTCAATCCGGTCCAGTCTCTTGGCATTGAAACACGGTCCCTTGCAAAGAGAAAACAACCCTGGGAATGAGCAAAGCGAATAATCCCAGTAGTTTTTTACACCTGCAATTAGCGAAGAGTGAAAGAAATAAGAGACTCGAAGGACCATGGTGCTCGATATCCTTCACATTTCTTTAGGGAGGGAAGGGAAGGAAGGAGTGAGGGAGGACCGAACGAAGGAACGGAGATCCATGCCGAAATCCACTCTCAAACCTTGCCGACCCTGTGGTATGGTCTGTATGCGACCCTTGGTCTTGGGAGTCTTGAGAGAAGTTGTTGACAAGGGAAACTACATGGGAAGGAAATCTCGGTTTGGTAGATTTGGTAGGTCTAGTTTTTCCTTATGTTTCTACTCTTTCTATCCTTGTGCTGGAGTGATGAAAGAAAGCCGTATGTATATGGTGTCCTCATACAAGAGCTCACTTCCCAAAGTAGAGTTTCACCTCTCTCTGAGATCCCGAAGGTTGTGTAGCTTGGTTCAAGGACTTGAAAACCGGTATACCTGCTCCCTATCTTTGGCTTTTTTTTGGTCGGTGCCCTCTTTTCCTCTGTCGCTCGCTCCCCACACTTGTACCCTGAGGTTGTCCGTAGGACTTGGACCCTATGGTCGCAAAGGACCCGATCCAAGAGCTAAAAGAGAAAGGTCAACGACCTTGACAAAGAAATCCAAGAGCCGAAACTGAACAAATTCTTCATCCCCCATTCATGAAAGAATAGAAGCTTGTCTTGGAGTGGGCTGGTTCAATGACTAGAGGAGCAGAGCAGCAAGAGCATTCATTCTCAATAGAGTGTTGCGTTGCCGGAGTCTCTTTAAGCAACTTGTTTCTGCTAGTGCATAATGGGGAGCAGTGGTCACAAGAGCTTGCCTGTAGGCCCACAGAAAGTGGCTAAGGTCTATGAGCATATCTTCTTGTTGTTGGGAGTTGATAGTAGTTATCCAAAATCCTGAGTTTCGACAAGAGGCGAGCGATAGCGAAGTTGCCAAGAGGTTTCAGGTCCGGGGATTTAGGGGAATTTCTCAATTAGCATCGAGCCTGGAGTGAATTTTAGGTCACGGCAGACCTCTCAAGCCCTACCTCCGTGGAGAGATGCGACCGCGAGAGCTTTCATTATTCCTATTCCAGGAGAAGGGATGAACTGGTCCGTCTTAAGGGCTGGCTTAGGTCATGGCTAGAGTACTGTCCTTGGTACTATATGACCGCCTTAGCGCCCACGGTAGGCATCGAGGAATTCTTTGAGGCACCAGTCGTGAACCGAAGCTGGAGGACCGATCGGACTGCTCCTAAGCCGGTAGGTCTCGTTCAAAAGCCATTTTGGTCTCATGTGCTTTGAAATTGACATGCTTTCTCAATTCAAAGAGGTGTGGATAGGATCGAAAAAGCCCCATACCATCTTGAAAAAAAGGGTCATCGTTCCCGGCTATAGAGCAGAACAGTCTACCTGAAACCATCGCTCCAGCGTGAGATCGTTGCTGTGGTACCAACTCGTCCTTGCTCCGACTATACTGAAGACATGAAAATGCTTTCGCTTTCATAAAAGAATGAAGACTTGGTTCTCCTATTTCAAGGAGGACGAAAGAGAGTCAAAGGCAGAATCCTATCACTCTCGATTTCTATTGTCTAACTTGCTTTTGAAAAAGAAGTACAGTGGGTGGATCAAGGCGCGTAGCGAAGAGGAGAACAGAAGGATTCAGTAACTAGAGTGAAGCATCCAAGAAGAATTTCAAAAAATTGCTTTTGATAATCTCAATCTTCGCTACCGCTCGCCTTATTCGCTCTACTCTAAAGTCTCTCTTCAGCTTACCCGGCATATGTCTGACTTTGCTAGGTTCAATAATAGCTTCAAGGTGATAATCTAGCATCTCGAATTCATAAAGCAGCCAGGCTCTGAGATCCACTAGCTTTTAGCTTTTTCTCGTCTGGATTCAGTTTAGAGTCCTTAGGATTTGTCATTGGTGAATACGCAGTCTAGGGTTTTGGTTCTATCTCGTAAGGTATTGGACTAAAGTTGCTTAAAGAACTCCACTGCAGGACAGGATCATAGAGAATAAGGGGGCTCGTCCATCCAAGAAATCCGGTTGAAATGAATCCCATAAACCAGAGAGATAGATAGAGAGAGCGGATAGAAGGACTGGCCTACCTCTCCTAACTGTGTTCTCGCTGGTTGAACTGGCTAAGCCGCCCCCGCCCGCTATAGTTGCAACATGAGCTCGCGGATCGAGTTCCTTGTGTTAATGGATCTCCTCCAATCTTCCCAGGCTTGAGTCTAGAAGATGAATTCAATATCCGATCACACACGAGGATAGAAAGAAGATCAGTTACAGTCCTGGTCCTGGGCAGGCGGGTGGTGGTTTTTTTAGAACCCAAAGTCTTCCTTTAAGAAGCAACAAAGCTTGTGTTTCGGAGCTATAAAGCGAGTGCCCCGTTCGCTAGCTTCGTTTCCTTTTCTTTTGTAGGGCCACTAGCTCGAACCAGAGGTTCTTGCTTCTCATTCTCGTCCTGCTTTCTTTTTCAGTTCTGAAACGAATGAGCTGTTCATATAGCATTTTTGCTGATTTCACTCTTGATCTTCTAGTTCACCTTAAAGCATTTCCAGTAAACTAAGGAAAGACTCTGGCTAAGGACCCTACGGGTCCCCTAAGAAGAAAGGTGCGGGGGGTCTCTTGCCAGCTATGCGCAATAGGGCCAATGTGCTACTGATTCAATAGCCTTTTTGCTCTTTCGCTTACTCATGTGTTGAAAATCGGATCTCAGATATTCAAAAAGAGATCCTAGGAGCTAATCAAGTGCTTCTTTTCAGGCTGCGAAACTGGCTGGAGAACGGATGCAAAACCATGCTTCTACTTTTTTGAGACGCAAAGGTATGAAAGAATGATTATGAACATAGTGTACCGCTACGCGGGTGAAGAAATGAGAAAAAACCTTGACACTGAAACTTCTGAGATGAAAGCGGAGTGCTTGGGCTTATCGTCCTCGCTCGATGGCAGAGTGAACCCTCCCTCTAGTCTTTGCCTACTCAATTTGTAATCCTGACATGAGCATCAAGACGGACACCTGCTTCTATAGTACGGGTAGGCTGACAGCAGTCGGTGTCAGATCAAGATCCATACCACAGTTTCACCCTCAGACTTTTCTGTACGACATTGCCTCTTTCTTTCTATTTGACCTTGTTTTTTTTTCATTGTTGGATTCTGGACCGATTGTGAGATTGGAAAGTCTTAGGAAAAAAGCGTTCGGGCAACTTCCATGATGAGCGGTGTAAAATGAGCTTAGTTACGCTTAGTTCCCGACCTAGCTAGGGTTCAATCGGGAAGGGCTGTCCAACCAGAAAGTAGGACGAGTTAGCGGTCAGATCTCTCTTTTCATTAGTCAAATTTTTGATCATGATCGGGCTTTCGCCCATTTTGACACATTGCTCCTTGGGAAGCTTCAGTCGTGGCCAAGAGAGCTCTTCATCCGAGACAGAAATCTTCGGTCAGTTGAGTCTTGCAATGAATTCCTCCAGCGCCACACACTGAATTTCATCACCGAAGGAAAGAGAGTGCTAACCCGACCCTACTATCATATATCAACATTTCCGCTGCTAATGCTCAGAGGATAAGGGGGCAAAAGAGAGCAGAACTTCTTTCTATTTTCTATGATAGGACTGCAGCCATTTCCTTATTCCCATTTCAAGACCCTTGCTCTATCGAACCAGCCCCTTCGGGCTCTCAAGTCAGCTTTTGTTCGCTCCGCACGAACGATCAAAGATGTGAGTGACGTCGATCACACCAGGAGGGTACAAGGTGAGCCTATGAGCTGCGGGACAAGATGCGAAACTTTCGTGAGGAAGAGGAGCCCTAGTTCTTCAGGCTGGATCCTCTTTGTGAACACCAACTCAAGCGATTCACTTCTCACTCGAGTTTCGTTTGGCCTGGAAAGAGATTATGGCAATATCAGGCATAGATATCTTTCTTTGAGTAAGATAATCGACCATTCGCGATCGAGCACAACCTAAGTTGTACGCCTACATAACCTACCTCCCAGACCAAGCAAGGGAAGAAGAGATCTATGTAGTTCTCGACCCCTTTTGTGAAACCAGTTCCTGTACTGTTTTTGAATGAATTCCAGTCAAGTCCGTAACGTAATCTGGTGGATGCGCCTCCCCACTCCCATCCTCCCTTATCACGGAAGCAACCGAGAACTCACCATGCTATTCCTCAAACAAATAGCTACCTGCCTTTCTTTACGTGAACTTCGCTATCGCTCGCCTGCTCTTTTCACTGTCTGACTTTTGCCCCTCTCTCGCGAAATCCAAACCTTCAAGCCCAGGGAGCAGTTTCCTCCCCAGAAAAAGGAAAAAGAAGCGAAAAAAAAGAGCAGAAAAACCTTCTCGATCGGAATACAAAGAAGATCGGAAAGGCCATCATTAAGGCAAACAAGGCAATAGCTTCGGTTAGAGCAAATCCCATCATAACCAAAGAATTGTTGAGATTTCGCGCCACGGAATGGATCAACGAACTGAAGACATTTCCAATACCGACAGCAGCTCCCGCCAAAGCAATTGTAGCAGCTCCCGCACCGATTGATTTAGAGGTAGAGGTCAAGGGTCGCCTAACGGCTCATCGACCTCTCGGCTCGTAAACTCACCGAGGGTAGGCGCAAGGGCTTTGAGGCCTTCGGGGAGGTAGAGGTCAAGGGTCTAACATCTCTCTTTTCTTCTTCTCGTCACGCTTTTCACATTCCTTATTTTCTCTTCTTTTTCTTTCTTCCTTGTCGATTCTTCCCTTCGTTCCTACTATTATTTCGACCCTCTTCTCTTATGAGATTTCGAGTTTCGAATTGGAAAAGCTTACAACCAGAAGGGATTCTAGAATCACATTCTTTTCTCACAAGATGCTCCTACAACTACCCACGGAGCGGTAAGAACGAAGAGACATTCGAGTCAGCAATTGCTTGCTTCAGAGGAAGAAGCGGTGAGCTTATAGAAAGAGATGCGAAACTTGTCGATTCTTCCTTTCCCAACAAGCAGGAGTGCTCCCCTTGCCTTTTGAACCAGACCCGAGCCGAGCCGGAATGGCAATCTCATTTCGGCCTTTCCTTCTCTCTCCCTCATAAGCAAACAACTTTTCACTCGTGGCACACTTTCTATATCTACGATTCAATGCGCTTCTCTTTCTACGAAGAACCAGCTTTCCTTCATCTGCTCCCAACACTTTCGAAAGACGCGCGAAAGCCCTTGCTTCTTCCCTGAAGAAGAAACTCCTTGAGCAAGGTTAGCGAAAGCCGTTGCTTCTTCCTTTCTCTTATCTACATACGCTATTGATTGAGTAGCCGAAAGAGTAGAGAATCAAGAATTTCGCGAGAAAAGCCAATGGAAAAAGAGCTCAGAATCAGAAGGCAAGGGAGGCCAGCAGCTCCTACTCTTCCTTCCGCCTTACACCTCCTATGAAACGAACCTGAGAGGGCCATGTACCAAAGGTTGTTTACTAAGCTTCAGAGTTGTGCTTTCCATGTCGACTCATTCATGCAGTCGACCTATCATTTCTGAGGGCCAGTCTTCCTACCTTGGAACCCACGGGGCGGTGCTACCACTGAGCGGACTTTCCTAGAAGAAGATATATTTGTCCGTATCGGATTGGTCTTCACCGAGTCCTAGAATTTTCTGTACGTCCTGAAAAACGTAGCGGCTAGGAAGCCTTAGCTACCGGGGTTGCTTGAGCATCTTTCTATTACCAGGTTCATTAGGCAGGCATTTCCTTGAAAAAAGCGAAGCAGCCGGGAACGGAAGCGATCGAGAGACCAAAGATTCTGTAGTGGTCAAGCCTATCCCCTAGTCCTTCCTTACCGGTCTAAGCGAATTCATTTTTGGACTAGGTCGCTGGTCTTGTTAAGTCCCATTTTTCATGGATCTCCCCAATGCGAGGTGGGTCTGTCGGGCATGACGTGCTTTTTCCTCTCCCGGGGCAGGGATAATCATCTTCAAACCTCTCCCTATTTTTCAATAATAGATAGCAGCTAATCTAGTTGCGGCGGAGGTGAGGACGGACAAAGCGGGGGCGAAGCCAAAAAGAGTCATCCCCTAAGGGCTGTTCGCCTATCGGATCACGACCCATACGGGTCGCCTTCGTCGCTCGATTTCTTTCTCTTTGTGAACTCAAACTTCAGTTATTCCTTTCCCTTCGCCTAACGGCTCACGGGTCAAGGGCCGGGACTGAAGAAAAGAGAGGTTCTAGATTCTAGATATAGACGAACTGAGATTCGTTCTTACAGTAGACGGTGACCGGCTTCGCGAGACCATCCGGTCTACACATGGCTAAGCACTTTGGGCGCTACCTTCTCGATCGAATCAAACATCAACTCTATGCTATGCCGCAGAACCAGAACCTCTCTTTTCATTCGCATATGTTAAGCATGAACCTTTTGATAGATTCTTTGCTAGTGTTTGCCCTGACTTTTCCTTCAGCAAAGACCTCAGCCGTTCCCCGTGGGTCTACTGCCGGATGGATTCGCTCAAAAGAAGGAGTCAAAGCAAATCAAGAGCATCTTCTTCTTTCTTCTGAGAGCTCTCACATCCTTCGCCTCGTCACCTCGGCTCATCCCCTGGTGGGGCCTGTTCGCATTCGTTTCAGAATCATTCTATTCTATATACGAGATATGAGATCATAAGATTTGGCTCTTCTCTTTTCATTCTCGTAGAGAAATGAGATCCTAAGATTTTCTCATCTTTCTTTGAACTTCACTTGAGCATCCACAAAAGGATCACCCTAAGATGATCATCTCATGGCTATTGAGAACGAATCAGATGGTTCTCTTTCTCAATCTTTCTGACTTGCTCCTATGGAACCAAGGTCGAAAGGATTGATTCAGTCATTCACAACCACTGATGAAGGATTCCTCGAAAAGTGAAGGATTAGGAATCCTTTTTAGAAATCGAATGGATTTGGTCTTCTACATACGCGAGGAAGTCAAAAAAGAACCTCTTCTTTCTTTTCTCACTTAGGAGCCGTGCGAGGTGAAAGTCTCATGCACGGTTTTGAATGAGAGAAAGAAGTGAGGAATCCTCTTTTCGACTCTGACTCTCCCACTCCAGTCGTTGCTTTTCTTTCTGTTACTTCGAAAGTAGCTGCTTCAGCTTCAGCCACGCGAATTCTCGATATTCCTTTTTCTTTCTCATCAACCGAATGGCATCTTCTTTTGGAAATCCTAGCTATTCTTAGCATGATATTGGGGAATCTCCTTGCTAGCATTTCCAAGTTTCAGTTAGACCGGGTATGAGGCAAAGCCAAAGCCAGAAGTGCTTTATCCGGGCTGGTGAAACCTATTTTCCCGAAAGAAGCACCAATAGCATAATGCAATCGCTAGAATGCTTGGAGCATAGATAGAAAATGGGTATAAGTCAAATGCACACATCTACCAGGCTCTCCATATCCGGTGATCCCTACCTCTCTATCCACAACCGACCTATCCCCAAGCCGGGTAGGCTGATCGATCGAATTCATTCATGGTTGCGAGTCTCTCACTTCGAACATGGGCGAATGCTTCTCTTTCTGATCCATCCTTCCCATTCGCCGAATGATCTGTATAATCGGCATTCGTATACTTCATATACCCCCAACGGACTAGGCGTTGGTTACCCGCGGGCTATTAGTCTCAGTTGCATGATTAGATAACCTATTTCAGCAAACCTCTTTCTAGCGGGAAACTCGCCCGACGAACTTTACATTTCGCGGTATTCTCTTCGAATATAGGTAAACGACTCTCCTCTCCGGACCCACCCTGAAAAACCCGTAGCAAAAGCCGATCGGGATCTAAGTGTTTCAAATTCTCCTGAATGAGCAGAGTACCATTGAGAGAAAAGATGTCAAGCGGGGAATGAGAAAGAGAGATGTGAATGATGAAGGAGGAGCTTGGATTCACTTACCGAAGTTGAGTGGCTCCATGTCACAGCTATATAGCTTAACTCCACACTTATTACTTATTCAATTGGAACTTCTCTCCTTACACCGGAGAGAGAGATTGATCCACCCACTGCGCACCTCTACTTGACTTGCGCGCTTCGGTAATGCAGATTGCAGTGACATTTTCTTTCACCATGTCCGAAAATAGATCAAACCCGGGAATCGAATCCGCTCCTGGCAGTGGAAACCCTTGGAAAAGAGATTCATGCCATTAGCCTATGGTTTGTCCCCGGGAAGAGATTCTTCATCCAATAGCTCACTGGAATTCCCTTTTGCAGTGAAGGCTTACCTCAAGCAAGGGTAGCACCGATTACTGAGATTACCTGACTTTTTCGGGATTTCTCTCAGAATTTCCCGGCCCCACGTAGCGGTAAGGGTTGATTCGGGACAGGGGCTGGCCTATGCTTCACTCTCTCGGGAAAGGGGCAGTGGGGTGAATTGAATTGAGAGCTGTGAAGTTATGGCAGTTGAGTGAAAAGCAGTGAAAATCTTCTTTACAAGGCCAGATAAAACAGTGAAGTCATTGAAGTCAGAGCAGTTAGGCAGTGCAGTGAAAGCCAGAGAAATTCCCCCCTTTTTTCCCTCGGCATCGGCATTGAATTTCAACTCTTGTTACCTCGAAAAAAAGAATTGAGAATTGAGTGATACTTGAGCCCATCCTTAGATCACTATTTTTTTTCACAGTTCCACGGTGAGAAGTTTCTAATATGGCAATCTAGCCATAGACGAGAAGATGGTGACGAGATCATTGGTTCTACTCAGCCTAAGGCATTCTTCCACTTCGTCAGATACCCCAATCAGCCATACGTTGTGGAGTAGAGGCGAGTTCGGGCAGGTTGTGCCCTTTCCTCTTCCCAACCTTTGGGCAGAAAAGGGCGAACGGCGTTATAGAGCTCATTCGTTGGAGCTGAGCTGCTTTTTGCTCGGATTCGAGTATGCGGATCGGACAGTCAAGCTGTTCTTGTCCTGTCTCTTCTTTCTTTTAGAGGCTGTTTCCGTGGATAAAGAAAGAATAGCCCTGGTCTCATTCCCTATCAAGCGCCCTTCTCTATCTCCTGCTGATGCTAAGGTTATCTGCCCTTTCCTGGAATCACTCTCTATATCAATAGATATGGCTTCCTTCATTAATAGTACAGAAGTCGCTCTATTTACTTGCCCCTGCCGGCCTTTTGGTAAGGGATTTTTAGCATGCAGAGTCCTCAAAACCAAAAAAGAACTAGGCTCACTCGCTTTCCTGTCTGTTCTTGCTTGAATATGTCTATAGAGAGGGTATATCCTATCTAGCTTTTTTCTTTTTGAATATAGAAAGGAGTCGGAGAAGAGAAATCCGGAGGTGTAGCCGCATGGCGTAGGTGGCACTATCCCATTTGAAAAAAGGAGCTATACGACACCTCTCTATTCATGTTCAAGTCTGTCTACTTATGGTCGGATTTCTGCCGGCACCGATGCAACCTGACTGTTCAAGTTCTAGCTACTCAAAGAAACTGCTCCTTCCTTACTATCCTACCTAGCTTCCAAATCGGGGAAGTCTTCTTTGAGAGAGTGCTGCAACGGAGCGCTAGTCCTTAGCATGAATCTTTCTATGAACTATGCCCAAAGCATTTGAGTGGGATAGGACTACTTGTTCGTTCGACTGCTTTTTCGTTTCAGATCCAGTCTTTTCTGCTGTTCAAATAGACCCAGCTGGGGGATATTTCCATTCTAGTACTAGCCCCTCCTCCAACAACATACGAGAGAGCTGCGAACTCGATCTCTATCGCCACTGCTGGATGAAAGTAAAGGAGAATTGACTAATAAGAAGAGTAGTCTTCCCCTGAAAGATTGGATTGAGATCCTTCTCTTAGAATCGTATCGGCCTCGCTCTAACGAGTGAACTTCATCACCCGACCCGCACCGAATAGACTACTTTCCCCTTGGAATCTTTGACTGGGAGTTTCCGGGTATTGAAAGATTCTTCTCCGCGGGGGACTTCTCCTTTCTGCCTATCAAAAGTGTTTCCAAAGCCCGGGTTCCCATGCTTCCCTCTGTCTTCTCTTCAAAGCTAGCCGAGTTCTCTCCTTTAGGAAAAAGGAAATTCTCTACCGCTTAAGAAAAGAAACGTAGTCTTCAACCTTGACTTTCTTTCCACGAGCTTCGAAAGATGGGATGGAGCCTTCACTAATAGACAGATGGGATTGAAGGATAAGCAACTACATCAAGAAACTTGGCAGCAGCAAGGGAGGTTTCTCCCGCTATGGCTCTTCCCCGCTGGATTTTGCTTCTTGTAGCTAGGGGAATTAATTGATGTTCCTGGTCCAGCTCAGTCAATGATTACACTTGACACCTTCTCCTCATCTCTGTTTGCTGTCACTCTGTCCCTATACTATAGGATTTTGAGACCTGGATCGATGTAATGCCAGCTTGAAGCTCTGTTCTATGCCCGCCCTCTGCCCATAAAAGAGATGTGGTCACACGGTGAAAGCTTTCTATAGTAACCAGGAATCCATTGTCTATTTGACATGTCAGCATTGGAAAAAGAGCATACAGAACTAGCCTGGGTCTGATCTTCAAAGGAGCAACCTATGATCCATTGTGTGTCACGACGTCTTGAGTTTCGTTGAAAAATCACACCTGGAATGCTTCGGATAGGATGAGATCAGTCAATGATGAGAAGGCTTCTGCCGACCCCAAAGAGGAATGCTTATACCTTCTCCTGATGGTGTAATTCGAGTTTCGCTTCTGTCTATCCGATTCTTTTACTACACAAAATGTGCTTTACCAAGCCCCGCTAAAGGGAATCGAACCACTCCCTTCCTTCTTAGGGGTCTGCTCTTTGATGTCTTTCTCTGGTGATATGCTTTCTTTCGCTGCTTCTGCAACTTTTCGCGCTTAAGGTCAGGTTTCTGTCGTACTACAGCTCGATGTAGACGGCCCTAAAAGTACCTCACCCATTTGACAGTCCCATCCCGCCGCTCACATTTTCGATTCATTTAGCTCTCTCCCTTTTTAGCCAGCAGTCTATAAAAAGCCAACTTTAGAAGCCCTTCCTCTTCACTATGTCAGTTTGCTTTAGCTGCTCCTTCTGTAATAGGGGCAGGGCATTCTAATGTCAAACCAAAAGATACGAAGACTCTTCCGTTTTCAGACGAGAAAAGGAAGATACCCACGTAGCGGTAAGGGCAGAGATTGTAGCTAAGACTGGCTGCCGTCTCCCCATCTCTGGTTGAAGCAGGGATGAGACCCTATCCAGTGCTCTTCCGGCTCGCTATCAGTCTCAGTATCAATGCAATGTCTTTCTTATATCTTTCATTTTGAGCGAGATATCCCTGTGACTGGTCTGACTAAGAGCAGCTACTGTGCTTACTACAGACCCTGACGATAAAGCACTTGAAAGCAGGAGTGACCTTCCCTTACTCTGACTATTATGCCCAAGGCTTGCTTTTCTATTCCTTCCTTTTAGCACGGATTGAGTTAGATAGCGCCTACTCATTCGCTGGAAAGGCTAGTTACCTTCTCTTCATTCTCAAGCGCTTGCTACTGGATGGCTTCTTCGCCTACCGCATCAAGCTAAGAAGAAAAGAAAGAAGAGGTTATGAAATATGCTCGAGCTAAAGCGAGAGGAAATCCAGCTGAAGGAACTCCACTCTCATCTAAGCAAGCGCCTCCGCAGGCACTCTTGCAATAGGAAAAAGATGCTTTTCATTCACCACTCTAGTGGACACAACTACTATCGATTCAGTCCTGCCTTATGAGGGGCCTTAGTGCGCAAGGTGGTAGTTCAGCTGTTAGAGAAAGGGCAACTAGAAGCCCGGTAGCAAAGCATTGATCAGTTTGAATGCAAGTGATTGTAGAATTTCGTGTGAAACTCTCCGCTGTTTCAGGAATAAGCGCAGCTATTGACTCCGGTCTTAGAGAAGTAGCTAGCTAGATGTCGCGTCTGAAGGTGTAACATTGATTCGCGTCTTTGGTTTTGCCCTTCTCTTTCGCTTACGCTTACTAGTAGGAGATCAAAGGATTGGACGTGAGGCTGGCTACTCGTAAGACTCTGAAAGCATCTATTCTATTCAACTGAGAAGTCATTTCATATGCCTAAGAGCTACTGCTTAGTTACTTTACTCAGGAACAACTGAGATTTTAGAACCAGAAGTTCGTTAGCAAGTGCCTAGGTCCCGTACGACAGCTCTCAAGCCTACCCCTAAGTAAAGTCCTGTCTCCAGTAGCTGCTTTGCTTCTCTCTTCTATAGTAGACCGAGTAAAGGTAGCTACCTACTGGCTAAAGGCTTTAAAGGAAGAATATGGACTCCACTACTAAGAATGAAGACTTCCCACGTGATTGTGAATACTCTGCCCCTTCTATCTTTCCCTAGAGCAAATTTCCGACATCTCTCTGTTCGAATCGAAACTTCCTCTCCTTTCAGTCGAGCCTATTTACATAACCTCGGTGAAGTCACTAAAGAAAGGAAGAAACTGATACGAAAACGAACACTAACTGGCAAGCTAAGCACAAAAAAAGGTACTCTTTTGGCCTCAGCAATCGAGGAAGGAAGCATTCGTTCAGTCTTGCTATTGGGCTCATCGGCCTTTGGGATATTGGATTGAATCAGAGAATCGGTTCTGACAGTGCCCGGAATTGGACAAAAAGAAAGTGAGAATACAAGGTCGGGCTGTTTGCGACGAGGGTGCAGATGAATTGAATCAAGAGTTTTGATATCCAGGTGCGGAGCTTGGCCTATCTCTCCCCAACTAGGAGCTGATTGAGCGAGAACCCACTCTTTCTCTTTGACACAGAAAAGAGTCTATCTAATAAAGGTATCCCAGGCCAAGTTGGAGGCAAATCTCCTATTGTTCTGATCTTCTTGTTCGAGAATCAGCTTCGCATGAACTTGTTCCTTCTTGCTTAACGTAAGGCTTGCTGCGAATACCTTCTTCCGGGAATGCCACTTGATTAAATAAAGCAACTGACATAGTTGATGCATCTCATGCCCTCTTTTCATGGCTTGTTCAAGAAGGGATTGCTGTTCTTAGAAAAAAGAAGCTCTTGGTGAATCCCATGTTAGGTTAGGACAAATGCTATCGAATCAGCTGACCCTCCTGATTTCAGTTTCTCAGAAAAGAAGAGGTTTTTAGAGTAAGACAGAAGCAAGGGAAGGAACGAGAGCTTAGATCCTGAGAAAGATATCGAAGCAGCGGACATGAAATGATCCATAGTTTCGAAGAAGACAGGAAAGGATGAGATGGCATCGAATGGAAGGGATTGTGGTATCAGTCAGTAGGACTAGCATTCGTAGTAGCAATAGGAGACCATCTTTCATTTCTCAGCATGGCATCAGTAGCAATATATATAGATGGCATAAGGAGGAGGGGAAGGCTCAAAAAGAGGGTCTGACTAAGCAAGAGGGTAACGGCCAAACCACTTGGGCGCTAGGTCCAATGTGAGTAGGATCACTTAGCCATGCTTCATAATTGGAAAAACGAGCACCGACATGCCACAAGAAAGATGATGGAGAGTTGACCGGCACTCAAGACTTTTCTCCTCCAAATCGCTGGTATGGCTATCGAAATCGTGAGCATCAGCATGTAGGTTCCAGATCCAAGTGGTAGTATCAGGTCCTTTAGCTATTGTTGGCCGGGTCTGGCCTCGAATTTGTTCGAAAAAGGGACATCCCATGTGACGAAACCAGGAAGACCCCTTAGGGGCATGCCCAGATCGAATCAGAGTTCACGCCGCCCGCCCTGAAGGATAGCCGGGAGGTTTGGTTTGCCTGGGGAGTGGGATGGCCCTCTATCGTCTTAGGCAAAGCAAAGTAGGAAAGGGAGTCTGTGCATTTATGTAGGAGTAGTGAAGAAAAGCTGTGATTGGGATCATACCGAGAGTCCTCCTAGAGTAGCTGTTAATATGAATAAGAGAAGCAGAAAGTCAAGTGAGTGTTCGAGGGTGTGGAAGGAGATTCCTATTCGAAGAGTGCATAACATAATGGATAAGCTCATACTAACCTGGGCTACCTTTTATAGTATTATCTAGTGAGAAACAGTTGACGTTTTCCCGTCTTTTTCGTCATCAATCGGATTCCACTCGGTGACGGACATTTGAAATAAAAAAGTTGACAAAACCCCGTCTTTTTGGGCTAGATTCTGAATATATACTATATTGAGACTTTATTCTGACTTGAATAGCTGCGAAAGAGATCAGGGGCAAAGGAAAGGACCCGATAGGGGCGACTGAGTCGCGATAGCGACGAAGAGTCGGAATAGAAAGACTAATTTAGTCTAAGTAGGTGAGCTTATAGAAAGAGAGGCGAAGTCAACATCTGACGAAGAGAAAATGGCAAAAGTTCATTTTGCCATAGGCGACCCGAGTTTACGAGGGTCGTAAGCTGGTTGGGAGAAAAAATCAAATTTGATAACTTCAGGAGGCCACCTGAATGGGCGGGGGAGCCGATAGGCGAATAGATGATGGGTTTTGACTCAAAAAACATTGAAAAGCGTTGAAAAAATGAACTTTTGCTATCGGCGAGATAAAAAATAGAATTTTTTATGGACCCTTCATAAGGGAAAATGGCAAAATGAACTTTTGCCATAGGCGAGATAAAAAAGATCATTTTTTATGGACCCTTCATGAGGGAAAAAGAGGTTATGCCCAAAAACACGGGAAATCGAACAAAGATCATTTTCTTCTCCTGTTCGTTTCGACTATCGTCTCACCGACTTCGTCCCCTATCGGCGACTTCGTCTCCTTGCTTAGGGACCAAAGGGGACATAGTCGCCGTTAGGCGAAGCCCTTGCGCCTACCCACCCAAATGGGTCGACGAGACTTCTGAAGAAGGAGACCCAACGCAGCACTAATACTACGGGCATGGCCGGACCTAGCTTTAGGAGAAAGAAAAGCTTGGATTTCTCCCGCTCCGTGGGCACCCGATGAGGCACAAAACAGATCCTCCCTGAGAGTATGAACAAAGCTACACTCCCAATCACGCGCAGCTCCCTAATATCAGCAATGATACTACCTAGAGGGTGCATCTCCCGAGTTGAAAAGCTCAATAGCAACAAAAGCGCATCCATCTCACAAAAAATCTTGCGATAACCCTCATCCCAAGCGAGCAGCCTCCATCTCCGCCACCATATTAGAGCATACTCCTAAGTGGAGCATGAAACCCACAAGCCAATCTCCCGATGCATCTCGTATGACACCCGCCACACCTGGGTTCCCCAACGAAGCTCCATCCTTAACAAACCCCACATCCGGAGGTTTCCACGCTATGTGCAACAACGGTTTCTCCCCACAACTCGGCTTGGGCAGCAATATCCGACGCCGTCGAACTCACCCTCTGTGCTAGTAAACCCGGGTTCAATTCAGTACCATCGGGATCAAAAATCAGGGAGCAGCGGCGCTTCCAAATAGACCATATCGCCGCAAGAAAAAGATTCTGCCAACTATACGTACTCGAGCATCTCATCTCCAAATAGATGAGAATTGAACCAAGCAACTAGAGGACAGCTAGTAAATTCAGCCGCTCGGCACAAAGAGACGCCAAAAGGAAATTGGGAGCAATCCCTCAGCAAATGTAGAACCGTTTCTTCCTCAACCCCACAAAGCGGACAACGATCCGAGACACTCATCCCCCGACGCCTCCGCATGCTATTGGTGAGAATTCTTTCCATATAAACAAGCCAGAGGCGCAGAGAAGTTCACGTTTTTTCGGTAGCACCCCCTTTTTCTTAAGGAAAGTCCATAGCAAAAATTCAGTGAAAGCTACACGGGATGGCCATCTTCAAAGCTTAAGCCGACTTCAAAGGCTCCTAAATCAATTTGAATACGGGCAGTGAGAATATTCAAGGGGTTTTGGTTTTACTGTCATTTTCTCTCAATGAGCGCGGCTACGGAAAAGCTTGAGCCCCCTGCCGGAGTTCATGTCCGATCCCAAGAAGAAACAGATCTCTTGCAACGCAACACCAAGAAAAGAAAATCCTCCGCACAAACCCGGAACCCCGACGGTGTCAAGTCCTTCAAAGACTCACTTCTAGGTTCAAACAAGAATGATGGCAGCCAACGAAATCCCTAACTTCCTCTTCCATCCTTATCGGATCACCTTGTCTCAGACCACGCCGAGTTGAGAAAGAGGCGCGTAGCGCCATCAATGCCTCTTCATTTCGTGATAAATCACCAGAAGGATTGACAAAGCACTTGACCCAATTGCTGGACAAGTACAAGATAACTGATTTGCTGAGACACAAAACAGAATCAAATCTACTAAAAAAACATCAACTGTAGTGCAACTGGAAAATTGAAGTAACAGACTTTCTTAGAAAAAGCCAACTTACACTATCATAGGCTTGAGGTCTCTCCTTCGGATCCTAGTTCGGCCGAGAACAACGACCACTTTCTTTCATTCCTCGTTTCCCGCTTCGGTGAAAAGAAAGAGTGATAGTTGGTTAATAAGCACGGGTGAATCCACTCGCGGTGATAGGTGCCTCACTCTGACCTGTGTCAGTCTATTTTCTTGGTACATAAGACCCGGCCTATTGCCGGTGAATTCCAGAGAGTAGCTACTCCATCTTGAAACTGTGATTTCCATGAGCTTTGAATAGCTGACACAGAGCTTTCCACTAAATCTGTCATTCTTTCCATTATAATGTCCTCCCCCTTTCTAACTTCTACAGATAGGGTTTGGAGAGTATCATCTTTGAAGTTTCCGACTTTATCAACAATCCTGAATGTATTTACTTCAGCCTTGTCTGACATTGAGTCTTGAAGCTTTGTCATTGTAACAGTCTGAGACAACACTGTGCCTATACCTTCAGTTGCATGTTCAATTTGCTTGCTTCCTAGGCTCATCAATTTAGAGAGATTTTCATAATTGGATTTGATTTTAGCTAACTCCCTACCAAGATCACTTTCAACTGAGGCAATCTTCCTGTGAACAGTTGTCAAAGAGTTCTCAAACTGTTCACTCTGTTTCTTGAGCATAGCTTCAATCTTTCCCAGAAGAGAATCTGCATCAAGGATTGGAGGGGAAGGATGAGAAGAAGGAAGAGTAACAGCAGGGGCAGCAGCAGGAGCAACATCAGGGAGCTCTTCAATCTCAAGAGAATGAACCACATTTTCTTCTTCACAACCTAGCTCATATGGAGCATTCTTGGTTGTATCTAACTCTGACTCCCCCTCAACATGTAATAGGGGAGGTGATAATTCATGAACTGAATCAGCATCATCGTCTTCAAAAACAAAATCAGCACCAGACCCTGCCATTTGGCCACTGGGACTGTGCACTTCAGATATTTCTTGTTGAATATTCTTAAGAACAGCTGAAACTATCTCATTTGCTAAAGAAGTTTCTGCTTCAATAACTGATGGAGAAGGAGGTGGTGGTGATGGAACTAAATCTTGAGTGTGAACATGAGAGGGTGATGGAATAGAATCTGAAGGATCTGACTGTGTCACTAATGGAATGAGTTCTGATGGAGCTGATGAGGGCTGACCTTTGGCTTTGGAACGGATTGGTAGCTTGGCTCGACCTGAGGCTTTAGAGCGAATCCGAGGAGGAGGAGGAGAAGAAGTAACTTTGGGTACCTGACCTTCCGAAGATGGAATTGGAATTTCTGCTTCACTTGCAACTGCAGACTGATGAGTCTCCCCCTCAGAAGCAGCACTGGCCATTCCCGGCTTCTTGATTCGAATGTCCCATCTCTGCATGGAGAGGACATTGATCTTCTTGAGATGATGGAGAACTGTACCTTTGGACATGTCAAAGATAGCTGGGTTGAACTGATTCAGAAACAATGTGATGATCCGGGCAAATTTTGGAGAATTAATGCAAGCCTTGATATTGGAGAATAAGATTTTGCCCCAATCTCTCTTTTTCCCTGACACAATTCCAACCATCAATAGAAAAGTCTCTTCAGACACATGCCCTTGTGTGCCTGTCTTGCAGAATAGAACTTTTAAGATAATGTCCACCAGGAGCTTCCCCACATCATTCATCTTGTGCCTCTTCACTGCAGAAAAATCTGAATCCAGACCACAATACCTTGCTGTTCTCAACCAGTCATTGTCATCAAGCACCTCTTCAGTATCAAGCTCAGATAGATGCAAGTACTTCACGAGGGTTTTAGGTGAGATTTTTATCTTAATGCCCTTGACGAATGAGACCAACATCCTCCCTTCCTTGATAGGCTTCACATTGATAAAGAATTCTTCCACCTCATCAAACAGCACCCGGCAAGGATGCTCAAGAACGAAAGCAAGACCGGCGGCATCAAGCAAGCAAAACAGATTTTTGAAATCATCGGATAAACCGGCGATACCTGAGCGAACGACTTCATTGCCGACGCCGATCTTTGGATGAGGAGAAGGCGCCATTGAAGCATGAGGTAGAGAACTGTCGAGCGGATCAGATGACGAATCGAGAACCACCGAGAACCACCGAAGCACAGAGACCTGTCGCAGATTGTCGCCGCTCGAGAGAAAGTCGAAAGGTCGGGGAGGTCTCGGAAATGGATTTCGTGAACATCAAGTTTTCGATTTCTTATATATATATATGATTTTGATTTGACGTTAAAGTGACATTTTGAAGAAAGATACAAAAGAAAACAGCGCGTACCTGACGTTTGGAGTTCTTAAAAAAAACTATGTCTCGAGACATCGGGTATGTCTCGAGAACTCAGGAGTTTCAGCAAGTTATTTCCTTCATTGATGTCTCGAGTGATAACCCGTATCTCGAGACATCACCATATCTCGAGATCTTAAACTTGTCTCGAGAGAACCAGCCTGTCTCGAGAGTTCCCTGAAGTCCTTTGGATGATGTCGAGATTTTAAAGTGACTTGAGTTATCGAGAAAATAGATAGTTCCCGAGACAACATGTAGTTCTCGAGACATATGCCTGAAGTTTTCAGGAAAAGTTCTGAATTTTTGTAATCTTCATGTCTTCATGGTTTTGCTTGATTTGATCATTACTCCATGTTGAGCATTCCAAGTTCCGTCTTGAAGAAAGAGAACTTAGTCTCATCCAGTGGCTTCGTGAATATGTCTGCAACTTGCTTGTCCGTGGGAACATAACTCAGATTTATGTCACCCATCTCCACATGCTCCCGGATAAAGTGATATCGTAGCTCAATGTGCTTTGTCCGACTGTGAGAGACTGGATTATTTGCGATAGCAATTGCACTGGAAGAGTCGCAGAACATAGGAATGTCTTTGATCTTCATGTTGTAGTCTTGAAGTTGATTCTTTATCCATAGAAGTTGTGCGCAACAACTGCCAGCAGAAATGTATTCCGACTCGGCGGTTGATATTGCAACACAATTCTGCTTCTTGCTACTCCAGGAAATAAGTCTCCTTCCGAGGAATTGGCACGTCCTGGAAGTGCTTTTTCTGTCGTCTTTGCTACCTGCAAAGTCTGCATCTGAAAAACCAATTAGTTCGCTATCATTACTTCTTGGGTACCATAAGCCAAGATTTGGTGTGCTTTTAAGGTATCTCAAAATTCGCTTTGCAGCAGTGTAATGTGATTCCTTAGAGTTCACCTGATATCTAGCACATACACATGTAGAGAACATTATATCAGGTCTACTGGCAGTAAGGTAGAGCAAAGAGCCAATTATGCTTCTGTACTTGGTTTCATCAAAAGGTTTCCCTTTCTCATCCTTGTCCAGAGACGTAGCTGAGCTCATTGGAGTCCTCATAGAGGTTGCATTCTCCATTCCAAATTTCTTAATCAACTCCTTAGTGAACTTTGTCTGAGAAATGAAGATTCCATCTTCAGACTGTTTCACTTGAAGTCCTAAGAAGTATTTCAGCTCACCCATACTGCTCATTTCAAATTTCCCTTGCATAAGTTTAGAAAACTTTTTGCAGAGGTTATTGTCCGTAGAACCAAATATGATGTCATCGACATAGATTTGCACTAGCAAAATCTTGCCTTTTACTTCCCTAAGAAATAATGTTTTATCTATCTTTCCTCTTGTGAACTTGTTCTCAAGAAAAAAGTTAGATAGCGTCTCATACCAAGCTCGAGGAGCTTGTTTCAAACCATATAAAGCTTTTTGTAATAAATAAACATGATTGGGATGATTAGGATTAACAAAACCTGGGGGTTGTTCAACGTATACTTCCTCTTTAATGTCTCCATTTAGGAACGCGGATTTGACATCCATTTTATATACGGTGAAACCCTTGAAAGCAGCATAAGCAAGGAAGAGTCTAATCGCTTCGAGCCTTGCTACTGGAGCGTACGTCTGATCAAAGTCGATAACTTCCTCTTGTCTGTATCCTTTAGCTACAAGTCTGGCTTTGTTCTTTATGATTGTTCCTTCTTCATCCAGCTTGTTTCTATATACCCACTTTGTTCCAATGACATTTTTGTCTTTGGGTTTTGGAACAAGTGTCCATACCTTACAGCGTTTGAATTGATTTAATTCTTCTTCCATAGCAATTATCCAAGATGGATCTTCATTTGCCTCTTGGAATTTCTTTGGTTCGACATGCGAAAGAAAACTCAAATGCATATTCTCGTTAATGGTACCTCGTCTTGTTCTTATTCCTTCATGAGGATCTCCTATGATTTGATCAACTGGATGATCCCTCATGTGTCGTAGCCCGAGGTTCCTTGCATGATTTGGACCAATAGGAGTTTCTTCTACTGTTGGAGTATCTTCCTCCACTTGGATTGGCTCTTCATCAGGATGATCTTCTTCATAGGTAGTTATTGGGGGAATCTTGATGAAGTGTTGAGAATTTTCTTCAACTGGCTGATCCAAGCTTAAGTCCTGCAGGTTTGAGCATGTGTCTACAGAAGAAATGCTAGAGGAGCTGCCTTGTAGCATGCTCGTCTCATCAAATACAACATTAATAGATTCTTCTACCACTAGGGTTTTCTTGTTAAAAACTCTATATGCCCTACTATGGCTACTATAACCTACAAAAGTACCTTCAAAACTCTTTTCACTAAACTTAGTTTTGTAATGCTTTCCATTGTTTAGCACAAAGCATTTACTACCAAAGATTCGAAAATAAGAAATGGTCGGTTTCTTGCCCTTTAGAAGTTCATAAGGAGTCTTTTCATGGTTTTTGTTTATGAGTGCTCTGTTTTGCACATGGCATGCAGTATTGACAGCTTCAGCCTAGAAATATTTAGGTAGTGAAGAGTCACTCAACATGGTTCTGCAAGCCTCAATAAGTGTTCTATTCTTTCTCTCAGCTACTCCATTTTGTTGTGGAGTTCGAGGAGAGGAAAACTCATGAGAGATACCAAGGCTTTCACAGAATTCTGTCATGGCTCCAGATTCAAATTCTGTACCATGGTCACTTCTGATTTTGACCACCGAACAGTTGAATTCATTCTGGACTTGCCTGACAAAGCTACTAAAAGTGTCAAAGGTATCTGACTTGTGTTTCAGAAAGAATACCCAGGCAAAACGAGAGTAATCATCTACAATAACCAATGTGTAAGACTTTCCTCCTAAACTCCTAATTTGCAAAGGACCAAACAAATCCATATGGAGCAAGTACAAACACCTGGTTGAATCTTTGCCAATAATGCTCTTAAAGGTAGCCCTTGCTTGCTTGCCTTTTACACATGCATGACAAGGTCTATCTTTAACGCACTTAACATCTGGTGCATCGCGCACTAAGTTTTGAGAAAACAATTTATTAATAGTTTTGAGATTTATATGTGCTAATCTCTTATGCCATTGGTCAATAAGAGATGCACTATCTTTAGCTAAAAGACACACAGGAGTAGAAGATGATATACAAAGAAAATTTAAACAAAATATGTTTCTACAGCGAATGCCTGATAAAATCGTTTCATGATTTTCAGCCGACTTTATCAAACACTTATCCTTATGAAAATCAACAATGTATCCTTTATCACAAAGTTGACTTATGCTTATCAGATTATGTTGTAATCCTTCCACATAAGCTACATCGGAAAACGATACATTACCATTAGAAATCATACCATAGCCTTTAGTTATTCCTTTGTCTGAACCGCCAAAAATAACTTTTGGACCGTTCGCAACTGGAATGTAGTTTTGCAAAAGGCTTCTTGTCCCGGTCATATGCCGAGAGCATCCACTGTCCAAGTACCAGATAGGATTTTTATTGGCCTTTGGACATACCTGCAAAAACAGATTATTTTGCCTTAGGAGCCCAAAAAATTTGGGTCCTTGGTCCCTTGTCAGTTGAGCATCACGATGAATGTTAACATTGCAAGTGGTCTGCCTTGCAACGTTCACTTGTGGTCTCCTAGTATACGTTGTGTTGAACCAACAATCAATGGCAAAGTGACCAATTTTGCCGCAGCACTAACAGTCGAATCTGTTGTACCTTCTTTTTACACTCTCCTGCTTAACTTTTTGAACGTTAGCTCTTGCAGGAGCAGTCCTTCTAGATGAGGATGCCTCAAGGGGGCAACACACACAAGGTGGTACTGTCTTCTTCGACTTTGGTGCAACAGCCTTCACTTTTGGTGCTCTCTTAGCACTCGGGCCATGAACAAATGGACCGTACCCTTTCCGATTAATCTCTTGATAGGGTGCTTGAAAAGCACTATCACCAAAGTTTCGGGGAGGAGCCCATTCCTTATGATCATTCACAGGCATAAAAGGAATTGGTCGTGTGAAATGACCATAAGAACTCTCCATATCATAGGCATTCGTAGGGAATATAACTCTCTTGAATGCTACAGGCTCTTGATGAGCTTTCCCTTTTTTCTTTGGTGGTAGCTTTCTTAGCAACTAAACCATTCTTCTTAGCAATTGTGTTTTTAGAAGAATTGCTAGTACTAGCTCCATGCCCTATACCGCTTCCTTTTGCCTTCGTGGTAAAAGTACCAATAATTGGCAGAACAGTTTTAGGTTGAGAGAATGCTTCAACCAACTTCTTCTCAGCCGCAAGCTGTTCCTCCAAGACTTTTATCGAATGATCTCTCAGGGCAAGAGTCTCTTCCGAGCTTTTGATCTTGTCTTTCAAGGCTTGGACTTCCTCTTTGAGAGAAGAAAGTTCTTCAACTTCTTTTCTCAAGTTAGATTCCACCTCCTTGAGAGCCATGATCTCCTTACCCTGAGTTTTGACAACCTTTCGGCACTTGTCAAAGCTTTGGAGCATTTTGGTATATAGAGACATGAGCTCAGATTCATCGTCTGAGGGGTTATCCTTTTGTTCAGCCGAAGCATAATCAGAATCAGATAGAATAGTGTGATCATTTACCTTTCCGGTGTACGGGGGTGCTTCTTCATCATCAGACATGGCCATCAGGCCGAAGTAAGCTTCTTCTTCATCACTCGACTCATCGGAGTCACTGTCGCTCTGAGTTTTGGCTTTCTTAGCGACGAAACTTCTATCTGATTTCTTCTTTCCGTGAGTGGATTTCTTGTCTTCTTTTCTTCCACCTTCTTTCTTCTTGTAGGGACACTCAGCAATTATGTGCCCTGGCTTATTACAACAGTAGCAAATAATGTCAGAAGAAAAACGTTTGTTCTGTTTCGATTTGTACCTGTCATTATTGCTTGAGCCCTTCCTGTGATAGTCGCCATCACGACGAGAATGTTTATGATCCGAGGAAGACGGCTTGTTGTTCATGTGCCTTCGTTTGTTCAGCAGTTTCTTAAACTGACGAGAAATCAAAGAGAACTCCCCATCAGACAGTTCGGAACAGGAGGAGCTGGCTTCCGATTCTTCTTCATTATCAGATTCTTTTTCTCTGATCGGTATCATGGCTTTGCTCTTCTTTGAACTCTCTGCCTTCAAGGCTAAGGTTCTTTCTTTGCTTGAAGCTCGATTTACATCCTCTTCAGACTTTCGGATGTTCATTTGCAGTTCATGAGACAACAACTTCCCAAATAGATTTTGAGGTTCTAGACTTGGCAGTTTTCCAAACTCTCTAATAGCAACAATCTTGCTATCCCTGTCTTTCGTTAGTGAACGCAAGAATTTGTCATTTAGTTCATCGTTTGTGAACTCCCTGTCGTAGTTCCTCAAACCATTGACTATCTTGAAGAATCTTTCGTACGCATCAGCAATGCACTCCTTCTTATTCTGCTTAAACGCCACGTACTCTTGATTAAGTAGAGACCTTCTATCTTCTCTTACCTCGTCAGTACCTTCCATTAGAACAATTAAGGATGTCCACATCTCTTTGGCTGATTTGCAGTGGATTAAGTTTTGCAACATGGAGTCGTCCACTGCACTAGCAATTATGTTCTTAGCCTTCTTGTCAAGAGCAACAAGAGCTATCTCATCCTTAGTCAAGTCCATCATTTTCTTAGGTATCTGAACAGTAGGATTTGTTGATGAAGCGGTCATTGGCACATGGGGACCTTCTTCCACGACTTGGAAGATTCTGGGATCTGCAGCTTCCATATAAAAACGGACTCTTTCCTTCCACATAGGAAAGTTGGCCTTAGTGCAGATGGGCAGTTTCAGAGAGGATTCCTTGACTCTATCCATGGCTTGCTAGCAACTAGAAGGATGGACCCTGTTCAAGGTGTTAACCTAGCAACGAACAACCTCCCTCTGATACCAATTGAAGTATCTAGTTGCCTACCTAAATCACCAAGAAGGGGGTGAATAGGTGATCTCTACGTCTTTTGCGGAATTAAAAATTAAACGTAAAGCACAACACACAAAATAGATCACAGCCACAGATAACACCAGGAATTTATAGTGGTTCCCCGTACTTGGGTACTCCACTGCCGGCCTCGCCAATCTAGCACCACAGCTAGACTTGACTACTCACTAAAACTCGGATCAGAATGATCCTACAAACTCGGAGTCAAACTCCTACAATCTCAGAGAGAACCTCTCTTACAACTCGGAGAAAAACTTCTCCTACAACTCGGAGAACAACCTCTCCTACAGCTCGGAGATAACAATTCCTACAAAGATGATAAAAGGTTTTGAACAAAATGATACCAGATCTGAATAACAGAGGCGTTTTCTTCCTTCTTCTTGAATGGCTTTTGAGAACGATGAGGAAAAACAACGATCCTTCAAATCTGTCTTTGGCAATCCGAAACGATCCAATAGAGGTTGTAGATTCAGAACACGGATCGATCGAATCCTTCTTTGATAGAAATCAGCAACTCAAATGAGTAGATCGATCTCCAATCGTAGGCGACAGCGAGGCGGCGCTTTTCTCGTTCTTTTTGATCGGGAGAGAAAATTAGGGTTTAGAATGACTCGAAAAAAAACTTCTTTTAAACAACCCAAGAGCGATCCTATATATAGAGGGCAAGATTAAGGGTTAAATCGACCTTAAACACACTCAATATAGCTGTTAGGATCGGGAAGGAGCGTTTACGATCCGTCAAGAACTGAGAAAAGAGAATAGAAATAAACGGACAGAATTCTCGAAACAAAAGAGATCTCTCGAGAACTAACGGATCTCTCGAGATATGAAACAAAGAGAGCAGGAAAGAGATGTCTCGAGAACTCGAAGATCTCTCGAGACATACAAAGATTTCGGTAAAAAGGACTTTCGAGACATGCTTGATCTCTCGAGTCATCAAGAACAGAAATACCGAGATCCAAAGAACTTGCCTCTCGAGACATGTCAGAACTCTCGAGACATGCATGATCTCTCGAGACATAACCTTAGAAAAAAATGTTTTCAATAATTTTCTTTTCTTCTCTTGAACACTTGCTGCAACCGCACTCCAAAGTCTTCAATAGTCTTGAAAATGAAGTGTACCCCAATAGAGAGATCACACATGAGTCATCACCATGTTTCATATAATGATGAATTACATTGTATGAAACTGTGTTTGCAGACCCATTGTGACCTGACATTGATTTACACTTAGCAATGATAATCTGCAAGACAATACTAGAAAAGCATATCAAATACAAAAGCAATTCAATCTTAGTTTAAGGGTGACTTCTCACAAATCAAGGTAATTGTGAATACAATTTCCAACACATGGTGTGGCTCCAATTTGGTTAATTGATTCATATGGTGTGAGTTTGACCCAAATTAGCATAAGTTTGACTTTGGTCAAATTTGAGAGGATTTGTTGACCACTTGATGGGGCTTTTGGGTCCAATAGATCCCTAATGAGGTTAGAAGGCTAGGGGTGAATTCAAGTTGACCAATTGAAGGCCAATTGGTCTTTGATTGGGTTGATTTGGGCTATGTTGACCAAGAGTTGACTTTAGTCAATATCTTGAAATTGGGTGGAATCAATTAGTGATTATTGACCAAATGACCTTCCTTAGTGGTTAGGGGGACATAGGTAAGGTTAATTTGAGGTATTGAAGGTCAATTGAGTCTATTTGTGTTAAATAGGGTTCTGCTGACCTAAGCTTGACTTTGGTCAATTTGGCCTATTTGGTTGACCAATTATTGGGGTTCTTGGTCAAATGAGTCTCTATTAGGGTTAGGAACATAATGGTGAGATGAATTAGTGTTTGTGAGTTCAATTTGGCTAATTTGACCTAGGTTGTCTTGTGCTCACTAGTGAGCACTATGCGATTTCATCCCAACTTAGTGAACTCTAAGGTCATCTCCTTGCCTCCACTCACTATTCTCTCCTCAGTTATGTCCTAACACCTTCATGGGATCTAGTAGGATTAGGGATGTTACACCGCGACCTTGATGGTAACTACAATACTTGGTTTGTTCCCCATGATTTTGGGGCAAGTGCTCTAGGCTTTTGATGAGCGGGGTGATCATGAATGGCGCGCTAAACTTCTCCCTGAGCGACGTTGAGGCGGGTGATGTTCTGATGCTGGCGGCGCCCCCAGGCTGACGGGCGTCGATGCAATGCATGATGCTTCTTTTGGGTGCCGGAGGTAGTCCATGCTCTTGCTTTCTGAAAGTGCACAGTTTACCTCACTAGAATTCTCTAGAGGGGGGGGGGGGGTGAATAGAGATTAGAAATTATTTTGTGCAAAGTTAATATATATATGTGTATGATCACAAATTATAGCTTCCCACACACCAACAAGAATTAAACAAGTAAAGAAAGTAAATGCAAGAAAAGAAATCACAGCACAACACAAGAAAATATAGTGGTTCCCCAAACTTTGGGTAGTCCACTCTTCTACCCCCTTGGTAGGAATTCACTATCTTGCACTGAGTCTTTTGATAAGGAGACTCTTAGAACCACCCTGAGTCTTTTGACAAGGAGACTCTTAGAACCACCCTGAGTCTTTTGACAAGGAGACTCTTGGAACCAGTACACTGAATGTTTTGAAGAGAGATTCTAAAAACTCTTTTACAATATTTAAGTAAGAATAAGAAAGAAGAAAGAAATAAGAACAAGATTGAATCTTCTTCCTAGCAAGAAGATTGGAAGCACAAGAAGTGAATTAAATCTTTCTTCTATAGAGAGAAGAAGATTTGTAGCTTTTCTCTCTTATGTGAGAGTTATCAGAATTTGCAGCAGAGTGGCTTCAGAAGAAGAAGGAGAAGATGAAGGCTTTGTCTATGCAGCACACTATCACTTTTCTCAGCTTATCTCTCTATTCTTTTGGGAGCTTTTCCTCTATTTCAAATGTATGTGGTAGATCACTTGTTCTCATTTTTCTGCCGACCTCCTCTTTATTTATAGCTCTGTTAATTCAAAATAATACTATAGGAGGATAATCAATTATCAGTCAGAGAAATAGAAAGATGAAAATATTTCCATAATATTTATTTCTGTAGAAGGAAAGAACTAATTCTGATTTCAAATAATGTCCAAATAAGTTTAATCAAATTAGCCAAGAATCAGATATAAGGAAAGAATGATTCAGAACGGCTATAAAATATTGACATTTATTCCATACAAATCAGATCTACTGAAAGAAGGAAAGAGATCTGGCGCATATTTAAATCTGTCATATAAATCGACGTGCGTCGATTACCATTCGACGTAAACGTCGAGTTCTTCTTGGCTGGACGTCGAGAGGAGAATAAGGAAGGTGCGTCGACTAAGGTGCGTCGACTTCTCCATATGCGTCGACTAGAAATCAGAGTAGCGTCGACAACACATACGTCGAAATCTTCCTAAAGTTACTTCGACTCAATCTGAAGGAAACGTCGACTTCATTTCGACGTTGCGTCGAATAGTATTCGACGCATATTTACTTAACCTTGTTTTTCTTTCTTAGAATTCATATTCAACTTATTTCTAGGGGTTAAGAGAAATCATTTCCCCAACAATCTCCCCCTATTTGTCTTAACCCTACTTAGAGAGAAATTGTATTAGCATAAAATCAATCCAGCACAGCATTTGTATAGAAAAGAAATATGAACAAATTTTCAGAATCATATAAACAGATTTTCATGTTCATACAACGTAGTATTCAACTATAGGGTAAGATATATCAGCCTTGTTTTCAAATATTACTCAGGAGGGGTAGGAGGGGTCTTTCTCTTTCTCTTGAATAATACTGTTTTAGGAGAGGAGGGTTTCTCTTTCTCATTTGTAGGAAGTGCACCTAGCTCCCCCTGAGCAGATTGCTCCCCCTGGGATGGAACCTCCTTTAATCTTTCTCCAGCTCCAGTTCCAGCTCCACTATTATCTCCAGCTTCATTCATATCAGTATCCAGCTCCCCCTGATTTGTAGTTTCTTTATCTTTCTTCCCAACTGCTATATCTTCCTTTTCAGTTTCTTCTCTGCTTGCCTCCCCTTGTAATAGTACTACTTGACTTGCAGCCTCTCTTGCTATATGAAGTACCTCTATAGTTTGTTCATCATTGTGTAGCTCAGGTACTATCTCATTCCCAAGGATTTTGTCAGATTTTGAAGAAGGAGGGGACTTGTGAGAGAGAGATTTAGGATTGGAGGGCTGCTCTTCATCTAGATTCTCCTCCTTCTTGACCTTCTTGGCCAGGGAGATTAAGAAAGACCTTGTCACTCTAGAGGAAGAGAGAGAGGTCTTTAGGCCTTGCACAGAGGCACTGACCCCATCTATTTGGGTATGCATGTGAAGGATGGAGGAATGAATTTGAGAGCAATGCTCATCTAGCATCACTTGGAATTTTTCAGCTGCTGATTTGATGCACTGAGTGATGAGAGCCTCAGTGGATGAAGATGTTTCATGGTGTGAAAGGTGAGGAGGTGATGGAAGAGGAAGAGGTGACAGAGGAGGAGAGAAGTGAGTTGATTCATGAGGTAAGGGTGATAATGGAGGTAGAGAAGATGGGAAATTTGGAGGAGGAAGAGAAGGAGAAACTTCTGTTTGAGCAGGTATTTGAGAAGAGATAGGAGAGTAGGAGTTGTGAGGGTAGTAGAGAGTATTTGAGTGGATGATGGTGGTGGAGAAGGGTTGTCTCTTTGAGGAGGAGGAGGAGGAGAAAGAGGAGAAGGAGTTCTTTCAGGGATGGAACCAGGCTTAGGGATTTGCCTGGTCCACTTAGAAAAGAGAGAAATTGACATCCTCTTCCCTGGAGGAATGGGGATTCCTTTTGACCTACATAGGTCAGGGAAGGAGTGGAAGAGTACTTGGCTCATGATTCTCATGTAGGCATTTTCCTTGTGAGAGTATTTGGAAGCTATTATTTTGAGAAGACAGCTGGCCCAGTCCACCTTCTTCTTCAGCACAAGGGCCCCCATGATGTTCAGTTGCAGCTTGGGCACTGCATCATGGGCTGATATCTTGCATAGTAGTATCTTCCCTACTATGTCTGCCAGCAATTTGTACTCATCAGAAAAGTCTATCTTTTTCAGATGGATTGGCCTATCTTTTGAGAAATTCATGGTGGTGAGCAAGTGCTTGATTTCATCAGGTGTGAGTTCAATGGATTCATCACCTAATAGGGAAATAATTAAGACTTGTTTAGTCATTCTTTTAGAGGCTCTTTTTCTTTCCTTATTTCATTTAAACAAAGATGATATTAGGATATACCTGATGGTAGATCAAAGGTGACTCTAATATGTTCTGCTGAGATTGAGACAGGTGTCTCATAGATTGTTCCTTGAACTTCTCCTTGTTCAGATATTTGAACATTAGTTGTCAGCTCTGTGAGTTCTGTTTCTAGGAGCTTACTTCTTGTGGAGATAAGTTTGTTCAGGCCAGCTTCAGTAAAGAGAGCAATGATGCTCTTGTAGTTTTCTGCGGCTGCTTGGAAGGACTCAAGGTCAATGTCGAAGCCTGAGTTGGTCTTTGGAGCCATTTTAGGTTAGTGAAAGAGAGAGGAAGAAGTCGGCTGGTCTGAGGAGCAAGAAGGATGAAAGATGCAGAGAAGTGAAGGCTTCTAACAGAAGAGACTATTTAAGTCAGGTGAAGCGTCGAAACTGGGCTCAAGTCGAGGCTTATTCGGTACTTCCGTGGATGTGACCGAAAATATTTTGGTATTGCCGCTCATTTTCATGAAGTCGACGTTACTTCGAGAGGAATTCGAAGTGAGCGTCGATATAGTCTGACTTGGGATGATAGGATTTCCTATCGACGTATGCGACGAGTGGAGTCGACGCATGCGTCGATTTTACTTATAGATTTGAGTTCTCAACGGTGCGTTGATTAGAGATCGACGTGACTTTTAATTTTCCTGAAGAATTCTATGTGTTTATCTCTACCTAGTTCTAAGTCAGCCTTGGACTAATTTTTACAGATAGTTTGATTGGTTATACCAGCATTGTTTGGCAAGGTGGCCAGTTTTGTTACATATATGGCACTTGATTATCTTATTATTATGATAATTTGAGTTTAGAGAAGAATAAAAGGGTTGATCAGAATAGAAAGTTTTATTTTGGTTAGGATAGAAATTTTGGTTAAAATGGGAATTTTGGTTACCATGTTTAGGATAGAAATCATGATAGAGGTGTTGATTAGGATAGAAATCATGATTGGGATGAATGGGTCCTGAATATGGGTTAGGATGAAAGGCTTTTGGAGGAAAGGTATTTAAGTTGCTCTGAACTTTTGTGCGTTGATATCTATTCGACGCATGTTGATAGTTGCGTCGATTTATATTCAGCGCATTCCTTAGATTGCGTTGATATGGTATCGACGCATGGAGGAAGTTGCGTCGATTGGATGTCGACGTATCTTTATTCAAGCGTCGAGTAGAGGTCGAGGCATCTAAGAGGGTACGTCGAGTAGAAGTCGACGCATTATCATTCATGCGTCGATATGAAGTCGACGCGACTGTGTCTTCATAAATTTTCATTTTATCTTTTTCTGTTTTTACTCCTTTGTATGTTGTTTCTTTTGGTTTGGTGGTCTCTTCAGATAAAGTTTGTGAGTCATCAGCTGAATAATATGATGTTTCATCAAATTCCTTTATTTCCTTGAAGAAGTGTTCTTTCTTATGTTGTGATTCTTTTTCTTGGTTTGCTGATTGGATGGGTTTAGTGAATTTTGCAGGGCTCATCCATGCAGGCTTGTTGGATGGAATTAGGCTGATTAATGGATCAGACCCTAGCCCAAGATTTTTGTGTCTTATTGTTTGTTTTTCAGTGATTTCTTTAAGAGTTTGGCTTCTCATTTTTATTGATTCTTCAAAGGCCTTTGCCTGAGAAACCTTATCCTTAAGAAACTGATTTTCTATTCTAGCCCTTTCTATTTCCTTCTCTCTTATGTTAGCCCTTAATACATGATCTATTGAGCTTATATCCTTTTTATTTCTTTGGTTCTTGACCATATGAATTTGTTCTTTTAGGTCATTGATTTCTTGTTTAGCTTTTAATTGATCTAGACACATTCCCATAAAATCATTTCTGAATTTATCACTTTGAAAATCTATTTCATCAAAGATGCTTACCTCATCCTTATCCTCAGATTCCTCTATGAGAATAAGGCTATTTTCTTTTTCATCTTCAGAAGATATGCTTTCTTCTGATCCTGTCTCACTCCAAGATTTAGCACCATCATCATTCTGGGGGCCTTCAAAGGCCATCAAGCATAGGTCTTCTTGCCTAGATTCTTCATTGTCACTCTCAGAGGATGAACTGTCCTCAGAGTCTGTTTCACTCCAGGCTTCTGCAATAAAGCCTCTTTCTTTCTTCTTCCCCTTTTTCTTGAGATCCTTTCTTTTCAGATCTTTCTTTGTTTCAGCATTCTCTGGACATTCTGGGGCAATATGTCCAGGTTTCCTACAAGAATAGCAAATAATTTCTTTAGTGGGAGTTTTGTCATACCTTGGTTTTGACTCCCTACTTTTTGATCCATCTGTCTTGACCCATTTCTTAAATCTTCTGGCTAGGAAACTGAATAGTTCTTCTTCAGTGACAGGAGTCCTTTCTTCTGTTGCCTTTAAAGCTATGTTCCTGTCTTTTGAGAAGATTGGAGTGTTTTCTCTTCTTTTCTTCTCTTCTCTAGTTTTTAGTAGTTGCTCATAGGATTTGAGTTTTCCTAAAAGAGCATCTGTAGAGATTTCCTTTTATCCTCTTGTGTCTCTTATTGCCCATATTCTTGAGTCCCAAGAACTGGGGAGGCTCATTAGCAATTTGTCATTAATCTCAGTGAGGGAGATCTCTCTATCCAAGTTTTTCAATTGGTTGATGATTAGACTGAATCTGTCATACATCTCAGAGATACTCTCTTCATTCTTCTTTTGGAAGTTCTCATATTGGGAGATTAATAGGGCCTTCTTATCTTTCTTTTCATCAGCACTTCCTTCCACCATCTTTGTAAGAGCATCCCAAATTTCTTTGGATGATTCACAGTCAACAACCCTTTGAAAGATATCATCTGAGAGAGTTGAGACAAGTATGTTCATGGCCTTTAGATCATATGTTCTAGCCTTCTTCTCATCTTCTGTCCACGCAGATCTTGGAACAAGTGTTTGTGTGACATTGCCACTTGCATCCTTTCTATAGGGCTTTGGGGGACCTGTCACAGTAATATTAAACAAGTCAGCATCAATGGAGTTCATATAAATTTTGATTCTTGTTTTCCAAAATGCAAACTTTTCAAGATTGCACATTGGTGGTCTGGTGGAAGCATAATCTTTGATTTGTGCCATGTGAAAATTGATTGTTAGAAAAGTATATATATATATAAATAAGAGGTAGGATCTTTTTGATCAAGTAGTTAACCTTTTTAGATCAACCTCCCTCTGATACCAATTGAAAGTGCACAGTTTACCTCACTAGAATTCTCTAGAGGGGGGGGGGGGGGGTGAATAGAGATTAGAAATTATTTTGTGCAAAGTTAATATATATATGTGTATGATCACAGATTATAGCTTCCCACACACCAACAAGAATTAAACAAGTAAAGAAAGAAAATGCAAGAAAAGAAATCACAGCACAACACAAGAAAATATAGTGGTTCCCCAAACTTTGGGTAGTCCACTCTTCTACCCCCTTGGTAGGAATTCACTATCTTGCACTGAGTCTTTTGATAAGGAGACTCTTAGAACCACCCTGAGTCTTTTGACAAGGAGACTCTTAGAACCACCCTGAGTCTTTTGACAAGGAAACTCTTAGAACCAGTACACTGAATTTTTTGAAGAGAGATTCTAAAAACTCTTTTACAATATTTAAGTAAGAATAAGAAAGAAGAAAGAAATAAGAACAAGATTGAATCTTCTTCCTAGCAAGAAGATTGGAAGCACAAGAAGTGAATTAAATCTTTCTTCTATAGAGAGAAGAAGATTTGTAGCTTTTCTCTCTTATGTGAGAGCTATCGGAATTTGCAGCAGAGTGGCTTCAGAAGAAGAAGGAGAAGATGAATGCTTTGTCTCTGCAGCACACTATCACTTTTCTCAGCTTATCTCTCTATTCTTTTGGGAGCTTTTCCTCTATTTCAAATGTATGTGGTAGATCACTTGTTCTCATTTTTCTGCCGACCTCCTCTTTTTTTATAGCTCTGTTAATTCAAAATAATACTATAGGAGGATAATCAATTATCAGTCAGAGAAATAGAAAGATGAAAATGTTTCCATAATATTTATTTCTGTAGAAGGAAAGAACTAATTCTGATTTCAAATAATGTCCAAATAAGTTTAATCAAATTAGCCAAGAATCAGATATAAGGAAAGAATGATTCAGAACGGCTATAAAATATTGACATTTATTTCATACAAATCAGATCTACTGAAAGAAGGAAAGAGATCTGGCGCATATTTAAATCTGTCATATAAATCGATGTGCGTCGATTACCATTCGACGTAAACGTCGAGTTCTTCTTGGCTGGACGTCGAGAGGAGAATAAGGAAGGTGCGTCGACTAAGGTGCGTCGACTTCTCCATATGCGTCGACTAGAAATCAGAGTAGCGTCGACAACACATACGTCGAAATCTTCCTAAAGTTACTTCGACTCAATCTGAAGGAAACGTCGACTTCATTTCGACGTTGCGTCGAATAGTATTCGACGCATATTTACTTAACCTTGTTTTTCTTTCTTAGAATTCATATTCAACTTATTTCTAGGGGTTAAGAGAAATCATTTCCCCAACACTTTCTTTTTAGGCTTTGATGTTGACATGGTTCTTCATAAGCGATCCTCCCGCCAACTATCACGGTGTTAGGCGATTGATCTTTGGCGGAGCCTTTTGTTCTCGCGATCCGTTCCGGGTCGACATAATTATCTGAAGATAGCAAAATTTGACAGCTTGGCGCGGAAGCTAAGTAAGGGGTGTGAGAGGCCCTTAAATTCCTTAGTATGGCGAGCGCCTGATCCTGATACTCCTTTATTCGGCTGATGCATTCTTCTAGGGATGCTAACTGCACGATGATGACTTCTTCGGAAAGTGGAGTGTTGTTGACAGATGTACTGTTGGAGGCTTGACTGGTGTATTCTACGGAGAAGCTCTCGCTGGGTGCGTGAGTACTTGCCTTCTCCATTGCTTCTAATCATGAGTATGGTCATTAGGCAAGTACTATCTTCAGAATATCTTTGTAGAATTTGGGAACACAGTTCCCACAAACGGCGCCAAACTGTTGCGGGTTGCTCGACGCTTTGGCAATTTGGTCGAGTTGAACCCTCTCAGATCTAGAGCAAGTCGAGCACGCAATTAGTGAAAGTAAAATGAGACAACTGACAAGAAAGTTTTTTTTTAACGCGAAAAACCCAGAAAGGGTGAAAAACCACATGGCCGGTTCGGTGACGACCAAATTCCACTATCTCTTTTCGTGTTAGAAGTTGTAGAATGCAAGAGGGTGACATGCCACCTCTCGTTGTAGAGGGTGTAAAGAAGAGAGAGAGAGAGAGACAGAAATCTCTAAAGATGAAGAAGATCTCCAAGAGCCTAAGGGAGATCTTCAAGTCACCTTCGAAAGAGATCTTCAAAGGGGAATGAGATCTTCGAAGGCCGAAGGAGATCTTCGATGGTTTCTTCGGACACCGAAGTAGAACTCCGAATGATCTTCGAAGGAACTCTCTCAGGCGCAGAAGACAATGTTCCTTTAAATGAAGGCTCTGTGCTCTTTTTATAGTTTTTTGCAGGGGCAGTTCCGTAATTGCGCCGTTGTGACCGCCATAACAACCAGATGGACCATTAACGTTCCTCGATCGAGAGCACACATATCGCCATTTTTGCACATATGACGATTTTGCCCCCGGGCAGTGATGGTAATGAACTGCGAGCTTCAAGCTACGAACTGCGCAACGGCAGTGGGCGTGGTAGCGGGTGTGCCGCTGTGCGCGCATCGTCGCGCGCCGGGGTGCACATGCTGACGCACGCGCTCTACCGCCCGCGGTACCGTGTGGTGATAGTGGGCAACGATGAAGATTGTGTGCAAAAATATAGTCCTACGATCCACGATCCAACGATGAAGATTGTGTGTAAAAATTGACTTTTTATCAATTAATAATAAAAAATCGTGCTTACAGTGAATAACGATGTGGATCTTAGTGCGTTATACATGCAATATTTTTGTTATTGTGGGTGAATATTGGTGGTCGCGGAAGCTGCCCTACATCCCGCGTCATCCAAATCTCGTTAAACATTTCAACCGTTGCCCAATCCCTGCGATGTCCAGCCTCTCCTTTTCAAGTCAATATCCTCGTCCATGGACTCCAAAACCCTCCTCTCAACCTCTACTTCACCACCCTTCTCCCTTCTCCTCTAAAACCCAATCAATCCCCAAACGTCTCCCTCTACAGGAAGCAACGGTCGCACCACTAGTTCCATCCTTCCATCCCGCCGACGTTCGCCGGTGCCGCCATTTCCCCGAGCGCGCTGCCTTCCCAGAATCTCTCCCCCTCCACTCAAAGAACCCCAGATCCATTTACCATGACATTCAGCGCCTTGCTCGCCTCGGCAAGCTCCGTGAGGCCCTCACAATCCTGGATTATCTCGACCACCGTGGCATCCCCGTCAACACCACCACCTTCTTGTCTCTCCTCTCCGCCGCCTCCAAACTCAAGTCCCTCTCCTCCACCCGTCAAATCCACGTCCACCTCCGCATCAACGGCCTCCACCGCAACGAGTTCCTCCTCACCAAGCTCGTAGAAACCTACGCCCACTGCGGCTCCATAAAGCATGCCCAGCTCGTCTTTTCAGAGCTTTCTCCGTCCACAGTCTACCCGTGGAATGCTCTTCTAAGGGGAAATCTCACCGGCGGATCAAGGTGGGACCACGGCCCTCTTTCCGTCTTCTCGGCCATGAGAGAGGCCGGAGTGGAGGTCAATGAATACACCTTCTCCTCTCTGCTGAAGAGCTTTGCTGGCTCTCCGGCGCTCCGAGAAGGGATGAAAGCCCATGCTCTTTTGGTCAAGAATGGATTTGCTGGCTCCCCTTTGCTTATTAAAACGTGCTTGGTAGATATGTATTTCAAATGCCGCAGGATCCATATGGCCGTGAATGTGTTTGATGAAATTCCCCACAAGGACATTGTTTCGTGGGGAGCAGCAATTGCAGGATTTGCACACAATAAGCTTCGCTGGGAAGCGTTGGAGTGTCTCCGGTGGATGTGCGCCGAAGGAATAGAGCCCAATTCAGTGGTTCTTACATCAGTTCTTCCAATCGTCGGCGAGCTATCTGAGCAGAATCTGGGCAAAGAGATTCATTGTTATGTCATTAAGCGATTCAGAAACTATAAAAAAATGGTTCCAATTCAGTCGAGCTTGATTGATATGTACAGCAAGTGCAAAAACATGGCCTCGGCGAGGAGGGTCTTCTACGGTTCATCAGAAAGGAATAAAGTCTCTTGGACTGCTCTCATGTCTGGATACGCATCGAACAATAGGTTTGAACAGGCCCTAAGATCAATTGTGTGGATGCAGCAAGAAGGCATAAAGCCAGACATTGTCACTATCGCAACAATCCTCCCCATTTGTTCCAGGTTGAAGGCCTGGAGACAAGGGCAGGAGATTCATGGCTACTCTCTGAAGCATCGTTTCCTTCCCAATGTGTCAATAGAAACCTCCCTCATGACAGCGTACTCAGAATGCGGAAAGCTAGCTTCTTGTCGCAGAGTTTTCGATGGAATCCAGTGGAAGAACATCATTGCATGGACTGCACTCATGGAATCATACTTCAGAAACGGCAGCCCGGGTTGTTCTCTAATGGTTTTTCGATCAATGCTGAGAACAAATCGACGTCCAGACTCTGTAGTTCTTTGCAGGATTTTGAAGTTCATTAGTGAATTGGGAGCGTTGAAGCTGGGAAAGGAGATTCATGCGCAGGTTTACAAGCTGAAATTTGAAACAACTCCATTAATTATTGCAGAGACTGTGATCTTCTACGGGAAGTGTGGTGAACTTAAGAATTCTCAGAGGCTGTTTGATGGGGTACAGGTCAAAGGATCCTTGACTTGTACTGCAATTATAGAAGCTTATATGCATAATAAGTTGTACAGAAAGGCACTAAATATGTTTGATGTAATGCTTTCAGAAGGTTACCGTCCAAATCATTATACCTTTGATACTGTCTTCTCTGTATGTGATAAAGCAGGATTGGCTGAGGAGGCTCTTAGGGCGTTTGAAGCCATGATTCAGAAGTATAAACTAAATGCGACCATGGAACAACTTGATTGCTTGATCGGCATTCTTACTCGAGCCGGTCGCGTTGATGAGGCTCAGAGTTTTGCGCAGTTGAGATCGAGATTGGGATGAGTTTGATGGACGCATGTGGGAGTTTATAGGTGGTGCTGTATAGTAGAGTTCTCTTCATCCTGAAATTGTGATATATTAGAGGTTAGGTACGAAACAGCCAACTGCTCATTCTTTTTTTTATTCAAATGAACATTTCAAGCGCTGTCCATCTCCTACCAAACTCCACCGTCCCAAGGGCTTCCGAAAACACATTTCCGTAGGTAAACTGCACGGAGATTGAGGTCCGCGAGCTTTCTGTGGTATTTCCTTACTCCGACTGATTCTAAGTCCCCGCTAAAGTGAAGATTGAAGTTTAACAGGTGAGACCCTTCGAGCTCTCATTTATATCTTCATTATAAGTCTTCCACTGAACCTAGAGCTTGGACAAACTTTGAGGCTAGTATTAGCACTTTAGCAGAACTGCTATATAGGATTCTCATAGAATGGTCGCCTGGACGAGCATTTTTGTGCGCCTGGCGAGTGGTTTTATTCGCTTGTCGTGCTAATATGCACAAACCTGCTCGCCTGACGATTCATTATGGTATCCCGACGAGCAAAATTGCTCGCTTGGCGAGTTCAAAAGCCAGACCGACAAGCAAATTCACTCGCCCAACGAGCAAATTTACTAGTCCGACGAGAGAATGTGTTCGCTGGGCGAGCAAATTTGTTCGTCGACGAGGAAATTTGCTCATTCGCTCGCCCAACGAACAACTTTGCTCGCAACAAATTAGCTTGCTGGGTGAGCAAATTTGCTCGCCCATCGAACAATTTTGATCGTCCTGCGAGCAAATTTGCTCGCTGGGTGAGCAAATTTGCTCGCCGGGCGAGGATAAAACTAAGGCAAGCCGAGGCCATATATTAAGCATTGTTTAGTTCATCATTCCTCACTTTGATGTTCTTTTTCAGAGATGGAAAGGAGTACCAAGGTGAGCCGACCGCAACTTTTGAGCATGATATGCTTTATGACAAACTTTTGTGATTTGGCGATGCATGTTATCTCCAAACTAGATGCTGAATGCAAGACTATAATTGAAGACTGTAATATTTCACATCTGTTTGACTTGCCAAGACTGTCTCTGCTCTATGCTCTTAAGATACGCTTCAGTTCTAATGACTGCTCATTTAATATAGAATGCAAAATTGTTGCATTTACCTTAAATGAAGTTACAACAATTTTGAGCTTGCCAAACCAAGGTGAAGATCTATTAATTAAGGCTTAACCCGCTGCTAAAATAATCAGGTCGTCCTTGAAGAATAAGATGGTAACTCTGACTTCAGACGATTATATGTTGACTGTTAGTGATATTAGCCTTATAATTTTGCATTTACCAGGTGGATTCTTCTTTCTGTCCCGGGGAATTAATACCCAAGCATATGGTTAATCAACGAGACACAAATTTTTAAAAAATACAACTGGCCTAGGTGATTTATAAGTTTCTGATAGATAGTTTCCGACATCTATCCCTTGAGAACGAAGCAACCACCCAGGTCGGATCTCTTGCTCGGCCAAAAAAGACAATCAGAACGCTCCATGGATGCTCATATATTTTAGTGGTATATTTTTCTTAATTTCTAATGTTGGTTATATCTTATTACTATTTTTCGCCACCAACTTGTAATGTTTTATGTCTTAACATATTTGTGTTGAAGCCAAGAAAATTATGAGTCCAAGATTCGGATCAATGCAGCCGGAGGATATTTGCCCAGCAGTCCAACGAGAAGGCTTGATTGGCAACGACGGAGAACTAGAAGAGCAACAACAACAATAGGACCCCAGGTGCTGTGCCAGGGAGGTCCCATCACGTACCCAGAAGCTCAAAGGAGTCTTCTCCTCCACAACCAACGAATGACCGAGCTTGGTACTAGGAAGACACTGGCTAGAGAGGATTCTCGCATATAAGGAGGATGAAGTTCTGGCTTTTTGACAAGTGCCCTTCCTGGTACCCCTGGGGTCTATTTATAGACAAATTTTGAGGGAGTGGGTGCAGGCGACTGTCCCTGACCCCCTTTTGAGATGGTTGAGCAAATGCTTGAGCGAGCGAGTAGGTAAGGATCTCGTCGCAGGTTGGCGAGTTGGTTTATGAAAGTCGCCTATAGGCGAGTATGTCTAGGCCTGCTACCTTCTCGCTCGTCTGTCTGAATAACGTCGGGGGTGTACTCCTTCTTGCTAATTGGGGGCGAGCAAGACACTACTCGCACCCCGGGGTTACATAGTCCCGGTACGCTATCCGATATCTTCGTGTTGACCATTGACTCTGACTTCTGCCTACGTGGCTTCGAATGGGCCCACCCTCGGAGAATAGGGGTTGTACACAATCCCCGCTCTTTGCGAGTAACAAAGGTGCTCGGAAAGAATCATCCAACCCGTATTCGACGAGCTTCTGGCGAGTATCTGTCTTATTCGGAAGTCAGGGGATCCTTTGAAATCTATAAATAGGGGGGATGGTCCTTCCCTAGCACGCCACTTTTTTATACCTGGCAAGATGTTGACTGTCGAGGAGATGTTCGCGAAGGCCGAGTTGCTAAGGAAGTTGATGAAGAAGTCGAAGAGCTCTGAAGCGCGCAAGAGGAAGAGGGAGCCTATCGATCCTCGTTCCAAGCCGCTGAGCGAGGAGGTCACTCGCACTGAAGCCACAACCTCCTTAACTGAGTCGACCCCAACCCGGCCGAACGATGAAGGTTTGGGGGATGACGTCCTCCGACCGGACGTCGAGGACGAGCGTCTAAGCGCCCATCCCGACCCTCTCCGAGAAGGTGTTTATCGCCTCTTTACTGAAATTGTGACACTACCTTTTCGTTGATGCTGACGCTTTTTTGTAGGTGAGATGCCCACGGAGGCGAGTGGGCATGTGCCTCTAGTGGAGGAGCGCGTGAGTGTCGAACACTTATCGCCTCCCCCGGTCATTCTCGCAGGGGTTATCCCGCAGCAGGAACCTGCTCGCCAATCGCCCCCTTTATCGAAGCGCGCGAAAGACGGGGGTATCCGTTTAGGGCGGGTAACTTTGAAGAACTCCCGGGTTACCATTTCGTAGCCGACTTCCTCGTCCGGAACTCCTCATACCCAACGTTCGCCATCGGCGAGGTCCGGTGTTCGTGGGGCGGCGCCCCATGATCTGCCTGCTGATCCTCCTCCTCGACGGCACGATGTGGTACCTCCGCCTCATCACTCGAGTGGCGGTAATGGTCGGGCGGACGTTCATGGGGCCGGCGTATCTCTCCTCGGCGGCGACGTTCATGGGGCCGGCGTATCTCTCCTCGGCGGCGGCCTAGCCCTCGGCGATCGTCGTCTCCTCGCAGAATAGCCTCACCTCTTCGTCGGGATGTTCCTCGGCGATCTCCTTCTCCTCGTCATCAACAAAGGGCAGCACCGGCGCGATCAGGTATAAATGATAAGCCGAACTATATTCTTGATTCTCTTTTACTAATGCACCCTCTTTCCAGCTCGGGCGATGTCTCCGGGATCTGTCTTCATCGAGGCGCTGGGCCTTCCTAGTCGCGAGTATAGGACGAAGATGGCTTCTGCCTATCTCGACCTTGAGATGAAAGTCGAAAGGCTGATGGCATACGAGGTACATCGGCGCATATCTCAGCTGGAGGGGCGCGTCGCGAATATCGAAGGGTTCGAGCATCAGCTTGAGACTTTGGAAGGAAAGCATTACCTTATCAACGAGCTGGAGCCGCTAATTGCGGATGTGGAGCATCACCAGGACTTGCTGAAGGCGGACATTCGCGGCATCTAAGCGAGTATGGTATCCCTCGGGACCCTTACTCGCATGGAGGAGCATATTCGTCTTAGCGAGGAACTCATGGCGAGTGCTAGGGAGCAGATGGCTTTCGCTCGCCACCTGGGCTTCTCCGGGCGACATGGCGCGACCTCGGACAGACGCGGCGATACTTCTGTGGCTTAAAATTTTTAGCTTCCTCTTGTACCCTATCTATGGATATTATTCGAACTCTATTTGTAATAACCTCAAATTTTCTGTAATAATTTCGAACTTTATGGTTAGTCGCGCTTGTGTTGTTTTCATCTTCTGCAGGGTTTTTATGTTAATTGTTGATTGTCGCTCTTCTCCGCGAGAAGGTCCCTGTGATTGTCGCTTACATTGGTGGTACGCGACTTAGTATCGAGCGCGTAGGTAGGTATCTTGGACGTAGTTAAGTCGCGACCCCCCTTGCGATTTCTATAAATAGGGGGGGGGGGGGGGGTCGAAGTCGATACGCTTTCCCGAAACCCCTCGAGTATCCAACCATCTCGGCAAGATTCTTTCCTTCTCGATGACGCCTTCTGTGGATTCCGAAGCTCGCCGCCTGAGCTATGCCCAGAACTTCATCGCGAAGAAGTTCAAAAAGTCCGCTACTTGCCCGGACGATCTGGAGAGGTTCGTTCACCACTACCTCGCCCAGGGATTCCGCGCTTGTCTTCCGGCCTATGGAGAGTGGATCAATACTGAAGTATCTAGTTGCCTACCTAAATCACCTAGAGGGGGGTGAATATGTGATCTCTACGTCTTTTGCGGAATTAAAAGTTAAACGTAAAGCACAACACACAAAATAGATCACAGCCACAGATAACACCAGGAATTTATAGTGGTTCCCCGTACTTGGGTACTCCACTGCCGGCCTCGCCAATCTAGCACCACAGCTAGACTTGACTACTCACTAAATCTCGGATCAGAATGATCCTACCAACTCGGAGTCAAACTCCTACAATCTCAGAGAGAACCTCTCTTACAACTCGGAGAAAAACTTCTCCTACAACTCGGAGAACAACCTCTCCTACAGCTCGGAGATAACAACTCCTACAATAGATGATAAAAGGTTTTGAACAATAAGATACCAGATCTGAATAACAGAGGCGTTTTCTTCCTACTTCTTGAATGGCTTTTGAGAACGATGAGGAAGAACAACGATCCTTCAAATCTGTCTTTGGCAATCCGAAACGATCCAATAGAGGTTGTAGAATCAGAACACGGATCGACCGAATCCTTCTTTGATAGAAATCAGCAACTCAAATGAGTAGATCGATCTTCAATCGTAGGCGACAGCGAGGCGGCGCTTTTCTCGTTCTTTTTGATCGGGAGAGAAATTAGGGTTTAGAATGATTCGAAAACTTGTTGTAAACAACCCAAGAGCAATCCTATATATAGAGGGCAATGATTAAGGGCTAAATCGACCATAAACACACTCAATATAGCCGTTAGGATCGGGAAGGAGCGTTTACGAAACGATAAGAACAGAGACAAAGGAATAGAAATTAACGGACAGAATTCTCGAGACATAAGGGATCTCTCGAGAACTAACGGATCTCTCGAGAACTGAGGTTGAAAGAACAAAAGGCTAATGTATCGAGAACTGACGGATCTCTCGAAACATGACGGAAATTTCGGTCTTAAGGACTTCTCGAGACATGCTTTATCTCTCGAGACATTCAGAACAGAATTACCGAAAAAAAGCAGAACTTGCTTCTCGAGACATGCCTCAACTCTCGAGACATGCTTGATCTCTCGAGACATATCCTTAGAAAATTTATATTCATTTACTCCTTTTCTTCTCTTGAACACTTGCTGCAACCGCACTCCAAAGTCTTCAATAGTCTTGAAAATGAAGTGTACCCCAATAGAGAGATCACACATGAGTCATCACCATGTTTCATATAATGAGGAATTACATTGTATGAAACTGTGTTTGCAGACCCATTGTGACCTGACATTGATTTATACTTAGCAATGATAATCTGCAAGACAATACTGGAAAAGCATATCAAATACAAATGCAATTCAATCTTAGTTTAAGGGTGACTTCTCACAAATCAAGGTAATTGTGAATACAATTTCCAACAATCTCCCCATATTTGTAGAAGTCAGAACCCTATACTCTAAGTTGAATTACAGCAATATAGAATAAATATGCTACACTACATAAAAATATAGAAATGAACAAGTAGAGAACATCAAATCAACAATTATATATATATGTCTAAATTGAATTGTTAAGAAGACTTGATGTTCATAAAATTAGAACCAAAGCAAAATATGTCTTGTCAGCATCAGCATTATCCTTCAAGACCTCCTTTTCCTCTTTTCTTCTTGTCTGGAGAAATAAGCATAAGGCTTGGGATGGTAAAACGGAGGTGGATCCGGAGCATCAGAATTATTATAACCAAATGCCCTGAAATGGATTCTTCTCTTCCTTTGAGCTGTCTCATGTTTTTCCCATTCAAGTGAGCTGTAGCATTCAGATCTATTCATTTTGCCTTCATGGACTAACTTATAGGATTCAAGAATTATGTCTTTTGAGTCTGGGCTCCAGATTTTTGGTAGAGCCTTCTCAACCTGAGCTTTGCTAAGACCTGCAGAGCTAGAACTCGGAACAGATCTACTCGCAGAGGGACCTTCACCATGTTTTCTTTTTCTTTTGGTCCCAGCCCTATCTGATTGATCTTCAACTATAGGAGCCTTCCCAAGTAGTTCTTCTGGCCTTGGAGAAAACTGAGGAACAGGAACATCTTGATCAATTTCTAACTCAGGAAAAATCTGATTATGAAGCCACGTTGCTGTTTTGAAGGAATAAGCATTAATATCAGCAATTTGCTTCAGCACCCTGGAAGAGAACTGATCAAACTGTGATTTCCATGAGCTTTGAATAGCTGACACAGAGCTTTCCACTAAATCTGTCATTCTTTCCATTATAATGTCCTCCCCCTTTCTGACTTCTACAGATAGGGTTTGGAGAGTATCATCTTTGAAATTTCCGACTTCATCAACAATCCTGAATGTATTTGCTACAGCCTTGTCAGACAATGAGTCTTGAAGCTTTGTCATTGTAATAGTCTGAGCCAACACTGTGCCTACACCTTCAGTTGCATGTTCAATTTGCTTGCTCCCTAGGCTCATCAATTCAGAGAGATTTTCATAATTTGATTTGATTTTAGCTAACTCCCTACCAAGATCACTTTCAACTGAGACAATCTTCCTGTGAACAGTTGTCAAAGAGTTCTCAAGCTGTTCACTCTGCTTCTTGAGCATAGCTTCAATCTTTCCCAGAAGAGAATCTGCATCATGGATTGGAGGGGAATGATGAAAGGAAGGAAGAGGAGCAGCAGGGGCAGCAACAGGAACATCATCAGGGAGCTCTTCAATCTCAAGAGAATGAACCACATTATCTTCTTCACAACCTAGCTCATCTGGAGCATTCTTGGTTGTATCTAACTCTAACTCCCCCTCAACATGTACTAGGGGAGGTGTTAATTCATGAACTGAATCAGCATCATCTTCTTTGTCGAAAACAAAATCAGCACCAGACCCTGCCTGTTGGCCACTGGGACTGTGCACTTCAGATATTTCTTGTTGAATATTCTTTAGAACAGCTGAAGCTATCTCATTTGCTAAAGAAGTTTCTGCTTCAATAACTGATGGAGAAGGAGGTGGTGGTGATGGAACTGAATCTGGAATGTGAACATGAGAGGGTGATGGAATAGAATCTGAAGGATCTGACTGTGTCACTAATGGAATGAGTTCTGTTGGAGCTGATGAGGGCTGACCTTTGGCTTTGGAACGGATTGGTAGTTTGGCTCGACCTGAAGCTTTAGAGCGAATCCGTGGAGGAGGAGGAGATGATGTAACTTTGGGTACCTGACCTTCAGAAGATGGAATTGGAATTTCTGCTTCACTTGCAACTGCAGACTGATGAGTCTCCCCCTCAGAAGTAGCACTATCACTCCCGGCTTCTTGATTCGAATGTCCCATCTCTGCATGGAGAGGACATCGATCTTCTTGAGATGATGGATAACTGTACCTTTGGACATGTCAAAGATAGCTGGGTTGAACTGATTCAGGAACAATGAGATGATCCAGGCAAATTTTGGAGAATTAATGCAAGCCTTGATATTGGAGAATAAGATTGTGCCCCAATCTCTCTTTTTCCCTGACACAATTCCAACCAACAACAGAAAAGTCTCTTCAGACACATGCCCTTGTGTGCCTGTCTTGCAGAATAGAACCTTTAAGATAATGTCCACCAGGAGCTTCCCCGCATCATTCATCTTATGCCTCTTAACTGCAGAAAAATCTGAATCCAGACCACAGTACCTTGCTGTTCTCAGCCAGTCATTGTCATCTAGCACCTCTTCAGTATCAAGCTCAGATAAATGCAAGTACTTCACGAGGGTCTTAGGTGAGATTTTTTATCTTAATGCCCTTGACGAATGAAACCAACATTCTCCCTTCCTTGATAGGCTTCACATTGATAAAGAACTCTTCAACCTCATCAAACAGCACCCGGCAAGGATGCTCAAGAACGAAAGCAAGACCGGCGGCATCAAGCAAGCAAAACAGATTTTTGAAATCTTCGGATAAACCGGCGATACCTGAGCGAACGACTTCATTGCCGACGCCAATCTTTGGATGAGGAGTAGGAGCCATTAATGCGAGAGAGAGAGGGAGAAGTGACGAGCGAAAACGATGAAGCACCGAGAACCACGGAAGCACCGACCTGTCGCCGCTCGAGAAGAAGTCGAAAGGTCTTGGAGGTCTCGGAAATGATTTCCGTGAACATCAAGTTTTCGGTTTCGTATATATATATAATTTTGATTTGACATTTAGATGACATTTTGAAGAAAAATAGAAAAGGAAACAGTGCGTACCTGATTTTTGGAATTCTTTAAAATACCTATGTCTCGAGACATTGGTTATGTCTCGAGAACTCAGAAGATTCTGCGCGGTTTTTCCTTTACTGATGTCTCAAGTGACAATTCGTATATCGAGACATCACCATATCTCGAGATCTTAAACTTGTCTCGAGAGAACCAGCCTGTCGCGAGAGTTCCCAGAAGTCCTTTGGATGATGTCGAGATTTTAAAGTGACTTGAGTTGTCGAGAAAACAGATAGTTCCCGAGACAACATGTAGTTCTCGAGACATATGCCTGAAGTTTTCAGGAAAGTTCTGAATTTTTGTAATCTTCATGTCTTCATGGTTTTGCTTGATTTGATCATTACTCCATGTTGAGCATTCCAAGTTCCGTCTTGAAGAAAGAGAACTTAGTCTCATCCAGAGGCTTCGTGAAAATGTCTGCAACTTGCTTATCCGTAGGAACATAACTCAGATTTATGTCACCCATCTCCACATGCTCCCGGATAAAGTGATATCGTAGCTCGATGTGCTTTGTCCGACTGTGAGAGACTGGATTATTTGCGATAGCAATTGCACTGGAAGAGTCGCAAAACATAGGAATGTCTTTGATCTTCATGTTGTAGTCTTGAAGTTGATTCTTTATCCATAGAAGTTGTGCGCAACAACTGCCAGCAGAAACATATTCCGACTCGGCGGTTGATATTGCAACACAATTCTGCTTCTTGCTACTCCAGGAAATAAGTCTCCTTCCGAGGAATTGGCACGTCCCGGAAGTGCTTTTTCTGTCGTCTTTGCTACCTGCAAAGTCTGCATCTGAAAAACCAATTAGTTCGCTATTATTACTTCTTGGGTACCATAAGCCAAGATTTGGTGTGCCTTTAAGGTATCTCAAAATCCGCTTTGCGGCAGTATAGTGAGATTCCTTAGAGTTCACCTGATATCTAGCACATACACATGTAGAGAACATTATATCAGGTCTACTGGCAGTAAGGTAGAGCAAAGAGCCAATTATTCTTCTGTACTTGGTTTCATCAAAAGAATTCCCTTTCTCATCCTTGTCCAGAGACGTAGCTGAGCTCATTGGAGTCCTCATAGAGGTTGCACTCTCCATTCCAAATTTCTTAATCAACTCCTTAGTGAACTTTGTCTGAGAAATGAAGATTCCATCTTCAGACTGTTTCACCTGAAGTCCTAAGAAATATTTCAGCTCACCCATACTGCTCATTTCAAATTTCCCTTGCATAAGTTTAGAAAACTTTTTGCAGAGGTTATCGTCCGTAGAGCCAAATATGATGTCACCGACATAGATTTGCACTAGCAAAATCTTGCCTTTTCCCTAGGAAATAATGTTTTATCTATCTTTCCTCTTGTGAACTTGTTCTCAAGAAGAAAGTTAGATAGCGTCTCATACCAAGCTCGAGGAGCTTGTTTCAAACCATATAAAGCTTTTTGTAATAAATAAACATGATTGGGATGATCAGGATTAACAAAACCTGGGGGTTGTTCAACGTATACTTCCTCTTTAATGTCTCCGTTTAGGAAAGCGGATTTGACATCCATTTGATATACGGTGAAACCCTTGAAAGCAGCATAAGCAAGGAAGAGTCTGATCGCTTCGAGCCTTGCTACTGGAGCGTACGTCTGATCGAAGTCGATACCTTCCTCTTGTCTGTATCCTTTAGCTACAAGTCTGGCTTTGTTCTTTATGATTGTTCCTTCTTCATCCAGCTTGTTTCTATACACCCACTTTGTTCCAATGACATTTTTGTCTTTGGGTTTTGGAACAAGTGTCCATATCTTACAGCGTTTGAATTGATTTAATTCTTCTTCCATAGCAATTATCCAAGATGGATCTTCATTTGCCTCTTGGAATTTCTTTGGTTCGACCTGCGAAAGAAAACTCAAATGCATATTCTCGTTAAAGGTACCTCGTCTTGTTCTTATTCCTTCATGAGGATCTCCTATGATCTGATCAACTGGATGATCACTCATGTGTCGTAGTCCGAGGTTCCTTGCATGATTTGGACCAATAGGAGTTTCTTCTACTGTTGGAGTATCTTCCTCCACTTGGATTGGCTCTTCATCAGGATGATCTTCTTCATAGGTAGTTATTGGGGGAATCTTGATGAAGTGTTGAGAATTTTCTTCAACTGGCTGATCCAAGCTTAAGTCCTACAGCTTTGAACCTGTGTCTACAGAAGAAATGCTAGAGGAGCTGCCTTGTAGCATGCTCGTCTCATCAAATACAACATTAATAGATTCTTCTACCACTAGGGTTTTCTTATTAAAAACTCTATATGCCCTACTATGGCTACTATAACCTACAAAAGTACCTTCAAAGCTCTTTTCACTAAACTTAGTTTTGTAATGCTTTCCATTGTTTAGCACAAAGCATTTACTACCAAAGATTCGAAAATAAGAAATGGTCGGTTTCTTGCCCTTTAGAAGTTCATAAGGAGTCTTTTCATGGTTTTTGTTTATGAGTGCTCTGTTTTGCACATGGCATGCAGTATTGACAGCTTCAGCCCAGAAATATTCAGGTAGTGAAGAGTCATTCAACATGGTTCTGCAAGCCTCAATAAGTGTTCTATTCTTTCTCTCAGCTACTCCATTTTGTTGTGGAGTTCGAGGAGAGGAAAACTCATGGAAGATACCAAGGCTTTCACAGAATTCTGTCATGGCTCCAGATTCAAATTCTGTACCATGGTCACTTCTGATTTTGACCACCGAACAGTTAAATTAATTCTGGACTTGCCTGACAAAGCTAGTAAAAGTGTCAAAGGTATCTGACTTGTGTTTCAGAAAGAATACCCAGGCAAAACGAGAGTAATCATCTACAATAACCAATGTGTAAGACTTTCCTCCTAAACTCCTAATTTGCAAAGGACCAAACAAATCCATATGGAGCAGGTATAAACACCTGGTTGAATCTTTGCCAATAATGCTCTTAAAGGTAGCCCTTGTTTGCTTGCCTTTTACACATGCTAGGTCTATCTTTAACGCACTTAACATCTGGTGCATCGCGCACTAAGTTTTGAGAAAACAATTTATTAATAGTTTTGAGATTTATATGTGATAATCTCTTATGCCATTTGTCAACAAGAGATGCACTATCTTTAGCTAAAAGACACACAGGAGTAGAAGATGATATACAAAGAAAATTTAAACAAAATATGTTTCTACAGCGAATGCCTGATAAAATCGTTTCATGATTTTCAGCCGACTTTATCAAACACTTATCTTTATGAAAATCAACAATGTATCCTTTATCACAAAGTTGACTTATGCTTATCAGATTATGTTGTAATCCTTCCACATAAGCTACATCGGAAAACGATACATTACCATTAGAAATCATACCATAGCCTTTAATTATTCCTCTGTCTGAACCGCCAAAAATAACTTTTGGACCGTTCGCAACTGGAATGTAGTTTTGCAAAAGGCTTCTTGTCCCGGTCATATGCCGAGAGCATCCACTGTCCAAGTACCAGATAGAATTTTTATTGGCCTTTGGACATACCTGCAAAAACAGATTATTTTGCCTTAGGAGCCCAAACAGATTTGGGTCCTTGGTCCCTTGTCAGTTGAGCACCACGATGAATGTTAACATTGCGAGTGGTCTGCCTTGCAACGTTCACTTGTGGTATCCTAGTATACGTTGTGTTGAACCAACAATTAACGGCAAAGTGACCAATTTTGCCGCAGCACCAACAGTCGAATCTGTTGTACCTTCTTTTTACACTCTCCTGCTTAACTTTTTGAACGTTAGCTCTTGCAGGAGCAGTCCTTCTAGATGAGGATGCCTCAAGGGGGCAGCACACACAAGGTGGTACTGTCTTCTTCGGCTTTGGTGCAACAGCCTTCACTTTTGGTGCTCTCTTAGCACTTGGGCCATGAACAAATGGACCGTACCCTTTCCGATTAATCTTTTGATAGGGTGCTTGAAAAGCACTATCACCAAAGTTTCGGGGAGGAGCCCATTCCTTATGATTATTCACAGGCGCAAAAGGAATTGGTCGTGTGAAATGACCATAGGAACTCTCCATATCATAAGCATTCGTAGGGAATATAACTCTCTTGAATTCTACAGGCTCTTGATGAGCTTTCCCTTTTTCTTTGGTGGTAGCTTTCTTAGCAACCAAACCATTCTTCTTAGCAATTGTGTTTTTAGAAGAATTGCTAGTACTAGCTTCATGCCCTATACCGCTTCCTTTTGCCTTAGTGGTAAAAGTACCAATAATTGGCAGAACAGTTTTAGGTTGAGAGAATGCTTCAACCAACTTCTTCTCAGGCGCAAGCTGTTCCTCCAAGACTTTTATCGAATGATCTCTCAGGGAAAGAGTCTCTTCCGAGCCTTCGATCTTGTCTTTCAAAGCTTGGACTTCCTCTTTGAGAGAAGAAAGTTCTTCAACTTCTTTTCTCAAGTTAGATTCCACCTCCTTGAGAGCCATGATCTCCTTACCCTGAGTTTTGACAATCTTTCGGCACCTGTCAAAGCTTTGAAGCATTTTGGTATATTGAGACATGAGCTCAGATTCATCGTCTGTGGGGTTATCCTTTTGTTCAGCCGAAGCATAATCAGAATCAGATAGGATAGTGTGATCATTTACCTTTCCGGTGTACGGGGGTGCTTCTTCATCATCAGACATGGCCATCAGGCCGAAGTAAGCTTCTTCTTCATCACTCGACTCATCGGAGTCACTGTCGCTCAGAGTTTTGGCTTTCTTAGCGACGAAACTTCTATCTGATTTCTTCTTTCCGTGAGTGGATTTCTTGTCTTCTTTTCTTCCACCTTCTTTCTTCTTGTAGGGACACTCAGCAATTATGTGCCCTGGCTTATTACAACAGTAGCAAATAATGTCAGAAGAAAAATGTTTGTTCTGTTTCGATTTGTACCTGTCATTATTGCTTGAGCCCTTCCTGTGATAGTCGCCATCACGACGAGAATGTTTATGATCCGAGGAAGATGGCTTGTTGTTCATGTGCCTTCGTTTGTTTAGCAATTTCTTAAACTGACGGGAAATTAAAGAGAACTCTCCATCAGACAGTTCGGAACAGGAGGAGCTGGCTTCCGATTCTTCTTCATTATCAGATTCCTTTTCTCTGATCGGTATCACTGCTTTGCTCTTCTTTGAACTCTCTGCCTTCAAAGCTAAGGTTCTTTCTTTGCTTGAAGCTCGATTGACATCCTCTTCAGACTTTCGGATGTTCATTTGTAATTCATGAGACAGCAGCTTCCCGAACAGATTCTGAGGTTCTAGACTTGGCAGTTTTCCAAACTCTCTAATGGCCACAATTTTGCTATACCAGTCTTTCGTTAGGGAACGCAAGAATTTGTCATTTAGTTCACCGTTTGTGAACTCCCTGTCGTAGTTCCTCAGACCATTGACTATTTTGAAGAATCGCTCGTACGCATCAGCAATGCACTCCTTCTTACTCTGCTTGAAAGCCTCATACTCTTGATTAAGTAGAGACCTTCTATCTTCTCTTACCTCGTCAGTACCTTCCATTAGAACAATTAAGGATGTCCAAATCTCTTTGGCTGATTTGCAGTGGATTAAGTTTTGCAACATGGAGTCATCCACTGCACTAGCAATTATGTTCTTAGCCTTCTTGTCAAGAGCAACAAGAGCTATCTCATCTTTAGTCAAATCCATCATTTTCTTAGGTATCTGAACAGTAGGATTTGTTGACGAAACGGTCATTGGCACATGGGGACCTTCTTCTACGACTTGGAAGATTCTGGGATCTGCAGCTTCCATATAAAAACGGACTCTTTCCTTCCACATAGGAAAGTTGGCCTTAGTGCAGATGGGCAGTTTCAGAGAAGATTCCTTGACTCTATCCATGGCTTGCTAGCAACTAGAAGGATGGACCCTGTTCAAGGTGTTAACCTAGCAACAAACAGCGAACCTCTGATACCAATTGAAGTATCTAGTTGCCTACCTAAATCACATAGAGGGGGTGAATAGGTGATCTCTACGTCTTTTGCGGAATTAAAAGTTAAACGTAAAGCACAACACACAAAATAGATCACAGCCACAGATAACACCAGGAATTTATAGTGGTTCCCCGTACTTGGGTACTCCACTGCCGGCCTCGCCAATCTAGCACCACAGCTAGACTTGACTACTCACTAAATCTCGGATCAGAATGATCCTACCAACTCGGAGTCAAACTCCTACAATCTCAGAGAGAACCTCTCTTACAACTCGGAGAAAAACTTCTCCTACAACTCGGAGAACAACCTCTCCTACAGCTCGGAGATAACAACTCCTACAATAGATGATAAAAGGTTTTGAACAATAAGATACCAGATCTGAATAACAGAGACGTTTTCTTCCTACTTCTTGAATGGCTTTTGAGAACGATGAGGAAGAACAACGATCCTTCAAATCTGTCTTTGGCAATCCGAAACGATCCAATAGAGGTTGTAGAATCAGAACACGGATCGATCGAATCCTTCTTTGATAGAAATCAGCAACTCAAATGAGTAGATCGATATTCAATCGTAGGCGACAGCGAGGCGGCGCTTTTCTCGTTCTTTTTGATCGGGAGAGAAATTAGGGTTTAGAATGATTCGAAAACTTGTTGTAAACAACCCAAGAGCAATCCTATATATAGAGGGCAATGATTAAGGGCTAAATCGACCTTAAACACACTCAATATAGCCGTTAGGATCGGGAAGGAGCGTTTACGAAACGATAAGAACAGAGAAAAGAGAATAGAAATTAACGGACAGAATTCTCGAGACATAAGGGATCTCTCGAGAACTAACGGATCTCTCAAGAACTGAGGTTGAAAGAACAAAAGGCTAATGTATCGAGAACTGACGGATCTCTCGAAACATGACGGAAATTTCGGTCTTAAGGACTTCTCGAGACATGCTTTATCTCTCGAGACATTCAGAACAGAATTACCGAAAAAAAAGCAGAACTTGCTTCTCGAGACATGCCTCAACTCTCGAGACATGCTTGATCTCTCGAGACATATCCTTAGAAAATTTATATTCATTTACTCCTTTTCTTCTCTTGAACACTTGCTGCAACCGCACTCCAAAGTCTTCAATAGTCTTGAAAATGAAGTGTACCCCAATAGAGAGATCACACATGAGTCATCACCATGTTTCATATAATGAGGAATTACATTGTATGAAACTGTGTTTGCAGACCCATTGTGACCTGACATTGATTTACACTTAGCAATGATAATCTGCAAGACAATACTGGAAAAGCATATCAAATACAAATGCAATTCAATCTTAGTTTAAGGGTGACTTCTCACAAATCAAGGTAATTGTGAATACAATTTCCAACAAATACCTTCTCGGATGGGAAGCTCTCCTTCCCCTCTCCCATTTCGAGGTTGGTTTGCGCCTTCCGCTCTGGCCCGAGTTCTGCCAGATCTTGAGGTACTACGGGTGGATCCCCGCGCAGATCAACACGAATGGTGTAGCCATCATCATCGGCTACTTATGCTTCTTGCGGTCCGAGAAGATCGCCTTCGATCTCGATGTCTTCCGGAAGGTGTTCTACATGGCTGCGACCCAGGAAGTGGTCATCTACTTCGGCAGCCATCACTGCAAGGTATCGGGAACCTCGAACAAGGTTCATCGGTGGAACGAGAAGTTCGTCTTCGTATCTGGCGACTTCTCGCAAATACATGTTCGGCCGCAGCAGAGACCGGCGGCAGCGTTCGCCACCCCTCTGCTTCGCGGTGGACGCGGGGACCTCTTCTTGGCGATGAAGGACAAGAAGTTCGACATCGTCTTTTGGCGGAAGAACGTCGACCAACTCGCCTATGTGGAGCCTGGCGAGGGTAACATTGCTATGACCCGAGTTGGTTTGATCAGTTCTTTATCATTCTCTAACATTTCTCTTCTAGGTTGTCTCCACCTACCGTCGATGCCTTTGCATGTAGGGGGCCAGACCCCACCTCCTCCATCTCCTGCGGCAACTTCGGCGACGGCGCGACAGGGAGAGGATTGAGGAAGAGAAAGGCGGCGAGGATTCTCCTCTTTCGGGAATCCCTCCTGAGCTCGGCGATCCAGCCGAGATTATTCGCGCGGCGGGCTGGACGGACGAACATGAACCTCCGACGGCGAAGAAAAGGAAGAGGAAGGAAGTTGCTCGAAGGGTGGCAGCGGAGCGCGCACGCGAGGAGGACATCGTCCCCAAGAATCACCCCAACTTCGGGCAAGGCTTGCTGAATCGGGGACTAGATGGCGAGCCGCTCATTTCCTGGAGCAGGGACCGGAGCGAGGTCTCCCTGAGTTCTTGCCTGCCTTCCTGGAGCGAGGATGAGGTTCCCAATGATGACGCCTTTTGTGTCACGTTTGACCTTTACGGGAGAGATGACGCGAAGGTACTTCAAAGTGCCACTCCTCGCTTCCTTGCTGATCAGGGGTCGTGCGCGATGTTGCGGGCCGCGGAGCTTGCTCATCAGACCACCCGGAACCTCCTTGGTGTGGAGCAGGAGCTCGCACTTTATCAGAAGCTCACCGTGGAGGCGGAGAAGCGCGAGGCCGAGGCCGTGAAACGGGCCAGAGCGGTCGAGGATAAAGCTGAAACGAGCAGAGGCTTCGAGGTGATCTTGGTAGTTTGCCAGGGCTCTAATTTATGCAGTCTTTTTATCTTGCTTTTGTAACCTTACCTTTCTCGCCTCTATAGGAAGAGTAGCTGGTCGCGGCCGAGACGATTTCCAAGTTGGAGAGCGACTTGCGGTCTTGCCAGACCTCGCTGAAGGCGGCGCAAGTCTGCATTGCTGAGTTGGAGTCGAGGATGCCCGCCCAGCCTTCCTCGGAGGCTGGACCTTCTCGCCGCGTGGAGGGGACATTCCTATCTTCACAGGAGTTGTCATCGCTTCGGCGGGAGATAGCCCTCGCCGCCGGCGACTTGGTCTTCGCGAAGCTTCATGTTGCAGGCCTGTTGGTACCAGGAGCCGAGAAGCTGACGGCGGAAGGGTTTCTCTCGGATATTCTGGATGCGAGCGAGGATGAAGGCCAGGATGACGAGGAGGATGACCAGTCGAACTCTTCTGATCACGCTCCCGATTCTAAGTGAACATATGTATTTTTTGAGCATTTTTTATGTTTCTCGCACAGTCGAGTTTGCAATCTTTTGGTAGATGACATTTTTTGATAGAAGTAGTTATAATTATTCTTGATGGATGATAATCTTCGTTTGTCTTGTGTTATTACAACGATATCGCTAGGCTCATAGGCTCGCTCATTTATACTTGTTTACCTTTTTGATTGATCTGTATCTGCCGACTATCTTACCTTACTCGCTTATGGGATCCTCGTCGCTAGATATTCGCATAGGAGATGCTCGCCTATATGGATATTCGCCGTGCTCAAAACTTGTTGTCAGTTGAGTTGCGCATGATTTTGTGGAGGGTTCGACAAGCTCTTAAAGCTCCGACTTTTTCCTGACAATCCCGAGTATTGCCGTCCTACTCGCCTGCAAGACGCTGAGAGAACTTCTAGGTAGGGAAGGACAGTCGAGGGGTTCAAGGGGACACACAATCCCGATAGTCTCCATCCTACTCTGTTGTTGGACGCCGAGAGAACTGTCAGATAGGGAAGGACAGTCGGGGGGGGGGGGGGTTGGAGGGGTCCAAGGGGACACACAATCCCGAGAGTCTCCATCCTACTCTGCTGTCGGACGTCGAGAGAACTCCCAGATAGGGAAGGACGGTCGGGGGGGTCCAAGGGGACACACAATCCTGATAGTCTTCATCCTACTTCCTTCGTTCTTGGATTCTGACGAGTCTTCGTACTGTTACTCAACAATCAGAGGAGATTAATCGCACTAACTCAGGTGATTGGATAAAATAACAGGAGAAAAGCTTTAGCTGCGAGTTTTTTTGCTCTTTTAGGGGGTATGAGACTCCTTTGTTCAAGGGTCTTGGCCCAGTCAGATCGTTCATCTCTTCGTTGAGTCGGGAGGTCGGCGCTTGGACTCTTTCCTGATAATCTTTCCAGTCGGATGAGAAATGTTGTCGGAGGATATCTATGACCAACGTGCAAGGGGGGAGCTGATCTCGACCGTCATTGCAGAGGTATGGTCTTAGGAGAACTCACTACCAAGGCACTGTCCCATCTTCCGTTCTTATTTTTATTAGGATTGAGTCGGAGGCCTGTTTTTCAACCTGCCGTGGGGATCGATCTCACCTATCTTTATTATTCTTGAAATGTCTTGCTAATAAAGACTCACACCATCCCGTGTTTCAAAGGGTTGGAGATTTTATTATATAATCTAAGTTGTATTAAAAAAAGAGGGATGTACATACACCTGCTAGGGGTAGAACCTTTTCAGGTCATCACCACTCCAGGTATTGCCAAGCAGCTCCCCTTCATAATTTTGCAGAAAATATCCTCCGGTAGCTAGTGATTCGTGGACGATGAAGGGCCCTCCCAATTTGGGTTGAGCTTCCCATCGACCGTTGATCTTCCTTCCGCGTCCACTTTCTTCAAGACTAGATCACCTGCTTGGAAGTGCTTGAGGCGGACGTGCTTGTCGAAGTGTCTCGTCATTCGGCGCTTGATCTCCTCTTGCCGAGCTGAGGCCAAGTCTTGGAGTTCTTCGATGTAGTCGAGAGATAGTTTCTGAGCTTCATCGTTCTCGAGCCACCATTTTTCGTCTCCGTCTTTAGCCGCAATCACCCTTGGACTTCTAACTTCGAACTCTACTGGGATGAGAGCCTCGGACCCATGAGAGAGTTTGAACGGGGTTTCCCCTATGGCTGAGCTAGGAGTGGTCCTCAAAGCCCACAACACCGAGGGGAGCTGCTCCGCCCAATTACCTCGTAGGTTCTCGACTTTCATCTTTAGGAGGTTGATGATCAGCTTGTTGGCGCCCTCCACTTGCCCGTTGCTCCTGGGGTGATGTACTGAAGCGAATCAAAGATCAGTTCCCAGCTGCCTACAAAAATCTTCCAACTCTAAGCTGGCAATTTGGGGACCGTTGTTGGTGACGATGGCGAGAGGGATTTCGAATCTGCAGACGATCTCCCCCCAGATGAAGTTCTTCACGACCTGAGAGGTGGTCTTGGTCAGAGCTTTGGCCTCGATCCATTTTGAGAAGTAGTCGATCATGACGAGAACGAACTTCCTTTGGCCACTGGCTGAAGGAAAGGGACCTATCAAAACCATCCCCCAGATAGCGAACGGCCACGGGGCGGTGATTGAACGAAGTTGTTGGGCTGGCTGCAACTGAAGGGGGCGAATAGCTAGCACTTTTGGCACTTTTTGAGAAGACCTCCGCATCCTTACGGATAGTAAGCCAGAAATAGCCATGCCTTAGGATTCTCTTCTCCAAAGTACGAGTCCCAGAATAATTTCCGCACTCTCCCGAGTGGATCTCTTCCAACACTCGAGGTACTTCGTCTTCAGAGACGCATCTGGCCAGGTGGCCCAAGAAGGTCTTACGATATAGCTCCCCGTCTTGCAATAAGTAGTACGCCGCCTTGTATCGAAACTTCCTTTGATCCCCTTCTTCCATAGGGAGCTGTCCGATATTCAGAAATGCTACGAACGGATCCATCCAGGAAGGGCGCTGTTCAATCTCCATGATCTCCCCTTATTCAATGGACGGTCGGAATAATTCAATGATGGTCCCGCCGGCCCTTGGCCCGTACTTGGCCAGGCGATCTGCTGCCGAGTTCTCCTCTCTCGGTACATGTTCGACGAAGAAGGATTGAAAGCCTCCAATCAATCCTTTTACCTTGACAAGATACCTCTGCAGAATGGTGTCGCGCACTTCGAACTCTCCTCAAATCTGTGACGCAACCATCATTTAATCAGTGAAATCCCTGATGTTTTGGATGCCCAACTCCTTTGCGAGACGCAAGCCTGCTACCATGGCCTCATACTCTGCTTAGTTGTTCGTGACGGGGAAGAGGATCTCAACTACTTGTTCGATCCTAGTTACTTGTGGGCTGACAAGCACGATGCCTACTCCCACAGAGCTCTTCCTGAAGCCCCGTCCACGAACATCTTCCAGGGGACTAGATCGGAAGGCCCCTCACTTGGACCCGCTTCTCCTGAGAAGTCGGCTAAGAAGTCAGCCACTACTTGCGCTTTGATCGCCACCCGGGGTGAGAAAGAAATGTCAAACTCACTGAGTTCGACCGACCATTTCTCCAATCTTCCCGAATGTTCCACCCCTTCTAAGACATTTCGGAGAGGATGATGAAAGTATCTAGTTGCGGCCTAAATCACTTAGAGGGGGGTGAATAGGTGGATTCTATGTCTTTATGCGGAATTAAAAATTTAACACAGAAAAACAAACAATCAAACACAACACAGACACAAGGATTTTATAGAGGTTCCCCAATGTGGGTAGTCCTCTTTCCCGCCTCGCCTATCTAGCACTTTGAGGCTAGACTCGGATACTTCACCAATCTCAGATTATAACTAATCTTACACCTCGGAGTCAAAAATCCTACAACTCGGAGTATACCACTCCTACAACTCGGAGTATAACAACTCCTACACCTCGGAGTAAACAACTCCTACAAATAATCTCGGAGTGAAAACTCCTACAAAAGAAAAGATATTGAAACAAAATACTTCTTCTTAACCTCTAAGGAGATTAACTTCTGATCTTGAATACTGAGTCTTCTTCTCAACCTTGAAAGAAAGCTTGGCACTTGAAAGATGTGGAAGAGAGAAGACTTGGCTAACCAGATCTGAATAGGCCCTTTGACTTACTTGAAAGAATCTTCAATAATGAGAGCAGCAATAAGATCAAAGGCCTTCTTCTGAGAAATCTCTAACAACAATAGAGAAAGGATCTTTGAGCAGCAAATGTTAGGTCTCAGAATTCTTGTTCAGCAAAAGAGAAAGGAGATCGACTTTTAGCTTTATCTTTTCTGAACTGTCGGCTGAAGAGAGATTTTTAGATCGATTTTTTTTTAAGATTGATGCCCTTGCCCTAAAATAAGGATTTATTTATAGGGAGGACTTCAACGGCTCGTGCGACAATGAAGGGAGAGGCGACACGTGTACTGTTCATGGTGGCTAACCCTAATTTTCGAAAACGAAACGAAGATTTGAAATCCGTCTGTCCGTCATTCGTCGAGACTTCACGTGAACATCCGACGAATTGACTTGGCCACAGGGAAACACTGAACTACCCGTGAAAAACACTTTCTGTTACCATTCGTCGGGATTCGTCGGGAGTTCACGAGAACATCCGACGAATTGACTTAGCTGCAGAATTTTCTTCACAACCCAGCCAAAATGACCTCTGTCAGCAATCGTCGGGATTCGTCGGAATGACCCGAGTCATCTCGACGAATGGACTTAGCTGCAGATTTTTCTTCTAAACCAAGACAAAGGTCTTCTGTCTGGATTCGTCGGGATTCGTCGGAATGATCCGAGTCATCTCGACGAATTGACTCAGCAGAATTTTTCTTTTCTTCTGAAAACCTGCTCCACTCCTCAACCTTGAAAGCCTTCAGTTATGAGTATATGAAGTGCACCCCAAGAGAGAGATTACACATGGACCAACACTTTGTTCTATACAATGAGGGATTACATTGTCTAGAACTGTGTTTGGTGATCCATTGCAACCTGACTTTGGTGTGCACTTAGCATTAAGACCTGTCATAACACATCTAAACAAAAATCATCAAATACATACTCAATTCATTTTAGTTCACTAGGGGACATCTTCAAATCTAGGTGATTGTGGACACAATACCCAACAATCTCCCCCTATTTGAAGATGTCATAACCCTATGCACTAACTTGAATTGCACAGAAAGTATACTAAATAAGAATGCACAACCCAGGCAGTAATATATAAGGAAAAATAGAATAGGACTGAATGTTTTAACTTAACACAAAAGAAATGTGTATATATATATAAGCAAAGAAAACATCATGATTCCAGATAAGCACAGCTTATTCATGACCTTTGCCTTTCTTCTTTGCAAACATTCTGTCCACTGCCTCAGCTTTCTTCTTCAGTTCTGAATGCATTCTCTCGAAGAATGCCTTTGGCTTAGGCATTTATCAGGAGCAGACTCTTTAGATCCACCATTCTTGAAGTGAATTCTTCTTTCAGTTGTCCTCTTCTCAAACTTGCTCCATTCTTCTGAACTATAATGGTCACTGACTTTTTCATTCTGATTGCTGACTCTATCAAAAACAGAGAGAACAATACTTTTGGAGATGGGGCTCCAACTTTCTTGGAAGTTTCTAGGAGGAGGCCTATCATAAAATTCTCTGATCTTCTTATGTGGATTAGACCTCTTAGCAGATGGCTTATCAGCAAATAACTTCCTTTTTAATGACTTCTCAGAGGGTTCAGTAAAATAGGAGCTGTCAGGATCTTGAACAGGGAATGGATCATCCCAAAATTCTTGATAAGATGAAGCAGGGATGACTTCATCAGCAAAAACAGAATCCTCAACAGGATTTGGAGAGAAACTAGGAGCCCTGGGTCCTGGAGCACTTGATGAGGGAAAATCCGACCCTTTATCCACAACAGCAAACCCAAGCATTCCAGCCACTTCCTTGAACAGCCAACTTTGGGCTTCATGAGTATACCAATTCACATCCTTAACATTTTGTAAGATGTTTTCCTTGAGATCTTGCATTTGAGTAGCTACACTTTCATTCAAATCATTCATTTTGCTTGCACTTTCTTCTAACCTGGATACCACACTCTCCTCCCCCTTTATGACATCTTCATGCAGGAGGGTATATAATCTCTTCAGCTGAGTTTCAACTTGATCATCCAAGTAAGAGATCCCTTGATCATGAGCAGAATTAAGAACCTTATGAGCAGAGGTGAGATGAAGAACATCTTCACTGACCTGATGCAAGTTGGTAAGAGCATGCCCAACTGCTGTATTTGTATGATTCAAAGCTTTCCCTGCAGTTAGCATCCAGGCTTCTTGATCACTCTTGAATCTTCCCATTTCATGCTTGATCTCAGCCATTTCCTGCTTCAGAGAACTATCAATAGAGTCAATCTTCTTATAGACTTGCTTGATAGACTGATCAAAGTGATCAGTCTGAACCTTTAGCAGCCCTGCTATGGACTTCAGCAAAGAAGAGTGAGAGCTATCACCAGTCTCAACCTCTTCAGGAGAAATTCTATCAGTTACAAAACTTGAGGACTGTGCTTGCTTGTCAAGCACAGTTGCCCTTGGAGAAGTGCTCCTAGCCACAAGAACTTCTGGAGGAGGCAAAAGCAGCACAAAAGGAAAGACTTCAGGAAGAACATATTCAGCCATGAAGATATCTTCCTGGTCTTTCTCCCCCCTCAAGTAGAGACATCTCCTTAGCCAACTCCAGCCTGGCACCAAAGCTGCCCCTCTCCACAGATACATATTGCTCATTAGGAGAGTCTGGCAAGATTTCATGATCTTCAGAATGAGAATCAACCATGGCAGGTGATCTCCTTGAATCTTCCAGCTGAGGAGCCTCATCAAAATCAGCAGCATCCTCTGGGCCCTCCAAGTCAAGATCATCATCAGGGACAACAATATCAACAGGATCAAGAGGTACTTGATCAGCATCACTTGGAGGAACATCTTCTGCAGCACCACTTCCTGCATCAATGTCTCTTGGGGTTGGAAACTCCCCCTCAACATGTGCATCTCTGCCCTGTGCAGGAGCTGGACTAAGTCCACTCCCCCTGGAGGATTGCCCTGCTTCAATAGACCTATGCTCATCAAGCAGAGGGGCCTCATCATCACTTACAGCAGCCCTAACTCCAGCATTCCCTAAGCCCTTGGGAATTACCCTTTCCCATTTGGAGAAAATGGTTGAGTTGATCTTCTTTGTGTGGTGGATGGGGATGCCTCTTCCAAGATTGAAAAAATCTGGATTACTACTATTCAGAAGCAGACTGATAATTCTTCCAAAATTTGGAGTAAGAAAACTTTCTTTAATCTTCTCAAAGATTACTTCACCAAAATTGAAATTCTTCCGACATATTATAGCGGTGTGAATTTTGAAAGCTTCTTCAGAGAGGTAGTCATGAGAGCCTACCTTGCATAATAATACTTTTCCTAGAATATCACACAGAAGCTTACCTCCTTCATTCATGAACTTTCTTCTGATTTTGGAGCTTTGATCAAGAATGCCACAGAATCTTCTGGCACTGAAAATATCTTCAACAAACAACTCTTCTGATTCAACTTCAGGCATCCTCAACAATCGGTTGATACCACTAGCCTTCAAAATGATTTTGCAAGACCTAATAGAGCTTTTGATCTTCTTACCTTGACTTGAGATTTTGGCATTACGATAGAACTCCAGAATGTCCTGTTCTAGGATTTTAGCCGGCTCTTCTAAGACAAAACTGAGCCCGGCGACATCGAGCATCATAATCACGTTCCGAAACTCATCTGAAGCTGAGCGGAAGGCGCCTCTCACCAACTCTCCCCCTGAATGCAAACCTCCAGAGGCTTTGGGCGCCATTGATGTCGTCGAAGCCGCGGAAGAGAAACAGAGGAATCGTGATAGAAGGAGACGAACAGTCGGGTAGGGTTTCACGGAAGTTCTCGTGAAATCGTGATGTTTTCTTTGATTTTTATATATATATAAATTGAAGTAGAGTGCGTACCTGTAGGACGATAAAACCGTATTTAATAGGGAGATGATTCCACGGGAGATGGATTGAGAAGAGTAATATTTGTCCCGTGAAAACCCGTGAAACTTCATGAAATTTTCTGAGTTAACAAGTGAAATCTCATGCAATTTCGTGAAATCTCAACAGTCCCAACTTCAAGATTCCTTGTAAGCATTCCAAGTTCCATTTTGAAGAAATTGAATTTGGTTTCGTCCAGAGGCTTCGTAAAAATATCTGCAATTTGTTTGTCAGTATTAACATATAACAAATTTATGTCCTTACTCTCAACATGTTCCCGGATGAAGTGGTAGTGAAGCTCAATATGCTTCGTTCTGCTGTGAGAGACGGGATTATTTGCTATGGCAATAGCACTTGAGGAGTCACAGAACATGGGGATTTCTGAGAGCTTTAAATTATAGTCCTCAAGCTGATTTTTCATCCACAAAAGTTGTGCACAGCAACTGCCGGCAGAGATATACTCCGATTCAGCAGTCGATATTGCAACGCAATTTTGCTTCTTGCTGCTCCAGGAGACGAGCCGCTTTCCTAAGAACTGGCAAGTTCCCGAAGTGCTCTTCCTATCATCTTTGCTTCCTGGAGGCTGAGCTACATAAACTTCCTCTTTAAGGTCTCCATTCAGAAAGACGGACTTTACATCCATCTGGAAAACCTTAAAGCCCTTATATGCAGCATAAGCCAGAAATAATCTGATGGCTTCAAGTCTTGCTACTGGTGCGAAGGTCTGATCAAAGTCAATCCCTTCTTCTTGCCTGTATCCTTGAGCAACCAGTCTTGCTTTGTTCTTGGTGATGATGCCCTTTTCATCAAGCTTGTTCCGGTAAATCCATTTGGTTCCAATCACATTCTGTCCTTTGGGTCTAGGCACCAACTTCCAAACTTTACATCTCTTGAATTGGTTGAGCTCCTCTTGCATAGCAAGGATCCAAGAGGGATCAGTGTTTGCTTCTTCAAACTTCTTCGGCTCAATCTGTGAAAGAAAACTTAAATGTAAAACTTCGTTAGTTGTACCTCTTCTAGTTAGAACTCTGCTTGAAGGATCTCCGATGATTTGATCAGCTGGATGATCTCTCAAATGTCTGATCATTCCAACATTTAGATGACCATGAGGTTCCTGCACTTCAGGTACATCTTCATCTTCCTGAGGGTCATCATCCTCACATGTAGAAGGAGCATTTACTTCAATAGCTTTTGGAGTGTCTTCCTTTACAGTTTCTTCTAGGTGTAGTTCCTTGAACCTTGCATCTACATCTTCAACAAAAACACTAGAAGAGTTGCTTTGAAGCATACTCGTCTCATCAAATATGACATTGTAAGTTTCTTCTACAACTAGGGTTTTCTTGTTGAAAATCCTATATGCCTTACTATGGCTACTATAACCTACAAAAATACCTTCAAAACATTTTTCACTAAATTTAGTTTTGTAATATTTCCCGTTATTAAGTACAAAACACTCACTGCCAAAGATTCTAAAATAAGACAGGGTTGGTTTCTTGCCCTTCAAAAGTTCATAAGGAGTCTTATGATGGTTCTTGTTGATTAGTGCTCTGTTTTGCACGTGGCAAGCAGTGTTGATGCCTTCAGCCCAGAAGTACTCTGGTAGTGAAGAATCACTCAACATTGTTCTGCAGGCCTCTATGAGCGTTCTATTCTTTCTTTCAGCTACTCCATTCTGTTGTGGAGTACGGGGAGAGGAAAACTCATGAAAGATACCTAGGCTTTCACAAAATTCAGTCATAGCTCCAGACTTGAACTCTGTACCATGATCACTTCTGATTTTGACCACAGAACATTCTAATTCATTCTGGATTTGCTTGACGAATGTGGTGAAAGAAGCAAAGGTGTCTGACTTGTGTTTCAGAAAGAATACCCAAGCAAAGCGTGAGTAGTCATCAACAACAACCAACGTATAAGACTTACCTCCTATACTTCTGATTGGCATGGGACCAAACAAGTTCATATGGAGCAGATATAAACATCTGTTAGAGTCTTTGCCAATAATGCTTTTAAAGGTTGCCCGAGTCTGCTTACCCATTTGGCATGCATGACACGGTCTCTCTTTAATGCACTTAACATCAGGAGCATCGCGAACTAAATTTTGAGAAAATAACATACTTATAGTTTTGAAATTAATATGTGCTAGTCTCTTGTGCCACTGGTCACAAAGAGATGCACTATCTTTTGCTAAAAAGCACACTGGTGTAGAAGAGTCTAAACGTAGAAAATTTAAACAAAAAATATTTCTACTCCGAATGTCTGTTAAAATAGTTTCTGACGTATCAGACGACTTTATCAAGCACTTGTCCTTGTAGAATTCTACCATATAGCCTTTGTCACAAAGTTGACTTATGCTAATGAGATTATGTTGTAATCCTTTAACATAAGCCACGTCTGTGAAAGAGACTATACCATTTGTGATCATACCGTAGCCTTTTGTGATTCCCCGATCAGATCCGCCAAAAATAACTTTTGGACCATCTTTCACCGGGTATACTCTTGTAGTAGGCTTCTTGTTCCGGTCATGTGCCCTGAACAACCACTGTCCAAGTACCATATTGGATTTGTATTGGCCTTTGGACATACCTGCAATCAACAATCAATTGCCCTTAGGAACCCAAACCGATTTGGGTCCTTGGCTTCTTGTTAGATGACCGCCACTTGGAATGTTAACATTGCGAGGGGTCATTCTTGCATTGTTAATCCGTGGAGTCGTGACATTTCTCGGATTAAACCAACAATCTATGGCAAAGTGACAAACCTTGCCACAACACCAACAATCGAACCGATTGTACCTTCTCTTTGTCTCCTGTTTTACTTTTTGAACGTGAGGTGCAACAGGGGTGACTTTCTTAGTAGGAGCTTTCTTAGAAGTGGGGGCCACATGGTGACAGCACACACATGGCTCCAACTTCTTCTCAACAGATTTGGGTGCAATCGTTTTAATTTTTGGTGCCTTCTTATGAGCTGATCCGTGAACAAACGGACCATGATCTTTGAGAATTATTTCTTCATGAGGAGCTTTGAATGGAGAGACGTCAAAGTTTCGGGGAAAGCTCCATCCTTGATATTTATTACTAGGTTCAACGTGTGTTGGTCTAGCAAAATGACCGTAGGATGAATCAAGGTCAAACGGGTTTGATGGAAAAATGACCTTCCTGAATGAAGGTTGACTTTGATAAGCAGTTCCCTTCCCTTTCACGGCTCTTTTCTCAGCAGCCTTACTACATTCGGCCTTATGACCAATTCCACTACCCTTCGCAGGAGCAGAAAACCTATCAATAAGTGGAAGAATTGTCTTAGGCTTCGAGAAGCTTTCTACGAGCTTCCTTTCCGCCTTCAACTTATCTTCTAGTTCATTTATAGTTTTCTCCTTTAGATTCAACAACTCAGTGGAGCTTTTCAGTTCGTCTTTCAAGAGTTGGATTTCATCTTTGAGAGGAGTTAATTGTTCAACTTCCTCCCTCAAAGCTAATTCCACTGTCTTGAGAGATTCAATTTCTTTTGACTTGGATTTGACGACCTTGCGGCACTTGTCAAATCCTTTCACAAGGGCTTCATACTGAGTTATTAACTTAGAGTCCTCCTCTGAGGAGTAGCCTTCATTTGCTACGGATGCAGTCTCATCTTCAGAAGCAAACAGAGGGGTATGAGAGTTTACCTTCCCCTTATAAGAGGAGTCGCCTATTTCTTCGTCTAGATGTGCCATTAGCCCAAAGTAGGCTTCTTCATCTGAGCTTGACGCATCAGAGTCACTGTCGCTCAGAGTCTTGGCCTTTTTGGCGAGGAGGCTCTTTTCCTTCTTCTTTCCTTTAAAGGTTCTCTTTTCTTCCTTCTTTGATCCTTCTTTCTTTTTGTATGGACACTCGGCTATCACGTGTCCTGGCTTATTGCAGCAATAGCAAATAATGTCAGTGGAATAATATTTGTTCGGTTTAGATTTATACCTGTCATTATTGTTGTCCTTCTTGTGATGATCACCATCACGTCTTGATCTTCTGTGATCAAATGCAGTGGATTGGCCTCTCTTCTGCTTTCTTTTATTCAGAAGTCTTTTGAATTGCTTGGAGAGCAGAGAAAATTCTCCATCAGACAACTCTAAGCCAGAGGGGCTGACATCAGATTCATCCTCATCAGAAGATGATCTCCTGACAGGTGGGAGAGTCTTGCTCTTTCTTGAGCTTTCAGCTTTCAGAGCGGAGGTCTTCTCCCTTCCAGAGGCCTTGATCCCCTCTTCTTCAGCTTTGCGGGAGTTCAACTTCAACTCATGGGATAAGAGCTTACCAAACAGCATTTGTGGCTCCGTGGTTCCTAGCTTTCCGAATTCTCTGATGGCTATAACCTTGGTGTCCCATTCTTTCGTCAGGGATCTCAGGAATTTGTCATTTAGTTCGCCAGTTGTGAATTCTCGATCATAGTTCCTAAGACCATTTACAATCTTGAAGAACTTCTCATAGGTGTCAGAAATAGAGTCTCTTGGATCTTGCTTGAAAGCTTCATATTCTTGATTCAGCAACGATCTTCGGTCATCCCTCACTTCTTCGGTCCCTTCCATCAGAACGACTAGTGAATCCCACATTTCTTTAGCAGATTTGTAGTGAAGCAGATTTTGCAACATTGAATCATCAACTGCACCTGCTATGATATTCTTTGCTTTCTTGTCTAGGGCCACTAGAGCGATCTCATCTTTGTTCAGTTCCAACATCTTCTTCGGGATCATGATGGTGGAGTTTATTGAAGATGGTTTCATCGGAATATGGGGACCTTCTTCCACGATCTGAAAGATTCTTGGGTCAGCAGCTTCCATGTAGAATCTTACTCTTTCCTTCCACATAGGAAAGTTCTCTTTGGTGCAGACTGGCAACTTGAAGGAATCCTTGGCCTTATCCATTCCAGACATATTTGCTTTAGCAACTAGATGAGGAGTCTTGTTCAAGGTGTTAGCCTTATAGCGAACAACCTGCCTCTGATACCAATTGAAAGTATCTAGTTGCGGCCTAAATCACCTAGAGGGGGGTGAATAGGTGGATTCTATGTCTTTATGCGGAATTAAAAATTTAACACAGAAAAACAAACAATCAAACACAGCACAGACACAAGGATTTTATAGAGGTTCCCCGACGTGGGTAGTCCTCTTTCCCGCCTCGCCTATCTAGCACTTCGAGGCTAGACTCGGCTACTTCACCAATCTCAGATTATAACTAATCTTACACCTCGGAGTCAAAACTCCTACAACTCGGAGTATACCACTCCTACAACTCGGAGTATAACAACTCCTACACCTCGGAGTAAACAACTCCTACAAATAATCTCGGAGTGAAAACTCCTACAAAAGAAAAGATATTGAAACAAAATACTTCTTCTTAACCTCTAAAGAGATTAACTTCAGATCTTGAATACTGAGTCTTCTTCTCAACCTTGAAAGAAAGCTTGGCACTTGAAAGATGTGGAAGAGAGAAGACTTGGCTAACCAGATCTGAATAGGCCCTTTGACTTACTTGAAAGAATCTTCAATAATGAGAGCAGTAATAAGATCAAAGGCCTTCTTCTGAGAAATCTCTAACAACAATAGAGAAAGGATCTTTGAGCAGCAAATGTTAGGTCTCAGAATTCTTGTTCAGCAAAAGAGAAAGGAGATCGACTTTTAGCTTTATCTTTTCTGAACTGTCGGCTGAAGAGAGATTTTTAGATCGATTTTTTTTAAGATTGATGCCCTTGCCCTAAAATAAGGATTTATTTATAGGGAGGACTTCAACGGCTCGTGCGACAATGAAGGGAGAGGCGACACGTGTACTGTTCATGGTGGCTAACCCTAATTTTCGAAAACGAAACGAAGATTTGAAATCCGTCTGTTCGTCATTCGTCGAGACTTCACGTGAACATCCGACGAATTGACTTGGCCACAGGGAAACACTGAACAACCCGTGAAAAACACTTTCTGTTACCATTCGTCGGGATTCATCGGGAGTTCACGAGAACATCCGACGAATTGACTTAGCTGCAGAATTTTCTTCACAACCCAGCCAAAATTACCTCTGTCAGCATTCGTCGGGATTCGTCGGAATGACCCGAGTCATCTCGACGAATGGACTTAGCTGCAGATTTTTCTTCTAAACCAAGACAAAGGTCTTCTGTCTGGATTCGTCGGGATTCGTCAGAATGACCCGAGTCATCTCGACGAATTGACTCAGCAGAATTTTTCTTTTCTTCTGAAAACCTGCTCCACTCCTCAACCTTGAAAGCCTTCAGTTATGAGTATATGAAGTGCACCCCAAGAGAGAGATTACACATGGACCAACACTTTGTTCTATACAATGAGGGATTACATTGTCTAGAACTGTGTTTGGTGATCCATTGCAACCTGACTTTGGTGTGCACTTAGCATTAAGACCTGTCATAACACATCTAAACAGAAATCATCAAATACATACTCAATTCATTTTAGTTCACTAGGGGACATCTTCAAATCTAGGTGATTGTGGACACAATACCCAACAGATGATCAGTTACGACACGGATGGAGTGAGCTTGTAAATAAGGCTGGAGCTTCTGCGCTGACACTATTAGGGCGAAGGCAAGCTTCTCCAGGATCGGATACCGAAGTTCTTCCTTCTTCAGCACCCGACTAATATAGTAGATGGGTAGCTGCTTCTTCCCTTCCTCCCGGACTAGCACAGAGCTCACGGCTTCCTCTCCTACTCCTGGGTAGATGAGTAGGTCTTCACCTTCTTTCGGACTTTGGAGGAGGGGAGTTTGGGTTAACTGCTGCTTCAGCCTGTCAAACGCCTTCTCGCATTCTTCGGACCATTCAAAGTCCTCACTCTTTCGAAGCGTTTTGAAGAATGGAGAGCACTTCTCTCCTGCCTTTGACAGAAAGCGGCTAAGACCCGCCAGCCTTCATGTCAACCTTTGGACTTCTTTCATCGTCTTTGGCGAAGTCATCTCCAGGATTGCCTTAACCTTGTAAGGGTTCGGCTCTACCCCTTCCGGGGTGATGAGATGCCCCAGAAACTTCCCTCTTCCATCTCCGAACACACACTTTGCCGGATTGAGACTCATTTTGAACTTCCTCAGCGTCGCGAAGGTCTCCACCAGATCAGCTACATGCTCCTGGACGCTATTGCTTTTGATCAAGAGATCGTCCACATACACCTCCAGGTTCCTCCCCTTTTGTTCCTTGAAGACATGATCCATCATTCGCTGGTAAGTCACCCCCTGCGTTCTTTAACATGAAGGGCATCATCTTGTAGTTGTAACAACCATCACCAGTGATGAAAGAGACGTCACGACAGTCTGGAGGATGCATCCGGATCTGGTGGTATCCTGAAAACGCATCTCCAGCTTTTATTCAATAACGAAAAGTCGACACACATTCTTCAGCTGCCCTCAGCTTTCTTCACCATTACAACGTTCGAGACCCAGCCTGGGTATTGGATCTCCGACATAAACCCCGCCTCCAGCAGCTTCTTCACCTCCTCTCTAATAGGTACGACCAACATGGTGGCACTTGATCTCTTCTTCTGGCGGACCGGATTGACCGCGGGGTCTAGATTGAGGCGATGACATGTGACCTCCGCGTCAATCCCCGACATCTCAGCAGCGCTCCAGGAGAAGATGTCGATGTTCTCTTAAATACACACCGCCATCTTGATCTTCTCTCCGGTCTTCAGCGACCCTCCGACCTTCAGCAGTCCCCTCGATCTCTTCTACTTCCTCGGCTACTTCCAGCCTAGTCGTGCCCCCAGAACTATTTCGAACTCATCTGCGTCAGCCATCCAGCTGATGGTGCTAACCGGACTGAGATATCACTCGCGGGCGGCTCTTGGATCGCTCCTGATCCTCACCTGGAGGTCCCCTTGACAGTACTTGAGGCACTGATGGTAGGAAGATGGAACGGCCTTGAAGGTGTTGAGAAGTGGCCTTCCGAAGATGGCCTTGTAGCAACTCGGGGCGTCGACGATGACGAAGCGGCAGTTGAGGGAGGTGCCACCGAGTGTTACAAGGAGACCTACTCCTCTTTCCACCTCCTTCTCTCCCGAGAAGTCAAAGAGGGGACCATCCGATGCCCGGACTCTTTCTGCTCCGATGCCCAGACCGTCGAACGTCTCCTTGAAGACGACGTTCACAGAGCTACCGTTATCGATCAGGATTCGATCAACGGTGAAGTACTCCACTGCAACTTGGATTACGAGGGCATTATGGAAGGGATTCTCATTCCCCAACATGTCCTCCTCTGAGAAGGTGATTTCCTCCAACAGGGGTTGTGCCTGCGAGGTCGAAGCGACACTCCTTCGATATGTTTGATGGAGGCTACCCTTGTGGGAAGCTCCCAGCCCTGCTCCCCCGTGGATCACCCCCACTCCTCCTCTGCCTCCTTGGGCGACGTCTCCTCGACCTCCATGGTCGACCCGGTCTTCGTTCCTCCTTCGACCGACGGCTTGCATTGTCGACGACACGACATGGGTTTCGATCCATCACTGCTCTCCTCCCGCTTCTCCTGTTGCTAACCTTCTCCCGGCTTCCCAAAAATCTGGGCAAGCCATCGTCCCGTGCCCCTCCACTTGTTGCAGATCATAGTAGAGGGGGAACTCCTCCGTCTGCGGCCTCCTCTGCCAATTCTTCTGACCTTGCCGGTTGCCGCGCCGGGAAACCGCCATCGCTTCCTCCCTTCTTCTTTCCCGACGCCTCTCTGGCCGATCGAAGCGTCTTCTCTCCGGGGATCTCCTTCCCTGATCCTGACGCTAAGGACCTCTTGCTGGCCTCCAAGGTGGCCGGTTCACGGGAACTTGGTAGCGTCTCTCCTCCTGCCGATGCTCCGAAGCCACGATGAGCCTCCTCTCATCGTTCCTTCTTGGCTCCTCTTTCCTAGGCTCCTCCCGCTTCCTTTCTTCCCTTCGCCTCTCCTCAGTCTTCCTCTTCTTCTCCCTCCTGGGCTCCTCTCTCTTCCTTCTCTCTGGGGTCTTCTCTTCCTCCTCCTCATCCTCCCTGGTCACCCTGGTGAGCCGGTCCAGGAAACCTCGGTTAGAAGCTTCCCCCTAAACGAACTTGTTGGCTCTCTCAATGAGGTTGTCGCGGGAATAGGGAGGTTTCCAACCGAGCTCCAACTTAAAGAGGCCTTTACGAAGGCCGGACGTCAGGGAAAGCTGTAAGGTAGGGCCATCCACCTCCTGGATGTCCAACACCTCCTCCTGGAAGCGATTGATGTAATGCCCCAACATTTCTTTGGCTCCCTGCACGAGGTGGAAGAGGGTCGTTGCCTCCTTCTTCATCTTCTTGGCCGCGGCGAACTGCATCATCAGCCCCCGGCATAGATCTTCGAAGTAGTAGATCGGACCTGCTGGCAACTAGTGGAACCAGTTCCTGGCCTTCCCTCGGAAGGTGATAGCGAAGAGTCTACACTTAAAGGCATCCAACATGGTTCGGATGGAGGCTACATCCTCGAACCATTGGATGTGTCGGATAAGGTAATCCCTCCCTGAGTAGTAATACATTACGGGATCGCTGAACCTTTCCAGCACGGGCGAAGCAATGATCTCTTCAAATAATGGGCTCCTCCCACCCACCTGGCGATGATCCTCTGCCTGCCGAGTATCTCCTCCATAATTGCTCACTTGGCGAGTACCGTAGTACCTCGCCTGCTCTTCCTCCTCGCGGAATCGAGTTCCGTTTGCTTCCTGCGAGGCCTGCAGGTGGAACTGCGACCTCCTTGGTCGCTTGGTTTCCTCCTCATGTTCCTTCCCTGCTCGCCGGGATGGAACACCTTCCTCGACAAGAATCGGACGATGAGGCGAGGTCACTGTTCCTTCTGTGCGAGGTTGGAGAGCTGCTCGCACTGTAACACCCCCATCCGTTAAGAAGCATATAGTAGAAGGTCCGTCCGGGGCCCCACGCCATATACTACAAAACAAACGGGAACGTCACTATTGAATATACAACGACACTATACCACGAAGCCTAACTCAGAGCATTCTATGCGGAAGTAAAAGAGAGAGAGAGACAGAATTATAAACCACAAGACCCGAACTCGGGTAAGTCCACTTCTATTAACTTGGAATAAAATGTTTTATAACACAAAAGAGGCACGACGACCTTACAGTTTACCAACATCGGCGCGCAGGCCGGCCATACATGAAAACAGAAGGAACATCAAAGACCTTCAAGGGCTGCAGCAGCGCAGGGGCTTCAACCCGCCAAGTTCCCGCTCGGTCCAGCACCTGTACAACAAGCCCACCAAAAACGGTGGCAAAACAGGGCAACGGTCAGCTAAAGCTGACCAATTTATAATGACCCCACCCCTTCGAGCGGGTGGCAGTGCTAACCGTCCCTGCAAAACAGTCTCAACAACATATACATATCTAAGAGTGCGACTAGACGAGCCCACAACATTTCATACATATGCAACAACACAAACGTGGGAATGGCCTCCACGTCTCATGCACTCAGGCACTCTTTGGTGTACTACGCCTTCCACCACCATCCACTCTTGATGGTTTTGCCCTTCGAGGCTAAAGTCGGCGGCCCGAATACCAGGGCTCCCCCGTGCTTTAATCGTGAACTTGCGCAGTCCGAAGACTCTTCCCTGTTGCCCCCCGACATGCTATTCGAGCCTTACTAATCAGGTGCTGCAATGGTTCGGGTGTAGGTTCACCAAATGCCCGTTGTTCACACACTCGTTGTACAACATGAAATGCAGGTATGGCGTCCCCTCAGCCCAGGTATTCTCAATTAGCCGGCTCCCCGGGCCGCTAAGTCATCCACCAGGACACCCTTACAGGTCGGGCACGCCGACCTCAGGTCCCCTCAACAGGTGGGCACAACAAACATCACCAGACCCATGTCTGGGAGCTGTCGCCCAGGCAACATTCACTGTCTCCAGCGACAGTGCACAAACCCTAATTTGGCTTCTAGCTGTGGATGCTTCCCGGGGCACACCCCCAGGCATTGCTGCACATGCAGTAGCACTCCCTAGCCTCAGAACACCCAAATTCATCAGAATCCAATTCTGGGGAGCTGTCGCCCAGGCGACAGCTAGACAGAACTCCATTTCTGCCTTTTAGCTTCGGGTGCTCCCCGGGGCACACCCCCGGGCATTGCTGCGCATGCAGTAGCACTCTCTAGTCCTACGTAGCAGGATAACAACACGGGGTTCTCCCCGAGCACGCACAATACCACAAGGCATCACCAATCCGGACGAACCGTCACGGATGGGCTTCACACAGCGCGCCTACGTCCGTATTACGCACGGACTCTATATGTATGCAACTTGGACGGGGATAACACGAATCGACCCGTCGGAGGCCACGACCTCACCCTTTTGAGTAGGGGCCTCAACGATGCAAGGGAATGGACTAAGGCATGTCCAAGAGATGGTAGAAAAGTTCGTTACCCTTAAACGCCGCTTTGAGACCATGGCTTGACGTTCCACACGGATGGAAAGGAGCGCCTTGCCCTCCTCTACGCGTAGCCACCAACTTTGAAGGGATTGGATGAGTGTAGCTCCTCCAAACCCAAGCTCCAAGCTAGGGTTTTCTATTCACCTTCTTCTCCAAGCTCCTCTCTCTCTCTCTCTTAAGAACCCTTAAGAAACATAAATGAAAAGAGAGGGATTTTCGGCCTTGTATGCTGCCACCAAGCCTCCCAAGCCAAAACAAGCCACTAAAGTCCAAGTGCAATCAATGCCCTTGATTTCGGCCATAAAGTCCAAATTTGAGCTGTCGCCCGGCGACAGCCACTGTCGCCCTGGCGACAGCGACAATGAACCGACATTGACTAGTCAACGCCGTCCGACAGCTCACGGCAGAACCTTCTCAACAGAACGCTATCGCCCGGGCGACAGCCACTGTCGCCGGCGACAGCTCTGTATTCCAGATTTCTGAATTTTCAGATTTGGGGTCTTACAACCCTCCCCTCCTTATAAAAATTTCGTCCCAAAATTTGTAAAAACACGCATATATATACATATCAAAACAGTCTTTACATACAGGGGGGAAAAGAAGAGGTAATCGTCACCGAAACAGCTCGGGGAACTCCTCCAACATGGTCTGCTCATGCTCCCATGAGAGCTCCTCGCGACCGCAGTTGTCCCAACGGACCTTTACCATACGGATCGCCCTGTTCCGCAGCTGACGCACCTCAGCATCCTCGATGCTAACGGGCCTGACTGCCGTCTTAAGCCCACTATCTACGGGAACCTGATACGCCGCGACCACCTGCGTAGGCTCTTGCACTACCTTCCGCAATACGGAGATGTGGAATACATCGTGTAGCCCGCTCAGTTCCGCTGATAGCGCAAGCCTATAAGCCGCGTCGCCGACGCGCTCGATGATCTCAAACGGTCCAAGGTATCTCGGACTCAGCTTTTTCAAGCGTCGAATCCTGGATACACCCTTGAACGGCCTGATCTTCAAGTAAACCCAATCGCCAACGGCGAACTGGACGTCGCGGTGCTTCGCATTATAGTACTTCGCCTGCCTATCCTGCGCAACCAAAAGCCTCTCTCGGATCAACCGCACCGTCGAAGTCGCCTCTTCGACGTCTTTCCTCTTGAAGAGCTTCGTCTCGCCCGTTTCCGCCCAAGCTAAGGGAGTGCGGCACTTCCTGCCATAGAGGGCCTCGAAAGGCGCCATCTGAATACTCGCCTGATAGTTGTTGTTGTACGCGAACTCAACAAGAAAGAGGTGATCTTCCCACCCCTTGCCAAAATCCAGGACGCACATCCGGAGCATGTCTTCCATCGTCCTGTTGGTACGCTCAGTTTGGCCATCCGTCTGAGGATGAAAGGCCGTGCTAAACTGCAGCTTCGTACCCAAAAGACGGTTGACTAGCCTCCAGTCGCTTGAAGTAAAGCGTCCATCACGATCACTGACGATGCTACGGGGCACACCGTGCAGTCGCACTATAGTATCAACATACAACTTTGCCAATTTCTCCACCGAGTCGTCCATCCGGTTGGGGATAAAGTGCGCCACCTTCGTCAGCCGGTCTACAACTACCCAGATGGCATCGTTCCCGCGCTGCGATCTCGGCAGCCCATGCACGAAATCCATGGAAATGTCATCAAACTTCCACTCCGGAACAGGCAATGACTGCAAAAAGCCACCGGGCTTCTGACATTCCGCCTTCACTAGCGCACAAGTGTGGCACTTGGTCACGTAGTGAGCGATGTCCCTCTTCATACCTGGCCACCAGAAAAGGACCTTCATGTCCTTGTACATCTTCGTGCTCCCCGGATGAACTGAATACCTGGTACGATGCGCCTCGTACATCAACTCATCGTGCAGCTCACCCACCTTGGGGACGCACAAACGGTCGCCTCTCCACAGCAATCCGTCTCGAACTTGAAACTGGGCATCTGGCCCACCACCAGCATCCTCCGCGTAGCGCTTCAAACTCAGATCGAGTTCAAAAGCCTGGCGGACTCTCTCTGCGAGGTCGTACTGCACCTCAAACCAACTCAAACAGGCACCGGCACTGCACCTCTTCTCTACGCAAGAAATATCCAAGGCCTCCAGGTCACGTATCAGGTGCTCATCATGCATCTGAATCCAGTTGGCCTGCGCTGGAGCCCTGCGACTGAGTGCATCCGCAACAACATTCCCCTTCCCGGGAGTGTAGTGGATCTCGAAGGTGAAGTCCCCCAGGAACTCCATCCACCTCTGCTGCCGCATATTCAGCCCTTTCTGCGATAGAAGGTACTTCAGGCTCTTATGGTCCGTGAAGATGTTGATCTTCAAGCCATACACATAATGCCGCCATAGCTTCACGGAGAATATCACGGCCGCCAACTCCAAGTCGTGGACCGGATAGTTCCGCTCGTGCACCTTCAGCTGGCGAAAGCCATACGCTATAACCTTGCCATGCTGCTGCAGAACGCAGCCAAGGCCGCTTCCAGAAGCGTCGGTGTAGATCTCGTAGCCCTCCGTACCGCAAGGCAAACATAATATCGGAGCCGTCGTAAGCCGCCGCTTCAACTCCTCGAAAGCCTGCGCACACGCGGGCGTCCAAATGAACTCCTGCATCTTTCGTGTCAGCGTCGTAAGAGGCAGTGCGATCCGCGAGAAGTTCTCCACGAAGCGCCTGTAATAGCCGGCCAACCCGAGAAGCTACGGACCTCCGCTACAGTAGAAAGAACAGGCCACTCCCTAATGGCCGAAACCATCACCGGATCTACCGCCACACCCGAACCACTAACCACATGGCCCAAGAACGCCACAGAAGGAAGCCAGAACTCGCACTTCGAGAACTTGGCATACAACTGGTTCCTCCTCAGAACCTCCAGAACTACCCGCAGGTGATCACCGTGCTCCTCCTCGGACTGAGAGTAGACTAGTAAGTCATCCAGGAAGACGACCACAAACCGGTCGAGGTACTCTCGGAAGGTCCGGTTCATCAAGTCAATAAACACCGAAGGCGCATTAGACAGCCCAAACGGCATCACGGTGAACTCATACTGCCCGTACCTCATACTAAAGGCAGTCTTCGGGATATCGCACTCCCTGATCCGCACCTGATAATAGCCGGACTTCAAGTCCAGCTTCGAGTAAACTGTCGAACCAACGAGCTGGTCGAACAAATAATCTATCCTCGGAAGAGGATACTTGTTCTTCTCCGTCAGCTTGTTCAGCTCCCGATAGTCGATGCAAAGTCGCAGGCTACCGTCCTTCTTTTTGAAAAAGAGGACCGGTGCACTCCAAGGTGAGGAACTCGGACGCACGTAGCCCTGCTCAAGCAGCTCCTGCAACTGCAGCTTCAACTCCACCAACTCTTTCGGAGCCATACGATATGGCGAGCGGGCCACAGGCTTAGCGCCTGACACCAACTCAATCGTGAAATCTAACTCCCGCTGCGGTGGAGCACTGGGGAGCTCGCTCGGGAACACATCGGGGAACTCTGCTACTACCGGAACATCCGTTAGGCTGGGCCTCGGCGTTGAAGCCTCCACAAGAGCAAAGAATAACTCTGCTCCCTATCGCACTGCCTTGGACACCTGGAGAGCAGACATCAGCATCTTGCTCGATCCACGCATGCCCACAAAGACCGTCTCACGATCGGCACCTTGCCCAAACCTCACCTCCTTGGTGGTGCAATCGATGCACTCACGCTGTTCCGACAACCAGTCCATACCGAAGATAACATCGAACTCAACCAGGGGGAGTAACGATGCCTTCAGGTCATACTCCCGACTACCAACTAGAACCTTTACGCAGCAACTCCTCTCCACACGCATCGAATATCCATTCGGCAGTAGGACCTCCAGTCCATCTGCAGAAGCAATCGATGGCGCACCAATACGTTGGACGAAGTCCGACGATAAGAAGGAGTGCGAAGCTCCAGTATCGAAAAGCACTCTCGCAGGAACGCCTAAGACATTCACATATCCTATGCCGCCAAACATGTTAGCATGAACATTAAAACAGGTATATAAATAGTAAAGACTGTATCTTAAATTGTACCTGTCACGATGTCTTTGGCTTTGATAGCCTCCTGTTGATCGAGACTAAAGACCCTGGGCTGTGGGGGAGCCATACGGGAAGCAGTGGACTCAGCTGCCTTCCCCTTCTCAGAATAAGCTGGCCCCGCCTTCTTCTCTGGCCTTGGAAGCCCACTGCGGCAATCCCACGAGAAATGGTCAGGCTTGCCACAAGTGAAACAAATAAGAGGGCCACGTCCAGATGACGCGCCCGAAGCAGAGGGAGCTGGCCCAGATACTCGAGCCTTCTTCCAGCGACTCAACCTCCGCAATTTTGCCGCACCCGGCGCTTTGCCCTCCGACACTGCCTCGACCACAACTGCCTTGCCCTTTTCCCTGAGCATGTCCTGCTCAAGGGCTCGGGCTGAACCAACGAGGGTCGTGAAACCCTGCGTCAATGACCCTGTCAGAAGATGCCGCAACTCAGTACGCAAACCTCCATAAAACCTGTTCACCCTTCTCTCCTCATCATCGAAAGAAGTTCCAGCATAGCGCCCGAGGCGGGTGAACTCATGCAAGTAGTCATCAACCAGTCTACCACCCTGTGTTAGGGCCAAGAACTGGTTCTCCATCGCTATCTGCTGCGACTGAGGCACATATCTTGCGAGGAAGATTCTCGAGAACTCTTCCATCGTCACATCAACCAGTCGCTTTCCCGCGAACTGGCGCCTCTCGACCTCATCCCACCACCGCCTAGCTTCCTTTTCTAGCAAGAAGGAAGCAAAGGTCACCTTCTGCGCTTCCTCCGACTATTTCGCTGTCAGAATTCGCTTCACATGCGACAACCAGTCTTCGGCCTCAGCTGGTGATTCAACCCCTGTAAACGGAGGAGGTCGAAATCCCAGAAAATGCTTCAGCTGCTGCTCAGGAGCACGCCTCACTGGGACTTGCTCCACTCTTAGTGGCTCAGGGGACACCTCTTGCACTGGCGGTTGGCCTTGCCTTTCAGGCTGGCCATTCAACGCAGCTAGAACGGCTTCAGTAACTAGCCGAACCAACTCAGCAGACGGAGCTGTAGGGGACTCAGCAGACCCACTACTCTCATGCACATCACGGGGACGCGACGGTCCCGCTGCACTTCGAGTGCCCTACACAAGTGCAACACACAGTTAGGCGACAGCACAATCGCAACTAACAGCAAAAGGAACACTCAGGTTCCAAAATCATGCAATTATTGTTGGTTTGTTGTTACATTTTATTCTTAAGTGGACATTTTTGGGTTTATTTTACGTCTCCACGGTAGCGCACACACGTGCTCACCACCCCTTAAAGAATTCGTCCACAAATTCCTTAGAAGGATACGGAACCCTAGTAGCTGATACCAATTTGTAACACCCCCATCCGTTAAGAAGCATATAGCAGAAGGTCCGGCCGGGGCCCCACGCTATATACTACAAAACAAACGGGAACGTCACTATTGAATATACAACGACACTATACCACGAAGCCTAACTCAGAGCATTCTATGCGGAAGTAAAACAGAGAGAGACAGAATTATAAACCACAAGACCCAAACTCGGGTATGTCCACAATATTAACATGGAATAAAATGTTTTACAACACAAAAGAGGCACGACGGCCTTACAGTTTACCAACATCGGCGCGCAGGCCGGCCATACATGAAAACAGAAGGAACATCAAAGGCCTTCAAGGGCTGCAGCAGCGCAGGGGCTTCAGCCCGCCAAGTTCCCGCTCGGTCCAGCACCTGTACAACAAGCCCACCAAAAACGGTGGCAAAACAGGGCAACGGTCAGCTAAAGCTGACCAATTTATAACGACCCCACCCCTTCGAGGGGGTGGCAGTGCTAACCGTCCCTGCAAAACAGTCTCAACAGCATATACATATCTAGGAGTGCGACTAGACGAGCCCACAACATTTCATACATATGCAACAACACAAACGTGGGAATGGCCTCCACGTCTCATGCACTCAGGCACTCTTTGGTGTACTACGCCTTCCACCACCATCCACTCTTGATGGTTTTGCCCTTCGAGGCTAAAGTCGGCGGCCCGAATACCAGGGCTCCCCCGTGCTTTAATCGTGAACTTGCACAGTCCGAAGACTCTTCCCCGTTGCCCCCCGACATGCTATTCGAGCCTTACTAATCAGGTGCTACAATGGTTCGGGTGTAGGTTCGACAAATGCCCGTTGTTCACACACTCGTTGTACAACACGAAATGCGGGTATGGCGTCCCCTCAGCCCAGGTATTCTCAATTAGCCGGCTCCCCGGGCCGCTAAGTCATCCACCAGGACACCCTTACAGGTCGGGCACGCCGACCTCAGGTCCCCTCAACAGGTGGGCACAACAAACATCACCAGACCCATGTCTGGGAGCTGTCGCCCAGGCGACATTCACTGTCGCCAGCGACAGTGCACAAACCCTAATTTGGCTTCTAGCTGTGGATGATTCCCGGGGCACACCCCCAGGCATTGCTGCACATGCAGTAGCACTCCCTAGCCTCAGAACACCCAAATTCATCAGAATCCAATTCTGGGGAGCTGTCGCCCAGGCGACAGTCACTGTCGCGCCGGCGACAGCTAGACAGAACTCCATTTCTGCCTTTTAGCTTCGGGTGCTCCCCGGGGCACACCCCCGGGCGTTGCTGCGCATGCAGTAGCACTCTCTAGTCCTACATAGCAGGATAACAACACGGGGTTCTCCCCGAGCACGCACAATACCACAAGGCATCACCAATCCGGACGAACCGTCACGGATGGGCTTCACACAGCGCGCCTACGTCCGTATTACGCACGGACTCTATATGTATGCAACTTGGATGGGGATAACACGAATCGACCCGTCGGAGGCCACGACCTCACCCTTTTGAGTAGGGGCCTCAACGATGCAAGGGAATGGACTAAGGCATGTCCAAGAGATGGTAGAAAAGTTCGTTACCCTTAAACGCCGCTTTGAGACCATGGCTTGACGTTCCACACGGATGGAAAGGAGCGCTTTGCCCTCCTCTACGCGTAGCCACCAACTTTGAAGGGATTGGATGAGTGTAGCTCCTCCAAACCCAATCTCCAAGCTAGGGTTTTCTATTCACCTTCTTCTCCAAGCTCCTCTCTCTCTCTCTCTCTTAAGAACCCTTAAGAAACATAAATGAAAAGAGAGGGATTTTCGGCCTTGTATGCTGCCACCAAGCCTCCCAAGCCAAAACAAGCCACCAAAGTCCAAGTGCAATCAATGCCCTTGATTTCGGCCATAAAGTCCAAATTTGAGCTGTCGCCCGGCGACAGCCACTGTCGCCCTGGCGACAGCGACAATGAACGACATTGACTAGTCAACGCCGTCCGACAGCTCACGGCAGAACCTTCTCAACAGAACGCTATCGCCCGGGCGACAGCCACTGTCGCCGGCGACAGCTCTGTATTCCAGATTTCTGAATTTTCAGATTTGGGGTCTTACACGCACGGTCCGCTCGAGTCATCGCACGAACTCTTCAAAGACAGCCAAAGTCACAAACTCGCCTCCTCCTGCCGAGTTACCAACTACCTCCTCGTGGTCGCCAACTACCACCATCTCGCCTTTCTACTAGACTTTCTCCCTCTGACTATGATCCACGCTCACCGCACCAAAGTGTTGAAGCCAAAAAAATCCGGACTCCAAGATTCGGATCAATGCAGCCGGATGCTACTTGCCGAGCAGTCCAAAAAGAAGGCTTGATTGGCAACGACAGAGAACTAGAAGAGCAACAACAACAACAGGACCCCAGGTGCTGCGGCAGGGAGGTCCCACAACGTACCCAAAAGCTCAAAGGACTCTTCTTCTCCACAACCAACGAATGGCTGAGCTTGGTACTAGGAAGGCACTGGCTAGGGAGGATTCTCGCCTATAAGGAGGATGAAGTTCTGGCTTTTTGACAAGTGCCCTTCCTAGTACCCATGATGGTCTATTTATAGGCAAATCTTGAGGGAGGGGGTGCAGGCTACTGTCCCTGACCCCCTTTTGAGATGGTTGAGCAAAGGCTTGAGCGAGCGAGTAGGTAAGGATCTCATCGCAGGTTGGCGAGTTGGTTGATGAAAGTCGCCTATAGGCGAGTATGTCTAGGCCTGTTACCTTCTCGCTCGTCTGTCTGAATAACTTCGGGGGCGTACTCCTTCTCGCTAATTGGGGGAGAGCAAGACCCTACTCGCACCCCTGGGTTACATAGTCCCGGTACACTATCCGATATCTTCGTGTTGACCATTGACTCTGACTTCTACCTACGTGGCTTCGAATGAGCCCACCCTCAGAGAATAGTGGTTGTACAATTTGGTTCATAAAGCACACTACTCTTTACCCTCCCACATCTCCTAAAGCACGTCCCAGAGTTTATCATTGGACAGAGAAGATTTCGTACTCGTTGAAGAGCTTGTCCAACTTATTTTTGAAGCTTCGGTCTGAGCAGGTTACACATGAATAACAATGTGTTATCAATTTCATGTCACACATTTCTCTAACATTTCATTATATAATGTAGGTATTCGATTATTTTGTTGATACTGTGAAGTAGATTCTGATTTATAGGAATGTTCCAGCCCATCTATCAAAGAAAGTTAAAGCTAGTGAGCCACCCACATCACAACCCGCATTTTCCCAATATATAAACATATTATCAGGGTGGGGAAAATATGTGTTGTGATGCCACGTCGTGTAGGGGACAACTAAAGATTCTCAGGCATCTCCAATTCTAAATTCGCTTTCATAAAAGACCTCATTTTGTATAAAAGTTATGTTAAAAGACACAATTTACAATTTAAGTATTTTAGACCGTGTCCCTCGGTCCAATAGATCATATAGTCCATGAGTAGAAAACTATAATTACGCTGCGGAACAGAAAGTATGAAGTTTGATTTGATTCACCCTATATGAGCATGAAGACCAAATCATCTAGCTAATAATATGCAAAACTCTACATTTATTATAAGTAGGAAAATAACTTTTTACGATCTTCAAAGTAGGGTGACATTGATTTAAATCATGCCATGAATAAAAATATGCAAGTTGTATACTTAAAATATCTAACATGCATCCTAGCATAAAACCCTCTCAGAGAGCAATGCATTAATAACAAAAAGGCAGTAGTTGAATGCACAACAAGTAAACAATCTACATAGAGAAACAACATTGGGCGTCAACAATCTGACACGAACATTTAGTGAATATATTTTGTGAATATAATTAGTGAACATTGGGCATCAACATTGGGCGTCGACATTGTGCCCTAGAATATATTTTGTGAATAACTTTTCCTAGGTTGTTTGCATGGACCTAACATTTTGTCCAGGAATTATTGGTCCCTAGATGGACCTACATAGAGAAACAACATTGGGCTTCAACAATCTGACACGAACCCAAAGAGATGTCAAAGTACAACAGAAATAGACTAAATAGTCAAAAAGTCATAGCTGACTGACCCTCACCAAGTAGGAGAAAGGAAAAGAAAACTATCCAAGATCTGGAAGGGCAGCACGATCAACCTGCACAGTTACCGGTTCAAACCTGAGGCATTCATCAGAAAAGAATGCCTCAGCAAAAAGGCACAAAAAGGCGGCTCAAAAATAATACGATCATCAAGGTCAAAAGAACAAGGAGTTACAAACTCCAGAAATGAAACTTTAAATCAACAGCATAAAAGATCATATTAACCATAATTGCCAAAAAGGTTAGCAAGCTTGACTAAATAATCAGTAAAAGTCATGCAACAAGTGCAACAATTATTTATGAGAAATGGTCATAGAAATAAGCGTTGTGTGTGCCAAATGAATCCATGAGCAAAATATTGGATCAGTAACACCGGACAAAAGTAGACACTGAGGCGGAGGCCACAATCTCCCACTCACCAACAGTCCATAACACCGCCGGGTACCATGATTACACCAAAACAGGCACTGTGGGGGAGGCCTCAATAATCTCTCTCACCAACAGTCCAAAACCAGCTCATCACCCCATCACCTAACACCACACGCAACATAACTTCATTACACCATGATAACAGGAGGAAAATACCACGATTTTCATGAACAAACTGACACCCGACGAATTACACTAACACTCGACAAAATTTCTATGTTTCGGTGGATTCGTCGAAAATCACTCGACGAATTTTACTAAGGGACTCGACGGATTCATCGAAAGCATTCGATGAATCTCCTATAAGGTCTTCGACGGATTGGTCTCAGCGATTAAGTCTCAGTGGTATGAAGGAACTTCCAAACGACAAGGTCTCAGCGAATTCGTCGAAAAATACTCGCCGAAATCATTGAGTCACCCGGAGAACTCTAAGGACTCGACGGATTCGTCGAAAAACACTCGATGAATTTTACTAAGGGTCTTCGACGAACACTCGCAGAACACTAAGAATTTTTCTAAGGAAAACCATTTGACGAATTCGTCGAATTCACTCGATGAATTTGACTTAAATACCCGATGAAATATGGCAGAGGCTATTACTAGAATTCCGAAAACTTAAGGACAAAATTAGAGGATCAAACATAATATTTCAGCAAAAGTTTTAGGAAGGAAGTAAGAACAACAACAAAAAAGAAAATTAAAAGAAAACTCAAACAAAGGGAGGAGTCAACCACTTGCCTCAAATCCTTCGATTTCGACTCCAAAGCACTCCAGGATAGGAATCGCTAATTTCTGAAACTTTTCGGTCAAGGAAAAGGGTTAGGAACACACATCCCAAAATCAAACATCCATGAAACCGAAAATACTCACTGCACACACGAAGATCTCGGCGAGAGCCTTCCAAATCCACGCTCCGATGAAGATTTCGTGCTCAAACGCTCCCATAACAGCCGACGAAAGCTCCCGGAAGACGGTCGAACACTCCTCTTTTGCGAAAATAGGATCGATCGGCAGAGAAGATGGGAAAAACCCTAATTTCTAGCCTTTTATTGGAGGGAGAGAGAGGATTTATTAAGGATTAATTAAATTAGAGATTTTCAATAATTTACCGGGCTCTCACGTTAACTCGGATCGCGACGAAACAACACGGTTATGCCTAAATTAAAAACTTAAGTTATCTAAAGTTAAAATTTTAGATTCTGGCAAGATTCAAAACGCGACAAATTATAACGCACTGGGAAACTCAGCACAAATGTAACGCCCGCATGACGATATTACGTCATTAGAGATTTAAAATAATTATCTGAAATTTTGGGGCGTTACACCCACTCTCCCTAAACGAAAGTTTCGACCCGAAACTTTAGAAAAACAACTCGAATCCAATAGACATAAAGAATAACTAGAATTGGTTAGATAGATACGCACTGAAGACTAAGAGAACAAATGAGGGTGAGATTCCTTCATTACAGATTCCAACTCCCATGTCGCACTACTGACGTCCTGGTTTCGCCAAAGAATCTTAACCATTGGAATCGTCTTCCTCCGCTACACTCGGCTTTGCGTCTCTAAATACTGGCGGGTTCCTCAACATACGAAAGATTGGGCTGCAACTGGGGCACGGAGTCAAGGACATTATGATCACTAAGCACACACTTTCGCAACTGGCTCACGTGAAACACATCATGAACACCAGGGAAAGAAGCAGGCAACTCCAGCCTATAAGCTGACACTCCGATGCGCTCAACATTTTTGAAAGGTCCCACATACCTGGGATCCAACTTGTGGTTCCTCCCAAATCTCTTAACACCTGGCATTGGAGAAACTTTCAGAAAAACCATGTCCCCAACAACGAACTCTAGATCAACCCTTTGTCGATTAGCACACTTCTCATAACGCTCCTGAGCTATGTGAAGCTTCTCACGAATGTGCGTAACCGCAACACTCATCTCTTCCATGGCTTCTGGACCTAGCAACAGACTCTCACTAATTTCAGCCCAAAATAGGGGAGTTCGACAATGCCTCCCACACAAAGCCTCAAGGGGGCCATCTGCAAACTCTCTTGATAGCTGTTGTTGTAAGCAAACTCCATGAGTCCAAGGCGCTTATCCCAAGCTCCACCACGGTCCAAAATATATCATCTGATCATGTATTTAAAAATCTGATTGACTCTCTCCGTCTGACCATTCGTCTGCGGATGATAAGCGGTAGAATATCTAAGGTCAGTGTCAAAAGCTCCCTGCAAGTTCTGCCAGAAATGGGACATATATCTGGAATCCCGATCTGACACAATACTTAACGGCACACAATGCAATCTTATAACCTCATCTAAATAAAGCTTTGCTATTTTCTCCATCGAATAACCAATCTTGAAAGGTACGAAATGAGCGCACTTCGTTAATCTATCCACAATAACCCAAACAGAATCATGGCATCGGGGAGAACTCGGCAAAGCGGCAATGAAGTCCATAGAAAGACTCTCCCACTTCCAATTTGGAATATCCAAGTGGTTCAACTTACCTCCAGGTCTTTTGTGATCTGCTTTGACACGCTGACAAGTATAACATTCTGATACGAACTTGGCAATATCATTCTTCATTCCTGACCACCAGACGATCTGCTTCAAATCTTGATACATCTTTGCAGAACCAGGGTGGTAGGCAACACTAGATCCATGTGCTTCCTTACAAATCCTTGTCCGAATATACCCAATATCAGGAATGAAATATCTACCTTGAAACTTCAAAGTACCAGTCTCATTAATTGAGAAATCCGGCAATTCTCCTTTTTCGGTTCTACCTTGGAGGTGCTGCAAATCTGGATCTTCCTTCTGATGCAACCTCGTGAGGGTAATATAGGAAGGCTCTTCAATCTCTAGTCTAGACTGCAAGACATTATCACTAATGGATATATTCATCAGTAAAAATTCATCCACCAAGGATGACATAGAGAGGTTGAAGATATGTGCGGTCTTCCGACTCAAGGCATCGACCACCACATTAGCCTTACCCAGATGATACAGAATATCAACCTCATAGTCCGCAACTTACTCCATCCACCTACACCGACGCAAATTTAGCTCCTTCTGAGTGAAGACGTACTTCAAGCTCTTGTGATCCGAATAAATTTTGCAGGATACTCCATACAGTAGATGTCTCCACAACTTTAAAGCATAAATCACCGCTGCAAACTCCAAGTCATGCGTAGGATAATTCTTTTCTTGAATCTTCAATTGTCTTGATCCATACGCAATTACCTTCCATTCTTGCATCAGGACACAACCAAGTCCAACCAAAGATGCTTCCACATATACTGCATAATCAACTTCATCGGTAGGTTAGGTCAAAACTGGAGCAGAGCACAACCTTCTCTTCAATTCTTAAAAGATTTCTTCACATTCATCGCTCCAAATGAAAGCTGCTCTATTCTGCGTAAGCTTGGTTAAAGGCACAAACAAAGATGAAAATCCTTGCACAAATCTTCTATAATATCCTGCTAATCCTAAGAAACTCCTTATTTCCTTAGGCGTCGCAGGTCTCTTCCAATCTAAGACAACAGAAATCTTTGCTGGGTCCACAACTATTCCATCCTTGCTCACTACGTGGCCCAGAAAAGACACTTGAGGAAGCCAAAACTCACCTGCTCAATTTTGCATACAACATGTGCTCCCTCAAGGTTGACAACACTAATCTCAGATGGAAAGCGTGCTCCTCACCACTTCTAGAATACACTAGAACATCGTCGACAAACACGTCTACGAAATGGTCAAGAAAGTCTTTGAACATTATGTTCATCATATCCATAAAGGCAGATGGTGCATTTGTTAATCCAAAGGACATCACCATGAACTCAAAATTCCCATAGCGAGAACGAAAAGTAGTTCGCGGTACATCCGACTCACGGATCCTTAACTGATGGTAGCCTGAATGAAGATCAATCTGCGAGAACACAGAACTACCCTGTAACTGGTCAAATAAATCATTGATTCTAGGCAACAGATATCTCTTCTTTATGGTTACCTTGTTTAACAATATATATCGATGCACAGCTTCATAGAGCAATCCTTTTTCTTAACAAACAGAACAGGAGCACCCCACGAAGAAGAACTTGGCTTAATACAGACACACTGCAACAATTCGTCTAATTGGGTACGCAGTTCTTTCAACTCTCGCGGAGCCATACGATAAGGTGCCTTCACAATCGAGCGAGTACCAGGCGCAAGGTCGATAAAAAACTCCACATCTCTCTCAGGAGGGAGACCAGGAAGGCTAATGGGAAAAACATTGGGAAACTCCCGCACCACGGGGATATCCTCTACACGCGGCAAAGCACTAACAACTTCTAAGATAAAAACAAGATAGGCGGAACTACCAGACTCTACAAGATTTCGAGCACATATCGCAGATATGATCGAAGAGTCCTGACGCGGAGACCCATACACGCTTCTAGGTTGACCATTGTCTACCAAGAAATCAAAGCGCTTGACCTTGCATTGGATGACCTCATCATATCTGGACAACCAATCCATGCCCAATATCACATCGAAGACTTCTAAGTCCAACACCTTCAAATCAACCTAAGCTAGGAAACCTCCTAAAAGAATAGGACAATCTCGGATACCCTCATTCGACACCACCAAATCATCAGATGGAATAACACAGGCAGATTGCCGACTCGATCGATAGCCAAATCATGAAGGTCTACGAACTTCCTAGCCACAAAGGAATGAGTCGCACCCGAATCAAAGAGAACACGCGCCCAACAGTTCTTTACTTTAAACTCGCCTATAGAACCATACACAACTAATATATTCGGAATTTAAGTCAAAAATTACAAGCTAACTTACAGGGTCGGAATCTAACCTGAAATAACCAGGGTAGAGCACTGAGCTTCTTCTTGAGTCACTGCATTCAACTTGCCTCTTCCTCACTCTGATTGTCGCGACTTCGACAGTGACAATGCCTGAAGCGGAACTGGCTGCAACATCGGCTGGGATTATGGGCACTTAAACTTCATATGTCCCTTATGCCCACACTAAAAGCAGGTCTTTCCATTATCCAACAACGGGCAGCATCATGCCCCTTCCGATCACATAAAGCGTAGGGAAGATCATTCTTTGGTGCACTCTGAATTTCCAGCACCTGGGTCTGCTTCTGAGCACCCAATCTCTTGAAACACCTCTCAAGGGGGTGGCCTGCGCAACCACAGAAACTGCAAACTTCCTTGCTTCCTTTCTTTGGAGCAGGGCCAGATGCCCAAGGAGCTCCACTACCTTCAGTTTTTCTCTTTTCCTACATCTTCATGCCACGATTCTTGGCATTATCAATGGCTTACACCTTCAAAGATGCTTCCACTGCTTCAGTATTTCTCTTTGATCGATACGCGCTAGCCAACTGATGGATGTCACTATGGAGACCACCCTGAAATCTTTTAATTCTCCCCTCTTCTGTAACTAACAAATCTGGAGCAAAGCGACTCAGCTTGCTAAACTCAATGTCCTACTCACTGACTGTGAGTTGTCTTTGCTTCAAATGAAGGAAGTTATTCATTAACTTATCTTGCTCCACAGATGGCAAGAACTTCTTCAGCAACATTCCTTTAAATCTGTCCCACGAGCATCCCTCGGTGAGACTTTCCTTCTCTCTTGTCCACCAGCCTTTAGCAAGGCTCTTCAACTGGAAAGCGACAACCATGACCTTTTGGTCCGCGGAAATTTTGGTATAAGAAAACATTTCTTCTATAGAGACTATCCAATCATCCAAAGCCATGAAGTCAGCCCTCCCATCATAGGTCGGGGGTCCTAGATGCTGAAAGTGCATAATAAAGTTCATCTCCAGAGGCAACAAAACTGGAGGTGCCAGAGGAGCAGGACGAACAAGGGATATTGGAACCTCAGCAGGCTGCTGTCCTAAAGTGGCAGTCAACAATGCCTGAACTTGCGCTTGCATCGCGATCATTTGCCTAGAAAATGTTGGGAAAAACTCCTTGATTTAACTTAACAAATTACCTAAAAGTGATTTTACTTCTTAGGTTTTAATTACCCATTGTATAATGAGCGTAATCTGGTCATTAGATGTCTTAGGATGTCACACTCAACTTAGGGTATCAAGACCATATCAAGAGAAGCACAATTTGGGTAGAGTTAACATTTGCATCGAATAGAAATTGATGCATCATCGAGTTAATGTCGACGCTACTCTGACTAGAAGTCCAAGTGGTCCAACACATCTGTCGAAGTAATTTTAGTCGACGTTACGTCAAAAGGATATCGACACAGATGCCAAAGGACTTGTCGAAGTATCATTAGAAGTCAAAGCAGCTTTGAGTTCAACTCAGCGCAGAAAGAAGAATTTGTCGAAGCCATCTTAAGTCAACGCAACTTCGACTACATATCGACGCAGACGGTGAAGTTCATAGTCAAGCCTTCAACTCGACGGTTACGTCGATAAGGTATCGACACAACGTCGAATAGCTGAGTTCAATCAGAGCAAGAATGAATTTGAAGCTATTCTTACAAAAACTCGAAGGTGCGTCGATAAGAGAGAAAGAGAACTCGATGCTACGTCGAATACATTCTGAAAAGGAAACCTTTTGCCCACAATACTGAAGACCGTTCTCCAACGGCTTAATTATTGCCTCAAATAGAAATAAGAATTATAAGAGGACAGAAAAGTGTCTTGGAAACAAGCTTATAGTTGGTGGACGGGTCATGAATTAAAGAAGGAAAGAAAGAGAAATTGTTCTGGCAGAATACCTTTTCAGCATCTACCAGAAAAGGAAATAAATTCAAAGTAAAGAGGGACAATAAAAGGGATGATAATGAGAGAAAAAGTGGAGCATTCATAACATTCTTATACGGCTATTAATTAGGGATTCCACTTCTTCTTCTTCCTCTTCCTGGAACCCTAATAGAGAAAACACAGTGAAGAAACAAGAACTACTCTCCCTCTCTTAGAACAGAACCACTGAAGGCTGCTCATCATCAATATCACATAGCAGCCAGAGTTCAATCAGAAGGAAGAGAAAGGATCTGACAATCATAGCTCCTGCAAATCATCTCAATCATAAGTAGGAGTTCATCATCTGCAGATCCAGTGAAAGAATATAGAAGTTGTTCTTGAGACAGACTTCATAAGAATTCTGAGAACAGAATTCTTCTTCCTCCCCCTTCTTCTTTCTCTTTCTCATTCTCAACTGTAAAAGAGTTTTAAGAATCCATCTTCCAAAGGATTCTGTGGTTCATGATCTCCTTATCAAAAGATCATTGGTTCAAGATCTCCTTATCAAAAGATCATTGGTTCTGAGAGTCTCCTTATCAAAAGACTCAGGCACAGGTGGTGCATTCCTACCAAATGATAGAAGATAGGACTACCCACATTCTGGGGAACCTCTATATAATCTCTTGTGTCTTCTGGTTGCTTATTTTCCGTGTTGTCCCATATAGTTTATTTTTTCTTTTACTGTTTTTCTTGCTTTACTTAAACAGCCTTTGTTTTATTCTATGTGTGGAATTGTTGAAGCATAACACTTAATGTTTTATTGTGTTTGCACAAATAGGATAGAAATATTTTTAAATCTCTATTCACCCCCCCCCCCCCCCCCTCTAGAGGATTCTCAGAGACACACTGTACACTTTCAATTGGTATCAGAGGGAGGTTGATCAGTAAAAGGTTAACACCTTGATCAAAAAGACCTCCTACACTTATCTCTTTATTACAAATATATTTTATAAAGAAAAATGAGTTTTAAGGATTATGCCTCAACATGACCTCCAGTGTGTAATCTGAATAAGTTTACACTCTGGAAGGCCAGAATAAAACTTTTTATGAATTCTATTGATGAAGAAATTTTCAATGTCATCCTCACAGGTCCCCCAGTCCCGATAAGGAAAGACGTTAGTGCAAAGGTCATACAAACTTCAGTCCCTAGAGCAGAATGGACTGATGATGAGAAGAAGGTCATATCATTTGATGCCAAGGCCATGAACATTCTAGTCTCAACCATGTCTGATGATATATTCCAAAAAGTTGTTGATTATAACTCTGCAAAAGAGATCTGGGAATCTCTCTCCAGACTAGTTGAAGGAAGCTCTGATGAGAGAAAAGAAAAGAAGGCACTTCTCATATCTCAATATGAGAATTTCAAGAAAAGGGCTGATGAAAGCATAACAGAAATGTATGACAGATTCAGCCTCATCATAAATGAGCTGAGAGGGCTTGACAAGGAAATTTCACTAACAAAAATTAATGACAAGCTCCTCATGTGCTTCCAAAGCACATGAGACTCTAGAATCTGGGCTATCAGAGATTCTAGATGCCTCAGAGAAATTTCAACTGATGCTCTGCTGGGAAAGCTCAAGTCCTATGAGCTCCTACTGAAAAGCAGGGCTGAGTGAGAGGATCAGGAGAGAATATCTACTCCTAAAGAAAGGACTCTTGCATTAAAAACTGCTGAAGCAGAGTCCTCCACCACTGAAGAAGAGATGTTCAATCTCTTGGAAAAGAGATTCAAAAAGTGGGTTAGATCAGAAGACTCCAGAAGGAAAGAAAGGAGTTCCAGCAAACCAAGGTATGACAAAACATCTAGACAGGAGATTACTTGTTTCCCTTGCAGAAAATCAGGACACTTCTCTACTGAATGTCATGAGAAAGAAAAGAACAAGAACATCAAGCAGAGGAAGGAGCTCAAGAAGTAATCCTTCAGGAGGAAGGACAAGAAGAGAGGAAAAGGTTTCATTGCTGAAACCTGGAGTGATTCAGACTCTGAATCAAGCTCCTCCTCATCTGATGATAATAAAGAACGTGGACCAGAAGAAGCCTGCTTAATGGCTCTGGAAAATTTCACTGATGAAACTGAGGTAAGCATCTTTGAAGACTTTGACTTCTCTTCAGAAGATTTTAAAGAATGTTTCAAGGAATTTTGTTAAGACTGCATAAACAACCAAAAGGAACTTAATATTATCAGAACAGAACTAGAAGACCTTAGGCAAGAACATTTTTTTCACAGTCAATTATGCTCTAAGAGGTGAATTATTTAGAAAAGAAAAAGAAATATACTTGTTAGATATAGAAAATTCAGACCTAAATAAAGAAATCTCAAAGGCAAAAGCCTTTGAAGACTCCCTAAATGGAAGGAGTCAAAAGATCAAAGATATCTCACAAAATCTCTCCAAGAGATTTGATCATCTTGATCAGGAATCACAACCATCCACTAGCACCCACATCCCTAACAAACATGATTGAGAAAAACCAGTGACATCATTTTGGTCTAGACCTAATAATATTTTAGAATCATGTGAAGATCATAATAATAATAACCCTAATAAACTCACCATATTTAATAGGGTAAACATTAGTGATCAACCATGAATCTTAGGCAAACATCCCTTAGAAAAATCAAATGGAAAACTTAATGATAAGAATCATACGTCGAATAGAACTCGACGCAATTTTAAGAATGCGTTGAATGCAACTCAACAGAATCCAGCATATGCGTCGACATCATTTTGAAGCAACTATAAGGGTGTGTCAAATTACACTCAACGCAACCAATACCATGCCTCGAATGAATATCGACGGGACTATGCAGGTACTTCGAATTCCAATCGACGCAACTCTAAAAATGCGTCGATTTCTTCTCGACGCATATTTTCTACCCAAAATTACAAAACATCAAAACATTTTTTTACCTCTATTCCTAGATGTTTCTGCTGCTCTAAACTAGGACATATTGCCAAATATTGCTGACATAATAATGTAGCACTTCTTCACCTACGGGGGAACAATGGAAGACCATCTCATTCTTTCATATCCTCATATGATGATAGAAGAAAGAGACCCCAGCATGAGAGGGTCTATACTAATGTTTGATTTAATGTGCAGAGGGAAGACTGTTCAACCACAAACCAGCAGTGGTATCTAGACAGTGGATGCTCCATGCATATGACTGGAGCAAAATATTTGCTGGATAATTTCAAGGCCAAGGAAGGGCCTAAGGTAATTTTTGGGAACTCCCGCTCTGGTCAAACCAAAGGATATGGTTTGCTCAGGATTGGAGAAATCTCCTTTTCTAAGGTAGCTTATGTTGAAGGAATTCAACATAATTTGTTTAGCATTAGCCAGTTGTGTGATGGTGAATACAAAGTTTTATTCACTAAGTCTTTGTGTCATATAGTTAGCTCTAAGACTGATCAAATAGTTTTGATTGATCTCAGAAAAGGTAAGGTCTATGTTGTTGACTTTGAGTACACAAAGTCTGAGATCTGCTTGTTTAATTCCCAATTAGAAAATAGTGAGCTGTGGCATAGGAGACTTAGTCATCTCAATTTCAAGACCATTTCCAAACTTTCCAAACTCAACCTAGTCAGGGGTTTACCAACTGGTAAATTCAATAAAGACCACCCCTGCAGAGCCTGCCAACTAGGAAAGCAGATTAATGTTTCATTCAAACCAATTGGTAAGAATGATTCCCCTAGAATCCTATACCTGTTGCACATGGACCTATTTGGTCCTATCTCCACTCAAAGCTTAGTCGGTAAGACTTACACTCTAGTCATTGTTGATGATTTTTTTAGGTTCAGCTGGGTATTCTTTCCAAAAGCTAAGTCTGACACCTTCAAGATCCTCTCAAGATTCATTAGACAGATTCAATCTGAGTTCAACACTCAAGTTGCTGTGATCAGAAGTGATCATGACACTGAGTTTGAAAATCAGTTAATGTGTAGATTCTGTGAGGATGAAGGGATAAGACAAAGCTTTTCAGCTCCTAGAACCCCCCCCCCCCCCCCCCCCCCCCCCAACAAAATGGGGTGGCTGAAAGGAAAAATAGAACCCTAATTGAATCAGGAAGGAAATTATTGGCTGAATCCAACTTGCCTAAGTCCTTTTGGGCTGAGGCAGTAAATACTGCAAACTATGTTCTGAATAGGAGTCTCATTCACAAGACTAAGTTGAAGACTCTCTATGCATTATTGAAGGGAAAGACACATATAGTCACTTACTTTAGAATCTTTGGGTGTACTTGCTTTATCCTCAATAATGGGAAAAGTCATCTTGCCAAATTTAACAAGAAGGCTGATGTTAGGATATTCTTGGGATATTACTCATCAAGCAAGGCCTATAGGTGCTTCAATAAAAGCTCTCTCAAAATTGATGAGTCTGTGCATGTGGTCTTTAATGAAACTTTATAAGGGAAAGAAAACTTCCACCAGTCCTATTCTGCAGGAAGAAGACTAGGTAGCAGATCAAGTTGAAAGGATGAGATTAGTGTACCATCCATATGTATGTCAGGAAAAAGGACAACAAGAGATTGACACTGACTTAGGTGAAGATTCTACAGCAGATGAAGAGGAAGCTGCAGCACCTGGGCTACCACCCACAGACATAATTCTAGTAAATGAGGATGCAGCTCCCACTGTCAATGAGCAAGTGATAGCTCAGGAAGAAGAGAATCTCCCATATCATTCAATAAGATCCAGGATGACTCAAAAAGATCATCCTCCCACACAAGTAATAGGAGACTTGACAGCTGGAGTCAAGACAAGGAAACAACTCACCAGTGAGATAACGATGCATTGTTTCCTGTCACAGTATGAACCCAAGAAGTTTGAAGAAGCAGATAGTGACCCTCACTGGATATCTGCTATGCAAGAGGAACTGATACAGTTTGAAAGGAACAAGGTCTGGACATTGGTTGAAAGACCAAAAAATTACCCAGTTATTGGCACCAAGTGGGTGTTCAAAAACAAGATGGACTCAACAAGAGTCATAATCAAAAATAAAGCTAGACTTATGGCCCAAGGGTACATGCAAGATGAAGGAATTGACTTTAACCAGACATTTTCTCCAGTAGCAAGGCTAGAAGCAATCAGAATGTTCCCGGCTTATGCTGCCCACATGAAGATCAAAGTATACCAGATGGATGTCAAGAGTGCATTTCTCAATGGAAAACTTCAAGAAGAGGTGTATGTGGAGCAGCCACCAGGTTTTGTCAATCCAACTTTTCCCTCTAATGTGTATAGACTAGATAAAGCACTATATGACCTCAAGCAAGCTCCAAGAGCTTGGTATGTGACCTTATCCACTTTTCTCATAGAACACAACTTTGAAAGAGGAAAGGTGGATAAAACCCTCTTCACAAGAGCACATAAGAATCAGCTACTACTTGTACAAATATATATAGATGATATTATATTTGGATCCACAGATCAATCTTTATGCAAAAGGTTTGCTTACCTAATGCAATCAAGATTTGAAATGAGTAGCATGGGGGAATTATCCTATTTCCTTGGTCTCCAAGTCAGACAAAATTCAGATGACATTTTTATATCCCAATCCAAATATACCAGAGAACTCATTAAGAGGTTTGGGATGGAGAATGCCACTATTATGAAAACCCCTATGGCTACTAATGTTGTTTTAGATAGAGATGAACAGGGTAAGTCCTTTGATCAAAAGACTTACAGAGCAGCCATTGGCTCTCTTCTCTACCTAACAACTAGCAGACCTGATATAATATTTGCTACCTGTATTTGTGCAAGATTTCAGGTTGACCCAAAGGAATCCCACATGAGTTCTGTCAAAAGAATTCTCAGATATCTGAAGGGTACTCCTGAGCTTGGCTTATGGTATCCAGCTGAATCTAGATTTGAATTGGTTAGATATTCAGATGTAGACTATGCTGGATGCAGGATGGATAGAAAAAGCACTTCAGGAACATGTCAATTTCTGGGTGCTAGACTGATCTCATTGTTTAGCAAGAAGCAAACCACAGCCTCCACTTCTACAGCTGAAGCTGAGTATATAGCTGCAGGAAGCTGTGTTTCATAAATTTTGTGGATGCAAAATCAGTTGTTGGACTACAACTTTTTCCTTGATAATTCCATAATCTATTATGACATCTCTAGTGCTATTTCAATTGCTTCCAATCATGTTCTCCACGGCAGAACTAAGCACATAGAGATAAGACACCACTTTCTCAGAAATAATGTAGAGAAGGGTAAGATAAACCTTCAATACATACCTACTAACACTCAAAGACATACCTACTAACACTCAAAGGACTGACATCTTCACTAAGTCACTTGATGAAAGTAAGCACAAGTTCTTCATCAATGCACTAGGTATGTTTGATGGAGCTTTGTAGGTCCCCCTAATTCTGTATAAAGACTTATTTCCTATAGAAAATTATTGCTGGGAAAAACAACAAGGATTTTACAGAAGATAACAACTGTTTAATCAGAGCTGCGTCGAATTCAAAACGAAGTACCGTCGACTTCTACTCGACATCAGTTTTGAGAGATCTCTGGGATGGATCATTCGAATAGCACTCGACGTAACATCGAATACTTATCGACGCTTACGTCGACATCATCATTGATGAATATATTTCGAAGCCACATCTACTTCAACTCGATGTTCCGTCGATTTGACAGATCGTGCACATTGACATGTTTTGGCGCGCTGAATTCAGCTCTTTTCGACGTTGCTTTGAATAAAACCCTAACTTGCAACGATTCGTCTACTCAAAGCAACTTATGCATTTGATTCTTTTGTGATTTTCAAATTCTCTCCCTATTGCTCTCTTCCATTTTCCTCTCTTCGTCCCTCTCTCTTGTTTCAGTGTAGGTACCCTCAAGATCTCAATGGCGTCTCCGTCGCTTCAACAAGATGTTATTGAAGCAGTCAATCTTGCTCTAAAAATAGGGTTATTAAAGTTTAGCTCAATATATCTTGACTTCTCCAACGAATGTTATCGCAAACTATGCGGCCAACATAGACGGTTGCAAGACCTTTCATCCGAAATCAAGATCATTGATGCAGAATTGAGACTAGATGTCGTGCCTGCAGATGTCTTTATATCTTTTCTCAAAGATATAAAGCAGGGGGAGAAATGTATCAGCAGGCAGCCTCCTGACGACTCAGTATACACAACAACAATTCCACTTTCTTCTAATTCTGAAGGGGAGCCAGCTGTTTTTCCAAGCTACAATTTCATAATTTTGCAACTCAGGGGGAGTCAACCCCTTCAAGGATCCTGCCACCAGTACAGGGGGAGTTCTCAATTCAGGGGGAGATCCCTTTAATATCATATGATCAGTTTATTTAAAGACTCTGCAGGAGTTTCAGGTAGACACTGAAAGACCCATTCCTAATGCTCTTGCATTCAGAGTGTCCTCTGAAGATTCCACAACAGGACCCTCACCAGTCAAGATGACTGACCAGGATCTTGCTTCACCTAATCCAGCTCCAGATCAGTTATCTCCTCCAGCTCAGCTTCCATCTCCACCTGCTCCAATTATTAAATCAATTCTTCTAACACCTGTCTTCAGAGGGAGACCTCCATATAGAGGTAGAGGAAGAGGAAGAGGAAGATTGCTTATTTGGGAGAGGTACTCAAAAGGACAAAGGAAGGAGTACATGGAAAAAATCTTATTACAAAAAGTATGAAAGGATTGAAATTCCAGAGAGCACAATGAAAATTACACTAATCCAGAGCTTGACAGAGCTTTAGAGGAGATTGGCGATAGAGAAAGATATGAATATGAGGCAGCCCAAAAGGAGCTTGAAGATAAGAAAAATAGGTTTATTGATATCCTGAAAAGTGGAAAAGAAGTTGTTGAAAAGTAAGAGTTGGCCAAAGCAATCCCAATTAAATCCACTCTATTTGATCATACAGAGTATACTACAAAGAATTCCCATGCCAAAATGCTAGAGGGAGTAGGGCAACTCCACAGAGGAGGTATTGGGTGCAATCCAGAGGATGCAGTACAACTTCCTTAGAAAAGAAAGAAAGGAGAAAAGTCACCTGAAGAGAAGAAAAAGAAAAAGAAGATTATGTTTACAAAAGCTTCAACCTCTGGGAAAGCACAAGCAACTGCTGCTAAATCAAATCCTAATAAAGAACCTGATTCAGATGATTTAAATCTAGAAATCATAAATTTGATAACAGCAAAAGTTTTTGGTTTTGGTTTCACACTCAAGGATGTTCATCCTAATACTGAAGTGGATTTTGAAAAACTATTCAAAGGTCATGAAAGAATACAGAAGAATCCAGAGAAAGCCACTCCTGCAAACTTCAGATATGTGGAAAGGGAATTCAGGATGGTCTATGAGGGCCTATCTACTTTTCTTAAAGGAAGGAAGTAGAATTTTTCCTGAGTAAACTCTGATAAACACTTATTGATAATTAATCAGATGTTTCTTGTTTGCCAGCCTATTCAGCTGGTTGTTTGGGTATCTCTGTGTCTATGTTATCTTACATGTTTTTTGTCTATGCAAAAGTTGTGTAAAATCACTTTGAAGAATCTGCAAAAATTTTTAAGATAAATATGGGAGATTGTTGGGAAAAACTCTTTGATTTAACTTAAAAAATTACCTAAAAGTGATTTTACTTCTTAGGTTTTAATTACTCATTGCATAGTGAGGGTAATATGGTCATTAAATGTCTTAGGATATCACACTCAACTTAGGGTGTCAAGACCATATCAAGAGAAGCACAATTTGGGTAGAGTTAACATTTGCGTCGAATAGAAATCGATGCAACATCGAGTTAATGTCGACGCTACTCTAACTAGAAGTCCAAGTGGTCCAACCCTTCTGTCAAAGTAATTCAAGTCAACGTTACGTCGAAAGGATAATGACGCAGATGCTAAAGGACCTATCTAAGTATCATTCGAAGTCGACACAGCTTTGAGTTCAGCTCAGCGCAGAAAGAAGAATCTGTCGAAGCCATCTGAAGTCGACACAACTTCGACTACATATCGATGAAGAAGGTGAAGTTCAAAGTCAATCCTTCAACTCGACAGTTACGTCGATAAGGTATCGATGCTACGTCGACTAGCTGAGTTCAATCAGAGCAAGAATGAATTCGAAGCTATTCTTACAAAAACTCGATGGGGCGTCGATAAGAGAGAAAGAGAACTCGATGCTATGTCGAATACAGAAGAATAGGAAACCTTTTCAGGTGTTATTTTGGAACCTCTCTCATGGCCTACAATACTGAAGACCGTTCTCCAACGGCTTAATTATTGCCTCAAATAGAAAGAAGAATTAATAGAGGACAGAAAAGCTTTCTTGGAAACAAGCTTACAGTTGGTGGACAGGTCGTGAATTAAAGAAGGAAAGAAAGAGAAACTGTTTTGGAAGAATACCTTTTCAGCATCTACCAGAAAAGGAAATAAATTCAAATTAAAGAGGGACAATAAAAGGGATGAGAATGAGAGAAAAAGTAGAGCATTCATAACATTCTTAGACGGCTGATAATTAGGGCTTCCACTTCTTCTTCTTCCTCCTCCTGGAACCCTAATAGATAAAACGCAGTGAAGAAACAAGAACTGCTCTCCCACTCTTAGAACATAACCACTTAAGGCTGCTCATCATCAATATCACATAGCAGCCAGAGTTCAATCAGAAGGAAGAGAAAGGATTTGAAAATCACAGCTCCTGCAAATCATCTCAATCATAAGCAGAAGTTCATTATCAGTAGATCCAGTGAAAGAATATAGAAGTTGTTCTTGAGACAGGCTTCATAAGAATTCCGAGAACAGAATTCTTCTTCCTCCCCCTTCTTCTTTCTCCTTCTCATTCTCAACTGTAAAAGAGTTTTAAGATTCCCTCTACCAAATGATTCTGCGGTTCATGATCTCCTTATCAAAAGATCATTGGTTCAAGATCTCCTTATCAAAAGATCTGGTTGGTTCATGATCTCCTTATCAAAAGATCATTGGTTCTGAGAGTCTCCTTATCAAAAGACTCAGTCACAGGTGGTGCATTCCTCTCTATAAAATCTCTTGTGTCTTCTGGTTGCTTATTTTTTGTGCTGTCCCATATAGTTTACTTTTTCTTTTACTGTTTTTCTTGCTTTACTTAAACAGCCTTTGTTTTATTCTGTGTGTGGATTTGTTGAAGCATAACGCTTAGTGTTTTAAGGTATTTGCACAAATAGGATACAAATATTTTTAAATCTCTATTCACCCCCCCCCCCCCCCCTCTAGAGGATTCTTAGAGGCACACTATGTACTTTCAGAAAGGTTCTCATTACTCTATCGCAACTCTTCTATCATAGCCTCTCTATGCGCACCTGAAGGCTCACCCTCAGACTGGGGATCCTACCTCAACGTTTGACGCTTCAGGGCCATAGTCTACAAATACAACAAGCAGTGTATCACGACTTAGCTAAACGCTAAAACTCACATATCCACAACTTAACAGGATAAATAGTGTAAATACTTTCTCTTGCTACTACCTTGCTCTGGGATTCTTTATTAATGATATCATTCATAACTTAACTCTTGTGCATATAATGCGATTGCATGAACGCTTAAAAGAAATCTTCATTTTAAATCATGTGTACGAGCGTCATCATGTATATATTTAACTTGGCATGTGTGTTAATGCTATGCTATGATGTGCATGTTGTGCCATGCATTCTAATGAAAGCCTTAGTGCATGTTATGAGCAACATACACATGAAATATTATGCATCTCATACTACATTATATCGCATGTATCAAAATTAGCATCTAGTAACATCCATGTGATTATGTTAAGCCGCCCATACAACTTAACAGTCACATGTTGTCACACCTATGAGGATCCATATACGCACACATATTTATGGATCCCATACTACATAATATGCCATGTATACTTCATATCATGCTATGAGTGTAGTGTTCATGCTTCAGCCAAGACATACAGATGACCCTTCAGTGTGTGTATGCAATGAAACAGATTCTTAATACAGATGTCTTTTTAAATATCTATCCAACAACCGATCTGAACATATAACATCCCTCTGATACCAACTGTCACAACCCGCATTTTTCTAATATATAAATATATTATCAGAGTGGGGAAAAAGACGCGTTGTGATGCCACGTCGTGTAAGGGACAACTACAGATGCTCATGCAACTCCAATTCTAAGTTCGCTTTCATAAAAGACCTCCTTTTATATAAAAGTTATGTTAAAAGACAATTTACATATTCAAGATTTTAGACCGTGTCCCTCGGTCAAATGGATCATCTAGTTCATGAGTAGAAAACTATAATAACGCTGCAAAACAGAAAGTTTGAAGTTTGATTTGATTCACCCTATATGCACATGAAGACCAAATCATCCAGCTAATGATATGCAAAACTCTACATTTATTATAAGTAGGAAAAAAACTTTTTACGATCTTCAAAGTAGGGTGACATTGATTTAAATCATGTCATGAATAAGAATATGCAAGTCGTATACTTAAAATATCTAACATGCATCCTAACATAAAACCCTCCCAGAGAGCAATGCATCAATATCAAAAAGGCAGTAGTAGCATACACAACAAGTAAACAATCTACATAGAGAAACAACATTGGGCGTTAAGAATCTGACACGAACCCAAAGAGATGTTAAAGTACAACAGAAATAGATTAAATAGTCAAAAAGTCATAGCTGACTGATCCTCACCAAGGAGGAGAAAGGAAAAGAAAACTATCCAAGATCTTGAAGGGACGCACGATCAACCTGCACAGCTACCGGTCCGAATCTGATGCATTCAACAGAAAAGAATGCCTCAATAATAAGGCGCAAAAAGGCGGCTCAAAAATAATATGATTATCATGGTCAAAAGAACAAGGAATTACCAACTCCAAAAAATGAAACTGTAATTCAACAGCATAAAAGTCCATATTAACCCTAATGACCAAAAAAGTTAGCAAGCTTGGCTAAATAATCAGTAAAAGTCATGTACCAAGTGCAACAATTATTATTAGAAATGGTCATAGAAATAAGCATTGTGTGGGCCAAATGAATCCATGAGCAAAACAGTGAATCAGTAACACCGGAGAAAAACAGGCTCTGAGGTGGAGGCCCCAATCTCCCACTCACCAACAATCCATAACACCGCCGGGTACCATGATTACACCAAAACAGGCACTGTGAAGGAAGTCTCAATAATCTCTCTCACCAACAGTCCAAAACTAGCTCATCACCCCATCACCTAACACCACACGCAGCATAACTTCATTACACCATGATAACATGAGGAAAATGCCACGATTTTCATGATCAAACCGACACCCAACAAATTACACTAACACTCGACGAAATTTCTAAGTCATGGTGAATTCGCTGAAAATCACTCAACGAATTTTACTGAGGGACTCGACGGATTCGTCGAAAGCATTCGACGAATCTCCTATAAGGTCTTCGATGGATTGGTCTCAGCGGTTAAGTCTCAGTGGTATGAAGGAACTTCCAGTCGATAAGGTCTCAGCGAATTCATCGAAAACTACTCGACGAAATCATTAATGGGTAGAGCATGACAGAAACTCGCGGACGAAGACCCACTGCGGGGTCGAAGAGTAGAATAGTGTTAGCCTACATTTAATTTTCTATTACCCGACCGACGTGTGTTGTTTATCGTTGGGTCGCACCCTTATTGTACAACCCTCATTCTCCGAGGGTGGACCCCCCAAGGCCACGTAGACAGAAGTCAAAGGTCAAAGGGTCAACACAGAGACCAGCAGTCCAAGGCAGAAGCAGGAGAGACCCTGGCGAGTATGCATGTGATAGTCGCCAGGTAGGCGAGTATCGACCAGAAGAGCTCGCCGCGCGCAGAAGACAGCAGAAGCCCTGTGCGAGTATTGTATGAGGCCCCTATTTCGACCCCACATATATTTCTATCTAAGCTATGTTCTTACATGTGTCCCAGGTTGAAGTAGGGCTAGTGAATATGAAATAAACAACACATAATATAAATTTACTTTCATACCTTGCATTATTCGCTGAATCTTTTCTATTATATCTTAATAAGTTCATTTGGTTGTGCATATCCCAAGTCACGTCCGATACCTACAAAATTTGACGACGGGCTTAGACATAAAAATATGACTAAGTGAGGATATACCTCTTTCATTGCTATAAATAATTAAAGTAAAACTTACGCATTTTAAAACATGTTTTTCATACTAACCATTTATCTGTCTCAGTAGTGACCTTATGAAACATATAACTATACGAACATGTTAGTACCACTAAAACAGTATGAGCAGTATAGAAGCAATAAATCCTTGTATCAGTATATCAGTGTAAGTAATAATTCCATGTATCAGTATGTCTATATCAATAGTGTATCAGTTTATCAAGGTAGCAGTATATCAGTCTATCAGTATAGCATTATATCAGTGTGTCCATGTATCAGTATCTATGAAAGAACATAATGACTGGGAGAAATATTTCAGTAATCATAAACAGTATAAGGAGCTATAACATTTATATGAACTATGGAATATGTAAACAATGCAAGTATCATAAACTGTTTCTATATCATGGAAGCAGTGCAAATACATAACTTCATGTCAATTTTCATGTCTATGAGCATTTATCTATGTTTCTTTTCTTAGGATATATTAGGGGCGATTCGAATTCTTTTTCCTTTTTTTTCCTTTACCCCGAAGGGAAGGGTCCCTTACCCCGAAGGGTCCTTAGATACCCCGAAGGGTCCTTTACCCCGAAGGGTCCTTAGATACCCCGAAGGGTCCTTTACCCCGAAGGGTCCGTAGATACCCTGAAGGGTCCTTTACCCCGAAGGGTCATTCATGTGCATGCATATTCAAGTCGCCCGTAATATAACCTCGTGTCGACACGTTTACATAATAATGAGTTACTCATATTTATTAATCCCCATCAGAAGTAATTCGCCTGTTTGCCTTTATCAAGGCCATACAATATAGCGACATTCATTATCAGTGATATCAACTTCAGTATAATAAGAGTGCATAGGTAAACAGAACATAGAGCAATAAAGCTTAAATGAAACAGGTAGCTCTCACCATCAGTCGATTTGTTCTTTTCATGTCGTTGCCATGTCTATTTTGAGATGCCATCCATCACGATATCTGTATATGAATCGTATCATATAGGGTCATTCCTATCGGGGTTGCACCTCGCTATAGTTACAATAAATATTTTATCATGACATCATTTGGCTGCTACTTACTATCCCTCTAATTGGCATAACATAATGTAAAAGTATAACTATACTTCATGCTGATTAATCATGTTGACCGGCCATAACGACACCAATTAAAAGTATAACAGCACTTCCTTCCTTCAGGTACTAAGACATCTGGCCAAAATCCTACAAAAAAATAGCTCAACAGCCGGGCAAGGCAAAGCCCAACCCCTAATCAGCAATTATAACTTGAAATAGGAGAAGCATAATCGGCCATACAAGAATACCACATAAGAATTCTCCCTTTACAAAACCATTATAAATGACAGCTAACAAGAAGGAGTCCCCCTAATGCTAGCAACTCACAATAAGAAGGAGATGTCCCTTCTTTTATTATTTCAACGCATGCATAACAGCTAGGAAGAAAGAACTCCCTCAAACAGCAATTACTAGAAGGATCCAAAACAGGAAATAAAAATGGAGATTCTAAAGCAATAGCAGATAACTGCTTCAAGACTTTCCCCCAAAAACTCCAACCGGTCAAGGCCAAAGTAATTTAAGCAGGAGAGATAGCGGTCTCTTAGGTCACCCCTCATGACATTTCCCCAAACCAGCAATTTATACAACTATAACCATCCCCTAGAAATCAATATTTAAATGATAAGAAGAGGGGAAAAAGAAAGAAGAAGCTCACAGTGAGTAGCTTTCAACCCCGACCTGCCGGCCAAATCTCAAACCACCCCAGCACAGTAGTGGATGCGCAAGAAGAACCACAACCCTACTTAACCTCTCCCATCTCTGTCGATCATGGAGGAGTTGTCGTTGAACATAAAGCAGAAGAATCGCAGAAACCCTAGCAGTTTCAAGCCCGACGAGAGCTCCCGACTGGGAAGAAAGATAAAGAAATAAAAATCCTGGGAGGGCAAATATCGTGGATAAGCATATAAGAGCCAACCCACCGCCTTACCTAAACCATCTCAGGATAATCCTATAGCGTCCCAGCTTAAGTTAAGCCCAATTAAAATTATACGTAATTAATAACTATCAGCACACCATATTGGTTATTTATCAGTTCATATTTCCGGCCACCTGACAAGCCTGCACAAAGCTTCTAATAGCACACCACTTCAACTAGAAGGCAACCTCTTAAACCAAACCTTCTGGTTAGCATAACGAAAGAATACAATCACCGCAAAACATACACATATCTCTTTATGTAGGTTGCCAACATAATTAACATAAGAAAAGGTCATATTCCACTAAAATATGTTTGAAGCGATGCCAAGTTGTCACTGATTTGCATTTTCATCATAGGGGATATATGTCTAATAAGTTAAATTGAGTTTTCTTATCCATTTGTATCAATTCTCATTTTGGGCCGTTACAATTTCTTCCCCTCTTATAGAAATTTTCGTCCTCGAAAATAGAACACAATTACTACCGTACTTACATTTCCATTAACACAAAACTTTGCTCAATTTCCCTTGTTTCAAACTCCTAGGATGAAAGCAATTGACAAACAACCATAATTAACTATAAAAGAAAATTAGTGTTTCATGAAGCATGTGTCATCATTTAATACCTATGCAGTAAACACTGTCGTAAAACACTTCCATATTTCTTTTTCAATATTAGACTATGAACATGATATGCACATTGTGATCCATATTCATGATTACTCAACATTCATTTATGGCTTTCCATTTTCATAGCACTTTCCTTTGTCAAATTCCTAAATCGATGGTTTATATTCGTGTCTCATTCCCTTAACGTATTTGTAATAGCACAACCTATACTATTTAGGATGTGTGTTGACTATCGTTTTCCTTCGCCTTGTATTTTCTTATTCACGTTGTACCTATAACGTATTACTTACTTTCTCATTTCTCGAAGTTAGTACATAATAACGAAACGATGTATTTGGTGACCTTATTTCATTTATATGCCATATCAGACGAAGACAAACTTCAATCCACACTCATTTCTTTAGCTATGGCTTGCACATGATCTCAAAGCTTTGACAATGAATAATGTCATGTAACTTTTCTACGGACGTTTAATAGTGTCTCCGTGACAACAAAATATGATATACACATTGCAATCTCTCACGTTACCATTGTCATCACTCATCATTCTTCTCGTTCTTTGCAAAAATTTAAATTTTCACAGTTCTTGCAATATTACCTAGCGTATTCGTATAATCAATTGACTTTTTATCTCATCTTCTTTACATGCTTTGTTTATTACATTTTCATTGTCATTCGTAATTCATTTCCTTGCTATGTCAATTCTTTCCGAAGTACCATTAAAACGTTTATTATTCATTTTCATCTTTCATTTTCGTTTAACAGGTTCATGACTTCCTCTCTCTTATCCTCTATATTATGACTTTCAGTAATCATAGTAATATTCTACGTCGGATTCATACCTCGTTAATTTAAAAGTGGATTTCTTAATGAATTTTTTTTCCTATCATTCTCTTATTGTAACATTTCTTACGGAAAGATCTCCAATATGATATTTGTCATATCGTTATTATCTACAATTTATCGTTTATTTCTTACCTCAACCTCAGTTTCATTTCAGTTTCTACCGTTTTATTTCTTTTCACATTGTATTACACTTTAATCACCATCATGTATAAAATGAAAGTAAATATACCGAGTCATTTCATTAACTATTGTTATTCGCTTCTTGCAAACTTTTACATTTTCAAGTCTCCATCCATGACATATTACATTGATTTTCCTCTCTCACCACAGTTAACATATTTTCCTTACAAATTTCTTTACTTCCCATGTCTTTTTACTTGACACACTTTTATTAATCATAGTATCGTAGTTTCACTTTATTATGTTTATTAATGTCCTTGTAAATTTTGTTGATTCAACATTTCTGGTATTGATAACCACAGACAAACAAACAAAATATTATAGGTATCTCGAACTTAAAATTTCAACCCTTTCCAATTTACAAGTACAATTCATTATAGTCTTTTGCATATTCATTTCTTTCAACATTGCATACTCACCAAAACATTTCCTTTTTATTGGTCGCATTCCATCTTTCATGATCACTATTTCTAACTCATCTACTCTTCATAGGTTTTACATCGAATGCAATTACTCACATTTCGTACGAATATTTAAAAGTGTCTTCATTAAATATTGATGTTAGCGAATTCTATTTGTGCATTCTTCATTAGCTGTTCAACCATTTTCATACCTCCACAACTTATTTTCTCTCCCTATTTTGTTTTGCTAATTCCTTTCATCGTTTAACAATCTCGGCTTCATTTACACTTATGGCCTATCACTTATTTTCACATTCATTGAAGTTATTCCATAAGATGGAAACGACGCACTTTATAAACAATTGTAATTGTAACTGTATTTCATTTTCTTTTTACATGTTTGTGTAACACGTTCCAAATTATTTATTAGGATCTACTTGAATTCATTTCGCTTTAGGTTCGTGTAAAATTCATTTGATTTCTATCCTTTCATCAATTCTTACAAAACCCTTCGACGTCATTTGATACTCTATTCCGTTTCCTGTTTGCATATTTATGTACCACGTTGTCTTACAACTAACTATGCCTACCATATAAACTTATTATGTATGGTCATCTCTTTCACTATTGCTTATTTTCTCCACTTTTATTTATCTTTTCTCTGGATGTATAGCAAGGTCTTCGTGGAAAAATAAACCTTTGACCCTTGTAGGTCATTAGAGTCCATCATTTGTACACCTTTTGTTACGTGTTCAACTAATTTACATACCTTCATCTTTCGCATTATATAACCTACAACGATGTACATTGATCTTTCTTTCCTTTCTAAGCACATTCAACTTTCAAGTACTCCATGTTTATCATGTCCAACTATCTCGTTCAAACAATTCGGGGACATTTCTCTTTGACAACATTTATGTTGACTCGTGTACTCATAACAATATCAATGTCTACTTGACATCATTTCACTTTGGGTTCGTGTTTAAATTTCATTTCTTTTCTATCCTTTCATGAATTCTTCTAAACCTCTTCAACATAACTCAATTTAGGCAAATTTCCTATAAAGATCTTCTCACCTACATATCATGTGTGCTTATTCAGTACTCACTACAACCGAACTTCTTGGGAACCTCGCTTTGATACCAAATTGTGAGGCCCCTATTTCGACCCCACATACATTTGTATCTAAGCTATGTTCTTACATGTGTCTCAGGTTGAAGTAGGGCTAGTGAATATGAAATAAACAACACATAATATAAATTTACTTTCATACCTTGCATTATTCGCTGAATCTTTTCTATTCTATCTTAATAAGTTCATTTGGTTGTGCATATCCCAAGCCACGTCCGATACCTTCAAAATTTGACGACGGGCTTAGTCATAAAAATATGACTAAGTGAGGATATACCTCTTTCATTGCTATAAATAATTAAAGTAAAACTTACGCATTTTAAAATATGTTTTTCATACTAACCATTTATCTGTCTCAGTAGTGACCTTATGAAACATATAACTATACGAACATGTTAGTACCACTAAAACAGTATGAGCAGTATAGAAGCAATAAATCCTTGTATCAGTATATCAGTGTAAGTAATAATTCCATGTATCAGTATGTTTATATCAGTAGTGTATCAGTTTATCAAGGTAGCAGTATATCAGTCTATCAGTATAGCATTATATCAGTGTGTCCATGTATCAGTATCTATGAAAGAACATAATGACTGGGGGAAATATTTCAGTAATCAAAAACAGTATAAGGAGCTATAAAATTTATATGGACTATGGAATATGTAAACAATGCAAGTATCATAAACTGTTTCTATATCATGGAAGCAGTGCAAATACATAACTTCATGTCAGTTTTCATGCCTATGAGCATTTATCTATGTTTCTTTTCTTAGGATATATTAGGGGCGATTCGAATTCTTTTTCTTTTTTTTTCCTTTACCCCGAAGGGAAGGGTCCCTTACCCCGAAGGGTCCTTAGATACCCCGAAGGGTCCTTTACCCCGAAGGGTCCTTAGATACCCCGAAGGGTCCTTTACCCTGAAGGGTCCTAAGATACCCCGAAGGGTCCTTTACCCCGAAGGGTCATTCATGTGCATGCATATTCAAGTCGCCCGTAATATAACCTCGTGTCGACACGTTTACATAATAATGAGTTACTCATATTTATTAATCCCCATCAGAAGTAATTCGCCCGTTTGCCTTTATCAAGGCCATACAATATAGCGACATTCATTATCAGTGATATCAACTTCAGTATAATAAGAGTGCATAGGTAAACAGAACAAAAAGCAATAAAGCTTAAATGAAACAGGTAGCTCTCACCATCAGTAGATTTGTTCTTTTCATGTCGTTGCCATGTCTATTTTGAGATGCCATCCATCACGATATCTGTATATGAATCATATCATATAGGGTCATTCCTATCGGGGTTGCACCTCCCTATAGTTACAATAAATATTTTATCATGACATCATTTGGCTGCTACTTACTATCCCTCTAATTGGCATAACATAATGCAAAAGTATAACTAAACTTCATGCTGATTAATCATGCTGACCGGCCATAACGACACCAATTAAAAGTATAACAACACTTCTTTCCTTCAGGTACTAAGACATCTGGCCAAAATCCTACAAAAAAAATAGCTCAACAGCCGGGCAAGGCAAAGCCCAACCCTAATCAGCAATTATAACTTGAAATAGGAGAAGCATAATCGGCCATACAAGAATACCACATAAGAATTCTCCCTTTACAAAACCATTATAAATGGCAGCTAACAAGAAGGAGTCCCCCTAATGCTAGCAGCTCACAATAAGAAGGAGATGTCACTTCTTTTATTATTTCAACGCATGCATAGCAGCTAGGAAGAAAGAACTCCCTCAAACAGCAATTACTAGAAGGATCCAAAACAGGAAATAAAAATGGAGATTCTAAAGCAATAGCAGTTAACTGCTTCAAGACTTTCCCCCAAAAACTCCAACCGGTCAAGGCCAAAGTAATTTAAGCAGGAGAGATAGCGGTCTCTTAGGTCACCCCTCATGACATTTCCCCAAACCAGCAATTTATACAACTATAACCATCCCCTAGAAATCAATATTTAAATGATAAGAAGAGGGGAAAAAGAAAGAAGAAGCTCACCGTGAGTAGCTTTCAACCCCGACCTGCCGGCCAAATCTCAAACCAGCCCAGCACAGTAGTGGATGCGCTAGAAGAACCACAACCCTAATTAACCTCTCTCAGCTCTGTCGATCATGGAGGAGTTGTCGTTGAACATAAAGGAGAAGAATCGCAGAAACCCTAGCAGTTTCAAGACCGACGAGAGCTCCCGACTGGGAAGAAAGATATAGAAATAAAAATCCTGGGAGGGCAAATATCGTGGATAAGCATATAAGGGCCAACCCACCGCCTTACCTAAACCATCTCAGGATAATCCTGTAGCGGCCCAGCTTAAGTTAAGCCCAATTAAAATTACACTTAATTAATAACTATCAGCACACCATATTGGTTATTTATCAGTTCATATTTCCGGCCACATAACAAGCCTGCACAAAGCTTCTAATAGCACACCACTTCAACTAGAAGGCAACCTCTTAAACCAAACCTTCCGGTTAGCATAACGAAAGAATACAATCACCGCAAAACATACACATCTCTTTATGTAGTTTACCAACATAATTAACATAAGAAAAGGTCATATTCAACTAAAATATGTTCGAAGCGACGCCAAGTTGTCACTGATTTGCATTTTCATCATAAGGGATATATGTCTAATAAGTTAATTTGAGTTTTCTTATCCATTTGTATCACTTCTCATTTTGGGCCGTTACATATTGGCCCGGCGTGTGCGAGCAGCTCCCAATACTCGCCAGATGGGCAACTATGGCATGGTACTCGCCGAGTAACCCATAGTCACCGGGTTGGGGGCTAGGCTATAAAAAGCCCCCCTACCCTTTGGTTTTCCTATAAATAGGACCCCAGGGGTACTTGGATTGGCACCTGGACTTGAGCTTTTGGACCCCGATTCCCGAACTCCCGAGTCCGTCACCCTTGCTTTCAGCCAAGTCGGTGCCTTCCCTGTACCAAGCTCGGCCACTTTAGTTTCGGAGGGGAAGACTCTCTTGAGCTTCTGGGTACGTGGTGGGACCTCCCTGCCGCAGCACCTGGGGTCCGGTTCGTTGCTCTTCTAGATTCGTCGTCGTTGCCAGCCAAGCCCTCTCGTTGGACTGCTGGGCGAGTAGCCTCCGGCTGCATCGGTCCGAATCTTGAGGTCAGGATTTTCCTGGCGTCAACACTTTGGTGCGGTGAGCGTGGACCGCAGTCAGAGAAGGAAAGTTCAGTAAGAAGGCGAGATGGTCACAGTTGACGACCATGAGGAGGTAGTCGGCAACTCGTCCACGAGTGGCGAGTTCGTGACGTTAGCAATTTTCGAAGCCTTCGCGCAGCGCATAGAGGGAACCATGCGAGCAGCGCTTCAGCCGCGCGTCGAGGTCACGGCGACCTCGCCGCATCGCCCGGTTTCGACCGAGGAAAGGAGTCCCCTTCGACGAGCAGGAAAAGTGCATGTGGAGGATGAGACCGAGCGACCAAGGAGGTCACAGTTCTACCAACCGACCTCGCAGGGGATTCGCTTCCGCGAGACGGACGAGCAGGCAAGGTATCAGGATACTCGCCGATATGGCGAGTATGGTGGCAATACTCACCAGGTGGAGGATCATGGCCGGGTAGGAGGGAGGAGCCCCTTCTGCGAGGTGATCCTTGCCGCGCCAGTGCCAGAAGGGTTCAGGGAGCCCGTCTTGAGTTAATATTCAGGGAGGGATGACCCTGTCCGGCACATCCAGTGGTTCGAGGATATAGTCTCTATCCGAACCATGTCGGATGCCTTTAAGTGCAGATTGTTCGCCATCACCTTCCGTGCAAAGGCCTGGGACTGGTTCCACCAGTTGCCCGCCGGCTCGATCTACTGCTTTGAAGACCTGTGCCGTGGAGTGACGACTCGGTTCGACACGGCCCAGAAGCTGAAGAAAGAGGCAACAACCTTGTTCTATCTGGTACAGAGGTCGGATGAGGCGTTGGGAGCCTACATCGAGCGCTTTCAGGAAGAGGTGCTGTAGATCCAGGAGGTAGATAGCAACATCCTGTTGCTGGCCTTGACGTTCGGTATAAGTCAAGGCCTCTTCAAGTTGGAGCTCAGTGAGAATCCTCCCTTTTCCTATGACAACCTCATTCAGAGGGCCAACAAGATTGTCCGAGGAGAGGCTTCCAACCCTGAGTTCTTAGCCAGGCTTGCTAGGGTGACCGGAGGTGAGGAAGGGGAGAGGGATAGGATCCCTGAGAAGAGGAAGAGAGAAGAGCCCCGGAGGGCGGAAAAGAAGAGGCCGGAGCGGCGCGAGGAAAGCAGTAGAGAAGAGAAGAAGAGGGATGAGCCCAAGAGGGATGAGCCCAGGAGGGAGGAGCTCAGGAGGGAAGAAGCCAGGAGGAGCGATGAGAGGAGGAGGGTCGAGACCCCGGAGCGTCAGGAGGAGGAAAGGCGCTATCAGGTCCCCGTCAACCGGCCACCTTGGAGGCCGGCTGGACGGCACCAACGTCAGGATCAAAGGGGAAGATCCCCAGAGAGAAGACCCTTTCGCCAGCCAGAGAGGCGTCAGGAGAGGAGGAGAGACGAAGCGATGGCGGTAGCCGGGCGTGGCCGCCGTCAAGGAAGAAAGAAGCAGCGGCAGAGAAGGCAGCAGGCGGAAGAGGTCCCCCTCTACTGTGACTTCCACCAGGCGGAAGGGCATGCGATGATGGCTTGCCCAGACTATTGGGAAGCCCGGAGGAGGCTAGCAGCAGGAGAAGGTGGAGGGGAGTAGTGAAGGATCGAAGCCCCTGTCGAGCCGCCGGCAGTACAAGCCGTCGCTCGAAGGAGGAATGAGGACCGTGTCGACCAGGGAGGTTGGAGTGATCCATGGGGGAGCAGGGCTGGAAGCTTCCCGCAAGGGGAGCCTCCATCAGATCTACTGCAGGAGTGTCGCCTCGACCTCGCAAGCACCACCCCCGATGGAGGAAATCACCTTTTCTGAGGAGGACATGTTAGGGAATGAGAATCCCTTCCATGATGCCCTCGTGATTCAAGCAGCAGTGGAGGACTTCACCGTGGATCGGATCCTGATCGATAACGGTAGCTCTATAAACGTCATTTTCAAAGGAACGTTTGACGAACTGGGAGTCGGAGCAGCAAGAGTTCGGGCAGCTGATGGTCCCCTCTTCGGCTTCTCCGGAGAGAAGAAGGAAGTGGAAGGAGGAGCAGATCTCCTTGTAACGCTCGGTGGCACCTCCATCAGCTGTCGATTCGTCATTGTCGACGCCCCGAGCTGTTACAGGGCTATCTTCGGGAGGCCACTTTTCAACGCCTTCAAGGCCGTCCCATCCTCCTACCATCAGTGCTTGAAGTACTGCAAGGGAGATGTCCAGGTGAGGATCAGGAGCGATCCAAGAGCCGCTCGGGAGTGCTATCTCAGCGCCGTCAGAACCATCAGCTAGATGGCTGACGCGGAAGAGTTCGGAAGAGTGTTGGAGAGACCGTCCAGGCTGGAGGTGGCCGAAGAAGTTGAAGAAATCAAGGTACTCTCCGCAGAGAGAGTACCTGGGTTGCTGAAGATCGGCGGGTCGCTGAAGACGGAGGAAAAGATCGAGATGGCGGCGTGTCTGCAAAAGAACGTCGACATATTTGCTTGGAGTGCCGCCGAGATGCCACGAATCGATCCCGAGGTTGCATGCCATCGCCTCAACTTGGATCCAGCGGCCCAGCCCGTCCGCCAGAAGAAGAGGAGGAACGCCACCATCTTGGCCAAGCCAATCCGGGAGGAGGTGAAAAAACTGCTCGATGCAGGCTTTGTATCGGAGATCCAGTACCCAGGCTGGGTCTCCAATGTTGTAATGGTGAAGAAAGCGGGGGGGGGGGGGGGGGGTAGCTGGAGAATGTGTGTTGACTTTTCTTTGATGAATAAAAGCTGCCCAAAGGATTGTTATCCCCTGCCTCGAATCGACGCGCTGGTTGATTCAGCCGTCGGTTTTTTTGTGATGAGTTTCCTTGATGCGTTTTCAGGATACCACCAGATCTGGATGCATCCCCCCGATTGTCGCGATGTCTCCATCATTACCGATGATAGCTGCTACAGCTACAAGATGATGCCCTTCAGGTTGAAGAATGCAGGAGCTACCTACCAGCGAATGATGGACCACATCTTCAAGGAGAAAAAGGGGAGGAACCTGGAAGTGTACGTGGACGACCTCTTGATCAAAAGCAAGAGCGTCCAGGAACACGTAGCTGACCTGGTGGAGACCTTCGCGACGCTGAGGAAATTCAAGATGAGACTCAATCCAGCGAAGTGCGTCTTTGGAGCTGGAAGAGGAAAGTTCCTGGGGCATCTCCTTACCCCGGAAGGAGTAGAGCCTAACCCCGACAAGGTTAGGGCAATCCTGGAGATGCCATCCCCAAAGACGATGAAAGAAGTCCAAAGGTTGGCAGGAAGGCTGGCGGGTCTTAGCCGCTTCCTATCAAAGGCCGGGGAGAAGTGCTCTCCATTCTTCAAGACACTCCGCAAAACTGAAAGTTTCGAGTGGTCCGAAGGATGTGAGACGGCGTTCGAGAGATTGAAGGAGCAGTTGACTCAAACATCTCTCCTTCAGAGCCCGAAGGAAGGCGAAGACCTGCTCATCTACCTGGGAGTAGGATCAGAGGCAGTAAGTTCCGTGTTAGTCCAAGAAGAAGGAAGGAAGCAGCTGCCCATCTACTATGTCAGTCGGGTGTTGAAGAAGGCGGAGTTGAAATATCCAATCCTGGAGAAGCTTGCTTTCGCCCTGGTAATTTCGGCGCGGAAGCTCCGACCTTACTTCCAAGCTCACTCCATCCGGGTTGTGACTGATCATCCTCTCCGAAATGTCCTAGAGGGGGTGGAGCATTCAGGGAGATTAGCGAAATGGTCGGTAGAACTCAGCGAGTTTGACATTTCCTTCTCACCCCGGGTGGCGATCAAGGCCCAGGCGGTAGCAGACTTCTTGGCTGACTTTTCGGTAGAAACGGAGCCAGGGGAGGAAGCTCTCAATCCAATTCCATGGAAGATGTTTGTGGACGGAGCTTCGGGCAAAAGTTCTGTGGGAGTAGGCATCGTGCTTGTCAGCCCACAGGGAATAAGGATCGAACAAGCCGTCAAGATCCTTTTCCCCGTCACAAACAACCAAGCAGAGTACGAGGCCATAGTGGCAGGCTTGCGCCTTGCCAAGGAGTTAGGGATCCGTGATGTCCGGGCTTTCACGGATTCGATGGTGGTCGCGTCACAGATTTGAGGCGAGTTCGAGGTGCGCGACACCATCCTGCAGAAGTACTTAGTAAAGGTGAAAGGGTTGGTTGGAGGATTCCAGTCCTTCTTCGTCGAGCATGTGCCAAGAGAAGAGAACTCGGCCGCAGATCGCTTAGCCAAGTATGGGCCGAGGGCTGGAGGAACTATTACCGAACTAATCCGCCCATCCATTGAAGAAGGAGAGATGATGGAGATCGAGCAACGCCCTTCATGGATGGATCCCTTTGTGGCTTTCCTGGTCAGCGGTCAGCTCCCAGCGGGCGAAGGGGATCAAAGAAGATTTCGGTACAAGGCAGCGTACTATTTACTGCAAAGCGGAGAGCTGTACCACAAGACCATCTCAGGCCCCCTGGCCAGATGTGTCTCTGAAGATGAAGTACCCCGAGTGTTGGAAGAGATCCACTCGGGAGAGTGTGGAAGCCAGTCTGGGACTCGCACTTTGGAGCAAAGGATCCTGAGGCAGGGTTACTTCTGGCCTACTATCCGAAAGGATGTGGAGATCTTCTCGAAGAAGTGTCAGAAGTGCCAGCTCTTCGCCCCCTTCAGTTGCAGCCGGCCCAGCAGCTCCGATCAATCACCTCCCCATGGTCGTTTGCCGTCTGGGGGATGGACTTGATCGGCCCTTTCCCTCAAGCAAGTGGCCAGAGGAAGTTCGTTTTAGTCATGATCGACTATTTCTCCAAGTGGATCAAGGCCAAAGCTTTGGCCAAGACCACCTCTCAAGTCGTGAAGAACTTCATCTGGGGGGAGATCGTCTGCAGATTTGGAATCCCTCTCGCCATCGTCACCGACAACGGTCCCCAGTTTGCCAGCTTAGAATAGGAAGATTTCTGCAGGCAGTTGGGAACTGATCTTCGATTCGCCTCCGTACACCATCCCAGGAGCAATGGTCAGGTGGAAGCCGCCAACAAGCTGATCATCAACCTGCTGAAGAAAAAAGTGGAGAACCTGAGAGGTAGTTGGGCGGACCAGCTCCTCTCGGTCCTTTGGGCTTTGAGGACCACTCCTAGCTCAGCCACCGGGGAAACACCGTTCAAACTCTCTCACGGGTCAGAAGCTCTCATTCCAGTAGTATTTGAAGTCAGAAGCCCAAGGGTGGTAGCCGCGGAGGACGGAAACGAAGAATGGCGATTAGAAAATGAAGAAGCGCAAAAGCTATCCCTCGACTATATCGAAGAGCTGCGGGAACTGGCCTCAGCCAGGCAAGAAGAGATCAAGCGCCGAATGGCAAGACATTTCGATAAAAATGTCCGCCTCAAGCACTTTCGAGCAGGTGACCTGGTCCTGAAGAAGGTGGATGCGGCAGGAAGATCAGCAGCCGTCGGGAAGCTTAACCCAAACTGGGAAGGACCCTTCATCATACAAGAAGCTCTCCTGACAGGAGGGTATCGCTTGCAGAACCAGGAAGGCGGGCTGCTAGGGAAAACCTGGAGTGGAGACGACCTGAAAAGGTTTTATCCCTAAAGGGAATGTACATCCCCTCCCCTTTTTGTAAATTCATTTACGTATAAATAAAAATTTACATCTCCCTGAAACATGGGATGAGACAGTCCTACCATCCCAGAGAAGTCTTTTAAGGAAGGAGGCCAGTGTAGTCGATCTCCACGCTAGGTTGGGAAATGAGGCTCCGACTTAACCCTCGTAAAAACTCAGAACGGATGATGGGACAGTGCCTCGAGTGTGCGTTCCCTTAAGTCCAAGCCTCTGCAATGATGGCCGAGATCAGCTCCCCCCTTGCACGTTGGCCGCGGTTCCCACCGACCGCATTGCTCGTCCGACTGAGAATATTACCAGGAGAAAAGTCTGGATGCCGACCTCCCGATTCGACGAAGAGATGATCAATTTAACTAGCTCAGGGGGGCCTTGAATAAAGCTGTCGTATACCCTCGAGAGCTGAGAGCTCGCAGCAAGGCAATTCGTTTTCTAAATTGTTGTGCCCGATCATGTGAGTTGGTGTGCTTAACTCCATGCTAATTTATTGAGCAACAGGAAGCAGGTTTGATCCGCATCCAGCATCCAAGTAGGATGGAGGCCTCGGGATGGTGTGTCCCTTTAGACCTCCCCGACTGCCACTCCCTGCTTGACGTCATCCTGCATCAACATTCGACGCCGCAAGTTGGAAGACGAGCCTCCGACTTCACCCTCGTAAAAACTCAGAACGGATGATGGGACGGTGCCTCGGTAGTGCGTTCTCCTAATACCAAGCCTCTGCACTGACGGTCGAAATCGGCTCCCCCCATGCACGTTGGTCGAGTTACCCTCCGACCGCATCTCTCATCCGACTGGAGAGATTACCAGGGGAAAGTCTGGAAGCCGACATCCCGACTTGGAAAAGGGCAAGACCGATTCGACCGACCAAAGAATGGAGACCTTCTGGCATCCAAGTAGGATGGAGGCCTCGGGAAGATGTGTCCCTCCAGACCTCCCCGACTGCCATTCCCTATCTCTTTCCCCTTAAAAGGTCCATTATTATTAAGTGATTCTAATGAACTCTTCACCAGGTGCAAGGCCGGGCCTTGAGAACACGTGTCCCTCGGGACCCTCCAAGTGCCCCTCACGACTCGACTCAGTCAGAAGGTACCATTGGGAAGGCGAGTATGTAGGTAATACTCGCCAGATGGGCGAGTATACACATGCGAGCATGCAGGTGCGAGTATGCAGGTACGAGCGCTCAAACTCGCCTCGACCCTAAGAGCCTAGCGAGCACTCAATCTCGCCTCGATCCTAAGATCCTAGCGAGCACTCAATCCCGCCTCGAGCCTAGGAGCCTAAGCGACATTCAAGAAAGGAAGCAACTACAGAAGAAACAGGCGAGCAAAATCTTGTCCTTTTTTCATTTATATATTTCGTATAAATTACAAAAGAATCTTCAAGGGGTTTACAAAAGGTCGTCGGGCGAGCAAAAAAGGGTGCCCGGGCAATTAGACGTCATCCTCGCCATCAATATCAGCATCCGGATCATCGCCACCATCGTCATCATCCTCATCCTCGGAATCATCGTCCTCGGAGTCACCGGACAGCTGGGGAGATACTCGCAGGGGGGAGGTGGACTCCTCGGCGAGCAGCGCCGGGATGAGGTCGACCACTGTCAGCTCCATCGCCGCCGGCTTCAGAAGGTCGTCCTCCTTTAGTTGGCTTAGGATGACAGTCCCCGTTGCTCGCGCGATCTCCCGGCGAATACGAGGCATATCGTCGCCGAGCATCCGGATCTGCTTGCCGACCCGGGAGGGGCCCGCCACCGCTGGCTGTTGCTCAGCAGGCCGAGTTTCCAGCTCAGCGATGCGAACTTGGGCGGCCTCCAAGGCCAGCCGGGTGTCCTCCAGCTCCTTCTCCAGTTGGGAGGTCTTCTTCGCCATCTCCACCTCGGCGGCCTGCAAAAACGAGAAAGCCCGGAAGGTAAGCAAACTATTCGGCAAAGTGGCGAGTATCTCAGAAGCGATTATAGAAGCGAGGCGAGTACCTCATGCTCCTTCTCTTTGATTCCCATGGCGATCATCTTCTTGCTTTGGATCTTGATCACCCCTTAATACTCGAGCAATCGCCTTGCTGTCGAATGGGCCAGCTCGGCAGATCGCAGTAAGGAGCGCGAGGTCTGGTGAGCCAGATACTCGGCAGGACTTCGGCGTCCGCGCGACCATAGATGGCAAAGGTCACGTCGTAAGCCTCGCCTTTGTCCTCCCAGTCCTCTGACCAGGCGGGGAGGTTGGATCTTAGAGTCACCTCGTGGGAGCTCTCCGTCCAGGTCACCAAGGGGCGACCATAGGCGTCCTCGCCACGCCCGCCGAGGTTGAAGTTTGGGGGGGCGTAAGGCTCGCCACCCTCAGAAGTGTCTGGCTTCTTAACAAGGTCCCTGTGAGCGACCTCCTTCTTCTTCCTCGAGGGCTCGGAGGGCTCGCCCCTCTCCTTCTGCTTCTTCGAAGGCCCAGAACCTTCGCCGACGATCAAGGGCTCATCGCCTCCTGGCGACAAGTCGATGGGCGAGTAGACCCCATCCCCGCGAACAGAGGTCCCCGCAACTCCCTGTGTGGAAGCCGCCGCCTTCGTCGCCACGGGGAGAAGTTCGCGTGGCAGAACACGGATTGTTGCAACAAAAAGAGAGATATCTCCAGTTAGTCGCCAAATTGAAGACGAAGAATGAGTATTGCGAATACTCGCGTGGTAGGTTACCTTCACCCTGGAACACCTCAGCGAGTTCGTCTACTCGCCTCCTCCAGAATACCACATCAAGGCTGCGATTCTTGAAGGATTCGAGCAGTTTCTCGCCACTTTCTCTTAGGAAAGAAACCCTGAAGGCGCTCTCCGGCGGCTGGAAGGACCTTTCAGGGATTGCTTGGAAGTCGCCTGTGATGACGATTAGTCGCTCTCCCCAGCGATGATTCTTCTTCGCCGTGCCGGCCAGCGTACAGACATGGCTGCACAAGAAGACAACGCCCTCGCCTGTCGCCATGAAATGGAATATCCGCCTGAAGACAGAGAGGTCGAAGGCGATCCCGTGGTCGCGCAGATAGCAGAGGAACCCCACGATCATCGCCACCCCATTAGGGTTGATCTGGGCAGGGACTATCCCAAAGTAAAGGAGTATCTGGCTGAACTCCGTCCACAATGGTAGTCGCAATCCCACCTCGAAGTGGCGAGTAGGGAACACCCGCTCTGTGGTTAGAACGGTGTTTAGTCGCTCGCCCTGGCGAGGAAGCCGAGCGACAAACCCTGGCGGGATGTACTTCGCCGAAAAGAGCTCCAAGTCCTTCTCGGTCGTGACGGACTTCTTGAAGGTGGTCGCCGCAAAGTTCTTGGCGTGATGGGCACGCCGGACGGTCGCCTCGTCTGTCATCTTGGAGGAGAGAAGGGAAGAAAGGCGAGTATCGGAGAATGCGAAAAGAGGAGAGGAGGACGGAAGATACTCGCGTGTGAGTTGGAAGATCGCCAAAAGCGTAATAAATACTCACCCACCCCCTTATTTATAGTAGTCGGGTAGCTTGGCTTATCGAGCACGACGGCGCGATTAGGAATAAGGGGGTGGCGAGTATTAAGACAAGGTCGCCAACTCAGCAGCGCGCGTCATAAAGGTGCCGACTTCCAAAGCGCGAAGACCTGCAAGAAGAAGCATGAAAGAAGCTCGCCAGATATAAGCGACATACAGACACTACTCGCCAAGGTTAAAGAAGACAGAAAAATTTGACAAAAAATCCATCACAGAAAAAGAAAGCAGAGCAAGTAATGAAAGGCGAGTTTCCAATACTCGCCGAAATAATATTACATCAATAAGAAATTGTTCAGAGTTGCAGGAATGCTCGCCAAGGGCAACATAGTGTAGAAAGAAAGAAAAAAGAAGACGACATCTAGGGAGGCGCCTGGAGATTCGCATGAAGATCCGGAGGATGAGGATGTCGCCCGACCCAGCCCAAGCTGCGAGCTCGCTTGAAGTGCTCGGAGGCCACGGATATCGCGTCCTCACCTTGCCGCAACTGGTCTTCAATCCTCGCCAGCCGACCGACCGAGCCCATGCTCGCGCGCATCCCCACCATCTCGTCATGATGTAGCTGCTGGCGATGCTCGAGCCTCGCAACTCGACGCTCCAGATCGCTGACAGTGTGAAGGCGAGATTCTGCACCAGCCAGGCGAGTATCGAACTCTTCCAGCCGTGATACTCGCACCTCCAGCTCGTTCAAGCGACGATGAGCGTCAGTGCTCGCCAGGCGCTCAACCCGCGACTCCATATCAGTCAGGAGGCGATGAGGCTCGCTGACCGCCAGGCGCTCTAGCTTCGCCTCCAGATCCAGGATCGCGCGAGTAGCCCTCTCCTGGTACTCGCGAGAAGGAAGCCCGACGGCGTCGATCAAGGCTCCTATTGGAGTACGAGCGCGAGCTACAAAAAAGGTAAGAATGTCAGAACTTTGACGACGAAAGGAACGGAGCGAAGACAGCAGCGATTATCAAAGATGGCGACCAAGTTCCTGGCCGAGGACTGCGAGAGTGACGGCGAGGAGAGCCCCTGCCTCGCTGAGGAGACGCGCTGTGGTGATGGTCGCCTCACCGAGCAGGATGGGACCCATCGGTCTGATCCCGACTAGGAGGCGCATTCCCGCGACCGCGACTATCTGATGGTCGCCCTCCCCCCCCCCCCCTCGGAGGAAAGAAGCCCGAAGGGCCCTCAGTCCCGCCACGGCGCGAAGATTCGCCATGATGGGTTGAGGGAGCGGTAGAAGTCGAAGGGCGCTGCTCGCCCTGAGTCGTGGCGGAAGGAGGAAAAGGAGGAGGTGGCAGAAGCCCACCTACGGGCAGCTGCGATTTGCTCGCCAACCCCGAAGATTGAAGAGGCGGTGGTGGCGGAAGCACGCTGCCCGCCAGAGGAGCACGTTGCTCGCTCATCGGCCTCTTCTCCAGCAAGGAGCTGTGAAGAACTCGCGTCGAGCGCCCACCACCCCTAGGCGAGATCATGGGTGACGATCTCAGAGGAGGTACGGCCAGAGGCTCCTCCTGAGCACCGATGGTGGACGAATCTGCGAGTATAGAAGAAACATTTAGCAACTACAGACCATGTTGAGACTAATCAAAGAAGGTGGCGAGTAGCTAGCTCCCACCTCGCGCAAGAGCGGGATTCTCCGGTTGATTCTGGGTCGAGGTTCCAGGCATGCTCGCCTCCTCGGCGACCTTCGGAGCGGGAGGATCAGCGGCCGGCGAGTCTCCCTCATTAGAAAGCCCCAAGTCGTCCAGCAGCTGCTGATGTTGGTCGCCCAAAGGGGCGGAGACCTCCTCTTCAGCGACCTTCTTCTTCCCTTTCTTCTTCTTCTTCGCCATCCTCTTCCTCTTCTTAGAAGCGAGGAAGTCCTCAACCTCGGGACCTAGGCGTGGAGGAAGCGATGGACCGTCAAGCAGGCCCACAAGACCAGCCATGGCCGCCTTAGCCTCTGCAGCATAGTCGCGCGCCATCTTGAGCGAGTTCAGAAAAGACGTGCCATCAGAGACCTCTGCCCCTCTATTTATAGAATTCGAGCGTCGGCCAGCGAGAGGGCGAGTATAAGCCAATAGTCACCAGTGGACAATATCGTCGAATAATGGTTGGATGATTCTTTCCGAGCAACTACGTTACTCGCAAAGAGCGGGAATTGTGTACAACCCTCATTCTCCGAGGGTGGACCCCCCCAAGGCCACGTAGACAGAAGTCAAAGGTCAAAGGGTCAACACAGAGACCAGCAGTCCAAGGCAGAAGCAGGAGAGACCCTGGCGAGTATGCATGTGGTAGTCGCCAGGTAGGCGAGTATCGACCAGAAGAGCTCGCCGTGCGCAGAAGACAGCAGAAGCCCCGGGCGAGTATTGGCCCGGCGTGTGCGAGCAGCACCCAATACTCGCCAGATGGGCGACTATGACATGGTACTCGCCGAGTAACCCATAGTCGCCAGGTTGGGGGCTGGGCTATAAAAAGCCCCCCTACCCTTTTGTTTTCCTATAAATAGGACCCCAGGGGTACTTGGTTTGGCACCTGGACTTGAGCTTTTGGACCCCGATTCCCGAACTCTCGAGCCCGTCACCCTTGCTTTCAGTCAAGTCGGTGCCTTCCCTGTACCAAGCTCGGCCACTTTGGTTTCGGAGGGGAAGACTCTCTTGAGCTTCTGGGTTCGTTGCTCTTCTAGCTTCGTCGTCGTTGTCAGCCAAGTCATCTCGTTGGATTGCTGGGCGAGTAGCCTCCGGCTGCATCGGTCCGAATCTTGAGGTCAGGATTTTCCTGGCGTCAACACTTATACTTATACATGTACTTGGACTATTGGGTCTTCAGGCATGGACTCTATGTTTATACTTATTGTTTATTATTTTAATTACTGTCATAGTCTGTGGAACTATTGCTTGTTTTATTATTTCTGAAACTCTACTTATACAAGAGATGATTGTGATGTGATGGTTATTCGGTGAATGCTACCATTGATTCGTAGCGTTGGGAGTGGTTGGTCGAAGAGAGGTGAGACGTTCATACACCTGCTACTCCGTTAGTCACTCTGACGTAATGGGTTGGTGGTGGTGTGCGATAAGACCCTTACGTCGGTACCTGTTTCTTGAGGAGGGTCTTACATTTTTTCTCTAGAGCGCACATTTTTGCCAGGGCGCACCTTTTTTGGTCGGGCGCGCATTTTTCGCCCCAACTCATCATTTTCACTAAGGCGCACATTTTTCTCCCAGGCGCGTGTATTTTCGCTTGAACACACATTTCTTCTCTCGGGCATGCATTTTTTCTCCTGGGCGCTCTTATTTTCGCCCAGACGCTCGTTTTTCTCCCAGATATGCATTTTTCCACCCTAGTGCAAGTTTTGCTCATAGACACATGTTTTTCGTTTGTGCGTGCATTTTGCGCCCGAGCGTGCATATTTCTCTAGGGCGGGTATTTTTTTCGACAGGGCGTTTTTTTTCTCCCATGCACACATTTTTCACGCTAAAGGACATTTGTTGCCTAGATGCGTGTTTTTTGGCCGGACGCGCATTTTTCAATCGGGTGCGCATTTTTTGCCCAGTCAAAAATGTTAGGTTCTTTTTGAATGCATTATGCTATAATTGATGTTAGTATAAGTGAGAGAATGTTAGATTCTTAAAAATATATGCGAGTGAATGTTACATTTTTCATAATATATGTGAGAAAATGTTTGATTATTCATCGCTAATGATAAAAATAATAATTCTTAGGTTAAATTTTATCTAACAAATGAAAAACAAAATTAATTAATTACACAATATTCTTCAATTCTGTAAATTGGGAGAACACTATAATTTGAATTTGAACAATTCTAATTCCTAAAAAAATTATAATTGATATGAATTTAAATTTCATCCAAATGAACACGCTAGAGATATAATGCAATTTTTCAAGTAATGGCAGTGTTCACGGACCTTACCAAGTACGATTTCTAATTTTTTTATTGCAATTGGAAAATAGCTTTTTTATTGCTTAAAAGTTTTATAATTACTACTTTGAAAAACAAATTAATAGTTCAAGAAATGTTTCAGTTATTCATGTTAAATATTTATAAAATGTATTGGTGTGTGTGTCTATATATATATATACATACGAGTGACAGGCACGGGCCTCCGGCCCTATGTAAGTGCAACGGCGGGGGCGGCGACATTCGGCGAGGGCGGCGACATTCGGCATGGGCGATGACATTCGGCAGGGGCGGCGACATTCGGCGAGAGGGGGGCGACATTCTGTGAGGGGCAGTGACTGTCGGGGGGGGGGGGGGGGGGGGGGGGGGGGGGGGGGGGGGGCGACATTCGGCATGGCCGACGACATTCGGTGTGGGCGGCGACATTCAGAGGGGGCAACGACATTCGGCAGGGGCAACGACATTCGGCAGGGGCGGCGACATTCGGCGAGAGGGGGCGACATTCTGCGAGGGGCAGGTACTGTCGGCGGGGTTATAGTGGTTTGGTTTAGGGTAGAGATTGAAATCGGGATCAGAATCAACCTAATGGCGAAGAGTGTGAAACACAAAGCAATACTTATAGTTGGATGGATTATTAAAGAATGAATAGAGCAATAAACTCGGGTGGAGATAGGTTTGGGAAGATTTATAGAAGTCAATAAGAGTGCTAAACTTTTCGGACAGGGTCTCTCTGGGTGGTAAATGATAAATGGTGAAAAATTGGACCTACAAAAACTCTTTGCAAACTCTAACATGTAAATTCAAGAAAAAATATAATCAGAAATAAAACAGAATCTTTATGAATAATTTTTTAATCAAGATTGAAGTAAAATCATCGTCATGTTTTAGCATAGAGAATAAGAATTTGTTTACCTCGATCAATAGTTAACACCAATCAAGCTTAGACTCAAAAATGTATCAGAAATATAAGACGTTCAGGTATATTAAAATAACTGCCAATGATTAAACCATATCCTCTCCACCGTATATTTCATGTTGGACTTTTGGGTTTTGGGTCTTGAGAGGTGTTTGCATTGCAAGGATGCCTGAAAAATTTTTAGTCAGGTAAAGGCTCAGACATATGCATATTATAATATGAAAATCAAAGAAACTGGAAAATTATCAAACCAAATGCTTACTATAAGATCATTTTGAACATGAGGGCAAAAGTGCAAGATAAATTACTATCATAACCCTTATTTGTTAGAGCAAAATGATGGAGTACGGGAGCTGGAGTGTCATCGTGAAGTAGGAGGTCAACAGTAGAGCGGATCCCTAATCGTCGAAATAGAGAGTCGACTTCTAATGAGATGGAGCGCTATTTGAGTGGTAGTTTTGATTTAGATAAGCAATGTCATCTTTAAATAGATCAATAGTAGAACATAAAACATACAATTTTAGATATATAACAATGTAATGAGAATCTACTAACAATGACATCTCAATAGAAGCAGCCCCTAAATCTTACCATTCCGAAATAATGTATAGTCCCATGGAAATGCAAATTAGGTATATATTCTTAGGTATTTGAAAGGATTCTGACCACTTTCCATGTACACCAGGAAGTTGTGTGGATGATTAAACCGATGATTAAACTTACTTAAATCTTTGTTTGAGTCCCAATTATAATATGAGCCAAGGAAGTATTGGTTTTCAATATAGATAAAATGTTGAGCAACTCTGGATGGCTTTAACATAAGCTGTGTGGATGCTCATGCCAATCAAAACATTCTTCCACATACCAGGTTCTGTTATAAATTTCACAGATCTCTTATTTTGACAAAGAAGGAAATAATAGATAAGCAATGCCCAATAGGAAAATAATTAACTTAAAGTATTAAACTTGCCTTGCTTGTTGCAAATTTTAGACCTTTAGGGAAACCTTTCACATAATTTGAATCAATGCAGCAGGAAATCTGATTTTACAATTACATTGGAAACAAAACCTAAGTTAGGAAATAACAAATATTTGCTATACCTGTACATGCCAAGTCCCAGGATCATTATCATTCAGATACAGTGAATCATTCAGTCCATTGATATAAGGTATCAAGCCATGGAAACTTGCATGTGATTCGGTGAAAACCAATAGCAGAGTAGCAGGCAAGAATCTACACATCTGGATGCTTCTCTTGTTCTATAAGGAGAAGCATGTATGCCTCTTTGTTGTTGAATAAGATTGTATTACAGACAGACCCAAAATAGTGAACTGGAGACGGAAATAAAAAAAACTGCGTCTTGATGTATTAATACTATTCTCTTCTCCAATAAAATAAAACAAGATTGAATCCAAAACTGAAGGAAAACCAGAGCCACGTTCTGTAGGTAATGATTGCCTCTACCTCAAAACCTATTGGGGAAGATGCCATGATTTCTCAGCAACTGAAGAAGATATAGAGCCCGATCTCTCCCAAAATTGAAACTGAGAAAGATCTGGACGGTGCGAAATTGGACTGGGAAGAAGACACCCCGATGAAATGAAGTTGTCTTCTAGGGCTCGCTCCTTGCTTCGACACACCTCAGGCATATCCGTAAAAAGGAGATGGAAGCGTTGCCGTGGGCGAAAAGGTCGCCGGCTACGCTTGACGTTGATGAAGAAGCGACCGCCTCCAAGAATCGAAATCCCTAAAAAGGAGATGAGGAACTGCAGCCAGCAGTAGTTTTTTAACCTGGATCTAAATAGGAACAAATCATAAATCGAGAGAGAGAGAGAGAGAAGGAAAGTGTAACCTCACCGGCGATTTGTAGGGAAGAAGGCAGTGGTTTCTGGGCTTCGGCATGTAGAAGATTCACGGTAGATGAATCACACTGCAGAAATCGAGAAAGGCAAGGTTTTTGATATTTGACAGTGGTGTGAATTCCAGAGCAGGTGTGGATGCTTAAAGCTTGAGCAGAGGCTGCAGGAGGCGCGTTTGAGAACCTTGCTTCATCTGAGTGGACGCGTTCCGACAGAAATGGTGAGAGGGACCGAGAGGGGCGCAATGGCATTGAGAGAATTTCGTGGAAAGGATGCAGCGGGAGCGGGGATCGGGAGGAGGATGCGGGTGAGTGTTCCTATTTCTCAATGATTGCAGGTTTATGTTTGCTTAGGGTTAAGTTTCGCCTCCTAAATCTAACGGTTGTTATATTATGATGCCATATCCGACGGTTAAAATATTTTGTTGGATTTTTGATCTCATGCTAATCGCAGACCACCATATTTCTTTTTAATATAGTATATATATATATATACGAGTGTCTGACACGGGGCTCCGCCCCTACTGTCCCGCGCAACAGTACGCGCGCCCCCATGAGGGCATAGCCCGCCCCTAACATGGGGCTCCGCCTCTACGATCAACCACGACAGTAACCGGTGGAGACGACGGGCTTCGCCCACCCCCGACGAACTTCTAGTATACACTCGAGCTAAATAAGAAATTTATAGCGCGAATACTGCTTTTTGAGTGTTGAGGCCCAAATATATCTTATTTGAAAAAGTGATCAACATGAAAGTTGTAGATCTCATCAAGATATACAACTTTCATGTTGATCAACTTTCGATTTAAAGCCGTTAGGGGCACGATTTGGGCCCCGAAAACAGTCACGTCGACTTTTTTCGGGGCCCAAATCGAGGGCCTAAACGACTTGAAATCAAAAAGTGATCAACATGAAAGTTGTAGATCTCGATGAGATCTATCGAGATCTACAACTTTCATGTTGATTACTTTTTCAGATAAGATATATTTAGGACTCAAAAATCAAGAAAATTGAAAATAAAAATGTCGGTCTGCGAATAAGAAATTAGAAATTTATAGCGCGAATACTATTTTTTTAGTTTTGAGGCCCAAATATATCTTATTTGAAAAATTGATCGACATGAAAGTTGTTGATCTCATCGAGATATATAACTTTCATGTTAATCAACTTTCGATTTGAAGCCGTTTAGGGACATGATTTGGGCCCCAAAAAAAGTCACGCCGACTTTTTTCGGGGCCCAAATCGAGGGCCTAAACGACTTGAAATCAAAAAGTGATCAACATGAAAGTTGTAGATCTCGGTGAGATCTACAACTTTGATGTTGATTACTTTTTCAAATAAGATATATTTAGAGCTCAAAAATCAAGAAAACTGAAAATAAAAATGTTGATCTGCGAATAACTGTAAGCGCAAAACTGATATGCTAGGCCTTTAGTCCCACATCGTGAGAATAGAAATAATTTTCGTGTTTAAGTAGCAGGATATGAGTACTTATTTAAAATTTGAAATGGGTCTGGCTATGCTGGCTTGTGATGTATGCAGACCTGACATGCATATTTTATATGTAGATCGGGTTTTGTTTGGTCAAATTTTTTCAAAATCAGAAGGGTAAAATGATAATTTCCCATTGTAGGGTAGGAGTCCTACGAAAATATAGGTTTAGGGCACCTTACTACTCTAGGTTTAGGAGACCTACGAAAATTTGGAGAGAGAGATTGCAGATTAAAAGGTTTAAATCCGACGGTAGTTGAATTACTGAGCCAGATCTGATGGCCTATATTATTTTTTGGAATTTCGAACTCATGCTATTAGCAGACCATAGTATTTTTTTATATAATATATATATATATAATATATATATATATATATATATATATATATATATATATATATATATCTTGGTACATACGACCAGTCGTGCATGGGGACCTCGTGCAGAGCGACGACATTTGGCGGGGCGGCGACATTCTGCGGGGGCAGCGACATTCGACGGAGGCGGCGACATTCGGCAGGGGCTGCGACATTCGGCAGGGGCGGAGATATTCATTGTGGACGGCAACATTGGACATAGACGGCGTCATAGGTCGTGGGCGGCGACATTCGGCAGGGGCGGCGACATTTGGCGGGGCGGCGATATTGGTCGTGGGCGGCAACATAAGTCGTGGGCGGTGACATTCGGCGAGGGCAGCTACATTCGGCGGGGTCGGCAACATTGATCGTGGGCGGTGACATTGATCGTAAGCGGCGGCATTGATCGTGGGCTGCGACATTCGGCGGGGAAGACATTCGTCGGGGGTGATAACATTCGTCGGGGAAAACGACATTCATCGAGGGAACAATGCTCCACCCCTATGTTAGTGCAAGCTACAATTAGATACACGTGCATGATCATGGAGCTTAGCTCCTTTGTGAGTTATGCAAGCAGGCTACACTCACATAGTGTGGCATGCCTGCGGTCATTATTCTCAAACAAACAAAACATTGAAGTATTTTTAAGAAAAATATAGAAGAAACACTCACAAATTAATAAAGATAGTTTAATTTTCTAAAATAAAAGTAACCCACTCACTGTTATGGCTCAATGTAGAAACATTACGGCATTAAGCTCTCAAAGGAGAAATTCTTTGTAAAGATGGATAAGAGAGTGATATTAGAAGAAAAAAATAACAGGAAATGGGACTTGGAGAAAGATTGACCTGGCACGAGTCAAACGATGAGCACATTTATTACGATGAGTGGATGCACTTAAGAAAATGTCATAACCTCACTAATGTGCCACATTTCATTTTTTTTTAATTCTTCACCTGCCTACAAAGCAGCAAATTCAACATCATTGTGAAGCATAATCATCAATAACCTGAATCATTTAAAATTATAAGTAACACCATAATTTAAATTAAGCTGTTTAGAATAATATACTTAAAAAAAACACCAAGGCAAATTACAGTCAAGCAAACCGGCGTAGCAAAAAATTTAATTGATAGGAAGAGGTGGTCAATTTTGTTTTTTGACGGCTTCTAACCCCAAACTCGACATGTTATCAACAATATCGGGCAAAAGATAAAATCATAAAAATTTGGCGGGGATACCAAAAGATAAAATCAATAGAGCAATATATCCATTAAAGAGTGCACCCATCCTTTTTCATAAAAACTCATGCTCAACGCATCCTTCATTGTCTCCCCAGCAATAATATTCAAGTAAAACTACATACTAATATTCAACTCATATTAATGAATAATATGGGGAGGACAATAATGATAGATGACTTTCAAAAGTTTGTATCCACCAAACAACATCATTGTCTTCAAACATACTTCGTTCCCATGATCCAACTCTATTCTAACATCCCACGTCACGTGAAGGGACACGAATCATGGGAAAATATATTAATGGGACAAAATTTATTGGGTTGTCATCTAGACTTGTAGGAGAAACCCTTACTATAAATCAACAACATATTTTTGAGATACAAAGCATAAAATATCTGAAGCTAAAAAATTAAAATTCAAAATTAAGTTGGTTCATTTATCATGGTGTTCAAGTTAAAATTCAAAGTGCATCGTTATTCAATCATTTTCACAAACACCATATGCTCATGCATGATCCAATTTATTCTCCAGAATGACCAGCACACATAATCCATCACCTTCACTTGTAATGCTATCAAAGCATAAACATGCCACTAAGTATGAAGAGAACTCGCAAAAAATCACAAAAAGCCTTAACACGGAGGTATCCTGGTTGAAGTGAAGCATACACGGGCCACCAACAGTAAATGACGGAAGAAGAATATACACCTTAAGACAGAGGTATCTAGTTCTTTCAATCACAAAAAGTTGATTATGTCAAAAAACAACAAAAAAATTGATCGCAATCACACATCATTGATGCTTACTAGAATCAGTGGAACTGTCATTGACTGAAGCCATTTTTTCATCCCTCCTACCTTGGCCGGTGAAAACTTTGAATGCAGACGGTTCCATAACTGCAACAGATCAAAGCAACAATAGAAGAAGGTGTTAGGTGTTGTGGAGTTGAAGCAAGACTTTGATCGAAGGGGATTTGCATTGAGGTGGTCGGTGTCAGCGGGAGGAAGAGATGAAGGATGCAGAGAAAATACCCTAAAGTAGAGGATTGAGAGAACATACCCGACGTTGGTGGCGTGGTTCGCGGTAGGAGCCCTAGGGAAGATGAAGGATTATTTGTAGGGGAACTCGATACTCTGCTTCTTGTAGACGGATGTGGAGGAGGGTCGCAGGCCATGGGATGCTAAGAAGTCAATGGAATAACGGGAGAGTGGGACTATCGGGCTGATATGAAAAGATAGGGAGACATGGAGATGATCAGTTTTTGAGTGCGCCCAAATATTTTTCGGAGGGAGGAATGCCCGGGAAAAGATAGAAGACCAAAAAAATCATATAGTTTGAAATTAATTAGAGGTTTTGAAGGATATTTTTGGAACGCCGAATGTTACACCAATCCTCTTTCCTCTTCCCTTATATAATATAAAGATATATATATATATTCTCCTTTGCTATAGGTAAATAAAGAATATAACTTTATAAAGGAGATGGTAGTTTATGGTCAACAATTTGATGTTATTTTATCTGAAGGGCACGCGCACCACAGTCATCAAAGTAATAATAAAATGGGAATAAATCCCCGAGTATCGATCTCACGCGAAACACGGCGAGGTGGATTTTCCCTTGAAGAGTGACTTAAGATTGAAGTCTCTTTGGTCGTAAGGGTTTAACGGGGGGTTTTGCTTTGGACTAACACTAAAGCAAGAAAGAGTAAAACTACAACTATGCTGGTCGCCTTCACCGTTTCGCACCTCCACAGGTCACAATCCTCCACTTCGCTCTTCCGCGGGTTGCACTCCCCCGCTTCACTCGTTGCACCTAGCAATTGCTTAGTTCAACCACGCTCTCAACTCGCAACAACAAACAACCAAATGGATAAAAGCAAAACAAGAGATTAGGCCTCCTAAGCTACTTCTATGAACATGAAAAATCACAATATCATAAAGATTAACACTTAAAAATAAACATGTTCACCGCCATCATCAAAAGATAAGACAAGTCTGTCCTTCTACCAAATATGCGGAAAAAGGAGAAAAGATACAAACAATGCTTGAGATTATTCTGTAGATGCAAAGGAAACTCCGAAGGAACACTCCTTTGTAGCTCTGATCATCAGCTGCCATCCGGGGTCCTTGAAGTTGTCACACCCTTTTGCCCGTCTTCTCGATTGTATGCATCATCCACGTCTCCACTTCAAGATCCAAGCTTGCGAAGAGGAAATGGATGCTTGATCTTCAACTTGGAGATATTTGATGATGGGGGAAGGTTATGGGATGATCCCAAACTCTTGGAGAAAGAAAAAACGCACCTAGGACGTTGATTTCGAACTGGTTTCGGAGGGAAAATCGGGGGCCCTAACATTTGCGTCAAATCCTATATTTATAAGCAGTTGAAATAATGAACACGCACGAGTAGGCGCACAAGAAAGTCTCTACTCGTGCGCGAAGGAACCTGTAGAAAAATCTTCAGAAAAATAAGAGTGCACGAGTAGGCGCACGACCAGTAGTCGTGCGAGAAGAAAAGTCCTCTATTCTTGCGTGAAGAAACTTGTATCAACCAGAACTGGTGGAAGGAAAAATCAACGAGAAAATTTTTAAGGCACGACCATTGGTCGTAAGCGAAGAAATCCTATACTCGTGCACGAAGGAAGGTCAGTACTCGTGCATTTCTCTTGAAATTCCGGCCAAATAGTGTGCACGACCACTGGTCGTGCGTGAAGGGTCCACTGATCATGTGTGAAGAAAAATGCACGATTAGTGGCCAATGATGTGAAATGGGTCTGAAACTCCCTAGAAATTCTACACAAGACTGTACCTACATGAAAAACAATCATAACCACTAGAATTCACAATAATCAACGTATTCCATGCAATCAAAATGTATATAGACATAAAGAAAGGAAGAGAATGCATGAAATGATCACAAACATGCTCTATTAGCCAAAACTCGCTCAAATGATGCAAAGTATGAATAAGAAGGATTTTATACTAAAACCACATAGAAGAAGAGCAAAACCTCATGAAAACTAGGATAAAATAGAGCATAACTATGTAAAGTGCGTTCATCAAATACCCCCAGACTTGAATTATTGCTCGTCTCGAGCAATTCAACTACCTACGGGGAGTATGTTATGCTAACTACAAATTGGAAATCAAAATAGGAAAGTGGACCGAGAAGTCTCGTGCCCATGCAAGATAAAAGTAGAGTAGAGAAAATCCTTAAACCTAAAATTAAATACAATGCAACTAAACAAATAATTCTACGACTATATCCACTCTTATTCAAAAGAACTAAGTGATTTGTCATATGCATAGTGTAGGCGACAGTGATGACGTTGAGTGTGGTGTTAAAGACTCAAAACTATTGGGGTGGACTCCAAATATATCCATCAATGATGATGGTCATAGGCTCGCCAGATCACACCTTCTCCATTGCATTTGACACTAACTCTATGGATCCTTAGAACCTAAGTAGTGGAATCATTTAGCTTAGGCTTAAGGTTGGGATTTCAAATAAGGAATGAGTGGATAAATCACACATAAGCAAAATGTGGTGAGCTCGCATATTGAAAATAAACCACGGCATACAAAATTGGGTGAGTAACACCCCTAGACTTGACTTTTAAGATATGAGGTTACTCACCACTCGCGAAACACCACAATTAAGAATATTTTCCTTTTTCTTTTCTTTTCATTTTACTCTTTTTTCTTTTCTTTTTACAAAAATATTTTAGCAAACACAATTTTTAAAAAATTTCTTTTCTCAATATTGCTTGCTAAAAGCGCACCCACATGATATAATAATATTTTCACCAACTAACGGAATTATATCGGACACCGCAATTATTAAAAGCTAAAGCTAAGTGTGATAGGGATTTTGGAAATTTTGCTTTGGTGCTAATGAGGTGGAGTTGTTCAAATGAAAGGTGTAGACTCAACTTAGGCTTGCAACGGTAGTGAGAATTGGGTTGGATATGAAGGCTCAAACTATCCAAGTAAATGCCTAAATCATATCCTTAGAGTTAATTAGTATTAAGTTCACATGCTTCGATGATCGCTAGGGGCGAGTTCTAGACACCGAGAAAGGACACCCCCTCTCCGTGAGTCTATAATACGACACTAACGACACAACAAACAACTCTACACTATCGTCGGACTCGATCACATTCTAATGAAGAGTGGATATAAAGGCTAACAATAGTAAGTACAATTACATTGTTTTTAACATAAGCAAGAAATTAACTCTATATATATTTCTATTCGAGAACATGGGCACTCAATTATGAGCACTGCATGAATCTACGGTTCACTACCCGATTTTAATTTTGCAATTATAAATAATATAACCTACACTCCTAAGAAAATTGGACTGAATGAGACTAACAAAAATTTGTGGCATTAATAATTTGCTCCCGGTTCCGGCTTAATGAAGTGTAATTACCTATAATCCGGATCCTACGAAGATTATAAGAAAAACCAAGAAACAACAACAATGTATAGCTAAAAATAGAAATATATGAAAGACTAAAAAGAAAAACATGGATAACATTGGGGTGCGTCCCAAGATCCCTTAGTTTAACGTCTTTCAGCTGGACCAAAAACCTGTATTAGCAGTTTTATAATAGTGTCTAAGCATGAAAATAAAAAAGTTCAACAAAATTAAACGCAGTTTTAGGTCCTAATCACTAAGTACCTCAACACAAAGAGAAAATTAGCTATACGCCGATTTATAGTGCAATTTAGCTTGGAGGGAATCAGACAACGCAGTGCCGGTGCCCATGTGCGGGAAAGAAGATTTCCCCGACTTTGCACTCGAATAACTCAGATTTGCAGCTTTGTGTGCTGTGCGTTCGCCCCTCAACTCTTTCTTAAACTTAACATTTGGTGACCTCCACCGGGGAGCACATTTCTCAAGTTCTTTATAAATTGTTTCACTATTGCCAAGGTTGGCATCTCGCTCTGTCGGAATGGTGGAGATAAGATCTGCCCATTGGCCTTTGCACAGTGACTTGGTCAACCGACATTTATCGAATTTGAAAATTAGTCAGAAGAAATGGTTTAGATAGATAATAGACAATATTATCTATATTGATTATATAATTTTACTTGAATTTTTTATTTATTCTCTTTTTTGTGGTCTGGCCTGACTCCCAACTCGAGTCGCATTGCGCCCAGAAAAACTATCTTCTCCTTGAATTCTTTTTTAGCTATCACCTTCATCTTCGCGGCCTCCGCATCCAGCAATTTCTCATCATCATCCATCATCATCCATCATCATATCCTAGTCAATCTTTACAATCATGTCATCATACTCTTTCGCCATACCTGCACATAAACTCATTACAACATTAGATTCATCACTACACCGAAGTGTAGTGTCAATAATAGAAATAGGAGTGGGGTTAGTGGGAGCTACACTAGAAGGGAAGGAAATGCAACCTTCTGCAAATTGTAGGGTGACACCCATAGTAGTAAGTAAAGGAAGACCGAAAACCGGAGGTGAATCATTTTTCGGTGGTCTCATTACTTGGAACTCTGAGGTGATAGAGTTTTCTTCTAGTGTCACTTCAATATTGTTATTCGCCCCAACCGTAATGACTTTCTTGCCATCAGATAATTTTAGGGGCACAACTTCCTACTTAATCATATGAATGTTGGCACAAAAAATGTACCTCCAAAACTCACATTAGAGAAGGGATGGAGAAAACTGTGAAGTGCAGGTTACTTGAGATAGAAGATGCCAGAGGAGAGACCTCTGACGAGAAAAACTATTTCAATTAATCTCAAGAGAGGTTACAAGATGAAAGTCTAGAACAGGTCAGGGGAAGTGGTAGAAAAGTGACAGAATTCGAGACCGCTTACACAGGTTGTAAGATGGAGCCTCGAAGCAAAATTTCCTTTTCAGGTACCCCTACCTCCTATTTATAGACGCGGAGGCTGCCCAAACGGGCAGATCCAAATATTACGGGCTGCCCAGGATACAGGAGAGCCAAAGCAGAGATAAGAGGAAAAAAGGAGCAGACCGCCCGGTCTGGCAGTCTCCAAGATCTTGACCGCTGGGCCTTAAACGAGAAATTCGGAGCGGAGGCTAGCGATCTGGGCGGTCTCCAAAAGCTGAGACCGCTGGGAAGGTTCCTTCTGGATGGAGAGGAGAGGTTGCAGACTTCCGGGAAAACATGATCCCCGCACATTTTCAAGTTTCACTGGAACTTTAGAAGTGTTTACTTTGACCGCTGAGACCGCGACCGCCATAAATGCGACGGAAACTATAAATACGGTTTGGGGGGCTCCAGAGTACAGAAGCTTCGAAAGAGAAAATCGAGCTAGCTTCTTAAGCGGTCACTACTTCTGAGTCCGCAACGAGATTGAAGATGGTGAAGCTGTTGGATCGGATCTCCAAGCGGTCTCCCAAGGCTTCTCCAAAAGGGAAGAAGATGGAAACAACAAGCTCTAAGAAGACGATAGCGGTCAAGCCTTCAAGATATACTGCCAAGGTGGAAGTAGCGAAGGAGATCGCCAAAGCTCCTGAAAAACAAATTGCAATGCCGGGGAATGTGGTCTTGTCAGTCTCAAAAGTTGCAGACTTACCGACCACTTCTTCTGGACCTCCTGTGCTTGATCTTACGGATATGACTATCACTTTTGATTGTCATAAATCTGAAGAAGCTCTCAAGCAGGCCACCGAACAGACCGGAGAGACCGCGCCCACTGAAAGTTTAAGGATTCAACTGCAAGAACGGGCGACCTCGGTTGGAAAATTGAGGCAGCAGATCGCTAATAAATATGAAGCTGCGTCTGGGACAAAAAGAAAAAAAACGCAAGCCATTCCAGCAAAGTTACTAAGAAAAGAAAAAGTTAGGAAAGCAAAGTTGTTACTGTTGATGAGTCTGGTTTATATAGCTATTTCCGGACTCATTTGGGTCGTTTTTCTCGCCTTTGCACTTCACTTATTGCTCTGTGATGCTCCTAGTAGATCACCTTGCGAATTGCAACTCTAAGTGTAATCTTTGATCCTTTTTGGTGTGATTTCTTGTATACCATACTTTACATCTATTCTGCGTTGATATATCTGTACTGTGGATGTTGTAGAATGCATATTTCAGTGGTTTTCCAGCAGGTACAGGGATTGTGTGGACACTCGGGGTGGTTTGGGTTGTTTTTAGCCTAAATGGCCTCTGGTCGTGCGTTTTTGTTCGCGCACGATCAGGCGCACGACCACTGTTCCTGCGCATTCCTCCATTTTTCACCCGAGCAGTTCGCATGATCACTGGATTCCTTCTCGCATGACCATTGGCCGTGCGCCAATGATCGTGCGCTATTTTGGCATTATGGATGTTGCTACAGGTTGTCCTCGCACGATCAGTGGAATTTCTTCTCGCACGACCACTGGTCGTGCGCTATTTTGGCATGCTGAATGTTGCTACAGTTTATTCTCGCGTGATCAGTGGAATTTCTTAGTGCACGACCACTGGTCGTGCGCCACTGATCGTGCGCCCTATTTATTCTGCTTCGTATTTAAGTGCAGATCACGCGATATTAGGGCAACGAGTACCATTTACCGCCAGTTTCTCCCGCACCCCAGCGCAGTTTTTGCTCTCCACCAGCCCTCCATCCATATCCTCAACTTGGAAAGCTTTCTCCGGTGTTTCTAAGCCACATCCAAGGATCTGGAAGCCTTCCCGGCCATCGACAACCAGCACATCAAGGTTTGGGGTATTCCATTTGGTGAAGAAGAAAGAACCTACACTAGAGAAGAAGACGGAGAAGGTCAGAGGTAGTGACAACCTCTAGATCCTGGAAGCAACCACGGACTGAGCTCGGAGGTGGCCTGAAAACCCACCATTCCGGCCACGATCCACATCTAGACTTTTCTTCTTGTGGTTCACTCTCCCCTTTGTCTATTTGTGAGATGCACTCTAAATATTTGTAATGAACCTAGAATGCTCTTGTTTTGTCTATGAATGAAAGGATGCCTGTCTATTTTCTCCACTTTGATGTTATGTTGTGATGTGCCTCGCCTCCACTCCACATCCATCCATACACGCACTAACTGAGCCACTCTAGCAAAAGCTAGAGGTGATACTTCGAAGAGGTGTTTGCGACCCTCACTACCGCACTAGAGATCACTCCCTTTGTCTGTATTCCATCCATCCGCTTACCGAAGCACGACATTGCGGACTGCACTTCATCTCGCCAAGCGAAGCAGTGCTCTCAACCTCCATTTTACTTTTATTGGTGTTAAATTAGGAAACCCAAATCAAAGCCCTTTATTTACTTTAACTCGCTATAGAAATCTTTCCGCGACATAATCGAGTCACCCAATCTGCATTCCTTGAGAGAACGATACTCGAGGATTATATTCCCAAATTTATTACTTGACAATGACCGGTACACTATCGTTCGGACCGCGTTCTGCTCTCGCTTTTAGCAGTGCGGAATCTGCGCGTCAGGTTTTTGGCGTCGTTGCCGGGGAATGCAAGCGTGATTTGATTTTTTGTTGTTGAAAAAGTTGTTACATGAGTTGTTTTTCTGTTTGTTTTCTTCTTTTATCTGCCTAATTAAAAATAAGCCTATGGACTATTTTGAGATTCCGGTAGAGCTCGTTATTTTTGTTTCTCAAGGAAGTTTATTCAGTGGAATGTTCGAAGAGGATGCTCTCGATCATTTACGGAGCTATTCCGAAATCTGCAATACATTCAACCATGTGGAGGAGAACTCTGACAGAATCAAGATTCAGTTATTCAAATTTACACTTACCAGAAGGGCTAAGACATGGTATCGTGAGTACTTGACTGATTCAGTTATGATATGGAGCAGAGTAGAGGAAGAAGTCATACAAAATATCTATTCCAGAGAATGCCTATTAGAACTGAGGCGTGAATTGTGGCTGCTTACTCAAAATGAAGATGAACAGTTAGTAGAAGCCTGGGAGAGATCTCTAAGTCTACAAAAGTTCTGTTCTGTACACTCTTTGTCTGAATCGGCATGCCTTCAAATATTCTACTTTGGGGTGTCAAGTCATAATAGACAGTACTTTGACTTAGCTGCAGGAGGATCGTTGTTCAGTAAGAGAAGTGTGGAAGCCTAGGAAATCATCGACAGAATATCAAGGGCTAGTGGAATGTGGGGCATGCCTGCTGAAAGAAGAGAGGACACCGATGCGGTCAGAGCAGCAGACTTTGTGAAGGAAGCATCTCACCCAGAGCTGAATGATGAAACTTTATGCAAATTCACAAACTGTGTGCTACAATGCCTGGAAGCACAGAACGAGACATTCCATAGAGTCCAGTCTGCGGTAACATGTTTTATAGCAGCAATCGCCACAATTATACGGCATCCAATAGAAATTGTGAGAGCCATGCAACTCCGAAGTGACAAGTCAACTGTAGACAGCTCTCCTCAACCCGACTCCTCGCCGAGGCAGAGTAGGGAGTCAGGTGAGCACGTTGATGCAGAAATTTGCATCAACACTCAGAGCTCTGATGTCCCGGTGCCAACTCAGAGCGCCACATGCGCCCTTTTCCCTCATAGATTAAAAAATATAAGAAAGGCGAGGCAATTTCTGAAATTTCAAGAAATGATGAAGGGAGTTCAGGTGACTATCCCACTTATGGAGGCCCTAACTCAAATTCCTCAGTACACAAAGTACTTAAAAGAATTGCTGGTGCAGACGAAGCGCTTAGAGAACGCGAGTTCAATTTCGACATTGGGGGAGGGTCTTATTTTTGTTATGGAGCACTGGCCATTGAAAATAAAGGATCCAGGGAATTTCACTATCCCCTGTTCAATTGGGAACTCAGCTTGTCATCGCGCATTATGTGATTCTGGGGCATCCCTAAACCCTAAACCCCAGCTCTTCATACCTTCTTAGAGCTGGGGTCGGGGACTTTGAAACCTACCAGCATCACTATTCAATTAGCTGATCGGTCAATGAAAAAGCCCTTGGGAGTCTTTGACGATCTTGTGGTAGGTGTCAATGAACTTGTTTTCCCTGCAGACTTTGTTGTCATGGATATTAAAAGTTTATTTGGATGTAGTCTTAATCACCTAGGGGGGGGGGGTGAATAGGTCTCTTTTCTTTTAAGCTCATGCCTAGCTATTTTCAGAGATTATGTTATATGTAAATGAAAGAACTTAGGGGTTTAGATTAATTCACCTAGAGGGGGGGGGGGGGGGGGGGGGGGGGGGGGCGGGGGGTTGAATAGGTTTTTCTTATTTCTTTTAAGCTTAGAGCTGTTAGTAGCCTAATATGCCTACACAACCAATAAATTCAAGCTCAAAGAATCATTGCCACAACACAAAGGATTTTATAGTGGTTCCCCAAGTGATGGGTAGTCCACTGTCCCCCTACTCCCCTCTAACTCCAATGTTAGATAGGGTCAAAGATACTCCTCCAAGTTATCTTCTCAGCTTTTAGAGCTTACACCACAAGTTCCTCAAAACTTCTGAGATCTCATATGATCCTACCTCAGGACAATAGTCCCTACAGCTCAGAGCTAACACTAGCTCATACCTTAGGCACAGCAGCCTTACAACTCAGAGGAATCCTCTGTTGGATCGATTGGCGCCCTTAGAGGGGGGGGGGGGGTGAATAAGGGAATAAAAATTCTTTATAATAATATTATGAAATTTACTAAATTATTTTATAATAGGAGAGAGTCAAAATAACAATTTAGCTAAATTAAGAGAATATCATAATTTTCAAGTTTAGAAATAAGTACTAAATTGTTTTATGATTAAAGAGATTCAAATAAACAATTTAGATAAAATAATTAGAATAGAAAACTTAGTAACCAATATTTAGAGATTATGCCAAATGAGAGAAATCAAGTAAACACAAAAAGAGACATGATTATATTATATACAAAAGTGTTTACATAAATTTGATTTCAATATCGCTAGAAATCGGAGGCATACAAAGTAAAACAATTTTTCCTTTTCTATACCGACTTGTATCCCCACAAACCGGTTGGCTTTAGCCTATCCTTCCCCGAATAAGGCCTCAAGCCGCTCTAGCAAATCCTTCCCCGAATATGGCCTCGAGCACCCCCTAGATCTAATCACCTAGAACTAGTCGCCAACAAGGTGAATTCCTCCCTACGTCCTACCCAGACCTAGTCGCCAACACAAGGAGAATTCTCTAAGCGGTTACAAAAATATATGGAATGAAAGTAAAGACAATAATAATAAAACTCCCTATAAGATCTTCTGAAGTTGGAGATGAAGGATCGTTGTAATATGAGCGAAGTCGAAGCGATCTTCCTTCGGATGTAGCGTGACGTAGTCCTCCTCCAGAATTCTCCTTAAGCTTTTTGTGGGAGATCCTTCTTCAGCAGCATAACAATAATGGAGTTTTGGCGCAAGTATGCTTTCTGGAAGCTCTCTCAGATTTCTGGAATAAAGGCTTCAATAATCCCTCCAGCCATCATCAAAAGGGAAATCAAGTCTTTAAATAACCACTGAAGCTAACGCGTGGCATTGAGGTTAACGCGCAGTGTTAGAGAACGTGTATGACAGTTGCTGAGATCGCGTATAGCGTCGGGAGCGTGACAGAACCAAATTTCATCGAACTGATCTAATTTCGTCGAACGCGTCTTCATCGAACGGAAACCCATTTCGTTAACTGCAACCGTCAGGATCGTGGCAGAAACAAAGTTCGTCGAACGGAATCAATTTCGTCGAACGGAACTCATAGTTCCTCGAACGCAGTTTGTTAAGCACAATGTCGTCAAGCGCAGGCTCATTTCGTCGAACGGAACTCATAGTTCGTCGAACGTAGTTTGTTGGGCGCAAGGTCGTCGAGCGCAGGCTCATTTCGTTGAACGAAACTCCAAGTTCGTCGAACGCAGCTTGTCGAGCGCAATTTCGTCGAGCGCAGGAAATTTCGTCGAACGGAACTCCAAGTTCATCAAACGCAGCTTGTCGAGCGCAATTTCGTCGAGCGCAAGCAATTTCGTCGAACGAAACTCCAAGTTCATTGAACGCTCCAATTCGTCGAGCGCAGTTCAGTTCAGATTTTGTCGAACGCAGGTTCCTTCAGGTTTCGTCGAGCGCCTTCTCAGCGATTTCCTTCTCAGTGGTTTTTAACGTTGGGCGTTAACAACTAACGCGATCGTTAGCACACTTTCCAGAGAGTCATCTCCAATCTGTTTTCTACCTGTGGAGTATTGAACCTATAGTTCCTGCACACTCTAAATACACGACAAGCAAGATCAAATACAATTTGGGATTTATTATTCTCAGACAAAGGGATGTGACACACATGTCCAACAATCTCCCCATTTTGATAATAACAAATCCTCTTAGCAAGAAATCATTAAAGGTGATTATAGAATATGACAAGTGAGATAATAGTGAGATAATAGTGCAACTATAGTATTTGATATGCATGAAAATGTGCATACTCCCCCTATCTTAATGCTCGCCCTACATAAATACAATTTATGTTTTACTCCCCCTAAATGATTGATTACATGAATTAGTCTCCCCATATTCTTCTATATTTCTCCTATATAGATTTCTGCAATTAATCTCCCCCTTTTGGTATTATCAAAAGAAAGTAGGGTGAGGGTAGTAAGGAGGCATTTCTTATAAATGATAAAGCATGATCGAGCTTTTGTAATATAGATAATGATAAAGATTTTAAGCATAGTATATATAAGAGATTTCAAATAAAAAGATAAGAGTTGTAAGCAAGAGGAAGATTATAAGAAACATCTTTTTGTAAGCATGAAAAGCATACGTAAAAATATGAGTTTTAAGATCAAAATGTAAAGATGTTTTAACCTTTTTGAAATCTCATAGTTTTATATAAAGATACCAAGCATGAAAATGAACATATCAAAAAAGAATATACTATAATGTTACTTAATTTTAAGTTCAAGAGATTCCAAAACATTGTAGAGATCATGCTAGGTTATCTAGTGCATTTATTATATAAAGAGTAGTATAGATAAAGCATTAGAATCCAATACTCATGAGAAGAAGTGTTATGAAAGATAATGATGTGCACATAAGTGTATTTTGGGCAATGTTAACAAGTGATTTAAATCACAAAATACAAGACATGTGTAAAGTAAAGTGTACAATAAAACACAAGTAAATTAACTTTCACACACTTTAATGCACACTATTTATAAAAAGTGGTGTATTAATCAAGGGTTGCACAAGACACTTTACTATTCTTTCCAAGGTGCTCAACCTCACAATGCTTATGAAGACTTATCAGGAGATTCAAGTAGTGTTTGGTGGAGTTATAGTTGTCTACATATATAATTTTTTTGTTCACATTTGTGCGACAACATTCTCCGAATACACTTGTTTTGCAAACCCACAATTTTTGAAACTTAACCACTTTTCAAAATTTCATAAGTGCAATTCAAATGTAGTGTAGGTAATAAACTTATGCAAGTTTTTAATTTATTGTACAAATACAATACACAAACAAGCATATTTAGATTTAAACACACATGTGGATTACCAAAGTAAGTGAGTGAAAGGTATCATTATCAATCATAATACATTTACTCGTACTTAGAGGCATGCTAAGCTTGGTTCTACATATATATTTCAATACAATTGATGCACTTTAACTAGATATATCAAAGCATGATAAACAAAACAATGTTCATAGTAATTTGAAGGAATAAATGTTAATATTGTAAATAATTCTAAATAATAGAATTCATTCATGCTTGATACAAGCAATAAAGATCATACAATTTTATTTGTTGTTTTACCATTTTTTAATGAGATAAAAACAGAAAGTCACAAAAACATATTTTTGTATTTTTTTGAATTTTGATTTTTTGTAGTTGATTTTCTTAAATATAAATTAAAACAAAGATAATAAATGTCAGAAATTCAAAAACAAATTAGTAAATATAAACTAACATATTTTTAAGGATTTATAGAAATTTTAAAAATTAGAAAATTCCAACACCCACGCTAATGCTGGCGTTAAGGCTAACGCCGAAACAGTACACAATTTTTTGAGAATTTGAAAAATCTGATTTTTGATATTTATTAAGTATCCTTAGAGTAGTCTTATGCAGAATTTTTGTAATTTTTGGAGATGTCTTGATTGCTCAAATTTGCATAAAACTGTAGCTTTTTCAAATACATGTGTTTTACAAAAACATTTAAGCTCAAAAAGATAAATTATGCAAACACAAGAGGACATTTTTTTAAACAACCCAAAATATGTATGATTTAAGTGATAAGTAAATAAAATGATCATGCAAAGAGTAATATAAGTTTGTCCTAAGATTAAAAACTACCCCGACTAAATGTCTACACCCTAGCCCCGTACTAAGTGACGGATGGGCATGAGGAGCTGCACACATGTCGTAGGTTGGGGTGTTAATCCCATATGCACACACTAGAGAACGCTCAACCTAGCACTCTTTCCCCCCAGTGCCTCGTAAGACCCCACTGGAACCCTCCCCGGTTAAGGACAAGAGATGTCTTAGAGGTTAGGTCTCTAATGCATCCAATCCTACGCGCCCGCTATTGTGAGATATGAAGTCATAGGTGAATAATCTTTGGACAACCTATGCTTTTAAACTATGGGTTGATTTATAAACTATGGATTTTGTTTAATGTGATGAGTTATATAAATCCGCAAAGTTTTTCTACTTTTATGAGATGACAATATGAGATAACTAGCAATTCAATTACTAATATTCAATAAGTGATAAAGCTAGTATGATGAGTTTTGGGTTTAATGTCATGTCATAAGATTAATATTAATATTGCATGTATTCCAAAGTAGAGTTTCAAATTATAGATTTAGAATAGAGTGATGATTAAGTTTGATTTATTCTTATTATTACAAAGTTGATTCTAGAGTCTGTATATATGTTAGATACATGCAATCAATAGCAAAGCATATTCATACATCAAATAATGTAAGGAAAACATTATTCATAATTTTTATCATAAGATTCATAATTCTTATTATTGATTTGAGATATTTCTTGATAGAACATGAATTATGATTTATGATTATAGAGAATTTTGCATAGAATATATGTTAGATCATCATGATGTATGTAAATTCTAATTCTTCTAGACTTATGCCAATATGATTTGGTGATTTTCTTTTGAATGAGCATGTTTGATTTGTAAGTCTAGAAAAATGATGATCATCCAATCATACCAAAGACAAAGATCACATATATAACGTTTTGAAATTTATAATAAAATTGCATTGGATAATTAAATTTATTGATCTTTGGTTTTGCATGATGATATATAGTTTCATGATATATATACTAATGATCAAACCATAAACTATGTGTTTGTTGGAATTTTAGTGTTCTACTTATGATTTCAAATCACATAGTTATCATGAAATTTGAATAACATTGTAAATGTTATACCTATCATAAGTATATAAGCATAGACCAAGAAGTGATGCTAGGATGATGAGTTCGAATGCAATGTTACTACATAGTATTAATGGAGATAATGTTGCATGTAATATGAGAAGTTTTCAAATTAATTTTCTTTAGACCTAGAATGAAATGATTAAACTTTTGATTTGATCTTAATGATACAAGATGATTCTAATGTCTAAATTGCATGCAAACATTGGTGACACACATCACACACATAATATCTAAATTAATATATGAAACAATTATACTAAGGATATCATGTGATGAAAAATCCATAAACACAGAAATTTCTGAATCAAGCAAACTAAGATAGCTTTTAAAATGGAGTTGAAATTGGGCAAATTGACAGCACCAAATGAACTCAAATGGGCAAGTCTAGTTCTCCGCTGGATGGAGATTTCTGTGCTCTTTCCGAAAATATATTAAACGCGAAAATCGGACGAGCGGATCAAAAGATATGGCTGTTTGAAGTTTTGATCGTAAACTCACATTTTTGAAAGATTAAACAGCGTTTAGATGAATTTGTGCTTTCAATTTTTCTAGATAATATTCCTCATTATAAGGGCTATCATATGCAGCAAACTAAAATAGAAAAGAATAAAAAACGTTGCGCGTTTTAATTTTTAGTTTAAGCCCTTTAATAAACCATTTAAATCCAATCTTTAAAATAGTTTCAATAGTCTTGATAATAATTTCAATATTCAATTTATCATGATAATTCAAGACAATTAAGGGTAAATGATTTAAAAGGATAAAGAACTAAGAATATTAGAGATAGATCACTTTGAAAAATATATGACTTAATGTTCAATTTTAATTCAATTTGATTTGTTAAATATTAGGCTTAAAATGTGAAAGTCATATCCCATGAAATATAAAGAGACAAAAAACATTTTGGATCAAAAATACAAAATAAACAAAAGAAAAAGGAAATAAAGCACATCATGAAGTAGAGTATTGATATTTCATTTTTAATTGTTTCTACTTCATGCAAATGAATGGATATTAATGAATAAGAGATTTAGGTATCCAAAGGTGACCAAGTGGGATGGTTCCTTTGGGTACCCAAATACATCGTGGTGGCTTTTGGGAAGATAATGATGAATGGGCTTTTTCAATTAAATATGATGTCATTTTTCTTTGTAGGTCTCCATTCATACGTTGGTTGTTTATCAGTTAAATCCATATAATGATTATGTGACATCTTTATATGATGATAGTTGTTTGTAAAATAATTCATTGTGGGTTTATGTTTATTCAAATTATTTTTCAAAATAGCTTGATGTTGATAATCATCATGAATTTTATTATATGGATTCTTTGAAAGTTTATAAGAGTGATTGTCTTTCTTTAGAAGTGATTGTTGAAAGAGTGGGTTACAATAAATTTTAAATGATTGATTCTTATTTTGATGATTTTCATTTCCACTCTTTCTTATAGACATACTCTTATAATATGAGGGATAATATTTTATAGTTTGATTTTCATGAAAAAGAGTTTTTAAATATGAGTCATGATTGAAAATATATAGAGACTTATAATAGTGACTCTTAAGAATTTTGTGAGGGTCATAATTCTTTTTGAAACTAAACTCCTTTTTAGTTTATGTATGAAAATGGTCCTTTTTAGAAATGATTTTGTAAGTTAATTTATTTTTATTCAAAATCTTATGATGAAAGTCAATACTCAAAATTAGAACTTTTTCAACAAAAGATTTTAATTGTCTTAACTTACAAGTTAAAGTGTCAATTTCAATTATCAATTTTTCATTATGCCTTTTAAAAACTAAGAGCCCTTTTTCAATATCCTTGAATTTTTCTTTTAATAGATTGCAATCAAAACAAGGAATAGGAATTTTAACTAAAGAGCATGAAAGAGAATTTAACACATCAATCTTTGATTCTACGTTATCGTTTGCTTTTAAAGATTTATTTTCTAAACGTAATTTGGAATTAGCATTTTTTAACTTTAAAATTTTACGTTTAGCAATTTTAAGAATACGAGATGTAGAAATAGAATTTGTTACAAAAAGAGAAGTTTTTGATTTTCTTACATTGCTATGGGATGAGGCAAGATTTGAACCAAGGGTTCCTTTGACATCTTCTTCGCATTCCTCTTCCATAGTTGAATTTCCGTCTTCTCTTTTGCTTGATGTGTTGCCAACAAATGAGTCCAATATTGTGACGTTGTATTCTTCTTCCTCCAAGCATAAGTCCTCATCAGTTTCTTCTCTTGGGTCCATAAGGAATTGCTCTTGTTCATCATCTATGGAAGGAAGACAATAAGAATTCTCAAGAAATTTCCAAACTTCATAAGCAGTAGGAAGTGTATAAATAAGTTTGAAAATATTTTGATCTAATGCACAATATATACTATTCATTGATTTGGCATTTAAAAACATTTCATTTTTATTTAAAATACTTGGGGGCATTTTAATTGTAATATTCCATACTTTAATATCCAAAGACTTAAGAAATTTTTTCATAAGAATTTTCCACCCATTATCATTTTTGCCTTCAAATAAAGGTGGTGCCAAAGATTTTTCATTTATAAGAAAATTTCCCCCACTAGTAGAGGCGAGATCATGAGACGCCATTATTCCTGATTTTTCAACCGTTTGGAACAACCTCCCTCTGATACCACTTGTTGGATCGATTGGCGCCCTTAGAGGGGGGTGAATAAGGGAATAAAAATTCTTTATAATAATGTTACGAAAATTACTAAATTGTTTTATAATATGAGAGAGGCAAAATAACAATTTAGCTAAATTAAGAGAATATCATAATTTTCAAGTTTAGAAATAAGTACTAAATTGTTTTATGATTAAAGAAATTGAAATAAACAATTTAGATAAAATAATTAGAATAGAAAACTTAGTAACCAATATTTAGAGATTCCAAATGAGAGAAATCAAGTAAATACAAAAAGAGACATGATTATATTATATAAAAAAGTGTTTACATAAATTTGATTTCAATATCGCTAGAAATCGGAGGCGTACAAAGTAAAACATTTTTCCCTTTTCTATACCGACTTGTATCCCCACAAACCGGTTGGCTTTAGCCTATCCTTCCCCGGATAAGGCCTCAAGCCGCTCTAGCCAATCCTTCCCCGGATATGGCCTCGAGCACCCCCTAGATCTAATCACCTAGACTAGTCGCCAACACAAGGCAAATTCCTCCCCAAGTCCTACCCAGACCTAGTCGCCAACACAAGGCGAATTCTCTAAACGGTTACAAAAATATGTGGAATGAAAGTAAAGACAATAATAATAAAACTCCCTATAAGATCTTTTGAAGTTGGAGATGAAGGATCGTTGTAATATGAGCGAGGTCGAAGCAATCGTCCTTCGGATGTAGCATGACGTAGTCCTCCTCCAGAATTCTCCTTAAGCTTTTTGTGGGAGATGCTTCTTCAGCAGCATAACAATAATGGAGTTTTGGCGCAAGTATGCTTTCTGGAAGCTCTCTCAGATTTCTGGAATAAAGGCTTCAATAATCCCTACAGCCATCATCAAAAACGAAACTAGGTCTTTAAATAACCATTGAAGCTAACGCGTGGCGTTGAGGTTAACGCGCAGCGTTAGAGAACGTGTATGACTGTTGCTGAGATCGTGTATAGTGTCGGGAGCATGGCAGAACAAAATTTCGTCGATCTGCTCTAATTTCGTCGAACGCGCCTTCGTCGAACGGAAACCCATTTCGTTAACTGCAACCGTCAGGATCGTGGCAGAAACAAAGTTTGTCGAACGGAATCAATTTTGTTGAACGAAACTCATAGTTCGGCGAACGCAGTTTGTCAAGCACAATGTCGTCAAGTGCAGGCTCATTTCGTCGAACGGAACTCATAGTTCGTCGAACGCAGTTTGTCGGGTGCATGGTCATCGAGCGCAGGCTCATTTCGTCGAACCGAACTCCAAGTTCGTCGAACGTAGCTTGTCGAGCGCAATTTCATCAAGCGCAGTCAATTTCGTCGAACGGAACTCCAAGTTCGTCGAACGCAGCTTGTCGAGCGCAATTTCGTTGAGTGCAGGCAATTTCGTCGAACGGAACTCCAAGTTCGTCGAACTCTCCAATTCATCGAGCACAGTTCAGTTTGGATTTCGTCGAACGCAGGTTCCTTCAGGTTTCGTCGAGCGCCTTCTCAGCGGTTTCCTTCTCAGCGGTTTCCTTCTCAGCGGTTTTTAACGCTGGGCGTTAACAACTAACGCGAGCGTTATGTCACGGACTTGTCCAGTTAGCACACTTTCCAGAGAGTCATCTCCAATCTATTTTCTACCTGTGGAGTATTGCACCTATAGTTCCTGCACACTCTAAATACATGATAAGCAAGATCAAATACAATTTGGGATTTGTTATTCTCAAAGAAAGGGATGTGACACACATGTCCAACATCCTCCTCCTACAACTCAGACCACCTCCTGGTCCTACTTCAGACAACACCCTTTTTCAACCTTCTCAGGGCTGAATAACTCTTACAAAATAAAGTAATAATAGAATGAAAACCTATACTACTGATTCAATCTTATCAATAGAATATTTCAGCAGATGCTGATTTTGAGCTGAACCTGGACAGGTTGGTTCAGAGCAGCTCCATTGTCTTCTTCTTCAGAAGGAAGAAAGAAGACTTCTATCTCTCTTGATGATGAAGGCTTGAATCTCTACAAGAGAGAACAACTTCTGTTCAAGGCAAGAAGGTTGTTGCAGCTTCAGGAATTTGCAGCTGACTTTCTTTTCAGCTTGAACAACTTTGCAAAGATGAAGGAGAGCTATCTTTGTTGCCCTAGATTCAGCTTTTATAGTACTGTACATCTTCAACGACTATAAGCACGACCTCCCTTGCCCATGCCGATAAAGGCATTACTTTATCACGTTTTGCGCCTTTATCAAATTCTGGGCAGCGCTAGTCAACGAGAAATATGTTTGATTCTGTCTCAGCGGATCCGCTGAGACGGCTCCTTGTTCAACGCATTAACAACTGAGACAGTCTTCTTCTCAGTGGTTGGCGCAAGCTGAGACAGCTACTCCTTTACAGCGGTTCCGCTGAGACGTCTCCTTGTCTCGTCGGATCTGACCCTTCGTCTCAACGGTTCAGCTGAGACAGATCTCCATTTCTTAGGAGTTGATTTCTCCTGATCTTAGGTCATGATTGGCTCTTTCTCTTTGAGTAACCTAAGCATGTGTATCTTACAAAAACATGGCTTTATCAAATACATCTTGTACTTAGCATTGCAAAGTGCCCCCTCTTCAAATCAAGGGACTTTGAGGGCAAATTCTCAACAATCTCCCCCTATTTGAAGAGGGCAAAACACCTGCCAATGCTAAGTAGCCTCTTAATCAGAAATATGTCATTTTACTAAAATTGATTAAATAAGTGGAGTTATGACATTTCATGATACATATAGCTTGAGTAAATTTCTGTGAACATTAACAGTTTCTTATTTATACCAAGCATCATTAGATACATATATCAACAACTCATGAAAACACATCACATATATTTCTATTATATAATGACTCAGCATTTCTTCATTGCTATATGAACTATGCACGGGATATTTAATAACTATTTGCGGTAAAGCATAGATATTCAAATGCAACATACATACATAAACAATAAATGGCACAACATAATTTTCAGGGAATAAATGATCATTTCATTCAATTATCCAAAACAGATATACACTATCAGTTCAAATCACATAACTACATCAAACATCCTAAAGAGCTCCTAAGTATAGAATTTTCTTGGATGATCCCTGGGTTGATGTGGAGCTTTCTTATGTTTCCATAGACTTTCTCTTCCTTGCTTCAGCAACAGCCCTCATATTTTCCTTCTTTTGAAGTACAGGAATGGATTTGGAAGATATCTTGGGGGTACCCTTATAGGGATTTCCCTTCTCACCAGATTTTCTTTGTGGATTCTTTCCCTTAGAGACTCCCTCTCAAGATGCTTGATCCATTCAATAGATGAGTATACATGGTCAATATCCTTGAGTGGATTGCCATGACTGACCTAGGTGTTGACAACTATGGTATCCAGTTCCAGATTATCTTCCTCAGCAAATGGATCATTCTCCCTTTCCATCCTTTTCTGGGCCATGTACTCTTCAGCAGTCTGAATGCCCTCTCTCATTCTCCTTTTTTTCCCTCTCATCTTGAATCTGTTCAGATTGATTTTGAAAGTCAAAATCTTCAGGTCTGTCTGGGTTCAGTACATGAAGATTTAAGGTAATTCTGGTTCCTTGTAGCACCTTCAGACTTGTGGCCCTATGATCATCATTTACCATCTTAACAACACTTAGAAGATGATTTTGAATTTCATTTGAGGCATTGTTGACTTCTTCCACCACTTTATTGTAGGCTGCTTCATGGTTAGTGTAAAACAGTTGATGAGACTCCTCCAGGTTTGTACTTAGCTTGGCAATTTCATCCTCCCCCTTTTTGCTCTGTTCATATGTCTTCTTTTCAATCTCAGAGTGTTGGTCAAGTATGGATTGGGAGAGAGTTTGGAAAGTACTGTCCACATCATCCAGTATGTTCTCCTTGGCCTTGTCAATATGGGACATGACATGGCTGCTGGTTGTATTGGCCATTTGTACCATTCAGGCCACTGCCCTTTCCCAGACATTTTCATTATTATAGACTTGATGTTTTACATAGGCAATGTCCCTTATGGAGTCCCCTTATTTGTCTGCAATTTGCTTTAGTATGGTGAGCTGGGCAGCAACAATGATTTTAGCCATCTCAAACCATCTGGTCATCTGTTGGAGGATATGAGCAGAGGCTGTGTTGACACCTTGGACCTGAGAATTCAGCTCAGTCCTTACTACATCCACCCTGGATTCCATTCTCTGCTCACTGGCTTGGATCTCCTGAGTCAATGCTGCCCTTGTAGCATTTAGCTCAGTTTTGAGTTGGGTAGTGGCACCGTGAACTTTTTCTTCAATGTGCTCCTTGACAGACAACCTCTGACCCTCAATAATGGATTTTATTGAGCTTAGTAGGTCAGATGTGTTCAGCACAGCTGCTGGCCTTTCTTGGGCAATTTCCTTCTCTACTACCTCTTCAGCCCTATCCTTTTCCTTCTCCACTGCAGGGTTAGATCTTGGCAGCTCATCAGAGTGGAGTAGATAGTCTAGCTGTAACTCAACTGCCATGTTGTCAATTATCTTGTTCACCTCTTCCTCAATCTGAGCTTGAGCTCTGCCAGCATCTGGGTTATGCTCCCCCTCACTAGTACCCCCACCTTCCTCTTCACAGTGTGAGCTTTGCTCCCCCTCACTTCTTGGAGAAGCATCTGCTCCTCCTGACCTGGAGTCATGCTCCCCCTCACTTGGAGCATTAGTATTGTTCTCATTTGGTGATGTGTTGAGCTGCTCCCCCTCTGAGTCAGGATCAACATTTTCCACATCATCATGTCTCTATGATTCAGGATTAATGCTTGCATGACTTTCAGTGTTATGATTATTTCCTTGGTTATCCTGTGGAGGACTGCTTGCTGGAACTTGATTATCCAGATCTTCTATATCTTCTTCTGGATCTTGTTCTGAGTCAGAGTATATAATTCTTCTTCTCCTCATCTCCTTCACCAGAACTCCCTTTTTCTTTTCCTTCAATGGAGAATGTTGGCTCATTGGAAGAACCCTAGTGAATCTGTCTAGAGTTTTTATGTCCATTTTTTCTAGATAATGGAGGTTGAGTCCTTTGGATTTGTTAAAGTAGTCTGGGTAGGTGTTTAGAAGATAGATAGATAGGATTCTTCCTAAGTTGGGGGCTTGCAGACATTCTATAGTTCTCTGAAACAGTACCTTTCCCCAGGAAGTCTTCTTCTGTAGGATAACTCTTGACATCAATTCAAACATGTGTTTGAAGATTGTGTCAAGAGAGCCTGGTTTGCACAGTATGGCCTTCCCAACAATGTCAGAGAGCAATTTGCCTCTTTGGTTGAAGAACTTCCTCTTAAGAGAGCCAAGTATGGCATCAGAGTAGGCACACCACTGTAAGGCATTGACTCTGTCTTCCTCAGAGACAACATCCTCTTCTTCTTTACTACAGGAGGGCAGTTGAAGAGCCTTTTCAATTTTCTTATGGGAAATCTTTATCCTCCTACTTCCTATCTTTCCCTTAATGGTTGACTTTGAGGAGGACAGCTTAGCACTGGAGAAAAATTCTAGAACTTCTCTTTTGAGAATTGTTGAGGGCTCAGATAGGGTATATTCAAGACCTTGGGCAGATAAAAGATCAATCACAGCTTTAATTTCCTCTGGAGCATGCAAGAATCCGTCCCTAACTATTTCATAGCCTTCTTGCAGCTCTTTTGCCATCTTTGGTGTCATTTCTTTTGAGTTACAGGTCGCTGAGTCGTAGGGGAGAAGGGTTTGTCTCGCCGACTAGGTTGAAGGAAAGTGTGATATTTTTGTTGAAATCGATTTCTTAGTCTCTTGTGAAGCTCGGGCCCTCAACAAGTTGAGGGGAGGCTAGCCCTTATTAGTCCCTCGAAAGGAGCAGACTAGGTACTCGGGAACAGACTAAGACCTTAGTCGCAGCGAGGAGGTCCCACCATACACCCGGAAGATTGTTGAGCGCTTCCCCTCCCAAGCCAAAGCTGAGACTTGGGCACCTTGGAGAGCTAGAGAGTTGAACCAAAGTAACCGAGGGAAGGAGAAGCTCAGAGAACTGAGATTGGACTCCTCTCCCAAGGTGCCCTTTGAGGTCTATTTATAGTTTTCTTGCTTATGGTCTGTCAATAGTGAATTTCCGCCTTTTGGTTTTACTACACGCACCCTAGTTTGGCCTGCTAACAGCCAAACTCCGCTGTTTGGAGGGGATACCTGCAGACCACCAGGGGTAGAGGAGTAACTCCACCTCTTTAGTCTATGGACAAGTGGTTTATGAGAGCACCACTCGTGAGAGCTCCCGCGAGTCTACTCGCGAGTAGGGTTCGCGAAACTCCTCATAGGCGAGCATTCTGTGAAGGCCTTGCTCGCGCCTCTTCTGGCGACGGCCACCGTGGCCAGGTCTCGCATGCCTTCGGGTGAGCTTTCCCCGGCCCTATGTAAACCTGCTGAACTGGCTGGTCGACAGAGTTTGCCGAGCTGAGGAGCCTGTTCGTCGAACGGAGAGGTCCGTTCGTCGAACGGAGAGATCCGTTAGTCGAACGGAGAACTGATTTCGTCGAACGCTGAACTGAGTTCGTCGATCTCAACAGATGCTCGGCATTCGTCGAACGCAGGACGGATCTCGTCGAACCTGAAGACTTGGAAGAAATCTGACTCGTCTGCCTTCTTGCGAGCAGTCGGAGAGTACCCGGCTCGCTCGCCTTCTTGCGAGTTGACCTTGAGGCTCAGGCTCTCAGGGACATGACTCGCGCGCCTTCCCACGAGTGACCCTTGAAGCTCTGGTTCGCTTTCTTTGTTACCTCCTCCTCCTGTTGGATCTGAAACCCCTTTTGGGCGAGCGGCCTGTGAAGACCCCGCTCGCACTCCTACCGGCGATATCCACCGATGCCGGGTCTTGCGCTTCCTCTTGCGAGTTCTCCCGCTGAGACAGGGCCGAGAGCCGCTGGGATGGGACAGAGATAGCCGCTGAGAGACGTTCGTCGGGGCTGAAGCATGACATTCGTCGAACTGAGAAGCAAATTCGTCGAACCGAGAAGCAAATTTGTCGAACGGGTTTCGTCAAACGGAGAACGGAATTCGTCGGACTCAGAACGGCTTTCGTCAAACTCTGGAGCAGACCGCGAGGATCTGGCTCGCACACCTTCCTCGTGATCGGTCGGCGAGTGGCTAGCTCGCCTGCCTCCTTACGCACAGTTGGCGAGTGCCTGACTCGCACGCCTTCCTGCTAGCGGCCATTGAGATACTGGCTCGCCCTCCACATTACCCTTGCTTGTTGGTTACTCCTTAGTCTCCGTTCACCTCTAGGCGAATATCGGGGTTGTACACAATCCCCGCTCTTCGCGCGGCTTTTTAGGCTCGCGAAGAACCATTCAACCCCTGGTATTCGCCGATCCCTTGGTGACGTGGCGAGAATCTTTCGGTGGGCCACATGCCCACCACTATAAATGCCACCCTTCCCGGCCGGCATTCGAACTTTTTTATTCTTCTCTCCCTTTTCTTACTCACCGCGAGCCCCAACGCGATGTCTTAAAAAGACGAAATATTGTCTCGCCTGAAGGACTTGCAAACAGCCCAGAAGGGGAAAGCTGCCGCCATTGCCTCCTGGTCTTCTCCGCAGCGCTCTCCGCCTCCACCCTCCATCAAAATGGCAAAGGTCGTTCGGCGCCCAACCGGCGAGGGTGGGTCCTCTCTTTCGCCGCACTCCCCCCATGACGGGCTCGCCTCGTAGGTACTACCATCAAGTTCGCTGGTTTAATGTATTTTTCTTTTGACATTACTTCTCCACTCGCAGAATGCTTCCCCGGGTGAGAATACCTTGGGGAAAACAATCACAGAGACCCACATCCCTTCCACCGGCGGGGCTGATACCCTTCTCGTAGACGCGAGGGCCGTCGACCTGCGGGACTCGCCTTTGCAACGAGGTGAGTGATTTACCTTGTCTTCCTTCGTATCTCTTGACTCGCCAAATCACACTTACTCCTTGCGCAGTGTCCCCTCTCGCGGACCGGGAAGAGCGAGTTCCTCCTCCCGCAGACCCGCCTACCTCGCCGAATCAGACCATCATCACTCCTGGATTCGGCATTCTGGGACAAAGGAGCCCTGGAGGGACGTTGATTGCCGAGTCCGGGCTCGCTCCTGGACCCGCGCTCACTCCCGATTTGGGTAATGCCTTTACCCCTGCCTTCGCTGAATCATTCCGAGGCCAACCAGGCACCTCTCGCCAGCGGCCCAGTACTCAAATTCCTCCACTAGGTTAGACCGTCGCTATAGGGTGTCACTCCACCTTCTTGTTGATTTCTACTTTGCATGTGATTCCATGACCCCGCCCACTGAGTCGGAGCAGGGTGCGTTGGAGATATCGCCTCCCCCCTCGCTGAGTCAGGTCGCGGAATTTTCGGGCGACCCCGGCGATCTGGCGCGATTGAAGCGGCGGGTCACCGAGATATTCCAGAAGCATACCTCCCTGCTGCGGGATCTACACGAACAAAATAGGTTGGACCGGCTCGCGAATGAGGAAAGATTTGCCGCGATTGAGGACACGAACGCGCGCTTCCTCGCAGAGGTGCGACCGATCGATCATGGCGATGTGACCTCCCCCAGGGTGTACATTGCTCAGATTAAATATTACATGCTGCTGACAAACCAAGCGAGCCAGTCGCTTCGCGAGTATCACTACCCGCGAGTCCCCCCTCGCTCTGGTGTACAGGGTCGCGGTTGCTGGAAATGGTTGCGATATTAAGAACTCTTGCTTCGCAGTTTGCATTTTATTTTTCTTCCCCCTCCTCTTCGTAGGGAGGGGTCGCGAACAATTTAAAAGTCTGTAATAATGATATTTTGACTCGCTTGCGAGCCATTATTTTCCATTTTTATTATCTTTTCTTTCGCTATATCTGGCTCGCTCGTTCATTGGTTACTTTTATACTTCTATCACTCGCACTCGCGTCCTGCCCTCGCGTTTTGCTTTGTTTCATTATCCAGCGCTAGCTCGCTGACGACTGATCGGGAGAGATTTTTGGCGAGATGTTAACTCGCTGGGAACGGGTAGGATCCCTGGAGGCGGAAAAGTACCGCGCAGATCCGCTACCCACAGACACCGGCGCTTTGACTTCTTCCTGCCCTTTCCATTGTTATAAATAGCCGGCCTCTTTACTTTTAACCACCGCATTTACTGTTCTTCCTTCATGTTCCTTTTCTTTTAACTCTCTCGCAAATCTAGCTCGTGCTCGCCATTTTTGTGATTCGCAGCTTTCCAACACCATGGTCGCAGATGTGGAGGCGGAGGGGCGGGCCAAGTGCTCTGGAGCCTTCCTTGAGGGCCTTTTCTTCGGCGCCAACCTCACAAAGGAGGAATACCACGCTACTGTCGACCAGTACATCCACTCCGGGTTCGCGGCTCGCTGCCCTACTGAGCGAGACACCATCAGCGACCTGCACCACGACGAGCTCGCTATCCCCATCGCTCACTTTGAGAATGGGCTGCGACTCCCCCTTTGGCCGGAAGTGCGCCAAGTATGTTTGTTCTTTGACCCTAGTATTCCTGACTCGCTTCGCGAATGACGCTCTAACTCCTGTCGATTTTTCTAGGTTCTCAAATACTTTGGCATTCTGCCGAGCCAGCTGACGCCGAACATGATCACCGTGGTGGTCGCATTTGCTAGTTACCTTCGGGCGGAGAAGATCGAGTTTAGCCTACTTGTCTTCCGCAAGGTGTTTTCTTTTCGTGCGTACAAAGATGGGACGGCTCATTTCGCGAGCCATCATGTCACCATCTACGAAACGGTGAACAAGTCCAACTACTGGATGCAGAAATACATCCTGGTGAAGGGCCCCTTCGGCATTATCTCTTACACCCCAAACCCGCGAGACGAGGCCGCTTACCGTCCTCCTGCCTCGCTAGGGGGTTATGACGCGAATCTGTAAAAATATCTTAAGAGGAAGAATTTTGAGGTCGCCTTCCTCCGAGAGCGGGTGGACCTGCTGCCGCCTGTCCCCCAAGGAGAAGGTCCGACTCGCGCTCGCAAATCTCGTCACTCCCCTTTCCTTCGATTAGCTAACGCTTTTAGTTATCTTTGCAGGGGAGCACGATATTCCGCTCAACCCCACGCACGCGCCTTCTTCCTCCCTCGCAACTAACCCGCTCGCGAGCATGGCTGCTGAGGCTTTTCGCGATCTCCCGAGCTCTTCGGCGGGAAGGAAACGTTCTCGCCCTCCGCGCCGGCCCGCCTCGCAGGGGTTGCCAAAGAAAACCAAGAAGCCCCCCCCCCCACCCCCACCCCGCCCTAAAGGGGAAGGATGTCGTGGATATCTCCGAACCAGACACCCCCCTGTCTCCATCAGCGAATCAAGAGCCCGTCAAGGGGAGCGGCAAACCAGAAGAGATGGTCGGCAAGCCCAGGCCGACGAGCCATACGAATTTTGGGCTTGGCGCAAAGCTTCCGGACGCGGTTGGCGAGCCGCTGCTCGCGTGGGATTCTGAGCAGAATAAGATCGTCTGCTCCTCCCTTCTCCCCTCCTGGGTGGAGGGTGACAAAATTGGAGGCGAGGCGTTCGCCCTCGCCTTCGGGCTATATGGCCGCGAGGACGCCTCCCTATTCAGGTCCTTCACACAGAAAGGGCTTGTATATGAGGCCATGCGGGCCTAGTTCCGGGCGACGGAGCTTACCCACATGGTGGGCCGCCGCTACTTTACTGCGGATAGGGAGATTAAAGAGCTCAACGTTGGGCTATGGAAGTCCGCGGACGAGATCGTGGAGCTTAAGGGAAGGAGGCCATGTCCGAGGGCCTCCTCGCCAGCCTTTAGGGTGGCCTGGTAAGCAGTGTCCGCAACATCTCTTACCGTCTCACTTTGTGTTGCCTTTGCTAATTCCCTTTTTGCAGGATGCCGAGGGCATGAGCAAGTTAACCGAGAGGATCTCCGACCTGGAGATGGAGAACACTTGCCTCAAGGCCCAGGTTCGCGAACTGACCCTGGCGGTGCTCCCCCCTCCTCCTTCGCGGGCTGGAGCTCGCGGTCAGTCACGAGAGAAAAAGGAAGCAGATCGCTGAAGGTCGATGGAGATCGCGGAACTCATCCTCGATACCCTTAAAGGGGCGGACATGATCGTTCCCGATGCCATGGAGTTCACTGCGGAAGACGTCGTCCCCGACCTTTTCGCGCTAATCTCTGAGGTGGAAGATCGCAGGAGTGATTAAAGAACTACCCGGCGAGCCGCCTCAACTTTTTACTGTTTATAATGTAAAAATTTACTTTTTGCCGGCGAGCTCGCCGTTGGACTGTAACCCGCTTTTGAGGAATGAAAAAGAAACATTTTGTCTATCTTTCCAATGTCATTGTCTCATTTCTTATTCACATGTGCTCTTTCATTCGTGCTCGCACGATTTTGATTTTCTTACGCTCGCACCCTTACAGCTTTCATTTGACGCTCGCGTTCGCGTCTCCTTAATTAACAATTCTCATGTTGTCGTGTTGTATCTAGGTCGCTCTCGCCCCATTCTCTTCTGCGGCGATGATAAGACTATCACGCTATAGAACATTATCCTTGCTTGGGATGTACCCTGTGGGGGAACATTGTGAGCTAGGCCAGCATAACCCTGCTTCGCTCGCGCTCGCTTCTTGCGAGCTTTTATCGTTACCCATGGGCCACCGCGACGACGGGCCCTTTCTGGTTCGCCGTTTTTACGCACACCACCAAAATTTACAAGTAAATTTGCGAACAGCAGGCTCAATCGCTCTGTCGCGATCTATTCTCTTATGCGAACGGGCCCCTGGTCTCGCCTCGCCCGGGCCTTAAAGTTGCTTGCGAGCCAAGTCTCTTACCAGGAGTAACCTACTTGCCTGCCTCCCCAGAGATCAACCTGACCCACCGTCTATGAGAGCCCGGCAGCGGAATCGATCTGGGGCATTCTAGCTCCACCACTTGAAACCTTGCCAGCCTCTCCAGAGATCAACCTGACCCACCGTCTATGAGAGCCCGGCAGCGGAATCGATCTGGGGCATTCCAGCACCAAATCACTTGAAACATTGCCAACCTCTCCAGAGATCAACCTGACCCACCGTCTATGAGAGCCCGACAGCGAAATCGATCTGGGGCATTCCAACATCAAACCACTTGAAACCTTTCCAGCCTCTCCAGAGATCAACCTGACCCACCGTCTATGAGAGCCCGGTAGCAGAATCGATCTGGGGCATTCCAGCACCAAACCACTTGAAACCTTGCCAGCCTCTCCAGAGATCAACCTGACCCACCGTCTATGAGAGCCCGGCAGCGGAATCGATCTAGGGCATTCCAGCACCAAACCACTTGAAACCTTACCAGCCTCTCCAGAGATCAACCTGACCCACCGTCTATGAGAGCCCAACATCGGAATCGATCTGGGGCATTCTAGCACCAAACCACTTGAAACCTTGCCAGCCTCTCCAGAGATCAACCTGACCCACCGTCTATGAGAGCCCTGCAGCGGAATCGATCTGGGGCATTCCAGCACCAAACCACTTGAAACCTTGCCAGCCTCTCCAGAGATCAACCTGACCCACCGTCTATGAGAGCCCTGCAGCGGAATCGATCTGGGGCATTCCAGCACCAAACCACTTGAAACCTTGCCAGCCTCTCCAGAGATCAACCTGACCCACCGTCTATGAGAGCCCGGCAGCAGAATCGATCTGGGGTATTCCAGCACTAAATCACTTGAAACCTGCCAGAGAATTACTCCAAAATACATGTATTGAGTAGGAAATATTCAAAAGTCAGTTACAAAAATTGCTAAGGATAAAATCTCTTCAAATCATCCCCACTCCTGGCTCGACCGAGAGATACCCCTTCCACATCCTGGAGGTGGTATCCTCCTGACTCGAGCACTTTACCTACAATGTAAGGCCGTTCCTAATTGGGCTCTAGCTTACCAACCGCGACTCCTCTTCCGGCCACGTCAACCTTCTTTAGTACTAAATCTCCTTTTTCAATGTGCTTTATCCTGATGTGCTGGTCGAAGTATTTGGCAATCCGCCTCTTGACTTCCTCCTGTCAGACAGTTGCGAGGTCTCGGAGTCTTTTACCAGGTCCAGGGACAACCTTTGCTCTGCATCATTTTCTATTAACCATTCTCCATCTCCTTCGCCCGCGGTGATCACCCTGGGGGTTTTGACTTCAAACTCTATCGGGGAATGGCCTCGGACCTGTGGGATAGTTTGAAGGGGGTCTCCCCTGTGGCCGTGTTTGGAGTAGTTCTCAAAGCCCAGAGGACCGAGGGTAGCTGCTCCACCCAATTGCCTCTGAGATTCTCTACCTTCTTCTTTAGTAGGTTGACAATTATCTTGTTCGCCGCCTCTACCTGGCCGTTGCTCCTCGTGTGGTAGACCGACGCGAACCTGAGGTCTATGCCGAGTTGGGTGCAGAAACTAACAAACTCCTCACTGGAGAATTGGGGTCCGTTATCCATCACGATGGCTAGAGGGAGCCCATGCCTACAAATTATTTCACCCCAAATGAAATTTCTCACTACCTGGGATGTTACCTTGGCCAGCGCCTTCACCTTGACCCATTTGGAAAAGTAATCTATCATCACCAGTAGGAACTTCCTTTGGCCGCTTGCCTGGGGGAAGGGTCCCACCAAATCCAATCCCCATATAGCGAAGGGCCATGGAGCTGTGATGGTCCAGAGCCTTTGGGCTGGGAGGAGTTGGAGTGGAGCGTAGAGCTGGCACTTTGAACACTTCTTCGCGAATTCTGCTGCATCCTTGCTGAGGGTAGGCCAGAAGTAGTCTTGCCTCAGCACTCTCCCCTCCAAAGTCCGGCTCCCGGAGTGATTGCCACACTCCCCTGAGTGGATTTCTTCGAGGAACCTCGGGACCTCCTCCTCAGACACGCAACGAGCCAGGAGCCCCGAGAGTGTTTTTCGGTATAGCAACCCTGCATGTAAGGAGTAATATGTAGATTTGTACCTGAACCGCCATTTGTCAATGTCAACTTTCGGGAACTTTCCCGATGCTAGGAAGGTGATGAAGGGATCCATCCACGATGCTCACTGATCCACCTCCATCAGCTCCCCTTCTTCAATGGAAGGTCGAAAGAGTTCCGACACTGTTCCCCCTGCCCGGGGACCGAACTTGGCTAGTAGGTCCGCCGAGGTGCTCTCCTCCCACGACACATGTGTGATGGAAAAAGTGCAAAATTGGCCGATGACCCCCTTGATCTTCTCTAGGTAGCGTTGAAGGGTCGGCTCCCTTGCTTCAAATTCTCCCCTGATTTGGCACGCCACCACCATGGAGTCCGTTGAGACCTCCACGTCCTGCACTCCTAGCTCCTTAGCCAGTCGCAAGCCCGCTATCACTGCCTCGTACTCGGCTTAGTTTTTGGTAATAGGGAAATGAATGCTCAGGGCCTACTCGATCTTAGTTCCTTGGGGGCTTATCAGGATGATTCCTCCTCCATAGGAGTGCTTCCCTGACGCACTGTCCACTACCATCTTTCAGGCGACCGGGGAAGGTGACTCATGTTCCCACACTTCAGTTGCATAGTCCTCCATGAAGTCCGCCACCGCTTGTGCCTTGATTGACGTCCTAGGCACAAATGCGATATCGAACTCACTTAGCTCCATGGACCATTTGGCTAGCCTCCCCAAATGCTCCACCCCCTCCATAACTTTGCGAAGCGGGTGGTCGGTCACCACTTTGATTGAGTGTGCTTGGAAGTAAGGCCCGAGCTTCCGGACTGATACCACCAATGCGAAAGCCAACTTCTCCAAAATTGGGTATCGGAGCTACGCCTTCCTCAACACTCGGCTGACGTAGTATATGGGGAACTGCCTCCTCCCTTCTTCCCGGACCAACACCGAACTCACTGCCTCCAATCCTACCCCTAAGTATAGGGATTGGTCCTCCCCTTGCCTTGGTCACTGGAGTAGAGGGGTCTGGGTGAGTTGCCCTTTCAAAGCTTGGAAAGCTTCCACACATTCCGAGGTCCATTCGAACTTCTTGTTTCCCCGTAACACCTTGAAGAAAGGTGCACACTTCTCACCCGCCTTGGAGAGGAACCTGCTGAGCCCGGCCAATTTTCCCGTGAGGCGTTGAACCTCCTTCACGTTTCTTGGCGACCCCAACTCCAAGATTGCTTTAACCTTATCTGGGTTAGGCTCCACCCCTGCAAGGGTGAGCAAATGGCCTAGGAATTTTCCCCTGCTAGCCCCGAAGACACACATCAGGGGGTTGAGTTTCATCTTATACTTCTGCAAGGTCCCAAAAGTCTCTTCAAGATCTTGGAGGTGAGACTTGAGGTCCCAGCTCTTTACCATGAGGTCATCAACATAACCTCCAGGTTCCTTCCCTTCTGCTCTCGGAAGACCCTGTCCATCATCCGTTGGTATGTATCCCCTGCATTCTTGAGCCCAAAAGGCATCATCTTATAACAATAACATCCATCCCCTGTGATGAAGGAGGCATCTTTGATGTCGGGAGGGTGCATGCGAATTTGGTGATAACTTGAAAAAGTATCATCCCCTTTTTTCACCATCACTAAGTTGGAGACCCAGCCGTGGTACTGGATCTCTGATACAAAACCGGCCTTGATGAGCTTGTTCACCTCCTCCCGGATAGGTGCCTCTAGCTTGTCAGCAGTGGACCTTTTCTTTTGGCGAATGGGGCGAGTGCTGGGATAGAGGTTGAGGCAATGGCACGCCACATCCGCGTCGATCCCCGGCATCTCCACAGCACTCCACGCGAATACATCCACGTTATCTTGGATGCAAGGCGAGACCTTCCTCTGGTCCTCCGAGCTGAGCTCCCCACTGATCCTAATCTTCTCAATTGTTCCGGCCTTGGTGGTCACCTCCACCTCCACCACTTCCTCCACTGCTTCCTGTGAAAATTTCTCGGACCTTGTGAGAGCAAGCAGGAATAACAACTAGAGATACTAGCCAAAGCAACCAGAAACAAACTTCAGGCAAATATGTGATCTTTATTGATAGCATAAAACTTCATTACAGGGCAAGACATGCTTGGCGAGACATGATTTCGCCAGCACAAACATCAAACAAGGAAAAACAAGGAAATGCAGATAACTGAGACCGCTCCAGACCGCGCGACCTCCCTGCGATCTCAGATAGTTGCTAGACCGCAACTCTCTGCCAACCACAGAACACCACCAGACCGCTGCACAGACCGCTCCCTTCTTCCGACCTCCCGATTCTCCCGAACTCCAGCACCACAACTCCAAGCCGCAGACCGCCCGAACACTTTCAGAGGAAGAGGTGATCGCTGCTGCCCACACTATCCGCAGAAGCTGCACAAAAGGAATTCAATCAGCAGACCGCACGGTCAGAATAAGACAGACCGCAGGAACAAGCCGGACTCAGCTTACACTTGGTGTCTCTCTATTATGCTGCTACAGTGGCTCCTATTTATAGGCGCGGGACCGGATCCAGTCACCACCCTATGAGATAGGATCACCACCCTCCAGACCGCGCGACCAGACCAGTCAACCCGCGCGATCAGCAACAGTACTTCTGCTTCATTTTGGTGAACTCGCCAGCTTCAACATCGACCATGAGAGACCGCCACTCTCACAGCAGACCGCGACTCTACAAAGAGCTCGCCAGACCGCCCGAAGCTGTTCACCACCTGTGTTCGCACGAGACGGCGAACACAGCCAGTTCGCCATCAGATCGCGAACTCCTGTCCGCATGCCGATCTCCTCCTGAGACCGCGAACAGCAACCAGCTCGCATTCCAGCCTCCTCCTGAGACCGCGCACTGAGACCGCGCGACTAAATTCCTTAGTCCGCGAATACAACCAGAGAACCTGGACTACCCTGTGCGGTCACACCAGACCGCCACATCCTAGAGGAGGACAACCCGCCACGCGGTCAGAGGCAGACCGCGCGGCTCCACCTTGCCGCCTTGGACCAGATACCAGCAGTCATTCCAGGAGACCGCAGCTAGGCTGATACCAGCCTGACCGCCCGGACAATCTCCCAGACCGCCCAGGTCCAAGAACCCTCTAACTTCCACTTCAACAATTTCAACACTCCCCCTTGAAGTGGGAAGTTGAAACCAGTCCAAGTAACTCCCTTAGCCGTGTGAACGGCCCCTTCGCCAGCTCCTTTGTGAAGATGTCTGCGACATTGTCCACACTCCGCACATGCCCGACCGAAAGAGATCCCTCCAGCACCTTCTCCCGTATGAAGTGGTGCTCGATCTCGATATGCTTGGTCCTCGCGTGACAAACTGGATTGGTTACCAGTTTGAGAGCACTCTCGTTGTCACCGCGTAGCAGAGTCGGCTCCCGAACCTCCTTGTGGACGTCTCCTACCAGCCTCCTAAGCCAGATGGCTTCCTGAGCTGCCAAGGCCGAAGCCTTGTATTCCGCTTCTGTGGTGGAGACCGATACGGAATCCTGCTTCTTGCTGCACCATGATATAGCCGTAGGGCCCGCCATGAAGACGAATCCAGATGTCGACTTCCGATCATCCGAATCTCCCCCGTAATCAGCATCCATGTATCCATGCACCTCGAAGCCCGCATCCCTCCTGTACAGGAGACCCATATCCGAGGTCGCCTTGACATACTTCAAGATGTTCTTGGCCGCTAGCAGATGAGGTACCCGTGGCTCCGCCATATACCGACTCACTCTGCCTACTGCATATGCAATATCCGGCCTTGTGATCGTCAGATAGATCAAGCTCCCAACCAGAGCTCGGAACACCAACGGATCTTGCATAATCCTCCCCTCATCCTTCCGAAGCTTCATAGCCTTCTCCAGAGGTGTGGAGGTGCACTTCCCTTCCTTCATGCCGAATCGATCCACGATCCGCTCCGCATACCCGGCATGGGTCACCAGCACTCCACCTTCCTTCCTCTGCACCTCAAGTCCAAGGAAATGGTGAAGCTCCCCCAGATCCTTCATCTCGAACCTGATAGATAGCTCAGCCTGAAGCCTAGCTACCTCCACCTTTGAGTTCCCCGTCACGATCATATCGTCGACGTACAGCAGCACGATGACCTGAAGCTCCCCGCTCTTCTTGACGAACAAGCTTGAGTCCGAGTCTGAAGCAACAAATCCACAGAATAAGAGATACTCCGCGATCTTCCTGTACCACGCCCTCGGCGCTTGCTTCAACCCATACAGGGCCTTCTTCAGCTTGCAGACATGCTCCGGAAAATCTTCAGACACAAAGCCTGGTGGCTGGACCATGAAGATGTCCTTGTCAATCTCGTCGTACAAGAAGGCGTTCTTGACGTCGAGCTGCCAAATCTCCCATCCACTGAACGCCGCCAAGGCAATGATGAATCGAACTGAAGTCATTTTTGCCACCGGACTGAATGTCTCATTGTAGTCTTCACCGTATTGCTGCGAAAACCCCCGAGCTACAAGACGAGCCTTGTATCGCTCGATACTGCCGTCAGCTTTCTTCTTCAGCTTGTAGACCCACTTGCATGTCACAGGAGTGGTGCCCTTGGGCTTGGGCACAAGAGACCAGGTCTCATTCTTCTCGAGAGCTGCCATCTCTACTTGCATCACAACGTCCCACTCCTTCACGCCTTTGGCCTTCTCAAACTCGACGGCTCCCTCTCATCCAAGGGACCAGCAAAGAAACATGAGACGAAGCTCACTGCGTTTCCTCCTGTATAGCGATCAGGGGCAACGATCGATCGCTTCAACCTCCTCAGATCCTTCCCCTGAACCGCATTGTCTTCAGCTGCTTCTTCCCTAGCTCCCCTTCCAGACGTGCTAGGAGCATTGCTCCCCCTGCTCCCTGAACCAGAAGCCCCCGTCCCGGAACTAGAAGGAGATGGACCACCTGGTGATACAGGTAGCTCCACCTGAAGATCTTCCACTGCTTGCTCCGGCTCCTCCACCCTGCTCTCTGGTAGTTCCACTCCAGAAGACCCCTTGTAAGATGTCACCTCATCAAATACAACGTCGCGAGATACAACAAATCTCCGCGTCTCCAGGTCCATGCACTTCCATCCTTTCTTCCGCTCATCGTATCCCACGAAGACTAGCTTCCTTGCTTTCGCATCTAGCTTCATCCGAAGAGCATCTGGAACATGCACGTAGCAGGTGGAACCAAACACCCTAAGGTGTGCCACGCTTGGCTTCTCCTTGAACATCATCTCATGCGGAGTTAACATGTTGATGGGACTAAGAGGTATCCGGTTGATGACGTAGGCAGCACAAGACATTCCCTCCGCCCAGAAGGACTTTGGGATACTCTTGGCATGCAGCCAACACTTGCAGGTCTCCATCAGATGACGGATCTTCCGCTCTGCAACTCCATTCTGTTGTGGAGTATGCGCACAAGTAAGCTCCCTCCGGATGCCCGCCTTCCTGCAGAAACTAGAGAACTCACTAGAGGTGAACTCCCCTCCGTTGTCAGTCCTCAGCTTCTTCACCCGCAGTCGCAGCCGACCTTCCACGAGCTCCTTGAACTCCACAAACTTGGCAAACGCCTCCGCCTTCTCCTTCAGAAAATAAACCCAGACATATCTGGTGTAATCATCGATTAACACCAGCATATACCTGCTGCCTCCGAGGCTTGGGGTAGCAGTTGGTCCCATCAAGTCACCGTGGATGCATTCCAACGGAACACTACTCCTCGTCTGCGACTTATCAAACGGCAGTCGATGAGACTTGCCGAACTGACATCCCTCGCAAACATGACCTTCATCGTAGGAAGATAGATTTGGCAGGCCCTTGACCAAACCTCTCACCGCCATAGCTTTCAACTTATCCATCCCTACGTGCCCCAACCTCTCATGCCATATCACGGCACCATCATTCGTTTTCATCTTGTCGATGTAGGAACTTGTCGATAAAATGAACAAGTCCTTTGCCCGTCTCCCGACATGAACGACCTCGACCTTACGTCGAACAGAACGTGATACCCAGCGTCAACAGCGTTGGTCACGGAGAAGAGGTTTTTCTTCATTCCGGGCACATGATAGACACTCTTCAAAGTAAGTGGCCCTCTATCACTGTCCAAAGAAACAACCCCCACCTTCTCTACTGGATGCACAGTATTATCAGCAGTAATGATTGCATTGTTACCTGTGTAGGGCTGTGCAGAAGAAAGCTTGGTCCCGTCTCCGGTGAGGTGATGACCACACCCCGAGTCCACGATCCAGTCCTCCAGATAGTTGATAGGAGCAGAAGCTCCAACAGAAGCCGAGAAGGCTCCTCCCCATCCTCCATCTATATGTCTGACCTCAGCTTCCTCCTTCTCCGCAGCATGCCCTGCTTGAGTGACCACTCTGCAATCTTTCCTGATGTGGCCAAACTTGCCACACTTGTAGCACTTCGGACCTTCTCCCTTCTTCTTCCCGTCAGCCTTGGGAGCATATCCCCTTTCCTGCTGCCGAGAAGTTGAAGGCCCAAAACCTCCGGTGGTCTTCTTCTTCTTATCCCACTTCTTCTTCTTCCCTGACAAGAGAACTTCGCCATCTCCCCCAGTCACTGACAACCCCGCCATCTGTCTTGCCAAGCTTTCTTGCGAAGCAAGAAAGTTCTCCAGCTCCAACAGAGACGGCTGATTTGCCCAACCCTGCACCGACGTCACAAAGGCCACATATTCCTTCCGCAGGCCGCGGATGATGTGCCTCTTCAGCTTCGCCTCAGAAATTGGCTCATCAGGATCCAGTGCTGAGATTTCAGCACACAAGTTCTTCATCTTCAGAAAGAAGTTTGAGATAGATAGATCACCCTGAGACGACCTTGCCAGCTCATTCTCCAAGAACTGTAGTCTTGCTACATTCTTCTTGTTAAACAGCCCATCCAGGGCTCTCCAGATCTCTGCAGCCGATCCACACCCCAAGATGTGATCAAAGAGATCAGGTGAGATAACACGCTTCAAGGTGAACTCGGCCTTAGCATTGGTCTTTCTCCACGCCCTCACGGCCGGACCATTGTCACCAGCTTCCGTTGCCTTCACCTCTTCTGTCTCATTTCCTCCAACAACTTCCCATAGGTCCTCACCTAGAAGATAGCTCTGCATACATGACTTCCACTTCTTGAAGTTAGTCGATGTAAGCATCTCAATACCAAGACCTCTTGCAAATCCACCTTCCATTGTTTTTCCTCTGATTCCTCCTTCACAAAGGCGATGGCTACTCTAAGTTATTCACTGCTCTATCCACTCCAACCTCGCTTTGATACCATGTGAAAATTTTTCGGACCTTGTGAGAGCAAGCAGGAATAACAACTAGAGATACTAGCCAAAGAAACCAGAAACAAACTTCAGGCAAATATGTGATCTTTATTGATAGCATAAAACTTCATTACAGGGCAAGACATGCTTGGCGAGACATGATTTCGCCAGCATAAACATCAAACAAGGAAAAATAAGGAAATGCAGATAACTGAGACCGCTCCAGACCGCGCGACCTCCCTGCGATCTCAGATAGTTACTAGACCGCAACTCTCTGCCAACCACAGAACACCACCAGACCGCTGCACAGACCGCTCCCTTCTTCCGACCTCCCGATTCTCCCGAACTCCAGCACCACAACTCCAAGCCGCAGACCGCCCGAACACTTTCAGAGGAAGAGGTGATCGCTGCTGCCCACACTATCCGCAGAAGCTGCACAAAAGGAATTCAATCAGCAGACCGCACGGTCAGAATAAGACAGACCGCTGGAACAAGCCGGACTCAGCTTACACTTGGTGTCTCTCTATTATGCTGCTACAGTGGCTCCTATTTATAGGCGCGGGACTGGATCCAGTCACCACCCTATGAGATAGGATCACCACCCTCCAGACCGCGCGACCAGACCGGTCAACCCGCGCGATCAGCAACAGTACTTCTGCTTCATTTTGGTGAACTCTCCAGCTTCAACATCGACCATGAGAGACCGCCACTCTCACAGCAGACCGCGACTCTACAAAGAGCTCACCAGACCGCCCGAAGCTGTTCACCACCTGTGTTCGCACGAGACGGTGAACACAGCCAGTTCGCCATCAGATCGCGAACTCCTGTCCGCATGCCGATCTCCTCTTGAGACCGCGAACAGCAACCAGCTCACATTCCAGCCTCCTCCTGAGACCGCGCACTGAGACCGCGCGACTAAATTCCTTAGTCTGCGAATACAACCAGAGAAACTGGACTACCCTGTGCGGTCACACCAGACCGCCACAGCCTAGAGGAGGTCAACCCGCCACGCGGTCAGAGGCAGACCGCGCGGCTCCACCTTGCCGCCTTGGACCAGATACCAGCAGTCATTCCAGGAGACCGCAGCTAGGCTGATACCAGCCTGACCGCCCGGACAATCTCCCAGACCGCCCAGGTCCAAGAACCCTCTAACTTCAACTTCAACAATTTCAACACTTCCAACCTGGATCGCTCCCCCCAAGCACAATCCTCCTCTCCGCCACAAGCGAGCGCTCTGGCTCCTTCCCCCATCTCTTCCTCTTCCACCACCATCAACTCATCCGCCCCTTCTCCTGGGGCCTCCTCTTCTTTCTCTCCCTCTTCTCTCTCCTCCGCCCTGGGCCTCTCAACGGCCCCTTCCTTGGCATGAACTACTCCTTCATCCATCCTTCCTCCCAACTTCTCCTCCACCTCGGCCTCAGCTACCTCTTCCATCACCTTGACCCACTCCTCAGATTCTTCAATCCAAGAGATGGTGTTGACGGCGGTCACATAGCACTGCCTCGCCACCTTGGGGTCTCCCAGAACCCGGACTTGGATTCCTCCGATGCTGAACTTGAGGCACTGGTGGAATGTGGATGGGACGCATCAGAATGCGCTGATGAGAGGCCATCTGAAGATGGCGCTGTAGCTGCTAGGGGCATCCACTATCACAAAGCGGCAGTTCTGGGACTGCCCCCCAAGGTCACATGAAGTCCCACTCCCCCTTTTATCTCCTTCCTCTCCCCGGAGAATCCGAACAATGGACCATCCGAGGCCAACACCCTTCTGGCCTCCACCTTCATTTCGTCGAACGCCCTCTTGAAGATGACGTTGACCGAGCACCCGTTGTCCACGAGAATTCGGGACACCGTGAAGTTCTCGATGGCGGTTTGGATGACTAATGCATCGCAGAAGGGGTCCTCATGACCCGACATATCCCTTTGGGAGAAAGTAATCTTTTCTGCTGGGGGTGGAGCCATGGATGTCGAAACCACGCTCCGACGGTAGATGGTATGGAGGCTCGCCTTGCGGGTTGCCTCTACCCCTACTCCCCCGTGGATCACCCCAATCCCTCCTCGGGTCCCCACATTGGCCCGGTCATCGCACCTCTCCTCCTCATCCTCCCAAGGTAGGACCTCCTCGATTCTCACCTGTTGCTGTTGCCGTGGCGCCGGCATTCTAGCTCTTTTTGTCTCTAGGAATTCGGGACAGGTGGCCGTTGCGTGACCTTCCTCGTCATGGAATTCACAGTACGGCAACGCTACCTCTCCCCTCTCGGCCTCTGCCGCCCTATTTCCTCTTCTCCTTCCCTCTCCCGCTTCCACTCCTTCTCTCCTTCCTCTTCCTCCTCTTCCTCGTCTGATCGTCATAGCCTGCTGAGGCGGGGGAGGCATCTGCCTCGGACCCTGCCTCCATACTAACTGTTGGGGCCTTCCTTGCCCCCCATAGAAGTTACCCCCTCTTGGGGCGTAGCCTCTTCCCTAACCTTGCATCCCCCCACCATGTTGCCTCCATCCCCCCTCCGGGGCTTGGGGCTCTTCCCTTCTCCTTACCTCCTGCTGCTTGACCTCCGGCTCAGTGAGTTTTGCTAGCCTCTTGGTGAGAACTCTCGACCTCCTCCGCCACTCTTTCCATCAACTCTTCGTCGGAGACGGGGGCTTTCCTCTTCATATCCATCTTGAAGAAACTCTCCTTCTGCCCCAACGTGAAGGCGAGCTGAAGAGCAAACTCGGGCATCTCCTGGGTGAGCAGAACTTCCTCCTGAAACTGATCTGCATAATGAGCCAACGACTCCTTAGGCTCCTGCTTCACCTTGGAGAGGGACTTCGCGTCCTTCTTCCTCTTCTTCGAAGTCAAAAACCTCAACAAGAAACTTCTACGCAAATTCTCGAATGCATAGATCAATCCGACGGGAAGTTGGTGGAACCACTCCCGAGCTTTCTCCTTCAGGGTGACGGTGAAGAGCCGACACTTGAAGGCGTCCGACATCGGCCTGATAGAGACCGAGTCCTCGAACAACTGCAGGTGCTAGACTGGGTCGTCCTGACCATGGTAGTAGACCCTGTCCCACTCCCTGAACCCTTCCGGGACGGGTGCAGAGAGCACCAACTCGCAAAAGGGGCTTCCTCCCCCTGCTGCCCTTTCCTGCTCAGCTCGCCCCCCGAGCTCTCTCGCCAAACTGGAGCTCGCCGGGGCCAAGCTCGCGAGAGCCACCGTTGCCGGACTGGCCCCCACGGGTGCCGCGCCCACCGGAATCGCATTTGTCGGCGCCGTGCTCGCCTCCCCCGCGCATACCTGTCCCGCGCTCGCATGGACTGAGCTCGCCGGAACCGAGCTCGAGGGGCTGGCGAACAGCACTCGTCCCTCCAGATCCTGCGCTGTCCCACCAGCTACTTCTATTCCTGCACTTCGTACCGGAGCATCCTCGCCAACCGCCATTGTAAGATATGATGTATGAACCGTCGGGGTCGTGAACTCGCTTCGTACCGACGCGACCGCAAACCCGAGGGTCTCGAGGACTTCTCTCCGGAAGTCTGAGAACATCCTCGGCGTCACCACTAGGTGCGACTCGTTGAACTCCTCACCTTGCTCTTCGTCTCTCGCCATATCCCTTCTTCGAAATTTTCTTGAACTAGCCACACTCCACGCTCACCGCACCAAAATGTTGAAACCGATTTCTAGGTCTCTTGTGAAGCTCAGGCCATCAACCAGTTGAGGGGCGGCTAGCCCTTACTAGTCCCTCGAAAGGAGCAAACTGGGGACTCGGAAACATACTAAGACCTTAGTCACAGCGAGGAGGTCCCACCACATACCCGGAAGATCGTTGAGCGCTTCCCCTCCCAAGCCAAAGCTGAGACTTAGGCACCTTGGAGAGCTAGAGAGCTGAGCCAAAGTAACCGAGGGAAGGAGAAGCTCAGAGAACTGAGATTGGACTCCTCTCCCAATGTGCCCTTTGAGGTCTATTTATAGTTTTCTTGCTTATGGTCTGTCAATAGCGGATTTCCGCCTTTTGGTTTTACTAAACGCACCCCAGTTTGGCCTGCTAACAGCCAAACTCCGCTGTTTGGGGGTCTACCTGCAGACCACCAGGGGTAGAGGAGTAACTCCACCTCTTTAGTCTATGGACAAGTGGTTTGTGAGAGCACCACTCGCGAGAGCTCCCGCGAGTCTACTCGCGAGTAGGGTTCGCGAAACTCCTCATAGGCGAGCATTCTGTGAAGGCCTTGCTCACGCCTCTTCTGGCGACGGCCACCGTGGCCAGGTCTCGCATGCCTTCCGCCGAGCTTTCCCCGGCCTTATGTAAACCTGCTGAACTGGCTGGTCGACCGAGTTCGCCGAGCTGAGAAGCCAGTTCGTCGAACGGAGAACTGATTTCGTCGAACGCTGAACTGAGTTCGTCGATCTCAGCAGATGCTCGACGTTCATTGGACGCAGGACGGATCTCGTCGAACCCGAAGACTTGGAAGAAATCTGACTCGTCTGCCTTCTTGCGAGCAGTCAGCGAGTACCCGACTCCCTCGCCTTCTAGCGAGTTGACATTGTGGATCGGGCTCGCAGGGACATGACTCGCACGCCTTCCCGCGAGTGACCCTTGAAACTCTGGTTCGCCTTCTTTGTTACCTCCTCTGCCTGTTGGATCTGAAACCCCTTTTGGGCGAGCGGCCTGTGAAGACCCTCTCGCACTCCTACCGACAATATCTACCGATGCCGGGTCTTGTGCTTCCACCTACGAGTTCTCCCACTGAGACAGGGCCGAGAGCCGTTGAGACAATTGCTTGTCCCAGCGGGTCCACTGGGACGGGACAGAGATAGCCGCTGAGTGATGTTCGTCGGGGCTGAAGCGCGATGTTCGTCGAACTGAGAAGCAAATTCGTCAAACCGAGAAGCAAATTTGTCGAACGGAGAACGGAATTCGTCGGACTCAGAACGGCTTTTCGTCGAACTCTGGAGCAGACCGCGAGGATCTGGCTCGCACACCTTCCTCGCGATCGGTCGGCGAGTGGCTAGCTCGCCAGCCTCCTTATGCACAGTTGGCGAGTCCCTGGCTCACACGCCTTCCTGCGAGCGGCCATTGAGATTCTGGCTCGCCTTCCACATTACCCTTGCTTGTTGGTTACTCCTTAGTCTCCGTTCACCTCTAGGCGAATATTGGGTTGTACAATTTTAATCAATCATTAAGCCATTTATATGGCTTAAGACTTAGGTAAAATTAAACCTAGTAATTGAATTTGATTGTTCTTATAATTGTAAGTGTAAATGAAACTTATGTCATAATGCTGAGTTCGTCGAACTCAACTGAGTTCGTCGAACTCAAACTGGAGTTCATCGAACACACTGAGTTCATCTAAAACTACATCATAAGGCTGAGTTCGTCGAACTCAAACTGAGTTCGTCGAACTCAAACTGAGTTCGTCGAACACAAACTAAGTTTATCTAAAACTACATCATAAGGCTGAGTTCGTCGAGCTAAAAGCTGCGTTCGTCGAACTCAAACTGGAGTTCGTCGAACACAGAGCTGAGTTCATCTGAACTACATCATACGGCTGAGTTCGTCGAACTCAAAGCTGAGTTCGTCAAACTCAAACTGGAGTTCGTCGAACTCAAAGCTGAGTTCATCTGAACTACATCATATAGCTGAGTTCGTTGAACTCAAAGCTGAGTTCGTCGAACTCAAACTCGACGTTCGTCGAACTTAGGAAAGAGTTCGTCGAACCCAAACTTTTCCCAGCTGTCTAAGTGCAACCTGAAGCTCAACTGAAACAGAATGTTCTGGTTAAGCTGATCATCCTACTTTAAAATCATTAGAGATAGGATTGCTTGAATACCTAATCATGTCTCTTATAGGGTTGATGTGTCAACATTTTAAGTTATATCAAATCAAGATTGGAAGAATGAAGTGTTTTACACTATTCTACATTTAACATTCCTAGTTCAATCTTGAAGGCATTAAACTTGGCCTCATCCAATGGCTTAGTGAAGATATCAACCACTTGACTGTCAGTGGGGACAAATTCAAGGCAGATATCTTAAGATTCTACATGTTCTCTTATAAAATGATATCTTATTTCTATATGCTTAGTCTTGCTGTGAGAGACAGGATTCTTAGCAATAGAGATAGCACTAGATGAGTCACAATAAAGAGGAGAGTTAGTTACCTTGAGGTTGTAGTCCTCTAGCTGGTGTTGAATCCACAATAGCTGTGCACAACATCTCCCTACAGCAATGTATTCAGACTCAGCAGTGGAAATATTCACACTTGTCTGCTTTTTGCTGCTCCATGATATCAACCTTCTTCCTAGGAATTGACAAGTGCCACTTGTGCTTTTCCTGTCTTCTTTGCAGCCTGCAAAATCTGCATCTGAAAATCATGTTAGTTCAAAATCATTGTTCTTAGGGTACCAAAGGCCAAGATTCAGGCTGCCCTTGAGGTATCTCAAGATCCTCTTCACAGAGGTGTAGTGAGATTCCTTAGGACAAGCCTGATACCTAGCACAAACACATGTAGAATACATAATGTCTGGCTTACTAGCAGTCAAATAAAACAAGGATCCAATGATACACCTGTACATGGATTCATCAAAGGCCTTCCCCTTTTCATCCTTGTCTAGTGATACATTAGATCCCATGGGTGTTCTCATGGTGGAGGCTGACTCCATCCCAAATTTCTTGATGAGCTCCTTGATGTACTTAGTCTGGGAAATGAAAATTCCATCATCAGACTATTTCACTTGGAGCCCAAGGAAATATTTGAGCTCACCCATACTGCTCATCTCAAACTCCCCCTGCATTAGATTAGCAAATCTCTTGCAGAGGTTGTCATCAGTAGACCCAAATATTATGTCCTCAACATAGATTTGGACTAGGAGACACTTGCCCCTTGTTTCCCTAAGAAATAATGTGTTATCTATATTTCCTCTCAAGAATTTGCTCTTGATGAGAAAGCTAGACAAGGTCTCATACCAAGCTCTTGGAGCATGTTTGAGACCATAAAGGGCTTTCCTAAGGAAGTAAACATGAGATGTGAGAGTTGGATGAACAAAACATGATGGCTGCTCTACATATACCTCCTCTTTCAGATTTCCATTTAGGAATGCTGATTTGACATCCATCTAGTACACTTTGAAGCCTGTGTGGGCTGCATAGGCAAGGAATAACCTTATGGCCTCCAACCTTGCAACTGGGGCAAAGGTTTGGCCAAAGTCTATTCCCTCCTCTTGCCTATACCCCTTTGCAGCAAGCCTTGCCTTGTTCTTAATGGTTGTCCCATTTTCATCCATCTTGTTTCTGAAGATCCATTTGGTGCCTATGATATTGTGTCATTGTGGTCTTGGCACCAACTTCCATACTTTGCACCTCTTGATTTGCAAGAGTTCTTCCTGCATTGCCTGAATCCAGAATGGATCCATGTTGGCCTCTTCAAACTTCTTGGGCTCTACCTGTGACAGAAAACCGAGGAAAAAAGCCTCATTGTGAGCCTTGCTTCTAGTTGTTACACCTTGTTGAACATCCCCAATGATTTGCTCCAAGAGGTGATTTCTGTCAACCCTTAGAGCAGGAGGCAATATGGCAGCTCCTATTTGTTGTTCATTTACTGCATCCTACTGAACTTCTTCCAAAGCAGCAGTTTCTTCATGCAGCTGAGGATCATCATCTTGTGCTTCTTCATGGTCAGTTCCAGTTAAAGCTGGAGGCTGACTTGAGCTTGGTCTGTCCTAAAGTCTCATTTCCTGCAATTTCTTTGAAATTCCTTTTATTCTCCCTTGTTCAGAGCCTCCAAAGATGACCTTTCTTCCTTTGAGTTCTAGAATGAAATCCTTAAGGACCTTCCTTTTTCCAGTCATATGCCTGGAACACCCACTGTCCAAGTACCTAATCATGCTGGAACTTGAACTATCCTGCAACCACAAAATTAGTAAGCCTTAGGACCCCAATAAGGATTGGGTCCTAGGAAACAGTTAGTCAATGGGTAATTGTATCTGATGACTGCGCGTCTAGGAGGAAATCTACTCCTAGCACTTGGGGGACTTGAGTTGTGCCAACAATCTATGTCAAAGTGACCCACTTTACCACAGCACCAGCACTCATGAATGTTGTATCTCCTTTTCTGAACCATCCTGGAAGGATGAGAAGTCTGCTGCTGGAGGAGGTGTGACAGCTATTCGGGGCTTGTGGATATGAGAGGATTTCTTCATGTCACCAACAGATTTCATCTTTTCAGCTCTCATACTGTTAACATCATCAGAAATGCTCTGATGTGGGTTTGTCCCACTACAGCAGCCAACATTTTTCTCAGCTGGGCCAGTCTTGGAAGAGCTGGCTCCCTTTCCCTTGAGTGAGGGTGCTGAGATACCAAAGACAAATGGTCCAGGTTGGACCATCTGAATTTCCTCATGAGGAGCTTTCATTGCACTCAACCCAAGTCCCTTTCTCCTTGCAATGCTTGATTCATTCAAATTGCAAGGAGCCTGTTCAATTTGCCTCTGACCATATATGATTGCTTGGTCATACTGGTTGGAGGGCAGCCACACCTTTTGAAAGGTAGTTTTAATATTAGCTGGAGTCCTGCCCTTTCTATCATTCCCTGCCTTGGCTGCCTTATTATTATAACCTAATCCCCCCTTACCAGATTGGGAGGAGAAGGTCCCAATAATGGGTAGCACAGTTTTGGGTTTGGAGAATTGGGCTACTAAGTTTTGTTCCTTGAGAAGCTGATTGTTAAGCTTCTTGATATACGCCCACATTTTCTGTTTCTCATCAAGAAGATTATCAATCACCTTCTGGAGCTCTATGGACTTTTAACCATCTTGATGGAAGATGTCCATCTTGCTTTGTAGCTCAGCCTTAAGTGGCCTTAGCTCTTTGAGCTCTTTAGCTTGTTCTTTAACAAGCTTTTTCTTCCTGCCCAAGTCATTAATGAGAGCCCCATATCTATCAATCAAATGATCAACATCTATGTTTGATCTTGATTTATCCGCACCTATAGCCCTTGAGGATATATCAGAATCTGATCTGGTTTCATACTCAGAATCTGAATGGGATAGGTTGAAAGCTGGTACCTCATCAGCATCAGATATTCTGCTTGAGGAGCCTTCATATATGGCCATCAAACCATTGAACTTCTCTTCTTCATCCACCTCATCATCACTTTCAGAGTGAGATAGAGGGGCCCTGATTGTAATCCTGCCAGTAGCAAGTTCATTAACAACAACCAGCCCAATGAGGGCTTCTTCCTTTTCAGATTCTGATGAGCTGGAGTCTGATTCACTCCAACTCTTCTCCTTCTTAGCTAGAAAGGATTTCTCTCCTTTCTTGCCTTTTGGTTGATAAGCCTTCTTCTCATCCTTCTCTCTTCTCTTGACAGGGCCGTCAGCAATGACATGGTTAGGCTTGCTGCAGCAATAAGAAACAACTTTAGAGGAATTAAATTTAGAGTTGGATCCATACCTGTCACTCCTGGAGTGATGATTTGACTCCTTGCTATCCTCCTTATTTTGATATGAGGAGGAAGGCTTGTTCTTCCATTGCTTCCTCCTCAACAACTTTTTGAAATGCCTTGTGAAGGCAGCAAATTCCTCATCAGAAGAGGAGCAACCAGATTAGCTGGTCTTAGAAATTTCTGGTTCAGCAGATCTTCTGGGAGGTGAGTGAGCCTTCTCCTTCCCTTTTCTAGAGCTTTCAGCATTGAAGGCCAGGGATTTCTCCATGTTATTACTCCTTGCATTCTGCTCTTCTTCCTTCCTAGCAGTCAGCTGCATCTCATAGGAGAGCAGCTTTCCATAGAGAGTGTGGGGAGGAGTTTTAGCCAACTTAGCCATTTCCCTTATGACACAGATTTTGTTGTCCCACTCTCTAGTAAGAGATCTCAGGAACTTATCATTCAATTCATAATTACTAAACACTGTCTGATAGGTTCTTAACTCATTGACTATCTTAAAGAACCTTTTATAGCACACAACTATTCCCTCCATGTTCAGCTGCCTAAAGGCTTCATACTCCTGGTTTTGAAGTGACTTCCTGTCATCCCTAACTTCTTTCGTGTCCTCCATATAGACACTGAGGGTGTCCCACATATCCTTGGCTGTTTGGCAATGGACAAGGTTCCGGAAGGTGGAATCATCAATAGCACTAACAATAATGTTTTGTGCTCTCTTGTCCATGCCAGCCAAGACAATCTCATCCTTGGTCAGTTCAGCATATGGCTTTGGCACCTTCACCATTGGCACAATAGTGGTAGTCTTAGTGAAGGTAATGGGACCTTCCTATACTGTCACAAAAATCATAGGGTCAGTTGCTTCCATATACAACCTGACCCTTTGCTTCCACATGCCAAAGGACTATTTCCTACAAATTGGCAACTTCATTGAACTCATCTCCTTTTGGTGGCTAGCCATGGAGATAAACTTTTAATCTAACCCTTGGGATCTTGCTTGGATGTTAAGCCTTTTTAAAAGCAACCTCCCTCTGATACCACTTGAAAGAACTTAGGGGTTTAGATTAATTCACCTAGAGGGGGGGGGGGGGGGGTGAATAGGTTTTTCTTATTTCTTTTAAGCTTAGAGCTGTTAGTAGCCTAATATGCCTACACAACCAATAAATTCAAGCTCAAAGAATCACATCCACAACACAAAAGATTTTATAGTGATTCACAAGTGATGGGTAGTCCACTGCCCCCCTACACGCCTCTAACTCCAATGTTAGATAGGGTCAAAGATACTCCTCCAAGTTATCTTCTCAGCTTTTAGAGCTTACACCACAAGTTCCTCAGAACTTCTCAGATCGCAGATGATCCTACCTCAGGACAATAGTCCCTACAGCTCGGAGCTATCACTAGCTCCTACCTTAGGCAGAGCAGCCCTACAACTCAGAGAAATCCTCCTCCTACAACTCAGACCACCTCCTGGTCCGACTTCAGACAACACCCTTTTTCAACCTTCTCAGAGTTGAATAGCTCTTACAAAATAAAGTAATAATAGAATAAAAACCTCTACTACTGATTCAATCTTATTAATAGAATATTTCAGTAGATGCTGATTTTGAGCTGATCCTGGACAGGTTGGTTCAGAGCAGCTCCACTGTCTTCTTCTTCAGAAGGAAGAAAGAAGACTTCTATCTCTCTTGATGATGAAGGCTTGAATCTCTGCAAGAGAGAACAACTTCTGTTCAAGGCAAGAAGGCGGTTGCAGCTTCGGGAATTTGCAGTCGGCTTTCTTTTCAGCTTGAACACCTTTGCAAAGATGAAGGAGAGCTATCTTTGTTGCCCTAGCTTTAGCTTTTATAGTACTGCACATCTTCAACGGCTATAAGCACGACCTCCCTTGCCCATGCCTATAAAGGCATTACTTTATCACTTTGTGTGCCTTTATCAAATTCTGGGCAGCGCCAGTCAACGGGAAATATGTTTGATTCTGTCTCAGCGGATCCGCTGAGACGGCTGCTTGTCTCAGCGGATTAACAGCTGAGACAGTCTTCTTCTCAGCGGTTGGCGCAAGCTGAGACAGCTACTCCTTTACAGCGGTTCCACTGGGATGGCTCCTTGTCTCATCGGATCTGACCCTTTCGTCTCAGTGGTTCAGCTGAGACAGATCTCCATTTCTTAGGAGTTGATTTCTCCTGATCTTCGGTCATGATTGGTCCTTTCTCTTTGAGTCACCTAAGCCTGTGTATCTTACAAAAACATGGTTTTATCAAATACATCTTGTACTTAGCATTGCAAAGTGCCTCCTCTTCAAATCAAGGGAATTTGAGGACAAATACCCAACAGTAAATCAAGCACACAGAAAACACACAAGCATTTGTAGAGGTTCCTTAAGACAGGGTGTCTTGAGTAGTCCTATTTCCCCCTTCACCTTTTTAACAATGAGTTAGACAAGGCCAACTCCTCCAATCTCAGCTCCAAGAGCTTATAACTCAGATTCCTCAGGATCTCTCGGGTTTTCTCCAAACCCTACCTCTGGCTCAACAGCCCTACCTCAGGCACAACAGCCCTACCATCTCAGACCTATCAAGAAGTCCTACCTCAGATCTCCACTGAGATCCTACACTCAAGCTGAACTCTCAGCTCTATACTCAGGCCCAACAGCCCAACTCCCTCAGGCAAAATGCCCTACAAACTCAGAACAAATATGTTCCTACAAAAGTTATAAATGAAGCTTACAGCATAAGATGAAACAAGTAAATCTTTCAGCCTTTGGTCTTCTGTTGCAAATTAACTGCAGATGTAGTCTTGAAATAGGGAATAGCTCAGTAGCTTCAATCCTGCCCCTTTCTGATCCTTCTCTTCAGTAGATGAATAGGGATCAACTTGCTCCTCTTGATTCACTCAGGAAGAACAAACTTTCTCTCCTTGTAGCTTCAGGAAGAAGGAAGAGAAATCTTCTTGTCAGCCGTCAATGTAAAAGTGGTTGTGAGTTGTTTTTCCAAAAAGCTGGCCTCTTCAAAGCCCTAAGTTATTCTGTTATACTCCTTCAGCATTCAACGGCTGTCAGATGGCCCCTGATATAGTATGGAGGTGATTGGAGCACCATATCTTGCTTTACAGCAACTTGCGCCAAAAGCAAAACCCGCCAGCACATTTGAATATGTCTCAGCGGTTGGGCTGAGATAGCTTCCAGTCTTAGTGGCTACGTTTAACTCCATCTCAGCGGATCTGCTGAGACAGATAATTGTCTTAGTGGTTTTCCTCTATCTGCAGCTCAGCAGGCCCAGACTCCTTCTCAATGGCTGCTGGCCTTGTCTCAGCGGTTCAGCTGAGACTGAGAACTTGTCTCAGCGGTTTTGGCAGTAAACCACTGAACTTATTCCACACCCTGGAATAACCTAAACCTGCATAGTCATGATGTAGAATAGGGTTATCAAATACAACTTGTACTTAGCATTGAGTGTGATGCTTCTTTAAATCAAGGGAACATTGAGGTTAATATTCCCAACGGATATTGCCTCAGACCTCCTCTGTCCCTATCATTTTAGGTAGATCTTTTCTTGCTACTACATGTGCCATCATCGACGCGGAGAAAGGCAGGTTAACATTGCGTGTTGGAAATGCGAAATCAAATTTTGATATGTACAAGGATGCCAGTAAGCTCATGAGTGGTGGGATGAACGAAGTGGAATTCCTAAAAAATACCAGCTATGAATCACCCTCGCATCTTTCCAAAAGTGATGTGGAGGAGTCCCATTGGGATATAGGTGAGATGGATCTGAATCAAATTGAGCTTGCGTCAAATCATAGCTCTAAAGGTTTTCTTTTGAGTACCCTCAAAACCCTCCCTCAATATCTCTTAAACCTCTTCCTCATACACTAAAGTATATATTTTTGGGAGAAAACCGGACATATCCTGTGATAACTTCTGCATCGCTTTCCCCTGAGCACGAGCATCGTCTGAGCAACCTTTTGCGCTCTCACAAAGGAGCTTTTGGTTGGGATATCAAAGATCTAAAATGCATTAGTCCTATTGTGTGTATGCACAAAATGTTATTGGATGAATATGTCAGACCATCCACGCAACTGCAGCGACGGTTAAATCCGAAGATGCAGGAAGTAGTCCAAAAAGAGATAATAAAATGGTTGGACGCTGGAATTATATACCCGATAAGCGACAAAAAATGGGTCAGTCCTATTCACGTGGTACCAAAGAATGGGGGCATTACTGTCATTGAGAATGGGCAAAATGAATTGCTTCCCGCCAGAACAATCACGGGGTGGAGAGTGTGTATTGATTATAAAAATCTTAACGATGTGATGCGCAAGGATCATTTTCCACTGCCGTTTATTGATCAGATGCTGGAGAGGCTGGCCATAAAGGAGTACTACTGCTTCCTATACTGATACTCTGGGTATAATCAAAACCTAGAGGATCAGGAGAAAACAACGTTCACATGTCCTTCCAGCACATTAACATTTAAACGGATGCCTTTCGGACTTTGCAACGCTCCAGCGACCTTCCAACGATGCATGCTAGCTATCTTCCATGATATGGTAGGCAAAATTTTAGAAGTTTTTAAGGATGACTTTACCTTGTTTGGTGCAGATTTTGATGCGTGCTTGAAGAATCTCTCAACTGTGCTAAAACGCTGCGAGAACACGAATCTCGTGCATAATTGGGAGAAATGTCAATTTATGGTCGAGAAGGGGATAGTCTTGGGACATGAAGTCTCAAACATGGGAATGGTGGTTGATCACGCTAAGGTAGATATTATCAAGAAGCTACCTCCTCCAACGTCTGTGAGAGGAATCCGCAGCTTTTTGGGGCATGCCGTGTTTTACCGGCGTTTCATAGAAGATTTCTCTTCCATCGCAAATCCTCTAAGCAATCTTCTTGGTAAGGATGTGCAATTTGATTTTGATGAAAAATGTTTGCAAGCCTTTTGCACATTGAATAGTTGCTTGACTACCGCACCTGTGCTTTCTTCACCCTACTGGACATTACCGTTCGAGCTTATGTGCGACGCAAGTGACTATGTTGTTGGGGAAGTGTTGGGGCAAAGGAGGAACAAGGTTTTTTATACAATTTATTATGCTAGTCGCACTCTGAATGATGCACAAAAAAACTATACGACTACTGAGAAAGAATTTCTAGGTGTGGTCTTTGCTCTGGAAAAATTTCATTCGTATCTTGATCTATCTAAGGTAGTGGTGTACACTGACCACGTAGCTCTGAAGTACCTGATGTGGAATACGAACGCCAAACCAAGACTCATCTGATGGATATTGATGTTGCAAGAATACGACCTGGAAATGCGGGATAAGAAAGGAGTTGAAAATGTTATTGCTGATCATCTCTCCATGTTGGAAAACAATGATCATTCGCAGATGGAGATTGATACGATTTTCGATTCGTTTCCAGATGAAACTCTCTTTGATATTTAGACTGCCCCAAGCCAGTCTCCATGGTATGCGTTTTGGCTAACTTCCTGGCTTGTAGTGAATTACCTCCCAACTTGTCATACCAGCAGAAAAAAAAAGTTTCTATCGGATGCCAAGTATTATTTTTGGGAGGACCCATTACTTTTCCGCACTTGTGCCGATGGGATCGTCCGAAGGTGTGTTCCCGATGCAGAACATGAGTCAATTCTACAACATTGTCATAATGGCGAGGCAGGGGGGACACATGGGAGCAGCCAGGGCTGCGCATAAAGTGCTCCAATGTGGATTCTACTGGCCAACTCAGTTTAGAGATGCTTATATGCATGTTAAGGAATGTAATGAGTGTCAGCAGACTGGAAATATTTCTAGACGAGTTAAAATGGACCTTAACAATATGCTTGTGTGCGAGCCCTTTGATATTTGGGGAATTGATTTCATGGGACCATTTCCCCCTTCGTTTGGTAAAATCTATATTATTGTTGCAGTTGATTATGTATCAAAATGGGTTGAAGCCGAAGCTGTGGCTGCAAATGACGCACGAACCATGCTGAACTTCTTGCATAAACACATTTTCACTATATTTGGGGCTCCACGCTCTATTATCTCTGATGGGAGAAGCCACTTCTGTAACAAGCAGTTCAATAATCTTCTGAAACGCTTTGGAGTTCATCATCGTGTAGCTCTGGCTTACCATCCACAGACGTGTGGGCAAGTAGAAGTTTCAAATAAGGAGTTGAAGCGGATTCTGGAGAAATCTATTCTTGGGAATAGGAAAGATTGGGCAAAGAAAGTTGATGAGGCACTCTGGGCCTACAGGACCGCTTATAAGACCCCTATAGGGATGTCTCCTTACCAACACGTTTTCGGGAAATCTTGTCACCTACCTGTGGAGTTGGAACACAAGGCTCTATGGGCAACCAAACTTCTTAATATGGATCTCATAGTTGCTGCTAGCAAACGACTGAGGCACTTGAACGAACTCGAAGAATTCCGGCTTCTGGCTTATGAGAATGCTCGTATCTACAAGGAACGAACCAAGCATTGGCACGACAGACACATTACACCAAAAGACTTCAAGGTTGGGGACAAGGTACTATTATACACTTCGCGATTGAAATTGTTTCCAGGGAATCTAAAATCCAGATGAAGCGGACCATTCATAGTGAGTGGTGTGTCGTCGTTTGGAGTTATTGAAGTTAGAGGTGAAAATTTGGGAACGTTCAAGGTCAATGGGCATAGATTAAAGCACTATGTTCAAGGAGAAACCGTAGAGAAAGAACGACATATCAATTTAGAGAGTCCGGTGGAAGCATAGTACTTACTTCACTTTTTAACCATTCAGCATAACATTTGTTGTAAATATTTTTTAACGAGACTCTATTTCATGATGAATTGTTTATAATATAGGTATTTGGTCCACCTAAAGGATGTTAAACAAAAGGGCTCCTGGGAGACAACCCAGTGGGACCAATTGGTTATGTTCTGTTTCTTTTTCTATTTCTATATATTTGTTCACTTTTGTTTTGCCTAGGAAAATACCTTAATCACAGGGTCAAATCTATTTAGAGCATGCGGGACTGCCGCAATTGGACAGAAATCATTGATCTTCTGGTTGGCTCATTTATGACCCTAGGTACCCTCTACCCCTTAGCCCTTTTTGTTGTGCTATTGTTCTATTTTGATTTGATTAAGTTTAAGTCTGGGGGAAGAGTCGTACCGGATGCTCACTACACGTGCACACGTTTTAGCTTACCAGTAGAACTTATCATTTTTTGTTAGAATTTCACATTTGCATCACACACTGTTTCACCCACAAGAGTGCGCACTCGCTTGTTGTGTGCTACCGTATATTCAAATCTTAGTTGTGATGTCAGAATTGCGGTATTAGCCTACACATTGCAAGGTGGAGTGACATGTTGACTCGTGTAGTGCTCTAGTTGAGTACTCATGTCTTGCTTAGAAATTAGAGTAGAATTAGTTTTATTTATGCTTCTAATTTACAATTAGTTGATTTGCATAGATTTTAATTTATTTTACTCAAAATGGTGAATGTGGTTGAATCTAGTGGTAGCAGTGTATTGTGTGTAGGCGAGCACGAGGTGCATGCTGCTCGAGTCGGGAGGAAGGAATACCTTTCTCGGGGGGCTAAGAACTTGTCCCAAGTGACTCTCGAAGCATGAGTGCGAACGATTTGCAATTTGAGCGTGACGCAGGCCATCTATTTGGTAAGCTTGAGCTTTGTTATACCATTCTTATACGCTAACCGTTGCTAGCCCATTTTGTGTCTACCCGACCTTTTGGTTCAGCTCCACCATACTTCACCAAGGCCTAAAGCTAATCTCATTATCACAACCAAAAATTAACCCTAAAGCATTAATGAATTGTAATTCTCCAACGCGGTGCGGTGATATAAAACTCTTGTGTTGATGTGGATATCTAAAAAAGTCTATATGCTGAGAATTTGTATGAATAGATTTGGGGATAAAAAGATAAACAGAAAAAGAAAAAGAAATATATATTTCCCTAGTGTGTTAATTGAAACATCTAGTTCTATCGATTGGAGTGGGTCGTGTGCACACCCGGTTTCAAAGTCAAGCCAGGGGGTGTGTTACACGTGTTTTATTGGGGGCTGTTATAAATTAGCACTTTTGTGAGCTCTTTCGGGTTGCGATTAGCCATCAGGTTTATCTTTGCATTCCAAACTGTAACCTAATCCTCGCGTATACCTAAAGTCCTATCGATTCATCTTGTGAGTTTATTAGTGTCGTGGAGAGAGTGTGACAGGGCGAGCTTATGGTTCTCGACGTTGATGGATTTCAACAGAGATAATTCCAAGTTCCGATCTTGGGTAACACTCCCCTTCGCGTCTTGCTTACTTTCGTACTACGCGTGACCACAAGATTCACCAATATTCCATTTTTGAGTAAAAATAAATTCCTTTTTTCGCATTTACACTTTTTATAAATTAGCTAGCATAGTTAGAAACTTCTTTTAATGAACTTCTACGCACACAAGTATGCAACTTCGCATACTACTCTATGTTTGCAATGTTTTGGCTAGCTATGTTTTTCCTAATCCACCGGATTTGTTTGCTCGGGACGCGCAAATAGTTAAGTCTGGTGGTGTGATGAGTCTGGTTTATATAGCTATTTTCGGACTCATTTGGGTAATTTTTCTCTCCTTTGCACTTCACTTATTGCTCTGTATGCTCCTAGTAGATCACCTTGCGAATTGCTACTCTAAGTGCAATCCTTGACCCTTTTTGGTGTGATTTCTTGTATGACATACTTTAGATCTATTCTGCGTTGATATATCTGTACTGTGGATGTTGTAGAGTGCCAATTTCAGTGGTTTTCCTACATGTACAGGGATTGGGTGGGCACTCGGGGTGGTTTGGGCTGTTTTTAGCCTACATGGCCTCTGGTCGTGCGTTTTTGTTCGCGCATGACCACTGGTCGTGCGCATTCCTCCATTTTTCACCCGTGTAGTTCGCATGATCACTGGATTCCTTCTCGCACGACCATTGGCCATGCGCCAATGATCGTGCGCTATTTTGGCATTCTGGATGTTGCTACAGGTTGTCCTCGCACGATCAGTGGAATTTCTTCTCGCACGACCACTGGCCGTGCGCTACTAACCGTGCGCTATTTTGGCAAGCTGAATGTTGCTACAGTTTATTCTCGCGCGATCAGTGTCATTTATTCGTGCACGACCATTGGTCGTGCGCCACTAATCGTGCACCCTATTTATTATGCTCTGTATTTAAGTGCAGATCCCACGATTTTAGGGCAACGAGTACCATTTGCCGCCAGTTTCTCCCACGCCCCAGCGCCGTTTTTGCTCTCCACCAGCCCTCCATCCATCTCCTCAACTTGGAAAGCTTTCTCCGGTGATTCTAAGTGTTGGTTATAGAACAATCACAAGGGGGGTGGGGGGGGGGGAGGGGGGGGGGGGGGGGGGGGGGGGGGGGGTAGGTGATTCTTGTTCTTTTTCTACTCTTTTAAAATCTTTTGTGAAAGTTTACTTTAGTGAAATCGCAGTGCAACGAGAACGAAGGAAAACACAGCACACAACAACAGATGTATAGAGGTTCCTCGAGACCGGGTGTCTTGAGTAGTCCTCTGTCCCTCTGCGCCTACCTAGCAGTGTGCTAAGCTCGGCAAACTCCGCCAAAGTTTCTGGCCCGCAAGCCTTACAACACGGACCCGCAAGTCCTTGCAGCCTAGGCCCTCAAGCCCCTTCACTGCACCCGAGCCCTCAAGCTCGAAACTCAGGCCCTCAAGCCCTACACAGCACAGACTCGCAAGTCATGTGCCTTGAACTCTCAAGTTCCAGCAACCTAGGCCAGCAAGTCCCTTCACTGCCCCCGAGCCCGCAAGCTCGACAAGTATGGACCCGCAAGTCCCTCTGCTCTAGCTCTCAAGCCTCGCAGATCTCAAGCCCTCAAGCTCGACACACAAATCTAAGAATAGATCTACCATTTTTGGCCCGCAAGCCTTTACAATAAAAGTATTACAAAGAGTTCTTCTACCTGGTGAGGATTGGCTTCTTTTCTTGAAGAAGATGCCTCTGATTCTGACTCTTGAGAGCACAAATCTTCTTCAAGTTTTCTTTCCTCTGGAACGGTCTTCTCAGTCGATGAAGCTTGACTGAAAACTCTGATGGCGAATAATTCGTTCTCAGTTCTTGGTATTGCTTGTCACTGCCGGTACTGTTCTATAAAATACTTGGCGGGTTTTTCTTAAGTTCCAGGATTCAAAAAGTAAGTTCTTATGGCATACACTGTTTCCTTTTATATGAGAGAGTGGCCGCTTAACGGTCTCCTATAATGTCCTTTACTGTCAGACGCCCATCCCTCAAGAGCATGCGCTGATTGGACAATTAGGCGGCGACATTAATTGCTGACAGCGCGTCCGACTACTTTTGAATCTGTCTCGACGATATTTCCATTGTTATGACGACATGGATAATATCTCGACGATAGGACTTTGTCGATGCCTTGAACTAGTCTCTTCTTCAATTCTTCATCAGATAGTGATATCTTAGACGATACTGGACATCTCTTCTGTACTTGAGCTTACGACGACACGAAGTCATCTAACCGATATCGTCACGATCTTCTTGTTTGCTTGATATTGTTGTAACAATTTTATCTTGTCGATGACATAAACGATATCATGTCGACAGACTATACTTTAGCAAATGCTTATCTTCAATTAACCTCCTTCAGTCTTCTCGACATCACGCTTTCTTTACGACGATGTCCAATGCCATCAGTCACACTTAGCCTTTCCGATGACAAGGCTTCTTGACGACCACAGCTTTGAGTCATCTTCTTCATCTTCAACTTTCTGATATCGTCATGTAGATGTTACAACGATATCACCAATCTGCCTTGCTCTGCATGTTGTTGATTATAGGCATGCTGTTGTCGACGATACGCATGATCTTTTTCGACGACACAGACACAATCATTCTTCTTTTCTTTGCCCATCATCTCAACGATGTGCCTATACTTGTTGACGATATGTCTAGCCTTTTTCGACGATATTATACTTAGACAGGTTATTGAAGTACTGGACATCTCTTCTTATATTTTACTGAAATGATAAAGCTAAGACGATAATCAAATACATAGTGAAGTTCGCTTCAATTGGTGACTTCTCTAAATCAGGAATCATGAGGGCAAGATTCCCAACACTAAGCCACATCCAAGGATCTGGAAGCCTTCCCAGCCATCTACATCCAGCACATCAAGGTTTGGGGGATTTCATTTGGTGAAGAAGAAGGAACCTATACTAGAGAAGAAGGCGGAGAAGGTCAGAGGTAGTGAAAACCTCTAGATCCTGGAAGCTACCACGGACTGAGCTCGGAGGTGGACTGACAACCCACCATTCCGGCCACGATCCACAGCTAGACTTTTCTTCTTGTGGTTCACTCTACCCTTTGTTTATTTGTGAGATGCACTCTAAATATTTGTAATGAACCTAGAATGCTCTTTGTTTGTCTATGAATGAAAGGATGCCTAGCTACTTTCTCCACTTTGATGTTATGTTGTGATGTGCCTCACCTCCACTCCACATCCATCCCAAACATGCACTTACTGAGCCACTCTAGCAAAAGCTAGAGGTGAGACTTCCAAGAGGTGGTGCAACCCTCACTACCGCACTAGAGATCACTCCATCCATCTGCCTTCCGTCCATCCGCTTACCGAAGAACGGCATTGCGGCCTGCACTTCATCTCGCCAAGCAAAGCAGTGCTCTCAACCCGCATTTTACTTTTATTGTTGTTAAATTAGGAAACCCAAATCAAACCCCTTTATTTACTTTAACACGCTATAGCAATCTTTTCGCGACATAATCGAGTCACCCACTCCGCATTCCTTGAGAGAACGATACTCAGGGATTATATTCCCAAATTTATTACTTGACAACGACCGGTACACTACCGTTCGGACTGCGTTCTGCTCTCACTTTTAGTGGTGTGGAATCTGCGCGTCAACCGCTAATGGGGCGGTCATACTCCCTGAAAGTCTGATTCCGCCACTTCCTGCAAAGGCTCCTGAGAAGGTAAGAAGGCAAATCGATCTTCTTTTTTCCTCTGCGATCTCTCCTCCTTCTGGGGAAGCGGACCCAGAATTAATTGCTAATCTTGATTGTGATTCTTCTAATGACCTTGTCCGCCCGATCTTGCAGGTGATCGATCCTTTTGAAATAGAGAGCCTTCGAGAGTCCGCCGAGGAGCAAAAGCGAAAGATCACGGAAGAGGCAATCAGGCAAAAGGCTGAGGCGGAGAAGAAGGAGAAGGAGGAGAAGGAGAAGAAAGAGGAGGAGGATAAGGCGAAGCAGATCACTATCGAGCAAAAGAAAGAAGAAGAGAAGAGGGCAGCAGAGATCGCTGCCAAGATGCTGAAGGAAGAGAAGAGGAAGGCAGTATAGGTCGCTGCTGAGAAGAAGAAGGAAGAAGAGATGAAAGCAGCTCAGATCGCTGCTGATAAGAAAAGAGAAGAAGAAAAAGCGACGCAGGTCGCCAAAGAAAAAGAAAAAGGAGAAGAAGAGTAAGAAGAAAAAGAGGAAGGCCATCGAGGGGGAAGGACAGAAGATCAAAAGAATCCGGCAGATTAAAAAAGAGAAGACCGCGCTAGCTAGCGGTCTGACGAACGCCTCTGCCGATCTGGAGGCTCGGCTGGACGAAGAAATGACAGACTGCGCTACAGCAGTCACCGATCGTACAAGTAATAAAAGTTGGGAGAGACTCCCCGGATATTGTTCTCAAAGGACTGCAAGTTTGGGTGTATGATTTTCTCGTTAGGGAAAACAATTATAAAGATTTCTATGTTAATAAAAATGGGGTTTGGGTTTTGTTGTGAGAGATGCGGTTGATGAAAGATAATTTAACTATTGTGGGTCAGATGCACCGCTTCGCTTGGTGGGTGGACGAGTAGGCTTGTGGATGAACGAGAAGGCTTGCGGATGGATGATTCGTAACCAACAGAGTGAGGGTCGTAAGCACCTCATCACAAAACACGCAACTAGCAATTGCTAGTTCGGCGCACAACGTAACGATGGATTGGATGGTGGAATGGGGGCGCTCCTCAATTCACATAAACCACAAGAAATCTCACAAACATGAAATTACATTAACTCTTACAAAAGTTTATGTACATCATCCAAAAAAACAAACAACCACAGTAAAGATCTGGAACAATACAAGGGGAAAGATTAAACCCAAGCTCGAAGACACGCTGAAGGTTCTCGGTTGGAATTGTAGGGTTGTCAAGCCTCGTCCGAGCTCGGTCTTCAGTTTTTGTCCGGGGTTCAGAGGAGTTGTCACCTTCCTCCACGTTACCCGTCTTCTTCGTGGTTCAACACAAGCTAGCTCTTGTTGGAGACACCTTAAATGCAACAGAAACTTTCCATCAATGGCGTTCTTGAGCTCGTGGATGATGGAGGTGGCCGAGGAGGAAGCTTTAGCAGAAGATTTGCAAGAAAGTAATGGTCGAACTTCTCCTAGGTTGAACGGTGGTGGAGCGATGAAAAGGGCGGACTGGAGATAAAAATGGCAGGCTCCCAAAAGTGTTCTCCAAGCCAAGCAGAATTCCTGGATTTTATACAAAATTATCAGAAATTAAGTCACGCACAATCGAACGCACGACCGTTCGTAGACCGTGCATTATTAACAAAGCAGAAAGCTTAGGAAGACAAAGTAGAAGCGCCCGTGCATTTTACTTACGCACAGTGGAAGACGATCGTGCATAAAAATGCACGAACAATTCCAGATAGCCTGAAAACCAGACTTAACAGGTGATCGTGTGATTCCTTTGCGCACGAGCAACTGCCCGTGCGTGTACAATTCTCACGACAAAGACATAACATCAAACTAAGCCACAAATGACCTCGCACGATCGAAGCAATCATGCGTCAATGAAACGCACGACCGTGCGATACATGCAGACTTGAAATTTGGGCAAAGTGGACGATCTATCCACCTGCGCAATAAAGCCTACAACATACACTCAGCTGGGAATACTCCTCCAGCTCAATACAAATACAGAAAAAGGGTTAGGGAGCACCATGTGCTTACCCCCAACGACATGAAGTGCAAATGCATATCAAAACGGGCCTAAACAGTGCACATAGCGTGGAAGTGAATACAAGTGAAATACAAGCGATTATAGCTTGAATAAGACGTGCAAAAGAGTGAAAACTAGCCCAGATGAGTCCATAAAATAGTGTAAATATTAAACTCATCACACCACCAGACTTAACCATTTGCTCGTCTAGAGGAAATCATCCCTTATGCGGATGAGAAAAAAGACTTGCTGGCTTAACAATTGCAAATGCGGAGTACCATGCAAAGTTGCATGCTCGCGCGCATAGAAATGCAATAGAAGAAATTTTTAATTATACAAATAGTTTGTAACAATCTAAGAGCGTAATTATATATTATTTCTACTCAAAAGTCGAATCACGGTGAATCATCTGGCCATGCGTAGGATGAAAGTAGATAAATCACTGAGGTGAACATTGCTCAAGATCGGTGCTCAGAACAACCTTCATTGAAATCCATCAATGTCGGTGACCATAAGCCTCTTGGTCACACTCTCTTCACGACATTAGTTCGGTTCATTGCGTGAGTCAGTAGTACTTTAGGATAAATATGGGGCTTGTGATTTGATAGGGTATACAATGATAAACATGAAGGTATACACACCTAACCCAAAAGAGCTTGCGCCAAAGAAACTATCAAAGCACTACAATAAACACACGGTTGCACCACACCCCCAAACTTGAACCTGAAAATGTGGGTGTGTGCACCGCCTACTCCCAATACAACTCTTAAAGGATTTTCAATTAAGCTCTTTTTAATCACATTTTTTTTCTTTCTTTTCTTTTTCTAAATTCTTTTTCTTTTCTCAAAACTTTTTCAGCGAATATTTTGAGGAAGTGCAAACCGCACTTTCACATAATTTACACCGCATCAACATCCTCAATTGAAAATAATACAACACTAGAGCTCGGATTGGGTGTGCGACTAGGATTAGCTTTTAGGCTTTGGTGAAATATAAGTGGAGTTGAATCAAGAGACATGGTAGGCACAAAGGGCTAGCAAGGATTATGATAGGGTCGATACACAAAGCTCAACCTGGCCAAAACGAAGGCCTACATCATGCTCACGCATTGAACTAACTTATACCAATGCTTCAAGAGTCGCTTGGGGCAAGTTCTTAGCCACCGAGAAAGATAATTCTTACCCCCAACTCGAGCAATACAAACTTAGAAACCCTCAACACACATCCCTACGCTACCGTCGGATTCACACCAGATTCACCACTTTTGAGTAGGATAAATAATTATTACGCAAATAGAAAAAATACAAAACTATAAGCATAAAGAAAAATTTATTCTACACACAATTCTATGCAAGATGCGAGTACTCGACTGGAGCACTACGGGAGTCAACATTTTACTCCGTCTCACAATCCTAAGTCAGCACAACAATTTTTCCAATTCTACAAAAGAAACGAGTTAGACTCATTACGCGCCTACGATTAAGTGCGCTCTCTAGTGGGTGTTGTGGTGTGCGATGAAAATGAACAAATAATTATAAGATTGTGACTTCTAGTATGTTGTGCTTATGTGCACGTGCAAGTGAGCACTAGGTACGGCTCTTCCCCCAGACTTAAAGTCATCCAGATCAAAAGAAAACATTTGCATAATAAAAAAGGGCCAAGGGTAGAGGATACCTAGGCTTATAAATGAGCCTACCAGAATATCAGTGATTCTTGTCCAAAGGTAGCAGTCCCGCATGCTCTAAATAGATTTGACCCTGCGATTAAAGCATTCCCCCATACAAAACAGAGATAAACTAATATATATAATAGAAAAAGAAACTGAACGGAACCAAGTGGTTCCAATGGGTTGTCTCCCAAGAGCCCTTTTGTTTACGGTCCTTAAGGTGGATCAAATACCTGTATTAACATTATAACAAAAGGGAGTTCTAGCAATTGTCCAATATATTACCAAAAGCAACACACAATCACAGTTAAAGACATGGAATGAAGCACTAAAACATCATAACACAAGCCCGGAGACTCCGTGACGACTCAGTTGTATGCTGATTTGTGATGATTCTCCCCATCCACACGAGATGGGAAGGAGGTGAAGGCTTTAGGGCTCAAAGGAGATGTTTCTCCCTTGCCCCTAACCTCTTCCTTCTCATGCCCGAGGGCGGTAAAGCGCTCCACGCGTAGTAAATTTTTCTGCTTCAATTTCTCCACAGCAGGAGAGCGCCAACGAGAAATATGAGCTCGATCAAGATCACTGTCTAGCGGTCTCGGAGCAGCCAAGGGCTTCATTTCTTCACCCCCTAAGGGTGACAGATCTGCCCAACAAACGTGTTTTAGCTGTATATATTTAACTCCTATTTTAATAAAATTATTTAAAATGTTTGTGTCCATGCTGTCCATGGTAACTTCTAACTTTGCAGCCTCGCCGCCTTTCTTTTCATCATTCTCTTGCTCCATCGTGTAGTTCTTTGCTATCTCCTCTCCTTCCTTCTCTAACTCAGCATTTATCTTATTTCTCTTTTCTTCCACAACTGCATTCGACTCACAAACAAGCTCATCAAAAGTAACAGGCACAAAACTGATATCATTGGTTATTATAGATGGGTGAGTGTGGTGTGTCACTTTGGGTGACAAGGTAACATACCCACTAGCAATGTGAATGGTGGAACCACTCTCCTTCAAGAATGGGACACCCAAAATAGACATGGAATTATTTTCCATGGGGCCCAAAACTTGAAAGTTCGTGATAACCGAAGTTCCAATCTACAATCACCTCGACATCCTTAATTTCTCCTTCCGTTTCCACCATCATTCCATTAGCAAGGACAAGCGACGTCCGATCATCTGCATTGATTTTTAGGTTTAGATTTTCAACGTCTTGTAATGCAAGAATGTTTTGCGATGATCTAGTGTCATAAAGAGTGGTGGTTTCAACATTATTAATCTCACACTTCACAATCAAATTGCCCTCATGGCATCCATCCGACTCGATTATGCTTTTTCCCTGCTCACGAGGGATCTTTTCCGTCGTACTGGGGAGAGCACCTTGATTACGCTCAGAAAGCACTTGAGTTGTAACATCCTCAGCCCTACTAGACCCTTTGGAAATGTTAGGGCATAGGGGTGAGGTGAGTGGCCACTAGGGCCTTAGGCTAGGGTGGAAATGGCTAAGTGCACACCAAAGCTCAAAAACCAACCTAGCCCTAAGCCCTTCAATTAGGCCAATTGACCCTCAATTGTCCAATTTGACCTCACATATGTAGCCCTAACCACTAAGGGAGACCAATAGGATGGAAATTGCACTTGGGTGGGACCCAATTGCATGAAGTTGGCCAAAGTCAAACTTTACCTAATTTTGGTCAAATCTTCACCCTTTGATTTAAATTGAACCAATTGGGACCCCGTCATGGACCAACCAATGTTGGGTGATGTCAAGGGACCCATGACCCCCATGTGGGGTCAACCCACTCACCTTGTTGACCAAAGTCAACCATGGTCAACATAGCCCTTTAAGGTGAATTCTAAGCCTAAATTGAGTGGAATCCAACACCCATCAATTAATCATTATTCATGGACTTAGGACATGCCATTATCAGCCTTGGGCTAAACCCAAACCATGGTTTGATTAACCAAAGGAGAGGGGGACCAAAAAGTGATTAAAAAGGCAAAAGCAAAAAGAGAAAAGCAAAAGCAACCCCCCCCCCCCCCTCTAACACTCCACCTCCAATCAGTTTGGGGCACCCCACCCTTGATTACTAAGCAGCAGGAGGAGACCAGAGGGGCAGCAGGGGCAGGGGTGCAGGAGGGTGGCAGCAAGGAGCATAACCGAGGAGGCTTGATTTCAAAACCAGCTATAGAAGCCTCCCCACCTCATTCTAGTCACACCATCAGCTTCAGAAGGGAGAGAGCAGTCGGGAACGACACCTGGAGCAAGGCTATAGCCGGAGAATTGATTTCAGGAGCAGGCTCGCCGGAGCAAAGCTTAACCATGGTGAACTGCCGCTGGAGCCGCCGCCACGCCCCAATCACGGTTCGTTTCTCCTCCCCTCCCCCATGCTAGCTTCCTATCACAAAACGGAGAAGGATCGGGCTCAATTGAGCCTGAATCCACTCCTTAAATCCATGAAATTCGGCTCGAAACAGGAAGCCTGGGATCGCTGGAAACCGCCGCCTCCGGCCGCCAGTCACCGGTGGATGGTAGCCCCGACCACCACGAAGGTGTCAGTGGTGTTGGACGGCGGTGCTGGTGGCTGGATCGCCGGTAATCCCGGTCGCAATCTCGCCCAGCACGACTCGATCTCAGCCGTTGGCTGGAGGAGGAAGACGATCCCTGGGCCGCCAGATTTGCTTTAAGATTCGTGCACGCCTAATTTCTTTATATTAATTAATTCATTTCCTTGGATTTTCTGCCCTTATTGACCAGCCCACTTCTATAATTAATTAGGGGCCCTTAATGACTGAATTAGCAAAAGTGCCCAACATGAAAGTTGTAGGCCTTGACCTTATCTTCCATTAGGGCTTGAGTTCAGGTCATTTGGTGACACACAGCTCCCTGGGGAGCTGTTTTACTAGGACTGGTCCTACACTAGGTCAGTCCACTAAAATAATTACCTAGCCTTGACCTCTCAAGCTTTCAAGCTTATATTTTAACCATTGGTAGGTATACCCTAGGGGCACCCTCTGCCCAAAGATCAGCGCTTGAAGGGCACTTTTACCTATAGTTTTTGTGGTATTTAAGATATTTAAATAATGTTGATTTTTGGAGCATATGAAGTCCAAATGACACCAAATTTTGGTGGCATGCTCTTTAGTACATGAGTAGTGCCTGCCTAAATTTGCACTCCTTTTGGAGTTGATTTGATTTGGAAAATGGGAAACCCTAATGAGGGCCCTTAAAGCTCAAATTAGGGTTTATGCCATATGAGGAGTTGAGTGAGTTGGCCTCCTCCAATCTGGATGATTATGTAGGTAATGATATATAAATGCATGTGACACCCCCTAATGGAGCATTTGGAACCATTAGGGTGGTGTGTCTTAAAACCATAAGGGTAAACCCTTAGGGTTGCAATTTAGGATTTGTGAAGGACATAGGACCAAATGTCCTTGCCCTGGCTCAGAACTTGGTAGACATGTTTATAGGAGGATACAATGGCTTAGATAATTTAATGGGAAGTTTTTGAGTCATTTATGTATTTTTCTCTTATTAAATGAAATTGCCACTATTTCCTTAAATAAATAAAATGCATGGTCAGATGACCTTGTATGGCTTTGAAATTTTAACAGTGGCTGAATTGGGATGAAAATAGGATATGGTAATTTTATTCCGATTTATTGAAGTGTTATACCTTGTGGAGGAATTTTTAAGTGCTTACTAACTTAGAGGAATTTAATTATGAAAAATGTCAAATCATTGGGAAAAATTATGAAACTTGGTTATCTGTCATTTTATGTTGATACATGATCATGATAATTATTTGGAAGCCTGTGAATTTGTATTTCATGTACATCATGTAGAAATTGGTATTTACTACACTTGGATGTTAAATCATTTTAATTAGTCAAATCATATGGTAATGATATAAATATTTGGCAGAAGACTCTAGACCCCCATTTGAACTCTTGGTAATTTTTATAGAATTTTCAGATGTGGAATATTATTTTTCCTAATTATAGTGGCATTTTGGTAATTATACAACTATGAGGATTTAGTAGGCCACATGACATCCTAGGGTCATGAAACTCAGTAAACCACCTTGTTATGGAATATTACCTTACTGATAATTTTAAGGAAGCATGTAGAAGCATTTTGAGGATAGATCATGTGTAATTTGACTTAAGGCCTTAACTTCTTTAATTAATAATAAATACCAAATTAATATGGAAAATTATGGAAATTGGAAAACATCTTATTAAGGTCAGTGGGAGTCTATTAAAATTATACCATATCCTGGTGATGAGTTTCTAGAAGGATCCCCTTATGGGGTTTGAGGTTAGTTCAACTTAGTGGTCTGCGATTAGTAAAAACAGAATTTTGAATTTTAGACAATTCAGACTCCTAAGTAGTGTTTGGAAGTTATGTCCATTTAGTAATTGAGTTATAGCTCACAATGATTCAAGGAGGGTCAAGCCTAGGGTTGATATTGAGATTGTGCTAGGGTTAGTGCATGAGGTGTGGAGGTACGTCCAACCCAATTGGGTGGGACGGGTGTTGAGCTAAGTCACTTTAATTATATGAAATAATGAGGGGTGAACTAAATGTTAATCACCAACTAAAGTAAAAGTCTTGAGAAAGAGGATGGTGGGGTTGAGAGCATTGAATCCTTAGTACCGTTGGGGGCTCCTTTACGGGGCATACCGCGGGAAGTCCAAGATTCACCCAAAACATAATACCAACTTAATTGTAGGCAAGAGTAGCCTAATTAGATCAGCAAGCTAGTATGGACCTCCTTCGGGAAGGAGATATGTTGGAGCAACTTGTGTGATAGTCCCTGAGCCGGAGTCTCGGGTGGACTTGGTGTCACCTGTTACTTATGCAACTAGTGGCGAGTCTTCGGTATTAGGCTAGTCGTGTCACCGACGGTAGTATGTTGACTCAGGTAAGGGTGAGGTTTAGAGGGCCGGTAAGTTTGATTACCGCGGTCTGGAGGACAATCCCTAATAACCCACCCCGACCTTAAAGTCTGGTGGATTCCAGCAAGAGTACGCAGGAGCTCCGCTGTTGTGTTCTTAGCGTTGAGGTGTACGTGAAGTCTAGGCTTGGTAGTGAGCATACCCGCCTAGGATGTGGAGAGCCCGATCCACTGCCACCGTGAGCCACGACGGTCGGTACCCGAAAGGTTGGCTTCCTTTCTAACAAAGTGGGAACTATAAAGGTCTGTGCGCATAGAGTCGTGTGGGTGAGTCACATTGCATAAACACATTAAGTCATCATAAGCATAGCATAGCATAACATACACATTAGCATACCCCCATCATATAAAATAGTATGGGCTCTTTTATATGATGGGTTACCTGGACATCTTAACTTATATGTCGTATGGGCATTCATATAAGTTAAGGTACGAATCTGTGATGGTAGATTAGTTTTACTTACTGCACCGCATTTTATTACTGGTTTACTTCATGCTCTACTTTACTGTCATTTATTTGCACTATACTGCTAGCTAGTTTTACCGCTTTTCCTATACTTGCTAGATGAGTGTCATGTCACCTCTTTCCTTGTTTACCCCTTGTTGTCCTCCGCTTCTTCCTCCCGCTCAGTTCCTAGGAGTCGTGGAGGGAGGAGAGGACAAAATGACTTAGTCTTTATGACTAACGATCGGATGTGGCCGTAACAGGATTCTGAGGAGACGGAGCTGTCCCGCGCGCAGCTGGACGAGATGGCAGGACCTGAGCAGCGGATGCAGCGCACTACCACGACGCCACAGGTTGATGACTAGACAGTTAGCTTTCAGTTTTGAGAGTTTGTAGTTTCCGCATGTTGTAGAGAGAGAGAGAGTACTCATTTTGGATATGTATCGGGCTTAAGCCCCTTTTGCTTGTACTGTCTCTTTTTGGACATTTCTGTTTCATTATATATCTATATGATGTCGTGACATGTGGACATGCCTTTAATTCTGTACTTACTTTTGGCTTATATTTACTTATGATCATATAGCCGGCAGAGTCGGTGTTGAGCGGGGTTAGCCAACCCGAGTGTTGGTGACACCGCAAGGCAGGAATTCTAGGCGAAGATCCACCTCAACTGTGCGATGTGGGCGAGGTTCGAGTTTTCATGTACCCGAACGGGTTTTGAGAAAAGAGATCTTACATGAGTCAATTGGCCCAGTTGCATTTCTAAGTTCCTCATCGAGGCAGTTTGATTGGTCATATTTGATTGGGCCACGTCAACAAACTTCTCCATCATTTCTTCTAACGCACTTTTTTGCTACACCGGAGCGCCTTGGTTTTAACCGGGTTGAGGCGACCTTGGTTGGCTTCTGGATGCTTGAGCATCAAATTGATGTTGGCCGGGTTGCCATCGTTGGCCTGCAGTGTTATGAGAAAATTGGGTGATTTCTCACACCCGGATTATAAGTATTCGAAAAAGGTGCAGTGTTGTTTTGATTTTGAATGTAATTGACATTTTCTTCCACATTGAGATTAGAAATATCAGAGGAGATTTCACCTGAGGGGCATTCGTAGGTATGATGTTCGGAGTTCCCGCACTCTTGATAAGAAATAGCCATCATCGGAGCCAAAGAAGAGGCAAGCCTCTTCAACAATGTTATGCTCTCATATGGTGACGGTGTTGCCTCCGCAGGTGGACCAGAAGTGATCACTTCATATAGTCTTCTTGCATTCTGTGGGGTGTTCCGCCCTGTAGTCCAAAAAGAACTATGAATTGCGGTGTCCTGTAAAATTCACAATGCTTCATCAGGAGTGTGATTTAGGAGAGTTCCGCCGGCAGCAGCATCAATCATGGCCCTGCAGTTAGACTCTATTGCGAAGTAGAAATACTCCACAAGGTTTCAGGATTGCAGCTCATGGTGAGGACACTTCCGGAGGAGTTCCATAAATCTTTCCCAAGCTTCCGCGATGGTCTCCTAATCGTGTTGCTGGAATGTTGCAATCTCTCTTCTTAGGTTCATAGATTTGTCCACTGGGTGAAACTTTGCCAAGAATTTGGAGGAAAGCAGCTCCCATGTGGTCGTTGTGCCCGACGGGATTGTATGGAGCCAAACTTTTGCTTTATCACGGAGGGAGAACGGGAATAATCTTAATTTTACCGTGTCATCATCTATGTCGGCATACCGGAATGGTCCGCATATTTTTGAGAACTCTGACAAGTGAAGATGGGGGTCTTCACTTGCCAACCCAAAGAATTGGGCATTGTTGCGGATGATGTTTATGATTGTCGGCTTGATATCGAATTGGTTATTCGTGATGGATGGGCCAAAATCGGGACACACACTCCCCACAGTGGGAGTGGTGTAGTCTCGCATTGTTCTGGGTCTTGGCTGGGCCACCTCTTTTTCATCAGCCACCTGACCAGCAGCTGGCGCATTCTCTCCCCCGGGGTTGTAAGCACCTCATCACAAAACACGCAACTGGCAATTGCTAGTGCGGCGCACATTGTAACGATGGAGTGGATGGTGGAATGGGGGCGCACCTCAATTCACATAAACCACAAGAAATCTCACAAACATGAAATTACATTAACTCTAACAAAGGTTTATGCACATCATCCAAAATAAACAAACAACCACAATAAAGATCTGGAACAATACAAGGGGAAAAGAGTAACCCCAAGCTCGAAGACTCGCTGAAGGTTCTCGGTCGGAATCGTAGGGTTGTCTAGCCTCGTCTGAGCTCGGTCTTCAGTTTCCGTCTGGGGTTCAGAGGAGTTGTCACCTTCCTCCACGTTACTCGTCTTCTTCGTGGTTCAGCTCAAGCTAGCTCTTGTTGGAGACACCTTGAATGCAACAGAAACTTTCCATCAATGGTGTTCTTGAGCTCGTGGATGATAGAGGAGGCCGAGGAGAAAGCTTTAGCGGAAGATTTGCAAAAAGGTAATGGTCGGAGCTTCTTCTAGGTTGAACGGTGGTGGAGCGATGAAAAGGGCGGGCTGGAGCTAAAAATGGCGGGCTCCCAAAAGTGTTCTCCAAGCCAAGCAGAATTCCTGGCTTTTATACAAAATTATCAGAAATTAAGTCACGCACGGTCGAACGCACGACCGTGCGTAGACCGTGAATTATTAACGAAGTAGAAAGCCTAGGAAGAAGAAGCAGAAGCGCCCGTGCATTTTACTCACGCACGGTCGAAGCCGACCATGCATAAAAACACTATAGCATGAAAACCAGACTTAAAAGGTGATCGTGTGATTCCTTCACGCACGGGCAACTGCCCGTGCGTGTACAATTTGCATGATCAAAGAGAGAACGCCAAACTAAGTCGCAAATGACCTCACACGATCAAAGCAATCGTGCGTCAATGAAACGCACGACCGTGCGATACATGTAGACATGAAATCTGGGCAAAGTGGACGATCTTTCCACCTGCGCAATAAAGCCTACAACATACACCCAGCTGGGAATACTCCTCCAGCTCAATATAAATACAGGAAAAGGGTTAGGGAGCACCATGTGCTTACCCCCAACGACATGAAGCGCAAATGCATACAAAAAAGGGCCTAAACAGTGCACAGAGCGTGGAAGTGAATACAAGTGAAATACAAGCAACTATAGCTTGAATAAGACGTGCACAAGAGTGAAAACTAGCTCGTGAGTCCATAAAATAGTATAAACATTGGACTCATTAGTAATGTTGAATTAAAAAAAAAGGCGAAAAGAGGGAGAGAGGTCGCAGAAGAGGGAATTGGAAAGAATGAATCTCGAGCACTTTATGTTGCCAGACTGCCTTTTGCTGACCGCGGAACCTGCGGTCACAAAAGATATTGAAAATAACTTACACAATAGTGGTCATGATTTCTTTTTGAGTATTTCTCCTTGCGCGAGCTCATTCATTTTTGCTTTGTTTGAGGCCAGACTAATTGTTCTTTGCTTCTGACCGCAGATGTTGATGAGACCGACGCAACTCCTGAGGAGGGAGAAATTCAGCAACAAGCGCTGATTCTATATCCTGTGTTCGCTGATGTCCTCAAACCTATGTTTGAGGATGTTAGAACAATGCGAGCTCGGTAGCGGACTCTCGAGGATCAGCTTCGGGTATTGTCCACTGATTTTGAAGAGAAGCTGTGAGCCAAAGAAAAACAAGTTCGTGACGAAAGCGAGCTGCAGATTGGCGACCTTACCAGGGTGCTCCGCAGGGTAGAAAGAGATGCAGATTATTATAAAGGGAATTCTGCTGCATTGATCGCTGAAGTCGCCTCTCTCAGAGCTGGCTCTGCGCCATGGTGATGAAACCGGAAACTTCTGGCGGTCACCCAAAAGAAAGGCCGACCTCAGAAATCATGGTTATACCCATGGAGCAGGTAGCTAGGGAGGTCGCCAAGATCCACCGTGCTGCAATGTCAGCAAACCAAATCTTAGCGTCCGCTCTGTCTGTCGTCAACGAAATGCAAGATGTTGTGGCCTTCATCAGAAGAAAGCGCCAGCCAAGGAGATAGACATTAATCTTTATTTCGAGCGGTCTTGAAATGATAATTCTGAACAATTTGATCATGTAATATATTGCAACAATCTGATTTTAATTTTATGTGATCTCGTTAATTGTTGTGATATCGATCTCTTTTACATTGTTTTCTCCCGTGTTGCTTATTGGATGATTATGGCGATCTCTATTTCTTGAGATCGGAGTAATTGTGTGCTGCATTTTAATTCTTCAGTAGGTTTAGCGGTCTGACATGCTTCCTGGGCGGTCTCATAAAATTTTAATAATTATGATATCGCCCTTCCTTTCTAATAAATAGCTAGCTTTAACTTCTTCACTTTATGCTTTCTTGAATGCGACCAAAACACTGATCTTAGCGGTCTCTCATAATGGTATCCTTCCGACCTTCTTGAGCTGAAATTTTCTTAACTGCCGATCACAAGTCTTCAAAGCTTTCAAAGAATGAATATTTGTCTTTTCTAGCAAAGCATATGATACAGAGCCGGATTGTTGTGAGACCGCCAACGAAGGTTGAAGGATTAAGCTTTGGAGAAGAGAATAAATATATAATCCATCGATCATTTTGAATATGGTAAATTCCCTCTTTCCTGGGAAATCCTAGAAGTGATGGAATACTATGGCTATGTGCTCGCCCAGTTGCCTCCCAACTCAATCGGTCTCATGAATGTTCTTGTAAATTATTTGAGAACGAAAAAGATAAAGTTTTCCATGGCTCTTTTTCGCGCAACCTTCATCATGAAGGCGCTGAAAGAAGGGCAGAAAAAAGACAAATTTAAAGGATTAGTATATTTTCTTACAATGGAATAAAAGTTTTGAATCTCCCTAATAAGATCCCTTTTTGGACTGAGAGGTATGTAGTCTTTGAAGGCGATCTTGGCGGTCTCAACAGCCAACCCTCTCTGCGAGCATAAAAAGTGTTCAGAAAATTAAAGTTTTTCACAGTAGGCAAGCTTGAGATCTTGGCCTTTCTGGCGGGCCAGCGCCTTGACCTTGTTCACTACCTGGCGATCTGGCCTCAGATCGTTGTGGTCTCGCCAGAAGAGAGTAAGTATTTCTATCAGCGGCCTACTACAATCTCATCATAATTCCTCTATTATTTCTTCTAACTATTTTATCTTCAATGGCCTTTGTTGTTCCTGCGAACGATCCGGTGGCACCAGCTGAAGTGCTTACCCAAAGAGATCAAAGGAATAAAAGAGACCGCAAGCACGAGATCGCGGGCTTTGGTGGTGGATCTGAGACCACTAACGAGCCCTTTCCTCTAATAGGCTTCTCAAAGAAAATGAAAGATACTAAAGGAAATCCCCTTCTCAAGTGGGGTGCAAAGGGAAAGAACGTAAAGGTATCCATCTGTTGGGTATTGTATCCACAATTACCTGGATTTGAAGATGTCCCCTAGTGAACTAAATTGAATTGAGTATGTATTTGATGATTTCTGTTTAGATGTGTTATGACAGGTCTTAATGTTAAGTGCACACCAAAGTCAGGTTGCAATGGATCACCAAACACAGTTCTAGACAATGTAATCCCTCATTGTGTAGAACAAAGTGTTGGTCCATGTGTAATCTCTCTATTGGGGTGTACTTCATATACTCATAACTGAAGGTTTTCAAGATTGAGGAATGGAGCAGGTTTTCAGAATGAATTTTATTCTTGTCGAAGTCAATTCGTCGAGATGTCTCGTGAAGTTCCGATGAATCTCGACGAATCCAGACAGAAGCCAAATTTCAAGTTTAAAGAAGAATTTTCTGCGGCTAAGTATATTCGTCGAATGTTCTCGAGAACTCCCGACGAATTTCGACGAATGATAACAGAAGACAATTTTCAATGTTTTATCAGTGTTTTTCAAGACCAAGTCAATTCGTCGAATGTTCATGTGAAGACTCGACGAATGACGGACAGACGGATTTCAAATTTCAGTTTCGTTTTCGAAAATTAGGGTTCGCCGCCATGTACAGTACACGTGGTGATCCCTCCTTGTTTGTCGCCCGAGCCGTTGGAGGTCTCCCTATAAATAATCTTTTATTTTTAGGGCAAACTCAAGAAAGCACCTGATTGTTAAAAAAAGAGAATATTTTTCTCTAGCCGTTTCTTCCTCTCTTGCTGAACAAGTTTTCTGAGATCTAACTTCTGCGCCCCTCAAGTTTCGTTCTTCAGTGTTTCTAAAGATTTCTCAGATAAGAAGGCCTTTGATCAAGTTGCTGCTCTCAATATTGAAGATCTTTTCGATTTAATCAAAGGGCATATTCAGATCAGGTTTGCCGATTCACTATTCTTCCTAATCTTTGAAGATTCAAGCTTTCACTCTAAAGGAAGAAGAATATTCAGTTTCTCCAGATCTAAAGTTAATCTCTGTTGAGATTCAAAGAGTAGTTTTGTTTCAAACTTTATTTGATTCCTGTAGGAGTTTTTACTCCGAGTTATTTTGTAGGAGTGGTTTACTCTGAGTTGTAGGAGTTGTTTACTCCGAGTTTGTAGGAGAGGTTGTTCTCCGAGATTGTAGGAGCCGTAGTCTCCAAGTGTAGGATTTGTTGATAAATCCGAGTTTTGGTGAAGTTGCCGACGCTAGCCCGAAGTCATAGATAGGCGGAGCAGGAGAGAGGAGTACCCACCTTTGGGGAACCTCTATAAATCTTGTGTCTCTGTGCTGTGATTTTTTTGTTGTGTATGTGCAAAATTTTTATTCCGCAATCGCAGTAGAGATCACCTATTCACCCCCCTCTAGGTGATTTAGGTAGACAACGATTTCTTTCAATTGGTATCAGAGCGAGGTTATCTTTAAGAGGTTAACACCTAGATTAAAGATCCTTCAATGTTGTCAAGATCTCTATCTATGGACAGAGGCATGGAAAGGTTTTCCTCCAAGCTCCCAGTTTGCACTAAGGAGAACTTCCCAATGTGGAAAGAAAGAGTTATCTTCTACATGGAAGCAAATGATCCCCGAATCTCCCAGATAGTTAAGGAAGGTCCCTTCATTCCTATGGTTGCTTCTATCATTGATACCACCAAACAAGTGCCAAAGAAACTGATGGATATGTCAAAGGAAGAAATTGCACTTGTCACTCTGGACAAGAAAGCAAAGCACATCATAGCAGGTGCAGTTGATGATTCAATGCTACAAAATCTGATTCACTGCAAGTCTGCAAAAGAGATGTGGGATTCTATTGTGGTTCAGATGGAAGGTACTGAAGAAGTTCGAGATGACAGGAAGTCTTTGTTGAACCAAGAATATGAAGCCTTCAAGCAACAAGGCAAAGACACAATTTCTGACACCTACGAGAAATTCTTCAAGATTGTAAATGGTTTGAGAAACTATGGAAGGGAATTCACCATGGGTGAACTAAACGATAAATTTCTTAGATCCTTGTCTAAGGAATGGGACCCCAAGGTGATAGCTATCAGAGAATATGGTAAGTTGGCTACTACGGAGCCACAGATTATGTATGGGAAGCTGCTTTCCCATGAGCTGAAGTTGAATATCAGGAAGTCAGAAGAGGAAAGCAGTAGGAGCTCTGGCAAGGAGAAGACAATTGCTCTAAAGGCTGAAAGCTCCCGGAGAAGCAGGGCTCTGTCCCCTGTGAGGGATGAGTCTTCTAAGGATAAAGCTGAAAACAGTTCTGCAGATTCAGAACTATCTGAAGGAGAATTTTCCCTCCTCTCCAAGCAATTCAAGAAGTTGCTTAGCAAGAGGAGGCAAATGAGAAAAGGCTCATCTTCCTCAAGAGATCACGGGAGGTCACATCGTGATAGAAACGACAGGTATGGTTCTAAACCGAACAAACACGATTATACTGAACCTGTTTGTTATTGTTGTAAAAAGCCAGGCACATGATAGCTGATTGCCCACACAAGAAGAACGAATCTTCAAGAAAAGAAGAAAAGAAGTCCTTCAAAGGAAAGAAGAAAGAGGAGAAGAGTTTTGTTGCCAAGAAGTCGAAGACTCTGAGTGATAGTGACACAAATGAGTCTAACTCAGATGAAGAGGCATTCTTTGGACTGATGGCTCAACCTGATACAGAAGACCAATTTGGTCAATATAGAGGAAAAGGTCTCACAGAAGACTGCTTCTACAGTCTAATGGCCATGTCAGATGATGACAAAGATATTGTTCCTTTCACCGGTCAGGTATTATCTTCTACACCTCTTTCATGTTCAGAAACGGCATCTGATGCTAATGAAAACTACTACTCGGAAGAGGATCCTGAGTTGACTGCTAAGTATGTGGAAATGTTGAAGGGGTTTAATAAGTGTTGAAAGCTTGTTAAAACTCAGTCAAAGAAGATTCAATCCCTAAAGGATCAAGAATCAAACCTGATAAAGGAGATTGAAGAATCCAACCTACTCAGGGATGAAATCTTATCCTTAAAGATTGCTCTCTCCGAGGCCACATCAGCAGGCTTTCAAAAGAATGAAATTATCAATGATTTGACAAAACAGCTTGAGGCTGAAAAGAAGATCAAAATGAACTTCTCTAATCCCAAGACAGTTTTGCCTATCATAGACACTTTCACTGTTGTTTCTGATAGTAGTGGATTGGGCCATGTTGCTGAGAAGAGCCCAAGTAAGTCAGCCAGAAGAAGAGCTGCTAAAGCAAAGGGTAAGGGTCCCTCAATGTGCTCCAACTTTCAAGAAGGTGGTTCTTCCTACAAACACCTATGATTTTGAGAGCATCTATGGTCACTTCAGCAGACCAACCTATGTTGAGCCTGCCAAGGTGAACTCAGTGTGGACCAGACCCAGAAACTTTGGATCTAGCTCCCTCAAGGCACCTTATGAGGAAGTTCAATTGAAGCATCATGGACCATTCGTTCATGGATCAAATGCTAAGAAGGCACTGCAGGTCAAGCCTATTGTGCCTAAGAATTGTGTATGTTGCACCAACGAGGCTTCTACCTCCAAGGTTGCTCCTCCTGCAAAGCCACCCGTTCAAAAGGCTCAGCAGAACACAAAGAGGAGATACAATAGATTTGAATGCTGGTGCTGTGGCAAAATTGGTCATTTTGCCATAGATTGTTGGTTCAATCAAACTGTGCCAAGAACTCCACGAGTTAACAGTGCAAGACCGACCACTTGCAAAGTTAATGTTCCAAGTGGTGTTCCACTAACAAGGAAGCAAGGGCCCAAAAATGTTTGGGCTCCTAAGGGGTATTGATCATGCTTGCAGGAATGTCCAAAGGCCGACGAAATTCCTATCTGGTATTTGGACAGTGGTTGCTTTCGACATATGACCGGGAGAAGAAGATTACTTCAGGATTATGTTCCAGTTGAGAATGGGCCTAAAGTAAAGTTTGGCGGATCTGAACGAGGTCTTATTATAGGTTATGGTTCAATAACCAACGGCTCAGTCATTTTCACACGTGTAGCTCATGTGAAAGGATTGAAATACAATCTGATTAGCATAAGCCAACTGTGTGACAAAGGCTATACCGTTGAGTTCTTTAGAGATAGATGCCTGATAAAGATGTCCGTGTCTGTGGAAACTATTTTAACAGGCTCGAGGAGTAGTGGTATATACTGTTTGGATTTTATATGTTTACAGTCTGGGACCATGACAGAGTTTTGTGAAAGTCAAGGTATCTCCCATGAGTTTTCCCTCCTCGTACTCCACAGCAAAATGGAGTAGCCGAGAGAAAGAATAGAACCCTCATAGAAGCTGGCAGGTCTATGTTGAGTGATTCTGCTCTTCCAGAATATTTCTGGGCAGAAGCTATCAACACAGCTTGCCATGTGCAAAACAGAGCACTCATCAATAAGAACCATCGTAAGACCCCATATGAGATTTTAAAGGGCAGAAAACCAAAGATTTCATATTTTAGAATTTTTGGCAGTAAATGCTATGTACTTAACAATGGGAAACATCCTATAACCAAGTTTAGTGAAAAATGTTTTGAAGGTATTTTCGTATGATATAGTAGCCATAGTAAGGCATACATGATTTTTAATAAGAAAACTCTGGTGGTAGAAGAAACAGTCCATGTTGTATTTGATGAGACGAGCCTGCTGCATAGCAACTCATCTAGTGTGTTCATTGAAGATGCAGGTGAAAAGCTAAAGGAACTCACTATGGAAGATAGAGTAAATACCACAGATGATGCACCAAAGTTGACAGAAGAGATCTCAGATCACTCTGAAGATGAACAAGAAGTTCATGAAGAAGAAGATGTTCCAGAGGTGGTTGAACCTCAAGTTGCTCCTGAAAATGCAAGTAACTTGGGAGTCAGATATTTAAGAGATCATCCAGCTGATCAGATTATCGGAGATCCTTCAAGCAGAGTTCTAACGAGAAGAGGTACAACTAACGAAGTTTTACATTTAAGTTTTCTTTCACAGATTGAGCCGAAGAAGTTTGAAGAAGCAAACACCGATCCATCTTGGATCCTTGCTATGCAAGAGGAGCTCAACCAATTAAAGAGATGTAAAGTTTGGGAGTTGGTACCAAGACCCAAAGGACAGAATGTGATTGGAACTAAATGGGTCTACCGGAACAAGCTTGATGAAAAGGGCATCATTACAAAGAACAAAGCAAGACTGGTTGCACAAGGATACAGGCAAGAAGAAGGGATTGATTTTGATCAGACGTTTGCACCAGTAGCAAGACTTGAAGCCATCAGATTATTTCTGGCTTATGCTGCATATAAGGGCTTTAAGGTTTTCCAGATGGATGTGAAGTCAGCCTTCCTTAATGGAGATCTTAAGGAGGAAGTTTATGTAGCTCAGCCTCCAGGTTTTGCAGATCCTAACTTTCCTGATCATGTATATTATTTACATAAAGCTTTGTATGGTCTCAAACAGGTACCCCGAGCCTGGCATGAGACATTGTCTAAGTTTCTTCTTGAGAACAAATTCACAAGAGGAACAATAGACAAGACATTGTTTCTTAGGGAGGTGAAAGGCGAGATTTTGCTTGTGCAAATCTATGTCGATGATATTACTTTTGGCTCTACAGATGACAAACTTTGCAAAAAGTTTTCTAACTTGATGCAAGGTAAGTGTGAAATGAGCAGTATGGGAGAGCTGAAATATTTCTTAGGACTCCAGGTGCACCAATCTGAAGATGGAATTTTCATCTCTCAGACGAAGTTCACCAAAGAGCTTCTTAAGAAATTTGGAATGGAGAGTGCAACCTCTATGAGGACTCCAATGGGCTCAAGCATGTCTCTGGACAAGGATGAGAAAGGGAAACCTTTTGATGAAACTAAGTACAGAAGCATAATTGGGTCCTTGCTCTACCTCATTGCTAGTAGGCCTGATATAATGTTTTCAACATGTGTTTGTGCCAGGTATCAGGTGAACTGTAAGGAATCTCATTATGCCGCTGCAAAGAGGATTTTGAGATACCTTAAGGGTACACCAAATCTCAGCTTATGGTACCCAAGAAGCAATTACTTTGAACTAATTGGTTTTTCAGATGCTGATTTTTCAGGTAGCAAAGATGATAGAAAGAGTACTTCAGGAACTTGCCAGTTCTTGGGAAAAAGACTCATTTCGTGGAGTAGCAAGAAGCAAAATTGTGTTGCAATATCAACTGCTGAATCGGAGTATATCTCTGTCGGCAGTTGCTGCGCACAACTTTTGTGGATAAAGAATCAGCTTGAGGACTATAACTTAAAGCTCACAGAAATCCCATGTTCTGTGACTCCTCAAGTGCTATTGCCATAGCAAATAATCCAGTCTCTCACAGCAGAACAAAGCACATCGAGCTTCGCTACCACTTCATCCGGGAACATGTAGAGAGTAAGGATATAAATTTGTTATATGTTAATACTGACCAACAAATTGCAGATATTTTTACGAAGCCTCTGGACGAGACCAAGTTCAATTTCTTCAAAATGGAACTTGGAATGCTTAACAAGGAATCTTGAAGATAGGACTGTTGAAATTTTGCGAAATTGCACGGGATTTCACTTGTCAAATCTTTATCTTCTCCGACACGTCTCCGTGAAATCCTTTATTAAATTCGATTTATTGGATCCGAAGAGCCATCCGTGAAATCAGGTACGCGCCTAAACTTCTTATATATATAAATATTAAAAATACGTGATTCCACGCGATCATTCCGAGAAAACCCTATTTGTCTCTTCGGCTCTCTCGAGCAATTACTATTCTTCATGGGTTCGACGAATTCAATGGCGCCCAAAGCTTCTGGAGGTTTGCACTCAGGGGGAGAGCTGGTGAGAGGCGCTTTCCGAACTACGTCAGATGAATTTCGAAACATTATTTTGATGCTTGAAGTTGCTGGGCTAAATTTTGTCTTGGAAGAGCCAGCCCGGATTGTCGAACAGGATGTTCTGGAATTTTTCAGAAATGCCAGGATCACCAGTCAATGTAAGAAGATCAAAAGCTCCATTAGGTCATGCAAGATTATTCTGAAGGCTAGTGGCATCAATAGAATTTTGAGGATGCCTGAAGTAGAATCTGAAGAACTGTATGCTGAAGATATCCTAAGAGCTAAAAGGTTCTGTGGCATTAGTGATGAAAGTTCAAAGATAAGGAGAAAGTTTATGAATGATGGAGGTAAGCTGCTTTGTGATATTTTAGGCAAGGTATTACTTTGTAAAGTAGGTTCTCATGACTACTTTTCTGAGGAAGCATTTAAGGTTCATACAGCCATCATCTGTAGAAAGAACTTAAATTTGGTGAAGTTATTTTTTAGAAGATCAAGGAAAGCTTTCAGACTCCAAATTTTGGAAGGATTATCAGTTTGCTTCTACATGGATGTAATCCAGATTTGTTCAATCTTGGAAGAGGTACCCCACTCCATCACACCAAGAAAATCACCTCTTATATTTTCTCAAAATGGGAAAGAGTTATTTCAAAGGGTGGAGTAAAGAATGTTGCTGGTGGTGATGAGGCACCTTTGCTGAATGATGATAGAACTCTTGAAGTAGGACAACCCTCAAGGGGTAGTGGACCTAGTCCAGCTCCTGATCAGCGAAGAGGTGAACATGTTGAGGGGGAGTTTCCAACCCCAAGAGACATTGTTGAAAGTGGTGCTGCTACAAAAGAAATTCTTTCCAGTAAAGCTGATCAAGTTCATGTTGATCCAGTTAGTACTGCAGTCACTGATGTTGTTCATGACCTGGAGGGTCAAGAGAAATCTGCTAATGTTAATGAATCTGCAGTGCTGGAAGAGTCAAGTAAATCACCCGTAGTGATTGTCTCTGATTCAGAAGGTAATGAAGACTTGCCAGATACTACATTTGAACAATCTGAGAAATCTGATTCAATGGAGAAGGGCAGTTTTGGTGATCAGTTGGAGTTATCCAAGAGGATGTCTTTGGCTGAGGGGGAGAAAGAACAAGAAGATATATTCATGGATGAATCTGAAGTTCCTCAGGTTCTTCCTTCTGTGCTGCCTTTGCCCCCACCAGAAGTTCTTATTAGAAAATCTCCAAGAGTAACTGTGCTTGATGAGCAAGCACAGTCTACCAGTTTTGTAGCTGATAGAGCCTCTCCTGAAGATTTTGAAACTGGAGAGAGCTCTCAATCTTCTCTGCCGAATTCTATTGCAAGTTTGCTGCAAGCTCAGACTGAGCATTTTGATAAGTCCATCAAGAAAGTCTATCAGAAAATTGATGCTGTTGATAGTTCATTAAGGCAAGAGATGGCTGAAATGAAGCATGAGATGGGAAAATTCAAAAGTGATCAAGATGGTTGGATGAAAAATGCAGGAAAGGCATTGGACCACACCAATAAGGAAGTTGGGCGTGTTCTAAATAACTTGCATCAAGTTGCTGAAGATGTTACTCATTTGAATTCTGCACAAACAGCTCTTAGAATTTCTCATGATCAAGGGCTTAACTTTCTGGATGATCAAGTTGAACGACAACTGGCCAAACTCTATACCCTCCTACATGAAGATGTCATAAAGGGGGAGGAGAGTATGGTGTCTAAGATAGAGGAGAGTGCAAGTAAGCTGATTGACTTGGATGGCAATGTAATTTCAAAGATGCAAGAGCTTCAGGAGAACATCTTGCAAAATGTTAAAGATGTCAATTGGTATACCCATGAATCAACAAGTTGGCTGTTCAAGGAAGTTGCAGGCATGCTTGGATTCACTGTTGTGGACAAAAAGTCAAATGTTCCTTCTTCAAGTGCTCCAGGTCCAAGTGCTCCAAGTTCTTCTCCAATTCCTGTTGAGGATTTTGATTTTGCTGAAGAAGACATCCCTGCCTCCTCCTACCAAGAGTTCTGGGATGATCCAGTTTTTGTTGAAGGGCCGGACAGCTCCAAAGTATCTGAACCCTCTGAAAAGTCTCTGAAAAGGAAAATATTTGGTGATAAACCTTCTGCAAAGAGGTCTAATCCTTATAAAAAGATTAGAGAGTTTTATGATAGGCCACCCCCAAGGAATTTCCAAGAGAGCTGGAGTCCCACTTCCAAAGTTAATATTCTCACAACCTTCAATCTAGTCAGTAAACATCATGAAAATGTCAGTGATCACTACAACCAGGATGAATGGAGTAAGTTCAAGAAAAGGACATCTGAAAGAAGGATTCACTTCAAGACTGGGGGAACCAAAGAAACTGCTCCGGATAAGTATTGGCCTAAACCAAAAGCCTTCTTTGAAAGAATGGAAATTGAGCAGAAAAAGAAAGCTGAGGCAGTTGAGAGAATGTTTGAAAAACAGAAGGGCAAAGACAAATCATGAACTGCACTGATCTCTGGAATCATGTTGTTTTTTCTTTGTTTATACATATATATGTGTGAAGTTAAACATTGATTCTCTCTTTACTTATTACTGCCTGATTATTGTTTTTCTTGTTCATTATATTTTCTGTACAATTCAACTTAGTGCATAGGGTTATGACATCTTCAAATAGGGGGAGATTGTTGGGTATTTTATCCACAATTACCTGGATTTGAAGATGTCCCCTAGTGAACTAAATTGAATTGAGTATGTATTTGATGATTTCTGTTTAGATGTGTTATGACAGGTCTTAATGCTAAGTGCACACCAAAGTCAGGTTGCAATGGATCACCAAACACAGTTCTAGACAATGTAATCCCTCATTGTGTAGAACAAAGTGTTGGTCCATGTGTAATCTCTCTATTGGGGTGTACTTCATATACTCATAACTGAAGGTTTTCAAGATTGAGGAATGGAGCAGGTTTTCAGAATGAATTTTATTCTTGTCTAAGTCAATTCGTCGAGATGTCTCGTGAAGTTCCGTTGAATCTCGACGAATCCAGACAGAAGCCAAATTTCAAGTTTAAAGAAGAATTTTCTGCGACTAAGTATATTCGTCGAATGTTCTCGAGAACTCCCGACGAATTTTGACGAATGATAACAGAAGACAATTTTCAATGTTTTATCAGTGTTTTTCAAGACCAAGTCAATTCGTCGAATGTTCATGTGAAGACTCGACGAATGACGGACAGACGGATTTCAAATTTCAGTTTCGTTTTCGAAAATTAGGGTTCGCCGCCATGTACAGTACACGTGGTGATCCCTCCTTGTTTGTCGCCCGAGCCGTTGGAGGTCTCCCTATAAATAATCTTTTATTTTTAGGGCAAACTCAAGAAAGCACCCGATTGCTTACAAAAGAGAATATTTTTCTCTAGTCGTTTCTTCCTCTCTTGCTGAACAAGTTTTCTGAGATCTAACTTCTGCGCCGCTCAAGTTTCATTCTTCAGTGTTGCTAAAGATTTCTCAGATAAGAAGGCCTTTGATCAAGTTGCAGCTCTCAATATTGAAGATCTTTTCGATTTAATCAAAGGGCATATTCAGATCAGGTTTGCCGATTCACTATTCTTCCTAATCTTTGAAGATTCAAGCTTTCACTCTAAAGGAAGAAGAAGATTCAGTTTCTCCAGATCTGAAGTTAATCTCTGTTGAGATTCAAAGAGAAGTTTTGTTTCAAACTTTATTTGATTCCTGTAGGAGTTTTTACTCCGAGTTATTTTGTAGGAGTGGTTTACTCCGAGTTGTAGGAGTTGTTTACTCCGAGTTTGTAGGAGAGGTTGTTCTTCGAGCTTGTAGGAGCCGTAGTCTCCGTGTGTAGGATTTGTTGATAAATCCGAGTTTTGGTGAAGTTGCCGACTCTAGCCCGAAGTGCTAGATAGACGGAGCGGGAGAGAGGAGTACCCACCTTTGGGGAACCTCTATAAATCTTGTGTCTCTGTGCTGCGATTTTTTTGTTGTGTATGTGCAAAATTTTTATTCCGCAATCGCAGTAGAGATCACCTATTCACTCCCCTCTAGGTGATTTAGGTAGACAACGATTTCTTTCACCATCGATCTCCCCCTCTGGGTCAACAAGCTGATACGACATGCCTTCACGGTCACTGCTGCCCTTTATGGAAAAATAATGCTAGAGAAGCCTATAGTATTGAGACCGATATGCTTCCTGACATCTGCGCGCAAGCAACCGCCAGGAGCACGGTCTTAAATCATCACATGGGGCGATCTATTCGAGGTGCCCTGCAGGAGAACGAACGCCTGCAAGAAGAGTTAAAAGTAAAGCCCTTTACCTGAGCTTTTTATCATTTTTTCTTGTGACCGCGCGATCTAACCATTCTTTCTCTTACAGCGATCAAAGAAATGAGCATATGATCCGGATAAGGAACCGTTCCAGAATGCTCTGATGCACCATGTAAAAGATACCGCGGAACAAACGATGCTTTCATTGATGAATATAAAGATGTTAAGTTCGCTGATCTTTTCCCAGATGTGGCAAGGGTAATAGACGAACAATCGATCACGACTGGTGAGATAGTTGTTGGAGGAGAAGAAGAAGAAGATGTGGATATTGAAGAAAATGCTGATGAATTAAGCGGAAGCTAGTATATTGCAGGCAATGATACAAGTTCTGCCACGTACTCAAGCTCTGGGTCTAAAGTATCTCCCAGAAATTCAGAGGAATCTTCAGACGAGACCAGTTCTTCTTCGTCAGATGAGCGGTCTCCGAAAAGATCAAGGAGCAAGTAGAATTTCTTTTGTAAATATTTATTGTATTTTTCTGATCACCGGTATTGAGACCGGGTGAACAGTATAACAACCATGATTGATATATAAATAGAATTTTGACATACCTCTTTTTCGTGGATGAATGCTTATATTTACCTGTGTTTATGTCGATCACTTTCTTCCTGCGAGCGAACTAACTTTCATCATTTGCAGTCTTTATTGAATAACTTTCACCCTGCCGATAATCTTCATTAATAATCCCCATCTCAGCGGTCTAGATTTTATGAGATAGAAAATAACATTCGATCTCAATGCTTTTAGGTCTTGTTGAGCTCGAATAAACAATCATATAAGAGAATGTTGCATAATAGTTGGAGAATAATAATCAATAGTAGTGGTCTCGTAGTTGTTTAACCACCTGAAGCATGATGGAAATTTGTACAAGTTTTATGATAACACCTGTATGAGACCGCTTGTCACATTGCGATCTTGAACCTTTAAGATCTTCCGAGATAACAAATCATAATCGACAAATGTTGATTCCCGAATAGCCTCTAACAAGAACAAAAGTGTCAATCTTCAGTGATTCAGACCGCTTCTTCCTTGGATGAAATTCAGATAGAAATGATCCTTTCAAAGAAGATGACCATGGATCTCCTATTTTTTAGATCGCTATTTTAGCTTCCAAGACCTGTAGAGATAGAAAACCATAATTCGAAAAATAATGATTCCCAAACGCTCCTGAGGTCGAATAACCAGGCGATCTCTTACTTTTCAGATCAATCGTTATGAGAATAGATATTTAAAGTCATATGATCATGTAAGAGAATAACCATCGATCTCTTGTTTTCTTTAGACTATTTTGAACTTAGAAGAACCCTGTCGGTGATATCATATTTCCCAGACCGCCTTTCCATAGCTTTGAAACATAAACATACTGTAAAGATTAACCATTTGAAAATTTTATAAGGTCTTGAAGAACTTTGGGTGGCGGTCTCAATTTCTCTAGACTGCCCCATTCCCAAAACAATTCAACACTGAGACAGGCGGTCTCCACAAACCTCAGACCGCTCCTTCACAATAAAGGCTTGATAAATAGAATCTGTAATGATCTAAAGAGCGGGTGCGGCTATGCCAATATTGTTTTCCTCAAGAGATCATCACAATTCTAATATTCTTCCATAAAGAGAGATAGAGAGAGAGGTGGACAACTACAAATGATCAAAAGGCAGGTGCGGCTATGCTAGCATTGCTTTCCTCAAAAGATCACTAAGGTTGTAATCACCATAAACATAGAGGGAGAGAAGAGAGGCGAACAATTATAAATGATCAAAAGGGCAGGTGTGGTTATGTCGCGGAGGCTTTGCCGACATTTCTTTCCTCAAGAGATCATTAAGATTGTAACACCCTAGCCAATCAAGGGCTCTGAAAACGGCAATAGATTCAATCGGCCTCCTCTTGGATATCCTTACACCAATGATTATTCGAGGGTTACAGAGCATGATGATTTATAGGGCGGGTGTGGTTATGTGCGGAGCCCATACCGGCATTGCTTTCCCTGAAAGATCATCAAGGCTATAACGATGTCCTGAAATGCATAACATTGTTGAACATTCACAGAGACCTCCCTTGATGCAGGGGTGTGACAGATATTAGCAAGGACCCAGCATCCTAAAGTTCCTCCGCACGATCTTGGCGAGCTATTACTACACAAGTGCGAAATCTCCCCGCTACGTGTGGTCCTGTCAGATTTATATCTCAGGTTTCAAGTCGAGGGGGCAGCAAGTAGGATCCATCGATATATCGTTTGGTAGGATCTTTAGCCTTTGATAGTCAGTCAATATATCCTTCATTCTTCCTTTCCGATATACATAATGCAAGAGGTTACAACCACATCACAATGCTTGCAAAAAATGAAGGAAAGAAGAAAGACGGGAAAGAATACAAGTTTTTAAGAAAAGAAGTGCTTGAGATCATCTCCACTCCAAGTGTGAGATAGATCTTCCCATTCGTAAGTTTGGAGACGATAAGCTCCATTCTTGAGTGCTTCTTTGACAATAAATGACCCTGTCCAATTTGGGTTTAGCTTTCCCACCGAGCCAAATCTTGCTGATGCATCAACCTTCTTGAGGATGAGATCACCAGTAAAAAATTCTTTAACTCAAACATTTTTGTCAAAATATTTAGTCATTCTTCTTTTTACTTCATCTTGCCTGATTGTTGCTGTATCCATCAGCACTTCGATGAGATCAAGTCTGCATTTCAATTCTTCATCATTTCCTTCCATCCAATCATCTTGTAGTTGTTGAGATAGTAATACCCTTGGACTTTTAACTTCAAATTCAACGGGAATGAGAGTTTCCGAGCCATGAGATAATTTGAAGGGAGTTTCTCCAGTAGCTGATGTTGGAGTCGTCCTCAAAGCCCAGAGTACTGAAGGTAACTGTTCAGCCCAATTGCCTCGGAGATTTTCCACTTTCTTCTTCAGGAGGTTAATTATCAATTTGTTAGCAGCTTCTACTTGCCCATTACTTCTTGGATGATGCACAGAGGCGAACCGCAACTCGGTGTCAATTTGATCACAGAAATTTATCAGATTGGAGTTGTTAAACTGAGGACCATTATCTGTGATAATTGTCATTGGAATTCCATGCCTGCATACTATCTCTCCCCAGATAAAATTCTTCATAACTTGAGTAGTAGTTTTAGCTAGTTCTTTTGCTTCGATCCATTTGCTGATATAATCAACCAGCAGTAGAATGAACTTGCGTTGGCCACTAGCTAAAGGAAAAGGTCCAATCAAATCCATTCCCCAAACTGCAAATGTCCATGGGGTTGCTATTGACTTTAGTTGTTGAGCTGGTTGATGCTGGAGAGGGGCGAACTTCTGGCATTGGACACACTTTTTGGTGAATTTCTCTACATCTTTCCTCATTTGAGGCCAGAAATAACCTTGCCTTAGAATCCTATTTTCTAAGGTTTTAGATCCAGAGTGACTGTCGCACTCTCCTGAATGTACTTCTCGAAGAATAATAGGAATTTCCTCTTCAGAGACACATCTTGCCAAAGGTGATAAAAACGTTTTCTTGTAGAGGATTCATGCAACAAGATAATAATAAACTGTCTTTAACTTAAATCGCTTATTATCTTTTAACGCAGGATGAAATTCTCCACTTGAGAGATAGATAACGAAAGGGTCCATCCAGGATGGTCGTTGATCAATCAACATGATGTCTCCTTCTTCAATAGCTGGATGAAATAGTTCTGAAGTAGTTCCTCCTGAAAGGAGAATGAATTTGGCCAACTCGTCAGCTTCCATGTTCTCTTCCCTTAGAATATGATGAATAGTGAAGCTTTTGAACTTTCCTATATCAATCTTTACCAGCATTTGATTCCTAGCTCTCTTGCAAATCTAAGACTGGCAAGCAAGGCTTCATACTCCGCATGATTGTTCGTTGTTGGGAAGTGAAACTTGAGAGCTTGATCCAATCTAATCCCATTGGGATTAATTAATACAATTACAGCTCCTGACGAATTTCTCCGGGAAGCTCCATCCACGTAAATTGTCCAAGCTAAAGATTTTCCAATCTCTTTTTCCGAGCTAACTTCCTTGGCATCAATCATAAAATCTGCTAGCACTTGAGCTTTGATCGTCACTCTAGGAATGTAGGAGATATCAAACTCACTGAGTTCTATCGCCCATTTTGCCAATCTACCTGAATGTTCTGGATTTTCCAACACGTTCTTTAATGGAAGATTAGTGATGACATGAATAGAATGAGCCTGGAAGTAAGGCCTTAACCTTTGTGCTAAAACCACAAGCATTAAGGCCAACTTTTCAAGGATCGGATACCGAGCTTCCACATCCTTCAAAACTTTACTCACATAATAAACTGGATATTACTTCTTCTTTTCTTCCCTTACCAGCACAGAGCTGATAGCATCAGAACCGACTCCCAGATACAAAAAGAGATCTTCTCCTTCTCTCGGGCTTTGGAGTAAAGGGGTGGACGTTAGCAGCTTTTTGAGCAGATCAAACGCATCATCACACTCCTTTGTCCATTCGAACTTAGCTCCTCCACGGAGCGTTTTAAAGAAAGGAGCACTCTTATCCCCTGAACGGGAGATGAAACGGCTCAAGCCTGCCATCCTCCCACCCAGCTGCTGAACTTTCTTAGGGGTCTTGTGAGGTGACATTTCCAGAATAGCCTTCAGTTTATCGGGATTTGGCTCTAATCCTTGCGGAGTAAGGAGATGGCTGAGAATTTTTCCTTTGCTAGCTCCAAAGACGCATTTCAAAGGGATTAATCTCATATGAAAGGCTCAGAGCATTGCAAAAGTTTCATTCAAGTCGTTAAGGTGAGCTGAGAAAAGCTTGCTTTTTATTAGAAGATCATCAACGTATACTTCTAAATTTCTCCCTTTTGAGTTTTAAAAATGGTGTCCATCATTTTCTGATAGGTGGCACCGATATTCTTTAGCCCGAAAGGCATTACGAGATAGCAGAAACAACTGTCATTCGTGATGAATGAGGTATGAGGGATATCATGCTTATGCATTCTTATCTAAAAAAACTCATGCAAGAGTACCCTATCGCAGAATCAACTAAATAATCTATCTGAGGCAAGGGGTAGCAATCTTTAGGGCAAGCTTTAATGAGTTTAGTGATATCCATACATATTCTCCATTTTCCACCAACTTTTTTCACCATTACAACATTCGATACCCACTCTGGGTATTGAATTTCCCTAACAAAGTTAGCTTTGAGAAGCTTTTCCACCTCCTCTCGGATTGGTTGAGCCAAGGTCATTGCAACCACTCTTTTCTTTTGCTTCATCGGAGTAAAAGCTGGATCAATATTAAGATGGTGGCAAGCGACGTCTGGATCAACTCCTGGCATATCATCCGCTGACCAAGCGAATATATCCATATTTTGCAGCAGGCAAGAGATGAGCTGATTCTTTTCAGCTTCAAGTAATTCAGCCTTGATTGAAAGCCTCCTGCTTTCATCTTCATCACTGATGGGCACAACATGAGTTTCTTGGGCAGGTAGGAGGAAGATATTCTTGCCCAAAAGTTTCAAGCGTCACTCCGTATAAACCAAGCGTAGAAAGAAGAGTCAAGCATTACTGAGAGAGTGACATTTCCTTCCACTTCTTTGTTCTCTCCGGAGAAACCATAGAGTGTCCCTTCGATGGAAAGAAGAGTCTTCCCGGTCTTCAGGGCCTCAAAAGCTGGTTTGAAGAGAAGATTTACTGAACTCCTGATATCGATCAGAATGTTCTCAACTATATAATTCTCTATGACTGTCTTTATAACGACTGCGTCGTTGAAAGCGTTGGCAGTAGGAGGAAGATCTTCTTGCCCAAAAGTGATCGTTCCTCAGACCGGGGCAGAGGAGGAGGTAGCAGCAACCTCTGATCTGAAAACTCTATGCATGCTGGCCTTCTTTGGAGATTCTAGGCCTGCTCCACCATGGATGCAAAAAAGATAACAAAAAGTTCCTTATGTTGAAACCAATAACTTGGTCTCTTGTGGAGCTCGGGCCCTCAACAAGTTGGGGGTGACCTCGCACTTACTTCTCCCAAGGGAGAGCGCTAGGTTGAAGGCTTGGGAACTAGGAACAAGACCAAGGGCTTAGCGAGGAAGTCCCACCACACACCCGGAAGATCTTAGAGCGCTTCCCCTCCCAAGACAATGCTAAGCTTGGGCACCTTTGGAGGCTCTCTCCACCCACCAAAGAAACATGGGGAGAGAGTGGACAAAAGAGAAGAAGTCCCTCCAAAAGGTGCCACCTTGGTCCTATTTATAGATTTCTGGACTTGGTATGCCAATAGCCAGATTCTGGCATACGAGATTACAAAAATACCCTCCAATTTGGCCTGCCAATAGCTGAATCACGCCATTCCAAGGTGCTAAACGCAGACCGTCCCCTCTCCTCGGGACTGGGCGAGAGGGGGCAGGCCGCCTCCCTTGGTCTCCCCCTCACTGGGCTGGGCGAGCGGGAGGCCACCTCTCCTCTCCGGCTCGGCCCTTGCTAGGGCGGGGCGAGACCGGGGGTCAGCCTCTCTCCAGCTCGCTCCTTTTTGGGGCGGGGCGAGACCGGGGGTCGGCCCCTCCCCGGCCCGCCCCCTAGCTGGGGCGGGGCGAGACAGGGGGTAGTCCCCTCTCCGACCTGCCCCCTAGCTGGGGCGGGGTGAGACCGGGGGTCAGCCCCTCTCCGGCTTGCCCCTAGATGGGGTGGGGCGAGACAGGGGGTCGGCCCCTCTCCGACTCGCCCCCTAGTTGGGGCGGGGCGATACCGGGGGTCGGCCCCTCTCCGGCTCGCCCCCTAGCTGGGGCGGGGCGAGACCGGGGGTCAGCCCCTCTCCGGCTCGCCCCCTAGCTCAGGCGGGGGCGAGACCGGGGGTCAGACCCTCTCCGGCTCGCCCCCTAGCTCCTCCTTGTGCAGGGAGAGCCCTGGGGGCCTCCCCTCTCCCCTGCTTGCCCCCTTATTTGGGATAATCTGGGGCTGCGCCCCTCGGTCCTGAGCCCATCCAATGGCTCACCCGCCCCTCTCACCTGGAGCAGGGCCTCTTACAAGATATTGGCCCTAATGACATCTTGGGCCCCGGGGATCCACTCGGCGAATGTAGGGTTGTACACAATGTTGGGTTTTCTATACCCCTAACGGGAAGACATATCGAATATGCGCAGCGGAAATAATAACAAGAACAACCCAAAAGAAGCTAACGGATCTTGCGGTTTTCATGATTCAAGAGAATAATCAAATCGAAATACAAAGTACCTTTGCGGGATTGAGTCAATACTAAACCAAGGTGCTCCAAGAGAAATCTGAAATCTGCCTTTATGTTATTCAAGAATCGAAATGGATCGATCCCTCTATAGAAGTCCACACAAGCAAAGGAGAACCCTAGCTTCTTGTCGTACAAGAACTAGGTCAGAGAAGGAAGCTCTCAACGTCCCCATGGACTGCTAGGTCCGATCCAGAGGAGGCGGCGACTAGCGGCGGCAGAAGACGATCGGCGGATGGGAAGAACGAGATGCCCTCGCGCGGAACAGTTCCGGTCGGCTTCTCGTCTAAAATCGCGAAAAATGTTAAGTCCCGTAAATCTAAAATCGCATGCCCTTTTATACTAAAACGCATAAATCAGGCTATCCGCAGACCAGAGGGAAAAGCAGAATATCTGTCCAGATTTACATTCGCCGAATTCGACTAATCAATATAGCCAAATTCGACTCAAATTCGGCGAAATCATTTCGACGAATTCGTCTATACAAATTCGGCTATATCATTTCGTCGAAACCCTTTCATCGAACTGACATGATTCGGCTAAACCCTTTAGTCGAATCTGTTATAATTTCGGCTAATCATATTAGCCGAATTTCATTAGTCGAATCAAGCTAATTACGTTAAACCCTCTAACCGAATTTGACGCAGTTCGGTTAAACCCTTTAGCTGAATTTGTCAATTAAATACTCATTCGTTTAAACCATTTAAACGATTTCCCGTTGAGACATTCTCAACTTAATTCCAAGCAGTCACAAGGTTGGTCCTCCACTCATATCCAATATGAGTAAGGCCAACACAATCCTTTCTCCAACTTCTCCAAACGCTTTTATGTGCTACCCTATAGGCTCATATTGCGTTGGCAGTAAGACTAACTGTTGATTGCTTTGAGATCACCTCAGAAACTCCAACACACAATCCCCGCTCTTTTCGAGCGGGACTCACGCTCGAAAAGAAGAGTCCAACCCTGCTTATTCGACGAGTGCCTTCCTGAGAGGCCATCCTACCCTGCCGACTAGCGAGATACCGGCTAGCGGAGCCACCTCGGGGGAAAAATACTAAGCCTCCCCGAGAGGCCTTCCGACCCTGCCGGCTAGCGAGAGCCCGGCTAGCAGAGCCCGGCTAGCAGAGCCACCTAGGTGGAAAAACACTTAGCCTCCCTAAGAGGCCTTCCGACCCTACCGGCTAGCGAGAGCCCGGCTAGTGGAGCCACCTCGGGGGAAAAACACTTAGCCTCCTCGAGAGGCCTTCCGCCCTGCCAGCTAGCGAGAGCCTGGCTAGCGGAGCCACCTCGAGGGGAAAAAAACACTTAGCCTCCCCGAGAGGTCATCCTGCCCTACCGGCTAGTGAGAGCCCGGCTAGCGGAGACACCTCGGGGGAAAACACTTAGCCTCCCCGAGAGGCCTTCCGACCCTACCGGCTAGCGAGAGCCCGGCTAGCGGAGCCACCTCTGGGGAAAAAACACTCAGCCTCCCCGAGAGGTCATCCTGCCATGCCGACTAGTGAGAGCCTTGCTAGCGGAGCCATCTCGGTGGAAAAACACTTAGCCTCCCCGAGAGGCCTTCTGACCCTGTCGGCTAGCGAGAGACCAACTAGCGGAGCCACCTCAGGGGAAAACACTTAGCCTCCCTGAGAGGTCTTCCAACCCTGCCGGCTAGCGAGATCCCGGCTAGCGGAGCCACCTCGGGGGAAAAAATACTTAGCCTCCCCGAGAGGCCTTCCGACCCTGCCGGCTAGCGAGAGCCCGGCTAGCGGAGCCACCTCGGGGGAAAAACACTTAGCCTCCCCGAGAGGCCTTCCGACCCTGCCATCTAGCGAGAGCCCGGCTAGCAGAGCGACCTCGGGGGAAAAAACACTCAGCCTCCCCGAGAGGTCATCCTGCCCTGCCGGCTAGGGAGAGCCCGGCTAGCGGAGCCACCTCGGGGTAAAAACACTTAGCCTCCCCGAGAGGCCTTCCGACCCTGCCGGCTAGCGAGAGCCCGGCTAGCGGAGCCACCTCAGGGGGAAAATACTTAGCCTCCCCGAGAGGCCTTCTGACCCTGCCGGCTAGCGAGAGCCCGGCTAGCAGAGCCACCTCGGGGGAAAAAACACTTAGCCTCTCCGAGAGGCCTTCCGACCCTGCCGGCTAGCGAGAGCCCGGCTAGCGGAGCCACCTCGGGGGAAAAACACTTAGCCTCCCTGAGAGGTCATCCTGCCCTGCCGGCTAGAGAGAGCCCGGCTAGTGGAGCCACCTCCGGGGAAAAACACTTAGCATCCCCGAGAGGTCATCCTGCCCTACCGGCTAGTGAGAGCCCGGCTAGCGGAGCCACCTTGGGGGAAAAACACTTAGCCTCCCCGAGAGGCATCGACCTTGCCGGCTAGCGAGAGCCCGGCTAGCGGAGCCACCTCGGGGGAAAAACAACTTATACTCCCTGAGAGGCCATCCTACCCTGTCGGCTAGCGAGAGCCCGGCTAGCGGAGCCATCTCGGAAGAAAAACCACTTAGCCTCCCCGAGAGGCCATCTTACCCTGGCGGCTAGCAGAGCCATCTCGGGGGAAAAACTACTTAGCCTCCTCGAGAGGCCATCCTACCCTGCCGGCTAGCGAGAGCCGGCTAGCGGAGCCATCTCGGGAGAAAAACCACTTAGCCTCCTCGTGAGGCCATCCTACCATGCCGGCTAGTAAGAGACCGACTAGCAGAGCCACCTCGAGGGAAAAACACTTAGCCTCCCCGAGAGGCCTTCCGACCCTGCCAGCTAGCGAGAGCCCGGCTCGCGGAGCCACCTCGGTGGAAAAACCACTTAGCCTCCCCGAGAGGTCATCCTACCCTGCCGGCTAGCGGAGCCATCTGGGAAGAAAAACCACTAAGTCTCCCCAAGAGGCCATCCTACCCTGCCGGCTAGCGGAGCCATCTCAGGGGAAAATCACTTAGCCTCCCTGAGAGGCCATCCTACCCTGCCGGCTAGCGAGAGCCGGCTAGCGGAGCCATCTCGGGGGAAAAACCACTTTGCCTCCCCGAGAGGCCATCCTACCTTACGGGCTAGTGAGCCCGGCTAGCGGAGCCACCTCGGGGGAAAAACACTTAGCCTCTCTGAGAGGCCTTCCTTCCCTGCCGGCTAGTCAGAGCCCGGCTAGCGGAGCCATCTCGGGGCTAAGTACTTTGAAAACCTTCGGCCACCGAGCGGTTCCCGGCCCTGCCAACTTGATGGGAGTTTGGTTAGCGGGCCAGCTTCGGGGCTAAGTACTTCTGAAACCTCCGACCACCGAGTGGTTCCCGGCCCTACCAGCTTGATGGGAGCCTGGTCAGCGGGCCAGCATTGGGGCATTCCAGCATGAAGAACTTGCTACCTTGCCTGCCTCTCCAGAGATCAACCTGACCCACCGTCTATGACAGCCCGGTAGCGGAATCGATCTGGGGCATTCCAGCACAAAGAACTTGCTACCTTGCCAGCCTCTCCAAAGATCAACCTGACCCACCGTCTATGAGAGCCCGGCAGCAGAATCGATCTGGGGCACTCCAGCATAAAGAACTTGCTACCTTGCCAGCCTCTCCAGAGACCAACCTGACCGACCGTCTATGAGATCCTGATAGCGGAATCGATCTGGGGCATTCCAGCACCAAAGAACTTGCTTCCTTGCCAGCCTCTCCAGAGATCAACCTGACCCACCGTCTATGAGAGACCGGGAGCAGAATCGATCTGGGGCACTCCAGCATAAAGAACTTGCCAGCCTCTCCAGTGATCAACCTGACCCACCGTCTATGAGAGCCCGATAGCGGAATCGATCTAGGGCACTCCAGCATAAAGAACTTGCTATCACGTTAGTCATAATATTGTATGTAAAAAAAACTAAGTATGGAAAACAAACCATCGAACTACATGGATCTGATGGAGACCATGTCCTCAAACCAATGCAGGTGCAGGACTAGGTCATCCTTGCCAGAGTAGTAAGACATCTCCAGCCCCCTAAACCCCTTTGGAACCGGGGCTAAGAGGATCAACTCATAAAAGGAGCTTCCCTCCCCGGCCCGGCGAGTGGTTCACTCTCGCAGAGTCGGCCCGCCGACCTCTGCTCTTACCGGACTACCGAAAAACTACCGCCCAAGGAGGTCTCGCCAAATTGCCTCCGCTCGACCCTTTTTGGGGCGGGGCTAGTGGGGCCGGATGCTTCCCCGCTCGCCCTCCTATGGGGCTGGGCCAGAAGGGGAAAGCCTCCTCCCCACTCACCCCCTCTTGGGACTGGGCGAGTGGTGAAAAGCCTCCCCCCCCCCCCCCTCACTCGCCCCCTCTTTGGAGACCGGGCGAGTGGGGGTCGGATGCCGTCCCACTCCCCCTCTTGGGGCTTGGCGAGTGGGGGAAAGCCTCCTCCCCACTCGCCCCCTCTTGGGGCTCGGCGAGTGGGGGAAAGCCTCCTCCCCACTCACCCCCTTGGATCTAGGGAGTGGGGGAAAGCCTCCTCCCTACTCACCCCCTCTTCCCAGATTGCTGATTGGGAGTGCTCTCGCCCATCTGCTGGGGTGGGACCTCTGGACCGCCTCCTCCACCTCTAGCCATAGAGCTCAGCTTGAGATTTTCCATGCTGGTCATTCTCCACGCTCACCGCACCATAATGTTGAAACCAATAAATTGGTCTCTTGTGGAGCTCGGGCCCTCAACAAGTTGGGGGGTGACCTCGCACTTACTTCTCCCTAGGGAGAGCGCTAGGTTAATGGCTTAGGAACTAGGAACATGAATGTATCTAGTTGCGGCCTAAATCACCTAGAGGGTGGTGAATAGGTGGACTCTACTGCGATTGCGGAATAAAAAATTTTGCACAAACAAAAAAAAAATCACAGCACAAAGACACAAGATTTATAGAGGTTCCCCAAGGGTGGGTACTCCTCTCTCCCGCTCCTCCTATCTAGCACTTCGGGCTAGCGTCGGCAACTTCACCAAAACTCAGATTTATCAACAAATCCTACACTCGGAGACAACGACTCCTACAAGCTCGGAGACAACACTCTAACAACTCGGAAGATAAACTTCCTACAACTCGGAGTAAACAACTCCTACAACTCGGAGTAAACAACTCCTACAAAATAACTCGGAGTAAACAACTCCTACAGAAATAACTCGGAGTAAACAACTCCTACAGAAATTAAATAAAGTTTAAAATGAAACTTCTCTTGAATCTCAATAGAGATTAACTTCAGATCTGGAGAGACTGAATCTTCTTCTTCCTTTAGAGTGGAAGCTTGGATCTTCAAGGATTAGGAAGAATGAAGAATCGGTAAACCTGATCTGAGTAGGCCCTTTGATTAAATTGAAAAGATCTTCAATATTGAGAGCAGCAACTTGTTCAAAGGCCTTCTTATCTGAGAAATCTTTAGCACCACTGAAGAACGAAACTTGAGAGGCGCAGAAGTTAGATCTCAGAAAACTTCTCCAGCACGCGAGAAAGAAGACGGCTGGCTTCTTCTTTTTCTTTTAACAATCGAGAGATGTCTTCTATTTGCCCTAAAATAAAAGACTATTTATAGGGAAATCTCCAACGGCTCGGGCGACAGACAAGGAGGGGTCGCCACGTGTACTGTACATGTCGGCCAACCCTAATTTTGGAAAACGAAACTGAAATTTGAAATCCGTCTGTCCGTCATTCGTCGAGACTTCACGTGAACATTCGACGAATTGACTTAGCCACAGAAAAACACTGAACAACCCATGAAAAACACCTTCTATTTTCATTCGTCGGAATTCGTCGGGAGTTCACGAGAACATTCGACGAATGGACTTAGCTGCAGATTTTTCTTCACAAGACTGTCTTTTTGACTTCTGTCTGGATTCGTTGAGATTCGTCGGGAGTTCACGTGACATCTCAACGAATTGACTTAGCCACAGAAATTTCTTCTTCAGACTGGAAATTTGACTTCTGTCTGGATTCGTCGAGATTCGTCGGGAGTTCACGTGACATCTCGACGAATTGACTCAGCAAAAATTTCTTTTCTTTTCCTGAAAACCTGCTCCACTCCTCAAGCTTGAAAACCTTCAGTTATGAGTATATGAAGTACACCCCCAAAGAGAGATTACACATGGACCAACACTTTGTTCTACACAATGAGGGATTACACTGTTTAGAACTGTGTTTGGTGATCCATTGCAACCTGACTTTGGTGTGCACTTAGCATTAAGACCTGCAAACACATAACTAGAGAACAACATCAAATACATCTCAATTCAACGTAGTTCACAGGAACACTTCTTCAAATCAAGGTAATTGTAGCTACAATACCCAACAATCTCCCCCTATTTGAAGAAGTCAGAACCTATGTACTGAGTTGAATTGCACTTAAATAAATATATATCAAATAGATAAGGAGAGTTAAAAACTTAAAACTTAACTTTTTCAACTTTCTCTCCCTTTCAACTTTCTCTTTCAACTTTGCCAATTCTAACTTTGCCAATTCCTCCAAACTTCAAATTCTCTTGCAAATTCAACTTCTCTCCCCCTTTCTGACTACTTCAGATAGGGAAGAAAAAACATGAGAGCTCAAAGCTCCCTGATACGTTTTTTGATTAGTTTGTTTCTCTCTTTTCTTTGTTAGAAAGAGAGAAAGAAAAGGAAAAGCTCTTTCTTCCTTTTCGATTCAACCTTGGGCGGACGTTTTCGAAGAGCCCCGCGAGTAATCCTACTTCGAGGAATTATCCGTTATCCCATCGAAGGATAGAAGTAACGAACTCTTTCTCTTTCGAAATATCGAGGATTCCTCCTCGGCCGCGTCCTTTGAAGGCTGAATGAAAAGAATGAAAGGGGGCTTCTTTTTATGTAAAATTAAGATTGAAGCTTTTTGAAAATATTGTTGCAACAATTTTTTGAGTAGTTGCAACAATTCTTTAAGAGCGCTTTAAAACTTCTTTTACCTTAAGCTAGTTGCAACAACCAAAGATGTTGCAACAATTTTTTAAGTGTTTTTAAAAGAGTTTTAAAGAGTGCTTTAGAGAGAAAGCTTTTGGGTTTATGTAATTATCCGGACTAAAATCAATAAAGGCAAGTGGACCTTATCGATAGTAGTATAGGATATTTCTTTTGAAATATCAAGGTCGTATTTTTCCAAGGTCGTATCGATTATTTCTACTTTTTAGGAACGCGCTATTATTTTATCGAGAAAAGTTTGAAATTGATTTTTATGATTTTATAGAAAAGTTAGTGACGAAAACGATAACTATCGCGGGCTTGGTGTGCGTTTAGCAAAAACCAAGAAAAGCGATGAAAAGAAAAAGAACGAAAACGTTAATTTAAAAAGTAGTTTTGCTTAGAATTTTTTTAGGGTTTTATAAAACGATAATGATAACTACGGCGATAATTAGCGATTGAGCGGGTAGCGGATTTAAGCAACAAGCAAATATATATAAAAAAAAGAGACGCACTAATTGAAAACTCACGCACTCTACGGAATTAAAATGAAAGCTGTAAATTGCAGAAATTGAAGAAATGCGATCCCTACCCAAATAGGTAGAGGGGAAATAAATGCGTGAGCAAGTCCTATCCAAACGGATAGGCGGGAAATAAATGCGTGAGCAAGTCCTATCCAAACGGATAGGCGGGAAATAAATGCGTGAGCAAGTCCTATCCAAACGGATAGGCGGGAAATAAATGCGTGACGGAAATGGAAACTATTCGATTACAAAAAAGGCGCAAACTTTATACTCATACACACACCCACTCTACGTTAATGAAATCTAATTAAAATAAAACAAAAGTTAACTCATACACTCACACACACAACATAAAATGAAGCTAAGTTAAAAAGAAAAACAAATCTATTCTCATACACTCACACACACTAACAACAAAATGAAAATAAAATAAGAACAATTTACTCTCATACACACACACACACTTACAAAAAGAGAGAAAGAAAGTAAAAACACCAAATCAAAACAAAACAAAACAACAAAAAAAACTAATTAACCTCCTACACTCACACACACTAACATAAAACCATCTAAAAATTACAACAAAGCTAAAAATATGAAAATTACACTCATACACACACACACCCAAATTAAAATGACAAACTAACAAAAATTACAAAGATTACAAAAACTAAAAAAAAAGAAAGGAAGATAAACACACACACACTTTCACAAGAACAAAGAGAGAGTTACAAAATAAGCAAATTTAATTTTATTATCATCATAAAAAGGGTTACAAAGCTAGAGAGAGTGCACAAAATTACAAAAATTACAAAACACCAAAAATCAGCAAAATGGAACAAAACCTTAAGAGAAGCTCCCAAAATTTTGAACCCTTGGACTCAGCTGAAACTGGCTATTTATAGAAAAAAATTTTGGATTACACGCCCTCGGACACGGGCGTGTCTGAGGGCGTGACACGGCTTGGGGTGCGAATAGCCAGAACAGCTGGATCCAGGCAGGCATCTGGAAGGCTTGACCGGCGACTTCGGAAGTACACGGGCGTGTTCCAAGTAACACGGGCGTGTTCGATGTCGGCATTGTGTTGTCGGCTGCTGGGCGTGACGGGCGGCGTGTCCTTTGTTCTTCCGAAAGAAATTGAGGGGTCACGGCCTCAGTCACGGGCGTGACCCGATCACGGCCGTGACATTGGGCGTGACATTGACATCTTGGCTCGAATCTGGGCTTGGTCATTCAACACGGGCGTGACTGATGTACACGGCCTCGGTCACGGGCGTGACCGAGGGCGTGACTTGATGTTTGAGTTGGAAAAAGAACAGGGAAAAGAAAATGTTAGGGATTAGTGAACACGCCCTTGGACACGGGCGTGACCAAGGGCGTGACTTAACAAAATTACAAAAACTTTACAAAATTAAAATAAAACTAAGTTAAAAACAAAAATAACAAAAACAAACATTTTATTCATTAATTTACATATATTATTTAGAAATCTAATTAAAATTATACTAAAAATTATAAAGAAAAATGCGTATATTTACTATTCATCAAACACCCACATACTTAAGCTTTTGCTATTCCAGAGCAAAAGTAAGGGATACCTATAAGACGTTTAATAAAATTTCTAATTTACTAAAGTTTTTATTAAATCAAAAGTAAGATCGAAATAAATTTAGGGTATTTAAAGAGGTAAGTCCAAAACTATGAAAGTAATTTAAAAAGAGCGAAAAAATTTTAGCGAGACTTCTAAAGTTAGCTAAATAGCGTCGATTATTGTAGTCTTTGGTACCTTTTAATTAGAATAGAATTATATAAAACTATAACTTTTTTTTAAGAAAGTTTTTAAGAATAAATAAAGCCTACTAATTATGCTCTCTCAAACTTTTTTAAATTAAAATCTAGGTACAATTTTATTGGCTAAGGGGTAGGGAAAAAAGGTAGCCTTGGCAAAAAGAAGAGTGCTTGGATATAGGGGTGACGGATTTTATCCTCTCACCCCACCTTTTTGGTGGTTTTGCTTTGGTTCCCAGCGTTGGTTTACGCGGGATAATTGAAATCTTTTCTAAACTTAACCCAATGCCCGTGTTTACGGAATTAAATTCCCATTGACACGGGATTTCTTTTAACAATATTGGGTGCCTGTGTTTACGGAATCTTTTTATTCCCATTGACACAGGATTTCTTTTAAAACTCCTTCTTTTACTTTTTTATGCCAAGCTAAAGGGGTGTTTATAAGGGGGGGTTTCAAGAGAAATTCTAGATTAATAAAGAAAGATTTTGAGAGCAAGTTTAGTAGATTAAAAACATTCCTAAAGTTTCACAAGTTTAGAGTTAGAATAATTGAATCTAAAGATGGTTTGCCAATATAATACAAAAATGAATCTATTTAGGGTAAACCAGAGGTAATGCTAAAAGTTCTGTTCTCAAATTAAATTAAGATCGCAAGATTTTCTTTACTACTGAAAATTCCTCGATTTAAATTTTTCAAACTATGAAATAAATAAAATTGATTTAGCAAATCATAAATAATGAAAAGCGCTTAGAGATAAAACTAACCTCGCCTTGGGAATAACAAAAAGCTAAGTAGGGGTTTTATTTTATTTTTGGGTTTTTTGATAAGTTTTTCAAATTTATTTTTTTTTGTTTTTAAGATATGATTTTTTTTTTTTTTTTTTTGGATTTTTGATTTTCTTTATAACAAAATGCATATATAAATACAAAATATTTTTGATTTTTCTAAGATATTTTTTTTTTTTTTGTTAAAAATATGTACATATAAAAAAAAAGGAAAAAAGGAAAGAAAGAAAAGAAAGAAAAGAACATAAATATTTTGGTGTTATGACAAAATTAATTTTGTTATAACAAATTTTTAAGTACTTTTTTTTTTTTTTTTGATTTATAACAAAAAAAAACATAAGTAAATACATATATATTTACATTAATACTAAAAAAGGAAAAAGAAAGAAAAAGAAAGACATATATTTTTTGAATGTTATGACAAAATTCTTGTGAATTTTGTTGTAACAAATTTTTTAGTAAAACTTTTCATCTTTTTTTTTTTTTTTTGATTTTGATTTTGATTTTATAAATAAGGTTTATTTATATACAAATAAAGACATAAATATAAAACATGTAAATTTTTTTGGATTTTTCATTTGATAAGGGAGGGGCAAAAATAATTATAAAAAAGAGGGAAAACACGCCCCCATACTTAAAACCAACATTGTCCTCAATGTTGAAGGTAAGTGTGAGGAACGAAAATATTTACAAAAAAGACGAAGATTTTAATTACAAGAAAGAAAAAAATATACAAGAATAGTTACAAAATAAAAATAAAAAAAAGGGATTCAATGAATATATACAAAATTGTTTTTTGGTTTGTTTTAGTTTTTCGAAATGTACAAAACACGAATAAAATACGTATAAAAGAAGTTAAAAACATATATTTTTTGGTATGATAAAAATAAATTTTTATCATCTTTTTATGTTATTATTTATATTATATGTATTTTTTTTGTTGTTTTGGTTTTAATTTGAAAATATGCATGTTTTAAAATATATCTAAATTTTAAGAAAGATAAAATAAGGTAAAATAAAGAAAAGGTTTTAAGATAAAAACCAAGGAAGAAAGAAGAGAAATAAAAAGGTAAAAGCAACGGGGTTTTCTCGTTTCGAAATATCGACAAAAATCCCCTCTCGGGTCTGTCGAGTAATCCTACTTTGAGAAACTTCCTATTGTCTTATCTTAAAATTCCCAGAATTCTTTATGATTTTTGTTTTAAAGTTTTTGCATTATTAACTTTTCTTTATTTTGTTTTGTTTTATGTTTCTTTTTTTGAAAAATAATGATAATTTAAAATATGCATAATTATTAATATTATTTTTTTTTTTCATTTTGTTTGTTTGTTTTTTAGTTATTTATTATTATTATTTATTTATTTATTATTATTATTTATTATTATTATTTATTATTATTATTATTTTTGTTTAAGTTTTTATTTTTTTGAAATGAAAATTTATTTCATCATTTTTTTTTTTTTTTTTTGTAAAAAAGAGCGTAATTGGATAAATATGGGGGTGCCTCCCACGAGCGCTTTGTTTACCGTCTCGTAGCTTGACGCGTTGGCGGGGTACGATCTTTTTAGAGGTGGGGGAGGGGTATGGAATTTAACTTCCCTCCCAGTTGATCCCCCGCGTGGTAGAGTTTTAGTCGGTGACCGTTAACTTTTAAGTCGCCTTTTTCCGGGTTGGTGATAAGGACGGTCCCGTATGGCCAAACCTCTTTCACTTGAAAGGGGCCGGACCAACGGGATTTTAGTTTCCCCGGAAAAAGACGAAGACGTGAGTTATATAGGAGGACGAGATCGCCCGGCGCAAATGATTTTGGAAATTTAATTTTGCGGTCGTGGTAAAATTTCGAGCGTTCCTTATAAAATTTATTACTCTCGTAAGCGTTCGCACGCCATTCATCGAGTTCGTTTAATTGGAATTTCCGGTTTTCGGCGGTTAAATTATGATCGAGATTTAAGAGTTTTAACGCCCAAAAAGCGCGGTGCTCTAATTCTACGGGCAAATGGCATGCCTTGCCGTAGACTAATCGATAAGGCGTACAACCGATTGCGGTCTTGTACGCCGTACGATAAGCCCACAGCGCGTCGTCTAATTTAAGTGCCCAATCCTTCCTATTAGTTGAAACGGTTTTTTCTAATATGCGTTTGATTTCCCGATTTACTACCTCCACTTGGCCGCTCGTTTGGGGGTGATAGGCGGTGGCGAGCTTATGCGTGACGCCATATTTGGTTAATATTTTTGCAAACTGGGCATTGCAAAAGTGCGTACCCCTATCACTAACTATCGCACGGGGCGTACCGAAGCGAGAAAATAATTTTTTAAGAAATTTGACGACGACTCTCGCATCGTTGGTGGGGAGAGCTTGCGCTTCCGCCCACCTAGATACGTAGTCGACCGCCACTAAAATGTAGCGATTTGTATATGAAGGAGGTAGGGGGCCTATGAAATCTATGCCCCATAAATCGAAAATCTCGCATTCTAAATAAAAATTTTGGGGCATCTCGTCGCGACGAGAGATGTTACCCGACCGTTGACAGCTATCGCATGTGCTTACAAAAGTGTGAGCGTCTTTGAAGAGAGCGGGCCAATAAAAGCCCGCCTCCAGCGCTTTCTGCGCGGTCCGGTTGGCTTGATAATGCCCCCCGGCCGGCCCTTCGTGGCAGTGCCGCAAAATTTGCGCACCCTCCTCGTTCGAAACGCATCTCCGCACGACTTGGTCCGCGCAGACGCGAAATAAGAAAGGGTCCTCCCAAAAGTAATTTTTCAAATCAGAAAAGAATTTCTTCTTTTGCTGTTTTGAAAAGTCTTTCGGGAGCACCCGCGCAACTAAATAGTTGGCGTAGTCTGCGAACCAAGGCGAGGGAGAAGTTTGTAAATTATTTAAAGCTAAAAGACGCTCCTCGGGAAATCGATCATCGATTTCCGGTTCGAAGAGCACTTCCGCGATTGGGTGTTCTAAACGAGAAAGGTGGTCGGCCGCTAAATTTTCGGCCCCCTTCTTATCGCGGATCTCTAAATCAAATTCTTGTAATAGGAGGATCCATCGAAGAAGGCGGGGCTTAGCGTCCATTTTTTCTAATAAATATTTTAGGGCGGAGTGGTCGGTAAATATTATAATTTTAGAAAGCGTGACGTAGGGCCTAAACTTATCTATGGCGAAGACGACGGCAAGGAGTTCCTTTTCCGTTGTCGTGTAATTAGCCTGTGCGGCCGTGAGCGTGCGGGACGCGTAGTAGATAGGATGAAAATATTTATTAACGCGTTGGCCTAATACGGCCCCTACCGCTATATCACTCGCGTCGCACATAATCTCAAACGGAAGGGTCCAATCGGGCGCCACCAGAATGGGAGAATGGATAAGTTTATTTTTTATGGCATTGAATGCCTCTACGCACGCGTTATCAAAAATAAATGGAGATTCCTTCTCCAGGAGGTGGGTTAGCGGTTTTGTTATTTTGGAAAAGTTTTGAATAAACCGCCTATAGAAACCCGCGTGGCCAAGAAAACTACGGATTGATTTTATATTTGAGGGCGCGGGGAGTTTTTCAATTATTTCGACCTTGGCCTTGTCGACCTCCATCCCTCTTTCAGAAATTTTGTGCCCGAGAACTAAGCCTTCTCGAACCATAAAATTACACTTTTCCCAGTTTAAAACCAGGTTCGTGTCTTCGCATCGTTGGAGGACTCGATCTAAATTTTGGAGGTAGTTTTGGAAGGAGCTTCCAAAAACCGAGAAGTCATCCATAAAGACTTCCATAATATCCTCTACGAGCTCTCCAAAGATCGCCATCATACATCGTTGAAATGTAGCTGGCGCGTTGCAGAGGCCGAATGGCATCCTTCGGTACGCGAAGGTACCGAAGGGGCACGTAAATGTTGTTTTCTCCTGGTCTTCGGGGGAGATAGGAATTTGTAAAAATCCCGATAGACCATCGAGAAAACAATAATAAGGATGACCCGATAGTCGCTCCAAAATTTGATCGATAAACGGTAACGGAAAGTGGTCTTTGCGGGTGGCATCATTTAATTTTCGGTAATCGATGCACACCCTCCAACCCGTAACAGTACGAGTTGGAATTAATTCGTTATGTTCATTTGCCACTACCGTTATACCGCCCTTTTTAGGCACGACATGAATGGGACTAACCCACGTGCTGTCGGATATAGGGTAGATAATCCCCGCATCCATTAATTTTATTACTTCAGCCTTAACGACCTCCCGCATATTTGGGTTTAATCGTCGCTGAGGCTGGATGGTTTTGCGGGAATTATCTTCTAAGAAGATTTTGTGCGTGCAAAAAGAGGGATTTATCCCCCTAATATCGGAAATCTGCCATGCAATTGCATGGCGATGCATGGACAAAACTTTAACTAATTCGGAAGTTTCCGAATCAGATAAAGAAGACGAAATAATTACCAGGAGTTTTAAGTCCGCGGCGAGAAAAGCGTATTTTAAATGGTCGGGGAGTGGCTTAAGCTCCAGGACCGGGGGTTCTTCGTAAGAAGTTGTAATTTTTAAACTTTTAGAATTAAAGGATTCGAAAGACGAATCTGGCGGTAGCTCGTCCAAAGGGGCGAGGTCTGCCAAATCCGGTTCGTCTAAAGTTAAAGCGAGTAATTCTACAAGCGAAGAACACTCATCCTCGAACGCGGATTCTAAGTGAAAGCAGGAATCATCGTTCGATAAGGAATTTCGCATCGAGGGATTAATGAGAAGGGTAACTTCGTCGTCCCCTACCCGAAGGAGGAGGCGACCGTTACTCACATCAATTAATGCGCGGGAGGTCGCGAGGAAAGGGCGACCGAGAATAATTGGTACCTCGGCGTCCTCCTCGATGTCGAGGATGACGAAGTCTACCGGAAAGATAAACTTGTCAACCTTGACCAGAACGTCCTCCACTACCCCGATAGGATATTTTATCGAGCGATCCGCGAGTTGGATGCTCATTTTCGTTGGGGTGGGAACTCCTAGATCGAGTTTTTTAAAGAGGGAGAAGGGCATCAAATTGATGCTCGCTCCCAGGTCCGCTAGGGCGTACTTTATTAATAAATTGCCAAAAAGGCACGGGATGGAAAACCTTCACGGGTCGTTTAGTTTCGGCGGCAATTTATTAAGTAGGACCGCCGAGCATTCCGCATTTAAGGAAACACGCGAAATTCCCTCGAGCTTCTTTTTATTAGAAAGGAGCTCCTTAAGGTATTTCGCGTATTTCGGCATTTGTGAGAGTGCCTCGCAGAAGGGGACGTTAATTTGAATTTGTTTAAAAATTTGTAAAAACTTTTTATAATGTTCGTCCTCCTTCTCTTTATTAAGTTTTGCGGGGTACGGAATTTGCGGGCTCGAGACGCCCGGCGCTAATTTTTTTTCCGTATCTAATAAAATAAAAGACGAGGGTGCAGGGGTCGGAGGCGAAACAGTTACCTGATGCTCAACCCGCAATGGGGAGTCGACCTCCTTGCCGCTGCGAAGGGTAATGGCGTGGGCATTTTCACGCGGGTTCTGCTCCGAGTTCCCCGGCAGTGCTCCAAGTGGCCGCTCGGAGACCATTTTTGCAAGCTGTCCAACCTGCATTTCTAAATTTTTTAGCGATCCGGTTATATTCCGGATATTTGCGTCGTTGGAAGCCATGTATTTTGCAAAAATCTCCTCGAGCGGAGAAGGTTTTGGAGGAGGAGGCGCAAAACCCTGCTGAAATCCTTGGGGATATCCATGCGGAAATCCTTGCGGGATCGCAGGTGGAGGACGTTGCGCATTATTAGGGTTACTCCAGGAGAAGTTCGGGTGGCTCCTCCAACCCGGGTTATAGTTATTACTATATGGGTTGAAGGGCGCCCGCACTTGATTTCCCACGTAATCCACCGATTCCTCGCATAAATTATTATTATTATTAATATTATTAAGATTATTATTATTATTAAGATTATTAAAATTATTATTATTATTATTTGGATTATTAAAATTATTATTATTATTATTATTAGGATTATTAGCCCAAGCGGGAGTGGAGGAGGAAGCAGTCATCTCCGCCACTTGCTTACTTAGCCGCTCTACCTGCGAGGCTAAGTGAGTAGTGGCATCCACTTCGAAAATACCAGCCGGTTTAGGAGGACGCGACCTTGGCACGTTCCATTGGTACGCGTTCATGGCCATCTCTTCGATCAGAGCTCGAGCGGCCTCCAGGGTTTTGTTGTTTAACGTTCCCCCGGCGGCTGCGTCGATCATCTGTCTCGTTGAAAAATTCAAGCCGTTATAGAACGTTTGTACCTGAAGCCAAGTTGGTAGCGCGTGATGAGGACACCTACGCAAATATTCTTTAAAACGTTCCCAAGTCTCGTAGAGAGACTCGGAATCGAATTGAATGAAGGATGCGATATCGGTGCGTAATTTAGCGGTTTTTGACGGAGGAAAATATTTAGTTAGAAAATTCTCCGTCAATTCGGCCCACGTGGTTATGGACCCTCTCGGAAGAGAAGTCAACCACGATTTCGCCTTTGTCCGCAGGGAAAAGGGAAATAAGCGCAAGCGGATGGCGTCATCGCTGACGCCATTAATCTTAAAGGTGTCGCAAATTTCTAAAAAATTATTTAGGTGTTGGTTTGGGTCCTCATCTGGCAAACCGTCGAACTGAATCGACTGTTGTACCATTTGGATTATACTGGATTTGATTTCGAAATTATTATTAGCTACCGCGGGGCGGGTGACGCTCGATCCTGTATCCTCTAAATTTGGCCTAGCATAATAGGCCATGGTCCGCTGTGGGGCCGCATTTAGATTAGGATCGCCCATCACGCCTAAATGTATATCGCCGACGGATTCTTTGGGATCTATTTGTAGATTTTGATTACGAGATCGGCGGCGCTCGAGAAGCGTGCGCTCGATTTCGGGATCAAAAGGTAAAATTGGATTATCCGAAGATTCTCCTCGGGTCATACACTATTCTTTAATTAATTTTTTTTTTCTTTTTTTTTGGAAGAAAGAGTTTTCTTGTTTTTCTTTTTATAGATTATTATTATTATTTTTTTTTTTTGATGTTTTTGTTTTAGAAATATTTTTACAAAGATGAAAAAGAAGGGAAAATAAGTAAAAGGGAATAATATATATATATATTTTTTTTTTTTTTGCTTTTCTTTACTTAAGTAAAATATATAAATATATATTTATATATTTTTTTTTTGGTTTGATTTTTGTGGGGCTTTTATATGAAAATATATGTAGCTATATTCGAAAATATATGTAAAAAAGGAAAATTGAAAAATATATGTATATATTTTTTTTTCTTTACTTAGATAGTATATTTTTTTTAGTTTTTGGTTTTTTTTAGATAGAAAAAGAGATGATATATAAGATAAAATTAATAGCGTTTCCTATTTCAAAATAACGACACAAGTTCCCCGGCAACGGCGCCAAAAACTTGATACGTTTTTTGATTAGTTTGTTTCTCTCTTTTCTTTGTTAGAAAGAGAGAAAGAAAAGGAAAAGCTCTTTCTTCCTTTTCGATTCAACCTTGGGCGGACGTTTTCGAAGAGCCCCGCGAGTAATCCTACTTCGAGGAATTATCCGTTATCCCATCGAAGGATAGAAGTAACGAACTCTTTCTCTTTCGAAATATCGAGGATTCCTCCTCGGCCGCGTCCTTTGAAGGCTGAATGAAAAGAATGAAAGGGGGCTTCTTTTTATGTAAAATTAAGATTGAAAGCTTTTTGAAAATATTGTTGCAACAATTTTTTGAGTAGTTGCAACAATTCTTTAAGAGCGCTTTAAAACTTCTTTTACCTTAAGCTAGTTGCAACAACCAAAGATGTTGCAACAATTTTTTAAGTGTTTTTAAAAGAGTTTTAAAGAGTGCTTTAGAGAGAAAGCTTTTGGGTTTATGTAATTATCCGGACTAAAATCAATAAAGGCAAGTGGACCTTATCGATAGTAGTATAGGATATTTCTTTTGAAATATCAAGGTCGTATTTTTCCAAGGTCGTATCGATTATTTCTACTTTTTAGGAACGCGCTATTATTTTATCGAGAAAAGTTTGAAATTGATTTTTATGATTTTATAGAAAAGTTAGTGACGAAAACGATAACTATCGCGGGCTTCGTGTGCGTTTAGCAAAAACCAAGAAAAGCGATGAAAAGAAAAAGAACGAAAACGTTAATTTAAAAAGTAGTTTTGCTTAGAATTTTTTTAGGGTTTTATAAAACGATAATGATAACTACGGCGATAATTAGCGATTGAGCGGGTAGCGGATTTAAGCAACAAGCAAATATATATAAAAAAAAGAGACGCACTAATTGAAAACTCACGCACTCTACGGAATTAAAATGAAAGCTGTAAATTGCAGAAATTGAAGAAATGCGATCCCTACCCAAATAGGTAGAGGGGAAATAAATGCGTGAGCAAGTCCTATCCAAACGGATAGGCGGGAAATAAATGCGTGAGCAAGTCCTATCCAAACGGATAGGCGGGAAATAAATGCGTGAGCAAGTCCTATCCAAACGGATAGGCGGGAAATAAATGCGTGACGGAAATGGAAACTATTCGATTACAAAAAAGGCGCAAACTTTATACTCATACACACACCCACTCTACGTTAATGAAATCTAATTAAAATAAAACAAAAGTTAACTCATACACTCACACACACAACATAAAATGAAGCTAAGTTAAAAAGAAAAACAAATCTATTCTCATACACTCACACACACTAACAACAAAATGAAAATAAAATAAGAACAATTTACTCTCATACACACACACACACTTACAAAAAGAGAGAAAGAAAGTAAAAACACCAAATCAAAACAAAACAAAACAACAAAAAAAACTAATTAACCTCCTACACTCACACACACTAACATAAAACCATCTAAAAATTACAACAAAGCTAAAAATATGAAAATTACACTCATACACACACACACCCAAATTAAAATGACAAACTAACAAAAATTACAAAGATTACAAAAACTAAAAAAAAGAAAGGAAGATAAACACACACACACTTTCACAAGAACAAAGAGAGAGTTACAAAATAAGCAAATTTAATTTTATTATCATCATAAAAAGGGTTACAAAGCTAGAGAGAGTGCACAAAATTACAAAAATTACAAAACACCAAAAATCAGCAAAATGGAACAAAACCTTAAGAGAAGCTCCCAAAATTTTGAACCCTTGGACTCAGCTGAAACTGGCTATTTATAGAAAAAATTTTTGGATTACACGCCCTCGGACACGGGCGTGTCTGAGGGCGTGACACGGCTTGGGGTGCGAATAGCCAGAACAGCTGGATCCAGGCAGGCATCTAGAAGGCTTGACCGGCGACTTCGGAAGTACACGGGCGTGTTCCAAGTAACACGGGCGTGTTCGATGTCGGCATTGTGTTGTCGGCTGCTGGGCGTGACGGGCGGCGTGTCCTTTGTTCTTCCGAAAGAAATTGAGGGGTCACGGCCTCGGTCACGGGCGTGACCCGATCACGGCCGTGACATTGGGCGTGACATTGACATCTTGGCTCGAATCTGGGCTTGGTCATTCAACACGGGCGTGACTGATGTACACGGCCTCGGTCACGGGCGTGACCGAGGGCGTGACTTGATGTTTGAGTTGGAAAAAGAACAGGGAAAAGAAAATGTTAGGGATTAGTGAACACGCCCTTGGACACGGGCGTGACCAAGGGCGTGACTTAACAAAATTACAAAAACTTTACAAAATTAAAATAAAACTAAGTTAAAAACAAAAATAACAAAAACAAACATTTTATTCATTAATTTACATATATTATTTAGAAATCTAATTAAAATTATACTAAAAATTATAAAGAAAAATGCGTATATTTACTATTCATCACTCCCCCTCAGCAACTGCATAGGAGTACACATTTGGGAGTATATGTAGAATCAGCTCCCCCTCAATCTTTTCTCCCCCTTAGTCTTATCTCCCCCTTAGAGTTTCAGTGTCTGGACTGATTTCCTAAGCTTTTCAGCAACCATACTATATTTCTTCTATGTTCTGGTCATGTACCATGACATCCACTTGTCCAAATGCCTGATTAAAGTTTTGGTTGGCCTTTGGACATACCTGCAAACACAGATTAATTTCCCTTAGGAACCCAAAAAGATTTGGGTCCTAGGTTTCTGGTTAGATTAACACCACTCGGAGTGTTAACATTGCAAGGGGTCATACTTACATTGTTAACCCGTGGAGTTTTGACGTTCCTGGGGTTAAACCAGCAATCTATGGCGAAGTGAACAATCTTGCCATAGCACCAACAATCAAATCGATTGTATCTTCTCTTGTTCTCCTGTTTTAACTTGTGAACGGGGAGTTTAGCAGGAGCAATATTCTTAGAAGTAGAAGCCTCATGGTTGCAACACACACATGACTCCTTCTTCTCTTCATGATATTTAGCAACAATTGATTTAATCTTTGGTGCTTTCTTAACAACTGATCCATGTACAAATGAACCATAATCCTTGGGGATTACTTTTTCATAAGGTGCATTGAAAGCAGTTGTTTCGAAGCATCGGGGACGGGTTTGATTTTGGTCAACCTTGCCCTTACCTTTAACAGCTCTTTTCTTAGCAGCCTTACTACTTTCAGCCTTATGACCAAGGCCACTAACCCTCGCAGGAGCAAAAAATCTTTCAATGATTGGAAGGATAGTTTTTGGTTTGGAGAAGCTTTCAACTATCTTCCTTTCCACCACTAACTTTTCTTCTAATTCATTGATAAACTTCTCCTTAAGATTTAATAATTCAGTAGAGCTTTGAAGTTCATCTTTCAAGATTTGGACTTCATCTTTGAGAGAAGTTAATTTTTCAATTTCCTCCCTCAAATCTGATTCCATCATCTTGAGAGATTTAATCTCTTTTGCTTGAGATTTGACTACCTTGTGGCATTTGTCAAATCCTTCCAAAACGGCTTTGTACTGAGTCATTAAATCTGAATCTACCTCTGAAGAATAGCCTTCATTTGCATTGGAGTCAGTTTCAGATGCAGAAAGAGGAGTATGCGAGTTTACCTTCCCTTTGTATGAGAAGACACTTCCTTCCTCATCTGAATGTGCCATAAGCCCAAAATAGGCTTCTTCATCTGAGCTTGACTTCCCTGAGTCACTGTCACTAAGAGTCTTAGTCTTCTTTGCTAAGAAGCTCTTTTCTTCTTTCCTTTTTCCCTTGAAAGATTTCTTCTCTTTGTATGGACATTCCGTACTTATGTGTCCTGGCTTATTACAACAATAACAGACAATATCAGTCGAAACGTGTTTATTCGGTTTGGTTGTATACCTGTCGTTTTTGTGTTCTTTCTTGTGATGTTCATCATCACGCCTTGACCTTCTTTGGCTCCTTTTTCTGAGCAATTTCTTGAATTTCTTGGCGAGTGAAGAGAACTCTCCATCGGACATGTCTGAGCTTGATGAACAATCCACAGACTCATCGTCTTCATCTGACGGATGTGTCTTTTCAAATGATCTAGCTTTACCTCTTCTTGACTCTATGGCCTTTAGTGCCACGGAGTTCTCCCTTCCAGAAGTGGAGCATCCTTCTTCTTCAGCTTTTCTAATACTCAGCTTTAGTTCATGTGAGAGAAGCTTGCCAAACAATATTTGTGGCTCCATCGTAGCCAACTTTCCGAATTCCCGGATAGCAATAGCCTTGGTATCCCATTATTTCGTTAGGGATCTCAAGAACTTGTCATTTAGTTCTCCAACGGTGAATTCCCGATCATAGTTCTTAAGACCGTTGACGATCTTAAAGAACTTCTCATAAGTATCAGAAATGGAGTCTCTTGGATCTTGCTTGAATGCTTCGTATTCTTGGTTCAGCAACGATCTTCGGTCATCCCTCACTTCTTCAGTACCTTCCATAAGAACAACTATGAAGTCCCACATTTCCTTGGCAGACTTGCAGTGTATAAGATTTTGTAGCATTGAATCGTCCACTGCACCAGCAATAATGTTCTTTGCCTTCTTGTCCAAGATGACGAGGGCAATCTCATCTTTGTCTAGCTCCAACATTTTCTTGGGAATCAAAATAGCTGAATTTATTGACGATGGCTTCATAGGAACATGGGGACCTTCCTCTACTATCTGAAAAATTCTTGGGTCGGTGGCTTCCATGTAGAACTTCATTCTTTCCTTCCACATAGGGAAGTTCTCCTTAGAACAGACGAGCATCTTGAGAGAATCCTTGGATTTTACCATTTCAGACAAACTTGCTCTTGCAACTAGATATAAAGATCTTGTTCAAGGTGTTAACCTTTTAACGAACAACCTCCCTCTGATACCAATTGAAAGTATCTAGTTGCGGCCTAAATCACCTAGAGGGGGGTGAATAGGTGGACTCTACTGCGATTGCGGAATAAAAAATTTTGCACAAAAAAAAAATCACAGCACAGAGACACAAGATTTATAGAGGTTCCCCAAGGGTGGGTACTCCTCTCTCCCGCTCCGCCTATCTAGCACTTCGGGCTAGCGTCGGCAACTTCACCAAAACTCGGATTTATCAACAAATCCTACACTCGGAGACAACGGCTCCTACAAGCTCGGAGACAACACTCCTACAACTCGGAAGATAAACTTCCTACAACTTGGAGTAAACAACTCCTACAACTCGGAGTAAAGAACTCCTACAAAATAACTCAGAGTAAACAACTCCTACAGAAATAACTCGGAGTAAACAACTCCTACATAAATTAAATAAAGTTTAAAATGAAACTTCTCTTGAATCTCAATAGAGACTAACTTCAGATCTGGAGAGACTGAATCTTCTTCTTCCTTTAGAGTGGAAGCTTGGATCTTCAAGGATTAGGAAGAATGAAGAATCGACAAACCTGATCTGAGTAGGCCCTTTGATTAAATCGAAAAGATCTTCAATATTGAGAGCAGCAACTTGTTCAAAGGCCTTCTTATCTGAGAAATCTTTAGCACCACTGAAGAACGAAACTTGAGAGGCGCAGAAGTTAGATCTCAGAAAACTTCTCCAGCACGCGAGGAAGAAGACGGCTGGCTTCTTCTTTTTCTTTTAAAAATCGAGAGATGTCTTCTATTTGCCCTAAAATAAAAGACTATTTATAGGGAAATCTCCAACGGCTCGGGCGACAGACAAGGAGGGGTCGCCACGTGTACTGTACATGTCGGCCAACCCTAATTTTGGAAAACGAAACTGAAATTTGAAATCCGTCTGTACGTCATTCGTCGAGACTTCACGTGAACATTCGACGAATTGACTTAGCCGCAGAAAAACACTGAACAAACCCGTGAAAAACACCTTCTGTTTTCATTCGTCGGGATTCGTCGGGAGTTCACGAGAACATTCGACGAATGGACTTAGCTGCAGATTTTTCTTCACAAGACTGTCTTTTTGACTTCTGTCTGGATTCGTCGAGATTCGTCGGGAGTTCACGTGACATCTCGACGAATTGACTTAGCCACAAAAATTTCTTCTTCAGACTGGAAATTTGACTTCTGTCTGGCTTCATCGAGATTCGTCGGGAGTTCACGTGACATCTCGACGAATTGACTCAGCAAAAATTTCATTTCTTTTCCTGAAAACCTGCTCCACTCCTCAAGCTTGAAAACCTTCAGTTATGAGTATATGAAGTACACCCCCAAAGAGAGATTACACATGGACCAACACTTTGTTCTACACAATGAGGGATTACACTGTTTAGAACTGTGTTTGGTGATCCATTGCAACCTGACTTTGGTGTGCACTTAGCATTAAGACCTGTAAACACAAACTAGAGAACAACATCAAATACATCTCAATTCAACTTAGTTCACAGGAACACTTCTTCAAATCAAGGTAATTGTAGCTACAATACCCAACAGAACAAGACTAAGGGCTTAGCGAGGAGGTCCCACCACACATCCGAAAGATCTTAGAGCGCTTCCCCTCCCAAGCCAATGTTAAGCTTGGGCACCTTTGGAGGCTCTCTCCACCCACCAAAGAAACATGAGGAGAGAGTGGTCAAAAGAGAAGAAGTACCACCAAAAGGTTCCCCCTTGGTCCTATTTATAGATTTCTGGACTTGGTCTGCCAATAGCCAGATTCTGGCCTACGAGATTACGAAAATACCCCCAATTTGGCTTGCCAACAGCCAAATCACATTTTTTCCAAAGTGCTAAACACAAACTGCCACCTCTCCTCGGGGATGGGCGAGAGGAGGCAGGCCTCCTCCCTTGCTCGCCACCCTCACCGGGCTGGGCGAGTGGGAGGCGACCCCTCTCCGGCTCACACCCTAGCTGGGGCGGGGACGAGCCTAGGAGGCCGCCCGACTCACCGGCTCGCCCCCCTTGCTGGGGCGGGGGCGAGCCTGGGAGGCCGCCTGCCTCACCGGCTCGCCCCCCCTTGCTGGGGCGGGGGCGAGCCCGGGAGGCCGCCCGCCTCACTGGCTCGCCCCCCTAACTGGGGCGGGGGCGAGCCCGGGAGGCAGCCTGCCTTGCCGGCTCGCCCCCCTTGCTGGGGAGGGGGCGAGCCCGAGAGGTCGCCTGCCCTACCGGCTCGCCCCCCTTAATGGGGCGGGGGAGATCCCGGAAGACCGCCTGCCTCATCGGCTCGCTCCACTTGCTGGGGCAGGGGAGAGCTCGGGAGGCCGCCTGCCTCACCGGCTCGCCCCCCTTGCTGGGGCGGGGGCGAGCCTGGGAGGCTGCTTGCCTCACCGGATTTCCTCCCTTACTGGGGAGGGGGCGAGCCCGGGAGTCCATCTGCCTCACCGGCTCGCCCCCCTAGCTGGGGCAGGGGCGAGCCCGGGAGGCCGCCCGCCTCACTGGCTCGCCCACCTCTTTGAAACAATCTGGGGCTACACACCTCAGTCTTGAGCCTGTCCGACAGCTCACTCGCCCCTCTTACCTGGGGCAGTGCCTCTTAAATGTTATTGGGCCTAATGACACCTTGGGCCCCGGGGATCCACTCGGCGAATACAAGGTTGTACACAATCCCCGCTCTTTTCGAGCGGGACTCACGGTCAGAAAGAAAATTCCAACCCTGCCCATTTGGCGAGTGCCTTCCTGAGAGCCCGGCTAGCGGAGCCACCTTGGGGAAAAAAACACTTGGCCTCCTCGAGAGGCCTTCCGACCCTGTCGGCTAGCGAGAGCCCGGCTAGCGGAGCCACCTCGGGGGAAAAACACTTTGCCTCCCCGAGAGGCCTTCCGACACTGCCGGCTAGCGAGAGCCTGGCTAGCGGAGCCATCTCGGGGGAAAACCCACTTAGCATCCCCGAGAGGCCATTCTACCCTACTGGCTAGTGAGAGCCTGGCTAGCGCATCCACCTCGGGGGAAAAATACTTAGCCACTCCGAGAGGCCTTCCTTCCCTACCGGCTAGTGAGAGCCCGGCTAGCGGAACCATCTCGGGGCTAAGTACTTTGAAAACCTTCGGCCACCGAGCGGTTCCCGGCCCTGCCAGCTTGATGGGAGCCTGGTCAGCGGGCCAGCATCGGGGCTAAATACTTCTGAAACCTCCGGCCACCGAGCGGTTCCCGGACCTGCCAGCTTGATGGGAACCTGGTCAGCGGGTCAGCATCGGGGCATTCCAGCATGAAGAACTTGCTACCTTGTCAGCCTCTCTAGAGATCAACCTGACACACCATCTATGAAAGCCCGGCAGCGGAATCGATCTGGGGCATTCCAGCACAAAGAACTTGTTACCTTGCCAGCCTCTCCAGAGATCAACCTGACCCACTATTTATGAGAGCCCGACAGCGGAATCGATCTGGGGCACTCCAACATAAAGAACTTGCTACCTTGCTAGCCTCTCCAGAGATCAACCTGACCCACCGTCTATGAAAGCCCAGCAGCAGAATCGATCCGGGGCATTCCAGCACTAAAGAACTTGCTACCTTGCCAGCCTCTCCGAGATCAACCTGACCCACCGTCTATGAGAGCCCGGCAGCAGAATCGATCTAGGGCACTCCATCATAAAGAACTTGCTACCTTGTCAGCCTCTCCAGAGATCAACCTCACTCACCGTCTATGAGAGCCCGACAGCGGAATCGATCTGGGGCACTCCAGCATAAAGAACTTGCTATCACGTTAGTCATAATATTGTATTTAAAAGAAAACTACGTATGGAAAACAAACCATCGAACTACATGGATCTGATGGAGACCATGTCCTCAAACCACTGCAGATGCATGACTAGGTCATCGTTGCCGGAGTAGTAAGACATCTTCAGCCCCTTGAACCCCTCCGGAACCGGGGCTGAGAGGATAAACTCATAAAAGGAGCTTCCCTCCCCAGCTCGGCGAGTGGTTCACTCTCGCGGAGTCGGTCCGCCGACCTCTGCTCTTGTCGTACTACTCAACAACTGCCGCCCGGAGAGGTCTCGTCAAATCGCCTCTGCTCGACCCTTTTTGGGGCGGGGCGAGGGGGGGGGGGGGGGGGGGGGTCAGATGCCTCCCCGCTCGCCCTCCTATGGGGTTGGGCGAGTGGGGGAAAGCCTCCTCCCCACTCACCCCCTCTTGGGGCTGGGCGAGTGGGGGAAAGCCTCCTCCCCACTCGCCCCCTCTTTGGAGACTGGGCGAGTGGGGGCCGGATGCCTCCCCACTCCCCACCTTTGGGGCTGGGCGAGTGGGGGAAAGCCTCCTCCCCACTCGCCCCCTCTTGGGGCTGGGCGAGTGGGGAAAAGCCTCCTCCCCACTCACCACCTTGGAGCTGGGCGAGTGGGGGAAAGCATCCTCCCCTCTCACCCCCTCTTCCCAGATTGCTGACCAGGTGTTCTCTCGCCCATCTTCTAGGGTGGGACCTCCACACCGCCTCCTCCACCTCCAGCCATAGAGCTCAACTTGAGATTTTCCGTGCTGGTCACTCTCCATTTTCACCACACCATAATGTTGATACCAATAACTTGGTCTCTAGTGGATCTCGGGCTCTCAACAAGTTGAGGGGTGACCTCGCACTTACTTCTCCTAAGGGAGAACGCTAGGTTGAAGGCTTAGGAACTAGGAACAAGACTAAGGGCTTAGCGAGGAGGTCCCACCACACACTCGGAAGATCTTAGAGCGCTTCCCCTCCCAAGCCAATGCTAAGCTTGGGCACCTTTGGAGGCTCTCTCCACCCACCAAAAAACATGGGGAGTGAGTGGCCAAAAGAGAAGAAGTCCCTCCAAAAGGTGCCCCTTGGTCCTATTTATAGATTTCTGGACTTGGTCTGCCAATAGCCAGATTCTGGCCTACGAGATAATGAAAATACCCTCCTATTTGGCCTGCCAATAGCCGAATCTCGCCATTCCGAGGTGCTAAACGCAAACCATCCCCTCTCCTCGGGGCTGGGCGATAGGGGGCAGGCTGCCTCCCTTGCTCACCTGCCTCACTGGGCTGGGCGAGCAGGAGCCCCCCCCCCCCCCCCCACCCTCTCCGGCTCGCCCCGTGCTGGGGCGGTGCGAGACCAGGGGTCGACGCCTCTCCGGCTCTCCCCCCTGCTGGGGCGGGGCGAGACCGGGGGTCGGCCCCTCTCTGACTCGCCCCCTAGCTGGGGCGGGGCAATACCGGGGGTCGGCCCCTCTCCGGCCCGCCCCCTAGCTGGGGCGGGGAGAGACCGGTGGTCGGCCCCTCTCCGGCTCGCCCCCTAGCTGGGCGGGGCGAGACCGGGGTTCGGCCCCTCTCCGGCTTGCCCCCTAGCTGGAGCGGGGCGGTATCGGGGGTCGGCCCCTCTCTGGGGAGCGGGGCTGGTGGAAAACTTACAGAGCCTTTCTGAACTGCCTTGCATGTTAAATTGGAAACATAGACAGGATTGTTTACTTCCCCTTCTATAAACCTATTCGCAATGCTGATTAGTTCCTGGTAAGAGCTTGGCTCCTTGGTTGTGACCTCAAACTTCAAAGGTCTCTCCTGCAGACCATTTACCAAGGTGACTAAATATAACGAGTGATCAACATCCCTTATTCCCAGAATCTCTCTCTGAAAATGGTCAATGAAGCGAGCTTTAGTCTCGATTTCATTCTGCTTGATCTTAAAAAGGACAGCAGGGCCACTCTTTCTCTTCTTTGAGGTGCCAAACCTCAGAAGAAGCTCCGGCTTCAGAACTGTGAAGCAAGAGATGGACTGGGGAGGTAAATTGTAGAACCCTCCCATGCCTGCCCCTCTAGAGAGGTGATCAACAATTTGCACCTCATCGCATCTGAGAGAGTTCGCAGGGCGACTGTAGACTCAAAGGCTTGAAGATGGGAACTGGGATCACTATCTCAAGTAAACATGGGCATTCTTGGCTCTCTGAAACCATGGGGCGTTGGCTCCTAATAGATCCTGTCAGAAAAAGGAGAGGGGTCTTCTGCCCCATAGTCACCAGAAGGAAAAAAAGGGGCAGCAACGGGGGATCGATGGAGGATAGACATAATCCTCTTCGAAATTCAGGGCTCGAGCTGGAGATCCCTGGGCTGCTTCCCTAAAAAAGGCCTGATGGGAAGCAAACTCCTCATTCTGAGACCGTAAGGGAGCAGCGGGCTGAGGGTTCGTGCGGTCTAGCGGCTGACCGGTGGCCAGCCGATCAGGGGTCGCAACCTGATCGACTTGAGGCATCAACCTCTTGGAGAGCTCGAATAGCAATTGATTCATGGATTCAATCTGCCGAGCAGTCTCCTGGCGGGATTGAGCGGCCTCCCTGCGGGCTTGAGCGAGGTGAGGCTCCATTCGAAGCTTAAGAGCTTCTAAAGAGTTCGCACTCTCAGAAGAGGGGAGACCGCCGACGAACTGACTGGTCTGACCTTCGCGGTCTGACATCTAAAAAAGTCTACAGATTTCACCTTAACGCTTCAAATCTGATGGTCGCATGTTCGTTTTGTTGGCACAAAAAATGTACCTCCAAAAATAACACTAGAGAAGGGATGAAGAATCTGTGAAGTGCGGGTTACTTGAGACAGAAGATGACAGAAGAGACCTCTGACGAGAAAAACTGTTTCAATTAATCTCAAGAGAGGTTATAAGATGAAAGTCCAGAACAGGTCAGGGGAAGAGGTAGAAAAGTGACCGAATTTGAGACCGCTTACACATGTTGTAAGTTGGAGCCTTGAAGAAAAAGTCCCTTTTCAGGTACCCCTACCCCCTATTTATAGGTGCGTAGGCTGCCCAAACGAGTAGATCCAAAAATTATGGGTTGTCTAAGATACAGGAGAGCCAGGGTAGAGATAAGAGGAAAAAAGGAGCAAACTGCCCGGTCTGGCGGTCTCCAAGATCTTGACCGATGGGCCTTAAACGAGAAATCTGGAGCGGAGGCTAGCGATCTGGGCGGTCTCCAAAAGCTGAGACCGCTGGGAAGGGTCTTTCTGGCTGGAGATGAGAGGTCACGGACTTCCGGGCAAACAATGAATATTGAATTTGTCAACATCCTTCAACGCAATAATATTTTGAGAGGAACCTGTGTCAACTAACACTTGGGTTGGCACACCATTCAACTCACACTCTACCACAATCCCTCCACAAAAATCTGGAGCATGGTCCGAAGAACCTCGACCTTGCTCACGTGGATTATTTTCGGGTTGACTTGGGAGAGTGTTCGACATTCTTTCAGTTATTAGCTTAGCAAGTTGAGAGATTTGAGTTTCAAAACTTTTTATCGTGGCGTTCTGATTAGCAATAAAAGACTTGGTGAAGTTTATGTGATGCTAAAGATATCTCTTCCCATGGTGCCCTCTCTTCTTGCCTGTCATGTTGATAGGGAGGAGCATATGGCTATGGTTGTTGGCTACCACTAGCTTGCCCACCCGGTATTTTATGTGGGCATTCTCTCCAACTAAAATTTGGGTGGCTTCTCCACCTTGGATTGTAAGTATTGGAGTACGGGGGACCTCTATGCTAGTTGTCGAGGTAATTCACCTCCTCAAAGGTGTTGGCAACATATGATTCAGCAGGGAAGCTCCCCGCTAGGCACTAAAATGAGTGGTGCCCCTTGGCACCACAGCTCTGGCAAGAAACAACAAACACGGGGGTAGCAGTAGGTGTGCCTTTCCCTAACAAACTCAGCTCTTCTATCTTTGTAGACATAGCCCCAAATTGGGAGGAAATGATGGTATAAGGATCAACTTGGTGTAACCCCACCACCGCTTTCTTGGGGGTTCCTCTTCCATTGCCCCACTAGCCTGGGCATTCTGCAACGCTAGATCCTTCATGATTCTCCATATGTCATTAAGGGTTTTCATCATCATAGACCTTCCCGCAGTTGAATCAACATTCACACGAATGTTAAGATCAAGAGCCCTATAGAATGCATTGACAAGAGCCCAAAGAGTGATCTCATGCTGAGGACATCTCCTTAGAACTCATTAAATCTCTCCCAAGCTTCAGCAAGGGACTCCTGATCACGCTGCTTGAAGGTGTGAATTTCAGTGCGCACGACTAATATTTTTGCGGCCAGAAAAAATTTAGTGATAAAAGCATTAATCAGATCGGTCCATGACGTGATACTTCCAGAGGGGGTGGAAAAACCCAAGATTTGGCTCTATCCCTTAATGTGAAAGGGAAAAGCTTCATCCACATTGTGTTGTCAGACACCCCATTAATACAGAAAGTAACACAGATTTCAATGAAATTAAAAATACGCTGGTGCGGGTCTTCAAGAGGAAGACCACCAAATTGAACAGAAGTTCTTAGCATCTTTAGGATGGAGGGCATGATCTCAAAATTAGGGTTAGTGATGGTTGGGCTCAATGTGGGATATACACTGCCCATGGTAGGGGCAGTGCACTCATACATTGTGCGAGCTTTCGGCTGCACCACCTCATCCTCTACATGAATGTTTGGATCATGGTTCCCATCTGGATTCACCAACTCCTGGATCTACTAGTTAGGATTGAGGTTGAGGTTAGCCATGCCCAGAGCCTGATATCATTTCTAATTTTACGCTCAATTTTAGGGTCAAGTGGGACTAACACACCCTTTCTCCTTTCCAGGGTATCGGGCGAAAATCAACACAAGCAAACAAACACAAAAAACTTGAAAATAGAAAATGCAGACAAATTAACATGCAATAAAAAGAGGAAAAATTATTCTCATGACTCATTCAAACAAGAATCACATGTGTCGTGTTCCCCAATAATGGCGCCAAAAACTTGATGGTCAACAATTTGATGTTGTTTTATATGAAGGGAAAGCGCACCACAGTCGTCAAGTAATAATAATACGGGAATAAATCCCCGAGTATCGATCTCACGCGGAACATGGTGGGGTGAGTTTTTTGCTCGAAGAGAGACTTGAGATTGAAGTCTCTTTGGGTGGAAGGGTTTAACGGGTTTTTTTCTTTGGACTAACACTAAAACAAGAAAGAGTAAAACTATAACTATGTGGTTCGCCTTCACTATTTCGCACTTCCGGGGGTCACAATCCTCCGCTTCGCTCTTTCGCGAGTCGCACTCCTCTGGTTCACTCATTGCACCTATAAAGTGCTTAGGTCAACCACGCTCTCAACTCATAACAACAAACAACCAAATGGATAAAAGCAAGATAAGAGGTTAGGCCTCCTAAGCTCATCCTATGAACATGAAAATCACAATATCATCAAGATTAACACTTAAAACAAACATGTTCACAGCCATCATCAAAAGATAATACAAGTCCGTCCTTCTACCAAATATGTGGAAAAAGGAGAAGAGATACAAACAATGCTCGAGACTATTCCGTAGATGCAAAGAAAACTCCGGAAGAACACTCTTTTGTAGCTTCGGTCGTCGGCTGTTGTCCGGGATCCTTGAAGTTGTCACACCATCTCGCATGTCATCTCGATTAAATGCACCATCCACATCTCCACTTCAAGATCCTAGATTATGGAGAGGAAATGGATGCTTAATCATTACAATGGAGCTCTTGGATGTTGGGGGAAGCTTAGTGGATGATCCCTAACCCTTGGAGGAAGAAAAAACGCACCTAGGGCGCTGACTGTGAACTGATTTTGGAGGGAAAATCGGGGACCATAACATTTCTGTCAAATCATGTATTTATAAGCAGCAAAAATAATGATCGCGCATGAGTAGGCGCATGACCACTGGTTGTGCGTGAAGGAAAGTCCTCTACTCGTGCGCAAAGGAACCTGTAGCAAAATTTTCAGAAAAATAAGAGTGCACGAGTAGGCGCATAACCACTGGTCGTGCGAGAAGTAAAGTCCTATGCTCGTGCGCGAAGAAACTTGAATCGACCAAAACTGGTGGAAGGCAAAATCGACGAGAAGATTTTTAAGGCATGATCATTGGTCGTGCGTGAAGAAATCCTATACTCGTGCGCGAAGGAAGGCCAGTACTCGTGCATTTCTCTGGAAATTCCGGCCAAATAGCGCCAACGACCACTGGTCATGTGTGAAGGGTCCACTGATCGTGCGTGAAGAAAAATGCATGATCGGTGGCCAATGGTGCGAAATGGGACCAAAACTCCCCAAATATTTTACACAAGGTTGTATCTGCATGAAAACAGCCATAACCACCAGAATTCAAAATAATCATCACATTCCATGCAATCAAAATGTATGTAGACATAAAGAAAGGAAGGGAATGCATGAAGTGATCACAAACATGCTCTATTTAGCCAAAACTCACTCAAATGATGCAAGATATGAATAAGAAGGATTTTTACTATAACCACATAGAAGAAGTGCGAAATCTCATGAAAACCGGACTAAAATAGAGCATAAAATACTATGTAAAGTACGCTCATCAGTAGTCTTAAATATACATATTCTTATTTTTCTCCTTTGGAATAGGTTATACTAAGCATGCAATTAAATTCAATAAGATGAGGAAAAAGAAGATAGTGTATTTATATTTCCAACAAAATGATGAATCAACATGTGAGAAAATATAAGTCATGCATGAAGTAATCTAGAAATGAATTAGATTAACCCATTTTCAAACCTACAAGTATTTCATATCGATGGAAGATTTTGATAGAGATAAATCATCAATCTCATGACTAGTAGTTTAGGGAGTATTAAAATCAATAAAATAAATTTTCATTTCAACACATTAAATAAAATTCAATGATAATGCCAAAATAATGAAATACATTGCTAATTGTTTAATATATGATTGTGGATTATCTATGTGGGTCTTGCAATTAAGACATCAAATTTATCATCTTCTAGTGTAGAATTTTTGGAATTTTATGATAATTTAATTTATCATTAATATATTGAGGGTGTTTTTTGTTATAAAGGTTATATTTTGATTACATATAACTGATGAAGTGCTTATATGCAAACATAGAGGGGAAGAACACCCATTAAACATTAAATATTGAGTCTTAATAATAGTAATAAACTAAATGAGGTCCAAACACCTAAGGCAAAGTCTTTTAAGCAATCCAAGTATTCTTAACACAAAGTATTTCAAAGATTTTGGCAATAAGCATCGTTAATCTCATTTTGTAATATAGAAGTATTTGCCACAATCTCCAATTGTGTCCAATGTCCAATGGATTTTTTGCCTCTGAATCTATCATACTATTATTTTCTTTGATTATGTGATGTATTTGAAACAGATGTATCAACATACTTTTTGCTATCTCCCTATCTTTACTTTGTAATTCCTAGTAGTGGTTGTTATCCATAATCTTCTTTGTTCAACCCGTAATTCGTCGATATCAGAAAGGCCTAAGAAGACGCCTATTCGCAGACCTCGCGAGGCGAGCAGAGGAGAGCATGGGGCGAGCAGAGGCGGGCATGGGGCGAGCAGAGGCGAGCATGAGGCGAGCATGGGCGAGCAGAGGCGAGCATGAGGCGAGCATGGGTGAGCAGAGGAGAGCATGGGACGAGCAGAGTCGAGCATGGGGTGAGCAGAGGCGAGCATGGGGTGAGCAGAGGCGAGCATGGGGCGAGCATGGGGCGAGCAGGGGGCGAGGAGAGGCGAGCTTGGGCAAGCTTGGGCGAGTACCTCGCGAGTATGGGCGAGTAGCCCTTGTAACTCGTGAGCTTATGCAGTATACTCGCCTGTACCCCCCCCCCTAGGATTTCTCTATAAATAGACCCCCAGGGGTACTAGAAATGGCACTTTTGGAAGTGGTCGAGGTCCCCCCAAGCTGGATACTCTCCAAGTCCATGCTCATCTAGTACCTCTCCCAGCTTTTGGTTACGGAGGGGAAGTTTCTCCCAAACTTCCGGGTATGTGGTGGGACCTCCCTGCTGGAGCACCTGGGGTATTCTTATAGTCATTTTCTCTCTCCTATTTTAGCTATCCGAGCCGTGGAGTTGGACCGCAGGAATAGTAACCTCGGGCTGCATTGATCTGAATTTTGGAGCCGGGATTTTCCATGCTTCAACACTTTGGTGCGGTGAGCGTGGATCGTAGCCGGAGGAAGAAATTTTTGCGAGAAGGCTTCATGGCTTAAAGTGGCGAGATGGAGGCCAAAGGCAGCAACTCGAGAGCATTCGACAAGTTAGGCGAGTTCTAGACGGCGACATCCTGAAGGCGAGTTCCAGACGGCGACATCCTGAAGGCGAGTTCCAGACGGCGACATCCTGAGGCGAGTTCCAGATGGCGACATCCTGAGGCGAGTTCCAGATGGCGACATCCTGAAGGCAATTTTCAGATGGCGACATCCTCAGGCGAGTTCCAAGATGGCAAGAAGGCGAGCATATGATTGGCTAATTCCATACTCGCCCACAGGTGAGTTGCATACTCGCCCACAGGTGAGTTGCATACTCGCCCACAGGCGAGTTCTAGTCGCAGGGAGATGAGACAGTGATAGGCGAGTCCATGTTGGTGAGATCCCTACTCGCCATAAGCGACTTCACGCAGGCGACGAACATCAAATTTGGCGAGATCCTTCCTTACTCGCCCATAGAAGAGCTTCCTTGTTACTCGGCATAAGCGACTTCACGCAGGCGGCGAACATCAAATTTGGCGAGATCCTTCCTTACTCGCCCATAGACGAGCTTCCTTGTTACTCGGCATAGGCGACTTCATACAGGCGAGCGATGCTTCTTTACTCGCCCATAGGCGAGATCTCTACTCGCCCATAGGCGAGATCCCTACTCGCGAGGGTAAGTTCTCTACTCGCAAGGTGGTGAGTGTTGAAATTGTTGAAGTGAAGTGGAAGGTGACCGGGCGGTCTGATTTTGGGTGACCGCAAAGACCGCGCGGTTTGTTTCTGTGATCTGCCGGTTTGGCCCTGCCGGTCTATTCTGGCGGTATGCTGATTGGACGGTCTGTTCTTGGTTGCTGCGGTCTGTTCCCGAGTTGTTCTGCATAGTTGGCCCGTCTTCTTTGTTGGGAGACCGGGCGGTTTGTTCTGTGTAACCGCTGTGTCCGGGCAGGTTATGCAGGACGGTCTGGCGACTTGTCTGAAGTCGGCCAGTTTTCCTTGGCTTGCTCTGGGAGATTTAAGGAAGGAGGGTCTCGTGTTCGCGTGACTTGTGCGCGGTCTCGTGTTCGTGCGACTTGTGTGCGATCTGCCTGCTAATCTACAGTCTTGGACGGAAGGTTGTCCAAGTGGTCTAGTCGCGCGGTCTGCTTTGTGAGACCGCTCGCGACTTGACGGGTGGTGATTGTATCTCTCCTGTGCGGTGATGACATCCGTCTACCCGCCTATAAATAGGGGTGCATGGCCCGTCATTCATAACGAGAACTATAAGAACTGAGCCTGGGTTAATTCGTGCGGTCTCAACTTTGAGGTCGGGCAGTCTCAGAAGTGAGTTGACAGTTTGTTGTGTTCGCAGGTTTGCGGTCAGCAGGTTGCGGTCTCCTTCCTTGGTGATTCCCAGCGGCTTGAATAAACAGTTCATCAGCAGTCTGTCTGAGAACTGGTTTATGGTGTTCTTGTGTTGTTCGCATCGAGCTCAGCGATCAGGCGACCTTCAGCGGTTAGGCGATCTGAGTTGCGGTCTGGCGACAGTTATTCTTCGTTCAATTCAATAAGCTCCAGTTTGTGCGGTCTGAGGTGGTGGTCTTGTAGTGCAGGCGGTCTGTCTATTTTCTGTTCGTGCGGTCTCAGGTAAAGCCGGGCGATCTCTGGAGTCGAGCGGTCTGTGCGGTCTCTGCTTATCAAACCGCCAGATTTGTTTTTTGGTGTTTTGTTCTTCTCTCCTTCGTGATTCTTATGAATCATGTCTCGCCATGTATACCTCGCACTGTAAATGAAGTTTGTGATTCAATAAAGTCTCTTGTGTTGCTGTGTGGCATTGTGGTTGTTTGGCTATAACTCAGTTGATGCAACTCGTGCTTACTCCTAAACGATTCAAATCAAAAATTTTAACATGGTATCAGAGCTAGGTTGTTGGAGTGGATAAGCAGTGATCAACTTGAGTTGCCATCGTCTTTGTGAAGAAGAGACCACATAGATTGTCATGGAAGGTGAATACGCAAGAGGGCTTGGTATTGAACTCCTCACATCGTCTAACTATAAGAAATGGAGGTCATGTATGGAGAGTTACTTACTTGGCGAGGATCTATAGGAGATAGTTGGAGGAGAAGACACACAAGAAATATTTCTAGCAGGAGATAATATGGCAGAGGTGAGACATTGGAGGAGGATTAATGCAAAGGCAGAGTTCACACTCAAGAGGGCTATCTCGCCAGAGCTGTTTGATCACATCATTGGATGTAAATCTGCTGCTGAGATTTGGACGTCTTTGGACGGGTTGTTTAATAAGAAGAATGTAACTCGGCTACAGTTTCTTGAAAATGAGTTGGTGAAGGCCTCACAAGGTGATCTTTCTATTTCTACCTTCTTTCTCAAGATGAAGAACCTCACAGCAGAGATTTCTGCATTGGACCCTGGTGAGCCCATCTCGGAGGCCAAACTGAAGAGGCATATCATCCGCGGGTTGCGGAAGGAGTATCTTGCCTTTGTGGCGTCAGTTCAGGGTTGGGCAAATCAACCATCTCTGTTGGAGCTGGAGAACTTACTTGCTTCGCAAGAAAGTTTGGCAAGACAGATGGCAGGGACTTCTATCTCTGGGGGAGATAGTGATGTGCTGTTCTCTGGGAAGAAGAAGAAGAAGTGGGAGAATAAGAAGTCGGGTCATGATGGACCCTCTACTTCAGGTCAGCAGGATAGGGGTTATGCTCCTAAGTCTGATAGGAAGAAGAAGGGAGAGGGACCAAGGTCATTCAGCTGCAATAAGACTGGGCATTTCAAGAAATATTGTCGGGTTAATCTTCAGCCGGGACATGCAGCGGAGAAGGAGAAGCCAAAGTCTGATGAAGCTGGATGGGGAGGAGCCTTTGCGGGTAATATGACGGATATGCCCGTTAAGTCCTTGGCTGCCATCAACTTCGAAGAGGATTGGATTTTTGATTCAGCGTGAGGGCATCACCTCATCGGGGATGAATCAAAGTTCTCTTCTTTGGCACCTTACTCAGGTAACGATGATATCATTACGGCTGATAATTCTGTTCATGCAGTAGAACAAGAAGGAGTTGTCTCCTTGAGCAGTGATAAGGGTCCACTCACATTGAGAAGTGTTTATCACGTGCCTGGTATGAAGAAGAATCTCTTCTCTGTGACCAATGCGGTCGATGCTGGTTATCACGTTCTGTTTGGCCCAACAGAAGTGAAGTTTCTTAAAACTCAACCGGAGATAAAGGGAGATGTTATTCATGTTGGAAAGCGGGTAAAGGACTTGTTTGTTTTGTCGACAAGTACCTATGTTGATAAGATGAAAACCAATGATAGCGCGGCTATCTGGCATGAAAGGTTGGGGCATGTAGGTATGGACAAATTGAAGGCTATGGCGGTAAGGGGCCTTGTCAAGGGCTTGCCTAGCTTGTCCTCCTATGGAGACGGTCATGTTTGTGCGGGATGTCAGTTTGGTAAGTCTCATCGACTTCCATTTGATAAATCACAAACAAAATGCAAAGCGCCGTTGGAGTGCATTCACGGTGATTTGATGGGATCGACTGCCACCCCAAGCCTTAGAGGCAACAGATATATGTTAGTGTTGATTAACGATTACACCAGATATGTCTGGGTGTACTTTTGAAAGAGAAGTCGGAAACTTTTGCGAGGTTCGTGGAGTTCAAGGAGCTGGTTGAAAGTCGGTTAGGCCTGCGGGTAAAAAAATTGAGAACTGACAATGGTGGGGAGTTCACCTCTGGTGAGTTCTCAAGTTTTTGCAGGAAACACGACGTTAGGAGAGAGCTCACTTGTGCCCATACTCCGCAGCAAAATGGCGTTGCAGAACGGAAGATCCGTCATCTGACGGAAACTTGCAAATGCTAGCTTCATGCCAAGAGTATCCCAAAGTCCATCTGGGAGGAGGGAATGTCTTGTGCGGAATACGTCATCAACAAGATGCCTCTAAGTCCTATCAATATGAAGGCCCCTCACGAACTGATGTTCAAGGAGAAACCAAGTGTTGTACACCTTCGGGTGTTCGGGTCAACCTGTTATGTGCATATTCCTGATGCTCTTCGGACAAAGCTAGATGCGAAAGAAAGGAAGCTAGTCTTTGTTGGATATGATGAGCGGAAGAAGGGATGGAGATGCATGAATCTTGAGACTCGAAGATCTTTTGTATCTCGGGATGTGGTGTTCGATGAGGTGACTTCCTACAAGGGGAGTTCAGGAGTTGAACTTCCGGAGAGCAGGGTTGATGAAGAAGGGAAGGCTGCGAAAAATCTTCAAGTGGAGTTGCCTGTTTCACCAGGAGCTCCTGTTGTGTCAATCTCAGAGATGGAGGCTTCAGGTTATGGAAGAAGGGGGAGCGATGCTCCAAGTTCATCTGGAAGAGGAGCTAGCACAGAAGAAGCAGCTGAGGAGGTGGCTAGTTAGGTGCAACCTCTTAGGAGGTCGAAGAGAACTATTAAGCCACCGGATCGATACACAGGAGGAAACATGGTGAGCTTTGTCTCATGTTTCTTTGCTGGTCCCTTGGATGAGAGGGAGCCTTCGAGCTTTGAGAAGGCCAAAGGCGTAAAGCATTGGGACATTGCTATGCAAGAGGAGATGGATGCTCTCAAGAAGAATGAGACTTGGTCTCTAGTGCCCAGGCCCAAGGGCATTACCCCTGTGACATGCAAGTGGGTCTATAAACTCAAAAAGAAAGCTGACAATACGATTGAGCGATACAAGGCTCACCTTATAGCTCGCGGGTTCTCACAGCAGTATGGTGAAGATTATGATGAGCCGTTTAGTCCAGTGGCAAAGATGACTTTGGTCCGATTTGTTATTGCTTCGGCGGCTTCAAGTGGATGGGAGATTTGGCAGCTCGACGTTAAGAATACCTTCTTATACGGAGAGATCGACAAGGATATCTTTATGATCCAACCGTCGGGCTTCATCTCAGAGGAATGTCCGGACTACGTCTGCAAACTGAAGAAAGCCTTGTATGGTTTGAAGCAAGCGCATCGAGCGTGGTATGGAAAGATCGCGGAGTATCTTCTATTCTGCGGGTTCTTTGCTTCAGACTCTGATTCTAGCTTGTTCGTCAAGAAGGAGGGGGCGCTTCGGGTTATTGTTCTGCTGTATGTGGATGACATGATTGTCACCGGGAACTCGAAGGAGGCAGTAGCAAGGCTGAGAGCCGAGCTTGCCATCATATTTGAGATGAAGGATCTGGGTGAGCTTCACCATTTCGTTGGACTCGAGGTTCAGAGGCAGGAGAGCGGAGTGCTCGTTTCTCAGGACGGATATGCGGAGCGGATCGTTCAACGATTTGGCATGGAGGAAGGGAAGAGCAGCTTTATACCTCTAGAACAACATCATAAACTTCAGGAGGATGAAGGGAGAGTTCTATCTGATCCGTTGGTGTTCCGAGCTCTGGTTGGGAGCTTGATCTACTTGACTATCACGAAGCCTGATATTGCTTATGCAGTTGGCAAAGTGAGTCGGCCTTCGACTTGATTCTCGTAAAACCCAGAGCGGATGATGGGACAGTGCCTCGGTGGTGCGTTCCCTTAAGTCCAAGCCTCTGCAATGACGGCCGAGATCAGCTCCCCCCTTGCACGTTGGCTGCGGTTCCCACCGACTTCATTTCTCATCCGACGGGGGAGATTATCAGGAAGAAGTATGGATGCCGACCTCCCAATTCAACGAAGAGATGATCGACTTAACTGATCAGGGGACCCTTGAATAAAGGTGTCGTGTACCCTCGAGGGCTAAAAGCCCGTAACAAAGTGATTCGTTTCCGATTATTTCCTCCAATCATGTGAGTTAATGTGTTTAAGTGTGCTTAAATCCCCGTTTAATTGTTGAGCAACAGGAAACAGGTTGGGTCGGCATTCAGCATCCAAGTAGGATGGAGACCTCGGGATGGTGTGTACCTTTGGAACCTGCCCGACAGTCAGTCCCTACTTGTCGACCTATTCAACAGCACCAACAATAGTAGTAGGATGGAGACCTCAGGATGGTGTGTTCCTTTGGAACCTCCCCGACAGTCAGTCCCTACTTGTTGATCTCTTCAACAGCACCAACAATAGTAGTAGGATGGAGACCTCGGGATGGTGTGTTCCTTTGGAACCTCCCCGACAGTCAGTCCCTACTTGTCGATCTCTTCAACAACACCAACAATAGTAGTAGGATGGAGACCTTGGGATGGTGTGTTCCTTTGGAACCTCCCCGACTGTCAGTCCCTACTTGACGTCATCCTTCAGCAATACCCAAGTAGGATGGAGACCTGGGGATGGTGTGTTCCTTTGGAACCTCCCCGACTGTCAGTCCCTACTTGACGTCATCCTTCAGCAACACCCAAGTAGGATGGAGACCTCGGGATGGTGTGTTCCTTTGGAACCTCCCTGACTGTCAGTCCCTACTTGACGTCATCCTTCAGCAACACCCAAGTAGGATGGAGACCTCGGGATGGTGTGTTCCTTTGGAACCTCCCCGACAGTCAGTCTCTACTTGACGCCATCCTTCAACAACACCCAAGTAGGATGGAGACCTCGAGATGGTGTTTTTCTTTGGAACCTCCCCGACAGTCAGTCCCTACTTGTTGATTTCTTCAACAGCACCAACAATAGCAGTAGTATGGAGGCCTCGGGAGGGTGTGTCCCCTTGGACCTCCCCGACTGTCATTCCCTATTTTGGCCACTTCTTCATCATCATCAAACGTGGGGGTACCAGATGAAGTCTTGGGAGTACATGCCTCTAAAAATGACTTCATGCAGGTGCGAGTATGTAGATGCGAGCATGCATGTATGAGTATACAGGGGAAAGCAGACAGGAGCACATAGCTATGTGCGAGCAAGGATTCTGTGAGCTCATACTCGCGATGATCTTCATCAAGGGCGTATATTCCACGAGGATGTTTACTCGTGACGTCTTCAAGCTAGGATTCCGCGATCTCTTACTCGCGATGATCTTCACCAAGAGCGTACTTTCCATGAGATGGTTTACTCATGACGTCTTCGAGCTACTATTCTGTGAGATCCATACTCGCGAGGTGATCTCTTCGACAACTATGACGCTCCCCTTTAAATTCACGAGTTCCATACTCGTAAGGTCATCTCTTCAGCAACTATAGTACTCTTTAATTCCACAAGCTCTTGCTCGTGATGATCTTCTCCAACAACCGACATTCCATGGGAATTCTAAGCTGGTCATGCTTGTGAGTTCATCACTTCAGCAACTATGCAGCTATGTTATTCATCTAATCTCTTCAACGACTCATACTAGCAAAGATGTCTCTAATTACTCACCTCTACGAGATGAGGAACAGCTCAAAATTATCTAAAGGCTCAACAGGGAGATCACTTGTCATCGAGAAGCTCTAACTGAACTCGGAGGGACCTTTCATCGTTCAAGAGGCATTCGAGACTGGCGGATACCGCCTGCAGAATCATGAAGGGAAATTGCTTGGGAATACTTGGAGCGGCAATGACCTGAAGAGGTTCTATCCCTGAGCGGGAAGGTGTATTCTCCCCCTCCTTGTATTTATTCCATTTGAATAAAAATTCCTCGCCCCTTAAAACATGGGCCGCGAGAGTTTTTTTTCTCTTCTGGCAAGAGCTTTTCGAAGTAGGTAAAACTGATCTCCACGACAGGTTGGGAAATGAGCCTCTGACTTGATTCTCGTAAAACCCAGAGCGGATGATGGGATGGTGCCTCGGTAGTGCGTTCCCCTAAGACCAAGCCTCTACATTGATGGTCGAGATCAGCTCCCCCCTTGCATGTTGGTTGTGGTTCCCTCCGACCACATCTCTCATCCGACTGGGGAGATTATCAGGAGAAAGTCTGGACGCCGACCTCCCAATTTGACGAAACGATGACCGATTTATCTGACTGAGGGACCCTTGTATAAAGGTGTCTGTTGGGTATTGTAGCCACAATTACCTTGATTTGAAGAAGTGTTCCTTTGAACTAAGTTGAAATGAGTTGTATTTGATGTTATTTTCAGTTATGTGTTTGCAGGTTCTAAATGGTTAAGTGCAAACCAATGTCAGGTTTCAATAAGTTGTTAAACACAGGACTATACTATGTAATTCCTCATGGTATAGACCAAAGTGTTAACTTATGTTAAATCTCTCTATTGGGGTGTACTTTATATTCAAACACAAAGGAAGAGCTTAGAAGAGTTGCTGCTAAAATTGGAAGAAAGAAAATTTTGCTTAAGAATTTTTAGTTCGACGAATTGGGAAAATTTCGTTGAGCTCAGTTCGGTTAACTGAAATAATTTGTCGAACACAAAATTTCGTTGAGCACTATTGGCTGAAGATTTCGTCGAGCACTGTTGGCTGAAGATTTCGTCGAGCGCTGTTAACTAAAGATTTTTCGTCGATCGTCGTTCAACGAACTAAAGATTTTTGTCGACCGCTGTTTATATATATATATTTCGCTGGCCGCTGTATATATATATTTCGTCGACCGCTGTTTAGCCGTTAGCTGAAGATATTTCGTCGAACGCAGAGCAGTGGCATTTCGTCGAACGCAGAGAGCTGGAAGTTCGTCGAACGCAGAGCGTTGGCCTTTCGTCGAGCGCTCTTCCGTTCGACGAAATTTCAACAGACGACAGATTTCTTTGCGCTGTTTCAAAATTCAAATTGCCATCAGATCCTCATTAATGCTTCACGTAATTTCTTCCTTAAATCATGCAGACAGCCGTTAGAAGATTATTTGCCTTACTATTTGGAGATAGCCGTTGGAAAATATTATTCCTAAATTATTTCTTGATTATAGTCGTTGGAATTGATTTAATTCCTTAATTTCTTTGAGATAGCCGTTGGAAATAAAATCTTCCTTATTTATTTTATTTAGCAGATTGAAGAGGAGCTGTCAATATATATATTTCCTCTATTTTTTTAATCATGGTTAATCGTGAAAAGGGAAGTGAAGAGTGCAAATATTATATACAGAATTTCTTTCTCTTGTTCTGTTGGATGATATTATTTCTCACGCAAGTTCTTCTCCTCCAACAAGAAAGTGGTTTATGATTCTTCATCGACAAGAGCAGTCGACAAAATCAACAAAAATAAAAGATTCATTCTCATTTTGATCCAGTCGACTCTAAGGTTCAGATCAAGCATTCAAGAAAAGGTTTCTTCTTCCTCTATCTAGATCCAGATTTTCTATTCTTTCAAGGAAAAAGAAGTTCTATCATTTTCAGATCTGATCAAGTCAAGTCTCCAGAAGATTTCAAGAAGATTGTTTTTCAATCTAAAGTTTTGTAAAAATCTTTTACATATTCTTGTAGGAGGTTTTCCTCCGAGTTTTTGTAGGAGTTGTTTTGCTCCGAGTTTTTGTAGGAGTTGTTTTGCTCCGAGTTTTTGCAGGAGTTGTTTTGCTCCGAGTTCTTGTAGGAGTTGTTTTGCTCCGAGTTTTTGCAGGAGTTGTTTTGCTCCGAGTTCTTGTAGGAGTTGTTTTGCTCCGAGTTTTTGTAGGAGAGTTTGTTCTCCGAGATTGTAGGAGTTTGACTCCGAGTTGTAGGATTATTGATAATCCAAGTTAGTGAAGTAGCATAGTCTAGCCGGTCGTGCTAGATAGGTGAGGTGCAAAGTGGACTACCCAAGTACGGGGAACCACTATAAATCCTTGTGCGTACTGTGTTCTTTGGTTTTCTGTGTGCTTTTATTCATATATTTTTAATTCCGCAAAAAGCTATAGAAACCACCTATTCACCCCCCTCTAGGTGATTTAGGCCGCAACTAGATACTTTCAGTGTCATTTGACCTCTTGCGGCACAGCCTAATATCTTTTGTCGTTTATTCCAATCATATGGGTTGGTGCGGTTAATCCTCTCTGATTTTTGAGTGACAGTATGAAGACTCTTCCGCAACCTGGAAACCGATTGGGGGACAGGCCTCCGACTCGTCTCTCGTAAAAACCCAAGTCGGGTGGTGGGATAGCGCCTCGAGAGAGAGTTCTCCTAAGACCAAGCCTCTGCATTGACGGTCGAGATCAGCTCCCCCCTTGCACGTTGGCCGAGTTACCCCCGACTGCACTTCCCATCCGATTGGAGAGGTTATCAGAGGAGAGTCCGGGCGCCAACCCCCAACTTGACGACGAGATGATCGATTTGACCAACCAGCATTCAACAAACGCAATAGGATGGAGGCCTCGAGATGGTGTGTTCCCTTGGACCTCCCTGACTGTCATTCCCTATTGGTTAGCATGCAGCAGCGCGGTAGGATAGAGGCCTCGGGATGGTGCATCCCCTTGGACCTCCCTGACTGTCATTCCCTACTGGTCGACATCCAGCATCCGAGTAAGTTGAAGGCTTCGGGATGGTGTGTCCCCTTGGATCTCCCCGATTGTAATTCCCCACTTGCCTTAACATATTCTCACTCCTGTTATTATTACTGTGATTCTCAAAAATTTCCCAGCAGGCAGAGTGGAGACCTCGAGTGTGTGTGTCCAGAAAGACCCCCCCCCCCCCCCCCCGAGAGTCATGCCCTATCCAGGCAATGCGACGAAATTCAGCCGAAGCGGTCATCGATTCGCGTCACGAGTGGGTTAGAGGATGAGTATCCTGCTTAGCTCTCATAACCTCCATAGCGGGTGACGGGACAGTATACTGGGTTTATTAATGCGTCCTCCTAAGACCAAGCCTCTGCACTGACTGTGGAGATCAGCTCCCCCCTTACACGCTGGTCGAGCTACCCCGATTGTACTTCTCGTCCGTCTGGAGAGATTATCAAAGTAGAGTTGGAAGCCACCCTACTAACCCGAAGTTGCTCACCCACTCGAGTGAAAAGAAGTCATCGAGTTGTGGAGGTGTCGTAATCCAGGCCTCTGGCAGATCCCTTATCCAGCAAGTCGGCTACTTGCTCCTCGGATGACTCTTTCTCTTCCACCTCCAGTTGAGTTCAGCTCCTAGAAGGTGTCGACCTTCTCTCTGCCTCTAGTTGAGCTCGGCTCCTAGAAGGCGTCGACCTTCTCTCCACCTCTAGTTGAGCTCGGCTTCTGCGAGGTGTCGACCTTCTCTCCACCTCTAGTTGAGCTCGGCTCCTAGAAGGTGTCGACCTTATATCCGCCTCCAGTTGAGCTCGACTCCTTCGAGGTGTCGACCTTCTCTCCACCTCTAGTTGAGCTCGGCTCCTAGAAGGTGTCGACCTTATATCCGCCTCCAGTTGAGCTCGGCTCCTGCGAGGTGTCGACCTTCTCTCTGCCTCTAGTTGAGCTCGGCTCCTAGAAGGCGTCGACCTTCTCTCCACCTCTAGTTGAGCTCGGCTCCTAGAAGGTGCCGACCTTATATCCGCCTCCAGTTGAGCTCGGCTCCTGCGAGGTGTCGACCTTCTCTCCACCTCTAGTTGAGCTCGGCTCCTAGAAGGTGTCGACCTTATATCCGCCTCTAGTTGAGCTCGGCTCCTGCGAGGTGTCGACCTTCTCTCCACCTCCAGTTGAGCTCGGCTCCTAGAAGGTGTCGACCTTCTCTCCACCTCTAGTTGAGCTCGGCTCCTAGAAGGTGTCGACTTTATATCCGCCTCCAGTTTAGCTCGGCTTTTGCGAGTTGTGGACCTTCTCTCCACCTCTAGTTGAGCTCGGCTCCTAGAAGGTGTCGACCTTGTATCCGCCTCCAGTTGAGCTCGGCTCCTGCGAAGTGTCGACCTTCTCTCCACCTCTAATTGAGCTCTGCTCCTAGAAGGTGTCGACCTTATATCCGCCTCCAGTTGAGCTCGGCTCCTGCGAGGTGTCGACCTTCTCTCCACCTCTAGTTGAGCTCGGCTCCTAGAAGGTGTCGACCTTATATCCGCCTACAGTTGAGCTCGGCTCCTGCGAGGTGTCGACCTTCTATCCGCCTCCAGTTGAGCTCGGCTCCTGCGAGGTGTCGATCTTCTCTCCACCTCTAGTTGAGCTCGGCTCCTAGAAGGTGTCGACCTTATATCTGCCTCCAGTTGAGCTCGGCTCCTGCGAGGTGTCGACCTTCTCTCCACCTCTAGTTGAGCTGGCTCCTAGAAGGTATCGACCTTCTCTCCACCTCTAGTTGAGCTCGGCTCCTAGAAGGTGTCGACCTTTTATCCACCTCTAGTTAAGCTCGGCTCCTAGAAGGTGTCGACCTTCTCTCCACTTCTAGTTGAGCTCGGCTCATAGAAGGTGTCGACCTTCTATCCGCCTCCAGTTGAGCTTGGATCCTAGAAGGTGTCGGCCTTCTATCCACATCTAGTTGAGCTCGGCTCCTAGAAGGTGTCGACCTTCTCTCCACCTCTAGTTGAGCTCGGCTCCTAGAAGGTGTCGACCTTGTATCTGCCTCCAGTTGAGCTCGTCTCCCGTGAAGTGTCGGCGTTCTCTCCTCCTCCAATTAAGCTTGGCGAGGTAACGACTCTTTTTTCTCCTACAGATGAGATCCCCTCCTGGGAAGGACCTTGCGCGATACGTCCTCTTGTTCATATCTCTCCGGACTGCGGGTCCAACATTGTTTTTCCGACCTCGCGAGCGAGCTCAAAAAAAGCTGGGATTGTGTTCAACCCGTAATTCGTCGAGATTAGAAAGGCCTAAGAAGACGCCTATTTGCATACCTCGCGAGGCGAGCATGGGGCGAGCAGAGGCGAGCATGGGGCGAGCAGAGGCGAGCATGAGGCGAGCATGGGCGAGCAGAGGCGAGCATGAGGCGAGCATGGGCGAGCAGAGGCGAGCATGGGGCGAGCAGAGGAGAGCATGGGGCGAGCAGAGGCGAGCATGGGGAGAGCAGAGACGAGCATGGGGCGAGCAGAGGCGAGCAGGGGGCGAGCAGAGGCGAGCTTGGGCGAGTACATCGCGAGTATAGGCGAGTAGCCCTTGTAACTCGCGAGCTTAGGCAGTATACTCGCCTGTACCCCCCCCCCCCCCCCCCCCCCCCCCCCCCGCCTAGGATTTCTCTATAAATAGACCCCCAGGGGTACTAGAAATGGCACTTTTGGAAGTGGTCGAGGTCCCCCCAAGCTGGATACTCGCCAAGTCCATGCCCGTCTAGTACCTCACCCAGCTTTTGGTTGCGGAGGGGAAGTTTCTCCCAAACTTCCGGGTATGTGGTGGGACCTCCCTGCTGGAGCACCTGGGGTGTGCTTATAGTCATTTTCTCTCTCCTATTTTAGCTATCCGAGCCGTGGAGTTGGACCGCAGGATCAGTAACCCCGGGCTGCATTGATCCAAATTTTAGAGCCGGGATTTTCCAGGCTTCAACATTCTTGATGAGCATTTTAAAATCGGTTAAAATGGTCATTACTTAAACTCATCTCAGTACATCTTTTAATGTCAAACCAAACTAAATAAAATTCAGTAGTGTAAAGTATCATTGCTTCGATATTCATTAAGAAAAAATAATCACATTCAATCAAAATGCCACTTCAAGATCTGATGGCATAGCCAATGCCCGCCCCACCATATTGCAGGCATCCTTCATGCATATATAATAAGGACTATGAATTAAGTGCACCATCTCACATTCCGTGTGATATGTTTACTTCTTGTGTACTGAATATCAAGGAATTCCAATAGTAAATTTTACGCGTGTGTGTAAATTTTAAATTCACCTTGGTTGGATAATATATAATTAATATCTTGATGAATCCGCTGGGTTATGTACTGATCATTGTTGAACATACTGACCATCATATATTCTCCTACACCGCCCCTTCCAAATATGCCATGTACAAAACAATGGTATAGCAAAAGCATGGCTTTTTAAAAAACTAACCATATCCTTGAATTATGTTGACCAATAAATGAGTTTTTGTTTGATGGTGTAATGTTGAAAGCAACCTTTCAAACATATGATATCAAAATGCCTCCAAATAAGCATTAGTGACTCGCTTTCACACATGAGATGCTCATTTGTTCTACGGTTTTGAGTTAAAACATCATTTTCATTTCAATGCTAAATGTATGCCGACTTCTTAGAGTTTAATTATCTTAGTATAGGAATCCTTTTATCAAGACCTTTCCATGAAAGTATATTCACATCAAGGGGAATACAATGTCCTCTAATCCATATAAACCAATATTCATCATGAGTAATTATGTACACTTCTCGTTCTCTGCAATTTTTAATTGAAAATTTATCACTAGGGCAGGTTGTCCAAATTATCTCATTGTCCATAATAGTTGTGTTGTTTTTGAACAATTCCAAGTAACTTAAGACTGAATCTCCAAGGTACTTCGGCAGAAGGTTTAGTTTGCATGTTCAGGTAAGTTGTTCAAAAATAATTATTTCTTAAGTAAGAACATACTAATAATTGACCATTCATCACTCTCAATAATAATGGACAATTGATGTTTCCATGTCCAATTTAATTATAATGTATCATCCCCTCTTCTCCTCATCAATTTATTATGTTAATTCCTTCTCAATAATAATATTGTCATGTATACTTTGGTCCTCAATAAACACACAATGTTCAGTAGATATTATGCTACCCATGCAATTTTGAATTATATTAGCCAAGAACTCTTTAATATCTTTAGAGAGAATGTTTTGAAAATCTTAAAAGGAGAAGATGTGGATATTAGTATTATGTCTCTTCAGTTCTCAACCAAATTTAATAATTCAAAATTATTTAATTTTGAATTAATTATCTGTCACTCATTTATTTTTAGCTTTCGGTTATTTCTTAAAATAATGAAAGTGTCGCAGCATCATATGGTAATTCCCCTAACAATCATTCTAAAGCATTCATGACTTTTGTTATTTTCATGTGATAACTATTTTTTCTTAATTATGTTTCAATATCTGCTTTTGTATGAAGGAAACCATCAAAAAGGCAAGAAATAACATACTGAAGCCTCAAATTATGGATCCTACGTGGACATCAACTTACAGTAAGTACGCTTTACACCACCCATATATTTGTGCTGCCTAATTCTTGAAGCTACTCAAACAGGTTAGTTTGCATAGAGTTGTCTTTGATAAAGCTAGGAAGTAACTATTTGTATTCAACAATAAGAGAGAGTAATTCCATTTGTTATGTAGAAAATTGGAGAATACTTAGGAGTGACCGCTAACTTCCTCAATCTTTGGCCCCTACTCTCTTTCCAAAAATATAAAAATGAAAATGTATTTTAATGTGTATCCCGCCACCAAAGCTATCATAACAAAGGACTCAGTATAGGATCACCGACAAGTTGAGGGTTGGAACCGCCAACACGCAAGATTACCTTTCTTATTTTTGTGCGAGGCACAATGTTGCGACCCCTTTCTGCTCAGGATCATCATGTTCTCAGCCTCCTCCTGCGCGACCTCTCTTCCTCGACAGTGCTTAGTTTTATGTTTTTATTTGGCTATCTACTGTGTACTGTTATGTATTTCTCTACTGTTTGTTTGATTTTTTGTTGTTTGTCACAATGTATTCTAATGTTTTTATGGATCTTATATATATATATATATATATATATATATATATATATATATATATATATACTAGCAGCTCCGCAATGGCTTCGCCCGTGCTCGCTGCTCCATGGCGGCCTTCGGCCGCCTCCGCACAGGCTATGCCAAAGCGGCCCGCCAAGCCGGCCCGGAGCCCCCCCCCCCCCCCCCCCCCCCCGCTGAGACTACTACCAACCGCTGGGATGTCTGCGTTCGACGAACGCGTACCGCCATTCGACGAACGCGTGCCGCCATTCGTCGAACGGCGGGGCCCCTGCGTTCGACGACGCGTGCCGCCGTTCGTCGAACGGCGGGGCGCGTTCGTCGAACACAGGAGTCCACCCCCCCCCCCCCCCCGCTGAGCCGACTACCAACCGCTGAGACGCCTGCGTTCGACGAACGCGTGCCGCCGTTCGTCGAACGGCGGGGCCCCTGCGTTAGACGAGCGGCGGCACGCCTGCATTCGACGAACGCGTGTTGTCGTTCGTCGAACGGCGGTGCGCGTTCGTCGAACGCAGGAGTCCACCCCCCGCTGAGCCTACTGCCAACCGCTGAGACGCCTGCGTTCGACGAACGTGTGCCGTCGTTCGTCGAACGGCGGGGCCCCTGCGTCCGACGAACGGCGCCACGCCTGCGTTCGACGAACGCCTGCCGCCGTTCGTCGAACGGTGTCACGCATGCGTTCGACGAACGGTCAGGCTGGGGTGCAGATAGGATTCGGTTGGACCGGCAGGCTGGGGTGCGGATAGGCTTCGTCTCAGCCGTCTGGGCCCACAACATATACATATGAGTACTCAAAATGACCGCAAAAAAATTTTAATTACTATTTTATTAAAACAATTTCAAAAAAATATATTTATTTTAACCAAAAATCATTTTAAAGGAAATTTTAGTAGGTAATGATAACCTATCATAGTAGGTTTAGGAGGTATAGTAAAAACTTTTTGATTTCCTGAATTTTTTTATTATTTTTTATTATTGGGATATAGTGTTATTACACAAATATCCTTTATATTTTATAAATTTCCCTTTTTTTATTATATACGTTAAGTAATTGGAGTAAAAGAATGAGGCTATATTTGGGCAATTTTGAATGTTGCACCAAAGGCAACTTCTTGCATTTAGTATTTAAAGATATATATATATATATATATATGCATATATATATATATATATATATACGGATTAATGTATATACGCGCAACACAGATTTCCCTATATCCGCGCGTTCGACGAACGCGGGCTCCGTTCGACGAACACGGGGCTCCGTTCGACGAACACTGCTCCAAACCACGATCGACGAATAATATTCGATCGACCAACTCATGAGTCCCATTTATATATATATATATATATTTATGGACTCATCTGGGCCGATTATCTAGTCTTTGCACCACACTTAGGCACGTTTTCATTCATATTCACTATTCCCTGCTAGGTGCACTATTAGGCCCGTTTCGGTATGCAGGTGGCCGGATTATCTTGGATCCAGTTTTCTCCCAGAATTCATGACTGTGTGAAACGAACGGTCGTGCGTTTTCCTTGGCGCACGGACGATTGTAGTCGTGCGATACCTTCTGGGCAGAGAACGAGCGATCTGAATTTGCTCGTGCGTTTTGACGTACGGGCAGATTTGCCCGTGCGTGTGTAAAACGCACGGTTGGCCTGTGTTCTCTGAGTTTTTGTCATTTCTGAATTTATCCGTGCATTTTGACGCACGGACGGATTTGCCCGTGCGTGAGTAAATCGCACGGGCGGCGCAGAGTCTCCCTCAAGTCTAGTTTTATCATTTAATAACGCACGGTCCACGCACGGTCGTGCGTTCGACCGTGCGTGACCATTTTTCTGCCTGTTTAGTATAAAATGCAGGTTACATCGCAGGCAGAGGAGGGAATCGGGAGAGGAGCGGGAAATTAGGTCCTTCCCGCCGTTCTGGAGGTCTGGGGGCTTCTCCTTCACCTCCACCACCAAAGAGGCCATTTTCCGGCGTTCTCCACCACCATCCTTCCATTCGGGAGTGGTAGCAAGCATCCTCCGCCAAGTGCTCAAGCATTCCTTGTCGTGGGAAGCCATAGAAGAGTTGTAGGTCGTTGGAGCGGTGACAACCTCCATCGAATCCGCACACCATTTGAGGGCCGAGCTCGGAGAGAGCCCGACAACCTCTCATTCCGGCCGAGAACCCAAGACGCGGTGATTTCTTCCTATTGGTCTTCTCTAACTTTATGTTGGTGCTTTTTCTTGTGTTGTTGTAATGAACTATCATTTAGCTTTATGTTATAAATCTTTTGTGATGTTCTTGTGCAATGATGCGGGAGTGCGAGAATAGCACTTTCAGTGCTGTGATTTTCTGAGATTCGTTGTGTGTGAAGCCCTAGCAATTGCTTGTGGTGATGCTTGGAGAAGAGGTATGTGCAACCCTCACCCGTCATAGTTACTTTCCGTCCACGAGCCTCCCGAAGCACGGCATCGCGGCCGTTGCATCCACCTCGCCTTGCGAAGCGGAGTTTTGACCCGCATCTCTCTTTTCTGCACTAGCTTAGGAAACCCAAAATCAATGCCCTTGTTTTTCCTTTGTTCGCTCGTATAACAATCGATTCACCACACGTTTCGTTCACCAGAACCTGCATTCTTTGAGAGACGATATTCGGGGAAGCTATTCCCAATTTTATTACTTGACAGCGACCGGTGCACTTGCCGAATACGCATCAAGTTTTTGGCGCCGTTGCTGGGGAATGCAGGCGTGTAACGCTTTGAGTTGTGAATCCTTGTTATTGGAGCAGTTGTTTTTTATTTTTGTTTTTCTTTGTGTTTTCTTTTGTGTATGCAGAGACAAGCCGGAAGGGACGCAGTACCCTTCGATCCTGAGATTGAACGCACTGCGCGCGCACTGAGGCGTGTTGCAGTCGTGCAAGCGGCTATGGGAGATAATACGGAACCTAGAGTTGTGCCGAGAGCACCCGCTGATAGAGATGAGGTGAATCCTGGAGTACCCCATGTGGGGCAAAACCATCTAAGGGACGAGCAGGAGGTGGTCAGGCCGAGACCTAGGACCATGAGAGACTACACCACTCCTACAGCTGGGAGTGTGTATCCAGGATTTGGGCCTAACATCATGAACAATCAGTTCGAAATCAAGCCCGCCATCCTAAACATCATCTATAACAACGCGCAGTTCTCTGGGATGCCCAGTGAAGACCCACATCTCCACTTGGCAGAGTTCGCCGACATTTGCGGTACCTTCAGGTATGCAGGAATCACTGACGAAACAGTCAAGTTGAGACTGTTTCCATTCTCATTGCGGGACAAAACCAAGGTGTGGCTTCATTCTATCCCTCCAGGAACTGCTGCCACTTGGGATGCGCTCGCATCCAAATTTCTCGCCAAATTCCACCCGGTGGACAAGATTGTGAGCCTTCGGCGCGAGATCGCCACCTTCCGGCAAGATGAGCAGGAAACCCTCGCAGAAGCTTGGGAGCGTCTTGGTGACCTCCTGCGCAAATGCCCAAATCACGAGCTCCAGCCGTGGAACATCGTGGAGACCTTCTACTTCGCCATCGAGCCCAACCATAGGGCGATGATTGACGCTGCTGCAGGAGGAACCCTGATGAACCACACGCCCGAGGAAGCTCTCAGAATTCTGCAGGACACCGCGTCCCACAGCACATTCTGGACTGCGGGGAGAAATGCGCCTAAAAGCGCTCGGGGACTATTCGTGGTGGATTCACTACCTCCCGCTGCTGCGCCCGCGTCTAACATTACATGTGAAGGATGTGGAGGAGGTGGTCACCACTCATACGAGTGCCCAGGTAGCGGGCTATCAGGTGAATTATCTCAACTTTGTTTAAATGAATCTGTAAATTTCGTTGGAAATCAAGCTAGGGGGCACCCTACGGAAATGCTTATAATCCGGGTGTGAGAAATCACCCCAATTTTTCATGGAACCAAAATGTTGCAGGCCAACGATGGCAACCGGGCCAGCATCAATACGATGCTCAAGCGTCCGGAAGTCAACCAAGGCCGCCTCAGCCGGGTTATAATCAAGGTGCCCCAGTCCCTAAGAAAAGTAATCTGGAAGAGTTGATGGAAAAGTTTATGGAAGTCGCCAACACTAATATGGTGAACCAAACCGAGTCCATGCGTAACTTGGAGATGCAAGTGGGCCAACTGGCTCAAGTGCTAACCGAGCGTGCGCAAGGGACCCGTCCCAGTAATACCGAAAAAAATCCTAAACCAAGGGAAGAGTCTCTCCGACGTGGGAGTAGGTGAACTAAGTGAATTGGTAGTCTCATTCTCCATTAATAATACTGAAACAGCAGCCCTATGTGATTCCGGCTCATCTCGCAACATCCTCGCTTTGCAGGATGTTGCTAAACTGCAACTTAAAATGGATACAGATGAACGGAAGTCACTAGTGCTTGCTAATGGGACTGTAGTTAAGGCTGAGGGAGAAGTCAGGAATGTGGAAGTCACAATCGAGGGGACGGTGGTAGTTGCCGACTTCCAAGTTTTGGGACCAAGTCTAAATCAATCCATCCCCATCTTGGGAGTATCGTTTTTAAAAGAGAGCTGTGCCACCTTGGACTTTTCTAAGGGGTGTGTTGTCTTACCCTGTAAGGTGACACCCTCCACTTGCCCCAAGATTGTATCTGAAGCAGTAATTCACTCTCCCCTTATTTTTACTAAGGAACCATCTAGTGATGCAGAAGCCGAGAAAAGAATAGAATCGCTAGAAGGAGCAAAGAAAGAAGAGAAGTTGCAAGTTGTGACGGAAGAAGGGAAGAAGGCAAGAGACAGCACTGCGACCAGAATATTGAATGACGAGGGAGAAGGCGGAATAAAGCGCCTTATGAAAATTTGCCCAAGTCAAAGTAACAAATGTAAACATTTTAAGCAGGTCCATTGGGCTGATCCGGTTGCCACGGCGGCAACGGAAGTGAAGCCACCCACCACCAAGGCGGGAAATTCTGCCAGTTATTAACGTTGGCGCTCTCCAACTGTGGAGAAGCTGAGGCAAGAAAAACTGCTGCGTGAAGCACGCTCTTTTGCCCTCCGGCGCGAGAAAGAAGAGGTTAGGGGCAAGGGGGAGACATCCTCCTTGGGCCCTAAAGCCTTCACCTCTCTCCCATCTCGCGTAGCTGGGGAGAACCACCACAAATCAGCATACAGCTGATGCGTGATGGGGTCTCGGGGTTGTGATTGTGCTGCTTCTAAGGTCTGATTTTGTGCTCTATTTTGTCTCTTTGCTGTGTTGGTCGTTCTTATTTTAGTTTGGAACAATCTCTTTAACTGCTGCTATCGAACTTTAATACATGTATTTGGTCCACCTTGAAGGACGTTAAACAAAAGGGCTTCTTGGGAGACAACCCATGGGAACCACCCGGTTCCGTCTGCTTTTTAATACCTTTTATGCACTACTATTTCTGTTTTGCTAACATTGTAGGCGGATGCTCTCTTGTGGAGGATGAGGAAAGTATGAAAAATATTAATGTTGGAACTACCGCACTTCTGGCATGCTCTTCTATGAGCATAGGTCAACTCTACCCCTCTCTTACTTATTTCTGAATTGATTATTTTAGTTAGTTTTGATCAAGTCTGGGGGAGAGAGTGATCGGTGCACGTGCACACACTTTGCATGGCATGTTAGAATGTGATGAGTTAGGATTTGTATTTTGTTGAACATATTGCATACACTTGCACCTAGTTCACGCACACTTGATCACGCGTACTTATTGAGTATCTGGTGCTGGAGGTGTATTCCCAGCTATTTCTATCTTGTATGCAGGTGGCCGGATTATCTTGGATCCAGTTTTCTCCCAGAATTCATGACTGTGTGAAACGCACGGTCGTGCGTTTTCCTTGGCGTACGGACGATTGCAGTCATGCGATACCTTCTGGGCAGAAAATGAGCGATCTGAATTTGCTTGTGCGTTTTGACGCACTGGCAGATTTGCCCGTGCGTGTGTAAAACGCATGGTTGGCCTGTGTTCTCTGAGTTTTTGTCATTTCTGAATTTATCCATGCGTTTTGATGCACTGACGGATTTGCCCGTGTGTGAGTAAATCGCACGGGAGGCGCAGCGTCTCCCTCAAGTCTAGTTTTATCATTTAATAACGCACGGTCCACGTACGGTCGTGCGTTCGACCGTGCGTGACCATTTTTCTGCCTGTTTAGTATAAAATGCAGGTTACATCGCAGGCAGAGGAGGGAATCGGGAGAGGAGCGGGAAATTAGGTCCTTCCCGCCGTTCTGGAGGTCTGAGGGCTTCTCCTTCACCTCCACCACCAAAGAGGCCATTTTCTGGCGTTCTCCACCACCATCCTTCCATTCGGGAGTGGTAGCAAGCATCCTCCGCCAAGTGCTCAAGCATTCCTTGTCGTGGGAAGCCATAGAAGAGTTGTAGGTCGTTGGAGCGGTGACAGACTCCATCAAATCCGCACACCATCTGAGGGACGAGCTCGGAGAGAGCCCGACAACCTCTCATTCCGGCCGAGAACCCAAGACGCGGTGATTTCTTCCTATTGGTCTTCTCTAACTTTATGTTGGTGCTTTTTCTTGTGTTGTTGTAATGAACTATCATTTAGCTTTATGTTATAAATCTTTTGTGATGTTCTTGTGCAATGATGCGGGAGTGCGAGAATAGCACTTTCTTTGCTGTGATTTTCTGAGATTCGTTGTGTGTGAAGCCCTAGCAATTGCTAGTGGTGATGTTTGGAGAAGAGGTGTGTGCGACCCTCACCCGTCATAGTTACTTTCCGTCCACGAGCCTCCCGAAGCACGACATCGCGGCCGTTGCATCCACCTCGCCTTGCGAAGCGGAGTTTTGACCCGCATCTCTCTTTTCTGCACTAGCTTAGGAAACCCAAAATCAATGCCCTTGTTTTTCCTTTGTTCGCTCGTATAACAATCGATTCACCACACGTTTCGTTCACCAGAACCTGCATTCCTTGAGAGACGATATTCGGGGAAGCTATTCCCAATTTTATTACTTGACAGCGACCTGTGCACTTGCCGAATACGCATCACCAATGCGGGCTAAAGATCGAAGCTTATTCGTCGTTCGTCGATCGTGTTCGTCGAACGTGGCCATTCGCCGATCGACGAATGGCGAATGGCCACGATCGACGATCGACGAACGTGGAATGGCTTCGATCGACGAACGGCGGGCTCTGTTCGACGAACACGGGCTGGCTTCGATCGTGTTCGTCGAACGTGGCCATTCGCCGATCGACGAACGGCAAATGGCCACGATCGACGAACGTGGAATGGATTCGATCGACGAATAGCGGGCTAACGGCAGGCTCCGTTCGACGAACACGGGCTGGCTTCGATCGACCAACGGCGGGCTCCGTTCGACGAACACGGGCTGGCTTCGATCGACGAACGGCGAGCTAACGGCGGGCTCCGTTCGACGAACACGGGCGTTGCGGATATAAACATATTTCTTTAGTCGAACGGAGCCTCGTGTTCGTCGAACGGAGCCCGCGTTCGACGAACGCGCGGATATAGGAAAAATCCGCGCTGCGCGTATTTCCAGCATACCCATATATATATATATATATATATATATATATATATATATATATATATATATATATATATGTATATATATATATATACGAGTGTCCGACACGGGGCTCCTCCCCTACGGCCAAGCGCGGCAATACCCGGCCGGCAACGACGGGCTTAGCCCTCCCCCGGCGTGATGTTGTCGGGCGGCATTCGGCCGCATCCAGGCGGGCTTCACTCGCCTCCGCACGGGCGAAGGCCGTGCTCGATGCGTCTGCGGGCTGCGCCCACAACATATACATATGAGTACTCAAAATGATCGTAAAAAAATATACATCAATATTACAATATTTATTTTATAAAAAAAATAGGTATATACTTAAAAAAAAAATTTCTCCCTATCCCTCACTCTCTCTCTCCCTCTATAGCACTCTCTCCCTCTCTCTCCTCTCTTTCTCTCTCTCCCTCTTTATCTCCTTTCTTTTAAAGTCTTAATGTTTAATCAAAGACATATTTTCCCTTTTAATATAGTGTATATATATATATATCTATACTATATTAAAAAGAAATATAGTATGGGGTGAATGGCAAGGTATTATGGCTAGCTAAATGAGACATCATTTAATCCTAACCGTTCATTAGAACATCACACCGTTGATTTACTTTTTTTTCGTTCCTATTAAACATTCCTCTCCTACGCTAAACCCGCTCTGCCCTAATTCTTCGTCCCACGAATGCTTCTCCTCCCCGCTCGCACACCATCTTCCCCCTTTCGCCTGTTGAAGCTTCTCCGACATTTCTCCCCGCTAGCACTACAGCCAACTAGGTAAATCTTTTGTCCTCCTTCACTTCATATCCATTCTCATGCCCTAAATCCATTCCGCATTGCAGGAGGCCATCTCTTCCAGTCGAAGACCCCCGCATCTCAAAGCCGGCAGTCTCTCAAGGCTTCACATCGACGAAAACTCATGCTTCTCCTCCCCGCTCTCACGCCCATCTACCCCCTTTCGCCTGTTGAAGCTTCTCCGACATTTCTCCCCGCTCGCACTCCAGCCAACAAGGTAAATCTTTTGTCATCCTTCTCTTCAAATCCATTCTCATGCCCTAAATCCATTCCGCATTGCAGGAGGCCATCTCTTCCAGTCGAGGACCCCTGCGTCTCAACGCCGACAGTCTCGCAAGGCTTCAGATCGATGAAAACTTGGGACAGTTCCGCATTGAAGAAGTTTTTCTCATATTGATGCCTACCTACGCCTCCTCTCCACAAATCTTCATTTAATCACAGTAAGGTCTTCTTCATGCTTTAAGGATCAATTTTTACCACATCTCAGTTTTCAATTTCACAAAAATCTTCTCAGTTTTCAATTTCAAAAAAATCCGGTGTTGAGTTCTTCAACATCTCAATTTTCTCTGTTCTTCGAAACTCAAACACTCAACTTGGTAGCAACTGAAAGTTGCGATTCTGTGCAGCATGGTAGTGATTTCTATTAAAATTTGGTAACCGATTCTGTGCAGCATGGTACTGATTTCTATTAAAATTTTGTAATGTGATTCCACATTTGTGATAATTTCTTCGCCCTCTTCATTAAGTTCCCACGTTTACTTTTTATTTCAACATAAATATTCTTCCTTCGATGCAATTTTATTGCCCATGCCTGTTGCAAAAACTTATTTGACCATGGAATTCATAGGCATGCTTGCTTTTGTATAAAAACTGCAATGAAGTTTGTTCTCTTGATGGGCTATGCCTATAATGGGTTTTTTTTATTTCTTTTGACTAATTGGTGGATGGTTTGAGGCGAGGAATCGATCAAAATAATTCACAACGGTATGAATAACTCAGAATGCTTAGTTTCTGATCACAAAATTACTTTCTGATAACAGGGTCACTCCAAAGATATTTTTTGATTTACAAATTTCCATCTTCTGAAATTACAAAACCTCCAATAAAAGTTTACATTTCAAAACATGCATGCACAAAAATAGCAATATTTATAAAATCATAACAAATGTTGTTATCTACTTTATTTTATAGATTGCAACTGCTGAAATTATTTTGTATTTTTTTTCTTTGGTTCTTATATATTGCACCTGCTGAATATTCCTAATTAGTATTCGTATAGATTGCACATGCTGACTTTTAGTATCAAAATTATTTTCTATGTAGTCGTCATCCCGTGAGTAAAATATTTGTATATATTTTTGAGTTAGCATAATTAGAGATTGCATCTTTCTATCTTCTGAAATTACAAAAGTCGTCATGCCGGAGTACATGCGTATAAGAAGCTTTAGAAGTTTAAATGTACAGTTGAAACCAAGAAGTTAAAATCATTTTTTGATCGAGCATAGTTAACAGGAATTATGCTCAATCAAAAAATAATTTTAACTTCATGGTTTCAACTGTACATTTAAACTTCTAAAGCTCAACGCACGTTCTCCGGAATTACGACTTTTTATTGAGTCTACAAATTATTCTAGGACCTTCTAATGAGTATAAGTTTATTCTGCTTGGAAGGAATAATCCAGCAGTTTCTTTACGGTTGTCTCACAAATTTTACTCACAACTCATGTAATTTTTCATTCTTATAGGCACGGATATTGCACAAACACATCACAACAACTTCAAAACTATTTAAAGGCAACAACAATTGAATCCGGGTAATATATTACAGTTTAATATTTGGCTTCAATTTTCATATTTCTTAGGGGTGCTTTGTGGGTATTAGTCAATTAGTGGCTAAGCAAAACACAATAGTCTCTGTAATGACTGCTTATAGGGTTGCTTCGTAGTATCGGCTGGTAGAGGGTCGAGCGGAGCAGATAGTTTTTGTACAATATTTGACAGGAACATTTCCTATATAATTGCTTTTATTTTCATGTTTTCTTGGTGTGCTTTGTGGGTATTAGTCAATTAGTGGCTAAGCAAAGCATAACAGTCTCTGTAATGACTGCTTATAGGGTTGCTTCGTAGTATCGGACGGTAGAGGGTCGAGCAGAGCAGATAGTTCATGTACATTATACAACTTTTTCTGTGTATATAATCTATTTTATTGTTATAGGGTTGTTTCTCTTTCTTAATTGTTACCAAAGACATCAATTGAATGCTGCCATTTCTTTTTCTTTATGCACAATCATTTTTTTGTGATTATATATGAGTAGATGCCAACGAGGGCCCAACTACAAGCACGTGCTGAAAGAAGGCGTGAGCTTCGTCATCTACACGCAGCACATCAACATGACCGCCCTGCCGTGGACGAATAGGAACGTCGACATACATACAGCACCATGTTGCCACCCGAATTGTATCGCCCCAGAGGAAGGCTGTGAATATATGCATCAACTCAGGATCGACGTGACGCAACAAATGCTCGGAGAAGTGAAACCAGACGTGCGCAACCACTCCAACAAACATCTACTTCCCACCAAATGAGCAATCAAGATGTGTCAGGTGATCTACCACAAGTCGGAGAAGGCAATCTGCTCGATCAACAATAACCAAATAACATGTCAAACATAACGCATCAACTGGAGCATGGACACACAAGTACGTCACACCCGCGTCGAGGACGTTCCACGATCCACACTGGTATTAAACTTATGCAAGTTAAATACACATACGTTTTATTAGAATATAATTCTAATAAAATCCTTCAAAAAAGACACATATCATACACAATCTTCGTAACCTCATCGCTCAGACCTACTGGTCAACAATTACGCATATTACCAGAGATTGAAGATGTACATGGTTACATGACTACAAATCGGGCAATCCTCAGATTTTATATTGATATTTTATTACATGGTTAACTTAAGATATTTGATTCTATTCTGTTATATAATGTTGCTCTCATTACATACTTTGCGCCCACGATGAATTTTGGTCCCACGATGAATGATGCTATTACGACAAATGATGATCTGCCGACGAATGTTGTAACCACGATGAATGTCGCCACCACGACGAATGTCGCCCCATGACGAATGTCGCCCCCAAGACGAATGTCGCCCCCAGGACGAATGTCTCCCCCATGACGAATGTCGCCGCCACGATGAATGTCGCCTTGCATAGGGTCGGAGGCCCGTGCCTGTCACTCGTGTGTATATATATATATATATATATATATATATATATATATATATATATATATATATTAAGGTTTTGAAAACCGGACCGGATGTCAAACCGGTGGAGGAAAAGGTTCAAGGTTGAACCGGTCCAACCGGTTGAACCGGGATCGAACCGTGATATATATATATATATGTGTATATATATATATATATTTGTCGTAAGTTTATGTTTATAAATTAATTAGATTAATTAAAATGAATAATATTATTTTATACACCTTTTATAATGGTATTAGCCTGATATATATATTATTATGGCGTAATATTAATAAATTGGTATTAATATGAATAATATGATATATATTTTATTATGTATTAAATATTAATATGATATACTATTATTAGGTAGTATACGTGTACAACCCCGATATTCGCCAGACAAGGGGGACGAGACAGAGAAGTCCTCGCAAGGGTCGGGTGAACGAGGCAAGCCCTCGCCGACTGTTCGCTGGTAGGCTGGTGAGATCGGTACTCGCCGTGCGTAAGCGAGAAGGGGTGGCGAGCCAACCGCTCGCGGGTCGCTTACAACAGTTCTCTGCGTTCGACGAACGACGCTCTGCGTTCGACGAATGACCATCTGCGTTCGACGAACGGCGCTCTACGGTCGACGAAGATGTCCATGTCTACGCTCGACGAAATCTGCTCTGCGTTCGACGAACTCGCTTCTCAGCTCGACGAACTCGCTGAAGAAGGCGGTCATCTCGGGGGGACCAGGGTGAGCTCGCATGAAAGTGCGCGAGACCGGGTCTCAGTGGCTGACGCCAGAAGGGTCCCAGGCGAGGTCTTAACGACGTGCTCGCCAAGAGGGATGTCGCGGAAGAGAACCGCGAGAAGGTAGCGGGGGCTCTCACGAGCAATGTTCTCGCAAACCCCTTGCCAGTAGATTGACAGGGATGTATTACCTTTTTACCCTCAGTGGTCTACCATTAGCCTCTCCAAACAACAGAGTTTGGCTGTTAGCAGACCAATTTTGGGGTGCGAATAGTAGAATCAAAAGGCGGAATCCTGCTATTTGCAGGCCAGTTCAGAAAATCTATAAATAAGACCCAAAGGGCACCTTTCGAGAGGACTTCTCTTTTTTGAGCTTCTCTCTCCTCAGGTTTTCCTTGGCTGGCTTCTTTAGAGCTCTCCAAGGTGCCCTGGCTTCAGCTCTGGCTTGGGTGGGAAGCGCTCTAAAGATCTTCCGGGTGTGTGGTGGTTCCTCCTTGCTGAGTCCAAGGGTCCGTGTCTAGTTCCGAGGCTTCAGTCTGTTCCTTCAAGGGATTAGTAAGTCCCAGCTGCCCCCCAACTCGTTGGGGGCCCGAACTCCACAGAGACCATTTATTGGTTTCAATATTTTTGGTGCGGTGAGCGTGGAGAGCAGCTGGTTCAAGAAAATCTCAAGAAGGAAACATGATAGGAGAGGACGAACAGGACGCGAGACCTGGAGGGACTCCACCCCCAGGAGTGCCAGTGACGATGGAAATGCTGGCAGACCTTAGGCGAGATATACTTGGAGCTTTTCAGAGCGTTCTCGTCACGGCACTCGGTGGTCTCGCGACCCCAGTGACCCAGGTGGCTCCTCCACCCGTGGTTGGTGAGAATGCCCCAGCTACGCGAGCCGGAAGGGAGGCGGCGGCTCAAGGTGCGGAGCGAGACCTCCCAGGGCGAGAACATTTCCCCAGCCCGGGGAGAGCGAGCGAGGTCCCAGCGAGGGTCGCCCAGGCAGAAGGGGTCCCGGCCAGTGGGGCCCCTGCGGGTGGTCCTTTGGCGAGCCCGGGGTCGGCAGGAGTTGGGTCTCCAGGGGAGCTCGCAGGGAGAGTGGAGCAGGTCCATAGGGTGAGTGGGGGAGCCCCTTTTGCAAGCTGGTGCTCTCGGCACCACTCCCCGAAGGATTCAGAGAGCCGGCCATGACGCTGTATACTGGCAAGGATGACCCCATTCAACACTTGCAATGGTTCGAGGATATTGTTTCGATCAGACCCACGTCGGACGCCTTCAAGTGCCGACTTTTTGCTACCACCTTGAAGGAGAAGGCCAGGGACTGGTTCCACCAGTTGCCCTCGGGGTCGATTTACGCCTTCGAGGACTTGCGCCGGGGCTTTCTCTTGCGCTTCTCCACCTCAAAGAAAAGGAAGAAGGATCCCGAGTCACTCATTACCATCAAGCAGAAGTCTGGAGAATCTTTAGCTCAGTATCTAGAATGGTTCAGGGAGGAGGTTCTCCTCGTCCAGGAGGTACCAGGGTACACCCTCCAGCTTGCCTTCACTTTGGGTCTACGGGAGGGTTTCTTCAAGATGGATCTCAAGAGTAGGGTTCCTCTGTCTTATGAGGAGTTGATGGAGAGAGCTGCGGAGGAAGTAGACGGGGAGGCGGCAAACCCCGAGTTCACAAGGAGGTTAGCACGGCTGAGCGAGCCAGAAAGCAGGTAGGTAGAGCCGAGAAGGAGAGAAGAAGCGAGGGCCCCGGAGTTGGGGTGGAGGTAGCAAGGTGGGGGAATGCGGGATCCAGGAAGGGGGCTCCCCTACGGAGGTGGTAACTATCACGGAGGACAGGGGAGGCCGCATCAGTTGGGATGGAGGCAAGGTTCTAGACCACCTCCTCCCCCACCTCAGCAAGCAATGGAGATAGGAGGAGGGAGGAGAGGAATAGGAAGAGGGGCAGGGGGTAGAGGAGTCGGGCCTCGAAGAAGGAACATGGGAGTAGGAGGAGAGGAGAGGGGGGTGACGCTGCCGTATTGTGACTTCCACCAGGAAGAAGGTCACATGACAGTCACCTGCCTGGAGTTCCTAGAAGCAAGGAATGCAAGGGTCCCAGCACCGCAGCCGCAGCAGCGACCGGTGAGGATAGAAGAGATTCCACCCCAAGAGGATGAAGATGAAAGGTGCGAAGACCGGGCCGATTTGGGGTCCCGGGAGGGATCAGGGTGATCCATGGGGGGTAGGTATTGAGGCAACCCGGAAGGCGAGCCTCCATACCATCTATCGTCATAGCGTGGCTTCGACATCCATGGCCCCGCCCCCGACGGAGAAGATCTCATTCACCCAGAAGGACATGCCGGGTTATGAAGACCCGTTCTGCGACGCGCTGGTCATCCAGACGGCGATCGAGAACTTCACTATTTCCCGAATCCTTGTGGACAACGGGAGCTCAGTCAACATCATCTTTAAGAAGGCATTTGACGGGATGGGGGTGGAAGCGAGAAGGGTGTTGTCCTCGGACGGTCCGTTGTTCGGATTCTCCGGGGAGAGGAAGGAGGTAGAAGGAGGAGTAGGACTCCATGTGGTTTTGGGAGGGCAGTCCAGGAACTGCCGCTTCGTGATTGTGGATGCCCCCAATAACTACAGTGCCATCTTCGGACGGCCTCTTATCAGTGCGTTCCGGTGTGTCCCTTCCACGTTCCACTAGTGCCTTAAATTCAATGATGGAGGGGTCCAAGTCCGGATCAGGGGAGACCCCAAGGTGGCAAGACAGGGCTATGTGACTGCCGTCAACACCATCTCTTGGATGGAAGAAGCTGAGGAATGGGATAAGGTGATGGATGAGGTGGCCGAGGCCGAGAAGGAAGAGAAGTTGGAAGGAAGGGTGGGAGAAGGAGTAGTTCATGCCCAGAAAGGGGTCGCTGAGGGGCCCAGGGCAGAGGAAGGGGAAGAGGGAGAGAGAAAAGAGGAGGCCCCGGGAGGAGGGGTTGAAGAACTGATGGTGGTGGGAGAGGAAGAGATGGGGGAGGGAGCCCAAGCGCTCGCTTGTGGCGGAGAGAAGGACAGTGCCTGGGGGGAACAATCCAAGTTGGAGGCGGTGGAGGAAGTAGTGGAGGTGGAAGTCACCACCAAGGCCGGAACCATCGAGAAGATAAAGATCAGTGGGGAGCTCAGCCCCGAGGACCGGAGGAAGATCTCGGCTTGTGTCCAAAGCAATGTGGACGTCTTCGCATGGGGTGCTGCGGAGATGCCAGGGATCGATGCAGATGTGGCGTGTCATCGCCTCAACCTCGATCCCGACACTCGCCCCATTCGCCAGAAGAAGAGGTCCATCGCGGACAAGCTGGAGGTTCCCATCCGGGAGGAGGTGAGTAAACTCATCAAGGCCGGTTTTGTATCGGAGATCCAGTATCCAGGCTGGGTCTCCAATGTGGTGATGGTAAAGAAGGGTGATGGTAAGTGGCATATGTGTGTTGATTTCTCTTTGCTTAATAAATCTTGCCCCAAGGATTGCTACCCCCTGCCTAGAATCGACGCGCTGGTTGACTCAGCCGTTGGTTTCTCTGTGATGTCCTTTTTAGATGCTTTTTCAGGTTATCACCAGATCCGCATGCACCCTCCCGACATCAAAGATGTATCCTTCATCACCGGGGATGGATGTTATTGTTATAAAATGATGTCGTTCGGTTTGAAAAACGCAGGGGCAACGTACCAACGAATGATGGACCGAGTATTTCACGAACAGAAAGGCCGGAACTTGGAGGTCTATGTGGACGACCTGATGATCAAAAGTCGGGACCTTGAATCTCACCTCAAGGACCTCAAAGAGACCTTTGGGACTTTGAGAAAGTTCAAGATGAAGCTTAACCCCTTGAAGTGTGTCTTCGGGGCGAGCCGAGGGAAATTCTTAGGTCATTTACTCACCCCCCTCGGCGTGGAGCCTAATCCAAACAAAGTAAGGGCGATACTCGAATTGGGGTCTCCAAGGAATGCGAAGGAGGTTCAACGTCTAACTGGGAAGCTAGCTGGGTTGAGTAGGTTCCTTTCTAAGGCAGGAGAGAAATGTTCCCCTTTTTTCAAGGTACAGAGGGGTAACCAGAAATTCGAGTGGACCCCAGAATGCGAAAAAGCCTTTCAGGCACTAAAGGAACAATTGACCCAGGCTCCGCTACTGCAAGGACCGAGGCAAGGGGAGGACCTATGCCTTTATTTGGGGGTAGGGTCAGAAGCGGTCAGCTCGGTACTGGTCTGGGAAGAAGGGAAGAAACAACTCCCTATCTACTATGTTAGCAGGGTATTGAGGAAGGCCGAGCTCAGGTATCCAATCCTGGAAAAGTTAGCATTTGCGTTGGTGGTATCGGCTAGGAAGCTTCGGCCCTACTTCCAAGCACATTCAATTAGAGTAGTGACCGACCATCCCCTTCGCGGCATCATGGAGGGGGTGGAGCACTCCGGAAGATTGGCTAAGTGGTCAGTAGAGTTGAGCGAGTTCAATATCTCCTACGTACCCAGGGTATCCATAGAGGCGCGGGCAGTGGCAGATTTCATGGCCGACTATGTGACCGAGCTGGAAGAGTTTGAGTTGTGCCACTCGGTGTCCTGGAAAATGTTGGTTGATGGCACATCGGGAAAACACTCCTTCGGGGGAGGGGTGGTATTGGTGAGTCCGCAGGGCACCAGGATAGAGCAGTCGATCAACATTCACTTCCCTCTCACCAACAACCAGGCTGAGTATGAGGCCATGATAGCAGGCATCCGCTTAGCTCGGGAATTGGGAGTACAGGATTTGGAGGTCTCGACGGACTCCATGGTAGTGGCTTGCCAGACCAAGGGGGAGTTCGAGGTCAAAGAGCCAACTCTCCAGCGATACCTGGAAAAGGTTAAGGAGGTCGTTGGGCAGTTTCACACTTTTTCCATCAAGCACGTCCCAAGAGAGGAGAACACCCGGGCAGACCTCCTGGCCAAGCTCGGCCCCCGGGCAGGGGGATCAGTATCGGAACTCTTCCGACCTTCTATCGAGGAGGGAGAGCTGATGGAAGTGGATCGGCGGGCGTCATGGATGGACCCCTTCATTACTTACTTGGCAACAGGGAAATTCCCCGAGGAGGGGGTAGACAAACGGCGGCTCAGGTACAAATAGGCATATTACTCCTTGCATGCAGGGTCTCTATACTGCAAGACTCTCTCGGGGCTCCTAGCTCGTTGCGTCTCGGAGGAGGAATCCCTGAGAGTCTTGGAGGAGATTCAGTCAGGGGAGTGTGGCAGTCACTCGGGGGGCAGAACCCTAGAAGGAAGAGTACTAAGGCAGGGCTACTTCTAGCCCACCCTCAGCAAAGACGTAGCGGAATTCTCTAAGAGGTGCTCCAAGTGCCAGCTCTACGCACCCCTCCAGCTCCTTCCAGCTCAAAGGCTCCGGACCATCACGGCCCCCTGGCCCTTTGCGATATGGGGGTTGGATCTGGTGGGACCCTTCCCCCAGGCAAGCGGCCAAAGGAGGTTCCTACTAGTGATGATAGATTACTTCTCTAAATGGATCGAGGTGAAGGCGCTCGCTAAGGTAACATCCCAAGTAGTGACAAACTTCATCTGGGGTGAAATAATTTGCAGGCATGGGCTCCCTCTAGCCATAGTCACGGACAACGGGCCGCAATTTGCCAGCGAGGAGTTTGTTAGCTTCTGCACCTAACTAGGCATCGACATTCGGTTCGCATCAGTCCATCGCCCTAGGAGTAATGGGCAGGTGGAAGCGGCGAACAAGATCATCGTCAACCTACTCAAGAAGAAAGTGGAGAATCTCAGGGGGAATTGGGTGGAACAGCTACCTTCGGTCCTCTGGGCCATGAGGACTACTCCAAACGCGGCCATAGGAGAGACTCCCTTCAGGCTGTCTCATGGGTCTGAGGTCGTCCTCCCGATAGAATTCAAGGTAAGAACCCCCAGGGTGGTCGCCGCGGGCGAAGGGGGTGAAGAATGGTTGATGGCAAACGATGCGGAACAAAGGTTGTCCTTGGACCTGGTAGAAGAGCTCCGAGACCTCGCTATGGTTCGGCAGGAGGAAATCAAAAGGCGAATGGCTCGGTACTTTGACAAGCACATACGAGTAAAGCACTTCCAGAAAGGGGACCTGGTCTTGAAGAAGGTCGACGCGGCCGGAAGAGGGCCGCGGTGGGTAAGCTTAATCCCAATTGGGAGGGACCATACATTGTAAGTGAGGTACTCAAGTCAGGGGGTACCACCTCTGGATGTGGAAGGGGTACCCCTTGACCGAGCCAGAAGTGGAGATGACTTGAAGCGATTCTATCCTTAAAAAGTTTTATCATTTCACCTACTATGTCCCTCATTTTCTATACATTGTTCATAGCTATCTAGCAAGGTAACAAGTTCTTTATGCTTGATTGCCCCGGATGATCCTGCTGCCGGGATCTCACTAGCCGGTGGGACAGGTTGGTCTCGCGGAGAGGCTGGCAAGGTCACAAATTATGTATGTTGGATTGCCCCGGATGATCCCGCTGTCGGGCTCTCACTAGCCGGTGGGTCAAGAAGATCCAGCGGAGAGGCTGGCGAGGTAACAAATTCTTTATGCTGGATTTCTCCGGACGATCCCGCTACCGGGCTCTTATTAGCCGGTGGATCAGGAAGATCTCGCGGAGAGGCTGGCGAGGTAACAAATTCTTTATGCTGGATTGCCCCGGACGATCCCGCTGCCGGGCTCTCACTAGCCGGTGGGTCAGGCTGGTCTCGCGGAGAGGCTGGCAAGGTCACAAATTCTTTATGCTGGATTGCCCCGGACGATCCCGCTGTCGGGCTCTCACTAGCCGGTGGGTCAGGAAGATCTCGCGGAGAGGCTGGCGAGGTAACAAATTCTTTATGCTGGATTGCCCCGGACGATCCCGTTGTCGGGCTCTTATTAGCCGGTGGATCAGGAAGATCTCGCGGGGAGGCTGGCGAGGTAACAAATTCTTTATGCTGGATTGCCCCGGACGATCCTGCTGCCGGGCTCTCACTAGCCGGTTGTCACAACCCGCATTTTCTCAATAATTAAAATGTATCAGAGTGAGAGAAAATACGTGTGGTGATGCCACGCCGTGTAGGGGACAACTGCAGACGCTCAGGCAAACTCCTAAATCTAATGCTCTATTATGAAAACACATGTTATTATGATAAAACAATATTTAAGTTTAAGTTGAGAACAGTGTCCCTCGGTTCAGTGGATCAACTAGTCCACTAGTAAAAAGTATATATAGTCGCAGCGGAGAAATACTTGATTCAATTCTTTTATGGTCCTATATGAGCCCAAAGACCTAACATACAACTAATGTTATGCATGACTCTAGATTTATTATAAGTAATAAAAAGGTTTTAAAATGTTCAAAATATGATGCTTTCAGTTAAAGATATGCGATGAATCTAAGTTAAATGCAGCTTTTTATATTTAAAGTAACTAACATGGATCCTAACATAAAACCTCCCCAGAGAGCAAGAGTAAGAGCTAACAATAGGTAACAGCAGTAAACGCTAGCAAGTAGTCTAACATCCAAGATAAAACACTATGAGCGTCCACAAACAGACACAAACCCATAGGAGCAAATCTAGTCAGGAAGGACAAAACTACCTCACAGAAGGAGGTGAAACAAACGTTGTCACTACCTGCAGCACAGAAACCTCGAGCTCTACCAGACGAACCTGCTACTGCTCTGAACCTGAGGCATTCAAAAGAAGAACACCTCAGAAACAAGTTGCAAGTGGTGCAAGAGAGCAAAAAGAGCTAAACAAACCTTCAAGTAAACGGGAGGTAAACCAACAGCCTGCAACAGACATCAGTACTAGAGTGCAGAAACAGGGAAGAGAAACCAGCTAAATAGCTAAAATCAAGAGAGTTCACTAACAGAAGCAAAAGAGATGCATAACTAGATATATATATTTACCAGATTTCAAAATCATATTCATATTCATATTCATAAGAGACTGATCAGCTCATCCAAAAGAAGAGCACCGTACCGGGGGCAAAAACCACACCGCGTACAGCCTCCCAATCAAAAGCTTAAGAGAACACCGCACCGGGGGCAAAAACCACACCGCATACAGCCTCCCAATCAAAGCTTAAAAGAACACCGCACCGGGGCAAAAACCACACCGCGTACGGCCTCCAACATAAAAGCTTAAAAGAACACCGCACCGGGGGCAAAAACCACACCGCGTACGGCCTCCATCACATTTAGGTTACGGTTAGGAAGCATCATGCCGGGGGTAAAAACCGCACCGTGCACAACCCTCAATATAACATTTTATTATGACGGTTCTGAACTACGAAGTCGACGAAGAACTTAGGCCAAACTGAATATACGGTCGACGTAACTACACAAACCATCCATGTACAAGTCCAAGGCCCTAACAACGCATACCTCCTGAATAAACGGGAAAAAACTAGCCATCTGACGGTATTCCGATACCGAGACAATCCAGTTAATTCATCTCGCCTAACGAGACGACAATCCAAAAGACACCACGATCAAGTTATCACGACAACTAGAAGCACACTATTCAAAGTTCAGCACTCAGACCAACACTCTACTTATAAGCGAGTTGAGGATTCCAGCAAGACCACGCCATACAAGACTTGGCGTCGGAACACTACGAAGAGAAGACACAATAAGGCAAAAGCCGAACGTACTCAAACGTTGAATATTCCTAAAAGGATATGACCAATGCAACCGCTACCGAAGAATAAGCAAACGATCGATAACTGGTACCGTCCTGACCGATAAGCATCCGACAGAGGCTTTAGATTAAACAAAAGGGCAAGGATCAGGACCCAACAGTCGATGGAAGAAGTACAAATGGAGCTTTGCAATCAGAAATCTTACGCGTGCAATTATCAGAGCACTAGCGGTTCAGGACCCTCATGCAGTCATCACGAAACAAAACATCTTCATACAGGCAGTAGACCCCAAGGAAACTTACTTTGTACATACAGTCGACACGACATTTGTCAATCAGACAATACAGTCAAATTTTAGGAATAGGTCGATCGAATGACATGAAGCGTCAAGTTATGCAGTTCATATATAGAATGCTAGTAGCAAACATTAAACCATACAAAGGTGATCAAGCGACTTGATAAAAGGACTCGGACAAATTCATGAAGCACACATTCATATGGTCGATGAAGGAGAATGCAGTCGGCAAAGGACTATGCAGAGAAGATGCAGTCAACAGGAACTTTAAAACTACCAGGTGCAATGATTCACAAAAACAGACACTGCTACGACGGTATGATCCGCTAACCCTCGCAGTCCAAAATTTATCGCTCCTAATTTATCGTTAAGATTTCCAAAATTATTCAAAACCCGATAGGATTCACCAAAACCATACCAAGGGTACTCCTAAGTCCACCATGACTGGACTCTAGGCAAACCAGCCCAACGCTGGAATCGAGAGCTACCGCTGGCGGTAGCTAGCTAGCGCCGGGTGGTATCGTCTCGACGCATCCTGCCCCTACTCGACGCAGCACATCCTATCGACGCACCTCTTGTCGACGCAAGTCGACACCACTCGACGTGAGCTATTGCCGGGCGGTAGCTAACTAGCGTCGGCGTTAGCTATCGACGCTGCCCTTCCCCTATTCGACGCATCACCTCCTATCGACGCAACTCCTTGTCGACGCAAGTCAACACAAGTCCGGGTTCTCGACGCAACGACTACCGCCGGCGGTAGCTAGCTAGCACCGGGCGGTAGCGACTAGACGCGAATACTTCCTTTCTCGACGCATTTCCCAACCCACAGCAGAATCAAGTATTTCCAGGAAGGTTAAAACGCAGGAATACTCATATAGTTAGGGGTAACCATTTATTTGAAAACAAAAACCATGGATTATCAACTCACAACCTAGGGAAAAACAAGATCGTAATGGAGGTTCTAAGAGATTAACAAGGCAATAGGCAATCTATCTCAGAAGTATAAGGGGATCAAACAAGGGAAGCAAGAAAACACCACTTGCCTCTAATCCTCGAAAAAAAACGCCCCCTTCGCTCTAATCTTCAAGGAACGGCCACAAGAACACCTAGGGAGTATTTCCTGAAACTTTTCAAGTCAAAACGGGGGATTGGGGCACCACCTAAACCTCCAAAAATCCACGAAATTTGACATACTTACCACGAGCGCAAAGCCCTCGGCGAGAGCTTTCTGAATCTACCATCCGTTAGCGATTTCGAGCACCGTAGCTCTCGGATTGATGGTCGGAAGGTTCACGATAAGGATTTCGCCGTCGCCCACATCTTTCGGTCAAAAAACAGCGGAGGGAGAAGATGAATAGGGGCTTAGGGTTTTAAGAGGGTATTTATATTATTTTATATCTATTATTATATTTCTATTTAGTAAAGGATTTTATTAAAGAGACAAGCGTGGTCACACCACCTCGGATTCCAACAACATTCGCACCGAAACTAAATGTCGGCGCTCTGAATCCAACGGCAGAGTCAGAATTCCGATCCGACAAAACAAACTCGGGGTAAAAATTCTAGAAGATAAACCCACCATAAATCTTATAAGAAATCACCGAGACCTCAATTTAGCTCGGAATGCTGCGAAATTTCACGTACGCGACTAAAATTAATTACTTTAGTTTTCTAGACCCTGAAATACTCATTCTGATGAGTTTGAAATTTGTTCGACACGACCTACAACTCAAAATACGCACTAACGGCGACACTCCGCTAATAATCCGACACCGTAACGCCCTTACGTCATAATTACGTTAATTAAAACAATTAAAATAATACTCGAAAATCAGGGGCGTTACAACGGTGGGTCAGGCTGGTCTCGCGGAGAGGCTGGCAAGGTCACAAATTCTTTATGCTGGATTGCCCCGGACGATCCCGCTGCCGGTCTCTCACTAGCTGGTAGGTCAGGAAGATCTCGCGGAGAGGCTGGCGAGGTAACAAATTCTTTATGTTGGATTGCCCCGGACGATCTCGCTGTCGGGCTCTCACTAGCCGGTGGGTCAGGAAGATCTCGCGGAGAGGCTGGCGAGGTAACAAATTCTTTATGCTGGATTGCCCCGGACGATCCCGCTATCGGGCTCTCACTAGCCGGTGGGTCAGGAAGATCTCGCGGAGAGGCTGGCGAGGTAACAAATTCTTTATGCTGGATTGCCCCGGACGATCCCGCTGCCGGGCTCTCATTAGGCGGTGGGTCAGGAAGATCTCGCGGAGAGGCTGGCGAGGTAACAAATTCTTTATGTTGGATTGCCACGGACGATCCCGCTGCCGGGCTCTCACTAGCCGAAGGGTCAGGTTGGTCTCGCGGAGAGGATGGCAAGGTCACAAATTGATGGACAAAACTATGCTTGCAAACGATAACGGTAAGTGTACCGTATCGAATGTAGTATAGGTTATTAAAACAAGGTCGTATTAGACTCGGGGCGGTTGAGTACTCTTACTTCAAGAAAATCTCTATTATTTTATCAAATAAAACTTGAGGGTTGGTTTTGCAAAAAGGAAATAAACATAAGATTAAAACAACGAGTAAAAAGACTAGCACTCGATCTTGAATCACCTTGGAAATAAACATAATTAGAACAACTTCTAATTCTCTTAATAAATTACTCGACCGTGGAGGTTCCCGATTTATGAACATACCTCTCTCGAGGATACGCTCAACTGAGTTTAGGTTGATCAATCGAACTTTCGTTCTAGAATCAAAATCCCTATGACTCGCTTTATCGTAGTGAACCCCTCTATTGGATTTGACTCCAAACCGGGAGAATTATGACATCCTCGCTTGAGGAGTGCATTCAACTCTCTTTATCCTTGAAGTGATCGATACGAATTCAAAACCTCTCGGCTATTAAATTATGAAAACAAGAATGAGAATTATATATCGAAAATATAATCTCAACCAATTAAAATTCAGGGATAAATCTTAAGCGACCTAAAAAAGAGAAAGAGAAGCTAAAGATTAAATTATGAATTATATTTTTCTTTGATCATCTCGACCGAGTACTAATAATATTTAGCTACTCATGGAGATGGAGGAATTTAACAAAAATAAAAAGAAGTGCATGATAAAATGAGAGAGGGAAATGAGAGAAGAAAACAACTATTTTATTAAATTGCTAAAGAAAATTACAAGCTAGGAATTGAAAATTACAAACTATTTTAATTGAACGTACCAATTGCAAGAAGAAAACAAGTACAAGAACTACTAAAATATGAAAATAATGACATGAAATGAAAAGTCTAAGTCCTAAAAAATTCGTCTCTGAAGTTCTGGAGAAGCTCCCTTTAAATAGGCAGAATTTTGATGTTACACGCCCTCGGTCACGCCCGTGACCAAGGGCGTGTAAGGTGTGCGATCATCTCGGAGCGGAAAGGGCGCAGTCTAGCTTTAATGCTGGCGAAATTTGCGTGTCACGCCCTAAGCCACGCCCGTGACCTAGGGCGTGTAATCTCAATTAAGTGCTGCTGGCGGGAAGCTTTGGCGGGAAGGCGCGCTGTTGAAATTTGTCGAACTCTTCATTTTCGTCGAACACAGCAGCCGGGCGAAGTTCGTCGAACGCCTCAATATTTGTCGAACGCTGCTGAACTTTCATCGATCTCTTCATTTTCGTCGAACGCAGCAGCCGGGCGAAGTTCGTTGAACGCCTCAATATTTGTCGAACGCTGCTCAAATCCAGTTGTCAAACGCTTGTATCTTTAAAATTACGTGGCAGGCGTGCTGGCAAAGGGTGGTGGGTTCCGGCCGTGACTCTGATGTCACGCCCTTGGTCACGCCCGTGACCTGGGGCGTGTTCTTGGCGAAACTTCACAGAATGCTCCCGGGATGACGGAATCGGGTCTAGAACACGTCTAGACTGTCATGCCCCTTGGTCACACCCGTGACCTTGGGCGTGTACTTGACATTTTTGCTCAAAGTGTCCAGAAAACCTGAAAAACATAAACTAAGCTTAAATTAGTGGCAAAAAATAAAAAGGAATGAATTAGATAAGATAATACAAATAATTTTTATAAATTCATAATAAAACTATATTAAAATTATACTAAAAGATGAGTACAAAAAGTACTCATCAAACACCCCCATACTTGAGCTTTTGCTATTCCAGAGCAAAAGAGTGAGGAAAAAATTACAAGACATCGATATTATTTCTAATTGACTAAAATTTTATTAAACCAAGAATAAGTGAAAAGCAAATTTTAGGAATTCGAGAATTAAGTCATAAGTCATGTTGATAATTTAAAAAGAGAAATTTGTTTAGCAAACTACTTCCCAAGATAACTATTTAGCAATCGAAATTATAGAAATTTTCAAACAAAATTAGATTGAAATTATAGACACGCTAACATAAAAGAATCTTAAGGAAAAAACACCTACCAAAATATTGCTCCCTTAATAATTTAGTTTAGGACTAGAAACAATGAAATTGGCTAGGGATGAGTTTAAGCGGATTGGCAAAATGAAGACAAAGGATATGAAGAGGTTTTTGATTGGGGTGATGAATTTTATCCTCTCAACCCTTTTTTTTAGTATATGTAATACCAGAGAATGATAAACTATTATCCTATCATTTCCACGACATATACACATTTTTTCTCTCTTCATTTTTATTTTTGGGTTGCATATGTTTACCAGAGAATAAAGAACTAACATCTCCTTATTCCCATAACATATGATCTAACAATAGGTGAAAAGAAAAAAACACAAATGTTTACCAAGGGTAAAGAAATACTTCTAGTTTATAAATTAAACTATTTTGAGAGCAATTTTTTAGTGGAATGAAATTTTCTAAGATCTTAAAGTTAAAAGCGAATATAATAAAAAATCTAGAGAAGTTTAGCCAATTTACCACAAAGTGAAGCTATTTAAAATTAAACGGAGAAGTAGTGCTAAATAGATTCTCTAATCAAATTAAAAACATAAAATGTTTCTTAAGACTAAATTACTTCAAATTTAGATTTAACAAATTCTGATAAAATAAAATATTAGCTAAATTAAAAATGTAGGAATACTTATAATCAAACTTCAAACTAAATTTCTAGAACAATAAAAACAACAAGGCTAGGCATATTTATTATTATTATTATTATTTTTATAAAATATTTCTTGGACTTCCCGAGGGCTACCCTGTGAAGGGTTCGCAAGGTACTAGGAGCTGTGATGGGAGTTCATGCCCAAAGCGCCCTTTCCAAGAAATTAGATTTTTATAAATTTAAAAAAAAAATTTCTTTTTCAAATATAAATACTATGAATTCTAAGCTACACCCCCATACTTAAAATTAAACATTGTCCACAATGTTTAAAACTAAATATGAAGAACACTTGAAAAATAAACTTTTAAAAAGAAAAATGCATAAAAATTAAAGATAAGCAAGGGGTGCCTCCCAAGAGCGCTTTCTTTTTCCCGTCTTTAAGCTAGATGGTTAGTGTTAGCTAAACGGATATATAAATTTGAAATGTACTGGCAACTCCCTTAATTCATGCTGAGGTGAGTATGTCGTCATCCGTTGCCCGACGACTCCTCCATTTAACTTGTGATTCTCCTTTTGTCCTTGATCTTGAATATGCAAATCCAAATTACCTATACATACCTGAGGTGATTTGGAGAAATAAAGATGAGCGGCATATGGATCATTGATTATTTGGGGTGGCAACGGCTCATCTTCAACCTGAAAATTATTAGTATAGAGAGAATCACAATTAAACGTGTCAGATAATTTTTCACAAGGAGGAGGTGCTTGCGAAAATAAATGATTAAGCTCTGGTTGTTCCTTTTCTAAAATTAATTTTCTTTAGACAAATCTAGCGCGTTACCAAGCGGAATAAAATTTTCGGACACAAAATTTTCATCAATTTTTGGTTTGATAGAAGAAATTCGTGAATATTCATGACAAAGAAAATAAAATCCGGGTGGAGTAGGGGAAGAAACTTGTTCTTCTTCAATTTCATCCGGGGTGCCCATAACTTTAAGAAATTCTTGGTAAAGTAATTTTTCTTCATCTTCGGTAAAAGAAGTTATGGGATTACATGAAACCATATGTTCTTCCATAACTAAATTGTCCAAAGATGGAGAAAAAATACTAGAAGAAATAAAATTTTCCTCTAAATTTTGGTGGGGGGGAGTATCTATTTGAATCGGCGGACATTCCCCAGAATTATAGTACGAAGGTTGCGGCGCAAAAGAATAAGAACAAGAATTTGGATCTAAAGATTTATCTTCATCGCCCCGAAAACTATCCTGGTGACCTTGCCACCAAGAATAATCTACTTCGGGGTTAGAAGAAAAATTATTAGAAGCCAAAAAATTATTAGAAGCCGAAAAATTATTCTCGTGAAAATTAGAGAAAACACTAGACGAAATAATATTTTCCTCTAAATTTTGGGGGGAAGTATTTATTTGGATCTGCGAAATTTCCCCCAAATTAGAGAACGAAAACTGCGGTGTACAAGAAGAAAAACAAAAATTCGGATCTAAAGATCTATCTTCATTGCTCCGAGAACTATCCAGGTGAGCTTTCCACGAGGAATAATCTACTTCGGAGCTAGAAGAACAATTATTAAACGCCGAAAAATTATTCTCATTAAAGTTAGAAAAAATATTTTCATCAAAGTTTTAAAAATTATTTTCATTAGAAGATGAAAAATTATGATCATAATTATTATCAAAATTATTTGCATAATATTGAGGATAATTATTTTCATAATAATTATTTTGATAATAAGAATGTAAATAACATTCCTCACTTTGATGAGGCGCACCACAATAATGACAACTGAATTGGCGTTCTCGTGCGGCTTGTAAGAGATAAAGTTGGTTTCGAAGCTCGGCAACCTTAACGGCCAATTCAGATTCTTACATAATAAAAAAAGGGAACAACCTTTACTCAAATGAATGGAATTTTATAAATATTTTTATTATATATTTTTTTTGAAAAAGCGGGTTAAATTAGTCCCGGACTTCCCAAGATCTACCCGGTGAAGGGTTTGCAAGGTACTAGAGGCTATGATGAGAATTCAAGCCCAAAGCGTCCTTTCCGAGAATTTAGATTGCACTTTTTAAGATTTTTTTTAAAAAAAAAAATTAAAGAGAAGGGGGAGAAGAAAGAGAACGATTAAATTAATAAATTTTTTTTTTTTCAAAATATCAACCGTGTCCCCGGCAACGGCGCCAAAAACTTGATGGACAAAACTATGCTTGCAAACGATAACGACAAGTGTACCGTATCGAATGTAGTATATGTTATTAAAACAAAGTCGTATTAGACTCGGGGCGGTTGAGTACTCTTACTTCAAGAAAATCTCTATTGTTTTATCAAATAAAACTTGAGGATTAGTTTTGCAAAAAGGAAATAAACATAAGATTAAAACAACGAGTAAAAAGACTAGCACTCGATCTTGAATCACCTTGGAAAATAAACATAATAAGAACAACTTCTAATTCTCTTAATAAATTACTCGACCGTGGAGGTTCCCGATTTATGAACATACCTCTCTCGAGGATACGCTCAACTGAGTTTAGGTTGATCAATCGAACTTTCGTTCTAGAATCAAAATCCCTATGACTCGCTTTATCGTAGTGAACCCCTCTATTGGATTTGACTCCAATCTAGGAGAATTATGTCATCCTCGCTTGAGGAGTGCATTCAACTTTCTTTATCCTTGAAGTGATCGATTCGAATTCAAAATCTCTCGGCTATTAAATTATGAAAACAAGAATGAGAATTATATATCGAAAATATAATCTCAACCAATTAAAATTCAAGGATAAATCTTAAGCGACCTAAAGAAGAGTAAGAGAAGCTAAAGATTAAACCATGAATTATATTTTTCCTTGGATCATCTCGACCGAGTACTAATAATATTTAGCTACTCATGGAGATGGAGGAATTTAACAAAAATAAAAAGAAGTGCATGATAAAATAGGAGAGAGAAATGAGAGAAGAAAACAACTATTTTATTAAATTGCTAAAGAAAATTACAAGCTAGGAATTGAAAATTACAAACTATTTTAATTGAACGTACCAATTGCAAGAAGAAAAGGAGTACAAGAACTACTAAAATGTGAAAATAACGACATGAAATGAAAAGTCTAAGTCCTAAAAAATTCATCTCTGAAGTTCTGGAGAAGCTCCCTTTAAATAGGCAGAATTTTGATGTTACAGGCCCTCGGTCACGCCCGTGACCAAGGGCGTGTAAGGTGCGCGATCATCTCAGAGCGGAAAGGGCGCAGTCTGGCTTTAATGCTGACGAAATTTGCGTGTCACGCCCTAAGTCATGCCCGTGACCTAGGGCGTGTAATCTCAATTAAGTGTTGCTGGCGGGAAGCTTTGGCGGGAAGGCACGCTGTTGAAATTCGTCGAACTCTTCATTTTCGTCGATCGCAGTAGCCGGGCGAAGTTCGTTGAACGCCTCAATATTTGTAGAACGCTGCTGAACTTTCGTCGATCTCTTCATTTTCGTCGAACGCAGCAGCCGGGCAAAGTTCGTCGAACGCCTCAATATTTGTCGAACGCTGCTCAAATCCAGTGGTCACGCCCCTAGGTCACGCCCGTGACCTAGGGCGTGTAACTGTAAAATTACGTGGCAGGCGTTCTGGCAGAGGGTGGTGGGTTCCGGCCGTGACTCCGATGTCACGCCCTTGGTCACGCCCGTGACCTGGGGCGTGTTCTTGGCGAAACTTCACGGAATGCTCCCGCGATGGCGGAATCGGGTCTGGAACACGTCTGATGTAACGCCCTTGGTCACGCCCGTGACCTTCGGCGTGTACTTGACATTTTTGCTCAAAGTGTCCAGAAAACCTGAAAAAAATAAACTAAGCTTGAATTAGTGGCAAAAAATAAAAAGGAATGAATTAGATAAGATAATACATATAATTTATATAAATTCATAATAAAACTATATTAAAATTATACTAAAAGATGAGTACAAAAAGTACTCATCACAAATTCTGTATGCTGGATTGCCCCAGACGATCCCGCTGTCGGGCTCTCATTAGCCGGTGGGTCAGGAAGATCTCGCGGAGAGGCTGGCGAGGTAACAAATTCTTTATGCTGTTTTGCCCCGGACGATCCCGCTGTCGGGCTCTCATTAGCCGGTGGGTCGGGAAGAACTCACGGAGAGGCTGGCGAGGTAACAAATTCTTTATGCTGGATTGCCCCGGACGATCCCGCTACCAGGCTCTCATTAGCCGGTGGGTCAGGAAGATCTCGCGGAGAGGCTGGCGAGGTAACAGGTTCTTTATGCTTGATTGCCCCGGACGACCCCGCTGCCGGACTCTCACTAGCCGGTGGGTCAGGTTGGTCTCGCGGAGAGGCTGGCAAGGTTGACGTTCTTTATGCTGGCAGGAAGGCAGGTCCCCGGCTGTCAAACCTTTAGTGTCGACAGCGGGGAAAACCCTACCTATGTATTCTCGGAGGTTAGTGCTCGGCAGACAAGAATTCGCAGAATCAAGCATGGCTAGAGATCCTGCTGTTGAAAATGTTGAAGTGGAAGTTTGTGGACTTTTTGGATCTGGGCGGTCTGGGAGGAGGTCGGGCGGTCTGGTGAGACTGCACGACCTGGCGATCTGTTCTGCGGTCTCGGTTGTCTTAGTCTAGCCTTAGTCTCCTGGCATGACCACTGGTATCTGTCCAAGGCGACTGAAGGTGAGGTCGCGCGGTCTGTCTATGACCGCGTGGCAGGCTGGTCTGTTCAGGATTGTGCCGGTCTGGCGTGACCGCACAGGTTGGTCCAGGTTTCCAGAATTCTGGTCTGGTGGCTGTCCGGGTTTTCTGGTGGTATTCGCGGACTAAGGCTCTTAGTCGCGCGGTCTCTGTTCGCGGTCTCAGGAGGAGGTTGGTATGCGAACATGTCTCTACTCGCGGTATCAGGAGGAGGCCAGCATGCGAACAGGTGTTCGCGTTCTTGTGGAGAACAGATAGTGTTTGCAGTCTCGGGCAAACACTGGTGGTGGGCGGCTTCTTGGCGGTCTGGCAATCTCCTTGTGGAGTCACGATCTGACTGAGGGAGTGGCGATCACCGCGGTCTGGAGTGAAGCCGGCGAGCTCATCAAATGAAGCAGAAAGGATTGTTGCTGATCGCGCGGGTTGACCGGTCTGGTCGCGCGGTCTGGGGGTGGTGATCCTATCTCATAGGGTGGTGACTGGATCAGGTTTCACGCCTATAAATAGGAGTCACTGTAGCGGCAAAATAGACACACCAAGTGTAAGCTGAGTTGTTCCTAATTCCTGCGGTCTGTATTTTCTGACCGGGCGGTCTGCTGATTGAATTTTCTTGTGCAGCTTCTGCGGATAGTGCGGTCTGCAACGATCACCTCTTCCTCTGAAAGTGTTCAAGCGGTCTACGGCTTGCAGTTTGGGTTGCTGGAGTTTGGGAGAATCAGTGGAGTTCGTAAGGAGGGTGCGGTCTGCTCAGCGGTCTGAGGTGGTGTTCTGTAACCGGCAGTGTTGTGCGGTTAGGCGGCTTGCAGAGATCGGCAAGGAGACCGCGCGGTCTGGAGCGATCTCAGTTATCCTCCTTCAAGTTGTGTAATTTTCTCTTTGGTTTTGTGTGCTGGCAAAATCATGTCTCGCCAAGCATACCTCATCTTGTAATGAAGTTTATGCTATCAATAAAGATTACTTGTTTGCCTCCATTTGCTTCTGGCTGTTTGGCTTGAATCTCTAAGTTGCACGTTTCCTGCTCACTCCATAAAGGTCTACGAAAAAAAATTGCACATGGTGTCAGAGCTAGGTTGGAATGGATAGAGCAGTGAGCAACTTAGAGTTGCCATCGCCTTTGTGAAGAAGGAACCCGTGGTAGAGCAATGGAAGGTGGTTTTGCAAGAGGTCTTGGAATTGAGATGCTTACATCGACTAACTTCAAGAAGTGGAAGTCGTGTATGCAAAGCTATCTTTTGGGTGAGGACCTCTGGGAGGTGGTTGGAGGAGAGAGCACGAAGGAAGTCTTTCTGGTTGGAGATAACCATCATGAGGTGAGGAACTGGAGGTGGCTCAATGCCAAAGCAGAGTTCGCTCTAAAGAGAGAAATATCAGCTGATCTGTTTGATCACATCTTGGGGTGTGCATCAGCTGCAGAGATCTGGAGAGCCCTGGATGGGCTGTTTAACAAGAAGAATGTGGCAAGACTTCAATTCCTGGAGAATGAGCTGGCCAGATCGGCTCAAGGTGACCTTTTAATCTCTACGTTCTTCTTGAAGATGAAGAACTTGTGCGCCGAGATTTCAGCGTTGGATCCTGATGAGCCAATTTCTGAGGCGAATCTAAAGAGGCACATCATCCGTGGCTTGCGGATGGAATATGTTGCCTTTGTGACGTCGGTGCAGGGTTAGTCAAATCAGCCGTCTCTGCTGGAGCTGGAAAATCTGCTTGCTTCGCAGGAGAGTCTGGCAAGGCAGATGGCGGGGGTGTCAGTGTCTGGGGGAGATGGCGAAGTTCTCTTCACGGGAAAGAAGAAGAAGTGGGACAAGAAGAAGACCGTTGGAGAAGGCAATGGGCCTTCAACTTCTGGACAGCAGGAGAGGGGCTATGCCTCTAAGGCTGAAGGGAAGAAGAAGGGGGAAGGTCCCAAGTGCTTCAGGTGCGGAAAGGTTGGTCACATCAGGAAGGATTGCCGGGTGAATCTTCAGTCGGGGTATGCTGTTGCAGGAAAGGGGGAAGCTGAAAGTGCACAGTTAACCTCACTAGAATTCTCTAGAGGGGGGGGGGGGGTGAATAGAGATTAAAAATATTTTGTGCAAAGTTAATATATATATGTGTATAATCACAGATTAGAGCTTCCCACACACCAACAAGAATTAAGCAAGAAAATAAAGTAAATGCAAGAAAATAAATCACAGCACAACACAAGAAAATATAGTGGTTCCCCAAACTTTGGGTAGTCCACTCTTCTACCCCCTTGGTAGGAATTTACTATCTTGTACTGAGTCTTTTGATAAGGAGACTCTTAGAACCAACTGAGTCTTTTGACAAGGAGACTCTTAGAACCAGTACACTGAATTTTTTGAAGAGAGATTCTAAAAACTCTTTTACAATGTTAGATGTAAGAAAGAAAGCAGGAAAGATATAAGGACAAGATTGAATCTTCTTCCTAGCAAGAAGATTGGAAGCACAAGAAGTGAATTGAATCTTTCTTCTATAGAGAGAAGAAGATTTGCAGACTTTCTCTCTTTGTGAGAGCTATCAGATTTTGCAGCAGTGTGATTTCAGAAGCAGAAGAAGAAGAAGTGGTTGAATGTTGCTGCAGAGCTTTTTCTCAATTTCTCTCTTTTCTCTTGGGAGCTTTTCCTCTATTTCAAAATGTATGTGGTGGATCACTCCACTGTCATTTTCTACCGACCTCCTCTTTATTTATAGCTCTGTGTATTCAGAATAATGCTATAGGAGGATAATTAATTAGCAGTCAGAAAAATAGAAAGATGAAAATGTTTCCATAATATTTATTTCTGTAGAAGGAAAGAACCAATTTAGATTTCAAATAATATCCAAATAAGTTAAATCAAATTAGCCAAGAATCAGATATAAGGAAAGAATGATTCAGAACGGCTATAAAATATTGACACTTATTCCATATAAATCAGATCTATTGAAAGAAGGAAAGAGATCTGGCGCATATTTAAATTCTGTCATGGAAATCGACGTGCGTCGATTACTATTCGACGCAAGCGTCGAGAGCATCCTTTCTGGACGTCGAGAGAAGAATAAGGAAGGTGCGTCGACTAATGTGCGTCGACTTCACTAGATGCGTCGACTAGAAATCAGAGTGGCGTCGACTAGACTTACGTCGAAATCTTCCTAGAGTTACTTCGACTCAACCTGAAGGAAACGTCGAATACTATTCGACGCATATTTACTTAGCCTTGTTTTTTTTTCATTCTTAGAATTCATTTCTAGGGGTTAAGAGAAATCATTTTCCCAACAATCTCCCCCTATTTGTCTTAACCCTATTTAGAGGGAAATTGTACTAGCATATAATTAACCCAGCACAGCATTTGTAAAGATAAGAAATATATTGAGTAGAAGGAAAGAGATTAGGAAAAGAAAGCACATGTCAAGTATTTGTCTTTCACAAGAATTAAACTAGAAACTTCTTTTTGTACATGAAGTTGACAAAAGCAGAATAAAGTTTCCTAGATAAGTCATGAATGGCATCAAAAATGTATCCCCTAGCTCTATCAGGTCTTTCCTGAACATTCCTGATGATTGTATGCAGTTTTTCCAAGAGTTTATCACCATCAGGAATAGTGTCATTTATGGAGTAGCCTTTGCTGATGATGATTGCTGCCTTTTCATCAATCATCTCAATGGTAATGTTGTGAGATTCTTTTTGTGCAGGCTTGGGCTCAGGAGGTCCTTTGTTATCAACCTTTGGCCTAAACTTTGTTTTCTTCTCTGATTCCTGTTTCATAGGACTCTCAGTCATTTTTCCTTTCCCTTTCCAGGAATCTAACTTTGCAGGTCTTGATGGCTTTTCATAGGGAATGTATGTATCTTCTGTACATCCTATACCCTTCTTGTCCTTTTGACCCTTATCCAGGATAGTCCCTGCCTGAGGATTTTTCTTTTGATAAGCTTCAATATCAAACAACTTATTTGTAATTTTGATAGAAGATTCAGCAAGGATTTGTTCCTTAGTCATTCCCTTGTTAATCTTTTCCATCCAAGCTTTCCTTTTATCTTCCACTTCTTTTCTAGCTGCTTTATATTCATACAGTCCTCTTTCTCTTATCTCTTCATGCCTCTTTTCCATGTCAGGATCATGGTACTCCTTGACAGGACTGTTAGGACAGATACTAGGCATCTTTTCAAATCTTCTTATTTGCTCACATGCTTTTCTATACTTCTTTTCTTTTGCAAACTCCTTCCTTTCTTCTTTAGAAAAATTTTACGAGTGGGGAGTGACTTCCCTTTTTCTCTTTATCTGTCCTCCTGGACTTTGCCTAGATAAGATCTGTTTAGGGAGTCTTGCTGCTTGTGGAGGTAGAGGTAGCAGAGGAGGTAGAGAAGAAGGAGGAGTTACCTCTTTGGGTGGAGAGGGAGCTATTTTAAGAAGAGTTCTTAGATGTTCTGTAGTAGAGGGAGGAAAGATTTCTGGTAGAGTGTTTTCTGTGAAGGGATGATTGTCTTCTCCAAGCTCTGTTGCAGGGATGTCCTCAAGTAGAGGTGTCTTTAGCTTGATGTAACTGGCAGAGAAGCCAGGAGAATGATGCTGCTGTTCCTCATCACAGGAGGGTGCATTAATCCATACCTGGCCATTCCAATCATCTGAGGTGGCTGCTTCTTCCTCCCCCTGGATTACTGGGTCCTTTACTACAGGAATCTCCCCCTGGTTATATGGATCATCAGTTCTGAATGCTGAATCCACAGCATGCTCCCCTTCAGTGTTGTAAGAGGAGGATTCACCAAAATGTTTGATGAAAGTGTAGTCAGAGTGATTTGAGAGGAGTGGAGCCTATAAAAGAGTTAGAGGGAATACTTAGTGTTGGAGAGAAGAGATTTAAACCTGAGCTTTTAGTTGAGATCAAAAACCTGGCAAGAGGGGTTTCTGGAGCAACTCTCCCCCTGGTTTATATCCTTTAGGAAGGATGTAAACCTTTGTGGCGACAGAGGTTCTTCTCGAATAAGGGTATGAAGCTCAGGAAGAGATGCAGATAGGGTGGCCAATTTGGCTTCACAGGTGGTGATCATATTGGTACATTCATTGGAGAAGTTTTGTAGACGTGTCTGGAAGTCGTTGAGGAGATTTTCCAGAGCATCGTTCATTGCTTTGATAAGGTCAGTTTGAACAGGAATAGGCGCCATTGATGCAGGAAGAGAGAGAGGTAGAAGACGCAGTTTTGGCGGGTCCAGAGAGGTATTTGTTATGAAATACGAAGTACTATTTAAAGGAGATGAAACGTCGAAAAAGGAAACAGAAATCAAGGTAATCCAATCGTCAAAAGAGGAAGTAAGGATTCGATTCTAATTTTGTCTTGAAGTCGACGTTACGTCGAATGAATGTCGACGTTTGCGTGGAGAGTGGCCAGCCTGGTGTTCAATCGACGTGTACATAGTCTTGCGTCGATATGAACTCGGCGGTACGTCGATAAAGGATCGACGTAGCATTATCTGGTGGAAGTCGGTGTCAACGTCGATTTTGTCTCGACGGAGCGTCGATATATATTCGACGTATCTTCAAGAGATTTTCTTAGATTGTCTGATTTCTTTAGAGTTCCCTATCAGTGGTGTTTACAAGCTTCCATCAAGCATTCCTAAGGTGTTTATGAAATAGTTATGCTTAGTTTCATCTAAGGGTTTTGTGAAGATGTCTGCTCTTTGATTGTCTGTGGAAATATATTCTAAAGTTATTTTACCCTTCTCAACATTGTCTCTAAGGAAGTGATGTCTAATCTCTATATGTTTGGTCCTACTATGAAGGACTGGGTTCGATGCTATGGATATAGCACTAGAGCTATTACAATATATCTTAGAGTTATGTATTTCCAATTTGTAGTCAAGTAGCTGATTTTGCATCCACAGGATTTGTGAACAACAGCTCCCAGCAGCTATGTATTCAGCTTCAGCTGTTGAGGTTGAGACTGAGGTTTGTTTCTTACTAAACCATGAGATCAATCTGTCTCCTAGGAATTGGCAGGTACCAGATGTGCTTTTTCTATCAACCCTACAACCAGCATAATCTGCATCTGAGAAACCTATTAATTCAAAGTTAGTTTCTGTTGAGTACCATAGTCCTAGGTCAGGGGTTCCCTTTAGGTATCTAAGAATCCTTTTTACAGAGGTGAGATGGGATTCCTTTGGATCAACCTGAAATCTAGCACATATGCAAGTTGCAAACATGATGTCAGGTCTGCTAGCTGTTAGATATAGAAGGGATCCTATGATGGCCCTATAAGTCTTTTGATCTACTGATTTTCCTTTATCATCTTTTTCTATAATGGCATTGGTTGTCATGGGTGTTTTCATGGTAGATGCTGATTCCATACCAAACTTTTTGATTAGCTCTTTAGTATATTTTGATTGTGAGATAAAGATTCCTTCACTACTTTGTTTTACTTGTAGTCCTAGGAAGTAGGAGAGTTCACCCATACTACTCATCTCAAATTTAGATTGCATAAGATTAGCAAATCTTTTACATAGTTTAGGATGGGTTGAGCTAAAGATGATGTCATCTACATATATTTGAACAAGAAGGAGTTGGTTTTTATGGGTTCTAGTAAATAATGTCTTGTCTACTTTTCCTCTTTCAAAGGAATTTTCTAAAAGAAAATTTGATAGAGTTTCATACCAAGCTCTAGGTGCTTGCTTAAGACCATATAATGCTTTGTTAAGTCTATAAACAAAGTTAGGAGAAGAAGGATTAACAAAACCTGGTGGTTGCTCCACATATACCTCTTCTTGCAGATCTCCATTTAGAAAAGCACTCTTGACATCCATTTGGTAGACTTTCATCTTCATGAAGGCTGCATAGGCAAGAAAGAGCCTGATTGCCTCTAATCTGGCTACTGGAGCAAAGGTCTGGTTGTAGTCTATCCCTTCTTCTTGTCTATATCCTTGTGCTACAAGTCTTGCCTTGTTTCTCACAATTACTCCAGTGGAATCTAGTTTGTTCCTGTATACCCATTTTGTACCAATTACAGGGTAGTTTCTTGGTCTTTCAACTAGGTTCCATACTTTGTTTCTCTCAAATTGGCCTAGTTCTTCTTGCATGGCCATAATCCAGTGAGGATCACAATTTGTTTCCTCAAACTTCTTTGGTTCAACTTGTGATAGGAAGCATTGGAGCATCATCCCATTGGAGACCTTGTGTCTTGTTCTTACTCCTGCATTGGGATCTCCAATCACTTGAGCTTGTGGATGATCTTTCAAATTGATTCCTGTTCTGCCTGAATTTGTCAGTTGTACTTCATTCTCAATGGGATCATTGTTCTTCCTGAACCATGTCCTATTGTGGAGGAGGGTCTTGAGTGCTCTTTTCTGAGGTTTCTTGTTCAGACTCCTCACTTGGTTCCTCTAACTGGTTTTCCTTTCCATTTTCTGTGTTCTCTAGAGCTAGTTGCTCAAGCTGGGTTTCTATGCTGTTGTTTTCCTGTGGAACAGAACTTGTGGGAGTTTCCTCCACCTTAAGCAGCATGTTAGTTTCATCAAATACAATGTGCATGGATTCTTCAATCTTAAGAGTTCTTCTATTGTAGCACCTATAGGCATTGCTAGATGATGAATATCCCAGAAATATTCCATCATCAGACTTCTTGTCAAATTTGGCAAGATGATCTTTCCCATTGTTTAGAATAAAGCAAGTACATCCAAAAATTTTAAAATATTTAACAGTGGGTGTTTTATTTTTCAGGAGCTCATATGGAGTCTTTGATTTAGTTTTGTGTATGAAGCTTCTATTTAGAACATAGTTTGCAGTGTTGACTGCTTCAGCCCAAAAGGTTTTTGGTAATCCTGACTCTACAAGCAGGGTTCTACCTGATTCTATTAAGGTTCTATTCTTCCTCTCAGCAACTCCATTTTGTTGGGGAGTTCTAGGTGCTGAGAAGCTTTGTTTAATACCTTCTTCCTCACAGAAACTACAAATCATCTGATTCTCAAATTCAGTCCCATGGTCACTTCTTATAATTGAAACATTTGTGTTGAACTCAGATTGAATCTGTCTTATGAATTTTGAGAGAATTTTATGGGTTTCAGATTTAACTCCTAGAAAGAATACCCAGCTAAACCTAGAATAATCATCAACAATGACCAAGGTATAGGATTTTTCACCTAAGCTTTGAGTGGATATGGGACCAAAGAGATCCATGTGTAGTAAGTATAAAGACCTGGGAGAGTCATCCTTACCAATGGGTTTGAAGGATGATTTGGTTTGCTTTCCTAGTTGGCAAGGTCTGCATGGAGAATCCTTAGAGTACCTACCCTTTGGTAAGCCTCTGACTAGGTTATTTTGAGCTAGTTTACTGATTATTTTGTAGTTTAGATGACCTAGTCTCCTATGCCATAATTCATTTTTATCAATAATATTGTTGAATAAGCAAACTTCTGTGGGTGAAGAGCTAAAGTCCACTACATATACTTTCCCTTTTCTAATTCCATTTAGTACTGTAGCACCAGTCTTGATATCTATAATATGGCAGAATAGTGTAGTAAATTTTACCTCATACTTACCATTCTCACATATCTGACTTATACTAATCAGATTGTGTTTTAGTCCTTTGACTACTGCCACATTCTTGAAGGTGACTTTCCCTTCTTTGAAATCTCCAAATCCCTTGGTTTGGCCACAGCTAGAGTCTCCAAAGGTTACTGATGGTCCAAGTCTATCCTCAAAGTTGATTAATAGGTTTTTGCAACCTGTCATGTGCATGGAGCATCCACTATCCGAGTACCACACCATCCTGGAGATGTGATACATCTGCACATAAAAGTTTAAACATTGGTTTAGACCCTGCTGAGCTGGGGTCCCTCTCTTTTATTAGTAAAAGATTTAATAAAGGAATAAGTGGGTTTTTCAGGATATCCTTCCTTCTTATGGGGTACTGGCTTATCATACCAATCTTCTTGGATGATATCACAGAAATAATGTTCATAATAGAAGGACATGGATTGAGTGATCTATTTGGAAACAGAAGATTTTCTGTTTGATTCATTGCGTCGATAGGGATTCGACGTATACTTATGGTTGCGTCGATATAAATTCGACGTAGGTTTCTGGTTGCGTCGATATGAAGTCGACGCTTTCTTCATTCTGAGTCTATTCTCAGTCGAAGTATGAGAGAGGTTGTGTTGAGTATAAGTCGATGCATTTTGGTCTAAGCGTCGATTAGAACTCGACGCACGTCGAATAGTATTCGACGCATGTTCAAATTCTTTGTGAGGATATTTTCCTAAGATTCCTTTATTTGTAATGGGATTTGGTTTATTAAAAACAGTGGTTATTTCTGGACTTACTTGTGATCTTACTCCTGTTAGATGATTCTCCCTAGTGGAGTGAATGGGATGTTTCCAGACAGGTTTGCTGGATGATTGAGATTTAGATGCTTCATTAGTATTCAGTTTTAGTTGTCTAAATCTATCAGTGAGATTTTCAGAAAAATATTCTTGAGCTTCTGGCCTCTTCCATTTAGAGAGTCCTCAAAGGCTTTAGCTTTTGCTAGCTCTTTTCTTAGTGTTAGATTGTCCGAATAGATTTTGTTTAATTTCTCTTCTGAGAGTTCTAGATTGAGCTTATAATTTTTATGGTTTGTATTTACCTGTTTTAGATTTCCTAATTCAATTCTTAATCCTTTTAATTCTTTTTCAGATTTGATTATATCTAAACATAGTTCTTTGAAATTTTGTTTGAAATCAGTAGAGGAAAAATCATTAAGTATATTTACCATAGATGTAGCATCAAGCATCTCAGTGGCCATCAGACATGTTTCCTTTTGCTTGACCTCTTCCTGATCATTATCTGATGAGGTGCTTCATTCAGATTCTGAATCACTCCAGGTTTGAGCAATGAATCCTTTTTCTTTCTTTTTCTTCTTTAGATCTATTCTTTTCAGATCTTTCTTGTTGTTGTTCTCCTTAGGACATTCAGGGGCAATGTGTCCTGGTTTCCTGCAAGTGTAACAGATAATCTCTTTAGTAGGAGTTTTATTATACCTGGTTTTTGAGTCTCCTCCTCTGGATCCTTCTGTTTTGATCCACCTCTTGAACTTCCTAGCCAGCAAGCTGATTAGCTCCTCTTCATCAGTAGATGATTCACCTTCAACAGCCTTCAATGCAATACTCTTTTCTTTTGAGAGTGGAGATGCCTTTTCTTTCTCAGCTCTGGTTTTCAACAGTTGTTCATAGGATTTTAATTTACCCAAGAGAACATTTGTTGATATTTCTTTTTGACTTCTGGAGTCTTTGATTGGCCAGATTCTTGAATCCCAAGAGCTGGAAAAGCAAGTCAGCAATTTATCATTTATCTCAGTGAGAGATATGTCCTTCTCAAGTGTTCTCAATTCATTGACTATGAGGCTGAATCTTGAATACATGTCAGCAACACTTTCACTTTCTTTCTTTTGGAAGTTTTCATATTGGGAGATCAGTAGTGCCTTTCTATCCTTTTTCTCATCAGCACTTCCCTCTACCATTTTGGTGAGAGCTTCCCATACTTCCTTAGCTGACTCACAATCAGCAATCTTTTGGAAAATTTCATCTGAGAGGGTTGAGACTAGGATATTCATAGCCTTGGCATCATGTCCTTGGGCTTTCTTCTCATCTTCAGTCCATTCAGCTCTTGGAACAAGTGTTTCAGTCACTTTTCCACTTGAATCCTTCCTGAATGGCTTGGGGGGACCTCTCAAGATCACATTAAACAATTCATTATCAATAGAGTTTAAATAAATTCTAATTCTTGTTTTCCAAAGTGCAAACTTTTCCAGGTTGCAAATTGGTGGTCTGGTGGAAGCATAATCTTTGATTTGTGCCATATGATAAAATAGTTTTGAAATATATATATATATATATATATATGAGAGGTAAGATCTTTTTGATCAAGGAGTTATCCTTTTTAGATCAACCTACCTCTGATACCAATTGAAAGTGCACAGTTAACCTCACTAGAATTCTCTAGAGGGGGGGGGGGGGGGGGGGTGAATAGAGATTAAAAATATTTTGTGCAAAGTTAATATATATATGTGTATAATCACAGATTAGAGCTTCCCACACACCAACAAGAATTAAGCAAGAAAATAAAGTAAATGCAAGAAAATAAATCACAGCACAACACAAGAAAATATAGTGGTTCCCCAAACTTTGGGTAGTCCACTCTTCTACCCCCTTGGTAGGAATTCACTATCTTGTACTGAGTCTTTTGATAAGGAGACTCTTAGAACCAACTGAGTCTTTTGACAAGGAGACTCTTAGAACCAGTACACTGAATTTTTTGAAGAGAGATTCTAAAAACTCTTTTACAATGTTAGATGTAAGAAAGAAAGCAGGAAAGATATAAGGACAAGAATGAATCTTCTTCCTAGCAAGAAGATTGGAAGCACAAGAAGTGAATTGAATCTTTCTTCTATAGAGAGAAGAAGATTTGCAGACTTTCTCTCGTTGTGAGAGCTATCAGATTTTGCAGCAGTGTGATTTCAGAAGCAGAAGAAGAAGAAGTGGTTGAATGTTGCTGCAGAGCTTTTTCTCAATTTCTCTCTTTTCTCTTGGGAGCTTTTCCTCTATTTCAAAATGTATGTGGTGGATTACTCCACTATCATTTTCTGCCGACCTCCTCTTTATTTATAGCTCTGTGTATTCAGAATAATGCTATAGGAGGATAATTAATTAGCAGTCAGAAAAATAGAAAGATGAAAATGTTTCCATAATATTTATTTCTGTAGAAGGAAAGAACCAATTCAAATTTCAAATAATATCCAAATAAGTTAAATCAAATTAGCCAAGAATCAGATATAAGGAAAGAATGATTCAGAACGGCTATAAAATATTGACACTTATTCCATATAAATCAGATCTATTGAAAGAAGGAAAGAGATCTGGCGCATATTTAAATACTGTCATGGAAATCGACGTGCGTCGATTACTATTCGACGCAAGCGTCGAGAGCATCCTTTCTGGACGTCGAGAGAAGAATAAGGAAGGTGCGTCGACTGATGTGCGTCGACTTCACTAGATGCGTCGACTAGAAATCAGAGTGGCGTCGACTAGACTTACGTCGAAATCTTCCTAGAGTTACTTCGACTCAACCTGAAGGAAATGTCGAATACTATTCGACGCATATTTACTTAGACTTGTTTTTTTTTCATTCTTAGAATTCATTTCTAGGGGTTAAGAGAAATCATTTTCCCAACAGAAGCTAAAGCCAGGCAAGTTGATGGAGGATGGGGAGGAGCCTTCTCGGCTTCTGTTGGAGCTGAGGCTCCTATCAACTATCAGGAGGACTGGATCGTGGACTCGGGGTGTGGTCATCACCTCACCGGAGAAGAGTCGAAGCTTTCTTCAGCGCAGCCTTATTCAGGTAATGATGCCATTATTACTGCTGATAATATCGTGCATGCTGTAGAGAAGGTGGGGGTTGTTTCCTTGGGCAGTGATAGAGGGACGCTTACTTTGAAGAGTGTCTATCATGTGCCTGGTATGAGGAAAAACCTCTTCTCTGTGACCAACGATGTGGACGTTGGGTATCACGTTCGGTTTGGCCCAACAGAAGTGAGGTTTCTTCGGAATGTTGAAGCGGTGAAGGTGGAGGTAGTTCATGTGGGGAGTAGACTTAAAGACTTGTTCGTTTTATCGACAAGTTCTTATGTTGACAAGATGAGGACAAACGACAGTGCTGTCATATGGCACGAGAGGTTGGGCACGTAGGGATGGATAAGCTGAAAGCTATGGCGGTGAAAGGTCTGGTCAAGGGCCTGCCTAGTCTATCTTCCTACGAAGATGTTCATGTGTGCGCGGGATGTCAGTTCGGCAAGTCTCATCGACTACCGTTTGACAAGTCGCAGACAAGGAGTAGTGTGCCGTTGGAGTGCATCCATGGGGACTTGATGGGACCGACTGCTACCCCAAGCCTCGGAGGCAGCAGATATATGCTGGTGTTGATCGATGATTACACTAGATATGTCTGGGTATATTTCTTGAAGGAGAAGGCGGAGGCGTTTGCCAAGTTCGTGGAGTTCAAGAAGCTTGTGGAGGGTCGGCTTGGCCTGCGGCTTAAGAAGCTAAGGACTGACAACGGAGGGGAGTTCACCTCTGGTGAGTTCTCTACTTTTTGCAGGAAGGCGGGCATTCAGAGGGAGCTTATATGTGTGCATACTCCGCAGCAAAACGGAGTTGCAGAGCGGAAGATCCGTCATCTGACGGAGACCTGCAAGTGTTGGTTGCATGCCAAGAGTATCCCAAAGTCCTTCTGGGCGGAGGGAATGTCTTGTGCTGCCTACGTCATCAACAAGATGCCTCTTAGTCCCATCAATATGAAGACCCCACATGAACTGATGTTCAAGGAAAAGCCAAGCATGGCGCACCTTCGGGTGTTTGGATCCACCTGCTATGTGCACGTTCCAGATGCGCTTCGGACGAAGCTAGATGCAAAAGCAAGGAAGCTAGTCTTCGTGGGGTATGATGACCGGAAGAAGGGCTGGAAGTGTATGGACCCAGAGACGCGGAGATTTGTTGTATCTCGCGACATCGTGTTCGATGAGGTGACGTCGTACAAGGGGAGCTCTGGTGTTGAGCTACCAGAAAGCAGGGCGAAGGAGCTAGAGAAAGTTGTGGAAAATCTTCAGGTGGAGCTACCTGTGTCACCAAGTGGTCCATCAATATCTAGTTCTGAGGCGGAGGCTTCTGGTTCAGGAAGCAGGGTGAGCGATGCTCCGAGTACATCTGGAAGAGGAGCAAGGGAAGAAGCAGCTGAAGATACTACGAGTCAGGGGAAGGCGTTGCGGAGATCGAAGCGAACTATCATTGCCCCTTATCGCTATACAGGAGGAAACATGGTGAGCGTTGTCTCGTGTTTCTTCGTTCGTCCCTTGGATGAGAGGGAGCCGTCGAGCTTTGAAAAGGCCAAAGGCATGAAGGAGTGGGACATTGCGATGCAAGAAGAGATGGCAGCTCTCGAGAAGAATGAGACCTGGTCTCTGGTGCCCAGGCCCAAGGGCACCACTCCTGTCACATGCAAGTGGGTCTATAAGCTGAAGAAGAAGGCTGGCGGCAGTATCGAGCGATACAAGGCTCGCCTTGTGGCTCGGGGATTCTCGCAGCAATACGGTGAAGATTATGAAGAGACGTTCAGTCCGGTGGAAAAAATGACTTCAGTTCGGGTTGTGATTGCCTTGGCGGCATGTTGGGGGTGGGAGATTTGGCAGCTCGACGTAAAGAATGTGTTCTTGTACGGCGAGATTGATAAGGACATCTTCATGGTCCAACCGCCAGGCTTCGTATCTGAAGATTTTCCGGAGCATGTCTACAAGTTGAAGAAGGCCCTGTATGGGTTGAAGCAAGCGCCGAGGGCGTGGTATGGAAAGATTGTAGAGTATCTCTTATTCTGTGGGTTTGGTGCTTAAGACTCAGACTCAAGCTTGTTCGTCAAGAAGAGTGGGGAGCTTCAAGTCATCGTGCTGCTTTACGTCGACGATATGATCGTGACGGGGAATTCGAAGGAGGAGGTAGCAAAGCTTCGGGCGGAGCTGTCCATCAGATTTGAGATGAAGGATCTGGGTGAGCTTCACCATTTCCTTGGACTCGAGGTGCAGAGGAAGGAGAGTGGAGTGCTGGTGTCCCGGGCTGGATATGCGGAGCGAATCGTGGAGCGGTTCGGCATAAAGGAAGGGAAGTGCATATCCACACCTCTGGAGAAGGCTATGAAGCTTCGGAAGGATGAGGGAAGGATTCTGCAAGATCCGTTGGTGTTCCGAGCTCTGGTCGGGAGCTTGATCTATCTGACGATCACTAGGCCGGATATTGCATATGCAGTTGGCAGAGTGAGTCGGTACATGGCGAAGCCACAGATGCCTCATCTGCTAGCAGCCAAGAACATTCTGAAGTATGTCTAGGCGACCTCGGATATGGGTCTTCTTTACAGGAGGGATGCGGGCTTCGAGGTGCATGGATACATGGATACTGATTACGGGGGAGATTCGGATGATCGGAAGTCGACGTCTGGATACGTCTTCATGGCGGGCCCCATGGCTATATCATGGTGCAATAAGAAGCGGGATTCCGTGTCGGTCTCAGGAAGCCATCTGGCTTAGGAGGCTGGTTGGAGACGTCCATAAGGAGGTTCGGGAGCTGACTCTGCTCCGCGGTGACAATGAGAGTGCTCTCAAACTGGTGACCAATCCAGTTTGTCATGCGAGGACCAAGCATATCGAGATCGAGCATCATTTCATTCGTGAGAAGGTGTTGGAGGGGTCTCTTTCGGTCGAGCATGTTTGGAGTCAGGACAACATTGCTGACATCTTCACAAAGGCGCTGGCAAAGGGGCCGTTCACACGGCTAAGGAGCTTACTGGGGCTGTTTTCAACTTCCCACTTCAAGGGGGAGTGTTGAAAATGTTGAAGTGGAAGTTTGTGGACTTTTTGGATCTGGGCGGTCTGGGAGGAGGTCGGGCAGTCTGGTGAGACCGCACGACCTGGCGATCTGTTCTGCGGTCTGGGTTGTCTTAGCCTAGATGTAGTCTCCTGGCATGACTGCTGGTATCTGTCCAAGGCGACTGAAGGTGAGGTCGCGCGGTCTGTCTGTGACCGCGTGGCGGGCTGGTCTCTTCAGGATTGTGCCGGTCTGGCGTGACCGCATAGGTTGGTCCAGGTTTCCAGAATTCCGGTCTGGTGGCTGTCCGGGTTTTCTGGTGGTATTCGCGGACTAAGGCTCTTAGTCGCGCGGTCTTTGTTCGCGGTCTCAAGAGGAGGCTGGTATGCGAACAGGTCTCTGCTCGCGGTCTCAGGAGGAGGTCGGCATGCGAACAGGTGTTCGCGGTCTTATGGCGAACAGACAGTGTTTGCGGTCTCGGGCAAACACTGGTGGTGGGCGGCTTCTTGGCGGTATGGCAATCTCCTTGTGGAGTCGCGATCTGATTGAGGGAGTGGCGATCTCCCGCGGTCTGGAGTGAAGCCGGCGAGCTCATCAAATGAAGCAGAAAGGATTGTTGCTGATCGCGCGGGTTGATCGGTCTGGTCGCGCGGTCTGGGGGTGGTGATCCTATCTCATAGGGTGGTAACTGGATCAGGTCTCACGCCTATAAATAGGAGCCACTGTAGCGGAAAAATAGACACACCAAGTGTAAGCTGAGTTGTTCCTAATTCCTGCGGTCTGTTTTTTCTGACCGGGCGGTCTGTTGATTGAATTTTCTTGTGCAGCTTCTGCGGATAGTGCGGTCTGCAGCGATCACCTCTTCCTCTGAAAGTGTTCGGGCGGTCTGCGGCTTGCAGTGTGGGTTGCTGGAGTTCGGGAGAATCAGTGGAGTTTGTAAGGAGGGTGCGGTCTGCTCAGCGATCTGAGGTGGTGTTCTGTAACCGGCAGTGTTGTGCGGTTAGGCGGCTTGCAGAGATCGGCAAGGAGACCGCGCGGTCTGGAGCGATCTCAGTTATCCTCCTTCAAATTGTGTAATTTTCTCTTTGGTTTTGTGTGTTGGCGAAATCATGTCTCGCCAAGCATACCTCATCTTGTAATGAAGTTTATGCTATCAATAAAGATTACTTGTTTGCCTCCATTTGCTTCTGGTTGTTTGGCTTGAATCTCTAAGTTGCACGTTTCCTGCTCACTCCATAAAGGTCTACGAAAAAAACTTCACACCTACAAGGGGTGTCGCTCGAAAAGGCGAAAGAGGGTTTAGGAACAGGATCACCCCTCGCAAGTTCAAAATGAAAGAGCGAATAATAAAAAGCGAGAGCTGTCGAAAACGGGTTCTATACCGGAACGATCTAATTACGTGGTGCGCAAGAACAAATATCGCGAGAACACTAAAGAGAAAGCAAGATTAACATGCGAGAACACGATGTAAGTGTAAAGAAGACAGGAAAAAAGAACAAGCACAGTACAATGACAAAAATCTGCATTTTATACACAGGTTAGTTACAAGGTGCGGCGATCTCGCCTGCCAAAAAAATTTTGAGAAAAGAGAAATTAAAATTAAAATACAAGGCTTTAGAGGTCGCTCGCGGACTCCCCCTCAATGTCACTGCTCTTAACCGGCGAGAGTGGGATGAAGAGCTCAGGGATGATGTCCTCGAGAGTCAGGTCGGCCGCATCGACGGACAGCAGGCCGGCCCCCTTCATCGATTGGAAGATGTAGCGCGCCGACTGGGTGGACTCCTCGTGGACCTCCTCGTTCAGAGCTCGCCTCTCTTCCTTCAGGCGGTGAGGAGAGGGGGGACGCACGCGCGGGCCAGCTCGTGATTGTGGGCCTTTAGCCCGGCGATCTCGCCCTCCAACTTGAGGATGCGGGCCTCAGACCTCGCGGCAGTCTCGGCGTCCTACGTGAAGAAAAGAAATCTTTTAGAAAAGAAAATCATAGAAGGGAAAGAAGTGGCGAGGTCCAAGGGACTCACCACACGACCTTCGGCGGCGAGTAGCTTCTCCTTGAGCTGCGCGTTCTCGGTGGAGATCCCTTGGTAGGCTTTCGCGAGCTCTACGTTTTGGCGCTCAAGCTGCAGGCATCACCTTCCCGTCATATGGGCGAGCTCCAAGGACCGCAGCTGAGACCTCGCGCTCTCATAGGCGAGAGTCCTCGCGGTCTCATCCTTGTAGGCCCCGGCATCCTCGCGCCCATAGAGGGCGAAGGAGAAGTCGAAGGCGTGGCCGCTGACAGTCGACTTCTCCACCCACGAGGGGAGGATGGTGGAGATGTCGGCTTTGTTAACCTCCGGCCTCCAACACACCAGGAGCTCGCCAGATTCATCTTTCCATTTCTGACCGAGGCCGAAGTTCTAGTGATTGACTGGAATGGGCGGATGGTGGTGCAAAACTATGCTTGCAAACGTTAACGTCAAGTGTACCGTATCGAATGTAGTATAGGTTACTAAAACAAGGTCGTATTAGACTCGGGGCGATTGAGTACTCTTACTTCAAGAAAATCTCTATTATTTTATCAAATAAAACTTGAGGGTTGGTTTTGCAAAAAGGAAATAAACATAAGATTAAAACAACGAGTAAAAAGACTAGCACTCGATCTTGAATCACCTTGGAAAATAAACATAATAAGAACAACTTCTAATTCTCTTAATAAATTACTCGACCGTGGAGGTTCCCGATTTATGAACATACCTCTCTCGATGATACGCTCAACTGAGTTTAGGTTGATCAATCGAACTTTCGTTCTAGAATCAAAATCCCTATGGCTCGCTTTATCGTAGTGAACCCCTCTATTGGATTTGACTCCAATCCGGGAGAATTATGTCATCCTCGCTTGAGGAGTGCATTCAACTCTCTTTATCCTTGAAGTGATCGATTCGAATTCAAAACCTCTCGGCAATTAAAATACGAAAACACGAATGAGGATTATATATCGAAAATATAATCTCAATCAATTAAAATTCAAGGATAAATCTTGAGCGATCTAAGGAAGAGAAAAAGAAGCTAGAATTTAAATCATGAATTATATTTTTCTTGGATCATCTCGACCGAGTACTAATAATATTTAGTTACTCATAGAGATGGAGGAAACAACAAAAATAAAAGAAGTGCATGATAAAATACGAGAGGGAATGAGAGAATAAGAAGAACTATTTTTATTAATTGCTAAAGAAAGTTACAACTAGAAATTGAAAGCTACAACTATTTAATTGAAAATATAAATTGCAAGAAGAAGGATTACAAGACTACTAAAATATGAAAATAACGACATGAAATGAAAAGTCTAAGTCCTAAAAAATTCATCCCTGAAGTTCTAGAGAAGCTCCCCTTAAATAGGCAGAAATTTGATGTTACACGCCCTTGGTCACGCCCGTGACCAAGGGCGTGTAAGGAGCGTGATCGATGTTGGTGCGGAGAGGGCGAGTTCTGGCTTCAATGCAGGCGTTTCGGGCGCGTCACGCCCTAGGTCACGCCCTAGACCTGGGGCGTGTAATCTCAATTAAGTGCTGCTGGCAGGAAGCTTTGGCGGGAAGGCGCGCTGTTGAACTTCGTCGATCTCTTTATTTTCGTCGAACGGAGCAGCCGGGCGAAGTTCGTCGAGCGCCGTTCGCCAGACGGGAATTCGTCGAGCGCCGTTCGCCAGACGGGAATTTGTCGATCGTCGTTCGCCAGACGGGAATTCGTCGATCTCCTTAATTTCGTCGAACGCAGCAGCCGGGCGAAGTTCGTCTAGCGCCATTCGCCAGACGGGAATTCGTCGAGCACCGTTCGCCAGACGGGAATTCGTCGATCGCCGTTCACCAGACGGGAATTCGTCGATCTCCTTAATTTGTCGAACGTTGCTCATATCCAGTAGTCACTCCCCCAGGTCACGTGACCTGGGGCGTGTAACTTTAAAATTCCGTGGCAGGTGTGCTGGCAGCTGGTGGCGGGGTCCCGGCCGTGACTTGGATGTCACGCCCTTGGTCACGCCCCTGACCTGGGGCGTGTACTTGGCGAATCTTCACTGAATGATCCCGGGGTGGCGGAATCAGGTCTGGAACACATATAGGCTGTCACGCCCCTTGGTCACGCCCGTGACCATGGGGCGTGTAATTTTATATTTTGCTCAAAACAGCCCAGAAAATCTGAAAACACAAAATAGACTCAAGTTAGCTTACGAAATAACAAATGGAAGGATTTATATGATAAAATTCATATAAATAACATAATTTCATATTAAAAATATAATAAACCTATACTAAAAGATGAGTAAATAAATCACTCATCAAACACCCCCATACTTACTCGTTTGCTAGTCCCGAGCAAACAACTTTTCATAGGTGTAGAGAAATTTAAATACTAGAAAAAAGAAATTTGAGCTCAAGGAATAAAAATGTGAAGTCTTACGCCTACGTGTAGAGATCATAGTTGAAAGACCTATTCAGCATAACGATTAGCTTATAATTTTCAAAAATGCGATTTAACACATTGTTTTTACTTTTAAGTTGAAAGCTCGGTAAATTCTCGAATGCTATTCAGGGAGCGGGTAGCGTGTTTTCTAAGATCAATATTACCCAAAATCGAGTTTCGGGATAGCCTCCAAAGAAATCCATCAATGACGATGGCCATAGGCTTGCCCGGTCGCACTCTCTCCACTACACAAGTATAATGTCATAGTTTAAAGATCAAAAGGGCTTTCATTAGGAGTGAAACTTGGCTTAGGTATATGATTTGGAATTGGAAATAAAAGAGATAGAACATGATGGCTAAGGATCACACTAAACCAAGGTGAGGGTTTCCCAAAATTATCAAAATTTAAACCTTGCATAAGAGTTGTCATGAAGCAAAACATACAAAAACTCTCATTATTTTTCAAGCATAAGGCCATGAATAATTTTCTTTATTTTTCATAATTGGCCAACAAAATAATTTTTCACATTTTTTTAGCTCCAAATAAGAAGTTGCAACTTCCTAATTTTCACAATAGAATCCATTGCAAAATTGTAATAAATCTTAAATATTTAGTGTGATCATGGGGTGGATCTTTTGGCTTTGGTGAAAATGAAAGTTGGAGGTAGCAAAGGAAATAAAGAAAGACCCAAAGTGTTTAAACAATGAAATTTTTTTTCAAAGGTGGGCAAACAGGCACAAACGATCAAAATCACTTCTGAAAACTATGACAAACCTATGCAAATGCTTCGAGAATCGCTAGAGGCAAGTTCTAGCCATCGAGAAAGAATATCCTTCCATTCAAATTGTGTAATATTTCTCTAGTAAGCTTCTACATACTCACTTGAATTATTCTCAAATTCTACCGGATTCAAGGTAAGAGTAAAACAAAATTATTTTCTCACAGTTAGAAAAACATAAATCTAATTTTATGTTGAATAGTTAATTTGACATAGAATTCTACAAACGCGTGCGCTTAACTAGGAACACTGCACGAGTCAACAATTTTATTCCAAAATTCAAAATCTAATGAAGTATAAAAATTCCCTACGACACTATACAAAAGCAAATTTACTAGGGATTTTGCAAATAAGTAAGTATAAAAGTTCAGCAAAAACAAAAAATTTTAATTAATTATTTTTCTTCTTGGACTTCCCAAGGTCAACCCGGTGAAGGGCTCGCAAGGTACTAGAGGCTGTGATGGGAATTCAAGCCCAAAGCGTCCTTTCCAAGAAATTTAATTTCAATTTTTTAATTTTTTTTGGTTTTTTTTTGTTTTCAAGTAAAACTACAAAGAAAGCTATGCTACACCCCCATACTTAAAATTAAACATTGTCCCCAATGTTTAAAACTAAGTATGAAGAATACTTGAAAGAAAATAAACTTTAAAAGGAAAATACATAAAAATAAAGATAAGCAAGGGGTGCCTCCCAAGAGTGCTTTCTTTTTCCCATTTTTAAGCTAGACGGTTAGTGTTAGCAAAACGGATATATAAATTTGAAAAGTACTGGCAACTCCCTTAATTCATGCTGAGGTAAGTATGTCGTCATCCGTTGCCCGGCAACTCCTCCGTTGTAGTCTTGATTCTTTTGCTGTCGGTGAGCTTGAAATTGTGAATCCAAATTACCTAAACAAACTATAGGTGATTTGGAAAGCTGGAGATGAGCGGCAAATGGATCTCTGAAGACGTTCGGTTGCAACGGCTAATCATCTACAAGGAAATTATTAGTATCAAAAGAATCAGGACTAAGCGATTCAGAAAATTTTTCGCAAGGAGGAAGCGCTTGCGAAAATATAAGATTAAGCTCTGGTTGTTCCTTTTCTAAAATAAAATTTACTTTAGAAAAATCTAGTGCGTTACCAAGTGGAATAAAATTTTTGGACACAAAATTTTCATCAATTTTTGGTTTGATAGAAGAAATTCGCGAATATTCATGACAAAGAAAATGAAATCCGGGTGAAGTAGAGGAAGAAACTTGTTCTTCTTCTATTTCATCCGGGGTGTCCATAACTTTAAGAAATTCTTGGTAAAGTAATTTTTCTTCATCTTTGGTAAAAGAAGTTATGGGATTACATGAAACCACATGTTCCTCCATAATTAAATTATCCAATGATGGAGAAAAAATACTAGAAGAAATAAAATTTTCCTCTAAATTTTGGGGGGGGGGGGGGGGGGGGGGGTATCAAATTGATTCGGTGGAGATTCCCCAAAATTAGAGAAAGAAAATTGCGGCGCAAAAGAATAAGAACAAGAATTCGGATCCAAAGATTTATCTTCATCGCCCCGAAAACTATCCGGGTGACATTGCCACCAAGAATAATCTACTTCGGGGTAAGAAGAAAAATTATTAGAAGCCGAAAAATTATTCTCGTGAAAATTAGAGAAAACACTAGACGAAATAATATTTTCCTCTAAATTTTGGGGGGAAGTATCTATTTGGATCTGCAAAATTTCTCCCAAATTAGAGAACGAAAGCTGCGGTGTACAAGAAGAAAAAAAATTCGGATCTAAAGATCTATCTTCATTGCTCCGAGAATTATCCGGGTGAGCTTGCCACGAGGAATAATCTACTTCGGAGCTAGAAGAACAATTATTAAACGCCGAAAAATTATTCTCATTAAAGTTAGAAAAATTATTTTCATCAAAGTTTGAAAAATTATTTTCATTAGAAGATGAAAATTTATGATCATAATTATTATCAAAATTATTTGCATAATATTGAGGATAATTATTTTCATAATAATTATTTTGATAATAAGAATGTAAATAACATTCCTCACTTTGATGAGGCGCACCACAATAATGACAACTGAATTGGCGTTCTCGTGTGTCTTGTAAGAGATAAAGTTGGTTTCGAAGCTCGGCAACCTTAACGGCCAATTCAGATTCTTTCATAATAAAAAAATGGGAACAACCTTTACTCAAATGAATGGAATTTTATAAATATTTTTATTATATATATTTTTTTTTGAAAAAGCGGGTTAAATTAGTCCCGGACTTCCCAAGATCTACCCGGTGAAGGGTTTGCAAGGTACTAGAGGCTATGATGGAAATTCAAGCCCAAAGCGTCCTTTCCGAGAATTTAGATTGCGTTTTTTAAGATTTTTTTTTAAAAAATATTAAAGAGAAGGGGGAGAAGAAAGAGAACGATACAATTAATAAATATTTCTTTTTTCAAAATATCAACCGTGTCCCCGGCAACGACGCCAAAAACTTGGTGGTGCAAAACTATGTTTGCAAATGATAACGACAAGTGTACCGTATCGAATGTAGTATAGGTTACTAAAACAAGGTCGTATTAGACTCGGGGCGGTTGAGTACTCTTACTTCAAGAAAATCTCTATTATTTTATCAAATAAAATTTGAGGGTTGGTTTTGCAAAAAGGAAATAAACATAAGATTAAAACAACGAGTAAAAAGACTAGCACTCGATCTTGAATCACCTTGGAAAATAAACATAATAAGAACAACTTCTAATTCTCTTAATAAATTACTCGACCGTGGAGGTTCCCGATTTATGAACATACCTCTCTCGAGGATACGCTCAACTGAGTTTAGGTTGATCAATCAAATTTTTGTTCTAGAATCAAAATCTCTATGACTCGTTTTATCGTAGTGAACCCCTCTATTGGATTTGACTCCAATCCGGGAGAATTATGTCATCCTCGTTTGAGGAGTGCATTCAACTCTCTTTATCCTTAAAGTGATCGATTCGAATTAAAAACCTCTCGGCTATTAAAATACGAAAACACGAATGAGGATTATAGATCGAATATATAATCTCAATCAATTAAAATTCAAGGATAAATTTTGAGCGATCTAAGGAAGAGAAAAAGAAGCTAGAATTTAAATCATGAATTATATTTTCCTTGGATCATCTCGACCGAGTACTAATAATATTTAGTTACTCATAGAGATGGAGGAAACAACAAAAATAAAAGAAGTGCATGATAAAATAAGAGAGGGAATGAGAGAATAAGAAGAACTATTTTTATTAATTGCAAAAGAAAGTTACAAATAGAAATTGAAAGCTACAACTATTTAATTGAAAATATAAATTGCAAGAAGAAGGATTACAAGACTACTAAAATATGAAAATAACGACATGAAATGAAAAGTCTAAGTCCTAAAAAAATTCGTCCCTGAAGTTCTGGAGAAGCTCCCCTTAAATAGGCAGAAATTTGATGTTACACGCCCTTGGTCACACCCGTGACCAAGGGCGTGTAAGGAGCGTGATCGATACTGGTGCGGAGAGGGCGCGTTCTGGCTTCAATGCAGGCGTTTCAGGCGCGTCACGCCCTAGGTCACGTCCTAGACCTGGGGCGTGTAATCTCAATTAAGTGCTGCTGGCGGGAAGCTTTGGCGGGAAGGCGCGCTGTTGAACTTCGTCGATCCCTTTATTTTCGTCGAACGAAACAGCCGGGCGAAGTTCGTCGAGCGTCGTTCGCCAGACGGGAATTCGTCAAGCGCCGTTCGCCAGACGGGAATTCGTTGATCGTCGTTCACCAGATGGGAATTCGTCGATCTCCTTAATTTCGTCGAACGCATCAGTCGGGCAAAGTTCGTCGAGCGCCGTTCGCCAGACGGGAATTCATCGAGCGCCGTTCGCCAGACGGGAATTCGTCGATCGCCGTTCGTCAGACGGGAATTCGTCGATCTCCTTAATTTGTCGAACGATGCTCATATCCAACGGTCACGCCCCCAGGTCAAGCCCGTGACCTAGGGCGTGTAACTTTAAAATTACGTGGCAGGTGTGCTGGCAGCTGGTGGCGGGGTCCCGCCCGTGACTTGGATGTCACGCCCTTGGTCACGCCCGTGACCTGAGGCGTGTACTTGGCGAATCTTCACGGAATGATCCCGGGGTGGCGGAATCGGGTCTGGAACACATCTAGGCTGTCACGCCCCCTGGTCACGCCCGTGACCATGGGGCGTGTAATTTCATATTTTGCTCAAAACAGCCCAGAAAATCTGAAAACACAAAATAGACTCAAGTTAGCTTACGAAATAACAAATGGAAGGATTTATATGATAAAATTCATATAAATAACATAATTTCATATTAAAAATATAATAAACCTATACTAAAAGATGAGTAAATAAATCACTCATCAGCGGATCGGAGGTCCGAATGGCCTCCTCGCTCCGCTCATCAACCTCCCCCTCAGAAAGGACGGTGAGGTCGATCTCGCCGAAGGGAAACTCGACATGCTCCTTCCCCTTCGCAGAGGGGAGCGGGCCCCGGCTCTTCTTGGTTTTCTTCTTCGGCGGAGACTTGGGGGGTGGGTCCCGGCTGCTGGAGGCCCCCGGCCTCTTGCGAGAGGACGGCGGGGGCGGGGTGATGGTCTCGCGGCATGCCTCCGCTCCCATGGTAGCGAGGGCGAGAGTGGAGGACGGCTTCCTGTTGCTCGAATGGGGGGGATTGTTGGGCATATCTCTCTCCCCTGAAATGAAGAAAGTTAAGTTACGGTAAAAAATTCTGGAAAGGGCGCAGGTTAGCGAGCAGGATTGTTACCTTCCCCGGGAAGAACAGGAAGCAGCGAGTCGAGGTTTCGGCGAAGGTGGATCACCTCAAAGTTCTTCTTACATAAGAACTGGTACAGAGAGGCAACGTGGCCGTCGAGAGTCAGCGGCCAGTAAGTGGTCTCGCCGTGCTGAATCGGCGAGAAGGGGACATTGCCGAAGTTCCCCTTCACGAAGAGGAACTTTTGGGCCCAGTAGTGGGCCTTGTTCACGGTCTCGATGACCTTTGGACCCGAGCCCACGAAGTAGGCGGTGCCGTCTTTGTAAGCTCGGAAAGAGAACAGCTTCCGGAACACCGGAAGGCTGAACTCGATGCGCTCCTCGCATATGTAGCTGGCGAAGGCTATGATCACCGCCATGGCGTTGGGGGTGAGCTGGCCTGGAACAACGCCGTAGTGCTTGAACATCTGATGAGAAACAGAAAGCGAGGTCAGCACACGACGAGCGAGATTGATTTAATAAGAGAAAAGGGTAAGCAAGATTAATCGATACCTGGCAGACTTCAGGCCATAGGGCAGGCGCAAGCCCACCGCAAAATGGGCCGTCGGGATGGCCAGCTCATCGGCGAGGAGGGAGTTAATCGCTTCGTCCTCGCGAGGGCGATGAGCTGAGAATGCGGGGGGTACATAGTCGGCGACCGCGGAGAAGTACTCTTCCTCGGTCAGGTTACAGTTGAAAAAAGAATGGTCGGCGAAAGCCCAAGCACACTTCCGCCGACCCTCGGCCTCGGCAGCATCAAAAACCATTTTGGAAACCTGCGATAGAAGAAAGAGGCTCGAGGGGGAGACGGCGAGAACTCTCGAGCAAAGGAGGAAGAAAGGTTGATGATGAAAGCGGTAGGTGGCTCTCAATTATGACCCTATTTATAGCAAAACCTAATTGGCGGGAAGAAGTTGAAGCGCCGATGGGTGCGATTAGCAAAACATCACTGCCTGAGCACGTGCGAGAAGCACATTACGTTCAAAAATAACGCGTGGGCCTTATCTCGCGAATCTAGCATGAATAAATATGAGATGAAAGCAGAATAGATTATGGCGAGCGAATAGTTATAAGAATAGCGAGCGAGAACCCGCAAATAACTATCAATAATTACTACCAAGCAAGGATTCATAAATAAAAACAGCAAATAGTTACGGGATTGTCCTTTATGAGAAAAAACAATAGCGAACAGGAAAGGTTCAACGTTAGGGAGGCGTGCTCGCGAGACTAATGGGGCAACCATTTCCATCTGCCGCCACCTCGCGAGCCGTTCCGCGGCGGTACCCTGGAGTTGTAATAATCTTGGGCCGCCCGGCCCTCCTTATCCATCAAGTAGGCGTAGTCCCTCATCCTCGCGATGTGCACCTCCGGCGGCATGACAGTCTCGTCGTGGTCACGAGGCAACGTGGCTCGGAGTCTTGTGCACTCATCCATCAGGGAAGCATGCCTCTCCTCGGCAGCCTCTCTATCTCGTCTCGCCTGAAGGTTGAGATCCATTAGCATCCGACCTTGCTTCTGAAATAATTCAGCAGTTCGTCTCTTCATCGCCTCGGGATCTCGCGGATCCCCCAAGTAGTCCTCCATTTTCTCCGGGAGGGGGGACATCCCTTCGTCCCCAAAGTCTGAGTCGGTGTGCTGGGTCTCAGAGTGCTCTGCGAGAGCGAATAGGTCGTTAGCAGGTGGGGAAATCCTCATATGTAGCGAGGGTTCAGAAACCCTTACCCGGAGGAGGGCGAGAAGGCCCAGGGCGATAAGACCCGGGCCCACCCTCAAAGACGTTGCCATAGTGGGGCAAAAGAGATTTGCCTAAGCCGGGAGGGTACGCCAAACTGTTGATTGGGGGAATCTTCGGTGGTCTTGAGCCGCCAGAGTCCTCGCTCGTCAGAAGATTGAACCCCGACGTATTTATGGTCACGTCGGGGATCGGTGACAGAGGTCGCGAGTCTCGATGAGGCAGAGTCTACTGGGGCGAGACTACGAAGAGCAGGAAATCAGGAGCCTTTAGCCAACAAAATGCATGAGCGAACGAGAATAGCGGTGTACCTGCTGCCTTCTTGCTAGCAGGGTCCGTGCTAGCTGGCGGAACGTGGCGAGACCCAGTTTCAGGCTCGCCACTGCCATTGTTGGTGGCGTGATCCTGCGATTAAGCGAGATTCAGAGAGGTTAATTTATGATCTTGGCTAGTTATGACTCGTACCTTCTCGGGAGAGCGGTAGTCTGGGGGAGATCCCGGTGGTGCTGACTCATCGCCGGTTCGACGAACCGTGTTTGCTTTTTTGGTTGTCGAAACCGGAGCGGGAGGCGTACGATTCGCCCAGGCAGGGATTTTGGCCATGGAAGACTGCTCGCCGGCCATGGAGGCCCTCAGGCGAGCCTCAAGCTCCTTGGAGAGCGGCATTTTCCAGTAGCTACAGTAAGGAAAAAAGGAAAAGAGGAAGGAAAAAATGATTGCGTGTCACGGTGGTTCAAGGCGATATTTATAGCCCGCAGGTGGTCCCTACCAAAGATTCCTGACAGATCATCAAGAAACTGGCGAATACCATGGGTTGGATGTTTCTTCGCGAGCCTAGATAGCCTCACAAAGAGCTGGGATTGTGTACAACCCTGATATTCGCCAGAAAAGGGGGACGAGACAGAGAAGTCCTCGCAAGGGTCGGGTGAATGAGGCAAGCCCTCGCCGACTATTCGCTGGTAGGCTGGCGAGATCGGTACTCGCCGTGCGTACGCGAGAAGGGGTGGCGAGCCAACCGCTCGCGGGTCGCTTACAGCATTTCTCTGCGTTCGACGAACGACGCTCTGCATTCGACGAACGACCATCTGCGTTCGACGAACGGCGCTCTGCGGTCGACGAAGATGTCCATGTCTGCGCTCGACGAAATCTTCTCTGCGTTCGACGAACTCGCTTCTCATCTCGACGAACTCGCTGAAGAAGGCAGTCATCTCAGGGGGACCAGGGTGAGCTCGCATGAAAGTGCGCGAGGCTGGGTCTCAGTGGCTGACGCCAGAAGGGTCCCAGGCGAGGTCTTAACGACGTGCTCGCCAAGAGGGATGTCGCGGAAGAGAACCGCGAGAAGGTAGCGGGGGCTCTCGCGAGCAATGTTCTCCCAAACCCTTGCCCATAGATTGACAGGGAGGTATTACCTTTTTACCCTCAGTGGTCTACCATTAGCCTCTCCAAACAGCGGAGTTTGGCTGTTAGCAGACCAATTTTGGGGTGCGGATAGTAGAATCAAAAGGCGGAATCCTGCTATTTGCAGGCCAGTTCAGAAAATCTATAAATAAGACCCAAAGGGCACCTTTGGAGAGGACTTCTCTTTTTAGAGCTTCTCTCTCCTCAGGTTTTCCTTGGCTAGCTTTTTTAGAGCTCTCCAAGGTGCCCTGGCTTCAGCTCTGGCTTGGGAGGGGAAGCGCTCTAAAGATCTTCCGGGTGTGTGGTGGGTCCTCCTTGCTAAGTCCAAGGGTCTGTATCTAGTTTCGAGGCTTCAGTCTGTCCCTTCAAGGGATTAGTAAGTCTCAGTTGCCCCCCAACTCGTTGGGGGCCCCGAACCCCACAGAGACCATTTATTGGTTTCAACAATACGGAAAAGAGAGAAACATAGAGGAGAGAGGGGGAAGAGAGAGAGGCTATGGCAGAGAAAGAGAGAGAGAGAGAGAGAGAGAGGAGAGAGCGGCTATGGCAGAGAAAGAGAGAGAGAGAGAAAGAGAGAGAGAGAGAGAGAGAGAGAGAGAGAGAGAGAGAGAGAGAGAGGAGAGAGGAGAGAGGGAGGGGGAAAGAGAAGGCGGTGAGGGAGAAAGAGAGAGGCAGAGAGAGATAATTAATATTAAAATTAAATCCCACATCGTGGATAAAATTTTCCTCTCCTATCAATCAGCTATAAATAGAGCTGAGCCTAGTAAAAATTAATGGTGAAATGGCTTAAAACTATCAACCGCACGGTTGCCTAGAAACTGGCCCGGTTTCTAGTTAACCGGTCCAACCGCCCGGTTAACCAATTCTAGGCCGATTTTTGGCTGGCGCGGTTATAATCACCTGACCGGACCGGCTGTGGAACCGATTGGCAGTCCAACCGGTTGAACCGGCCGGTTCGGTCCGGTTTTTAAAACCTTGATATATATGTTTATCTTTAACTGCTATATAGAAGAAGTTGCCTTTGGTGCAACATTCAAAATTGACAAATATATCCTCATTCTTTTACTCCAATGACTTAACATATATTATAAAAAAAATAGAAATTCATAAAAATAATTACTATTTGTGTAATTACCAAGATTTTCAGAACCGGACCAGACATTGAACCGGAAGAAGGAGAGGTTCAAAGTTGAACCGGGGTTGAACCGGGGTCTACACATGCAGAGACTGTGAGATATAAAGTCCTGCAAAACAAATTAAGATAGGTAGATACCAGGTAAGATCATAACTCATAAGATATTTAACAAAAAATATATTAAAAATTAGTCGCGACATATTTGTTTCAAGCATTAAATCAACCGGAGTCGAAATGTAACAACTTAACAAATAATCAACATTATCTCAAATATTTGCATAAAAATACAAAATTTATATTTTAAAAGGAAAATAATTTAAGTTATATATATATATATATCTTTATTATATAAGACAATATACTATTCTTCTCGCTCTTACCATACTTCTAATTCCGACCTTACGATTAAAATAAATCTCCAATCCAACCCTCCATTCGCACAGGATTTTTGATCGGGACTTAAATCACTCCCCCACTTCATCTCCTTCGAAATCCAACTGGCATAACTCCCGATCTCCTCTGTCGTTGCTGTATCCGAACCCAAGCCCAAATTTCGTTCCTCGCCTGCCCTCGTCAATGAAGCCTACTCCCTCGCACTCTGGAAACCCTCGACCTCCGGAAGCATCGACCTCCGGAAGCCTCGACCTCCAGAAGCCCTCGCCCATCGGAAGTCATCGCCGGACAGAAGCCCTCGCCCGCTCAAGTCCATGCAATCCATCCTCCATCATTTCAACGCTCCTCGCCTCCTCCTCCCCTGGATTCAACAACCAACCCACTGCAATCCAAACGGCTCTCTCCAGAAATAGGGTGTCGGCGTTTCTCCCTCCACTTCCTTCCCCACAATATAGAACCACACTAACCATCTCTTCCCGGCCATACTGATCCCTTCCCACACTCACCAATGTCCTGTCGTTGTAGACTCAGTCGATTCTTTCGGTCGACTCCCCTTGATTCCATACCTCCCTGTCGTTAACTCCCCCTGATTCCATACTGTCGTAGGCCACCAATTCTGCCGCCAAAGACTGCCAAATCTAGCCAACTATCCCCCTTGAAGTGAGCTTCAGGGACAACTCCAAGGCAGGCGTGAAGCTTCTTGAACGGCCCCGTAGATAGGGGCTTTGTGAAGATGTCCGCCAGGTTCTCTTCACTCTGCACGTGCTCCACAGCAAGCGAGCAACCCAACACCTTCTCTCGGATGAAGTGGTGCTCGATCTCTATGTGCTTTGTCCTTGCGTGACACACTGGGTTGGTTGCCAGCTTCAGAGCACTCTTGTTGTCTCCACGCAGCACAGTAGGTCCTCTGACCTTCTCGTCCACATCTTCCACCAGCCTCCTCAGCCAGACACACTCCTGAGCTGCTAAGGACGATGCCTTGTACTCAGCCTCAGTGGTGGAAACTTCTTGCTACACCATGAGATGGCAGTAGCTCCACACATGAACACGTAACCTGATGTCGACTTGCGGTCATCAACGTCATCTGCGTAATCTGCATCTGTGTAGCCATGCAGTGTGAAAATTTTTCGTTGACCTTTATGGAGTGAGCAGGAAACGTGCAACTTAGAGATTCAAGTCAAACAACCAGAAGCAAATGGAGGCAAACAAGTAATCTTTATTGATAGCATAAACTTCATTACAAGATGAGGTATGCTTGGCGAGACATGATTTCATCAGCACACAAAACCAAAGAGAAAAGATACACAACTTAAAGGAAGATAACTGAGACCGCTCCAGACCGCGCGGTCTCCTTGCCGATCTCTGCAAGCTGCCTAACCGCACAACACTGTCGGTTACAGAGCACCACCTCAGACCGCTGAGCAGACCGCACCCTCCTTACGAACTCCACTGATTCTCCCGAACTCCAGCAACCCACACTGCAAGACACAGACCGCCCGAACACTTTCAGAGGAAGAGGTGATTGCTGCAGACCGCACTATCCGCAGAAGCTGCACAAGAAAAGTTCAATCAGCAGACCGCCCGGTCACAATAATACAGACCGCGGGAATTAGGAAAAACTCAGCTTACACTTGGTGTGTCTATTTTGCCGATACAGTTGCTCCTATTTATAGGCGTGGGACCTGATCCAGTCACCACCCTAGATATAGGATCACCACCCCCAGACCGCGTGACCAGACCAGTCAACCCACGCGATCAGCAACAATCCTTTCTGCTTCATTTGATGAGCTCGCTGGCTTCACTCCAGACCGCGGGAGATCGCCACTCCCTCAGTCAGATCGCGACTCCATAAGGAGATCGCCAGACCACCAAGAAGCCGCCCACCACCAGTGTTTGCCCGAGACCGCAAACACTGTCTGTTCGCCACAAGACCACGAACACCTGTTCGCATGTAGGCCTCCTTCTGAGACCGCGAACAGAGACCGCGCGACTAAGAGCCTTAGTCCGTGAACACCACCAGAAAACCCGGACAGCCACCAGACCGGAATTCTGGAAACTTGGACCAACCTGTGCGGCCACGCCAGACCGACACAATCCTGAAGAGGCCAGCCCGCCATGCGGTCACAGACAGACCGCGTGACCTCACCTTCAGTAGCCTTGGACAGATACCAGCGGTCATGCCAGGAGACTACGGCTAGGCTAAGACAAACCAGACCGCAGAGAAGATCGCTAGGTCGTGCGGTCACACCAGACCGCCCGACCTCCTCCCAGACCGGCCAGATCCAAAAAGTCCACAAACTTCCACTTCAACATTTTCAACACTCCCCCTTGAAGTGGGAAGTTGAAAACAGCCTCAGTAAGCTCCTTAGCCGTGTGAACGGCCCCTTTGCCAGCGCCTTTGTGAAGATGTCAGCAATGTTGTCCTAACTCCGAACATGCTCGACCGAAAGAGACCCCTCCAGCACCTTCTCACGAATGAAATGATGCTCGATCTCGATATGCTTGGTCCTCGCGTGACAAACTGGATTGGTCACCAGTTTGAGAGCACTCTCATTGTCGCCGCGTGGTAGAGAAATTTGTGTTCTCCAATCTATATTTGATTAAGGCAAGTGTACCTATCGAAATATAGCATAGGATATAAAATATATCAAGGTCGTATAAACACTCAGGGCGGGCAACTACTATTACTCACAACGACTCTATTATCCTACCGAACGATTGATTGGATTTTTGAGAATTTTAAGTAAACTAAAGATAAAAGTAAATTAAGAAAATCAGATTAAGAAGATAGCATTCGATCGATGATTCACCATGAAAAGAAACGAGAAGGATAAGAATATAGTTTTACATTTGCAAACCAAACTCGACCGTGACGGATCCGAAAATAAGAAGTAATCTCGCTAGAGCATTAAATCTCCTAACTATTAGACGTTTTGATCGAAATCTCTTTGCAAATCAAAAGGGCTAAAGTCGCATTATCGAAATGAACCGCACTATTGGATTTGACTCCAATCCGGAGGATTTACGTCGTCCTATCTCTAGGATTGCGTGCAACTCCTTCCTTCTTTGAATGATCTTTCAAATCAACGAGTCTCTCGACTTGTATGAAATGAGATCAAATGCCTACTACCGTATACCGGAAATACGGAGTCGACACGAGATAAATCAAAGAAGGGTCGAGAAGAGTTTAACAAGAATAAAACTAAGAAAAATAAAATCTCATCTCAAATCATGGATCCTCATGATCAAACGCTAACGGAGATTAGTTACGCATAATAGAAATTGAGACAAGGATGAAAAATAAAACTTGCATTTTCATTAGTGAATAAAAAGAGTACAATAATAAAAGTAAATGACAATAATATTCTCAAGAAAAAGAAATACAAAGCATGGAAATAAAACTTGACAATAAAAAGAACTAAAAACTACAACTATCCTTGATCTCTCTCTTGCCAAAAGTTTTTTTTTTTAAATAAAACTTGCATTTTCATTAGTGAATAAAAAGAGTACAATAATAAAAGTAAAATGACAATAATATTCTCAAGAAAAAGAAATACAAAGCATGGAAATAAAACTTGACAATAAAAAGAACTAAAAACTACAACTATCCTTGATCTCTCTCTTGCCAAAAGTTTTTTTTTTCAAAAGCACGAGGCATGGGCTCCTTTTATAGATGGAGGGGAAGGTTCTAGATGGGGGAGAAGATGCATGAATGGGGAGATGCATGAATGAGATGATGCATGAATAATATTTAATGGGAGGAGAGAGAGATAGATGAATGCATGAATGGCTTGCATGGGAAACATAAAAGAGAAATAAAATAAAAATAGAAAGGAGGAGGGGAAGTAACCGGCCATATGAAATGGATGAGAGAGAATGTAAATGCATGCATGCAGATTAATGAGAGAGAGTGGCTTTCGGCCATGTCCATGGGAGCATGCAAAGGTGGCGGTTTTTATTTGGAGAGCTGCTCACGGTTTGAAAGGGGAGGCATGCAAAGGGGGGCTCGGTTATTAATGTTATATATGTATAATATAATATATATATAATAAGAAGAGGTGGAGAGAGAAATATTAAGTGGTGGCATAAAATAATGAGAATAAAAAGGTGGCTACAAATATGAGGTGGAGTTTCACGTGAATGAGTTTTGCATGAGTGGATATAATATAAAATTAGAATTATGGTTTGCATGGGAAAGGTGACGAGTTAAATGGAGAATTAGGTAAATGGCGATGATGGCGTCGCGGCGAGTGTAGCTTGGAAGATGGTGCGGCATGAGCTTGCGGAGTTGGCGAAGATGGCGCGGCAAAGCGGACGTTACGACGATGGCGTTGAACATTGAAGGCGCGATGATGGCGGTGACGAGCAACATCAAACCTACAAAATAAAATACAATATAATTATAGTTTTGATCAAATAAAATAAGAAATTATAACTAGACACAACATAACATATTAGAAAATATAAAAATATAAAACAACATAACAAACATAAAAATATTAGGACTACAAACTAACCTAAAACATAAAAACAAACATACATAAAAAACATAAAAATATAACTAAACCTAAGGAAAAATATGCTAAACTAACCTAAAATATTATAACTAAAAACTACTTATCACCGCGGAGCAGAGTCAGCTCCCGAACCTCCTTATGGGCGTCTCCAACCAACCTCCTAAGTCAGATGGCTTCCTGAGCTGCCAAGGCCGAAGCCTTGTATTCCGCTTCCGTGGTTGAGAATGACACGGAATCCTGCTTCTTTCTGCACCATGATATAGCTGTAGGGCCCGCCATGAAGACGTATCTAGACGTCGACTTCCGGTCATCCGAATCTCCCCCGTAATCAGCATCCATGTATCCATGCACCTCGAAGCCCGCATCCCTCCTGTAAAGGAGACCCATATCCAAGGTCGCCTTGACATACTTCAGAATCTTCTTGGCTGCTAGCAGATGAGGCATCCGTGGCTCCGCCATGTACCGACTCACTCTGCCAACTGTATATGCAATATCCGGCCTAGTGATCGTCAGATGGATCAAGCTCCCGACCAGAGCTCGGAACACCAACGGATCTTGCAGAATCCTTCCCTCATCCTTCCGAAGCTTCATAGCCTTCTCCAGAGGTGTGGATATGCACTTCCGTTCCTTCATGCCGAACCTCTCCACGATTCGCTCCGCATATCCAGCCTGGGACACCAGCACTCCACTCTCCTTCCTCTGCACCTCGAGTCCAAGGAAATGGTGAAGCTCACCCAGATCCTTCATCTCAAACCTGATAGATAGCTCCGCCCAAAGCTTTGCTACCTCCTCCTTCGAATTCCCTGTCATGATCATATCGTCGACGTACAGCAGCACGATGACTTGAAGCTCCCCGCTCTTCTTGATGAACAAGCTTGAGTCTGAGTCTGAAGCACCAAACCCGCAGAATAAAAGATACTCTGCAATCTTTCCATACCACGCCCTCGGCGCTTGCTTCAACCCATACAGGGCCTTCTTCAACTTGCAGACATGCTCCGGAAAATCTTCAGATACGAAGCCTAGCGGTTGGACCATGAAGATGTCCTTGTCAATCACGCCGTACAAGAACGCATTCTTTACGTCGAGCAGCCAAATCTTCCACCCCCAACACGCCGCCAAGGCAATCACAACCCGAACTGAAGTCATTTTTGCCACCGGACTGAATGTCTCTTCATAGTCTTCACCGTATTACTGCGAGAACCCCCGAGCCACAAGGCGAGCCTTGTACCGCTCGATACTGTCGTCAGCCTTCTTATTGAGCTTGTAGACCCACTTGCATGCCACAGGGGTGATACCCTTGGGCTTGGGCACCAGAGACCAAGTCTCATTCTTCTCAAGAGCACTCATCTCTTCCTGCATAGCCGAATACCACTATTCCACACCTTTGGCCTTTTCAAAGCTCGACGGATCCCTCTCATCCATGGGACCAGCAAAGAAACACGAGACAAAGCTCACCATGTTTCCTCCTGTATAGCGATCAGGGGCAATGATAGTTCGCTTAGGTCTCAACAACGCCTTCTCCTGACTCGCGGTATCTTCAGCTGCTTCTTCCATAGCTCCTCTTCCAGACATACTCAGAGCATCGCTCCCCCTGCTTCCTGAACCAGAAGCCTCCGCCTCAGAACTAGATATTGATGGACCACCTGGTGACACAGGTAGCTCCACCTGAAGATTTTCCACAGCTTTCTCTGGCTCCTCCACCCTGCTTTCTGGTAGCTCAACACCAGAGCCCCCCTTGTACGAGGTCACCTCGTCGAACACGATGCCGCGAGATACAACAAATCTCCGCGTCTCCGAGTCCATACACTTCCATCCCTTCTTCCGGTCATCATACCCCACGAAGACTAGCTTCCTTTCTTTCGCATCTAGCTTCGTCCAAAGCGCATCTGGAACGTGCACATAGCAGGTGGAACCAAACACCCGAAGGTGTGCCACACTTGGCTTTTCCTTGAACATTAGTTCATGTGGGGTCTTCATATTGATGGGACTCAGAGGCATCCTCTTGATGACGTAGGCAGCACAAGACATTCCCTCCGCCCAGAAGGACTTTGGGATACTCTTGGCATGCATCCAACAATTGCAGGTCTCCGTCAGATGACGGATCTTCCGCTCTGCAACTCCGTTTTGAAAGTGGGGATAGATCAAGATTACTCTAAAGGGGGGGTGAATATAGTATTTTAAAATAATTTCACTTAGCTTAAACAAATCTGTATGGAACAATTTGAGTTATCTAAGTATATGTGTAAGTGAGTGCAGCACAAATATAAACACAAACTAAAACACAGCACACACAACACAGCACAAATAATAAAGGCAAACACAGAAGACACAAGGATCTATAGTAGTTCCCCAATCAACTTGGGTACATCTACTCATCTACCACCCTGGTAGGAAATCCACTAAGGCCCTTTTTGATCAGGTGAGCCTTCACCACATAGCTTTTGATCAGGTGCTCAAAACCACCACAGAGCTTTTGATCAGGTGCTCAAAACCAAAAATCAACTTTTGAAGGGAGTTACAACCCTGTACATAGTTATAAAATAAAAGTATATAAAGATGATGGTGTCTTCTCTTTTCTCTAACAACAGAGAAGACTAGTGGATTGTTGAATGATTGTCAGATCTCCCCCTGTGAATAAGAGTAAGAAAAACAGGAGAGAAAATCTGCTCAGGGTGTAGGTCTTCTTGATCTTCAGAGTATCTCCAGCAAAAGTTCTCTAGAAGGAATTGATGCAGATGATTCCTAGAGATTAAGAGTAGGCGTCTGGAGAAGATGAAGACTTCAACGAAAATCAGAGAGAGTTCTTGAGAGTAATGAAAACTGAGTAGCAAAAGATTATCTATATCTGTGTATCTGTGTCTTTCTCTAGAATAAATAGCAAAGATAATCTCTGGACGGGAGAGAGTTGATCCTCTTTCAAATTTGCAACAGGGCTGGAAAGGAATGAGACAAAAAGGAAGGATTTGCCTCTGACAGAAAAGGAATACCAATATATTAAATTCCTTGAAACTTGCAATCTGCCTTATAGAATAATATGCACGCAGCCCTTAATTAATGCAGCAATGGTCATAAAATCTTGATAGAAAATACTGCAATAACTGACTGATATTATAATGAGAACAGCTGTTCAGCCTTCATAAGAAATCCTGAGGATAACTCCAAAATAATACTCTGAAATAGAAGAGATCACTGAATATAGAAACTCTGAAGAAGTTCGTCGACCTGAGGGAAAGTTCGTCGAACTTAAACTGGGAAGTTCGTCGAACAAGAAGAAACTTTTGTCGAAGCGATCTTTGGAGTTCGTCGAACCAAGTTCGTCGAACGGATTCTGAATTCGTCGAACGTGTTCAAAGTTCGTCGAACACCTTGACTTAGCTGATCTTCAAATCTCTTCTAGACTTAGCCCATGACCCTTATACTATACATGATAGGTCAAAACAAATCCTATACCTAGAAATAGACATCCTAGCCCAAATCAGTAATAGGGTTGAACTATGTTCCAACAATCTCCCCCTATTTGGGTTAGGATCCTATGTACAGCATTTATCAAACTATGCATAACAGAATTATAGGAGAAATATCTGACATAAGGGAAATTCAGCAGATATAAATCAATTGTCACAAGCAGATATCATCACAGAATAATTAAGACTTAATTAACCAGAGAGAGAATTTTAATGATCCCTGTCCTCTGAAGATGACTTCTTGAAGATTATTTTCCTTCTAGTATCTTCAGATTGCCTTCTGCTTAGCTTGCAGTCTTTATCACCCAGTGTTACCTTCTTGGAAATAGTTGGCAGAACAGCCTCTGGGTGGAGACTCATGTAGGCAGAAGTGTTGAACATATTCTTCACCTGGTACTGTTGAAATTCTTGTTCTCTATAGGGAGATAAGGTAGAAATATGAGAGGCATCCATACCTTTTTCTCTGGCCTCTTTCATCTGAGATAGAGCAACATGTTCTCTAAACCTTGCCATATTGTACAATCTATCTGCTTCAGCTTTATCTTCAGCTTCCTTATTTTCGATTTCTTGTTCAGATAATTGGCTGTGCTTTCTTTCATAAACCTGATAGCCTGAAGATCTTCCTTCCCTGTAAGAAGAGGATTGACCAGATGGCTTGGAGCCAGCAGACTGAGATGTCCTGAATGTGGAAGAAAGTCCTCCTGCAGATCCTGCACCTGGAGGAGGTGGAGGAGGAGGGGGTTTCTTGAACATAGCAGGGTGATCCTTCTGGTATCTTCTTTCAAGCTTCCTTCTCTTCAACTCATTCTTGGAGAATTGCATCCAAGGTTGAGTTATTTCATGAGGCTTGAGATTTTTCTGCACATAATAGGGAATGTCATTTTTATCAGGCTTTTTGGAAGGGGCTGGCAGCTTCTTGCATAGAGCTTTTCTTTTCTTGGATTTGACTTTGGCATCACTATCATCACTGTCATCATCAACATCAGAATTTGAAGATGAAGGCACATTTTCATACATTTCATCTATTTCCTTGTATGCTTCAATCCTTCTTTTCTCTAAATCATCATCAACATTCTTGACAGCAGCAGCAGGCTCAGAAGAGGAAGGGGCAGAGGCATCAGGCATCTATTCATCAAGAACTGCCTGTTCAGGAACAGCAGGTTCCTGATCTGCCTTAGAAATAACTGGCTCTGGAACTGGAGACACTAGCAAATCTCCATGCCTGGCTTCCAAGTCTGGGGAGTAGCAGACAATGGCCTTGGAGAGGTCTTCAGCTGATTCTTTGGAAGATGGGTCTGAGCAGAGGGACTGAATGGTAAGCTGTAGAATCTGATCCACTAGAGGGGTGGATTTGAAATAACTGCTGGGAGGAACTTCTGGAGGAGGAGGAGGAGCACCTTCTGTGCTTTGAGCCAAGGAGACCAAGACTGTGCTGACATCAGCTAGGTCTGACCCTTGCTCTTCAGGAACTACTGCCCCTGGAGCTTCATCCTGGAACATCTCCCCCTGCCTAGACTCTGGGAAACTAGAGCCTGGGCCCCCAGATGAAGGGAAAGAGGAAGAGGAGAGAGGAGCAAGTTGAGAGAGAATAAGATCAAGCTTAGAATGCACTGGGGCCAGACTTTGATCAATAAGCTCCTATAATTTAGAAGCTATGTGACCAAACACCTGGGTGGCTATTTGTGAGACATCCACAACCAGTACATCTGGAGTTGGGTGAGAAGAAGAAGAAGGGATGGAAGATGTGGTATGAGCACAAGAAGTGGATGGAGGAGGAGGAGGAGTGAAATCTGATGGGATTTCATCCTGAGAAAAGTCTGGAATGGAAGTGTCTTGTGGAGGAGTGGGGAGGTTTTCTGGAGGAGGAGGAGAAAGAGAAGAGGAGGCAGGCTCTTCAGAATGTTGAAGAGTCTGTGAGAGAGGAGGAGGAATCTGGGGTGGGGGAGTGGCTATTACAGCCCTGGTGTCCTCAGAAGCTTGAACTGTTGGAGCCACTGGAGCTGATTTCTTCTGGAATGTCCTATCCCACTTCTTGAAGAGAAGGGGAGTCAGTTTCTTTGAGGCATTAATGCCAACAGCAGTAGAAACTGAGAGGGTTGGACACTTGGCCTGAAGGAAGATTCCCAGAATCCTTCCATAGCCTACATTCATTGAGGTCACTTTCTTTTTGATGGAATCAAACAGAGTTAGACCCCAGTTGATGTGCCTCTTCTCAATCAAAGTACTCATGACTAGAAATTGCTGCCTGTTTATGTAGTCATGTGCTGAGCTCTTCCCCATCAGAACCTTTCCCACAACATCTGCCAGGAAGGTGTATTCTACTACAAAATCACGTTTAAGAAGATGTTTAGGGTTACTCCCAGAGTACCCCATCCTGTCCAGCATCAGATTGAACTCTTCCTCAGTGAGTTCCAAAACATCATTTCCATTTTCAAATTCAAATATCTCAGACAAAACAGCAGCACTCAGAACAACTTCATTCCCTGAAACCTTTCCTGCAATTTCTGTGCCATTTTGAATCTCAGAAGTGAATGCCAATTCCTTTATCTTATTGATGTGAATCTTGGGCCGGCAGGTCATAAACTTGCGCAACTTTGGGTCTTCAAAGAGATTCAGAATGTTTGTAAAGCCTTCTCCTGACTGGGCAAATGATTCCAGATCAATATCGAATCCCGTATCGAATTTTATTGAGGCGAGGACTCCAGCAGTGATCGATATTGTTCCTGCAAAGAAAGAAAAATGATCAAGTGCAAAGGGAACTGGAGGGAGACGAAGAGTTTGAGAGCGCAAAAGACAGAATCCAGACAGAATAAAGATTAAATATTAGGGTTCGGCGAAGACGAGGGTTTGCGCGGAACGGATTTGACGAGAAGACACGTGTTAGCAGGAAATAAAAAGCTGTCTTTCGTCAATCCCGTTCGACGAATCAAATATTTCGTCGATCTCGTTCGACTAATTATTTTTCAAAACTTCTTTCGTAAGGAAGATAGAGCGTCAGAGCCTTCGTCGATCAGGTTCGACGAAATCAAGACTTCGTCGATCGAGTTCGACGAAAAATTCTTCAGAACTTTAGAAAGAAATCCTGACCAGTTTGTCGGCCTCGTTCGACGAAAAAGATGTCGTTCGTCGAGCGCATTCGATGAATTTTCTGAACCTTAATATATTGAAAAAAAAATTTGTTGGGTAGAAAACTTTGCCAATTAGATTGACTCCTCATTTATCATTCCAAGCTGATTTAGAAAGAATTGATGTTTCTTTTCATCCAAAGGCTTGGTGAAGATGTCAGCTCTCTGCAAATCAGTTGGTATGAAATCTAAACATATTTTTCCCTTCTCCACATTATCTCTGATAAAGTGGTGTCTGATCTCAATATGTTTAGTTCTACTATGGAGTACTAGATTTTGTGCTATTGATATTGCACTGGTGTTATCACAAAAGATCTTGGAATTATTTAGATTGTAACCATAGTCTAGGAGCTGGTTCTGTATCCACAAAATTTGTGAACAGCAACTGCCAGCTGCTATGTATTCAGCTTCTGCAGTTGATGTAGACACAGAGGTTTGTTTCTTACAAAACCAGGACACAAGCTTATCTCCAAGGAACTGACAAGTCCCTGAGGTGCTTTTCCTGACTATTCTGCATCCAGCATAATCAGCATCTGAGTATCCAGTTAACTCAAATCATGATTCTGTAGGATACCAGAGTCCTAGATCTGGACAACCCTTTATATATCTTAAAATCCTTTTTAATAAAATATAGTGAGATTCTTTAGGATTTACCTGAAATCTAGCACTAATACATGTGGCAAACATGATATCTGGTCTGCTGGCTGTTAAGTATAAAAGAGATCCCACAATGGCTCTATATACTTTCTGATCAACAGGTTTTCCTGATTCATCAGTGCCAACAGCTGCATTTGAAGGCATGGGAGTTTTCATGGGGGAGGCATCTGACATCCCAAATCTTTTAACAAGCTCTTTAGCATATTTAGATTGGGATATGAAGATGCCTTCTGTTGTTTGCTTAACTTGCAAACCAAGAAAGTAAGACAGTTCTCCCATACTGCTCATTTCAAATTTTGAATGCATTAGATTTGAAAATCTCTTGCATAACTCAGAGTCAGTAGAACCAAATATTATATCATCTACATATATTTGTACCAATAGGGTTTCAGATTTGTGATTTCTAAAAAACAGTGTCTGGTCTACTTTGCCTCTAGAAAACTTATTTTCCAAAAGAAAGTTTGAAAGGGTCTCATACCATGCTCTAGGAGCTTGTTTGAGACCATACAAAGCTTTATGTAATCTAAGAACATAAGAGGGTTGAGTTGGAGAAATAAAACCTGGTGGTTGTTCCACATATACTACTTCTTTGATATCTCCATTTAGAAAGGCACTCTTAACATCCATTTGAAAAACCTTGAATCTTTTGTATGCAGCAAATGCTAGGAATATTCTAATTGCTTCCAGCCTTGCTACAGGTGCAAAAGTCTGATCATAGTCTATGCCTTCCTCTTGGCAGTATCCTTGAGCCACTAGTCTTGCCTTATTTCTGACTATGACTCCTTGAGCATCCAATTTATTTCTGAATACCCATTTAGTGCCAAACACTGGATGATTCTTGGGTCTTGGAACAAGTTCCCATACTTTGTTCCTTTCAAATTGATTTAATTCCTCTTGCATAGCAGTAATCCAGTTGGGATCTTGCTCTGCATCTTTGATGGATTGAGGTTCAATTTGAGAGAGGAAACAGGTGTGCAAATTATTTTGATTTAGTTGATTTCTTGTTTGCACACCCACTGAGATGTCACCAATTACTTGAGATCTAGGGTGATCTCTTATGTTGACATAATCAGTAGGGAAAATAACTTCTCCTTGAGCTTGTTCATTTTCTCTATGAGGAATTTCTATGTCCTCCTGAACTTCAGCATTAACAGCCTCAAGATTTGTAGGAATATTTGTTGTACCCAATGTTGGTGCAATAGGACATTCTTCTTCACTGTCCTCATTAGGTAATAGAGAAGGATTTATTAAATCCTCTTTCTGTAGAGTTAGATTATCTAACTTCTCACAGAGAATTGGTACCTGTGCATCTTGTGAGGTAGAGATATTTCTCTCCTTGCAACTCAAGTTAGTTTCATCAAAAGATACATGAATAGATTCTTCTATTTTAAAAGAGGATTTGTTAAATACTCTGTAAGCCTTACTACTGACTGAATAACCAACAAAAATGCCATCTGAAGTTTTTGCTTCAAATTTTCCTAGGTGCTTCTTGTCATTATTATGAATAAAGCACTTACAGCCAAAAGCCCTAAAGTAATTTACTCTAGGCTTCTTCCCTTTAAGCAGTTCATAAGGTGTCTTGCCCTTTTGTTTATGCATTAAACTTCTGTTTAAAACATAGTTTGCTGTGCTGACAGCCTCAGCCCAAAAGGATTGGGGCAAAACAGCATCTGCAAGCAATGTTCTTCCAGATTCAATCAGTGTTCTATTTTTCCTTTCAGCTACCCCATTTTGTTGAGGAGTTCTAGGAGCTGAAAAGCATTGCCTGATACCTTCCTTCTCACAGAATTCTCTCATCAGAAGAGATTCAAACTCAGTGCCATGATCACTTCTGATCAATGCAATCTGAGTAGAATACTCAATCTTGATTCTCCTGAGAAAGTCTGTAAGAACCTTGAAGTTATCTGACTTGCTTCTCAGAAAGAATACCCAACTGAATCTAGAGAAGTCATCAACAATAACTAAAGTGTAAGACTTACCTCCCAAACTGTGTATGGGAAGGGGTCCAAAAAGATCTAAGTGCAGCAAGTACAAAATCCTAGGAGAATCACTCTTAGATAGTGACTTAAAGCTGCTCTTAGTCTGCTTTCCCAATTGACATGCCCTGCAAAGGCTTTCCTTCTTGTATGATCCAGAAGGTAGTCCCCTGACAAGGTTGCCCTTTGATAACTTGGCTAGTGTCCTATGGTTTACATGACCTAGTCTCCTATGCCACAAATCAGTATTTTTACTGACTTGGTTAAACAAGCAGATCTCAGGTTTGGCTGAATCAAAATTTACTAAATAAACATTACCTTGTTTATTTCCTAAAATAACAATATTATTTTCAGAAAAGATAATGCATCTAGATTGGTTGAAGCATACTTGATATCCTTCATCACATAGTTGACCTATGCTGATGAGGTTATGTTTGAGTCCACTTACATAGGCTACCTTTTTAAATGTGATTGTCCCAATCTGGACTGATCCATAGCCTTCTGTTTGTCCCCAATTAGAATCTCCAAAAATCACTCTTGGTCCAACCTTTGCCTTATAGTTGATTAATTTGGCTCTTGTTCCTGTCATATGTCATGAGCATCCACTGTCCAAATACCACTATTCCTCTGTGGTAGGATAGTTCTTTTTCTGCAATGTAAGGAGGGTTAGGTGTTCTTAACCCAGGTTACCTTGGGTTGCTTCTTGTAACCTTGAAATGTAGAAATATATGAGACAACAGGTTGACTATGATAACCTAGAGGGTGATATCTTCTAGGAGGGATAATCCAATCACTAAAGGAATTCTTCAGTTTAGAAGAGTATGTATGTTGTCTGTCCTTAGTAAAATTGGCGTTCGACAAACTTTGTTGTGTTCGTCGATCTGGTTCGACGAAATATGTGGCATTCATCGAGCCCTGTCTGCAGCAAGTATTTTGCTTAGATTCAGGCCTTGGTTTTCGTCGATCTGTGTTCGACAAAACCTGTTGGTTTCGTCGATCGTCGTTCGACGAACTTGCTTGAGCAATATTTGTTTTAGGAATTTTTCCTGTGTCTGGTATTGCTTCTTTCCCTTTTTCAGATACAAATTTTACTGGAGTAGATAACATATTCTTCTTCAAAAGAAGAGGTTGATTAGATGATGCCCCCAAGCCCAGTTTGCCATTCAGCCTGGCATTCACTGTGCTTGTGATATCCATCAGCTTGAGACTTCTCCCATTTAGAGAATTTTCTAGCTGCTTTGCCTCAGTTAGCTGTGTTTCTAGAGAACTCACTTGTTCCCTGGAAATCCTTAGCTCATTTTTGAGCTTAGTGTTTTCAGTGGATATTCCATCCATCTTAGCTAACTTGTCTCTCAGAGAAATAGTTTCTTTTTGATCTAATCATATCTTTACACAACTGTTTAAAGTCATCTTTAAATTGTTCTGAATGAAAATCAAAACTGGAAATTACCTCATCCCCATTAGCTTCAGATTCATCATCTGAGTTGTCATTTGATGAGGAGGCATTGATTGCCATCATGCAGAATTCCTTGTCTTCTGCTTCCTTCTCGAGGATGACTCAGATTCAGTGTCACTCCAGGTTTCAGCAACAAAGCCTTTTTCTCTTTTCTTGTGGCCTTTTGATGAGTGTTTGCTGGAGTGTTCCAGCTCTTTTCTCCTACTTTTCTTGTGAGCTTCTGGACACTCAGTGAGGATGTGTCCAGGTTTCCTGCAACCAAAGCATATTATTTCTTTAGATGGAGTTTTATCATACCTTGGCTTTTCATTGTGCCTGTTGGACTTTCTTCTAAAGTCCTTCCTTGCCATCTTATAAAATCTCTTTGCTAAGAGACTCAGCATCTCCTGATCACCAATCTTGTCTTCTTCCTCTGTTGCCTGAAAGGCAATGCTCTTCTCTTTCTTTGAGGATGAAGATGGAGAGGCATATGCTTCTCTGCTCTTTATCAGGTGCTCATAAGATTTGAGCTTACCAAGGAGATTCTCAGTTGTAATCTCACTTAGTCCTCTGGCATCTTTAATTGGCCAGATTCTTGTGTCCCATGTGCTGGGGAAGCACATCAGGATCTTGTCATTAATTTCAGTGACTATGATCACTTTCTCCAGGGTTCTCAGCTCATTGATAATGAGGCTGAGTCTGTTGTACATCTCTGCAACAGTCTCTGATTCCCCCTTTTTGAAATTCTCGTACTGGGAGATCAAATGTGATCTTCTGTCCTTTCTCTCATCTGCTGATCCTGCCACCATTCTTGTGAGGGAGTCCCAAATTTCTTTGGCAGAGGTGCAGTCAACCACCTTCTGAAATATGTCATCAGACATGGTTTGTGCCAAGATATTCATGGCCTTTGCATCAGCAGTTTTCTATTTCTTTTGTGTTTCTGTCCATTCTGGAGGAGGGACAGCAGTTGTGTCTGTTGTTGTTGAGGTTGATGCAGTTGGAGGTCCTGTCAAAATAGAATTAAAAATTTCCTCATCAATAGAATTCATGTAAAGTTTGATCCTTGCTTGCCATAGTGCAAACTTGTTCAGATTGCACATAGGAGGTCTTGTGCTTGAATATTCTTTGTTCTGTGCCATGGCTCTAATAAACAAAAAAAAACCTTTAAAGTAGTCTGGATCTATCAGATCTGTTGGTCCAGGTATTAGCCTGTAACAACCAACCTCGCTTTGATACCAATTGAAAGTGGGGATAGATCAAGATTACTCTAAAGGGGGGTGAATAGAGTATTTTAAAATAATTTCACTTAGCTTAAACAAATCTGTATGGAACAATTTGAGTTATCTAAGTATATGTGTAAGTGAGTGCAGCACAAATATAAACACAAACTATAACACAGCACACACAACACAGCATAAATAATAAAGGCAAACACAGAAGACACAAGGATCTATTGTAGTTCCCCAATCAACTTGGGTACATCTACTCTTCTACCACCCTGGTAGGAAATCCACTAAGGCCCTTTTTGATCAGGTGAGCCTTCACCACAGAGCTTTTGATCAGGTGCTCAAAACCACCACAGAGCTTTTGATCAGGTGCTCAAAACCACCACAGAGCTTTTGATCAGGTGCTCAAAACCAAAAATCAACTTTTGAAGGGAGTTACAACCCTGTACACAGTTATAAAATAAAAGTATGTAAAGATGATGGTGTCTTCTCTTTTCTCTAACAATAGAGAAGACTAGTGGATTGTTGAATGATTGTCAGATCTCCCCCTGTGAATAAGAGTAAGAAAAACAGGAGAGAAAATCTGCTCAGGGTGTAGGTCTTCTTGATCTTCAGAGTATCTCCAGCAAAAGTTCTCTAGAAGGAATTGATGCAGATGATTCCTAGAGATTAAGAGTAGGCGTCTGGAGAAGATGAAGACTTCAACGAAAATCAGAGAGAGAGTTCTTGAGAGTAATGAAAACTGAGTAGCAAAAGATTATCTATATCTGTGTATCTGTGTCTTTCTCTAGAATAAATAGCAAAGATAATCTCTGGACAGGAGAGAGTTGATCCTCTTTCAAATTTGCAACAGGGCTGGAAAGGAATGAGACAAAAAGGAAGGATTTGCCCCTGACAGAAAAGGAATACCAATATATTAAATTCCTTGAAACTTGCAATCTGCCTTAGAATAATATGCACGCAGCCCTTAATTAATGCAGCAACGGTCATAAAATCTTGATAGAAAATACTGCAATAACTGACTGATATTATAATGAGAACAGCTGTTCAGCCTTCATAAGAAATCCTGAGGATAACTCCAAAATAATACTCTGAAATAGAAGAGGTCACTGAATATAGAAACTCTGAAGAAGTTTGTCGACCTGAGGGAAAGTTCGTCGAACTTAAACTGGGAAGTTCGTCGAACAAGAAGAAACTTTCGTCGAAGCGATCTTTGGAGTTCGTCGAACCAAGTTCGTCGAACGGATTATGAATTCGTCGAACGTGTTCAAAGTTCGTCGAACACCTTGACTTAGCTGATCTTCAAATCTCTTCTAGACTTAGCCCATGACCCTTATACTATACATGATAGGTCAAAACAAATCCTATACCTAGAAATAGACATCCTATCCCAAATCAGTAATAGGGTTGAACTATGTTCCAACACATTTTGCTATGGAGTATGCACACAAGTAAGCTCCCTCCGGATGCCCGCCTTCCTGCAAAAAGTAGAGAACTCACCAGAGGTGAACTCCCCTCCGTTGTCAGTCCTCAGCTTCTTAACCCGTAGGCCAAGCCTACCCTCCACACACTACAACAAACTGCACCTGTTGTAAGGACTGGAATGTAACTGAAACACAGTTTGTTACTAATAGTTATATTTAGTAACAAAGTTTTTTTGTTATTACAAAAAAGAACTTTTTTGTAACGAATATTTTAAACTTTGTTACAATAATAATTAATTCGTTACTATAACTATAAGTATTTGTAACAACACTAATGTTACGTTACAAATAGAAAACTTTTCTCACAATAAGTATCAATTGTAACCACATCATGGAAGTTTTTAAAGTTTTGTTACAAAAAATATAACATATTTTATTTTCAATTTTTGTACAATTTTATTATCAAAGTTTTGAATTATTATTATTTTTTTTTAAAAAAAATTGTATTCGCGCGACAGTACCCCGCCTCGATAGTGCTCTAACGCGACGACATTACTCCTATAGCTCGCAAACATTCGTGCGCGGCTGTCGCAGATATATGGTACTATTGCGACATGTATTTTTGCGCGTACGGAGGTTTTTATAAATCTTTAACTTTTTATAAAAGTTTTTCTGCCTCTCTCCCATGCAGCTCTATCTCTCTCTCACATGAATGAATGAAATATACGGATGAAAATTTCCCTCCATAAAATTTTGAACAAAACAAAACTAAAAATTAAAAATATATTAAATGTAAAAATGAATGCAAATTAATTAATATAACATTATTTTTTTATTATAATTTTGGAATTAAAATAAAATCACGCACGAACCACCCCCAGTTTTGGCTATCCGCAACCCCCTTTTATATGAATTATTACGTGTTTTTTTAGAAATACGACTTGTACAAGCATTTTTAGGAAAAGTGTTCAACACAAAAGTTGTAGATATCGTCGAGATCTACAACTTTTGTGTTGAACACTTTTGCTAAAAATGCACGCACAAGACGCGCGTATTGCCCCCCCCCCCCCCCCGAATTGAAACATGGTGTAACTATATATATAATATATATATATAACGATTTTTTGGAAATACGCATTGTGCATGCCTTTTTAGGAAAAATGTGCAACACAAAAGTTGTAGATCTCGACGATATCTACAACTTTCGTGTTTAACACTTTTCCTAAAAATGCTTGTACAAGGCGTATATACAAAAAAACGCGTAATAATTCATATAAATCATGAGTTGCGGATAGCCAAAACTGGGGTGCGGTTAACAATTGCCTTTTTTATTGATGGATGACACGCCCTTTAATTTAATGAAAATAAATGTGTAATGAAATTCATAAATACATGTCAAATCAATTCATAAATACAACGCGTTGTTCAATAAAATTTACTTTTAAAATAAGATTTATGTTTTTTTTAAAATAAGAATTACCCCCGCTCAATTTTGTCCGCTCTCAGGAACCCGATCAACTGACAGTGCACATGAGGCCCATGTTCCTCGCTCGACAATACCCCCGCCTCGACATTGCCCGACAGTGCACATGAGCTTTAAATAAGATTTATGTATTTTTAAATAAGGTTTATCCGTTTATGTATTTTTTAAAAGTAAGAATTACGTATACCCCGCTCAATTTCATCCGCTCTCAAAAGCTCGATCAACTGAATAAAAAATAATTGAATATTAATTTAATTTTCTCACCGGACACAAACACAAACACACACACATACACAGACACATACAAACACAGACACACAGACACAAACACAGTCACAGACATAGATACAGACTGACATAGACACAGACATATAGTCAAACACAAACACAAACACAAACACAAACACGCATAGACACGCAAGCAAAGACACAAACACGCACAAACACACAGACACAGACACAGACTGGGGCAAACACAGACACACACAAGCACAGACAAACATGCATAGACAGACAAACACTCACACACAACCCAAATACACAGACACAGACAAGCACGTGTACATACAGACATAGATACATACACACAAACACATGGACACAGACACAGACTTGTATAGATACATGGACACATACACAGACACATGGACCGACACACATACATACGTACACAGACACAGACACATACAGACACAAACACATGGACCGACACACATACGTACGTACACAGACACAGACACATACAGACACAAACACATGGACACAAACACAGACACATGGACTGACGACACATATACATACACAGACATTCAAATACACAGACACTGACACTGACACTGACACTGACAGTCACAGTCACAGACACACACACACACACACACACAATTACGCCACGACACACACACACACACACACACACACACACAAACACCAAAGACAGACACACACAGACATTTGTGTACACACACACACAAACACACACAAACACACACAAACACACACAAACACACACAAACACACACAAACACACAAACAAAGACACACACAGACACAGACACATGCAGATACACGTAAACACACAGACACACATACATACAAATACAGACACACACATGCACAAGCAAATATAGATTACGCACAGACACAGACACAGACCCCATGCAACATGCACACACACACACATATGCACAATCTCGATTTTGAGTCGAGCTCGAGTTCAATGAGCTCAATCTCGAACTCGAGTTCAATGAGCTCAATCTCGATTTTGAGTCGAGCTCGAGTTCGTTGAGCAGGAGCTCGATTACTACTCGCGCTTCAGCTCAGATATTTTTGATCATGATGGCGCGCGAGCCATCTGTCGAGATCGAGCAAAAAATCCAAACACGAAACTATAGCGAATTTTTGACGAATTTTTGAAAATACGCCTTGTACAAGCATTTTTAGGAAAAGTGTTTAACACGAAACTTGTAGATCTCGACGCGTTCTACAATTTTCGTGTTGAACATTTTTCCTAAAAATGCATGTACAAAACGTATTTTCAAAAGACGCGTAATAACTCATTGAAATTGGTGTGCGAAGAGCCAAAACTGGTGTGCTAATAACAATTGCCTATTGGAGGGAAATTTCCCTCCATAAACATATTTTCTCGAAACCCTTGTAAACCCCATCCCGTCCTTCATCCCGTCCAAGAAAAACGCATATTCTCGAAACCCTCGACCCCCATCCCGTCCTTGATCGTGGCTCGCTTCTTCCTCCGGCGAATCGGCAGTTCGGCACGACTCCTCACGAAACCCTCTCCGGCGTCTCTTCTCATGCGTTTTTCTTGATCCAGCAGTGTTCTTGATCCAGCGTTCTTCATCATCTCCTTGAGGTATACCTAAACCCTCGTAAACTTGAGGTATACCAGCGTTCTTACTCCAGCGTTCTTACTCCAGCAGTGTTCTTACTCCAGCGTTCTTCTGTCACTGAACGCATGGATTAGGAGTGCCGATATATGGATTAGGGGTGCGAATATGCATTTTTCTTTCTCCGTAGAACTCATCGGAAAACTCCCACTATTTCAACATAATCATTCCTTAATTTATCTTTTTTATTGTAGTACAAAATATTTCTCTCTCGATTATTTTTTAACATAATTTATCATTCCTTAATTTATCATTCCTTAATTTCAACATAATTATTTTTTAGTGATGGATGCTACACAGGCTCTCAGTTATATCTTATGTTTTACTTATTAATATAGTGCATATAAAACTATACTCTTGATTAATTATGTTCTTTAGAAATCAGAATATGTTAGAAGCAAATACATATATAAATTATGGCCATGTTTAGCATGATAATGGCTGTTATGAACGCAATGTTGTGTAACCATGATCATGAATGCAATTGTGAGAAATTATAGTCATGAACGCAATGGTGAGAAACAATGGTGACGTATGCAGTTAACTGTTTGGATTTCTTTTCTAACAGGATGATCTGTGTTTTTAGTGCAATTACAAACTGCGAAGCAGTCTTATCTATTTAGTTGTAGAAGTGCGGTGGTGGTTTAAGCCAGAAGGACTTATCTTCCCCTGTGCATTCTATATTAAAAATTTAAAAATGCTGTGCATTCAGTAATAAATAGGCATGAGAGATCAAAGCATAACAAATCTACAAAACTTAGAGAGTGATTGTCGGTCTATAATTTATTCATACTCACTATTGCTGTGATTCCTGTCAAAATTATGTTGAGATTGTGATTCATACATCAATATGTGTATCCCATCTTAGGGCTTAGAAAATATGTAACACAAGCTTATATAATTTGTTAAATTTATTGCTTGGTTGGATGTGATTAGATCTTACTAATGTATAAGAATTCAAAAAATCTTTTTAAAATATCTAAAAGAATAGTGAGTAATTAATAATATCATTAATTTTCAAAATTTAATTTATATGTGCAGTGTATTTAGCATAGCATACTTTGCTGATATTGTCTTATCCCATTCTTTTTTTGTTAGCTATGGATAAAAGCTGGATTTATGAAGCAGATAGATTCAGTTCTACCTATACTAGAGGCGTGGATTTATTTTTAGATTTTGCACGGGCAAATGCTATTTACTTTGAAGATAAAATTCTTTGCCCATGCAATGTATGTCGAAACACTAAAACAAAGAGCCTCATTGAAGTTAAAGCAGACTTGCATTTGAAAGGGTTTTACAGATATTATAAGGAGTGGATGATATTGAAGCCATCGATGATTTAGTTGATTTGATACATGAGATTGGAGATGCAGAACTTCCAGAACATTCTAACGAAGATAGTACGGGAACTTTTTCAAGTCTATTATGTAATGTCAGACGTGAACTATACCCAGTTGCAAAAAATACTCTTTGTTAGCATTCATTGTTAAACTGCTGCATATCAAAGTAATGAACAAGATGTCAGATAAGTCAGTTAACATGCTTCTTGAATTGCTAAAGGACGTGATGCCAGAAGGTAATCTTATTCCAAAATCTGTTTACTGGGCTAGGAAACTTCTTTCTGGTATAGGTTTGGGTTATAAGAAGATAGACGCGTGTAGACATGATTGTGCACTATTTTGGAAAGAGAATGAGAAGAAAGATGTGTGTCCTGTGTGTGAAGAACCACGTTGGAAATATAACGAAGGAAAAGGAAAATTAATTGCTCAAAAGGTTTTGTGGCATTTCCCCTTGACACAAAGGCTACAAAGACTTTATATGTCTTCTAAAACAGCAGCTGACATGAGGTGGCATACTGAGAAGCATATAGAGATAGAAGGTACGTTGAGTCATCCGGTAGATTCACTTGCATGGAAGAGTTTTGATGCACATTATCCTAGTTTTGCTGCAGATCCACGCAATGTTAGGCTTGGATTGGCTACTGATGGGTTCAATCCGTTTGGAAATATGAGTACTTCTTATAGTATGTGGCCAGTTGTGCTAATTCCATATAATATGCCGTTATACAAAGGTATGAAAGATGAGTTTCTTATGATGTCATTATTAATTCCTGGCCCATGTGCGCCTGGAAAAGATATTGATGTTTATCTTAGACCACTGATAGAAGAATTAAAAGAACTATGGAATGGTGTTGAGACTTTTGACACATACACCAAAGAGACTTTTAAAATGCATGCTGCTCTTATGTGGACAATCAATGATTTTCCAGCTCTTAGTAATTTATTTGGGTGGACCGCAAAGGGTTACGGGGCATGCCCAACTTGTTTATATGATACAGATTCTAAAAGAATTCGAAGTAAGATATGCTACATGGGACATCGTCGTTATCTACATAATGATCACCCTTATCGAAGGAGTAAATTGTTCGATGGAAAGTCAGAAAGACGTTCAAAACCAAGGGAGTGGAGTGGCGCACAATTGCTTTCAGATTTAACCAAACTCGAACATAACTTTGATAAATTTGGAAAACACCCAAGCAAGCGGAAGAGGAAGCGCAACAATGAAGAAGGGAATTGGGTAAAGAGAAGTATCTTCTTTGAACTACCTTACTGGCATAAGCTTTTGATACGACACAACATTGATGTAATGCATGTTGAAAAAAATATTTGTGATAGTGTTTTGGGCACATTGATGAACATTGATGGAAAAAACAAAGATACGGAAAAAGCGCGAGAAGATTTGCGAGACCTTAACATCCGGAAGGAGTTACACTTGATTAGAAATGGAAGTACTATAATAAAACCTCAAGCATGTTATAATCTATCTTCCGATGAGAAAAAAAGGTTTTGCAATTTTTTAAAAAATGTCAAGTTTCCAGATGGATATGCGTCAAATATTTCAAGATGCGTAAAGGATGGGAAGATTTATGGACTTAAATCTCATGATTGTCATGTTCTACTATAACGGTTAATTCCTATTGCCATTCGTGGGTTTCTACGCGCAGATGTCGTTGAGGCACTATACGAGCTAGGAGATTTTTTTAAAATTTTATGCTCAAAGACACTAAAGGTAGAACATATCGAGAAGTTGGAGAGTAATATCCCAATTATTTTGTGCAAATTGGAGAGAATATTTCCTCCAGCATTTTTTGATGTAATGATTCACTTGGCTATTCACCTTCCAAAAGAGGCAAAGATAGCTGGCCCAGTTCACTCACGTTGGATGTACCTGATTGAAAGGTACTTGTTCTTTATGCATTTATACATTATTATCTTACATAGCATAAATGAACAATTTTGTTATTATGATCATTGAGTTTTCCTTTTAGGTTTCTTAAAACTCTTAAAGGATACGTACGTAATAAAGCTCGTCCAGAGGGTTCTATAGCTGAAGGATATATTGTAAAAGAGTCTTTGACATTTGTGTCAATGTGCCTAAATGAAATAGAAACAAGGTTCAATAAAGAAAATAGAAATGAAGATTCAGTGGAGCATCAACAAGAGTGTGAATCGTCGGTTTATCCATCAAAAGTGAGACCCTTTGGACCTCTTCGCCGTTGCAAAGCACTTTCTAAAAAAGATCTAGATGCAGCTCATAACTTCATATTAAACAATTGTAGCGAAGTAGATGATTTTCGAAGGTTCGATTCATAAAAGAGCTCAATTTCCTTACTTAATTTGTAACAAATTTTGATGTACTTTTTTTTAAATAGTAAGCACATGGAGGAGCTTAAAAGGGACGAAAATGAAAGAAACATTGACAAAACTCATCAAGAGCAGTTTCATTATTGGTTTCAAGCTCATGTAAGCTCCAAATACGAAGATACCCTTGAAGGTTGTTAATTTATAGTATCATCTATCTAATTAGCTTCCTATTGTATTTTGTATAGATAAATAGAGTGCATAACACAAACTCGGGCGAAGTCTCCAAAGAATTATGGGCATTGGCAAATGGTCCACAATCATACTTAACAAAATTTTACTCTGGTTGTATTGTTAATGAAGTACGATTTCATACACATGATCGAGATGATCGCCGAACAACACAAAATAGTGGTTTACTTGTTGTGGGGGAACATCAAAATATTTTGGTAGAGTTTTATGGAGTATTAAGTAGGTTCGTTGAATTGACCTATCTTCATGGATATAAAGTAGTATTATTTTGGTGTGAGTGGCTTGACACTGGTGGGAAGAAAACTATGCATAAAGATAAATATTTTTTGAGCATCGACACAACTTCTCGTTGGTGTGAAGATGATCCATTCGTTCTTCCAAACCAAGTGCAACAAGTGTTCTATGTCGATGACACAAAACTCGGCGATCCTTGGAAAATTGCACAACTTGTATGTCATAGACACCTTTGGTACATAGAGGAACACGCTGACCTAGAAGTGGAGGAGATGCATGATAACATAGTTCAACAACACGAGTCCTCAGAAACTGAATTAATATATGCTACCGAAGATCAAAAATTGCAATTCCTAGGGAGAGATGATATAGAACCTGATATTATAAATATAGAAGTTCTAACTAGAATCGAAGAAGAGGAAGAAATTAATAATATTGTTGATGGAGATGAGTCAATAGATGAGGATGATGAAACACTAGTGCAATATTATGACGACAGTGATCATAACATGTAAAGCTAATCCAAACGGTACGTTAAGTTTTTTCTTATTCATTAGATCGAAATTGTAATGCAATTCTTCCTTTTTATGATATCTCTAAATAATTTAATGTGATGTTTAACGTTTGCATCTTATTTACTTCGCAGTAATATGCCTCCAAAAAATGTTATTCTACGGCGCCCTACGACAAGGAGCAGAAAACAACTGCTTGTTGCTGAAAAACCAACAAATACTGAGGTTGTTGAAATGTCACCTACACCAAATACACCTTCACCTCCACCAAATACACCTTCACCTAATCTGCAGCAATCACAAAGTGGATCATTTGCCACCATTAATGATGATGATACCACTATTAATGAAGGAAATGATGAAAGTCCAATACAGGGTTCTGATAATAGTAGTAAGTATACCTTATTTTATTTCACAAGTTTGTATCATTTACTTGAATCATATATTTATTAAGGATTTTTAATTATGCAGTGGGAAGCTCATCTATAAGAAGAGGTCGTGGGGTGACCACCGGAAAGTCGATTGAGAAAGCAATACTAGAAAATGTATGCTTTATTTAGGTATATTAAAACATACATACACTTACTATATGTTAACATACTTTTATTTGTTTTGTTAGGACAAGAAACTACTTGAGATTGAGTTTCCTGAAGGTTTTAAGAAGCCGCATCGCTATGCAAAGCACCTTGCAAATGGTATAGGTGTTATTGTAAGAGACAGTGCGGGTTTGGATTTTTTGAACCCATGGAGTGAATTGGGGGAAGAGCTGAAACTTACTTTATATGTTGCATTAGGTGTAAGTAATTAATATTTATATACCATATATGTGAATTTGTTTGGGATAACCAAATAATTTATTCTTTTGTAGCAATGGTTTGTGATAAAGAATTGGGAAACAGATAAAAGTGTGCAAGAGTTCATGGAGGAGATGTTTCAACGTAGCTACACACATTGGAGAGGAAGATTATCTGCAAGGCATAGAGATTATATTGTGGCAGGAAAGAATCCAAGAGCTAGTAGCCCATTTGAGTGGATCTCAATCGAGAATTGGTGTCAGTTGTGCGATCTCTTTGAAAGTGAGACTTTTAAGGTGAATGTGACTACTTAAGTAAATTCTGTTTAATACATATGTTATTAATCACACATTCAATGACTAGAATCCAATACTTTTGTTTGCTTGCAGAAAAGGTCCAAGACAAATGCTGATAATAGATCACACATGCCGTTTACTCATACGTCGGGTTCTAAATCCTACCATTCCCGACTGCTGGAAATGGTAATGCAATAAATACATGTGAGTTATTGATTACTATGACATATTCTCAAATACATGTGAGAAATTATAAAGACTGCACTTGGAAACAAGTCTGGTTATGACAAAGGGCTAGGCTATGGTGCTGTGCCTTCAAAACGAATGAAGAAGACATTGAATGTGACTACTCAGTTGAAAGAGAAGTTGAATGTAGCGGGAGAAGAATTGCGCGATGCCACGACTCGTCTAACAGCACAAATAGAGCTTATAGATAAACAGGAAGCTTTGATTCAAACACACAATGCAGAGATTGCGGGATTAAAGGAGGGGTAAAATGAACTGAAAGAGCAGCTGGCATTAGTTCTGCAAAAATTTGGGGCAATTCCTTGACTTTGATGCACACACCATTTACTTTTTGGTGCACTTTTTTGTTGTCAAATGGTTTATGACTGTTAGTTTTTTAGTTTACTGCTTTGTGACTATTTTATTACTTTTGCTTGGTTTATGACTGTTAGTATTTTGGTTCCAAGCTTGGGAATCTGCTTGGTTTGTTGGCTTGGAGGAAAAGTGTTTTGCCGATTATATACTAATTAGTAGGTTTTGTTAGTGGGGTGTTAGACTATTTGGCATTTTGCTGCTGGGTATGTATTGTAGGTCTTGCTTTGGCCAGAACAGTTTCTCCAGGTATGCATATTGTATTTGTTTTCACTGCCTGGTGTTGTGGCTGTGCACTAAATTTTCTATTTTTGGCCAATGATGGTTATGGTTATACACTTATACTTAGTGATTGTTGCCGCCTTTAGGCCCGGTAGCTTTCGTGATGGGTTTTAAACACTGCACTTACTGAGGCCACTGGTCTTTATTCATTCTATTCCTGTTATGTCATATGCAGTTTGGGCAAACTGCATGTGCAGTTTGGGCAAACTGCATGTGCAGTTTGGGTAAACTGCATGTGATTAGCTTGATTTGAATAAATTTTTTCTGAGATTATGCTGCTGTTGATGAATATGTTGTAGTTTGTGTCTTAAGTGGCTTAAGTGGCTGCTGTAGTTTGTGGCTTAAGTGGCTGTAGTTTGTGGCTTAAGTGGCTGCTATAGTTTGTACTTTACATGGGCATTTCAGTAATAATGTTGGGTGTTTTTATGGCTACTGTTATGGGGCTTTTGCACTCCTAGTTGGTGGTTGAAACAAAAGTTATATCTTCACAATTTTGGTTCCAAGCTTGGGGTTCTACTTGGTTTGTTGGCATGTATTTTGTAATATCTATCTTTTTTGGTGATATTTACTAGTTTCAGTTCAGGTTTTGTTAGATGGCAGGTTTTGTGCCTGGCCTTGTTTGTTTCAGCTATAACATTGGAGTATGCCCTGAAAAATAAATAATAATGGACACCAAAGGCAGGTTTTCTGTGCATTCAGCTATGGTTTTGTTTTGTTGTTGGGTTTAATTCTCCAGGTATGCATATTGTATTTGTTTACACTGCCTAGTGTTGTGGCTGTGCACTAAATTTTCTATTTTTGGCCAATGATGGTTATGGTTATACACTTATACTTAGTGATTGTTGCCGCCTTTAGGCCCGGTAGCTTTCGTGATGGGTTTTAAACACTGCACTTACTGAGGCCACTAGTCTTTATTCATTCTATTCCTGTTATGTCATATGCAGTTTGGGCAAACTGCATGTGCAGTTTGGGCAAACTGCATGTGCAGTTTGGGCAAACTGCATGTGATTAGCTTGATTTGCCAAATAGGTAGCACTCAAGCTATTGAAATCCTGACTATGTTGTATATTTGGAGAGTAGGAGGATCTTGAAAGGCTATGCATTCATAGTTGGTCATTCAGGAGTAAGTTGGAAGTTTGGTCTTCAACCTTTAGTTGTTTTATACACTAGAGAAGTAGAATATATGATCATTGATAGAAGCAGCTAAGGAAAGATTTGGTTAAATGTTTTAATCAGTGAGCTCTACCTTCCTCAAGTGTAAGTTATTATATTATGTTATAGCTTGAGTGCTACCTATTTGGAAAATGATCAAGTGCATCATGATAGGTAACAATATAATTCCGTTTCAACTTTATTTATGTGCTAAATTGTGGGTATTGACAGCTCAATCTTGTATGCAGTTGGTTCTAAGCAAGGTTCTCATGCTGGGCTCAAGAACTGAGACAATCATTGGTAGGCCAATATTACCTGATGCAACTGTACATGTGGTTGTTGAAGAGCATGTAAGAATCATTTTGTTTCCTACTCAGAAATGTTTGAATATTGGCATTGGTTGGAGTAAAATGCCCGGAAAAGTAAGTGTTGCGTTGAATGGGCAAGCAGTTAACCATACATTTATCCATCTTGTTAACTTATTGTGTAACGAGTGCACCTTGCCATTGCCATTGCATTGCACTGATGTGTATTGACAAGGCATTTGTGAGTATGCATTTATATTATGATGAATTCTAAACTAAAACTTATTACTCTTATGTTTTGCAGAATTTTCCTGATATGATTGCTGTAAAAGATGCAAATTTTTCTAATGTCGATGCTATATTTTGTTGCTTGTCGCATGGAACTACTCAGGTTTTTATCTTTCCATTTCCAACTCTACAACACTTTTCCCATGTAAGAACCACATCAATTTTATGAACACTCCCCCTATGGATCTTTTTGATTCTCTGTTCAAACACATTACAGTAAATCAAAATGCCATTGTTCTAATTATATACGTGCAAGCCTAAGTTTGATTCTGTATAGATTTCAAAAATTTATGCTGCATGTTGTTATTGGGTTTCTCTCAGCCTATATTGATTTCATAATTTATGCTGCATAAATTTCAGGCACATTCGGTTTATTGACTATAGGCAATTGTTGTCACCTTTACAGTCAAATATATTAAGGCTCCTTTCTAAATTATGATATTGCATTTATGTATATCAAGGGGCTTTTTTTCCTGTGCATGGCTTCCGTTATCAACAACTCACAGCCAAGAGAATTCAATTGCCCAGAGTCATTGGAGACTATATGGCGGTATCATAAACTATGGCCATCCTTAATTTTTGCTATATTGACTCACTAATTCAATAGAATTTAAGACTTATTACTAATAGGTTTAGTGTAGGATGATATGCAAGTAGGTGGTAAAATTCAGATTTTTTATACATATCTACTATATTTTGTGGGGTCTTCATATGGGTGTCTTCATTAAGAAAATGAGTAAAATTTACTCATTTAAGTGCAGTAAACTGTGTGCAGTAGTCAGTTTGCCTTGTCGCTTGTGTATGCGATCAATGTTAAGTGCAGTAAACTGTGTGCAGTAGTCAGTTTGCCTTGTCGCTTGTGCCCGCAACATTTATATATGTGTATGGATTATGTATGTTTGGATGTGAGTTTGTATGGATGTTTCTGCTCTCATTTATTTGTAGGGTGATCTTAATTGCTCTCTTTTATTTGTAGGGTGCTCGAGCATTGACCGACAAGTGACGAAAGATTCATTAGTCAGAAAGTGATGGACGATTCATTTTTCGAAAAACGACGGAAGATTTATTAGAAACATGTTGATCTTGTAATGTAATATTGTATTATTTTAGTAGAGATAATAATTACTTGTACTCTATGTAATACTTTTTGGTGTGAATAAATACATGTTGATCTTGTTACGAAATATTAAATATATGTGTTTTCAAGATTATTATTTGTAATAAAATCTCAGGCACACAAAAAATAGAAATAGAATATTTTTGATATATAAATGAATTGGTTGTAGTAGGAAGAATGGAAAACAAATGTAACGATTTTTTCGTTACTATTGTTTAATCTATTGTAACGAAATAATGTTTATTATACTTTATTGTAACGAAGTTAGTTTATTTTTAGTGAGGAAAAAATAAAACATTTGTAACGAAATAGTTTTAATCGTAACTGTTTTTTTGTGAGAAAAAAAACATTCGTAACGAAATAATATTTATTGTGACCAATTTATTGTGAGGAAGAATCTCTTTTTGGTGAGAAAGTATCATTTGTTACAATTACTTTATTTGTAACGACATGCAAACATTCGTTACAATAACCTTTAGCGTCGAGCTTTAGAGGAGGACTGTTACTTAAAGTTTTTTTCGTTACCAAAGAGTTTTTGTAACGAGTTTTGGCACTTATTGTAACGAATTAGGTCCTTACTATAAGTGCAGTTTGTTGTAGTGACAAGCTCCTTGAACTCCACGAACTTGGCAAACCCCTCCGCCTTCTCCTTTAAGAAATATACCCAGACATATCTTGTGTAATCATCGATCAGAACCAGCATATATTTGCTGCCTCCGAGGCTTGGGGTAGCAGTTGGTCCCATCAAGTCACCGTGGATGCACTCCAACGGCACACTACTCCTTGTCTGTGACTTGTCAAACGGTAGTCGATGAGACTTGCCGAACTGACATCCCGCGCACACATGACCATCTCCGTAGGAAGATAGACTAGGCAGGCCCTTGACCAGACCTTTCACCGCCATTGCTTTCAGCTTATCCATCCCTAGGTGCCCCAACCTCTCGTGCCATATCATAGCACTGTCGTTTGTCCGCATCTTGTCAACATAAGAACTTGTCGATAAAACGAACAAGTCTTTAGCTCTCCTCCCCACATAAACTACCTCAGCCTTCACTGCCTCCACATTCCGAAGAAACCTCACTTCTGTTGGGCCAAACAGAACGTGATACCCAGCGTCTACAATGTTGGTCACGGAGAAGAGGTTTTTCCTCATTCCGGGCACATGATAGACACTCTTCAAAGTTAATGGCCCTCTATCACTGCCCAAAGAAACAACCCCAACCTTCTCTACAGCATGCACGGTATTATCAGCAGTAATAATGGCATCGTTACCTGAATAATGTTGTGCTGAAGAAAGCTTCGACTCGTCCCCGGTGAGGTGATGACCACACCCCGAGTCCATGATCCAGTCCTCCTGATAGTTGATAGGAGCCTCAGCTCCAACAGAAGCCGAGAAGGCTCCACCCCATCCTCCATCAACCTGCCTGGCTTCAGCTTCCCCTTTCCTGCAGCAGCATGCCCCGGCTGAAGATTCACCCGACAATCCTTCCTGATGTGACCAACCTTTCCGCACCTGAAGCACTTGGGACCTTCCCCCTTCTTCTTCCCTTCAGCCTTAGGGGCATAGCCCCTCTCCTGTTGTCCAGAAGTTGAAGTCCCATTGCCTCCTCCAGCGGTCTTCTTCTTGTCCCACTTCTTCTTCTTTCCCGTGAAGAGAACTTCGCCATCTCCCCCAGACATTGACACCCCCGCCATCTGCCTTGCCAGACTCTCCTGCGAAGCAAGCAGATTTTCCAGCTCCAGCAGAGACGGCTGATTTGCCCAACCCTGCACCGATGTCACAAAGGCAACATATTCCTTCCGCAAGCCACGGATGATGTGCCTCTTCATCTTCGCCTCAGAAATTGGCTCATCAGGATCCAGCGCTGAAATCTCGGTACACAAGTTCTTCATCTTCAAGAAAAACGTAGAGATAGAAAGGTCACCTTGAGCCGATCTGGCCAGCTCATTCTCCAGGAATTGAAGTCTTGCCACATTCTTTTTGTTAAACAGCCCATCCAGGGCTCTCCAGATCTCCGCAGCTGATGCACACCCCAAGATGTGATCAAACAGATCAGGTGATATTGCTCTCTTCAGAGCGAACTCTACTTTGGCATTGAGCCGCCTCCAGTTCCTCACCTCATGATGGTTATCTCCAACCAGAAAAACTTCCTCCGTGCTCTCTCCTCCAACCACCTCCCAGAGGTCCTCACTAGAAGATAGCTTTGCATACACGACTTCCACTTCTTGAAGTTAGTTGATGTAAGCATCTCAATTCCAATACCTCTTGCAAAACCACCTTCCATTGCTCTACCACTGGTTCCTTCTTCACAAAGGCGATGGCTACTCTAAGTTGCTCACTGCTCTATCCACTCCAACCTGGCTCTGATACCATATGAAAAATTTTCGTAGACCTTTATGGAGTGAGCAGGAAACATGCAACTTAGAGATTCAAGCCAAACAACCATAAGCAAATGGAGGAAAACAAGTAATCTTTATTGATAGCATAAACTTCATTACAATATGAGGTATGCTTGGCGAGACATGATTTCTCCAGCACACAAAACAAAAGAGAAAAGATACACAACTTGAAGGAAGATAACTGAGACCGCTCCGGACCGCGCGGTCTTCTTGCCGATCTCTGCAAGCTGCCTAACCGCACAACACTGCCGGTTACAGAGCACCACCTCAGACCGCTGAGCAGACCGCACCCTCCTTACGAACTCCACTGATTCTCCCGAACTCCAGCAATCCACACTGCAAGCTGCAGACCGCCCGAACACTTTCAGAGGAAGAGGTGATCGCTGCAGATCGCACTATCCGCAGAAGCTGCACAAGAAAAGTTCAATCAGCAGACCGCCCGGTCACAATAATACAGACCGCAGGAATTAGGAAAAACTCAGCTTACACTTGGTGTGTCTATTTTTCCGCTACAGTGGCTCCTATTTATAGGCGTGGGACCTGATCCAGTCACCACCCTAGAGATAGGATCACCACCCCCAGACCGCGCGACCAGACCGGTCAACCCACGCGATCAACAACAATCCTTTCTGCTTCATTTGATGAGCTCGCCGGCTTCACTCCAGACCACGGGAGATCGCCACTCCCTCAGTCAGATCGCGACTCCACAAGAAGATCGCCAGACCGCCAAGAAGCCGCACACCACCAGTGTTTGCCCGAGACCGCAAACACTGTCTGTTCGCCACAAGACCACGAGCACCTGTTCGCATGCTGGCCTCCTTCTGAGACCGCGAACAGAGACCGCGCGACTAAGAGGCTTAGTCCGCGAATACCACCAGAAAACCCGGACAGCCACCAGACTGGAATTCTGGAAACCTGGACCAACCTGTGCGGCCACGCCAGACTGGCACAGTCCTGAAGAGGCCAGCCCGCCACGCAGTCACAGACAGACCGTGCGACCTCACCTTCAGTCGCCTTGGACAGATACCAGCGGTCATGCCAGGAGACTACGGCTAGGCTAAGACAAACCAGACCGCAGAGAAGATCACCAGGTCGTGCGGTCACACCAGACCGCCCGACCTCCTCCCAGACCGCCCAGATCCAAAAAGTCCATAAACTTCCACTTCAACATTTTCAACATGCAGCTTGAAGTCAGTCCTCCCTCCATAGAACAACAAAGGTGGAAACTTCAGTATCCCCTTAGCTGCCTACAGATGAGGCTTCTGTGGCTCCTGCATGTACCGACTCACTCGGCCGACAGCAAAGGCGATGTCCGGCCTTGTGATGGTCAGGTAGATAAGGCTCCCCACTAGTGCCCGGAAGATCTTCGGATCAGGAAGAATCCTCCCTTCTTCCTTCCGAAGCTTCAGCCCAACCTCCAGTGGAACGGAGCTGCTCTTCCCCTCCTTCATGCCGAATCTCTCGACGATCTTCTCGGCATACGCCTTCTGGGTCACGAGCAGCCCGCCACTTCTCTTCTCCACTTGAAGTCCAAGGAAATGGTGCAGTTCACCAAGATCCTTCATCTCAAATCGGATGGCTAGCTGTTGTCTCAGCGCCGTGACCTCTTCACCGTTATTCCCTGTCACGATCATGTCCTCGACGTACAGCAGCACCAGCACGTGAAGATCTCCACTCTTCTTCACGAACATGCTAGAGTCTGAGTCTGAGGCATCATAACCACAGAACTGCAGATACTCTGCAATCTTCCCAAAACAGGCTCTCGGCGCCTGTTTCAACCCATAAAGGGCCTTCTTCAGCTTGCAGATGTGACGTGGCTGAGACTTGGACACATACCCAGGTGGTTGCACCATGAATATGTCCTTGTCTATCTCTCCGTATAGAAATGCGTTCTTCACATCCAGCTTCCACAACTTCCACCCTATGCACACTGCTAGGTCAATGACCGTCCTCACCGACGTCATCTTACCCACAGGACTGAACGTCTCCTCATAGTCCTCTCCATAGGTTTGTGAGAAACCTCGAGCGACAAGCCTAGCCTTGTACCGCTCCACTTCTCCATCAGCTCTCTTCTTCACCTTGTACATCCACTTCCAGGTGACAGGCTTGATGCCCTCCACTATGGGAACAAGGTCCCATGTCTCATTCTTCTTCAGGGCCTCCATCTCCTCATCCATGGCCACGTCCCACTCCTTAGTGCCAACAACATCTTCAAAGCGGGCAGGTTCCCTCTCGTCGAGTGGTCCTGCGAAGAAGCAAGAGACCAAACTCACGAAGTTCCCCTCCTTATAGCGAGCAGGCGGGACGATGGTCCTCTTCAACCTCCTCAAGTCTTGGCCACTTTCTACCACTCCGGTATACTCCTCCGCTTGAGCTCCTCTTTCAACTTCTCTTGAAGCAACGCTCCCCCTGTTTCTAGAGCTTGAAGCTCCCCCTGAGCCAGATGACGAGGGGGCACTTGGAGATACCTCCAACTCCAGCATAGAGTCCTCAGTGACTCTCTATTCTTCTTTCCTGCTTGATTCTCCACTCTCCGGCAGCACCACAGAAAAGACTCCCTAATACGAGATCAGTTCGTCAAACACCACGTCGCACGAGACGACGAACTTGTGGGTCTGCGGGTTCATGCACTTCCATCCCTTCTTCCTCTCGTCATAGCCGATGAAGACACACTTCCTCGCTTTCGGCTCCAACTTGGTTTTCTCAGCCTCTGGAACGTGCACGAAGCAGGTAGAGCCAAACACCCTCATGTGACTCACATCTGGCTTCTCCCTGAACATGAGTTGGTGTGGATACACTATCCTGTTGGGACACAGAGGTAGCCGGTTGATCACATGGGTAGCACATGTCATTCCCTCCGCCCATAAGGCTTTGGGAATCCCCTTGGCATGTAGCCAACTCCTGGTTGTCTCCACCAGATGGCGGATCTTCCTCTCTGCGACCCCATTTTGTTGAGGGGAGTGGGCGCAGGAGAGCTCTCGTCGGATGCCGAATTTCCTGCAGAAAGAGTTAAAAGCGTTAGAGGTAAACCCCCCCCCCCCCCCCCCATTATCACTTCTTAACTTCTTCACCCTCAGGTTCAGCCTCCCCTCCACTAGTTCCTTCAGCTCCTGGAACTTCTCAAACACCTCCGCCTTCTCCCACATGAAGTAAACCCACGTGTAGCGGGTGTAGTCATCCACCAAGACCAGCGCATACTTGTTTCCTTCATAGGTCAGGGTGGCGCACGGCCCCATCACATCAGCATGAACGCACTCCAAAGGTGCCTTACATCTGGTCTCTGACTTGTCAAATGGAAGTAAATGTGACTTTCCAAATTGACAGCCCTCGCACACATGGTCATCGCCTCAAGAGGAGAGATTGGGCAGGCTAGACACCAGACCCTTCGTCGCTATCATCTTCAACTTGTCCATCCCCACGTGACCTAGCCTCTCATGCCAGATTGATGCGTTGTCATTTGTCTTCAGCTTGTCCACATAGGCACTTGCAGAAAGAACGTACAAGTCCTTCACTCTTCTCCCGGTGAGCGTGACATCAGCATCAACTGAAGATAGGTTCTTCAGAAACTTCACCTCCTTCGGTCCGAACAGCACGTGGTATCCTGCATCCACTGCATTCGCAACCGAGAAGAGGTTCTTCTTCATGCCTGGCGCGTGATACACACTCTTCAGTGTAACGGGCTTCTCTTCACTTCCCAGGGATACCATCCCTTCCTTCTCAACTGGATGCACTGTATCATCCGCCGTGATGATAGCATCAGTTCCACCATATGCCTTCAAGGAGGAAAACTTTGACACATCTACAGTGAGATGGTGCCCACAACCGGAGTCCGCTATCCAATCGTTGTCAAAGCTGACAGAGGCTAAGGCATCGACCGACATTACCGTTGTCTCCGCCTTCACCACCCTGGTGACCTCCACCTCTTCCTCCACCTCTTCTTCCAATTCTCTGATGGTCTCCACCTCTCTGGTGGTCTCCCTCTCTCTCTGCAACATGACCGGTCTTGAGATTTGACCGGCACTCCTTTGCCATGTGCATGTACTTCTTGCAGGCAAAGCAAAGGGGTCTCCCCCTCTGATCATAAGGAGGGAGAAAGTTCTCCCTAACTCCCTGAGAGGACGTTGAGGGTCCATCTCCGGAGTTCTTCTTTTTCTTGTCCCAAGGCTTTCTCTTGCCTGAGAACAACGCCTCGCTATCTCCCCCTGAGATAGACACTCCTGCCATCTGCTTCGTCAAGCTCTCCTGTGACGATAGCAGGTTCTCTAGCTCCAGTAAGGTGGGCTGAGTAGCCCATCCCTGCATAGAGGTGACAAACGGAACATACTGCCCATCCCTGCATAGAGGTGACAAACGGAACATACTCCTTCCACAGGCCTCTGAGTATGTGCCTCTTCATCTTCGCCTCTGATATCGGCTCGTCAGTAGGCCTGAAACTGGTGCGGTTTGGTGCGGTTTGAGCCCAAACCGCAACCACACCGAAGAGGGTCGGTTTTGGACTTTATAAAACCGCACCGCATCCAAACCGCGCGATGCGGTTTGGCATTTGGAGTCGGTTTTTACGGTGCGGTTTTAGTTTTTGCACATTTACCAAAACTTATCAAAGAGTACATGGATTATTTACATTTTATACCCAATAATATTATCTACTCAAAATTTTCTAACACCTGGTATTCTCTTAGAATTGGGTGATAACCATATATTCCAAGGACTCTATCATAACTTCAATAACAATACTATTTGTCCAATTACTATCAACCGTTTTATCATAAGATACATGTACATTTTTCTATAGTATATGAAAATAGTGAATCTATTAAGCTATATTAGCTGTGCAAGTAGACATGTGATGAAAATTAGCATGACACTAAAATTGTCATATGATTATATAACCGTGACACTAAAGTTGTCATAGGATTATATAACAGTGACATTCAAATCAAGAGATTCATCGTATTATGAATGATGATTCATAAAAGACCACAAATTCGGAAGCACCGCAAAGATCCTCGTATTATGAATTATGATGAAAATTAGCTCTTCTGCTTTTTTTTTTGAAGCACCACAAAGATCCTGTTTTTTCTTTCCCGCATCAACATTTTTTTTGGCAATTTTCTCTATCGCTTTGACAACAACAAATTCTTTTCCTTTGGACCCTTTCCCTTTATCACTCTTTGAAGTAAGGCATCTTATTACATTGGATTTTTTTTATACAATTTGATCCTAAAATTGATATATCATGCTTATATAAAAATAATACATACAAGGCTCGATCACTATTTCAGCGGTTCAGCCCACGGGTTCACCGTTCACTTCAGGCAAAGGCGGTAGTGGCGTAGTGCGGTACTCGATTAGATTTAGATACAGAGATACTTTGATTAAGTAATATTAATTTATTATATTATATAATTATAAGATATATTATAAGATATAATATAAGATATATTATAAGATATATTAATTAATTTGTAAGATATATTATAAGATATAAAATAAAAATAAAATAATATTATAATCATTGCGGTGCGGTGCGGTTTATTCGGTTTTGCCAAGGCACCACAACCGCACCGTTCGGTTTTGCCAAGGCACCACACCGCACCACAACCGCACCGTTCGGTGTGGTTCGAAAACGGTGCGGTGCGGTGTTGCGGTTTTTTGCGGTTTCGGTTTTTAAATTTCAGGCCTACTCATCAGGATCCAAGACCGAGATCTCAGCACATAAGTTCTTCACCTTCAAGAAGAAGGTGGATATCGACAACTCTGCTTGAGTGGACCGCGCCAACTTATTCTCCAGGAACTGTAGTCGCGCTATGTTATTCTTGATGAATAGCACATCAAGGGCACTCCGGATCTCTGACGCTGACTTGCACCCCAGGATGTGGTCGAACAAGTCAGGTGAGATAGCCCTCTTTAAGGTGAACTCGGCTTTGGCGTTGGTCTTCCTTCACGCCCTCACTGCTGGACCATTGTCTCCTGCAGCTACAACTTCCTCTTGCTCAGCTCCTCCAACGACCTCCCATAGGTCCTCTCCAAGAAGATAGCTCTTCATGCATGACTTCCACTTCTTGTAGTTGGTCTGGGTGAGCAGTTCAATGCCTAGTCCTCTCCCATAACCTCCTCCGCCGCCCATCTTGGTTGTCAACCTTGAACCTTGATAGCGCACTTCTCTTCACCAATGTACAACCCCGATGTTCGCCAGGAAGGGTCCCTGGTTCGCACAACCTAGGGAGCGAGCTAAGGAGCGGTTCGGCAGGCGAGCCCTAGAGGCAGGCGAGCCAGCCGGTCGGAGGAGTTCGCTAGGTGGCTTTGGCGAGCCTGCCGGTCGGAGGAGCTCGCTAGGCAGGTCCGGGACCTTGGGGTACAAATAGCCATTTCTGGGGTACAGTTAGCCATTTTGGCGAGCTCGGCCCGCTAAGGAGCGGTTCGGCAGGCGAGCCATAGAGGCAGGCGAGCCAGCCGGTCGGAGGAGTTCGCTAGGTGGCTTTGGTGAGCCTGCCGGTCGGAGGAGCTCGCTAGGCAGGTCCGGGACCTTGGGGTACAAATAGCCATTTCTAGGGTACAGTTAGCCATTTTGGCGAGCTCGGCCCGCTAAGGAGCGGTTCGGCAGGCGAGCCGTAGAGGCAGGCGAGCCAGCCGGTCGGAGGAGTTCGCTAGGCGGCTTTGGCGAGCCAGCCAGATCTTTCGGCGAGCCCCGTGTTCGCTGAACAGGTCAGGGGTCTCTGGTTCGTCGGCGCCTGGGGGTCCTTTACCAAAAAACCCCTGGTGGTCTGCGGGTAGCCCCTCCGAACAGCGGAGTTTGGCTGTTAGCAGACCAATTTGGGGTGCGGATAGTAAGAAGGGACAGCGGGAGTTGGCTATTGACAGACCACAAAACCAAAATCTATAAATAGACCTTAAGGGGCACCTTGGAAGAGGACCGGTTTCAAAATCTTTGAGCCTTCTTCTCTCCATAGGTCGCTTTGGTTTGGGCTCTCTAGCTCTCCAAGGTGCCCGAGTCTTAGCTTTGGCTTGGGAGGGGAAGCGCTCAACGATCTTCCGGGTTAGTGGAGGGACCTCCTTGCTGAGACCAGGGTCTTTGTTATTTGTCCGGGTTATCTGCCTATCTCTTCCGAGGGACCGGTAAGGGCTAGTCGCCCCTCAATCCGTTGAGGGCCCCGAGCTCCACAAGAGACCGAGAAATCGGTTTCAACAACCAACCTACCTCTGATACCATGTTTAATTTTGTGCCGCTACCATGAACAAGAACACCAACGATGAACAAAGACAAAGTACTCTTTATAACTAGGCAATTGATTACAAATGAACACGTTGAATACAAGGTGCATACACCTCTATTCACAACAACTGAGATAAAGATAAAAATAAACTTGTCACGGACAAGGTCCACTTCTCCACTTAGTGTCGTTGAGCTTGTCAACGCACTCTCCACTTCACAACACACTCAACCCTGCACTCTCCCCCTCACAGTGCACTCTCCACCTCTCGCTGAGGTACGGGTTGGGGTTGGACTCTCTTGGGGTGTAGGCACACTCCCACTCACTAGTCCACACTAGTTCTCTCTCTCTCTTCTCTTGTCTCTCTCTTAGGTTATCTCTTGGTAGGGTGGGGGGTATTTATAGGAAAACACTAAATAGGAGAGATGGGGGGGAAAGGTGCACTCTTCCATACACCCACTCGCCACCCCCACTACATGCACTCGCCCCATTCACTGGAAGCACTCGCCCAGCCCCACTTGATGCACTCGCCCCCCTTGCTGCACTCGCCCAACACAAGGGCTGCACTCGCCTACTCCATTGCACCACTCGGCAAGCTCCAAACTCCCACTCGCCACTCCCTTGCATGCTTCCACTCGCCAACCCCACACTCCATGCTCCACTCGCCAGACCACCTAGCTCCACTCGCCCAATCCCCAGCTTCCACTCGCCCAGGCCTCAGCCTCCACTCGCCCAGGCCCACTTGCCCCTCCTCATCACTTCAACCTTCAACATCTATCTATCTCTCCTATTCATTTATCTCCACCCTCCATGTCCTTCCTTCGTTCTTCTTCATTTCCGTTCAAAAATGAGGGAGCATTTTGATCCACAACAGACATCCAGGTATCCAGGTCGGGAATGATTGTTGGTGCTTAACTGTCTTCAGCATGGGCATTCTGGTCCCTTTTCATCATCAATTATATGCTCATTCATAATATTTTCTCTTTATGTTTTGAAAATGTGCAGTTTTGATTTCTAAGTTTGCTTCTGGGTGTTCTATTACTTAGATCCACGATGTTAGCTTCTAATTATATGCGATTAATCATTTTTTGGGGAAATGTATCAATGTTTTTTTTTCTTTTGTGAGTTTTTCACATAATTTGTTACTGGAGGGGATAGTCACAGATTGGTTGCAGACTACAAAAATGAATCTGTATCCATTTGAAGGCCACTCTCTATGAATAATGACATGATAAGAAGAAGAAATTGATCCCATGTTGAATATTTTTATTTTTTATTGAAGATAATGTAGCAGGAGATCTTTGCATTTCAAACTAAAGTCGAGACGATCGGTATATGAGCGGGTATACCCAAGGTTGTAAGTTTTACTCTCTTACCATTTTGTGCTTGAGTTCCTTCTTAATTTGATATTTAATGAATTTCTAACTGTCTTTTATTTTATCTTTTATTCTGTACTTTATTGGCTGAATAATTTTGAATGACTTGCAGTATAAATGCTTTACTACAATATCTGCAACATTAGAAGGTATTGTTGCGAGCATAGTCGGGTTAGTGCTCCTACCAAAATAGAGGATGCTAGAAATAATATGATAATTAGCTAATTTATTAGTAGGAATACTTATGTTCTATTTCTCCAAACAAAGTTAAATTTGCTTGGTATTCAATATGATCGAATGTTAAAAGTTGCACCATTTGCGCGTCAAATGCCAGTCGGAGAGAATAATAGATTAAAATCTTTTGGATTTGCATTTATCGTATATTTATATTTTCTGTTATTCTATTCTTGCTTTTGAATTCATATGCTGTTACTGGCCGGTGGGTAAAGCCCGCTTACCTGCGGGAGACTTCTTCAATGTTTCACATCCATCAAGTTTGAGAGCAAATCTACATCCCGACGAGTGTTGCCACCCGATGAGTGTTGCCACTCGATGAGGATTGCCTCCGTCGACGATTGTCGCCGCCCCTAGCGAATGTCGGCGCCACCGCCGAATGTCGAAATTGATGAGTACTGTATGTGTTGTTTATTGGGTGTCTACTTTATCACCTAGAGGGGGGTGAATAGATTTTTCAAATTATATTATCCCCTTTTAGGTGTTCTTGATTTCTGGTTAGTAGATTTGTAAAGCAAAGAGCAAACCACAGAAAGCACACAAAAGATATATAGAGGTTCCTCAAGATCGGGTGTCTTGAGTAGTCCTCTGTCCCTCTGCGCCTACCAGGATCGGCAAACTCCGCCAAAAACTTCAGGCCCTCAAGCCTTACAACACGGACTAGCAAGTCCCAACAGCCTAGGCCTGCAAGCCCCTACTGCCCCCGAGCCCGCAAGCTCGACACTTAGGCCCTCAAGCCTTACAACACGGACCCGCAAGTCCCAACAGCCTAGGCTCGCAAGCCCCTACTGCCCCCCGATCCCGCAAGCTCGACAAATCGCACCCGTAAGTGCACTGCCCTGGCCCTCAAGCCTCACAGCTCTCCAGCCCGCAAGCTAGACGGTGTCGGACCCGCAAGTCCACTGCCCTGGCCCTCAAGCCTCACAGCTCTCCAGCCCTCAAGCTAGACAAATAGGCCCGCAAGCCTTTACAAGAGATTACAGTAATAAGACTGTTACTTCTGCCGGATGAAGATTGGTAACTTTAGCCTGATGAGGATTGACTTCTTACGATTGAAGAAGATTTTCTGATTCAGATCTTTGACAGCGCAGTTCTTCTTCAATCTCTACTCTTTGCCTGATGAAGATCGGCTTCACTTTTCAGTCGATGAAGATGACTGATTCTTCTGAGAACTCTTGAATCTTGTTCTCGTTCTTCTTCTCCGCTGAATATATTGTTCTATTGAAGAGCGGCGGGATTCTTTCTTTTTCTTTTTCTTTCTTTTTTTCACTTCTTTTTCTAGGGCATCACTGTTCCCTTTTATAGGACAGATGAGCCGCATAATGGTCATAAGTCATATCTTTTAATGTTAGATGCCCATATCTTTAGGATACACGCTGATTGGACAATTGGGCGGCAGCATTAAATGCTTGCAACGCGTCGGCAACGTTTGAATTCTGTCTCGACGATATTTCCATCATTACGACGTCAAGGACAATATCTCGACGACAGGACTTTGTCGAACCTTACACTTTGATAGAACTTCAGTTACTCTTGTTTCTGCCTCTCATACTGGTATCTCGACGATACGAGATATTCTTACTCTTCTGTATATACGACGATACGCCATCTCTGACTGTGTCGTCGTAATCACCTTGATTTCTCGACGACATGCCTTCTTTACGACGATGTTCGACGCCATCAGTCATACTTAGCCTTTTCAGCGACAAGGCTTCTTCACGACGATGTTTGTTCTTTCTCGACGATAATGCCACTTTGGTGAAGTCGATGATACTGCTTCTTCTCTGCGTTCGACGATCTTGCCGAGTCTCAGCGGTCGACGATCTTCCTTTTGAGTTCGAAGATCTTGCTTCTGCGTTGGACGAACTTCCTTCTGCGTTCGACGAACACGTCAATTCTCAGCGGTCGTCGATCTTCCTTCTGAGTTCGACAATCTTGCTTCTGCGTTTGACGAACACGCCAATTCTCAGCGGTCGTCGATCTTCCTTCTGAGTTCGACGAACTCCATTCTTCGTTCGACGAACTTCCTTCTGCGTTCGACGAATCTTGTCCTTCTTGACGATATATATAGTACTTACATAAATAGTTAAAGTACTTGACATTTGTCGATCTCTGCAAGCATGAGCTAGATGGAGCATTAAATATAGCTTGCATTTATCATTGAGCTGAGCACTTCTTCAAATCAGGAACATTGTTGGGCACTGTTCCCAACAGTATGGATAGAGACCAGTACATATTTCTACGCTGATTAGATCAAGGGATATTTTAAAAGATTGTTAGTTAATGGAAGTCATGTCTTACATGTGTTTTATTAATTCTCATTAATTAGGACTTTGTAAAGGGTCTTTAATGCATGTGACTGCACCTTCTTACCTTCAGGTGCATGTCAAGTTTGTTAATTTCATATTTGAATAATGCATCATTGAGCCTCATATATCCTTACATCTCGATTGGGTGTTAAAAGAATTTAAGCATATGTCCTTTATTGTTGTAGATATCTTCTCATATATTGTCATATCTACCAATTATGGAGGAATTGACATTGTGTGATCGATTGATGGTTTTGAAGGAACTTGCACAGTATGCCGTCTCCAAATATCGTCCACCCAAAGACAGCAAATTGCATAAAGGTAATGTTTTTCATTTATTGTTTTTCTACATTGATTTTTATTCGTCTCTTCATTTCATTACTAACACCCAAATATAAATATTTACCGTCCACTCAAAACAGGTATTTCGGATTCATAGATTCGACTTCTTCAGCTCACTAACTCACTCCATTGCAGAGCACTTCAAAATCCATGGCATTGCAGAGTTCCCTCTCTTCATTCGTCGGAGTGCACGACCTCTGTCAATGGGTACTCTAGGCAAACCTCTTTGTTTCCACTGTCTCCATCCCCATTGTCCCCATTATTTATCAACGAGTAAGTGCTTCAATACTCATTTTATCCATCATTCGGAGGGGTTCATTTGGTCTGGGCTGATATATGTACACATTTAGGCTGGCTTTTGTGTTGCTTCTTATATTTCTGATTACACAGATTTTCAACAGGTAAGTGCTAATCCAATGAATTCAGCATGAATAAGCTTTGCCCTTGAAATCCAGCATGGATAAGATCTCAATTCCCAAAGGCAAAGTTTGTGTTACTGCAGCATCGGGTTTCCTTGCTTCATGACTCATCAAGTAACTTCTTGGTCATGATATCAAGTGATAAGAACAGTCAGAGACCCAGGCTTTACATCCTTCCTAAAATGCAATTAATTTCTCCTGATACAGATAAGACTTTATGTTGTGATCATGGTGATATTGAAATCAAGACATGATAATAGGAAAATATCCTATATTTGGGCACTAGAAGGCGCTATAGAGAGATTGAGGTTAGCCAATCTATTAGAGGAGGGAAGCTTTGATGATGATATTTTTGGATGCCAGGGTGTGTTTCAGAATGCTTCTCCTGTTATCAGAGTCCAATCCGACCTCAAGGAATGTCGATACTCTCTTTTATTCTTCGCAATTTTCAAAATTTTCAAAATGATTAACTTTGTTTTTTTGGAAAACAATTACTTATAAAGATGATTTTTATCCTCTTATTTGCAGTAATCCTGCTTGAGAAGGAATCTGTTGATAATATTATGGCCAAAGTGCCTTCAAACACGAATGTAGTTTCTACTAACACTGACGTCCCTACTTATAAGCCGCATTGTTTTCTCCAAGCAGTTATTTTTGTGTGATGTGTCTGTTGTGCTTGGAAGAGGATTACATATCATGTGCATGGAAGATGGTTATAGGTATTAATCATTTTGTTTTCTTTATTTCTTTCCTATTTTTGCAGGGGTTCATTTGGCTACAAATCCTTGGCGTTTCTGTAATAGAGGAGCACCCTCTTTCCCTTTTGTCCACTTAGTATAATTTTTTTCTAGAATTGTTGGCATTTAACTCATATGTAATAAATAATTTATATTTAATAGATATGATGTTCATGTCTTAAGGGATTTTTTTCCCTAACATCCTCACTGCAATATCTTAGTTGTAAGCATAACATATTGGGTTCTCTCATATTAAAATTATGAATATCTGTTTAATTACGAAAACCTCTCTTGTTGTCCAAAATAAATGATACAATGTAAGGTGTGGATAATCCTTCCATAAAAAATCAATATTTGAAAGCAATATGTTCATCTAAACATTTTAAATTACAACAAGCATATCATTCCCTGAATCGCATTCCTTATTTAATGGATTTCTGGCTAGGTGATTTTGACTATCTTTAGTTTGTTGGGACCCAGAAAAGAAGTTGGCTATGATGGATGGAGATTAGACTTTGTTCGAAAATTTTGGGGTGGTTATGTCAAGGATTATCTGGAAGCAAGTGAACTATAGTTTGTTGTAGGAAAACATTAAGACTCATCTTTATTATATAAGACAATATACTATTCTCTCCGCTCTCACCACATCGAGAGCTGTCCTCCATCCACTTTCACATGCCTCCTCCAGATCCTACGAAAAAGCCTTCGCTGCAAATTCTTCCTCCTCGGCAAGATCAGGTAAACTCAAAAACTAGCACGTGTTTTCCATTCCAACTGAATCATAGACAACATTTGCCCCTTCTCCTGAGGTGATATAATTGGCATAGATTATGACATGGTGGCATCCATCCTCCTCTGCTTGCATAGTTTTTTCTTCATTTGACACAATTCCAATAACTGTTGCCTAGCATTATTCCTTTGCTTGCACAACATTCTTCCTTTGGCATTCTTCCTGTTAGCCTTCCTCGATCATTTTCCTCATTCAATGGTATTTTGAATGCAAGTAGTTCAAAATGTACAGCTTCTACTGCAGAGAACAATGATTAAAGGCAATATCATGTGAGCTATATTTTGTCTGCACTTTCACATTTCTTGATATTTACTTATCCTATTTTCCCATTGATTTAAAAAACAGATTGTAGACATCGAATGATGCCGCCCGTCGAAGATTGTCACCCGCCGAATGTTACCACTCGTCGCCCCGCACGCCGAATGTCGCCACCCCCACGCCGAATGTCGACACCCGCTGAATGGTGCCCCTCCGCCGAATATCGCCCCCACGACGAATGTCGCCCCCACGACGAATGTCGCCTTGCATAGGACCAGAGGCCCGTGCCTGTCACTCGTGTGTCTATATATATATATATATATATATATATATATATATATATATATATATATTTATTTATTTATATATATATGATTTCACACTTTTAATATCAAAATTTAAAATTAAACTTAGATTAAATTTAGATTATAAATTTATAATATATTAATATTTATAATATATATCATAGTATCGCTTCAGCCCGATTAATATATATAAATTATATTTAATTTTATTTTATTTTTAATTAACACCTGTAAATATAAAACAATGAATATAAAATAAATAAATATATATATAGTTACACGACATAGTATTTATATATAGTTATAAATAATATATATATTAATTATTATAACCTTTGATATATATATATAAATTATTATAACCTTTGATATATATATTAATTATTGTTGTGGATCGTTCAACGCTCTCCTGGGCCGGTCGAGCTGAACCGCCTTAGCTCGAGAGTGAGTCGAACGCGCAAACAGTAAAAAATGAGAACCAACAGTAGACAGCAGGATTTTTACGTGGAATACCCGGAAGAAAAAACCACGGGGCCAAGCCCAGTTCTGAATGATCCACTAGTGTCGTGAGTTACAGAGAGTTGTTTTTCGAGGGTGACATGTCACCGCTCGTTACACAGATTTTGCTAAGTCCTCGGGAGCCAAGCATGGTGAAGCGTGCTCTTAGACAGCTTTGAGTGGAGCGCTGCGGAGCGGCCTGGAGCGGAGCGCTGCGGAGCGGCCTGGAGCGGAGCGCTGCGGAGCGGCCTGGAGCGGAGCGCTGCGGAGCGGCCTGGAGCGGAGCGCTGCGGAGCGGCCTGGAGCGGAGCGCTGCGGAGCGGCCTGGAGCGGAGCGCTGCGGAGCGGCCAGGAGCGGAGCGCTGCGGAGCGGCCAGGAGCGGAGCGGCCTGGAGCGGAGCGCTGCGGAGCGGCCAGGAGCGGCCAGGAGCGGAGCGCAGCGGAGAGGCCTGGAGCGGAGCGCTGCGGAGCGGCCTGGAGCGGAGCGCTGTGGAGCGGCCAGGAGCGGAGCGCTGTGGAGCGTCCTGGAGCGGAAGAGCCTAGAGCGGAGCGCCGCGGAGTAGCCTGGAGCAGAGCGCTGCGGAGCGAAGTGCTGCGGAGCGGCTTGGAGCGGAGCGCTGTAGAGCGGCCTGGAGTGGAACGCTGCAGAGCGGCCTGGAGCAGAGCGTCCTGGAGCGAAGCTGCCTAGAATGGAGCGCCCTTGAGCGGAGCGCTACGGAGCAGTTTGGAGCGGAGCGCTGCGGAGCAGCCTGGAGCGGAGCGCTGCGGGACAGCCTGGAGCGGAGCGCTGCGGAGCGGCCGGGAGCGGAGCGCTGCGGAGCGGCCGGGAGCGGAGCGCTGCGGAGCGGCCGGGAGCGGAGCGCTGCGGAGAGGCCGGGAGCGGAGCGCTGCGGAGCGGCCGGGAGCGGAGCGCTGCGGAGTGGCCTAGAGCGGAGGGCTGCGGAGCGGCCGGGAGCGGAGCGCTGCGGAGCGGCCGGGAGCGGAGCGCTGCGGAGCGGCCTGGAGCGGAGCGCTGCAGAGCAGCCTGGAGCGGAGCACGGCGGAGCGACCTGGAGCGGAGTGGAGCGGCTTTGAGTAGAACGCCCTTGAACGGAGCGCTACAGAGCGATGCGGGATAACCTGGAGCGGAGCGCTGCGGAGTACTGCGGAGTAGCCCGGATCCAAGCCACCAAGATCCTCCCAAGTTCTTGAAGTAAAACTGGAGTGCTGAGGGAGATCTCTGAGGGTAGCTCGTGTTGGAGTTTCTGAGGTGATCTCAAAGCAATCAACAGTTATTCTTACTGCCAACGCAATATGAGCCTATAGGGTGGCACATAAAAGCGTTTGGAGAAATTGGAGAAAGGATTGTGTTGGCCTTACTCATATTGGATATGAGGGGAGGACTAATCCTGTGACTGCTTGGAATTAAGTTGAGAATGTCTCAACGGGAAATCGTTTAAAGGGTTTAAACGAATGAGTATTTACTTGACAAATTCGGCTAAAGGGTTTAACCGAACTGCGTCAAAGCTTGATTCGACTAATGAAATTCGGCTAATATGATTAACCAAAATTATAACAGATTCAACTAAAGGGTTTAGCTGAATCATGTCAGTTCGACGAAAGGGTTTCGACGAAATGATATAGCCGAATTTGTATAGACAAATTCGTCGAAATGGTTTCACCGAATTTGAGTCGAATTCTGTTATATTGATTAGTCGAATTCGGCGAATGTAAATCTGGATAGAAATGTTCTGTTTTTCTCTCTGGTCTGTGGATAGCCTTTTCTATACCTTGCGTATAAAAGGAATGTGATTAGGTCTTCGTATCACACGGTTTTTTGACTTAATCTTTTCGCGATTTAGACGAGAACAGCCGACCGGAACTGTTCCGCGCGAGGGCATCTCGTTCTTCCCGTCCGCCGATCGTCTTCTGCCGCCGCTAATCGTCGTCGTCGGTCGCCGCCTCCTCTGGATCGGACCTAGCAGTCTGTGGGGACGTTGAGAGCTTCCTTCTCCGACCTAGTTCTTGTACGACAAGAAGCTAGGGTTCTCCTTTGCTTGTGTGGACTTCTGTAGAGGGATCGATCCATTTCGATTCGATTCTTGAAGAACTCAAAGGCAGATTTTTGGATCTCTCATTGGAGCACCTTGGTTGAGTGTTGACTCAATCCCGCAAAGGTACTTTGTATTTCGATTTGATTATTCTCTTGAATCATGAAAACCGCAAGATCCGTTAGCTTCTTTTGGGTTGTTTTTGTTATTATTTCCGCTGAGCATATTCGATATGTCATCCCGTTAGGGGTACAGAAAACCCAACAGTGGTATCAGAGCTAGGTTGCGGTCAAGTGCGTGCAAAATGGGACATTTAGAAGCGTTCTAAATGTCCTAATTTCTTCTTGGAATATCACATTTGAGGTGATTTTGTGGTGTTTCTGGTGGTGGGATTTCAAAATTTTGGACGGGGCTGTGCCCCGCACCCCGCAAGGGCTCTGCCCCTTGACCCCGCTCGCTGATCGGTCAGCGAACCACCGCCAGGGGCGCGGCCCCTTGGAACCCCGCCAGGAACGCATGTGATTGCGTTGCGATTTTCATGTTTTAGAGGATGTTTCTCCTCTGCAGTAATCGTCCCTCAAAATGGTTTGTGAAACTAAATGTTTAGATTATTGAATCTGACATGAGAGACGAGCTTGTCTACTGCACAAGTGGAGTTGTTGTTCATATGTCCAATGCATGTAAATCTGGAGATTTAGAAGTGTTCTAAATGCTCAGATTTAGCCCTGTTTTGTCAAAGTGTTGATAGACTGTTTTTGTGCACATCTGGGATGTATCTGGAATGTGAATATTGTAATTTTATTTTCTGATTGTGCACTGTGATTAAATGTTAATCATGATTAAAATGTTAATCACTTGAAATAAAAATCCCTTATCTAATATTAAGTATTCGGATGTCTTCCGATGGATGACACTCTTCCTGCCTCGATCGATGAAGTGTGGGATTGCCAAAGGTGGTGCATTGATCTATCTTGGTAAGGGTGCGAGCGGATAATTGTGATATCCCACTGTCGACATCGGGTCTAACTTAACTAGGTGACCTCAAAGGTTGAGTGCCTAGAGGCATATGGTTGGCATGCTCCATATGATGCATGCGAATAAAGAGTTATTCACCAACCATACAAGAGTTGCATAGTGATGCAATTGACAAATGTTGTCTACCTAAATAACCGCATTATGAGAGGAACGCCAAAGCTGACTCGTGGTGTTGGTGAAATACGGATCTTGTCCACTAAGAGAGTAGCTCGCATAAACTCTCCGAATCGATATCAAGGGTTATTGATTTGATTAAAATAGTGGGAGCTCTTCAATAAAAGTCCTTATTAAAATATATAATGTATTTTGAAATATAGTACTAAAAATTTCACTTTGCAAAATTCCTTGTAGAATATTCATGGCAAGTGGATCTCACTCCACCCTGTCCCTGAGAGCTATTCTTGAGAAGGACAATCTCAACGGGACGAACTTCCTCGACTGGTACAGAAACCTGAGAATTGTTCTCAGGCAAGAGCGCAAGCTCTATGTCTTGGAAGGTGAAGCCCCTGCAGAGCCGACCGGAAATGCTTCGAGAGCAGATAAAGATGCTTACAAGAAGTATCAAGATGATACCTTGGATGTGGAATGCCTCATGCTTGCTACCATGTCCTCTGAGCTTCAGAAGCAACAAGAGAGCATGTGTGGTTATGAGATAATCCGGCACCTCAAGAAAATGTTCGAGGAGCAAGCCCGGCAAGAGAGGTTTGACATATCCAAGGCATTGTTTCAGTGCAAAATGGGAGCTCGAGACTCAGTAGGGACTCACGTACTCAAGATGATTGGGTATATAGAGAACCTTGAAAAATTGGGTTTTCCCATGGGCCAAGAGTTGGCCACGGATCTGATCCTGCAATCGTTGCCGGACAGTTATGAGCAGTTCGTCTTAAACTATAACATGAATGAAATAGAAAAGACACTGCCCGAGCTCCTTGGCATGTTGAGAACTGTCGAGAATAACATGAAGAAGGTCAAGCCTGCCGGCCCCATACTGATGGTGCATAAAAGCAAGGGCAAGGCCAAGGGATCTAAGAAGACGAAGATTGGATCTAAGTCTCCTCTTGATCCCAAGTCTTCTGCACTGAAAAGGAAAGGTCTAGCGAAAGAAGGAAAGTGCCACCACAGCGGTAAGGCAGGGCTTTGGAGGCGAACTGTCCCCGCTATATTAAGGATCTGCAAAAGAAGAAAGGAAGTGTGACTTCCACTTCAGGTATTTATGTTATAGAGATAAACCTTTCAGCTCCTTCATCTTGGGTATTGGATACCGGATGCGGTTCTCACATTTGTACAAATGTGCAGGAACTGAGAAAGAGAAGAATATTGGGTAAAGGGGAGGTAGACCTGCGCATCGGGAATGGAGCAAGAGTTGTCGCCGTCGCCGTTGGTGTCTATTGTCTTTCTTTGCCCACAGGGCTTGTAATAGAATTAGATAACTGTTATTTTGTTCCAGCCATAACTAGAAACATTATATCCATTTCATGTATTGACATGAAAGGCTTTTCGTTTATAATTAAGAACAATTGTTGTTCGATTTTTATGAATGATGTTTGTTATGGTCTAGCTCAATTGTTTAATGGTTTATATGTTTTGAACTTAGACCATCTGATCTATAACATAGAAAATACTAAAAGACTAAAAACAAATGATTCGAATCCTACGTACCTTTGTCATTGTCGTTTAGGCCATATAAACGAGAAACGCATATCCAAGCTCCATAAAGATGGACTACTGGACTCATTTGATTATGAATCATTTGAGAGATGCGAGTCATGTTTGTTGGGCAAGATGACGAAAGATCCTTTCACTAGTTGTAATGAGAGGGCTAATGATCTCTTGGGTATAATACATAGTGATGTATGCGGACCCATGAGTTCTATGGCTAGAGGTGGGTTCTACTGCTTCGCTATATTTACTGATGATTTCAGTAGATACGGATACGTATTTCTTATGAAGAACAAATCCGAGACCTTTGAAAAGTTCAAAGTGTTTAAACATGAAGTGGAGAACCAACTGGGAAAAAGGATAAAAGAACTCCGATCTGATCGAGGTGGCAAATATCTGAGTCATGAGTTTCGTGATCATCTGAAAGAGTGTGGTATTGTATCACAGCTCACTCCTCCCGGAACACCTCAACATTATGGTGTTTCTGAGAGGAGGAATCATACCTTGTTAGACATGGTGTGATCGATGATGAGTCATGTAGATTTGCCCATTTCTTTTTGGGGTTTTGCTTTAGAGACTGCTGCTTTCACACTAAATCGAGTTCCAACGAAAACGGTTCTAAAGACACCATATGAGATATAGACTGGGAAGCGTCCTAGTATGTCGTTCATCAAGATTTGGGGTGTGAGGCATATGTGTGACGTCGAATGCCTGACAAGCTGGAACCCAAATCGGATAAATGTTATCTCGTGGGTTATCCTAGGGAAACCAAAGGATACTACTTCTACTTGTCGTCTGAGGGCAAAGTGTTTGTCGCAAGGACTGACGTCTTTTTGGAGAAAGAGTTCTTATCCAGAAAGACTGCAAAGGTAGAACTTGAAGAAGTTCAAGAGTCACAAACAATGAACGAATCGGAACTAGAACCTGAGCAAGGACTACAAGAAGTTATAGCTGGAGAGCCTGCTCAAGAAACACAAGTCCTACGTAGATCTGGTAGACCAAGATTTGAGCCTGAGAGATATGGATTTCTCATGACTCAAATAGGTAATGTGTTGCTTATGGATCATGATAATGAGCCTGCAACCTACCAAGAGGCTATGAATGGACCTGACTCCGAGAAGTAGCTTGAGGCCATGAAACCTGAAATGGACTCCATGTACACAAACCAAGTTTGGACCTTGGTGGAACCACCTGAAGGAGTACGACCCATAGGGTCCAAGTGGGTCTTCAAGAAGAAGACCGACATGGATGGGAATGTACAGACATTCAAAGGTCGGCTGGTGGCTAAAGGTTTCAGGCAAATTCATGGTGTTGACTATGATGAGACCTTTCCCCTGTGGCCATGGTCAAGTCCATCAGAATTCTACTTGCTATTGCTGCGTATTATGACTACGAGATCTGGCAAATGAATGTCAAAATTACTTTCCTTAATGGAAACCTCCTTGAGGAAGTGTATATGACACAACCCAAGGGTTTTGTATCTCCAGATGAAGCCACTAAAATATGCAAGTTAAATCGATCTATTTATGGATTGAAACATGCTTCTCGAAGTTGGAATCTACGTTTTGATGAGAAAATCAAAGAGTTTGTTTCATTAAGAACGAAGATGAGCCTTGAGTTTACAAGAAGATTAGTGGGAGCATTATTGTCTTCCAGATATTGTATATAGATGGCATACTGTTGATCGGGAATGACATTCCGACCCTGCAAGTTGTTAAGAACAACCTAGGGAAGTGCTTTTCTATGTAAGACTTGGGCGAAGCGACTTATATACTTGGTATTAAGATCTATAGAGATAGATCGAAGAAGTTGTTGGGTTTAACCCAAAGTACATACATTGAGAAGCTGTTGAAACGGTTCAACATGCTTGAGTCCAAGAAGGGATTCTTACCCATGTCTCATGGTGTGAGTCTCTCTAAGGATCAATGTCCAAAATCTTTGGAAGATAAGAACTGCATGAAGTTGATTCCATATGCTTCGACAATTGGATCAATCATGTATGCAATGTTATGTACTCGACCCGATGTCTCATATGCTTTAAGCATGACTAGCAGGTATCAGTATGATCCGGGTGATGGTCACTGGATAGCAGTCAAGAATATCCTAAAGTACTTGAGAAGGACTAAGGATACATTCTTGGTGTTTGGTGGAGAGGAAGAGCTCGTTGTAAAGGGTTACACGGATGCAAGCTTCCAGACTGACAGAGATGACTCAAAGTCACAGTCAGGTTTTGTGTTTTTCCTTAATGGAGGAGATGTAAGCTGGAAGAGTTCCAAGCAAGAGACAGTTGCTGATTCTACGACTGAGGCCGAGTATATCGCTGCAGCGAATGCGGCGAAGGAGGCTGTGTGGATTAGGAAATTCATCAACGAGCTTGATGTAGTTCCTAGCATTGTTGATCCCGTAGTTCTCTACTGTGACAACAACGGTGCAATTGCACAAGCTAAGGAACCTAGATCTCATCAACGCTCCAAGCACATACTTCGGCGCTTCCATTTTATTCGAGAGATTGTCGATCGAGGAGATGTGAGCATATGCAGAGTACCGACTGAAGAAAATATAGCGGATCCACTGACAAAGCCTCTTGCGCAAAAGAAGCATGATGGTCATGTTAGATCAATGGGTATTAGATACCTGAATGATTATCTTTAGTGGTAGCCATGTGGATTGCATATTTGTTGGTTGTTTGTTCATTGGATGAATTGTAAAATGTACTGTGTATTTCATTTTATATTTATGGCAAGTTCTTTTACTATGTCATTTATATCTGTCTGATAAGATTAATTAGCATAATAAATGCCCTTAGAGTGTTTACTTCCATAGGAATTCAAGTACGTGACTTGAATGTGAGAGCCTATGTTTATAAGAAGCTTCATTCTTAAATGGTCCCTGGTTGGAGTATCATCTTAGAAGCTAAGGGCGATGCTGATACATTGAGACTAGCATGTGCGTTGACTGATACCGGTTCTCATAGGTCATGATATTGTGATATCAAGTCATCACATGGGTACTTATTGAGAACAAGTTGTACTGGACAGACCCCCCCCCCCCCCCCATGAGACTACATTGTGGATAGTTATATGAACGTGTCACAAGTAGTTCTCATCTGACAATGGTGTTTGTAGTTCTTTGACCTGAGGTCACAGCATTCATCAAGTGAGGAAGAGCGTACTTTGTTGCCATCTAAAGTCTTCCTTGAGAAAGGTTGATGATAAGGGTGGTAATTGGGTATGTTACGATACATTTGGGTGTTTGTGTGTGGACAGATATAGGATTTGTCCTCCTTTATGACAGGAGTTACATCCATGGGCCCCTTGATGGAATAAGACTGAGAAAGGCATGACCATGCTTGGTTGAGTCAATATATGATATTGAGCTCACCAATTTCATACAGTCTATTCTAGATCAGGAAATTGGGATTGAACAATTATGAGGGTGACACGGTCCATGCCTCTAGTTCTATCCAGATGTAAAGGACAAAGAGACATGACAACACTGATACATTGGTCATGACATACTTGTTGAGTTATGAAATCTTATTGCTTGGGTAGCAATGATGTATTGCTAGATGCCGCTCATTGTTTGTGAGACTTTTGTTGATACTTGTGATTAAGTGGGAGACTGTTGGAGTTTCTGAGGTGATCTCAAAGTAATCAATAGTTAGTCTTACTGCCAACGCAATATGAGCCTATAGGGTCGCACATAAAAGCGTTTGGAGAAATTGGAGAAAGGATTGTGTTGGCCTTACTCATATTGGATATGAGTGGATGACCAATCCTGTGAGTGCTTGGAATTAAGTTGAGAATATCTCAACGGGAAATCGTTTAAAGGGTTTAAACGAATGAGTATTTACTTGACAAATTCGGCTAAAGGGTTTAACCGAACTGCATCAAAGCTTGATTCGACTAATGAAATTCGGCTAATATGATTAACCGAAATTATAACAGATTCGACTAAAGGGTTTAGCCGAATCATGTCAGTTCGACGAAAGGGTTTCGACGAAATGAAATAGCCGAATTTGTATAGACGAATTCGTCGAAATGGTTTCGCCGAATTTGAGTCGAATTCGGTTATATTGATTAGTCGAATTCGGCGAATGTAAATCTAGATAGAAATGTTCTATTTTTCTCTCTGTTCTGCAGATAGCCTTTTCTATACCTTCCGTATAAAAGGAATACGATTAGGTCTTCGTATCACACGGTTTTTTGACTTAATTTTTTCGCGATTTAGACGAGAACAGCCGACCGGAACTGTTTCGCGCGAGGGTATCTCGTTCTTCCCGTCCTCCGATCGTCTTCTGCCGCCGCTAGTCGCCGCCGTCGGTCGTCGCCTCCTTTGGATAGGACCTAGCAGTCTGTGGGGACGTTGAGAGCTTCCTTCTCCGACCTAGTTCTTGTACGACAAGAAGCTAGGGTTCTCCTTTGCTTGTGTGGACTTCTGTAGAGGGATCGATCCATTTCGATTCGATTCTTGAAGAACTCAAAGGCAGATTTTTGGATCTCTCATTGGAGCACCTTGGTTGAGTGTTGACTCAATCCCGCAAAGGTAGTTTGTATTTCGATTTGATTATTCTCTTGAATCATGAAACCGCAAGATCCGTTAGCTTATTTTGGGTTGTTCTTGTTATTATTTCCGCTGCGCATATTCGATATGTCATCCCTTTAGGGGTACAGAAAACTCAACAGTGGTATCAGAGCTAGGTTGCGGTCAAGTGTGTGCAAACTGGGACATTTAGAAGCGTTCTAAATGTCCTAATTTCTTCTTGGAATATCACATTTGATGTGATTTTGTGGTGTTTCTGGTGGTGGGATTTCAAAAATTTGGACGGGTCTATGCCCAGCACCCCGCAAGGGCTCTTCCCCTTGACCCTGCTCGCTGATCGGTCAGCGAGACCACCGCCAGGGGCGCGGCCCCTTGGAACCCCGCCAGGAACGCATGTGATTGCGTTGCGATTTTCATGTTTCAGAGGATGTTTTTCCTCTGCAGTAATCGTCCCTCAAAATGGTTTGTGAAACTAAATGTTTAGATTATTGAATCTGACATGAGAGACGAGCTTGTCTACTGCACAAGTGGAGTTGTTGTTCATATGTCCAATGCATGTAAATCTGGAGATTTAGAAGTGTTCTAAATGCTCAGATTTAGCCATGTTTTGTCAAAGTGTTGATAGACTGTTTTTGTGCACATCTGGGATGTATCTGGAATGTGAATATTGTAATTTTATTTTCTGATTGTGCATTGTGATTAAATGTTAATCCTGATTAAAATGTTAATCACTTGAAATAAAAATCTCTTATCTAAAATTAAGTATTCGGATGTCTTCCGATGGATGACACTCTTCCTGCCTCGATCGATGAAGTGTGGGATTGCCAAAGCAAGGTGCATTGATCTATCTTGGTAAGGGTGCGAGCGGATAATTGTGATATCTTACTGTCGACATCGGGTCTAACTTAACTAGGTGACCTCAAAGGTTGAGTGCCTAGAGGCATAGGGTTGGCATGCTCCATATGATGCATGCGAATAAAGAGTTATTCACCAACCATACAAGAGTTGCATAGTGATGCAATTGACAAATGTTGTCTACCTAAATAACTGTATTATGAGAGGAACGCCAAAGCGGACTCGTGGTGTTGGTGAAATACGGATCTTGTCCACTAAGAGAGTAGCTCGCATAAACTCTCTGAATCGATATAAAGGGTTATTGATTTGGTTAAAATAGTGGGAGCTCTTTAATAAAAGTCCTTATTAATATATATATATAATGTATTTTGAAATATAGTACTAAAAATTTCACTTTGCAAAATTCCTTGTAGAATATCCATGGCAAGTGGATCTCACTCCACCCTGTCCCTGGGAGCTATTCTTGAGAAGGAAAGGCTCAACGGGACAAACTTCCTCGACTGGTACAGAAACCTGAGAATTGTTCTCAGGCAAGAGCGCAAGCTCTATGTCTTGGAAGGTGAAACCCCTGTAGAGCCGACCGGAAATGCTTCGAGAGCAGATAAAGATGCTTACAAGAAGTATCAAGATAATACCTTGGATGTGGAATGCCTCATGCTTGCTACCATGTCCTCTGATCTTCAGAAGCAACACGAGAGCATGTGTGGTTATGAGATAATCGGGCACCTCAAGAAAATGTTCGAGGGGCAAGCCCGGCAAGAGAGGTTTGACATATCCAAGGCATTGTTTCAGTGCAAAATGGGAGCTCGAGACTCAGTAGGGACTCACGTACTCAAGATGATTGGGTATATAGAGAACCTTGAAAAACTGGGTTTTCCCATAGGCCAAGAGTTGGCCACGGATCTGATCCTGCAATCGTTGCCGGACAATTATGAGTAGTTCGTCTTAAACTATAACATGAATGAAATAGAAAAGACACTGCCCAAGCTCCTTGGCATGTTGAGAACTGCCGAGAATAACATGAAGAAGGTCAAGCATGCCAGCCCCATACTGATGGTGCATAAAAGCAAGGGCAAGGCCAAGGGATCTAAGAAGACGAAGATTGGATCTATGTCTCCTCTTGATCCCAAGTCTTCTGCACTGAAAAGGAAAGGTCTGGAGAAAGAAGGAAAGTGCCACCACTGCGGTAAGGCAGGGCATTGGAGGCGGAACTGTCCCCTCTATATTGAGGATCTGCAAAAGAAGAAGGGAAGTGTGACTTCCACTTCAGGTAATTATGTTATAGAGATAAACCTTTCTGCTCCTTCATCTTGGGTATTGGATACCGGATGCGGTTCTCACATTTGTACAAATGTGCAGGAACTGAGAAAGAGAAGAATATTGGGTAAAGGGGAGGTAGACCTGCGCATCGGGAATGGAGCAAGAGTTGTCGCCGTCGCCGTTGGTGTCTATTGTCTTTCTTTGCCCACAGGGCTTGTAATAGAATTAGATAACTGTTATTTTGTTCCAGCCATAACTAGAAACATTATATCCATTTCATGTCTTGACATGAAAGGCTTTTCGTTTATAATTAAGAACAATTGTTGTTCGATTTTTATGAATGATGTTTGTTATGGTCTAGCTCAATTGTTTAATGGTTTATATGTTTTGAACTTAGACCATCTGATCTATAACATAGAAAATACTAAAAGACTAAAAACAAATTATTCGAATCCTACGTACCTTTGTCATTGTCGTTTAGGCCATATAAACGAGAAACGCATATCCAAGCTCCATAAAGATGGACTACTGGACTCATTTGATTATGAATCATTTGAGAGATGCGAGTCATGTTTGTTGGGCAAGATGACGAAAGATCCTTTCACTAGTTGTAATGAGAGGGCTAATGATCTCTTGGGTATAATACATAGTGATGTATGCGGACCCATGAGTTCTATGGCTAGAGGTGGGTTCTACTGCTTCGCTATATTTACTGATGATTTCAGTAGATACGGATACGTATTTCTTATGAAGAACAAATCCGAGACCTTTGAAAAGTTCAAAGTGTTTAAACATGAAGTGGAGAACCAACTGGGAAAAAGGATAAAAGAACTCCGATCTGATCGAGGTGGCAAATATCTGAGTCATGAGTTTCGTGATCATCTGAAAGAGTGTGGTATTGTATCACAGCTCACTCCTCCCGGAACACCTCAACATTATGGTGTTTCTGAGAGGAGGAATCATACCTTGTTAGACATGGTGTGATCGATGATGATTCATGCAGATTTGCCTGTTTCCTTTTGGGGTTTTGCTTTAGAGACTGCTGCTTTCACACTAAATCGAGTTCCAACGAAAACGGTTCTAAAGACACCATATGAGATATGGACTGGGAAGCGTCCTAGTATATCGTTCATCAAGATTTGGGGCTGTGAGGCATATGTGCGACGTCAAATGCCTGACAAGCTGGAACCCAAATTGGATAAATGTTATCTCGTGGGGTATCCTAGGGAAACCCAAGGATACTACTTCTACTTGCCGTCTGAGGGCAAAGTGTTTGTCGCAAGGACTGACGTCTTTTTGGAGAAAGAGTTCTTATCCAGAAAGACTGCAAAGGTAGAACTTGAAGAAGTTCAAGAGCCACAACCAATGAACGAACTGGAACTGGAACCTGAGCAAGGACTACAAGAAGTTGTAGCTGGAGAGCCTTCTCAAGAAACACAAGTCCTACGTAGATCTGGTAGACCAAGATTTGAGCCTGAGAGATATGGATTTCTCATGACTCAAATTGGTAATGTGTTGCTTATGGATCATGATGATGAGCCTGCAACCTACCAAGAGGCTATGAATGGACCTGACTCTGAGAAGTGGCTTGAGGCCATGAAATCTGAAATGGACTCCATGTACACAAACCAAGTTTGGACCTTGGTGGAACCACCTGAAGGGGTACGACCTATAGGGTGCAAGTGGGTCTTCAAGAAGAAGACCGACATGGATGGGAATGTACAGACATTCAAAGGCCGGCTGGTGGCTAAAGGTTTCAGGCAAATTCATGGTGTTAACTATGATGAGACCTTTTCCCATGTGGCCATGGTCAAGTCCATCAGAATTCTACTTGTTATTGCTGTGTATTATGACTACGAGATCTGGCAAATGGATGTCAAAACGGCTTTCCTTAATGGAAACCTCCTTGAGGAAGTGTATATGACACAACCCAAGGGTTTTGTATCTCCAGATGAAGCCACTAAAATATGCAAGTTAAATCGATCTATTTATGGATTGAAACATGCTTCTCGAAGTTGGAATCTATGTTTTGATGAGAAAATCAAAGAGTTTGGTTTCATCAAGAACGAAGATGAGCCTTGTGTATACAAGAAGATTAGTGGGAGCATTATTGTCTTCCTCATATTGTATGTAGATGACATACTGTTGATCGGGAATGACATTCCGACCCTGCAAGTTGTTAAGAACAACCTAGGGAAGTGATTTTCTATGAAAGACTTGGGCGAAGCGACTTATATACTTGGTATTAAGATCTATAGAGATAGATCGAAAAAGTTGCTGGGTTTGACCCAAAGTACATACATTGAGAAGGTGTTGAAACGGTTCAACATGCTTGAGTCCAAGAAGGGATTCTTACCCATGTCTCATGGTGTGAGTCTCTCTAAGGATCAATGTCCAAAATCTTTGGAAGATAAGGACCGCATGAAGTTGATTCCATATGCTTCGGCAATTGGATCAATCATGTATGCAATGTTATGTACTCGACCCGATGTCTCATATGCTTTAAGCATGACTAGCAGGTATCAGTATGATCCGGGTGATGGTCACTGGATAACAGTCAAGAATATCCTAAAGTACTTGAGAAGGACTAAGGATACATTCTTGGTGTTTGGTGGAGAGGAAGAGCTCGTTGTAAAGGGTTACACGGATGCAAGCTTCCAGACTGACAGAGATGACTCAAAGTCACAGTCAGGTTTTGTGTTTTGCCTTAATGGAGGAGTTGTAAGCTGGAAGAGTTCCAAGCAAGAGACAGTTGTTGATTCTACGACTGAGGCCGAGTATATCGCTGCAGCGAATGCGGCGAAGAAGGCTGTGTGGATTAGGAAATTCATCAGCGAGCTTGATGTAGTTCCTAGCATTATTGATCCCGTAGTTCTCTACTGTGACAACAACGGTGCAATTGCATAAGCTAAGGAACCTAGATCTCATCAGCGCTCCAAGCACATACTTCGGCGCTTCCATTTTATTCGAGAGTTTGTCGATCGAGGAGATGTCAGCATATGCTGAGTACCGACTGAAGAAAATATAAAGGATCCACTAACAAAACCTCTTGCGCAAAAGAAGCATGATGGTCATGTTAGATCAATGGGTATTAGATACCTGAATGATTATCTTTAGTGGGAGCCTTGTGGATTGCATATTTGTTGGTTGTTTGTTCATTGGATAAATTCTAAAATGTCATATGTATTTCATTTTATATTTATGGCAAGTTCTTTTACTATGTCATTTATATCTGTCTAATAAGATTAATTAGCATAATAAATGCCCTTAGAGTGTTTACTTCCATAGGAATTCAAGTACGTGACTTGAATGTGAGAGCCTATGTTTATAAGAAGATTCATTCTTAAATGGTCTCTGGTCGGAGTATCATCTTAGAAGCTAAGGGCGATGATGATACATTGAGACTAGCATGTGCGTTGACTGATGACCGGTTCTCATAGGTCATGATATTGTGATATCAAGTCATCACATGGGTACTTATTGAGAACAAGTTGTACTGGACGTACACCCCCCCCCCCATGAGACTACTTTGTGGATAGTTATATGAACGTGTCACAAGTAGTTCTCATCTGACAATGGTGTTTGTAGTTCTTTGACCTGAGGTCACAGCATTCATCAAGTTAGGAAGAGCGTACTTTGATGCCATCTAAAGTCTTCCTTGAGAAAGGTTGATGATAAGGGTGGTTATTGGGTATGTTACAATTCATTTGGGTGTTTGTGTGTGGACAGATATGGGATTTGTCCTCCTTTATGACAGGAGTTACATCCATGGGCCCCTTGATGGAATAAGACTGAGAAATGCATGGCCATGCTTGGTTGAGTCAATATATGATATTGAGCTCACCAATTTCAGACAGTCTATTCTAGATCAGGAAATTGGGATTGAACAATTATGAGGGTGACACGGTCCATGCCTCTAGTTCTATCCGGATGTAAAAGACAAAGGGACATGACAACACTGATACATTGGTCATGACAGACTTGTTGAGTTATGAAATCTTATTGCTTGGGTAGCAATGATGTATTGCTAGATGTCGCTCATTGTTTGTGAGACTTTTGTTGATACTTTGTGATTAAGTGGGAGACTGTTGGAGTTTCTGAGATGATCTCAAAGCAATCAATAGTTAGTCTTACTGCCAACGCAATATGAGCCTATAGGGGCGCACATAAAAGCGTTTGGAGAAATTGGAGAAAGGATTGTGTTGGCCTTACTCATATTGGATATGAGTGGAGGACCAATCCTGTGACTGCTTGGAATTAAGTTGAGAATGTCTCAACGAGAAATCGTTTAAAGGGTTTAAACGAATGAGTATTTACTTGACAAATTTGGCTAAAGGGTTTAACCGAACTGCGTCAAATTCGGTTAAAGGGTTTAACCGAATTAGCTTGATTCGACTAATGAAATTCGGCTAATATGATTAACCGAAATTATAACAGATTCGACAAAAGGGTTTAGCCGAATCATGTCAGTTCGACGAAAGGGTTTCGACGAAATGATATAACCGAATTTGTATAGACGAATTCGTCGAAATGGTTTCGTCGAATTTGAGTCGAATTCGGTTATATTGATTAGTCGAATTCGGCGAATGTAAATCTGGATAGAAATGTTCTGTTTTTCCCTCTGGTCTGTGGATAGCCTTTTCTATACCTTGCGTATAAAAGGAATCCGATTAGGTCTTCGTATCACACGATTTTTGGACTTAGTCTTTTCGCGATTTAGACGAGAACAGCCGACCGGAACTGTTCCGCGCGAGGGCATCTCGTTCTTCCCATCCGCCGATCGTCTTCTGCCGCCGCTAGTCGCCGCCGTCGGTTGCCGCCTCCTCTGGATCGGACCTAGCAGTCTGTGGGGACATTGAGAGCTTCCTTCTCCGACCTAGTTCTTGTACGACAAGAAGCTAGGGTTCTCCTTTGCTTGTGTGGACTTCTGTAGAGGGATCGATCCATTTCGATTCGATTCTTGAAGAACTCAAAGGCAGATTTTTGGATCTCTCATTGGAGCACCTTGGTTGAGTGTTGACTCAATCCCGCAAAGGTACTTTGTATTTCGATTTGATTATTCTCTTGAATCATGAAAACCGCAAGATCCGTTAGCTTCTTTTGGGTTGTTCTTGTTATTATTTCCGCTGCGCATATTCGATATGTCATCCCGTTAGGGGTACAGAAAACCCAACAGCTCGAAGGGCGATGAAAATCTTCCAAGAGTCCTTGCCGGAAAACTCAAGAGCTCTTTCTTCTCCCAGTGCCAAAAGTGTCTTCAAATGGAGGCCTGACCCTCCTTTTATAGTTTTTGGAGGAGGGTGTTCTGGTAACTGCGCCATGCTGATTCTTGGATGAGCGAACGGGGATGCTTGATTCGGGGAACGCGGATTGTCAACTTTGTGATTATGACGAGTTTGCCCTTCGATCACGCTGGGTAGCTTGGGCAGCCCAGGCAGCCTCTCTGGTCGGGGTGGCGGCGGCGATCGCCGCCTGCGATGGACGATAGCGGCGCGCTCCGCGAAACAAGCATAAGTGAGAGCGCTTCTTGCGGACCACAAGAGAGCGGGAGCGCTCTCCGCGGAGCATGAGCGAGCGGGAGCGCAGGCGCGAGTGGAGGAACTCTTGCGGAGCAGGTGAGAACAGAAGCGCTCTCCGCAGAGCGAGAGCGCTTTCTGCGGAGCAGGAGCGACCGGGAGCACAGGAGCACCTCCCGTGGAGCAGGAGCGAACAGAAGCACTCTTACGGAGCAGGCGGGAGCGGAAGCGCTCTCTGCGGAGCCGGAACGCTTTCTGCGGAGCAGGAGCGAGCGAGAGCGTAGGAGCGCCTCCCGCGGAGTGGGCGCGGGCAGAGTCACTCTTGCGGAGCAGGCGAAAACGGAAGCGCTCTCCACGGAGCGGGAGCACTTTCTGTGGAGCAGGAGCGAGCAGCAGCGCGGGAGTGCCTCCCGCGGAGCGGGCGCGAGCAGAAGCACTCTTATGGAGCAGGCGGGAGCGGAAGCGCTCTCTGCGGAGCGGAAGCGCTCTCTGCGGAGCGGAAGCGCTCTCTGCGGAGCGGGAGCGCTTTCTGCAGAGCAGGAGCGAGCGGGAGCGCAGGAGCGCCTCCCGCGGAGCGGGCGCGAGCAGAGGCACTCTTGCGGAGCAGGCGAGAACGGAAGCGCTCTCCGCGGAGCGAGAGAGCTTTCTGCTGAGCAGGAGCGAGCGGGAGCGCAAGAGCGCCTCCCGCGGAGCAGGATTGAGCAGGAGCGCAGGAGCGAATCCCGCAGAACAGGAGCGAGCGGGAGCCCAGGAGCGCCTCTCGCGGAACAGGAGCGAGCGGGAGCGCAGAAGAGCCTCCCGCGGAGCAGGAGCGAGCAAAAACACTCTTGCGGAGCAGGTGAGAGCGAAAGCGCTCTCCGGGGAGCGGAATCGCCTTCGGCGGAGCAGGAGCGAGCGGGAGCGCCTCCCGCGGAACAGGAGCCAGCGGGAGCGCAGGAGCGCCTCCTGCGGAACAGGAGCCAGCGGGAGCGCAGGAGCGCCTCCCGCGGAGTAGGAGCGAGAGGGAGCGCAGGAACGCCTCCCGCGGAGTAGGAGCGAGCGGGAGCGCCTCCCGCGGAGCAGGTGAGAGCGAAAGCGCTCTCCGGGGAGCGGAAGTGCCTTCGGCGAAGCAGGAGCGAGCGGGAGCGCATGAGCGCCTCCCGCAGAACAGGAGCGAGCGTGAGCGCAGGAGGGCCTCCCGCGGAACAGGAGCGAGCGGGAGCGCAGGAGCGCCTCACGCGGAGCAGGAGCGAGCGGGAGCTCAGGAGCGCCTCACGCGGAGCAGGAGCGAGCGGGAGCGCAGGAGCGCCTCCCGCGGAGCAGGAGCGAGCAGAAGCACTCTTGTGGAGCAGGCGAGTGCGGAAGCGCTCTCGAGGCTGCTTAGCTGCAGGATTTAGACCTGACATAAAAGCTGGAGCCTCCCTGCAGGTCTGGTCGAGACGCGATGAGAAACACTCGGTCCGACCCAAACTGAACTCTTTTAGGGGAACCCCATCAATTGCCCCTTAGTTTTCGGAGGCCGCGATTTGTAATTGAAAGTCCGAAAATTTCTACTGCTCACATGAGTCCGCGTGAGCGCGTTTCGTCATGGCGGCCCTCGTGTTTTGCGGCGGGAAACTTATCGCCTTAACGCATCAGTTTAATTAGGTGCCAAATTTGACGCAATACCCTAAATTTACTTGTCACGCAAATTAAACATTCGATTCTGAGTAGTATTTATAAGTAATTGAAATATTTAGAGCTTCATGAAAACATTTAAGCGTTTAATAACTGGGCTTTAATTAACAAGTTTCATAACGCATTAATTTTCATTAATGAAACGTACTTTTTAAGGATATTAACCCTTTCTTAATTAGACGCTACGCATTACGGGCCACGCTAAAGAAAATATTGTTTTCCCTTAATTCTCCTCTCTTCGTTAATGACGATGTTTTTTCCTTAGTTGAAACCTTCGATCCCTCTACAAATCGTGCTAGATGGACATAGAACCGAGGTGAAAAATTTTACGTTGCCTCTGCGGGAGAGGATCGTCACTGTTTGGACGGAAAAATTGTCATGGCCGTGAGAGCGGCGAACTAAACTTGAAATTTTTCTTGCAGAGGAGCATGCGCATGGGCGCGGAGTTCACACGAATGCGTCATGCCTTGAAACGTTGCGACCGCAGGTGAGAGCGGCTCGGGCCGCGCTCCGAAATGGAGCGTGGCCTGGCTGAGGCGCACTCCGCGAGGAGCGGGGACGCACTCCAACCGGAGTGCTTGGAGCGCGGCTGTACCGGCACTGCCGCGACTTTGGAGCGCGGCACTGTGCCACTCTCCAATTGGAGTTTGGACTGCGGCACTGTGCCGCTCCGATTGGAGCGCGGCAGAGCCGCACTCCAAATTGGAGCGCAGCACTGCCGCGACTTTGGAGCGCGGCACTGTGCCGCTCTCCAATTGGAGCGAGGTACTGTCGCTCCAAAAATTGGAGCGGGCTGTCCAATTTGGCCGTCCAAGTGAGCACACCAATCGCACATGATAGGCATATATATATTATTTATATATGAAATTTGTATATATATTATAATTCATATATCGGATATATGTATATACGCGTTATACGCGTAATAACGCGTATATACATATATCCGCGCACATCCTTTTCCGCCGTTGAATGCTTGTGCCAGTGTGGAAGAAAACCCTATTTCCGCGAATGCCTGTGCGCCGATTTCGCTCGACGCTCTGTGCTCCGCCGCTGCCGTGCGAAATCGCCGGAAAACCCGCCGTCGTCTGAACATCCGCCGTCGTCTGAACATCCGCCGTTGAAATCAGGTATATTTCACTGCCGCTAACTCTCGATTTCGCTCATGTTCCTGTTTGTCGCTCCAAATCTTGTACGAATTCTTGTACGCCGCTGTTCCTGTTCGTCGCTCCAAATCTGGCTCCTTGATTGTTGGAATCTGAAGGATGTTGTTCTGGATTAGTGTAGTTGAGTCCAGGAGTAGGCTATCTCTTGTCCCAAGCTTCAAATATCCCTTTTTGGGCCAGCTCTGCAAAAATTGTGAATCAAAATGAATTGAATGTGCGCTTTTGGCTGACGAAACAGAGGAGACATTTACTTGGCTTTTCCAGCAATGGTTAAAATGCATGTTTAACAAAGAACCTCTGCTAATCATAACTGATATGGATCAAGCAATGTTCAAGGCAATAAAAACAGTTTTTCCAAAAAGTCATCATCGATTTTGTTCATGGCACATACATAAACATCTTGTAGAGAATGTTTATGAAATTAGAGATTTTAGTAGTGATTTTTCAAAAGATTATAAACAATGGTATAAGAGCAGAAGTATTGAAGCTAGTGAGAGGGCATGGAAGGATTTGATTACAAAATATTCTCTTGAAAATAACAAATGGCTTTGCAGAATGTGGGAGCGCAGATTGCATTGGGTTCCGGCTTATCTAAAATGTTTTTTTGCTGCGGGTATGACATCGACTGGTAGAAGTGAGAGTATTAATTCATATTTTGACGGATTTGTTAATGCAAACACTCATTTATTAGAGTTCGTTAAACAATATGAGAATGCACTCAAAGTTCGCCGGCAAGCTGAAGAAGTCGAAGATTTCAGAACAATGAATTCAGTAGCACCATTAATTGGCAAAACTAGTATTGAAGAACAAGCAAGTAAATGCTACACAAAATCTATGTTTCAACTTTTTCAACGTGAGTTTAAGGAAATCTTAGATTGTTGGCACCAAAAAATTGATTCATTTGGTTTGATTAAAAAATATATTGTGTGATTATCTTTTGAGTCAAGAGAGAAATGGTATACCGTTCAATATGTTGGTTCAGACCCTATCAATGTAAGCTGTGAATGCTCTTTATTTGAAACAAATGGTATTTTGTGCAAGCATTGTCTTCACATTTTATTCAAAAATCAAATCACAAAAATTCCAGAAAGATATATTCTAAGAAGATGGACTATAGAAGCAAGACATATATCAACTTATGGATTATCAGAAAGGTCTACTACGAGCACAGTTTCACCGATTATGAAGTGGAATATAACTTGTCTGTTCAACAAGCTAGTGGAAAAAAGTTCAGCATCGGAAAAAACTTTCAATGAGTTGTTTGAATATGTTAACCAAAAAATTAGAGATTTTGATTTGAATGCAACTCAAAATGTACATGATAAAGAGCCAAGCGGATTAGTAATACATGATAAAGAGCCAAGCGGATTAGTAATACATGATCCAATAACCGTTCGAACAAAAGGACGGCCAAAATTCTCGTCTCGAATACAATCAGGAATTGAAATATCATTAGAGAAAAGCAAAAAAAGAACATGTGGTGCATGTGGAGGAAAGGGTCACTATTCAACAACTTGTCCCAAAAAATTGAAGGTACACTCTATAGTTTGTAATTCAATTTTTTTACTTACAATTATCTATCTAATATGCCTTATTTATTTTTTACAGGAGAAAATTGACGAGTAGTGGCTGCCGGGACTATATGACTACGAGAATTCCATTCTTCGTGCTTTCTATGACCTTTTTTTGTATTAAACATTCATTTAAAGATCTTTGATGCTGTTGGTAAAAACATATAAGTATTTATATGTGCACTTGTTGTTTGCTGGCACCTTTGATGTATTTATACCGTATCCATATAAGTGAAGTTAGATTTTTTATGGATTTTTAATGCTGGCAGCTCTTTCCATATAAGCCAACATGATTTTTTATAGATTTTTTTAAAAAAATCACAGCTCTTTTTATAATGCACATATTAAAAGAGGAGAAAAATCATGTTGGCTTTAAAAAAAAGAGCAGCGCGTACATTCAAAACCAACGCTTAACGCGTTTTTCCAGCCCTCCCTTCATATATATATTATTATGCCAAATATATAATTCATATATATATTATTTATATATGAAATGCCAATATCTAGCATGCCACCACCTCGCTAGCTCCCGCAGAGGCAAATTGATCACGCCTTAAGAATGATTATTTATAAATATAATTCATTATGCATAATTGGAGCGTGACGCTGCATTGGCTCTGACCGGGGAGCTGTGCCGGCTTGTTGTGGTGCCTTGCAGCACATTTTCACGGGTGTGCACGTGACATTCGTCCTTGTATTTTTTCCTGTTAGCTGTTATAAATAATCTTTAGCTGGTCTTGATATGGTTCCCTTGGGGGATTCTCCGATTGTATGCCCCCCAGTTTTCGAAGGCCACGGTGCGTGGGGTGCGAAAATTAATTTTCAAGGTTGTCATTGAGGACACTCAACAGCTTGTGCGCGACACGGGTAGCTACCACCATCTAGCATGAGGCTTTGCCTTTTTTACTAGAAGATTTGTTGAGGGAACGTGGGATGGCGCGCAGGCAAGGAGGCACGCGAATAGGCGCGAGCGCAGAGATGCGTCGTTCCCCTAAGAGGGAGTGGTAAGCCTAGGGCCGTACTCCGATGAGGAGTGCGGTCGAGGACGTGCTCCATTATTTCATTTGCGGCTTTAAATATTTCTTTTTGCTAAGCCTGAAGGCGCATGTTTGGGCCGTCATACTGAGGGATGCTTGCTCCCTTGTACTGGCCGTGCTAGTGGACCCGGAGTGTATTTTTATTAAATGACACAGGAGACTCGATATTCGTCCTGATTGGTATCCGTAGGAGGACTTGCGGCTTTCACTTTGGTGAAGACATTATGCAGTCCGGGAGCGAGATGCTCTGCAGCGCGGGAGCGAAGTGCCCTGCAATGCAGGAGCGTGATGCTTTGCAGCATGGGAGCGGGATGCCCTGCAACGCGGGAGCGTGATGCTCTGCAGCGCGGGAGCGGGAAGCCCTGCAACGCGGGAGCGTGATGCTCTGCAGCGTGGGAGCGAAGTGTTTTGCTTCATAATTGAGCCGAATTCCCCAGAGTTTGGAAAGTTTGTTATTCAGGGTTGACGTCCGGGTTAGCGGCCTTCACCCCAAGAGCCTTGCTTTGGGAGTTCTGTTGCTGCTCCTGAGAACACCTAGCAACTTGCGCGTGGTCATGGATGATTGACTTCCATCTAGCAGAAGGTTTTGCCTTACCATTTGGAGATTCGATGGGGAAACGTGGTTCCCGTCCGGTCGTGAGGGGGCAGGCCCTCAGCGGCCGGATGGCGCGGGCTCGCTCTCGATGTGGAGGGCTGGCCACCATCTTATCGGAGGTCGTCGCCTTACCATTTGGAGATTCATTGGGGGAAACGTGGTTCCCGCCCGGTCGTGAGGGGGGCAGACCCTCAGCGGCCGGATGGCGCAGGCCCTCAGCGGCCGAATGGCGCAGGCTCGCTCTCGATGTGGAGGGCTGGCCACCATCTTATTGAAGGTCGTCGCCTTACCATTTGGAGATTCATTGGGGAAACGTGGTTCCCGCCCAGTCGTGAGGGGGCAGGCCCTCAGCGGTTGGATGGCGCGGGCTCGCTCTCGATGTGGAGGGCTGGCCACCATCTTACCGGAGGTCGTCGCCTTACCATTTGGAGATTCGTTGGGGAAACGTGGTTCCCTCCCGGTCGTGAGGGGGGCAGGCCCTCAGCGACCGGATGGCGCAGGCTCGCTCTCGATGTGGAGGGCTGGTCACCATCTTATCAGAGGTCGTCATCTTATCATTTGGAGATTCGTTGGGGAAACGTGGTTCCCGCCCGGTCGTGAGAGGGGCAGGCCCTCAGCGGCAGGATGGCGCAGGCTCGCTCTCGATGTGGAGGGCTGACCACCATCTTATCAGAGGTCGTCGCCTTACCATTTGGAGATTCATTGGGGAAACGTGGTTCCCTCCCGGTCGTGAGGGGGGCAGGCCCTCAGCGGCCGGATGGCGCATGCTCGCTCTCGATGTGGAGGGCTGGTCACCATCTTATCGGAGGTCGTCATCTTACCATTTGGAGATTCGTTGGGGAAACGTGGTTCCCGCCCGGTCGTGAGAGGGGCAGGCCCTCAGCGGCCGGATGGCGCAGGCTCACTCTCGATGTGGAGGGCTGGCCACCATCTTATCGGAGGTCGTCGCCTTACCATTTGGAGATTCGTTGGGGAAACGTGGTTCCCGCCCGGTAGGGAGGAGGGTAGGCCCTCAGCGGCCGGATGGCGCAGGCTCGCTCTCGATGTGGAGGGATGGCCACCATCTTATCGGAGGTCGTCGCCTTACCATTTGGAGATTCGTTGGGGGAAACGTAGTTCCCGCCCGGTCGTGAGGGGGGCAGGCCCTCAACGGCCGGATGGCACAGGCTCGCTCTCGATGTGGAGGGCTGGACACCATCTTATCGGAGGTCGTCGCCTTACCACTTGAAGATTCATTGGGGAAACGTGGTTCCCGCCCGGTCGTGAGGGGGGCAGGTGAAAGTATCTAGTTGCGGCCTAAATCACCTAGAGGGGGGTGAATAGGTGGATTCAATGTCTTTATGCGGAAATAAAAATTTAACACAGAAAAGCAAACAAACAACCACAGCACAGACACAAGGATTTTATAGAGGTTCCCCGATGTGGGTAGTCCTCTTTCCCGCCTCGCCTATCTAGCACTTCGAGGCTAGACTCGGCTACTTCACCAATCTCAGATTATAACTAATCTTACACCTCGGAGTCAAAACTCCTACAACTCGGAGTATACCACTCCTACAATTCGGAGTATAACAACTCCTACAACTCGGAGTAAAACAACTCCTACAAATAATCTCGGAGTGAAAACTCCTACAAAAGAAAAGATAAGGAAACACAATACTTCTTCTTAACCTCTAAAGAGATTAACTTCAGATCTTGAACACTGAGTCTTCTTCTCAACCTTGAAAGAAAGCTTGGCACTTGAAAGAAGTGGAAGAGAGAAGACTTGGCTAACCAGATCTGAATAGGCCCTTTGACTTACTTGAAATAATCTTTAAAAAATGAGAGAAGCAATAAGATCAAAGGCCTTCTTCTGAGAAATCTCTAACAACAATAGAGAAAGGATCTTGAGCAGTGAATGTTAGGTCTCAGAATTCTTGTTCAGCAAAAGAGAAAGGAGATCGACTTTTTATCTTTTCTGAACTGTCGGCTGATGAGAGATTTTTGGATCGATTTCTAAGAATGATGCCCTTGCCCTAAAATAAGGATTTATTTATAGGGAGGACTTCAACGGCTCTTGCGACAAAGAAGGGAGAGGCGACACGTGTACTATTCAAGGTGGCTAACCCTAATTTTCGAAAACGAAACAAAGATTTGAAATCCGTCTGTCCGTCATTCGTCGAGACTTCACGTGAACATCCGACGAATTGACTTGGCCACAGGGAAAGGCTGAACAACCCGTGAAAAACACTGTCTGTCACCATTCGTCGGGATTCGTCGGAAGTACACGAGAACATCCGACGAATTGACTTAGCTGCAGAATTTTCTTCACAACCCAGCCAAAATAACCTCTGTCAGCATTCGTCGGGATTCGTCGGAATGACCCGAGTCATCTCGACGAATGGACTTGGCTTCAGAGATTTCTTCACAACTCAGCCAAAATGACTTCTGTCAGCATTCGTCGGGATTCGTCGGAATGACCCGAGTCATCTCGACGAATGGACTTGGCTTCAGAAATTTCTTCTAAACCAAGACAAAAAATTCTTCTGTCTGGATTCGTCGGGATTCGTCGGAATGACCCGAGTCATCTCGACGAATTGACTCAGCATAAATTTTTCTTTTCTTCTGAAAACCTGCTCCACTCCTCAACCTTGGAAGCCTTCAGTTATGAGTATATGAAGTGCACCCCAAAAGAGAGATTACACATGGACCAACACTTTGTTCTATACAATGAGGGATTACTTTGTCTAGAACTGTGTTTGGTGATCCATTGCAACCTGACTTTGGTGAGCACTTAGCATTAAGGCCTGTCATAACACATCTAAACAAAAGTCATCAAATACAATTACAATTCATTTTAGTTTACTAGGGGACATCTTCAAATCAAGGTGATTGTGGACACAATACCCAACAATCTCCCCCTATTTGAAGATGTCATAACCCTAGGCACTAACTTGAATTGCACAGAAAGAATACTAAATAAGAAAGCACAACCCAGGCAGTAAAATATAAGGAAAAACAGAATAGGACTGAATGTTTTAACTTAATCACAAAAGAAATGTGTATATATATAAGCAAAGAAAACATCATGAATCCAGATAAGCACAGCTTATTCATGACCTTTGCCTTTCTTCTTTGCAACCATTCTATCCACTGCCTCAGCTTTCTTCTTCAGTTCTGAATCCATTCTCTCAAAGAATGCCTTTGGCTTAGGCCAGTATTTGTCAGGAGCAGACTCTTTATATCCACCATTCTTGAAGTGAATTCTTCTTTCATTTGTCCTCTTCTCAAACTTGCTCCATTCTTCTGAACTATAATGGTCACTGACTTTTTCATTCTGATTGCTGACTTTATCAAAAACAGAGAGAACAATGCTTTTGGAGATGGGGCTCCAACTTTCTTGGAAGTTTCTAGGAGGAGGCTTATCATAAAATTCTCTGATCTTCTTATGTGGATTAGACCTCTTAGCAGATGGCTTATCAGCAAAAAGCTTCCTTTTTAAAGACTTCTCAGAGGGATCAGCAAAAAGTGAGCTGTCATGATCTTGAGCAGGGAAAGGATCATCCCAAAATTCTTGATAAGTTGAAGCAGGGATGACTTCATCAGCAAAAACAGGATCCTCAACAGGATTTGGAGAGAAACTAGGAGCCCTGGGTCCTGGAGCACTAGATGAGGGAAGATCTGATCCTTTATCCACAACAGTAAACCCAAGCATTCCAGCCACTTGCTTGAACAGCCAGCTTTGGGCTTCATGAGTATACCAGTTCACATCCTTAACATTTTGTAAGTTGTTTTCCTTGAGATCTTGCATTTGAATAGCTACACTTTCATTCAACTCATCCAATTTGCTTGCACTTTCTTCTAGCTTGGATACCACACTCTCCTCCCCCTTTATGACATCTTCATGCAGGAGGGTATACAATCTCTTCAGCTGATTTTCAACTTGATCATCCAAGTAAGTGACTCCTTGATCATGAGCAGAGCTAAGAGTAGAGAGAGCAGTAGACAACTGTAGTACATCTTCACTAACCTGATGCAGATTCTTGAGAGCATGCCCAACAGCTTTATTTGTATGATCCAAAGCTTTCCCTGCAGTTAGCATCCAGGCTTCGTGATCACTTTGAATCTTCCCATGTCATGCTTGATCTCAGCCATTTCCTGCTTCAAAGAACTATCAACAGAGTCAATCTTCTTATAGACTTGCTTGATAGAGTGATCAAAGTGATCAGTCTGACCCTTTAGCAGCCCTGCTATGGACTTCAGCAAAGAAGAGTGAGAGCTATCACCAGTCTCAACCTCTTCAGGAGAAAATCTATCAGCTACAAAACTTGAGGACTGTGTTATGTTGTCAAGCACAATTGCTCTTGGAGAAGTGCTCCTAGCCACAAAAACTTCTGGAGGAGGCAGAAGCAGCACAGAAGGAAAGACCTCAGGAGGAACAGATTCAGCCATGAAGATATCTTCCTGGTCTTTCTCCCCCTCAAAAAGAGACATCTCCTTAGCCAACCTCAGCATGGCACCAAGGTTGCCCTTCTCCCCAGATTCAGATTGCTCATGAGGAGAGTCTGGCAAGATTTCTTGATCTTTAGAATGAGAATCAACCATGGCAGGTGATCTCCTTGAACCTTCCAGCTGAGGAGTTTCAACAAAATCAGCAGCATCCTCTGGGCCCTCCAAGACAAGATCAGCAGCAGGGACAACAGTATCAACAGGATCAAGAGGTGCTTGATCAGCATCACTGGGAGGAACATCTTCTGCAGCACCACTTCCTGCACCAATGTCTCATGGGGTTGGAAACTCCCCCTCAACATGTGCATCTCTACCCTGTGCAGGAGCTGGACTAAGTCCACTCCCCCTGGAGGATGGCCCTGCTTCAGTAGACCTATGCTCATCAGGCAGAAGGGCTTCATCATCACTTACAGCAGCCCTAACTCCAGCATTCCCTAAGCCCTTGGGAATTACCCTTTCCCATTTTGAGAAAATGGTTGAGTTAATCTTCTTTGTGTGGTGGATGGGGAGACCTCTTCCAAGATTAAAAAAATCTGGATTGCTACTGTGTAGAAGCAGACTGAGAATTCTTCCAAAATTTGGAGCAAGAAAACTTTCTTTAATCTTCTCAAAGATTACTTCACCAAAATTGAAATTCTTCCGACAAATTATAGCGGTGTGAATTTTGAAAGCTTCTTCAGAGAGGTAGTCATGAGAGCCTACCTTGCATAATAATACTTTTCCTATAATATCACACAGAAGCTTACCTCCATCATTCATGAACTTTCTTCTGATTTTGGAGCTTTGATCAAGAATGCCACAGAATCTTCTGGCTCTGAAAATATCTTCAACCGACAACTCTTCTGATTCAACTTCAGGCATCCTCAACGATCGGTTGATACCACTAGCCTTCAAAATGATTTTGCAAGACCTAATAGAGCTTTTGATCTTCTTACCTTGGCCTGAGATTTTGGCATTGCGATAGAACTCCAGAATGTCCTGTTCTAAGATTTTTGCAGGCTCTTCTAGGATATAACTGAGTCCGGCGACATCGAGCATCATAATCATGTTTCGAAATTCATCTGAAGCTGAGCGGAAGGCGCCTCTCACCAACTCTCCCCCTGAATGCAAACCACCTGAAGCTTTGGGCGCCATTGATGTCGTCGACGCCGAGGAAGAGAAACAGAGGAATAGTGAAAGGAGGAGACGAACGGTCGGGTAGGGTTTCACGGAGGTTCTCGTGAAATCGTGATGTTTTCTTTGATTTTTATATATATATATATGTAAATTTAAGTAGGGTGCGTACCTGAAGGACGATAAAATCGTATTTAATAGGTAGATGATTCCACGGGAGATGAATAGAGAGGAGTAAAATTTGTCCCGTGAACATCCATGAAACTTCATGAAATTTTCTGAGTTTAACAAGTGAGATCTCGTGCAATTTAGTGAAATCTCAACAGTCCCAACTTCAAGAGTCCTTGTTAAGCATTCCAAGTTCCATTTTGAAGAAATTGAATTTGGTTTCGTCCAGAGGCTTCGTAAAAATATCTGCAATTTGTTTGTCAGTATTAACATATAACAAATTTAAGTCCTTACTCTCAACATGTTCCCGGATGAAGTGGTAGCGAAGCTCAATATGCTTCGTTCTGCTGTGAGAGACGAGATTATTTGCAATGGCAATAGCACTTGAGGAGTCACAGAACATGGGGATTTCAGAGAGCTTTAAATTATAGTCCTCAAGCTGATTTTTTATCCACAAAAGTTGTGCACAGCAACTGCCGGCAGAGATATACTCCGATTCAGCAGTCGATATTGCAACGCAATTTTGCTTCTTGCTACTCCAGGAAATGAGCCTTTTTCCTAAGAACTGGCAAGTTCCCGAAGTGCTCTTCCTATCATCTTTGCTACCTGCAAAATCAGCGTCTGAAAAACCAATTAGTTCAAAATCATTGCTTCTTGGGTACCATAAGCCGAGATTTGGTGCAGCCTTAAGGTATCTCAAAATCCTCTTTGCAGCGGCATAATGAGATTCCTTACAGTTCACCTGATACCTGGCACAAACACATGTTGAGAACATTATATCAGGCCTAGTAGCAGTGAGATAGAGCAAGGACCCAATTATGCTTCTGTACTTGGTTTCATCAAAGGGTTTCCCCTTTTCATCCTTGTCCAGAGACATACTTGAGCCCATTGGAGTCCTCATTGAGGTTGCACTCTCCATTCCAAATTTCTTAAGAAGCTCTTTGGTGAACTTCGTCTGAGAGATGAAGATTCCATCTTCAGATTGGTGCACCTGGAGTCCTAAGAAATATTTCAGCTCTCCCATACTGCTCATTTCAAACTTACCTTGCATCAAGTTAGAGAACTTTTTACAAAGTTTGTCATCAGTAGAGCCAAAAATAATATCGTCGACATAGATTTGCACGAGCAAAATCTCGCCTTTAACTTCCCTAAGAAACAATGTCTTGTCTATTGTTCCTCTTGTAAATTTGTTCTCAAGAAGAAACTTAGACAATGTCTCATACCAGGCTCGGGGTGCCTGTTTGAGACCATACAAGGCTTTATGTAAATAAAATACATGATCAGGAAAGTTAGGATCTACAAAACCTGGAGGTTGAGCTACATAAACTTCCTCTTTAAGGTCTCCATTCAGAAAGGCGGACTTTACATCCATCTGGAAAACCTTAAAGCCCTTATATGCAGCATAAGCCAGAAATAATCGGATGGCTTCAAGTCTTGCTACTGGTGCGAAGGTCTGATCAAAGTCAATCCCTTCTTCTTGCCTGTATCCTTGAGCAACCAGTCTTGCTTTGTTCTTGGTGATGATGCCCTTTTCATCAAGCTTGTTCCGGTAAATCCATTTGGTTCCAATCACATTCTGTCCTTTGGGTCTAGGTACCAACTTCCAAACTTTACATCTCTTGAATTGGTTGAGCTCCTCTTGCATAGCAAGGATCCAAGAGGGATCGGTGTTTGCTTCTTCAAACTTCTTCAGCTCAATCTGTGAAAGAAAACTTAAATGTAAAACTTCGTTAGTTGTACCTCTTCTAGTTAGAACTCTGCTTGAAGGATCTCTGATGATTTGATCAGCTGGATGATCTATCAAATGTCTGATCATTCCAACATTTAGATGACCATGAGGTTCCTGCACTTCAGGTACATCGTCATCTTCCTGAGGGTCATCATCCTCACATGTAGAAGGAGCATTTACTTCAATAGATTTTGGAACGTCTTCCTTTACAACTTCTTCTAAGTGTAGTTCTTTGAACCTTGCATCTGCATCTTCAACATAGATACTAGAAGAGCTGCTTTGAAGCATACTCGTCTCATCAAATATAACATTATAAGTTTCTTCCACAACCAGGGTTTTCTTGTTGAAAATCCTATATGCCTTACTATGGCTACTATAACCTACAAAAATACCTTCAAAACATTTTTCACTAAACTTAGTTTTATAATACTTTCCATTGTTAAGCACGAAGCATTTACTGCCAAAGATTCTAAAATAAGACAGAGTTGGTTTCTTGCATTTCAGAAGTTCATAGGGAGTCTTATGATGATTTTTGTTGATTAGTGCTCTGTTTTGCACGTGGCAAGCAGTGTTGATACCTTCAGCCCAGAAGTACTCCGGTAGTGAAGAATCACTCAACATTGTCCTGCAAGCCTCTATGAGTGTTCTATTCTTTCTCTCGGCAACACCATTTTGCTGTGGAGTACGGGGAGAGGAAAACTCATGAAAGATACCCTGACTTTCACAAAATTCAGTCATGGCCCCAGACTTGAATTCTGTACCATGGTCACTTCTGATTTTGACCACAGAACATTCTAATTCATTCTGAATTTGCCTAACGAATGAGGTGAAAGAATCATAGGTGTCTGACTTGTGTTTCAGAAAGAATACCCAAGCAAAACGTGAGTAATCATCGACAATGACCAACGTATAAGACTTACCCCCTAAACTCTGAATTGGCATGGGACCAAATAAGTCCATATGAAGTAGATATAAACATCTGGTAGACTCTTTGCCAATAATGCTCTTAAAGCTAGCCCTCGTCTGCTTGCCCATTTGGCATGCGTGACAAGGTCTCTCTTTAATGCACTTAACATCAGGAGCATCACGAACTAAGTTGTGGGAAAATAACATATTTATGGTTTTGAAATTAATATGTGCTAGTCTCTTGTGCCATTGGTCACAGAGAGATGCACTATCTTTTGTCAAGATGCACACTGGTGTAGAAGTATCTAAACATAGAAAATTTAAACAAAAAATATTTCTACTCCGAGTGTCTGTTAAAATAGTTTCTGACGTATCAGACGACTTTATCAAGCACGTGTCCTTGTAGAATTCTACCATATAGCCTTTGTCACAAAGTTGACTTATGCTAATGAGATTATGTTGTAATCCTTTAACATAAGCAACGTCTGTGAAAGAGACTATACCATTTGTGATCATACCGTAGCCTTTTGTGATTCCCCGATCAGATCCGCCAAAAATAACTTTTGGACCATCTTTCACCGGGGTATACTCTTGTAGTAGGCTTCTTGTTCCGGTCATGTGCCGTGAACATCCACTGTCCAAGTACCATATTGGATTTGAATTGGCCTTTGGACATACCTGCAATCAATAATCAATTGCCCTTAGGAACCCAAACTGATTTGGGTCCTTGGCTTCTTGTTAGATGACCACCACTTGGAATGTTAACATTGCGAGGGGTCATTCTTGCATTGTTAATCCGTGGAGTCGTGACATTTCTCGGATTAAACCAACAATCTATGGCAAAGTGACCAACCTTGCCACAACACCAACAATCGAACCGATTGTACCTTCTCTTTGTCTCCTGTTTCACTTTTTGAACGTGAGGTGCAACAGGAGTGACTTTCTTAGTGGAAGTCTTCTTAGAAGTGGGAGCCTCATGGTGACAACACACACATGGCTCCAACTTCTTCTCAACAGATTTGGGTGCAATCGTTTTAATTTTGGGTGCTTTCTTGTGAGCTGATCCGTGAACAAATGGACCATGATCTTTGAGGATTATTTCTTCATGAGGAGCTTTGAATGGAGAGTTGTCAAAGTTTTGGGGAAAGCTCCATCCTTGATATCTATTACTAGGTTCAACATGTGTTGGCCTAGCAAAATGACGGTAAGATGAATCAAAGTCAAACGGGTTTGATGGAAAAATGACCTTCCTGAATGAAGGTTGACTTTGATTAGCAGTTCCCTTGCCTTTCACGGCTCTCTTCTCAGCAGCCTTACTACTTTCAGCCTTATGACCAATTCCACTACCCTTCGCAGGAGCAGAGAACCTATCAATGAATGGAAGAATAGTCTTAGGTTTCGAGAAGATTTCTACGAGCTTCCTTTCCGCCTTCAACTTATCTTCTAGTTCATTTATAGTTTTCTCCTTTAAATTCAACAACTCAGTGGAGCTTCTCAGTTCGTCTTTCAAGAGTTGGATTTCATCTTTGAGAGGAGTTAATTGTTCAACTTCCTCCCTCAAAGCTAATTCCACTGTCTTGAGAGATTCAATTTCTTTTGACTTGGATTTGACGACCTTGCGGCACTTGTCAAATCCTTTCACAGGGGCTTCATAATGAGTTATTAACTTAGAGTCCTCCTCTGATGAGTAGCCTTCATCTGCTACGGATGCAGTCTCATCTTCAGAAGCAGACAGAGGAGTATGAGAGTTTACATTCCCCTTATAAGAGGAGTCGCCTATTTCTTCGTCTAGATGTGCCATTAGCCCAAAGTAGGCTTCTTCATCTGAGCTTGACGCATCAGAGTCACTGTCGCTCAGAGTCTTTGCCTTTTTGGCGAGGAGGCTCTTTTCTTTCTTCTTTCCTTTAAAGGATCTCTTTTCTTCCTTCTTTGATCCTTCTTTCTTTTTGTATGGACACTCGGCTATTACGTGTCCTGGCTTATTGCAGCAATAACAAATAATGTCAGTATAATCAAATTTGTTCGGTTTAGATTTATACCTGTCATTATAGTAGTCCTTCTTGTGATGATCACCATCACGTCTTGATCTTCTGTGATCAACTGCAGTGGATTGCCCTCTCTTCTGCTTTCTTTTATTCAGAAGTCTTTTGAATTGTTTGGAGAGAAGAGAAAATTCTCCATCAGACATCTCTGAACCTGAGGGGCTGGCATCAGACTCATCCTCATCAGAAGATCAGATGGTCTCCTGACAGGTGGGAGAGCCTTGCTCCTTCTTGAGCTTTCAGCTTTTAGGGCAGAGGACTTCTCCCTTCCAGAGGCTCTGACCCCCTCTTCTTCAGCTTTGCGGGAATTTAGCTTCAACTCATGGGACAGGAGCTTACCAAACAACATTTGTGGCTCCGTGGTTCCGAGCTTTCCGAATTCTCTGATGGCTATAACCTTGGTGTCCCATTCTTTCGTCAGGGATCTCAGAAATTTGTCATTTAGTTCGCCAGTTGTGAATTCTCTATCATAGTTCCTAAGACCATTTACGATCTTGAAGAACTTCTCATAGGTGTCAGAAATGGAGTCTCTTGGATCTTGCTTGAATGCTTCGTATTCTTGGTTCAACAACGATCTTCGGTCATCCCTCACTTCTTCGGTCCCTTCCATCAAAACGACTAGTGAATCTCACATTTCTTTAGCAGATTTGCAGTGAAGCAGATTTTGCAACATTGAATCATCAACTGCACCTGCTATGATATTCTTTGCTTTCTTGTCTAGGGCCACTAGACCGATCTCATCTTTGTTCAGTTCCAACATCTTCTTCGGGATCATGATGGTGGAGTTTATTGAAGATGGTTTCATCGGAATATGGGGACCTTCTTCCACGATCTGAAAGATTCTTGGGTCGGCAGCTTCCATGTAGAATCTTACTCTTTCCTTCCACATAGGAAAGTTCTCTTTGGTGCAGACTGGCAATTTGACGGAATCCTTGGCCTTATCCATTCCAGACATATTTGCTTTAGCAACTAGATGAGGAGTCTTGTTCAAGGTGTTAGCCTTATAGCGAACAACCTCCCTCTGATACCAATTGAAAGTATCTAGTTGCGGCCTAAATCACCTAGAGGGGGGTGAATAGGTGGATTCTATGTCTTTATGCGGAATTAAAAATTTAACACAGAAAAGCAAACAAACAACCACAGCACAGACACAAGGATTTTATAGAGGTTCCTCGATGTGGGTAGTCCTCTTTCCCGCCTCGCCTATCTAGCACTTCGAGGCTAGACTCGGCTACTTCACCAATCTCAGATTATAACTAATCTTACACCTCGGAGTCAAAACTCATACAACTCGGAGTATACCACTCCTACAACTCGGAGTATAACAACTCCTACAACTCGGAGTAAAACAACTCCTACAAATAATCTCGGAGTGAAAACTCCTACAAAAGAAAAGATAAGGAAACACAATACTTCTTCTTAACCTCTAAAGAGATTAACTTCAGATCTTGAACACTGAGTCTTCTTCTCAACCTTGAAAAAGAAAGCTTGGCACTTGAAAGAAGTGGAAGAGAGAAGACTTGGCTAACCAGATCTGAATAGGCCCTTTGACTTACTTGAAATAATCTTCAAAAAATGAGAGCAGCAATAAGATCAAAGGCCTTCTTCTGAGAAATCTCTAACAACAATAGAGAAAGGATTTTGAGCAGTGAATGTTAGGTCTCAGAATTCTTGTTCAGCAAAAGAGAAAGGAGATCGACTTTTTATCTTTTCTGAACTGTCGGCTGATGAGAGATTTTTGGATCGATTTCTAAGAATGATACCCTTGCCCTAAAATAAGGATTTATTTATAGGGAGGACTTCAACGGCTCTTGCGACAAAGAAGGGAGAGGCGACACGTGTACTGTTCAAGGTGGCTAACCCTAATTTTCGAAAACGAAACAAAGATTTGAAATCCGTCTGTCCGTCATTCGTCGAGACTTCACGTGAACATCCGACGAATTGACTTGGCCACAGGGAAAGGCTGAACAACCCGTGAAAAACACTGTCTGTCACCATTCGTCGGGATTCGTCGGAAGTACACGAGAACATCCGACGAATTGACTTAGCTGCAGAATTTTCTTCACAACCCAGCCAAAATAACCTCTGTCAGCATTCGTCGGGATTCGTCGGAATGACCCGAGTCATCTCGACGAATGGACTTGGCTTCAGAGATTTCTTCACAACTCAGCCAAAATGACTTCTGTCAGCATTCGTCGGAATGACTCGAGTCATCTCGACGAATGGACTTGGCTTCAGAAATTTCTTCTAAACCAAGACAAAAAATTCTTCTGTCTGGATTCGTCGGGATTCGTCGGAATGACCCGAGTCATCTCGACGAATTGACTCAGCATAAATTTTTCTTTTCTTCTGAAAACCTGCTCCACTCCTCAACCTTGAAAGCCTTCAGTTATGAGTATATGAAGTGCACCCCAAAAGAGAGATTACACATGGACCAACATTTTGTTCTATACAATGAGGGATTACATTGTCTAGAACTGTGTTTGGTGATCCATTGCAACCTGACTTTGGTGAGCACTTAGCATTAAGGCCTGTCATAACACATCTAAACAAAAGTCATCAAATACAATTACAATTCATTTTAGTTTACTAGGGGACATCTTCAAATCAAGGTGATTGTGGACACAATACCCAACAGCAGGCCCTCAACAGCCGGATGGCGCAAGCTCGCTCTAGATGTGGAGGGCTGGCCACCATCTTATCGGAGGTCATCGCCTTACCATTTGGAGATTTGTTGGGGAAACGTGGTTCCCGCTCGGTCGTGAGGGGGGCAGACCCTCAGCGGCCGGATAGCGTAGGCTCGCTCTCGATGTGGAGGGCTGGTCACCATCTTATCGGAGGTCATCGCCTTACCATTTGGAGATTCGTTGGGGAAATGTGGTTCCCGCCAGGTAGTGAGGGGGGCAGGCCCTCAGCGGCCGGATGGCACAGGCTCGCTCTCGATGTGGAGGGCTGGCCACCATCTTATCGGAGGTCGTCGCCTTACCATTTGGAGATTCATTGAGGTTCGCTCACAGCGGGCAAAGACCTGAGGGAGACAGTCCGGCTTAGGTGGCGTTCATTCTGACGGTTGGACCTCAGTTGACCCTTCCCAAGCTGTTTGCCTTTAAGTTGTCATGCGAAAGACCGCGAGGTGCCCCAACTGGACTAGACGTTCGATTTCATCCTTCAAACATAGGCACTGCCTCGTATGGTGCCCCTGACCCCCATGAAAATCACAAAACTTGGATTGATCCCCCGCGTTTTGAGGAAGCAGCCTTGGCCACTTAACGATCTTATCGTTGCAGATCATGGATAAAATATGCTGGCGGGATGCGTTCAGTGGGGTGTAGATCCGAGTTTACTGGTTCATCTCCCCTCGAGGACTGCCCAACTGGCTCAGGACGGGCCAGCCGCCCTCTCCGAGCGGTTGTTGTCCTTTTCTCTTTCGGCCCACATTTCCAAGTTTACGTCGATGTGTTGACGTTGGGAGATCATCTTCTGCTACCGATGTTGGGTCCATGCTGCTCTTATCTGGGCGAAGTTTCCCGCGTTCCGGGTTTTGAGAGGGCCCATGACCGATCCAAGGAACTTGGGCCTTTGCCGCGCTGAGGTAGTGAACCGAGTTTTGGATGATTTTCCCCTTGCTTGCCATACGTCTCGCCATGGAGGTGTCATGTTGCAGTGTATCGAGTAGGATGCTTCCAAATATCGTGTCATACGGTGAATCAGCTTCTGCGATGATGAATTGGACGTTGTATTCGATTGGTTCCGGAAGTGCACCTATGCGGACAGGGAGGACGATGTCCCCTATAGTTGGTATCGTTGTTCTGTCCGGAAGCTCCGCATGGCAAGCCATGAGCCTGAGGTTCCCGCCAAGGAGCTTAAGACGTATCACAGTTGTCATGAACAAGATGTTGAATGTAATGCGGTGGCTTATCAACGCCCTTCTTAATTCGAATGTTGGATTCCCAATGCTCGCTTGCAGGGTGAAATCCAACCCTCCATGGAGATCCTTTTCATGTGATCCTACGACGATGTCTCCTTGGGGTTCGCCATGCCCCATCTGCCCTGCATGGGGAGGTCTGTCTAACCCGAGCTCCCTCCCTATCTGTGCCTTTTCTCTGATTCTCTGCGCACGGGCTTCGTGCCATCCCGTGAATAGTTGAGATAGCTCGGTAAAGTTGTGAATGATTCCCTCAGGCAGAGACTGATACCAGTTGAGAGCGTCGCCGCGAAGTGTCGTTGGGAAGATCTTGCAGCAGATTTGATCTGGAAGCCCAAGTGTCTCCCTTGCGGCCAAGAAGTAGTTGACATGCTCATACGGATCCTCTGCTCCGTGGAACTTTTTACGGTGCGGGAGCTTGAGCCAGGAGGGAACTGGATATGCCAGGACCCGTCCTGATAGGGGGGATTGGCTTAGCTGAGGTATGTCATCGCTTGGAACTTGCCCCGACGCCAGAAACGCTTGCTGGCCAGCTGCGCTGAGCCACTGGGGCAGGATGTGTGTCGTGACGGGCGCTCCTTTTCCTGAGTGTGCGGGGAAGGTGGAACTGCCCGCGTCTGAAATTGTCTGGTGAATGTCCATTACTGTCAGTCTCTAAGGGAGATCGCTTTTAGAGCTAAACGGGAACGCTAGTTCCCACAGACGGCGCCAAACTGTTGCAGATCGTTTAACGCTCTCCTGGGCCGTTCGAGCTGAACCGCCTTAGCTCGAGAGTGAGCCGAACGCGCAAACAGTCAAAAATGAGAACCAACAGTAGACAGCAGGATTTTTACATGGAAAACCCGGAAAGGGAAAAAACCACGGGGCCTAGCCCAGTTCTAAATGATTCACTAGTGTCGTGAGTTATAGAGAGTTGTTTTTCGAGGGTGACATGTCACCGCTCGTTACACAGATTTTGCTAAGTCCTCAGGAGCCGAGCATGGTGAAGCGTGCTCTTAGATAGCTTTGGGTGGAGCGGTGGGAAGCGGCCTGGAGCGGAGCGCTGCGGAGTGGCCTGGAGCGGAGCGCTGCGGAGCGGCCTGGAGCGGAGCGCTGCGGAGCGGCCTGGAGCGGAGCGCTGCGGAGCGGCCTGGAGCGGAGCGCTGCGGAGCGGCCTGGAGAGGAGCGCTGCGGAGCGGCCTGGAGCGGAGCGCTGCGGAGCCGCCTGGAGCGGAGCGCTGCGGAGAGGCCTGGAGCAGAGCGCTATGGAGCGGCCTGGAGCGGAAGAGCCTGGAGCGGAGCGCTGCGGAGCAGCCTGGAGCGGAGCGCTGCGGAGCGGCCTGGAGCGGAGCGCTGCGGAGCGGAGCGCTGTGGAGCGGCCTGGAGCGGAGCGCTATGGAGCGGACTGGAGCGGAAGAGCCTGGAGCTGAGCGCTGCGGAGCAGCCTGGAGCGGAGCGCTGCAGAGTAAAGTGCTGCGGAGCGGCTTGGAGCGGAGCGCTGCAGAGTGGCCTGGAGTGGAACGCTGCAGAGTGGCCTGGAGCGGAGCTGCCTAGAATGGAGCGCCCTTGAGCGGAGCAATACGGAGCAGTTTGGAGCGGAGCGCGCGGAGCAGCCTGGAGCGGAGCGCTGCGGAGCAGCCTGGAGCGGAGCGTTGCGGAGCGGCCGGGTGCGGAGCGCTGCGGAGCGGCTGGGAGCGGAGCGCTGAGGAGCGTTGCGGAGCGGCCGGGTGCGGAGCGCTGCGGAGCGGCTGGGAGCGGAGCGCTGAGGAGCGCTGCGGAGCGGCCTGGAGCGGAGCGCTGCGGAGCGGAGCGGCTTTGAGCAGAGTGCCCTTGAGCGGAGCGCTACGGAGCGATGCGAGACAGCCTGGAGCGGAGCGCTGCGGAGCAGCCCGGATCCAAGCCACCGAGATCCTCCCAAGTTCTTGAAGTAAAACTGGAGTGCTGAGGAAGATCTCTGAGGGTAGCTCGAAGGTCGATGAAGATCTTCCAAGAGTCCTTGCCAGAAAACTCAAGAGCTCTTTCTTCTCCGAGTGCCAAAAGTGTCTTCAAATGGAGGCCTGACCCTCCTTTTATAGTCTTTTGAGGAGGGTGTTCTGGTAACTGCGCCATACTGATTCTTGGACGAGCGAACGAGGATGCTTGATTCGGGGCACGCAGATTGTCAACTTTGTGATTATGATGAGTTTGCCCTTCGGTCACGCTGGGCAGCTTGGGCAGCCCGAGCAGCCTCTCTGGTGGTGGTGGCGGCCGGCGATCGCCGTCGGCGATGGACGATAGCGGCGCGCTCCGCGAAATAAGCATAAGCGAGAGCGCTTCTTGCGGACCACAAGAGAGCGGGAGCGCTCTCCGCGGAGCATGAGCGAGCGGGAGCGCAGGCGCGAGCGGAGGCCCTCTTGCGGAGCAGGTGAGAACAGAAGCGCTCTCCGCGGAGCGAGCGGGAGCACAGGAGCACAGGAGCACCTCCCGCGGAGCAGGAGCGAACAGAAGCACTCTTACGGAGTAGGCGGGAGAGGAAGCGCTCTCTGCGAACTCGGAGCGCTTTCTGCGGAGAAGGAGCGAGCGAGAGCGCAAGAGCGCCTCCCGCGGAGCGGGCGCGAGCAGAGTCACTCTTGCGGAGCAGGCGAAAATGGAAGTGCTCTCCACGGAGCGGGAGCACTTTCTGTGGAGCAGGAGCGAGCGGCAGCGCGGGAGCGCCTCCTGCGGAGCGGGCGCGAGCAGAAGCACTCTTATGGAGCAGGCGGGAACGGAAGCGCTCTCTGCGGAGCGGAAGCGCTCTCTGCGGAGCGGGAGCGCTTTCTGCTGAGCAGGAGCGAGCGGGAGCGCAGGAGCGCCTCCCGCGGAGCGGGCGCGAGCAGAGGCACTCTTGCGGAGCGGGCGAGAACGGAAGCGCTCTCCGCAGAGCGGGAGCGCTTTCTGCGGAGCAGGAGCGAGCGGGAGCTCAAGAGCGTCTCCCGCGGAGCAGGATTGAACAGGAGCACAGGAGCGACTCCCGCGGAACAGGAGCGAGCGGGAGCGCAGGAGCGCCTCCCGCGGAACAGGAGCGAGCGGGAGCGCAGGAGCGCCTCCCGCGGAACAGGAGCGAGCGGGAGCGCAGAAGCGCCTCCCGCGGAGCAGGAGCGAGCAAAAACACTCTTGCGGAGCAGGTGAGAGCGAAAGCGCTCTCCGGGGAGCGGAAGCGCCTTCGGCGGAGCAGGAGCGAGCGGGAGCGCAGGAGCGCCTCCTGCGGAGCAGGAGCGAGCGGGAGAGCACGATCGCCTCCCGCGGAGCAGGAGCGAGCAGAAGCACTCTTGCGGAGCAGGCGAGTGCGGAAGCGCTCTCGAGGCTGCTTAGCTGCAGGATTTAGACCTGACATAAAAGCTGGAGCCTCCCTGCAGGTCCGGTCGAGGCCGCGATGAGAAACACTCGGTCCGACCCAAACTGAACCCTTTTAGGGGAACCCCATCAATTATATATATATATATATATATATATATATATATTATTTATATATATATATTAAATATTACGGTTCAACCCCGGTCTGACCGGTCGAATCGATCGGACCTTGAACCTTTGATCTTACCAGTTCGATCTCCGGTCCGGTTCTTAAAACATTTATATATGTTTATCCTATAATGACCGTCAGATTAAATAATGACCGTCAGATTAAAAATATCGGGTCTGCCATTAGCCAAACCTCAAAAAAATCCAATCCTCAAACCCCCAAAATGCCGACGCCTGCTTGACTCAAAAAATTACGCACGCCTAGATTCATTGCCTCCCTCTGCCGCCGGCGGCCTGCCCGGCGCCCACCGGGGGTTCACCGGCCTCCGACGAACCCGTCAGAGGTTGTCGCCTCCGACGAACCCGTCAGAGGTTATCCGGCGGCGAGCGGGCAGGGCCACCGCCGGTGCAGCCCAGGCGGACGGGGGCGGAAATGGGGGGGATTTTTATTCTTTTTTTTTTGTTTTTTTTAATTCTTTTTGTTTACATTTTTTTTTAATAATTAATTATATAAAATAATTTTTAAAATTTATATAACTTTAATTTTCTTAGATTGTGCAGGTGGAAGAAGGGAACGAAATGAAGAAGAACGTGAGGCAGACGAAAAAAAAATAGGGGGATCAAAAGAAATATAGACAAAGGCTATTAAATAATCTTATATTATTCTATATTTGTAATTTATTACATTTAATACCCTTAATTAATGTAGGGCTTCTAATATATTATGAACGTCATGACTTTAAAATTTATATAACCTTAAAATTTTAAATAATTAAAATTTAGAAATCTTTACAATTTTTAAATAACTGTCGGGGGGTGCGCGAAGCACGCCGAGGGGGCGGGCGAAGCCCGTAACTGCGCGGGGGGGGGGGGGGGGGGGGGGGGGGGGGGGGGGAAGCCCGCATGAATGCGGGAGAAGCCCGCATGAATGCGGGAGAAGCCCGCATGAATGCGGGAGAAGCCCGATGCGCCTCATCAAGAACGGGCAAAGCCCGCTTGAATGTCAAGCAGGCGAAGCCCGCAGCGATGCATCGAGAACGGGCGAAGATGGAAATGCAAGTACCTATGGAAATAATAAACACCAAGGTATTCCAATGTTTTTTTTATTTTATAATTAATAAGTAATTAAATATTTTAATTAATAAAAAATTTAATTCTTAAATTTTAAATAACCGCTGGGGCGGGGCGGGCTAAGCCCGCCTGAATGCGGCCGAAGGCCGCAGTGCCGCATCGAGAACGGGCGTAGCCCGTTCGAAGATGCTAGTATATATATAAACATACATATACATATATATTTATATTTATATATACGAGTGACAGGGCACATGGGGGGCCTCGTGCGGGCGGCGACATTCTGCGGGTGCGGCGATATTTGCAGGGACGACGTCATTCAGCGGGGGCGACATTCGGCAGGGGCGGCAACATTGGGCGGGGGTGACATTGGGCGGGGGCGACATTCTGCATGAGCGGCGACTTTTGGCGAGGGCGGTCTATATTTATATATGTATATATAAAACCTAATTCAATATTTTTCAACAAAAATCATATCGTGTGATGGTTGTTATCTTTCTTTGACATAGTGGAAACCTGAGTTCAAATCTCACCATTGACAATTTTTATATGATTAAAAAATGGGTCATATGACCCATCTTTTTCAATAAATTTAAGGTTAAAATAGTAATTTTATGTTGTATGGTACCGTACACCTTCATAGATTTAGGTCACCCCCTAGTAGGTTTAGGAGACCTATGAAAAAATGGAGAGAGAGAGAGAGCGGTTTGATCCGACGGCTGATGAAATATCATGTCAGATTCGACGGCCGTAATCACTTCAACGATTTTAAAATGCATGAGTTTAATATTTCTTTATATATGGTAGAGAGAGAGAGAGGGGTTTGATATACCATTGTTTTGTACATGGTATATTTGGAAGGGGCTGTGTAGGAGAATATATGATGGTCAGTATGTTCAACAATGCACTGTACATAATCCAGCGGATTCACCAAGATATTAATTATTTATTATCCTATTAAGGTGAATTTAAAATTTACACACATGCGTAGAATTTACTATTGGAATTCCTTGATATTCAGTACGCAAGAAGTAAACATATCACACGGAATGTGAGATGGTACACTTAATTCATAGTCATTATTATATATGCGCATGAATGATGCCTACAATATGGTGTGGCGGGCATTGGCTACACCATCAGATCTTGTAGTGGCATTTTGATTGAATGTGGTTTTCTTTTCATAATAAATATCGAAGCAATGATACTCTACATTACTGAATTTTATTTAGTTTGGTTTGACATTAAAAGACGTACTGAGATGAGTTTAAGTAATGACCATTTTAAACGACTTTAAAATGCTCATCATGAAGATTATGGATAACAGCCACTACTAGGAATTACAAAGTAAAGATAGGGAGATAACAAAAAGTATGTAGGTACATCTGTTTCAAATACATCACATAATCAAAAACAATAATAGTATGATAGATTCAGAGGCAAAAAATTCATTTAGCATGGGACACAATTGGAGATTGTGGCAAATACTTCTATATTACGAAATGAGATTAACGATGCTTATTGTCAAAATCATTGAAATACTTTGTGTAAAGAATACTTGGATTGCTTAATAGACTTTGTCTTAGGTGTTTGGACCTCATTTAGTTTATTGCTATTTTTAAGGCTCAATATTTAATGTTTAATGGGTGTTCTGCCCCTCTATGTTTGCTTATAAGCACTTCATCAGTCATATGTAATCAAAATATAACCTTTATAACAAAAAACACACTCAATGTATTAATGATAAATTAAATTATCATAAAATTCCAAAATTCTACACTAGAAGATGATAAATTCGGTGTGATAATTGTAAGACCCTCATAGATAATCCACAATCATATATTAAACAGTTAGCAATGTATTTCATTATTTTGGCATTATCATTGAATTTTATTTAATGTGTTGATATGAAAATTTATTTTATTGATTTTAATACTCCCTAAACTACGAGTCATAAGATTGCTGATTTATCTCTATCAAAATCTTCCATCGATATGAAATACTTGTAGTTTTGAAAAAGGGTTAATCTAATTCATTTCTAGATTACTTCATGCATGACTTATATTTTCTCACACGTTGATTCATCATTTTGTTGGAAATATAAATACACTTACTTCTTTTTCCTCATCTTATTGAATTTAATTGCATGCTCAGTATAACTGCCAACACGCAAGATTACCTTTCTTATTTTTGCGCGAGGCACAATGCTGCGACCCCTTTCTGCTCAGGATCATCATATTCTCAGCCTCCTCCCGCGCGACCTCTTTTCCTCGACAGTGCTTAGTTTTATGTTTTTATTTGGCTATCAACTGTGTAATGTTATGTATTTATCTACTGTTTGTTTGATTTTTTGTTGTTTGTCACAATGTATTCTAATATTTTTATGGATCTTATATATATATATCTTATAAAAAATACTTTTAGGCCACTACTTTGAAGCCAAAATAGAACCATAGATTGAATCTGAGTCGTCGGATCGAAAAAATTCGGTCTGCAATTAGCCATTTTCGGATAAAGCCTTCCCCTCCATCCCGATACCAGCCCGCCGCAATTGCCTCTTCAGCCATTGCCGTCCACCGCCGCTGTCGGAGCCGCTGCCGGCCTGACCGGAGCACACCTTCGGAGTCGCCGGACCCCGACGAACCTGCCGGGGGTAGCCCAGCGGTGCTCCGGCAGGGTCACCGCCGGCGGTGGCCCTGCCGGAGCGGCGCCGGACTTCCCCAGGCAGGTTCTCCGGAGTCCAGCGAACCTGCCGGAGTGCTCCGGTCAGGCCGGCGGCAGCGGAGGAAAACGGGAGGGGGCGGCGGACATCATTTAAAAAAATAGTACAAAATTTTATTATATATAATCTAATGTATATATATAAATTAAATATAATATAATGTATATATATATTATACGAGCAGTTGTGCATGGGGGACCCCATGCACGGGGGGGGGGGGGGGGCGACATTGGTCGAGGGGCGACATTGGTCTTCGGGGCGACATTGGTCGTCGGGGGGACATTGGAATTCGGGGCGATATTGGTCTTCGAGGTGACATTGGTCGTCGGGGAGACATTGGTCATCGGGGCAACATTGGTCGTCGGTGCGACATTGGTCGGGGGTGGGGGCAACATGGGTCGGGGCAGGACATTGGTCGGGACGGGGACAATGGTCGGGGCGGCGACAATGGTCGGGGCGGCGACAATGGTCGGGGCGGCGACATTGGTCGGGGCGGCGACATTGGTCGGGGCGGCAATATTGGTCGGGGCGACGACATTAGTCGGGGCGGCGACATTGGTCATGTGCGGCGACATTTTTCAGGGGGGGGGGGGACATTGATCGTGGGCGTCGACATTGATCATAAGGGCGATATTGGTCGTGAGTGGCATGCAAGAAGAGAAGTCACGCTATGAAAAGAGAATCAATGTCTACCAAGTCTTATGCACTAATTTCAAAAGTTGAATTTTAGTTGTATATAAAACCCAGTAGAAGGAGTTCAAACCAACACAAAACATATTTCAAGAGAAAATAGAAACATAGTTCAAACCAACTAAAAGAAGACGACTTATGGTGGAAATAAGCTACTGAAGCGATGAAATCGTGTTAAACAACAACTAAAAAACCAATATATGATCAACTCCATACCACCATACTAAAAAACCAATATATTATTTTCAGCAATCTGAGAATAAATCTGCAATCACTAAAATCTGGAATCCCTAAAATTTCTAAAATCTGGAATCCCTAAAATGTGTTAGTTGCAAGGAATTTTAGGGACCCCGTGCAGGGGGCGACATTTGTCGTGCGGGGCGACGACATTCGGCGGGACGGCGACATTGTTCGCGGGCGGCGACATTGTTCGTGGGCGGCGACATTCGTCGCAGGGGGAAACATTTGTGAGGGGCAACATTTGTCGTGGGCGATAACATTCGGCGAGGAAGGAGACATTTGTCGTGGACAATGACATTTGGCGGGGGCGGCGACATTCGACGGAGATGGCAACATTCAAGGTGGACGGCGACATTCGAGGGGGCGGCGAAATTGATTGTGGGCGGCGACATTTGTCGTGAGCTTCGACATTTGTCATGGGGTGCAACATTTTTCGTTGGGACAATATTTATAGTTGGGGGCAACACTTATCGTGGGCGACAACATTTAGCGAGAGAGGCGACATTCGACGGGTGGATCAAATTAATGTGAAAGAATTAGGAAGAAAAACTGGTAAACATTTTTTTCCCATGGAAGTAGGAAGCTAAACTTTTATTGCAAGTGCATTCTCTCTATATATATCTTTACTAAAAAATGAGTGTACATAAACAAAATCACTCTTTAAAGTAACAACAAATAAAGAACCGGTGTACATAAACAAAGTAACACATTTTCTTCCAGCACAACAATTAAACAAAAAAAGTGATATCTGATCCCTTCTTTTTATAAATGTAGTTCCACTTCTGAATATGACTGTTCATAAACCAAAAAAGTGAGTGTTCATAAAAGAAAATGCGTGTTGTTAAAAGTTAAATATATTGTTTTGGATATTCCTATATGAGCAATATTTCTACGCATCTACGGAGATCAATCACATGAAGATAGTGGAGCATACTAATCATTACAATACGCATCCAGTAAATGGCCTGAAGGATTGCAATTTTCAATCATAAGAGAAAATGAATTTTGAAATAACAAAATTAGTTCAGAACAAATAGAGAATTGATTAAGAAGAAGAGGAAAGAGGATTGCAAAAATTTCTGCCATCAAGACCATTCCCAAAATACAGTCACTGTAAATAATAAATAAGTCACAACACATAGATAATCATCGATGAACTAAAATATAGCAACATAAAATTCATAAATTTGTTGAGTATAATTTAGACATATGATAACCGGCCACCATGAACTGTGGCAAGAATATAATGATTCTGATTTAGGAATTTATCAGTGCTTCTATTTTGTTGCTTCGCATATACAACACATAAAACAGATAATCAGTAAAATACTTCCATCATAAGTTCAGAAAAAATTACATATACACATAATGAAAAGAACAATTCTACTTGACATTGAATACATGATATCGTCCATCTTGTATTCATCCTTCCACAAAAGCCGCATGGATCCTCACAGGCATCCTGGATTTCTCCTTTCACAAAAGTTGGTGCAAATTGAAGGCTCTTGATCTTTGCTTTATCATTCATTTTCACTGATAGAAGATCGAAGGAGAGTCGAAACATTGTTTAATTTATTTTACTTCATTATTATTTTGGTGCTAGTAAGAGCAAAAGAAACTAAGCTCACTTATATAAATTAAAATGACACCGTGGAAATGCATTTTTAATAGACGTAGCACTTGTTCATGTTATGAAAGTCACCTTTGGCTGATCCAATGTATATGGTTACTCTCTCCTCCTAAGTCAAAGGCTTCCTCCATTTCCTGTATAGTGATTTCATAGGATAAATTGCAGCTTTATCCGGAAAGAGAGAAAATGGAAATGAAATTAAATTGAAATTGCAACCTGATTGAATTGGAATAGGTTTTCTCTCGCTTGCTTTGAAAGAATGCTATTCATACAATAATTTAGAATCATCGATCCTTAATCAAAGCATTTTTAACAGAACACTGAATATATTCTAGTTACTTTGGTTAAACCAAATAAATTTGATAAAAATTTCATTCCAGAAAAAATGAATTCGATCTGAAAATGGTAGAGCAACCTGAAAATCTAAAAATGGTGATTGATGAAATGGTGTAGGAGGAGCTGAAAATGGTAAAATCACTACTGCACAGACGCCTTAAATCAGAAATCTGGAATCTGAAAATAAATCTGAAATCAGAGATTTCGAAGTCGAGCTGAAAATGGTGGAGATATTAGGAGAACTGTAAATCGCAAATCTGAAGATCGCACCTTAAGAACGCACCTTAAGAAATCTCTCTACGCAGGAACCTGAAGGAAGCTCTTGAAGACAGGCGGAGGCAGAGGGCTTTTGGCGTTGGAGGTTACCTGTACCGTGAGGGAGAAGAGAGAGGTGTGGGAGGTTACCTGTGCCGTGAGGGAGAAGACTTGCAGCATAGGCAGATGGCTTTTGGCGTGGAGGTGGAAACAGCTTTTGGCGGAGTAGAATTGAGGCAGAGGCTTTTGGCGTAGGAGTTGCAGCTTTTGAAGAGGTGCAGCTTTTGAGGAGTTTAAGCTTTTGATCAATGCATTAAATGACAATGCATTGAAAAAGAGAAGGCATTTAAAAAATATAATGCATTGAAAATGAGGCAGCTTGATAAATCATAAAAAAACCTCAAAAAAAACATGCATTTGGCCGGATTAAAAAACATGCATTTTTTATTTTTAGTTAATGCATTGACTAAAAAATCAAGAATGATGACACTCTAAGGACCTTTTTTAAGGGTAATTTGGGAACCCAAATGTTTCACCATGACAACTTTGCTCTTCCCTTATATAATAAAGATAAAGATATAGTATAATGTAATATATATATATATAATATGCATTAGATTATACATATACATACACATACATGAGTTTAATCCGACGGCTGATGAAATATCATGTTAGATTCGACGGCCGTAATCACTTCAACGATTTTAAAATGCATGAGTTTAATATTTCTTTATATATGGTAGAGAGAGAGCGGTTTGCTATACCATTATTTTGTACATGACATATTTGGAAGGGGCTGTGTAGGAGAATATATGATGGTCAGTATGTTCAACAATGCACTGTACGTAATCCAGCGGATTCACCAAGATATTAATTATTTATTATCCTATTAAGGTGAATTTAAAATTTACACACATGCGTAGAATTTACTATTGGAATTCCTTGATATTCAGTACGCAAGAAGTAAACATATCACACGGAATGTGAGATGGTACACTTAATTCATACTCCTTATTATATATGCGCATGAATGATGCCTACAATATGGTGTGGCGGGCATTGGCTACGCCATCAGATCTTGTAGTGGCATTTTGATTGAATGTGGTTCTCTTTCCATAATAAATATCGAAGCAATGATACTCTACATTACTGAATTTTATTTAGTTTGGTTTGACATTAAAAGATGTACTGAGATCAGTTTAAGTAATGACCATTTTAAACGACTTTAAAATGCTCATCATGAAGATTATGGATAACAACCACTACTGGGAATTACAAAGTAAAGATAGGGAGATAGCAAAAAGTATGTTGGTACATCTGTTCAAATACATCACATAATCAAAAACAATAATAGTATGATAGATTCAGAGGCAAAAAATTCATTTAGCATGGGACACAATTGGAGATTGTGGCAAATACTTCTATATTACGAAATGAGATTAACGATGCTTATTGTCAAAATCATTGAAATACTTTGTGTAAAGAATACTTGGATTGCTTAATAGACTTTGTCTTAGGTGTTTGGACCTCATTTAGTTTATTGCTATTTTTAAGGCTCAATATTTAATGTTTAATGGGTGTTCTGCCCCTCTATGTTTGCTTATAAGCACTTCATCAGTCATATGTAATCAAAATATAACCTTTATAACAAAAAACACACTCAATGTATTAATGATAAATTAAATTATCATAAAATTCCAAAATTCTACACTAGAAGATGATAAATTCGGTGTCTTAATTGCAAGACCCTCATAGATAATCCACAATCATATATTAAATAATTAGCAATGTATTTCATTATTTTGGCATTATCATTGAATTTTATTTAATGTGTTGATATGAAAATTTATTTTATTGATTTTAATACTCCCTAAACTACGAGTCATAAGATTGATGATTTATCACTATCAAAATCTTCCATCGATATGAAATACTTGTAGTTTTGAAAAAGGCTTAATCTAATTCATTTCTAGATTACTTCATGCATGACTTATATTTTCTCACACGTTGATTCATCATTTTGTTGGAAATATAAATACACTTTCTTCTTTTTCCTCATCTTATTGAATTTAATTGCATGCTCAATATAACTGCCAACACGCAAGATTACCTTTCTTATTTTTGCGCGAGGCACAATGCTGCGACCCCTTTCTGCTCAGGATCATCATATTCTCAGCCTCCTCCCGCGCGACCTCTTTTCCTCGACAGTGCTTAGTTTTATGTTTTTATTTGGCTATCAACTATGTACTGTTATATATTTATCTACTGTTTGTTGAATTTTTTGTTGTTTGTCACAATGTATTCTAATATTTTTATGGATCTTATATATATATATATCTTTCGAAAAAATTCGGTCTGCAATTAGCCATTTTCGGATAAAGCCTTCCCCTCCATCCCGATACCAGCCCGCCGCAATTGCCTCTTCAGCCATTGTCGTCCACCGCCGCTGTCGGAGCCGCTGCCGGCCTGACCGGAGCACACCTTCGGAGTCGCCGGACCCCGACGAACCTGCCGGAGGTAGCCCAACTGTGCTCCGGCAGGGTCACCGCCGGCGGTGGCCCTGCCGGAGCGGCGCCGGACTTCCCCAGGCAGGTTCTCCAGAGTCCAGCGAACCTGCCGGGGTGCTCCGGTCAGGCCGGCGGCAGCGGAGGAAAATGGGAGGGGACGTCGACATCATTTAAAAAAATAGTACAAAATTTTATTATATATAATCTAATGTATATATATAAATTAAATATAATATATAATATAATGTATATATATATATTATATATAGTATAATGTAATATATATATAATATGCATTAGATTATACATATACATACACATACACATAAATTATACATTAATTAATATACATAAATTATACATATAAATATATAAATATATATACATAAATTATATAAATATATATATATAAATTTCTATATATATTTAATTTTTTTAAAATTACTATAAATTAATGAAAAAAGGAAAAATATTCATCGGTTTCACACTTTGGGAGACTCCAAAATAATTGTTGACTGCTTTAACAACAAAAACTTCAATCAGTGGAGGATTTGGGAGCATGGAGAGAGTATTATTCATATGGCTAAATCTATGGAATTATCATGCGCACACATAGGGAAGGGAGTAGAGTGGCAGACGCTATGGCAATGTGTGCATTGAAGAATAATATAAGCTGTAGTTTCTCTTCTGAGTTTACACCTATTGATCTTTGTAGACTTATCAAGGCGGACGCCACTAACACCTTATACATTAGGGTATCTGAATTTGGTTCTCCGTCCGTATATTTTGATTTTGGGGCAACGTTCACTTGTGGTAGTTGGTGGTCCGGGGGAGCTACCTATTGTATCCCCGTTTTTCTTGTCTAATATATATATATATATATATATATATATTTATTATATAAATCAATATGCATATTGCAAACTCACACCAAATTTTTAATTTTAATCACACGATTCTTACATTCTTGATTTAAGGCCACCGGATCCAGTCCTCCCATGCTTTCCTCATTTTTAATTGCATGTTCATCCGATTTCATCTAGCATATTTTATTTGGTATTTCGTACAGGTATATTTAAGTCACCGTTCATTTTGGCGGTGGCGTTTTGGAGCGTTGGGAATGGGAGTGGTCAGCTCCGTTTTTTTGGTGGCGGCGCTTTGGAGCGTTGAGAATAAAAACAGTGAGAATGGAGGTATGGGGCAACTTTGGCGTTGAAGGACAAAAATAACATTTTTGGAGCTGAAACATCTCATTTTATGATAAGACCATATTTTCAATTTCCATCTTCTTCTCCCTCCGCTTCTCCTCCTACGCGCGTCTGAGAGCTCCATTGGGGATCCCCTTCGCTCTTCGAAGACCTTCATCCATCTCTGAGCGCCTTAGCGCACGTTCCGTTCCGTGCGCACACTTCCCGCGGCAGTAAGCATCCCGCTTAGTGCTCAGCGCCCTCAAGACAACAGCAAGCTCCCCGCTCCGGACTCCACCGCGAACTGTAGGAGACAAGCTGCAAGCGCCGAGACGCGCAGAGCGTTCCCCCTCAACTTCCGAGCACAAGTAGACGACCACCCAACTTCCAAAGCGCGGTGCTCCCCACTGTAGCAAAGAAAAGACTTAGCTTCGTGTGTGATGGTATGTCGTCCTCTGAGCCCATCTCTCTCTCTCCCGACAATTGTAACGAGGAGCGGCCTGTCGCCCTCGCCTTCTCTGCAAAGCATTGTACAAAATCATAAAATATTGAAGTTTGATCGGCACAGCCCCGGATGCGTGGTTTTTCACCTCTTTTCGAGGTTTTTCACGTTAAAAAAAGTCTCTTGCCAGCCATCCCGTTTTCATTGACTGTTTGCACGCTCGACTGCTCACAGGCTAAGATGGTGCAATCTAGACCTGTCTACAGGAGCCTCGAGTGAGCCGCAACAGAGATGATGATTACCATGTTGACTTGTGTGTATGAAAGAACAATTCTCTATAAAAAAAACAATTTACTATGATTCTGGATTCATCAACTTAGAGTCTATAATGTTGTGGAACAACATTTATTGTGTTGCATGCAAGAGAAATGCTTCTTTCACTACCATATATTTGTGCACACTCCTCATGGATTCATCAACTAGTGCATGCATAAAAAGACTCTTCTCATGGATCATTTAGTTGCATAAAATTAATAAATTATTTTGTATATGATGCCAAAATTTGTTACTTCAATATTTGCTTGTATATATGTGGTAGAAGTTAATATATAATTCAAACTCCACAACCTCTTCAAATTTTATTGCAATTGGTTGCTTATCTTCTTCACACAAAGTGAGTGTTAAATCTAAATCATCTTGTTATAAAACATGTTTTTAATGTTGTTTTTGATCTCTTTTAATCTTTGTATATTGTTGATCTTCTATACGTGTTGATCTTCTATATTGCGGATTGTTGAAACCGATTTCTCGGTCTCTTGTGAAGCTCGGGGCCCTCAACGAGTAGAGGGGCAGCTAGCCCTTACTGATCCCTCGGAGAAGGTAGGCTGGAAACTAGGAAGAAGACTAAGACCTTAGTCACGGCGAGGAGGTCCCTCTACTAACCCGGAAGATCGTTGAGCGCTTCCCCTCCCAAGCCAAAAGCTGAGACTCGGGCACCTTGGAGAGCTCTGGAAATGCCAACCAAGGAGAGCCAAAGGAGAGAGAAGCTGAAGTGAAGTCCTCTCCAAAGGTGCCCTTTAAGGTCTATTTATAGTTTTTGCCTTTGTGGTCTGCCAATAGCCAAATCCCGCTTTCCACTTTCACTATCCGCACCCCAAGCTGGTATGCTAACAGCCAAACTCCACCGTACAGAGGGGTTAGCCGCAGACCACCCGGGGTCTCCTGGTAAAAGACCACCTTGAATACGGATTTTGAGCGAATTCGCCGAACACAGCTCGGCGAGCGTCGAGGGCAGCTCGACGAACGTCGAGCCCAGTTCGGCGAACGTCGAACTCTGAAATACCGCGAGTTCGTCGAGCGCTAGGATGGTTCGCCGACCGCTGAGACTGCTGGAGATCGTCGAACGCCGTTCGACTAATGTGGGGAGAGGCAGGGTGAGTTCGCCGAACCCCAAAATCCTCCCTGAATCCTTATTGGGCGAAGCAGCCGGCTTCGACATTTCCCCGCGAGCCCGGCTTGCAAATCCTTCACCTGGTTGAGTACAAAAACTGTCTAAATGCACACCGCGTGCCCGGCTCGCAAATCCTTCTCATGCCCCTTCCTTGGTTCGCCCACCTTTGGCTCGCCTGCCTTTGGCTCGCCTTCTTGGATGCAAATCTGCTGACGTCTCCCCGCGACATCGGGGATGTACACAATCCCCGCTCTTCGCAAGGCTGTCCTAAGCTCGCGAAGAAACATCCAACCCCGGGTGTTCACCGATTTGTGCTGACGTGGCGGGAATCTTTCGGTGGGACCCATGTCCGAAACTATAAATACCGCCCGCCTTAGTTAGCGTCCGAACCTTTTCTTTGCTTCCACTCTCGCTTCCACCACCCTGAATTCGGAATGTCCACCAAGGAGAGTGCGCTGGCTCACCTTAAGGCTTCAAGGGAGATAGAAAAGGCCACGACTGCTGAGCGCACCCCCTGGATGTTCAAGCAACCTCCCCCCTCTCCCCTCAAACCAAGAAGGCCAAAACTGTCCGAAGGTCGCCGGGGGAGGATGGTTCATCGCCTCCGCCCTCGCTGTCTCATACCGAGCTCGCTCCGCAGGTATCCCTGTTGAAAGACCCCCCCCCCCCCCACCCTTTTCAATTACTCTGTTTAATCTATTCTTCCTGCCCGCATAACCCTCCTCCTGAAGAAATCGTGGCGGACCTAGCCCCGTCTCCCCCGCGCGTCCCATCTCCAACGAAGTCGGGCTCGATGTCTACGGGGGAGGGGACCACAACCTTGCAGGTACAACACTCACGACCAGGTAAGTCGAGAACTCCTTTAATTTTTACCCTTCGCGACTCTACCCTCGCGATATCCAACGCGGCTTTTATATACACAGACACCCCCCTGGCGAGCCCTGAGAAGAGAGCCCTACCCCAGCGCGCTCGCTGCCCCCGCCCGAGGTGACTATACCTACACCTGGGTTTGGCCTTTTAGGCCAGCGAAGCCCTGGGGGGTCGTTGCTGGTCGACACACAAGTCGCGGAGAAGGTGGCGCATGCTCCCGGCCTCGGGAAGGCCCCCATTCATCCCTTTCGTAAAAACTTCCAGGGTCAGCCAAGTTCCTCTCGCCAGCGACCCCGCATGCTCTCGGCCTCGCCAGGTTAGTAATCTCGTGCGAGCTTACCGTTTGCTCGCCCTCCGGCCCTGTTCACTTTTTTCTTTCGCAGGGATTTCTGAGACCACACCCGAGTTGGAGCACGGGAGAGAGGAGATGTCGCCGCCGCCTTCGCCGAGCCAGATTGGCGATTTCTTGGGCGATCCAGGCGACCCCGCACAGATGAAGAGGCAGGTGACAGAGGTACTTCAGAAGTATGGGATGATGCTGCGCGAGCTGGAAGAGCGTTATGATGTCGACCAGATGATTTATGAAGAGAAGTTCGCCGCCCTGGAGGATGCGAACGCGCGTTTTCTCGAGGAAGCGAGACCGGTGACTCGCGGAGACGTTACTTCGCATGGTGTGCACCTTTCGCGGGCTGAGGACCAAGTGCGCTTGGTCCTACGCGAGCTCAAGTCGGTTCGCGAATACCACTACCCGAAGGTGCCACCACGTGCAGGGGGGCGAGGTCGCGGTCGCTGGAAGTGGCTCATCTACTGACCTCCGCTCCTTGCTCCGAGTCCGCCATCACAGTTTCCTTCTGCCACTACTTTGTACCGTTACTTGTTATTATTATTTTTTCCTATCATGCTTGCGTCGAACAATAGTCGTGATGTCTTACTATATTTGCGAATTGCTTGTGAATCGCTTACTATCACTATTCTTTTTCCCGCACTCGCACATCCGGGGTGGTTCCTTCACCCTTCATTTATTCATGATGCATCTGCGAATTTCTCTGTATGTTCGTCGTGTTCGTGATGACTTCTATTGTTGGGTGTTTGCGAACCGCTTGGCGATGCTATGCTCGCGCTTCTACCTCCCGCTGACCCGCCCCCGGCGAGATTAGGGTGTCGCGCGATGGCGAGCCAACTCTCGCAGGGTTGTGGCTCGCCGGGTGGAAATCCACTTTATTTTTGCTATCCGCACCCCGCGGTGCTTCGTATTCCTCCCACCCTTTTCGTTTTTCTATAAATAGCTCCGAGATTCTTTTCATAACCACCGCATTTACTCTCTGAGCTTTCTCGCTTCTCTGGATCTTTCCGTTCTCGCAAGATCAAGCTCGCGCTCGCTACTCCGGGCTCGCGAAGGATTAACTCTGTAATGGGGGGAGACAGCGAATGCAAAGGGCGAGCCAAATGCGCGGGGAACTTCAAGGATCACTCCTTCTTCTGTTCGAACATAACCGCTGAGGAATATAAGCACACCGTGGATTGCTACCTCCCGGAGGACTATACGGCTCGTTGTCCTACGGACACGGCCGCCCTTAACGAAATCGAGCCTGACGAGCTCGCTATCCCCATTGCTCACTTCGAGAATGGGCTGCGGCTCCCACTGTGGCCGGAAATTCGCCAGGTATTACGCCTGGCCTCCTTGTCGTCCTTTCTTCGCGCTCGCGAGCATATACTAACTTCTTGTTCTTCGCAGGTGCTCCGGTATTATGGGGTTCTGCCGAGTCAGCTGACTCTGAACGCGATCACGACAGTGGTCGTGTTCGCCAGCTACATGCGGGAGGAGAGGATCGAGTTTAGCCTCCTCGTCTTCCACAAGGTCTTTTCCTTCCGTGCCTATAAGGACGAAACAACATACTTCGCGAGTCAGCACCTCACCATCTGCGAGACAGTGAACAAGAGCCATTACTGGCATCAGAAGTTCATTCTCATCAAGGGCCTTTTGGCAACATTCACTATACCCCCCTTCAGCGGGATGACGCCACCTACTGCCCTCCCGGCTCGCTAGGTGGTGACGATGCCAAACTCTTCCAGTACCTTGCGGGGATGAACTTCGAGGTCGCCTACCTTAGGCGAAACGTCGACTTGCTACCCGCCGTACCGCATGGGGAAGGCTGGGCTTGCTTTCGCTTCCCTTTTTTCTTCTCCTCTTGCCCACCTCTAACACCCTATTTCACAGGCGAGCGTGACCTTCCCCTCAATCCTCCGCACGCGCGAAGCACAACTCTTACGGCAGACTCGCTCGCGACTAAGGCAGCTGAGGCGTGCCGGGACCCCCCTAATACAGGGTCTGGCAAGAAGCTACCCGCTCCTGCGAGCCAGGCTGGCTCGCGGTCCTCCTCAAAGAAGGCGAAGGTGATCCCTCGCGCTGCCAAGGGTAAGGAGGGAATAGTCAATTTAAGCTAATCCGGCGACTCACCCTTCACTCCCGCGAGGCCACTGGTCGCCTTGGCGACCCAGGGTGTCGGGAGCTCCTCGGGAGGGCCTGCGCCAGATAGCCACAAGAACTTCGGCCTCGGCCTGAAGTTGCCCGATGCACTCGGCGAGCCTCTGCTCGCCTGGGACCCTCAGTCCAACATAATCTCTTACTCCACGCTCCTTCCATCTTGTTTAGAGCGTGGCAAGGCGGGGGGCGAGGCGTTCTCCATCGCCTTTGGCCTTTATGGCCGTGAGGACGCCGTAGCATACGATGTAATGAAGCCGAGGTCGCTGGTCTATGAGGCCATGCGAGCTCAATTCTGGTCGATGGAGCTCGCGCACATGGTGGGGCGCCGATACCTGCAGACGGACAGGGATATCCGCGAGTATAGGGAAGAGCTCAAGAAAGCTGTGGAGGAGATCAAGGGCCTCAAGGAGAGGGAAGATGTCTCCGATGGCCTCCTCGCCGGCCTCCAGGGTAAGATGGTAAGCGGTCCTCGACTTCCCTACCTTGTGTCGTTCGCGATCATTTTAATTTGACTTGGCCTATTTGTACGCATTTCTGCAGGATGCCGCGACCGCGACCAAACTCCTCGCTCGCAACGCCGAGCTAGAACTCGAGGTCACGACGCTGAAAGCCCAGGCGCGCAAGTTGTCCCGGGCCGCGCTTCCTCCTTCCCCTGCGAAGGCTGGGTCCCGCCGAAGGGCGCGAGAGCGAGAGAAGGTGAGGCGACAGGACGCAAAGGATGTCGCCAATCTCGTCTTCGATACCCTCAAGGGGGCGGGTCTTCTCGCCGCGGACGCGATGGAGTTCACTGCAGAGGACGTCTGCCCCGACTTATTCCACCTCGTCCCCGAGCTGGGAGCTCGCGAGGATGATGGGGAGTCTTCTGGAGAAAGCTTTTAGATCCCACCTCCCTTTTCTTCTTTCCTTTTCAAATGTATACTTATTTTTGGCTGGCGAGAACGCCGCTGTCTGTAAAGAACTTTTATTCATGAGATGGAAGTAATCCTTTTGTTAGCTTTCACTGTGTCACTCGTACCTCCCCTCTTTATCTTTGGTCAAGCAACTAGCAATTACTAGGGAATGCCTTTGAAGCACTCGCGAGCCGGAGACTCACCCGATCAAGAACTTTACATTTCACCGAAGAGGACAATATGTCCCTGCTAAAGCCCTTCATCTCGCGAGAGCGACCATCTGAGGCTCGCTTGGCTAGGTGCCCTTTTGTAAGTCCTTTTCGAACCAGGTTTTACCAGGCTCGACCTTTATTATCTCGCGAACCAAGCCTTACCAGCCTCATCCCTCACGACCTTGCCAGCCTTTCCAGAGATCAACCTGAAACCCCCATCTAGTGAGAGCCCGGGAGCAGAATCGATCTGGGGCATTCCAACACCAATACTTGTCACCTTGCCAGCCTCTCCAGAGATCAACCTGAAACCACCCATCTTGTGAGAGCCCGGGAGCGGAATCGATCTGGGGCACTCCAGCACCAATACTTGTCTCCTTGCCAGCTTCTCCAGAGATCAACCTGAAACCCCCCGTCTAGTGAGAGCCCAGAAGCGGAATCGATCTGGGGCATTCCAGCACCAATACTTGTCACCTTGCCAGCCTCTCTAGAGATCAACCTGAAACCCCCCGTCTAGTGAGAGCCAGGGAGCGGAATCGATCTGGGGCATTCCAGCACCAATACTTGTCACCTTGCCAGCCTCTCCAGAGATCAACCTGAAACCCCCCGTCTAGTGAGAGCCCGGGAGCGGAAACGATCTGGGGCATTCCAGCACCAATACTTGTCACCTTGCCAGCCTCTCTAGAGATCAACCTGAAACCCCCCGTCTAGTGAGAGCCCGGGAGCGGAATCGATCTGGGGCATTCCAGCACCAATACTTGTCACCTTGCCAGCCTCTCCAGAGATCAACCTGAAACCCCCCGTCTAGTGAGAGCCCAGGAGAGGAATCGATCTGGGGCATTCCAGCACCAATACTTGTCACCTTGCCAGCCTCTCAAGAGATCAACCTGAAACCCCCCGTCTAGTGAGATCCCGGGAGCGGAATCGATCTGGGGCATTCCAGCACCAATACTTGTCACCTTGCCAGCCTCTCCAGAGATTAACCTGAAACCCCCCGTCTAGTGAGAGCCCGGGAGCGGAATCGATCTGGGACATTCCAACACAAATACTTGTCACCTTGCCAGCCTCTTCAGAGATCAACCTGAAACCCCCCGTCTAGTGAGAGCCCGAGAGCGGAATCGATCTGGGGCATTCCAGCACCAATACTTGTCACCTTGCCAGCCTCTCCAGAGATCAACCTGAAACCCCCCGTCTAGTGAGAGCCCGGGAGCGGAATCGATCTGGGGCATTCCAGCACCAATACTTGTCACCTTTCCAGCCTCTCCAGAGATCAACCTGAAACCCCCCGTCTAGTGAGAGCCCAGGAGCGGAATCGATCTGGGGCATTCCAGCACCAATACTTGTCACCTTGCCAGTCTTTCCAGAGATCAACCTGGAACCCCCCGTCTAGTGAGAGCCCGGGAGCGGAATCGATCTGGGGCATTCCAGCACCAATACTTGTCAACTTCATTACCCTCGCGTCGCAGTTACAACTGTCATATGAGGAAGTAAGATATTCAACTAATAACATTGAAAAAACATTCAAGGATAGAATCGTTTTAAATCATCTCCACTCCTGGCTCGGCCGAGAGGTACCCCTTCCACATTCTGGAGGTGATACCCTCCCGATCTAAGCACTTCGCTTACAATGTATGGACCCTCCCAGTTGGGGTCAAGCTTACCTACCGCGGTTCCTCTTCCGGCCGCGTCGACCTTCTTCAAGACCAGGTCTCCTTTCTGAAAGTGCCTTATTCGGATGTGCTTGTCAAAATACTGGGCCATTCATCGCTTGACTTCTTCCTGCCTGATGGTGGCCAGGTCCCGGAGTTCCTCCACCAGGTCCATGGACAGCCTCTGTTCCGCATCATTAGCTTCTAGCCATTCTTCCTCCCCCTCGCCCGCAGCGATCACCCTGGGGGTCTTTACCTCGAACTCTATGGGGAGGACGGCCTCAGACCCATGAGAGAGCTTGAACAGAGTCTCCCCGGTGGCGGTGTTCGGAGTAGTCCTCAAGGCCCAGAGGACGGATGGTAGCTGCTCCACCCAGTTCCCACGAAGGTTCTCCACCTTCTTTTTTAATAGGTTGACGATTATCTTGTTCGCCGCCTCCACCTGCCCATTGCTTCTCGAATGGTGGACCGACGCGAACCTGAGGTCGATGCTGAGCTGGGTGCAGAAGCTAATAAATTCCTCACTAGCAAACTGTGGCCCATTGTCCGTTACTATAGCCAGAGGGAGCCCGTGCCTATAAATTATCTCTCCCCACACAAAATTTCTTTACAACTTGAGATGTTACCTTGGCTAGTGCCCTCACTTCTACCCACTTGGAGAAGTAATCGATCATGACTAGTAAGAACTTCCTCTGGCCGCTAGCTTAAGGGAAGGGGCCAACTAGGTCCAACCCTTATATGGCTAAAGGTCAGGGAGCTGTGATGGTCGGGAGTCTCTGGGATGGGAGGAGTTGGAGCGGAGCATAGAGCTGACACTTTGAACATTTCCTTGCGAACTCTGCTGCATCCTTGCTGAGGGTAGGCCAGAAATAGCCTTGTCTCAACACCCTCCCCTCCAGAGTTCGGCACCCGGAGTACTGCTGCACTCCCCGGAGTGAATCTCCTCCAGGACTCTCGGGACCTCTTCCTCGGAAACACAATGGGCCAGGAGTTCCGAGAGTGTCTTCCTATATAGCCCTCCTGCATGCAAGGAATAATAGGCGGACTTATACCTGAAGCGCCTTTTGTCTATGTCTTCTTCAGGGAACTTCCCTGAGGATAGCAAGGTGATGAAGGGATCCATCCACGAGGCCCGCCGATCCACCTCCATCAGTTCCCCTTCCTCGATGGAGGGCCGGAAGAGTTCCGAAACCGTCCCCCCTGCTCGGGGACCGAACTTGGCTAGGAGGTCCGCCTGGGTGCTCTCCTCCCTTGATACGTGTTTGATGGAGAACGCGCTGAATCGCCCGATGACCCCTTTGACTTTCTCCAGGTACAGCTGGAGGATCGGGTCCTTCGCTTCAAACTCTCCCCTGAATTGGCATGCCACCGCCATGGAGTCCGTCGAGACCTCCACATCTTGTAACCCCCAGTTCCTGGGCTAGTCGCAGGCCCGCTATCACCGCCTCGTACTCATCTTGGTTGTTGGTAATCGGGAAGTGGATGTTCAAGGCTTGTTCAATCTTTGTCCCTTGGGGGCTTACTAGGATGATTCCCCCTCCATAGGAGTGCTTTCCTGACGCGCCATCCACCAACATCTTCCATGCCACTGGGGGAGGCGGTTCATGTCCTCCCACTTCAGTCGCGTAGTTGGCCATGAAGTCTGCCACTGCTTGGGACTTGATCGACGTCATGGGTACGAACGTAACATTGAACTCACTCAGCTCCACGGACCACTTTGCCAACCTTCCCGAGTGCTCCACCCCTTCCATGACTTTGCGAAGCGGGTGATCTGTCACTACTTTGATTGAATGTGCCTGAAAGTAGGGTCGGAGCCTCCGAGCCGCCACCACCAATGCGAAAGCCAACTTTTCCAAAATTGGGTACCGGAGCTCCGCCTTCCTCAGCACTCGGCTGACGTAGTAGATAGGGAACTGTTTTCTCCCTTCCTCCCAGATCAGCACTGAACTTACCGCCTCGGACCCTACCCCCAGGTATAGGGATAGGTCCTCTCCCGGTCTCGGCCCCTGGAGTAGAGGGGTCTGGGTGAGTTGTTCTTGTAAAGCCTGAAAGGCTCCTTCGCACTCTGGGGTCCATTCAAAGTTTTTGTTCCCCCTTAGCACCTTGAAGAAGGGTGCACACTTCTCCCCCGCTTTGGAGAGGAACCTGCTAAGTCCGGCTAGCTTTCCCGTGAGGCTCTGAACCTCCTTCGGGTTTCTTGGTGACCCTAACTCCATTATCGCCTTGACCTTGTCTGGGTTGGCCTCCACCCCCACCGAGGTGAGCAAGTGACCTAGAAATTTCCCTCGGCTAGCCCCGAAGACACACTTCAAGGGGTTGAGTTTCATCTTATACTTCCGCAGGGTCCCAAATGTCTCCTCAAGGTCTCGGAGGTGAGACCCAAGGTCCCGGCTCTTCACCATGAGATCATCAACATAGACCTCTAAGTTTCTTCTCTTCTGTTCGTGAAAGACCCTATCCCTCATCCTTTGGTACGTGGCACCTGTATTCTTGAGCCCGAAGGGCATCATCTTATAACAGTAACATCCACCCCCCGTGATGAAGGAGACATCTTTGATGTCGGGGGGGTGCATGCGAATTTGATGGTAACCTGAAAAAGCATCTAAGAAAGACATTACAGTGAAACCGACGGCTGAGTCAACCAGCGCGTCGATTCTAGGCAGGGGGTAGCAATCTTTCGGGCATGATTTATTAAGTAGTGAAAAATTGATACACATTCTCCATTTACATCCTCCCTTCTTTACCATGACCACGTTGGAGACCCAGCCTGGATACTGGATCTCCGATACAAAACCTGCCTGCAGGAGCTTACCCACCTCCTCTCGGATGGGTCCTTCCAGCTTGTCTGCTATGGCCCTCCTCTTTTGAGGGATGGGGCGGGTGCTGGGGTCGAGGTTGAGGTGGTGGCAAGCCACATCCGCATCGATCTCGGGCATCTCCGCTGCGCTCTAAGAGAAGACATCCACATTCTTCTGCACGCATGCTAGGATCTCAGCCTGCTCATCCGGACTGAGCTCTCCGCTGACTCGGACCTTTTCCACCACCCCAAGCCGAGTGGTGACCTCAAGCTCCACGACCTTATCCACAGCCTCCAGCCTAGATTGCTCTCCCCAAGCACCTTCCTTCTCTCTGCCGCAAGCGAGCGCTTGGGCTCCTTCCTCCATCTCTTCCTCCCTACCATCATCAACTCCTCCGCCCCTCCTTCCCGGGCACCCTCTTCTTTCTCCTCTTCTTCTCCTCTCTCCGCCCCGGGCCTCTCAGCGACCCCTTCCTGGGCATGAACTTCCTCTTCCTCCATCTTCTCTTCTACTCCCTCCTCACCTCCGGCTTCGACCGCCTCCTCCATCACTTTATCCCACTCCTATGCTTTTCCCATCCAGGTGATGGTGTTGACAGCCGTCACATAGCACTGTCTCGCCACCTTGGGGTCTCCCCGGACCCGGACCTGGATTCCACCCGCGTTGAACTTGAGACATTGGTGGAAGGTGGAAGGGACGCATCGGAACACGCTGATGAGAGGCCGTCTGAAGATGGCGATGTAGCTGCTTGGGGCATCCACTATCACGAAGCGGCAGTTCCGGGACTGCCCTCCGAGGGTCACATGGAGCCCACTCCACCCTCTACCTCTTTCCTTTCTCCCGAAAAACCAAATAGGGGACCATCCGACTCCAACACCCTCCTGGCCTCCACCTTCATCTCGTCAAACGCCTTCTTGAAGACGACGTTGACCGAACTCCCATTATCGACTAGAATCCGCGAGATGGTGAAGTTCTCGATGGCGGTCTGGATGACTAGCGCATCGCAGAACGGGTCTTCATGACCTGGCATATCCTTCTGGGAGAAAGTAATTTTCTCCACTGGGGGTGGAGCGGTGGATGTTGAAGCCACGCTCCGGCGATAGATGGTATGGAGGCTAGCCTTGCGGGTTGCCTCCACCCCTACCCCCCCCCCCCCCCCCCCCCCCCCCCCCATGGATCACCCCGATCCCTCCTCTACTCCCCACATCACCTCTGTCTTCACACCTTTCCTCCTCATCCTCTCGAGGTTCGACCTCCTCGATCCTCACCGGCTGCTGTTGTCTCAGCGTGGGCACTCGACCCTTTTTTGTTTCTAGGAACTCTGGGCAGGTGGCCGTCGCGTGACCTTCCTCAACGTGGAAGTCACAGTACGACAACGCCACCTCCCCTGTCTCGCCCTCTGCCATCATATTCCTCTTTCTTCTCCCCACTCATGCTTCTTCTCTAGCCTCTTCTATTCTTCCTCTTCCTCCCCTTCCCCGCCTGATCGCCATGGCTTGCTGAGGTGGGGGAGGCATCTGCCTCGGACCCTGCCTCCATCCCAGCTGGTGGGGTCTTCCTTGATCTCCATAGAAGTTACCTCTTCCCGGGCCGTAACCCCTTCCCTGACCTTGCATTCCTCCGCCATGCTGCCTCCACTCCCCCTCCGGGGCCCTGGGCTCTTCCCTTCTCCTTACGTCCTGTTGCTGGACCTCCGGCTCACTGAGCTTTGCTAGCCTCTTGGTGAGCTCCGGGTTGGCCTCCTCGCTCTCGATCTCTTCCGCCACCCTCTCCATCAACTCCTCGTAGGAGACGGGGGCCTTCCTCTTCAAAGCCATCTTGAAGAAACTCTCCCTCAGCCCGACCGTAAAGGCGATCTGGAGCGCAAACCCGGGCATCTCCTGAGTGATCAGCACCACCTCCTGAAATCGGTTTGTATAACGAGCCAACGACTCCTTCGGCTCCTGCTTCACCTTGAAGAGGGACTCGGCGTCCTTCTTCCTTTTCTTTGAAGTGGAGAACCGCAGCAGGAAACTTCGGCGCAAGTCTTCAAAGGCATAGATTGATCCTGCAGGGAGTTGATGAAACCAGTCCCTGGCCTTCTCTTTAAGGGTGACGACAAAGAGCCGACACTTGAAGGCATCTGACATCGGCCTGATAGAGACCGAGTCCTGATGAGTCCCATTTATATACACATTTATGGACTCATCTGGGCCGTATTTCTAGTCGATGCACCACACTTTAGGCATGTTTACGATCATATTTGTTATTCCCTGCTAGGTGCACTCTTAGGCCCGTTTCAGTGTACATTTGCGCTCCTTGTTATTGGGGGTAAGCACATGGTGCTCCCCAATCCTTTTTCTGTGTTTATTTGGTGCTGGAGGTGTATTTCCAGCTGGTATGTCTTATGTGCAGGTGGCCGGATCGTCCCGTTTTCCCCCAAAATTTATGTCTGTGCATATTGCACGGTCATGCGTTTCCTTGACGCACGGACGGTTGCGATCGTGCGTCTGTATCTGGGCAGAAAACGGACAACCTGAGTTTAGTCGTGCGTTTTCACGCACGGGCGAATTTGCCCGTGCGTGAGTAAAACGCACGGTCGACCTATTTCCTCCTGTTTTTAGTCATTCTGAATTTACCCGTGCATTTTTACGCACGGGCGGGTTTGCCCGTGCGTGAGTAAAATGCACGGGCGGTGCAGCGTCTCCCTCAAGTCAGAATTTATCATTTAATAACGCACTGTTCACGCACGGTCGTGCGTTCGATCGTGCGTGACCATTTTCTGTCTATTTAGTATAAAATGTAGGATAAGCCGCAGTCAGCGGGAGAGCTCTTGAGGGGAGCGGGAAATCAGGTCCTTCCCGCCGTTTCTGAGGTCTGAAGGCTTCTCCTTCACCTCCACCACCAAGGAGACCATTTTCCGGCGATTTCCACCACCATTCTTCCATCCGGGAGCGTTAGCAAGTATTCTCCACCAGGTGTTCAAGCATTCCTCGTCGTGGTAAGCCATAGAAGTGTTGTAGGTCGTTGGAGCGGTGACAACCTCCATCGAGTCCGCACACCATCTGAGGGCCGAGCCCGTAGAGAGCCCGACAACCTCTCATTCTGGTCGAGAACCCAAGATGCGGTGACATCTTCCTATTGGTCCTCTCTAAACTTGCTGCTTGTGTTTTCTTTGTGTTGTTGTAATGAACTATTGATTAGCTTAATGTCATAGACCTTTTATGATGTTATTGTGCAATGATGCGGTGGTGTGAGAATGGCATTTTCCTTGTGATTTTCTGAGTTCGTTGTGTGTGAAGCCCTAGCAATTGCTAGTGGTGATGCTTGGAGAAGAGGTGTGTGCGACCCTCACCCGTCATAGTTACTTTCCGTCCACGCGCCTCCCGAAGCACAGCATCGCGACCGTTGCATCCATCCCGCCTTGCGAAGCGGAGTTTTGACTCGCATCTCTCTTTTCCGCATTAGCTTAGGAACCAAATCACAATGCCCTTGTTTTTACTTTATTCGCTCGTGCAACGATCGATTCACCACGCGTTTCGTTCACCAGAACCTGCATTCCTTGAGAGACGATATTCGGGGAAGCTATTACCAATTTTATTACTTGACAGCGACCGGTGCACTTGCCGAATACGCATCAAGTTTTTGGCGCCGTTGTCGGGGAATGCAGGCGTGTAACACTTTGTGTTGTGAATCCTTATTATAGGAGCAGTTTTTTTTTTTTTTGTTTTTCTTTGTGTCTTCTTTTTGTGTATGCAGAGGCAAGCCGGAAGGGAATTAGTACCATTTGATCCGGAGATTGAACGTACTGCCCGCGCACTAAGGCGTGTTGCAGCCGTGCAAGCGGCTATGAGAGATAATATGGAACTTGGAGGTATGCCGAGAGTACCCAATGACCGGGAAAAAGTGAATCCTGGAGTACTCCATATGGGGCAAAATCATCTAAGGGATGAGCAGGAGGTGGTTAGACCGAGGCCCCGGACCATGAGAGATTATACCACTCCAACAGTTGGGAGTGTGTATCCAGGATTTGTGCCTAACATCATGAATAACCAGTTTGTGATCAAACCGGCCATCCTGAACATCATCCGCAACAACGCTCAGTTCTATGGGACGCCTAGTGAAGACCCACATCTTCACTTGGCGGAGTTCGCCGAAATTTGCGGTACCTTCCGGTATGCAGGAATTACTGACGAAACAGTCAAGATGAGACTGTTCCCTTTCTCGTTGCGTGACAAAGCCAAGGTTTGGCTCCATTCTATCCCTCCAGGAACTGCTACCACTTGGGACGCGCTTGCGTCCAAATTTCTCGCCAAATTCCACCCGGTGGACAAAATTGTGAGCCTTCGGCGGGAAATCGCCACTTTCCAGCAAGAAACTCTCGCAGAAGCTTGGGAGCGTCTTGGTGATCTCCTTCGCAAATGTCCAAATCACGAGCTCCAGCCGTGGAACATCGTGGAAACCTTCTACTTCGCCATCGATCCCAACCACCGGGCAATGATTGACGTTGCTGCAGGAGGGACCCTGATGAACCATACGCCGGAGGAAGCTCTCAGAATTCTGCAGGACACTGCCTCACACAGCACCTTCTGGACCGCTGGGAGAAATGCGCCGAGAAGCGCTCGAGGACTGTTCGTGGTGGACTCATTACCTCTCGCTTCCGCGCCCGCGACTAACATTTCTTGTGAAGAATGCGGAGGGGGTGGTCACCACGTATACGAGTGCCCAGGTAGCGGGCTATCAGGTGAATTCTCTCAGCTTAATTCAAATGAATCGGTAAATTTTGTAGGAAACCAAGCTAGGGGGCACCCTATGGCAATGCCTATAATCCGGGTGTGAGGAATCACCTGAACTTTTCCTGGAATCAAAATACTGCAGGCCAACGATGGCAACCAGGCCAGCATCAATACGATGCTCAAGTGTCCGGAAGCCAACCGAGGCCGCCTCATCTGGGTTATAATCAAGGCGCCCCGGCCCCAAAGAAAAGTAATCTGGAAGAAATGATGGAGAAGTTCATGGAAGCCGCCAGCTCTAGTTTGGCGAACCAAACCGCGTCCATGCATAACTTGGAGACGCAATTGGGCCAACTGGCTCAAGTGCTAACCGAGCGTTCGCAAGGGACCCTTCCCAGTAATATTGAAAAAAATCCAATTAACCAAGGGAAGAGTCTCTCCGATGCGGGAGTGAGTGACCCAAATGAGTTGGTGATCTCATGCTCCATTAATAATATTGAAACGACGGCCCTATGTGATTCCGGTTCATCTCGCAACGTCCTTGCATTGCAGGATGTTGCTAAATTAAAACTTGAAATGAACACAGATGATCAGAAATCCCTAGTGCTTGCTAATGGGACTGTCATTCAGGCAGAGGGAGAAGTAAGGAATGTGGAAGTTACAATCGAATGGACGATCGTGGTTGCCGACTTCCAAGTTTTGGGACCAAGTCAGAATCAATCTATTCCCATCTTGGGAGTACCATTCTTAAAAGAGAGCGGTGCCACCTTAGATTTTTCTAAGGGGTGTGTTGTCTTACTTTGTAAGGTAACACCCCCCACTTACCCCAAGATTGTTTCCGAAGCAGTAATCCGCTCTCCCCTTGTTATCATTGATAAATCATCTAGTGACGCAGAAGCAAGGAAAGAAAAAAGATCGCTAGAAGGAGAGAAGAAAGAAGAGGAGTTGCGGGTCGTGAATGAAGAGGTGATAAAGGTAGGAGAAAGCGGTGAGACCTAAGCGCTGAACGATGAGAGAGAAGGCGGAGCAAAGCGCCTTTTGAACAGTTTTTTGAGTCATAATGACCAATGTAAACATTTTAAACAGGTCCATTGGGCTGATCCAGTTGTCACGGCGGCAACGGAAGTGATGCCACCTACCACCAAGGTGGGAAGTTCTGACGACTATCAACGTTGGCGCTCTCCAACTGTGGAGAAGCTGAAGCAAGAAAGATTGTCGCGTGGAGCACGCTCTGCTGCCCTCCGGCGCGAGAAGGAGGAGGTTAGGGGCAAGGGGGAGTCATCCTCCTTGGGCCCTAAAGCCTTCACCTCCTTCCCATCTCGCGTGGCTGGGGAGAACCACCACAAATCAGCATACAGCTGATACGTGATGGGGTCTCCAGGTTTTGTTTGTGATGTTTCTTCTGTCTGATTTTGTGCTCTGTTATATTACATTGCTGTGTTGTGTTTTTATAAAGGAACAATTTTATTACTGCTGCTATTTAACTGTAATACAGGTATTTGGTCCACCTTTAAGGACGTTAAACAAAAGGGCTTCTTGGGAGACAACCCATGGGAACCACCCGGTTCTGTTTGCTTAGTCTATTTCTTTTAGTCCTGTTATTTTTCTTTTTGCTAACATCGCAGGTTAAAGCTCTCGCGTGGTGGATGCGGAAGGGGAAAAATTTAAAAGAAGGAATTACCGCACTTCTGGCATGCTCATTTATGAGCATAGGTCCACTCTACCCCTATTCTCCTTATTCCAGAATTCCCTATTTTATTTAGTTTTGATCAAGTCTGGGGGAGGGATCGAGCTATGCACGTGCACACACTTTGCATAGCATGTTAGAATGTGTTGAGTTAGGAATTTTCAATTGTATTGTGCACACTGTGTACACTTGCACCTAGTACACGTGCACTTGATCACGCGTGCTTATTGGGTATTGCTGCGAGGTTCCCCGCTCGTAAGAATTGGATTGTTAGTGTAGGAGTGAGGAGTAGAGAAAAATGTTGACTCGAGTAGTGCTCTAGTCGAGTGCTCCCGTCACGCCTAGAAATTCAATTATAGTAGAATAAAATTCAATGTTGTAATTTAAGTATTTCTATTATAGTAGCTGCAATTTATTTTACTTTAGTGGTGAATCCGGTGAATCCAACGGTAGCATAGGGTCGGGTGTAGTTGTACTAGTAGTAGCTTATTACTAGGGTCGGAAGGAAGGACAACCTTTCTCGGTGGCTAGAACTTGCACTAGGCGACTCTTGAAACGATTGCGTTGAAGTACTCGTTATAAAGTGTGATATAGGCCATTTCATGATCCGTTTGTGCTTTTGAAATCTTTACCAATGTAATCACCTTTGCAAGCCCACTTGAGCCTACCTTTCCTCCTTATTTAGCTCCACCAAAATGTCACCAAAGCCATACAGCCAAGGACATTTTCGCACCAACGAGTGAGCTGACAGAAATTTATATATCTTTCATGTTTGGTGTCATCTCCGTGTTGTATGATAGCTTTGAAAAAAACTGAAGGTGAAGTTTTTAGTATGCCTACAAAAGAAATTCCGTCGAGAAAAGAAAAAAAGGGGAGAAAAAGAAGAAAAATTGTTCAAAACGATCTTTCAATTGCATTCTCTCGACAGAGACAAAGTATGATTGGCTTAGCACACACCTAGTGTTCAGTTGAAGTCTGGGGGTGTTGTGTACTTCTTGAAAATGTTGTATTGGTGATTGTAATTCTCTTGAGTGCTCAGTTACGTTGAATGTGATTCCCATCGTCCTTCTACTTATCTAGCCTAAACTCAACCTAAGCCCAATCCTAACCCATAAGTCCTATTGATTTTAGATACGAGTCGTCTCATGCAGTAGAGAGAGTGCGAACGTGCAAGCCTATGGACACCGACTTTGATGGATTTCTTAGGAGTTTGTCCCGAGCTTTGATTCAAGTAAAACTCTACTCATTAGTCACACAATTTTCCCTTTTGCGCGACCGAAAGATTCACCAGGATTCACCATCCAAGTAAATTAGATTGCAAATTACTGTTTTAGAAATAGTTAAATATAATTTTGATTTAAATTCTATTCTAATGTATTTCTAAGCCCGTGAGCATGTGACTTCGCATGAGTCTCCACCACTCAATCATTCTCTAACATCCAATTGTTCTGATAGGAGTGCGGAGTAGTTTTCCCGAGACGTGCAAATGGTTAAGTCTGGGGGTGTGATGAGTCCCATTTATATACACATTTATGGACTCATCTGGGCCGTATTTCTAGTCGATGCACCACACTTTAGGCATGTTTACGATCATATTTGTTATTCCCTGTTTGCTGCACTCTTAGGCCCGTTTTGGTGTGCATTTGCGCTCCTTGTTATTGGGGGTAATCACATGGTGCTCCCCAATCCTTTTTCTGTGTTTATTTGGTGCTGGAGGTGTATTCCCAACTGGTATGTCTTATGTGCAGGTGGCCGAATCATCCCATTTTCCCCCAAAATTTATGTCTGTGCATATCGCACGGTCATGCGTTTCCTTAACGCACGGACGGTTGTGATCGTGTGTCTGTATCTGGGCAGAAAACGGCCAATCTGAGTTTAGTCGTGCGTTTTCACGCACAGGTGGATTTGCCCGTGCGTGAGTAAAACACACAGTCGACCTGTTTCCTCCTGTTTTTAGTCATTCTGAATTTACCTGTGCGTTTTTACGCACGGGCGGATTTGCCCGTGCGTGAGTAAAACGCACGGGCGGCGTAGCGTCTCCCTCAAGTCAGAATTTATCATTTAATAACGCACGGTTCATGCATGGTCGTGCGTTCGACCGTGCGTGACCATTTTTCTGCCTGTTTAGTATAAAATGCAGGATAAGCTGCAGTCAGCGGGAGAGCTCTTGAGGGGAGCGGGAAATCAGGTCCTTCCCGCCGTTTCTGAGGTCTGAAGGCTCCTCCTTCACCTCCACCACCAAGGAGACCATTTTCCGGCGATTTCCACTACTATTCTTCCATCCGGGAGCGTTAGCAAGCATTCTCCACCAAGTGTTCACGCATTCCTCGTCGTGGGAAGCCATAGAAATGTTGTATGTCGTTGGAGCGGTGACAACCTCCATCGAGTCCGCACACCTTCTGAGGGCCGAGCCCGGAGAGAGCACGACAACCTCTCATTCCGGCCGAGAACCCAAGATGCGGTGACATCTTCCTATTGGTCCTCTCTAAACTTGATGCTTGTGTTTCTTTGTGTTGTTGTAATGAACTATTGATTAGCTTAATGTCATATACCTTTTATGATGTTCATGTGCAATGATGCGGTGGTGTGAGAATGGCATTTTCCTTGTTGTGATTTTCTGAGTTCGTTGTGTGTGAAGTCCTAGCAATTGCTAGTGGTGATGCTTGGAGAAGAGGTGTGTGCGACCCTCACCCATCACAGTTACTTTCTGTCCACGCGCCTCCCAAAGCACGGCATCGCGGCCGTTGCATCCATCCCGCCTTGCGAAGCGGAGTTTTGACCCGCATCTCTCTTTTCCGCATTAGCTTAGGAACCAAATCACAATTGATGTAGGCTTGGGTGTTCGGGTCGCTCTCACCTGCGCGATCGATTGGGTCGCAAGATCGTTTCTAAATAACACCTAATCAGATGAACAAACGCAGCCACCTACGGGTGGGTCCTTCACAACTATCACGCAAAGACAACCACAAGAAGATCCTCCGAAAAAGCAAAACTCCGAAAATAGGAGGATCTTCCCCAACAAAGGCAAAAGAGAATCGCCACTCCTCGTCGAGTAAAAATAATTCAAGATCGTTCAACTATCACAAATGAGAAGGATCGCGAAAAGATCAATGTCGGAAAATTCGTCACAATTCCTATCCACCACAAATAACTATTGAAGAATCGCTCAAGAGGTAGAAAACGTTACCCTCCCGAAATAGTAGATCCGGGTTGTAGAAAGTCCTACGTTATTCACGGAGGTGGTCGCCGGAGGGGAGTCCTTGAAGATGTGCACCGTCGCCTTCAAATCCCGCCGCTACGAACAAGCCTAAGACCGCCTTGATGCGTGAGAGAATGTAGAGGGAGAAACGGTAGAGAGAGGGAGAAGGGTGGGCGGATTTCCACGAGGAGGGGGCGGTCGGCGGCTAGAAGGAGGAGGAGGGGGGGGGGGGGTCGGCCTGGCCGAACTTGGAGAGGGGGAGAAGGTAGGAGGCGGCCAAGGAAGAGGGAGAGGGAAAATCAAGAGGAGAGAATGAGGGCTTTCAATTTCTTATTTCATTCCTTGTTAATCCAAATCCTCCAAAACATAGCCTGATATAGGCTTTACAATCACAGCGGTCAAACGCAGTCCAAATTAAAACAATAAAACAAACATGACAAGTTCTAATAAAATAAAATAAAGCATGACAATTTTAATTAATAATTATAAGGATAATTATTAATTAAAATATTCTTATTTTAAAAGCATGATAAAATTAATTAATAATTATAATTAAATTATTATAATTATTAATTAATGTTCTTGTGTCACGGACGGAGGTTGTAGCGGCGATGGCGAAGAATGTCGTGGCGTTGGCGTAGAACGTCGCGGCGAAGGCGAAGAAACGACGTGTCTTCGAACTCGCGGCAACGACCGTCCCAATCCACGAACTCTCTATGTCGGGGATCAACGACCTCCATCAAGATCATCAGGCCTGTAGCAGTATCATCAGTATCCCCAACCAAGTGGATGTGAGGGTCTTCATCAGCAACATCCCCTACCAAATGAGGCTCGGTGAAGGGGTCTTCATCATCTGGGGTGGGCAAAAGAGAGGGGCTGAAGGGATGGTCCCCATCAGTCCTCCCCCGCTCGAAAAAACTCATCACTGATGAGTCAGCACTGTCGGATGTAGGTCTTGGTAAGAGTACTCCTCCTGATTTCCTGTCAAACAAAAGGTTGGCCTCGGGGGCCTTGATCAAAGCATAGGAAAATGAAGAGGAAAGTGCAACAATTTAATAAGACGTCTTACCTCCAGAGACCGCCAAAGGAGTGAATAACATGCTACCCGGCTCACCTCGCAACCCAATAGAAATTTTTGTGGAGGGAAACGAAGGGGGAGCTAGATGCAGTGGAGCTAGAAAGAGTGAAAAATATTTCGAGTCATTGAAAATGGGGTTTGGGCCCCTCTCAGCAAAAACTCTCAAATGTAAAGCAAAACTTTCTAGAACGACAACTATTCGACGAATAGTGGAGACAATACTGACATTGCCGTCTAAGTTGCCAATTGGCAACTGTCCAGGGGAATGATCTACTAAAACCGAGTCTTCCTTATTGCGGGATTCTCCAACGAGTGCGGTGACTACAAAGTGAATGGACCCAGATGGGTCGGCTAGCACCAATTCAACATGTTTGGGTGGATTAAGACCTCTTGAAACACTTACTAATTCATTGTATGAAATTAAATTCAGGTTCATCCTAGGGCAATCCCAACAAGCAAAATCAGCTAACATGGGAAGGACAACCCAACGAAACCACTCCACCCGCCCCGCGGCGATAACGGGCTCCATGCCATACTTCCAGATCGGGGCTGAAGTAGGGGAAACCCATGCAACCTTAAATGGGTGAAGGTTCAGTGGGGGCGCTATCACTAGCCTAGGGTCCACTAGTGCAGAGAATGTGCCCACACAACTACTACCCACAGAAAATGGATTGGACCACTTGTCCTCCCCACTAAATGACACAGGAAATGCACGAGCCCTAATCCCACCATCAAAAATGTGAGGAGTCGATAAGGCTCGCCCTATCTCCTCAACCGTCTCACCATCAGCATCAGATTCACTCAGCCCACTTTCAGAATTTTCTTCAACCTCCTGAATGTCCTTGGGGTGGCCAACAGAAGGATCCCTAAGGCTAATGGGATCAAGTCGAGGTTGGCTAATCAGAGCAGCATCAATTTCAGGTACTAAGTCAGTCGAGGGTGCCTCAACTGGGACAATGTCTATGGGCAGGCTGGGACTAACAGGGCCGGGCTCGGCTCCCATACTCAAACTCGGTGTATTTGCCTCAGAGTGGCTAACACATACCAAGGGCTGATTTTGACTGACAGTGTCAAAATCCCCATGTGTGTCAGCACCGGGTGGTGTCGACTCAATCGTGTCACGAGCGTCTCCAGATGGGACTTTGAGCTTTCTGGGCGGGCTGGACCTAAGATATGTTAGTTGACCCCTATGTGTAAAGTCTAGGGTGTTATTCTGGGCGTCATAACTAACGTCATGGCTAGCGAGCCAAGGTTGTCCCAGCAAAATATGGAAGTCCTTCATAGGAAGGACGTCACACCAAATGAGCTCAGAATAGGCTTGGATGGTGAGGGGCACCAAACATCGCCTGAACACTAAGATAGTGCTCTCATCCAGACATACGAGATGATAAGGGAAAGGATGTGGCGCAGTGGTCACCAACATCCTAGATACTGCATTCTCCGTGATAGCATTTGTATGGCAAACACTATCCACCACGAGTCTGCACCACTTCTCACCGTGTTTAAAATTTGCTCGAAATCGGTGTTTCGGGTCGCGGCTGGGCCTAATCACCTTCACATCGTCATTCCGACCCTTAACTAACTCCTTTAAATTAGCCGGTGGTGCAGTTATTCGTGAGAGTGCCGGGGGATACCCCGGATTCAGCCTAGTAGTCATTACTAGTGAAAGTTTATGTGATGACACGGACAAATTATAATGTCTCCAATTTTCAGGCCAACTTAACGTAGTCGAATCGAAAAATTTTATGTTTTAATGTTGTTGGAAATAAGAACAGGAAGCTACAGAAAAATTTTCAGATTTTTGTGACAAGTTTTAAAATTTCGAGGTTTTTACTAAATGCAGACAAATCCGAAAATTTCAGAATTTGAATTTTGAATTTCAAAATTTTGAATTTAAATTTTGAATTTCAAAATTTGAATTTTGAATTTGAATTTTGAATTTCAAAATTTGAATTTTGAATTTCAAAAATTTGAATTTTAAATTTCAAAATTTGAATTTTGAATTTCAAACTTTTGAATTTTGAATTTTTTGTTTTTTTTTTTCGCTGATAAATAAAAAATTTAAGGCCGCTATTCGCACACCAGAAATTCGAAAGATAATTTTATTCCCGCTTAATAACCTGGGTAAGTAAAATATTTTTTGATTTGCTTACAGAAAATAATAAGTAGAGTTACCAGAATTTTATTTTTTTGAATTTCGCAGAAAAATGAGAATTTTAGGCCGCTATTCGCAGACCGACGAAATTTTATTTTTAAATTTTGAATGCCAAATCGTGCAACGATTGTGAGTGCCGGCGTTCTACGACAACCTAAGGATTGCGTCAATTTAGAAATTGACACGAACCTCGCTCTGATACCAAATTGATGTAGGCTTGGGTGTTCGGGTTGCTCTCACCTGCGCGATCGATTGGGTCGCGAGATCGTTTCTAAATAACACCTAATCGGATGAACAAATGCAGCCACCTACGGTTGGGTCCTTCACAACTATCACGCAAAGGTAACTACAAGAAGATCCTCCGAAAAAGCAAAACTCCGGAAATAGGAGGATCTTCCCCAACAAAGGCAAAAGAGAATCGTCACTCCTCGTCGAGTAAAAATAATTCAAGATCGTTCAACTATCACAAATGAGAAGGATCGCGAAAAGATCAATGTCGGAAAATTCGTCACAATTCCTATCCACCACAAATAACTATTGAAGAATCGCTCAAGAGGTAGAAAACGTTACCCTCCCGGAATAGTAGATCCGGGTTGTAGAAAGTCCTACGTTATTCACGGAGGTGGTCGCCGGAGGGGAGTCCTTTAAGATGTGCACCGTCGCCTTCAAATCCCGCCGCTACGAACAAGCCCAAGACCGCCTTGATGCGTGAGAGAATGTAGAGGGAGAAACGGTAGAGAGAGGGAGAAGGGTGGGCGAATTTCCACGAGGAGGGGGGCGCAGGCGGCTAGAAGGAGGAGGAGAGGGGGGGGGGGGGGTCGGCCTGGCCAAACTTGGAGAGGGGGAGAAGGTAGGGGGCGGCCAAGGAAGAGGGAGAGGGAAAATCAAGAGGAGAGAATGAGGGCTTTCAATTTCTTATTTCATTCCTTGTTAATCCAAATCCTCCAAAACATAGCGTGATATAAGCTTTACAATCACAGCGGTTAAACGCAGGCCAAATTAAAACAATAAAACAAACATGACAAATTCTAATAAAATAAAATAAAGCATGACAATTTTAATTAATAATTATAAGGATAATTATTAATTAAAATATTCTTATTTTAAAAGCATGATAAAATTAATTAATAATTATAATTAAATTATTATAATTATTAATTAATGTTCTTGTGTCACGGACGGAGGTTGTAGCGGCGATGGCGAAGAATGTCGCGGCGTTGGCGTAGAACGTCGCGGCGAAGGCGAAGAAACGACGTGTCTTCAAACTTGCGGCAACGACCGTCCCAATCCACGAACTCTCTATGTCGGGGATCAACGGCCTCCATCAAGATCATCAGGCCAGCAGCAGTATCATCAGTATCCCCAACCAAGTGGATGTGGGGGTCTTCATCAGCAACATCCCCTACCAAATGAGGCTCGGTGAAGGGGTCTTCATCATCTGGGGTGGGCAAAAGAGAGGGGCTGAAGGGATGGTCCCCATCAACAATGCCCTTGTTTTTACTTTATTCGCTCGTGTAACGATCGATTCACCACGCGTTTCGTTCACCAGAACCTGCATTCCTTGAGAGACGATATTCGGGGAAGCTATTTCCAATTTGATTACTTGACAGCGACGGTGCACTTGCCGAATACGCATCAAGTCCTCGAAAAGACTGGAGGTGCTGGACAGGGTCATCCCTGCCGTTGTAGTACACCCTGTCCCACTCCCCGAACCCTGCCAGGACAGGTGCAGAAAGTACCAACTCGCAGAAGGGGCTTCCCCCCTGACACCCTTTCTCGCTCCACACGTCCCCCGAGCTCTCTTGCCAAACCTGGGCTCGCGGGGACTGCGCTCGCGAGAACGGCGCCCGCCTGAACCACCCCTATAGTCGCCGCGTCCTCCTGGCGCGCGCTCGCTGGCACAGAGCTCGCTGACACCGAGCTCGCCGCCACATAGCTCGTCGGGCTGGCGAACAACACTCGCCCCTCCAGGTCTTGCACTGACCCGACGACAACTTCCTTTCCAGCCCTTCCCCCCGGGGCGTTCTCGCCGACCGCTGCTGGGGGAGGGGTCGCCTGAGGTGCTGCAGTCGCGAACTCGCTTCGCCATGCCGCGACAGCGAGCCCGAAGGTGTCGAGCACCTCCCTCCTGAAATCCGCGAACATCCTCGGCGTCACCACCTGGGGTGTCTCGCTGAACTCCTCGCCTGGATCCTCGCCTCCTGCCATATCTCCTCCTCAGAACTTTCTTGGACCAGCCACGCTCCACGCTCACCGCACCAAAATGTTGAAACCGATTTCTCGGTCTCTTGTGAAGCTCGGGGCCCTCAACGAGTTGAGGGGCAGCTAGCCCTTACTGATCCATCGGAGAAGGTAGGTTGGAAACTAGGAAGAAGACTAAGACCTTAGTCGCAGCGAGGAGGTCCCTCCACTAACCTGGAAGATCGTTGAGCGCTTCCCCTCCCAAGCCAAAAGCTGAGACTCGGGCACCTTGGAGAGCTCTGGAAATGCCAACCAAGGAGAGCCTAAGGAGAGAGAAGCTGAAGTGAAGTCCTCTCCAAAGGTGCCCTTTAAGGTCTATTTATAGTTTTTGCCTTTGTGGTCTGTCAATAGCCAAATCCCGCTTTCCACTTTCACTATCCGCACCCCAAGCTGGTCTGCTAACAGCCAAACTCCGCCGTTCGGAGGGGTTAACCACAGACCACCATGGGTCTCCTGGTAAAAGACCACCTTGAATACGGCTTTTGGGCGAATTCGCCGAACACAGCTCGGCGAGCGTCGAGCGCAGCTCGACGAACGTCGAGCCCAGTTCGGCGAACGTCGAACTCTGGAATACCGCGAGTTCGTCGAGCGCTAGGATGGTTCGCCGACCGCTGAGACTGCTGGAGATCGTCGAACGCCGTTCGACTAACGTGGGGAGAGGCAGGGTGAGTTCGTCGAACCCCAAAATCCTCCCTGAATCCTTATTGGGCGAGCCAGCCGGCTTCGGCATTTCCCCGCGAGCCCGGCTTGCAAATCCTTCACCTGGTTGAGTACAAAAACTGTCTAAATGCACACCGCGAGCCCGGCTCGCAAATCCTTCTCATGCCCTTCCTTGGTTCGCCCACCTTTGGCTCGCCTGCCTTTGGCTCGCCTTCTTGAATGCAAATCCGCTAACGTCTCCCCGCGAACATCGGGGTTGTACACGGATGTTGTCATCTGTCACTCCCTTCATGGGGAGAATTTTCTATACGTCAAACGCATAAGAGCATCGTGCGTTGGATGTTTTTTAGCTCAAAACTATAGTCGTAATTGCAATTCAAAAATTACAGTCCAAAATTTTTTCCCTACTATGTTTATAAGAAAATTATAGTTGTAAATACAGCTTTCTTATAGTTGTAAATACAACTATATTTTTATGGAGTCATTTTTTATTTCAAAATATATGCATATTAGTACTTAAATGACTGAGATATCATAATTAATATTCTATAATTTATTTTGGAAAAAAAAATATCACATTAACAAAATAAATGCAATTTTGAGCAAAAAAATGTCCAACGCACGATGCTCCAGTGCGTTGGACGTATAGAAAATTTTCCTCTCTTCATGTAATAATTATTCTTACATTATTGTTTTATCAATAAAAATATGAGTGGGAACAATAAATCTTATTCGAGTGATGAGTGAGATGAATCATCAAATAGCTTAGTTAAATTCACTTGCTATATTCAAGACCATGACAATGACATTTAAACTGTTTGTATTGTCCATATATAATTTCACTTGCTATATTCAAATAGCTTAGTTAAATTCACTTTCTATATTCAAGACCATGACAAGGACATTTAAACTGTTTGTATTGTCCATATATAATTTCTTTGCTCTTCATGATAATAAAATCTCATGTATGACATCCACTCAAACGAGTGATAAATGGTTGGGAAAGTTATTTGTTGGTCATCCAACTAGGTTCCCCAATATGTTAAGAATGACACATACAAACCCTTATACAAAACCATGAATTAGCATGATCCCAAAGAACTTGTGCATGAGAAGGTCTAGCGATAACATTGTATATTTTATCACAAAATAAGTCAATGAGAGCAAAAAGTTAGGGTTTTCAGTGTTCAACTAGAATTATATGCAGATATTTTTTTATTGATCTAAAAAGTTTTGTTTAACTCTCAATGATGATTATAAAGCCAATCGATATGCAATTTATGGGCATCTGATCACATATAATGAATGATGAACGTTATATGCTAATATTAAATTTCATATGTATAAGTGCTCAACACATAACCAAGGAATACGATAATTAATATTATTGAGTATATGCCATTGGCGATAGATGCACTTGACTTATCATAGTAGTTGACAAACACAATTAATTTACTTTGTTACCTTTTGTTGTTGTGGTTTTTCTGTTTGTTGGTAAAAAATTCTAGATTTGATAGAAAAGATTATGCAAAATTGATATAGGTTAAACTTAATCTAAAAACATTAATCTTAGGATATTTAATACATCTTAATACGCACAATCTTCAGGCCAGAAGATCATATCTTTAAGCTACAAAGTGCTACTAGAGTATAATATCATAATAATATAACTCTTAATATGATAGTTTAATGATGAATAAAGATGCATGCAATCTTTCGAGCCGTATGAGCTCGAGTGTAGCTGTGAATAAAAATGTATGCAAACTTTCAAGCCTTATGAGATGGAGTTACTATTGCGGGTCGCTTGGATGCATTTGGTAGACCAGTCTAATTGAATCACCTTAGCTCTGAAGCGAACCAAGCACGCAAACAATCAATTAGAGATTCGTTGAGTACACTGAGACTTTTTAACGTGGAAAATCCGGAAAGGGTGAAAAACCACGCGGCCGGAGCTGGTGCCGACCAAACTTCACTATCTTCTAGGGGTTACAATCAGGTACTTAGAATTTGAGCGCGACAGGCAGCCGCTCGTTACAATAATAGGGAGAGAGAGGGAGAACTCCGAGGGTGACAGACCACCTCTCGAAAAATTAAGTCTTTTTCCTTCTGAGAACGGTGGAGAACAAAGGTGAGAATGCTGAGAAGAAGAAAAGTAAGAATGCCGAGTTGCCTTTCGGGACTCGAAGGAGATCTTCGAGGCTTCGAAGGAAATCTTCGAAGCACGAAGGAGATCTTCAAGCACCGAAGGAGAATCCGAGGGAAATCTTCCACAGAGCTCTCTCGGGTGCAGAAGGCAAGGTCCCTTGAAATGAAGGCTCGAGGTTCCTTTTATAGCTTTGGCCGGGGGTAGCCCAGTAATTTTTCCTCCGTAACCACCGTAACCACCTGACGGGCGAATCACGCTGGTCGGTTCGGAGCACACAGATCGCCATTTTTCGTAAATGACCGTCTCGCCCTTCGGTCAGTTCGGGCAGTTTGGGCAGTCCGGGCAACTTCGTTGAAGGCGAAAAAGGCGACGAGCTGTTCCCGCAATCTGAGAATTTAGAAAGACAAATTGTGAGCGTGCCCGGAATATGGAAGTGTTCTGAGCGCGCAACGAACGGAGAAGCAATCTGAGCGACCAGAGAAGCGTTCTGAGCATGCAACGAACACGGAAGTGTTCTGGGAACGCTGTGAGTGCAGAGTGTTCTGAGCGCTGGGCGAACACGGGAGCGTTCTGAGTGCGCTAGGAGGCGTTCTGAGCGCACAACGAGCACGAGAGCGTTCTGAGTGACCGGAGAAGCCCTCTGAGTGTGACGAGCGCGGGGGCGAGAAACCGTGTCCCGAAAGGGAAGAAGGGACTCGGCACGGCCCCAACGGGGGAACGCCTCGGCCGCACCCCAAAAAAGGGGGGTGCGGCTTGGCCGCACCCCACATGGGGGGTGCGGCTTGCCACACCCCCTATGGGGGGTGCGGATTTGCCGCACCCTCTTGGGGGGTGCGGCTTGACCGCACCCCCTTGGGGGGGTGCGGCTTCGCCGCATCCCCATGGGGGGGTGCGGCTTGGCCACACCTGCCCATGGGGTGCGGCTTGGCCGCACCCCACTTGGGGGGGGGGGGGGGGGTGCGGTCGGTCGCACCCCTTGTGGGGTGCGGCTTGGCCGCACCCCTCACGGGGTGCGGTTTGGCCACACCCCACTTGGGGGGGGGTGCGGTCACGCGAGCCCAAACCGACGGTTTGGCTCTCGCACTGGCGGTTGACGGCGCTTGTGGCGGGTTCGGTTCGCTCTCCCACTCACCCTCCACTACCTTAGTGGGGGGTGGGGGGGGGGGGGGGGGGGGGGGGGGGGGGGGGGGGGGGGGGAGTGGGTTATGTGAGTAACCACCACCCAGTCATCTTTATATATATGAGGGCCTATATATGAATTCGTATCATAAGCCCCCCAAACCTTCGGATTCTGAACTTCCGTGCGGAGGAGTGCGAAGGTTTTGTCTTGCCTGCAGCGGCTCTGATCATCATCATCTCTGTGCGGCGTGTCGAACCATGCCGGAGGTAAGTTTTTTCTCCGCTTCTCATGAAAAGAGAGAAGAGAGAAAGGAGCGCGCGCGGGCCGGTGCCGGCGGGGAAAGCGGGCGGCCGGAGCCCGAGCACCCGTGCGCGCGGCCGGTGCCGGCCGGGGAAGCGGGCGGTCGGTGGCGCGGCTTGCGCGGGCGTCCGGCCACGCGGCTTGCGGGGGCGGCCGGCGCCCGCGCGGCTTGCGGGGGCGGCCGTCGCCCCCGCTCCCATGCGCGCGGCCGGTGCCGACCGGGGAAGCGGGTCGCCGGCCGCGCGGTTTGCGGGGACGGCCGGCGCCCGCGCCCCGTGCGCGCGGCCGGTGCCGGCCAGGAAAGCGGCCGGCCTGCGGCCGGCGCCCGCGCGCCTGTGCGCACGGCCGATGCCGTCCGGGGGAGCGGGCGGCCGGCGCCCGCGCTCCCGTGCGTGCGGCCAACGCCGGCCGGTGAAGCGGACGGCCAACCACGCGGCTTGCGGGGGAGGCCGGTGCCCGCTCCCCGTGGGCACGGCCGGTGCCGGCCGGGAAAGTGGGCGGCCAGTCGGGCGGCTTGCGGTCGGCGTCAGCGTGCCCGTGCGCGCGGCCGGTGCCGTCCGCGTGCCCGTGCGCGTGGCCGGCGCCCGCTTGTCTTGCGGGGCGGCCGGCGCGCGCGTGGCAGGGGTGCAATCGGGCCTGCTGTGGAGGTGCCTATCCTATGGGCGTTCTGGCAGAGTTTGCCTAATGTGTACCTTCTTGGGCTTTTATTTCTTTGATGTATGTGCTTATGTACACATTTTGTTTTCAGGCTTCGAAACGGGGCGGCCAGTCAAGGCCGATGCATCTACACTATACTCTTGATGGCGTTCAGATCGACTTGTGGCGTAAGCGGTTTGGATTGCCTTCTAGCATTGAGGTGAAGATCCCGCAGGCGAAGGAGTGCCTTCAGAACCCGCCGACCGATTTCATGACTCTCTCTGAGAGCTGCTTGAAATCTGGGTATCACCTTCCCCCATCGGAGGAGGTTATCGAGATACTCCGGTTCTGCGGTGTTCCGATTACTCAGTTCACTCCTGCTGGGATGGTGAGAATTATGGGGATGATTGTGCTCTTTCGGGAGCATAGCGGGCGGTTTTCCGTCGAGGTGTTCAAAGATTGGTGCGAGGTTTCCACTGACCCAGGGGGTCGCATCGAGGTTCAGAGAAACAAGAGCTGGTTTCGCTTCGGGAAGGAGAATGATTATAGGCATGGGAATACCCTTTACTGGTATGTCCGGAATCGTTGGGAGTTGCCAGAGTTGTGGAGGGCGCTCCCTGGACGTTGCCGCCGTCAAACGGGGCGGGAGGACGAGTTTGTTCCTTTACCTGGTTTTCCTGGGCGAGAGGAGTTATCGAAGGCCCTCTATTGTGTCTCTGGTTGCGTGGAGGAGAGCCGATTGCTCTAGGTGGGACTTTCTTGGAATGCTGAGCGTGCGGCTGCTGTTCCCCTGGTTCGTGGGAAGAAGAGGAAGATCGTTTTTAAGAATGGAGGTTCCAGTCCAGGGCTTGCTCCGCCTGTGCCTAGGAGCCATGATCATGAGGCTGGTCCGAGCAGTCGCCGAATGGAGCCAAGTCCCGACGATCAGGATATTAAGATCCTGGCGTCTTATGTCGCTGGCCAGGTTCCGCAGGGGGACTTGCCACCGCCTCCTCCTTTGCCGCCAGTGAGGAGAGTTTCATCTTCTCTTCAGGCGATGACTTCTGCGGTGAGTAGAGCTCTGCTTTTCCAGTGCTGGCCCTTCTTTTCCATCTTTGTATGTGCGTGTTAATTGTTTGTTTCTTCCTGCAGGCCGATGTTTTGACCAGCATTGCACTTACGTGGAACGATTGTTATGTGGGCCTCAAGGACGGCTACTTCACTCTTCAGGAGGAGCTTCGCGAGGCAAGGGGCGATTTATTCGCCCTGAAGAAGAAGAGGGATCGCGATCTTGCTAGCATCAGATAGCTAGAGGCGGACATTTCCTCTTCCCGGTCGGAGGTTGAGGCGTTACGAGCGGAGTGCGGTGGTGACAAGGTGCTTGCTCAGGATGCCCTTCGCTAGTTGTCGGAGGCTTAAGGGGGAGATATTCCGCTTAGAGGGGGAGCTGGGTTTCCTGAGGAGCGAGACGGACCGGTTGTCCTCTATTGAGCATAGCATTGAGGAGTCCAAGGTGGCAGGTGTGGCCGAGTACAAAGATTCCCTGGCATTTGTAGAGGAGCGGTTCCAGATGTCGGAGGAGATTCGCGCCGAGGTGATGACGAAGGAGGTCGAGTCGTTGTTAGCGAATGAGTGCGAAGTTGCCTTTCAGAGAGGTATTCAGAAGACTCTCTGTATGATGGAGAGGAAGTTCGGGTGCGGAATTGCCGGTCTTGGAGCTGGGGATCTTTCGGGGGACGACTATTCAGATGCAGCCGAGGACTGATGCTTGTCTTCGTTACCTTTCATCTTCCTGCTTTCTGTATTGTTTGTTGGTTATCATGCTTGCTTGTATGCAACGTTTGGCTAATGTGGTTGTATTCCTTTATCGTATATATCATACTCTTCTCCTTGTGTTATTTGTGACTTTGTTATTCTGGTCATTGTCAAACTGTTGCGGGCTTGCTACTTAGCGCCGATACCTGAGTAGCTTGATGGTCTTTTACAAAGTACCGGATGATTTTGCGCGAGTCTGAGCTTGCGGCTTTTACATAATAAAAAATTAGTTTGCGCGAGTCTGAGCTCGCGGCTTTTATATAATAAAAAATTAGTTTGGCCGGTGAATAGCGGGGGTATTCAAACTGTGGGCGAACGTAAGAGGGGCAGGTTCTTACGATGCCGGGACCCGACGACGGAGGAGAAGGGCGAACCTTCAATCGACGGCGGTGCGAAGTCCCCGGGGCAGGGCCCCGAAGTGGTCGGTGAATAGTTGGTGTATTCAAACCGTGGGCGAACGTAAGAGGGGCAGGCCCTTACGACGCCGAGACCCGACGGTGGAAGAGAAGGGCGAACCTTCAATCGACGGCGGTGCGAAGTCCCCGGGGCAGGGCCCCGAAGTGGCCAGTGAATAGCGGGTGTATTCAAACCGTGGGCGAACGTAAGAGGGGCAGGCCTTTACGTCGTCGGGACCCGACGACGGAGGAGAATGTAGAACCTTCAATCGACAGCAGTGCGGAGTCCCCGGGGCAGGGCCCCGAAGTGTTCCTGCAGTAGAATATTTTAGAACAGGTAAAGCATAATTAAAAAAATGAACGTTGATACACGCGCAAGTGCAATCTTGCGGCTTCTGAGTTAGTAATTTTTTGATACAAGTTTGACGAGAGAGAAGGTAACATCGAGCTCCCTTCGCGTTATGCCTGCACGAGCTCTTTCGGCCGTTCAGCTTGGTAGGCAGTGGTGATCCGGGTGTGGATCATTCCGGCGACCGACCCTTGGTGGCATCCATCTGTGCTTTTTTGTGGAAATCCTCAAGGTGTCCTGACTGGACGAGGCGTTCAATTTCTTCTTTCAATCTAGCACAGTGCTCCGTACGGTGTCCTCGCCCTTTGTGGAAATTGCAAAACTAGGACTGGTCTCCCCTGTGCTGGGAGAGCGCTTTGGGCCAGTTGATGATTTTGTTGTTGTAGATTACGGACAGTATGTGCTCGCGAGGGGCGTTTAACGTGGTGTAGACCCGGGAATTTTGATTCACCAACCCTCGGGAGCAGGCTGTTTGGTCTTGAATGAGGCATTCGGCCTTCACGATCTGTTGTTGTTGTCCCTTTCTCTTTCGACATGTATCCCTAAGTTGCAGTGGGTCTGCTGATACCGGAAGATTATCTTTTTCTACCAACGCAGGGGTTGCGCTGCCCTCCTACGTGTCTTGCTTCTCAGAGTTCGGATCTGGTGATGAGTCGTAGTGGATCAAAGGGAGCCTGGCTGTGGCTGTGTCGAGACCACGAATTGAATCCCTGAGGATTTTCCCTTTGCTGGCCATGCGTATGGACATGGAAATGTCATGATGCAGGGCGTCGAGGAAGACGCTCCCAAATATTGTGTCGTAGGGGGAGTCTGCTTCTGCGATGGCGAACTGAACGTCATATTGGACTGGTTCCAAGTGCATCCCTACTTGAACGGGGAGGGTGACGATTCCTATGGTGGGTATCATGGTTTCGTCCGAGAGCTCTATGTCGCTGGCTCTGAGCTTCAGGTTCCCACTTAGGAGTTTGAGTCGCACCACGGCTGCCATGAACAGGGTATTGAACGAGATGCGATGGGTTACCAACGCACTCCTTAGTTCACAGGCTGGATTGCCTATGCTTGCGTCTAAGGCAAAGTCCAACCACCCACGGGGTCGCTCCTGGCGAAAGTTTATGAAGATCTTTTCTTCCCGCTTGCTCTGCTCCGTTTCCCCTGGGCGGGGGGACCTGCTCATCTCGGGCCCTTCCCGCTCGTCTTCTTGGGTCCTTGGCGTGCGTGCTTCGTGCCATTCAACGAACAGTTGAGACAGCTCGGTGAAGTTGTGAATCGCTCCCTTAGGGAGAGATTGATACCAGCGGAGGGTGTCTCAGCGCAGTGTCTCGGTGAAGATTTTGCAGCTGATTTGGTCTGGAAGTCTGAATGTCCGCATCGTTATCAAGAAGTGATTAACGTGCCCCTATGGATCCTTTGCTCCGTGAAACTCCTTGTAGTTCGGGAGCTTTAGCCATGACGGGACTGGATATGCTAAAATTGACTTTGACAGGGGGGATCACCTTTATTGGTACGTGATATTGCTCGAATCCTGTCCCGCCGCGAGACGGCCCGGCTTGCTGGTTAATCCAAGACACTAGGGCAGGATGGGTGCAGCGATGAGCGCTCTTTTTGCCGGGCTTTCAGGGATTGAGGAACTGCATGCGTCAGATAGTTCGGGGGAGGTGTCCACTCTTGCTAGTTTCGTGAACTTGGGCGAGGTGGGCGCTGCGTTCGGAAATCCTTTGCTCGGTATTTGGGAATCTATTCCCACAGACGGCGCCAAACTGTTGCAGGTCGCTTGGATGCTCTTGGTAGATCGGTCTAATTGAACCACCTTAGCTCTGAAGCGAACCAAGCGCGCAAACAGTCAATTAGAGATTCGTTGAGTACACTGAGACTTTTTAACGTGGAAAACCCGGAAAGGGTGAAAAACCACGCGGTCGGAGCTGGTGCCGACCAAACTTCACTATCTTCTAGGGGGTTACAATCAGGTACTTAGAATTCGAGCGCGACAGGCCGCCGCTCGTTACAATAATATGGAGAGAGAGGGAGAACTCCGAGGGTGGCAGACCACCTCTTGGAAAACTAAGTCTTTTTCCTTCTGAGAACGGTGGAGAACAAAAGTGAGAATGCTGAGGAGAAGAAAACTGAGAATGCTGAGTCGCCTTTCTGGACTCGAAGGAGATCTTCGAGGCTTCGAAGGAAATCTTCGAAGCACGAAGGAGATCTTCAAGCACCGAAGGAGAATCCGAGGGAAATCTTCCACAGAGCTCTCTCGGGTGCAGAAGGCAAGGCCCCTTGAAATGAAGGCCCGTGATTCCTTTTATAGCTTTGGCCGGGGGTAGCCCGGTAATTTTGCCGTCGTAACCACCATAACCACATGACGGGTGAATCACGCTGGTCAGTTCAGAGCACAGGGATCGCCATTTTTCGTAAATGACCGTCTCGCTCTTCGGTCAGTTCGGGCAGTTTGGGCAGCTTCGTTGAAGGTGAAAAAGGCGACGAGCCGTTTCCACAATCAGAGAATTTAGAAAGACAAATTGTGAGCGTGCCCGGAATGTGGAAGTGTTCTGAGCGCGCTCAGAAACGTTCTGAGCGCACAACGAACGGAGAAGCAATCTGAGCGACCGGAGAAGCGTTCTGAGCATGCAACGAACACGGAAGTGTTCTAGGCACGCTGTGAGCGCGGAATGTTCTGAGTGCGCGACGAACACAGGAGCGTTCTGAGCGCGCTAGGAGGCTTTCTGAGCGCACAACGAACACGGGAGCGTTCTGAGTGACCGGAGAAGCGCTCTGAGTGTGACGAGCGCGGGGGCGAGAAATCGTGCCCCGAAAGGGAAGAAGGGACTCCGCTCGGCCCCGACGGGGGAACGCCCTCGGCCGCACGCCACTTGGCGGGGTGGGGGAGGGGGGCGGTTTGGCCACACCCCACTTGGGGGGTGCGGTTACGCGAGCCCGAACCGGCGGTTTGGCTCTCGCACTGGCGGTTGGCGGCGGTTGTGGCGGGTTCGGTCCGCTCTCCCACTCACCCTCCATTACCTTAGTGGGGGGAGTGGGTTATGTGAGTAACCGCCACCCAGTCATCTTTATATATATGAGGGGCTATGTATGAATTCCTATCCGTTACATTGTAAATAAAACCTTTCAAGCCGTACAAGTTGTGGTTAACTCGTGAAAAAAATGCAGGCAATCTTTCAAACAGTATGTGTTGGAGTTTGAATTGTGGATACTCGTGCGCAACCTTTTAAGCCTCAAATGTTAGAGTTGACTTTTTGAGATGAGTTATAAGATGATATGAGAATTTAATGATGAGTGATGATTATGTGGCAGGTTGTGCCGGCTCTACCTAATTCGCACTGATGGAGAGCTTGAAGGCCAACTCAAATGGCTATGTATCTAGATCTAGACTAGTGGGAGCCCTAACTTGGGATCATGTTTATCAATTGATGATGCATCGTCTTGTTTTTCTGGATTTGCCACGCGTTATATCTGATGATCACAAATCCTAGGCACCTAACTATATCAATTTTAAATTTGGCGATCACATTTTTTCAACCTCATTATCGATCACCAGATTATAAGCGAACCTATTGAATTTCATTGTCATATTACTAATCTATTTAGATAAAATTGACGTATTTTATTTATGTCTAATAATCACATGTATGCAGGTGCCTAACAAAAAAAAACGTACGATGCAATATGAATTAATACTTACATATGTCGAACTTGATTGCCTCATGCCTTGCTTATTTGCTACTGATGCTTTCTCACTTTAAGACCCTCGTCTCTTTAATGCTCTGAACTTTTTTAATCAATTAAAAGATATGCATGAATTTATACTTAACAGTTTACAAATTACAAATGTTCGGCATATTATAACTCCATGACAATTTTTATTCTCGAGGGTTATAAATTTTCAAAGGAGATTGGTTTCACGCATTTTCAAGGAAAAGATGTTGCTTACAGGTCAGGAGCTGCGATCCTGACCTGCGATCTGTTCTTTGTCCCACTTCTAACATAGCTCAGAGCTCCACAATCCTATTCATTTTCAGACTTATCTTGGAAGAGTTTCCTCGGGTCTTAGTAGTAATGATACGAAGTCCATGGCCCCAAGGAGAAATAATTAAGATCAAAAATTTCGGGGCTCGTAGCTTTGCGGATAACGACCTGCGCCAATTTGGGGGCATTTGATGGGGTTCCCCCTAAGGGATTTCGAGTCAAACTGATGGGACTTGAGCAAAAACACACAAGCAATGCAACCCGACCGAACGAGCCGCTCGTGGGAGCCGTGCTTGCTCGAAGGGTCCGAAGTCACCCCAGTAGGGGGGACAAAACTAAGCGCACGTGGGCGCTGCGCACGCGATCAGCGCGCGCGCGTGGCCAGCCTGCTCGCGCGGCCAGTGCGCGGCCAGCCGGCGCGACCAGCCTGCGTACGCGGCCGCGTGGGCCGCCAACCTCTGGCACGCCGTCGCCGCCTCGGCCCACCCCCACCGCCTGCGCCGACCTCCGCTGCCTCCGACCGCAATCGTCTCCGAGCAACGCGCCCGGGCTGCCCGGGGGCATGGTGAAGAACTCTTTTCAAATCCCTATCCTCAAAAACTCCTGCTTAACAAAAATCATTGTAGTTTATTAAAATCTCTAAAATGATATTACGGCTGGAAGGAGGCAGCTGGGACAAATTTTGACCCTACAGGTGAAGCCTTCTGTCTCCTCCCACCTCCCTCGCCCCTGTTCCCGCTCCCAGACGTTATTGCACGCTCGACAACCACCCAAAATTTCAATACTAGAGTTTAATCAAGATTAAAATATTATAAACACATCATACATTTTTTAAATCAAAATTTTATCTTTTATTTATGAATTTTAGTTTCAAAACTGCATTAAAAAACAATATTAGTGTATAAACAATAACTGTATCATTAATACAACATCGAGACTTCACATTTTATCCATATTTTACATAAAGTGAGCAGAAAAGAAAGAAATGTATACAAATATCAAGTGAGAACTACATCCACACACACATACATCCCATCAAAAGCATCTGGACCGTCAAATTTTTACTATGAGAGGGCGGCAAGAGATAGTAGGGTAGGAACTCGTTAGCTTGCACGAGCAAAACTTGTGGGCCACCACTTCTGATTCTAGGCGTATGTGCACCAAAAATTTTCACGGGCATAGTTTTTTTGAGGAGAAAATAACATTAAGCCCAAAAGGGATATCAAAAGTGCAGTAAAATTTAAAATCTAATGAATTCTGTATGAAATCAACACACTGGGCCAAATGCGACTTGCAAATAGAACTGAATGAAGCAATAGATGTATACAATGCATCTTCCTCCCACTTCCCCTCTATAGTTCCTATGTAACCCTAAATCCCTTCTACTTCCTCAATCTTATAGATTTTTTCAAAATTCTTCGCCTTCCCTAAATCAAGCAAAGGTTTTTTCAAGATTCTGCCTTACAAAAAGTTAAAAATGTATATATAGTCATAATACTTGCTTCACAAAACTAAAGATAATACACTCATAGTATAAACAAATCAAGTATAATGCGACAAATTAAAGATTAGAGGGTCCAATTTGCATAGAAATCTTCAGCAGTAACCATTATCATCAGGTCAACCAAAAACATCACAGCTTCCAAAAAGTTTGGTTCTCTGGATAAATTTGATGGACTGTGGAACCTTCTTAGGTGACCAGCTTCTGTGGGTCGCATGGGAAGCGATGTTTGGTGAATGTTGCTGAGACCGCAAAACATCATCACCACTCGTTCAAGTCCAACTCCAAACCCACCATGAGGAAATGTGCCATATCTATAAAAGAATATATATATATACTAATTACTATGAGAAAAAATGAGACTTTGGGCTAACCATAATTATACCAATTTTACCTCTATTTTCTTTAATTTTTGTCAAAAGATTTAAGAAAGCACGAGCGGAGCCCGGGCACCAGAGAGCAGTCGGGCTCAGGCAAAGCCCCATGCACGACTGCTAATATATAAAGGCCATTCATCAGGACCCCCCTCCGAGTTTGTTAAATTACAGGTTGCACCCCTCTTACTTTTGAAATTACAAAAACTCACATGTAAGCATATTTCATAACATCCATGTACAAAAAGACCCCCTTGAAAATTAACTAGAAGGGGTATTTTTGTGCATGAATGTTATGAAATATAAACTTACAAGGAGCTTTTGTAATTTCAAAAATAAGAGGGGTGCAACATGTAATTATGCTAACTTCCAGGAGAAGTTTTGAAGTTCATTACAATTAACATCAGATTCAAATGTACATTTATACAATTAAAACCAGTTTCATTTTATTGTGTTAAGAAAGAACAGTTTCAAGAATTTTTCTTTGAGCTCCAGCTTCATTTTTGTGCATGAATTTTATGAATGTTATGAAGGAGCATTTTATTGTTGTTTACAAATATTTATAGGGAGTAAGAAGGGGCATACCGAAACGAATTTACATATGCAGATATTGTACTGACATCCACAGGTTTCAGCTCTTGCTGTTAAAAGGTCAAATTCGTTTGAGCTCCAGAGATTATCTCCTCACCTTTGAAAAAATTGTAAGAAGATATAATAAAATAAAATAGTATTTTTAATTATCTCAGGCCTTTCTACTATAAAATCAAATCAAGTTTAGACAATCCTGTGCTACCCCTCACCTAAAATATTATGGGATTTGGTTTACATAAGAGAACACTTATATTTGATGTGTCCTCTAAAAGAGACACTTTAGATGTATTATAATTACAAAATCAACAACAATTGTGTTTTATCATTAAACTACATTAATTTCATATGGCTCATTTGGAATACGAACAATCATTTTATGGTGTAACCTCCCCGACGCATACAAAACAACATAACATAAACTTCCAAGATCTGAAGGATCATTTTATATTTCTGATTTGACAAAATCACAAAAAAATGTAGAGCATCTCTCTCTAGCATCAGTGCACAGAATTTTGTGTGGGAGTACTAAATTATTTGAAAAAATTTGATCAACAAATATAAAACATATGCCTATGTTATATTAATGTCATTTTTTAAATTATGTCCAAATTTTTAATGGACTTTTTGTAGTGTCTAAATATAGAAAAAATATATCCATATGAAACTTTTTGTGCAATGTGAAAAATATCTACATTTTTTAATGAATTTTTTCGGCAAAACTATGATGCCACCAAGAATCGAATTGTCATGAATCAAACCCATAATCTTTCACACTAAACCACGAGAACATGACTACTATGTCAATCCTATTTTATTGAAAATTTAGAGAATAGTTACCATATATCATATATATAAGGACAAAATAATTTTAATTTAATTTCTATTAGTGATTTTTTTTTAAATTCAGTGTGTGTGCGGCCGCCATACTGGGTACTATGCGGGTCCGCCCCTGTGCACAAGTACCACTCTAAACATATAATTCACTATATATATATATATATATATATATATATATATATATATATATATATATATGGATAGAGAGAGGAGAGGAGAAAGGGAGAGAAGACATTTATCCTCCTAGTAGCATAATGATAATACTAATAATTTACTATGATCGGGTAACATATTGAATCCCTCAAAAAGCCAAGTTTTGCACATTCAATATATTCTAATATAAATAGCATCCCTCCTTCTGATAGCTTTGACTATCATCGAACAACAAATGTTGATTAATACGAACGTATATACAAGATCTCGAGATAAGCTCGCGTCAATTTCTGATCACAGGGTCCCTATAAGGGCCTACTCTACAGGAGAAATAGAATTCCCAAGAAATTTTCAAGATGCTCAAAAAGACTCACCGCCGCTCCCTTGTATGGGCGCGAATGACATACACACAATTACCAAAATGTCCTAAGGCTACATGTGTAGATAGAGGAATGTGTGGTTTCCCTTAAATCCTAAGTATCCCTCCTCCAAGGCATCATCCCATCAAATAAATTCTAATAGAATAGGGATGAATTTTCTCCTCCCAGTAGAAGGATTACCATTCTCTATTCCACTATATCTTTATTCACTTCATTATTAAAGTATAAGCATGCCAATTTAAATACTTTCTAAAAACGTTTATCAGTCAGATGCAACAAAATTTCACAATTGATGATTTTGAATGCATAAACGTGTAAATGTGATTTCGAACTATGGAGATTTTAAATGGGAAGGAAATAAAAAGTTTTTTCTTGGTTAGATATTGATTTATAAAGAGGCATTTCTATGAAATCCCCACATGGTCGTTGAATGGTTAGACCATGATGAAAATTCATGAAACATAATCCACGAGTAATTTTTTGATTTTCATATTGAAGATCGCAATCAAGAATGCAAGCTTGAGTTAAAATGTTATTCAAAAAAGAATGTGTAAAAATAAAACAATAATGGTATTTAGGCCTGAAACTGGTGCGGTTTGGTGCGGTTTGAGCCCAAACCGCAACCACACCGAAGAGGGTCGGTTTTGGACTTTACAAAACCGCACCGCATCCAAACCGTGCGGTGCGGTTTGGCATTGGTGCGGTTTGGAGTCGGTTTTTGCGGTGCGGTTTCGGTTTGGAGTCGGTTTTGATAGAGTACATGGACTATTTACATTTTATACCCAATAATGCTATCCACTCAAAATTTTCTAACACATGGTATTCTCTTAGAATTGGGTGATAACCATATATTCCAAGGACTCTATCATCACTTCAATAACGATACTATTTGTCCAATTACTATCAACCGTTTGATCATAAGATACATGTATATTTTTCTATAGTATATGAAAATAGTGAATCAATTAAGCTATAATGGTAGAGCAAGTAGACATGTGATGAAAATTAGCATGACACTAAAGTTATCATAGGATTATATAACCGTGACATTCAGATCAAGAAATTCATCGTATTATGAATTATGATTCATAAAAGGTCACAAATCCTGAAGCATCACAAAGATCCTCGTATTATGAATTATGATGAAAATTAGCTCTTCTACCTTTGGTTTTTTTGAAGCACCACAAAGATCCTCTTTTTTCTCTCCCGCATCAACATTTTTTGTGTCAATTTTCTCTATCACTTTGACAACAACAAATTCTTTTCCTTTAGACCCTTTCCCTTTGTCACTCTTTGAAGTAAGCATACTATTACATTGGAATTTTTTTTATACAATTTGATCCTAAAATTGATATTTCATGCTTATATAAAAATAATACCTACAAGGCTCGATCACTATTTCAACGGTTCAGCCCACGGGTTCACCGTTCACTTCAGGCAAAGGCGGTAGTGGCGTAGTTCGATACTCGGTTAGATTTAGATACAGAGATACTTAGATTAAGTAATATTAATATATTATATTATATAATTATAAGATATATTAATTAAGTTGTAAGATATATTATAAGATATAAAATAAAAATAAAATAATATTATAATTATTTCGGTGCGGTGCGGTTTATTCGGTTTTGTCAAGGCAAAAATCGAACCGCACCGCAAACCATGCGGTTTTCCAATAACCAACACCGCACCACAACCACACCGTTCGGTGCGGTTGGAAAACGGTGCGGTGCGGTGTGGTGTTGCGGTTTTTTGCGGTTTTGGTTTTTAAATTTCAGGCCTAATGGTATTGCGCCCTCCACCTACCACTACACCCCGTACTAATTCTTCAATACCTGTTATCATAGATTATTCATGTAGCACATTTTTAGATGTTGCACATGTGATACATATTCCTTCTATTTCTCCAAATAAAGCCCTTTCGCATGGCAATATCTATGGTATCGGCTTGACCTTTCATAAGGGGTACAGAACGAAACGACCATAACAAAGAAACTTGCTGTCTATTCATGATTCAACATATTCCCACTATAGTGTTGGAGTGGATCCTACCACTTCTCTTCCTGTGAGAAACTGAAATTAATAGAATATTTTATTTCCAAAAAACTAAACTATTATACATGGAGACCCCTCTTTATATAGACAAAAGGAGCAGAGAGAATTAACAATTGACAATGTGGAAATAAATTACAAGAACCTGAAACAAGGACGTTCGGGTGGTGACATACAATAGTAACCGCCCAGACTACAACAGAACACAACCCTAGGCGGTTACACAATGAGTAACTGCCCGGACAATAACACCATCAAGGAATATCAACAATATCGGGTGGTTACACCATGAGTAACCGCCCGGACTCCAGTATCATCCAGATATATCAACAACACCGGGCGGTTACACCATTTCTAACCGCCCGGGCTTTATCAATGTTATCTCTTGCGCTTTAACACTCTACCTCAAGCTGGAGTATATATGTCAATCATTATCAGCTTGACACATCTGAAAAAGTTGAGGCAACTGGGTTTGTAAAGATATCGACCAATTTTCTATCGGACGAGATAAAAGGAGTACATATCTGCTTTTTCAAGACTTCCTCTCTAATGAAGTGACAGTCTACTTTGATGTGTTTTGTGCGCTCATGAAAGTCTAGATTTTTTGATATATCTATACTATTCTAAAAAGAAATATTGTGGACTGTATATAGCATGAAATATAAAATCCATTGGAATGATCTAATCCGTCTAATATGACGTGATTAATAGGGCCCGTTCATTTACAAGACAATTTTTTAAAAGACACTCAAACCCTAACCGGCATTACCCTCCTACTCCCCCGATTCCACCACGTACACCTCATCTTCTTCGCCTCCACCGCTACGACTTCGTTCCCGACGCTGCGCTCATCCACTTCCTGACGCTGTGCTCATCCACTTCCTGGCCTTGCACTACTCCGCGCATTCCTCCACAAGATCGATAACATAGATCTTCTATGCATCAGGTATGTTCTCTTTCCCTTCTTCCCCTATTGCTACTTCTACCCTCCACACGATTCAGCACCACTTCGATTTCGATGAAGATTCGCTGAAATATCGGTTGAGCACCTTTAGAGGTCTTTCCCCACCGACCTACCGACGGACAGAGGATGCAGTGAAGACTGAGGAGTGGTTGGACACCATTCAGGAAATGCTGGCCGGCATCGGTTGCCCGGTCGGCAAGGCAGTATTTTTGGCAGTGTCAGCTCTTGATGCACATGCCAAGAGGTGGTGGAAGTCGCTGCTGGAGACCACTTTCAGAGATAGGGAGTACTCAGATATTTCTTGGGACGAGTTTAGTGCCACTTTCCTGGAGCACTTCATATCCAGCACGGACAGAGATGAGCTGGAAGAGAGGTTTCTACACCTCACTCAGGGGACACGCTTAGTGATTGAGTACCAGAGGGAGTTCTCCCATTTAGCCAGATTTGCGAGGTCTCATGCCGCAGATGATCACACTCTTGCGAAGAGATTCTACAAGGGGCTTCGAGACCCGTTGAGGCAGACACTCTTGTTTGTTTCTGAGGGCAGTCTAACTCAGATTATCGAGACGGCAAAGAAGATGGAGGCAGATCAGATCGGAGTGCAGGGCGGAAGGAAGAGGCCAGCTGAGGCCATGTACCAGGGGGAGAGCAGCAGAGGCTCGCAGCGGGGCAGACTTATGAGGCACCGGAGGGGTGGGGGACGTCCTCGTCCTCAGATTGCACCAGTACAGCAGCCCCAGCCCTTACTATCCCCACAGCCCCTACGTACTTGGGGGCCCCAGAGTTTTGACGACCGGGGACGCGCTCCAGTAGTGTGCTTCGAGTGCAACCAGCCAGGTCACGTCAGGGCCCATTGCCCTCGTCGATTCCCTCCACCACCTCCTCCACCACCAGCAGCACCTCCGGCAGCCCCTACAGCACAGCGGGGCCGAGGCCGAGGACGGGGTCGAGGCAGGGGGTATCACGGCAGAGGTAGGCAGCAGGAGCAGGTTTGCGCCTTGGATCTTGCACAGCCGAGGAACCCGGAGGAAGTTATAGCAGGTAATTTAATGCTTTCAGTACTTTAATTTATTACTGCTTAAATTTACCTGCATTTTCAACCTTCTAGATTAGAAATTGAACAAACAATCCACCTTCCCCAGGCATTATAGTGGTGTGTAGCAGCCCGCCCACACCCTATTCGATACTGGTGCCTCACATAACTTTGTTTCCGAAGACTTTGTTAAGGGCTTGGACCAAATCCATTATTACACGGGACCCACCAGGAGGGTGCGCCTCCCCAATGGATCAGAGATCGAGGAGACGGCCAAGTGCACCTTGAAGGTGACCATCGACGACCTAACACTCGATGCTCCAGCTTCGGTGCTGAAGCTCGTCGACTTCGACCTTATCTTGGGCATGACGTGTCTCGCTTGGAACCACGCCCAGATAGACTGCCAAGCAAAGAGAGTGGTGTTGCGGTACGATACCACCTTCGTGACGTTCGAAGGTATTGGACCAATCTCCCGCTCTTCTTTGTCATCTGTTCAGGTAGTCAAGGCCCACGAGCAGGGCGACGAGGTATATCTTGTATGCTTCGAGATGGCGGAGGTGGAGGCCTCCTTATCAGACATTCCCATAGTACGAGACTTCTCCGACGTATTCCCGGAGAAGTTACCCGGACTGCCACCGCATCGAGAGGTAGATTTTCAGATTCAGCTGGTGCCAGGAGCGAGGCCCAAGTATCGGGCACCGTACCGCATGGCACCCAAGGAACTGGCAGAGTTTAGGGTGTAGTTGAAGAAGCTGGTAGATGCGGGTTTCGTCAGGCCGAGCTCTTCGCCTTGGGGAGCGCAGGTATTATTTGTGAAGAAGAAGGATGGAACGCTCAGATTATGAATAGATTACCGGGAGCTCAATAGTTTGACGGTACGGAACACCTATCCGTTACCGAGGATTGACGAGCTCTTCGATCAGTTGCAGGGAGCTCACTGGTTCTCCAAGCTCGACTTGAGATCATGATACTATCAGCTACGAATTCGAGAGGACATACCGAAGACAGCTTTCAGCTCCAGGTATGGGTTGCATGAGTTCACAGTGATGCCCTTTGGGCTCACTAATGCCCCCTCAGCCTTCATGAGCATGATGAACAGGGTGTCTGAGGCCTTTCTCGACATCTTCGTTATCGTGTTCATCGATGACATCCTAGTGTATTCCAGGACGGAGGAGGACCATGCTGGGCATCTGGCCCTAATATTGAGGAAGTTGAGAGAGCACCGGATGTATGCGAAGTTCTCCAAGTGTCAGTTTTGGCTACGGGAGGTGGCTTTTCTGGGACACATCATCAGTGGAGAAGGACTGGGCAGTGGATCCGGCCAAGGTCCGGGCTGTTCAGGAGTGGCCTCGATTGCAGTCAGCTTCAGATGTGCGGAGCTTTCTAGGATTGGCGGGCCATTACCGGAAGTTTCTGGAAGGGTTCTCCAAGATTGCCCTTCCGCTCACTTCTTTGACCAAGAAAAATGCCCCATTCGTCTGGTCTCCGCAGTCTGAGGAGGCCTACTTGGAGCTGAAGGGCCGACTCACCTCTTCCCCCATCCTTGCCCTTCCATCTGGGAAGGAAGGATTTCAGGTTTACACAGACGCATCATTTCAGAGGTTGGGAGCAGTGTTGATGCAGCATGGTCACGTGGTCGCGTACGCTTCCCGTCAGTTGAAGGTACATGAGAGGAACTACCCAGTGCATGACCTCGAGCTCGGAGCGGTCATCTTCGCCTTGAAGATCTGGAGGCACTACCTATATGGGGTTCATTGTGAGATCTTCTCAGACCACAAGAACCTCAAGTATATTGATACGCAGAAGGACTTGAACCTACGTCAGCGGAGGTGGTTAGAGTTCTTGTGCGACTACAGTTACACATTGCATTACCATCCAAGCAAGGCCAACACCGTAGCAGATGCTTTGAGCAGGAGAGGAGGTACACTAGGAGCAGAGAGCCGTGTGATGGCTATGGAGCTGACTCAGGCATTGGAGGACATGCACATTTCAGTTGTATCCAGGGCCGACCCTGAGACATATACGGAGTATCTAGCGTCCTTGAATATTGTCTGCGACATTCGGGACCGCATTCAGGAGGCACAGTTGCAGGACCCTGCCTTGGAGCCAGTATTCAGATCGTTGGTGGACGGCGTGGCAGGGGACTATTCTGTGAGGGAGGATCTTATTCACCATCGAGATCGAGTCTACATCCCAGCTGGAGGAGGTATTAGAGAGGAGGTGCTTAGGGAGGCTCATTGCTCCCAGTATTCAGTGCATCCAGGGATCACGAAGATGGCAGCAGACCTTCGGAAGGTCGTGTTTTGGCCGGGGATGAAGAAGGATATTATCCAGTATGTGACGCACTGCGAGGGCTGCCAGTGCGTGAAGGCGGAGTGCAGAAGCCCGGGAGGAATGTTACAGCCATTGCCAGTACCTGAGTGGAAGTTTGAGGACATATCGATGGACTTCGTGCATGGTCTACCTCGCTCCCGCTCTGGGAATGACTCGATATGGGTGATAGTGGACAGGCTGACGAAGGTAGCTCAGTTTATTCCGGTACGGAAGGAGGGGCCGGTCGGTGACCTTGTAAGGGTGTTTGTGGAGCAGGTGGTCAGATATCACGGGGTGCCCAGGACGATAGTTTCAGATAGAGACGGACGCTTCACTTCGAGGGAGTGGAAGGCGGTTCAGACTTACTTGGGATCCCGGTTGACATTCAGCACGACGTTTCATCCACAGACTGACGGTCAGACTGAGCGCACCAACCGGACTATGGAGGACCTTCTACGTTTGTGCATTTTAGATACCGGCAAGCCCTGGGAGAGACTGTTGCCCTTGATAGAGTTTTACTATAACAACAGTCACCAGGCTAGCATTGGAATGACACCTTATGCCGCATTGTATGGGAGGAAGTGCCGCACACCACTTTCCTAGATCCAGAACGAGGACCCGAGGTCGTTAGGTTCAGATTATATTGAGGAGACAGATGCGCAGGTGAGGCTGATCAGGGAGCGGATGCTGGAGGCCCAGAGCAGACAGGCGAAGTACTATGATGCGAGGCACCGTATGGTGGAGTTCCAGGTGGGAGAGCGAGTGTTCTTGAAGATTCGGCCTATGCACGGGGTTTCTCAAGTGCGGGGGCACAAGAAGCTCAGTCCTCAGTACGTGGGGCCTTATTTGATCCTGGAGCGGATCGGTCCTTTGGCGTACAGGCTGGAGCTACCGCCAGAGTTGGAGAACCTGCATGACGTCTTCCACGTCTCTTCACTTCGGAGAGCCCTACTTCATCCTGAGCAGCATGTTTCATCTACAGCAGGCCCGGTGGCGCCCGATCGATCAGTCCTACTAGAGCCCATCTGGATCGACGATACGGAGGTCCGAGTCCTGCGGCGGAAGAGTGTACCGTTGGTGAAGGTGTTGTGGTCCAACCACGGGCGAGAGGAGCACACATGGGAGCCCATGGACCTCATGCAACAACGCTACCCGGAACTCTTCACTCCAGGTACAACCTAAACCTCCTTGCAAATCTCTTTTTACATTATATTGCGTAGAACCCGTAGACCCGATCTTAAATTTCGGAGACGAAATTTTTTTTTTTGTTTATTAGGATTTGTAACATCCCCAATCCTGCTAGACCCATTGGAAATGTTAGGGCATAGGGGTGAGGTGAGTGGCCACTAGGGCCTTAGGCTAGGGTGGAAATGGCTAAGTGCACACCAAAGCTGAAAAACCAACCTAGTCCTAAGCCCTTTAATTAGGCCAATTGACCCTCAATTGTCCAATTTGACCTCACATATGTTGCCATAACCACTAAGGGAGACCAATAGGATGGAAATTGCACTTGGTGGGACCCAATTGCATGAAGTTGACAAAAGTCAAACTTTACCTAATTTTGGTCAAATCTTCCCTCTTTGATTTAAATTGAACCAATTGGGACCCCACCATGGACCAACCAATGTTGGGTGATGTCAAGAGACCCATGACACTCATGTGGGGTCAACCCACTCACCTTGTTGACCAAAGTCAACCATGGTCAACATAGCCCTTTAAGGTGAATTCTAAGCCTAAATTGAGTGGAATCCAATGTAAGACCCCAAATCAGAAAAATCAGATTCCTGGAATCTAGCGCTGTCGCCGGCGATAGCGGCTATCGCCGACGATAGCGTTCTGTTGAGAAGGGTTCTGGAGAGGCTGTCGGGCGGCGTTAAGTGCTAACGCTTGCGACACCGTGGCATGTGTCATGCACTGTTCCTAGCGGTGGCGTTGACGGGTCAAAGTTGGTTCTTTACCGCTGTCGCCAGGCGACAGCGGCTGTCGCCGGCGACAGCTCCAATTTGCATTTTGCAGCAGAAATCGTGGGCATTGATGGCACTTTGACTTTGGGGGCTGGTTTTGGGTTGATTTACTCGGGAGCTGGCATAGGGAGGCCGAAACCCCTCTTCTCTTCATTATTCTCTAAGGGTTTAATTTGGAGAGAGAGAGAGAGCTTAGAGAAGGAGATCCAATAGTAAACCCTAGCCTAGAGCTTGGATTTGGTGGAGCTACACTCATCGGAATCCCTCATCGTTGGTGGCTACGCGTAGAGGAGGGCAAGGCGCTCCTTTCCATCCGTGCCAAAAGTCAAGCCATGACTTCGAAGCGGCGTTTAAGGGTAACGATCACTTCTACCCTCATTTGGACATGTTCTAGTCCATTCCTTGCATCGTTGAGGCCCCTACCCAAAAGGGTGAGGTCGTGGCCTCCGACGGGTCGATTTGTGTTATCCCCGTCAAATCTTGCATACATGTAGAGTCCTTGCGTGAAATGGACGTAGGCGCGCTGTGTGAAGCCCATCCGAGACGGTGCGTCCGGATTGGTGATGCTTTTTGATATTGTGCGTGCCGGGGGAAAACCCCGTGTTGATATCCTGCTTTGTAGGACTAGAGAGTGCTACTGCATGCGCAGCAACGCCTGGGGGTGTGCCCCGGGAAGCACCCGAAGTTAGAAGCAAAAAAGGAGTTCTGTGCACTGTCGCTGGCGATACTGACTATCGCCAGGCGACAGCTCTCAGACTTGGGTCTGGTGATCTTGTGCGTTCTGAGGCAGTGGGAGTGCTACTGCATGTGCATCAATGCCTGGGGGTGTGCCCCGGGAAGCACCCACAGCTAGAAGCTAATTTGGAGTTAAGTTCACTGTCGCTGGCGATAGTGGATATCGCCAGGCGACAGCTCCCAGACTTGGTTCTGGTGATGTTTTCGTGCCCACCTGTTGAGAGCACCTGGGGCCTGTGTGCCCGACCTGTGAGGTTGTCCTGGTGGATGACTTAGCGGCCCGTGGAGCCGGCTAATTGAGAATACCTGGGCTGAGGGGACGCCATACTCGCATTGCGTGTTGTACAACGAGTGTGTGAACAACGGGCATTTGGCGAACCCGCACCCGAACCATTGTGCGCCTAATTAGTAAGCCTCACTCAGCATGTCGGGAAGCAATGGGGAAGAGTCTTCGGACTATGCGAAGTTCACAATTAAAGTGCGGGGTGCCCTGGTATTCGGGCCACCGACTTTAGCCTCGAAGGGCAAATCCATCAAGAGTGGATGGTGGTGGAATGCGGAGTACACCAAAGAGTGCCTGAGAGCACGAGACGTGGAGGCCATTCCCACGTTTGTGATTGTTGCATATGTATGAACTGTGGTGGGCTTTGCTAGTCGCACTCTTATATATATATGCTGCTGAGGTTGTTTTGCAGGGATGATTAGAACTGCCACCCCCTCGAAGGGGTGGGGTCGTTATAATTTGGTCAGCTTTAGCTAACTGTTGCCCTATTTTGCCACCGTTTTTGGTGGGCTTGTTGTACAGGTGCTGGACCGAGCGGGAACATAGCGGGCTCATAGCGGGCTGAAGCCCTTGTGCTGCTGCGGCCCTTGAAGGCCTTTTTGATGTTCCTTTTGCTTTTCATGTATGGCCGGCCTGCGCGCCGATGTTGGTAAATTGTAAGGCCGTCGTGCCTAAATTTTGTGTTGTAAAACATTTATTCCAATTTTAGTAAAAGTGGACATACCCGGGTACAGGTTTTGGAGTTTATCTTGTCTCTTTTCAGCTTCCGCATAGAATGCTCTGAGTTAGGCATCGTTGTATAGTGTCGTTCGATATTTTAATAGTGACGCCCCCGTTTGTTTTGTAGTATATGGCGTGGGGCCCCGGCCGGACCTTCTGTCATATGCTTCTTAACGGATGGGGGTGTTACATCCAACACCCATCAATTAATCATTATTCCTGGACTTAGGACATGCCATTATCAGCCTTGGACTGAACCCAAACCATGGTTTGATTAACCAAAGGAAAGGGGGACCAAAAAGTGATTAAAAAGGCAAAAGCAAAAAGAGAAAAGCAAAAGCAAACCCCCCTCTAACACTCCACCTCCAATCAGTTTGGGGCACCCCACCCTTGATTACTAAGCAGCAGGAGGAGACCAGAGGGCCAACAGGGGCAGGGGTGCAGGAGGGTGGCAGCAAGGAGCATAACCGAGGAAGCTTGAATTCAAAACAATCTATAGAAGCCTCCCCACCTCATTCCAGCCACACCATCAGCTTCAGAAGGGAGAGAGCAGTCGGGAACGACACTTGGAGCAAGGCTAGAGCCGGAGAATCGAGATCGGGAGCGGGGTCACCGGAGCAAAGCATAACCATGGTGAACCGTCGCCGGAGCCGCCGCCACGCCCCAATCACGGTTCGTTTCTCCTCCCCTCCCCCCATGCTAGCTTCCTATCACAAAACGGAGAAGGATCGGGCTCAATTGAGCCCGAATCCACTCCTTAAATCCATGAAATTCTGCTCGAAACGGGAAGCCTGGGATCGCCGGAAACCGCCGCCTCCGGCCGCCAGTCTCCGGTGGATGGTAGCCCCGACCACCACGAAGGTGTCAGTGGTGTTGGCCGGCGGTGGTGGTGGCTGGATCGCCGGCAAACTCGATCGCAAAATCGCCCAGCACGGTTCCATCTCATCCGTTGGCTGGAGGAGGAAGACGATGCCGTGGCCGCCAGATGTGTAACATCCCGACTTTTATTGGGCCACTAGACCCTAGTGAGCCCAATAAAAGTAGGCCCGAGCGGTAGAAAACTACCATTTTAAGTGGTGTTGCACGCCGCAACTAAATCGTTGGGGTACAGTGACCAAATGAACCCCGATTTGACTCCCGTCAGTTCCGTTAAACTCGTATGACCGTTACGAGCGCAACGGAATTTGTTGCACTTCGATCTGAGGTCGTTTGGAGAAAACGACCATTTTGGGTATCGTAGCGCGCCACTATCTCATTATTATGAATAGCGACCGTACGAACCCCGAATTAACTTCTGTCAGTTCTGTTAAACTCGTATGACCGTTACGAGCGCAACGGAATTCGTTGCACTTCGATCCGAGGTCGTTTGGAGAAAACGACCATTTTGGGTATCGTAGCGCGCCACTACCTCATTATTATGAATAGTGACCGTACGAACCCCGAATTGACTTCTGTCAGTTCCGTTAGCCTCGTATGAACAATACGAGCGCAACAGAATTCGTTGCACTTCGATCCGAGGTCGTTTGGAGAAAACGACCATTTTTGGGTATCGTAGCACGCCACTACCTCATTGCTATGAATAGTGACTGTACGAACCCCAAATCGACTTCTGTCAGTTCCGTTAGCCTCGTATGAACAATACAAGCACAACGGAATTCGTTGCGCCTCAATCCGAGGTCGTGTGGGAGTATGCCATTTTAGGACTATGCTGACCACCTCGGTACAACACCCGAAATATAAAGCACACAAACCCGGCATCAGCCCCGACAAATCTTGATAGACCCCGGGACCATGAAGGATCCCGCCCTAAGTTGACCTCGGTCAACCCCGCCCCCCCCCCCCCCCCCCCCCCAGCTTGAAACCTATTAAGAAGAGAGAAGAAAGGGGGGAGAGAGAGAAGCCCCTCCCCTAAAGGAGGGGGCTGCCCATGAATAGGCAGCCCCTATTGGGGCAAGGTGGCAGGAGAGAGAAGGGGAGGGAGGGGGAGAAAAATATCTCCACCCCCACTCACCCTCCCTTAACTCCACGTGGAGAAAGGAGGGGAGGTGGGGGGGGGGGGGGGGGAGTCTCCCCCTTCCTATAAAAGGAGGGCCAAGCCCCCTCCTTTCAGCACACACCCCCCCTATCTCAGACTCTCCCCCTGCCGGCAAGCCCAGCCAGCCACCTCGTCGGAGCCCTGCCCAACCAAACCGCCGCCACCCTCCCTTCTCACCATGGCCGGCCGCCCCTCAACCACCCGAGCTCCACCCACACAGGTAGAACCTCCCCCCTCCTCCTTCTTACCTCCCGAGGGTAAGCAGACCCCCTCCCCGTCGCCGGAGCGCCACCCCGAGCTTTGCAAAGCTCGGGTGGAGGCGCTGGCCGTGGAATCCAACCCCCCCCCCCCCCCAGCGTCGGTGGTGGCACTGGGGGAGCAGGTCTCCGCTCGGGGACCTTGGCGCCGACGAACGGGAGGCGGCCGGCCGCCGGAGGACGCAGCCTCGGCGGCGCCTGAAGCCTCCCCCTCCTCTGCTTCCTGTAAGGGGTAAAACCCCCTCCCCCGGCGGAGGCCGGCGGCTCCAGGTCGCCGGACCCCCGTCGGAGGTCTGCCACCTCCCCGACGCCCCGACCAGGGGCGGCAGGGAGGGCCCTGCACGAGGAGGCGGCGGCGCAGTGAGCCTGCATGGCCCATGCAGGCTGCGCCGCGCCTCCCCGTCCCCTCCTGCTCCATTTTTCGGTGGGGTCCGGCGGCGCCAGGCCGCCGGACCACCACCGGAGAGGTCGCCGACCCCCGGCGCACCGACCGGGGGCGGCACCGGCGCTCTCCTCGCGGAGATGGCGGCGCGGCAAGCATGCATAACACATGCAGGCCACGCCACCGCCCTCGCCCCCCTTCCTGCAATATTTCCGGCGGTGGCTAGCGGCGCCAGGCCGCCGGACCACCACCGGAGTGGTCGCCGGCCCCCGGCGCACCGACCGGGGGCGGCGCTGGCCCCAGCCGGCCGCTGCCCGGCGGTGGCAGTGGCCGCCTCCCGTTTATCAAACGGGAGCCGCACGATCTTCCCCCAGGAGATCGTGCGGCTCCTGCTTCCTTAACTCCCGCCCCCGCCTCAACTTGTGTGCCCCCCCACAGCGGATCCGCCGCAGATCCGTTGTTGGGGCCGCGGGATGGCGCAGGGTGCAAGACCCCTGCGCCTTCTCCTTTCCTCTAACCGCACCCCACTTCCCTTTCCCCTTCCCCATTTTTCTGAGGAAAAATGGGGCACATTCAGGAAAAACTTCCTGAATGAAAAATGTGCCCCACACTAAGGGGCACCTCCAGCAATTTTTGGGGAATTTTAGGAAGTTAATTACTATTTTTAAAACCCCTCCAAAAGTTTATTTTAAGAAAATTAAAGGCCAGATGAGTTGGGAAAAATCACCAAAAATTATGGGCTCTAATTACAGGTGTTTTACAACTACCGTTAAAGTCGGGAGGTGTGACCTCTTGTTTTTGTCCTTCAAAAGTAATTTTCAAGCAAAATAAACGCCCGAAAGGGAGCGAAATTCATCGGAATAATTCGGCATCTTCTCGACGTATATTTTTAATAAAGATTACGTGTATCGATCTAAGGAATCGAATAAGTAAGAATATCTACGCAAAACTCGGGACGAAATCGCGGTGCGACGCCGCAATCCAATAATGCCGAGACAATCATAAAAGATCGAATCCACGACAAGGGAAAATACTAAACATCTCATGAAATGTAAATAAACTCCCAAAACGGAGCAGAACCCCTATGAACGGGGAGAAAGCAGAACCTCCTCCTACGAACGGAGTCGACGTTGAAGCCTCCTCTTATGGAGTGATTGGACTACTAACCCTTTATATGTTTACTGCTTTCTGTACTTTCATTTAAATCCAGTCTCGCACTGGTCCCCAGCATCTACTTTCTGTACTTTCATTTAAATCCAGTCTCGCACTGGTACCCCGCATCTAATTTCTGTTCTTTCCATTCTCCAGTCTCGCACTGGTCGTGATATTATGGCCTCTGCTTTCGGCCTATTTTTCTGCGCTTGATTTTATGGCTTCTGCTTTCGGCCTATTTTTCTGCGCTTGATTTTATGGCCTCTGCTTTCGGCCTATTTTTCTGCGCTTGATATTATGGCCTCTGCTTTAGGCCTATTTTTCTGCGCTTGATATTATGGCCTCTGCTTTCGGCCTATTTTACTGCTTGATATTATGGCCTCTGCTTTCGGCCTATTTTTCTGTGCTTGATATTATGGCCTCTGCTTTCGGCCTATTTTTCTGCGCTTGATAATATGGCCTCTGCTTCCGGCCTATTTTACTGCTTGATAGTATGGCCTCTGCTTTCGGCCTATTTTACTGCTTGATTTTATGGCCTCTGCTTTCGGCCTATTTTTCTGCGCTCGATATTATAACCTCTGCTTTCGGCCTATTTCACTGCTGCACTTATTCGTATTTTAGTACTAACTGCAGCCCTACGCTGGCAAGCGGTGCTTCTCCTCCTTCCTGCAAGGCCTTAGTTGGGGAAACCCGGAGTTGAGCTTCTCCTCCTAGGTTAGCCCCAAATAAGGAGCCCTCATACCGCCCAGCCTCCCTGTCAAAAGTTGCATGACCGGTCGAGTAAGAGTGCCGCGTCGAGTTTTTGAAACACTTACTCTATGTATAAGTTTGAAGATTGCTTGGTATAGTGGCGGGTCGGTCACACCCGCAGACCGTTCATACCGGTGCGGGTGGGGTGACGACTCATGGCGACAGGGAGATGCGCACAACGGATCGTTATTCCGAACCCGTTGTTTTACCTCCGCTGGTCGGCCTAAACATCAAATTCGCCGGATGTCGCTCACATCCAATTAGTACACCAAGTTGTACAGGAGGGCCTGAGTGATACGGTACGACTACATTCAGAAGTGGCAAGACTGGCCACTGTCACCGACGGCCACATCGGTGAGGCCCGCGGGGTTAGCTCCCCTGCTTGAAATAAAGCGGTCTACATTGTGTCGACACAGGGTCTTTTTGTGTGTGTACGGGTTTGAATACCTGGGTGCGTGTATGTGTAAGATAGTGTTGTGTATTTACTATACTATGCGATTTCGGATAGTAGGGCGGGAGGCCCTTATATATATATATGTTTACCTGCTGCTAACCTTCTTCTTTGCTTCGACTATTTATTTCTGTTCTTTAGCCGCCCCCTGGATATGGATCCGGGGAGGGGATGTATTTTCTACTTAGCTCTGTGACTAACGGTTATTTCTTATATCCAATCACAGGAGACGGGACAGCACGAAGCCCCCGCACCACAGGATGAGTTACCAGCATTGGAGATGGCCCGTTCGATTACCCCAGCATCGCCCCCGGTCTTCCGCGACGTGAGTCCTAGAGTATAGGACTAGACTAGGATCTTTTGCCGATGTAGCCCCGAGGCAGCGGATGTTAAACATTAGGCTTCGGCCCCGTTTAAATGTGTATATATAAGCTGTGTGCTTGGTTTTTCTTCTTTCGATTGCTTTCGCTGTGCGTTCTGATGTGATGTTGTGATTCTTGTGCCTTACAAGGAGACCGCCCAGTGCTTGAGAGGGTGGGACATTGCCACCCGGAAAGCGCTAAGTGGTCGTTCTTGGGCAGTAAGATCCCCCCTCCTTGAACCCGGTTCAGGATTGGGGAGGGGGGTCTTACAAGATGTGCTTTAAGATTCGTGCGCACCTCTTTTCTTTAATTAAATTAATCCATTTCCTTGGATTTTCTGCCCTTATTGACCAACCCACTTCTATAATTTATTAGGGGCCCTTAATGACTGAAAGCGAAAGTGTCCAACATGAAAGTTGTAGGCCTTGACCTTATCTTCCATTAGGGCTTGAGTTCAGGTCATTTGGTGACCCACAGCTCCCTGGGGAGCTGTTTTACTAGGACTGGTCCTACACTAGGTCAGTCCACTAAAATAATTATCTAGCCTAGACATCTCAAGCTTTGAAGCTGAGATTGTAACCATGGGTAGGTATACCCTAGGGGCACCCTCTGCCCAAAGATCAGCCCTTGATGGGCACTTTTACCTATAGTTTTTGCGGTATTTAAGATATTTAAATAATGTTAATTTTTAGAGCATATGAAGTCCAAATGAACCAAATTTTGGTGGCATGCTCTTTAGTACATGAGTAGTACCTGCCTAAATTTTCACTCCATTTGGAGTGGATTTGATTTGGAAAATGGGAAACCCTAATGAGGGCCCTTAAAGCTCAAATTAGGGTTTAGGCCATATGAGGAGTTGAGTGAGTTGGCCTCCTCCAATCTGGATGATTATGTAGGTAATAATATATAATTGCAGGTGACACCCCCTAATGGAGCATTTGGAGCCATTAGGGTGGTGTGTCCTAAAACCCTAAGGGTAAACCCTTAAGGTTGCAAATTAGGGCTTGTGAAGGATATAGGACCAAATGTCCTCGCCTTGGCTCAGGACTTGGTAGACATGTTTGTAAGAGCATTCATTGACTTAGATAATTTAATGGAAATTTTTAGAGTCATTTTTGTATTTTTATCTTATTAAATGAAATTGTCACTATTTCCTTAAATAAATAAAATGCATGGTCAGATGACCTTGTATGGCTTTGAAATTTTAACAGTGGCTGAATTGGGATGAAAATAGGCTATGGTAATTTTATTATGATTTATTGAAGTGTTATCCCTTGTGGAGGAATTTTTAAGTGCTTACTAGCTTAGAGGAATTTAATTATGAAAAATGTCAAATCATTGGGAAAAATTATGAAACTTGGTTATCTGTCATTTTACGTTGACGTATGCCCATGATAAATATTTGGAATCCTGTGGATTTGTATTTCATGCACATCATGTAGAAATTGGTAATCACTACACTTGGATGTTAAATTATTTTAATTAGTCAAATCATATGGTAATGATACAAATATTTGTCAGAGGACTCTAGACCCCCATTTGGACACTTGGTAATTTTTGTAGAATTTTCAGATGTGAAATATTATTTTTCCTAATTATAGTGCCATTTTGGTTATTATACAACTATGATGATTTAGTAGGCCACATGACATCCTAGGGTCATGAAACTCCGTAAACCACCTTGATATGGAATATTACCTTACTGATAATTTTCATGTAGCATGTAGAAGTATTTTGAGGATAGATCATGTGTAATTTGACATAAGGCCTTAACTACTTTAAATAATAATAAATACCAAATTAATATGGAAAATTATGGAAATTGGAACATACCTTATTAAGGTCAGTGGGAGCCTAGTATAATTATACCAGACCCTGGTGATGAGTTTTTAGAAGGATCTCCTTATGGGGTTTGAGGTTAGTTCACTTGGTGGTCTGCGTTTAGTAAAAACCAGAATTTTGATTTTAAGACAATTCAGACCCCTAAGTAGTGTTTGGAAGTTATGCCAATTTAGTAATTGAGTTATAGATCACAATGATTCAAGGAGGGTTAAGCCTAGGGTTGACAGTGAGATGGTGCTAGGGTTAGTGCATGAGGGTGGATGTACGTCCAACCCAATTGGGTGGGACGGGTGTTGAGCTAAGTTACTTTAACTATATGAAATAATGAGGGGTGAACTAAAGGTTAATCACCAACTAAAGTAATTGTCTTGAGAAAGAGGATGGTGGGGTTGAGCCCATTAAATCCTTAGTACGGTTGGGGGCCCCTTTACGGGGTATACCGCGGGAAGTCCAAGATTCACCCTAAATATAATACTAACTAAATTGTAGGCAAGAGTAGCCTAATTAGTTCAGCAAACTAGTATGGATCTCCTTCGAGGAGGAGATGGGTTGGATCAACTTGTGTGTTAGTCCCTGAGCCGGAGGCTCGGGTAGACTTAATAAAACCTGTTACTTATTCAACTAGTGGCGAGTCTTCGGTACTAGGCTAGTCGTGTCACCGACGGTAGTACGTTGACTCAGGTGAGGGTGAGGTTTAGAGGGCCGGTAAGTTTGAGTACCGCGGTCTGGAGAACAATCCCTAATAACACACCCCGACCTTAAATTCTGGTGGATTCCAGCAAGAGTACGCAGGAGCTCAGCTGTTTTGTTCTTAGCGTTGAGACGTACGTGAGGTCTAGGCTTGGTAGTGAGCATACCCGCCTAGTATGTGGAGTGTCCGATCCACTACCACCGTGAGCCACGACGGTTGGTACCCGAAAGGTTGGCTTCCTTTCTAACAAAGTGGGAACTATAAAGGTCTGTGCGCATAGAGTCGTGTGGGTGAGTCACATTGCATAAACACATTAAATCATCATAAGCATAACATAGCATAACATACACATTAGCATACCCCCATCATATAAATTAGTATGGGCTCTTTTATATGATGGGTTACCTGGACATCTTAACTCATATGTTGTATGTGCGTTCATATAAGTTAATGTACGAATCTGTGATGGTATATTAGTTTTACTTACTGCACCACATTTTTTTTATTACTGGTTTACTTCATACTCTACTTTACTGTCATTTATTTGCACTATACTGCTAGCTAGTTTTACCGCTTTTCCTATACTTGCTAGATTAGTGTCATGTCACCTCTTTCCTTGTTTACCCCTTGTTGTCCTCCGCTTCTTCCTCCCGCTCGGTTCCTAGGAGTCGTGGAGGGAGGCGAGGACAAAACGACTTAGTCTTTATGACTAACGGTCGGATGTGGCCGTAACAGGAGTCCGAGGAGACGGAGCTGTCCCGCGCGCAGCTGGACGAGATGGCAGGACCTGAGAAGCGGATGCAGCGCACTATCACGACGCCACAGGTTGATGACTAGACAGTTAGCTTTCAGTTTTTAGAGTTTGTAGTTTCCGCATGTTATAGAGAGAGAGTACTCATTTTGGATATGTATCGGGCTTAAGCCCCTTTTGCTTGTACTGTCTCTTTTTGGACATTTCCGTTTCATTATATATCTGTATGATGTTATGATATGTGGACATGCCTTTAATTCCGTACTTACTTTTGACATATATTACTTATGATCGTATAGCCGGCAGAGTCGGTGCTGAGCGGGGTTAGCCAACCCGAGTGTTGGTGACACCGCAAGGCAGCGATTCTGGGTCAAGATCCACCTCAACCGTGCGATGTGGGAGAGGTTCGAGTTTTCATGCACCTGAACGGGTTTTGAGAAAAGAGATCTTACAGCACATGGGGTCATGTTCTTGCTCCTTTAGCCCCTTTGTCTTTGCCTGTCAAGCCATCAAGTTGGATCGCTGGACAAGTAACATTCGGCTGCATTGATCTGAATATTTAGAGTCGAGATTTTCATGGCTTCAACACTTTGGTGCGGTGAGCGTGGATCGTAGCCAGAGGAGGAAAACCTAGCAACAAAGCAAGATGGTGGAAGTTGGCGATCATGAAGGAATAGTCGGCAACTCGACAGGAGGAGGCGAGTACGTGACGAGGGCGAATTTCGAAGACTTCGCACAGCGAATGGAGGGAACCTTGTGAGCAGTGTTGCATCCTCACACGGAGGGCACGACGACTTCGGCTCATCGGGTGACTCTGTCAGAGGATAGTGGTCCCTCTAGGCGAGCATGGAAGGAGCATGTAGAGGAAGAGTCAGAGCGACTAAGGAAGTCAAAGTTCTACCCGCCGAATTCGCAGGGAATCCGATTTTGGGATGCTGAAAATCCGGCAAGATTCCAAGATACTCGCCCCTGTGGCGAGTATGGTGGAGCTTCTCTCCTTGACGAAGATCGTCACCAGCAAGGTGGGAGGATCCCATTCTGTGATGAGGTCATTTCTTCCCCCGTTCCGAAAGGGGTTCAGAGAGCCAGTTATGAGTTATTATTCTGGGAGGGATGATCATGTCCGCCACCTCCAGTGGTTTGAAGATGTTGTATCCATTCGAACCATGTCAGACGCCTTCAAGTGCAGGCTCTTCGCCATCACCAAGGTTTTCAAAAACGCGATTTTACACGTAAGATCCCATGATCTTACTGTTGAAACCAGAGAACTGGTCTCGACGTTCGAAGGGGGGATGCAGCTAACCCTTACTTGACCCGAGCTAGAACCCTTGACCAGTTGCTAAGAACCGAAAGACCTTCCCTTGAAGAACACTTGAGTCTAGAAACAGACCCCTTAAGTTGCAGTGTGGAGGTCCCACCACACACCCGAAAGTTCAAAGAGAGCTTCCCCTCCCAAGCCAATGCTGAGCCTGGGCACCTTGGAGGGCACTAAGGACCATCTCACTGTCCACCTTCACTGACAGGGGGAGGGGGGGGGGGGGGTAGTGCTTGCTCACAATACTCACGCGAGGGAGGGGGTACCAACATCCCTTCCCAAGGTGCCCATGGGGGTCTATTTATAGACTTCCTAAAGTTGGGCCGCGGATAGCCACAACTCTACTATCTGCAGCTCAACTACAAACCTAAATGATTGAGACAGGAGAGGGGGAGAGTGGAAGTCGAGACGTCCATTCCCCCCTTGCCGGAGGCTAGAAAAGTGGATCGAGGTCCACCAGCTGAACTGGGCGAGTGGACCTGTCCACTCAGCCAACCGGGCGAGTGGACCATAGGTCCACTCGCCCAGTAGCTCGGGGCGAGTGGATCATAGGTCCACTCCCCCCCAGCTTGGGTGAGTGGACCATTGGTTCATTCGTCCCCTAGCTCGGGCTAGTGGACCATTGGTCCACTCGCCCGAGCTAGGAAGCCTCCTCCCGGGCCTTTCTCTTGGTTCGGTCAGTCTTCACTTACCTGCAACTAGTCGATCTACCGCGACCTCATATGCGTCGGGTCACACCAGCTCGGCAAATATGAGGGTTGTACACAATCCCCGCTCTTTTCGAGCTTGTCTTAAGCTCGAAAAGAAAGTCCAACCAACCTATTTGACGAGTAGGCGGGGCCTCAGGGGAATCCACGAAAGGCCCTGCCAACGGGATACTCCTGTCGAGCTTTCAGCTGAACCTGACTTGAGGCAGAAGGCGAACTTTTCTCCACTTAACAACCCTCCTGTGAGCCGAGCTCAACTGGAGGTGGAGAAAGCTCAACACCTTAGGTCGAACTAAACTTGACCTGAGGTGGAGGAAAACTCAACACCTCTAGTCGAGCCAAACTCAACCTAAGGTGGAAGACAAACCTTTCTCCACTCAACAACCCTCCTGTGAGCCGAGCTCAACTGGAGGTGGAGAAAGCTCAACACCTTAGGTCGAACGGAACTTGACCTGAGGTGCAGGAAAACTCAACACCTCTAGTCGAGCCGAACTCGACCCGAGGTGGAAGGCAAACCTTTCTCCACATAACAACCCTCCTGTGAGCCGAGCTCAACTGGAGGTGGAGAAAGCTCAACACCTCAGGTTGAACGGAACTTGACCTGAGGTGGAGGAAAACTCAACACCTCTAGTCGAGCCGAACACGACCTGAGGTGGAAGGCAAACCTTTCTCCACTTAACAACCCTCCTGTGAGCCGAGCTCAACTGGAGGTGGAGAAAGCTCAACACCTTAGGTAGAACTAAACTTGACCTGAGGTGGAGGAAAATTCAACACCTCTAGTCGAGCCAAACTCGACCTGAGGTGGAAGACAAACCTTTCTCCACTCAACAACCCTCTTGTGAGCCGAGCTCAACTGGAGGTGGAGAAAGCTCAACACCTTAGGTCGAACGGAACGTGACCTGAGGTGGAGGAAAACTCAGCACCTCTAGTCGAGCCGAACACGATCTGAGGTGGAAGGAAAACCTTTCTCCACTTAACAACCCTCCTATGAGCTGAGCTCAACTGGAGGTGGAGAAAGCTCAACACCTTAGGTCGAACGAAACTTGACCTGAGGTGGAGGAAAACTCAACACCTCTAGTCGAGCCGAACTCGACCTGTCGAGTCGAACTCAAGCTGAGATGGAGGGGAATACAACATCTCTAGTCGAGTCGAACTTAACCTGAGACGGAGGGAACTCAACATCTCTAGTCGAGTCGAACTCAACCTGAGATGGAGGGGACTCAACATCTCTAATCGAGTCGAACTCAACCTGTGATGGAGGGAACTCAACATCTCTAGGCGAGTCGAACTCAACCTGAGATGGAGGGAACTCAACATCTCTAGTCGAGTCGAACTCAACCTGCGATGGAGGGAACTCAACATCTCTAGTCGAGTCAAACTCAACATGAGATGGAGGGAATTCAACATCTCTAGTCGAGTCAAACTCAACATCTCTAGTCGAGTCGAACTCAACCTGAGATGGAGGGGAACTCAACATCTCTAGTCGAGTTGAACTCAACCTGAGATGGAGGGAACTCAACATCTCTAGTCGAGTCGAACTCAACCTGAGATGGAGGGGACTCAACATCTCTAGTCGAGTCGAACTCAACCTGAGATGGAGGGAACTCAACATCTCTAGTCGAGTCGAACTCAACCTGAGATGGAGGGAACGCAACATCTCTAGGCGAGTCGAACTCAACCTGAGATGAAGGGGAACTCAACATCTCTAGTCGAGTCGAACTCAACCTGAGATGGGGGGAACGCAACATCTCTAGTCGAGTCGAACTCAACCTGAGATGGAGGGAACTCAACATCTCTAGTCGAGTCAAACTCAACCTGAGATGGAGGGAACTCAACATCTCTAGTCGAGTCGAACTCAACCTGAGATGGAGGGAACTCAACATCTCTAGGCGAGTCGAACTCAACCTGATATGGAGGGGACTCAACATCTCTAGTCGAGTCGAACTTAACCTGAGATGGAGGGAACTCAACATCTTTAGTCGAGTCGAACTCAACCTGAGATGGAGGGAACTCAATATCTCTAGTCGAGTCGAACTCAACCTGAGATGGAGGGAACTCAACATCTCTAGTCGAGTCGATCTCAACCTGAGATGGAGGGAACTCAACATCTCTAGGCGAGTCAAACTCAACCTGAGATGGAGGGGAACTCAACATCTCTAGTTGAATCGGACTCAACCTGAGATGGAGGGAACTCAACATCTCTTGTCGAGTCAAACTCAACCTGAGATGGAGGGGACTCAACATCTCTAGTTGAGTCGAACTCAACCTGAGATGGAGGGAACTCAACATCTCTAGGCGAGTCGAACTCAACCTGAGATGGAGGGGACTCAACATCTCTAGTCGAGTCGAACTCAACCTGCGATGGAGGGAACTCAATATCTCTAGTCGAGCCGAACTCAACCTGAGATTGAGGGAACTCAACATCTCTAGTCGAGTCGAACTCAACCTGAGATTGAGGGAACTCAACATCTCTAGTCGAGTCGAACTCAACATGAGATGGAGGGAACTCAACATCTCTAGTCGAGTCGAACTCAACCTGAGATGGAGGGAACTCAACATCTCTAGTCGAGTCGAACTCAACCTGCGATGGAGGGAACTCAACATCTCTAGTCGAGTCAAACTCAACCTGAGATAGAGGGAACTCAACATCTCTAGTCGAGTCGAACTCAACCTGAGATGGAGGGAACTCAACATCTCTAGTCGAGTCGAACTCAACCTGATATGGAGGGAACTCAACATCTCTAGTCGAGTCGAACTCAACCTGAGATGGAGGGGAACTTCAACGCTTCTGAAACCAACTGGGGGCGGAGAACCGGTCCACGTCCTAGGTGCTTACCTCGCCTGGAGGCGGAGGAATTCAACCATCTTACCAAAGCAACTTGGGGCAGAGAACCAGTCCACGTCCTAGGTGCTTACCTCACCTGGAGGCGGAGGAACTCAACACCCTCCCGAACTAATTACCCATCCTAAGGTTTTTCCTGCAGCGAGTCGACCCGATGAGCCTCCCATTTGCCGGCATGACTGAGCCCGGTGAATGGTCTCTAGTCGGGGATCTTACCGATTGGAGGAGGAAGTACCCGTCCGCGTCCTAGGTGCTTTGCTTACCTGGAGGCAGAGGAACTCAATGCCCTCCCAATCCAATTGGAGGCGGAAGTACCCATCTACGTCCTAGGGGCTTAGCTTACCTGGAGGCAGAGGAACTCAACACCCTCCCAATCCATCTACCAAGTAGCAAGTCGACCCGATGAGTCTCCCATCTGCCGGCATGACTGAGCCCGGAGAATGGTCTCTAGTCGGGGATCTTATCGATTGGAGGCGGAAGTACCCGTCCGCGTCCTAGGTGCTTTGCTTACCTAGAGGCAGAGGAACTCAACGCCCTCCCAATCCAATTGGAGGCGGAAGTACCTATCTACGTCCTGGGGGCTTAGCTTACCTGGAAGCAGAGGAACTCAACACCCTTCCAATCCAACTACCAAGTAGCAAGTCGACCCGATGAGTCTCCCATCTGCCGGCATGACTGAGCCCGAAGAATGGTCTCTAGTCGAGGATCTTACCGATTGTAGGCAGAAGTACCCGTCCGCGTCCTAGGTGCTTACCTTCACCTGGAGGCAGAGGAACTCAACGCCCTCCCAATCCAGCTACCAAGTAGCAAGTCGACCCGATGAGTCTCCCATCTACATGCATGACTGAGCCCGAAGAATGGTCTCTAGTCAGGGATCTTACCATAGGTGTTACCTGAAACCTTTTTCATTCATCATCGAGGAGTTACATGCTTATTACAATGCGCCTCCCTGGGACTACTTGGCCACATGCACCCTGGCCATTTCCTTCATCACCTCCTCTACTTTCTTCGTCTTCTTACTCCTTCTCTTTCTCCTGGTCCCTCCTGCTTCTTCGGTCAGCCTGGAGGTGAAGGACTTGTTCCTGAAACCGGTCTGCGTAGCTTCCCAGCGTCTCACCGCGCTTTTGTTGAATCAAGAACAGCGACTCTAGCCCCTTCCTCCCTTTCTTTGAGGTGGAGAACCTCAACAAGAAACTCTGACGCAGGTCTTTGAAGTTGTAGATGGTATCTGATGGGAGCTGGTGGAACCAGGCTTTTGCCTCTCCCTTGAAACTGATGGCGAAGAGCCTGCACTTGGAGGCGTCCGTCATCTGCCTGACCGAGACCATGAGTTTGAACCACTGGAGGTGCTGGAGAGGGTCGTCCTTCCCTGTGTAGCAAGACATGTTAGGCTCGATGAACCCCTCTGGAACGGGAGCTGAGATGATCAGCTCGCAGAAGGGACTTCCGCATCCTCCCTGGTGAGTCGAACGCGTTCTCTCTGCCTCCCTACTAGGGTAGCCGGTCCCAGGAGAGCTGTTGAAGAGCACTTTTGTTTGAAGACCCGAGCCTTCCCTTGCGACCAGCTTCTTCCCTTGCCGATGCGTTTGCACCGCCTCCATGGGAAATGGCGAGGCGAGCACGGGTGCGGGTGGTCTCGAGCACTCGCTGTGAGGGGGGAGTGCAACCTGCAAGAGCTCCTGGATCGACTTCCTGAACTCCTCAAAACCCCCTTTCTTCACGCACTTGATGGTAGGGGGTGAGTTCCCCAGCTCATCGCTTCCAGCCATGAGACTTGCCCAGAGCTTTCCGAACTAGCTGCTTCCACGCTCACCGCACCAGAATGTTGAAACCAGAGAACTGGTCTCGACGTTCGAAAGGGGGATGCAGTTAACCCGTACTTGACCAGAGCTAGAACCCTTGACCAGTTGCTAAGAACCGAAAGACTTTCCCTTGAAGAACACTTGAGTCTAGAAACAGACCCCTTAAGCTGCAGCGTGGAGGTCCCACCACACACACGGAAGTTCAAAGAGAGCTTCCCCTCCCAAGCCAATGCTGGGCCTGGGCACCTTGGAGGGCACTAAGGACCACCTCACCGTCCACCTTCACTGACAGGGGGAGGGGGGGTAGTGTTTGCTCACAATACTCACGCGAGGGAGGGGGTACCAACATCCCTTCCCAAGGTGCTCATGGGGGTCTGTTTATAGACTTCCCAAAGTTGGGCTGCGGATAGCCACAATTCTACTATCCGCAGCTCAACTACGAACCTAAACGATCGAGACAGGAGAGGGGGCAAGTGGAAGTCGAGACGTCCATTCCCACCCCCCCTTGCCGGAGGCTAGAAAAGTGGATTGAGGTCCACCAGCTGAACTGGGCGAGTGGACCTTACGGTCCACTCAGCCAACCGGGCGAGTGGACCTCCACTCGCCCAGTAGCTCGGGGCGAGTGGACCATAGGTCCACTCGCCCAGTAGCTCGGGGCCCAGCTTGGGCGAGTGGACCATTGATCCACTCGTCCCCTAGCTCGGGCTAGTGGACCATTGGTCCACTCGCCCGAGCTGGGAAGTCTCCTCCCGGGCCTTTCTCTTGGCTCGGTCAGTCTACACTTACCTGCAATGTTTGCCCGGAAAGCCCGCGATCTTGTCTTTACAGCGCAAAATGGCGGTCTAAGCGGTCTCCAATATTTATGATCGCCCAGATCGCCAGCCTTCAGCCTGGTCTAATTTTCTAAGTTCCAAGCACCCAAACCGCTCGAGATCGCCAGTCTAAGCGGTCTGGGATTTTTGCTTTGTTTTTACTATCTGTACCCCATTTCACTGCCCCGGCTCTCCTGTACCCCGGGCAGCCCGTAGTTTTTCAGTTCTGCCCGTTTGGGCAGCCCCCTCGTCTATAAATAGAGGGGTGGGGGTACCTAAAAAAGGAGTTTTGGCTCCGAGGCTCCAGCTTACAACCTGTGTAAGCGGTCTCATTTTTTCGTGATCGCCTTTTTGTGATCATTTTCCCTCTCTTCCAGCATCTTCTGTCTTAGTAACCTGCACTTTGCAGTTTTCTCCCATCCCCTTGTTAGTGTGCATTTTGGAGGTACCATTCTTGGTACCAACAGAACGAACACGCGACCTTCAGATCCGAAGTGTCAGGTGAAATTCATAGACTTTCAAGATGGCTGATTGCCGCAGAGGTCGTCCCCTACGATCTCCTAGCATTCCCCCTTCTGATCACAACCCGTTAGAAGCGCTTGAGCGCCGCTTCGAGCTTCGTGTTGAACAAACTCTCCGCGAGGCCGCCCGAGCTAGGCAGGACGCCGCCTCTGTTCAGCAGGAGATCGCGCGGTCTCAGCAAGAGGCCGCCCGAGATCGGCAAGAAGTCGTTCGGACTCAGCAGGAGTCCGCGAAGCAGATTGAGGCTATGAACCAGGTTCTATCCGCGATCTCCCAGAAGATCCTTCCCCAATCCTCTCAGGTCGCTACTCCTGACCGCATGGCAAGCGGTCACCCGAGCGATCACCCCGTCTTCCAGCCCGCAGCTCCTCAACGATCTCAACATGAGGAGTTCGCCGCCCGTCGTAATTCTTTTCGAGCCGCAGCCTAGGGGCCTCCGGCTCAGACCCTGAATTTTGAAGAAGGGTTTGCTTACCCTCAAGATCCTCCTGCTCCTTTTCTTCCTCCTCCAGGACATTCTGCTTTCGGGGAGCCTTCCCCCTTTACTGATGAGATTCGTCGAGATCCAATTCCTCATGGATTTAGAGAGCCCCGTCTCCCTGTGTATACAGGGGAGACCGACCCGATGTGTCATCTTCAAGCCTTCGAGTCTGCTGTTGCCCTCAGGACCATTTCAGATGGAGTGAGGTGTAAGTTGATGGTCACCTACTTTGATGGGTCGGCCATGGAATGGTTCTATAAGCTGCCCTCTCAATCGATCTCGAGCTTTGCTGCCCTGAGGCAAGAGCTCCTTCTAAGGTTTGCCACCGCAAAGAAAAGGAAGAGTGGTCCTGCGACCCTCTTCAAGATTAAGCAAGGCGACAACGAAACTGCGGCGCATTTCGTTGACCGTTTTCAGAAAGAGATCTTGGGAGTTAGAGATATGGATCCCGAGCTCTATATGGTAGCTTTGATCAGTGGCCTGCAGGAGGGTCCTCTGAAGTTCAAAGTCACAACCAAGGAGCCTGGCTCCTATCAGGAGCCGATCAGCATTGCCAATCGCTACATAGAAGGGGAGATCAACAACCCTACCTATGTGAGCAATTTGACAAACAGGGCCACTCAGAAAGGCTCTGCGGGATTTTATCTGGCTCCGTCTTCCTCAAAGCCTCGACAAGAGCTCCCACCTCCGGCTCCGAGAGGTAAGAATTATCGCAACGGCCGCTTCAATCGAGGTAACCATTCTTTTCCACCTCAAGGTTCATTTCTTCAAACCCCTGCTACCCCTGCTCCGCAAGTCACCCCAGTCCACCAGATCCAGTACGCCCAACCTCCTCTTCTGCCCATTCCTTCACTCTACAATGAATCCCAAGAGTCTTTCACAGACTTTGGTGTTTCTATGAGTGAAGTGCTCCAAATCCTTCAAAAGCAACCCTTTTTCAAGAAGCCAGCTCCGCTAAACTCGGATCCGAAGACCAGAAATCCCACTCTCTACTGTGAGTACCATAGAGATAGGGGACATTTGACAGAGGATTGTAGAGCTCTCCGCCTGTTCTTAGAAAAGCTTCTGAAGGAGGGTAAGCTCCGAGATCTCATTCAGAAGAATGATTCTGCCAAAGCCTCAACCTCCAAGGCTAAGGAAGTAGTGGAAGTCCATTGGGCATGCGAAGAAGTGGACGATATTGGCCATCTCGGCAATATCGGCTTTCCAAATGAATGCGTGGATGCTGATGACGAAGGCGCCTTGGGCAATCTCTTCTGCATCCACGGAGGTGCAGGTCCGGAATCTTCAAGGAAGGCAAGTCTGAAGAGGGTTTATCAATCAGAGGTTGCTGCCACCTCTTCAGCCCCGGTCCGGGGAACGGTCACTTTCGGTGATGAAGACCTTCCTCAGACCGCGAATCCTTTTGATGACGCGGTCGTCATCAAAGCTGTAATTGAAAATTATAAAGTAGAGAAGATTCTGATAGACACGGGAAGCTCAGTCAACGTGCTCTTCAAACCTGCCTTCGAGGCGTTGAAGACAGGTAAATCCCTCCTATCAACTGAAGGCCCCCTTTATGGTTTTTCAGGAGAGAAGAAAGAAGTAGAAGGGCTCGTCACTCTTTCTGTAATCCTGGGAGGGATAGTGAAGCTGGTCAAATTTATAGTCGTTGATGCTCCCAGTAGCTACAACGCCATCTTTGGAAGACCTTTCTTGAATAGATATCAAGCCATTGTCTCCACCTATCATCAAGCGGTGAAGTTCGTCTTGAACGGCAAACAACACCGAATCAGGAGCGACCCAAGGAAAGCTAGGGAATGCTACGTAAAGACGGTCAACACGATTTTATCCTCTCCTCCCCAAGAAATCATGATGGCTGAATCAATCGAAGCTCCTGAACAAGTCCAAGCTGCAGAGGAAATTGAGGAGGATGCAAGATATGGAGTTCGCTTGGAACCTGCCCAAGCAACTCAAGATGTTCAGATCAGCGAGGAAGATGAGAGCAGAAGCCTCTCCATCAACGCTGAATTGTCTGAAGCTGACAAGGGGCAACTCATCTCTTGCCTTCTGCAAAATCTAGATATCTTCGCTTGGTCGGCAGATGAGATGCCTGGAGTGGTGGATGTTGCTTGCCACCATCTCAATCTTGACCCAAACTTCATCCCGATCCAGCAGAAGAAGAGTTCTGTTGCAACTACTCTAGCACAGCCTATCCGTGAAGAGGTAGAGAAGCTCCTGAAGGCAAAGTTCGTCCAACCAATCCAATACCCAGAATGGGTGTCAAATGTTGTAGTGGCAAAAAAGTCGGGTGGAAAGTGGAGGATGTGTGTCGACTTTACCAAACTCAATAAAGCTTGCCCCAAGGATTGCTACCCCTTGCCTCGGATAGATTCTTTAGTAGATTCTGCGGTAGGTTATTCTTTTATGAGCTTTTTAGATGCTTTTTCAGGTTACCATCAAATTTGAATGCATAAACCAGATATACCTCATACTTCATTTATCACAAATGATGGTTGCTTCTGTTATCTCGTAATGCCTTTTGGGCTAAAAAATGCTGGAGCAACCTATCAGAAAATGATGGATACAGTTTTCAGGAGTCAAAAAGGAAGAAACCTTGAAGTATATGTTGATGACCTTTTGGTAAAAAGCAGATTATTCTCTTCTCATCTTAGAGACCTCTCGGAAACTTTCGCAACCCTTCGAACTTTTAATATGAGGTTGAATCCGTTGAAGTGCGTTTTCGGGGCAAGTAAAGGGAAATTTCTGGGTCACCTCCTTACTCCAGAAGGGCTGGAACCCAATCCTGACAAAGAGAAAGCTATTCTGGAAATGCCACCTCCCAAGTCCCCAAAAGAAATTCAGCAGCTGGGAGGGAGGATGGCAGGCTTAAGTCGCTTTATCTCCCGTTCAGGAGATAAGAGTGCACCTTTCTTTAAAACCCTCCGGGGAGGGAGTAGGTTCGAGTGGACAAAGGAATGTGATGATGCTTTCACTCAGCTGAAGAAGCAATTGACATCAACTCCTTTGCTCCAAAGCCCGTGAGAGGGAGAAAATCTTTTTCTGTATATGGGAGTCGGAGCTGATGCCATAAGCTCTGTTTTGGTCCGAGAGGAGAAAAAGAAGCAATTCCCAGTCTATTACGTGAGTCGAATCCTGAAGAATGCAGAGACTCGTTATCCTATTCTCGAAAAGTTGGCTTTAATGCTTATAACTTCAGCAAGAAGATTAAGACCATATTTTCAAGCTCACTCGATTCTAGTCGTTACTGATCTCCCATTGAAGAGTGTCTTGGAGAAGCCAGAGCATTCAGGCAGGTTGGCAAAGTGGGCAATAGAGCTCAGTGAGTTTGACATATCCTATGTTCCAAGGATGACAATCAAAGCTCAAGTCTTAGCAGACTTCATGGTGGATGCTAAAGAAGTTGAGTCGCAGAAGGGGGTCGGAGTGCCCCTTGCCTGGAAAATCTTCGTGGCTGGAGCCTCAGGGAAAAATTCTTCCGGAGCAGGAGTTATCTTAATCAACCCAAATGGAGTAAGGCTGGATCAAGCGCTGAAGTTCTATTTTCAAGTAATAAACAATCAGGCGGAATATGAGGCTTTGTTAGCCGGTCTTAAGTTTGCTAGGGAGCTGGGGATTGATGATGTCGAAGTTTTCACAGATTCTTTGGTGATGGCTTCTCAAGTAAATGGAACTTTCGAAACTAGAGATAGTATTTTAAAGCGGTATCTAACTCTGGTAAAAATCGAGGTAGGGAAGTTCAAAAGCTTTACCATCGACCATATTCCAAGAGGTGAGAACGTGGAAGCAGATGAGTTGGCAAAATTTGGACTTCTCTCGGGAGGAACAACTTCGGAATTGTTTCGCCCGGCAATTGAAGAAGGAGAGGTCATGGAGATTGATCAACATCCGTCTTGGATGGATCCGTTTGTTCTATATCTTTCAACTGGAGAGCTCCATTCATCAATAAAGGATAGGAAAAGGTTTAAACGGAAAACGACTAACTATTATCTTGTTGCAGGAGTGCTTTATAGAAGAACTTTCCTTTCACCATTAGCACGGTGTGTTTCGGAGGAGGAGTTTCCAGCGGTTCTTCAGGAGGTCCATTCTGGAGAATGTGGAAGTCACTCTGGAGCTAGAACTTTGGAAAAAAAGAATTCTAAGGCAAGGATATTTTTGGCCTCAAATGAGGAAAGATGCGGAAAAATTTGCTAAGAAATGTGTAAAGTGCCAGAAGTTTGCTCCCCTCCAGAATCAGCCGGCTCAACAACTCAAGTCGATAGCAACCCCATGGCCGTTTGCAGTTTGGGGAATGGATTTGATTGGGCCTTTCCCTATGGCAAGTGGGCAGCGTCGATATATTATAGTCATGATTGACTATTTCAGTAAATGGATAGAGGCAAAAGCATTGGCCAAAATTACAACTCAAGCCGTGAAAAATTTTATTTGGGGAGAGATAGTATGTCGGCACGGAATTCCAATGGCAATCATCACGGATAACGGTTCTCAGTTCAATAATTCAACTCTTGTTAACTTCTGTAAGCAAATTGGCGTTGAGCTACGTTTCGCTTCTGTACATCATCCAAGAAGCAATGGGCAAGTAGAGGCCGCCAACAAACTCATCATAAATCTCTTGAAAAAGAAGGTAGAAAATGTCAGGGGTAACTGGGCAGAACAACTACCTTCCGTCCTATGGGCCTTGAGGACAACTCCAAGTTCTTCTACTGGAGAGACTCCATTCAAATTATCACACGGGTCCGAAGCCCTTATTCCGGTGGAATTTGAAGTAAAAAGCCCAAGGGTATTATTAGCACAACATAATCAAATCGATTGGATGGAAGGAAATGATGAGGAGCTAAAATGCAGCCTTGATTTAATTGAGGAGTTGAGAGATACGACAATCATCAGGCAAGAAGAGGTGAAGAGAAGAATGACGAGGCTATTCAATAAAAATGTAAGAACCAAAGAATTCGCTGTTGGGGATCTAGTCCTGAAGAAAATAGATACAGCAGCAAGAGCTGGCTCAGTTGGAAAGCTTAACCCAAACTGGGCAGGGCCGTTTGTGGTGAAGAGTGTGCTTAAAAATGGTGCTTACCATCTCCAAACTTATGAAGGAAAAGAATTGCCTCATTTGTGGAGCGGAGATGATCTCAAACTCATCTTTTCTTAAAAAAAAAGTTCGTATCCGATTCGCTCATTCTTTTTCTTACTTTTCTTCTCTCAAACATCACGCAGGTATTATCAAAGCATTCACAATACAAGTGATGGATGACAAGTTTTAAGAATAAGTTATTTTTTGAAAAGCCAAAAACCTGTCAAGTGAGACATCGACGGATCCTACTATCTTCCCCCTCGACTTGTTAGCTCGACGTATAATTCTGCCGGGACCACAGATGTCCGGGAGATTTCGAATATGTGTAGCAGTAGCTCGCCAAGCTCGAGCGGTGGAAGTTTAGGATACCGGGTCCTTGCTGACATCTGGCACACCTCAGCATTTCAAGGGGGTCTAGGTGGCTGGCTCAGCTCTGTCATGCATTGGGAAGGACATTGTTACAATCTTAATGATCTTTCAGGGAAATCAATGTCGATGTAACCTCCGCGGCATAACCACACCTGCCCTACCGATCATTTTGGTCTGTAACTCTCGAATACTCGTTGAAGCGTGGTTAGGTAAGGGGCGGTCAGAAACATCCATGACCGTCGCCTGAACCTTAGATTGGCATGTTTGCAGCAAACTCGGCAATCCTTTAGGAAAAGCAATGTCGGTGTAGCCTCATCGGCATGACCACACCTGCCCTGCGAATCATTTAGGAATTCTCCTTCTCTCCTCTTCCCTCTTCTCTTTTCTACAAGGGCCCCTTTTCTCTTAAAACTGAGATCGAGCGTCAGAGTTTTTAAGACCGCAAGTCTCCTCTCTTCAAAGGGTGATTTACATTATTCATGATTAATGGCTTGATCTTCTCCAGGACCTCGATAAAAGTGATCGCCAATATTGATTCTTTGAAGGAAGTAAGAATCGGCCTTGGTTTGTTGTGATCGCCAGGCGTGGTTTTTCTAATAAAGGAGAAAGAAATTTGAACTTCTTGTGATCGCCAGACATGATTTTCTAAAGAGCCTTTGGTTTTCAGAAATTATTGGAAGAAGTCTGAGTTATTTGTGATCGCCGGCTTCATCTTCTCTAGGACTTGGGAAGAATTGATCGACGTACAAGTCTTTCCAAAGATGATTGAAATTGCTTTTCAGGAATCTTGTTGGTTTGATAGTGATCGATTTGATCATAATGGGATCGCAATCTAGATCTCTTATTATTCAAAATTATATGAGAATGTTCTTGATCCTTCATTTCCCATCAAGTGATAGTTGGGTTTTCTTCAAAATGGCGGTCTGAATATATTTTGAACGCCAGATCAATATTCGTGAAGATTTCTTATATGAAGTTCCGGATTTCTGTCAAGTTTTCAATATCCTCATAAATCAGAGATCGCAGAATTGTCTTTCTTATACGAAGTTCCGGATTTCTGTCAAGTTTTCAATATCCTCATAAATCAGAGATCGACGAAACCTAAAGCATTGAGATCGAATGCTAAATTTATTACGCTGTGATCGCATACGATGGAAGCCGTGATCGATTAATGTGAATAATATAGCAAAAATTAACACAAAAGAATCATTCATGAACAAAAATAATTTTCTATTCATTTCAAAAAATTACAATGATTGGTGCGGTCAACGACCGGAGATTACATCATTTTTTTAAAAACGAACTATTTCTTCTGCTTCTTTTTTCGGGGAGATCGCTCCTCTGACGAAGAAGCTGATCCTTCTGAAGATTCACTACTATCAGATTCACCTTTTCCAGAATCTGAGACCGCCTCCGAGATCGTCTCCTCACCCTGGATAGAAGAAGCGGGATCATCTTTATCTGGACTTCCCGTGATCTCGATAGACTCATCTTCGGTAGCCTCCCGGTTCCTGACTCCTTGGCCTTTTTCTTCTCCTCTGCCTCCTCGATCATCTCCGCGACCTCAGGAAAGAGATCGGAAAAAGTGGTATCCTGGAAATCAGCGGTGAGACCGCCTCTTTCACGAAGGATAGCAATGGTTTTGTTTGATGCGTCTCTAACATGAGTGTACAGAGATTTGAGGTAGTCAGGATTGTGGATGTCAAATGCGGTCTTCTTGAAGTTCTGAGGAAAGAAAACGGGTCAGATCACCAGCGGTCAAGGTAAAGCAGATTTTTAAGATTACATTTTTTACTTACATCGAAGCGATCTTGCAGGCGCTCTGCATGCTCCAAGGATGCGCGGAGAGATCGCCCCATGTGATGATTGAGGACTAAACTTCAGACGGCCACTTGCGAGCATATATCGGGCAGACGGTCGGTCTCATGACTTAATGCCTCATTGGCATTCTTCTTTCCGTAAAGGGCGGCAGTGACCGCGAAGGCATGATTAGTCAGCCTACCTCCCCAGAAGGGGAGATCGGTAGACACCTTCAGAGAGTCACCGGTCTCACTCCATCTCAGGAGTGGTCTCCCTTTGTTATCTTTCAATTTCTTCCCAAAGCCCACTAAGGCAAAGGGCCCTTCTTCCAGATCGCCCTCTTCAGCGATCTCCTTCGCCTTTCTTTGGCGATCTTGACGTAAGCATTTTTCCCTCTGAGTGAGGACCTCTCCCTTAGGAGTCACAGGGTCAACATTCGGGATGGCGAAAGAAGCTGTAGAATGAACAGCCGATAAAGGAAAAAAGATAAAGATATTCAGAAGCCACAGGAGACCGCGGAAATTAACAACTTACTCTCTTCAGGTGTGACCGCAGCAACATCTGGCCAGATCGCCAGGTAATGAATCAGATCAAAACGCTTGCCTGCAAGCCACTTCAAGATCGCCAGCTCCTCCTGGGAAATGAGCTTCTCTTTTCTAAAGATTCGCTCTGCTCGAGGGGAAGGACGCCTGGGGAGACCGCCGAGATCGCCCTCAAACACCAGATACCTCTCAGTCCAAAGAGGAACCTTGTTAGGCAGATTTAAAACTTTTATACCATTGCAGCTGAAGTACATCAATCCTTTAAATTCTTCTTTCTTCTGACCCTCTTTTAATATTTTAGCAGAGAAAGTTCCTCGGAAGACCGCCATGGTGAACCTTATCTTAGCCGATCTCAGGTAATTAATGAAAACATTCATCAGACCGATTGAGTTCGGTGGAAGCTGAGCCAGTACGAGACCATAATATTCCAATACTTCAAGAATCTCCCAAGGAACGGGGATTTGAAGACCATAATAGAAGTGATCGATCGGGATGATGCACCTACCTTCATCCCCTGAGTTCAAGTCTTCGCCCTCGAACGGAATTCTGATCGCGATCTTTTCATCGATCTTATGTCTCTGAATAAACAAAGAGTATTCTTCCTCCGGGATTAGCCCGTACTCATGCTCAGAGTCTAGGAAGATTTCAGCAGCCCTGGAGCGCGCGGACACCATTTTCTGAGATCGCAAAAATCAACAATCTAAAGAAAATTCGAGAAGAATGGAGTAATGGTCCGAGAAATCAACTATTTATAGAAAGAAGAAGATGATTGTGCAATGATTACACTTCTTGGGATCGCCCTGCAGATGGGTCAGACCGCCAAAAGCTATATAGGCTCGAAAATGACAAGCATGAATAGAATTTTCATCAGATAGAGATCATAACAGCCCGCATGAAGATCGCAACACACAATTCACAATACAAACACTATTTAATAAGATCGCATTCATGAAATCCTGAGATCGCAAAATGAATGTCAGCATTAAAGTTAAGCACCATGAAACAAAATCAAATATATCTTACAGACCAGAAATTAACTAAGCATTGTTTCTAAAAGAGATCGCTAAATGAAAGAAGAAGGGCTGCGGTCTCATCTCCTCTGATCCTTTCTCCTCCCAACGAATGCCGCCACGTCCTGCATCTCGTTGACCGCAGTCCATGCAGATGCTAGGCTGTGATTGGCAACCATGGCAGCCCTATGGATTTTAGACATTTCGCGGTCTACTTGCTCCATAGGGATTACCACGATTTCCGACGATCTCTTTTCAGCGAGACCGCTGGAAGAACCCGCCTTCATCGATATTTGAGGGCCCCCCCGGAGGGTGGCGATCTCAGCAGCAAGTGCTGCGGCCTTCCCTCTGTAATAATCTGCATCCTTTTCGGCTTTCCGAAGTTTTTCTTCAAACTCGCCTCGAGCCTGCTTTTCTTTGACCTCGAAGTTTGCAAGAATTTGCTTCTCCTTAGCTTCGAAATTCGCGGTCTGGATACGGAGGCGGTCTTCTAGCATCCGCTCCCGATCTCGCATGACCCTCATATCTTCAAGCATAGGCTTAAGGAGATCAACGAACTCTGGAGGAATTGAGACTTTTCTTGGTATCTCACCTTCTTCGGAAGCTGAGCTCATGCTTTCATCTACAACCAGGAGAAAAACGGTCAAAAATAATCAGAAATTGATATAAAAAAATAGTAAGGATTGTGTAAAATACTTGACAGAGTAACAAGACCGCAGTCAAGTAAGTTATTTTCAACATCTTTTGAGACCGCATCATTGGCAGTCAACAAAAGGCGGTCAGATCCCCTTAGGCATTCTAAATTGATTTTTTCTAGTTGTCTTTTTTGTGACCGTTCTCCTTCTTTTCTTCTCCTTTTTAACTCGGCATTACTAACAAGAATATCATCAGTTTCTATGAGAACGATCTCAGGCCTCTTCACTGGGGATGAGGGTCGGAAAGCAAGTACGGGAAGAGAATCAATCGATCTCACGACCATCCTCGCCTTACCAGTCTTAATAGCTTCCAACGCGGCTGCGCGGTCTGCCTCTCTAGAATCCGGGTTCTCGCCCAATTCAACAAAGAAATCGCCGCGATCGCTAGATGTCGCGGTCTCGTTTTTCTCGTTTTTCTTTTTTGAGACCGCCCCTTCGGCGATCTTCTTCTTCCTCTTATTCTTCTTCCTCTCTTTCTTATCCTTTTTTCTCTCAGCAGCTAGGGCCCCCTCCTTTTCTCTTTCCTTTTTCTCTATCTCCGCTGCCAAGGAGATCGCTTCCTTCTCTTTTCTCTCATCTTCCCTGGCAACCTCCTGCCTTTTCTTCTCTTCTTCTTCCCTCTTTCTTTCACTCTCAGCGACCGCCGCAAGCCTGGCGGTCTCCTTTTCTTTGTCTTCTTTCTCTCTTCTCTCTGCAGCTTCTCGCTCTTTCTTCTTTTCTTCTTCCTTCCTTTTCCTTCACCTTCAGTGACCGCCGCAACCCTGGCGGACTCCTTTTCTGCTTCTTGCTCCTTTTTCTTTCTTTCTTCTTTCCTTTTTTCTTCTTCAGCAGCTTTTTCCTCGGCGATCATTCGAAGTTGTTCAACTTCAAAGGGGTCCCTTGACTGATAATTGAGAAAGATTAAATAGGAAAAATCGATCTTAAAACAAATACATAATAATTTAATCTTACATCTATTACGTGATCAGCCGGATGGTCTTCTAAAAGATAATCCTGAAGACTAATGTCATTGGCGATCATAGCTTGTCCATTATCAGTTTTTGTCCTCTTAGCAGTCTGATCAGGAGAGTTCACTTCTTTTCTTTTCAAATCTCTAACGGCTTTTCCTTTATCAGCGATCTGGCTCCTTAGATTCTCAGCTGAAGCCTTCACCTACAGCATAACAGCCTTGATCGACTCTACCGAAGCGGTCTCCCCAGGACGATCAGCAGGCTAGTTGACCATTTCCAGGGGGGTCTTAACGGCAGTTTCTGGGACCGTCAGATCAACTATGGCCTTCGAAGCGGAATTTTCCTTTTCCTTTGAACTTCTGACCAATTTTTATTTACTAGAATCAACGATCTTTTTTGAAATAACTTTTTTCGTTTTCGATGCAGACCGTGGAGATTTTCGAGATTGTGCCGACACCTTCATCATGTCAAGAGCATCCATCTCGGGAAAAGGCTTTTTTCACAATCTCAATAAACAGTGACCGCTCAAAGGCCATGATTCAAAGTATCTGGAAGATTGAAGATCTGAAGCGGTATTTATAGCCCAAGCCGCATTTATGACAGTCGCGGTCTCAGCGGTCAAAGATTACATTTTTGAAGTTCCAGCATAACTTAAAAATGTGCGGGGATTATGTTTGCCCGGAAAGCCCGCGATCTTGTCTTTACAGCGCAAATTGGCGGTCTAAGCGGTCTCCAATATTTATGATCGCCCAGATCGCCAGCCTTCAGCCTGGTCTAATTTTCTAAGTTCCAAGCACCCAAACCGCTCGAGATCGCCAGTCTAAGCGGTCTGGGATTTTTGCTTTGTTTTTACTATCTGTACCCCATTTCACTGCCCCGACTCTCCTGTACCCCGGGCAGCCCGTAGTTTTTCAGTTCTGCCCGTTTGGGCAGCCCCCTCGTCTATAAATAGAGGGGTGGGGGTACCTGAAAAAGGACTTTTGGCTCCGAGGCTCCAGCTTACAACCTGTGTAAGCGGTCTCATTTTTTCGTGATTGCCTTTTTGTGATCGTTTTCCCTCTCTTCCAGCATCTTCTGTCTTAGTAACCTGCACTTCGCAGTTTTCTCCCATCCCCTTGTTAGTGTGAATTTTGGAGGTACCATTTTTGGTACCAACAGAACGAACACGATACCTTTTCCAGCTGAAGCCTTCCCCTAGTCGATCTACCGCGAATGTTGGGTTTCTACAACCATACATCATATGTAGGCGCAGCGGAAATAACGAGAATAACCCAAAAGAGTTTCGGATCGGGCCATGAAAATGAATCAAGAAGTAATCAAAACTACTAGGCATAAATTACCTTAGTGGAGTTGGATCAAATCCAACCTAGATGCTCAAAGAAGAAGAGTCCTGTCGTCGGCTGTGCGAGAGTCCTTACGTAGAATAATGTCTACGTCTCTGTAGCAGTCCACACGAGCCGGGAGAAATACGACTGCACCTTGCACTTCCACGAACTGCTAGGTTCGCTCCAGGAAGAACAATCACGGCGACGATCGCCGACGATGCGATCTGCGTAGGCGAGCGAAGCGGAACTTCTTCCGTCGACTAGGGTTCGGGAGGCGGAACACTTCAGTCGGCTGAACTTCCTGTTGGCGTAACTATCCCTTGAACCCTTAAAATAAGTCTTATTTATACCCGAAGCATAAACAGACCTAAAAGAATCGCTATCCGCAGACCACAGAAAAATTGGGGTTTCTGGAACAATTCGTCGGGTATCAGCATTTGTCGAGTTTCCACGAATCATATTCGACGAATTCCGACGAATCATATCCGACGAATTCCGACAGCAACATTTGCCGAGTTTAGGGTTTCTGGAACAATTCGTCGGGTATCAGCATTCGTCGAGTTTCCACGAATCATATTCGACGAATTCCGACGAATCATATCCGACGAATTCAGACAGCAACATTTGCTGGACCCCATTCTGTATGGTGATTGGTAACCTTTACCAACACAGTCAATTTTCCAACTTCTCCACGTGCTCTTATGTGCGACCCTGCAGGCTCATATCGCGTTGGCAGTGAGACTACATGTTTGACCACTTCTAGATCACAATGGTAACTCCAACAGTCTCCCACTTGATCTTGAAAGTATCAAACAAAAAACCTCACAAACAATGAGCAGCATCTAGCAATGCATCATTGCTCCCCAAGCAATAAGAGTTCATAACTCATAATCCTTTATGACCAATGTTCCAGCGTTGTCTTCGTCCCTTTGTCCCTTACATCCGGAAAGAACTAGAGGCATGGGCTGTGTCACCCTCATAATAGCTCAATCCAAGTTTCTCGATCTAGAACGGACTTCCAGAGAATGGTGAGCTCAATATCACATATTGACTCAACCAAGCATGCCCATGCATTTCTCAGTCCAATTCCATTAAGGGGCCCATGGATGCAACTCCTGTTATATAGGAGGACAAATCTCATATCTGCTCACACCCAAACACCCAAATGATTCGTAACGTACCCAACGACCACTCTTATCATCAACCTTCTTCAAGGAAGACTTTAGATGACATCAAAGCACGCTCTTCCTCACTCGATGAATGATGTGACTTCAGGTCAAAGGACCACAACACCATAGTCAAATGAGACCTACTTGTGACACATTTAAGTAACAATCCACAAAGTAGTCTCAGATTGGGTCTGTCCAGTACAACTTGTTCACTAACAAGTACCCACGTGATGACTTGATATCACAATATCATGACCTGTGAGAACCGGTCATCAGTCAACACACATGCTAGTCTTAATGTATCATCATCACCCTTAGCTTCTACGATGATACCTTGACCAGGGACCTTTTAAGAATGAAGCTTCAAAATCATAGGCTCTTACATTCAAGTCACGTACTTGATGTCCTATGGAAGCGAACATTCTAAAGGTATTTATCACGCGTTTTATTCTATCATATAGAAATAGTATATCATAATAAAAGAACTTGCCATTAATTGTAAAAAAAATAAAAAAAATTGGTACACAATTCATCATATGAATAAATAATAAACAGCCAACAGAATATATATTCTACATGCAACCCACAAGACTCCCACTAGAGTTGATCACTCAGGTATCGTATACCCATTGATCTAGTATGACCATCATGCTTTCTCTGCGCGAGAGGCTTTGTCAGTGGATCTGCAATAATCTCCTCAGTCGGCACTCTACAAATGTTCACATCTCCTCGTTCGACAATCTCACGAATAAGATGGAACCGCCAAAGTATGTGCTTGGAGCGCTGATGGGATCTAGGTTCCTTAGATTGTGCAATTGCACCATTGTTATCACAGTAGAGAACTACGGGACCAACAATGCTAGGAACTACATCTAGCTCGCCGATGAATTTCCTAATCCATACAGCCTCCTTCGCTGCATTAGCCGCAGCGATATACTCGGCCTCAGTTGTAGAATCAGCAACTGTCTCTTTCTTGGAACTCTTCCAGCTCACAGCTCCTCCATTCAGGCAAAACACAAACCCTGACTGAGACTTCGAATCATCCCTATCAGTTTGGAAGCTGGCATCCATGTAACCACTTACAACGAGCTCTTCCTCTCCACCATACACCAAGAATACATCCTTAGTCCTTCTCAAGTACTTCAGGATATTCTTTACGGCTATCCAGTGACATTCACCGGGATCAGACTGATACCTACTAGTCATGCTCAAAGCAAAAGAGACATCGGGTCGAGTACATAACATTGCATACATGATTGACCCAATTGCCGAAGCATATGGAATCAACTTCATGCGGTCCTTATCTTCACAAGATTTTGGACACTGGTCCTTAGAGAGATTCACACCATGAGACATGGGCAAAAATCCTTTTTTGGACTAAAGCATGTTGAACCGCTTCAACACCTTCTCAATGTACGTACTCTGGGTCAAACCCAACAACTTCTTCGATCTATCTCTATAGATTTTAATACCGAGTATGTAAGTCGCTTCATCCAAGTCCTTCATAGAATAGCAGTTCCCTAGGTTGTTCTTAACAACTTTCAGGGTAGGTATGTCATTCCCGATCAGCAGTATGTCATCTACATACAATATCAGGAAGACAACAATGCTCCCACTGATTCGCTTGTAAACACACGGTTCATCTTCATTCTTGACAAAACCAAACTCTTTGATCTTCTCATCAAAACGAAGATTCCAACTTCTAGAGTCCTGTTTCAATCCATAGATGGACCTATCCAGCTTGCATATTTTAGTGGCTTCATTTGGGGATACAAAACCCTCGGGTTGTGTCATGTACACTTCCTCAAGGAGGTTTCCATTTAGGAAAGCCATTTTGACATCCATCTGCCAGATCTCGTAGTCATAATACGCAGCAATAGCAAGCAATATCCTAATGGACTTTACCATGGCAACAGGGGAAAAGGTCTCATCATAGTCAACACCATGAATTCACTTGAAACCCTTAGCCACCAGTCGCCCTTTGAATGTCTGTACATTCCCATCCATGTTGGTCTTCTTCTTGAAGACCCACTTGCACCCTATGGGTCGTACCCCTTCAGGTGGTTCCACCAAGTTCCAAACTTGGTTTGTATACATGGAGTCCATTTCGGATTTCATAGCCTCAAGCCATTTGTCGGAGTCCGGTCCATTCATATCCTCTTGGTAGGTCGCTGGTTCATCATCATGATCCATAAGCAACACATTACCTATTTGAGACACGAGAAATCCGTATATCTCAGGCTCAAATCTTGGTCTACCAGATCTACGTAGGACTTGTGTCTCTTGAGCAGGTTCTCTAGCTACAACATCTTGTAGTCCTGGCTCAGAATCCAATTCTGGTTCATTCACTACTTGTGGTTCTTGAACTTCTTCATGTTCTACCTTTTGCGTCTTTCTTGACAAGAACTCTTTCTCCAAGAAGACACTCGTCCTTGCGACAAACACTTTGCCCTCAGATGGTAGGTAAAAGTAATATCCTTTCGTTTCCTTAGGATATCCCACCAGATAACACTTATCTGATTTGGGTTCCAGCTTGTCAGGCATTTGACGTCGTACGTATGCCTCACAGCCCCAAATTTTAATGAATGACATACTGGGACGCTTCCCAGTCCATATCTCATATGGTGTCTTTAGAACCATTTTCGTCGGAGCGCGATTCAATGTCATTGCAGCAGTCTCTAAAGAAAAACCCCAAAAGGAAACAGGCAAGTCTGCATGACTCATCATCGACCGTACCATGTCTAACAGAGTACGATTTCTCCTCTCAGACACACCATTATGCTGCGGTGTCCTAGGTGGAGTGAGCTGTGATACAATACCACACTCTTTCAGATGATCACGGAACTCATGAATCAGGTATTCGCCACCTCGATCAGATCAGAGTGCTTTAACCTTTTTACCCAATTGGTTCTCCACTTCTTTCTTAAACTCTTTGAACTTTTCAAAAGTTTTGGATTTGCACTTCATAAGATACACGTATCCGTATCTACTGAAATCATCAGTAAATGTAACGAAGTAGAAATACCCACCTCTAGCCATAGAACTCATGGGTCCGCATACATCACTATGTACTATACCCAAAAGATCCTCAGCCCTCTCAGTATAACCAGTGAAAGAGGCTTTAGTCATCTTGCCTAATAAACAAGACTCGCATCGCTCAAATGATTCATAATCAAATGAGTCCAATAGTCCATCTTTATGGAGCTTGGATATGCGCTTCTCGTTTATATGGCCCAAACGACAATGCCAGAGATATGTAGGATTTGAGTCATTTGTTCTTAGTCTTTTATTATTATCTACATTATAGATCGGATGGTCCAGGTTCAAAACATAACGACCATTAAACAATTGAGCTACAACATAACAAACATCATTCTTAAATATAGAACAACAATTGTTTTTAATTATAAAAGAAAATCCAATCATGTCTAAGCATAAAATGGATATAATGTTTCTAGTTATGGCCGGAACAAAATAACAATTATTAAGTTCTATTACAAGCCCACTGGTCAAAGAAAGACGGTAAACCCCTACGGCTACAGCAGCAACTTTTGCTCCATTGCCGACGCGCAGGTCCACCTCTCCTTTACTCAGCAATCTCCTCCTTCCCAGTTCCTGCACATTTGTACAAATGTGAGAACCACATTCGGTATCCAATACCCAAGATGAAGGAGCAGAAAGGTTTATCTCTATAACGTAAAAATTCGAAGCGGAAGTCATACCTCCCTTCATTTTCTGCAGACCCTCAATGTACGAAGGACAATTCCTCCTCCAATGACCAGCCTTGCCACAGTGGTGGCATTTCCCTTCCTTCACGGTGCTCTTCCTTTTCAGCGCAGAAGATTTGGGCTCAAGATGTGACTTAGGTCCCACCTTCGTCTTCTTGAAGCCCTTGGACTTACCCTTGCCTTTATGTACCATCAATATGGGACTAGCAGGCTTGGCCTTCTTCATGTTTATCTCGGCAGTTCGCAACATGCCTAGGAGCTCGGGCAGTGTCTTGTCTATTTCATTCATGTTGTAGTTCAAGACGAACTGCTCATAACTATCCGACAACGATTGCAGGATAAGATCTGTGGCCAACTCTTGACCCAGAGGAAAACCCAGTCTCTCCAGGTTCTCTATATACCCAATCATCTTGAGTACGTGAGTACCAACCGAGTCTCGAGCTCCCATTTTGCACTGAAATAATGCCTTCGTGACATCGAACCTCTCTTGACGAGCTTGCCCTTGAAACATTTTCTTTAGGTGCTCGTCAATCTCCTTGCACCCCATGTTCTCGTGTTGCTTCTGAAGCTCAGAGTTCATGCTGGCAAGCATAAGGCACTCGACGTCTAAGACGTCATCGGTATACTTCTTATAAGCATCCTTATCAGCACGGGATGTGTTCCCGGTCGGCACCTCAGGGGCTTCTTCTTCCAAGACGTAGAGCTTTCGCTCTTGCCTGAGAACAATTCTCAGGTTCCTGTACCAGTCCATATAGTTCATCCCGCTTAGCTTGTCCTTCTCAAGGATAGCTCTAAGGGACAGAGTGGAGTGTGAACCACTAGCCATGGAATTCTACAAGAATTCATGCAGAATTTAATCAGTACCAAAATTTCAAAATACAATTTATTTTAATTTGGACTTCAATTAAATACTCCCACTATTTTATTCAAATTGATAGCCCTCACTATCAATTCGGAGAGTCCATGCGAGCTACTCTCTTAGTGGACAAGACCCGTATTTCACTAACACAATGAGTCAGCTTTGGCTTTTCTCTCACTATGCAGTTATTTAGGTAGGCAACGCTTGCCAATTGCATCCTCATGCAACTCTTGTATGGTTGGTGAATAAGTCCTTATTCGCATCCATCATATGGTGCATTCCAACCCTATGCCTCTAGGCACTCAACCTTTGAGGTCACCTAGTTAAGTTAGACCCGATGTCGACAGTGGGATATCACAATTATCCGCTCGCACCCTTACCAAGATAGATTAATGCACCTTGCTTTGGCAAGCCCACACTTCATCGATCGAGGCAGGAAGAGTGTCATCCATCGGAAGGCATCCGAACACTTAATATTTGATGAAGGGATTTTAATAGCAAGTTAACACTTAACCATGATCAAGATTTGATCAATGTGCACATCAACAGAAAAACAATATTCTAAAATCTACATGCATCCCTTATGTGCACAACATAATACTATCAACCTTTGATAGACGAAAGGGCTAAATCTGGACATTTAGAACTCTTCCAAATCTTCAGATTTACATGCATTGGACAAAGGCAAAGACAACTCGACTCAAAGCAGTAAACAAGCTCGTCTCTCATTGTTGAATTCAAAATCCAAAACAATACAAGGGTTCATCAACCACTTGAGGGACGGTTACTGCTAAGGAGACAACAATTTCTAACAATTAGAAATTACCACGAAATCCCAGACGTTCCTGGCGGGGTTCCAAGGGGCCGCGCCCCTGGCGGGGTCTTAGGGGCAGAGCCCCTAACGGGGTCCAAGGGGCAGTGCCCCTGGCGGTGGTCCCGCTGACCGATCAGCGGGCGGGGTCATGAAAATGAATCAAGAATACACGTACTGGAATAACCTAACTTCTGAAACAACATTCATGGCCGCAACCTAGCTCTGATACCACTGTTGGGTTTTCTACAACCATACATCATATGTAGGCGCAGCGGAAATAACGAGAACAACCCAAAAGAGTTTCGGATCGGGCCATGAAAATGAATCAAGAAGTAATCAAAATAACTAGGCATAAATTACCTTAGTGGAGTTGGATCAAATCCAACCTAGATGCTCCAGGAAGAACAATCACGACGACGATCGCCGGCGACGCGATCTGCGTAGGCGAGCGAAGCGGAACTTCTTCCGTCGACTAGGGTTCGGGAGGCGGAACACTTCCGTCGGCTGAACTTCCTGTTGGCGTAACTATCCCTTGAACCCTTAAAACAAGTCTTATTTATACCCGAAGCATAAACAGGCCTAAAAGAATTGCTATCCGCAGACCACAGAAAAATTGGGGTTTCTGGAACAATTCGTCGGGTATCAGCATTCGTCGAGTTTCCACGAATCATATTCGACGAATTCCGACGAATCATATCCGACAAATTCCGACAGCAACATTTGCCGAGTTTAGGTTTTCTGGAACAATTCGTTAGGTATCAGCATTCGTCGAGTTTCCACGAATCATATTCGACGAATTCCGACGAATCATATCCGACGAATTCCGACAGCAACATTTGCCAGACCCCATTCTGTATGGTGATTGGTAACCTTTACCAACACAGTCAATTTTCCAACTTCTCCACGTGCTCTTATGTGCGACCCTGCAGGCTCATATCGCGTTGGCAGTGAGACTACATGTTTGACCACTTTTAGATCACAATGGTAACTCCAACATGTTGGAAGTCTCCTCCCGGGCCTTTCTCTTGGTTCGGTCAGTCTTCACTTACCTGCAACTAGTCGATCTACCGCGACCTCATCTACGTCGGGTCACACCAGCTCGGCAAATATGAGGGTTGTACACTTACGTTTTTTTTGGGGCAACGATTCGTGTTGAAGCTAAAATCGCCGGATGGTTAGGATCGGCAAGATCGCCATTCAGGATCGTAAGATCACATGATCTTACGATCCTGAGCGATCTTGCCTCATGCATAAGAATAAAACGGGACGTGCGGCCGACGCTGGACATCATTTAAGAATCGCAGGCCGACCTAATTTACGCAGAGCCGCTCGACGCTCTTCCTCTTTCTCCGGCGACAAGATTGCAGGCTGCTCGACGCTGGACTTTCCTCTTCCTCTGCATCACAGCCGCCGACCTATTTTACGCAGATTGCAGGCCGCTCGACGAAGGTAAAATCGCAGAGCAGACGCTGGACTTTCCTCTTCCTCCTCCTCCGCAGAGCAGACGCTAGACTATGGACTAGCGGTTTCCTCTTTCTCTTCCTCACATCCGCTCGACGATGGAGTAACTAGCGATTTCCAACATTTCTTTCTCTTCCTCACAGCCGCCGACCTATCAGTGTATGCTTACATTTCTTTCTCTTCCTCACAGACGCTGGACTATGGACTAGCTGCACTGATCGTCTGCATTCCTCCTGCAATAATTGCAAGTCGATATATATACATATATTTACATATATTTCCTCAGTTAAGTCGTTCACTCTTTCGTCATTTCATCGTTCATGTGCTTATGGTTTGATTTGTATAATTGTATTGAGTAGGTAGTTTAAAAATGTCTTCAAGTGGTGCTTCTTCAAGTAGTGCAGTTGGGAGTAGCAATGCTCAAGCTCTTGCCACCACTAGCAAAGGATCTAAAATGGACAAAAATGCTCCTGGAAGTAAGAGTGATATTGGATGGAAGTATGGCAGCCCCGTTGAAGAAGATGGGAGAAAAATAAAGTGCATATTTTGTGAGAAAACAGTGACCGGGGGAATTTATAGATTGAAGCATCATTTGACGGGTACTCAAAAAGACATTGGAGCATGTAGAGCTGTTCCTGAGGAAGTGAAGAAAGAAATATGGGAGATTGTTGTTGGTTTACAACAAAAGTTATTGAAGAAAACAATCCCCCAAGTGGAAGAAGAAGAGGATGTTGGAGATTTAAAGACGAAAAGGGAAGATAGAAGCTCAACTGTAATTTTTAAGAGAAGTGGAGCAAGTTCGAATCAAACTACCATCAATTCAATTTTCAAGAAGGGATTGCATGAAGAAGCATGCAATGATATAGCATCATTCATCTACAATAATGCTTTAGCATTCAATGTGGTAAAAAGTCAAGAATTTCATAAGATGTGTGAATCTATATCAAGACATGACTTGGGTTTTAAGCCTCCATCATATCATGATATCAGAGTGAAATATCTGAAGCAACAATATCAACAAACTATGGAGAATATTTCAGAACATAGAGCTCATTGGAAGAAAATGGGATGCACTATAATGACAGATGGATGGACTGATAAAAGACGGAGAACATTGATCAATTTTAGAACATAAAGCTTCAGACCCTTTTGCGCCTTGGTGAGCCTTGCGCATTTAATAACTAAGTCTGCGAGTTTATTATCCAGTCCTTTAATATATTCAAATATAACTTTGTAATTTTTATTAACGATATGATCTAAGAAATTAGTCCATCATTTGTAACTTATCTTTTCACTATTTTCTATTTTGGTAAAATTTTACAATTGTCTCACAATCTGTTATGACTAAAAAAAATTTTATTCAGGGTGTAATCATAGAAAAGTGTCGAGGATCTCATGGCAACCCGAGTACCCTGTCATCGCCTGCTTTTGGGAAGTCAAGCCAGACTAGAACCCGCTCATCCTCCCGTGCTTCAATCGCCCCACTTCCGGCACTTACGAGTAACATGGGGGCTCTTCTGACCAAATGAGTAAGTTGATGGACATGATGCAAACTTTCATGATGACTCTCTCCACAGCTAAAGTGCAACATCAAGAAGTCGAAGCCCGACATCAAATAGACATTATCGCACTATCCAACATAATAGCAAGTCTCTCATCAGATGTATGAGCTCTCACCATTCCAGTGCATGAATAATTCGATAGTAGTCAGCGAACTCCCCCATCACTTAAATACGTTGATCATCCCGCTTGTCTACGACCTGAAGCTCATAGTGCTCCCGGTATACCAAGTTGCAATTCCCAACCCACGATGGTAGGTTCAATCCATTAGGATGGCTCATCATATGCCAATAATTTTTGTCCATCAACAAACACTGATAACATAATGGATCAGCCTAGCATCCTTCCACCTTCTAGGTTCGCCTCAATTTTGGTTCTCTCGTGTGCAAATTGACAAACTGGTAATGACTCTGGAAGAAATTAAACGACTCTACAATATGTGATTTGGTCCCCCCTTTCGAGGCAATCCTCATGGCGCACTAACCACATTATGACAAACCGAGTATGTGGATGATTATCTGAAACATTATCAGGTCCTCCTAGCTCATGTGACATATGTACAACCTGAGCAGCAGGTTGCCATCTTTACGGATGAACTTCACGACGACAATGACTAGACGTTGAGCTTGAGGCACCGCGAAACTTAATTAATGTCATAAGCTTAGTCGGGTTGTGCGAATGTGGACTGCATCTGGATCGAGGTACCTATACAACCACGGGAACAAAGAATCAGGTCAGAAGTTCCGAAGAAAATCAACCCTCAAAAATTTGACGTTTGTCTCATGAAGCAATGTCTGAACAACACGCAAAATGTTTATGTTATAACTATGACGAGGTCTGCGCTCTCGGTCATCCCAGTAAAAAGTTGTTCTTTATGGAAGTAGAAAACTCTTACGAAAAAGGAATTGGGTGAACCACTCACAAAACTTTGATCTCCCTCCGAGTTTGCACTCTTATGGGCTTCGAGCCTAGTTATCATAGGGGATTCTGAGCCTAGTTATCATAGGGGCTTCTGAGCCTAGTTATCACAGGGGCTTCCTGCATAGTTAATGGTTAAGTTATCTTTCATTATTAATTTTGAAGTCATTACTATTTATTGGTAGTTAGTAGTTATTAGTTATCATTAGAAGTCTTGTGAACCTATTTAAAGGAAAGTGATATTGGAAAGAAGGGATCAAAGAATTAAGTTTATTTCCCTTAGTATTGTTATGAGATTGGGGTAACTCACTTTCTCAAACAGACCTCGTTTAGGTAATCATAATTCCGGATCCATAGTACCATCCTACCCGCATTTGCTACTCAGCTTGCACAAACATCACATGAGCTAGAAGGATCTGGAATTGTTCCAGATAAGCGCCCACATAATGACTATTGCTTTCGGGGGGAATCAAATCATATTTTGTAAAGCAACTTAAATTCTTCTAAGTCATTCCAGGTTGTCAATTTGCACAAGGGAGAACAAAAGTTAGGCTAAACCTAGAAGGTGGAAGGATGTTGGGCTGATTTATGCATGACCTGATTGGGATTGTAGATGGTTGGATCGAGGGGGAGCATGCATCAATGAGCGCTGAGTCGTTCGCTATGATTGATGGCGGCGGTTGGCGAGCGTGTGTTGGTATATGGTTGTGAGAGCTGAGGTGTGCGTGCATTGACAAGCTCCAATAACCGTGCATCAGCAGTACTGAGGCGTGTTGTGGTTGATGGTGTAGAACCTTGCTTGTTGGGACGTTGGCAGATGAAGTTGACGTTAATGAGGATGATGCGTTGGACGATGAAGACAGAAGAGACTTTGATCGAAAGTTGTAGGAATGTCGAGTGGCAGAGACGATCAACAAAGGAATCGATTAGAACTGAACCGTTGTGGAGGTGTGGGTAGTTGTCGTCGAAGAGTGAGGCAACATCGACGAAAACAGTGGATGCGGAACGTGAAGCTCGATGCCAAATTGTTACAGATGTTCGAAGCCCGTGACTTCCATTCTAAAACCCCGAGGTGAAAGGAGGGGCATGAGAACTATAAGCACAAGTGAGTGATGCGTGGTGCACAATGTAGGACTAAACCTCAGATCGCGCGATGCGGGGATATCCGGGTATAAATTGGTTCATACGACACGTCGAACAATCCTTGGTACCTGAATATAGGAACCAAGAACCGAACCACCGGTTCGATTATTTTTGGATCCAGACCCGAACCAAGCCAAACGGGAACCGACCTGAACCGCCCGTTTCAGTTCGGTTTTGGTCTTGTTCTCGGTTCTTCGGTTACTTTTGCACACCCCTAGCAACACCCATACTTTGTGAGTTGTTATTTATTATATGGATCTTATTTTTTCCTTTAAATTAAATATAGTGTTGTGAACTCTCATTTACTTGAATATTTAATATTATGGAAGTTTGTCCTAGATATTCTTATGATTTGAAGGAAGAAACCAATCACAAATTATGTTCTACAATCTGACTATTTGAGACCCTTCACACAGATTTTCAGGAATTTTTTGGGATCTGAAGATTTTGTTGAGATATTTACGCCTGAGTTACTTGCTGATGCATATGAAGGTGGTGCATCTGGTTTCAAGTTCTTGAGTTTAGCTCAATCAACACAACTTCCTAGGCATCTGGTTATATGTGCTGGCTTTGGACGTGTATTTGTAACATGAGCACTTTTCAGGGCCGAAGATTCTTGTGCTCATAGGCATCTATGCCAAGTTACTGGCCTTGACGTAGAAATTGAGATTAAAGGTGCGAGGTGCGATGAATAAAGAATCTAGTAATTCCAGACTCATCAAAGTAGAATGTCCATTTTGGGGGGTCTTCAGTGTTTCTTTGGAGGCGGCACAAAGAAAAGATTTAGTCGCAAAGAGATCCTGAGAAATTATGAAATAAAATGTATAAAAAAGTATAACAATATAAAAGTAGACAAATCAAATTTTTTGAAAAAAATGGAACTTGTGATAAAGACAGATGGCTTACATGTTTAAAAGAACTTTCGAGATGAAAAATTGCTTGGTTTGCGGGGGTCGCAACTCAAGAACTCTACAATTTAATTGTGTGTCTTGGTTAACACAAACAAGTTTATCCCCAACCTGTAGCATTCCAAGCAAATCACATAGTTAAGATAGAATATAATAGCAACTAGCTGAAATGTTGAAATTCAAAGGTAAGAAAAAGTGAGGAACATAAATCATAAACTACTAAGTGTTATGTTCCTATCAAAAAAGGGTGAGCATCGGCACTTTTACTAGGAAATGGACAGGATATTATTAAGCATAACTTACCTCTTCAACCTCTTTGATATTTTCCTCACTTCGAGCTGCATCCTCAATATTTATAGGAAGAATCGGAACAGCTCTATCAATGCAGTACAGCTTTCTTACTTGAATCTCCACCTAAGGTAAGAAAGTTAAGGAAGAGAAAGCTGCACTTATAAACCATGAAGCACTTCTATCAAATTAAACAACAAACAAACATGTTTATGTTATTTAGTTTAAAATTATACAATTTTTTGAATTTATTAGATGATTACAAAAATAATAATGGATACTGAGTTATTCAGACATTAGGGAGGGCTTGGGTTCTCTATTTCATACTAAAGCATATTAAGCATATTATAATTAAGACCAATCAAACTGAATTTTCCAAATGTCCATAAACCAGGGTAAATTTAATTCTATGAAATCAAAAATATCAATAAATAGAAAAAATTGTTAGAAGAATGATGAGTTAAGATTGGATGTTTATGATCCTTATATTGAATTTCCTTTCTTGCAAGCTTTAAAATGATGTTTTAACACCAAAAGTGGATAGATTATATTGATCTTCAGTAACTTGCCTTGGTATATTGTACCCTAAGATGTATTGTGTCATTTTGGAGAATATTACAGATGAACTAGGAACTACACTTCAGTTCAGTATTGTGCATTATCCAAAAACAGGTGGAATATTGCGTAACAAGTAGGAGTTTGAATAATCTACTTAAATGTCTAGCCATGAAAAAAAATATAAACCTAACAGGATTAATACCTAACAGGATTAACTGTAGGCACATCTCCTCCCTCCCTCCCTCTACTTCGACAAGATCTCCTTCTCAACGCCGATCTAGCCACAGTCACCAAGCTCGCCGATCTCGCTAGAGGAATCGATCTCCTTAAAGGTTTGCGTCTCGTATTTTGGTTTGATTTTTATTGCTTCATCATGCTTTGTTTAATGCTAGTAGATCCTTTCATTTTTTATGTTCTGCTTTCAAATGTTATGTTCTCCTTTCATTTTACTTGTAATCACTTTTTATTTCAGTTTTTTTAGATTCTTTGGTAATTGTCAAGACCTGCATTTGATTCAACAAAGAGAAGTTCTTTCGCGGAACTATTTTTGTTTCCGTAGATTGAACTCCTTAATTATTTTACATAGATTGAAATACTTATTATTTCTACTTCCATAGATTGAAGCTCTTTCACAGTAAAATCTCTATAATGTGGTTTAAATATAAAGAAGAAAGTGATATTTATATTTACATAGTTTGAAGTTCTTAATAAAAAAATAACCTAATAATCTTTTTATTCTGTGAGCACCTTATGAATGTGTTTGGTGCAATGATTATGTTAACTTCACTTTGATCATTACATGCAGCCTTGTGGATTAGTTTGGTGGAGTAAATATGTGTGAGCATATTGCACTAGTGTGCAGTGTATGTATTCACTAACAATTATTTTGAACTAGATGGTCATGGTAAGACCTCAATGTGCTTTAGACCTTTTTTGTGTTCATTGTGAAACAACTCAATTGTGATCAATGCAGAGAATTGCTAGATCAATAGTAGACATAACCGCATCAAATTCTTGGATAAATTAAATTGTTCGAATTAATAATATATTCATGTTATATAGAACATATGATAAAATAATATTGAATAATCTTTGAACATCATGATTTTCGCATCAAATTTTTGTTTGTTTTCATACTCAATAACCAGTAGCAAAGTGTTTAAAAATCAAAAAGTTTAAATGTTTTTTACATGTATAGTTTAGAAAAAGCTTCAGAAGTTTGATCAAAGCTGTTTGTTGGTTAGTTTTTCATCAGTTTTTTCCATTTATAATATTAGCATGATGCCCAGGCCGCCGGGGGGCATGATCGTCATATTCCTAAAATTGGTGATCCTTGTGACCAAAATAGTGCGCTCATATTTGCCCGTTCAGCATCCAGAAGGGTGCAATTACCAGTGCGCCTTCCAAATAAATTATAAAAAAGCGCCCAGACCTTCAATTGCAAGGAGAAAAAAAGGAGAACACAGAGCTCTAAGGTTTTCCGGCGACGACTTGGCTTCCGGTTCGTACTTCTGCTCAGCGTGGGCACCATCTGTGACGGTTCTGCTCCTGAGACAGCTCACGCGAGCGATGCTCAAGACTTTCCTTTTTTTCTTCAAGTTAATTGTAAAACGAGCGGTGACATGGCACCCTCCTAGAAACTCTAACTCTTGTAACCGATTAAATATAATGGATTTTGTCAAAGCTGGTCCCCATCCCCGTGGTTTTTTCCCTTTCCTAGTTTTTCACATAAAACGTCTCGTTGTTCTGTTGTTGGTTCACTTTTGGCTATTTGCGTGCTTGGCTAACTCTCGAGGCTAAAACGGTCTGATTCGCCCGGTCAATGGAAGCGCTAAGCGTAAAAAAGTTGGAATAAAACAGAAGGAAATATCATAACATTCTCCAACCCGCAAAAGAGAAAATACACTTGATTAGAAATTGGAATAAAATCTCGCAATAAAGACAGTATATTCTGCAAATAAGCAACAAATCTCCTGAAAAGGGTAGGAAATTTCGTCAGATTGCTTAGTAAAGAAAAATGCTCGACGCATCCATTTGTACGACCCATGCGCAAAATTTACATTGAATTTATCATTAACAATCATGGGACTGTCAGGAAAAAATTTTGGGCTTGTCTTTTGCAAGTAGCGACCTCCGAAAATAGAGGGACATTTGATTTGGATCCCCTAAAATCCAAGTCAAACCAGTGTTAGAGATCGGCGACCTAGACTGGCCCACCTCAACCAGAAGATCGGCACAACGCCCTGCAGCAAAAACCCACGCGCGAGTATGCACTCCGGGCGCGCCCCGACGCCCACGCTCGGCCATACCCATGCACACTCGGGCGAGGCCACGCGCCTTTGCCCATGCGCGCGGGGTCGCCCGCACATGTGTAGGGCCAGGGAAGGTAAGGGCTAGTTTGGACGTACTAGAGAAGCTAAGGGCTAGTTTAGGGCCAGGGATTTTCATGGTTTGGATCCACAGAATGCCACAACGGCTCCATTAATTTGAGTATATCGTCGTACGACATCTAGCAGACCGTGCGCACAGAAAATCTACAAAAATCCAACAAAATTTGATAGTGGATGTCGAACCGCAATCCAACATTCTCGGATTTGGGCCAATGGCCTCTACCCAATAGGCCTTAAAAACACCAAATATTAAAAGAAGCTTCCAAAGAGGTAGAAGGTTTCAAGATGATGAAGATTTCCATATTGATCCCAACTCAGCGTTTAGCTTAACAGCTTAAGATATTACAATTACCTTCGTTAATGCAATCTTACTCCCAAAGCTTATTATTCATTTTCTTGTGCATGTGGGGATTAATTTTGTATGTTAGAATCACCTAGGACATATAAAATTGTTGAGTTCCCTTTCTAGGTATTTTATAAGAATTGACATCTTATAATATCTTTAATTTTAATACTGGGATGTTGACTCTCATTTTCATGCTTCCTACATCATTTTCATATATCATATGCATCACAAACAAAGGCTAAACTGTGTATATCACTATAAAGTGTTAAATGAAACTAGCTGACTTGTACATAAATTATGCACATTCATGAGAATTTAGAGATACTTAACACCCCACTATAGGTAGGTGACTACAATGTTCACTTAACATTGAATATGGCACTTATCCAATGCAAATAATAACAAGCCCGTGAACTTTTAGTGACAAATGAAAAAATCCCAATTTTTTACAAGCCAAAACTAACTTATCATGCCTTAAAAAAGTAATGGTATCTTAAGAAAATAAGCAAATAACTAGTACTTCTTCGGATTAAGCGTAAATGCAACATAAATTGCATAGTCAGACCCATTCTCGTTAAGCAAGCACGCAATAAAAGGAAATTATAACGGATCTATGGTGACGTGCCATTTTCCAGAAACTATGGTGGCGTCCCTGTGGAGTATCTGCAATCGAAAGCCTAATTGGTCCGAAGTGGATGGAACTAGGAAAACATAAGGGAAGCTCACAATTGTTGGAGTAAACCTAATTAGAGCACACGATATAATTTTCTTAAGCAGTGAAGTGAAACAATGGAGTTGAAGAGACAAACGCAATCCTGTTAATCCAATTGGCTAAATACTTTGACATGAAATTATAATGTGTCAAATTACCTACTGAGTCGTGCCCTTGATGGGCTCCAAAGGAATAGTAACCACACCCTCTACATCGAAAATCGACTCCCTAGTCAGTGAATTACAGAACTTCACCACCTGGGCACTCACCAGCCCTTCTTTAACAGTAAGTACACACTGAACCGTGGCACTTAAATGCCTCACCACCAAGAAAGACATCTTCTTCCAAACTGCACGTATTGTCTGGCAGATCCGCGTATTAGGACTGTCCCATCGACAAGCTCATCATCCAGGGAGCAAATTTTGGTCCACTTCCGACCAGTTACGGCATTTGACCGCAAATCCTTAAACGACACGTCGCCATAGTTTCCAAAAAGTGGATCTCCCTCCACCAACTTGGCAGACGCAGCGGCGGAAGCGGCAGCCTCCTCTTGATTTCGGCGGAGCTTCTCCGCCTTCAGAGCCTCCTTCTTTAACTGCTTCTTACTCGCGACCATAGATTCAGAATGCTCCGAAGAGCTATCACTTGAGGGATTAACCGCCGACGGAGGATTCTCCATCGACATTCTTTACGTCGATCTCACCTTGCGGTTGTTGACAGTCGTCAGCAGGGTGATCTAGGAGCGAAACGCCAAAAGTAAAACCAAGCGATGCTGACTTGCTGAAGGAGCGGTCGTCGTTCTTCACCAGGCGAGGGGAGATCTAGGGCATTGAGGAAGAAGAAGCACTCGGCGTCTGCGTGAAATGAGGGTCACGCTCTAGGGCCTGCGGGAAATGAGGTACACGTGAGGCCGAGGGATATTTACGGGTGTTTCATGTGATAGCGTTTTTAAACATTCGCGCCAAACGCCCTAAATATAGCGGTGGCGTTTTACAAAACACACATCACAAAAATCGAATAAAAACATGGCTCGGAAGTCCCGTTGGATGGGGTCTTCAGCGAATCAGATTCCGTGGTGAAAGTGCACAGTTAACCTCACTAGAATTCTCTAGAGGGGGTGAATAGAAATTTAAAATATTTTTGTGCAAAGTTAATAATTATATATATTTGGGTGTAGTGATCACAGATTAGAGCTTCCCACACACCAACAAGAATTAAACAAGTAAAGAAAAATAAATGCAACAAGAAAAATCACAGCACAACACAAAGAGATATAGTGGTTCCCCAAACTTTGGGTAGTCCACTCTTCTACCCCCTTGGTAGAAAATTCACTATCTTGCACTGAGTCTTTTGATAAGGAGACTCTTAGAACCACCCTGAGTATTTTGAGAAGGAGACTCTTAGAACCAACTGAGTCTTTTGAAAAGGAGACTCTTAGAACCAGTACAGCTGAATTTTTTGAAAAAAGATTCTAAAAACTCTTTTACAATATGTGAAAATAAGATAAAGAAGAAAGAGAGATAATAAAAAGACAAGAAAGAATCTTCTACCTAGCAAGAAGATTGGAAGCACAAGAAGTAGTGAATAAAATCTCTCTTCTATAGTGAGAAGGAGATTGTAAGCTTTTCAGAATTTTGCAGCAGTATGGCTTTAGAAGCAGAAGAAGAAGAATGCTTGATGCTTGCTGCAGGGATCTTTCTCAACTCTCTTTCTTTTTACTTGGGAGCTTTTCCTCTATTTCAATGTGTATATGGTGGATCGCTTCTTCTTGCTCTCTGCCGACCACCTTATTATTTATAGCTCTGTTCATTAAAATAACACTATAGGAGAGTAATCAATTAGCAGGCAGAGTATTAGAAAGAAAGAGAAATTTCCATAACAGTTATATCCATAGAAGGAAAGTATTCAATCTGATTTCAAATAATGTCCATAAAGGATTTAATCAATTTAGCCAAGAATCTATTAGAGGAAAGAATGATTCAGAACGGCTATAAAGAATAAATTGATTCCATATAAATCAGATCTATGAAAGAAGGAAAGAGATCTGGCGATTTTTTAATTAATCATAGAAATCGGTGTGCGTCGATTACTATTCGACGTAGGCGTCGAATTCATCCCGGCAGAACGTCGAGAGGAGAATAAGGAAGGTGCGTCAACTAGGGTGCGTCGACTTCTCAAGATACGTCGACTAGAAGTCAGAGCTACGTCGACATAGGATACGTCGAATTCTTCTTGGAGCTACTTCGACTCATTCTGATAGAAACGTCGACACAACTTCGACGTTGCGTCGAATGCTATTCGACGCATATTTACTTACCTTGATTTTCCTTTCTTGGAATTCATATTTAACTCACTTTCAGGGGTTAAGAGAAATCATTTTCCCAACAATCTCCCCCTATTTGTCTTAACCCTATAGGAGAGAAAGCATATAATTAATACTTCACAGCATTTGTAAAGATAAGAAATATATTAAACAATCAGAAGAGATATTGGAATAAGAAAGCATATGACAAGCATTTGTCTTTCACAAGAATTAAACCAGAAACTTCTTTCTGTACATGAAGTTGACAAAAGCAGAATAAAGTTTCCTAGATAAGTTTTCAATAGCATCAAAAATGTATCCCCTGGCTCTATCAGGTCGTTCCTGGACATTCCTGATGATTGTATGCAATTTTTCCAAGAGTTTATCACCATCAGGGATAGTGCCGTTTATGGAGTAGCCTTTGTTGATAATGATTGCTGTCTTTTCATCAATCATCTCAATTGTAATGTTTTGAATTTTCTTTTCAGTAGGGTTGATCTCAGGTGGTCCCTTGCTATCAACCTTGGGCCTATCTTTTGTTTTCTTTTCTGATTGCTGCTTCTCAGGAATCTCAGCCATTTTTCCTTTCCCTTTCCAGGGTGAGGCATGCCACTTGTCTAATTTTATAGGTCTGTTGGGCTTCTTGTAGGGAATGTAAGTATCTTCTGTACACCCTACACCCCTCTTGTGCTTTTGGCATTTTTCTAGGATGACCCCTGCCTGAGGGTTTTTCTTTTGATAAGCTTCAATATCAAACAACTTCTTTGGAATTTTGACAGAGGATTCAGCAAGAATTTGTTCCTTGGTCATTCCCCTGTTGATCTTTTCTATCCAGGCATTCGTTTTATCTTCCACTTCTTTCCTAGCTGCTTCATATTCATACATTTCTCTTTCTCTTATCTCTTCATGCCTCTTTTCCATGTCAGGGTCATGGTACTCCTTCACAGGGCTGTTAGGAGTGATAATAGGCATCTTTTCAAATCTTTTTATTTCCTCACATGCTTTTCTATACTTCTTTTCTTTTGCATACTCTTTCCTTTCTTCTTTGGAGAAGTTTTGCCAGTAGGGAATGACTTCTCTTTTCCTTTTCATTTGTCCTTCTGGACTTTTCCTAGGTAGAATCTGCTTAGTGAGTTTTGCTATTGGAGGAGGTAAAGGTAGTAGTGGAGGTAGATAAGAAGGTTGCGGTGGAGGTAGAGGAGGAAGTTGAGGTGGAGGTAGAGGTAGAGAAGGAGAGGGAGATGGAGTTTTCTCTTTAGGTGGAGAAGGAACTTTCTCAAGAAAAAGAGTGTGTTCTGCAATAGAAGGCAGAATGACCTCTGGTAGAGTAATCTCTGCTGAGGGAGTTTTGTCTCTTCCAGGCTTTTCTGAAGGGATGTCCTCAAGTAGAGGTGTCTTCAGTTTGATGTAACTGGCAGAGAAGCCAGGAGAGTGATGCTGAAATTCTTCTTCACATAGGGGTGCATCAGTCCACATCTGTCCCTTCCAGTCATCAGAGGTGGCTGCTTCTTCCTCCCCCTGAACTCCTGAGTTCTTTACCACAGGAAGCTCCCCCTGAGTATATGGGGCATCAGTTCTAAATGCTGAATCCACAGCATGATCTCCTTCAGTGTGATAAGTGGAGGTCTCTCCAAAGTATTTGTTGAATGTGTAGTCAGAGTGATTGGAGAGGATTGGAGCCTATTATAAGAGAAGAGGTTGGTGTGACTCTTTAGAGATAATGTTTAGAGTTGAAAAGGAAATTAATCCTGAGTTTTTAAGAGAGATAGAGAACCTGACAAGGTGGGTTTCTGGAGCCATTCTCCCCCTGGTTTATATCCTGCAAAAAGGATTTAAACCTTTCTGGCGACAGAGGCCGTTCTTGAATGAGAGCATTAAGCTCAGGAAGAGAAGAAGAGAGGGTTGCCAGTTTGGCTGCACAGGTGTTGATCATGGCAGCACATTCGTCGGCGAAGTGATTCAGGCGATTCTGGAAATCACTTACTAGGTGTTCGAGAGCATCGTCCATCGTTTTGATGAGGGCCGATTGATCAGGAGTTAGTGCCATTGTTGCAGAGAGAGAGAGAGAGATGTAGAAGACGAAGTTTTGGCAGGTTTTAGGAGAGTATATTGTATGAAATAAGAGGTATTATTTAAAAGAGGGGAAACGTCGAGAAAAGAAACAGAAATCAAGGTATATCAGGTAATCCAATCGTCAAAAGAGGAAGTAAGGATTTGATTCTAATTGTAACCAGATGTCGACGTTACGTCGAATTGATGTCGACATATGCGTCGATATGGAGTCGACGCTCCGTGGAGATTTGTCCACTTACTGTTCTGTCGACGTGTTCATAGCCCTGCGTCGATATAAGTTCGACGGTGCATCGATACGTTATCAACGTAACTTTGCCCGGAAGAAATCAACGCCAGTGTTGAGTTCGTTTCGACGATGCGTCGATATGTATTCGACGCATCTTCAAATACTGTCTTAGATTTCCTGATTTCTTTTAGATTTCACAACAATGGTGGTTACAGACTACCATCAAGCATTCATAAGGTGTTAATGAAATAATTATGCTTAGTTTAATCTAAGGGTTTTGTGAAGATGTCTGCTCTTTGATTGTCTGTGGGAATATATTCTAAGATTATCATACCCTTCTCAACATTGTCTCTAAGGAAGTGATGTCTGATCTCTATATGTTTGGTCCTACTATGAAGGACTGGGTTGGATGCAATGGATATAGCACTAGAGCTATCACAATAGATCTTAGAGTTATGTATTTCCAATTTGTAGTCAAGAAGCTGATTTTGCATCCACAGGATTTGTGAACAACAGCTCCCAGCAGCTATGTATTCAGCTTCAGCTGTTGAGGTTGAGACTGAGGTTTGTTTCTTACTAAACCATGATATCAATCTGTCACCTAGGAATTGGCAAGTGCCAGATGTGCTTTTTCTATCAACCCTACATCCAGCATAATCTGCATCTGAGAAACCTATTAATTCAAAGTTGGTTTCTGCTGAGTACCATAGACCTAGTTCAGGGGTTCCCTTTAGGTATCTAAGAATGCTTTTTACAGAGGTGAGATGGGATTCCTTTGGATCAACCTGAAATCTAGCACATATGCAAGTGGCAAACATGATGTCAGGTCTGCTAGCTGTTAGATATAGAAGGGATCCTATGATGGCCCTATAAGCCTTTTGATCTACTGATTTTCCTTTATCATCTTTTTCTATAATGGCATTGGTTGCCATGGGTGTTTTCATGGTAGATGCTGATTCCATACCAAACTTTTTAATTAGCTCTTTAGTGTATTTGGATTGTGAGATGAAGATTCCCTCACTACTTTGTTTTACTTGTAATCCTAAGAAATATGAGAGTTCTCCCATACTACTCATTTCAAATTTAGATTGCATTAGATTAGCAAATCTTTTACACAGTTTAGGATGAGTTGAGCTAAAGATGATGTCATCTACATATATTCGAACAAGGAGGAGTTGGTTTTTATGGGTTCTAGTAAAGAGTGTCTTGTCCACTTTTCCTCTTTCAAAGGAGTTTTCTAGGAGGAAATTGGAGAGAGTTTCATACCAAGCTCTAGGTGCTTGCTTAAGACCATATAGTGCTTTGTTAAGTCTATAAACAAAGTTAGGAGAAGAGGGATTAACAAAACCTGGTGGTTGCTCCACTTATACCTATTCTTGAAGGTCACCATTCAGAAAATCACTCTTGACATCCATTTGGTAGACTTTCATCTTCATGAAGGCTTCATAGGCAAGAAAGAGCCTGATTGCCTCCAATCTGGCTACTGGAGCAAAGGTCTGGTTGTAGTCTATCCCTTCTTCTTGTCTATATCAGTGCTACAAGTCTTGCTTTGTTCCTGACAATTACTCCAGTGGAATCTAGTTTGTTCCTGTATACCCATTTTGTACCAATCAAGGGTAGTTTCTTGGTCTTTCAACTAGGTTCCACACTTTGTTTCTCTCAAATTGGCCTAGCTCTTCTTGCATGGCCATAATCCAGTGAGGATCACAATTTGCTTCCTCAAACTTCTTTGGTTCAACTTGTGATAGGAAGCATTGGAGCATCATCCCATTGGAGACCTGGTGTCTTGTTCTTACTCCTGTATTGGGGTCTCCAATTACTTGAGTTTGTGGATGATCTTTCAACTTGACCCTTGTACTGCTTGGACTTGTCAGATGTTCTTCTTCCTCATTGGTGATAGGATCATTGTCCACCTGGCCTTCCTGAACCATGTTCTCTTGTGGGAGTTGGTTTTGAATGCTCTTTTCTGAATCTTCTTCATGTTCTTGTTCAAATTCCTCACTTGTTCCTCTATCTGGTTTTCTTTTCCATTATTTGTGTTCTCTAGAACCAGTTGTTCAAGCTGTGTTTCTATGCTGCTGCTTTCCTGTGGAAAAGAGCTGGTGGGAGTTCCCTCCCCCTTAAACAGCATGTTAGTTTCATCAAATATAATGTGCATAGACTCTTCAATTTTAAGAGTTCTCTTATTATAGCACCTATAGGTTTTACTAGATGCTGAGTATCCCAGAAATATTCCATCATCAGATTTCTTGTCAAACTTGGCAAGATGATCTTTTCCATTATTTAGGATAAAACAAGCACATCCAAAGATCTTAAAATATTTAACTATGGGTGTTTTTCCTTTCAGGAGCTCATATGGAGTTTTTGATTTAGTTTTGTGTATTAGGCTTCTATTTAGAACATAGTTGGCAGTGTTGACTGCTTCAGCCCAGAAAGTTTTTGGTAAACCTGATTCTACAAGTAAGGTCCTTCCTGATTCTATTAAAGTTCTATTCTTTCTTTCAGCAACTCCATTTTGCTGAGGGGTGCTAGGGGCTGAAAAACTTTGTTTGATACCTATATCTTCACAGAAACTACTCATAAGCTGATTTTCAAATTCAGTCCCATGATCACTTCTGATTATGGAAACCTGACTATTGAGTTCAGATTGAATTTGTTTTATGAATCTTGAGAGAGTCTTGTGGGTTTCAGACTTAGCCCTTAGAAAGAATACCCAGCTGAATCTAGAATAGTCATCCACAATGACTAGGGTATAGGATTTTCCACCTAAGCTCTGAGTGGATATGGGACCAAAGAGATCCATGTGTAGTAAGTAAAGGACCCTGGGAGAGTCATCCTTACCAATTGGTTTGAAGGATGATTTGGTTTGTTTTCCTAGTTGGAAGGGTCTGCATGGAGAATCCTTAGAGTACCTACCCTTTGGTAAGCCTCTAACTAGGTTATTCTTTGCTAGTTTACTAATGGTTTTGTAGTTTAGATGACCTAGTCTCCTATGCCATAAGTCACTTTTATCAATAATATTGTTGAATAAACAGACTTCTGTGGGTGAGGAGCTAAAGTCCACTACATATACTTTTCCTTTTCTAATTCCATTGAGTATTGTGGCACCAGTCTTGATATCAATGATATGGCAGAGTAGTGTGGTGAATTTTACCTCATACTTACCATTTTCACATATCTGACTTATACTTATCAGATTGTGCTTCAGTCCTTTAACTACTGCCACATTCTTGAAGGTGACTTTCCCTTCTTTGAAGTCTCCAAAGCCCCTGGTTTGGCCACAGCTAGATTCTCCAAAGGTCACTGATAGTCCAAGTCTATCCTCAAAGTTGATCAATAAATTTTTGCATCCTGTCATGTGCATGGAGCATCCACTGTCCAAGTACCACACCAGCCTGGAGATGTGATACATATGCACATAAAGTTTTACACATTAGTTTGGACCCTGCTGAGCTGGGGTCCCTTCCTCCCATCAGTGAAAGAATTAATGAAAGAATAAGTAGGTTTTTCTGAATATCCTTCCTCCTTTAGGGGTATTGGTTTATCATACCAATTTTCTTTGGTGATGTTACAGAAATAGTGGTCATAGTAAAAGGAAATGGATTGAGAGACCTATTTGGAAGAGGAGAAATTTCTGTCTGATTGGTTGCGTCGATATGGATTCGACGTAGGTTTATGGTTGCGTCGATATGAAATCGACGCTTCCTTCTCCATTCTGCGTTTATTTTCAGTCGAAGCATGAGAGAGGTAGCGTCGAGTAGGAGTCGACGCACTTTGGTGCAAGCGTCGATTAGAAATTGACCTGCGTTGATAAGAATTCGACGCATGTTTGACTCTTTTCTGAGGATATTTTCCTAGGATTCCTTCATATGTAATGTGATTAGTTTTATTAAAGACAGTGGTTGTTTCTGGATTTTCCTGTGATCTTTCTCCTGTCAAATGACCTTCCCTAGTGAAGTGAATGGGATGTCTCCAAACAGATTTTCTAAGTGATTGAGTTTTTGGTTCTAAGTTAGTATTATCTCCTAATTGTCTAAGTCTTTCAGTAAGATTTCTAGAGATGTTTTTGAGCTTCTGACTTCTCCCATTTAGAGAGTCTTCAAAGACCTTTGCCTTTGCTAGCTCATTTTTCAGTGTTAGATTTTCTGTATAGATTTTGTCTAATTCCTTTAGGCTAAGCTCATAGTTATTATACTGTGTATTTACTTGTTTGAGATTGTTTAATTCATTTCTTAGTTCTTTAATTTCTTTTTCAGATTTGATTAGATTTAAACAGAGTTCTTTGAAATTGTTTTTGAAATCAGTGGAAGAGAAATCTATATCATCAAGTATATTTACCATAGATGTATCATTGGGCTTCTCAGTGGCCATCAAACAGGTTTCCTCCAGCTTGGTCTCTTCTTGATCATTGTCAGATGAGGTGCTTTCTTCAGATTCTGAATCACTCCATGATTGAGCAATGAGACCTTTCTCTTTCTTCTTTTTCTTCTGTAGATCTGTTCTTTTCAGATCTTTCTTTTTGCTGATCTCCTTAGGACATTCAGGTGCAATATGTCCAGGTTTCCTACAAGAGTAACATATAATCTCTTTAGTAGGTGTTTTGCTATACCTGGTTTTTGAGTCTCTTCCTCTGGATCCTTCTATTTTGATCCACTTCTTGAACCTTCTGGCCAGTAGGCTGATCAGCTCCTCATCACTTGTAGAGGGTTCACCTTCAACAGCCTTCAATGCAATATTCTTTTCTTTTGAGAGTGAAGGAGCCTTTTCTTTCTCTTCTTTCTCAGCTCTTGTCTTCAACAGATGTTCATAAGATTTTAATTTGCCCAACAGGACATCTGTTGAAATTTCTCTTTGACTTCTGGAGTCTCTAATTGACCAGATTCTTGAATCCCAAGAGCTAGGGAAGCAAGTTAGCAGTTTGTCATTTATCTCAGTGAGAGATATGTCCTTTTCAAGTGTTCTCAACTCATTCACTATGAGGCTGAATCTGGCATACATGTCAGCAACACTTTCACCTTCTTTCTTCTGAAAGTTTTCATATTCAGAGATGAGTAGTGTCTTTCTATCCTTTTTCTCATCAGCACTTCCCTCTACCATTTTGGTGAGAGCTTCCCATACTTCCTTAGCTGACTCACAATCAGCAATCTTTTGGAAGATTTCATCTGAGAGGGTTGAGACTAGGATATTCATATCCTTGGCATCATATCCTTGGGTTTTCTTTTCTTCCTCTTTCCACTCAGCTTTTGGAGCAAGTGTTTCAGTCACTTTTCCACTCGAGTCTTTTCTGAATGGCTTGGGGGGACCTGTCAAGATAACATTAAACAATTCATCATCAATAGAGTTTAAATAAATTCTAATTCTTGTTTTCCAAAGTGCAAACTTTTCAAGGTTGCAAATTGGTGGTCTGGTGGAAGCATAATCTTTGATTTGTGCCATGTGAAAAATAATTGTTAGAAATATATATATATATATATATATATATATATATAAGAGGTAGGATCTTCTTGATCAAGGAGTTATCTTTTTTAGATCAACCTACCTCTGATACCAATTGAAAGTGCACAGTTAACCTCACTAGAATTCTCTAGAGGGGGGGGGGGGGGTGAATAGAGATTTAAAATATTTTTGTGCAAAGTTAATAATTATATATATTTGGGTGTAGTGATCACAGATTAGAGCTTCCCACACACCAACAAGAATTAAACAAGTAAAGAAAAATAAATGCAACAAGAAAAATCACAGCACAACACAAAGAGATATAGTGGTTCCTCAAACTTTGGGTAGTCCACTCTTCTACCCCCTTGGTAGGAAATTCACTATCTTGCACTGAGTCTTTTGATAAGGAGACTCTTAGAACCACCCTGAGTCTTTTGACAAGGAGACTCTTAGAACCAACTGAGTCTTTTGAAAAGGAGACTCTTAGAACCAGTACAGCTGAATTTTTTGAAGAGAGATTCTAAAAACTCTTTTACAATATGTGAAAATAAGATAAAGAAGAAAGAGAGATAATAAAAAGACAAGAAAGAATCTTCTTCCTAGCAAGAAGATTGGAAGCACAAGAAGTAGTGAATAAAATCTCTCTTCTATAGTGAGAAGGAGATTGTAAGCTTTTCAGAATTTTGCAGCAGTATGGCTTTAGAAGCAGAAGAAGAAGAATGCTTGATGCTTGCTGCAGGGATCTTTCTCAACTCTCTTTCTTTTTACTTGGGAGCTTTTCCTTTATTTCAATGTGTGTATGGTGGATCACTTCTTCTTGCTCTCTGCCGACCACCTTGTTATTTATAGCTCTGTTCATTAAAATAACACTATAGGAGAGTAATCAATTAGCAGGCAGAGTATTAGAAAGAAAGAGAAATTTCCATAACAGTTATATCCATAGAAGGAAAGTATTCAATCTGATTTCAAATAATGTCCATAAAGGATTTAATCAATTTAGCCAAGAATCTATTAGAGGAAAGAATGATTCAGAACAGCTATAAAGAATAAATTGATTCCATATAAATCAGATCTATGAAAGAAGGAAAGAGATCTGGCGATTTTTGAATTAATCATAGAAATCGGCGTGCGTCGATTACTATTCGACGTAGGCGTCGAATTCGTCTTGGCAGAACGTCGAGAGGAGAATAAGGAAGGTGCGTCGACTAGGGTGCGTCGACTAGAAGTCAGAGCTACGTCGACATAGGATACGTCGAATTCTGCTTGGAGCTACTTCGACTCATTCTGATAGAAACGTCGACACAACTTCGACGTTGCGTTGAATACTATTCGACGCATATTTACTTACCTTGATTTTCCTTTCTTGGAATTCATATTTAACTCACTTTCAGGGGTTAAGAGAAATCGTTTTCCCAACATGTGGGTTTAAAAGGAATGATATAGTATTTTATTTGTTTCAATTGCATGTTCATTGGATTTCATCTAGCATATTGTATTTGAGGGCTCCGTTTGTTTTAGCGGTGATGTTTTGGAGCGTTGGGAATGTAGTAGTCTACTCCGTTTATTTTGGTGGTGGCGCTTTTAGAGCGTTGAAAATGAGAGCGGTGGGAATGGTGGTAGGGGGCAACTTTGGCGTTGAAGGTCAAAAATGACGTTTTGGAGCATTGTGAATGAAGAATGAAGGTTTATCAAACAATTTTTTCCAGCGTTGACGTTTTTTCCCCACCGCCAATGGAGAAAAAACGCCGAAACAAACAGAGCCAGAATGGAGCATTGGGAATGGAAGGAGGGGGTTGCGATTCGTTGAAGGTCAAAATTTGTGTTTTGGAGCTTTGTAGGTTTACCAAACATGTACTTTCAGCGGTGTCATTATTTCCTCACCGAAAATGAAGAAAAAACGCCAGAACAAACAAAACACCTAAAACCATATTAATACCTTTACCACCTACTGAGCATCGCCCAACCCAATCCCGAACTGTTCATCTCCACGTTCCCCGATTCCTCCCTCATTCGGGATCCTTCAACCTTGACGACGCCCAATTCCGCCGCCGACCGATCTCGCTGATGCTGCACAATTTCTGATGAGGAGGACTACTGTGGTTTTGTTTCTCATGCAAATAGATATATATTGCTGGGAGGAATTGACTAGAGACGACTGGAAGTTTGTGATGGAAAATAACACAAATGTTAGAATCACCAGTTTTGCAAATGGAGAAAATGGCAGCGTATGCAGAGTATACTGCGACACCACTCATAGATAGAATGGAAATCGCCCCAAACAAGTTTGAAGATTTGCAGCTTTTTGATCCATCATTAGCGAGTGTTTCGTCTATTGCGTTGATTACGTATTTTCTCTCTGAAATTTTTGAACTTATAAAAGCTGATAGTTTTAAAGTTTTGCAATCTATACAACATGGAAAAGAGCTCCAAATCGAAAGATCAAATCATGGAAAAATTGTGTATTTTTTCACAGCTGGTGTCGCTGAGGCAATTGCAAAATCTTATAGCAAAGAGTCTTCAATGCACGCATTTTCATCTGAAGGGGGAATTGCATGACAGTTATGCAGAGGCTTCACGGGTCTGCTCCTTGTCCGAATGCACGAGCCGTGCATGTTTCCGATGTGTTATCCTGGTTTCGAGAACTTATGTCTTTGTTATTTGTCATGGGTACCGAGAGGTAAACCCCTAGTTGTTAAAGGCGCGCCTAAGGCTCAAGGCTCACCAGGCTGAGAGGTTTGCGCTTTCGTGCCCTTTTTTGCGCCTTTGGAGCATAAAAGACTCGTATTGGTGCAATTCTGTTGTAAATTTTTTTTTCAAAATAAAGAAATAAATAATGTAAGAACTCAATATTTTTTTACACGATTTAGTGTTTGTGAAACATATTCGAGCGTTGACACTTAAATATAATGAAAGTGATCACATTTATTCTATTTTTTAAGAGATACAAATGATAGTTGTTGCGGGTCGCTCACGTTCATTCAGACCGGGCGAATCGAACCTTCTTAGCCCGAGAGTGAACCGAGCGCGCAAACAGTCACAGGGAGAACAGACAGATGACAAGAGGACGTTTTTACCGTGGAAAACCCGGAAAGGGTAAAAAACCACGTGGTCGGATCAGCGCCGACCAAATTTCACTAAGTACTTGGTTGTTACAAGTGAAGCTGCGAGAATCGAGAGCGATAGGCCGCTCCCGTTACAATTGCAATTGAATGAAAATCTCTGAGGGTGACAGGCCACCTCTCAGAAAAACTAAGTACTTTTCCGGGTCGGGAAGTCTTCGAAGTCCGCGGGAGATCTTCAAGCGACGAAGGAGATCTTCGAGTCGCGAATGAGATCTTCGAGCTCCGAAGGAGATCTTCGAACGTTGAAGGAGATCTTCGAGGGAATTCTTCAGAGAGCTCTCTCGGGCATGCCTGGTTCAAGTTGCTGTAGTCGACGCACATCCGCCACTTCCCGGAGGCCTTCTTCACCATCACCACGTTAGTGAGCCACGTGGGATAATCTGCCTCGCGGATGAACCGCGCCTCCAGAAGCTTAGCTACTTCTTTTTCGATTGCCTTCACTCGCTCGGGGGAGAAGTTCCTCTTCTTTTGAATGACGGGCCTGCAGGCAGGGTTAACGTTTAATGAGTGAAAAATGACTTCAGGATCTACCCCAGGCATGTCCTCCGGGCTCCAAGCGAAAATGTCCTCGTTCTCCTGCAGGAAGGTTGTGAATTCTTCTCGTTCTTCTGGCGACAAGAGGGACCCGACCTGGACAGTCTGGGTTTGATCCCGCTGGGAGAGCCGCACTTCCACCAATCCTTCAACGGGTGCCCCCTGAACGCCCCTGATTTTCCGGTAATTATTTAATTCAGTGATAACGTGATTATGACGTCAGTGCGTTACTTTTAACGTCGAGTTGACGGCGTGTCGTCGTTTGCGCGTTTTCGCGTCCGTTTGGGTCAAGTCGACCAAATTTTTAAACACCCGGAATTGGAAAATTTTACGTTAGGAAATTAAAGTATTTAATTTTAGACATACTCGTCAAATTTCGTTGCGATCCGAGTCATTTTGGAGCCTCAGCGCATTTTCGAAGTTTTGTAGAATTTATCGTTCGCCGTAAATTTTGGAAATCTATATCTCGAGAACGGCACGTAGGATTTTGGTTTTGGTTTCGCCGTTGGATTCGTAGCGCTGACTTTCTCCTACGGAGCGATTATCGTCGGATTCGGCGTGTGTTTTTTCGGCGTCTTATTAATATAATAATTATTATATTATTATAAATTTCTTTAGTTTTGCATGGGTTCCACAGTTCAATTCTCGAGAACTTATAAATTTCTCGAGATTCTTTTGGACCGTTCGACCGTGACTTCTCGAGGTACCATAGCTATTCATTTGAGTGTTGTCAATTTCTCGCGTAATTGCAGCCATGCGTGGAGTGTTCTCTTCACCCGGTGAACCAACCATTCCCCTCTTAATATAATAATAATGTTATTATTATTATTATTTTAATATCTATATAAAACCACAAACTCCTCCTCCTTCATCCCGTGTCCGCCCGAGCCAGCCAGAGAAAGAACGAAGCGAGAGAGAGAGCATCTTGTTCGTGGAACTTTCGACCGCCGCCGACGGAGCTCCGGTGGACGAAATTTTCAACCGAGCATAGATCCGGAAAGCTCTCGGCGAGAGCTACGCGTTCGTGGTGAGTATTTCCCATTTCGTGGACTTTTTCGCGCTAGGGTTTTCGGCCCTAACCTTCCTTTTGGCCGTTTTTCTGTAGCTCTCGACTCCTCGTGTCTTCTTTAGGGCCGATCTACGGCGAGGAGTTGTTCGGATGATGATTCCGGCGATTTCAAGTCAAGTGGTGGTTTTTCCCCTCTTCCCTCTCATTTTGATCGTAGTATGGTTTGTTTTTACTCCATTTACATTTTCTAATGTTGTGTGTGCTGCTCATAAATCGCGTTATTGAACGCTTGTTGTCATAGAAATACCTTTTTGACCGTTTTATTTTGATGGTTATGTGTAGTACATGTGTAATCTCCACTTGTTCTCCTACCTGTTGAATTGAGATTTTGACCAGCTAAAGTGACCTTGTAATTTCGCCAAAGTCCGTGGTCCGTCCGTCGAACGAGTTTCGTTCGTCGACTTAGTCCTTCGTGCCCGTTGTATAAATCCTTTGATTGAGTCTTTAAATCCTTCTTGAGGTTGATCACTCGCCGAGTGGGCCTCACTTTGGTCAAATTTGTGCGTTAAGTTTATTTGACGGTGTCTAGTCGGTGTTTTGACAGGGCATGTCTGCCTTGGTGATTTTTCATGCGTTAGGACTAGTGGTAACTAGTCTAGTTTGGTCGTGCCTTTCTCGAGATATAAGTAGTTGATTTAGGGATGTTGGGTTGGTAGATTAAAACTACCGCCGCAGTGCCCTGCACATAAATTGAAGGTTTTACGGGATTTTACCCGCGTTGGTTTGTTGGTTGTTGTTGTTTTACTGTTGGTGTGCTGACGGAGGTATCTCCCACCGCAGTTACTGGATGTTTTCCAGTTCGGGTGTGTCAGGCTATGAAACCACCTTTCCCTTGGGCCCCTTGTGGAGTTTGTTCTGTGGGTGTGCTGGCGGAGGTATTCCCCCCATAGTTACCAGAATTTTACCGGTGTTGTTACTAAATACTTTATTTCTAAAATTTTAAAATGATGTTATGCTTTTATTGTAGCTGGGCATTTTAGCCCTGACTTTTCTACCGTGCTTGGGTAGTCAGGTATACGTGATCATTCCCGTAAGTGTTTTATGTTGCTTGCTTAGCTTTCTTACTGTACTTTCCTTCTGTATAGCCGGTTTTGGGTTGGTACCCCTGTTGATCGTTGTTTACGTTTTGTTTAGTTTTCTCCCGCGTCTTGTACCTTCTTGCTGAGGCGTTCTCTCTTGTGAATGCCTCAGGTTCAGAGTAGTAGCTGCCAGTGAAGCTAGAGCTGGTGTCTTCGGTGTTGCAGTAGTAGTTGGGACTGTTTCACATCACCGTAGTGAGGTAGATGTTCGTTGCTTTGTTTTTATTGTAGTTCAGACATACTTTTGTGGTTTGTGGGTTTGTGTCAGGTTGTTGACACCCATGGAGTTGTGTTGATTTTGGACACTTTGCTAGCTGTTAATTATTTCTCGTCTTTTTATAGTAGTTTACTTGCTCTCTAGGAAGTTTATGCTAGGATTGCATGTTAGATATTTTGAAGTATAAAAGAACTTGTGCTACCATTTCATAGCATCTTTTACAATGAATATAATGTTGGAACATGGTCTTTCGCATCTCCTAGGTTTGAGAATAACAAATCCTATGTGTATTTGATCTTGTGGGTTTTAGTGTGCAGGATAACAAGTTCATATGACTCAAGGATAACATAAGAAGGCTGCGCCAAAATTTGAAGCCAAAATTCCAACATGCCCGCTAGCACCGGCGCTAGAGCTAGCACCGGCGCTAGCGCCTGATTGCGCGAAAGTGCGATTTTTCTTCGCGGGTGGGAAGATCCATATATAGAAGGAGATAGCGCCTGACGGTAGTGCTAGTGCAGGCGCTATCGCAGAGCACAAGAGGAATCGATGATTTTTTGCCACGGATCGAGGATTCTCCCGCGCAGAATAATGCCTAATCAGGGATAGCGCCGACGGTAGCGATAGCGCTAGCGCTAGCGCCAAGGCTATAAAATGAACCCCTTGGCTCCGTCTACTTCATCCTCTAGAGATGAAGAATTCCAGAGCTTCGTGCCACAGCATAGAGAGGAAGGTTCAGAGAGATACTCCCACAAATCCATGAAGGCTTAAGGAGATCCGTGGAGAAGATTTCAACACGCGTCATCATCGTGACGAAAGACCGCATCGACTATGATCATACTCTGCGTCTTCGTCTACTTCTCCAAGAGATCCACATAGAGGGAGTTTTTATATTATTGTCTTTTCATTTCATATCTTTTCTGTAATCGTTTAGTGAAATTCGCCTCGTGTTGGCGACTAGGTCTGGGTAGGACTTAGGGCTGAAATTCGCCTCGTGTTGGCGACTAGTTCTCGGGTGTAGGTCTAGGGGGTGCTCGAGGCCATATCCGGGGAAGGGTTGGCTAGAGCGGCTTGAGGCCGTATCCGGGGAAGGATCGGCTAAAGCCAACCGGTTCGTGGGGATACGAGTCGGTATAGAAAACAAAAAGAGTTTTTCTATTAGCTTTGATTTCTAGCTTCGATAAGAGATCAAGTTTTGTAATCATGCTTCTCAAGTTAATAAAATCATGTCTTTACTTTTACTTCACTTGATTTGTCGCCTTCGATCTCTAGCGTCATAGAGATCAAGTTTTGTAAAATCTTATTTATTAATAAAGCATGTCTCTTCTTTTGGTTTTACTAAACTTCTTATTGTTTTAATATTGCATTATTTCAAAGTTATTCAAAATATATTATAAGTTTTTAAAACCTTTATTCACCCTCCCCCCCCCCCTCTAAGGGCGCCTACCGATTCAACAAGTGGTATCAGAGGGGTTTTATTCCAAATCGGATTAACAACCGGGAATAATGGCGTCTCATGATCTCGCTTCAACTAGTGGGGGAAATTTTTGTGAAGAGGAAAAATCACTTGCACCACCTTTATTTGAAGGGACAAATTATAAAGGATGGAAAATTTTAATTGAAAATTTCATTAAAACTTTAGACATCGAAGTTTGGAATTTAGCAATAGCAAGACCTGCAAATGAATCAAATAAAAAAGAACTTCAATTAAATGCAAAAGCTAAACACTATTTATTGCGGTCTATCAAATAAAATTTTCAAATTAATATATTGCTTTTCTAGTGCATACAAAGTATGGCAATTTCTTGAAGAAACTTATGATTCTCCATCTACAGGTATGGAACAATCGCAAGAATCGGAGAATATGCAAGCGTGCACAAATCTTCAAGAATGCCCTTCTCATGACGAATCAATGGAGCACACATCAAATGAAAGAGAAGAAGAAATCCTACTTTTGGAAGAGGAGTGCCAAGAAAAAGACAAAGAAACAATATGTTCAAATCCTCCCTCATCCAAAAGCAATGTAAGGAAATCAAATTTCATCTTTTGTACTTCTATCTCTTCATTACAATTGCTACAAAATAAAAAACACAAAATTAAGAAATTAAAAAAGGCTAATAAACTTTTGCGCTTAGAAAATAAAAATTTAAAGGCAAAAATTAATGAAGACTCAAATTCTAAAGACTCCTTTGTTGAAAACATAACACCTTGTAAAAATTTTAATAATTTAAATGAAAAATGCAATGAACTTGAAAAGGAACTTATTTGTATAAAAGAACAAAATGAAAGATTTTGTGTAGAAAATTCTTCCTTGAAAAATGATTGTGCTAAGTGCAAAGATTTTAAAATTGAAATTCAAGAGATGGATGAAACATTTGATGAATATAGAAACAACTATCAAAATCATAGTGAGTCTATTGTATCCACTCTTAAAAATAGCACAATAGCCTATAACAAAGCAAGACATAATCTTAAGGTTAAGAATTATGAATTGGAAACAAAAGTCAACTTGCTTAAGGAAATAATAATGAAAAATTCTCAACACATAAATCAACAATTTCAAACAAATTCCAAAAGCAAGTTAAATATGAATTTTCATAATATGTCTAAGCCCAACAAAGGAAATAAAAAATATCAAATGCTTGAAAATAAAATTCCAAATCATTATCATTTACAAAATAACCACTCTCCCAACATAAACTTAAGGATAAACAAATTTCCTATAAAGAATGTTTTGCAAAATCATCATGGAAATTTGATAAATAAGAATAATATTAAACCAATGTTTGAATGGCGGCCAAAAGTTAAAGATGAAACACAAACTCAAATCAAAAGGGCCCATTCAATCATATCTCCCCAAAAGAAAATACGATATATTTGGGTACCCAAAGGAACCGTCACTGCCGGTCCTCTTTGGATACCTAAATCTCTCATTCATTAGTATCCCATCATTTGCATGAAGTAGAAACCAACTAAAAATGAAATAGCATTATTCTACTTCATGATTTGCTTAAACTTCTTTTTGTTTATTTTCTTTTAAACCATCATGATATGACCACTTTATATATCTTGTGATATGACTTTCATAAATTAAACCATAATTCATAAATGAATCAAATTGAATAAAAGTCATATCATTTTTCTAAGTGATCTACTTATCCTTTTTATTGTTTTTTCCATTACCTTTTAAATGTCTTGAATTATCATTATTAATTGAATATTGAAATTATTATCAAAACTAATGAAATTATTTTAGAAAGTGGATTTAAATGGTTTAATAAAGGGCTTAGGCTAAAAATTAAAATGCACAATGTGTTGATTATTATCTATCGTGTGTGTTGAATATGATAGCCCTTATATTAAAGAAATTTATAAAAAAAAAATCAAAAACAAAAATATTCTTCACAAAATGCATGATTAGTCCTTTGTATAACACTGCATTCAAACTCTTCAACCTAGCATCACTTTTTGGTCTATGCTTATGCTTGGTATAATATTTTCAATGTTATTCAAATTTCATGATAACTATGTGATTTAAAATCATAATAGAATACTAAAATTCCATCAAACACATAGTTTATGGATTAATCATTAGAAAATATATCTTAAAATTATACATTATCATGCAAAACCAAAGATCAATGAACTCAACTACTAAATGCAATTCTATTATAAATTCCAAAATGTTATTTATGTGATCTTTGTCTTTGACATGATTACTTGATCATCATTTCTCTAGACCTACAAATCAAACATTCTCATCACCAAATCATATTTTCATAAGTCTAGAAGAAGTAGAATTCACATACATCATGATGATCTATCTTATATCTCATGCAAAATTATTTTGATAAAGTCATATACAAAATCGCTAGTGTTTCATGCAATTTGCACTATCTAAACATCTCCTAAAATTCTGACATTTCAGCATGAAACTACTATTGGGACACCTAATCAAGATCACCAATCAAAAATTTTAAAAACATAAAAAATCGTTCACTGTTTCCTGCGTCAGCGCTACCGCGGGCGCTAGCGTCCATATTCACTTTTCTGTGATTTTAAAATTTTGAAAAATTTCTAAAAATATATTAATCTATATATACTATTTAGTTTTGCACTTCTGATTATATTTTATTTTTGAAAAATCAAAATACAAAAATATAAAAGCCAAAATACAAAAATTATGTTTTTTTTGTCATTTGCTTAAATTCTTTTTGCAAAATAAAATCAAATAAAAAAATATAAAACACTAAAACTATAAAAAAACTGTATGACTTTTCCTATGAAAATCAAACATGATTTAATCTAGTCTTTAGAACTTCTATAATGTTGCAATTTATCTTTTCAAACTCTTTGAACATTGTTTTCATCATGCTTTGATATATCTATTAATATGTGCATCAATTATCTTTTAAAAGTTGTGTAGAACTAAGCTTAGCATGCCTCTAAGTATGAGTAAATGTTTTATGTTTGATAATGATATTTATTCACTCACTTATTTTGGCATTGTCTACATTTGTGCTTAATCTAAGAATGCTTGTGTATGTTATGTATTAGTACAATGAATTAAAATTGCACAAGTGTCTTACCTACACTCCTTTATTTGCACTTTTAAAAGCTAAGAAAAGTGGTTATGTCTTTCATAAATTCTATTGGTTTGCAAAACAAGTGTATTCGGAGAACTTTGTACAAAACAAAAATTATAAAATTAATGACAAAGATAACTCCACCAAGCACTACTTGAACCTCCTGATAAGTCTTAATAAGCGTTGTGAGGTTGAGCACCTTGGAAAGAATAGTAAAGTGTCTTGTGCAAACCATATCTTTCTTTCAAAATAAAAACCACTTACTCTTATGTACACCGGATCACTAGTCTTAATATTAAAATAAAATCTGTGATCCCCCAAGCACTACTTTGCACCCCGATAAGTCTTAATGAGCATTGTGTGTGCAAAGCACCTAAGTAGTTGTACATTTTGTTTGTGCATTAAAGTGTGTGGAAGTAAAATTATTTGTGCTTTATTGTGCTCTTACTTTACATATTACTTGTATTCTTGATTAAAACATGTGTTTACTCCACTAAAAAATACACTTATGTACACATCATTATCTTCCATAACACTTCTTCTCATGAGTATTGGATCCTAATGCTAATTCTATACTATTCTTTACTTATGAAATGCACTAGATAACCTAGCATGCTTTCCACAATGTTTAATATGTTTTTGAAACTATGAATTAACATAACATTGTAGTACTTCTTTTTGATAACATTATTTCTTGCTTGGTTACTTTATTGACAAGTTGAATTGAAAAATGATTTACAAAAACATCTTCTTTTTGAAATTTAACTCATATATTTTTTATGGATCATCATCACAATAGGATGTTTTCTTGTATTTTTATCAGTCTTCTGCATCATCACCATATAACTTTTACCTTGCGCTTTCATGCTCATATCAAGTCTTAAATCTCAATTTTTCTAAAAACAAGTGGTAGACTTGCTTGGTAAAATTTATATTGGTTGTTCTAACACGCATATCATTTTTATGCTAAAAACTGTGATTTATTTCTATATAAACTTTTAAGCTAAACACTTCTCCAACAAGTGAAATATTGCTTATAAAAACACCTCTTATTATTGAATTTCAAATCAAATTTTATTTTTGTGTTTCTAATTGCTAAAAGGATGTTGTTTTCTTTATTCCAAAATGCTAAGTCTTCCGCCATAACTCTGATTCATTAATGGATTTCAAAATAGCTATGTGAGTATTTTCACAAAATTCAAATAAAATTATAAACCCATAGGCTATGAACCTATCACTAAATTTAAAAGCTTAATGTTTCCAATAATTATTATCTGTGACTTCATATCTCACCATAGTGGGGGCGTAGGGTTGTAGACATTAGATAACCTTATCTCTAGTCATGTCTTGTCCTTAACCGGGGAGGGTTCCAGTGGGGCCTTGCGAGGCACTGGGGGGAAAGAGTGCTAGGTTGAGTTTTGTCTAGTGTTTGCATATGGGACTAACACCCCAACCTACGGCATGTTTGCAGCTCCTCATGCCCATTCGTCACTTAGTACGGGGCTAGGGTGTAGACATATTGTCTGGGTAGATTTGTTACATGGAAATCATTACTTTTTTTGTTTAAAACTATTATATAAAGGTGAAATCATCACTTTTGTTTAGGCTAAAAACTCTGATCTATTTCTCTAAAAATTGTTCTAAAACTCCTTATCATTTCCTTCTCACTAAGAAGCCCGATCATGCCTTTATCTTATTATCAAAACTTTTATGTGGTGCCTCCTAACCCACTTTTGCTAATAACAAAAGGGGGAGAACTAACATGCTTAATTAAGATGATAACACACACTTTAGGGGAGCATTCACATAGGGGGAGCATGTATTTAGGGGGAGCAATTCTAAATGCTAAAATCGATAATTATCCTAAGTCATTACTTTCACACACACACAAGTATAGTCTCATCATGGTTATTTATTAATGCTCTGATTTATCATTAATGGATTTGTTATTATCAAAAGGGGGAGTTTGTTGGAACATGGTCTTCCGCATCTCCTAGGTTTGAGAATAACAAATCCTATGTGTATTTGATCTTGTGGGTTTAAGTGTGCAGGATAACAAGTTCATATGACTCAAGGATAACATAAGAAGGCTGCACCAAAATTTGAAGCCAAAATTCCAACATGCCCGCTAGCACCGGTGCTAGAGCTAGCGCAGGCGCTAGCGCCTGATTGCGCGAAAGTGCAATTTTTCTTCATGGGTGGGAAGATGCATATATAGAAGGAGATAGCGCCTGGCGGTAGTGCTAGCGCAGGCGCTATCGCAGAGCATAAGAGGAATCGAAGATTTTTTGCCACGGATCGAGGATTCTCCCGCGCAGAATAATGCCTAATCAGGGATAGCGCCGGCGTTAGCGATAGCGCTAGCGCTAGTGCCAAGGCTATAAAATGAACCCCTTGGCTCCGTCTTCTTCATCCTCTAGAGATCCAGAATTCCAGAGCTTCGTGGCACAGCATAGAGAGGAAGGTTCAGAGAGATACTCCCACAAATCCATAAAGGTTTAAGGCGATCCGTGGAGAAGATTTCAACACGCGTCATCATCGTGACGAAAGACCGCATCGACTACGATCATACTCTGCGTCTTCGTCTACTTCTCCAAGAGATCCACATAGAGGGAGTTTTTATATTATTGTCTTTTCATTTCATATCTTTTCTGTAATCGTTTAGTGAAATTCGCCTCGTGTTGGCGACTAGGTCTGGGTAGGACTTAGGGCTGAAATTCGCCTAGTGTTGGCGACTAGGTCTCGGGTGTAGGTCTAGGGGGTGCTCGAGGCCATATCCGGGGAAGGGTTGGCTAGAGCGGCTTGAGGCCGTATCCGGGGAAGGATCGGCTAAAGCCAACCGGTTCGTGGGGATGCGAGTCGGTATAGAAAACAAAAAGAGTCTTTCTATTAGCTTTGATTTCTAGCTTCGATAAGAGATCAAGTTTTGTAATCATGCTTCTCAAGTTAATATAATCATGTCTTTACTTTTACTTCACTTGATTTGTCGCCTTCGATCTCTAGCGTCATAGAGATCAAGTTTTGTAAAATCTTATTTATTAATAAAGCATGTCTCTTCTTTTGGTTTTATTAAACTTCTTATTGTTTTAATATTGCATTATTTCAAAGTTATTCAAAATATATTATAAGTTTTTAAAACCCTTATTCACCCCTCTCTAAGGGCGCCTACCGATCCAACATATAACTTTATTTTAAAGGTTATAAAAGGTCTTTTCATACTACACCTAGAGGTCTGCACAACATGTATCATTGGATTGTATGTTCATATAGGGTAATAAGTGTATAAAACTTAGCATTTTCCGCTGCGTATTTCTACTTACACCGTTAGTCGTGGGTTAGTTGACCCCCTGAACCGAGGGACACGGTTAATAAACTAAACTTAAATCATGTTTTTAAATTATAAATCCATGGTTTTTCATGATAAGTAATAGGAGTAGGTTTTGCCTGAGCGCATGCAGTTGTCCCCTGCAGGGCGTGGCATCACGACGCGCACTTTCTATTGCTCTGACGTATTATTTAATACGGAGAAAATGCGGGTTGTGACAGTTGGTATCAGAGCTAGGTTTGTTCGACAAGTTGGTCGAGCGACTAATTCTGATATAGTTTAGTTGTTTGGTTTCATTGCATACACACACCGATGTGTTATCAGTACGTCTTGGCTGAAGCACGAACACTACACTCATAAGCATGATAAGAAGTATACGAGTCATATTATGTAGTATGGGATGCATAATATGTTGTCGTATATGGATCCTCATAGGAGGCAACATGTGACTGTTATGTAGTATGGGATGCATAACAATCATCACATGGATGCACATTAGATTTTTACTTTCGTTGCATGAGATATTATGTAGTATGAGATGCATAATATTTTAGGTGTACGCCGCTCATAACATGCAATAAGGCCTTTATTAGAATGCATATCACAACATACATTACATAGCATTGCATAAGCACACGTGCCAAACTAAAGATTTACATGATGACACTCGTACACACATGATTTTAAAATAAAGGTATAAGAAGTTCATGCATTCATAGAATAAGAACAAGTGTCTAAGGGGATGACGGAGCATCATCCCAAGTTATGCATAGCATCATTTATAAATCTCAGAGCAAGTTAGCAGCAAAAGCAAGTGTCTATTCGTGTATGGTCTGAACTAAGTTGAGTAGTTCTAGTTCTAAGCTAAGGTATTGATGAGTTGTTTGTTTGTGTTTTATTTTAGAAATGCCGCGAAAGGGTCCTGCGACGAGGGCGACTCCCCAGTCCGAGGGTGAGTCGTCAGGTGCGCAGAGTGAAGCGGTGATTGAAGGACTACGACAGAGCAACGAAGCTCTGTCGAGGCAGTTGATTGAGATGCAATCTCAGATCCAGTCGTTGTTGACCGCCGCTGCAGGGCAGCGGGCCGTGGTGCAAGACCCTAATGTGGGTCAAGCTGTGCCTGTTCCTCCTGCCCCTCTTGTGCCCCCAGTATTGCTGCCGCCAGAGATGAATTTCATCTCACGCTTTCAGCGACTAGGACCTCCCACCTACGACGGGAGAGCCTATTTCTTGGCGTTAGATGACTGGATTATCGCTATTGAGGAAATGTTTTCCTATTCTGGGATTTCTGCCAACCAAAAGGTGATGGTTGCTGCGTACCAGCTGAAGGGTCTTGCAAAGAGCTGGTGGATAAGAGAGAAGGAGAACCTGACAGGTGGATGTTCATGGGAATCCTTCAAGAAGTTGTTGCTGAAGAAATTTCTACCGTCGGTCGAGCAAGACCGCCTGATGAACAACTTTCTGCATCTGAAGCAGAGACAACTCACTGTTATCGAGTATGAAGTCGAATTTAGCAAGTTGAGCCGATTTGCTCCAGATCTAGTTGCCTCTGAAGCAGGAAGAGTGAAGTGATTCCTGGGAGGACTTCGCAGTGATATTCAACAATTAGCTTGTGCTTATAGATCAGAGAACTATGCTGAGGCAGTAGAAGCTGCTCTGAAGGTTGAGGCGATTGATAACGCCAAGAACTGAAGTGCTGCGATGAGAAAAGAAAAGAGGAAAGTTGTTGATGAAGGAAGTTCCAGGGCATTTGGCCCCGCTTCAAAGAAGAGTGGTAGAGAAGCATGCAGTTTCTGTGGGCGCCCTGGCCACCCGTATGAAAAGTGTTTCAAGAGGATCGGAGCTCAAAAGCAGCAACGGGTGCTCGCCATTCAGGGCGCACCCAAGGGAGAACTGGTGTGCACTACCTGTGAGAAGAAAGGTCACGATTCGAGCAGGTGATGGATGAAGGATAGAGTCTGCAATCAGTGTGGGCAGAAAGGACACATGAAGTCTGTGTGTCCAAAGAACCAGCTCACATTGCAGACCGCTCCGCTTCGAACCTTGCCGCCGCCGCCGCAAAATCTGGGTATCGTAAAGGGAAAGCTGAATGTGTTGACGAGGGAGGAAGCTCAGACCTCCACTCAAGTGATATCAGGTTAGATTCTAATCTAACTCTTAGTTTTCAGCTTTTATCCTAGTTATTTCCGCTCTTTTAGTTACGTATCCGCTTTTATAGGAGAGTTTAAGGTAAAGATCCGTATGGCGCGTGTTCTTTTCGATTCCGGTGCTACCTACTCGTTTGTGGCTAGGACTTTCGTAGAGCGTCATCGGTTGAATCTCGATCAAGTTGGTGATTCTTTTTGTGTCAAGTTCCCTTCCCGTGACACGGTGGTGTCGAATCAGGGTATCCAGAGATGTCCTATCCTCTTGGGTGATTTCTTAGCATTCGCTGATTTGAAGATGCGGGACCTAGAAGATTTTGACGTTATCTTGGGCATGGACTGGTTGTCTCGTTATGATGTTGTGATCCAGTGCAAGGTAAAGCGCTTGGACTTCAAAATGGACAATGGCCACCCCATGAGTGTATATGGCCTCCCGCGCCAGGATTCCCCGATTATTTTCGCGGTATGTGCTCGGAGACTTTTAGATTCCGGTTGTTTCGCTTATCTTGTTTTTATTATAGAAACTGCTAGTGGTTCGCCGCGTGTCGAGGATATTGCTGTGGTGCGGTTGTTTCCAGATGTTTTTCCGGTTAGTCTTCCTGGTCTTCCACCTGAGAGAGATGTAGAGTTCGTTATCGATCTTGAGCCTGGTACTCGCCCTATTGCTAAGGCACCGTACCGTATGGCCCCGCGTGAGCTAGATGAGTTGCGTACTCAGCTCGATGAGTTGCTGCAGTGCGGGTTTATTAGGCCGAGCTCTTCGCCATGGGGTGCTCCAGTCTTGTTTGTGAAGAAAAATGATGGCTCTATGAGGTTGTGCATCGACTATCGAGAATTGAACAAAGTAACCATCAAGAATAGGTATCTGTTGCCAAGGATAGATGATTTGTTTGATCAGTTGCGTGGTAGCACAGTGTTTTCAAAGATTGATCTTCGTTCGGGCTACCACCAGTTAAGGATCCGCGAGTCAGATGTTCCACAGACAGCTTTTCGATCTCGGCATGGGCATTTTGAGTTTTTGGTGATGTCCTTTGGACTGACGAATGCACCATCTGCCTTCATGGATATGATGAACCGAGTGTTCAAAGATTTCTTGGATCATTTCGTAGTCGTGTTTATAGATGACATTCTCGTGTATTCTCGGAGCGTCGAAGAGCATTCTCAGCATTTGCATTTGGTGTTGGCTACCTTGAGGGAGCATAAGTTATATGCGAAGCTGAGCAAGTGTGAGTTCTGGCTTCCCCAAGTGTCCTTTCTGGGCCACGTAGTGAGTAAGGATGGAATTTCAGTGGATCCAGAAAAGATTTCTGCTGTTTTGGATTGGAAGAGACCTACTACACCCAAGGAGATCAGAAGCTTCCTGGGGTTGGCAGGTTATTATAGGAGGTTTGTGTAAGGATTTTCTGTATTGTCTGCTCCGATGACTAAGCTCACGCAGAAGAACACCGCTTTCGTGTGGAGCGATGAGTGCGAAGGAGCCTTTCAAGATTTAAAGAGGAGATTGTGCACTGCTCCAGTGTTGACCTTACCTACTGAAGGTATGGAGTACGATGTTTATGTTGATGCATCACACGTCGGACTCGGATGTGTCTTGATGCAGGAAGGTACAGTGATTGCGTACGGGTCGAGACAGCTGAAGGTCCATCAGAAAAATTATCCTACGCATGATCTGGAATTTGCGGCTGTGATCTACGCTCTAAAGCTTTGGAGACATCTATTGTATGGCGCATTGCGCAAGATCTATACAGACCATAAGAGTTTGAAGTACGTCTTCACTCAGAAGGAGTTGAATTTGCGCCAGCGTAGATGGTTAGAGTATGTCGCGGACTATGAAGTCGATATCTTGTATCATCCGGGCAAGGCTAACGTAGTAGCTGATGCGTTGAGCAGAAAGACCGCGCAGATCTTCAACCTTACCGTGCAGTCGTTGGTTGAGGAGTTCCTTTTGATGGACATTTCTGTAGGCAATAGTGTCGGGCCCTCTCGCTTGGAGGCAGAAGAGCCTTCCTGGATCACCCTCACAAGGTTACATCAGAAAGAAGATCCCAATCTTCAGCATCTCCGAGGAAGGACAGAGAAGGCAGAATTGCCTGACTTCTCGATAGACGAAGGTGGTACCCTGAAGTACCGAGGTAGATCTTGTATCCCCACGGTGGGTGATATTCGAACGAGGATTTGCGATGAAGCACATGGTTCTAGTGTGGCCTACCACCCTGGTTCTACGAAAATGTATAGAGATTTGAAACAGATCGTGTGGTGGTATGGAATGAAGAATGACATAGCTAAATTTGTGTCTGAGTGCTTCACCTGCAAGCATGTTAAAGCAGATCACAAAAGGCCTGGTGGCAAGTTGACGCCTTTGGACATACCGAGTTGGAAGTGGGAGAATATATCAATGGACTTTATTACTGGTTTGCCAAGATCTCCCCGAGGGCATGACTCAGTGTGGGTCATAGTGGATAGACTGACGAAGTGTGCGCACTTTGTACCTTTCAAGATCGGATATTCTATTAGGAAGATAGCAGAGTTGTATTTGGATGAGGTCATCCGTTTGCATGGAGTGCCAGTGAGTATCGTGTCAGATCGAGACTCCAAGTTTATCTCGCGAGTCTGGCAGAGCTTACAGGGAGCTTTGGGCACTGACCTCAGGTTTTTAACCGCGTACCATCCGCAGACCAATGGTCAAACGGAGCGAGTTAATTAGACCGTGGAAGATATGATCAGATGTTACATCTTGGACCACATTGGAGCTTGGGACGAGCGTCTCAGACTTATGGAGTTTGCGTATAACAACAGTTATCAAGAAAATTTGCAGATGGCCCCGTTCGAGGCTTTGTATGGGAGGCGCTGTAGGACTCCCTTGTTTTGGGCCGAGGTTGGTGAGAAGCCATTGCTAGGTCCGGAAGCCCTTGAAGAGATGAGTATCGCTTTAACTCATATTCGAGAAAAGCTTCGTGTGGTCAGGAGCGTTATGAGAAGTACGCAAATCAGCGAAGGGTTGAGCTGGAGTTCGCAGTTGGGGACATGGTTTTTCTGAAAGTTTCTCCGATGCCTGGTGTTAGAAGATTTGGAAGGAACCATAAATTGGACCCCCGGTATGTGGGACCCTTCCAAATTGTTGAGCGCATCGGAGTGTCAGCGTATAGGCTGGATTTGCCTGTTACCTTCCCTAACGTCCATGATGTGTTTCATGTGAGCCAGTTGCGGAAGTGTGTTCTTAGTGATCGTCACGTCCTTGACTCGGTACCCCAGTTGCAGCCTAATCTTTCATATGTTGAAGAACCTGTTCGTATTCTGGAGACTCAGGATCGAGTGTTTCGGAGAAAGACAATCCCCATGGTCAAGGTTCTTTGGCGGAATCAAGACGTCGAGAGCGCGATGTGGGAGTTGGAGTCGGCGATGAGGGAATCTCATCCGCGCATTTTCACCTAGTTTTCTGGTAAGTCATTCGTTTGTAGCCTTTGACTGTTCCTGTTGTTTTGGTTTTGAGTTGTGTGTTAAGTTTCGGGACGAAACTTCTTTTTAGGTGGGGTGACTGTAACGCCCCTGATTTTCCTGTAATTATTTAATTCAGTGATGTCGTGATTATGACGTCAGGGCGTTACTTTTAACATCGAGTTGACGGCGTGTCACCGTTTGCGCATTTTCGCGTCCGTTTGGGTCAAGTCGACCAAATTTTAAAATAACCCGGAATTGGAAAATTTTAAGTTAGGAAATTAAATTATTAAATTTTAGACATACTCGTCAAATTTCGTTGCGATCCGAGTCATTTTGGAGCCTCGACGCATTTTCGAAGTTTTGTAGAATTTATCGTTCGCCGTAAATTTTGGAAATCTATATCTCGAGAACGGCACGTCGGATTTTGGTTTTGGTTTCGCCGTTGGATTCGTAGCGCTGACTTTCTCCTACGGAGCGATTATCGTCGGATTCGGCGTGTGTGTTTTTCGGCGTCGTATTAATATAATAATTATTATATTATTATAAATTTGTTTAGTTTTGCATGGGTTCCGCAATTCAATTCTCGAGAACTTATAAATTTCTCGAGATACTTTTGGACCCGTGACTTCTCGAGGTACCATAGCTATTCACTTGAGTGTTGTCAATTTCTCGCGTAACTGCAGTCATGCGTGGAGTGTTCTCTTCTAGGGATGATATCGAGTCGAGTTCGAGCGATTTGGGCTCAGCTCAAAATTGAAATTTTCGAGTCGAACTCGGCTCGAAATCGACTCGAAATCGAAATCGATTTTGAGTCGAGCTGACTCGGCTCGAAATGGCTCGATTCCGAGTCGACTCGAAATAGAATCGAGCTGGCTCGAAATCGAATTTAAATAGCTCAAAATCGAATCGAGCTGGCTCGAAACGAATCAAGCTGACTCGAAATTGAGCAAATTCTCTTTTTATTCTTAGCTGGCTCGAAATTAAATTGAGAAACATTTAAATTTAGCAAATGAAACTCTTAAAGCCTTCAATATTTGTATTTGAGTTTAAAATTTAGTGTTTTTAATTTTAAAATAATAATATATTAATAAATACATAATGTTTTTAATTAATTCGAGTTGATTCGAATCATATTTCGAGCGATTCAGGTCTGGCTCGAAATCGGCTCGAAATCAGATTCGAGTCAAATTGAATCGACTCAAATTGAGTCGAATCAATTGTAACCGATTCCGATTCGGCTCAATATTCGAGCGAAACCCGGTGAACCAACCATTCCCCTCTTAATATAATAATAATGTTATTATTATTATTATTTTAATATCTATATAAAACCACAAACTCCTCCTCCTTCCTCCCGTGTCCGCCCGAGCCAGCCAGAGAAAGAACGAAGCGAGAGAGAGAGCGTCCTGTTCGTGGAACTTCCGACCGCCGCCGACGGAGCTCCGGTGGACGAAATTTTCAACCGAGCATAGATCCGGAAAGCTCTCGGCGAGAGCTACGCGTTCGTGGTGAGTATTTCCCGTTTCGTGGACTTTTTCGCGCTAGGGTTTTCGGCCCTAACCTTCCTTTTGACCTTTTTTCTGTAGATCTCGACTCCTCGTGTCTTCTTTAGGGCCGATCTACGGCGAGGAGTTGTTCGGATGATGATTCCGGCGATTTCAAGGCAAATTGTGGTTTTTTCCCTATTCCCTCTCATTTTGATCGTAGTATGGTTTGTTTTTACTCCATTTTCATTTTCTAATGTTGTGTGTGCTGCTCATAAATCGCATTATTGAACGCTTGTTGTCATAGAAATACCTTTTTGACCGTTTCATTTTGATGGTTACGTGTAGTACATGTGTAATCTCCACTTGCTCTCCTACCTGTGGAATTGAGATTTTGACCAGCTAAAGTGACCTTGTAATTTGGCCAAAGTCCGTGGTCCGTCCGTCGAACGAGTTTCGTTCGTCGACTTAGTCCTTCGTGCCCGTTGTATAAATCCTTTGATTGAGTCTTTAAATCCTTCTTGAGGTTGATCACTCGCCGAGTGGGCCTCACTTTGGTCAAATTTGTGCGTTAAATTTATTTGACGGTGTCTAGTCGGTGTTTTGACAGGGCATGTCTGCCTTGGTGATTTTTCGTGCATTAGGACTAGTGGTAACTAGTCTAGTTTGGTCGTGCCTTTCTCGAGATATAAGTAGTTGATTTAGGGATGTTGGGGTTGGTAGATTAAAACTACCACCGCAGCGCCCTGCACATAAATTGAAGGTTTTACGGGATTTTACCCGCGTTGGTTTGTTGGTTGTTGTTGTTTTACTGTTAGTGTGCTAGGGTTTTCGGCCCTAACCTTCCTTTTTCGCGCTAGGGTTTTCGGCCCTAACCTTCCTTTTGGCCGTTTTTCTGTAGATCTCGACTCCTCGTGTCTTCTTTAGGGCCGATCTACGGCGAGGAGTTGTTCGGATGATGATTCCGGCGATTTCAAGGCAAATTGTGGTTTTTCCCCTCTTCCCTCTCATTTTGATCGTAGTATGGTTTGTTTTTACTCCATTTTCATTTTCTAATGTTGTGTGTGCTGCTCATAAATCGCATTATTGAACGCTTGTTGTCATAGAAATACCTTTTTGACCATTTCATTTTGATGGTTACGTGTAGTACATGTGTAATCTCCACTTGTTCTCCTACCTGTGGAATTGAGATTTTGACCAGCTAAAGTGACCTTGTAATTCCTGGTCCGTCCGTCGAACGAGTTTCGTTCGTCGACTTAGTCCTTCGTGCCCGTTGTATTAATCCTTTGATTGAGTCTTTAAATCCTTCTTGAGGTTGATCACTCGCCGAGTGGGCCTCACTTTGGTCAAATTTGTGCGTTAAGTTTATTTGACGGTGTCTAGTCGGTGTTTTGACAGGGCATGTCTGCCTTGGTGATTTTTCGTGCATTAGGACTAGTGGTAACTAGTCTAGTTTGGTCGTGCCTTTCTCGAGATATAAGTAGTTGATTTAGGGATGTTGGGGTTGGTAGATTAAAACTACCACCGCAGCGCCCTGCACATAAATTGAAGGTTTTACGGGATTTTACCCGCGTTGGTTTGTTGGTTGTTGTTGTTTTACTGTTGGTGTGCTGGCGGAGGTATCTCCCACCGCAGTTACTGGATGTTTTCCAGTTCGGGTGTGTCAGCATATGAGACCACATTTCCCTTGGGCCCCTTGTGGAGTTTGTTCTGTGGGTGTGCTGGCGGAGGTATTCCCCCCATAGTTACCAGAATTTTACCGGTGTTGTTACTAAATACTTTATTTCTAGAATTTTAAAATGATGTTATGCTCTTATTGTAGCGGGGCATTTTAGCCCTAACTTTTCTACCGTGCTTGGGTAGTCAGGTATACGTGATCATTCCCGTAAGTGTTTTCTGTTGCTTGCTTAGCTTTCTTACTGTACTTTCCTTCTGTATAGCCGGTCTTGGGTTGGTACCCCTGTTGACCGTTGTTTACCTTTTGTTTAGTTTTCTCCCGCCACTTGTACCTTCTTGCTGAGGCGTTCTCTCTTGTGAATGCCTCAGGTTCAGAGTAGTAGCTTCCAGTGAAGCTAGAGCTGGTGTCTTCGGTGTTGCAGTAGTAGTTGGGACTGTTTCACCTCACCGTAGTGAGGTAGATGTTCGTTGTTTTGTTTTTATTGTAGTTCAGACATACTTTTGTGGTCTGTGGGTTTGTGTCAGGTTGTTGACACCCACGAAGTTGTGTTGATTTTGGACACTTTGCTAGCTGCTAATTGTTTCTCGTCATTTTATAGTAGTTTACTTGCTCTCTGAGAAGTTTATGCTAGGATTGCATGTTAGATATTTTGAAGTATAAAAGAACTTGTGCTACCATTTCATAGCATCTTTTACAATGAATATAACTTTATTTTAAAGGTTATAAAAGGTCTTTTCATACTACACCTAGAGGTCTGCACAACATGTTGTATCATTGGATTGTATGTTCATATATGGTAATAAGTGTATAAAACTTAGCATTTTCCGCTGCGTATTTCTACTTACACCGTTAGTCGTGGGTTAGTTGACCCCCTGAACTGAGGGACACGGTTAATAAACTAAACTTAAATCATGTTTTTAAATTATAAATCCATGGTTTTTCATGATAAGTAATAGGAGTAGGTTTTGCCTGAGCGCATGCAGTTGTCCGCTGCAGGGCGTGGCATCACGACACGTACTTTCTCTTGCTTTGACGTATTATTTAATATGAAGAAAATGCGGGTTGTGATACCCCCCCCCCCCCCCCCCCCCCCCCGCTGTAGAGTAGCTTCATCTCGCAGGTCAAAGTTGTCGGTGTTGAGAGACGTCTCCTTTGCCGGTTGAGCTTGCTTCAGGTAGCAGGTTCTGGATGCCTCTTGATTTCCACGAACGACTCCTACTCCAGCGGTAGTCGGAAACTTCATGGCTAAGTGCGGGATTGATGGGATGGCTCTGAAGACAGATTGGAGTGGTCTCCCGAAGTTCGCGTTGTATGCGGAGCTTGACTCTACGACTACGAACTGAATGTTGTGGGTTGTCTGTCTTGGAAACTCGCCGAGCGTTACTGGAAGGGTGATCATGCCCTGGACCCGGACGGGGCGATTATCAAAACCGTAGACGGGCCGTGCTGCTGGGCTAAGGTGCTCCTTGGTGAGCTTCATGCTCTGCAGAGTGGAGAGGAACAGGACGTCGACTGAGCTCCCGTTGTCGACTAGTATTCTCTTGACGTTGAAACAGGAATCCCTGATCCCAGCATTGATCACGATTGGGTCTTGGGGTGGCAGCCGCAACCCCTCTAGATCTTCATCTCCGAAGGTGATGATGGTGTCTTGCTTTAGCTTCTTATCTTCGTGCCCTCTCTCTGGCCTAGCAATGGAAAGAATCTGTGCGGCGAGGTTAGGAGACCCGACTATAGTCTCGATTTCTCCTACCATCCGCCTTCCCACCGCTGCACCGTGAGGTGCATGGGGCAGATCTCTGGGCTGCCTGGGTTGTTATGGCTGGTTCGGTAGCTGACCTTGCAGGAACCTTCCGAGAAGCCCTTTCCTGACAAGGCGCTCAATTTCTTCCTTCAACATGGTGCACTCTTCAGTCGTGTGATCAGCTCCTCTATGGAACTCATAATACTTCGATTGGTCGGTTCTTTCATTTGTGATTGGCGGCCTCAACCTACGGAATGTCGGGCTTTCTTGAATGGCATAAAGCACGTTGGTTCGTGACGTGTTGTGGGGAGTGTAATTTTGCGGTGGACGGGGACCCTGATCCCTTCGGAGATCCCGACCATGATCATGATTCCGGCGTTCTTCCATACGTCGCTCTTCCTGCCTTCTGGGGGCTTGTTCCGGCCCTTTCCTCCTTTTCTGAATTCCTTCAAACTGTTGGCGATGCGCCTCGATGGCCTCATCCGCCGCTATCTGCGCTTCCACTCGGTGCACGAGGTCCGGATAATTTGGAACTGTCTCCCTCATTAGAGCAGAATAGAAGCCGCTTGGGCGGAGCCCTCCCAGGAAAACGCCGCGCAGAAGCTCGTGATCAACCCCTGGGATTTGTCGTGCCTCAGCGGTGAAGCGCCGGAAAAAATCCTCCAGGGTCTCTCCCTCGTTCTGGCGGATCCCTGAAAGATGAGAGGGGTCTCGAACGATTCTTCGGTTAGCAATGAACTGATCTGCAAACAATCGAGCCAACTCGGTGAAGTTGTTGATGGACCCTTCCCGCAGAGAGTGAAACTAGGTGCGTGCCTACCCCTTAAGTGTTGCTGGAAACACTTGACAGAGGAGCTGATCAGCAGCATTGTAGATTCTCATAATGGTTGCAAAATGGTTGATGTGCTCCAGTGGATCATCTGTCCCATCAAACATTTCGATGCTAGGAAGCTTGAAACCGTTCAGAATCGGATGGACTAGGATTTGGTGCGTCAGGGGGGAGTCGTGATGTAGAGGACGGCGGGCAAAGATGCCCCGGCATCCGACCTGTCCATACTCTTCGGCAATCACATCACGGATTTCCTCACGAGTGGGCCCTCTTATGGCTTGATTGGCTCCTTCTCCTCCTTGCTGATGGTGAGGGGGCTCTTCCCTGGCGCCCCTGCCGGAGCGGGCCGGATGCGCGGAGCTGGCAACATCCGAGTATTCTTCTTCGTACATTTCTCCTTCTTGAGCAGCTTCTCCTAATGGAGCATGATTAGGGACCAAAGGAGGTGGGATGATTGGAGCGGCAGGCGGAACAGGAGCTTGCGGGGCTCCAAGGTTTCTGAGAAGAGCCAGCATTTCAGTTTGATGCTCCTCCATCTGGCGCATACGCCCTTCCAGTGCGGCAATGGGTGCTAATGGGATCTCTTCAGCGGGAGGTGCGTTGATGAGTGAATGAGAGGGAGCGGGATCAATGCGTCCTTCAGGGATGGAACCATCGGTGGTGCGAGTACTTCTTCTTGCATTGTTGTTAGTCACGAGTATTGCTATGAGGCGAATACTATCTTCGAAAAACCTTTGCAGAGTTTGGGGAACACTTTCCCACAGACGACGCCAAACTGTTGCGGGTCGCTTAACATTCTTTCAAACCGGGCGAATCGAACCGTCTTAGCCCGAGAGTGAACCGAGCGCACAAACAGTCACAGGGAGAACAGACAGATGAGAAGAGGACGTTTTTACCGTGGAAAACCCGGAAAGGGTAAAAAACCACGTGGTCGGATCAGCGCCGACCAAATTTCACTAAGTACTTGGTTGTTACAAGTGAAGCTGCGAGAATCGAGAGCGACAAGCCGCTCCCATTACAATTGTAATTGAATGAAAATCTCTGAGGGTGACATGCCACCTATCAGAAAAACTAAGTACTTTTCCGGGTCGGGAAGTCTTCGAAGTCCGCGGGAGATCTTCAAGTAACGAAGGAGATCTTCGAGTCGCGAATGAGATCTTCGAGCTCCGAAGGAGATCTTCGAACGTTGAAGGAGATCTTCGAGGGAATTCTTCAGAGAGCTCTCTCGGGTGCGAAATTTTAGATCCTCTCAAATGAGGATTCAGGGGCCTTTTTATAGACTTGGTGTAACATCCCCAGTCTTCTAGACCCCTAGTTTGTATTAGGGCATGGGTGGTGTGCAGAGTGGCCACTAGGGCCCTTGGGCCAAGTGGAGTGTGCTAAGTGCACACCAAGGGCACAAAATCAACATGGTTCAATATCACTCCCTTAGGCCAATTGATCCTCAATTCACCAAATTGACCTCCCCCATACCACCCTAACCACTAAGGAAGACCATTACCATGAAAATTGCACTTGGGTGGGACCCAATTAAATGAAATTAACCAAGTCAAAGTCAACACTTGTGAATTAAACCCAATCTAGGTGACATAGCCACCTACACTTGACCCAAGCCGAATCTTTTGGCCTAACATCAATCAAAGGATCAAGCAAGCCCCTTGGCAGCTGGTTGGGCAAGCCCAACCTTGGGTTTGCCAAATTAAGGTGGAAAAAGGAGGAGAGAGAAGAAGGGAACCAAAAGAGAAATGCAAAAGCACCCTCCCCTCCTTCCACACTCAACCCCCAATCAGCCTAGGGGCCATCCCTGATTGCTGTTGATCTGGGATTGTCCCAGAGGGAAGTAGGAGGCAGCAGGGAGTAGGATAAGTGGTCGGCCACGCCTCCCCCTTGAGCTTCAAATTCAAACCCGACTATACAAGCCTCCTCCCTCCCAACTGACCACTCGATCAACTTCAGAATCGCTAGAGCAATCGGAATGACCTACTGGAGCTGAGGAAAGGGTGGAGAATGGAGGATTTGGGCATGGCCTCCGGAGACAACAACTCCCATGTCAAACAGCCGCCGCCGCTGCTGAGCCACCACTGATGTTCGTTTCTCCTCCTCTCCCCCCATGCTAGCTTTCTATAACAAAACGAAGAAGGATCGGGCTCAATTGAGCCCGAATCCATTCCTTAAAACCGAGGTTTTCTGCTCGAAATGGGAAGCCTGGATCGCCGGGAACCGCCGCCTCCGGCCGCCTGTCGCCGGTAAATGGTAGCCCCGACCACCACGAAGGTGTCGGAGGTGTTGGCCGGTGGTGGTGGTGGCTGGATCGCCGGCAATCTCAGTCGTAACTTCGCCCAGCACGGCGCGATCTCAGCCGTTGGCTGGAGGAGGAAGACGACTCCCTGGCCGTGAGATCTGCGTCAAGATCCGTGCGTGCCCTTTTTATATGAATTAATTTAATGTCTTAGGGATTATAGTTCTCTTTTTGGTGCAGCCTCCTTCTAGGTTTAATTAGGGGCACTTAATGACTGAATTAGCAAAAGTGCCCGACATGAAAGTTGTAGTCTTGACCTTAGCTTTCATTAGTGCTTAAGTTCAGGTCATTTGGTGACCCACAGCTCCCTGGGGAGCTGTTTTACTAGGACTGGTCCTACACTAGGACAACCTACTAAAATATTTATTTAGCCTAGATCTCTCAAGCTTTGAAGCTAAGATTTTAACCATGGGTAGATATACCCTAGGAGTACCCTCTGCCCAAAGATCAGTATTTGTTGGGCACTTTTGCCTATAGTTTTTGTGGTAATTAAGATATTTAAATAATGTTGATTTTTTGAGCATATGAAGTCCAAATGAAACCAATTTTGGTGGCAGGCTCTTTAGTTCATGAGTAGTGTCTGCCTAAATTTTCACTCCATTTGGAGTTGATTTGTTATGGAAAATGGGAAACCCTAATGAGGGCCCTTAAGGGTCAAATTAGGGTTTAGGCTATTTTGGGGAGTTGAGTGGGTTGGCCTCCTCCCATCATGATTATTATGTAGGTAATGATATATAAATGCATGTGACACCCCCTAATGGAGCATTTGGAGCCATTAGGGTGGTGTGTCCTAAAACCCTAAGGGTAAACCCTTAGGGTTGCTATTTAGGGTTTGTGAAGGACATGGGACCAAATGTGCTTGTCTTGGCTCAAAACTTGGTAGACATGTTTTTAGGAGCATGCACTGGCTTAGATACTTTAATGGGAATATTTAGAGTCATTTATGTATTTTTCCCTTATTAAATGAAATTGCCACTATTTCCTTAAATAAATAAATGAATGGTCAGATTACCTTGTATGGTTATGATATTTTAACAATGGCTGAATTGGGATGAAAATAGGCTATGGTAATTTTAGTAGGATTTATTGAAGTGTCATTTCTTGTGGAGGAATTTTTAAGTGCTTACTAGCTTAGAGGAATTTAATTATGAAAAATGTCAAATCATTGGTCAAAATTATGAAACTTGGTTATTTGTCATTTTTTTGTTGATATATGCCCATGATAATTATTTGGAAGCCTGTGGAATTGTATTTCATGTACATCATGTAGAAATTGGTATTTACTACACTTGGATGTTAAATCATTTTAATTAGTCAAATCATATGGTAATGATATAAATATTTGGCAGAGGACTCTAGACCCCCATTTGAACTCTTGGTAATTTTTATAGAATTTTCAGATGTGAAATATTATTTTTCCTAATTATAGTGACATTTTGGTAATTATACAACTATGAGGATTTAGTAGGTCACATGACATCCTAGGGTCATGAAACTCAGTAAACCACCTTGTTATGGAATATTACCTTACTAATAATTTTAACGTAGCATGTAGAAGCATTTTGTGGATAGATTATGTGTAATTTGACTTAAGGCTTTAACTTCTTTAATTTATAATAAATACCAAATTAATATGGAAAATTATGGAAATTTGAACATGCCTTATTAAAGTCAGTGGGAGTCTAGTATAATTATACCATATCCTGGTGATGAGTTTTAGAAGGATCCCCATATGGGGTTTGAGGTTAGTTCAACTTGGTGGTCTGCGTTTAGTAAAAACCAGAATTTTGATTTTAAGACAATTCAGACCCATAAGTAGTGTTTAGAAGTTTTGTCCATTCAGTATTTCAATTATAGATCACAATGATTCAATGAGGGTCAAACCTAGGATTAACATTGGGATTGTGCTAGGGTTGGTGTATGAGGTGTGGAGGTACGTCCAACCCAATTGGGTGGGACGGGTGTTGAGCTAAGTCACTTTAATTATATGAAATTATGAGGGGTGAACTAAATGTTAATCACCAACTAAAGTAATTGTCTTGAGAAAGAGGATGGTGGGGTTGAGCCCATTGAATCCTTAGTACCGTTGGGGGCTCCTTTACGGGGTATACCGCGGGAAGTCCAAGATTCACCCAAAACATAATACTAACTTAATTGTAGGCAAGAGTAGCCTCATTAGGTCAGCAAGCTAGTATGGATCTCCTTCGGGAAGGAGAGGTGTTGGAGCAACTTGTGTGATAGTCCCTGAGCCGGAGGCTCGGGTGGATTTGGTGTCACCTGTTACTTATGCAATTAGTGGCGAGTCTTCGGTAGTAGGCTAGTCGTGTCACCGACGATAGTACGTTGACTCAGGTGAGGGTGAGGTTTAGAGGGCCGATAAGTTTGAGTACCGCGGTCTGGAGGACAATCCCTAATAACCTACCCCGACCTTAAAGTCTGGTGGATTCCAGCAAGAGTACGCAGGAGCTCCGCTGTTGTGTTCTTAGCGTTGAGGCGTACGTGAGGTCTAGGCTTGGTAGTGAGCATACCCGACTAGGATGTGGAGTGCCCGATACACTGCCACCGTGAGCCACGACGGTCGGTACCCGAAAGGTTGGCTTCCTTTCTAACAAAATGGGAACTATAAAGGTCTGTGCGCAAAGAGTCATGTGGGTGGGTTGCATTACATGGCTGCATAATACACAACATAAACATAGCATAGCATAACACACATCTGCATACCCCATCATATAAATTAGTATGGGCTCTTTTATATGATGGGTTACCTGGACATCTTAACTTATATATCGTATGGGCGTTCATATAAGTTAAGGTACAAATCTGTGATGGTAGATAGTTTGCGTTACTGCACTGCCTTTACTTACCTATTGTTTACTATATTGCCTCTACCTGTTTACTATTTACCGCAATTACTTACATGCTCTTTACTTATACCTTGTTACTGTTAGCTCTACTGCAGTATATAGTTAGTGCCACGTCACCCTTCTTGTTTACCCCTTGTTTGTCCTCCGCTTCTTCCTCTCACTCGGTGCCTAGGAGTCGTGGGGGGAGGCGAGGACTAAACGGCTTAGTATTTATGACTAACGGTCGGATGTGGCCGTACAGGAGTCCGAGGAGACGAAGCTACCCCGTGTGCAGCAGGACGAGAGAGATAGACTTGACCCGCAATTGCAGCATACTACCACCGGACAGGTTGATAGTTAGTTTGTAGTTTCCACATGTTTTGTAGTGAGAGAGAGAGTACTTTCTTTTGGAAATGTATTCGGGCATCTGCCCTTACTTCTTGTACTTTTCCTTTGTGGACATTTTCTGTTTCATTATATAGTTATATGATGTTGTGACATGTGGACATGCCCTTACTTTTGGCATTTACTTACTTATGATTGTATAGCCGGCAGAGTCGGTGCTGAGCGGTGTTGGCTAACATAAGTGTTGGTGACACTGCAAGGCAGCGATTCTGGGCGAAGATCCACCTTGACCGTTCGATACGGGAGAGGTTCGAGTTTTCAAGTATCCGAGTGTGTTTTGAGAATCGTAAAGGGCATAAGACTCTTGGAATCAAGAAAGTCAGGTTAAGAATTTAGGGAATTTCTCTAACTTCCTGATCCAAACAATGTTGTTTTGTCGTTTATAAGGACGTTTGGTTAACAAGCTCTTACCGGTCGCAAGGGAAAAAAACGTCATAAATGGCAAATTCAGTGCAAGACCAAGTAAGATTTAGAATGGATAGAAGTAAGACTAGGCTATAAGTTCTCATGACCATAAGAAATAATCAGTTTATCGTAACAAACTTACAAGTGTATTGTTGTAGATACACCATCTTAACCTCGAGACATCGATTTGTAGAGCTATCAGAACAATTAATAAACATTGACGTCCGAACAAATGTATCGATTAAGTCAAGTACTGAAAAACAAGAAGAATGCCAGGTTTAGTAGCTTGGGATAAAGGTGTCACATCGTGAAATTTTGAAGATTGAAATCAAGTTTTCGCAAGTTAAAAATTACAACTAGAGTTTCTTACATTTCAGGGCTTTCAAAGGTAATTTTCAGATAGTTTTTTAATTAAAATTCAAGCCCTCTCCTTGGTGTAAATTTAGTTAAGATCATTTTACTCTTAGAGTTGGTTTATGCATAACCAGAGAGCTTAGGAAGGTGACTCTTTGGATCTTATAATATGATGATAAAACTATTTAGGGCTAAGGTGGAGGATCTTACTATGTTCGGATCTCGGGAAAAATGACAACGACCATCATGTACTAAAATGTTGAGGATTTGAGATTTAAAACAAATGGTTAGTTGTTGTTACAATCAACTCCCGCTTGAAATTATTAATATTACTTGATGATATTTATCAACGTAATTTTGGACGACACAGCTAATAGAAGGGTCGTTATGATGAATCCTTTAATTCATAATTTATAGCTTAAGTGAGATGAGACTACTTAACTTTGGAAGTTTAGTCCACTCGATATTGGAAATCTAAAGTGAAATTTGACGAATGATATATTGAAGATATATAATTTACATACAATCCTCCGATCTTAAGAAGCAGAACTTACACTTTCTCCAAAAATTATAAATGGTGAAACTTCTCGAGGATTAATGGGATTTAATGAGACACCCTTCATGTTGAAATCAATTGTGTCAAAACATGTCATGATAGAAAGGGTTTTACCCTCGTGAGTATGAACCAAGTGGATATGGAAAGTAGTTGGGAGTCATTTCACGAACATTAGTTTTAAACTACAGACGTTATGTTCCTCAAAGAAAAACATGGAGGATATTTACATTTATTTAACGTGAGGAAGCGTTAACCTCATGTATCATTCGTAGGATATAAGAGACTCTGGTCCAAGTGTAATCAAGTTTTATGTTATTATTTTGTATCTGATAAACCTGACCTTATATCCGCTGAGTCGGAAATGGTTTATCAGCAGAGACCTCATATGTTAAGGGATAAGGTCTCATGGCGTAGGTGGTGTTGAACACCTAAGTGTAAGGGAATCGTATAGTGAAGAATCAAAATAGACAATGACGGTCGGCTAAATGATCATGTCCTGGCTAATCGGTTTTTGAGTAGAGTATTATGTAAGCATGGTTCGTGAATACAACCTTAGGAAGTTAAGTTGAACTCGAAGGATTTCTGTGCCATCCAGCACGGCATGATAGTATAAATTAACTCTGTAGGATCTTATGTATTTCAGATAGATCCTCCTCCAGGGGGTGTAGTGATTTTGATAACACCCACACCTGGTTAAATTGTTTTGATTTCGAAGTGTCTATTTCCTATTTATTACCGGGATGGAGCAAAGTAGAACCCGCATTGTGATTAGTGGCACAATGGTCTGAGCGGCGGGATAAACCTTCAATTAACCCCTGGTAGGAATATTGCCGACAATCTTAGCTAGGAATAGTAGAAGTGCAATGAGAAATCTTGGTAAAGACTGTTGCTCCAGTTTGAGCTCTCATATAGCAATAAGTCATCAGGCTAATACCGACATGGCGCTGTGCGCAGTCTCGTATGGGAGAAAGTGTTACACACCGCTTTCTTGGATTCAGAACAAGGACCCGAAGTTTTTAGGGTCAGATTACATAAAAGAGACGGATACGCGGGCACGACCGATTCAAGATCGGATGTTGGAGGCCCAAGGTAGGGAGGCGAAGTTTTTATGATACGAGGCATCATATAATAGAGGTCTGAGTTCTTCCGTGGAAGGAGATTCCGATGTTTGATTATTATAGTTCAATCATGAGCAAGAGAAGCATAACTGGGTGCCCTTGGACTTCATGCAACAACGTTTCCCGGAACTCATCACTTCAGGTACAAATTAAACGTCTTTGAAATCCTTTATTCTTATAAGTACTTACAACCCGTAGACCCGAACCTAAATTTCGAGGACGAAATACTTCTTTTGTTTATTGGTATTTGTAACATCCCTTGTCCTTCTAGACCCCTAGTTGGTATTAGGGCATGGGTGGTGTGCAGAGTGGCCACTAGGGCCCTTGGGCCAAGTGGAGTGTGCTAAGTGCACACCAAGGGCACAAAATCAACATGGTCCAATATCACTCCCTTAGGCCAATTGATCCTCAATTCACCAAATTGACCTCCCCCATACCACCCTAACCACTAAGTCAGACCATTACTATGGAAATTGCACTTGGGTGGGACACAATTGCATGAAATTAACCAAGTCAAAGTCAAAGTCAACACTTGTGAATTAAACCCAATCTAGGTGACATAGCCACCTACACTTGACCCAAGCCGAATATTTTGGCCTAACATCAATCAAAGGATCAAGCAAGCCCCTTGGCAGCTGGTTGGGCAAGCCCAACCTTGGGTTAGCCTAATTAAGGTGGAAAAAGGAGGAGAGAGACGAAGGGAACCAAAAGAGAAAAGCAAAAGCACCCTCCCCTCCTTCCACACTCAACCCCCAATCATCCTAGGGGCCATCCCTGATTGCTGTTGATCTGGGCTTGACCCAGAGGGAAGCAGGAGGCAGCAGGGAGCATGATAAGTGGTCGGCCACGCCTCCCCCTTGAGCTTCAAATTCAAACCCGACTATACAAGCCTCCTCCCTCCCAACTGACCACTCGATCAGCTTCAGAATCGCTAGAGCAGTCGGAATGACCTACTGGAGCTGAGGAAAGGGTGGAGAATGGAGGATTTGGGCATGGCCGCCGGAGACAACAACTCCCATGTCAAACAGCCGCCGCCGAGCCACCACTGATGTTCATTTCTCCTCCTCTCCCCCTATGCTAGCTTTCTATAATAAAACGAAGAAGGATCGGGTTGAATTGAGCTCGAATCCATTCCTTACAACCGAGCTTTTCTGCTTGAAATGGGAAGCCTGGGATCGCCGGGAACCGCCGCCTCCGGCCGCCAGTCGCCGGTAATTGGTAGCCCCGACCACCACGAAGGTGTCGGTGGTGTTGGCCGGTGGTGGTGGTGGCTGATCGCCGACAATCTCGGTCGCAACTTCGCCCAGCACGGCGCGATCTCAGCCGTTGGCTGGAGGAGGAAGACGCCTCCCTGGCCGTGAGATCTGCGTCAAGATCCGTGCGCGCCCTTTTTATATGAATTAATTTAATGTCTTAGGGATTATAGTTCTCTTTTCGGTGCAGCCTCCTTCTAGGTTTAATTAGGGGCACTTAATGACTGAATTAGAAAAAGTGCCCAACATGAAAGTTGTAGGCCTTGACCTTAGCTTTCATTAGGGCTTGAGTTCAGGTCATTTGGTGACCGACAGCTCCCTGGGCAGCTGTTTTACTAGGACTGGTCCTACACTAGGACAACCCACTAAAATATTTATTTAGCCTAGATCTCTCAAGCTTTGAAGCTGAGATTTTAACAATGGGTAGGTATACCTTAGGAGTACCCTTTGCCCAAAGATCAGTATTTGTTGGGCACTTTTGCCTATAGTTTTTGTGGTAATTAAGATATTTAAATAATGTTGATTTTTGGAGCATATGAAGTCCAAATGACACCAAAGTTTGGTGGCAGGCTCTTTAGTTCATGAGTAGTTCCTGCCTAAATTTTCACTCCATTTGGAGTTGATTTGTTATGGAAAATGGGAAACCCTAATGAGGGCCCTTAAGGGTCAAATTAGGGTTTAGGCTATTTTGGAGAGTTGAGTGGGTTGGCCTCCTCCCATCATGATTATTATGTAGGTAATGATATATAAATGCATGTGACACCCCCTAATGGAGCATTTGGAGCCATTAGGGTGCTGTGTCCTAAAACCCTAAGGGTAAACCCTTAGGGTTGCAATTTAGGGTTTGTGAAGGACATAGGACCAAATGTGCATGCCTTGGCTCAAAACTTGGTAGAAATGTTTTTAGGAGCATGCACTGGCTTAGATAATTTAATGGGAATATTTAGAGTCATTTATGTATTTTTCCCTTATTAAATGAATTTGTCACTATTTCCTTAAATAAATAAAATGCATGGTCAGATTACCTTGTATGGTTATGATATTTTAACAGTGGCTGAATTGGGATGAAAATAGGCTATGGTAATTTTAGTAGGATTTATTGAAGTGTCATTTCTTGTGGAGGAATTTTTAAGTGCTTACTAGCTTAGAGGAATTTAATTATGAAAAATGTCAAATCATTGGGAAAAATTATGAAACTTGGTTATCTGTCATTTTTTTGTTTATATATGCCCATGATAATTATTTGGAAGCCTGTGGAATTGTATTTCATGTACATCATGTAGAAATTGGTATTTACTACACTTGGATGTTAAATCATTTTAATTAGTCAAATCATATGGTAATGATATAAATATTTGGCAGAGGACTCTAGATCCCCATTTGAACTCTTGGTAATTTTTATAGAATTTTCAGATGTGAAATATTATTTTTCCTAATTATAGTGGCATTTTGATAATTATACAACTATGAGGATTTAGTTGGCCACATGACATCCTAGGGTCATGAAATCAGTAAACCACCTTGTTATGGAATATTACCTTACTAATAATTTTAAGGTAGCATGTAGAAGCATTTTGAGGATAGATCATGTGTAATTTGACTTAAGGTCTTAACTTCTTTAATTAATAATAAATATCAATTTAATATGGAAAATTATGGAAATTGAAACACGCCTTATTAAGGTAAGTGGGAGTCTAGTATAATTATACCATATCCTGGTGATGAGGTTTTAGAAGGATCCCCTTATGGGGATTGAGGTTAGTTCAACTTGGTGGTCTGCGTTTAGTAAAAACCAGAATTTTGATTTTAAGACAATTCAAACCCATAAGTAGTGTTTAGAAGTTATGTCCATTCAGTATTTGAGTTATAGATCACAATGATTAAAGGAGGGTCAAACCTAGGATTAACATTGAGATTGTGCTAGGGTTGGTGTATGAGGTGTGGAGGTACGTCCAACCCAATTGGGTGGGACGTGTGTTGAGCTAAGTCACTTTAATTATATAAAATAATGAGGGGTGAACTAAATGTTAATCACCAACTAAAGTAATTGTCTTGAGAAAGAGGATGGTGGGGTTAAGCCCATTGAATCCTTAGTACCGTTGGGGGCTCCTTTACGGGGTATACCGCGGGAAGTCCAAGATTCACCCAAAACATAATACTAACTTAATTGTAGGCAAGAGTAGCCTAATTAGGTTAGCAAGCTAGTATGGATCTCCTTCGGGAAGGAGAGGTGTTGGAGCAACTTGTGTGATAGTCCCTGAGCCGGAGGCTCGGGTGGACTTGGTGACACCTGTTACTTATGCAATTAGTAGCGAGTCTTCGGTACTAGGCTAGTCGTATCACCGACGATAGTACGTTGACTCGGGTGAGGGTGAGGTTTAGAGGGCCAGTAAGTTTGAGTACCGCGGTCTGGAGGACAATCCCTAATAACCCACCCCGACCTTAAAGTCTGGTGAATTCCAGCAAGAGTACGCAGGAGCTCCGTTGTTGTATTCTTAGCGTTGAGGCGTACGTGAGGTCTAGGCTTGGTAATGAGCATACCCGCCTAGGATATGGAGTGCCCGATCCACTGCCACCGTGAGCCACGACGGTCGGTACCCGAAAGGTTGGCTTCCTTTCTAACAAAATGGGAACTATAAAGGTCTGTGCGCATAGAGTCGTGTGGGTGGGTTGCATTGCGTGGCTGCATAATACACATCATAAACATAGCATAGCATAACACACATCTGCATACCCTATCATATAAATTAGTATGGGCTCTTTTAGATGGGTTACCTGGACATCTTAACTTTTATGTCGTATGGGCGTTCATATAAGTTAAGGTACGAATCTGTGATGGTAGATAGTTTGCATTACTGCACTGCCTTTACTTACTTATAGTTTATTATATTGCCTCTACCTGTTTACTATTTACCGCACTTACTTACATGCTCTTTACTTATACCTTATTACTGTTAGCTCTACTGTTTATATTTATATACTGCTAGTTAGTGCCACGTCACCCTTCTTGTTTACCCCTTGTTTGTCCTCTGCTTCTTCCTCTCACTCGGTGCCTAGGAGTCGTGGGGGGAGGCGAGGACAAAACACCTTAGTCTTTATGACTAACGGTCGGATGTGGCCGTACAGGAGTCCGAGGAGACGGAGCTACCCCGTGTGCAGCAGGACAAGAGAGATGGACTTGACCCGCAGTTGCAGCATACTACCACCGGACAGGTTGATAGTTAGTTTGTAGTTTCCACATGTTTTGTAGTGAGAGAGAGAGAGTACTTTCTTTTGGAAATGTATTCGGGCATCCGCCCTTACTTCTTGTACTTTTCCTTTGTGGACATTTTCTGTTTCATTATATAGTTATATGATGTTGTGACATGTGGACATGCCCTTACTTTTGGCATTTACTTACTTATGATTGTATAGTCAGCAGAGTCGGTGCTGAGCGGTGTTGGCTAACCCGAGTGTTGGTGACACCGCAAGGCAGCGATTCTGGGCAAAGATCCACCTTGACCGTGCGATACGGGTGAGGTTCAAGTTTTCAAGTACCCGAGCGGGTTTTGAGAAAAGAGATCTTACACTTGGCTAGGGGAGGCTCGGTAATTTTGCCGCCGTAACCACCATAACCACCTGACAGGTCGATCTTGATCGTTGATCGCGAGCCCACAGATCGCTACTTTTTGAATATGACGGCTTCGCCCCTTGGGCAGTTCGGGCAGTTAACGTTCCTGATTGCAATGTGCAAATCCTGCAATCTTAAGAGAGAAAGTGAAGTTAGCAGTTGCGCGCATCGTGAACTTTGCAATGTTCAAACGTGCGCGAAATGAAAACGGGATATGGACTTAGCGGTGCCAAGTAAGTGCAGGACCCGCGTGATCGGAGACGGACGAGAATGAGGCGAGAGAGGACGGACGAGCGTGCCCGTCGATCAAGGGAGGCCGACCGGCACCGCGCCCGACATGGTCCCGTGCGGCATCGCGCGGCCGCGAGGTCGTGTGGAAACGCGCGGCTGCGAGGCCGCGTGGCACCTCGCGGTCGCAAGGCTGCGCGGCATCGCGCGCGACCGCGTCGGGCGCGGTGCCGGTCGGCCTCCCTTGATCGACGGGCACGCTCATCTGTCCTTTCTCGCCTCGTTCTCGTCCATCTCCGATCGCGCGGGTCCTGCACTTACTTGGCACCGCTAAGTCCATATCCCGTTTTCATTCCGCGCACGTTTGAACATTGCAAAGTTCACGGTGCGCGCAACTGCTAACTTCACTTTCTCTCTTAAGATTGCAGGATTTGCACATTGCAATCAGGAACGTTAACTGCCCGAACTTCCCGAGGGGCGAAGCCGTCATATTCGAAAAGTGACGATCCGTGGGCTCGCGATCAACGGTCAAGATCGACCTGTCAGGTAGTTACGGCGGCGAAATTACCGAGCCGCCCCTGGCCAAGTCTATAAAAAGGCCCCTAAATCCTCATTTGAGAGGATCTGAAATTTCGCACCCGAGAGAGCTCTCTGAAGAATTCCCTCGAAGATCTCCTTCAACGTTTGAAGATCTCCTTCGGAGCTCAAAGATCTCATTTGCGACTCGAAGATCTCCTTCGTCGCTTGAAGATCTCCCGCGGACTTCGAAGACTTCCCGACCCGGAAAAGTACTTAGTTTTTCTGAGAGGTGGCCTGTCACCCTCAGAGATTTTCATTCAATTGCAATTGTAACGGGAGCGGCCTGTCGCTCTCGATTCTTGCAGCTTTACTTGTAACAACCAAGTACTTAGTGAAATTTGGTCGGCGTCGATCCGACCACGTGGGTTTTTACCCTTTCCGGGTTTTCCACAGTAAAAACGTCATCTTGTCATCTGTCTATTCTCCCTATGACTGTTTGCGCGCTCGGTTCACTCTCGGGCTAAGACAGTTCGATTCGCCTGGTCTGAAAGAACGTTGAGCGACCCGCAACAATAGTAATGAATTATTAATGAGTAGAATAGATGAAAAATCTGATTAAGAAGATGAAGTGATGTTTGATGCTAATTATTTAAACTGAATATGGTTGCGCCTTACCTTCGCCAAACATGCGTCTGCCCCTTGAGCCTTGCACCTAGGCTCCAAGATCCCTTTGCGCCTTGGTGCGCCTTGCGCCTTTAATAATTAAGGTTAAACCATGTCGGTGACGGGTGTGTCAACATTGTCATCGTTAGCGTGAATTTTCTTGCTCGTAGGAGGAAATTCTGGATGAGATTAGGAATCTTATTAGAGTTAGTCGTGGAATGCGCTTATATGAGAGAGCTCGGTGTTGAAACCAGAGAACTGGTCTCGACATTCGAAAGGGGGATGCAGCTAACTCTTACTTGACCCGAGCCAGACCCTTGACCATTTACTAAGAGCCGAAGAACCTTACCCTTGATGAACACCTAAGTCCACAAACAGACCCCTTAAGCTGCAGCGTGGGGGTCCCACCACATACCTGGAAGCTCTCAAGGAACTTCCCCTCCCAAGCCAATGCTGAGCCTAGGCACCTTGGAGGGCACTAAGGATCACCTCACCGTCCACCTTCGATGACAAGGGGGAGGGGAGGGGTAGTGCTTGCTCACAACACACACGCGAGGGAGGGGGGTACCAACAACTCTTCCCAAGGTGCCCATGGGGGTCTATTTATAAACTTCCCAAAAATTAGGCAGCGGATAGCCTAAAATCTATTATCCGAAGCCCAACAACCAACCTGGATGATCGAAGCGAGAGGAGGGGCGAGTGGAGGACGAGACGTCCACTCCCCCCCCCCCCCTTGCCGGGGGTCGAACGAGTGGACCGAGGTCCACCGCCCTTACTGAGCGAGTTGACCATACGGTCCACTCAACCCACCGGGCGAGTGGACCCTTGGTCCACTCGCCCAGCTGCACGGGGAGAGTGGACCATAGGTCCACTCGCCCTTACCCTTGGGCGAGTGGACCCATGGTCCACTCGCCCCCCCCCCTCCCCCCCCCCCCCCCCCCTCCCACTTGGACGAGTGGACCAATGGTCCACTCGCCCGGGTCCTTGGGCGAGTGGACCAAGGGTCCACTCGCCCGGGGCCTTGGGCGAGTGGACCCTAGGTCCACTCGTCCAAGGAGGTCTACCCCCCTTAGCCCTCTGTTCTCGATCATGTCGGCCTCCATCGGTTCGGTCTACTGCGTCGCGGAACCTTTCCTATTACAACCTCACCCGCGTCGGGTCGCACCGACTCGGAAAATATGAGGGTTGTACACAATCCCCGCTCTTTTCGAGCTTGCCTTAAGCTCGGAAAGAAAGTCCAACCCACCTATTTGATGAGTGATACACCCAAAATAGATTTACGTTTTAACGCAAGTGCACGTGCCGAATCAAGTAATATAAAGTGAGAAAAGATCGTTCCCTCGGAGAAATGATTAATTTAGTGCTCGTAAATACTAGCTCTACCTTTTCTTTAAATTCAAGTGGGATAATAAGATTGAGTTTTTAATGATTATTACTTAATACTAATAACAAAACTAAATAAAGCTTACTTAAAAGTATTCTATTCAAACTACTTGGAGAAAAATCAGTTGGAGAAATAATCTTGTGTATTGTTTTCCTTTGCTTGTGGTGATGATTTCTATGATGTAATCTTATGAAATGCTTGATTAATTATCTTGCAATGATTTAAAAGAGGATGTCATTATCTCTCGATTTCTGAAATCCAATACTCTAAATCATCTAGTTATCTCTAACTTAGATGGAAGAGATTAAAATAAAACACACAAATCAAAGTTGCTAGCAAAATATGAAATCTCTTTCTACCGTTATGCTATATTTAAATTCATGATAAACTTTCACCGCTCCTCTCTCGAATCTCGCAGTGTAGTATAAAAACGGAACTTTGGTTACAGATTTATGCGACTCCTCTCTCGAATCTTGCCGCATAATATAAAGCAATCATCTAGCCTGACTCCTCTCTCGAATCTTTCCAAGCAAATTAAAGATGAACTTAAGCCAAACTTTCCAAGAGTAAAATCATAAATTCAATAAAGATAATATTCCAAACATCCACAAGAAAATTTAAAATCAAACCATCACAACAAACAAAGTACTAACAACACACAAGATCTATGAAGTTAGTTCATGATGGAGGGATGAAACCAAATAAGAAAGATCTTACTAGACATGCTTAAGAGAGTCAAATGATGTAGGAAATTCCACTCAACGATGTGCACAATCCGTAGAAGAATCAGTCCGGTCTCCTCCTTCTTTTTCTAGGGTTTTTCGCAAACCCTAATGTTCTTTTTGCCTTCTCTCCTCTCTTTCTCCTCTCCAAATACGTGTGTGATTGCTGGAGGTTATTTTCTGCCTAAAAAAGAGCAGCCCCAGCCCAAGAGACGCATCCTTCCATAATTAACTTTGGCGCAAAATTTGGATTTCAAATTCTTAAATCCGCCAGATTGTTGTAACATCCAAAAATGGATGTTATAACAACTTGAACCGGCCAAAATTTTAAATCCAGATTTTCTTCTCCGAATCGATTTCTTCGGCATTTCTAATAAGAAAACATATAATTTTAATCAAATAATCAATAATTGAAATAAACATGAATTTATTTATAATTTATAATCATTTAGATCCTTTTTCTCCATTTATAATAAAATAATTAGTCAAAATAAAGAGTTAGATAACTTCTTTTTAGGAAGTTATCACACCTCCATACTTAAACTTTTGCTAGTCCCTAGCAAAGATCATTCAGATTACAAGCTTGAATGAAGAATTAATAACATAACATAAATTCAAATGATCTTTCATCCTTGCAACAAAAAATTAATCAAAGCGTACTATAGAAATTCGCTTTATTCAATTGATAAGCCAACAATCAATAAAAATTCAATCATTCATACCTCCATTAGCTTGATAAAAGATAATGCTCAAATAAACATTTTAGTGCAGTGAGTGCTAAAAAGGAATTTACTCCCATGCAAAATTTCTTATTGAACCTCTGCATCTATTGGAAAGGATAAGAATATGCTAAGCTATTGATTTTAGTCTCCACATGAGTTAGTAGTTCAATTGAATATCAGACTGACTTTGGCTTGGTTCAAAATTTATGGGTGACTTTGTTAGAGGAATGACATTCCCTAATTAGTACTCTTAGCAAGATTACCAAAATATGGGGTTTATCAACATATATATATTATTTTTTTCTTTTCATAGTAGGGATCATTCCAAGTACAAGTGTACATACCTAGGCCACATATCACTATGATGCTCTTTTTTTTCTTTTTATATATCACAGTTGGGATCATTCCAAGTATGTATACAAATACCTAGGCCACATATCACTATGAAATTTAACCATTTTTTTTTAAAATAAATACCCATAAATGGCTACTTATTAAGATACAACTAGTAGGAACATAGGGAATTTAAGCATGGAATAGTGTATATCAAAGTGGTAAGGATAAGGCTCAAAGTATTTAGTGGATGCTCGAAATGGTTTAAAATCCTAAACTCACGTCTCAACTTACATCGTTAACTTAGTTCTTGCTCACCCCTCCCTGGTATTAGCAGAAGTCAATATCAAAAATTGCCTTGGTCGTAAACAAAAATTTTGTGCATAAAATATTTGCCTAAATGAGCATAATCCAAAATTTTTTTTACTAACTTCAAATTCATGAATTGAACTCCTACGATTGTTTAGTCATACCAGTTAATTATCAGTTAATACTACAATACTCATTGATCAATAAAAACAAGAATTAAGATCATTAAATTATTGTTTGGTTAATTTAATCTTCACTCAATTTGTAGGGTTAATATAACCCCCACCTCCACACTTAGGCTTTGCTAGTCCCTAGCAAAGAGACTATATCATGCAAAATCTGGAATGGAGCAACAAACAAAAATAATAAGAAGTCAAAAATTGAAATAGGAAACTCCCCTGAATTGAATGTGATGGAAAGGATGTTCAAGACTTCGTATTTATGCTCCCACCTCCACACTTAATCATAATAATAAGGCATGCATACTCAAAATGTCTAGAGTGCATAGATATTAAAGCAGAACATAGTCAAAGAGATCATCAAGATGAAGCTCAGAAATTATCATAATATCATCTTAATATGAACCACATTGCACCATCGTAATATTGAAAATCAAGAGAAAATATAGCTGTTATGAACTCAGCCATCGTAATATGAAAAATTCAAGCCCCAGGCATCACTAAATTTCATCAAACATTAATAAACATCTGTTAATCAATAGAATATGAGTGTGGTGCAAATTTGACTAAAACAAACCCCATTCAAATTAATTTCCTATGGTAAGAGACCGTCCAGTTATCATCAGAATTAGTTGTAAAGCAATGTGGTTAGAACATGTAAGTAGCCACTTTAGGATAGCAGCATAATATAAAATAAATCACAACAAACAGGCTTCAGGGCTAAATCATAATAAGCAGCAATAAAAAATACTCAATAGCAAAAGAGAGTGGACTGCAAATGATAAGTAAAAATAGTGCATAAAATGTAATCACACAGAAATCATCAGCAGCCACCATAATGCTATTGGCTCAAATTTAATTTGCCGAATTGTTCATAGCATAATCAAGAAATAGTTCAGAGCAGAAATATAATATAATAGATGGTGCATAGGAAAATCATAATGACGGAAATAGTTCAAAGCAAAAATCATGGAAAGAGGCATCATGCCTAGTCTTCTTCATCGTCACCATCTGCTTCGTCTTCCGCATCATCAACGTTTTCAGATTCTTCCTTTTCTTCTTCCTCGCCTTCTTCACTTTCCTCTTCTTCTTCATCTTCAGAGTCAGTTGTTACGTAGCCTTTGTTACCACCTTGTATCGGATCCAACCTACGTCGATCCTTCGTCATTAGGTAACCTACACGATCCCATTGGCCAGCCAATTTTAGATTCGGAGCAGGAATTGGAATTTTTGCTTTCATCATCAAGGTAACTTGGTTGGCTCGAATATCTTGTAGTTGCGACTCAAAATACAAATGCTGACATCGTTGATACTCCTTCATGTAGTCTAAATTTCTCAAATTCATTTCTGTGGCTTTTTCCAAGTTGGGAATAGGAAGTCCAATGCTTGCCAATTCGGCTGGTGGTGCTTTGGTGGGCTTATCATCTCCCTTGCCTTTTTCTACCTTAACATTAATCTCTATAACTGTCTTGGTGATATGATTCTTCACTTGGGTGATTAAATCATCAACATGCTCAACTACTGATGAGTGATTTATTTACTCATCTTTTAGTATAGGTTTATTATATTTTTAATATAAAATTATGTTATTTATATGAATTATATCAAATAAATCCTTCCATTTGTTATTTCATAAGCTAACTTGAGTCTATTTTGTGTTTTCAGATTTTCTGGGCTGTTTTGAGCAAAATATAAAATTACACGCCCCAGGTCACGGGCGTGACCCATGGGCGTGTAACCTACGAAGTGTTCCAGACAGGTTTCAGCCGCTCCGGAGTCGTTCCGTGAAGAATTCGCCAAGTACACGCCCCAGGTCACGGGCATGACATCATAGTCACGGTCGGAACCTACCACCCTCTGCCAGCACGCCTTCCACGTAATTTTAAAGTTACACGCCCCAGGTCACGGGCGTGACCTGGGGGCGTGACAACTGGATATGAGCTGCGTTCGACGAAAACTAAGGAGATTGACGAATTGCTCCATTGCTGCGTTCGACAAATATTCAGACGATCGACGAACTGCGCCCGGCTGCTCCGTTCGACGAAAACGCTGAGATCGACGAAAGTTCAACAGAAGCCCTTTCCCGCCAAGGTTTCCCGCCAACTGAAGATTTAGAGACTACATGCCCCAGGTCATGGGCGTGACCTAGGGCGTGAACAGCTGAAACGCTCGCATTTACGCCAGATCGCGCCCCCTCCGCCAGCACCGATCAGGCCCCTTACACGCCCTTGGTCACGGGCGTGACCGAGGGCGTATAACATCAAAATTCTGCCTATTTAAAGGGGGCTTTTCCAGATGTTTGAAGAGGAAGTTTTGGAGTTCTAGCTTATTTTCTTGCACTAGTTTTAATGTTGTATGTCCTTTTCTTCTTGCACTTTTATTTCCTAAGCTTGTAACTCTCAATTTTCTAGTTGCAATTTCTTTTGCTAATTAATAAAATAGTACGTTTTCTCTTATTTTTCTCTCAACTTTCATTATGCACTTCTTTCATTTCATTGTTTCCTCCATCTCTATAAGTAGCTAAATTCTATTAGTACTCGACCGAGATGATCCAAGGGAAATATAAGTCTTGATTTAAATTCTAGCTTCTCTTTCTCTTCCTTAGAATACTTTAGATTTATTCTTGAACTATTATTGGATTGAGATTATATTGTCGATATATAATTCTCATCTTTGTTTTCGCAATTTAATAACCGAGAGGTTTTGATTTCGAATCGATCATTTCAAGAATAAAGAGAGTTGAATGCACTCCTCAAGCGAGGATGACATAATTCTCCCAGATTGGAGTCAAATCTAATAGAGGGGTTCACTACGATAAGGCGAGTTTTAGATTTTGATTCTAGAACGAAAGTTCGTTTGATCAACTAAACTCAGTTGAGCGTATCCTCGAGAGAGGTGTGTTCATAAATCGGGAACCTCCACGGTCAAGTATTTTCTTAAGAGATTTAGAAGTTGTTCTTTTTATATTTTATTTTCCCAAGGAGATTCAAGGTTTAGTACTAACCTTTAACTCATCAATTTAAATAAGCTATTTCTCTTTCTCGCAACCAACCAACCGCAAGTTTTATTCGATAAAATAATAGAGATTTTCCGAAGTAAGAGTACTCAACCGCCCCGAGTCTAATACGACCTTGGTTTTTATAACCTATACTACATTCGACACGATACACTTGCCGTTGTCGTTTGCAAGCATAGTTTTGCTCCATCAAGTTTTTGGCGCCGTTGCCGGGGAGATACGGTTGATATTTCGAAAACCAAAATATCTATTAAATTTATCTTTTCTTTTTCTTAATTTTAAGGTGCAACTATATTCTTGGAAAGGACGCTTTGGGCTTGAATTCTCATCATAGCCTCTAGTATCTTGCGAGCCCTTCACCGGGTTGACCTTGGGAAGTCCAGGACTAATTTTAATTCACCTAAATAAAAAAAATCCTTCATAAAAAAATATTTATATAAAAAAATTATAATAAAAATATTTATCTAAAATTTATTTGATTTTCTTTATCTTTTTCGCATCTTTTCCTCTTTTATTTTTGGTTTATGACCCGAGGAGACTATTCAGTCAATCTAGAATTCTATTTTGATCCAGAAATCGAGCGCACCTTGCGGCGTCGTCTCCCATTTAGTGATCTACCAATAATTCAAGAAGAGTCAATCGGAGAAACTAACGAAGGCTTAATGGATAACCCCGACCATAATGAGGCCCCGCTACGGACTATGTCCTATTATGCAAGGCCAAATTGAGAGGGACACAATCTAGTATTATTCGTCCGGCGGTGGCGAATAATAATTTTGAAATTAAAACGAGTATTATTCAAATGGTACAGCAAACCGTCATCTTTGACGGGTTACCAGATGAAGATCCAAATTTACATTTATTAAATTTTTTGGAAATTTGCGATACGTTTAAAATTAATGGTCTCACCGATGATGCCATTCGTTTGCGTTTATTTCCATTTTCTTTGTGGACTAAGGCCAAGCAATGGTTGGGATCTCTTCATAGAGGTTCCATCACTAAGTGGGCCGAAATGACGGATAAATTTTTAACTAAATATTTTCCTCCGGCGAAGTCCGCTAAATTACGTACGGACATTCTCTCGTTTACGCAAATAGACTCAGAGTCTCTCTATGACACATGGGAGCGCATCAAGGAATTATTGCGGAGATGTCCTCACTACGCCCTTCCTTTATGGCAACAAGTTCAAACATTCTACAATGGTTTGAATCTCCAAACGAGCCAAATGATTGATGCAGCAGCAGGGGGAACTCTAAATAACAAAACCCCAGATGCCGCTCAAGAGCTTTTTGAGGAGATGGCCATAAATGCTTATCAGTGGAATGCACCATGGTCACGTCCTAACAAACCGACCGGACCATTTGAAGTCGAGGCCACCCCGAATTTAGCACATCAAGTAGAATGACTTACTAAGCAAATGACGGAGATGTCTGCTTCCTCCGCCATTAACGGGGCTAATAATTATAATAATAATAATTATAATCAAGAACAAGTAGATTATATGGGGAACTCCTACCGTCCTCCTTATAACCCAAATAATAATCTTTCTAATAGCTATAATCCGGGTTTAAGGAACCACCCGAATTTTTCATGGAGCAACCCCAATAATGCTCAACACCCCCCACAAACGAATCCTCCCAGATTCGCTCCACCACAACCACCAAAGGCCCCTTTACTTGAAGAGGTCTTCACCAAATACGTCGCCGCTACTGACTCCAATATCTGGAACCTTTCCGGATCTATTAAAAGCCTAGAAAATCAGATTGGACAACTCGCCAAGATGTTCTCCGAACGCCAGCAGGGAGCTCTACCGGGCAATACTAAGCCCAATCCATGGGAGAGCGCCAACGCTATAACCCTCCGCAGCGGAAAGGAGGTAAAAAGTTCAAATTTGGCTGAGCCTGAGGTAAACGTTTCAACTCCAACTCCGCATTTAATTTCTTCTGATTTAGCTCCGCGCATTATTCAAACGTCTTCTATTCCGTATCCTCTAAATTACAAAATGAGCGCAACGAGGAGCAGTATAGACAATTTACAAATATTTTAAAACAAATACAAATCAACGTACCATTTTGCGAGGCACTCTCTCAAATGCCTAAATACGCGAAATATCTCAAGGATTTATTATCAAATAAAAATAAACTTGAAGATATTTCGCGTGTTTCTCTTAACGCAAAATATTCGGCGGTAGTTTTAAATAAATTGCCGAAAAAATTAAATTATCCGGGACGATTTTCCCTCCCGTGTTTGTTCGGGAATTTATTAATTAAAAACGCATTGGCCGATCTAGGAGCGAGCATAAATCTTATGTCGTTCTCCTTATTTAAGAAGCTTGGTTTGGGCACCCCAGACCCAACCAATATAAGCATGCAACTAGCGGACAGATCAATTAAATACCCGATAGGGGTCATTGAGGATGTGCTTGTCAAGGTTGACAAATTTATCTTCCCGGTAGATTTTGTCATCCTAGACATTGAGGAAGACGCCGAAGTCCCTATTACACTCGGACATCCTTTCCTCGCCACCTCTCGGGCAATTATTCATGTTAGTAATGACAAACTTCTCCTACGAGTTGGGGATGAAGAAGTAACTTTTAGTATTAACAACTTTATGAGAAATTCTTTTTCTAATGACGACTCTTGCTTTACTTTAGAATCAAATTTTGAAGAGGAAATAACGTCATTTTCTGAATTAATTTCACCTTTATTTGAAAATCCGGAATTTGAAAATTTATTTTGTCTAAAAGAAATACCTCGGCCGCTCAAATTTGAAGAAGTAAAATTAAATATTTCTAAAATAAAAACATCTTACGAGGAGCCACCGAGTTTGGAATTAAAACAATTGCCGGAACATTTAAAATATATATTTTTAGAAAAAGATTCAAAATTGTCTGTGATTATATCTTCCGCGCTTAACGATTCAGAAATTTCCGAATTAATTAAAATATTAAATAATCACCGCCATGCAATTGCATGACAAATTTCTGACATCAAGGGGATTAACCCCTCATTTTGCACGCACAAAATTAATTTAGAAAATAATTCTCGCAGTACTATTCATCCTCAATGACGGCTTAATCCAAATATGAAGGATGTCGTTAAGGCCGAAATAATAAAATTATTAGATGCGGGAATTATTTACCCAATTTCTGACAGCACTTGGGTTAGCCCAGTGCGATTTTGCTGTAGGTGCAGTTTTAGGCCAACGGGTGAATAAATATTTTCACCCGATTTATTACGCAAGCAAAACACTAACATCCGCGCAAGCAAATTATACAACAACGGAAAAAGAATTTTTGGCAATAATTTTTGCGTTTGATAAGTTTCGATCATATTTAACGCTTTCAAAAGTTATTGTTTTTACAGATCACTCCGCTCTCCGGTATTTACTACAAAAAGGAGATGCAAAGCCTCGACTGCTAAGGTGGATCCTCCTACTACAAGAATTCGATTTGAAATTCCAAGACAAAAAGGGGAGCGGAGAATGTTGCGGCTGACCACCTCTCACGGTTGGAGAATCCGGCGGCAGGTGCGCTAGTGGAGGTCGAAATTGACGACAAATTCCCTGAAGAGCGCCACCTCGCCATCGTAAAGGTAACGACTTCTTCCACCCCTTGGTACGCGGATTTGGCCAACTATTTGGTGGCCCGGGTCCTACCAAAAGATTTTTCAAGTCAGCAAAAGAAGAAATTCTTTTCGGACTTAAAAAATTATTTTTGGGAGAACCCCTTTTTATTTCGTGTCTGCGCGGACCAAGTGGTAAGAAGGTGTATTGCGAGCGAGGAAGGCGTCAAAATTTTGCGGCACTGCCACGAAGGACCAACCGGTGGTCACTATCAAGCGAACCGGACCGCAAGGAAGGTGCTAGAGGCGGGCTTCTATTGGCCCTCCTTATTCAAAGACGCTCACAATTTTGTGAGAAATTGCGATCGGTGCCAACGGTCAGGTAACATTTATAATCGGGACGAAATGCCACAAAATATTTTTTTAGAATGCGAAATTTTTGATTTGTGGGGAATTGATTTCGTAGGTCCTTTACCCTCTTCCTGTAATAATAAATATATTCTTGTTGCGGTCGATTACGTGTCTAGGTGGGCGGAAGCACAAGCTTTTCCCACCAACGACGCGAGAGTCGTCGTACAATTTTTAAAAAATTTATTTTCACGATTTGACACACCCCGAGCACTAATTAGTGATCGGGGCACACATTTCTGTAACAACCAACTTGCTAAAATTTTAGCAAAATATGGAGTTACACACAAGCTATCTACCGCCTACCACCCACAAACAAATGGCCAAGTGGAGGTGGTGAATCGTGAAATTAAAAGAATTTTAGAAAAAACCGTGTCCGTTAATAGAAAGGATTGGGCTTAAAAATTAGACGACGCACTCTGGGCCTATCGGACAGCGTACAAAACCGCCATTGGATGTATGCCGTACCGGTTAATCTATGGTAAAGCTTGTTATTTGCCGGTAGAATTAGAACATCGCGCTTTTTGGGCGCTAAAATTTTTAAATTTGAATTTAGATTTAGCCTCAGAACAAAGAAAACACAAACTTAATAAACTAGACGAATGGCGCGCGAGCGCCTATGAAAATAATAAATTTTATAAGGAGCGAACTAAATTCTATCATGATAAAAAAATTAAACATCCAAAAACTTTTTCGCCGGGAGATTTTGTCCTACATTTTAATTCTAGACTTGGGCTTTTTCCGGGGAAATTAATAACCAGATGGTACGGTCCCTTCAGAGTAAAAGAAGTTTGGCCATACGGGACCGTGCTTTTAGAGCACCCGGAAAAAGGATCTTTTAAGGTTAACTGACAACGTTTGAAATTATACCACCCCGGCGACCCAGCGACCGGAAATATTGAAACAATGCACTTAATGAATATTTAAGAAAATGCCACTTAGTCAAGCTACGTGACGGTAAACAAAGCGCTCTTGGGAGGCAACCCGATGTTAACCTCTTTATTTTTCTCTTTCTCTTCTTGTTTGTTTTTCTAATTTAACTCTGCAGGTGTTTGACCGGCAACCCCGACTACCATCCAGGAAAGCCCTCTTTACACTTTAGTAATTTATCTTGATTTTTCTTTATTGTCATTTTTTCTAGTTTTATCTTTCATACTTAGTATGGGGGTGTAGCATAGCTTTCTTTGTAGTTTTACTCGAAAACAAAAAAACAAAAAAAATTAAAAAAAAATTTGAAATTAAATTTCTTGGAAAGGACGCTTTGGGCTTGAATTCCCATCATAGCCTCTAGTACCTTACGAGCCCTTCACCGGGTTGACCTTGGGAAGTCCAAGAACTAAAAAAATCTATTAGGAAATGTTCTTTTTTTATTCATCAAAACATCCCAACTTGCTAAATTGTAAGTTCTAAAGTAGACACATTTTTTTTCATTTGGACTCATGTAGTGCTCCTAGTCTTATGCTTGTATTTGAGTAGGGTCGTTGTAAAATTAAATTCTTGGCATAGATCTAAAATTATGTTTTTTTTATTTGCGTAGTAATAATTTATTTCACTTTTAAATCGAATCCGGTCTTATCTAAAAGTAGCTTAAGTGAGTGTGTAGAAGATTGTTAGAAAGCTATTACTCGATATAAATAGAAGGGTGTCCTTTCTCGATGTCTAGAACTTGCCCCAAGCTATTTTCGAAACATGTGCACTTTAGATAAATTAACCTTACGGAAGTGATTTAGGCCTTTCTTTGGATAGTTTGAGCCTTTGCACCCAACCTCGATTTACTACCATTGTTCACACAAATTTGAGCCGTACACCTTTATTTGAACCACCCTCATCATTTCGGCACCAAAGCTAAAAAGCGCAAAACCCAAATGAACACTTGAAATTTTGAGCTAAAATTGAAAAAATAAGAAATATTTGGGTATGATTTTATAAAAAAAAAGGGTATCAATTCAAAAAGAAGGGAATAAAAAATATATAATATTTTTATATCAAAAAGCAATAATCTCATAATGATATGCGGCCTAGGTATGCACATGCATACTTGGAATGATTCCAATTATGAAGATTCGTGATATAAATAAAAGAGAATGAGAATGTTTCCCCTTAGAAAAATATGAGTATGGGGGTAAAGCTTCAGTATTTTGTGGTAGTCATCATTTTCTTTTAGCTCAAAACTTTTTGTTTAAGTGGAATGCGCCTTCGATCATGTTTATCATTGTTTACCTCTCCCTTAAACCCAAGCCTTAAAATATACCCTATTTAAGTCCTAAAGATCCATAGAGTTGATTTAGTATGAAGTGCAGTGGAGAAGGTGCAAACGGGCAAGCCTATGGTCGTCGACATTGATGGATTTCTTTGGAGGCCACCCCGAGCTTTCAAGTCTAGTAATTCAAATCTCAGCAATCACACTATTTTCTCCCTTTACATAACTTTTTGATTGACCGTCGACTCATTTTAAAAGTGATAATAAATAATTATAAACGCAGTCTAAATATCTCATAAATTAGTATTTATGCCAAGAACGTCTTTTTACTAAATCTTCTATGCATGTCAGCATAAAACTTCGCATTTTACTCTCTAGGTTTCATATTTCTTTCTAGCATTAATTTTTCCTACCCTTATGGAGAATGGTTTGCTTGGGATGAGCAATGAGCAAGTATGTGAGTGTTTGATGAGTGATTTATTTACTCATCTCTTAGTATAGGTTTATTATATTTTTAATATAAAGTTATGTTATTTATATGAATTATATCATATAAATCCTTCCATTTGTTATTTCATAAGCTAACTTGAGTCTATTTTGTGTTTTCAGATTTTCTAGGTTGTTTTGAGCAAAATATAAAATTACACGCCCCAGGTCACGGGCGTGACCCATGGGCGTGTAACCTACGAAGTGTTCCAGACAGGTTTCAGCCGCCCCGGAGTCGTTCCGTGAAGAATTCGCCAAGTACACGCCCCAGGTCACGGGCGTGACCAAGGGCGTGACATCATAGTCACGGCCGGAACCTACCACCCTCTGCCAGCACACCTGCCACGTAATTTTTAAGTTACACGCCCCAGGTCACGGGCGTGACCTGGGAGCGTGACCACTGGATATGAGCTGCGTTCGACGAAAACTAAGGAGATCGACGAACTGCTCCATTGCTGCGTTCGACAAATATTAAGGAGATTGACGAACTGCTCCATTGCTGCATTCGACGAATATTCAGGCAATCGACGAACTGCGCTCGGCTGCTGCGTTCGACGAAAACGCTGAGATCGACGAAAGTTCAACAAAAGCCCTTTCCCGCCAAGGTTTCCCGCTAGCTGAAGATTTAGAGATTACACGCCCCAGGTCACGGGCGTGACCTAGGGTGTGACACGGCTGAAACGCTCGCATTTACGCCAGATCGCGCCCCCTCCGCCCGCACCGATCACGCCCCTTACACGCCCTTGGTCACGGGCGTGACCGAGGGCGTGTAACATCAAAATTCTGCCTATTTAAAGGGGGCTTTTCCAGATGTTTGAAGAGGAAGTTTTGGAGTTCTAGCTTATTTTCTTGCACTAGTTTTAATCTTGTATGTCCTTTTCTTCTTGCACTTTTATTTCCTAAGCTTGTAACTCTCAATTTTCTAGTTGTAATTTCTTCTGCTGATTAATAAAATAGTACTTTTTCTCTTATTTTTCTCTCAACTTTCATTATGCACTTCTTTCATTTCATTGTTTTCTCCATCTCTATGAGTAGCTAAATTCTATTAGTACTCGACCAAGATGATCCAAGGGAAATATAATTCTTGATTTAAATTCTAGCTTCTCTTTCTTTTCCTTAGAATACTTTAGATTTATTCTTGAACTATTATTGGATTGAGATTATATTGTCGATATATAATTCTCATCTTTGTTTTCGCAATCTAATAACTGAGAGGTTTTGATTTCGAATCGATCATTTCAAGAATAAAGAGAGTTGAATGCACTCCTCAAGCGAGGATGACATAATTCTCCCGGATTGGAGTTAAATCCAATAGAGGGGTTCACTACTTAAGGCGAGTTTTAGATTTTGATTCTAGAATGAAAGTTCGTTTGATCAACTAAACTCAGTTGAGCGTATCCTCGAGAGAGGTGTGTTCATGAATCAGGAACCTCCACGGTCAAGTATTTTCTTAAGATATTTAGAAGTTGTTCTTTTTATATTTTATTTTCCCAAGGAGATTCAAGGTTGAGTACTAACCTTTAACTCATCAATTTAAATAAGCTATTTCTCTCTCGCAACCAACCAAACGCAAGTTTTATTCGATAAAATAATAGAGATTTTCTGAAGTAAGAGTACTCAACCTCCCCGAGTCTAATACGACCTTGGTTTTTATAAACTATACTACATTCGATACGGTACACTTGCCGTTGTCGTTTGCAAGCATAGTTTTGCTCCATCAACTACCCCGACATTTCGACATAGGTCGGTGATGAGAGTTGGAAACCACAAATGCTTAGGATTTTGTTCATCAATCTTTTGTCGAAGTTGTAAACTAATAATCTTTGCTAAATCAAACTCCATCCCCGTTATAATCCCAAAGATCAGAGCAAACTTATCCATGGTGACAGTATTTGAATGGCGGGTGGGCATAATACTTGCATTAATAAAGAGTAACCAAACCTTTGCTTCTCTCTTTAAACATTTAGTTTTAATTGTTTTTTCTTGCTTTAGTGACCCATTCTGGTTGTGTTGTGCAACAGCATATCCTTACCATCTCATCCAAACTGACATGATTCAGAATGTCAGTATAATCAGGGAAACCATGGTCGCAAAGACCGAACATTTCACTGAGATAAGCGGCTAAAAATCTATCTTTTTTCCTCTTACAGTTACGATTTCCCCATCTGAATTCTTTGCATTTGCATAAAATTCATAAACCAAAGGAAGTATGGCCTCTGACCTAGGATGACAGAATGACTCCCATTTTAGAGTTTCGATTTGCTCGGCATAACTGATACTCCATGCCTTCTTTTCCAATTTGAAACCCCTCTCATAAATGCAGGGTATTTCTTTCAACATTTGGAACCTTCGCTCAGTCGACGGGGTAAAATTTTTTCCAAATTCTCGGGCTACACTCTTTCCCTTGTATTTCTTCTTTCTTTTCTTAGAAGACTCAGCGTAAATCGAAAATGAGGCCTAAAGAAATCAACCTCTAACAAAGTACACTGCTTAGCATGAGGGGGAAGGTTAGGGTATTACCTCCTTTGGCATTCCAGCCACCTCCTCGCTTTGATGCCAACGCACCATGTTGTCGAGAGTGCAAGGATCGTCTCACCTTCTTGTGAAATGCCTGCTACTTCGATGTTCTTCTCCGTCTCTTTCTTCTCAAGAATGGCCGCCACTCCTCCACAAAATCGCCCGTCGCCGCCTTTCTTCTCAGCGGAATCCCCCGAGACTAACTCTAACCTAGCCGCCCGCACGATGAGTGAAGGATATATTAGGATGGATTTTTATTTTATCGGTGATGGGATCGAGGAAAGGTAACCCAAGTCAGCGGTTAAATTAGAATATGGTTCAACGAACGTCGAACCAAGCTGCGGTTAATAAAAATCCCGTTCGACGAACGCCTATCGTCGCCGCGATTTAGTATATTTCGAAATGGGTTCGACGAAATTTACTCACGCCAGCGGTTCAATTCAAATCAGGTTCGACGAACACAGAACCCTGGCCGCGGTTTAATTTAGATGTTGGTTCGACGAAATTTTAATACATCCACTGTTTTAATAATTTTAGGAATTGGGTTCGACGAACTATGAACTCATCCAGCGGTTAAATAGAAACCCGGTTCGACGAACGTCAAACACCTCCGGCATGTGAAATCTTGAAGGAAACACGCAAGCGAGCAATGTTATAACAACTTATTTTCGGCGTCGTAACAATTTTGTGCAGCAGTGACAATGTGGTAACAATTAATTTCAGTTGTTGTAACAAATTTGTGCAGCAGTGACAATGTTGTAACAATTATTTTCTGTTGTTATAACAATTGTCTTAGAAAAATTTTCAGCCTATTTTCACTTTTTTCTTTTCTTTTCTTAGCCGAATTTTTACCTTTTCTTTTATTCTTGGATGGTCATCATCTTGAGTGCTCCCTCTCTCACTCACATAGCCTTTACTAAGTTACCAACATATAAATTTTAAATATTTCATATTAGATGGGTTGCCTCTCACCAAGCGCCTAATTTAATGCGTCCCGGCAGGACGCTCTTCTCTTAACTTCCTATTGCAAATGTATGACCATCGCATCACGATGATCAATTCCCTCATAATACTCCTTGAGTCGTTGTCCATTCACCTTTAAAATTGAACCATCTTTCTCGTTACAGATTGTTACCACCCCATACGGAAATACTTCCTTGACTCGGAAGGGCCCAGACCACCTAGATTTCAATTTTCCAGGGAATAAACTCAGGCGCGAATTGTATAAAAGAACTAACTGTCCTACCCTAACCTCTCTTTTCTGTACCTTAGAGTAGTGCCATTTCTTTGTTCTCTCTTTATATAACTTGGCATTCTCGTACGCATTGAATCTAATTTAGTCCAATTCATTTAGGTGCAGCAGTTTATTCTTACCCGCCTCTTGAAAATCAAAATTTAATTTCTTTATTGCCCAGTAAGCTTTATGTTCTAGTTCTACGGGAAGATGACATGCCTCTCCATATATTATCCTATAAGGAGTCACTCCTATGGGTGTCTTGAATGCGGTGCGATATGCCCATAACGCATCATGTAGCTTTAATGACCAATCCTTACGATTTGTGCTTACCGTCTTCTCAAGAATTGACTTGATTTTTCTGTTTGAAACTTCAGCCAAGCCATTAGTTTGTGGGTGATAGGCAAGGGCAACTTTATGCGTTACACCATATTTTTCTTAAAAGTGTTTTGAACTGTGAATTACAGAAATGTGACCCTCCATCACTGATTATTGCTCTTGGAGTACCAAACCTAGTGAAAATGTTTGATTTTATAAATTTCAGTACTACCGTTGCATCATTCTTTTGTGTGGCTATGACCTCCACCCATTTTAAAACATAATCCACCGCTAATAAAATATATAAATTTCCATTGGAGTTCACAAAGGGTCCCATAAAATCAATACCCCATACGTCAAAAATTTCAACTTCGAAGATATTATTCAAAGGCATGCATGCCCCCCGATGGATATTCCCCGTCTTTTGACATCGGTCACATTTCTTGACAAACATATGCGCATCCTTAAACAAGGTTGGCCAGTAAAAACCAGTCTCTAATACTTTCAGAGCAGTCTGTTCTCCCATAAAATGTCCTCCGTAAGGAGATGCATGACATTTGATTAGGATCCTCGGTACCTGTTCTTCTGAAACGCACCTATGGATCACTTGGTCAGCACAAATTCGAAACATATATGGAGCATCCCAAAGATAGGATTTTACTTGGTGAAGAAAACACTACCTTTGGAAATACGTTACTTACTATAAAATTAATAAAATCTGCGTACCAAGGAGTGCTATTTGTATGTGACACTGCTAGTAACCGCTCATCAGGAAAGTTTTCACTAATCTCAATGTTCATGTTTTTCTCGTTTTCATTTTATAGTCGTGATAAATGGTCGGCTACCGGATTCTCTACTCCTTTACGATCCTTGATTTCTAAGTCAAACTCTTGTAGAAGAAGTACCCATCTAATAAGCCTAGGTTTTGCGTCCTTCTTATCTACTAAATATCTTATAGCTGAATGGTCGGTATAAACTATAACCTTGGAATTTATCAAGTACGAACGGAATTTGTCAAAGGCAAATACAACAACTAATAATTCCTTTTCCGTAGTGGTATAGTTTATTTGAGCATCTATGAGTGTTTTGCTAGCATAGTAGATAGCGTGAAAAACCTTATTCTGAACTTGCCCTAAGACTGCTCCTACTGCAAAATTACTAGCATCACACATAATAGAAAATGGTAATGACCAATCAGGAGCAATAATAACTGGCGATGAAATCAAACTTTGTTTTAAAATGTTGAATGCTTCAAGGCATTCCTTATTGAATATGTACGTGTTATGCTTTTCAAGTAAGTGACATAGAGGTTTAGAGATTTTTGAAAAGTTCTTTATAAATCGCCGGTAGAATCCAGCATGACCCAAAAAACTATGAATTCCCTTAACATTTGATGGTGGTGGAAGTTTTTCAATGACTTCTATCTTTGCCATGTCTACCTCTAAACCCCCTTTTGATACTTTATGACCAAGCACAATACCCTCACGTACCATGAAATGACACTTCTCCCAGTTGAGAATCAAATTGGATTGTACGCATTTATCTAAAGTTTTCTTCAATACCACTAAACATTCGTCAAAAGAATTCCCAAACACAGAAAAATTGTCCATAAAAATTTCAATACCATCATCAATCAAATCCGCAAAAATAGAGATCATGCAACGCTGAAATTTGGCGGGTGCGTTGCATAATCCAAATGGCATTTTTCGAAATGCGAATGTTCCATACGGGCATGTAAATGTTGTCTTTTCCTGATCGTCCGGTGCTACCATAATCTGGTTATACCCGGAATATCCGTCCAAGAAACAATAATACTCATTACCTGCCAATCTATCCAATACTTGATCGATGAATGGTAACGGAAAATGATCTTTTCTAGTCGATTTGTTCAATTTCCGGTAATCCATTCATATTCTCCACCCCGTTACAGTTCGAGTGGGTATCAATTCATTATTTTCATTTTTTACAACCGTGATACCTCCTTTCTTCGGCACACATTGAACATGACTAACCCATTTACTATCGGATAAAGGGTAGATAATACCGGCGTCTAACCACTTGATTATCTCTTTCATGACTACTTCCTTCATAGGTGGGCTAAGTCTTCGTTGAGGATCAATAGACTCTTTCGAGTTTTCTTCCAACAAGATTTTATGCATGCAGAATGACGGACTAATTCCTTTAATGTCATCAATCGTCCACCCCATTGCACCCTTAAATTCACGAAGTACCTTAAGCAGTTTTTCTTCATTTCTTTCTTCTAATGATGAGTCAATAATGACAGGCAACGTGTTTCCTTCTCCAAGAAAGACATATTTTAAATTTTCAGGTAAGGGTTTTAACTCTAGTGTTGGTGGATCAAGAATAGATGACTTCATTATTGTTGATTCGCTTGACCTATTTAATACTTCAAATTTCTTAACAAAAGGCAAACGTTCATAAGTGTCTAACGTCTTCACACATTCGACTATACCTAAATCTTCTTCATCTACTTCTTCATTAGTTAAGATGCTAAAAAGTTGATGCTCTAGATCATTTGGATCATCCATCAACGAAGTGGGCATGTCTACTTCTGCAATAGAATAACATTCCTCTTCATCGTTAGAAAATTTCATGGCTTTAAGAATGTTGAATGTTACAGCTTCATCATTGACCCGCATTGTTAATTCACCTTTTTGGACATCTATGAGTGTTCGTCCCGTGGCTAAAAATGGTCTTCCTAAAATAATAGGGACATCCTTATCCTCATCCATGTCTAGTACAACAAAATTGGCTGGGAAGATAAATTTCTCAACTTTAACCAATACGTCTTCAACAATTCCCTTAGGAAATGCTAAAGATCTATCGGCCAATTGAAGAGTGAGAGATGTTGGTGTAATCTCTCCTAAGTCTAATTTTGTATAAATAGATAACGACATCAAATTAATGCTAGCACCCAAATCACACAATGCTCTCCCGACAAATTTCACTCCGATTGAACATGGTATTGTAAAGCTACCAGGATCTTTCAATTTTTGCGGTAATTTCTTTTGTAGTATTGCACTACACTCTTCAGTTAATGCCACTACTTCCTTATCAATAAATTTTCTTTTCTTAGATAAAATGTCCTTCATGAATTTAACATAACTAGGCATTTGTTCAAGTGCTTCGGCAAAGGGAATGTTTATAGTCAATTTCTTAAAGATATCCATAAACTTCTGAAATTGTTTATCAAGCTTAGTTTTCGCTAGTCTGGATGGAAATGGTGGTGGATGATAAATGATTTCTTTCTTTTTATTATTTTGTTGTGCAACCTCCACTACTTCTGTTTCCTTATTCTCTACTAGTTGTTCTTCTTGTGATTGATTCGAGTGGACAGATTTCTCTCTTTGTTCTTCCTCTCTAGCTTTTTCTAACAACCCATCTCCATTAGAAATTTCTACTTCACTCCTTAAGGCGATGGCCTTACAATGACTAGTCTGTTCATCTCTTATAGGATTAGGTGTAGTATCTGAAGGTAATGTTCCTTGTGGCCTTTGGCTTAATGAAATTGCTAGTTGACCCAAGGTGTTTTCTAAGGATCTTAAGGAAGATTCAATGCCTCATATTCTAGACTCATTCTTTTGAAACATTCCCATTATCAATTCATCAGTCAATTTCCTAGGATTATATTGATTGTTTGGAAGATTGTTTTGCATTTGAGTTGGATTTTGATTGAATCTCGGTGGTTGATTCATTCCTTGATTATTTTTCCACGAAAAATTAGGATGATTTCGCCATTCCGGATGATAATGATTTGCAAAACCATTTGGTATTTGTCTTTGTTGTCCCCCCACATAATTTACTTCCTCAGTCATTTGATTAAGTTGTTCCACGGTGAGTGGTGCATTAGGTGAAGGTGTAGATAAAGAATCTAACCTTTTATTAATCGGATTAAATTGAGAAGTCATTTGTGCAGCCAAGGATGTGATTTGATCAACTTGATGTATTCCAGCCGGATTACTATTTCCTTGTCTTTCATAAGCTTGATAATTATTAGATGTGAGATCTTCTAATATAGTATAAGCGTCTTCAGGATATTTCTTCATTAAGGAACCCCCAGCGGCTCCGTCTACTAAAATCATAGTAGCAGTTTGTAACCCATTATAAAATGTTGAAACTTGTTGGTGTTGGTGTAATCCGTGATGTGGGCATTTCCTTAATAACTCTTTAAACCGCTCCCAAGCATCATACAAAGTTTCACCGTGAGTTTGCATAAATGTGGTTATATCCCTAATTAGCTTAGCAGTCTTAGAAGGTGGAAAATATTTACCCAAAAATCTTTCCACTAATTGATCCCATGTAGTTATAGATTCATGTGGTAGTGAATTTAACCAATCTTTTGCTCGGCCTTCTAAGGAAAATGGAAATAGCATTAAATAAATTGATTCTTCAGTTGCTCCATTTAATTTAAACATGCCACATATTGCTAAAAACGTTCGTAAATGAGAGTTTACATCTTCATGATTGAGTCCCCCAAATTTATTATATTGTACTTGTTGCATAACTAATGGGACCATTTTAAAATTATTAGCAGCAATTGCTTGACGGGCTATGCTGAAGTGCAAACCTCCTCCTAAAGGTGTGTTATAATCACGACATGTCCTTCGTGGTACAGCAGGTGGGTCATTTTGACCATTTTGATCGACTTGACCTTCATTATCATTGATGTTATTTTGTACGTTATTATTATCCATCTCAGGATGAATAATGTTAACTCTTCTAAATTGTTTTCTGTTTAGTTTGCAAGTGCGTTCAATTTCTGACTTCAATGGCAATAATTCGACGTTACGATATCTGGACAGGCACTAAGCAGAATTTTAATAAAATAAAAATAAAATAAAACAAAATACTTGATCTCTAAATACTCTGGATTTACTAATATTGCAAGAAGAGAATCACTAAATAGTTGCACTTCCCCGACAACGGCACCAAAAACTTGATACGCCCAAAATAGATTTACGTTTTAACACAAGTGCACGTGCCGAATCAAGTAATATAAAGTGAGAAATGATCGTTCCCTCGGAGAAATGATTAATTTAGTGCTCGCAAATACTAGCTCTACCTTTTCTTTAAATTCAAGTGGGATAATAAGATTGAGTTTTTAATGATTATTACTTAATACTAATAACAAAACTAAATAAAGCTTACTTAAAAGTATTCTATTCAAACTACTTGGAGAAATAATCTTGTGTATTGTTTTCCTTTGCTTGTGGTGATGATTTCTATGATGTAATCTTATGAAATGTTTGATTAATTATCTTGCAACGATTTAAAAGCGGATGTCATTATCTCTCGATCTCTGAAATCCAATACTCTAAATCATCTAGTTATCTCTAACTTAGATGGAAAATAAAACACACAAATCAAAGTTGCTAGCAAAAGATTAAATCTCTTTCTACCTTTATGCTATATTTAAATTCATGATAATCTTTCACCGCTCCTCTCTCAAATCTCGCGGTGTAGTATAAAAACGGAACTTTGGTTAAAGATTTATGCGACTCCTCTCTCGAATCTTGCCGCATAATATAAAGCAATCATCTAGCCTGACTCCTCTCTCGAATCTTGCCAAGCAAATTAAAGATGAACTTAAGCCAAACTTTTCAAGAGTAAAATCATAAATTCAATAAAGATAATATTCCAAACATCCACAAGAAAATTTAAAATCAAACCATCACAACAAACAAAGTACTAACAACACACAAGATCTATGAAGTTATTTCATGATGGAGGGATGAAACCAAATAAGAAAGATCTTACTAGACATGCTTAAGAGAGTCAAATGATGTAGGAAATTCCACTCAACGATGTGCACAATCCGTAGAAGAATCAGTCTGGTCTCCTCCTTCTTTTTCTAGGGTTCATCGCAAACCCTAATGTTCTTTTCGCCTTCTCTCCTCTCTTTCTCCTCTCCAAATACGTGTGTGATTGCTGGAGATTATTTTCTGCCTAAAAATGAGCAGCCCAAGCCCAAGAGACGCATCCTTCCATAATTAACTTTGGCGCAAAATTCGGATTTCAAATTCTTAAATCCGCCAGATTGTTGTAACATCCAAAAATGGATGTTATAACAACTTGAACCGGCCAAAATTTTAAATCCAGATTTTCTTCTCCGAATCGATTTCTTCGGCATTTCTAATAAGAAAACATATAATTTTAATCAAATAATCAATAATTGAAATAAACATGAATTTATTTATAATTTATAATCATTTATATCCTTTTTCTCCATTTATAATAAAATAATTAGTCAAAATAAAAAGTTAGAAAACTTCTTTTTAGGAAGTTATCAACGAGTAGGTGGGACCTTAGAGGAATCCACGAAGGGCCCTGCCAACGGGATGCTCCTGCCGAGTTCTTCAACGGAACTCAACTTGAGGCGAAAGGCGAATCTTTCTCCACTTAACAACCCTCCTGTCAACCGAGTTCAACTAAAGGTGGAGAAAACTCAACACCTATGGTCGAGCTAAATTCGACCTGAGGTGGAGACAACTCAACATATCTAGTCGAGCCGAACTCGACCTGAGATGGAGGAAACTCAACATCTCTAGTCGAGCCGAACTCGACCTGAGATGGAGGAAACTCAACATCTCTAGTCGAGCCGAACTCGACCTGAGATGGAGGGAACTCAACATCTCTAGTCGAGCCGAACTCCACCTGAGATGGAGGGAACTAAACATCTCTAGTCGAGTCGAACTCGACCTGAGATGGAGGAAACTCAACATCTCTAGTCGAGCCGAACTCGACCTGAGATGGAGGGAACTCAACATCCCTAGTCGAGTTGAAATCAACCTGAGATGGAGGAAACTCAACATCTTTAGTCGAGCCAAATTCGACCTGAGATGGAGGGAACTCAACATCTCTAGTCGTGCCGAACTCGACCTGAGATGGAGGGAACTCAACATCTCTAGTCGAGCCGAACTCGACCTGAGATGGAGGGAACTCAACATCCCTAGTCGAGTCGAACTCGACCTGAGATGGAGGAAGCTCAACATCTCTTGTCGAATCAAACTCAACCTGAGATGAATGGAACTCAACATCTTTAGTCGAGCCGAACTCGACCTGAGATGGAGGGAACTCAACATCCCTAGTCGAGTCGAACTCGACCTGAGATGGAGGAAACTCAACATCTCTAGTCGAGCCGAACTCGACCTGATATGGAGGGAACTCAACATCTCTAGTCGAGCCGAACTCGACCTGAGATGGAGAGAACTCGACATCTCTAGTCGAGCCGAACTCGACCTGAGATGGAGGGAACTCAACATCCCTAATCGAGTCGAACTCGACCTGAGATGGAGAGAACTCAACATCCCTAGTCGAGTCGAACTCGACCTGAGATGGAGGAAACTCAACATCTCTAGTCGAGTCGAACTCCACCTGAGATGGAGGGACCTCAACATCTCTCGGCGAGTCGAACTCAACCTGAGATGGATGGAACTCAACATCTCTAGTCGAGCCGAACTCGACCTGAGATGGAGGGAACTCAACATATCTAGTCGAGCCGAACTCGACCTAAGATGGAGGGAACTCAACATCCCTAGTCGAGTCGAACTCAACCTGAGATGGAGGAAACTCAACATCTCTAGTCGAGTCGAACTCAACCTGAGATGGAGGGACCTCAACATCTCTCGGCGAGGCAAACTCAACCTGAGATGGAGGGAACTCAACATCTCTAGTCGAGCCAAACTCGACCTGAGATGGAGGGAACTCAACATCTCTAGTCGAGCCGAACTCGGCCTGAGATGGAGGAAGCTCAACATCTCTAGTCGAGTCGAACTCAACCTGAGATGGAGGAAACTCAACATCTATAGTCGAGTCGAACTCCACCTGAGATGGAGGGACCTCAACATCTCTAGTCGAGCCGAACTCGACCTGAGATGGAGGGAACTCGACATCTCTAGTCGAGCCAAACTCGACCTGAGATGGAGGGAACACAACATCCCTAATCGAGTCGAACTCGACCTGAGATGGAGAGAACTCAACATCCCTAGTCGAGTCGAACTCGACCTGAGATGGAGGAAACTCAACATCTCTAGTCGAATCGAACTCAACCTGAGATGGAGGGACCTCAACATCTCTCGGCGAGTCAAACTCAACCTGAGATGGAGGGAACTCAACATCTCTAGTCGAGTCGAACTCGACCTGAGATGGAGGGAACTCAACATCTCTAGTCGAGCCGAACTCGACCTGAGATGGAGGGAACTCAACATCCCTAGTCGAGTCGAACTCAACCTGAGATGGAGGAAACTCAACATCTCTAGTCGAGTCGAACTCAACCTGAGATGGAGGGACCTCAACATCTCTCGGCGAGTCGAACTCAACCTGAGATGTAGGTAACTCAACATCTCTAGACGAGCCGAAATCGACCTGAGATGGAGGGAACTCAACATCTCTAGTCGAGCCGAACTCGACCTGAGATGGAGGAAGCTCAACATCTCTAGTCGAGTCGAACTCAACCTGAGATGGAGGAAACTCAATATCTATAGTCGTGTCGAACTCAACCTGAGATAGAGGGACCTCAACATCTCTCAGCGAGTCGAACTCAACCTGAGATGAAGGAAACTCAACATACCCCCAGACCGACTTCTCTTCTCGGAGCCTTACCTACTCAAACAAATCTACCCGACGAGCCACCCAGCGACTGACATCAACAAGCCCGGGCGAGTGGTCTCCAATCGAGGGCTCGACCTACAACGAATCTATCCGACGAGCCACCCAGCGACCGGCATCAACAAGCCTGGGCGAGTGGTCTCCAGTCGAGGACTCGACCTAAAATTAATCTACCCGACGAGCCACCCAGCGACCGGCATCAACAAGCCCGGGCAAGTGGTCTCAAGTCGAGGACTCGACCTAAAACGAATCTACCTGACGATCCACCCAGCGACCGACATCAACAAGCCTGGGCGAGTGGTCTCCAGTCGAGGACTCGACCTAAAACGAATCTACCCGACGAGCCACCCAGCGACCGGCATCAATAAGCCCCGACGAGTGGTCTCCAATCGAGGACTCGACCTAAAACGAATCTACCCGACAAGCCACCCAGCGACCGGCATCAACAAGCCCGGGCGAGTGATCTCCAGTCGAGGACTCGACCTAAAATGAATCTACCCGACGAGCCACCCAGCGACCGGCATCAACAAGCCCGGGCGAGTGGTCTCCAGTCGAGGACTCGACCTAAATGTTATCTGTAACTACTTTCGATATATTATAAATTGATTACATACCATTACAATGCGCTTCGTTGCGCTTACTCGACCACATGCACCTTGGTCGTCTCCTTCATCACTTCCTCCATTTCCTCAGCTTGCTCTTGGTCCTTCTAGGTAAGGTTGTCTCCTCTCTGTCGGGGTTCTTCTTCCCTCCCTTACCTCTAGAAATTCTGGGCATGTGGCTGTTGCGTGGCCCTCCTACTGATGGAAGTCACAGTACGGCAATGCCATCATCCTTGTTTCCTTCCCTGCGCGACCCCTCTTCTTATTTCCTCTTTTTCGGCCAATCGTCATGGCCTGCAGGGGTTGGGGTTGTAATGGCCTTGGGTCCGGCTGCACCCTACTGGGTTGAACCGTCCATGTTACCCCTGAAAGTTTCCTCTCCCCTGGAAATGGCCTCTTCCTTGGCCTTGAGGGAGTTCTCCTGGCGGCCTCCACGTGGGTTGGGTGACTGGTGGTTGAAACCCCCAGCCTTGCTCCTGCCCAACTGGGGGTCCCTGGTCCCCCTGACTTCTTGCTTCCTCCTTCATCTTCCCTCCTTGCTCTTTCTTTTCCTCCTTCTCCTTTTTCTCACTCTTGGCCAACCTTGCCATGAACTCCTGGTTTGTGGCCTCACAGTCTATTTCTCGAGCAGCGCGCTCCATCAGCTCTTCGAAAGATAGGGGTGGGTCCCGAGTCAAGCTCATCCGGAACAGCCCCTGCTATAACCCGAGGGTGAAAGCCAGTTGCAGGGTATGCCCTGGCACCTCAATGACAAGGAGGACTTCCTGCTGGAATCTATCCACGTAACTCCCCAACGTCTCCCCTGGCCTTTGCCGAACCAAGAACAGGGCCTCCGCCCCCTTCCTCCTCTTCTTTGAAGTGGCGAACTTTAGCAAGAAACTCTGGTGCAGGTCCTCGAAGCCGTAGATGGTTCCCACTGGGAGTTGGTGGAACCAGTCCCTCGCCTTCCCCCTGAACGTGACGGTGAAGAGTCTGCACTTGAAAGCTTCTGACATCTGCCTGATCGAGGCCATGTCTTCGAACCACTGAAGGTGCTGAATAGGGTCGTCCTTCCCTGCGTATTAAGACATGTCAGGCTCGCTGAACCCATCTTGAACGGGAGCTGAGATGATCAGCTTGCAGAAAGGACTTCCCCATCCTCCCTGACGAGTCGAAGGCGTTCTCTCTGCCTCCTTACTGGGGTAGCCGGTCCCAGGAGAGCTGTTAAAGAGCACTCTTGTTTGAATACCCGAGCCTTCCCCCGTGGCCAGCTTCTTCTCTTGTCGATGTGTTTGCTCTGCCTCCATCGGAGATTGCGAGGCAAGCACGGGTGTGGGTGGTGTCGAGCACTCGCCGTGAGGGGGGGTGCGACCCGCAAGAGCTCCAGGATCGACTTCCTGAACTCGTCAAAATCACCCTTCTTCACGTACTCGCTGGTAGGGGGTGAGTCCCCCCAGCTCATCACTTCCAGCCATGAGACTTGCTCAGAGCTTTCCGAACTAGCCGCGTCCACGCTCACCGCACCATAATGTTGAAACCAGAGAACTGGTCTCGACGTTCGAAAGGGGGATGCAACTAACCCTTACTTGACCCAAGCCAGACCCATGACCAGTTACTAAGAGCCGAAGAACCTTACCCTTGATGAACACCTAAGTCCACAAACAGACCCCTTAAGCTGCAGCGTGGAGGTCCCACCACATACCCGGAAGCTCACAAGGAACTTCCCCTCCCAAGCCAATGCTGAGCCTGGGCACCTTGGAGGGCACTAAGGATCACCTCACCGTCCACCTTCGATGACAAGGGGGAGGGGAGGGGTAGTGCTTGCTCACAACACACACGCGAGGGAGGGGGGTACCAACAACCCTTCCCAAGGTGCCCATGGGGGTCTATTTATAGACTTCCCAAAAATTGGGCTGCGGATAGCCTAAAATCTACTATCCGCAACCCAACAACCAACCTGGATGATCGAAGCGAGAGGAGGGGCGAGTGGAGGATGAGACGTCCACTCCCCCCTTGCCGGGGTCGAACGAGTGGACCGAGGTCCACCGCCCTTACTGGGCGAGTGGACCTTATGGTCCACTCAACCCACCGGGCGAGTGGACCCTTGGTCCACTCGCCCAGCTGCACAGGGCGAGTGGACCATGGGTCCACTCGCCCTTACCCTTGGGCGAGTGGACCCATGGTCCACTCGCCCCTCCACTCGGGCGAGTGGACCAAGGGTCCACTCGCCCGGGGCCTTGGGCGAGTGGACCCTAGGTCCACTCGTCCAAGGAGGTCTACCCCCCCGAGCCCTCTGTTCTCGATCCTGTCGGCCTCCATCGGTTCGGTCTACCGCGTCGCGAAACCTTTCCTATTACAACCTCACCCGCGTTGGGTCGCACCGACTCGAAAAATATGAGGGTTGTACACTCGGTAGTTAACTTTTCGCTCTCTTTCTGCCCAAAAAAAGATGCTTCAATGCTAGTTGCATCAAAAAGGGTCTACTATTCTATTTTTTTTACAGTTATAAATACAAAAGAGCATGATAGAAGCAAAACGTTTGATTCAATAGAAAATTGGGATCTTAACAATGGACCAATAAGCCTTTTGTGCCCCAATTTTTTTTGTTGGTCATTGTCTTCTCCACAAAAAAAAACACGACTCAATATAATGTATGAGAAGAAAAAAAAAATTATCTATCTGTATATTAAAGTAGTGTGCAAATAAGATTATGTGGGGTGTGTGTATAACAAAAGGTGAGAATGTGTGCTAATATAAACATCATTTAACTATCATTCTCTTATAATTACTATGTAAAAGTAGTCATGCATGGGGCTACCAAATTACGAGGATGATAACAAATTTTTTAAAATAAATACAACAAAATAAAGTCACTTATGAAAAATTGAAAAAAATGTAACCAAAGAAGGTAAATTGGAAAGATGAATATTCTACCAAATGATCTTTTTCCCTTAAATAATATATATATAGAGAGAAGATATAACGATTTTAATTATATATTCATCTCCCTTCAATATTTCTCTTCCATGAGAAGGAAGAAATATTTAGGTACGGGATCAGGACCATACTCATGGTCCGGGTCCATTTTAGCCGTCCGATCTATGATCGGACGGCTTGCCAAATTTTTTATATATAAAAAATTAGTCGAAATGCACTAGATCGGACGGCTGACTGGCTATCCGACCGCAGATCAGACGGCTGGAAATGCACACGGACCAAGCCTTGTCCTTAAAGATACATGACATGAATGTTTCGGTGTGTCGAAAGTTTTGAAATATTATTTGATTTAGCATTATGCGGCCATGAATTAGAACAGCCCAAATAGTGTAGACTTATTGACACGTGGCAACCGACAACACAACACCCATAAATTATTGACATGTGGCAACCAACTCATCATGCCCCGGCTCCGATACAAGTCGTATGTCTCTGTATAGGTCGACTCCAGCAAGTTCAGATCCGCCTTCTAAAGGTTGCGGAACACCCCCCCTCGTTACGCGAAGAACTTGTCGTCCTCAAAGAACATTTATGGTGTACTTGTCTCGTGCTCTTCTAGCTCAGTTGCATGAGTTATCGCCCCTACTGCGTTCTGCTCATGTACCACATATAGTTCGCACAATGTTTGCTCTCAGTTTCACTTCCACCGATCAGGCATGGAGGATGGCGGCCACCGATAACTCCATAATGGGTATCGGGCGAAGGAAGGCCGAGTAAACCCCCCACCGGTGAGGGAAAAACATGATCACATTCTGGGTAGTTACATGATAAAGAGGTGGTAACCGCTCTGCAGTTACATGGAAGTTTACGTTGTTTTGTACGGGCTGGGGAGTTTACTGTTGGATCTGTAGGCGCCCTTGGAGGGGGTGAATAAGGGTCTTAGAAAATTGTAAACTTTATATAAAACTTTTGATATTTTGGTAGAAGTGAGTTAAATCAAAAGTAAAGAGATAATGAAATTAGAAATGAAATCAATTTTATTAAACAAGAAAAAACATGATTATCATTTATAAAATTGATTACAAAAACCGATTTCTATGACGCTAGAAATCGAAGGAGAAATATGAAATATTCTTTTTGTTTTCTATACCGACTCTTCTCACCAAGAACCGATTGGCTTTAGCCGGTCTCTCCCCAGATACGGCCTCAAACCGCTCTAGCCTTCATATCCCCAGAAAGGCCTCGAGCACCCCCTAAATCTACTCCCTAGACCTAGTCGTCAACACGAGGCGAATTACTCCCTAAGTCCTACCCAGACCAAGTCTCCAACACGAGGCGAATTCACGAACCGATTACAAAGATAAAAATAAAAGACAAATACAAAAGACAAATAAAAAATCCCTATGAGGTAATCTGAAGGAGACGACGAAGAATCACTTATGATCGTTGAAATCCAAGCATGTGTTATTCGCGTTGAGTTAGCATGTTGATCCACGCCTCCTTTGATTCCTCCTTTTGAAATTGAGTGGGAGATCCTTTGTGGTCTGGAAATACGGCCCTCACAAATATATCTGAGTGCTGAAATAGGCCTCCACACTGATCAACCTTCAAGAGAACGAAAGCCGCCTTTTTATAGGACTAGAAGCTAACGCTGGCGTTAAGACTTAACGTCGGGCGTTGACTCAGTATAGAAATAATTTAATGGCTCAGATCTTCAAAACAGGAAGGAGATTCTGCATCTTTGGAAACATTCATTTAACGCTGGCGTCGACTCTAACGCCGAGCGTTGAGTCAAATCATTCCCAAAATGCTCCTGCAATCACGGCTGCTTCCCTCCATTCATTTTGCATCTTGGCGGGAACAAAAGTTAACGCCGGCGTTAAGAGGTTACGCCGGACGTTAGCTCTCTTCCTTTCTTTTCAGCTCGAGAGCAAGTCCAGACCAATAGCAGCATCCTAGTGTCATATTTGTTCAAACCTGCATGCTAAAAACACAATGACAAACAAGATCAAATACAAGTAGGATTTGTTATTCTCAAATCAAAGGGATGCGAAAAATCATGTTCCAATAATCTCCCCATTTTGATAATAACAAATCCAATAAAGATAAATCAGATTCATATATAAGATATGTGTTGTTAGAAGGATATATGACACTAAGTAATCATAGAGATATTAATAAGTGTTATAGTTCATTAAAATTGTGCTCCCCCTACTTAAGTGCTCCCCCTTAGTATATGCTCTCATAGACTAGATTTATGCTCCCCCTTAATCTAGTGAATCCTACTCCTTTAATCATTATGATTTATTATTTTATTCTCCCCCTTTTGTTATTAGCAAAAGAGGGTGGAGTGAAACAAAACTAGAATAAAGAAGACAAAAGTTGGGACATAACTAAGAGAGGATTAAGAGTTTTGTGTAAACATAAAGTAAGTCATGATCGAGCTAAGAGAGAGAGTAGCACAGCGGAAAAATATATGATAAGCGTGAAAGAACATCATTCCATGATTTTATCAAAGAAATTCTACCACTTGCTTTTCAAATTAATTTTTAAGATGAATACTACTTATTGAAAGATGCAATATTGTGTGACAAGCACAAGTGAAGAAAAACCTTAGAAGTAAGCATGAGAAAGCATGGTAAAAAGATACATGATCAAATTAGAAATGCGGAAAAATAAAACAAAATAACTAAGATTCATTTTTGTAATAGTTTGACCATTCCAACAATATGTATATCTAAACTCTTCACATTTGAGCATTTTAACTTTGAAAATTTTCATAACTAATAAGCAAGCATGATTTAACATATTCAAAAAGATAATAGCTACAATGTAACCAATTCGTATTTCAAGTAAAGAAAACATTGTAGAAATCATGCATTGCAATCTAGTGCTTTTACTTAAGGTTTTAGAGAATTACGTAAGGCTGCGTTTGGCACGGCTTATCGCGGGCTTATTTGCTCCGGTGAGGTTGGACAAAAATGTCATTGTCACACTAAATCTTATGCCCCAAACTAGTTTATTTTTTTGGTAGCGGTAGTAACATTTGTCATACCAAACATACATTCAATGACAATGACGTTTATGTCCAACCTCACCGCAACAAATAAGTCACCGATAAGCCGTGCCAAACGCAACATTAGGGGTTTAGGATCCTAAAAAGATCGGTATAAATACAAGGCCCTTATAGTTCATTCATCTGAAGATGGCTTCCACTCCTTTGCCAGAGCCCGTCCAGGTCATCGTCGAGTCCTTCCCAGGATCCACTGACACGATTGGTGACTGTAATCTTTCTTCCTCCCTCCTTCCTCCTCTCGTTTGATCTTAATTTCTTGATCTAATTGTATTTGCAATGGAATGGAACAGGCCCATTTTGCCTAAGGGTTCTTTTTACCTTGGAAGTGAAGAAGATTCCGTATGAAACGAAGCTGGTTGATTTGAGTAATAAGCCCGAATGGTGATTTGGACACTTTTCTTCCACCCATTTGATTTGATTTGTTCACTATTTGTTAGTAATAAGATTTAGCGGAAATGGTTATTTTATAGGTTTTTGAAGATTAATCAGGAGGGGAAGGTGTCGGTGCTTAAAATCGCAGAAGACGAATGGATTGCCGACTCAGATGTCATAACACAGATAATAGAGGAGAAATACCTTAATCCTTCCTTTGCCACTCTAGCTGAGAAGGCATCTGTGTACGTATTGCTTTCTGCTGCATTCGATTTCTTGTCTACTATTCTATGTAAAAAGAATCTCTACGAACCCCCCCCCCCCCCCCCCCCCCCAAGTTTGGCCATAGTTTCCGGTGCTCTTTTGATTAGTGGATAGAGTTGATGTCAAATGATTTGGTAAGAGTAGTGAGATACCCCAGATAACATGAATGAATGATGTTAAAGACGATTCCTACTTCTATGCTTCACTTCTTGGGCAACACTCCATAAGAACAAATAAAAATGATGGTTTATAAAGTCGGCCCCAAATAGTTGGGATAGGGGTTTCAATGATGATTAGAAGCAGCCTTTCAAAAGGCGCGCCTCAGGCGCCAGGGGCACAGGCGCGCGCCTGATTGATTTGGTAGGGTGTGCCTAAGGAATTCATGGTTTAGTTATTATAAAATTAATTTTTTTAAAAAACTAATATAATATTACTTCTCAATTCTCATTTATCATTTATTAGCCGTATAAAGGTTAGGGTTTCATTCCCTCTCCCCATAAGCTCTCGACGGAACGGCATGCGCAGCCGCTCGACATCTCCCTCGCTCGACCCTTCCTCTCTCGACGCTCTTCTCACTGCCGCTGGAGGCCCCTCTCGCCGCCGCTGGAAGCCCATATCGCCGCCGCTGGAAGCCCCAATTGCCATCGAGATATTCATATTCACTGTTTTCCAGCCCAGTCATTATGTTATATACCATGAGGTCTTTCTGTTCTCTTGGCAGCACAGTTCACTGTTTTTTTGCTCTTTCTAACTTTTAATGTATATGTATTATGTATATGATTGTTTTGCTCTTTCTAGGATTATTTCAAATTTATAATATCATATCGTGAGGAATATTCTTCTTTCATATTCCTTCTCCAGATTTTCTCTTTCCTGCATATATGCAGATCTATATGTTTGATACTCGATAGTACTATAGTAACAAACTTTTACTGATCTTTCGTCTTTCGTATTTTTGATGTTTGTGAATGCATTTGTGACACTGCTTTGGCATGTTTATTTGTTATTGGTTACTACTTTGAATTATTCTAGTGCAGTAATTTATTACTATACATTTATTTTTTAGCAAAGTAAAGATTTTTATTTGCGAGGAGCCGAGGAATAGGATTGAAGTCGGGATTGCTTAAATGCCAGATTGGAATATCAGGTAACATTTGCTACATATTTGTCATAATGTGTCTTTATTATTATTTTGTTTTGGTAGCTTTAGTGTTTTATATTATGTTTCTTTTCTTAGGGATTGCTGTATTTTGTATTTAATTAACTATTTTTTAGATTTTTTTCATTTGTGCGCCTCATGTGCCTCAGGCGCGCGCCCGCGCCTTGCGCCTAGGCTCCAGGACCCCTTTGCGCCTCGGTGCGTCTTGCGCCTTTCAAAACATAGATCAGAAGTTTGTTATTCTTACCATATATATAAATAGAAATCTGATCACACACGTAAGCCAATTTAGTACATACCTGGGTTATGAAAATTCTTCTTCTTCTTTAGTCCATTATCTAACACTTGATACTGACGCACGACAAGTCTGTAGGTGGCGCACAAATGATGACCTGACTTTAGATGAAATGCAAGCAACCACAATGAATGTAAAGGAGCCAATGATGAAGAAGAGAGGAAGCAGCAGTAGCGACTCCAAAACCGGCGGCAGCAGGCCCTAATCCAGTGGCAGAAATCGGCGGCACAACACAAAAACAACGACATAATCCAATGGCACAGAGCAGCAACTGCTACCAAGAGAAGTAACCAGGGAGGAGGAGAAGCACAAAAAGAAGGGGAAGAAGAAGCCAGAAGCAGTCGTCGAGAGTAGCAGAGCAGCGACACAGGAGAAATAGCGCAAAAAGCAGAGACGGAATGCGGGAGTTAGAGAAGAGACGGGATGCGGCTCGATTTATAACAGAGATCAAGCGGTCAGCGGCAAGATGAAGCCAAACCCAAACCCAGGTGCCGATTTCATAAGCCCACAACACATCTCCAACCAACCCCAAACCGGCCAAGTGTTAAACCACAAGCCAAATTAGCCAAGCCAACTACCCTCACAAGGCATTAACACATGCTAACACCACACAAGCCCACAAAAAAATACTAGCAGCCCACAAAAGCATCAAGTGTCACAAGACACCCCAAATTAGGAGAAAGTTTTCCGCCGGAGCCCGTTTCCAAATTTTAGGTCCGGGATCAATGAAAAGAGAAGGCCTGCCATACATTTTTTGATCTCTGGACATAGAAATTCATTTTAGTAGATCAAAAACAGCCTAAAAGATCATCAAGAGATCATATTTGAACTCAGAACATCATATTTGATCTCAGAAAATTTGGTCTTTGGGAGATCAAAATATGATATCTGAGAGATCAAATTTGATGATTTGATCTCCAGAGATCAAATATGATCTCCTAGAGATCAAATTTGATCTCTCCAAGATCACCCGAAGTCCGGACTCCGGACGGAAAAATCTATCCCAAATTAGCCACAGCAGCATGAAATTTTCATGTGTCATAAATCCAAACTCAAACCACTAATGGCAGCCCTTATATATATAAAGTACATTACTTGTTACAAAATTAAAATAATTGACCATGATAACATTTGACTAATAACACCTCAAATGTAAATATATAAAATAACGGAATTATGCGAAAAATTATTACTAAAAAATCCGTACTACCTTGCGTTCTCATCACCGGGAAAAATATTATGCAAAAAATTTTATCATTAAACTAGATTAATTTCACAAGGCTCATTTGGAATGAAAACGAGCATTTTATGGTGTAACTGTTGGAACATGGTTTTCCGCATCCCTTTGATTTGAGAATAACAAATCCTACTTGTATTTGAACTTGTTTGCCATTGTGTCTTTAGCATGCAGGTTTGAACAAATATGACATTAGGATGCTGCTATTGGTCTGGACTTGCTCTCGAGCGAAAAAGAAAGGAAGAGAGCTAACGCCCGACGTTACCTCTTAACGCCGATGTTAAATTTTGTTCCCGCCAAGATGCAAAATGAATGGAGGGAAGCAACCATGATTGCATGAGCATTTTGGAAATGATTTGACTTAACGCCCAGCGTTAGAGTCAACGCCAGCGTTAAATTATGAATGTTTCCAAAGATGCAGAATCTCCTTCCTGTTTTGAAGATCCGAGCCATCAAATTATTTCTATACTGAGTCAACGCCCAGCATTAAGTCTTAACACCAACGTTAGCTTCCAGTCCTATAGAAAGGCGGCTTTCATTCTCTTGAAGGTTGATCACTGTGGAGGCTTATTCCAACACTCAGATATATTTGTGAGGGCCGTATTTCCAGACCATAAAGGATCTCCCACTCAATTTCAAAAGGAGGAATCAAATGAGGCTTGGATCAGCACGCTAACTCAACGCGAAGAACACATGCTTGGATTTCAATGATCTTTAGCGATTCTTCGTCGTCTCCTTCAGATTACCTCATAGGGAGTTTTATATTTGTCTTTTGTATTTGTCTTTTATTTTTATCTTTGTAATCGATTTGTGAATTCGCTTCGTGTTAGCGACTAGGTCTGGGTAGGACTTAGGAAGTAATTCGCCTCGTGTTGCCGACTAGGTCTAGGGAGTAGATATAGGGGGTGCTCGAGGCCTTTCTGGGGATAGGAAGGCTAGAGCGGCTTGAGGCCGTATCTGGGGAGAGATCGGCTAAAATCAACCGATTCTTGGTGAGAAGAGTCGGTATAGAAAACAAAAAGAATATTTCATATTTCGCCTTCGATTTCTAGCGTCATAGAAATTAGTTTTTGTAATCAATTTTATAAATGATAATCATGTCTTTTCTTGTTTAATAAAATTGATTTCATTTCTAATTTCATTATCTCTTTACTTTTGATTTAACTTACTTCTACAAAAATATCAAAAGTTTTCTATAAAAGGTTAAAGTTTTCTAAAACCCTTATTCACCCCCCCCCCTCTAAGGGCGCCTACAGATCCAACAAGTAGTATCAGAGCTAGGTTATTCCAAAACGGTTTCACCCCCGGGAATAATGATGTCTCTTGATCATGATCTCGCTTCTAGTGGGGAAAATTTTTATGTAAATGAAAAATCACTAGCACCGCCTTTATTTGATGGAAAAAAAATATAAAAGGTAGAAACTCTTGTTTGGAAGATGAAGATGAAGAAGACAACGGAACAATATGTTCAAATCTTCCCTCATCCAAAAAGCAAAGTAAGGAAATCAAATTCTCTCATTGTTTGCAATTCTATTTTTACATTACAATTGTTACAAATTACAAAGCACAAAATTAAGAAATTGAAAAATGCTAATTGCAAATTGCGCTTAGAAAATAAAGGTTTAAAAACAAAAGTTAATGAAGAATCAAATTTTGAGTTATCTAGGTCTACCTATGACTACTTAGTCGAAAACATTACACCTTGTGTAGAATATAATAAATTAAAAGAAAAACACAAGAAACTTGAAAAAGAGTTTATTTTTGTAAAAGAACAAAATGAAAGATTATGTTTAGAAAATTCATCTTTGAAAAATGATTGCGCTAAGTGTAAAGTCTATAAAATTGAAATTAAAGAGATGGATGAAACACTTGAGGAATATAGAAATAAATATCAAAATCATATTGATTCAATTGTTTCCACTCTTAAAATAGCATAATTGCGTATAATAAAGCTAGACATAATCTTAAGATCAAGAATGATGAATTAAAAACAAAAATCAACTTGCTTATGAAAATTATGAATAAAAATTCACAATACATAAATTCACAATATCAAGAAATATCTAAAAATAAGTTGAATATTAATATGAATATCTTGACTAAACCTAAAATTGGGAGTAAGGAACACAAAGTATTTGTAAATCAAAATTCCAAACACTATTATTTACAAAATCATTCTTCTCCCAACTTAAAAATAGAAGTGCACAAATTTTCTATGAAAAATATTTTCAATCATCATTACAATTATACTCTTCAAAATAAAGACAATCATGAAGGAAATTTGATGCATAAAAATAATATTAAATCAAGGTTTGAATGGAGACCCAAAGTTAAAGATGAAACACAAACTCTACTCAAAATGGCTCATTCATTTCCATCTCCCCAAAAGCAAACACGATGTATTTGGGTACCCAAAGGAACCATTCCACTAAATCTCACATTCATTAGTATCCAATCATTTGCATGAAGTAAAAATAATTGAATATGAAATATCATTAACTCTACTTCATGCTTAATTTGTTTTGTTTTCTTTTACTTTTCTTGAGCCAACATGATAAGGTCACTAAATATATAACTTGCAATATGACTTTTTCACACATTAAGCCTAAATTCATTAATAAATCAAATTGAATGAAATTGAATAAAAGTCATATCATCTCTCAAGTGACCTATCCATCCTTTTTATTTTTAACCTTTTAAATCCATTACCTTTAAATGTCTTATATCATAATTATAAATTAAATGCTAAATGCTCATATGATATTATCAGGACTAATAAAATAATTGTCAAAAAGGGATTTAAAGGAAGATTATGGGGTCTTTGGCTAAATGTATAAAATGCACAAGTGGTTGATTACTTATTTAATATCCTTGTGTCATTTGATAGTCTCTAATATGTTTAATCATAATCATGAAAAATCGGAATTGAAAAATTGCAAAAATCATATGTTTTTAAACAAAACCAAAATTTAATTTACAAAAATATGCGAGATTTTGACGTAAACTTCAAACGATCATAACTTTTGATCCGCTTGTCCGATTTTCACCCATAATAACTTTTCCGAATGAGGGTGAGAAGATCTATGCAATGGCAAACCAGCTTCGCTCGTTTGAGTTCATTTGGACCCTCAGAATTGCCAAAATTCAACTCTAATAAGAAGTTATATCAGTTTTTTCCCTTTTCAGCAATTTTTTTTGTGTCTATGGATTTTATGTCACAGGCCCCTGTGTCCCCTTCCAACAAATCATATGCTTGTAATCTTTACATAACATTGCACATTGTTACCAAAATTTTTTGTTCTAGCATCATCATTTATTATAAGAAGAAATTAATGTCTATGCTAGTTATATCATGCAATGTTGTGCTAAAGAAAAATAGAATAATGAAATTTGAAAGTCAAGAAAATTGTATATATATGTTTTGTTTAATATTCAAAAAATCAAAGAGAAATTTTACAAAACCCTTCTTAAGGACCAAAAATATTTTCTCAATATCATATTCATATTCATTATTCATCTTACAAGTTTTTCTCTGTAATATGTCGAAAAGGATGAATATGAATTGTTTTATATATTTCACTTACAATAATTAATTATGAGTATCAAAATTTCTATGTGATAAAATTAATGATCATAATTATGTAAAATCAAAAGATCTTTTAAATTCAAACATTACACATAACTACAAAAGATCCTTTTATTTCTAACATATATGATTGGTGATCATGATAATTATATGAATAAATTATGTATTGTGTGTGCATGTATCTCTCTTATATCTAGACCTTAGAATCACCTTGATATCATTAACATCAAATCAAATCATCACTTAAATCTAGGTCTACAAATTGAAATTTCTATCAATTTAAGAAATATGCATTATTCTTATGGCATAATATTAACTCATCATACTCACAATGTCACCTAATGAATATTATTTGTTATCATGCTAATCTCATACATTGTTGGTTATCATATGTTTGCAAACTAGATATCCTTGAATTCATGATAACTTTGAATCTAATCTCATGCATTGTTAAGAGATATAAAAATAGAAAATTTGGAACCTTGAATTCAAGATAACTATGATGATTTACATTATCATTCTAAAATTCAAACAAACTCATTTATAAATCATTCTCAAACCTAAATTCTTAGGATGTCCATGAACACTCACCCATATTATGTGTCTCACAATAGCGAGGGCATAAGATTGTATGCATTAGAAGACCTAACCTCTAAGTCATGTCTTGTCCTTAACCGGGGAGGGTTCCAGTGGGGCCTTGCGTGGCACTAGGGGGAAGAGTGCTAGGTTGAGCATTCTCTGGTGTGTGCATATGAGATTAACACTCCATCCTATGGCTTGTGTGCAGCTCCTCATGCCCATCCGTCACTTAGTACGGGGCTAGCGTGTAGACATATAGTTAGGGAATTATAATCTAGGACATACCTATATCATATATATATTGCATACACTCTTTATGATTATATTATTCATGCATTCTTAATTGGTTTGATCGAACATGCTTATTTTGTGTTTTGCATATTTCATCATCTTTGAGCTTTAATGATCTTCTAAAACACAAATATATGAAAACTAAATAAAAATATAAAAACCATTTTTGAACAAATAAAACATGCTTAAATAGTCTTCTAACCATTCCAACTTCTCTGAAATTTTACACTAAGAAGGTCTATATACATACTACCCATTTCAAAGAATTTTTTTTCAAAAATCTAAAAAAATAGAGTACTGTTTGGGCGTTAACTAGTTAACGCCGGGCGTTACCCTTTTTGACCAAATTCCAATTCTGCTTTCTCTAGCATATTTCTGATATTTTTCTATTGATTTTTTTTCAGTTTATTTTGTCTGATTTCAAATTATTTTGTTATTAATTTTGTTGTTTTATTCCAAAATAAAAAAAACAAACAATTCAAAATGATCAAAAATATGTTTTTGTTTTTTGTTTTGCTTTAACTCTTTACAAAATTATGGTTTGACTATAAAGCTTCACAAGAGCAAACATCTTTGTTATTTTATTTTCAATGGTCAAAATTGATTTTGGCATACTCACAAGGATTTTCTTCAATGTCTAATTTTAATTTCAAATTTTCTAAACAGTGTTTTTGTCATGCTTTGACCTTAATCTGATTATGTGCAATGAAATAGTCTATAGATAATTGTGTATGATTGCCTAGGATGCCTCTAAGTATGAGTAATGCTTTATGTTAATCAATGATTCATACACTCACTATTTTGGTAATCTACATGTGTTCATAATCTTAGTCTTGTATGATTGTGTAGTGTAATAGTTTTAACATAATAAGTTGTATGTCTAAATTACATACACCGACTTTTAAAAAATAAATTTTTTGCAGACATAAAAGTGTTATTTCAAAATTATAAATGTTTGCAACAACAAGTTAATTCAGAGACTTTTGGCCTCAACAAAAAATTAATTAATAATATGCCAAAGATAACTCCACCAAACACTACTCACCCTCCTGATAAGTCTTAATAAGCATTGTGAGGTTGAGCACCTTGAAAAAAATTATAAAGTGTCTTGTGCAAACATATTTATTTTTATCACTTCTATTTGTACACCGGATCACTAAAAATATAATTTTTATAAAAAAAATTGCTTATGTTGTCCTCCAAGCACTACTCCGCTCCCTGATAAGTCTTAATGAGAATTGTGTGGGTGAAGCACCTTGGTAGTTGTACTTATATTATGTGCTTTGAAATTTTATTCTAGATGATATGTGAAAGTAATTATAAGATTACATTCTTAATGCTGTTGTTACTATTTCATTACATATGCCATGTGTTTTGATTATTTCACTTGTATACTTTTATCAAAACATCTTATGCACACATCATTGTTTTTCATAAAGCTTATACTAATGAGAATTGGATCCTAATGCAACCTAATCTTTCAAGAATATTCAATGGCATTCTTAAGCAGCTGATGAAAATTAAAAATTTAAAAAATATATGATAGAGAGCATATATATGAATATAAAAACACCTATGAAATTCTAAAACTCGAGAGAATGACACCCCTACAATCAACAACAAGCATCGGTCCAACCAAATGCATTGGCTCCCTCAGCACCTCATACTTGAAATGGAGGAACGTCTACGAACGCACAGCGACAATGAGGAGGAAGAAGTTTTCAAGAGCGTTAATGGCGAGAGGCGTTTCGCTGGGAGAGTTTTTTAAAACCCTACTCGTGAGGGGAAATGAGTTGGGCCCCACAATACCTTTTGGCTATTTAAATGCGTATGTTGAACATTATACGCTCAACGTACCAAAAATTTTGCCTCATAGGGGAGGGCCCGTGCACAGTGATTTGTTTATATATACATTAGGGAACATAATTTGTTAATGATAACGTCATCAAATTCATCCAAAATCTGACATTTTTTAACTTTTCTTACTAAAAAAATCATGCCATAAAATAATATAAAATTAAATAAAGTTTATGAAAATTAAAAATATATATACTTTTGTTAGTTACGTTACACTCGTATAGTAAATACGCGTGTAATGGATACTGGTGAGTCATCACCTTTGTTATAACATTTTGTCAAAAGGTAGTGAGAAAGAAATCTAGCATAGCACCGACGCAAGCAAGAAAATGAGAAAAGAGAAAGCCAAGGGTGAAGTGAGGGAACCAAACCGGTTCGGGTTGTGTTAAAGCACGCTACTGCGGAGCGGTAACTTACCGTCCGTGGTACCTTTCACCTGATTTTTTGTGTTTATATGTTTTTAGTATTTTTATTTTGGTATTTCAGTGGACCAAATCATATACCGAGGTATGATCAGATCACTTTTGTACCTTAGTGTCTCTAGACCCGACATCATGTTTGCGGTGTGCCTTTGTGCTAGATATCAAGCCAATCCTAAAGAGTCACATGTTAAAGCGGTTAAATATATCTTTGGCATCTTACAGGCACCCAGAATCTCGGTCTATGGTATCCACACACCAACTTATTCACACTCCATGGATATTCCGACTTAGACTATGTTGGTTGTTCACTTGATCGCAAGTGACACTTGTTACTTCCTAGGACTGGCGGCTCTAGTTTCATGGTCGAATAGGAAACAGAATTTTGTTGCCCTCTCCACAGCCGAGGCCGAGTACATAGCCTTAGGAAGTTGTTGCACATAAGCGTTATGGATGTCACAAACGTTAGAGGACATTAGTCTGACTTTTTAAAATGTTGAACTTAGGTGCGACAACAAGAGTGCAATCGACTTAACGAACAATCCGGTTCATCACTCTCGTTCCAAACACGTAGATGTACGTCATCACTTTATTCGAGATCATATCAAGAAAGAGAGCGTGAGAGTGAGTTTTAGTGGCACAGATGACTAGCTTGCGGACATTTTCACCAAACCACTTCTTGACGCACACTTTTCTTTACTTCAATTAGAATTAGGGGTTTTGGATCTCTTGAGATAATTTTTCATATCCGCAACTTTTCGTGTTTTTCTCTGATTTTTTCACGTCATTAGATAGGCCTTACAACGAGAACACATAATCAAGAAAAATTGAAAGCGAAAAATCATGAAAACTGGGTTGTACACTCAAAAAATCAATACTCTGTGAGATACTGATGCGATGATTCGGCAAGTGCACCGATCGCGCAAGTAATAATAATGGGGAAAATCCCCGAGTGTCGGTCTCTTGAGGAACACAGTAAGGTGGAGTTAGGTTTCGAGGAAGGACTTGAGATTGAAGTCCTTAAATCGGATGGAATGCGGGGGAGTTGGGTTGGCTTTTGGAAAATAAAATAGAAGCTATCAACTACTCCTATGCAATGCCGCTATGCAATGCTTCGCTTGGCGGGATGGAGACTAGGCAGGCCTTGAGCGCGCTGCGTCGAAAGGGCGGATGGACGAGTAGGCAAGCGGAAACGAACAGTGCAGGCCTTGAGCGCACTGCTTTGTTAGGCGGGATGGAATACGGGCCGCGATGCCACGCTTCGGTAGGCGGATGGACGAGTAGACTAGCGGAGTGAGGGTCGCAAGCACCTCTTCGACAAGCACGCCACTAGCAATTGCTAGTGCGACACACGAACGTGACGGCGGGATGGAGGATGGAATGGGGCGCACCTCAAGCAACTCAAACAACAAATATTTCACATAGACATGAAATAAATAGAAATACAACTAGTTTAAGTGCCACTTCATCACAATAATGAGATCTAAAATATATACACATCAATAAGAGAAGAATAAGGCAAGAAATCGATCGAATCCGAAGTCTCGTTGTAGATTCACGGTTGGAATCACCGGGTTGTCAATCCGCGTCCAAGCTCGGTCCGCAACTACGTCCGGTGTAGAGAAGGGCTGTCACACCTCCCAATGGACCCGTCTTCTTCGTGTCACGATCCGGTAGAGGTTGCAAACTTCCTCTTGCTTGATGGCAATGGCGGCTAGGTCTTCCTTTGGAGCTCTTGGATGAAGGAGGAGGCCGAGAGGAAACTCCGGCTCAAGATTGGCGTGAAGAACAAGCCCGGAGCACCTCTAGATGGTGGGCGACGATGGAGGGGCGAAACTGGGCGGAACTGCGCAAGAAACGACGGAAAAATGCGGATCCCCGACCTAATTCGCGAGCAGCATTATTTATAGGCGCTGGAATTAAACAGTGCGCACGGTCATTGGCGCACGACCAGTGGTCGTGCGCACTAGAATCCTGTGATCGTGCGCACTGCCTGGGCAGAACCTGCAAGATACGAAATTTATAAAATATAATGTTCGCACGACCGGTGGCGCACGACCGGTGGTCGTGCGCACTATCGTCGGTGGTCGTGCGCACTGGTCGAAACAGAACTCAGAAAATTAATGCTAAGTGCGCACGCACAGTGGCGCACGACCGGTGGTCGTGCGCACTAGCGTAGATGCTCGTGCGCACTGCACCAAACAGAACTCATGAAAAAAGGGTTAAGTGCACACGATCAGTGGCGCACGACCAGTGGTCGTGCGCAATAGAACCGGTGATCGTGCGCCGTGTTCCTGTGCAGAATTGCACCGGGAACACCTGCACGACTCCTATTCCAGCACAACCACGAATCTAGCCACTGAAAGTGGCACCTAACGGAGCATGAAAACTACTAATGAAGAAAAGCATGAAATCACACCAAAATGGGCCTAGAAGTGCACCTAGCATGGAATATCAAATATAAACTATAACAATGCTAAAGTGCGGTGAAAAGACTGAATAAAGGCCTAGATGAGTCCATAAAAGTGTATATGATCAGGACTCATCACACCCCCAGACTTAACTGTTTGCGCGTCCCGAGCAAACGAATCCGGCGGAGTGTGAAAACGAGAGTTAACATAGAGAATTACACAAAGGAGTACGGTGCGAAGTAACATACGCATGCGAGTAGAGATTCTAGTAGAAGGAGATTCTAACTATGCTAACTAATTTACATAAGTATTAAAGCGTAAGTAAAGATTTAGTTATACTCAGTTGGTGAATTATGAAGAATTTGAACGATCATGCCCGGTATGAAAGTGACGAGACACTGAGGCGGGCGTTGCACAAGATCGGGTCTTAGGAATAACTCCGCTGAAATCCATCAACGTCGTGAACCATACGCTCGCCCGGTCACACTCTCTCCACGGCGCTAGCAAAATCGCAAGTCAAATCAATAGGACTTATAGGATTAAGTTGGGGCTTAGGTTACGGTATGGTATTCAAATTTAAACACGATGGCTACGCAACCCAAGTGAGCTAACGGAATGCTGCACCACACAAGACCAACAAACTATGCTCGTGTGACACACCCCCAGACTTATTATGAAAACCAGGTGTGCACACAGCCTACTTCACAAATACCAACAGATTTTCTATTTAGCTCGGAAGGATTTCTTTTCAATATACTCTCTTTTTTTTCTAGATTTTTTTTTTCTCTTTTAACATACTTTGCTTCTATTATGTATCCTCCGGTTGGTTCAAAATCAGCAAATAGACTTTATTTCCCCTTCATAACACAACGATTCCAAACATCACACAAATTGAGAATTATGAGCGCAGTTAAAAAGCAATTTGGTTGCGGGTGTAGGATAAGCTTCGGGCTTTGGTGGATGAAGAGGAGCTGAACAAAGGAATGGTAGGCACAAATTTGGCTTGCAAAGGTGAGCGAAAAGGACATGGAATAACAAAGCTCAAACTAGCCAAAGGATGGCCTACATCATGTTTAACTCTACGAGTCGCTCTCACCCATGCTTCAAGAGTCGCTTGGGGCAAGTTCTTAGCCCACGAGAAAGGTAAACCTTCCTCCCGACTCGAGCAACACACGACTAGCACTCGTACACACAAAACACCGGGTTATCGTCAATTTCATTCAAATTCACCACTTGAGTATAATAAATCTAAATTTACGCAAAAATACTAAACATAAATTAGATGCATAGAGACAATCTAGTTCTACTCAAGTTCTACCATATCATGCGAAGTGACTAGAACACTACACGAGTCAACATCGCACTCCAAATAATAATTCCTAAGTTAACAACCTATTTCACATTCCAACCAAAATAGTTTAACCGGAACAACAACAAAAAGATAAGCGCGCACTCAAGTGGGTGAAGTGGTGTACAGTGAAAATGAACAGCAATTTAAATGAAATCTTCTAGCATGCAGTGCAATAGTGCACGTGAGCGGGTAAACAAAACTACTCTCCCCCAGACTTAAACTAAACAATCCGCATAATATATGACATGAAAATCAGCAAAGGCTAGGGGAAGAGAGTACCCAATGCTCAGCAAGTGAGCATACCAGAAGATTGGTGTTTAAACCAAGACTAAGCTGCATCATCCGCCATCCAGAAGAAGTACCTGCAGGGGTCAGCTCCGCAAAACAAAAGAAACAGAAAAAGATAAACTACAATAAACTACAGCTAACTAAACAGGATGGACTAAAATAAAATGCATGAAAAGTAAGATAACTACTGGGGTTATTGTCATCCCAGCACGACTTATTCAAAAACATGAAGGTTCTAGCTAATGGGCCTATGAAAAAGGAAATGGACAGGTAACTGTTCTAATATGCGTGTCGGTAGCGGGTACCGATACGGCAACAAACAGTCACGCCTCTACCCGAATATAAATAATACCTGCTCGTCACAGGTAGAGGGAATAAAAAATAAGAAGAGGAGGAGGCCTGGTCCTCACTCATCTCAACAAAACTATCCTTGCCCAGCAAGGTATCGTCCGCAGGGAGGCAGCAGGAGGCGAAGGCAATGAGTGGAGCTTCCTCTATGGAGGGGGAATAAACCTCCTCACATGAGAGGATGCTCTCATCATTGACTTGAGCAAAAAGCTCCAAGTCCTCCTGAAGTACCTGTGAAGATTCAACCTGCACAGGCTCGGGTGAAGGAAGGGGATCAAGAAATAAAGAAGACGAAGAACATAAATAAACATCAATCGGGGGAGTGATCCCGGTCTCACTCCCATTAGGTTGGGAAGGTAAAAGAATGTTTGCATTGTCATCAATGCTACAAGGTTCGGTGGGATCAACAGTGGCCAAGCTAGAGATTTGGACTTCCTCCTCCCGTGCTGAGGAAAACTCCTCTTCACCTAGAAGGTTGTCCTCCTCCATAGGAACAGGCATAACACTAAAGTCACCAGCCTCCTCTTGCGACACATCATCAACAATGTCGTCAGAGACGAGTGTAGTATGCACAACAGGGGGAAGAATAGTGCTCGGATAAAAGTCGAGCACCGATTCCTCACAACGAATCGAATCCACTAGAGGTGGTGGATGCACATGGAGAATATGCTCAGCAATGTCGGTGCCCAGATCAGCCGCACATCTGGTGACCGTGTCCATGCCATACCCTTCAAGATGTGAAGGTGACAAAGACACATAACCGGATGTTGAAGGTGTGCCGCCAGAGTTAGGAGTTGGGACGATCCGGATATCCGGCTCGTCATCCTCGTCCAATTGGCAAAAATACTCGGCACAGTCCTTCAAGACATGATCAGTGCTCTGACAAAACTGGCACTGCCTAGCAGGCTTCTTTGGCACAGCGGGTGCTGAAGCCGAAAAGAAATATGACGGTAATGGCTCAGCAGAGTAGCCATAAGACTTACGCGCACCATATGGAGTACCCGACGAAGTCGGTGCTCCATATGATGGTCTATAAGAATTATGCCTACTATTCTCCGTAGGGCATTCATCACTAGACTGGGAGGTAGCTCCACACCAACGACAACGGAAATTGAGATGTGCCCACATAGTATGAAGATAAAACGATTCAAAAAGAAGAACACTATTGTGCGAAATACTACACCTAACAAAAATTTACTAAAGCAACCTACTATAAAACAAGAAAATGGAATAAAGAGAACAGAAATAAAATAAAAGATGCGATAAACAAATGGAAGGGCTTCTCTCTCAGATTCTCCCTCTCCAAAAAACTCACACGACTGTGTTCCCCGGCAACGACGCCAAAAACTTGATGCGATGATTCGACAAGTGCACCGGTCGCGCAAGTAATAATAATGGGGAAAATCCCCGAGTGTCGGTCTCTTGAGGAACACAGTAAGGTGGAGTTAGGTTTCGAGGAAGGACTTGAGATTGAAGTCCTTAAATCGGATGGAATGCGGGGGAGTTGGGTTGGCTTTTGGAAAATAAAATAAAAGCTATCAACTACTCCTATGCAATATCGCTATGCAATGCTTCGCTTGGCAGGATGGAGACTAGGCAGGCCTTGAGCGCGCTGCGTCGAAAGGGCGGATGGACGAGTAGGCAAGCGGAATCGAACAGTGCAGGCCTTGAGCGCACTGCTTCGTTAGGCGGGATGGAATACGGGCCGCGATGCCACGCTTCGGTAGGAGGATGGATGAGTAGGCTAGCGGAGTGAGGGTCGCAAGCACCTCTTCGACAAGCACGCCACTAGCAATTGCTAGTGCGGCACACGAACGTGACGGCGGGATGGAGGATGGAATGGGGCGCACCTCAAGCAACTCAAACAACAAATATTTCACATAGACATGAAATAAATAGAAATACAACTAGTTTAAGTGCCACTTCATCACAATAATGAGATCTAAAACATATACACATCAATAAGAGAAGAATAAGGCAAGAAATCGACCGAATCCGAAGTCTCGTTGTATATTCACGGTTGGAATCGCCGGGTTGTCAATCCGCGTCCAAGCTCGGTCCGCAACTACGTCCGGGGTAGAGAAGGGCTGTCACACCTCCCAATGGACCCGTCTTCTTCGTGTCACGATCCGGTAGAGGTTGCAAACTTCCTCTTGCTTGATGGCAATGGCGGCTAGGTCTTGCTTTGGAGCTCTTGGATGAAGGAGGAGGCCGAGAGGAAACTCCGGCTCAAGATTGGCGTGAAGAACAAGCCCGGAGCACCTCTAGATGGTGGGCGACGATGGAGGGGCGAAACTGGGCGGAACTGCGCAAGAAACGGCGGAAAAATGCGGATCCCCGACCTAATTCGCGAGCAGCATTATTTATAGGCGCTGGAATTAAACAGTGCGCACGGTCATTGGCGCACGACCAGTGGTCGTGCGCACTAGAATCCTGTGATCGTGCGCACTGCCTGGGCAGAACCTGCAAGATACAAAATTTATAAAATATAATGTTCGCACGACCGGTGGCGCACGACCGGTGGTCGTGCGCACTATCGTCGGTGGTCGTGCGCACTGGTCGAAACAGAACTCAGAAAATTAATGCTAAGTGCGCACGCACAGTGGCGCACGACCGGTGGTCGTGCGCACTAGCGTAGATGCTCGTGCGCACTGCACCAAACAGAACTCATGAAAAAATGGTTAAGTGCACACGATCAGTGGCGCACGACCAGTGGTCGTGCGCAATAGAACCGGTGATCGTGCGCAGTGTTCCTGTGCAGAATTGCACCGGGAACACCTGCACGACTCCTATTCCAGCACAACCACGAATCTAGCCACTGAAAGTGGCACCTAACGGAGCATGAAAACTACTAATGAAGAAAAGCTTGAAATCACACCAAAATGGGCCTAGAAGTGCACCTAGCATGAAATATCAAATATAAACTATAACAATGCTAAAGTGCGGTGAAAAGACTGAATAAAGGCCTAGATGAGTCCATAAAAGTGTATATGATCAGGACTCATCAGATACCGTCCGGCGTTATCTTACCGCTGGCGGTAGCTGTTTTTCATGATAATCTTTGATTGTTTGATTTTTGTCGTTACTTGTTTTTACTGCTTTACTTTCATTTTCTGTTTATTTTATTTCGTTTTTGCTTCTAGATTTGAAAAATCAAATAAAAAACTTCAAATTTAAAAATTACCAAAACATGTTTCTTGAATTCCTTTACACTTTGATTGCCATTTAATTTCAACTTTTTTGTTGCTTTACTGTGTGTAAACCATATATTAAAATGAAAAAAAAACTAACAAAATCACTAGCTTTGAGCCATGCATGACTCGAACTTAAAACATAAAGATTACATACAATGTTTGATTTAGGAATGATAGTCATTGTCTACATTGTATGCACTTTGTCATGAAATGTCTCAATAATAGATAGGTATTAACTTCTGAGTGCTACAATATATGTAGTGTATGTTTGATATGCCTCTAGGTATGTGTGAGAATTTAGGTAAACCAATGACTATACACAGTATACATATCCTTAGAGGGTGCACTCAAGTAGAAATTTCAGGGCGTACCTGTTATAACTCGTGACACTGTGTAAGCACATTAGGAATGGCTTGCTAAATCAATATCACGTAGTTCATTTTTCCATATATAGAGCTTAGAACTTGGGGCCGAAATAATATTGCTACGATTCTTGTATACAAGTTAAAGTGTATCTATCTATGTGGGTAGATTTCGATAGATTCTGGGACCTTGCATAAAAATGAAAGTATAAAATTGATAGTACACAAAAGTATAAAAAATATATGATATCAATGAAGTTAACAAGGATACACCCCCCCCCCCAATCACTACTCACTCTCCTGATAAGTCTCCATGAGCATTGTGAGTTTGAGCACCTTGGTGGCACAGATCTATGATCTCATCGATCTTGTGCAAAAATCAGAAAAATAAGTTAGTGCTCTTAGCTCTAATCTTGGTATCGTATTGATTGCAAATGTGGCATTATTTATCACTTCCTTTCTCTTGTGTTAGCATATAGATTTATTGAATTGCAGCATGTACTACTGATTAATTTGACTTGATACTATTTTCTTTTGATGGTACACTCACGCATGTCATTGTTTTATCTAACACTTTCATGCATAAGAATTGGACTAAAAACTGCATTACAGTGCAAATACCATAATTTTCCATTGACACTAAGGCTTTACTTCTAACATGTTGTGATGCATTTATAACTACCAAAAAATAAAATAATTTGGTCTACTCAATGCAACTAGCATTGAAGCTTCTTTGCTATAAGACTTTGCAATTGCCTCAACAACAACAGTTGTGAAAAAAATGCATGACTTTTTGCATGATTTGATCTTTGATTTGGAGCCCTTTTCCATGTTTTATAGATTACAAAACTTCAAAGCTATCAACTTTTGTAAGTTCAAAAAATTCAGAGAAAGAAAATACATAATCTACACAGTAGATGAAATCATGAAACACTCGCTAATGATGGATCAAAAGACTGCTGCAAATCTTCAAACTTGTTTGGGATGACTTCCATGCAATCTATGAGCAACGTCACAGTATGCTCTACGCGATGTAGCAATCTTCTCCATTAGCAAAATTGATGATTCTAAACATTTATGCTATTTTCACCCCAACAGTCCAGCCATCTTCAGTCAATTCCTCCCAGCAATATATATCTATTTGCTTGAAAAACAAAACCACAGCAGTCCTCCTCATCAAAAATAGGAGTGAAGGTGGTGTGAAACATCAAAGAGATCGGTCGGCGGCGGAATTGGGAATCATCAAGGTTGAAGGATCCCGAATGGCAGCGGGATGGGGGAGATGAATAGTTCAGGATTGGGTTGGGTGACACATAGTAGGTGGTAAAGTATTAATATCGTTTGCAGGATTTTTTTACCGAGGTGCGAAACGACGAATAAAATATGCAAAATGAAATCAGATCAATATATAATTAGAACAAATAAATTTTAAATCATTAATTTTAAACCCAGAGAGTCAGATTCGTTCTGATCCATCTATATTTATAGGCAAAAATCATAAACCAGTCCCTATACTTTCTTTACTTTATGAAATAAGTCCCAATTCTTTTTTTGCTTGGTTTTAGTCCCAAAACTTTAAAACTACTTGAAATTAGTCCCTAGACAAACTATGCTAAATGATTTAACGGAAACACTGATGACATCCTAATTCATTGGAGAAAATAGAGAAGAAGCCTGAAAGCCATTCCCACGCAGACACGACGACACCATTCCCATATTTTTCTTCTCTGGGCCGCCAATACCTCTCCATCTTTGGCTATTTCGCGCTTCTTCTCCACAACCTTCAGGTACTTCCCATAACATCCGAGAAGAGCTCGCGCTTGCGCCTAATATTCCCTCCTCATCCCACTAAAATCCATCCGCTCCCGCATTTCTTATCACAGCATGTCCCGAAAAGAGAACCACTGCTGTCGCCTATGGCCTTCATGCTCCATGCCCATCGCGTCTGCCTAACCTTGCTGCCTCCTAACATGATCCGACGGGCCAATTTTGTGTTGCACTGGACCTCAAGTGGTCGGAAACAATAGGGAAGACTGACATCTTTCTAGCAAAGAGGGAGGCGAGGGTCTCCACTAGCGGTAGAAGGCCGCGCCGTGTGAAATACGATGCCTCGACCAAGGATGGGAGGGTAATTTTAAACGTCAGTAGCTCCTATCCCACTAAAACTTATAGAATTTGGTAAAGAAGTGAATCCCTGGGTTGATTTTGTAGTTGATTATTCAGATTACTAAGTGGGAATTTATAGAAATGGCATGGCGAGCTATCGTATCATTGTCGGTGACTGCCAAATAGAGCAAGCATCAATCGTTGAGAAAGCATTTGATGAAGGCGTTGCTAGAGAAGAACAACGGTCTTTCTCGCTTAATTTTCTCGAAGACTGGGATTGCAAAAAATGATTCTCCCCCGAAATTTATCTGTTGGAAGACCAAAAATGTTGTTATAAATTTGCAATTTAAATTACATTTCAAATTTTATTAAAAGAGTAAACATATAAAAGTGAAGAGAAATTAAATAATTTATTAATGTTTATGACTTACCAAACTGTCGGATCCCATTTAGTAGCAATTTCTTGACGATATTTCTTCCAACTTGAGAATATATGCGGTAGTGGACAATCATCATGCACCAACAGTTGTACAAAGTGATTTTCATTGATGAACCCAATGAAAATTGTTCTTGGCAATATTGGATGTGCAGAATATAACGGTAGGAAAGTGAAAGACTGGAATGAAGAAAAATAAATGAATCTTACATTGTAACATGAAGCTACAATCAATCCAACTAAAGAGGCAAAAAGTTCATTATATCTTGTGCTTCCATATATCTCTGCATATAGGCTCTGGTTCCGCTGCATTTCACCAAGAAGTTCACTCCGCACCCTTTGCCAATTTTCTCCCATATCCATTGCCAAACTAATAACACGATAACCACAATGTCAATCTCCCTTGACATCCACTGCGTCAAATATATTTTGATTTGTTTGATGACATTTCCTATCGTACTCTATTAAGAGTTCTTTTTCCCTTTTGGATTGTTTTGGTGCAAGGCTTCTTTTCATGATCAGCGTGCAAGACATGCTCAAATAATGATAGTTCCTGCTTAGTTGATACTTCATCTTTTTGAAATTTGTTATAGCTAACTTAAGGCCTTCCTTTTAGACTTGATGGAACATTTGGTTCTATTGTAAGGGTTGATGTCGGATCCATAATTTCTCGCAATTTTCTTTTAATTTCTTGTTTTTGGAGAACATTTGCGCTTTTGTATCTCTTTAGAATGTCATTCAACTCTATGTCAATGTCATTTTCAACCTCATTTTCAACTTTCACTTCTATGTTGTCAACACCCTTCTCTATTAGTTGTAACTGTTTCCAATGTTTGTGAACCATCCAAAGTGGAATTGAATTGCATTATGCAACATATGGTTTTAATTCATGGGCACATGGCAATCCCAATATATACCTATTAGTATGCTTGCATTCTTCAAAAAAATTAATCACAGATTGTATGTTAGCCACTTCTTTATGTATAATATGTAGAGCTGCGATTGAAATTCTATCAATTAATTCAGAATAAATCACTCATCTGTATTCTTTGTTGACTTGCATGACACTTTCACCAAATAATTTTTTAATTTCTCCATGTTGTAAAGTGATCAAATGTCTTTCCAACTGTGGTTAAGTTACCAATTAAAACTTCTAGAAATTTCTTTAATTGCCTATAACCACCTTCCACTCGATTCGTAGTGGTATTACCAAAATGCAAACACTTGTCAACCCAAACAGACACAAAATACTCTTTATAAGGTTCAATCCATGTAGTAATAACATATGAATAAACAGTCAGATATTTAGCAGCATACACATTTTTAATAGAATGCAGTGCACTGATGAAATCTTTTTCAGTATTAGAATTAACCACCCTATGCCATTCAAGCAAAAAAAATCAAATTCCTTCCCGCTAGTGAAGAACTTCTTACAATGAGCTAGAATATTTCGGCTAATGTGCACTTGACATAGTATGCTCTTTGAATGTGGGAACACTACCTTGATGACATTCATCAATGTCATTTCTCTATCAGTTATTAAAACTTGCGGTAGAGCGTAGTTATTAAGCACGGACTTAAAGCAATTAAGGGCCCATATATAACTCTCTTCATTTTCTTTGGACATAAAAATAAAAGAAGCAAAGAATGTCATATTTGTAGACGTTATGCCAACAATAGAGAGTAAAGGTATTCGATATCTATTTGTTTTGTATGTGAAATCCAAGAGAAACACAGTTGAAAACATATGGCAAAGCTGAATTGATGTTGGGTGAGCAAAGAACAAGCTCTATAATTGGTTTAATTTCCACCAAACTTTGCTTTGTTGAAACTGATATATCCACTATCTGTAATACACTCGTATAATAATTGAATTGGAGTCCCACCATTCAACTCCTTTTTTTGCATCTTAGCTCTTTCGTTATACAAGGACCTTAGACCTGTATCATTATTTTGGTCTCTTTTCTTAAGCGTAGTCAAGATTTTTCGAGGCTTCACTCCGGCAACATACATCTCATGAACAATATTTTGCTCACTTTCATTTAACCTTCCTGCATAAGTGTGAGCTTCTAGGTGTACCATTTCATGGTTATGAACACCACATTTCATTTCAAGTATCCACTCACTACCGGTTACATCTCGTGTACCTTTTAACGAAAATGGACAACCACATCGTTTAGAAGATGATTTCCTCATATTCTTGTTCACCCAACCATTTAGACTATGACGTTTAAATCCAGCTCTATCACACCACATCATTACTCTAGGTTTGGTCCTAAAGGTTATCTTATCTGTGCTCTGTATTGTAATAACAAAACTAGCAACTTTGACAACATTACGCACCCATATGATCATTTAACAAGATTTATGAAAATCATTTTTTAAAATTAAAAAAAAACTGAAACAAATCAGTGTTATACTTGGTTCTACCAAATCAGTATACTCTCCATTCTGTGCTATACTTGATTAAAATCAGTGCTAGAATTCATTCCAAAAAAATTTGAACCAAATCAGTGCTAAACTTGATTCAAAAAAATCTGAATCAAATCAGTGCTGGATTATCCTTGAGCTGCCAAATTTTTTTAGTCCTACACTCTCCATTCTACCAATTTTTTTCAGTCTTAAACTCTCCACTCTACGAATCAGTGTATGATGCCCTTAGTAAAAAATCGACATAAATCTGCATAAATTAAGTTTTTTTTGGTATACCTGCTGCTGTCCTGAAGGAAGAGGGGGCAGTGGAATCAAGTGGAGGTGTGACATTGGGCAACAGTGTGGCTTCTGGCAGCGGCGCGACTTCAACGAGATAGACATCAGGCTTCAACGAGAGTGTCAATGGGAGCAGTGGAAGGTTGGTCGGAGATGAAGCACTGGTCGGATAGGCCGTCGGGGAAGAAACACTATGTAACATCCCCCAAACAACTAAACCCCTAAGTTGGTTTTGTCATGACTAGGTCATGACAAAACCATAGGAAGAGCCCAAGACCTTGTGAACTTAGGAGAGAAGAAGAAAACCCAAGTGGTCTGCAAATAGCAATTTTTAGATATCAAGCCTAGGGTTGGATTTTAGGGGCCCCACCTTGAACCTTGACCCCACCATAGCATCCCTAACCCATTAGGGGTCCTCTTGGAGCACCAAGAACCCATTGGAGTCAAATTAAGAGGCCAATTAGACCAAAGTCAACTTTAACCCTAAATTGGTCAAACTAACTCAATTAGGGTCAATTTGCCTCCACCATGCCAAATTGACCTTACCCCTACCTTAATAGGGCTACTAGGAACCTAATGGACCAAAAAGCCCCATCATGAGACTTGCAATTTGACCAATTTACCCTTAAGCCTAATTTAGGTCAAATTACCCCCAATATAACCTAATCTAGCCCAATCCATTTGGGCTAGGCCCAATTAAGAGATCCATCATCTAGTGGGCCTGCTGATTTCTAGATTTTTTCCTCTTAATATCTGTAATTGCTGAGTAGGAGAGAGAGAAATTGGAGTTTTTTCCCCAAATCGGAGAGAGAGAAAGAGAGCATTCATGGAATTAAATGCAATTGATCCTTCATTTCCCTCCCAATAGATGTGCATTCATTCCCCCCTTCAGTTACAATTGTTTTTCTGGAGTTTTCTATGGCCAAGGGGGCTGATTAAGGGAATTTTCAGAGTAACCAAAATTTAGCTTAATGGCCAATAATGGCTTTTAGAAATAAAGCCATCCTAGCCGATTGAAACCCCTCCCATTTCCTTTAGTGCTCAGAGAGGAAGACTTTTCCCAATTTTCCAGTGAGAATCGTGCAGAGAAATCCTAGATCGGCATGGCACCGAAAGCTCCAGCACCATCAAGGCGACTCGCCGAAATTCGCGCAACCAAGCCCCTACTCAGGTCCGATCCACTTCTCCTCCCTTGGTACTAGATCTCTTCAAAATTAGGGGCTTGATCTGTGCTCAAAAGAGCCCGGATTGTGCTTCCAAAAGGGTGCGGAACGTACTCTTTTTCCCTCCTCAAAAATCACAATCCGACCACCTCCGGCCGGCCAACCACCCCTATCGCCGGCCACCACCTCAACGGAGGTGGTGGTGGCATTGGCTGGCCGGAAAGAGGCGTAGGTGGCCGGGAAATCGCCCCGCAAAGAAGCCCAGGATGGGCTGTCGCGAGCCGTCCAAAGATTGGGGACGATGATGGAGAGCCATCAGATCTTTTATTTATTGTTTACGGCTAAATATTTTATTAGTCGAACGAAATAATTCGTCGAACGAAAGTTGGCCTGCTTTAGTCGAGCACTGTTATAATAGAAATTAGTCGAGCGTTGTTATTAGAGAAATTAGTTGAGCGCTGTTTTAATAATATTAGTCGAACGCAGATGTTTAAGAAATTAGTCGAACGCAGCTTTGTTCAGATTTCGTCGAACGCAGAGTTGTTCGGCTTTCGTCGAGCGCAGACTATGTTTCGTCGAAAGCAGTTCTGCGTTAAATTAGTCGAGCGTTGTTATTAAGTATATTAGTCGAACGAAATAACTTTCGTCAAACGCAGATTTGATCTGCTTTCGTCGAACGCAAATTTGATCTACTTTCGTCGAACGCAGAGTTTAAATTTCGTCGAACGCAGAAACAGTTTTACAATTAAATGTTTATATGATTTATGTCATATATTTTGTTGTACATAGATTTAATTATTAAAAATACTTAGGGCCCTCTGATGAAAAAGTGGTCAACATCAAAGTTGTATCCCTTGAAGTCTTCTGTATTTTAAAATTAATTTCACCCCATAAGGAGTACTGTAGCTCCCTATAGAGCCAAAATGGTGGGACTGGTCCCTAGGGTAATGCAGTCACTATTTCCTTCATATCTTTTTATTGGTAGATGCTATGGCCTTGATATTTAAAACCACGACTATTTATATGCACCCACACAACATACTAAAAGATGGGATTTTTAGGAGAACCTTTTTCTAAGGTTTTTGAGATAATTTCATAAATAATATATTAATTAATTAGTGGGTCAAAAGACCTACAATGCCCCCCAAATTTTGGTGGGATTTCCTTAGGGTTATGTTGAGACATAGGTAAAAATCTCAGCCCAATTGGGACTATTTTGATTGAGTAATTGGTTAACCCAAGTTAGGTCAAATTGGGTCATAGTTAGGGCATGGTGTTTATCTTGGGGTTTTGTGGTCAAATCTCCTCACCATGAGGTGGAACCTTGTCCACTGGTTTAGGATCACCTAAAGTACACCCATGAGTGGTTTGGGGTAGTGTAGAGGTGGTTAAGCCCTAGAACACTAGTTTTATTCCTAGGTGTGCATTTAGGACCTTGTGAAGGTCATGTGGTCAAACGTCCCTTGATGATTATGAAACTTGGTGGATAGATTCATAGGGTGTAAATAGGCACTGGGTAATTTTATAAGAATTTTAGGAGCCAATATTCCATTTGAATTAGGACTTAACCCCTTTAGGGAAACTTCTTATAAGAAACATTTACATGCTTAAAATGTCTTGGATGATGATGAGACTTTGGTTGTGCCCTTATAATCATGATTTAGACCTCTGGTAATTTTTGTGTATTTTATTCAATTATTTAATCAGTACTTCATTCACCAGACACCTGTTTTATCTTAGTCTTAGGAAAAATACTTGAGAGTCCAAAACTCATTGTTAAATTGTGCAAATTGTTGATAGGATATTTCAGAACATTAGGACGCTCTGTGAAATTTTGTAGAATTTTTTAAGACATAAATCAGTAGGCTACTTCACAATTCATTTAATTTGAGGTTTTCTTAAAGTATTTATTTTAGTAAGAAAATGATTTCCTTAAATCCTGAAACTTAGTCAGTAGCCTTTTCTGGTGAATACAAGAGTTTGGTAATTTTCCCATAATTTTAGTGTTGATCTTTTTGGTGGTTTCTTCATAAAACTACTAATTTGGATAGATGATAAATAATTAAATTAGAGGACAATTTCTTACTGTAAAAATATGATATGCTATTTCCGATGTTATCTAGTCATCATAGATTTATCATAATTTTTGGAGAGCCATATCATAAGATTTACTTACACTTCATGTTCATTTTCATACTTGGCAAATGTTTGGAGAAATTAAAATAAATATTAATTAGTTAGGGAAAACTATGATTCTCTGGATTTAGTCTTATAACATCATGATAGACCTCCAGTAAATAGCTTTGGTCAGTTGGAGGAATATTTGGAGTACCTCTAGTTGTGAGCTTCTTGTAGTTAGTTTGGTCTGCGTATAGTAAAACTGTGAAACTTAGATTTTTAGTGACCTACTAGGTGGAAATGGTGTGCAGGTGGTGCACATGGGTTGATTAGATAGTTGTGAGTCCACCCAAGGAAGTGTATGTGAGGAAAATGTACTTGGTGGGTTAAGAGTAAGGTTGTCCTGTGGATTGACGAAAGATCGTCTTTCTCCTGGTGTGTCTTAAAACACTTAGGTCTAACTCAAGTGAAAGGGTAGAGGGAAATCTTATGGGTAGATACCAACAACAGTAAGTGTCTTGAGAAAGGGAACTTTGGGGTGTCAACCCATTACAGTTCCTAGTACCGTAGCGAGCCCCTTACAGGGTAACCCTCGGGAAGCCCAAGATTAATCACAAGTCGTAGGAGTTTAGAAGATGCTCAAGAGTAACTAATAATACATTCACTCACACTCCGTTGTCATGGGAGTTTTGTTGGTTTGGTACCCCGAGCTGTAGGCTCGGTGGTGGTTGGTGCGGATTGTTGATCCGGTGAGATGGTGACTCAGTTTGGTTCTTGGTTGGGCAAGTTAAGCCAAAGCGGTTTATGTTTAGAGTTTGTAGATAGATAGTAGAACATGTTGCATGTGCACAAGGTGGTGGGTCCTTAGTGTCGACAGTCGTTGCACTGACGTTGATACTCAGGCTCGGCAAGTGTGGAATTGGCACTTAGCCATAAAAGTCTAGTGGTCCAGCCAGTAAGAGTACGCAGATGCTCCGCGGTTTTGCGTTGAGGCGTACGATAGGTCTAGGCTAGGTAGTGCATATTCCAACCTAGAGGTGGGCGAGGCCCAATCCACCGCTTCCGTTTGCCACTACGGGAGTATCCTGGGAGTCTCGCTAGCTCCAAAAAGGGGGAACTAAAGGTCTGTGCGCATAGAGTCGTAGTGTGTGAGTTGCACTTGTGTGAACATAGCATAACTACATACCTTACATGTCATAGCATAAACATTGCATTTCAACCCCTACCCCTATCGTATAAGTCGGTTATGGGACTTCTTATACGATAGGCCTTGCTAAATGACCCCCTGGTCTATAGGTTTGTGTGGGCATTCCTATAAATCAATAGTTACTTTTCTATTACTATTGTCTTTACTTACTGCACTTTACTTACTCTTTACCTGCTCTTGTTATGCTTATTAACTGTTTCATTTATGTATATATATACTTGAGTAGTGGTACAACTCTTCCTGTAGAATATACCCTGTCATCTCCTATTATTATTACCCCTTGTTTGTCCTCCGCTTCATCCTTCCCGCTCGGTGCCTAGGAGTCACCGGGGGAGAGGTGGGGGATTGGCTTAGTCTTTTTGACTAACGGTCGGTGGACCTTATCATTTTAGGAGACTGCGACGATGGAGCAGCACCAGAGGCCGGTGCAGATGGAGGCGGGGCAGTCTAGCACGGGAGCACCGATGACAGGATCTGTGAGTGTCTTTTAGTTATAGTTGATTTGCTTCCGCGAGTGAATTTGTAGTGAGGATTTTATGTATCGGGCAGGAGCCCTTGTTATCTCTATTTTTATTTCCGTTATGCTTATGTGGACATCTTTTATGATGATTTACTTTTGAAAGTGCACAGTAAACCTCACTAGAATTCTCTAGAGGGGGGTGAATAGAGATTAAAAATACTTTGTGCAATTATATATATATATGTGTAATAATCACAGATTTAAGCTTCCCACACACCAACAAGAATTAGGCAAGTAAAGAAGAAAAATGGCAAGAAGAAAATCACAGCACAACACAAAGAAATATAGTGGTTCCCCAAACTTTGGGTAGTCCACTCTTCTACCCCCTTTGGTAGGAATTCACTAACTTGCACTGAGTCTTTTGATAAGGAGACTCATAGAACCAGACTGAGTCTTTTGATAAGGAGACTTTTAGAACCAAACTGAGTCTTTTGGTAAGGAGACTCTTAGAACCACTACAACTGAATTTTTTGAAGAGAGATTCTAAAAACTCTTTTACACAATTTGAAAATAGAATGAGAAGAAGAAGTAGACCAAGTAGAAGAACAGAAGACAATATATGTAAGAAAGAATCTTCTTCCTAGCAAGAAGATTGGAAGCACAAGTATAGTGAATATAATCTCTCTTCTATAGAGAGAAGGAGATTGTAAGCTTTTCTCTCTTTTGTGAGAGCTATCAGAATTTGCAGCAGAATGGCTTCAGAAGAAGGAGAAGATGAAGGCTTTTTCTTTGCTGCTGCACACTATCTCTTTTCTCAATTTTCTCACTCTTCACTTGGGAGCACTTCCTCTTTTTCAAATGTATATGGTGGATCACCTCTTGTATTCTCTGTCGACCTCCTTCTTATTTATAGCTCTGCTTAAAAGATATTGCTAAAGGAGAATAATCAATTAGCAGACAGAGAATTAGAAAGAGATAAGAGTTTCCATAATCAATATTTCTGTAAAAGGAAAAGAATTCATTCTGATTTCAAATAATATCCATAATAATCTTAATCAAATTAGCCAAGAATCAAATAGAAGGAAAGGTTGATTCAGAACGGCTATAAAAGAATAATATCATTCCATAAGAATCAGATTTACAGAAAGAAAGAAAGAGATCTGGCGTGTTTTTGAATTTCTTATAGAAATCGACGTGCGTCGATTACTATTCGATGTATACGTCGATTTCATCCTGTCTGGACGTCGAAAGGAGAATAAGGAAGGTGCGTCGACAAAGGTGCGTCGACTTTATCAAATGCGTCGACTAGAAGTCAGAGGTACGTCGACTATGATTACGTCGAATTCTTCTAAGAGTTACTTCGACTTATTCTAAGAGAAGCGTCGACTATGTTTCGACGTTGCGTCGAATTCTATTCGACGCATATTTACTTAGACTAACTTTTCATTCTTAGAAATTATATTTTTCTTAATTCTAGGGGTTAAGATAAATCATTTCCCCAACAATCTCCCCATATTTGTCTTAACTCTATAGAGAGAAATTGTATTAATCAATCAAGACATTCATATAGAGAAGAAGTATGCTAAATAATCAGAAGAAGATAGAATAAGAAATTATATAAACAAATTTCATGTTCAGTTGACTAATCAGCATTTAAGCATAGACAATTGTTCAAATAGAGTATATCATCATTGTTCAGGGGTAGGAGGAGTTTTTCTTTTCCTAGTGAATACTTTTGTGGGTTGCTCCTTCTCAGTAGCGGGTGATTTCCTCAGCTCCCCCTAAGTCTCAGCAATTTGCTCCCCCTGAGTCAAAGTAGTTTGCTCCCCCTGGGATGGAGCTTCCTTTGAGCCTTTTTCTTTTTCTTCAATTTCTCTTTCATCTCCAGTTCCAGTTTTAACTGCATCTGGCTCCTGAGCTCCTACTTCAGCCATCACAGTATCAGCTTCATTTTCTTTCTCTCCTTCAGCCTCAGTTTCCTTTTTTGTCCTACATGCCTCCCCTTGTAATAGAATCACTTGTTGAGCAGCTTCTCTTGCTATATTGAGTACCTCTGTTAGGTGCTCTTCACTATGTAGCTCAGGTACAACTTCATTCCCAATGGTCTTGAGCAGTGCAAGACTATCATTTTTTGAAGTAGGAAAAGACTTGTGAGATAGAGATTTATGACTGGAGAGCTTCTCTTCATCTAACCTCTCCCCCTTCTTGACCTTCTTAGCCAAGGAGGTTAAGAAAGACCTGGTGACCTTAGAGGAAGAGATAGAGGTCTTCAGGCTTTGCACAGAGGCACGGACCCCATCTATTTGGGTCTGCATGTGCAAGATGGAGGAATGTATCTTGGAGCAGTCCCTCGCCTTCCCCCTGAACGTGACGGTGAAGAGTCTGCACTTGAAAGCTTCTGACATCTGCCTGATCGAGGCCATGTCTTCGAACCACTGAAGGTGCTGAATAGGGTGGTCCTTCCCTGCGTATTAAGACATGTCAGGCTCGCTGAACCCATCTTGAACGGGAGCTGAGATGATCAGCTTGCAGAAAGGACTTCCCCATCCTCCCTGACGAGTCGAAGGCGTTCTCTCTGCCTCCTTACTGGGGTAGCCGGTCCCAGGAGAGCTGTTGAAGAGCACTCTTGTTTGAAGACCCGAGCCTTCCCCCGTGGCCAGCTCCTTCTCTTGTCGATGTGTTTGCTCTGCCTCCATCGGAGATTGCGAGGCAAGCACGGGTGTAGGTGGTGTCGAGCACTCGCCGTGAGGGGGGGTGCGACCCGCAAGAGCTCCAGGATCGACTTCCTGAACTCGTCAAAATCACCCTTCTTCACGTACTCGCTGGTAGGGGGTGAGTCCCCCCAGCTCATCGCTTCCAGCCATGAGACTTGCTCAGAGCTTTCCGAACTAGCCGCGTCCACGCTCACCGCACCATAATGTTGAAACCAGAGAACTGGTCTCGACGTTCGAAAGGGGGATGCAACTAACCCTTACTTGACCCAAGCCAGACCCTTGACCAGTTACTAAGAGCCGAAGAACCTTACCCTTGATGAACACCTAAGTCCACAAACAGACCCCTTAAGCTGCAGCGTGGAGGTCCCACCACATACCCGGAAGCTCACAAGGAACTTCCCCTCCCAAGCCAATGCTGAGCCTGGGCACCTTGGAGGGCACTAAGGATCACCTCACCGTCCACCTTCGATGACAAGGGGGAGGGGAGGGGTAGTGCTTGCTCACAACACACACGCGAGGGAGGGGGGTACCAACAACCCTTCCCAACATGCCCATGGGGGTCTATTTATAGACTTCCCAAAAATTGGGCTGCGGATAGCCTAAAATCTACTATCCGCAACCCAACAACCAACCTGGATGATCGAAGCGAGAGGAGGGGCGAGTGGAGGATGAGACGTCCACTCCTCCCTTGTCGGGGTCGAACGAGTGGACCGAGGTCCACCGCCCTTACTGGGCGAGTGGACCTTATGGTCCACTCAACCCACCGGGCGAGTGGACCCTTGGTCCACTCGCCCAGCTGCACAGGGCGAGTGGACCCATGGTCCACTCGCCCCTCCACTCGGGCGAGTGGACCAAGGGTCCACTCGCCCGGGGCCTTGGGCGAGTGGACCCTAGGTCCACTCGTCCAAGGAGGTCTACCCCCCCGAGCCCTCTGTTCTCGATCCTGTCGGCCTCCATCGGTTCGGTCTACCGCATCACGAAACCTTTCCTATTACAACCTCACCCGCGTTGGGTCGCACCGACTCGAAAAATATGAGGGTTGTACACTCGGTAGTTAACTTTTCGCTCTCTTTCTGCCCAAAAAAAGATGCTTCAATGCTAGTTGCATCAAAAAGGGTCTACTATTCTATTTTTTTTACAGTTATAAATACAAAAGAGCATGATAGAAGCAAAACGTTTGATTCAATAGAAAATTGGGATCTTAACAATGGACCAATAAGCCTTTTGTGCCCCAATTTTTTTTGTTGGTCATTGTCTTCTCCACAAAAAAAAACACGACTCAATATAATGTATGAGAAGAAAAAAAAATTATCTATCTGTATATTAAAGTAGTGTGCAAATAAGATTATGTGGGGTGTGTGTATAACAAAAGGTGAGAATGTGTGCTAATATAAACATCATTTAACTATCATTCTCTTATAATTACTATGTAAAAGTAGTCATGCATGGGGCTACCAAATTACGAGGATGATAACAAATTTTTTAAAATAAATACAACAAAATAAAGTCACTTATGAAAAATTGAAAAAAATGTAACCAAAGAAGGTAAATTGGAAAGATGAATATTCTACCAAATGATCTTTTTCCCTTAAATAATATATATATAGAGAGAAGATATAACGATTTTAATTATATATTCATCTCCCTTCAATATTTCTCTTCCATGAGAAGGAAGAAATATTTAGGTACGGGATCAGGACCATACTCATGGTCCGGGTCCATTTTAGCCGTCCGATCTATGATCGGACGGCTTGCCAAATTTTTTATATATAAAAAATTTGTCGAAATGCACTAGATCGGACGGCTGACTGGCTATCCGACCGCAGATCAGACGGCTGGAAATGCACACGGACCAAGCCTAGTCCTTAAAGATACATGACATGAATGTTTCTGTGTGTCGAAAATTTTGAAATATTATTTGATTTAGCATTATGCGGCCATGAATTAGAACAGTCCAAATAGTGTAGACTTATTGACACGTGGCAACCGACAACACAACACCCATAAATTATTGACATGTGGCAACCAACTCATCGTGCCCCGGCTCCGATACAAGTCGTATGTCTCTGTATAGGTCGACTCCAGCAAGTTCAGATCCGCCTTCTAAAGGTTGCGGAACACCCCCCCCCCCCCCCCCCCCCCCCTCGTTACGCGAAGAACTTGCCCTCCTCAAAGAACATTTATGGTGTACTTGTCTCGTGCTCTTCTAGCTCAGTTGCATGAGTTATCGCCCCTACTGCGTTCTGCTCATGTACCACATATAGTTCGCACAATGTTTGCTCTCAGTTTCACTTCCACCGATCAGGCATGGAGGATGGCGGCCACCGATAACTCCATAAAGGGTATCGGGCGAAGGAAGGCCAAGTAAACCCCCCACCGGTGAGGGAAAAACATGATCACATTCTGGGTAGTTACATGATAAAGAGGTGGTAACCGCTCTGCAGTTACATGGAAGTTTAAGTTGTTTTGTACGGGCTGGGGAGTTTACTGTTGGATCTGTAGGCGCCCTTGGAGGGGGTGAATAAGGGTCTTAGAAAATTATAAACTTTATATAAAACTTTTGATATTTTGGTAGAAGTGAGTTAAATCAAAAGTAAAGAGATAATGAAATTAGAAATGAAATCAATTTTATTAAACAAGAAAAGACATGATTATCATTTATAAAATTGATTACAAAAACCGATTTCTATGACGCTAGAAATCGAAGGAGAAATATGAAATATTCTTTTTGTTTTCTATACCGACTCTTCTCACCAAGAACCGATTGACTTTAGCCGGTCTCTCCCCAGATACGGCCTCAAACCGCTCTAGCCTTTATATCCCCAGAAAGGCCTCGAGCACCCCCTAAATCTACTCCCTAGACCTAGTCGTCAACACGAGGCGAATTACTCCCTAAGTCCTACCCAGACCAAGTCTCCAACACGAGGCGAATTCACGAACCGATTACAAAGATAAAAATAAAAGACAAATACAAAAGACAAATAAAAAATCCCTATGAGGTAATCTGAAGGAGACGACGAAGAATCACTTATGATCGTTGAAATCCAAGCATGTGTTATTCGCGTTGAGTTAGCGTGTTGATCCACGCCTCCTTTGATTCCTCCTTTTAAAATTGAGTGGGAGATCCTTTGTGGTCTGGAAATACGGCCCTCACAAATATATCTGAGTGCTGAAATAGGCCTCCACACTGATCAACCTTCAAGAGAACGAAAGCCGCCTTTTTATAGGACTAGAAGCTAACGCTGGCGTTAAGACTTAACGTCGGGCGTTGACTCAGTATAGAAATAATTTAATGGCTCAGATCTTCAAAACAGGAAGGAGATTCTGCATCTTTGGAAACATTCATTTAACGCTGGCGTCGACTCTAACGCCGAGCGTTGAGTCAAATCATTCCCAAAATGCTCCTGCAATCACGGCTGCTTCCCTCCATTCATTTTGTATCTTGGCGGGAACAAAAGTTAACGCCGGCGTTAAGAGGTTACGTCGTACGTTAGCTCTCTTCCTTTCTTTTCAGCTCGAGCGCAAGTCCAGACCAATAGCAGCATCCTAGTGTCATATTTGTTCAAACCTGCATGCTAAAAACACAATGACAAACAAGATCAAATACAAGTAGGATTTGTTATTCTCAAATCAAAGGGATGCGAAAAATCATGTTCCAACAATCTCCCCCTTTTGATAATAACAAATCCAATAAAGATAAATCAGATTCATATATAAGATATGTGTTTTTAGAAGGATATATGACACTAAGTAATCATAGAGATATTAATAAGTGTTATAGTTCATTAAAATAGTGCTCCCCCTACTTAAGTGCTCCCCCTTAGTATATGCTCTCATAGACTAGATTTATGCTCCCTCTTAATCTAGTGAATCCAATGTTGAAAATGTTGAAGTGGAAGTTAGAGGGTTTTTTGGACCTGGGCAGTCTGGGAGAAGGTCGGGCGGACTGGCGAGGTCGCGCGACCTGGCGGGTTGTCCGGGCGGTCTGGTTGGTATCAGCCTAGCTGCGGTCTCCTGGAATGACTGCTGGTATCTGGTCCAAGGCGGCAAGGTGGAAGCCGCGCGGTCTGCCTCTGACCGCGTGGCGGGTTGTCCTCCTCTAGGCTGTGGCGGTCTGGTGTGACCGCACAGGGTAGTCCAGGTTCTCTGGTAGTATTCGCGGGCTAAGGAAGTTAGTCGCGCGGTCTCAGTGCGCGGTCTCAGGAGGAGGCTGGTATGCGAGCTGGTTGCTGTTCGCGGTCTCAGGAGGAGATCGGCATGCGGACAGGAGTTCGCGATCTGATGGCGGACTGGCTGTGTTCGCGGTCTCGAGCGAACACAGGTGGTGAGCAGCTTCGGGCGGTCTGGCGAGCTCTTTGTTGAGTCGCGGTCTGCTGTGAGAGCGGCGGTCTCTCATGGCCGATGTTGAAGCTGGCGAGTTCACCAAAACGAAGCAGGAGCATGTTGCTGATCGCGCGGGTTGTCCGGTCAGGTCGTTCGGTCTGGAGGGTGGTGATCCTATCTCATAGGGTGGTGACTGGATCAGGTCCCGCGCCTATAAATAGGAGCCACTGTAGCAGCATAACAGAAAGAGACACCAAGTGTAAGCTGAGTCCGGCTTGTTCCTGCGGTCTGTTTTATTCTGACCGTGCGGTCTGCTGATTGAATTCCTTTTGTGCAGCTTCTGCGGATAGTGCGGGCAGCAGCGTTCACCTCTTCCTCTGAAAGTGTTCGGGCGGTCTGCGGCTTGGAGTTGTGGTGCTGGAGTTCGGGAGAATCAGGAGGTTGGAAGAAGTGGGCGGCTTGATCAGCGAGTTGGTGGGGTTCTGTGATCGTCAAGTCGTTGCGGTCTGGCAGTGTGTTGAAGTCGCAGGGAGGTCGCGCGGTCTGGAGCGGTCTCAGTTATCTGCATTTCCTTGTATTTCCTTTTTGGTGTTTGTGCTGGCGAAATCATGTCTCGCCAAGCATGTCTTGCCCTGTAATGAAGTTTCATGCTATCAATAAAGATCACATACTTGCCTGAAGATTGTTTCTGGTTGCTTTGGCTAGTATCTCTTAGTTGCATAATCGATTCCTGCTTGCTCTCACAAGGTCCTTAGAGAAATTTTCACATGGTATCAGAGGAAGGTTGGAGTGGATAGAGCAAGTTGCAACTTAGAGTAGCCATCGCCTTTGTGAAGAAGGAACCAGTGGAAGAGAAATGGAAGGTGGATATTCAAGAGGTCTTGGTATTGAGATGCTTACATAGACTAACTTCAAGAAGTGGAAGTCGTGTATGCAGAGCTATGTTCTGGGTGAGGACCTATGGGAAGTTGATGGAGGAAATGAGACAGAAGAGGTGAAGGCAACGGAAGCTGGTGATAACGGTCCGGCTGTAAGGGCATGGAGGAAGACCAATGCCAAGGCCGAGTTCACCTTGAAGCGTGTTATTTCACCTGATCTCTTTGATCACATCTTGGGGTGTGGATCGGCTGCAGAGATCTGGAGAGCCCTGGATGGGCTGTTTAACAAGAAGAATGTAGCAAGACTACAGTTCTTGGAGAATGAGCTGGCAAGGTCGGCTCAGGGTGATCTATCTATCTCAAACTTCTTTCTGAAGATGAAGAACTTGTGTGCTGAAATCTCAGCACTGGATCCTGATGAGCCTATCTCTGAGGCGAAGCTGAAGAGGCACATCATCCGCGGCTTGCGGAAGGAATATGTTGCCTTTGTAACGTCGGTACAGGGATGGGCAAATCAGCCGTCTCTGTTGGAGCTGGAGAACTTGCTTGCTTCGCAAGAAAGCTTGGCAAGACAGATGGCGGGGTTGTCAGTGACTGGGGGAGATGGCGAAGTGCTCTTCTCGGGGAAGAAGAAGAAGTGGGATAAGAAGAAGAAGACAACCGGAGGCTTTGGGCCTTCAACTTCTGGGCAGCAGGAAAGGGGATATGCTCCCAAGGCTGACGGGAAGAAGAAGGGAGAAGGTCCGAAATGCTACAAGTGTGGCAAGTTTGGCCACATCAGGAAAGATTGCAGAGTGGTCACTCAAGCAGGGCATGCTGCGGAGAAGGAGGAAGCTGAGGTCAGACATGTAGATGGAGGATGGGGAGGAGCCTTCTCGGCTTCTGTTGGAGCTTCGGCTCCTATCAACTATCTGGAGGACTGGATCGTGGACTCGGGGTGTGGTCATCACCTCACCGGAGACGGGACCAAGCTTTCTTCTGCACAGCCCTACACAGGTAACAATGCAATCATTACTGCTGATAATACTGTGCATCCAGTAGAGAAGGTGGGGGTTGTTTCTTTGGGCAGTGATAGAGGGCCACTTACTTTGAAGAGTGTCTATCATGTGCCCGGAATGAAGAAAAACCTCTTCTCCGTGACTAACGATGTAGACGCTGGGTATCACGTTCTGTTCGGCCCAACAGAAGTGAAGTTTCTACGTAATGTTGAGGCCGTGAAGGCCGAGGTCGTTCATGTCGGGAGACGGGCAAAGGACTTGTTCGTTTTATCGACAAGTTCCTACGTCGACAAGATGAAGACGAATGATGGTGCCGTTATATGGCATGAGAGGTTGGGGCATGTAGGGATGGACAAATTAAAAGCTATGGCGGTGAGAGGTCTGGTCAAGGGCCTGCCAAGTCTATCTTCCTACGGAGAAGGTCATGTTTAAGCGGGATGTCAGTTCGGCAAGTCTCATCGACTACCGTTTGGCAAGTCGCAGACAAGGTGTAGTGTGCCGTTGGAGTGCATCCACGGTGACTTAATGGGACCGACTGCTACCCCAAGCCTCGGAGGCAGCAGGTATATGCTGGTGTTGATCGACGACTACACCAGATATGTCTGGGTTTATTTTCTAAAGGAGAAGGCGGAGGCGTTCGCCAAGTTTGTGGAGTTCAAGGAGCTCGTGGAAGGTCGGCTGGGACTGCGGGTGAAGAAGCTGAGGACTGCAACGGAGGGGAGTTCACCTCTAGTGAGTTCTCTAGTTTCTGCAGGAAGGCGGGCATCCGGAGGGAGCGTACTTGTGCGCATACTCCACAATAGAACGGAGTTGCAGAGCGGAAGATCCGTCATCTGACGGAGACCTGCAAGTGTTGGCTGCATGCCAAGAGTATCCCAAAGTCCTTCTGGGCGGAGGGAATGTCTTGTGCTGCTTACGTCATCAACCGGATGCCTCTTAGTCCCATCAACATGTTAACTCCGCATGAGATGATGTTCAAGGAGAAGCCAAGCGTGGCACACCTTAGGGTGTTTGGTTCCACCTGCTACGTGCATGTTCCAGATGCTCTTCGGACGAAGCTAGATGCGAAAGCAAGGAAGCTAGTCTTCGTGGGATACGATGAGCGGAAGAAAGGATGGAAGTGCATGGACCCGGAGACGCGGAGATTTGTTGTATCTCGCGACGTTGTATTTGATGAGGTGACATCTTACAAGGGGTCTTCTGGAGTGGAGCTACCAGAGAGCAGGGTGGAGGAGCCGGAGCAAGCAGTGGAAGATCTTCAGGTGGAGCTACCTGTATCACCAGGTGGTCCATCTCCTTCTAGTTCCGAGACGGGGGCTTCTGGTTCAGGGAGCAGGGGGAGCAATGCTCCTAGCACGTCTGGAAGGGGAGCTAGGGAAGAAGCAGCTGAAGACAATGCGGTTCAGGGGAAGGAGCTGAGGAGGTCGAAGCGATCGATCGTTGCCCCTGATCGCTATACAGGAGGAAACGCAGTGAGCTTCGTCTCATGTTTCTTCGCTGGTCCCTTGGATGAGAGGGAGCCGTCGAGCTTTGAGAAGGACAAAGGCGTGAAGGAGTGGGACGTTGCGATGCAAGAAGAGATGGCAGCTCTCGAGAAGAATGAGACCTGGTCTCTTGTGCCCAAGCCCAAGGGCACCACTCCTGTGACATGCAAGTGGGTCTACAAGCTGAAGAAGAAAGCTAACGGCAGTATCGAGCGGTACAAGGCTCGTCTTGTAGCTCGGGGGTTTTCACAGCAATACGGTGAAGACTACGATGAGACATTCAGTCCGGTGGCAAAAATGACTTCAGTTCGATTCATCATTGCCTTGGCGGCGTTCAGTGGATGGGAGATCTGGCAGCTCGACATCAAGAATGCCTTCTTGTACGGCGAGATTGACAAGGACATCTTCATGGCTCAGCCACCAGGTTTCGTGTCTGAAGATTTTCCGGAGCATGTCTGCAAGCTGAAGAAGGCCCTGTATGGGTTGAAGCAAGCGTCGAGGGCGTGGTACGGGAAGATCGCAGAGTATCTCTTATTCTGTGGATTTGTTGCTTCAGACTCGGACTCAAGCTTGTTCGTCAAGAAGAGCGGGGAGCTTCAGGTCATCGTGCTGCTGTACGTCGACGATATGATCGTGATGGGGAACTCAAAGGTGGAGGTAGCTAGGCTTCGGGCTGAGCTATCTATCAGGTTCGAGATGAAGGATCTGGGGGAGCTTCACCATTTCCTTGGACTTGAGGTGCAGAGGAAGGAAGGTGGAGTGCTGGTGACCCAGGCCGGGTATGCGGAGCGGATCGTGGATCGATTCGGCATGAAGGAAGGGAAGTGCACCTCCACACCTCTGGAGAAGGCTATGAAGCTTCGGAAGGATGAGGGGAGGATTATGCAAGATCCGTTGGTGTTCCGAGCTCTGGTTGGGAGCTTGATCTATCTGACGATCACAAGGCCGGATATTGCATATGCAGTAGGCAGAGTGAGTCGGTATATGGCGGAGCCACGGGTACCTCATCTGCTAGCGGCCAAGAACATTTTGAAGTATGTCAAGGCGACCTCGGACATGGGTCTCCTGTACAGGAGGGATGCGGGCTTTGAGGTGCATGGATACATGGATGCTGATTATGGGGGAGATTCGGATGATCGGAAGTCGACATCTGGATTCGTCTTCATGGCGGGCCCTACGGCTATATCATGGTGCAGCAAGAAGCAGGATTCCGTATCGGTCTCCACCACAGAAGCGGAATACAAGGCTTCGACCTTGGCAGCTCAGGAAGCCATCTGGCTTAGGAGGTTGGTGGGAGACGTCCACAAGGAGGTTCGGGAGCCGACTCTGCTACGCGGTGACAACGAGAGTGCTCTCAAACTGGTAACCAATCCAGTCTGTCACGCGAGGACCAAACATATCGAGATCGAGCACCACTTCATACGGGAGAAGGTGCTGCAGGGATCTCTTTCGGTTGGGCATGTGCGGAGTGCGGACAATGTCGCAGACATCTTCACAAAGGCGCTGGCGAAGGGGCCGTTCACACGGCTAAGGGAGTTACTTGGACTGGTTTCAACTTCCCACTTCAAGGGGGAGTGTTGAAAATGTTGAAGTGGAAGTTAGAGGGTTTTTTGGACCTGGGCGGTCTGGGAGAAGGTCGGGCGGACTGGCGAGGTCGCGCGACCTGGCGGGTTGTCCGGGCGGTCTGGCTGGTATCAGCCTAGCTGCGGTCTCCTGGAATGACTGCTGGTATCTGGTCCAAGGCGGCAAGGTGGAAGCCGCGCGGTCTGCCTCTGACCGCGTGGCGGGTTGTCCTCCTCTAGGCTGTGGCGGTCTGGTGTGACCGCACAGGGTAGTCCAGGTTCTCTGGTAGTATTCGCGGGCTAAGGAAGTTAGTCGCGCGGTCTCAGTGCGCGGTCTCAGGAGGAGGCTGGTATGCGAGCTGGTTGCTGTTCGCGGTCTCAGGAGGAGATCGGCATGCGGACAGGAGTTCGCGATCTGATGGCGGACTGGCTGTGTTCGCGGTCTCAAGCGAACACAGGTGGTGAACAGCTTCGGGCGGTCTGGCGAGCTCTTTGTTGAGTCGCGGTCTGCTGTGAGAGCGGCGGTCTCTCATGGCCGATGTTGAAGCTGGCGAGTTCACCAAAACGAAGCAGGAGCATGTTGCTGATCGCGCGGGTTGTCCGGTCAGGTCGCTCGGTCTGTAGGGTGGTGATCCTATCTCATAGGGTGGTGACTGGATCAGGTCCCGCGCCTATAAATAGGAGCCACTGTAGCAGCATAACAGAAAGAGACACCAAGTGTAAGCTGAGTCCGGCTTGTTCCTGCGGTCTGTTTTATTCTGACCGTGCGGTCTGCTGATTGAATTCCTTTTGTGCAGCTTCTGCGGATAGTGCGGGCAGCAGCGTTCACCTCTTCCTCTGAAAGTGTTCGGGCGGTCTGCGGCTTGGAGTTGTGGTGCTGGAGTTCGGGAGAATCAGGAGGTTGGAAGAAGTGGGCGGCTTGATCAGCGAGTTGGTGGGGTTCTGTGATCGTCAAGTCGCTGCGGTCTGGCAGTGTGTTGAAGTCGCAGGGAGGTCGCGCGGTCTGGAGCGGTCTCAGTTATCTGCATTTCCTTGTATTTCCTTTTTGGTGTTTGTGCTGGCGAAATCATGTCTCGCCAAGCATGTCTTGCCCTGTAATGAAGTTTCATGCTATCAATAAAGATCACATACTTGCCTGAAGATTGTTTCTGGTTGCTTTGGCTAGTATCTCTTAGTTGCATAATCGATTCCTGCTTGCTCTCACAAGGTCCTTAGAGAAATTTTCACATCCTACTCCTTTAATTATTATGATTTATTATTTTATTCTCCCCCTTTTGTTATTAGCAAAAGAGGGTGGAGTGAAACAAAACTAGAATAAAGAAGACAAAAGTTGGGACATAACTAAGAGAGGATTAAGAGTTTTGTGTAAACATAAAGTAAGTCATGATCGAGCTAAGAGAGAGAGTAGCACAGCGGAAAAATATATGATAAGCGTGAAAGAACATCATTCCATGATTTTATCAAAGAAATTCTACCACTTGCTTTTCAAATTAATTTTTAAGAAGAATACTACTTATTGAAAGATGCAATATTGTGTGACAAGCACAAGTGAAGAAAAACCTTAGAAGTAAGCATGAGAAAGCATGGTAAAAAGATACATGATCAAATTAGAAATGCGGAAAAATAAAACAAAATAACTAAGATTCATTTTTGTAATAGTTTGACCATTCCAACAATATGTATATCTAAACTCTTCACATTTGAGCATTTTAACTTTGAAAATTTTCATAACTAATAAGCAAGCATGATTTAACATATTCAAAAAGATAATAGCTACAATGTAACCAATTCGTATTTCAAGTAAAGAAAACATTGTAGAAATCATGCATTGCAATCTAGTGCTTTTACTTAAGGTTTTAGAGAATTACGTAAGGTTGCATTAGGATCCAATTCTCATGAGTAGAAGCTTTATGAAAAACAATGATGTGTGCATAAGATGTTTTGATAAAAGTATACAAGTGAAATAATCAAAACACATGGCATATGTAATGAAATAGTAACAACAGCATTAAGAATGTAATCTTATAATTACTTTCACATATCATCTAGAATAAAATTTCAAAGCACATAATATAAGTACAACTACCAAGGTGCTTCACCCACACAATTCTCATTAAGACTTATCAGGGAGCGAAGTAGTGCTTGGAGGACAACATAAGCAATTTTTCTTATAAAAATTGTATTTTTAGTGATCCGGTGTACAAATAGAAGTGATAAAAAGAAATATGTTTGCACAAGACACTTTATAATTTTTTTCAAGGTGCTCAACCTCACAATGCTTATTAAGACTTATTATGAGGGTGAGTAGTGTTTGGTGGAGTTATCTTTGGCATATTATTAATTAATTTTTTGTTGAGGCCAAAAGTCTCTGAATTAACTTGTTGTTGCAAACATTTATAATTTTGAAATAACACTTTTATGTCTGCAAAAAATTTATTTTTTAAAAGTCGGTGTATGTAATTTAGACATACAACTTATTATGTTAAAACTATTACACTACACAATCATACAAGACTAAGATTATGAACACATGTAGATTACCAAAATAGTGAGTGTATGAATCATTGATTAACATAAAGCATTACTCATACTTAGAGGCATGCTAGGCAATCATACACAATTATCTATAGACTATTTCATTGCACATAATCAGATTAAGGTCAAAGCATGACAAAAACACTGTTTAGAAAATTTGAAATTAAAATTAGACATTGAAGAAAATCCTTGTGAGTATGCCAAAATCAATTTTGACCATTGAAAATAAAATAACAAAGATGTTTGCTCTTGTGAAGCTTTATAGTCAAACCATAATTTTGTAAAGAGTTAAAGCAAAACAAAAAACAAAAACATATTTTTGATCATTTTGAATTGTTTGATTTTTTTTATTTTGGAATAAAACAACAAAATTAATAACAAAATAATTTGAAATCAGACAAAATAAACTGAAAAAAATCAATAGAAAAATATCAGAAATATGCTAGAGAAAGCAGAATTGGAATTTGGTCAAAAAGGGTAACGCCCGGCGTTAACTAGTTAACGCCCAAACAGTACTCTATTTTTTTAGATTTTTGAAAAAAAATTCTTTGAAATGGGTAGTATGTATATAGACCTTCTTAGTGTAAAATTTCAGAGAAGTTGGAAATGGTTAGAAGACTATTTAAGCATGTTTTATTTGTTCAAAAATGGTTTTTATATTTTTATTTAGTTTTCATATATTTGTGTTTTAGAAGATCATTAAAGCTCAAAGATGATGAAATATGCAAAACACAAAATAAGCATGTTCGATCAAACCAATTAAGAATGCATGAATAATATAATCATAAAGAGTGTATGCAATATATATATGATATAGGTATGTCCTAGATTATAATTCCCTAACTATATGTCTACACGCTAGCCCCGTACTAAGTGACGGATGGGCATGAGGAGCTGCACACAAGCCATATGATGGAGTGTTAATCTCATATGCACACACCAGAGAATGCTCAACCTAGCACTCTTCCCCCTAGTGCCACGCAAGGCCCCACTGGAACCCTCCCCGGTTAAGGACAAGACATGACTTAGAGGTTAGGTCTTCTAATGCATACAATCTTATGCCCTCGCTATTGTGAGACACATAATATGGGTGAGTGTTCATGAACATCCTAAGCATTTAGGTTTGAGAATGATTTATAAATGAGTTTGTTTGAATTTTAGAATGATAATGTAAATCATCATAGTTATCATGAATTCAAGGTTCCAAATTTTCTATTTTTATATCTCTTAACAATGCATGAGATTAGATTCAAAGTTATCATGAATTCAAGGATATCTAGTTTGCAAACATATGATAACCAACAATGTATGAGATTAGCATGATAACAAATAATATTCATTAGGTGACATTGTGAGTATGATGAGTTAATATTATGCCATAAGAATAATGCATATTTCTTAAATTGATAGAAATTTCAATTTGTAGACCTAGATTTAAGTGATGATTTGATTTGATGTTAAAGATATCAAGGTGATTCTAAGGTCTAGATATAAGAGAGATACATGCACACACAATACATAATTTATTCATATAATTATCATGATCACCAATCATATATGTTAGAAATAAAAGGATCTTTTGTAGTTATGTGTAATGTTTGAATTTAAAAGATCTTTTGATTTTACATAATTATGATCATTAATTTTATCACATAGAAATTTTGATACTCATAATTAATTATTGTAAGTGAAATATATAAAATAATTCATATTCATCCTTTTCGACATATTACAGAGAAAAACTTGTAAGATGAATAATGAATATGAATATGATATTGAGAAAATATTTTTGGTCCTTAAGAAGGGTTTTGTAAAATTTCTCTTTGATTTTTTGAATATTAAACAAAACATATATATACAATTTTCTTGACTTTCAAATTTCATTATTCTATTTTTCTTTAGCACAACATTGCATGATATAACTAGCATAGACATTGATTTCTTCTTATAATAAATGATGATGCTAGAACAAAAAATTTTGGTAACAATGTGCAATGTTATGTAAAGATTACAAGCATATGATTTGTTGGAAGGGGACACAGGGGCCTGTGACATAAAATCCATAGAAACAAAAAAAATTGCTGAAAAGGGAAAAAACTGATATAACTTCTTATTAGAGTTGAATTTTGGCAATTCTGAGGGTCCAAATGAACTCAAACGAGCGAAGCTGGTTTGCCATTGCATAGATCTTCTCACCCTCATTCCGAAAAGTTATTATGGGTGAAAATCGGACAAGCGGATCAAAAGTTATGATCGTTTGAAGTTTACGTCAAAATCTCGCATATTTTTGTAAATTAAATTTTGGTTTTGTTTAAAAACATATGATTTTTGCAATTTTTCAATTCCGATTTTTCATGATTATGATTAAACATATTAGAGACTATCAAATGACACAAGGATATTAAATAAGTAATCAACCACTTGTGCATTTTATACATTTAGCCAAAGACCCCATAATCTTCCTTTAAATCCCTTTTTGACAATTATTTTATTAGTCTTGATAATATCATATGAGCATTTAGCATTTAATTTATAATTATGATATAAGACATTTAAAGGTAATGGATTTAAAAGGTTAAAAATAAAAAGGATGGATAGGTCACTTGAGAGATGATATGACTTTTATTCAATTTGATTTATTAATGAATTTAGGCTTAATGTGTGAAAAAGTCATATTGCAAGTTATATATTTAGTGACCTTATCATGTTGGCTCAAGAAAAGTAAAAGAAAACAAAAAAAATTAAGCATGAAGTAGAGTTAATGATATTTCATATTCAATTATTTTTACTTCATGCAAATGATTGGATACTAATGAATGTGAGATTTAGTGGAATGGTTCCTTTGGGTACCCAAATACATCGTGTTTGCTTTTGGGGAGATGGAAATGAATGAGCCATTTTGAGTGGAGTTTGTGTTTCATCTTTAACTTTGGGTCTCCATTCAAACCTTGATTTAATATTATTTTTATGCATCAAATTTCCTTCATGATTGTCTTTATTTTGAAGAGTATAATTGTAATGATGATTGAAAATATTTTTCATAGAAAATTTGTGCACTTCTATTTTTAAGTTGGGAGAAGAATGATTTTGTAAATAATAGTGTTTGGAATTTTGATTTACAAATACTTTGTGTTCCTTACTCCCAATTTTAGGTTTAGTCAAGATATTCATATTAATATTCAACTTATTTTTAAATATTTCTTGATATTGTGAATTTATGTATTGTGAATTTTTATTCATAATTTTCATAAGCAAGTTGATTTTGGTTTTTAATTCATCATTCTTGATCTTAAGATTATGTCTAGCTTTATTATACGCAATTATGCTATTTTAAGAGTGGAAACAATTGAATCAATATGATTTTGATATTTATTTCTATATTCCTCAAGTGTTTCATCCATCTCTTTAATTTCAATTTTATAGACTTTACACTTAGCGCAATCATTTTTCAAAGATGAATTTTCTAAACATAATCTTTCATTTTGTTCTTTTACAAAAATAAACTCTTTTTCAAGTTTCTTGTGTTTTTCTTTTAATTTATTATATTCTACACAAGGTGTAATATTTTCGACTAAGTAGTCATAGGTAGACCTAGATAACTCAAAATTTGATTCTTCATTAACTTTTGTTTTTAAACCTTTATTTTCTAAGCGCAATTTGCAATTAGCATTTTTCAATTTCTTAATTTTGTGCTTTGTAATTTGTAACAATTGTAATGTAAAAATAGAATTGCAAACAATGAGAGAATTTGATTTCCTTACTTTGCTTTTTGGATGAGGGAAGATTTGAACATATTGTTCCGTTGTCTTCTTCATCTTCATCTTCCAAACAAGAGTTTCCATCATCCTTTACGCTTGATGAGCATCCTATGGATCCATCATTTGAGAAGCTTTCTTGAATATTTGTGCAAGCTTGTATGTTCTCCAATTCTTGTGTTTGTTCCATACCTACAGAAGGAGAATCATAAGTTCTTTCAAGAAAAATCCAAATTTCATAAGCGGTAGGTAAAGTATAAATGAGTTTGAAAATATTTTGGTCTAACGCACAAAATAGACTATTCATAGATTTTGCATTTAAAACCATTTCGTTTCTATTTAATACGCTAGGTGGCTTTTCAATAGTAATGTTCCAAACATCTATGCCTAAGGACTTGAGAAAATTTTCCATTAAATTTTTCTACCTTTTATATTTTTTTTTTCCATCGAATAAAGGCGGTGCTAGTGATTTTTCATTTACATAAAAATTTTCCCCACTAGAAGCGAGATCATGATCAAGAGACGTCATTATTCCCGGGGGTGAAACCGTTTTGGAATAACCTAGCTCTGATACTACTTGTTGGATCTGTAGGCGCCCTTAGAGGGGGGGGGTGAATAAGGGTTTTAGAAAACTTTAAACTTTTATAGAAAACTTTTGATATTTTGGTAGAAGTAAGTTAAATCAAAAGTAAAGAGATAATGAAATTAGAAATGAAATCAATTTTATTAAACAAGAAAAGACATGATTATCATTTATAAAATTGATTACAAAAACTGATTTCTATGACGCTAGAAATCGAAGGCGAAATATGAAATATTCTTTTTTGTTTTCTATACCGACTCTTCTCACCAAGAATCGGTTGACTTTAGCCGATCTCTCCCCAGATACGGCCTCAAGCCGCTCTAGCCTTCCTATCCCCAGAAAGGCCTCAAGCACCCCCTATATCTACTCCCTAGACCTAGTCGGCAACACGAGGCGAATTACTCCCTAAGTCCTACCCAGACCTAGTCGCTAACACGAAGCGAATTCACGAACCGATTACAAAGATAAAAATAAAAGACAAATACAAAAGACAAATATAAAACTCCCTATGAGGTAATCTGAAGGAGACGACGAAGAATCGCTAAAGATCATTGAAATCCAAGCATGTGTTCTTCGCGTTGAGTTAGCGTGCTGATCCAAGCCTCATTTGATTCCTCCTTTTGAAATTGAGTGGGAGATCCTTTATGATCTGGAAATACGACCCTCACAAATATATCTGAGTGTTGGAATAAGCCTCCACAGTGATCAACCTTCAAGAGAATGAAAGCCGCCTTTTTATAGGACTGGAAGCTAACGCTGGCGTTAAGACTTAATGTTGGGCGTTGACTCAGTATAGAAATAATTTGATGGCTCGGATCTTCAAAACAGGAAGGAGATTCTGCATCTTTGGAAACATTCATAATTTAACGCTGGCGTTGACTCTAACGCCGGGCGTTAAGTCAAATCATTTCCAAAATGCTCATGCAATCATGGTTGCTTCCCTCCATTCATTTTGCATCTTGGCGGGAACAAAATTTAACGTCGGCGTTAAGAGGTAACGTCGGGCGTTAGCTCTCTTCCTTTCTTTTCTGCTCGAGAGCAAGTCCAGACCAATAGCAGCATCCTAATGTCATATTTGTTCAAACCTGCATGCTAAAGACACAATGGCAAACAAGTTCAAATACAAGTAGGATTTGTTATTCTCAAATCAAAGGGATGCGGAAAACCATGTTCCAACAGTTACACCATAAAATGCTTGTTTTCATTCCAAATGAGCCTTGTGAAATTAATCTAGTTTAATGATAAAACTTTTTGCATAATATTTTTCCCGGTGATGAGAACGCAAGGTAGTACGGATTTTTTAGTAATAATTTTTCGCATAATTCCGTTATTTTATATATTTACATTTGAGGTGTTATTAGTCAAATGTTATCATGGTCAATTATTTTAATTTTGTAACAAGTAATGTACTTTATATATATAAGGGCTGCCATTAGTGGTTTGAGTTTGGATTTATGACACATGAAAATTTCATGCTGCTGTGGCTAATTTGGGATAGATTTTTCCGTCCGGAGTCCGGACTTCGGGTAATCTTGGAGAGATCAAATTTGATCTCTAGGAGATCATATTTGATCTCTGGAGATCAAATCATCAAATTTGATCTCTCAGATATCATATTTTGATCTCCCAAAGACCAAATTTTCTGAGATCAAATATGATCTTCTGAGTTCAAATATGATCTCTTGATGATCTTTTAGGCTGTTTTTGATCTACTAAAATGAATTTCTATGTCCAGAGATCAAAAAATGTATGGCAGGCCTTCTCTTTTCATTGATCCCGGACCTAAAATTTGGAAACGGGCTCCGGCGGAAAAATTTCTCCTAATTTGGGGTGTCTTGTGACACTTGATGCTTTTGTGGGCTGCTAGTATTTTTTTTGTGGGCTTGTGTGGTGTTAGCATGTGTTAATGCCTTGTGAGGGTAGTTGGCTTGGCTGATTTGGCTTGTGGTTTGACACTTGGCCGGTTTGGGGTTGGTTGGAGATGTGTTGTGGGCTTATGAAATCGGCACCTGGGTTTGGGTTTGGCTTCATCTTGCCGCTGACCGCTTGATCTCTGTTATAAATCGAGCCGCATCCCGTCTCTTCTCTAACTCCCGCATTCCGTCTCTGCTTTTTGCGCTATTTCTCCTGTGTCGCTGCTCTGCTACTCTCGACGACTGCTTCTGGCTTCTTCTTCCCCTTCTTTTTGTGCTTCTCCTCCTCCCTGGTTACTTCTCTTGGTAGCAGCTGCTGCTCTGTGCCATTGGATTATGCCGTTGTTTTTGTGTTGTGCCGCCGATTTCTGCCACTGGATTAGGGCCTGCTGCCGCCGGTTTTGGAGTCGCTACTGCTGCTTCCTCTCTTCTTCATCATTGGCTCCTTTACATTCATTGTGGTTGCTTGCATTTCATCTAAAGTCAGGTCATCATTTGTGCGCCACCTACAGACTTGTCGTGCGTCAGTATCAAGTGTTAGATAATGGACTAAAGAAGAAGAAGAATTTTCATAACCCAGGTATGCACTAAATTGGCTTACGTGTGTGATCAGATTTCTATTTATATATATGGTAAGAATAACAAACTTCTGATCTATGTTTTGAAAGGCGCAAGACGCACCGAGGCGCAAAGGGGTCCTGGAGCCTAGGCGCAAGGCGCGGGCGCGCGCCTGAGGCACATGAGGCGCACAAATGAAAAAAATATAAAAAATAGTTAATTAAATACAAAATACAGCAATCCCTAAGAAAAGAAACATAATATAAAACACTAAAGCTACCAAAACAAAATAATAATAAAGACACATTATGACAAATATGTAGCAAATGTTACCTGATATTCCAATCTGGCATTTAAGCAATCCCGACTTCAATCCTATTCCTCGGCTCCTCGCAAATAAAAATCTTTACTTTGCCAAAAAATAAATGTATAGTAATAAATTACTGCACTAGAATAATTCAAAGTAGTAACCAATAACAAATAAACATGCCAAAGCAGTGTCACAAATGCATTCACAAACATCAAAAATACGAAAGACGAAAGATCAGTAAAAGTTTGTTACTATAATACTATCGAGTATCAAACATATAGATCTGCATATATGCAGGAAAGAGAAAATCTGGAGAAGGAATATGAAAGAAGAATATTCCTCACGATATGATATTATAAATTTGAAATAATCCTAGAAAGAGCAAAGCAATCATATACATAATACATATACATTAAAAGTTAGAAAGAGCAAAAAAACAGTGAACTGTGCTGCCAAGAGAACAGAAAGACCTCATGGTATATAACATAATGACTGGGCTGGAAAACAGTGAATATGAATATCTCGATGGCGATTGGGGCTTCCAGCGGCGGCGATATGGGCTTCCAGCGGCGGCGAGAGGGGCCTCCAGCGGCAGTGAGAAGAGCGTCGAGAGAGGAAGGGTCGAGCGGCTGCGCACGCCGTTCCGTCGAGAGCTTACGGGGAGAGGGAATGAAACCCTAACCTTTATACGGCTAATAAATGATAAATGAGAATTGAGAAGTAATATTATATTAGTTTTTAAAAAAAATTAATTTTATAATAACTAAACCATGAATTCCTTAGGCACACCCTACCAAATCAATCAGGCGCGCGCCTGTGCCCCTGGCGCCTGAGGCGCGCCTTTTGAAAGGCTGCTTCTAATCATCATTGAAACCCCTATCCCAACTATTTGGGGCCGACTTTATAAACCATCATTTTTATTTGTTCTTATGGAGTGTTGCCCAAGAAGTGAAGCATAGAAGTAGGAATCGTCTTTAACATCATTCATTCATGTTATCTGGGGTATCTCACTACTCTTACCAAATCATTTGACATCAACTCTATCCACTAATCAAAAGAGCACCGGAAACTATGGCCAAACTTGGGGGGGTTCGTAGAGATTCTTTTTACATAGAATAGTAGACAAGAAATCGAATGCAGCAGAAAGCAATACGTACACAGATGCCTTCTCAGCTAGAGTGGCAAAGGAAGGATTAAGGTATTTCTCCTCTATTATCTGTGTTATGACATCTGAGTCGGCAATCCATTCGTCTTCTGCGATTTTAAGCACCGGCACCTTCCCCTCCTGATTAATCTTCAAAAACCTATAAAATAACCATTTCCGCTAAATCTTATTACTAACAAATAGTGAACAAATCAAATCAAATGGGTGGAAGAAAAGTGTCCAAATCACCATTCGGGCTTATTACTCAAATCAACCAGCTTCGTTTCATACGGAATCTTCTTCTCTTCCAAGGTAAAAAGAACCCTTAGGCAAAATGGGCCTGTTCCATTCCATTGCAAATACAATTAGATCAAGAAATTAAGATCAAACGAGAGGAGGAAGGAGGGAGGAAGAAAGATTACAGTCACCAATCGTGTCAGTGGATCCTGGGAAGGACTCGACGATGACCTGGACGGGCTCTGGCAAAGGAGTGGAAGCCATCTTCAGATGAATGAACTATAAGGGCCTTGTATTTATACCGATCGTTTTAGGATCCTAAACCCCTAATAAATCTTTCAAGAATATTCAATGGCATTCTTAAGCAGCTGATGAAAATAAAAAATTTAAAAAATATATGATAGAGAGCATATATATGAATATAAAAACACCTATGAAATTCTAAAACTCGAGAGAATGACACCCCTACAATCAACAACAAGCATCTGTCCAACCAAATGCATTGGCTCCCTCAGCACCTCATACTTGAAATGGAGGAACGTCTACGAACGCACAGCGACAATGAGGAGGAAGAAGTTTTCAAGAGCGTTAATGGCGAGAGGCGTTTCGCTGGGAGAGTTTTTTAAAACCCTACTCGTGAGGGGAAATGAGTTGGGCCCCACAATACCTTTTGGCTATTTAAATGCGTATGTTTTTTTTTTAAAGTAATTTAAATGCGTATGTTGAACATTATACGCTCAACGTACCAAAAATTTTGCCTCATAGGGGAGGGCCCGCGCACAGTGATTTGTTTATATATACATTAGGGAACATAATTTGTTAATGATAACGTCATCAAATTCATCCAAAATCTGACATTTTTTAACTTTCTTACTAAAAAAATCATGCCATAAAATAATATAAAATTAAATAAAGTTTATGAAAATTAAAAATATATATACTTTTGTTAGTTACGTTACACTCGTATAGTAAATACGCGTGTAATGGATACTGGTGAGTCATCACCTTTGTTATAACATTTTGTCAAAAGGTAGTGAGAAAGAAATCTAGCATAGCACCGACGCAAGCACGAAAATGAGAAAAGAGAAAGCCTAGGGTGAAGTGAGGGAACCAAACCGGTTCGGGTTGTGTTAAAGCACGCTACTGCGGAGCGGTAACTTACCGTCGGTGGTACCTTTCACCTGATTTTTTGTGTTTATATGTTTTTAGTATTTTTATTTTGGTATTTCAGTGGACCAAATCATATACCGAGGTATGATCAGATCACTTTTGTACCTTAGTATCTCTAGACCCGACATCGTGTTTGCGGTGTGCCTTTGTGCTAGATATCAAGCCAATCCTAAAGAGTCACATGTTAAAGCGGTTAAATATATCTTTGGCATCTTACAGGCACCCAGAATCTCGGTCTATGGTATCCACACACCAACTTATTCACACTCCATGGATATTCCGACTTAGACTATGTTGGTTGTTCACTTGATCGCAAGTGACACTTGTTACTTCCTAGGACTGGCGGCTCTAGTTTCATGGTCGAATAGGAAACAGAATTCTGTTGCCCTCTCCACGGCTGAGGCCGAGTACATAGCCTTAGGAAGTTGTTGCACATAAGCGTTATGGATGTCACAAACGTTAGAGGACATTAGTCTGACTTTTTAAAATGTTGAACTTAGGTGCGACAACAAGAGTGCAATCGACTTAACGAACAATCCGGTTCATCACTCTCGTTCTAAACACGTAGATGTACGTCATCACTTTATTCGAGATCATATCAAGAAAGAGAGCGTGAGAGTGAGTTTTAGTGGCACAGATGACTAGCTTGCGGACATTTTCACCAAACCACTTCTTGACGCACACTTTTCTTTACTTCAATTAGAATTAGGGGTTTTGGATATCTTGAGATAATTTTTCATATCCGCAACTTTTCGTGTTTTTCTCTGATTTTTTCACGTCATTAGATAGGCCTTACAACGAGAACACATAATCGAGAAAAATTGAAAGCGAAAAATCATGAAAACTGGGTTGTACACTCAAAAAATAAAAACTCTGTGAGATACCGTCCGTCGTTATCTTACCGCTGGCGGTAGCTGTTTTTCATGATAACCTTCGATGGTTTGATTTTTGTCTTTACTTGTTTTTACTGCTTTACTTTCATTTTCTGTTTATTTTATTTCGTTTTTGCTTCTAGATTTGAAAAATCAAATAAAAAACTTCAAAATTAAAAATTACCAAAACATGTTTCTTGAATTCCTTTACACTTTGATTGCCATTTAATTTCAACTTTTTTGTTGCTTTACTGTGTGTAAACCATATATTAAAATGAAAAAAAAACTAACAAAATCACTAGCTTTGAGCCATGCATGACTCGAACTTAAAACATAAAGATTACATACAATGTTTGATTTAGGAACGATAGTCATTGTCTACATTGTATGCACTTTGTCATGAAATGTCTCAATAATAGATAGGTATTAACTTCTGAGTGCTACAATATATGTAGTGTATGTTTGATATGCCTCTAGGTATGTGTGAGAATTTAGGTAAACCAATGACTATACACAGTATACATATCCTTAGAGGGTGCACTCAAGTAGAAATTTCAGGGCGTACTTGTTATAACTCGTGACACTGTGTAAGCACATTAGGAATGGCTTGCTAAATCAATATCACGTAGTTCATTTTTCCATATATAGAGCTTAGAACTTGGGGCCGAAATAATATTGCTACGATTCTTGTATACAAGTAAAGTGTATCTATCTATGTGGGTAGATTTCGATAGATTCTGGGACCTTGCATAAAAATGAAAGTATAAAATTGATAGTACACAAAAGTATAAAAAATATATGATATCAATGAAGTTAACAAGGATACCCCCCCCCCCCCCCCCCCCCAAATCACTACTCACTCTCCTGATAAGTCTCCATGAGCATTGTGAGTTTGAGCACCTTGGTGGCACAGATCTATGATCTCATCGATCTTGTGCAAAAATCAGAAAAATAAGTTAGTGTTCTTAGCTCTAATCTTGGTATCGTATTGATTGCAAATGTGGCATTATTTATCACTTCCTTTCTCTTGTGTTAGCATATAGATTTATTGAATTGCAACATGTACTACTGATTAATTTGACTTGATACTATTTTCTTTTGATGGTACACTCACGCATGTCATTGTTTTATCTAACACTTTCATGCATAAGAATTGGACTAAAAACTGCATTACAGTGCAAATACCCTAATTTTCCATTGACACAAAGGCTTTACTTCTAACATGTTGTGGTGCATTTATAACTACCAAAAAATAAAATAATTTGGTCTACTCAATGCAACTAGCATTGAAGCTTCTTTGCTATAAGACTTTGCAATTGCCTCAACAACAACAGTTGTGAAAAAAATGCATGACTTCTTGCATGATTTGATCTTTGATTTGGAGCCCTTTTCCATGTTTTATAGATTACAAAACTTCAAAGCTATCAACTTTTGTAAGTTCAAAAAATTCAGAGAAAGAAAATACATAATCTACACAGTAGATGAAATCATGAAACACTCGCTAATGATGGATCAAAAGACTGCTGCAAATCTTCAAACTTGTTTGGGATGACTTCCATGCAATCTATGAGCAACGTCACAGTATGCTCTACGCGATGTAGCAATCTTCTCCATTAGCAAAATTGATGATTCTAAACATTTATGCTATTTTCACCCCAACAGTCCAGCCATCTTCAGTCAATTCCTCCCAGCAATATATATCTATTTGCTTGAAAAACAAAACCACAGCAGTCCTCCTCATCAAAAATAGGAGTGAAGGTGGTGTGAAACATCAAAGAGATCGGTCGGCGGCGGAATTGGGAATCATCAAGGTTGAAGGATCCCGAATGGCAGCGGGATGGGGGAGATGAATAGTTCAGGATTGGGTTCGGTGACACATAGTAGGTGGTAAAGTATTAATATCGTTTGCAGGATTTTTTTACCGAGGTGCGAAACGACGAATAAAATATGCAAAATGAAATCAGATCAATATATAATTAGAACAAATAAATTTTAAATCATTAATTTTAAACCCAGAGAGTCAGATTCGTTCTGATCCATCTATATTTATAGGCAAAAATCATAAACCAGTCCCTATACTTTCTTTACTTTATGAAATAAGTCCCAATTCTTTTTTTGCTTGGTTTTAGTCCCAAAACTTTAAAACTACTTGAAATTAGTCCCTAGACAAACTATGCTAAATGATTTAACGGAAACACTGATGACATCCTAATTCATTGGAGAAAATAGAGAAGAAGCCTGAAAGTCATTCCCACGCAGACACGACGACACCATTCCCATATTTTTCTTCTCTAGGCCGCCAATACCTCTCCATCTTTGGCTATTTCGCGCTTCTTCTCCACAACCTTCAGGTACTTCCCATAACATCCGAGAAGAGCTCGCGCTTGCGCCTAATATTCCCTCCTCATCCCACTAAAATCCATCCGCTCCCGCATTTCTTATCACAGCATGTCCTGAAAAGAGAACCACTGCTGTCGCCTATGGCCTTCATGCTCCATGCCCATCGCGTCTGCCTAACCTTGCTGCCTCCTAACAGGATCCGATGGGCCAATTTTGTGTTGCACTGGACCTCAAGTGGTCGGAAACAATAGGGAAGACTGACATCTTTCTAGCAAAGAGGGAGGCGAGGGTCTCCACTAGCGGTAGAAGGCCGCGCCGTGTGAAATACGATGCCTCGACCAAGGATGGGAGGGTAATTTTAAACGTCAGTAGCTCCTATCCCACTAAAACTTATAGAATTTGGTAAAGAAGTGAATCCCTGGGTTGATTTTGTAGTTGATTATTCAGATTACTAAGTGGGAATTTACAGAAATGGCATGGCGAGCTATCGTATCATTGTCGGTGACTGCCAAATAGAGCAAGCATCAATCGTTGAGAAAGCATTTGATGAAGGCGTTGCTAGAGAAGAACAACGGTCTTGCTCGCTTAATTTTCTCGAAGACTGGGATTGCAAAAAATGATTCTCCCCCGAAATTTATCTGTTGGAAGACCAAAAATGTTGTTATAAATCTGCAATTTAAATTACATTTCAAATTTTATTAAAAGAGTAAACATATAAAAGTGAAGAGAAATTAAATAATTTATTAATGTTTATGACTTACCAAACTGTCGGATCCCATTTAGTAGCAATTTCTTGACGATATTTCTTCCAACTTGAGAATATATGCGGTAGTGGACAATCATCATGCACCAACAGTTGTACAAAGTGATTTTCATTGATGAACCCAATGAAAATTGTTCTTGGCAATATTGGATGTGCAGAATATAACGGTAGGAAAGTGAAAGACTGGAATGAAGAAAAATAAATGAATCTTACATTGTAATATGAAGCTACAATCAATCCAACTAAAGAGGCAAAAAGTTCAATATATCTTGTGCTTCCATATATCTCTGCATATAGGCTCTGGTTCCGCTGCATTTCACCAAGAAGTTCACTCCGCACCCTTTGCCAATTTTCTCCCATATCCATTGCCAAACTAATAACACGATAACCACAATGTCAATCTCCCTTGACATCCACTGCGTCAAATATATTTTGATTTGTTTGATGACATTTCCTATCGTACTCTATTAAGAGTTCTTTTTCCCTTTTGGATTGTTTTGGTGCAAGGCTTCTTTTCATGATCAGCGTGCAAGACATGCTCAAATAATGATAGTTCCTGCTTAGTTGATACTTCATCTTTTTGAAATTTCTTATAGCTACCTTTAGGCCTTCCATTTAGACTTGATGGAACATTTGGTTCTATTGTAAGGGTTGATGTCGGATCCATAATTTCTCGCAATTTTCTTTTAATTTCTTGTTTTTGGAGAACATTTGCGCTTTTGTATCTCTTTAGAATGTCATTCAACTCTATGTCAATGTCATTTTCAACCTCATTTTCAACTTTCACTTCTATGTTGTCAACACCCTTCTCTATTAGTTGTAACTGTTTCCAATGTTTGTGAACCATCCAAAGTGGAATTGAATTGCATTATGCAACATATGGTTTTAATTCATGGGCACATGACAATCCCAATATATACCTATTAGTATGCTTGCATTCTTCAAAAAAATTAATCACAGATTGTATGTTAGCCACTTCTTTATGTATAATATGTAGAGCTGCGGTTGAAATTCTATCAATTAATTCAGAATAAATCACTCATCTGTATTCTTTGTTGACTTGCATGACACTTTCACCAAATATTTTTTTAATTTCTCCATGTTGTAAAGTGATCAAATGTCTTTCACACTGTGGTTAAGTTACCAATTAAAACTTCTAGAAATTTCTTTAATTGTCTATAACCACCTTCCACTCGATTCGTAGTGGTATTACCAAAATGCAAACACTTGTCAACCCAAACAGACACAAAATACTCTTTATAAGGTTCAATCCATGTAGTAATAACATATGAATAAACAGTCGGATATTTAGCAGCATACACATTTTTAATAGAATGCAGTGCACTGATGAAATCTTTTTTAGTATTAGAATTAACCACCCTATGCCATTCAAGCAAAAAAAATCAAATTCCTTCCCGCTAGTGAAGAACTTCTTACAATGAGCTAGAATATTTCGGCTAATGTGCACTTGACATAGTATGCTCTTTGAATGTGGGAACACTACCTTGATGACATTCATCAATGTCATTTCTCTATCAGTTATTAAAACTTGCGGTAGAGCGTAGTTATTAAGCACGGACTTAAAGCAATTAAGGGCCCATATATAACTCTCTTCATTTTCTTTGGACATAAAAATAAAAGAAGCAAAGAATGTCATATTTGTAGACGTTATGCCAACAATAGAGAGTAAAGGTATTCGATATCTATTTGTTTTGTATGTGCAATCCAAGAGAAACACAGTTGAAAACATATGGCAAAGCTGAATTGATGTTGGGTGAGCAAAGAACAAGCTCTATAATTGGTTTAATTTCCACCAAACTTTGCTTTGTTGAAACTGATATATCCACTATCTACAATACACTCGTATAATAATTGAATTGGAGTCCCACCATTCAACTCCTTTTTTTGCATCTTAGCTCTTTCGTTATACAAGGACCTTAGACCTGTATCATTATTTTGGTCTCTTTTCTTAAGCGTAGTCAAGATTTTTCGAGGCTTCACTCCGGCAACATACATCTCATGAACAATATTTTGCTCACTTTCATTTAACCTTCCTGCATAAGTGTGAGCTTCTAGGTGTACCATTTCATGGTTATGAACACCACATTTCACTTCAAGTATCCACTCACTACCGGTTACATCTCTTGTACCTTTTAACGAAAATGGACAACCACATCGTTTAGAAGATGATTTCCTCATATACCCAACCATTTAGACTATGACGTTTAAATCCAGCTCTATCACACCACAGCATTACTCTAGGTTTGGTCCTAAAGGTTATCTTATCTGCGCTCTGTATTGTAATAACAAAACTAGCAACTTTGACAACATTACGCACCCATATGATCATTTAACAAGATTTATGAAAATCATTTTTTAAAATTAAAAAAAAAACTGAAACAAATCAGTGTTATACTTGGTTCTACCAAATCAGTATACTCTCCATTCTGTGCTATACTTGATTAAAATCAGTGCTAGAATTCATTCCAAAAAAATTTGAACCAAATCAGTGCTAAACTTGATTCAAAAAAATCTGAATCAAATCAGTGCTGGATTATCCTTGAGCTGCCAAATTTTTTTAGTCCTACACTCTCCATTCTACCAATTTTTTTCAGTCCTAAACTCTCCACTCTACGAATCAGTGTATGATGCCCTTAGTAAAAAATCGACATAAATCTGCATAAATCAAGTTTTTTTTGGTATACCTGTTGCTGTCCTGAAGGAAGAGGGGGCAGTGGAATCAAGTGGAGGTGTGACATCGGGCAACAGTGTGGCTTCTGGCAGCGGCGCGACTTCAACGAGATAGACATCAGGCTTCAACGAGAGTGTCAATGGGAGCAGTGGAAGGTTGGTCGGAGATGAAGCACTAGTCGGATAGGTCGCCGGGGAAGAAACACTATGTAACATCCCCCAAACAACTAGACCCCTAAGTTGGTTTTGTCATGACTAGGTCATGACAAAACCATAGGAAGAGCCCAAGACCTTGTGAACTTAGGAGAGAAGAAGAAAACCCAAGTGGTCTGCAAATAGCAATTTTTAGATATCAAGCATAGGGTTGGATTTTAGGGGCCCCACCTTGAACCTTGACCCCACCATAGAATCCCTAACCCATTAGGGGTCCTCTTGGAGCACCAAGAACCCATTGGAGTCAAATTAAGAGGCCAATTAGACCAAAGTCAACTTTAACCCTGAATTGGTCAAACTAACTCAATTAGGGTCAATTTGCCTCCACCATGCCAAATTGACCTTACCCCTACCCTAATAGGGCTACTAGGAACCTAATGGACCAAAAAGCCCCATCATGAGACTTGCAATTTGACGAATTTACCCTTAAGCCTAATTTAGGTCAAATTACCCCCAATATAACCTAATCTAGCCCAATCCATTTGGGCTAGGCCCAATTAAGAGATCCATCATCTAGTGGGCCTGCTGATTTCTAGATTTTTTCCTCTTAATATCTGTAATTGCTGAGTAGGAGAGAGAGAAATTGGAGTTTTTCCCCAAATCGGAGAGAGAGAAAGAGAGCATTCATGGAATTAAATGCAATTGATCCTTCATTTCCCTCCCAATAGATGTGCATTCATTCCCCCCTTCAGTTACAATTGTTTTTTTGGAGTTTTCTATGGCCAAGGGGGCTGATTAAGGGAATTTTCAGAGTAACCAAAATTTAGCTTAATGGCCATTAATGGCTTTTAGAAATAAAGCCATCCTAGCCGATTGAAACCCCTCCCATTTCCTTTAGTGCTCAGAGAGGAAGACTTTTCCCAATTTTCCAGTGAGAATCGTGCAGAGAAATCCTAGATCGGCATGGCACCGAAAGCTCCAGCACCATCAAGGAGACTCGCCGAAATTCGCGCAACCAAGCCCCTACTCAGGTCCGATCCTCTTCTCCTCCCTTGGTATTAGATCTCTTCAAAATTAGGGGCTTGATCTGTGCTCAAAAGATCTCGGATTGTGCTTCCAAAAGGGTGCGGAACGTACTCTTTTTCCCTCCTAAAAAATCACGATCCGACCACCTCCGGCCGGCCAACCACCCCTATCGCCAGCCACCACCTCAACGGAGGTGGTGGTGGCATTGGCTGGCCGGAAAGAGGCGTAGGTGGCCGGGAAATCGCCCCGCAACGAAGCCCAGGATGGGCTGTCGCGAGCCGTCCAAAGATTGGGGACGATGATGGAGAGCCGTCAGATCTTTTATTTATTGTTTACGGTTAAATATTTTATTAGTCGAACGAAATAATTCGTCGAACGAAAGTTGGCCTGCTTTAGTCGAGTACTGTTATAATAGAAATTAGTCGAGCATTGTTATTAGAGAAATTAGTTGAGCGTTGTTTTAATAATATTAGTCGAACGCAGATGTTTAAGAAATTAGTCGAACGCAGCTTTGTTTAGATTTCGTCGAACGCAGAGTTGTTCGGCTTTCGTCGAGCGCAGACTATGTTTCGTCGAACGCAGTTCTGCGTTAAATTAGTCGAGCGTTGTTATTAAGTATATTAGTCAAACGAAATAACTTTCGTCGAACGCAGATTTGATCTGCTTTCGTCGAACGCAAATTTGATCTACTTTCGTCGAACGCAGAGTTTAAATTTCATCGAACGCAGAAACAGTTTTACAATTAAATGTTTATATGATTTCTGTCATATATTTTCTTGTACATATATTTAATTATTAAAAATACTTAGGGCCCTCTGATGAAAAAGTGGTCAACATCAAAGTTGTATCCCTTGAAGTCTTCTGTATTTTAAAATTGATTTCACCCCATAAGGAGTACTGTAGCTCCCTGTAGAGCCAAAATGGTGGGACTGGTCCCTAGGGTAGGGCAGTCACTATTTCCTTCATATCTTTTTATTGGTAGATGCTATGGCCTTGATATTTAAAACCTCGGCTATTTATATGCACCCACACAACATACTAAAAGATGGGATTTTTAGGAGAACCTTTTTCTAAGGTTTTTGAGATAATTTCATAAATAATATATTAATTAATTAGTGGGTCAAAAGACCTACAATGCCCCCCAAATTTTGGTGGGATTTCCTTAGGGTTATGTTGAGACATAGGTAAAAATCTCAGCCCAATTGGGACTGTTTTGATTGAGTAATTGGTTAACCCAAGTTAGGTCAAATTGGGTCATAGTTAGGGCATGGTGTTTATCTTGGGGTTTTGTGGTCAAATCTCCTCACCATGAGGTGGAACCTTGTCCACTGGTTTAGGATCACCTAAAGTACCCCCATGAGTGGTTTGGGGTAGTGTAGAGGTGGTTAAGCCCTAGAACACTAGTTTTATTCCTAGGTGTGCATTTAGGACCTTGTGAAGGCCATGTGGTCAAACGTCCCTTGATGATTATGAAACTTGGTGGATAGATTCATAGGGTGTAAATAGGCACTGGGTAATTTTATAAGAATTTTAGGAGCCAATATTCCATTTGAATTAGGACTTAACCCCTTTAGGGAAACTTCTTATAAGAAACATTTACATGCTTAAAATGTCTTGGATGATGATGAGACTTTGGTTGTGCCCTTATAATCATGATTTAGACCTCTGGTAATTTTTGTGTATTTTATTAAATTATTTAATCAGTACTTCGTTCACGAGACACCTGTTTTATCTTAGGCTTAGGAAAAATACTTGAGAGTCCAAAACTCATTGTTAAATTGTGCAAATTGTTGATAGGATATTTCAGAACATTAGGAAGCTCTGTGAAATTTTGTAGAATTTTTTAAGACATAAATCAGTAGGCTACTTCACAATTCATTTAATTTGAGGTTTTCTTAAAGTATTTATTTTAGTGAGAAAATGATTTCCTTAAATCCTGAAACTTAGTCAGTAGCCTTTTCTGGTGAATACAAGAGTTTGGTAATTTTCCCATAATTTTAGTGTTGATCTTTTTGGTGGTTTTTCATAAAACTACTAATTTGGATAGATGATAAATAATTAAATTAAAGGACAATTTCTTACTGTAAAAATATGATATGCTGTTTCCGATGTTATCTAGTCATCATAGATTTATCATAATTTTTGGAGAGCCATATCATAAGATTTACTTACACTTCATGTTCATTTTCATACTTGGCAAATGTTTGGAGAAATTAAAATAAATATTAATTAGTTAGGGAAAACTACGATTCTCTGGATTTAGTCTTATAACATCATGATAGACCTCCAGTAAATAGCTTTGGTCAGTTGGAGGAATATTTGGAGTACCTCTAGTTGTGAGCTTCTTGTAGTTAGTTTGGTCTGCGTATAGTAAAACTGTGAAACTTAGATTTTTAGTGACCTACTAGGTGGAAATGGTGTGCAGGTGGTGCACATGGGTTGATTAGATAGTTGTGAGTCCACCCAAGGAAGTGTATGTGAGGAAAGTGTACTTGGTGGGTTAAGAGTAAGGTTGTCCTGGGGATTGACGAAAGATCGTCTTTCTCCTGGTGTGTCTTAAAACACTTAGGTCTAACTCAAGTGAAATGGTAGAGGGAAATCTTATGGGTAGATACCAACAACAGTAAGTGTCTTGAGAAAGGGAACTTTGGGGTGTCAACCCATTACAGTTCCTAGTACCGTAGTGAGCCCCTTACAGGGTAACCCTCGGGAAGCCCAAGATTAATCACAAGTCGTAGGAGTTTAGAAGATGCTCAAGAGTAACTAATAATACATTCACTCACACTCCGTTGTCATGGGAGTTTAGTTGGTTTGGTACCCCGAGCTGTAGGCTCGGTGGTGGTTGGTGCGGATTGTTGATCCGGTGAGATGGTGACTCAGTTTGGTTCTTGGTTGGGCAAGTTAAGCAAAAGTGGTTTATGTTTAGAGTTTGTAGATAGATAGTAGAACATGTTGCATGTGCACAAGGTGGTGGGTCCTTAGTGTCGACAGTCGTTGCACCGACGTTAATACTCAGGCTCGGCAAGTGTGTTATTGGCACTTAGCCATAAAAGTCTAGTGGTCCAGCCAGTAAGAGTACGCAGATGCTCCGCGGTTTTGCGTTGAGGCGTACGATAGGTCTAGGCTAGGTAGTTCATATTCCAACCTAGAGGTGGGCGAGGCCCAATCCACCGCTTCCGTTTGCCACTACGGGAGTATCATGGGAGTCTCGCTAGCTCCAAAAAGGGGGAACTAAAGGTCTGTGCGCATAGAGTCGTAGTGTGTGAGTTGCACTTGTGTGAACATAGCATTACTACATACCTTACATGTCATAGCATAAACATTGCATTTCAACCCCTACCCCTATCGTATAAGTCGGTTATGGGACTTCTTATACGATAGGCCTTGCTAAATGACCCCCTGGTCTATAGGTTTGTGTGGGCATTCCTATAAATCAATAGTTAATTTTCTATTACTATTGTCTTTACTTACTGCACTTTGCTTACTCTTTACCTGCTCTTGTTATGCTTATTAACTGTTTCATTTATGTATATATATACTTGAGTAGTGGTAGAACTCTTCCTGTAGAATATACCCTGTCATCTCCTATTGTTATTACCCCTTGTTTGTCCTCCGCTTCATCCTTCCCGCTCGGTGCCTAGGAGTCACCGGGGGAGTGGTGGGGGATTGGCTTAGTCTTTTTGACTAACGGTCGGTGGACCTTATCATTTTAGGAGACTGCGACGATGGAGCAGTACCAGAGGCCGGTGCAGATGGAGGCGGGGCAGTCTAGCACGGGAGCACCGATGACAGGATCCGTGAGTGTCTTTTAGTTATAGTTGATTTGCTTCCGCGAGTGAATTTGTAGTGAGGATTTTATGTATCGGGCAGGAGCCCTTGTTATCTCTATTTTTATTTCCGTTATGCTTATGTGGACATCTTTTATGATGATTTACTTTTGAAAGTGCACAGTAAACCTCACTAGAATTCTCTAGAGGGGGGTGAATAGAGATTAAAAATACTTTGTGCAATTATATATATATATATGTGTAATAATCACAGATTTAAGCTTCCCACACACCAACAAGAATTAGGCAAGTAAAGAAGAAAAATGGCAAGAAGAAAATCACAGCACAACACAAAGAAATATAGTGGTTCCCCAAACTTTGGGTAGTCCACTCTTCTACCCCCTTTGGTAGGCATTCACTAACTTGCACTGAGTCTTTTGATAAGGAGACTCTTAGAACCAGACTGAGTCTTTTGATAAGGAGACTCTTAGAACCAGACTGAGTCTTTTGATAAGGAGACTCTTAGAACCAAACTGAGTCTTTTGGTAAGGAGACTCTTAGAACCACTACAACTGAATTTTTTGAAGAGAGATTCTAAAAACTCTTTTACACAATTTGAAAATAGAATGAGAAGAAGAAGTAGACCAAGTAGAAGAACAGAAGACAATATATGTAAGAAAGAATCTTCTTCCTAGCAAGAAGATTGGAAGCACAAGTATAGTGAATATAATCTCTCTTCTATAGTGAGAAGGAGATTGTTAGCTTTTCTCTCTTTTGTGAGAGCTATCAGAATTTGCAGCAGAATGGCTTCAGAAGAAGGAGAAGATGAAGGCTTTTTCTTTGCTGCTGCACACTATCTCTTTTCTCAATTTTCTCACTCTTCACTTGAGAGCACTTCCTCTTTTTCAAATGTATATGGTGGATCACCTCTTGTATTCTCTGTCGACCTCCTTCTTATTTATAGCTCTGCTTAAAAGATATTGCTAAAGGAGAATAATCAATTAGCAGACAGAGAATTAGAAAGAGATAAGAGTTTCCATAATCAATATTTCTGTAAAAGGAAAAGAATTCATTCTGATTTCAAATAATATCCATAATAATCTTAATCAAATTAGCCAAGAATCAAATAGAAGGAAAGGTTGATTCAGAACGGCTATAAAAGAATAATATCATTCCATAGGAATCAGATCTACAGAAAGAAGGAAAGAGATCTGGCGTGTTTTTGAATTTCTTATAGAAATCGACGTGCGTCGATTACTATTCGACGTATACGTCGATTTCATCCTGTCTGGACGTCGAAAGGAGAATAAGGAAGGTGCGTCGACAAAGGTGCGTCGACTTTATCAAATGCGTCGATTAGAAGTCAGAGGTACGTCGACTATGATTACGTCGAATTCTTCTAAGAGTTACTTCGACTTATTCTAAGAGAAGCGTCGACTATGTTTCGACGTTGCGTCGAATTCTATTCGACGCATATTTACTTAGACTAACTTTTCATTCTTAGAAATTATATTCTTCTTAATTCTAGGGGTTAAGATAAATCATTTCCCCAACAATCTCCCCATATTTGTCTTAACTCTATAGAGAGAAATTGTATTAATCAATCAAGACATTCATATAGAGAAGAAGTATGCTAAATAATCAGAAGAAGATAGAATAAGAAATTATATAAACAAATTTCATGTTCAGTTGACTAATCAGCATTTAATCATAGACAATTGTTCAAATAGAGTATATCATCATTGTTCAGGGGTAGGAGGAGTTTTTCTTTTCCTAGTGAATACTTTTGTGGGTTGCTCCTTCTCAGTAGCGGGTGATTTCCTCAGCTCCCCCTGAGTCTCAGCAATTTGCTCCCCCTGAGTCAAAGTAGTTTGCTCTCCCTGGGATGGAGCTTCCTTTGAGCCTTTTTCTTCTTCTTCAATTTCTCTTTCATCTCCAGTTCCAGTTTTAACTGCATCTGGCTCTTGAGCTCCTACTTCAGCCATCACAGTATCAGCTTCATTTTCTTTCTCTCCTTCAGCCTCAGTTTCCTTTTTTGTCCTACATGCCTCCCCTTGTAATAGAATCACTTGTTGAGCAGCTTCTCTTGCTATATTGAGTACCTCTATTAGGTGCTCTTCACTATGTAGCTCAGGTACAACTTCATTCCCAATGGTCTTGAGCAGTGCAAGACTATCATTTTTTGAAGTAGGAAAAGACTTGTGAGATAGAGATTTATGACTGGAGAGCTGCTCTTCATCTAACCTCTCCCCCTTCTTGACCTTCTTAGCCAAGGAGGTTAAGAAAGACCTGGTGACCTTAGAGGAAGAGATAGAGGTCTTCAGGCTTTGCACAGAGGCACTGACCCCATCTATTTGGGTCTGCATGTGCAAGATGGAGGAATGTATCTTGGAGCAGTGCCCATCCAGCATTGCTTGGAATCTTTGGGCTGTGGATTGGATACACTGATTGATGAGGTTTTCAGTGGATGGAGATGGTTCAAAATATGGTGGTGGAGGAGGAGATAATGGAGGAGGAGGAGATAATGGTGAAGGTGTATGTTATGAAGGTGGAGAGGGGACTGTATCATTGTGATGAGGTATATTTGAAGGAGAAGGTGAAGGAATAGTGGAGGGTTGAGCAGGAGATTGAGTTAGTATTTGTGAAGGTGTGGATGATGGTGGTACATAAGAGATGTCTGTATGAGAAGGAGGAGGAGGAGGAGAAGATGGATGAGCAGGAGAAATAGGAGGAGAAGGAGTCCTTTCAGGAATGGCACCAGACTTGGGAATTTGCCTGGTCCATTTTGAGAAGAGAGCACAATGGACATCCTTTTGCCTGGAGGGATGGGAATTCTTTTTGACTTGCATAGGTCAGGGAAGGAGTGGAAGAGAACTTGGCTCATAATTCTCATGTAGGCATTCTCTTTGTGAGAATATTTATAGCCTATCATTTTGAGCAGGCAGCTTGCCCAGTCTACCTTCTTCTTCAGCACAAGGGCTCCCATGATGTTCAGTTGCTGCTTGGGCACTGCATCATGGGCAGAGATCTTACATAGTAATATCTTCCCTACTATGTCTGCCAACAGTCTATACTCCTATGAGAAGTCTATTTTCTTCAGGTGGATTGGTCTATCTTTGGAGAACTTCATGGTGATTAAAAAATTATTTATTTCATCAGAGGTAAGTTCCATAGGTTCATCACCTGATAGGGGAATTATTTTAGTTATTCTTTAGAAAATGATTTGCTTTACCTATTTGAACAAGGATAATATTTGATTGTACCTGATGGTAGATCAAAGGTGGTCTTAATGTGTTCTGCAGAAATTGAGACATGTGTCTCATGGATTGTTCCTGTGATTTCTCCTTGTCCAGATATCTGAACATGAGTCATCAGCTCTGTAAGTTCTGTCTCCAGGAGCTTGCATCTTGTGGAGATGAGCTTATCCAGACCAGCTTCAGTGAAGAGAGATATGATGCTCTTATAATTTTCTGCGGCGGCTTGGAAGGATTCGAGGTCAATGTCGAACCCAGAGTTTATCTTAGGAGCCATTGTAGGTCAGTGAGAAAGAGGAAGATATGGCTGGACTGAGAGGTAAGAAGGATGAAAGATGCAGAGTGCGAGAGGATTTCTAACTGAAGAGTCTATTTGAGTCAGGTGAAACGTCGAAATGAGACACAATTCGAGGCATATTCGGTACTACAGTGGATGTGACCGAAAATATTTTAGTATTGCCGCTCTTTTTCATGAAGTCGACGTTACGTCGAGTGGAATTCGACGTAAGCATCGATACAGTTTTGGGTAAGATGTTAGGGTTTCATATCGACGTATACGTCGATTGGAGTCGACGCATGCGTCGATTTAAGTTGTTATTGATAGTTATCGACGGTGCGTTGATTATAAAATCGATGTGACTTTTATTTTCCTAAGAAATTTTGGGTTTTCCCTTGAGAGATTATTCTTCCTGCTCCTAATGTTTTTTAAGATAGTCTTGGACTAATTTTTATAATTAGATTGATTGTACCAACATTGTTTGGCAATGTGGCAAGTTTTATTGCATATATAACATCTGACTATCTTTAGATTATGGGATTTTGAGTTTAGAGAGAGATAGTGGTGTTGATTAGGATAAACCTTTTGATTAGAATAAAAATTTTGATTAGGATGAAATTTTTGACTAGGATAGAAATTATGATCAGGATGAATGAGTCCTGAATGGGGGTTAAGATGGAAGGTTTGTGGAGGATGGAAGTGTTCTGTCTTTATGTTGCTCTGAGTTTGTATGCGTCGATATCTATTCGACGTATGTTGATAGTTGCGTCGATTTATATTCGGTGCTTTCTCCAGATTGCGTTGATCTAGAATCGATGCATGGAAGAAGTTGCGTCGATTTGAAGACAACGTACTTTTATTCAAGCGTCGAATTGAGGTCCAAGCATCTGAGAGATTGCGTCGAGTAGAATTCGACGCACTATCATTCATGCGTCGATATGAAGTCGACGCAATTGTGTTTTCATAAATTTTATTTTTCCCTTTTTCTGATTTTATTTCTTTATGAGTTGTTTCTCTTGGCCTAGTTTCCTTCTCATAAGAAGTTTGAGAGTCATCAGCTGAATAGTATGATGTTTCATCAAATTGGTTTATTTCCTTGAAGTCTTCTTCCTTATTTTGTGAGTCTTCTTCTTGGTTTATTGAGTTAGTAGGTTTAGTGAATTTAACAGGGCTCATCCAAGCAGGCTTGTTGGATGGATTAAGACTAGCTGGGGGATCAGCTCCTATCCCAAGATTTTTATGTCTTCTTGTTTGCTTTTCTATGATTTCTTTAAGTGTTTGGCTTCTCATTTTTATTGATTCTTCAAAAACTTTTGCTTGGGATACCTTATTCTTAAGAAGCTGGTTTTCTATTTTAGCCCTCTCTATTTCTTTTTTCTATGATGTTAACCTTTAACTCATGATTTTTAGAACAAGTATCCTCTATATTTTTCTGGTTTTTAATGACATTAATTTGTTCTTTTAGATTCTTAATTTCTTGTTTAACTTTTAGTTGTTCTAAACATAATCCTTTAAAATCATCTTTGAAGTCATCACACAGAAAATCTATGTCATCAAAAATGCTTACCTCATCCTTATCCTCAGATTCCTCTATGAGAGGATAAGGCTATTTTCTTTATCATCTTCAGAAGAGATGTTTCCTTCTGATTCTGTCTCACTCCATGATTTAGCACCTTGTTCTTCCTTTTAGCTTTCAAAAGCCATTAAGCATAGGTCTTCTTGCTTAGACTCTTCATTGTCACTTTTGGATGAGGTGTTGTCCTCAGAATCTGTTTCACTCCAAGCTTCTGCAATGAAGCCTCTTTCTTTCTTCTTCCCCTTTTTCTTGAGATCTTTCTTTTTCAGATCTTTCTCTTTCTCAGTATTTTCTGGACATTCTGGTGCAATGTGTCCAGTTTTCCTCCAGGAATAACAAATGATTTCTTTAGTAGGAGTTTTATTATACCTTGGTTTTGATTCTCTTATTCTAGACCCATCTGTCCTGACCCATTTCTTGAATCTTCTGGCCAGGAGGCTGAATAATTCTTCTTCAGTGACAGGGGTCTCTTCTTCTGTTGCTTTCAAAGCAATGTTTCTATCTTTTGAGGAGGTTGAAGTGCTTCCTCTTCTTTCCTTCTCTTCTCTGGTTTTCAGCAGTTGCTCATAGGATTTAAGTTTTCCTAAGAGGGCATCTGTTGAGATTTCCCTTTGTCCTCTTGTATCTCTTATTGCCCATATTTTTGAGTCCCATGAACTTGGGAGACTCATTAACAGTTTGTCATTGATCTCTGTGAGAGAGATCTCTCTATCCAGGCTTCTTAATTGATTTATGATCAGACTGAATCTATCATACATCTCAGATATGCTTTCTCATGCTTCTTTTGAAAGTTCTCATATTGGGAGATCAATAGAGCCTTTCTATCTTTCCTTTCATCAGCACTTCCTTCTACCATCTTTGTAAGAGCCTCCCATATTTCTTTGGCTGATTCACAGTCAACAACCCTTTGAAAGATTTCATCTGAGAGGGTTGAGACAAGAATGTTTACAGCTTTTGCATCATATGTTTCTGCCTTCTTTTCTTCAGCTGTCCACTCAGCCTTTGGGACAAGTGTTTGAGTCACTTCACCACTTGAGTCTCTTCTATAAGGTTTGGGAGGACCTGTCAAAATAACATTAAATAATTCTTCATCAATAGAATTCATATAAATCCTGATTCTTGTTTTCCAAATTGTAAACTTTTCAAGATTGCACATTGGTGGTCTGGTGGAAGCATAATCTTTGATTTGTGCCATGTGAAAAGAAATAGTTTTCAGAAATGTATATATATATATAAAGAGGTAGGATCTTTTTGATCAAAGAGTTAACCTTTTTAGATCAACCTAGCTCTGATACTAATTGAAAGTGCACAGTAAACCTCACTAGAATTCTCTAGAGGGGGAGTGAATAGAGATTAAAAATACTTTGTGCAATTATATATATATATATGTAATAATCACAGATTTAAGCTTCTCACACACCAACAAGAATTAAGCAAGTAAACAAGAAAAATGGCAAGAAGAAAATCACAGCACAACACAAAGAAATATAGTGGTTCCCCAAACTTTGGGTAGTCCACTCTTCTACCCCCTTTGGTAGGAATTCACTAACTTACACTGAGTCTTTTGATAAGGAGACTCTTAGAACCAGACTGAGTCTTTTGATAAGGAGACTCTTAGAACCAAACTGAGTCTTTTGGTAAGGAGACTCTTAGAACCACTACAACTGAATTTTTTGAAGAGAGATTCTAAAAACTCTTTTACACAATTTGAAAATAGAATGAGAAGAAGAAGTAGAACAAGTAGAAGAACAGAAGACAATATATGTAAGAAAGAATCTTCTTCCTAGCAAGAAGATTGGAAGCACAAGTATAGTGAATATAATCTCTCTTCTATAGTGAGAAGGAGATTGTAAGCTTTTCTCTCTTTTGTGAGAGCTATCAGAATTTGCAGCAGAATGGCTTCAGAAGAAGGAGATGATGAAGGCTTTTTCTTTGCTGCTGCACACTATCTCTTTTCTCAATTTTCTCACTCTTCACTTGGGAGCACTTCCTCTTTTTCAAATGTATATGGTGGATCACCTCTTGTATTCTCTGTCGACCTCCTTCTTATTTATAGCTCTGCTTAAAAGATATTGCTAAAGGAGAATAATCAATTAACAGACAAAGAATTAGAAAGAGATAAGAGTTTCCATAATCAATATTTCTGTAGAAGGAAAAGAATTCATTCTGATTTCAAATAATATCCATAATAATCTTAATCAAATTAGCCAAGAATCAAATAGAAGGAAAGGCTGATTCAGAACGGCTATAAAAGAATAATATCATTCCATAAGAATCAGATCTACAGAAAGAAGGAAAGAGATCTGGCGTGTTTTTGAATTTCTTATAGAAATCGAAGTGCGTCGATTACTATTCGACGTATACGTCGATTTCATCCTGTCTGGACGTCGAGAGGAGAATAAGGAAGGTGCGTCGACTTTATCAAAAGCGTCGACTAGAAGTCAGAGGTACGTCGACTATGATTACGTCGAATTCTTCTAAGAGTTACTTCGAATTATTCTGAGAGAAGCGTCGACTATGTTTCGACGTTGCGTCGAATTCTATTCGACGCATATTTACTTAGACTAACTTTTTATTCTTAGAAATTATATTCTTCTTAATTCTAGGGGTTAAGATAAATCATTTCCCCAACAACTTTTCTATGTGATGTGGACTTGGCTTTCTTTTAGCTTATCTTTCTTTGCTTCTTCGTGATCGATTTGGCCGGCAGCATCGGCGTTTTGTAGTGGCGACCTTCCCGAGCGAGGGTGTCACCGCAAAGTGGCGGTTCTGGGCCTAAGACCCGGTTGTTTGAAAGAAAAAAATGGGGTCTTACACGCTGTGCGCCATCGAGGGTGAACGATGGCAGATCGTGGGACGAATGGTAGGCTTAGGGATTTCCATCGGGTGATCGATCGGGAAAAGATGGGGCTGCCCTTCGTTTGGTCTGTTTTGTAGGAAGGAATTGGTTTCGGGAAATTCAATTCCATTCACAAGTGTTCGCTTGGTCTTTTATTAAAGGGAATTGGTTTTCCTCCAAAACCTACAGGTTGGATCCATTAAGAAAATAATCTATGGTGAAAACCTTCCCATTTTGGTCGGTTTTGAGAGAAAATTCTGTTCTTTTCTCTCTCAAAGTAATGATTACTATTTTATCAGCATTATTTGATAATGATTACTATTTTAGCTAATTTAAATATTTTTCTCAATTTAAAGATGTTGATTATCTATGATTAAAATCTCGCAAAAATCTGTGCCAGAAAACCATCCTACAGCCGAACAGAAAAATTGGCAGTTTTCAATTCCTGTGTCTGAAAATCATCTTGCAAACGAACACAAGAATTGAGTTTGGCTCAAAATCAAAACCTTTGAGTTTTTGATTTTGGACCAAAACCAATTATTTTCAATCAAAACCTATGAAATGAACGGAGCCTTATTCTCTCAAAACCTACCAAAATGAACGGAGCCTTATTCTTTATGGCGATTGTTAACCGCACCCCGAAAATGGCTATCCGCACCCCATTTTGTTTTAAAGCACCACTTTTTATTTACTTTACTCGCAACCCTAAAAATCCCTCTTCCGCTCCCGTCTGTGCCTGCTCGCGCTGCTCCGGTATGTGCCTCCTCTTCCGCTCCCTTCTATGCCTCCTCTTCCGCTCCCGTCTGTGCCTTCTCGCGCCGCTCCCGTCACTGCCTCCTCGCTGACGTCGTCTTCCACGAGCACAACCTTCCGCCGACTTCGTCTTCCTCCTTCCTCTGTGCTCGTGCTCGGGTAATTCCTCCTCATGATGTACAATTTTTATTGAAATGTTAGGTATGCAGCAAACCATAGATGCAACAAACCAAAGTATGCAGCAAATCTTTGACATTCAACCAAAGATAACTACATTTTTTGTATACAACAAATGTGGAGTATGCACATCTTTGGTATGCAGCAAATTTGTAGGTGAATGTCATGAAAATGTATGCAAATTTGTATGCATATTTTAGGTATACAACAATTTGGAGTTGATTTGGTTTACAGTTTTTTGTATGCTCCAATTCCAGTAGATCTTTGGTATTCAGCAAATTGATAGGTTATTCTTATATGGATAGGTTTTTCTTATATGGAGTTTTCAAGTGATAGCATGAAAATGTTTGAGTATGGTGCAAATTTGTCTTTACCCATGACTAGTAAGTGTAAATCTCTATGTAATTGCTTTCAATGAAATGTTTATTTTCATAGGATTCTCAGACTTTTTTTCATATGTCTCTAGCTTTTAATAATGAAAGGGAAGAAACATTTGAGAAGGTAGAAGTGGATGTTGGTAGCCACTTTGACACAGGCATATTGATCGATTCTAAAGAAGAGTTAATCGAACAGGCTCGGGGTGTTGGTACAAGCTTGGGTTATGTAGTAACCATAAAATCGTCTGATAAGCTGAATGAACGGCCAAAACCCCGTGTATTTCTAGGTTGTGATAGAGGGGGTAAATACTGAGAAAATCAGAACAACAAAAGTTGGGTGAATAAAGGAATGCGTAGATCCTCTTCAAAGCGTTGTGGTTGTTCATTTTCACTGAAAGGGCAAAGAGAGTTAATTACTGAAAAATGGAGGATTTACATATTATACGGGGCACACAATCATGAGAGAGTCCATCTTGAAGCACATGCGTACAGAGGAAGATTAGATGAGGAAGAGAGAAAATTGGTAGAACAAATGTACAGTTCAGGAGTCAAGCCACGCAAAATATTAGCCGCGGTGAAAAAAGAAAAATAGTGAAAATACCACGGTTATTAGAACAATTTACAATGAGCGGGTGAAGTTACTAAAGAAAGAGTTGGATGGAGGAACACCTATACAATATTTATATAAGTGTCTGAACGATGCGGGGTACATTTCTATTAACCAAGTTTGCGCTACCAATAACCAATTGGAAAGGTTATTTTTTGCACATTCGGTTTCAATAAAGCTAAGTAATATGTTTCCAACAATTTTTCAGTTAGACTGCACACACAATATGTTGGAACAACCCTATTACTGATTTGGGCTAGGATCACTATATGTTGACCTAGGATCATGTTGACCCCATTGTATAGTTTAAGGGTCAAGTCTTTAGGTTGTTAGATTAGCTAGAACTTAAGGAAAAATTAAGTTCCCAGCGTTCGACAAATGACTATTGGCGTTCGACGAATGACTGCCATCGCTCGACAGATTTTAGCCAGCGCTCGACATATGCCAATCCCAGCGCTCGACATTCTCTGAGCAGCGCTCGACATTCTCTGAGCAGCGCTCGACAGATTCCAACAGCGTTCGACAGTTTCCAGCCGGCGTTCAACAGATTTCAGCCAGAGCTCGACAAATTCTTTATTGAAGCACAGATCAACGACTTCAACGGATCTATTCACATATCTTTGGACGTATTCAAGACAGATAAGTAAGGATATTATATTCAGTTATTATATTCCTGTCTTTCCTTTTTCCAAGACAAAGATAGCTGTTGACAATTAATGCAATGGAATATGTCACGGCTAAGGAATTAAAGGACCTGCAAAAGTCGTTTGGTTTTTTGTTGTTATTCCAAGAAAGATTTAAAGTCTGATTATCCTATTCCAAAAATAGAATATATCAAATACAGACTTTATTGTCTCAGAGCTCGACAAAATTCAAATATTCTTACAGAATACAAAGAGAGTACAACAACAAGCATTGAGAAAGAAAAAGAAGAACACTCAGAAAATATACTCTCAGTCTTCTTCTTCCTCAAGCAGCAATCATCATTTCTCTGACAACATCTTCTTCAAAGATCAATCCCTCAGATATCTGTTGCAAGTTCAAGTCTTCTAAAAGAGCAACAAAGAATCTGAAGACTTTTTTCTTCCAGATCAATCTGCTACAGAAGATTTCTGTTTCAAGAGAAAGCCTCTCCACCAACTGTCAAATACTTCAATCAGACAGGGGGAGCTTTACAACAAATCCACTAGAGTCTTCTCTCAGCATCTTGACAGAGAAGAACACTATAAACTCTTTCTCACCTCTTTTGTACAGGGTTAATACTCCCTTCAAAAGTGTAACCCCTTGGTGGCAAGACACCTGATCAAAAAATTCTGTTTGGTTTTGAGCACCTGAACAAAAGCTCTGTGGTGTGTGGACACCTGAACAAAATCACCTTGGTGCTAGGGCACCTGATCAACTCTCCTAGTGGATTCCTACCAAGGGTGGTAGAAGAGTGGACTACCTAGATTTATTGGGGAACCACTATATTTCCTTGTGTCCTCTGTGTTTGCTTATTTCTTGGGCTATTCTGTGTGCTTTTATTTATTTAGTTTTTCTGCTTATATATATTTTTCACACTGCTTACACATATATATAACACTACTTTAATTCCGCTATAAAAACTAAGGAAAAGTTTTTAATACTCTATTCCCCCCCCCCCCCCCCCCCCCCCTCTAGAGTAACTTAAGATCTAACCTCCACTTTCAATTGGTATCAGAGATTGGTTGATCTTATTTACAGGCTAACACCTGGATCACAAAGATCAATTAGATCTTAAATTAATTTAGAGTTTTTGTTTATTTATTTTCTGTTAAAAACTCATGGCACAAAACAAGGAGTATTCCAGCACAAGACCTCCTATGTGCAATCTTAGTAAGTTTGCACTGTGGAAAGAGAGGATTAGGCTTTACATGAATTCTATCGATGAGGAAATTTTCAATGTTATTCTGACAGGGCCTCCAGCACCTACAACATCAACAAGTACTGGAACCACAACAGACAACACTGTTGTCCCACCTCCTGAATGGACAGATGCACAAAAGAAGCAAAGAAGTGCAGATGCTAAAGCCATGAACATTCTGACTCAAACTATGTCTGATGACATATTTCAAAAAGTGGTTGAATGTACTTCAGCTAGAGAGATTTGGATCTCACTAAATAATATGGTTGCAGGTTCTGCAGATGAAAGAAAAGACAGAAGATCACACTTGATCTATCTGTATGAAAACTTCAAGAAAGGAGAAGCAGAGACAGTGTCTGGCATGTACAATAGGCTCAGTCTCATAATAAATGAGCTGAAGACCTTGGACAAAGTGATCTCTATCACTGAGGTCAATGACAAGATCTTAATGTGCTTCCCCAGCACATGGGATTCTAGAATCTGGCCAATCAAGGAAGCCAGAAGCCTCAATGAGATTACCACTGAAGCATTGTTGGGCAAGCTCAAATCCTATGAGCAGCTCATTAAATCCAGGGAAGCTGAAGCATCCACTTCATCTTCAGCAACAAAGAAAGAAAAGAGCATAGTTTTCAAAGCAGCTGATGCAGAAGAAGAAAAGACTCCAAAAGATGAGGAGTTTATGAGTCTCTTAGCCAAGAGATTCTACAAAATGGCTAAGAAGGACTTTAGAAAGAAAGAATCCAGATCAAAAGAAAAGCAAAGGTATGACAAATCAACTCCTAAAGAGGTTATTTGTTATGGATGCAGGAAACCTGAACACTACCTGACAGAATGCCCAGAAAATCAAAAGAAAGAGAAGGAAAATGATAAAGAAGAGAAGAGAAGCTCCAGCAAGTCTTCTTCCCACAAGCACAAAAAGAAGGGAAGAGGATTTATAGCAGAATCCTGGAGTGACACTGAATTTGAATCATCATCCAGCTCATCTGGTGATGATGAAGAAAATTCAAAGGAAAGTGACCAATGTCTGATGGCAATATATGACTCAGCCAGTGAGTCAGAATATGCCTTCTCATCCGGCTCCAATGATGATGAAGAAGAAAGAACCTTTTGTATGATGGCTATCAATGCCTCGGGACATAAATCTGAAGAAAAATCAGAATCTGAAGCAGAAGATGATGCAGATCAGGTATTATCTAACTTTGATTTTACTTCAGTTGAATTCAAAGCTGAATTCAAGGTGCTTTGCTTAGACTTACTGAAATCTGAGAAAGAAATAATCTCACTAAGAAGTAAGCTAGCTGAAATGAATAATATAAGTGAAGAAAATATAAATCTTAAGAAAGATTTGGCTGCCTCCAGGGAACATATTGTTCTCATTGAGAACAAGTTATCTAAAGCCAAAAAGTTTGAAGAATCCCTAAATGGGAGAAGCATCAAACTGATGGACATAACAAGCACAGTAAATGTTAGACTTAATAACAAACTGGGCTTGGGTGCCTCATCAAGTGAGCCACCTCTAGTTAAGAAGAATATATTATCTACACCATTAAAATTCATATCTGCTAAAAGCAAAGAGGCTGTAGAAGCAAATAAAGATATTTCAAGCAAGTCTGTTAAGGATAAAAGAATTCAGAAGAATTCGTCGAACGAAGCTCGACAAAAAGATTTCAATCTGTCGAACGGAGATCGACGAAAGCTGAAAACAGATTTTCAGTATAGTTATTATATGAACGGCGCTCGAAAAAATCATGTACATTCGTCGAACGGCGATCGACGAATTTACCCAAATTTGTCGAACAGACACTATACACAGAATTTCAGGAATTCTACTTCTAAACACACTAAAAATCCTTTTACTGAATGGACAATACCTCCAAGGAGATATCATCCACAAGGCTATAAGGATCAGCCTGAAATGTCCTTTATTTCTGAGTATTGTGGTAAGACAAAAGGACCCAAGGTAGTCTGGGTCAAAAATAACTAGTTTATGTTTATGTCTTTGCAGGTACACAGCTGTCCAAGAATAAGTGAAAAATGGTATTTGGACAGTGGATGTTCAAAGCATATGACAGGGAACAAGGCAAATCTGAACAATTACAAGGCAAAGTTTGGACCAAAAGTCATATTTGGAGACTCCAACTGTGGACAGACCAAAGGCTATGGAAAAGTCAAGGTTGGAGAAGTCAACTTCAAAGAGGTAGCTTATGTAAAGGGACTGAAGCATAACCTTATCAGCATAAGTCAATTATGTGATGAAGGGTATCAGGTAACATTTAATAAATTGAATTGCCTTATTAAATCTACTGATGATATTATTGTTTTATCAGGTATTAGGCAGGGTAATATTTATTTAGTGAATTTCAATTCATCTACTTCAGAAGTTTGTTTATTTAGTGGTTTAAGCAAATCTAGTGAACTTTGGCATAAGAGATTAGGACATGTAAACCTTAGGACCATTGCTAAATTATCTAAGGACAATCTTGTTAGAGGTTTACCCTTAGGATCATATAAGAAAGAAGGTCTTTGTAGGGCATGTCAACTAGGCAAGCAAACTAAAAATAGCTTTAAATCATTATCTAAAAGTGATTCACCTAGAATCTTATATTTGCTACATATGGACCTTTTTGGACCCATAGAAACAAAGAGTTTAGGGGGGAAGTCTTACACTCTAGTTATTGTAGATGACTTCTCTAGATTCACTTGGGTGTTCTTTTTGAGAGAAAAGGCAGATAACTTTAAAGTTCTTACAGACTTTCTTAAGAGCATACAGATTGAGTACTCTACTGTAGTTGCATTAATCTGAAGTGATCATGGCACTGAGTTTGAGTCTCTTCTTATGAAAGAATCCTGTGAGATGGAAGGTATCAGGCATTGCTTCTCAGCTCCTAGAACTCCTCAATAAAATGGGGTAGTTGAAAGGAAAAATAGAACTCTAATTGAATCAGCAAGAACATTGCTTGCAGATGCTAATTTACCCCTATCCTTTTGGGCAGAGGCTGTTAGCACAACAAATTATGTTCTGAATAGAAGTTTGATACACAAACTTAAGGGAAAGACTCCTTATGAATTACTTAAAGGGAAGAAACCTAAAGTTAATTATTTTAGAGCATTTGGCTGTAGATGTTTCATTCACAATAATGATAAGAAATACCTTAGGAAATTTGAACCAAAATCAGATGAAGGAATTTTCTTAGGTTACTCACTAATCAGTAAAGCATATAGTATTTATAATAATACTCTTAAAATAGAAGAATCTATGCATGTCACTTTTGATGAAACTAATATGTTTTACAAGGAGAAGATTTCTTCTACCATAGAAAATCTGCAGGTACCTATATTATGTGAGCGGCTAGATCAATTAGCTCTACATAAAGAAGGAATTCTGAATCCTGAACAGCAGAATACTGAAGAGAGTGAAAAAAAATCTCCCAAATTTTACTGAAAGTTCCTAACAGATAATAGCAGATCATTCTTCACAAGATATAGCAGCTGAATAAATCCCCCAAGTGGAAATTATTGCTGAACCAGCTCCAACTGTTGACCACATCACAGTTAGAGATCATCCAATATCACAAGTGATTGGTGATTTTTCAGCAGGTGTGCAAACAAGGAATCAAGTAAATCAGAATATGATGCACACATGTTTTCTCTCTCAGATTGAACCTCAATCTCTACAAGATGCAGAACAAGATCCCAACTGGATCATTGCTATGCAAGAGGAACTCAATCAGTTTGAGACAAATAAAGTATGGTATTTGGTTCCAAGACCAAAAGACCATCTAGTGATTGGCACCAAATGGGTCTTCAGGAACAAGCTAGATGAACAAGGCAACATTGTGAGAAATAAAGCAAGACTGGTAGCCCAAGGATATTCACGGGAAGAAGGTATTGATTATGATCAGACCTTTGCTCTTGTTGCAAGACTTGAAGCAATCAGAATCTTTCTTGCATTTGTTGCATTTAAGAAGTTTAGAGTTTATCAAATGGATGTGAAGAGTGCTTTCTTAAATGGAGAAATCAAGGAAGAAGTCTTTGTGGAACAACCACCAGGTTTGATCTCTCCAACTCAACCCTCTTATGTATTTAAGCTTAATAAAGCTCTTTATGGTCTCAAACAAGCTCCTAGAGCATGGTATGAGACTTTAACTAGTTTTCTTTTGGAAAACAATTTCTGTAGAGGCATAGTAGATAAAACCCTATTTTTCAAGATACATAAAAATAAAACATTGCTAGTTCAAATATATGTAGATGACATTATTTTTGGCTCTACTGATTCAAATTTGTGCAAAAGATTTTCTAATCTAATGCAATCTAAATTTGAAATGAGTAGTATGGGTGAGCTATCATACTTCCTTGGTCTTCAAGTGAAGCGAACCCCAAATGGAATCTTCATATCCCAATCTAAGTATGCTAAGGAATTAGTGAAAAGATTTGGTATGTCTGATTCTTCCACCATGAAAACACTCATGCCCTCAAATGTTGTTGTAGATAATGATGAATCAGGGAAACCTGTTGATTCAAAAGTATATAGAGCAATTGTTGGCTCACTACTTTATTTAACAGCTAGTAGGCCTAACATAATGTTTGCTACATGTATTTGTGCTAGGTTTCAAGTTAACCCTAAAGAATCTCATCTAATTGTGCTAAAAAGGATTTTAAGATATATAAAGGGTTGCCCTAATCTAGGACTTTGCTATCCAACAACATCTGAATTTGAATTAACTGGATTCTCAGATTCAGATTATGCTGGATGCAAAGTAGACAGGAAAAGCACATCAGGAACTTGTCAGTTTCTTGGTGATAAGCTTGTGTCTTGGTTTTGTAAGAAGCAGACATCTGTGTCCACATCAACAGCTGAAGCTGAATACATAGCTGCAGGCAGTTGTTGCTCACAGATGTTGTGGATACAAAATCTGCTTCTAGACTATGGTGTCAACTTAAATAATTCAACTATATTTTGTGACAATACTAGTGCAATATCTATAGCACAAAATCCAATTCTCCATAGTAGGACTAAACACATAGAAATTAGGCACCACTTCCTTAGGGATAATGTGGATAAAAATAAAATTTGCCTACATTTTATTTCTACTGATTTACAAAGAGCTGACATTTTCACCAAGCCCTTGGATGAAAAGAAGCATATCTTCTTTATAAATCAAATAGGAATGATAGATGGAGATTCAATCTGTTAAAAATTAAAATTTCTATTTATCCCCTCAATTCGTCGAACGGAGGACGACGAATTTGAATCATTTGTCGAACGATGGTCGACAAAACCTCTTAACTTCAGAATCGATAAAGAAAATCTCACCTGTCGAACAGGGGTCGACGAAAAAGATATTTTTATCGAATGCTGTCTGACGGAGACCTAAAGTCCTTTCGACTTCTGCTTTTATTAGGTTTTTTCCGAACATCGCTCCACATGTGTGCCCCCTTCTCCGGTCTATATAATCCCTACGTTATTTCTTAATAGATTGCGCCTACAGAAATCGTTTCCCTCCAGTTCCCCTCTGCACTTGATCTTTTTCTCTCTTGCAGGTACTAATGGCGATTTCTCAAGCCGCTCTCTATTCCATGAAGTTCGACGCAGGGTTTGACATCGATATGGCATCATTCGCACAGTCCGACAAAGTATTCAAAGATATTCTTCAAATTTTTGAAGAACAACAGTTGAAGAAGTTCATGAGCACCATGATAAAATTGCACATCGCAGAAATCAAAGAATGGGCTTACATGGCTAAGCCAGAAGATGAGAGCATAACTGGAACAATCTCTGGACATCAGGTCTCTCTTTCCCCAACTATCTTATCTGATGTTTTTGGTTTTGTGAATGGTGATGATGATATAGAGATAAGTTCTGATGAATATGAGGAAGCTTTGATTAAAATGGGTCATTCTACTGGGAACCCTAATCATTTGCTCAAGAATAACTTGTCCTTGGAATACAAGTTTTTATCAGATACTGTTGGAAAGGTTTTGTTAGGCAAGACAACAGGTCATGACTACATTAAAAGGCACCAATTTCTGTTGATGGTGGCCTTGATGGAAAAGAAGAAAGTAAATTGGAGATCAATTCTTTTTGAATTGATTAAGAAGAAAAATTATAAGGATAATGTATGTTTTGGAAGAGTTATTGGCATAGTTTTGCAGGAAAGGCACCAAGACCTTCTGGTCTCTCCCAAGGTAACCATAATTGCTAGCAAGAAGCTGACCTCAGCTCTCTTTGCAAAATGGGAAAGGGTGTTTCCAAAGAAGAACCCAGGAGCAGTTGCACCCAAGAAAGCTTATGAGGACACCAGGACTGTTCCAGTTACTCCCTCAACCCTTCCAGAAGTTCCTCCTCTTGTTTCTTCTCCTCCTCTCCCATCTCCACCTCAGCATATTTCCCCTGCACAAACTCCACCTCCAAATTCTCCCACACCCATTGATGACATTCCACCTCCTTCAATTGCCCTTCTACCTCCTCATACTTCTCCACCTCCATCTCCCATACATGATGATCAATAGTCACCCACACACCACTCTTGTCCTATCCATTCAAACATCCCTCAACAACATGCCAATGTTGAAAACATCTTTGTACCAACTACCATTCCATCTACTTCTCAATCATCTTCATCTCATCCACCTGAAATGCTATTTCTAAATTTCCATTATATTGCTGATCAAATTCTTGATTGCACTCTTCCTAAGCTAGATCAAATCCTGGATGCAAAACTTGCTCCATTTCATCATATTCTTTCTCATCTTGACTCCATCTTGGATGCAAAACTTGCTCCAATTCTTTTAGCCATTTCTGAATTATCTTCTAAAATATCTTCAACTTCTTCCTCTCATTCTGTCCCTTCTTCTAGGGGCCTAGATTCAGGTCTCCCTGAAGCTAGGCAGGGGGAGATGTCTCATGAAGAAGCTCCAGAAGCTCAAGTTTTAGAAGCTTTAGTGTTTGAAGAAGATCAAGAAGACCCAGGTTCTGAAATGCTAGTATTTGATTCAGTATTTGATTCAGAAATGATTGACTTATCTACAGTTTCAGCAGTACCAGTTATAGAAGAAATAAATAATATCTATATTCATCCCTCTTTAGATATTATTCATTTATTATCTAAGTTCAATTCAGTTTACTCAGTTCTGCCAAAATATCAAGTTTACTCAAGAGCAATAGTTCCATACACTGCTCCCATAGATAAAGTTTTGTTGAAAAAGATTATCAGAAGCTTTGAAGCTCAGATTGCAGAACCAGTTCCTATTTCAGTTCAAATTCAAAGTCAAGTAGAAGAATCAGTTGTTTCAGAGGAAATTATCAAAAGTCTTGATTTTCCAAATTTTGTTTTTGATGAATCCCCAATTCCTGATTTTGATGAAATCTGGAAAGCAGAAGATGAAGCTTATGAAGCTGAAGAACAAAGAATTAAAGCTCTTAAATTGATCAATGACTTATATGATGATCCAATTCAGTCTTCTGATTCTAATGAGGATGATAATGAAAGTGATTCTGATGACACATTATCAAAGAAGAGAAAGAAAAGAAAAGCAAAGTCAAAGGCTGTCCCCAAGCCTCCCAACCCTGATAGTGATATCCCTTATTATATTCTTCATAACATTACTCTTGATAAAGATACTCCACAATGGATGAAATTTTCCAGGAATGAGAATAAAAGAAGAAAGAAGATGAGGAAGACTGGTTATTATTCTGACAAACCTGTCAAATATAATCATCCTGTTGGAACCATAGCTTTTGATTTGAGTTAGGATCCATCCTTTTGTTAAATCTAATAATTTAGATCAATCTAAATTAACACAAATTAAATATGATGCGATCGAATCGGAGAGTATACTTAAGCAAATAATATAAGTTCTCTACGTTCGACAAATGTCGAACGGCGCTCGACAAATAGCCAGACAGCGCTCGACAAATATTCATCAGAACAGCGTTCGACAAATAGCGAATGACACTCGACAAACTCAAGTGAAGACAATTGCTCAGCACATCAAAAGGCGCTCGACAAATCTTCAGAAAGGCGCTCGACAAATGCCGTTCATTGCTCGACAAATTCTAGCCAGAGCTCGACTAATATTTTATTTTGCTATCTTTCTTTATAATATTTAACTTAGCCGTTGCAGATCAATAAATACTATAGCCGTTGCAGATCAGCTTTAATGAACAGAAACGGCAGGTTATCTTCTCGAGGAGTCAAATCATTGATGGAGACCTAAGCTCTTTCCTTCTTCCCGAGAGAAGAATTCAAATTAAGGACAAGGGTCCTCAAATTATAAAAAGAAGAAGAAAAAGGAGAAAGATGAGGATATGAAGTACACACACAACCGAAACACAGAGAGCAAAAATCTATTCTTTTCTTTGCTAACACTTTCCTGCAGATTACATACATCCTGAGACACAAATCACAACTACCTGCTCCGGATCATCACTGCACAAAAGGAAAGAAACTGTGTACAATCAAAAGGAGAGACCTCCAGAACTGTCATCCTTCTATATCAGACAGGGGGAGCTCTTCAACATAATATTCAGATCCATTCAACACCATATCAGGATCTTCAAGAGTCTTCTCATACAGAGAAGAACATTATATTTTCTGTTTTTCATTACTCTTTTTCCTTCCTCTCTTGTACAGGGTTATAACTCCCTTCAAAAGTTAATCTCGGTGACAGGGCACCTTAGCCAAAACCTGCAGTTTGGTTAGAGCACCTTATCAACAGCTCACCTGGTGAGAGGGCACCTTATCAACAACCTCCTAGTGGATTCCTACCAGTGGGTAGAAGAGTAGATGTACCCAGTTGAGGGGAACTACTATATTTCTCTGTGTCATTTGGATCGTTTTGGTTTGTTCATTGTTTTATGTTTTATTTGTGATATGCACTTTCACTGCTTGTGTTAATCATTCATAAAACAAACACATATAAATATACATGTCATTAAGTTTTGAAACCAAAACTTAAACAAGATCTTTTAATAAAGTAAATAAGAACTAAAACACTCCACTTTCATTTGGTATCAGAGGGTGTTGATTTTACCATTTCAATTTCTAGTATCTAATGTTTTCAATTAAAAACTCCTGTTTCAATCAGTATTAGAGAAGTTGATTTGTCACACAGGTTAACACCTGAAATCACAAAGATCACTTAGTTCTTAAATTTGCTCTAAAAAGTTTTTTTTTAATGATTCAAGTAAAATTTCTGTTTTCAGATCCACCTATACTTAATTTGGATAATTTTTCTTTATGGCAAGTCAGAATTAAGTTATATATGAATGCCATAGATGAAGAAATCTACAAATCTATCTTGACAGGGCCTGTTTATGTTGGCGCTGATATATCTTCTTCAAAGAAAACTACCGAAATAAAACGTGGCAACGGAGAAACTGATGTCACTGCCCGTGTTTGCAAAATGAAGCCAGATAAATTCAAAGCTGGTACTGATGATGGGCGGACTGATAAACATAAAGAACCTTCCCCATCTACAGAACCTTCTCCATCCTCAGAAGCAGATGCCAAAGCCTTGCAGATCTTGGCTCAGTCAGTGTCAAAAGACATTCTTCAAAAGCTTGAAGACTGCACCTCTGCAAGAGGAATCTGGACCTCCCTCTCCAGGATGGTAAATAAACCTTCTTTCATCTCTTCAACTAATTGTATTTTTGATGCAGAACCATCAACAAACCTAAGTGAAGAAGAAGAAGAAGAACTTAGAGCTAGAGCTTTCTGCATGATGGCGATATATGGTGGTTCACATCAAATCCCCGATGCAGAAGCTAAATCAGAAAAGGTAAATGAGGTAAAATTAACTCCCAACTCTACCTCTATTACTTTCAAATCTAATTTTAAAATAACCATTTCTGAAAAAGAAATCTTAAAAGAAATAATAGAAATAAAAAATTTAAACAAATCTTTCAGGGCAAGCACAACTAATGGGAGAAATCTCAAAATGCAAGCCAAAAGGTTTGAACAAATTCATAAAAAATCAAATTTATATTTTAATGAAATAAAAAGACTAATATATGTTAAACCTTTCAACTCTAATAAAATTAAAAGAAGTTTTCTAATTAATAAGTTTCTCACCATTAAACTCCATCCCAATTCAAACAGCAAATCTAAAATTTACATGGATTGTTTCCATCATAAAAACTATGTTAAGACAACTTTGTATTCTTACAGACTTCTCCAAGTCAGTTTGAGCATTCTACTGTAGCTGCATTGATCAGTATTGATCATAGCACTGAGTGTGAGTCTCTTCTGATAAGGGGATTCTATGAGAAAGAAAATGTCTGCAATGTTTTTATAATCTAAAGCATTCCTTAAAATCCATTAATAGCTGTAGCAATTCAAGATATTAAAAACATATTAACTCAAATCTAGATCAAATGAGTTGCTTAAATAAAATAATTTAAAGAGTCTACAGAAGAAAATTGAAAACTAAAACTAAGTGAGAGAGAAAAGGAAAACATCAGAGAAGCCAAGTGAGAGAGAAAATGAGAAACACAAATCTCAAACAAGACTTAAATCTATATAAAGGTTGCTGCAATTAAAAATTTTTAAATAGGCTGAAATTAAAAATTTTAACTTCAAGAAATGAGCTGCTGCAACTGAAAATTCTAGAAGCCATTTTAAGATTACCAGGTCACTAGTTTTGATTTGATCCCAACTCAAATAGGGGGAGATTGTTGGAACCATAGCTTTTGATTTGAGTTAGGATCCATCCTTTTGTTAAATCTAATAATTTAGATCAATCTAAATTAACACAAATTAAATATGATGCGATCGAATCGGAGAGTATACTTAAGCAAATAATATAAGTTCTCTACGTTCGACAAATGTCGAACGGCGCTCGACAAATAGCCAGACAGCGCTCGACAAATATTCATCAGAACAGCGTTCGACAAATAGCAAACGGCACTCGACAAACTCAAGTGAAGACAATTGCTCAGCACATCAAAAGGCGCTCGACAAATCTTCAGAAAGGCGCTCGACAAATGTCGTTCAGTGCTCGACAAATTCTAGCCAGAGCTCGACTAATATTTTATTTTGCTATCTTTCTTTATAATATTTAACTTAGCCGTTGCATATCAATAAATACTATAGCCGTTGCAGATCAGCTTTAATGAACAGAAACGGCAGGTTATCTTCTCGAGGAGTCAAATCATTGATGGAGACCTAAGCTCTTTCCTTCTTCCCGAGAGAAGAATTCAAATTAAGGACAAGGGTCCTCGGATTATAAAAAGAAGAAGAAAAAGGAGAAAGATGAGGATATGAAGTACACACACAACCGAAACACAGAGAGCAAAAATCTATTATTTTCTTTGCTAACACTTTCCTGCAGATTACATACATCCTGAGACACAAATCACAACTACTTGCTCAGGATCATCACTGCACAAAAGGAAAGAAACTGTGTACAATCAAAAGGAGAGACCTCCAGAACTGTCATCCTTCTATATCAGACAGGGGGAGCTCTTCAACATAATATTCAGATCCATTCAACACCATATCAGGATCTTCAAGAGTCTTCTCATACAGAGAAGAACATTATATTTTCTGTTTTTCATTACTCTTTTTCCTTCCTCTCTTGTACAGGGTTATAACTCCCTTCAAAAGTTAATCTCGGTGACAGGGCACCTTAGCAAAAACCTGCAGTTTGGTTAGAGCACCTTATCAACAGCTCACCTGGTGAGAGGGCACCTTATCAACAACCTCCTAGTGGATTCCTACCAGTGGGTAGAAGAGTAGATGTACCCAGTTGAGGGGAACTACTATATTTCTCTGTGTCATTTGGATCGTTTTGGTTTGTTCATTGTTTTATGTTTTATTTGTGCTATGCACTTTCACTGCTTGTGTTAATCATTCATAAAACAAACACATATAAATATCATGTCATTAAGTTTTGAAACCAAAACTTAATCAAGATCTTTTAATAAAGTAAATAAGAACTAAAACACTCCACTTTCACATCCTCCTCCTCCAGCAGCAGGCTTAGCAACACCATTTTCCTCCTCTCAGATGTCCACCCCTCAGCAATCAAGGAGACCAGGTAGCACAAGTGGTTATCAGAGTTATTGGTCTTCAGGACTCCCTTCAGATTCTTCCAGAAATGTTTCCACAAAATACATATATCATATATCTGATGGATCCTTGCACAAGAAAAGAAATATTCCTTTTTACCAACCTTCAGTGCAGGACACTGATCTTGATGAAATACCTTATTTCCCAATTGATACAGAAGCTGAAGAAATAGCTCAGATGGCTAGATTCATGGAAAATGTTGCCACAGCTCAGATAAATAAAGCTAAAGCTGAAGGAAAGGATTATTCTCAGTATTCAACCATGTCAGAATATAGAAGAAAAGAATTTGAAAAGTATAAATCAAAGAATCTTTTCAATGCTGAAGAATTCTTGATCCAGCACCCACAAGCAGTTGTTATTAAAAGCAAATCTCAAACTATTCTGGGAGCTCAGGATCTCTACTTGAGCAAGAAGAAATCTGAAGATCCTAACAGAAAAATCATTTTCAAGCCTCCCTCAGCAAATCAATGAAAAGGTTCAGACTTTATTGTGTCTTTTTAACATTTCTGTTGTAATATTTCTAAACTCAGAGCACTATGATTTATTCTATCTACTGAAATGGATTTACATTCTGTCAGATATATATATATTTTTTGCTCTGCTGTTTATTTTTCTGTTGTATTTATTTGATTGATTGTCAAATTGTATCCTAACCCAAATAGGGGGAGATTGTTGGAACAACCATATTACTGATTTGGGCTAGGATCACTATATGTTGACCTAGGATCAAGTTGACCCCATTGTATAGTTTAAGGGTCAAGTCTTTAGGCTGTTAGATTAGCTAGAACTTAAGGAAAAATTAAGTTCCCAGCATTCGACAAATGGCTATTGGCATTCGACGAATGGCTGCCAGCGCTCGATAGATGCCAGTCCCAGCGCTCGATATTCTCTGAGCAGCGCTCGACAGATTCCAGCAGCGTTCGACAGTTTCCAGCCAGCGTTCAACAGATTTTTTCCAGAGCTCGACAAATTCTTTATTGAAGCACAGATAGACGACTTCAACGGATCTATTCAAATATCTTTGGACGTATTCAAGACAGATAAGTAAGGATATTATATTCAGTTATTATATTCCTGTCTTTCCTTTTTCCAAGACAAAGATAGCCGTTGACAATTAATGCAAAGGAATATTTCACAGCTAAGGAATTAAAGGACCTGCAAAAGTCGTTTGGTTTTTTGTTGTTATTTCAAGAAAGATTTAAAGTCTGATTATCCTATTCCAAAAATAGAATATATCAAATACAGACTTTATTATCTTAGAGCTCGACAGAATTCAAATATTCTTACAGAATACAGAGAGTACAACAACAAGCATAGAGAAAGAAAAAGAAGAACACTCAGAAAATATAATCTCAGTCTTCTTCTTCCTCAAGCAGCAATCATCATTTCTCTGAGAACATCTTCTTCAAAGATCAATCCCTCAGATATCTGCTGCAAGTTCAAGTCTTCTAAAAGAGCAACAAAGAATCTGAAGAACTTTTTTCTTCCAGATCAATTTGTTACAGAAGATTTCTGTTTCAAGAGAAAGCCTCTCCACCAACTTTCAAATACTTCAATCAGACAGGGGGAGCCTTACAACAAATCCAATAGAGTCTTCTCTCAGCATCTTGACAGAGAAGAACACTATAAACTCTTTCTCACCTCTCTTGTACAGGGTTAATACTCCCTTCAAAAGTGTAACCCCTTGGTGGCAAGACACCTGATCAAAAAAATCTGTTTGGTTTTGAGCACCTGAATAAAAGCTCTGTGGTGTGTGGACACCGGAAAAAAATCACCTTGGTGATAGGGCACTTGATCAACTCTCCTAGTGGATTCCTACCAAGGGTGATAGGGCACTTGATCACTATATTTCCTTGTGTCCTCTGTGTTTGCTTATTTCTTTGTGTTGTGCTGTGTGCTTTTATTTATTTAGTTTTTCTGCTTATATATATTTCTCACACTGTTTACACATATATATAACACTACTTTAATTCCGCTATAAAAACTAAGGAAAAGTTTGTAATACTCTATTCACCCCCCCCCCCTCTAGAGTAACTTAAGATCTAACCTCCACTTTCACAAGACAAATCATTATCGTATGCCATTACTATGCATTGTTGGAGTTACATCTACAAATCAGACATTTTTTTCGTGTTTCACTTTTATGTCAAATGAAACCGAATCAAGTTACAAATGGGCTCTTGAATGTTTTAAATCCATTATGCATCATCATTCCCAACTGATTGTGTTCGTGACGGATAGAGAGCAAGCTTTGATGAATGCTATAAAGGTTGTATTCCCGCAATCAAAAAATATTTTATGTCAAGTGCATATTAATAGAAATATCTTAGCAAATTGCAAGAAGTTCTTCAATGAGGGAAAGACATTTGAAAGCTTTATGGGTGCATGGAAAAAAGTGGTAGATGCTCATACAGAAAATGATTTTAGTATGTCCTTAAACAAACTTGTGGTTGATTACTCTACAAAGTATTGTGAAGTTGTCACATACATCATTACAACTTGGATAAATCCATACAAAACATATTTTGTTTCTAGTTGGATCGATAAATGTCTTCATTTAGGTAATTCAACAACCAATCGAGTTGAAGGTGCACATAGTCAATTTAAGAAATTTTTGGAAGTTTCTATTCACAATTTAACAACTATTTGGAGGACCTTTGATCAAATGATCAACATTCAACACACAGATATTACGAGATCGTTTGGTAGTAGTTGCATTAAAGTAAATAAAGAGTTTACCGGTTATTTGTATTCCGACCTTATAGGTCATGTTTGTAACGCCTTAATTTCAATAAAATGAATTTGGGGTGCGTTTAGCGGTGTTTGGGTGCGGATAGGAGTGGTCTGCGGATAGTCTTGGGCTAGGGTTTTGTTAAAACCCCAAACCCCTCCCTCTCATTCCCGATCTCCCTCCCCGACCTCCCTCTTTCTCGTTCTTTTTGGAGCAGACGCAAAAACCCCCCTCCCGATCTCCCTCTCGATCGCTCCACCCCCTCCCGATCTCCCTCTCTCCCGTCGTCGCCTGGAGCAGGGAAGCCCGAGCCTCCTCCTCACTCTCCTCCCTCTCTTCTCATCGGCCTGAAGCAAGGAGATCTTAAACCCTCTCCTTCTCCCTCCTCTCCCTCTCGTTTGCACGGGGAGGCCGATCCCTCCCCTCTCCCTCTCCTTTGATCTCTCTTTAGGGCTGCTACAAAGGGAGACCGCAAGCCGCAGCGTAAGCTTGGAGCGTCGTTTAGCGACTCAAAGCGTCGAGTGGAGGCCGGATCTGCAAAGAGGATAGCCATCTTGAACGTGCTCCATGGTTCAGAAGCGCACTTTAATGGTAACGATCCTTTCTACCCTCTTTTGGACATGTGTCAGTCCATTTCCGTGCATCTTTGAGGTCCCTACCCAAAAGGGTGAGGTCGTGACCTCCGACGGGTGGATTCATGTTATCCCCGTAAGATCTTGCATACATGTAGAGTCCATGTGTGAAATGGACGTAGGCGCGCTGTGTGAAGCCCATCCAAGACGGTTCGTCCGGATTGGTGATGCTTTTTGATATTATGCGTGCCGGGGAAAACTCCGTGTTGATATCCTGCTTCGTAGGACTAGAGGGTGCTACTGCATGCGCAGTAACGCCTAGGGGTGTGCCCCGGGAAGCACCCGAAGTTAGAAACAGAAATGGAGTTTCTGTTCACTACCGCTGGCGTTAGCGATATCGCCGGGCGGTAGCTCCCAGACTTGGTTCTGATGATTTTGTGCGTTCTGAGGCAGTGGGAGTGCTGCTGCATGTGCAGCAATGCCTGGGGGTGTGCCCCGGGAAGCACCCACAGCTAGAAGCCAAAATAGGGTTTTTGTGCGCTATCGCCAAGCGTTAGCGTTAACGCCGACAATAGCTCCCAGACTGAGTTCTGGTGATGTTGTTGTGCCCACCTGTTGAGAGGACCTAAGACCTGTGTGCCCGACCTGTGAGGGTGTCCTGGTGGATGACTTAGCGTCCCGTAGAGCTGGCTAATTGAGAATACCTGGGCTGAGGGGACGCCATACCAACTCTTCGTGTTGTACAACGAGAGCTGTGAACAACGGGCATTTGGCGAACCTGAAACCACACCATTGCAGCACCTGATTAGTGAGTCTCGTACAGCATGTCGGGAAGCGATGGGAAAGAGTCTTCGGACTACGGGATGTTCACAATTAAAGCACGGGAGAGCCCTGGTATTCGGGACACCGACTTTAGCCTCGAAGGGCAAAGCCATCAAGAGTGGATGGTGGTGGAAGGCGGAGTACACCAAAGAGTGCCTGAGAGCACGAGACGTGGAGGCCATTCCCACGTTTGTGATTGATGCATATGTATGAATTGTTGTGGTCCGTGTCAGCCGCTTCATTTTGTTATATATATATGTTGTGATGCTCTTGCAGGGACGGGAAACTGCCACCCCCTCGAAGGGGTGGGGTCGTTATAATTTGGTCAGCTGTTGCTGACCGTTGCCCTATTTTGCCACCGTTTTTGGTGGGCTTGTTGTACAGGTGCTGGACCGAGCGGGAACATATCGGGCTCATAGCGGGCTGAAGCCCCTGCGCTGTTGCGGCCATTGAAGGCCTTTTTGATGTTCTCTTGTTTTCATGTATGGCCGGCCTGCGCGCCGATGTTGGTAATTTGTAAGGCCGTAGTGCCTAAATTTTGTGTTGTAAAACATTTATTCCTATTTAGTAAAAGTGGACATACCCGGGTACGGGTTTTGGGGTTTATCTTGTCTCTTTTCAGCTTCCGCATAGAATGCTCTGAGTTAGGCTTCGTTGTATAGCGTCGTTCGATATTTCAATTAAGTGACGTTCCCGTTTGTTTTGTAGTATATGGCGTGGGGCCCCGGCCGGATCCTCTGTTATATGTTCCCGAACGGATGGGGTGTTACAAATTGGTATCAGCTTCTAGGGTTCCGTGTCCTTCTAAGGAATTCGTGGACGAATTCTTTTAAGGGGTGGTGAGCACGTGTGTGCGCTACCGTCGAGACGTAAAATAAACCCAAAAATGTCCACTTAGGAATAAAATGTAACAACAAACCAACAATTATTGCATGATTTTGGAACCTGAGTGTTCCTTTTGTTGTTAATTGCGACTGTGTTGTCGCCTAACTGTGTGATGCACTCGTGTAGGGCACTCGAAGTGCAGCGGGACCATCGCGTCCCCGTGACGTGGTTGAGAGTAGCGGGTCTGCTGAGTCTCCTACACCTCCGTCTGCTGAGATGGTTCGGCTAGTTACATAAGCTGTTCTAGCTGCGTTGAATGGCCAGCCTGGAAGGCAAGGTCAAGTGCCGGTGCAGGAAGTGGCCCCAGAGCCACTAAGAGTGGAGCAAGTCCCCGTGAGGCGTGCTGCTGAGCAACAGCTGAAGCACTTCCTGGGATTTCAACCTCCTCCGTTTACCGGGGTTGAATCCCCAGCTGAGGCCGAGGACTGGCTGTCGCATATGGAGTGAATTCTAACAGTGACACAGTCGGATGAAGCGCAGAAAGTGACCTTCGCTACTTTCTTGTTGGAAAAGGAAGCCAGGCGGTGGTGGGATGAGGTAGAGAGGCGCCAGTTTGCGGGAAGGCGACTGGTTGATGTGCCGATGGAAGAGTTCTCGAGAATCTTCCTAGCAAGGTATGTGCCTCCGTCGCAGCAGATCGCGATGGAGAACCAGTTCCTGGCTCTGACGCAGGGTGATAGACTGGTCGATGACTACCTGTATGAGTTCACCCGCCTTGGGCGTTACGCTGGAACTTCTTTCGATGACGAGGGGAGAAGGGTGAACAGGTTCTACGGAGGCTTGCGTAGTGAGTTGCGGTACCTTCTGACAGGGCCGTTGACGCAGGATTTCACGACCCTCGTTAGTTCAGGGAGAAGGGCAAGGTGGCTGTGGTCGAGGCAGTGTCGGAGGGCAAGGCGCCGAGTGCGGCGAAGTTGCGGAGGTTGAGTCGCTGGAAGAAGGCTCGATTATCTAGGCCAGCTCCCTCTGCTTCGGGCGCGTCGTCTAGACGTGGCCCTCTTATTTGTTTTACTTGTGGCAAGCCTGGCCATTTCTCTCGGGATTGCCGCAGTGGGCTTCCAAGGTCAGAGAAGAAGACTGGGCCATCTTAATCTGAGAAGGGGAAGGCGGCTGAGTCCACTGCCTCCTGTATGGCTCCCCCGCAGCCCAGAGTCTTCAGTCTTGGTCAGCAGGAGGCTATCAAAGCCAAGGACGTCGTGACAGGTATAATTTAAGATACAGTCCTTACTATTTTATATACCTATTTTAGTGTTCATGCTAACCTTGTTTGGCGGCGTAGGCTTTGTAAATGTTTTAGGCATTCCTGCGAGAGCTCTTTTCAATACTGGAGCTTCGCACTCCTTCTTGTCGTCGGACTTCGTCCAATGTATTGGTGTGCCGTCGATTGCTTCTGCAGATGGACTGGAGGTCCTACTGCCGAATGGATATTCGATGCATGTGGAGAGGAGTTGCTGCGTGAAGGTCCTAGTTGGAAGCCAAGAGTATGACCTGAAAGCATCGTTACTCCCCCTCGTTGAGTTCGATGTAATCTTCGGCATGGACTGGTTGTCGGAACAGCGTGCGTGCATCGATTGCACCACCAAGGAGGTGAGGTTTGGGCAGTGTGCCGATCGTGAGACGGTCTTTGCGGGCATGTGTGGATCGAGCAAGATGCTGATGTCTGCTCTCCAGGTGTCCAAGGCAGTGTGTCAGGGAGCAGAGTTATTCTTTGCTCTAGTGGAGGCTTCAACGCCGAGGCCCAGCCTAGTGGATGTTCCGGTAGTTTCAGAGTTCCCCAATGTGTTCCCGAGTGATCTCCCCGGTGCTCCACCGCAGCGGGAGATAGATTTCACGATTGAGTTGGTGCCAGGCGCTAAGCCTGTGGCCCGCTCGCCGTATCGTATGGCTCCGAAGGATTTGGCGGAGTTGAAGCTGCAGTTGCAGGAGCTGCTTGAGCAGGGCTACGTGCGTCCGAGTTCCTCACCTTGGAGTGCACCGGTCCTCTTTGTCAAAAAGAAGAACGGTAGCCTGCGGCTTTGCATCGATTATAGATGACCTGTTCGACCAGCTGGTTGGTTCGACAGTATACTCGAAGCTGGACTTGAAGTCTGGCTATTATCTGGTGCGGATCAGGGAGTGCAACATCCCGAAGACTGCCTTAAGTACAAGGTACGGGCAGTATGAGTTCACCGTGATGCCGTTTGGGCTGTCTAATGCGCCTTCGGTGTTTATGGACTTGATGCACCGGACTTTCCGAGAGTACCTCGACCGGTTTGTGGTTGTCTTCCTTGACGACATACTAGTCTACTCTTAGTCCGAGGAGGAGCACGGTGATCACCTGCGAGTAGTCTTGGAGGTTCTGAGAAGGAACCAGTTGTATGCTAAGTTCTCAAAGTGCGAGTTCTGGCTACCTTCCGTGGCGTTCTTAGGCCATGTGGTTAGTGGAGCGGGTGTGGCGGTAGATCCGGTGAAGGTTGCGGCCATCAGGGAGTGGCCTGTTCTTTCTACTGTAGCGGAGGTCCGTAGCTTTCTCGTGCTGGCCGGCTATTACAGACGCTTCGTGGAGAACTTCTCACGGATCGCGCTGCCTCTTACAACGCTGACACGGAAGATGCAGGAGTTTATTTGGACGCCCGCGTGTGCGCTGGCTTTCGAGGAGTTGAAGTGGCGGCTTACCACGGCTCCGATCTCATGTTTGCCTTGCGGCACAGAGGGCTATGAGATCTACACCGACGCTTCTGGGAGCGGCCTTGGCTATGTTCTGCAGCAACATGGCAAGGTAGTAGCGTACGGCTCTCGCCAGCTAAAGGTGCACGAGCGAAACTATCCGGTCCACGACTTAGAGTTGGCGGCCGTGATATTTGCTCTGAAGCTTTCGCGGCATTATGTGTATGGCGTGAAGATCGACATCTTCACGGACCATAAGAGCCTGAAGTACCTTCTGACGCAGAAGGGGCTGAATATGCGACAGCAGAGGTGGATGGAGTTCCTTGGGGACTACACCTTCAAGATCCACTACACTCCCGGGAAGGGGAATGTTGTCGCAGATGCACTTAGTCGCAGGGCTCCAGCGCAGGCCAACTGGATTCAGATGCATCATGAGCACCTGATACGTGACCTGGAGGCCTTGGATATTTCTTGCGTGGAGAAGAGGAGCAGTGTCGGTGCCTGTTTGAGTTGGACTGAGTTGCAGTACGACCTCGCAGATAGAGTCCGCCAGGCTTTAGAACTCGATCCGAGTTTAAAGCGCTACGTGGAGGAGGCTGGTGGTGGGCCGGATGCCCAGTTTCAGGTGCGTGACAGGTTGCTGTGGAGAGGCGACCGTTTGTGTGTCCCCAAGGTGGGTGAGCTGCGCGATGAGTTGATGTACGAGGCACATCGTACCAGGTATTCAGTTCATCCGGGGAGCACTAAGATGTACAAGGACATGAAGGTCCTTTTTTGGTGGTCGGGTATGAAGAGGGACATCGCTCACTACGTGGCCAAGTGCCACACTTGTGCGCTAGTGAAGGCAGAATGTCAGAAGCCCGGTGGCTTTTTGAAGTCATTACCGGTTCCATAGTGGAAATTCGATGACGTTTCCATGGATTTCGTGCATGGGCTGCCGAGATCGCAGCGCGGGAACGATGCCATCTGGGTAGTCGTAGACCGGCTGACGAAGGTGGCGCACTTTATCCCCAACCGGAGGGATGACTCGGTGGAGAAGTTGGCAAAGTTGTATGTTGATACAATAGTACGATTGCACCGTGTGCCCCGTTGCATCGTCAGTGATCGAGATGGACGCTTTACTTCGAGCGACTGGAGGCTAGTCAACCGTCTATTGGGTACGAAGCTGCAGTTTAGCACGGCCTTTCATCCTCAGATGGATGGCCAAACTGAGCGTACCAATAGGATGATGGAGGACATCCTCCGAATGTACGTCCTGGATTTCGGCAAGGGGTGGGAAGATCACCTCTTTCTTGTTGAGTTTGCGTACAACAACAGCTACCAGGCAAATATTCAGATGGCGCCTTTCGAGGCCCACTATGGCAGGAAGTGCCGCACTCCCTTAGCTTGGGCGGAAACGGGCGAGACGAAGCTCTTCAAGAGGAAAAACGTCAAAGAGGCGACTTCAACGGTACGTATGATCCATGAGAGGCTTTTGGTTGCGCAGGATAGGCAGGCGAAGTACTATAATGCGAAGCACCGCGACGTCCAGTTCGCCGTTGGCGATTGGGTATACTTGAAGATAAAGCCTTTCAGAGGAGTGTCGAGGATCCGACGCATGAAGAAGCTGAGTCCAAGGTATGTAGGGCCATTCGAGATCACCGAGCGCATCGGCCAAGCAGCTTACCGGCTTGCTTTGTCTACGGAGCTGAGTGGGTTGCATGATGTCTTCCATATCTCTGTGTTGAGGAAGGCGGTGCGAGAGCCCGAATCTGTGTTGGAGGCCGTTAGTGTGCCAGTGGAGAGTAGACTAACTACCAAGGTGACTCTGGTTTGCATTATTGATGCTGATATTCGGCAGTTGCGGAGAAAGGCCATCAAAATGGTGAGAGTCCGTTGGGACAACTGTGGTCGTGAGGAGCTCTCTTGGGAGCCAGAAGAGATCATGCGCGAGGAGTACCCTGATCTGTTTACTCAGGTATGACGAATTTCATTTCATTGTGTGCTTTTAATTAGGGGACGAAATTTCTTTAAGGGGGAGAGATTTGTAACGGCTTAATTTCAATAAAATGAATTTGGGGTGCGTTTAGCGGTGTTTGGGGTGCGGATAGGAGTGGTCTGCGGATAGTCTTGGGCTAGGGTTTTGTTAAAACCCCAAACCCCTCCCTCTCATTCCCGATCTCCCTCCCCGACCTCCCTCTTTCTCGTTCTTTTTGGAGCAGCCGCAAAAACCCCCCTCCGGATCTCCCTCTCGATCGCTCCTCCCCCTCCCGATCTCCCTCTCTCCCGTCGTCGCCTGGAGAAGGGAAGCCCGAGCCTCCTCCTCACTCTCCTCCCTCTCTTCTCGTCGGCCTGAAGCAAGGAGATCTTAAACCCTCTCCTTCTCCCTCCTCTCCCTCTCGTTTGCACAGGGAGGCCGATCCCTCCCCTCTCCCTCTCCTTTGAGCTCTCTTTAGGGTTGCTACAAAGGGAGGCCGCAAGCCGCAGCATAAGCTTGGAGCGTCGTTTAGCGACTCGAAGCGTCGAGTGGAGGCCGGATCTGCAAAGAGGACAGCCATCTTAAACGTGCTCCATGGTTCAGAAGCGCACTTTAAGGGTAACGATCCTTTCTACCCTCTTTTGGACATGTGTCAGTCCATTTCCGTGCATCTTTGAGGTCCCTACCCAAAAGGGTGAGGTCGTGACCTCCGACGGATGGATTCGTGTTATCCCCGTTAGATCTTGCATACATGTAGAGTCCATGCGTGAAATGGACGTGGGCGCGTTGTGTGAAGCCCATCCGAGATGGTTCGTCCGGATTGGTGATGCTTTTTGATATTATGCGTGTCGGGGAAAACTCCCTGTTGATATCCTGCTTCGTAGGACTAGAGGGTGCTACTGCATGCGCAGCAACGCCTGGGGGTGTGCCCCGGGAAGCACCCGAAGTTAGAAACAGAAATGGAGTTTCTGTTCACTACCGCTGGCGTTAGCGATATCGCCGGGCGGTAGCTCCCAGACTTGGTTCTGATGATTTTGTGCGTTCTGAGGCAGTGGGAGTGCTGCTGCATGTGCAGCAATGCCTGGGGGTGTGCACCGGGAAGCACCCACAGCTAGAAGCCAAAATAGGGTTTCTGTGCGCTATGGCCAGGCGTTAGCGTTAACGCCAGCGATAGCTCCCAGACTGAGTTCTGGTGATGTTGTTGTGCCCACCTATTGAGAGGACCTGAGGCCTGTGTGCCCGACCTGTGAGGGTGTCCTGGTGGATGACTTAGCGGCCCGTAGAGCTGGCTAATTGAGAATACCTGGGCTGAGGGGACGCCATACCCGCTCTTCGTGTTGTACAACGAGAGCTGTGAACAACGGGCATTTGTCGAACCTGAAACCGCACCATTGCAGCACCTGATTAGTGAGTCTCGTACAGCATGTCGGGAAGCGATGGGAAAGAGTCTTCGGACTACGGGATGTTCACAATTAAAGCACCGGAGAGCCCTGGTATTCGGGCCACCGACGTTAGCCTCGAAGGGCAAACCCATCAAGAGTGGATGGTGGTGGAAGGCGGAGTACACCAAAGAGTGCCTGAGAGCACGAGACGTAGAGGCCATTCCCACGTTTGTGATTGATGCATATGTATGAATTGTTGTGGTCTGTGTCAGCCGCTTCATTCTGTTATATATATATGCTGTGATGCTCTTGCAGGGACGGGAAACTGCCACCCCCTCGAAGGGGTGGGGTCGTTATAATTTGGTCAGCTGTTGCTGACCGTTGCCCTGTTTTGCCACCATTTTTGGTGGGCTTGTTGTACAGGTGCTGGACCGAGCGGGAACATAGTGGGCTCATAGCGGGCTGAAGCCCCTGCGCTGCTGCGGCCCTTGAAGGCCTTTTTGATGTTCTCTTGTTTTCATGTATGGCCGGCCTGCGCGCCGATGTTGGTAATTTGTAAGGTCGTAGTGCCTAAATTTTGTGTTGTAAAACATTTATTCCTATTTAGTAAAAGTGGACATACCCGGGTACGGGTTTTGGGGTTTATCTTGTCTCTTTTCATCTTCTGCATAGAATGCTCTGAGTTAGGCTTCGTTGTATAGCGTCGTTCGATATTTCAATTAAGTGACGTTCCCGTTTGTTTTGTAGTATATGGCCCGAACGGATGGGGGTGTTACAATGTTTCACTCAAAGCTCTACAATGAATAAAAGAGGAGGTTGACATGGTGAAGAGTGGAATGGAAAGTTGTAAGGCAGAATAATGTACACATAAAAAGAGATGTACTATGGGTTTGCCTTGTGCACATGAGTTGGTGCCTTATGTTGCTCAATCAAGAGCAATTCCATTATGGTTGGTACATGGGCATTGGAAACAGTTATCCTTAATTACCGGAGAAGAGAAAGTTGATGTTGACGGGCCGAACGACATAAACAATGAACTAGAAGCAATTATTCAGAAATTCATTTATGCAAATGACATACAAAAGGAGTTAAAACGGAAGTTGCGCGAACTCATCGATCCATCAACAACCCAAACTACGGAGCCTTTAATTAAATTACATTTAAAGGGAAGGCCTAAAGGTAGTTACAAGAAATTTAAAGACAACTCAAAATCTACAAAGCGTGATCCATCACATTTTGAGTACGTTTTGTTGGAGGAAAATGCAATTGAACAAAAAAAGTTGAAGGTTCTTCCTAAGTTGAATGCACGCAAGCGAACTATTTATAAAAATGCTAATCCCTTGCTTTCAAAGAAAATGTTGGATGACGTTCGGGAGCAAATGCCTTCTTATTTATCACATGACATTATGAAGGTTATTGATGTACTTGGTGATGGGCATTGCGGATATAGAGTAATTGGCCAAGCATTAAATATTGTGGGTGGTTTGGTACAAGTCCGGTTCGATCTACATGAAGAACTTGAAACTCAATTGTCAATGTATGAAATCATGTTTGGCAAAACAAGAAGAGAAGAATTACTATAGTCTCTAGAATGCAATACAACTCCAGCAACTTTGGACAAATGGATGTCGATGCTGGATATGGGACTCATTATCGCTTCATGCTACGATATAGTGTTAGTCCAATTATCTAAAGTGCAATCATTCACCTTTCTTCTGTTACATTCACCTCCACCGGGAGAACCAAAAATTGTTTTCTTTGGATTTATCAATGATAATCATTTCATTGAACTTCACATGCGTGATGGATGTTCGTTACCATTGATTTACCCTTTATGGAGAAAGTATTGTGGAGAAATATCACATACATGGGAAACTATATTTGCATCAAAGATGGTAATGAAGGAGAGCAATATTGTACGTTCACCTGCAATCATACATTTGGAGGACTCTTCTTCCAAAGGTATGACAAATTTTATTCATATTGGCTTGTGACAAATTTATATGACTTGTAACATTTTATAAGACACTTATTTTTTACAGTTTAATGCATGCTCAACCGGTCTATCAGAAATTCTTAGACGAGTGATTGATGATGCTACTAAAGATAGGTAAACGCTCAACTCATTCATATTGTTTGCCATTCAATTAGTGATTTTAATTGATTATTAATTTTAACTATTTATTGCAGATGGAGGTTGTTTATGTTGAATTTTGTTAGAGAAATCGACTCTATATATTCTAATGTTGACGCCAGGAAAATCCTGACCTCAAGATTCGGACCGATATAGCCGGAGGCTACTCACCCAGCTGCCCAACGAGATGGCTTGGCTGGTGATATTTAATTTTTGCGATTTTGAAATTTAGTGAAGGGTTGAGATTTTCTCCAAAACTATATCCGATAAAGGCAAGTGTACCTTATCGTCTATAGTATAGGATATTAAGAAATACCAAGGTCGTATTCCACGGGGCGCGTTGATTACTTCTACTTTGAGGAAAGTCGCTTTTATCTTATCTAATGATATTTTGGGATTTTGGTTACTTAGCTAGAAAAAGAGAAATTGCAAGCTAAATTAAGAGTTTAGATGATGATAAAAGAGGCTAGTACTCAATCAAAAGTCACCTTGGAGTGAGAAAAGACAAGTGAAAAAAGATTAAATCTAATTCCGTTTAAATTGAACTACTTGACCGTGGAGGTTCCCGAAGCTCGAACATGCCTCTCTCGAGGTTAATGCCCAACTAAGTTTAGGAAAAATCAACCGGACTCTCGTCCTATAATCGATTACCTAAAACTTACTTTACGAAGTGAACCCCGCTATTGGATTTGACTCCAATCCGGGAGATTTACGTCATCCTCTCTCGAGGGGTGCGTGCAACTCTCTTTACCCTTGAGTGATCGATTCATACTTTGAGCCTCTCGGCTAACTAAGTATGAAAACATAAGCGAAAACCATATATCGAAAATATGGCCTCACTAATTAAAAATCAAGGGTAATTCAAGTGTTTATAAAAACGGAAAAAGAAAACTTTAGAAAATCATAACTTGTCTAACTCATCCTCGGATCATTTTGATCGAGTACTAATGAGGATTAGTTAATCATGGTGGAGGGGAAAGAGGAAGAAAAATAAAAATGCATAATAAGAAAATTTAACTAAGTAAGGAGGAGACAAAATAAAGAGAACAACTAATTTTTATTTAAATGAAAACTATTACAAGTCTTAAGAGAAGAGATTGCAAGCTTAGGAAAAACAAGTTACAAGCTTAAACTAAACTATTGCATTGAAAGGAAGCTAGTACATTGCATGAGAAAAGGAAGAGAGCATGAAAGTAAAATCACATGAACATGAACATGAAAGTGAAAATATACTCAAGATCGGCTCCAACAGCACCTCCCCCACTCCAAAATTCTGAACCCTGGACTCAAGGAGAACCTCTGAATTTATAGGAAAAAATTTCAGATTACACGCCCTTGGTCATGGGCGTGACCAAGGGCGTGACTGCACTATTCACATCGGATCCGACAGCGGCGTGGGCTTTCTGGACGGCGCGGTGAGAAATGACATGTCACGGGCGTGACATGTCGGGTCACGGGCGTGACTTTGGATGGCTGCATTAAATGCGGCGTGGGCTGGAATTTGGCGCGGCGGCGAAGCAGAGATCACGCGGGCAAGTCACGGCCGTGACATGTGGGTCACGGGCGTGACTCAAGTTGACTTCTCGACTGTAGCTCCACGTCTCGACGGCGGCTCTACGTGGAAGATTCTAAGATTACACGCCCCTGGTCACGGGCGTGGCTTTGGGTCATGGGCGTGACCTGGGGCGTGACTTGGTATGGACTGGTTCAAACAGCGTGGCATCGATTCTGGACTGATCTTCAGGTTACACGCCCTTGGTCACGGGCGTGACCGAGGGCGTGACATGCCATTTTTCCCGATTTGTCCCAAAATTCTGCAAAAATTGAAATTAAGCTAAGTTAGAATCAAAATTACAAAAAGAACTACTTATAACCTAAAATTGACATAAAAAGGAAAATTCATATTAAATATTTACAAAATTTTCTATTAAAAAGTTATAAAAATACTACTTATCAGCTGGCAACGACAAAGAAGCTAGAAGAGCAACAAACAGGACCCCAGATGTTGCGGCAGGGAGGTCCCACCACGTACCCAGAAGCTCCGAAGAGACTTCCCCTCCAAGACCAAAAAATGGTCGAGCAGGGTACAAGGAAGGCACCGACTTGGCTAGTACCGGGAGTAGCGGCCAAGTGCGACAGGTTCCAGAATGCAAGAGCAGGGTTTCAAGAGCTCAAGTCCAGGTGCCAATCCAAGTACCCCTGGGGTCCTATTTATAGGAGAACCAAGGGGTAGGGGGGTTTTTATAGCCCAGCCCCTGCCCGGCGACTAGCGACATTGAAGCGATCTCCCCGGGCAAATGGGTGAGTATCACCTATGGTCGCCTACCTTTTGGCGAGTATCCGGACTACTCGCACGAGTGCACCCCTACTCACCTAGGCCTTCTTCCGCTCCGGCGCTCGACGAACTCTGGAAGGTTGCGTTCGACGAACTCGTCTACTACCGCTGGCCGACTTTCTTGATATCTCAGACCGTTGACTTTTGTGTTGACATTTTGACTTTGACCTCTGCTTACGCGGCTTTGAAAGGGCCCACCCTCAGAGAATGAGGGTTGTACACAATCCCCGCTCTTTGCGAGTAACGTAGTTGCTCGGAAAGAATCATCCAACCATCATTCGATGATCAGGCCTTCTTGCATGTATTGATTGTTAGCCGGCGTCCTGCTGGTTGACGCTCTGGCTCTATATATATAGAGGGGCAGGGGTCTCTGAGGGCACGACTTTTCTGATCTCGCTCAAGATGTCGCGCAGTATTGCCGAGGAAGCTGCCTCTGATTTGGCCGAGCTTGCGAGTTTGCTGCCACCATCGCGGAAGCCTGCTCGCGACGCCGAGCTTGAGGACTTCCTCGCTTCCAAGAAGAGGAAGCGGCTTGAGAAGAAGAAGAAGAAGAAAGAGAGAAAAGATGCCGCCGCTCCGAAGAAAGTCGCCGATCCTATAGTCGGCGACATTCAGCAAATGCTTGACGACTTAGGTCTCGGCCATTTGGACGACTCGCCTGCTCCTAACCTTCCCTCATCGAATGTCGCTCCCGAGACGAGTACTGCTGGAATCTTGGCTCAAGATCTAACTGAAGTCCCCCCTGCGCAAAGTGAGAGCCACTGACTCGCCACTTTTCAAGGTTTAGTCGCCCAAGCGCTGTCCAGTTTCTGACGCTTTCTTTACTATCTCGCAGATCCGCTACTTGCCGATGCTCGGGAGGAGCCTTTGAGCGCCATTCCTCTGCGATCATCGCCTATGATCTTGCCCAGGACTAGGGGAGGAACTCGTCGAGGTGGATCGGTGCGGATCCTTCACAGCTCTTCGGTGGACAAGAGGCCGATGAGCGAGCAGAGGGCTCCTTCAGCGAGTAACATTCCTCCGCCGCCACCGCCTTTGCAGCAACCATAGGTGGCGAGTAGCGCGCAGCTACCCGCGGACGAACTTCCTCCACCTCCTCCTTTTCCACCTCCTGCCGACATGCAGGGTGGTCATCGCCTTCTGTCTTCCTTAGCTCCCACCCCCCATCCGGATGAGTCCTCGCACCGAGGCGGGTTGGTGGGGTCTTCTAGCTTCTTCGCTCCTAGAGGGGGAGGGCGATCAACGGATGGTCGCGGTCGGGGTGAAACTCTTCGCGACAGGGAGCCCTCTGCCGGGAATCCATCCGGTCGGCGAGGTGCTGGTCATCACAGCTCCTCCCCTCACTGAGGAAGGAGTCCCCCTCCTCGGCAATCTCGCAGTCCTCCTCGCAGCTCGTGGAATGATACTCGCCGACCTGGTAATTTTAACTACTCGCTCTGCGTGAAGCTGTCTCCTCTGTACTCGTTACTAAAGCTCCTTTCATCTTTGTCGCCCTCGCAGCTCGCACTCAAACTCCCATGGGAGCTTTGATTGACGGAGTCGGGCTTCCTTCGCGCGAGTACCAGGAAAGGGCTACTCGCGCCATTCTAGATCTGGAGGCGAAGTTGGAGCGCCTAGCGATCAGCGACCCGCATCATCGCTTGACGGAAGTGGAGGCTCGGGTCGAGTGCCTGACGGCTAGCGAGCCTCAGCGTCATTTAACCGAGTTGGAGGCACGGATGTTCCGGTTGGAAGAGTTCGATACTCGCCTAGCCGTTGTGGAAGCTCGTCTTCAATTTGTCCACGATCTGGAGCGCCGAGTTGGCAGAATGGATCACCGAGTGCAGCTGCATCAGGACGAGTTGGTCGGGATTCGTGCGAGTATGGGTTCGGCTGGTCGTCTGGCGAGGATGGAGGAACAGCTGCGGCAGGGGGAGGATGTGATGTTCGTGGCCTTCGAGCATTTCAAGCGAGCTCGCCGCATGGGCTGGGTTGGGCGACAACCACAACTTCCCGATGTTCAGGCGAACCCTTAGGATCCTCCTTTTTGACGCTGCTTTTATTTTATCTTCTAGTCGCTGGGTCGCCGCTCGGCGAAGGCTTGTAATATGAACAATTTGATTTCTTCAAGTGATTTGTTAATTGGCGAGTATGAATATCGCCATTGCTTCCTTTCCTGCTTGCTATGATGTCTGGATTTACTTTTTTGTTTTTTGTTTCTTTCCTGCGAATATTTGTTGAATGCTGCGTCGATTTGGCGAGTATCCTAGTGATATGATGTAGGTACTCGCTCGCTTGATGTTGATGATTTGACGTGCACCATTGGATGGCGGCATACGCGACAAGCCAAGTACTGTCGAGTACTATAAATAGGGGGGTGGGTACATATTTATTATGCTTTTGACGATTTCCTTTCTTCCCAGCGAGTATCTGCCAATTATTCCACTCTCTGCCTCCTTGATACTCGCTTCTTCATTCCCTTTCTTCCTGAATGGCTGACGAGGCAGCTATTCGTCGTGCGAGTCATGCAAAGAACTTCGAGGCGACTTCCTTCAAGAAGTCGATTACTCGGCCGAGCGATCTGAGGGAGTTCTCCGCCAAGTACTTGTCGCTGGGGTATGTTGCCAGGCTTCCTTGCGAGGATGAGCGCCTGAACTCATTCTCGGCGACCGAGCTGATATTCCCCATCCGCCACTTCGAAGTCGGCCTGCGACTACCATTGTGGTCGGAGGTCTGCCAGATACTCCGCTATTATGGGATAGTCCCTGCCCAAATCAACCCAAACGGAGTGGCGATGATCATGGGCATTCTATGCTTCTTGCGAGAACAGAAGATCGCCTTTGATCTTTCCGTCTTCCGGCGAGTATTCCACTTCGGCGCCACTGGCGAAGGCATCGTCTTCTTGTGTAGCCACGTCTGCACGCTGGTCGGCACGGCGAACAAGAACCATCGCTGGACCGAGCGGTTAGTCGTCATCAAGGGCGACTTTGGAGTCGTGCCGACCTCATCCTTCCAGCCGGCAGAGAGCGCCTTCGCTCCCCCTTATTTGGAGGAGAGCCGGGAGAAGCTACTCGACAGCTTCTGAGGTCGCCGCCTGGATGTCATCCTCTGGAGGAGGCAAGTAGATGAGCTCGCCGAAGTGTTCCCGGGCGAAGGTAGTCTTCTGAGCGAGTATTTGGTGATACTCGCCACTTCATCTTCAGTCGGTGTATAATGTTCTTCTCTTTATGTCTTGATGCAGCTACTCACTCCTTACCGAGCGAGCTTCTTCCTTTGGCGCCAAAGGCGGGAGCTTCTGCTCCGGTCGACTTGTCGCTGGGCGGCGATGAGCAGGAAGTCTCCGGCGATGATGCTGGGCCCTCTAAGAAGCAGAAGGCCAAGGCGAAGTCCGTCGAGCCTGCGAGAAAGAAGGAGGTCGCCAAGAGGGACCTGAAGGCGAAGGCAAATCCTTCGGAGGCTGGCGAGCCCAGCGGCCATCTGAACTTCGGCGAAGGTTTGGGCAGCGAGGACGCCTATGGTCGCCCTCTGGTGTCCTGGTTGAGCGGGCCCATGAAGTAACCTTGAGCACCAATCTTCCTGCCTGGTCGGAAGATTGGGAGGATGCTGGCGAGGCGTTTGACGTCATGTTCGCCCTTTATGGTCGCGCAGATGCTGAATCCCTGCAAGACGTGTCGACCGAGTATCTTGCACATCAGAGTTCGCGAGCTTGCCTGTGAGCTGCCGAACTTGGTCATGCGACGGCGAGGAAACTGCTTGAATACGAGCAGGTGATCAAGGTGCAGAGCAAGAAGCTCATCACTATGGGGCTGGAGGCCGCCAAGTGGAAAGATCATGAGGTATTCGCTCGTCGCCTTTCTGGTTTTCGGAATAGTCGCCTTTCACGTCGATCGATGTTTTGCTAAACGTTGTCTTTATCTGCACAGGCCGCTGAGATGGAAATGGCGAAGAAGGTGTCCCAGTTGGAGAAGGAGCTGGAGGATACTCGGCAATCCTTGGAGGCCGCCCAAGTTCGCATCGCCGAGCTGGAAACTCGGCCTGCCGAGCAACAGCCTTCGTCGGCGGGCCCCTCCAGGGTTGGCAAGCAAATTCGGATACTCGGTGACGATATGACGCATATTTGTCGGGAGATCGCGCAAGAAACCGGGAAGGTGGTTCTAAGAAGTCTGAAGGCCTATGGCCTTTTGAAGCCGAAGGCAATGAACCTGACTGTCATGGACATCATCCCGGCACTACTCGCCGAAGAGTCCAACTCCCCTATGCGAGATCTTTCATCCTCATCCACCGATTCCGAAGATAATGATTCTGAGGACGAGGGTGTTGATGGCGAAGATGTCGACGCCGATGGCGAGGATGGTGCCGATGATGACTCATAGTCGCCTGGCTCCCTTTTGCAAATCTGTATAACATTTTTGTATATGTACTTAAGAAAGTAATGAATACAATTTTTTGCTCGTCTTTTGTAGTCTCTTCTTGCATTTCTTCTTTTGTAGTTATGTCGAGTAGACTCTTAGGCTCGAGGCGAGTTTGAGTGCTCGCTAGGCGACTAAGTATAGACGAGATAGGATACTGCGGACGACGATCATACCTTGCTCGCTTGTTAGTTGCTCGCTTGTTGGATGCTCGCCCATATATACTCGCATCGTCATACTCGCACATGCATACTCGCACATGCATATGAAGAAGGATCTTAGAGAGATGCACTTCTAAGACTTCATCTTGTACCTCCACGTTCGATGATGATGTAGAGATTGACACAGTAGGGAATGGTTGTCGGGGAGGTTCCAATGGAGCGCCTTCCAAGGGAACACACCATCCCAAGTTCCCCATCCTACTGCTCTTGTTGATGCTGTTGAAGAGATCGACACAGTAGGGAATGCCTGTTGGGGAGGTTCCAATGGAGCACCTTCTAAGGGAACACACCATCCCAAGTTCCCCATCCTACTACTCTTGTTGATGCTGTTGAAGAGATCGACACAGTAGGGAATGTCTGTTGGGGAGGTTCCAATGGAGCACCTTCCAAGGGAACACACCATCCCAAGTTCCTCCATCCTACTTGGATGCTGAATGCCGACCCAACCTGTTTCCAGTTGCTTAAAAATTAAACGGGGAGTTAAGCACACTTAAGCACATCAACTCACACGATCGTACACAACAATTTAGGAATTGGATTGCTTGGCTGCGAGCTTTCAGCTCTCGAGGGTACACGACGCCTTTATTCAAGGGTCCCCTAAGCTAGTTAAATCGATCATCTCTTCACCGAATTGGGAGGTCGGCGTCCAGACTTTTTCCTGGTAATCTCTCCAGTCGGACGAGAAGTGCGGTCGGTGGGAATTGCGGCCAACGTGCAAGGGGGGAGCTGGTCTCGGCCGTCATTGCAGAGGCTTGGGCTTAAGGGAACGCACACCCGAGGCACTGTCCCATCATCCGTTCTGAGTTCTTACGAGGGTTATGTCGGAGGCTCATTTCCCAACCTAGCGTGGAGATCGACTTTACTGGCCTCCTTTCTTTAAAGACTTCTCTGGGATATGAAGGATTGCCTCATCCCATGTTTCAGGGAGATCTAAATTTTTATTTATACATAAATGAACTTACAAGGGGGGCATGTACATTCCCTTTTAGGGATAAAACCTTTTCAGGTCATCGCCGCTCCAGGTGTTCCCCAGCAGCTCGCCTTCCTGGTTCTGCAAGCTGTACCCTCTTGTCAGGAGTGCTTCCTGGATGATGAAGGGTCCTTCCCAGTTTGGGTTAAGCTTCCCGACGGCTGCTGATCTTCCTGCCGCGTCCACCTTTTTTAGGACTAGGTCACCTACTTGGAAGTGCTTGAGGCGAACATTTTTGTCGAAATGTCTTGCCATTCGGTGCTTGATCTCTTCTTGCCTAGCTGAGGCCAAGTCCCGCGGCTCTTCTATGTAATCAAGGGATAGCTTCTGCGCTTCTTCATTCTCTAATCGTCATTCTTCGTTTCCATTTTCGGCGGCTACCACCCTTGGGCTTCTGACTTCAAATTCTACTGGAATGAGAGCTACCGACCCGTGAGAGAGCTTGAACGGTGTCTCCCCGGTGGCTGAGCTAGGAGTGGTCCTCAAATCCTATAGGACCGATGGGAGCTGGTCCGCCCAACTACCTCTCAGGTTCTCCACTTTCTTTTTTAGCAGATTGATGATCATCTTGTTGGCGGCCTCCACCTGACCAATGCTCCTGGGATGGTGTACGGAGGCGAATCGAAGATCAGTTCCCAGCTGCCTGCAAAAATCATCCAATTCTAAGCTGGCAAACTGGGGACCGTTGTCGGTGACGATGGCGGGACCTTTGTCGGTGACGATGGCGAGAGGGATTCCAAATCTGCAGATGATCTCCCCCTAAATGAAGTTCTTCACGACTTGAGAGGTGGTCTTGGCCAAAGCCTTGGCCTCGATCCACTTGGAGATGTAGTCGATCATGATGAGAACGAACTTCCTTTGGCCACTGGCTTGAGGGAAAGGGCCGATCAAGTCCATCCCCTAGATGGAGAACGGCCATGGGGCGGTGATTGATCAGAGCTGCTGGGTTGGCTGCAACTGAAGGGGGGCAAAGAGCTGGCACTTCTGACACTTCTTCGAGAAGGTCTCAGCATCCTTTCGGATAGTAGGCCAGAAGTAACCTTGCCTCAGGATCCTTTGCTCTAAAGTGCGAGTCCCAGAATGGCTTCCACACTCTCCCGAGTGGATCTCTTCCAACACTCGGGGTACTTCGTCTTCAGAGACACATCTGGCCAGGGGGCCTGAGATGGTTTTGCGGTACAGCTCTCCGCTTTGCAGTAAATAGTACGCCGCCTTGTACCGAACGTCAAGGCCAGCAACAGGATGTTGCTATCCACCTCCTAGATCTGCAGCACCTCCTCTTGAAAGCGCTCGACGTAGGCTCCCAACGCCTCATCCGGCCTTTGTACTAGATAGAACAGGGTCGTTGCTTCCTTCTTCAGCTTCCGGGCCGTGTCGAACCGGGTCGTCACTCCACGGCACAGTTCTTCAAAGAAGGAAATCGAACCGACGGGCAACTGGTGGAACCAGTCCCACGCCTTTGCCCGAAAGGTGATGGCAAACAGTCTGCACTTAAAGGCATCCGACATGGTTCGGATAGAGACTATATCCTTGAACCACTGGATGTGCCGGACAGGGACATCCCTCCCTGAATAATATTTTAGCACGAGGTCCCTGAACCCTTCTGGCACGGGCGTGGCAAGGATTTCCTCGCAGAAGGGGCTCCTCCCTCCTGTCTGGCGACGATCCTCCACTTGGCGATTATCGCCACCATACTCGCCATATGGGCGAGTATCTTGATACCTCGCCTGCTCCTCTGTCTCAAAGAAACGGATCCCTTGCGAGGTCGGTTGGTAGAACTGCGACCTCCTTGGTCGCTCGGTCTCCTCCTCTACATGCTCCTTTCCTTCTCGCCGAGAGGGACTCCTTCCCACGGTCAGAACCGGGCGATGCGGCGAGGTCGCCGTGACCTCGGCGGATGACTGAAGCGCTGCCTGCATGGTCCCTTCCATGCGCTGCGTGAAGGCCTCGAAAACTGCCAACGTCACGAACTCGCCGCTCGCGGACGAGTTGCCGACTACCTCCTCATGGTCGCCAACTATGACCATCTCGCCTTCTTACTGAACTTTCCTTCTCTGACTACGGTCCACGCTCACCGCACCAAAGTGTTGACGCCAGGAAAATCCTGACCTCAAGATTCGGACCGATGTAGCTGGAGGCTACTCACCCAGCTGCCCAACGAGATGGCTTGGCTAGCAATGACGAAGAAGCTAGAAGAGCAGCAAATAGGACCCCAGGTGCTGCGGCAGGGAGGTCCCACTACGTACCCAGAAGCTCCAAAGAGACTTCCCCTCCAAGACCAAAAAATGGTCAAGCAGGGTACAAGGAAGGCACCGACTTGGCTAGTACCGGGAGTAGCGGCCAAGTGCGACAGGTTCCAGAATGCAAGAGCAGGGTTTCAAGAGCTCAAGTCCAGGTGCCAATCCAAGTACCCCTGGGGTCCTATTTATAGGAGAACCAAGGGGTAGGGGGGTTTTTATAGCCCAGCCCCTGCCCGGCGACTAGCGACATTGAAACGATCTCCCCGGGCAAATGGGCGAGTATCACTTATGGTCGCCTACCTTTTGGCGAGTATCCGGGCTACTCGCACGAGTGCACCCCTACTCCCCTAGGCCTTCTTCCACTCCGGCGCTCGACGAACTCTGGAAGGCTGCGTTCGACGAACTGGTCTACTACCGCTGGCCGACTTTCTTGATATCTCGGACTGTTGACTTCTGTGTTGACCTTTGGATTTGACCTCTGCTTACGCGGCTTTGAAAGGGCCCACCCTCGGAGAATGAGGGTTGTACACCTAAGACATTGTTGCTGACATATATTTTGTTGGTCGAGACAAAATCCGGGTTTTTAGTGAAATTTGACTGTATTTCCCTGTTATTAATATGCATCTGGCACTGTAATATGCACCTGGGACTGTATTTAATAGTATCTGGGACTGTGGTTCTATGATTGTTAAATTTGCTAGTGCACTAGAGTATTGCATCATTATTTATTTGCTGTTAAACCCCATTCTTATAAGAAATAGACAGTTGAATATATGCGATAATAGTATTAAATAAGTCACGTGGAACCTTTAATATGTAAGACCCTCTTTTTTTTGCTTTAAAAACCGGGTCTTACCGCCCAGAACCGCCGTCTTGCGGTGGTACCATTTCACTACATGGTCTCCACCACAACACGTCGATCCTGCCGGCTATTTAACATTATCTAGGCCAACCAAAATTAACAAGAAAGGAACAAACCAGACGTACGAGTCCACAACAATCGCATAATAGAAAGAGAACATGTCCAAAATGAGAAAGTTATACATAAATGGATAGATACTAATCAGAGTGCGGAATTTTAACATAAAAATATAACTAAGGACTAAGCCTGATCAAACAACGATTTCTTCGCCTCTCGCCTGGCAAAGATGTAGCAGTCCAAACATCCACAAGGCACGACACCCTCAATGGCGTATAGCTCTGCCCTCTATCCTGGGTAGATCTGTAAAGTAGGTAGATGAGGGGTCTTGCTAAGCCGTTATGCAATTTCCTGGGAAAGGATGGGAAATTTGACTTCAATGATGATTGTTTACAGGCATTCAACGTGTTGAAGAGATGTTTGACGATTGCACCTGTGTTGACATCGCCAAATTGGTCGCTTCCTTTTGAGATTATGTGTGGCACCAGCGATGTCGCTGTTGGGGTTGTCCCGGGGAAAAGGAAAAATAGGATCTTTTATACGATTTACTATGCAATTTACACGTTAAATGAGACCCAACAAAATTACACGACCACGGAAAAGGAGCTGTTGGCAGTTATCTTTGCTCTCGAGAAATTTCACCCTTATCTTATTTTGTCCAAGATGATCTTGCACACATACCACGCCGCCCTGAAGTACCGTAAGCAAAAAAAGGATGCCAAACCAAGGCTCATTCGTTGGATCCTTATTCTTCAGGAGTATGACATTAAGATACGTGATAAGAAAGGAGTTGAGAATGTGATTGCTGATCATCTATCCAGGTTTGAGTTTGGTGGTCCTTTTCACGTCGATGCTCCGTCGATTTCTGACTCTTTCCCCGATGAGACGCTCTTCGCTGTTAGCACTGCCCCAGCAAATCTCCTTGGTTTGTGGTCTTCGCTAATTTTTTGGCATGCGGTGAACTTCCTCCAAACCTATCATTTCAGCAAAGAAAGAAATTCACCTCCAATGCGAAGTACTATTTCTAGAAAGATCCTTTGTTGTTCCGCACCTGTGCCGATGGGATTGTCCGCCGGTGTGTTCCCGAAGCTGAGCATAGTTCAATATTGCAACATTACCATGATCGTGAGGCAGGTGGTCACATGGGCGCCGCTCGGAAATCACATAAAGTTCTTCAATGTGGCTTATATTGGCCCACGTTGTTCCGGGATTCCTATACGCATGTCAAAGAATGTAATAAGTGTCAACGGACTGGAAATATTTCGCGGAGAGATGAGATGCCCGTTAAAACTTGCTTGTCTGTGTGTTGAAATTTGTTGAAGTGGAGTGGAAAGGAGTCCGGCCGGTCTGAAGGCTGGAGACCGCAGAGACCACGCGGTCTGCGCTGGTGCTCTGGCGATTTGGTTCTGGCGATCTGGTGTGATCGGCCAGCTTGCTTCTTGGTTTGATCGCTGGTTCTGGCGACCTGTTGCGGGTTGTTCCGGGTCTTGTTCTAGTCGGTCTGTTCCTGGCTAACTGCTGTGACCGGGCGACTTGGTTGTGTTGTTCTGGCGACTGGGTTCAAGTCGGCCAGTTGCTTCTCTGTGTTGGCGATCTCAGGAAGGGTGATCGTTGTGTTCGCACGGCTTGTGCGCGGCTTGCTGCTGTCTTCGGTCTTGGACTGAATTTTGTTCAAGTGCTGTGTTCGCGCGGTCTATCTTTTGAGACCGTTCGCGATCTGATGGGTGGTGACTATATCCCGGTTTGTGCGGTGACGACATCCGTCCACCCGCCTATAAATAGGGGTGCATGGCCCGTCATTCCTAACAAGAATTGTAAGAACCAGAGCCCGGATTGTTTCTTGCGGTCTCAAGTTTAAGTTCGCGCGACTTGGATGCGAGTTAACCTTTGTTGTGTTCGCAGGTTTGCGGTCAGCAGGGTGCGGTCTCCTTCCTTGGTGATTTCCGGTGGCTCGAATAACCAGTTCGTCTGCGGTCTGTCAGCGAACTGGGTTATTGTGTTCTTGTGCTGTTTGCAGCGGACTCAGGGATCAGGCGACCTTCAGCGGTTAGGCGGTCTGAGTTGCGGTCTGGCAACAGCTTCAGTTCTTTGTTCCAATAAGCTTCAGTTCGTGCGGTCTGGGATTGCGGTCTGGCAGTGCAGTTTGTCTGCTTCTGTTCGCGCGGTCTCAAGGTGTTTCTGCGGTCTGACTGTGTAAGCGGTCTGGGAGTATAGCAGAACAAGCCGGGCGGCCTGAGCCTTTGTTGCAGTCCGAGCGGTCTCTTTCTGGCAGACCGCTGGTTTCTGTTTTTTGGTGTGTTTGTTCTTCTCATCTCCATGATTCTTATGAATCATGTCTCGCCATGTATGTCTCGCATTGTAAAGCAGTTCTATTTCAATAAAGATTTCTTGTGTTGCTGTTTTGGCATTGTGGTTGTTTGGCTATAACTCTTGTTGATACAACTCCTGCTTACTCCTAAACGGTTCAATCAAAAATTTTAACATGGTATCAGAGGCAGGTTGCTGGAGTGGATAAGCAGTGATCAACTAGAGTTGCCATCGTCTTTGTGAAGAAGAGACCACATTGGTTGCCATGGAAGGCGGATTCGCAAGAGGTCTTGGTATTGAACTCCTCACGTCGACTAACTTTAAAAAGTGGAAGTCATGTATGGAGAGTTACTTGCTTGCGAGGATCTATGGGAGGTAGTTGGCAGAGAAGACACACAAGAGGTGTTTCTAGCAGGAGATAATATGGCAGAGGTGAGACTTTGGAGGAGGTTGAATGCTAAGGCAGAGTTCACTCTCAAAAGGGCTATCTCACCGGAGCTGTTTGATCATATTATCGGATGTAAGTCTGCTGCTGAGATTTGGACATCCTTGGATGGATTGTTCAATAAGAAGAATGTAGCGAGGCTACAATTTCTTGAAAATGAGTTGGCGAGAGCCTCTCAAGGCGATCTTTATATTTCTACCTTCTTCCTTAAGATGAAGAACCTCACGGCAGAGATTTCTGCTTTGGACCCTGATGAGCCAATCTCTGAGGCAAAGCTGAAGAGGCATATCATCCGCGGATTGCGGAAGGAGTATCTTGCTTTTGTAACTTCAGTTCAGGGTTGGGCAAATCAGCTGTCGTTGTTGGAGCTGGAGAACCTTCTTGCTTCGCAAGAAAGTTTAGCAAGACAGATGGCGGGGGTTTCTATCTCCGGGGGAGAGAGTGATGTGATGTTCTCTGGGAAGAGGAAAAAGAAGTGGGAAAAGAAGAAGCCGGGTCATGATGGACCCTCTACTTCAGGTCAGCAAGATAGGGGCTATGCTCCTAAATCTGATGGGAAGAAGAAAGGAAAGGGACCGAGGTGCTTTAGATGCAACAAGACCGGGCATTTCAAGAAAGATTGCCGGGTGAATCTTCAGCCAGGACATGCAGTGGAGAAGGAGATGCCAAAGTCTGGTGAAGTTGGATGGGGAGGAGCCTTTGTGTCTAATATAACGGCGATGCCCGTTAAGGCCTTGGCTTCCATCAACTATGAAGAAGACTGGATTGTTGATTCAGGGTGTGGACATCATCTCACCGGGGATGGATCAAAGTTCTCTTCTTTGGCACCTTACTCAGGTAACAATGCTATCATAACGGCTGATAATTCTATTCATCCAGTAGAGCACGAAGGAGTCGTCTCTCTGAGCAGTGATAAGGGTCCACTCACGTTGAGGAGTGTTTATCACGTGCCTGGTATGAAGAAGAATCTCTTCTCTGTGACCAATGCGGTCGATGCCGGTTATCACGTTCTGTTTGGCCCAACAGAAGTGAAGTTTCTCAAAACTCAACCGGAAATAAAGGGAGAAGTTATTCATGTCGGCAAGCGGGTGAAGGACTTGTTCGTTTTATCGACAAGTACCTATGTTGATAAGATGAGGACAAATGATGGTGCTGCCATCTGGCATGAAAGGTTGGGGCATGTAGGCATGGACAAATTGAAGGCTATGGCGGTAAGGGGCCTTGTCAATGGCTTGCCTAGCTTGTCCTCCTATGGAGACGGTCATGTATGCGAAGGATGTCAGTTTGGTAAGTCTCATCGACTTCCATTTGACAAATCGCAAACAAGGTGCAAAGCACCGTTGGAATGCATCCACGGTGATTTGATGGGACCAACTGCCACCCCAAGCCTTGGAGGCAATAGATATATGTTGGTGTTGATTGACGATTACACCAGATATGTCTGGGTGTATTTCTTGAAAGAAAAGTCAGAAGCCTTTGCAAGGTTTGTGGAGTTCAAGGAGCTGGTGGAAGGTCGTTTAGGCCTGCGGGTGAAAAAATTGAGAACTGACAATGGTGGGGAGTTCACTTCTGGTGAGTTCTCAAGTTTTTGCAGGAAACACGGCGTTCGGAGAGAGCTCACTTGTGCCCATACTCCACAACAGAATGGCGTTGCCGAAAGGAAGATCCGTCATCTGACGGAAACTTGCAAATGCTGGCTTCATGCCAAGAATATCCCAAAGTCCTTCTGGGCGGAGGGAATGTCTTGTGCAGCTTATGTCATCAACAGATTGCCTTTAAGTCCTATCAACATGAAGACCCCTCACGAACTAATGTTCAAGGAGAAGACGAGTGTTGCTCACCTACGAGTGTTCGGGTCAACCTGCTATATGCATATTCCTGATGCTCTTCGAACAAAGCTAGATGCGAAAGCAAGGAAGCTAGTCTTTGTTGGGTATGATGAGCGGAAGAAGGGATGGAGATGCATGGATCCTGAGACACGGAGGTCAATTGTTTCTCGGGATGTGGTGTTCGATGAAGTAACTTCCTACAAGGGGAGTTCAGGAGTTGAACTACCAGAGAGCAGGATTGATGAAGGAGGAAAAGCTGCGGGAAGTCTTCAAGTGGAGCTGCCTGTTTCACCAGAAGCTCCAGTTGTGTCAAGCTCTGAGATGGGGGCTTCAGGTTCTGGTAGCAGGGGGAGCGATGCTCCAAGTTCATCTGGAAAAGGAGCTTGCACAGAAGAAGCGGCTGAGGAGGTGGTTAGTCAGGTGCAACCTCTTAGGAGGTCGAAGAGGACTATTCAACCACCAGATCGATACACAGGAGGAAATATGGTGAACTTCGTTTCATGTTTCTTTGCTGGTCCCTTAGATGAAAGGGAGCAGTCGAGCTTTGAAAAGGCCAGAGGTGTGAAGGAGTGGGACATTGCTATGCAAGAAGAGATGACAGCTCTCGAGAAGAATGAGACCTGGTCTCTTGTGCCCAAGCCCAAGGGCATTATTCCTGTCACTTGTAAGTGGGTCTTCAAGCTGAAGAAGAAAGCTGACGGTAGTATCGAGCGATACAAGGCTCGCCTTGTAGCTCGCGGGTTCTCACAGCAGTACGGAGAAGATTATGATGAAACGTTTAGTCCAGTGGCAAAGATGACTTCGGTTCGATTTGTTATTGCCTTGGCGGCTTCGAGTGGTTGGGAGATTTGGCAACTCGACGTGAAGAATGCCTTCTTATACGGCGAGATTGACAAAGATATCTTCATGACTCAACCGCAAGGTTTCATCTCGAAGGAGTATCCGGACTATGTTTGTAAATTGAAGAAGGCCCTGTACGGGTTGAAGCAAGCGCCTCGGGCGTGGTACAGGAAGATTGCAGAATATCTCTTGTTCTGCGGATTCGTTGCTTCAGACTCTGATTCAAGCTTGTTCATCAAGAAGGAGGGGGTGCTTCGGGTGATTGTGCTGCTGTACGTGGATGACATGATTGTCACCGGGAACTCGAAGGAAGCTGTTGCAAGACTCAGGGCTGAGCTTGCTATCAGATTCGAGATGAAGGATCTGGGGGAGCTTCACCATTTCCTTGGACTCGAGGTCCAGAGGCGGGAGAGCGGAGTGCTCATTTCTCAGGAAGGATATGCGGAGCGAATCGTGAAACGATTTGGCATGGAGGAAGGAAAGAGCAGCTCTATACCTTTGGAGCAGCATCATAAGCTTCGAAAGGATGAGGGGAGAGTCTTATCTGATCCGTTGGTGTTCCGAGCTCTGGTTGGGAGCTTGATCTACTTGACGATCACAAGGCCGGATATTGCTTATGCAGTTGGCAAGATAAGTCGGTACATGGCGGAACCACGGAAACCTCATCTTCTAGCGGCTAAAGGCATCTTGAAGTATGTGAAGTCGACCTCTGATTTGGGTCTACTATATAGGAGAGGGTCAAGCTTGGAGTTGCATGGTTTCATGGATGCTGATTATGGGGGAGACGTGGATGATCGGAGATCAACGTCTGGTTTTGTCTTTATGACAGGTCCCACAGCTATTTCTTGGTGCAGCAAGAAGCAAGACTCGGTGTCTGTATCTACCACAGAAGCGGAGTACAAGGCTTCGGCCTTAGCAGCTCAGGAAGCTATTTGGCTCAGGAGGTTGGTAGAGGACGTTCATCAGGAGGTTCGAGGTCCCACTATGCTACGCGGGGACAATGAGAGTGCTCTCAAGCTGGTTAACAATCTAGTCTGTCACGCGAGAACCAAACATATAGAGATTGAGCACCATTTCATTCGTGAAAAGGTGTTGGGAGGATCTCTTATGGTCGAGCATGTTCGGAGTGCGGACAATGTCGCAGACATCTTCACAAAGCCGCTGGCGAAGGGACCGTTTACTCGGTTAAGGGAGTTGCTCGGGCTAGTTTCCACTTCCCACTTCAAGGGGGAGTGTTAAAATTTGTTGAAGTGGAGTGGAAAGGAGTCCGGCCGGTCTGAAGGCTGGAGACCACAGAGACCGCGCGGTCTGCGCTGGTGCTCTGGCGGTTTGGTTCTGGCGATCTGGTGTGATCGGCCAGCTTGCTTCTTGGGTTTGGTCGCTGGTTCTGGCGACCTGTTGCGGGTTGTTCCCGGTCTTGTTCTAGTCGGTCTGTTCCTGGCTAACTGCTGTGACCGGGCGGCTTGGTTGTGTTGTTCTGGTGACTGGGTTCAAGTCGGCCAGTTGCTTCTCTGTGTTGGCGATCTCAGGAAGGGTGATCGTTGTGTTCGCACGGCTTGTGCGCGGCTTGCTGCTGTCTTCGATCTTGGACTAAATTTTGTTCAAGTGCTGTGTTCGCGCAGTCTATCTTTTGAGACCGTTCACGATCTGATGGGTGGTGACTGTATCCCGGTTTGTGCGGTGACGACATCTGTCCACCCGCCTATAAATAGGGGTGCATGGCCCGTCATTCCTAACAAGAATTGTAAGAACCAGAGCCCGGATTGTTTCTTGCGGTCTCAAGTTTGAGTTCGCGCGACTTGGATGCGAGTTAACCTTTGTTGTGTTCGCAGGTTTGCGGTCAGCAGGGTGCGGTCTCCTTCCTTGGTGATTTCCGGTGGCTCGAATAACCAGTTCGTCTGCGGTTTGTCAGCGAACTGGGTTATTGTGTTCTTGTGCTGTTTGCAGCGGACTCAGGGATCAGGCGACCTTCAGCGGTTAGGCGGTCTGAGTTGCGGTCTGGCAACAGCTTCAGTTCTTTGTTCCAATAAGCTTCAGTTTGTGCGGTCTGGGATTGCGGTCTGGCAGTGCAGTTTGTCTGCTTCTGTTCGCACGGTCTCAAGGTGTTTCTGCGGTCTGACTGTGCAAGCGGTCTGGGAGTACAGCAGAACAAGCCGGGCGGCCTGAGCCTTTGTTGCAGTCCGAGCGGTCTCTTTCTGGCAGACCGCTGGTTTCTGTTTTTTGGTGTGTTTGTTCTTCTCATCTCCGTGATTCTTATGAATCATGTCTCGCCATGTATGCCTCGCATTGTAAAGCAGTTCTATTTCAATAAAGATTTCTTGTGTTGCTGTTTTGGCATTGTGGTTGTTTGGCTATAACTCTTGTTGATACAACTCCTGCTTACTCCTAAACGGTTCAATCAAAAATTTTAACACTGTGAACCGTTTGATGTATATGGCATTGACTTAATGGGGCCCTTCCCGCCATCGTTTGGTAAGAATTATATTATTGTAGTTGTAGATTATGTATCGAAATGGGTGGAAGCTGAAGCTGTCGCTGCAAATGATGCACGGACTATTTTCCTTTCCTACACAATTTTTTTTCTAGATTTGGAACTCCGCGGACGATTATTAGCGATGCCGGAAGTCATTTTTGCAATCGGCAGTTCACACAATTGTTGAAGCGTATGGGGGTTCATCATCATGCAACATTGGTGTATCATCCTCAAACGTGCAGACAAGTTGAGGTTTCTAATCGAGAGTTGAAGCGCATTCTTGAGAAATCAATCCACGGGAATAGAAAGGATTGGGCAAAGAAAGTTGACGAGGCATTGTGGGCATACATGACCGCTTATAAAATCCCCATTGGGATGTCACCTTTTCAGTTGGTCTTCGGGAAGTCGTCATCTGCCGGTGGAATTAGAACACAAGGCTCTATGGGCAACAAAACTCTTTAATAAGGATCTCACTGCCGCTGCTAGCAGGCGACTGTTGCAACTCAATGAGCTGGATGAGTTTAGGGTATTGGGCTATGAAAATGCTCGAATATACAAAGAACGAACCAACGCTGGCATGATCATCACATCGTGCCAAAGGAATTCAAGTTAGGCGATCAAGTATTATTGTATAATTCAAGGTTGAAGATATTCCCTGGGAAGTTGACGTCAAGGTGGAGTGGCCCATTCATCGTGACTGGCGTGTCCCCTTTTGGTGCGATCAAAATTCATGGGAATAAATTGGGAACTTTCAAGGTAAATGGGCAAAGGTTGAAGCACTTTGAAGGAGGGGAGATTGTTGAGGCGACACACCGCCTTGATTTATTGGAGCCGGATGAAGTGTAGTTTTGGTTGTGTGTCTTTGTGCTCTGTGTTTTGTCGTTTCCTTTTATTTTGTCAATTCTTTGGTTAGTAGATTTTTTTTTTGTAACCTAACAGACAGGTATTTGGTCCACCTTAAGAACGGTAAATAATATGACTTTTGGGAGACACCCCTGTGTTGTTATTTCTTTCTATATCTGGTAAAATTTTATCGCTTGATCATATTATTGTGTGATGTTCGGTGCTTCTTTCTCCAGGTGGCGCAGATGGTCTAATTTTAATTTTTTTAGTGAGGCGGTGGCAATTGGTCTTGTCTTTTAACACCAATCTTCTGGTATGCTCATTTCTAAGCATGGGGTAACCTCTTCTCCTAGCATCTATTAAAATTCATATTGTTATGTATGCTTACTTTGTTGCTTAGATTAAGTCTGGGGAGAGCTGGTTTTAGTTATCCTTTGCGCACGTGCACATTTCTGAGCATGCTAGAAGTAGTTTTTAATTCCTTTTTATTTTATTTGTTCATATTTACTGCACACCACAACACCCACATGAGTGTGCACTTAGCCGTAGGCGCATTGCAAGTTTAATTTGTTTCTTTTGCGTGATTTGGGAAAAATCTCTGTGCTGGCTTAGGATTGTGAGGCGGAGTAAAATGTTGAATCATGTAGTTGTTGAAACCAGTAACTCGGTTTCAGCGTTCGAAAGGGGGATGCGGCTAGCCCTTACTTGACCCAAGCTAAGACCCTTGACCGATCGCTAAGAACTGAGAAACCTTGCCCTTGGAGAACACCTAAGTCCACAAACGGACCCCTTAAGCTGCAGCGTGGAGGTCCCACCACATACCCGGAAGCTCTCAAGGAACTTCCCCTCCCAAGCCAATGTTGAGCCTGGGCACCTTGGAGGGCACTGAGAACCACCTCACCGTCAACCTTCGATGACAGGGGGAGGGGGGGGTGCTTGCTCACAAGACCACGCGAGAGAGGGGTAGGAACCAATCCTTCCCAAGGTGCCCATGGTGGTCTATTTATAGACTTTCCCAAAAATGGACTGCGAATAGCCAAAATCGGACTGCGGATAGCAAAAATTCCCCAAAGGAGAGGGGACGGGCGAGTGTGGGGGGGGGGGGGGGGGGTGGAGCTGCCCCCACTTGCCCCCTCAAGAGAGAGAACGGGGGAGTGGGGTGCTTCCCCCACTCACCCCCTCAAGGGAGGACGGGCGAGTGGGGGGCTGCCCCCACTCGCCCCCTTAAGGGAGGACGGGCGAGTGGGGGGGGGGGGGGGGGGGGGGCTGCCCCCACTCGCCCCCCCCCCCCCCCCCTAAGGGAGGACAGGCGAGTGGGGGGGCTGCCCCCACTCTCCCCCTTAAGGGAGGACGGGCGAGTGGGGGGGGGGGGGCTCCCCCCACTCACCCCCTTGAGGGAGGACGAGCGAGTGGGGGGGCTGCCCCTGTCACAACCCGCATTTTCTCCGAATTTAAGAATATCAGAGTAAGAGAAGATACACGTCATGATGCCACGTCATACAGGAGACAACTGTAGACGCTCAGGCGGGAACCTATTACTCAACTAAACAAACTTGATTATATGATAAGTCATCATTTGAAATCATTTATCAGGGGTTTTGAGATAAGAACTGTGTCTCTCAGTTCGTGGATCAACTAGTCCACCGAGAAAGTATATATAATTGCAGCGGAAAGTACTTGATTTAATTTACTTAAAGTCCTACATGTATGCAAACGACGGAGCATGAGGTAAATGATATGCACATAACTAGGCGTACTGTAAGAGTAGAAAATACCTTTAGGCGACTTTAAAGTAAGGGTTTCAGTTAGAAAGAATGCAATGAGGATGAAGAAAAAACATTTTTATAACTATAGTGCACCTCGCATAAATCATTCCCAGAGGGTAAGATACACAAGATCTAAAAGTAGTGGCATAATCTGGCAAATAATCTATAAAGTATAAAAAGGGGCATAATGGGCGTCAACAACATGACACTAACTCATTGGCACCAACTAGTATGTCTGAGCACAAGAAGTAACTAAAACAACTACCTCGCAGCAGCGGGGTGAACAGCTACTAAAACTCTGAACTTCAAGCTACACCACTAGCCGCTACGGCTCTGAACCTGAGGCATTCAATAAAACAAAGAACGCCTCAGCAAGGAATTACAAGTGGCAGAAAACTAGCAGAAAAAAAACAAGCAAGGCATAAGGGGTACCAACCCAAGCCAAATTTACCGAAAGAGAGCTCTAAACAAAGAATCAACAAGCATTAAGTGCACTAAATACCAAAAGAGGAACAAACATGTTCATTTATTTAGTTTCATCAATTAAAGAGACTGATCAGCTCAAATTATACGGGAGCGGTTAACTACCTCCGCTACCCATAGCCCAAAACCAGGTGGGGGTACCACTAGACCCAACCACCCAAACACGACTACCGTGCAAGGCTATAACATTTTCCCCCACTGTCCCCCAAACACAACTACTGTGTAAGGCTAAAGACAGTAGTTCTTATTACTTAAATTTTTTTTTATTAAACACGGGACGCTGCCCGAAAGGATAATCACTAGAAGGCCCTAAGAAATAGGGTCAAGGCAAAGTACACATCGATCAATATGAATCATAAGAGTAACTCAAATGTTAACAGACCGCAATGAGTAAGAAGAAGTTCAAGCGAGAGGGATTCGAGATCAGGAGAACTGAAGGGTCACTGGCAATCATCCAAGTACACCCGAGGGAACACGAGAACTCAACGAAATCACATGCGTTCCGGGCGGGGTTCCAAGGGGCCGCGCCCCTGGCGGGGTCTTAGGGGCAGAGCCCCTAACAGGGTCCAAGGGGCAGCGCCCCTGGCGGTGGTCTCGCTGCGAGGGCGACCAGATTACCTCGGATTTCTACGAAATTCGCGCCTTAACTGAAAAACGGCGCTACGAATCCAACGGCGGAGTCAGAATTCAATTCCGACGAGCCAAACTCCGGATAAAGCCTTCCGAAGCTAAAATCTTGATATCCACTCAAAATCTTCACTTTAACTCGAAACGACGCGAAATCTCGCACGCTTGACCTAAATCACAAGCTTTAACTAAGCTAAAACTCGAAACACTACCAGACGAGCTGACATAACGCCCTTACGCCAAAATTACGTCACAGAGGGTACGTAAAATAATTAACGAAAATCAGGGGCGTTACAGCCCCCACTCGCCCCCTCAAGGGAGGACGGGCGAGTGGGGGGGGGGGGCTCCACCCACTCGCCCCCTTGAGGGAGTACGGGCGTGTAACATCCCATTTCCTACTAGACCCCTTAACTTCAATTAGGGTAGGACATGTGGTGAGTGAGGTGAGTTTGAGCTTGGTGGTGACCTTGGGATGCATTGGGTTGAATGAACTCACATGTGATCCACTATAGGAGGCAGGTCAACTTAGGTCAAATTAGCTCAAATTGGACTTACACTTGTGAATTAACCCCACCACAATGTCCCTAAACCTGAAGGAGAGCTAATTGACCAAAAGCCCCATCAGTTGGTCAACCAATTTAGCCAAATTGACCAAAGTCAAACTTATGTCAACATAAGCCAATCCTTCCCCAATAAGTTCAATTGAACCCCAAAGCATGAAATTGACTTCACCCCTAGTCTTAGAACATCATGGGGGACCTAATTGACTCAAAAGCCCCATCTTGGAGTCTTCAATTTGGCCAAATTGACCAAAGTCAACAATCCCCCAATTTTGGTCAAAATCACACTTTTTGGTCAAATTAGCCAACCTAGGTCCTCACCATGACTCAACCAACTTTGGGTGGTGTCAATAGATCCAAAACCATCACATTGGACCAGTCAACACACCCAATTGACCAAGTCAACCCAAAAGTCAACATAGGGTCAATTTTGCCTAAATTGGAATTATTTGGAATTAATCCAAATTCCAATGGATTAAGGCCCTCACCCAAAGCCCACTCTGAAGCCCTTAGGCCTAATGACCAGCATTGCCCCTTAAATCCAACATGCAAGGACATGCAAGGGGATAGCATGGTCTTTTCCCCCTTCCTCCATTAATAAACAAGAGAGATTTTGGAAGAGGAGACCATGTGGCCCTCCTCTGCTCTGCCCAAGACCATAGCTGAACTCCCCATCAACTCCCCATCCGAATTCCAGCTGAAGCAGTGACACTTGGCGGCTAGGAGGAGCAAACAAGGTGGAACCGAACCCCCCCCCCCCCCCATCTCTAAACTCCTATAACCAGCCTCTCTCAGCCCATTTCGAACTTTCCATCACCTTCAGAAGGTTGAGAGCAGTCGAGCCAGTGTATTGGAGCAAGGAGAACGGTGCAGAAACAAGGATTCGAGCAGGGTCGCCGGAGCTCGCCACCGCCATGCCGCACCACCACCATACCCGCCGCCAGGCCCTACTTCAGGCACGATTTCTCCCCCTCCCTCTGTGCTAGTTATCTAAGGTCTTAGCAAGGGCAGCCGAGCTCAATTGAGCCGTCATCCATGGGAATTTTTCCCTCCCGAGCTCCTTTTGGGCTTCCTCCCGGGATCGCCGGGAACCACCACCTCCGGCCACCATTCCACCACCAATCGACGGCCAACCCCTCAACGGAGGTGGTGGCGGCGGCAGATGACCGGGGAGGGTGGTGGTTGGCCGGGATCAGGGGCCGTTTCCTCTGGGCCGTCGGCTAGAGGAAGGAGACGAAATCACAGCCGTTGATTACGTCTCCTTGATCTCTATTGGCAGACCATAATAATTCTGCCTTTAATTATTCAGTGGTTTGCATGCAATTTTTGAAGGCCTTAGAGGCCATTTTTGCAAAAATGGGCAGAGATAACTTTTGTATCCCTATGGGTCTACTTTCATTTGCCACTTGAATCAACTGATTTGGTGCACTGTGGACACCAGGGTACTCTTTTTCCTAGGACTGCTCCTTGTGTAGGGCAGAAATTAAAAATGCTATAACTTGTAAATGGCTTAACCAAATCCCTTGAAATTTCTACCATGCATGCATGGTATGAGGATACACCTAGGGTTTAAATTTGAGAATTTATGGAGGTATATTCATTGAGATATTTCAGTTATTAGCAATAGTAAATAATTGGTATTTATGGAGTTGTATAACTCCAATCACCCCCAAATTTGGGTGGTAATCTATTTATATATATCTAGACCATTGGTAGAAATTTGAGACCATTTGGCCTTGTGCATGTGGAGTTATGAGCCATGCAAGAGCTAGGCTAAAGACATTAAGGGTGTGCCTTTAGCAAATTTTGGGGTGGAGTGAGCCCCAAGCCTTGGGGGTTGACCCAATGGTTTTAGATGCTAGACATGGGTCCATGGCAGTAATATGACTGCCCAAAAGTCATTTGGGGATTTCTGGATACAAAAATCCCAAGATGTGGATATTACTAAATTACCCCTAATTTAGGTTATAAGATGAAAGGGGGTCATATGATTTCAGATTGAAGTGAAACTTAGGGTTTAGTCTCTGATTTCATTATGGTGGCAGCATGAATTTTCTGAGAATTTATGGGAAACATTTCATGTTATAAATAGTCAAAATTACAAATATACCCCTTATGAATCTTGTGCAAATTCTGAGTTTTTATTGGTCTGATAAATCATAGTAGGTCATGATGCTAATATAATCCTATGGTAATTTTATCAGAATTTATGAGTAATTATTTCTGTATTTCTTTTGTAATTTCATAAATATGTGCATTCAAAGATAAATTGAAATTGTGGGTTTAAAATGATTGAAAAAATGTGATCTTCTGGAATTAGTGTTCTTATGTCAATATGAAGCTACTGTATTTTTTCCAGAATTTTAGGAAGTCTAATTTCAGTACTTGTAGTGTAAAGCCATTTTGTCTCTCCTTTAAAGATAAATAGAAATTGTGGATTTAAAATGATTAGAAAAATTTGATCTTCTGGAATTAGTGTTCTTATGTCAATATGAAGCTACTGTATTTTTTCCAGAATTTTAGGAAGTCTAATTTCAGTACTTGTAGTGTAAAGCCATTTTGTCTCTCCTTTAAAGATAAATAGAAATTGTGGATTTAAAATGATTAGAAAATTTTGATCTTCTGGAATTAATGTTTTTATGTCAATATGAAGCTACTTTATTATTTCCAGAATTTTAGGAAGTCTAATTTCAGTACTTGTAGTGTAAAGCCATTTTGTCTCTCCTTTAAAGATAAATAGAAATTGTGGGTTTAAAATGATTGGAAAAAATTGATCTTCTGGAATTAGTGTTTTTATGTCAATATGAAGCTACTGTAATTTTTCCAGAATTCTAGGAAGTCTAATTTCAGTACTTGTAGTGTAAAGCCATTTTGTCTCCCCTTTAAAGATAGATGGAAATTGTGGGTTAAAATGATTGGAAAAATGTGACCTTCTGGAATTAGTGTTTTTATGTCAATATGAAGCTACTGTAATTTTTCCAGAATTTTAGGAAGTCAAAATCTTATACTTGATGTGTAATATTATTTTTCCATTCATTCATTGATAATTAGGGTTCTTGGTTATTTAATTGCTGGAAAGATATGAAATATTGGAAATCTTGTTATCATGTCACATTTCATCTCTGGAAGGAAATTTAACAAGTTTGAATTCACTAGCATGATACCTCCTTCACATTTTAGATTCAGATTAGTAATTAATGAATTTTTATAGAGGTCAAAATTATATTAAATATGCTTGGATTTTGATCATCCCTTATTTTATCCACTATGAACTTATGATAAAAATTAGAAGTCATTTGGAAGTAATTTGACTAAGGTTCCATCATAGGAATCTAAGATACTTATATATCGTGGTCTGCGGATAGTAAAAACTCATTATGATGATTAGGTCAATAGAATCACAAAGGAAATCAGTGAGAATTGAATTATAACAAGAGATGAGTTTAGACCACTTAGAGGACTAAGAGCTATTAGAGTTGAGTCCAAAAGAACGATTGCTTAGGAGCGGGATGAAACCTAAGGCGTGAAAACACTTAAGTTATAAAGAATAATGAGAAGGTGGAATGTTGGGTCAGGGTAGTCACCATGAATATTAATTGTCCTAGAAAGGGGTTGGGCATCATCCCATCACATACCCTAGTACCTTGCGAACCCTTCACCGGGTAGCCCTCGGGAAGTCCAGGATCCACCCTAAACTTCCAAGTATAATAAGAACTAAACAAGAGTAGTCTAAATAGGAGTTTAGACGATGAGAGTGCTTAGTGAGCTATGGGTAAGGCTGTGCTCGGGATTGACAAAGATCGTCCTTCCCCTTAGAGGGTCATAAAGCGCTGAAGTTCAATTCAAGTGAATTGATTAGAGGGTAATCTTATGGGTAGATACCAATAATACTAAGTGTCTTGAGAAAGGGAACTTTGGGGTGTCATCCCATCGTAGTTCCTAGTACCATAGCGAGCCCCTTACAGGGTAATCCTCGGGGAGTCCAAGATTAACCGTAAACCATAGGGTTAAGATGTTATACAAGAATAATTTAATAACACACTCACTCACACCCCGTGGTTACGGGAGCTTAGTCGGTTTGGTGCTACGAGCAGTAAGCTCCGTGTTAATAAGAGCGGATTGATAAGTCAGGTGAGCTTGCGACTTAGTAGTGTTTGTTGGTACGGATGGGTTGCTCCGGCGAGCCGGTGGCTCATAAGGTTATTAATGACGGGCAGGTTAGCCCGGGGAGCTTATGGATCGGAGATAGATAGTAGAATATGTTGCATGTGCACGAAGGTGGTGGGTCTTTAGTATTGGACGGACGTTCACACCGACGTCAATACGTTGACTCGGCAAGTGTAATATTTACACTTAGCCTTGAAAGTCTGGCGGTCCAGTCAGCAAGAGTACGCAGACGCTCTGCGGTTTTGCGTTGAGGCATACGATAGGTCTAGGTTAGGTAGTGTGAATACCAACCTAGAGGTGGGCGAGGCCCAAGCCACCGCTTCCGTTTGCCACTACGAAAGTATCATGGGAGTCTTGCTAGCTCCAAAAAGGGGGAACTAAAGGTCTATGCGCATAGAGTCGTAGTGAGTGAGTTGCACTTGTATGAACATAGCATAACATCATACCTTGCATGTCATAGCATGAACATTGCATTTCAACCCCTACCCCTATCGTATAAATTGGTATGAGACTTTTTATACGATAGGCCCTGCTAAACGACCCCTTGGTCTATAGGTTTGTATGGGCATCCCTATAAATCAATGGTTACTTTTAAATTACTTTACTTGCGTCGCACTGCTTCTCTATGCTTACTTCTTTTACTGCTGCGATATTACTTTACTGCACTTAATACTGTTTACTTGCTCATACTGCTAGCATAGAATTTATATGGATATACTCTTGTTAGCGTAGAATGTTTGTCACATACTACCTTCTTGATTACTCCACTTTGTTGTCGTCCGCTTCTTCCTCCCTCACGGTGCCTAGGAGTCGCGGGGGGGGGGGGGGGGGGGGGGGGGGGGGGGGGGGGAGGCGGGGACAAAATCGGCTTAGTCTTTATGACTAACGGTCGGTTGTGACCGTAGGTGTTCGAGGACCTGGAGCACCGGCACGACCAGCCAAGACATGATGGCAGGATCTGAGGAGCAGAAGCCTTGCAATACTTCTACTACAGGACAGGTGTTTGAAGATTTGAGAATTGTTAGCTTCCGCATAGATGTAGAGTGAGAGTGTGAGATTTTGTTCTACCTTGGATTTGTACTGGGCATAAGCCCCTTTTACTCTTTCATTTTTTGTACTCATTGATGGACAATATATATTTTGTTGTATAAATGTGTGATTGTGGACTTGGTTCTATTTATTTTCCTTCTTAACTTTTGCTGGCCTGTCGATCGTTCTTGCCGGTAGGATCGGCGTCTTGCAGAGTAGCTAACTCGGGTGTTAGTGTCACCGTAAGGCGGCGGTTCTGGGCATAAGATCCGGAAGCTCTCTAGGTGCGGTAGAGGGATCTTACAACTGGTATCAGAGCGCAACGATCCAACGAGAAAGAAGTCCACAAACCCTGGGACACCCCTGCTCGAGTTAGTTTGATGACAAACTAGCAGCGGAAGTAGTGGTGTGCCCATGTGTAAAAATCACACAAAATAGTCCATTAATCAATGAGTTAGGCCAACCCAACTAGGACATCTTTCTATTTTGACACACCAAGATGATTTTATAGCATACACTAATCCAAACCAACCTCAGGCATAGACGGATTAAGGTGCTATGATCCCCAAAGTGACTAAAGAAAGAGTCTATTGAGAAAATAGTTACCTAAAGCTTAAAACTCCGACGTCCTTGATTCTAATATCAAGTGATATCATCACTCCCTACCCAATGAGAAGGACCGCCTCAAGATATTCAGTGCACAAACACCATTAGTGGACAGTAGGAGAATCGTAAACTTAATCTCCAAACCAACAACTGGGTTACACCGAAATGATCATCGTGACAAACACCGGAGGTCGGATAAGGATTCGAGTTCAGAAAAGGCCCATTTGTGGTTTGCCCATAGATTAATCTTGAAAAGGTTGTGATAATTAGTAACCTTGATGGCCTAAAGTATGTGAAATGTCAATAGGCCTCAGGATGGAACTCCGGGTGTAGAGTTGTATGCCCTAAGGAGTGAGTGAATACCTAGGACAATAGATCATAATGATATCAGGAACTTAACCCGAAATGTATGGGGGCTAATCCCTTTTGTTTATTGGGGCCAGATTAGGTACCAACTCGAGTTCCGTAGACCTTACTTTTGGAATTGTTCGTCAAAAATGTAAACAATCTTGAAGTATTCAAACTTTACTCGACTTAAGAAGAGATTTTGAAGTATGTCTCATGACCAACCCTTCCTAAAGGTCGAGACCCTTGAAGAATTCCTTCGTCCTAAGAAATATGAATTATTGATATTATGATGAGGCTGCTAGGAATACACAATCAGAATAAGAGCATAGAGCCTTTCAAGAATGGTTATTCGCCTCCCTTAACGCTCTAAGGTTATGCAGTCAAGTAAACAAAGAAAATAATGAATGAAGTCTTTGAAGTTATAGATCAGGTCGCCTAGATACATCCTTGCATGCGACTCTTGAGAACAAGGAAAATAGTATAAGACTTGAGAGAATCTCCAAATTCCGAGCATGATGTCATAGATAGCTACTTAGTACGCAACCTAAGGACTGATTGTGCCTTCCCTAGCACAAGACATGGTATAAATCACTTGCAAATCCTCAAGAGAATTGTGAAATTACTTTTAAAAGACCTAAGCCTGAGGCAACACTGATTGTAGAAAGAGTTTTGCACTCAGTTAAGGTGGTGTGATAATTATTGCCTCAACAGTATATTCATAGACCCTCTACCATCTCAACTCAATTGTCGTAACACACGATTAATGAACATAACATCGATTAAAGATTTGACTAATAAACTCTTGAAAAGCGCAAGAGAGAACCGACATGAATTACAGATTTAGCGCAGGTTTGAGTCGTATATGGACTAGATAAGAATGGAACGAACAACAGGCTCTCGTGATCTTAAGAAGTAAACAAATGTAAGTAACCTCATGCGAAGTGCAGTGCCTTAGATTTACCTCCCCAATTCGGAGACGATGATTCGGTTATATTTGGGGCAAACAGTGCAAATATCGTTGGATGACCAAATACCTAAATATTGTCAAATGGTTAGAATCCTAGGAGGGTCAAGCTAGATTCTTGGGACAAACAAACCACCTTATGAGCAATGTAGATTGGAACCAGGCCCCTGCAAGTTAGAGTTATAGCACAGACTTTTGTATTTTAGGGCATTCGAAGGCATGCACATCATGTATGATTCTTCACCCGGACAGCATCAAGGACCGGATCACATATGTTAAAAGTCAACATAATCACCATTAAGATTATTTGAAACAATGGGGAACAGAGTTTTAATGTCAAGAGCATATACGATGAAATTAAATTAAAACTAATGAGAATTGGAGTTTATATAAATTATCACACGGACCTTAAAAGAGCATTTTTTGGTCAAAACATTATGAAAAGACATAAGTTATGGGACTCGCTTAACAGGGTGAGATTTTACTCTATAGATTCTTTGTGGGACTTTTGATGAAAATATAGTTCATTAATCATTAATTATTCAATTATCCCGTTTTGCTTCATCCCACAATCAAGTAAGCTAATGAACTTAAAGCTGCGTGGACTGGATATTTGGAGTTATAACTTAGAATATTCATACCTGGAATAATTGATACTAGGAATATTCTAGAAATCTGAACATAACTTTGGGATAATATTATACACCTCAGGTAATTTTCCTGGAATTTATATCCATATATATGGTACTTCCTTCACAATGTAGTGTTTGAGGTTATAACTTAGGAAACTCGGATCGTGAATTAGTGATACAAAATAGCTATGTAAACTTGTGCATGAACTTTTGATAACAATACGAACTTCTGAAAATTTTGATGGAATTTATGGTTACACATTTTGATACTTCCTTCACGAAGTAGAATTTGAACGCATAATTGGAAGAATTCATACGATGAATTATTGTTGATAGATTGTTATAGAATTTTGTATATAGACCTTTCTTTTATATCAATAGGAAGATCTTGGAATATTGTTGGAATCAATTACTGAGAAGACATCGTACTGACTTCACAAGTGCAACCTTGGAATATATTTGAAGAATGGATAGGTTGAGATATTGATGATAAGATAATATAACAATTATCAGATAGTCTTGTGATAACCTTGAGACTTCTCATCTTCATGAGCCTGGAACCCCGTGGACCCGAACTTAAATTTCGAGGACGAAATTAATCTTTTGTTTATTGGGAATTGTAACATCCCATTTCCTACTAGACCCCTTAACTTCAATTAGGGTAGGACATGTGGTGAGTGAGGTGAGTTTGAGCTTGGTGGTGACCTTGGGATGCATTGGGTTGAATGAACTCACATGTGATCCACTATAGGAGGCAGGTCAACTTAGGTCAAATTAGCTCAAATTGGACTTACACTTGTGAATTAACCCCACCACAATGTCCCTAAACCTGAAGGAGACCTAATTGACCAAAAGCCCCATCAGTTGGTCAACCAATTTAGCCAAATTGACCAAAGTCAAACTTAGGTCAACATAAGCCAATCCTTCCCCAATAAGTTCAATTGAACCCCAAAGCATGAAATTGACTTCACCCCTAGTATTAGAACATCATGGGGGACCTAATTGACTCAAAAGCCCCATCTTGGAGTCTTCAATTTGGCCAAATTGACCAAAGTCAACATTCCGCCAATTTTGGTCAAAATCACACTTATTGGTCAAATTAGCCAACCTAGGTCCTCACCATGACTCAACCAACCTTGGGTGGTTTCAATAGATTCAAAACCATCACATTGGACCAGTCAACACACCCAATTGACCAAGTCAACCCAAAAGTCAACATAGGGTCAATTTTGCCTAAATTGGAATTATTTGGAATTGATCCAAACTCCAATGGATTAAGGCCCTCACACAAAGCCCACTCTGAAGCCCTTAGGCCTAATGACCAGCATTGCCCCTTAAATCCAACATGCAAGGACATGCAAGGGGATAGCATGGTCTTTTTCCCCTTCCTCCATTAATAAACAAGAGAGATTTTGGAAGAGGAGACCATGTGGCCCTCCTCTCCTCTGCCCAAGACCATAGCTGAACTCCCCATCAACTCCCCAGCCGAATTCCAGCTGAAGCAGTGACACTTGGTGGCTAGGAGGAGCAAACAAGGTGGAACCGAACCCCCCCCCCCCCCCCCATCTCTAAACTCCTATAACCAGCCTCTCTCAGCCCATTTCGAACTTTCCATCACCTTCAGAAGGTTGAGAGCAGTCGAGACAGTGTATTGGAGCAAGGAGAATGGTGCAGAAACAAGGATTCGAGCAGGGTCGCCGGAGCTCGCCACTTCCATGTCGTACCACCACAATACCCGCCGCCAGGCCCTACTTCAGGCACGATTTCTCCCCCCTTCCCTCGTGCTAGTTATCTAAGGTCTTAGCAAGGGCAGCCGAGCTCAATTGAGCCGTCATCCATGGGAATTTTTCCCTCCCGAGCTCCTTTTGGGCTTCCTCCCGGGATCGCCGGGAACCACCACCTCCGGCCACCATTCCACCACCAATCGACGGCCAACCCCTCAACGGAGGTGGTGGCGGCGACAGATGGCCGGGGAGGGTGGTGGTTGGCCGGGATCAGGGGCCGTTTCCTCTGGGCCGTCGGCTAGAGGAAGGAGACGAAATCACAGTAGGTCATGATGCTAATATATGCCTATGGTAATTTTATCAGAATTTATGAGTAATTATTTCTGTATTTCTTTTGTAATTTCATAAATATGTGCATTCAAAGATAAATAGAAATTGTGGGTTTAAAATGATTGGAAAAATGTGATCTTCTGGAATTAGTGTTCTTATGTCAATATGAAGCTACTGTATTTTTGCCAGAATTTTAGGAAGTCTAATTTCAGTACTTGTAGTGTAAAGCTATTTTGTCTCTCCTTTAAAGATAAATAGAAATTGTGGGTTTAAAGTGATTGGAAAAATTTGATCTTCTGGAATTAGTGTTTTTATGTCAATATGAAGCTACTATATTTTTTCCAGAATTTTAGGAAGTCTAATTTCAGTACTTGTAGTGTAAAGTCATTTTGTCTCTCCTTTAAAGATAAATAGTAATTGTGGGTTTAAAATGATTGGAAAAATTTGATCTTCTGTAATTAGTGTTTTATGTCAATATGAAGCTACTGTAATTTTTCCAGAATTTTAGAAATTCTAATTTCAGTACTTGTAGTGTAAAGCCATTTTGTCTCCCCTTTAAAGATAGATAGAAATTGTGGGTTAAAATGATTGGAAAAATGTGACCTTCTGGAATTAGTGTTTTTATGTCAATATGACGCTACTGTAATTTTTCCAGAATTTTAGGAAGTCAAAATCTTGTACTTGATGTGTAATATTATTTTTCCATTCATTCATTGATAATTAGGGATCTTGGTTATTTAATTGCTGGAAAGATATGAAATATTGGAAATCTTGTTATCATGTCACATTTCATCTCTGGAAGGAAATTTAACAAGTTTGAATTCACTAGCATGATACCTCCTTCACATTTTAGATTCAGATTAGTAATTAATGATTTTTTATAGAGGTCAAAATTATATTAAAAATGCTTGGATTTTGATCATCCCTTATTTTATCCACTATGAACTTATGATAAAAAATTATAAGTCATTTGGAAGTAATTTGACTAAGGTTCCATCATAGGAATCTAAGATACTTATATATCGTGGTCTGCGGATAGTAAAAACTCATTATGATGATTAGGTCAATAGAATCACAAAGGAAATCAGTGAGAATTGAATTATAACAAGAGATGAGTTTAGACCACTTAGAGGACTATGAGCTATTAGAGTTGAGTCCAAAAGAACGATTGCTTAGGAGCGGGATGAAACATAAGACGTGAAAACACTTAAGTTATAAAGAATAATGAGAAGGTGGAATGTTGGGTCAGGGTAGTCACCAAGAATATTACTTGTCCTGGAAAGGGGTTGGGCATCATCCCATCACATACCCTAGTACCTTGCGAACCCTTCACCGGGTATCCCTCGGGAAGTCTAGGATCCACCCTAAACTTCCAAGTATAATAAGAACTAAACAAGAGTAGTCTAAATAGGAATTTAGACGATGAGAGTGCTTAGTGAGCTATGGGTAAGGCTGTGCTCGGGATTGACAAAGATCGTCCTTCCCCTTAGAGGGTCATAAAGCGCTGAGGTTTAATTCAAGTGAATTGATAAGAGGGTAATCTTATGGGTAGATACCAATAATACTAAGTGTCTTGAGAAAGGGAACTTTGGGGTGTCATCCCATTGTAGTTCCTAGTACCGTAGTGAGCCCCTTACAGGGTAATCCTCGGGCAGTCCAAGATTAACCGTAAACCGTAGGGTTAAGATGTTATACAAGAATAATTTAATAACACACTCACCCACACCCCGTGGTTACGGGAGCTTAGTCAGTTTGGTGCTACGAGAAGTAAGCTCCGTGTTAATAAGAGCGGATTGATAAGTCAGGTGAGCTTGCGACTCAGTAGTGTTTGTTGGTACAGACGGGTTGGTCCGGCGAGCCGGTGGCTCGGAAGGTTATTAATGACGGGCAGGTTAGCCTGGGGAGCTTATGGCTCGGAGATAGATAATAGAACATGTTGCATGTGCACGAAGGTGGTGGGTCTTCAGTATTGGACGGACGTTCACACCGACGTCAATACGTTGACTCGGCAAGTGTGGTATTTACACTTAGCCTTGAAAGTCTGGTGGTCCAGTCAGCAAGAGTACGCAGACGCTCCGCGGTTTTGCGTTGAGGCGTACGATAGGTCTAGGTTAGGTAGTGTGAATACCAACCTAGAGGTGGGCGAGGCCCAACCCTCCGCTTTCGTTTGCCACTACGGAAGTATCCTGGGAGTCTTGCTAGCTCCAAAAAGGGGGAACTAAAGGTCTATGCGCATAGAGTCGTAGTGAGTGAGTTGCACTTGTATGAACATAGCATAACAGCATACCTTGCATGTCATAGCATGAACATTGCATTTCAACCCCTACCCCTATCGTATAAATTGGTATGGGACTTTTTATACGATAGGCCCTGCTAAACGACCCCTTGGTCTATAGGTTTGTATGGGCATCCCTATAAATCAATGGTTACTTTTAAATTACTTTACTTGCGTCGCACTGCTTCTCTATGCTTACTTCTTTTAGTGCTGCGATATTACTTTACTGCACTTAATACTGTTTACTTGCTCATACTGCTAGCATAGAATTTATATGGATATACTCTTGTTAGCGTAGAATGTTTGTCACCTGCTACCTTCTTGATTACTCCACTTTGTTGTCCTCCGCTTCTTCCTCCCGCACGGTGCCTAGGAGTCGCGGGGGGAGGCGGGGACAAAATCGGCTTAGTCTTTATGACTAACGGTCGGTTGTGACCGTAGGTGTTCAAGGAGCTGGAGCACCGGCACGACCATCCAAGACATGATGGCAGGATCTGAGGAGCAGAAGCCTTGTAATACTTCTACTACAGGACAGGTGTTTGAAGATTTGAGAATTGTTAGCTTCCGCATAGATGTAGAGTGAGAGAGTGAGATTTTGTTCTACCTTGGATATGTACTGGGCATAAGCCCCTTTTACTCTTTCATTTATGGTACTCATGATGGACAGTTTACTTTTGGATAAATATATATATACAGATGCGTGTGATTGTGGACTTGTGTACTAGTTTTTCTTCTTATCTTTTGTTGGCCTGGTTGATCGTTCTTGCCGGCAGGATCGGCGTCTTGCGGAGGTGGCTAACTTGTGTGCTAGCATCCCCGTAAGGCGGCGGTTCTGGGCATAAGATCCAGGAAACTCTCCTGGTGTGGGAGAGGGATCTTACAGGGCGAGTGGGGGGATGCCCCCACTCGTCCCCTCAAGGGAGGACGGGCGAGTGGGGGGCTCCCCCCACTCGCCCCCAAGGGAAGACGGGCGAGTGGGGGGGATCCCCCCACTCGCCCCCTTAAGGTAGGACGGGCGAGTGGGGGGCTCCCCCCACTCGCCCCCTTAAGGGAGGAAGGGCGACTGGGGGGCTGCCCCCACTCGCCCCCTGAAGGGAGGACGGGCGAGTGGGGGGGCTGCCCCCACTTGCCCCCTCAAGGGAGGACGGGCGAGTGGGGCGGGGGGGGGGGCTGCCCCCACTCGCTACCTCAAGGGGTGGTCCCCCACTCACCGAGTGCGATTCCTCCCACTCGCTCAAAGGGCCGGGCGAGTGGGGGATGTCCCCCCCACTCACCAGAGGAAGGTGGGCGCTCAGCCCACTTGATCCATTGCTCCTTCTTCCATCTCCTTCGGACCTGCCGCGATTACGCTGAGTCTGGGTTAACCAAATCAGCTCGGCAAATATGGGGGTTGTACATGATCCCCGCTCTTTTCGAGCTTGTTTCAAGCTCGAAAAGAATGTCCAACCCACCTATTTGACGAGTAGGTAGAGTTTTTAGGGGAATCTTTGGAGGGCCCCGCTCGACGGCTATAAAAACCCCGAGGGGGAGGTGAGGAGAGCACCATCCCTGAGAGCTCACCCTACTCTCCCCACTCGAACAGGATGGATCCACCCCGAGACTTCAGGGCCCGCTTCAAGGCTCTTTTCGAGAAGGGCCAAGCCGACCTAACGGAGCTTGGAGCTTTGGTTCGCGCTTATGTTGATGGATTTTCTTTTCTCAGCCTCTCCACCTGCACGGGCTCTAACCCTACTGTTTTGCCAACCTGCAGGAACCCGACACTGCTGACTCGCTTAGGAGACGGTGCAAGGAGTCGGACCAGGAGGTGCACGACCTAAAGGCTCAGCTTGCTGAGGCTCAAAGACAGCTAAAGGAGACAGGGAGAGAAAGAGGTGGACCTCCGAAGGCATCGACGTCCGCCCCACCTTTCCCGGCTGAAGCAGAGAGTGCTCGGAGGAAGATCGTGACGTCAACGACCCAAACCCTGGTGAACCGCCTTCATGGGGCGGATGCTCTCCGAGACAGCTGGAGGGGGGTCTCTGTCGACAACGTCCTGCATGAGTTCCTCCCTTCTCCCGAGCGACCTGACCCGTCTCTTTGCGGCGGCGGCTATTCCCCCTGAATGTCAGGGTTGTCGGGGGCCCCTGCTTTCTTGCTGCTTCTTATAGGAATCATGCACCTCTTATTCTACTTTTAACCCTGCATACACCGATAGGGGTGGGGCAATAACTTATGTAATGCATGTTGCCACTGATCCAGCTATTATTCCTATGAATCTTTTAGCTCGTCCTTTTCTCTTTTTGCTGTTTGAATGGAACGATGCTCTAGGTCTTGGCCTCTTCCTGCAAGGAAAAGGTCTCAACATTCCCACTAGGTCTCAGACCCGCTCCTCAGGTCTACCTAACGAGTCCCCCATCTGTCAGCATGACTGAGCCCGGCGAATGGTCTCCAGTCAGGGACCTTAACGATTTGAGGCGAAGTATCCATCCGCGTCCTGGGAGCATCGCTTACTTGGAGACAGGGAAACTCAACGTCCTTCCAATCCAGTTGGAGGCGGAAGTACCCACCCGCGTCCTAGGGGCTCAGCTTGCCTGGAGTCAGAGGAACTCAACGCTCTCCCAAATCCGTTACTAAGTAGCGAGTCAATATGACGAGCCCCTCATCTGTCGGCATAACCGAGCCCGGCGAATGGTCTCCAGTCAGGGACCTTGCCAACTGGGGGTGGAATACCCATCTGCCACCCTAGGTGCTTACCTTCACATGGAGGCAGAGGAACTCAAAACCCTCCCAAGTCGGCTACCAAATAGCGAGTCGACCTGACGAGCCTCCCCATCCGCTAGCATGACTGAGCCCAGCAAATGGTCTCTAGTCAGGGACCTTGCCAACTGGGGGTGGAATACCCATCTGCCACCCTAGGTACTTACCTTCACCTGGAGGCAGAGGAACTCAACACCCTCCCAAGTCGGCTACCAAATAGCGAGTCGACCTGACGAGCCTCCCCATCCGCTGGCATGACTGAGCCTAGCAAATGGTCTCTAGTCAGTGATCTTGCCAACTGGGGGTGGAATACCCATCTGCCACCCTAGGTGCTTACCTTCACCTGGAGGCAGAGGAACTCAACACCCTCCCAAGTCGGCTATAGTAGTTATCACAAGCTGGGGCAAGAGGTCAGGCAAAAAAAAATCAACATATTTATTAAGGATAAAAACGTTTAATATCATCGTCACTCCAAGTATTACCAAGGGGGATCCCCTCGATATTTTGAAGGCGATACCCCCTGACTTCAGGGCCTCTAAGATTACATCGGGTCCCTCCCAATTGGGCTGGAGCTTTCCTACGTTCGCCGACCTTCCCGCGACGTCGACCTTTTTGAGGACTAGATCTCCTGGGGCGAATTGTTTGATTCTAATGTTCTTATCGAAGTACCTGGCCATCCGGCGCTTTAGCTCCTCAACCATGTCCAGCGAGAGCCGTTGCTCCTCCTCATTGTCCATTCGCCAGCCTTCGTCTCCCTCTTCGGCAGCTACGACCCAGGGGGACCTGACCTCAAACTCCACTGGGAGCACGACTTCCGACCCATGGGAGAGTTTGAATGGCGTTTCTCCCGTTGCCGTGTTGGGTGTTGTCCTCAGGGCCCATAAGACTGAGGGAAGTTGCTCCACCCAGTTCCCTTTCAAGTTCTCCACCTTCTTCTTCAACAGGTTGACTATGACTTTGTTCGCGGCCTCTACCTGCCCATTACTCTGAGGATGGTGAACAGAGGCAAAATGGAGGTCGATGCCCACTTGACCATAGAAGCTAATGAGTTCATCGCTAGCAAACTGCGACCCATTATCTGTCACTATGGCGAGGGGGAGTCCGTGCCTGCAAATTATTTCTCCCCAAATAAAATTCTTTATCACCTGCGAGGTTGTCTTCACCAAAGCCTTAACCTCCACCCATTTGGAGAAATAGTCAATCATGACTAACAGGAACCTCCTCTGACCGCTGGCCTGAGGGAACGGACCGACAAAGTCCATCCCCCAGATGGCGAAAGGCCAAGGCGCGGTGATCGTTCTGAGCCTCTGCGCGGGTTGAAGTTGGAGTGGTGCGAAGAGCTGACACTTCTGACACTTCTTTGAAAATTCCGTGGCATCTTTCCGAAGGGTCGGCCAGAAGTATCCCTGCCTCAGCACTCTCTTCTCTAAGGTCTGACTTCTTGAATGGCTCCCGCATTCACCGGAGTGGATTTCCTCCAAGACTCTCAGAACTTCATCCTCCGTCACGCATCTTGCTAGGAGCCCAGTCAAGGTCTTCCTATACAGGCTCCCTTCTCGCATCACATAGTATGCTGACTTGTATCTGAATCGTCTCTTATCCAGGTCTCCCTCCGGAAACTTACCTGAGGCCAGAAAGATGAGGATCGGGTCTATCCACGAGGCCCTTAGATCAATCTCCATCAGCTCGCCTTCCTCGATGGATGGGCAGAACAGCTCGGTCACCGTTCCTCCCGCGCGAGGGCCGTGCTTCGCCAATTGGTCCGCTCGGGCATTCTCCCCTCTTGGAATGTGCTGAATGGAGAACGTGTGGAACCATCCGACGAGGTCCCTGACCTTTGCCAGATACCTCTGGAGGGTCGGCTCCTTCGCCTCGAACTCCCCTCGAACCTGAGAGGCTACCACCATTGAATCTGTGAAAACCTTCACGTCCCGGATCTCCAGCTCCCTTGCCAGACGAAGCCCTGCCACCACCGCCTCATACTCAGCCTGGTTGTTGGTCACAGGGAAACGAATATGGATTGCTTGCTCGATCCTGGTCCCAGTAGGCTGACCAGGATCACCCCTTCGCCGAGGGAGTTTCTTCCCGATGCCCCATCTGCGAACAGATCCCATGCTACCAACCCGGTGGGCTCTTGCCCGTCCACCTCCTTCACATACTCTGCCAGGAAGTCTGCTACCGCCTGCGCCTTCATTGACAACCGGGGAACGAAGGTGACATCAAATTCGCTAAGCTCAACTGACCATTTTGCCAACCTGCCCGAATGCTCCACCCCCTCCGTAATATTGCGAAGGGGATGGTCGGTAACCACCCTGATTGAATGAGCTTGAAAATAGGGATGGAGTTTTCGGGCTGAGATGATCAAAGCGAATGCCAGCTTCTCCAGGGCGGGATATTTGAGTTTCGCCTTCTTCAGGACTCTGCTAACATAGTAAATCAGCAGCTGCTTCTTTCCCTCCTCCCGGACCAGGACCGAACTCACCGCTTCGACCCCTACCCCTAGGTAGAGGAAAAGGTCTTCTCCTTCTCGCGGCCCCTGGAGCAGAGGGCTCGCGTCAGTTGCTCCTTCAGTGCCTGAAAAGCCCTCTCGCACTCTAATGTCCATTCAAACTTCTGACCTTGGCGTAGGGATTTGAAGAAAGGAGAGCACTTCTCTCCTGCCCTGGAGAGGAATCGACTCAGCCCTGCCAACTTCCCAGTCAGCTTCTGAATTTCCTTCGCACTCCTCGGCGATTCCAACTCCAAGATGGCTTTGACCTTGTCCGGATTGGGTTCGACCCCCTCCGGGGTGAGCAGGTGACCTAGGAACTTTCCTCGGCTTGCTCCGAAAACACATTTAGATGGGTTGAGCCTCATCTTGAACCTTCGAAGGGTAGCGAAGGTCTCCACTAGATCCTGTAGGTGGGATTCTACGTCCTTGCTCATAACCATCAAGTCATCCACGTAGACCTCCAAGTTGCGCCCCTTCTGCTCTTTGAAGACTCGATCCATCATCCTTTGGTAGGTTGCTCCTGCGTTCCTCAATACAAATGGCATCATCTTATAACAGTAACACCCATCGTCCGTGATGAACGAGACGTCCTTGATATCGGGCGGATGCATTCGGATTTGATGATATCCGAAGAACACATCCAAAAAGCTCATCACCGGGAAGCCGACAGCTGAGTCCACCAATGCATCGATCCGGGGCAATGGGTAGCAGTCCTTAGGACATGCTTTGTTTAGCAAAGAGAAGTCCATGCACATCCTCCACCTCCCATCCCCCTTCTTCACCATTACCACGTTAGAAACCCATCCTGGGTATTGGATTTCTTCCACGAACCCTGCATCTAGCAACTTCCCCACCTCCTCTCTGATCGGCCCAGCGAGGGTGGGCGACATATTCCTCTTCTTCTGGCGAATGGGACGGACGTTCGGGTCGAGGTTGAGGCGATGACATGCCACATTCGCATCAATGCATTACATCTCCGCAGCGCTCCATGCGAAGATGTCTACATTCTGCTGAACACATTTTCGAATCTTCTCTTGATCCTGCCCGCTCAGCCTTCCACTGATTCGTATCTTCTCCGGCCTTCCGCTGCCGCCTATGACCTCCTTCTCACTCACTTCCTCCGCCACTTCCAACTTGGTCAGATCACCCAACACATGATCTGCCTCCTCTTCCCCTGCCAACGAATGCAACTTGCTGGGAGGAGGCGAGTCCCTCGGCTCTCTGCTTCCTGCCATGAGACTTGGCTCAGAGCTTTCCGAACTAGCTGCGTCCACGCTCACCGCACCAGAATGTTGAAACCAGTAACCCGGTTTTAGCGTTCGAAAGGGGGATGCGGCTAGCCCTTACTTGACCCAAGCTAAGACCCTTGACCGATCATTAAGAACTGAGAAACCTTGCCCTTGGAGAACACCTAAGTCCACAAACGGACCCCTTAAGCTGCAGAGTGGAGGTCCCACCACATACCCGGAAGCTCTCAAGGAACTTCCCCTCCCAAGCCAATGCTGAGCCCGGGCACCTTGGAGGGCACTGAGAACCACCTCACCGTCAACCTTCGATGACAGGGGAAGGAGGGGTGCTTGCTCACAAGACCACGCGAGGGAGGGGGTAGGAACCAACCCTTCCCAAGGTGCCCATGGGGGTCTATTTATAGACTTTCCCAAAAACGGACTGCGAATAGCCAAAATCGGACTGCGGGTAGCAAAAATCCCCCAAAGGAGAGGGGACAGGCGAGTGGGGGGGGGGGGGGGGGGCTTCCCCCACTTGCCCCCTCAAGAGAGAGAACGGGCGAGTGGGGTGCTTCCCCCACTCACCCCCTCAAGGGAGGACAGGCGAATGGGGGGGCTGCCCCCCCCCCCCCCCCTCTCTCCCCCTTAAGGGAGGACGGGCGAGTGGGGGGACTTCCCCCACTCGCCCCCTTAAGGGAGGACGGGCGAGTGGGGGGCTGCCCCCACTCGCCCCCTTAAGGGAGGACGGGCGAGTGGGGGGCTCCCTCCACTCGCGCCCTTGAGGGAGGACGGGCGAGTGGGGGGGGCTGCCCCCACTCGCCCCCTCAAGGGAGGACGGGCGAGTGGGGGGGGGCTCCTCCCACTCGACCCCTTGAGGGAGGACGGGCGAGTGGGGGGCCTGCCCCACTCGCCCCCTCAAGAGAGGACGGGCGAGTGGGCCCCACTCGCCCCCTCAAGAGAGGACGGGCGAGTGCGGGGCTCCCCCCACTCGCCCCCAAGGGAAGACGGGCGAGTGGGGGGGCTCCCCCCACTCGCCCCCTTAAGGGAGGACGGGCGAGTGGGGGGCTCCCCCCACTCGCCCCCTTAAGGGAGGACTGGCGAGTGGGGGGCTGCCCCCACTCGCCCCCTTAAGAGAGGACGGGCGAGTGGGGTGGCTGCCCCCACTCGCCCCCTCAAAGGAGGACGGGCGAGTGGGGGGATGCCCCCACTCGCCCCCTCAAGGGGTGGTCCCCCACTCACCGAGTGGGATTCCTCCCACTCGCTCAAAGGGCCGGGCGAGTGTGGGATGCCCCCCCCCCCCCCCCCCCCCCCCACTCACCCGAGGAAGGTGGGCGCTCGGCCCACTTGATCCATTGCTCCTCCTTCCATCTCCTTCGGACCTGTCGCGATTACGCTAAGTCTGGGTTAACCAAATCAGCTCGACAAATATGGGGGTTGTACATTAGTGCTGCTAGTCGAGCGCTCCCGTCTCGCGTTGAAATTCATATAGAATTAATTTTTTTATGCTTATTGTTTTATAAATTTCTATTTGCGTAAATATTATTTATTTTACTCAAAATTGGTGAATCCGATGTGAATCCGACGGTAGCGTTGGGATGTGTAGACTTTTGTTAAGCTCGTATTGCTCGAGTCGGGAGGAAGGATTATCTTTCTCGGTGGCTAAGAATTTGCCCTACGCGAACCTTGAAGTATTGATACTGGTTAGTTCTATTTGCGCGAGTGTGATGTAGGCCATCATTTTGGCCAGATTGAGCTTTTATCTGTTCCTATATTTTGATCCTCGCTAGCCCCTTTGTGCCTACCCCGTCCTTTGATTCTACTCCACCAATTTCTAACTAAAGCCTAAAAGCCAATCCTAGTCGCACACCCAAATTTGAGCTTTAGTTTGTATTTTATTTTCATGATTGTGGTGTTGATGTCGTGATAATTTTTGTGAAAATATGGATGTGCTTCATTGTTCAATTTGCTGAAAATGATTTGAAAAGAAAAGAAAAAGAAAATAAGAAAAAGAAAAGAAGTGAGAAAGAAGAAAAAAAAGAGAAAAGAAGAAGAGTTAAAAATCTTTAATTTGTATTGGGAGTAGGCGGTGCACACACCCATGTAGTCAAGTCCAAGTCTGGGGGTGTGGTGCACCCGCGTGTAGTTTTGTGGTGTTGCGTGGATAGTTCTTGTTGTGTGAGCTCTTTTGGGTTAGGTGCTTTGAGCCCTCATATTTATCACTGTATACCCAACCGTGACCCAAGCCCTTTCTCTAACCTAAAGTCCTACTGACTCGTGCGGTGAGCCAAACTAGTGTCGTGGAGAGAATGCAAACGGGTGAGCTTATGGTCACCAACATTGATAGATTTCAATGGAGGTTGTCTCGAGCACCAATCTTTTGCAATGTTTGCTTCAGCAATCATTTTACTTTCTCCCCATGCGTGACCAACTGATTCACCGTGATTCAATTTTTGAGTAAAAATAATATGTATTTACGTTCTTAGAAAGTTATAAACTATTTTAAATAATTAAAAATTTCTTCTACTGTATTTCTATGTGCATGAACATGCGATTTCGCATGGTACTCCTCTGCAATTTCTATGACAGCTATAGTTTTTCTTATCCGCATGAGAGATGGTTTGCTCGGGACGAGTAAACGAGTAAGTCTGGGGTGTGATGAGTCAATTTATATAGGGTTTTTCGGACTCATCTGGGCTAGTTCTCTCTCATTTTCACTTCACTTTCAGTACATCATTGCTTAGATTTCACTGGTTCTCTCTTTTCACACGAAGTGCACATTTCGGCTCTTTGTGGCGTGCTATTGCGCACTATTCTGCTGGGGGTAAGTACATTGTGCTCCCCATCTCATTTCTTTGCAGATTTTATGTTTCTATGTGCTGGAGGCCTGTGCCCCAGTTTGGTATTTTGCTTTGCAGGTGGGTAGATCCTCATTTCTAGTTGAAGTCTTTCCTGTATAAATCGCACGGTCATGCGTTACCTTGATGCACGATCTTTGCGACCGTGCGTGTTCGTATTGATCCAGAATGGTGATCTGCCCCCAGCTCGTGTGTTTTGTTCTCGCACGGTCGGTTTCGACCGTGCGTAAGTAAAACGCACGAGCTTCTCTTTTTGTCTAAAATTTTTATGAAACTATCGCCCATGCATTTCCTTCACGCACGGTTGGATTCAACCGTGCGAGAACGAAATCACACGATCTTCTCTTTTGACCTGTTTTTCAGCGATCTGCATCTGCCTGTACGTTTTGTCCGCTTTTCAAAATTCGGCTCGCCACCTTTGAGGCTTTGAGCTTTAAGCATTTAACTAATTTAGGTTGATTGCGTCCATCTCGACTTCCATTTCGGACGAGCTATCCTCCAAATTTGAAGTATGTTGTTTCCTCCTCGTTGCATCCAAGTGATCCTTGTAGCATATGCAGATTTCGAGCGATTCTTCGCTTAGACGACTTCTCCGCTCGTTCAACACCCTGCCACTAAGAGAAAAAGCAAACTCCGAAGCTACTGTGCTAGCTTGGATCGTTAGTAAATCTCGGGTCATATAGGTCATAATAGGATATGTATTTACTTTACCTTTCCACCATTTTAAAAGATCAAAATTTTTATTTCGTCCGTACTCATAAAATCACGAAATTGTGTCTTTGTATACAAACCTAATTCATTTAAACTACTACAAGTTGTAGCGCGCTTTTTCCCTAGATGCTAGCTCTATCATTTTATTTTTAAAACTATCGCGTGTTTTTGGTTGCGACACATCCTCTCGGGGCCGCGATCCGTATAAATTATCGTAATAATTATAACATTCAGTAAAAATAGTGTTAAAATTTAAAATACTAATGCTATCCAAATTTGAGTAACTAATATTTTCGCCTAAATTATTATTTATTTCTTCTATTAAATTTTCAACGTCCTCTACGCTGAATAGAGGATTCAAAGCGGTGGCGCATGAAAACATCGCTGGCATTTTTTTATAATATTAAAAAAAAATCCATTAATTCTATTAAATCTTGTCATCTGATATGTTGTTTAAAATAATTTAATGTTTATGTTATATTAACTAAATTTTCAATAACTAGCGGGCTAGTAGGATAATATATGTCCGATAAATAATTTATTGTCGTGTAAAAAACTTCTAATAATTCTATATAACTTTCTAAAACTGCTCAATCGGACTCACTTAAATCGAACATACCTAACATAGTATAATATTCCATAAGTAGTGATTTTTGACGAATCACTCATTTTAACATTGTGTTGGTCGAGTTCCATCTAATTGACATGTCAAATAAAGGTTTCAAAAAAAAATCACCTTGTGCGTTTACGAATTTTTTAAAATCTTGTCGTCATTATTTAGAACTATAAATAAATTGTAACATTAAACGAATTTTATTAATACATGGTTCCATATAAGCTAAACTATCATGTACATCTAAATTTAAAATGTGGCATACACAACGAGTATGAAAAATCCACCGTTTAACATAGGTTTTAAATCACATTTTAACCACTGAATTGCGGTGGTATTATTTGTGGCGTTATCGAAAGAAATACTCATAATTTTATCTTTAATTTTAAATTCTCGCACACATTTTAAAATAATTTGATAAATCGCTTAACCGATGTACGGGACTTCAAAACTTTCAAAACATATTATGCGTTTATTTAGATCCCAGGAAACGGGATCGACCCAGTGACAAGTTATACAAATATATGATAATCCTAATTTTATACTACTTGACCAAACGTCGTTCGTTAAACTCACTCGACTCTCAAAATTTTGAAAATAATTTATTAAAGATTGTTTCGCTTCTAAAAAATTTATTAAAGATTGTTTCGCTTCTAAAAAATTTATTAAAGATTGTTTCGCTTAATTTGTTGACTTGATATAACTATAATCGCATCTTTAGTATAATATAGAGGGTTCACATCTTATCCATATTGTACATAATAAAGTGAGCAGAAGAGAGAAATGTATATCAATATCAAGTGAGAATTACATCCACACACATATATCTCATCAAAAGCATCTAAACCGTCCGATTTTCACCTGAGGGGGACAAGAGAAAGAGAGGATCAAGGACTGATGTTTAATGGAACACTAAGCATCGTTTGGGGAAGACTAGGGCTCCGTCTGGCGCAACATTTTTGCTCTAGTGAGTTTGGACAAAACCGCTACTATCATAGATTACTCGTTTGACATGACGAAAAACGAACCACTACGGTCACAACCGCCATTACCATGCCAAACGAAGCCTAGGGCTAATTAGTTTGAACCATGATTTTATAATATATTATTTCCCTATTGTCAAACATCTTTCCTAAATGTTCTTTGCATTAGACTGGCAGTAGTGTATGCGGAATCCACGCATGCTCTCTTGAGAATTACCCATAAGGTTGTCACTTAATATGGGAAAAAATTTATATTTGTACTGTTCCTACAAGAAAGTGCGAAGTTAATTTTGTATGTTAAGATGTATATTATTTACAAAATAAAAATCGTAATATCAATTCATATTTTTTTACGATCATTTTAAGATCTCATATGCATATGTTTTGTGTTTAAATTGAGAATCGGTCTCAACGAGGAGTTCACACCCCGAAGTGGAGGCGACTTGCACTTGACTTGTGGAAGAACTTGACCAAAAACATAGAACTAAGTACTGACCCTTGGCCGCAGCGCGGAGGTCCCATCACACACCCAAAAAATCTTTGAGCGTTTCCCCTCCCAAGTCAAAGCTGAGGCTGAGCACCTTGGAGAACCTTGGACACTATTCAGAATTGTCCAGAGGAGGAAGAAACACCAAAAATTGCATGCTCTCCAAAGGTACCATTCATGGTCTATTTATAGTTTTCTCATCTAGGTCTGCTGATAGTGCAATTCGGGCTTTTGATTTTGTTAAACGCACCACAAAATAGTCTGTCAACAGTCAAACTCCGCTGTTTGGGATAACTATTGACAGACAGTTCTAAATAAAATGAATAAAATATTGCATCCACAACCCGGGGCCTGACAAAGCCGGTGCTCGCATGCTCCTTTGCGACCCACCTATGCGAGATTATGCTTGACTCGCTTAGCGCAGAGCAGCAAGACCTCGCTCGCCTCGCCAAGACTAAGTGCACCCCAAATTGGCGAGCCCCCACTGGCCTCACCCTCGCTATCCCTTGTCGCACAGGGGCGAGTCCTGCTCGCCCCACCTCACGACCTGCTTGTCGTGAGGAGGCGAGCCCTTGCTCACTTCACACATGCCCAAGTCTCAATTAGCCCCTCAGCGAACACGGGGTTGCACATTTTGGATAAAGGTTGTAAAAATATTATTGTAGAAAAGATGTTTTGTTAGTGTTAAATACAACTATATTTGCCTGCAAAAAAATCTGAAAACACAATTTTTTGAAACTATATTTTCAACAAAACTATAGTTAATAGGGAAAATACAGTCTCGCACCTAGAGCATGAAACACTACACGTATAAAAGTATTTACATATTTCGGGTGGTTATTGGTGAACATACAATGCGCTCCAAGGCACCTCATGCACAACCTCCACTACAACAAAATGGGCGATGGGGCCTACACGCCCCAAAACCCCAGTAAAGGGCCCACCTAGTAGAAGAGGCAAAGAGTCCATTTGGCACCGCGTTGTGAACGCGGTGGTTATGAACCGTCCATGAACGACCAACCTCACCTAAGGAACTCCATTCAATTTAATGTTCAAAACTAGATTTTTTTTCTTGGTGTCGGTCATAATTGTTGCAATGTCAAATGAATATTCTATGACGGTGGTGCTTTTGTCTAGACTCACAGGAGCAAAAACTTCATGCAAAACGGATCTTAAAGTTCAAGCTGACAGATGAAGGCAATATAAATTCAAACTAGAAGCAAAATAGGAACAAAAACCTGGCATACAAGAAACAAGTTGTGAAAATAACATTAAGCCCAACAGGGATATCAAAAGAGCAGTAAAATCTAATGAATTCTGTGTGAAAACAACCCACTGGGCCAAATGTAATAAAACTTGCAAATAGACTGAATGAAGCAAAAGATGTGTGTAATGCCTTCTTCCTCCCTCTTCCCCTCTATAGTTTTTATCTAAACCATCCCCACTACTTCCTCAAACTTCTACACCTTTTAAGAATTCTTTGCTCCCCTAAACCAAGCAAAGGTTTTTTCAAGAATCTGCCTTTTTTTTCAAAATATATCAAGTCATAATGCTCGCTTCACAAAACTAAAGATAATACCCTCATAGTATAAACAAATCAAGTATAATGCAATTAAAGGTTAGACGGTCCAATTTGCATAACGATCTTCAGCAGCAACCAGTATCATCGGGTCATACAAAAACACCACAGCCTACAAAAAGTTTGGTCGTCTGGATAAATTTGATGGACTGTGGAAGCTTCTTAGGGGACCAGTCTCCAGAGGTCGCGTGGGAAGAGTGAAGTTTGGCGAATGTTGTTGAGACCGCAAAACAACATCACCACTCATTCAAGTCCAACTCCAAACCCACCATGAGTAAGCACGCCATATCTATAAAAAAGAAATATTACCATCATTATACCAATTTTACCCCCTTTTCAGATTTCTGTATTTAAAAGATTCAAAAAGCATGAGCGGAGCACGGGTGCCCTAGAGCAGTCGGGCTCGGGCAAATCCCCATGGGCGATTGCTAATACATATATGGTCATTTATCAGAACCTCCCATCTAAATTTGTTAAATTACAGGTTGCACCCCTCTTACTTTTGAAATTTCAAAAACCTTAATGTAAGCTTGTATTTCATAGCATTCATGCACAAAAAGACCCCCTTGAAAATTTACTAGAAGGGGTATTTTTGTGCATGAATGTTATGAAATATAAACTTAAATGGGTTTTTGTAATTTCAAAAGCATGAGCGGTGCAACATGTAGTTATGCCATTTATCGGGACTTCCCCACTAAGTTTGCTAAATTACAGGTTGCGCCCCTCTTACTTTTGAAATTATATAAAACTCCCCTGTAAGTTTACATTTCATAACATCCATGCACAAAGACCCCCCTAAAGATTTACTCCATTTTGTGCATGGATGTTATGAAATGTAAACTTAAAGGGGAGGTTTTGTAATTTCAAGAGGGGTGCAACCTGTAATTATGCTAGCTTCGAAGTTTTGGTAATTATTCCAATATATATATAGTTGAAGTTCACTACAATTAAAATCAGATTCAAATGTACATTTATACAACTAAAACCAGCTTCATTTTATTGTGTTAAGAAAGAGCAGTTTCAAGAATTTCACTTCTTCCTATAACTGTGATTCATTTTCCCACATTCAATCTATGGATAGATGCACACATACCAACCCCTACAAGGTATTCAAGCTTTTTGGACATACTACAAAAATCATGTATGCAGATATTGTACTGAAATCAATTCCAGAGAACTGTTGTTTAGAAATATTTATAGGAGTAAGAAGGGGCATACCGAAATGAATTTACATATTTAGATATTTTGCTGACATCAATTCCACGGGCTTCAGCACTTGCTGTTAAAAGGTCAAATTCGTGTTCCCTTTGAGCACCAGAGATTATCTCCTCACCTTGAAAAATGGTAGAAATTAATAAAATAAGATAGTAATTTTAATTATTTCAGGCTTTTCTGCTATAAAATCAAATCAAGATTAAACCGGTATTAGTAATACACAAGTCCAAGCTAATCATCTGCTGCTCCTCACCTAAAATATTATGGGATTTGGTTAACCAAAGAGAACATTTATATGATCGGGTAACATACTGAATCCCTCAAAAAGCAAACTTTTGTACATTCAATATATTCTAATCTAAATAGCATCCCTCTCTGTGATAGCTTTGACTCGAACAACAAATGTTGATTAATACAAACGAATATAAAAGATCTCGAGACAAAGCTCGCGACAATCTCTTGATGGTAGGGTCCCTCTTAAAACTCTACTATCCAAGAGAAACAGAATTCCTAAGAATCCAAGATGCCTTAAAGACTCACTACCACTCCCTTGTATGGGCGGGAGTGACATACACACAATTATCAAAATGTCATAAGGCTATATATGTAGATAGGGGGATGTGTGGAATCCTTAGGGAGTCATCTTCGCATCACCCTCCCTCCATCCTATGTATCCCTCCTCCAAGACCTCTTACCAATATCCTTGTTAGATTTGGGGGTTATTGCTTTAGTTTGTTTTTTATGGTTTTGTCTTTTGTACCCTTAGGGGCCTCTCCTATATATAAAGGAGACCTCTCTTGTTCTAATTAATTAAACCTCATTTGCAACATGGTATCAGAGCCGGACGGCGTGACCTAATCTCGCGTCTCCCGTATCGCATCGCATCGCTGCTCGTGACCTAATCTCGCGACTCCCGCCTGCTCCGCTCGCGTCCTCCCCGCCAGCGTCGGCTCCCGCCTGCTACGCCCGCTCCGCTTCCTCTCGTTTTCTTCTCCTTCCACTTCCTCCCGCCTGCTACGCCCGCTCCCGCCTGCTACGCCTTTCTTCCTCTCATTTTTTCTTCTTCTTCTTCCTCTCTTCTTCTCTCCGCCCGGCAGCGGCCGTCGGCCTCTCCTCCATGAAGTTTTTCAATCTCCTGTGACGTCGGATCTCCTGTATGACGTATCCGGCGTTTCCCATTCTTCTTTAGTGGGCTGTTGCTCTCCTCTCCTCTTTATATGAGTGAGATCCCCTATTTTAGCTGATCTGCCGCCTTCTCCCTCCGCCTTATATGCCAGATAATATGGATTCTCCGAATATTTCCTCCGGTGGAAGTGTCGCATCCAATCCTTTGCCTACTACTGGTCACTTTTGGGCCACCCATGATCACGGGACTCCCAGATCACTACCATTAAGTTGGACGACACAAATTATCTTCCGTGGGCTCGATCTATTACTTTGGCTCTTAAGAGTCGCCGCTTGTTTGGCTATGTTAGTGGTGACGTTAAGGCTCCTGCATCTTCCTCTTCTGAGTGGTCTCAATGGGAGTCGGAGAACTCCTTGGTGATGTCTTGACTCCTCAACTCTATGCTGGAGTCGATTTCTCGCAACTACCTATTCTTGGACACAACTGTCGACATCTGGAAACGGGCTGAGGTTACTTACTCATGTCGCGGGAATGCTGCCCAGGTCTTCCAGTTGCGTCGTCGGATATTTCTCTTGCGGCAAGGTGACCGTCCTCCTGCCACTTACTACTTGGAGTTCACCCAACTGTATCAAGAATATGATCACTTCGATCCTCTCACATTTGAATCTCCGGTGGATGAGGCTAAGGTTCGTGCCAGGGAAGAGCGCAACAGGATCTTTGAGTTCCTTCATGGCCTTCATCGTGACTTTGATCAGATTAGTGTTCAGCTGCTTGGCCGCTCTCCTCTTCCCAGTCTGCCTGAGGTGTACAGTCTTGTTCAACACGAGTATGATCGCCGACAGACGCTTCTTCCCGACACTACTATTGAGGGATCTGCTCTAGCTGCTCGGTTCAGTTCTAGAGGTCGTTCCTCTCGTGATTTTAAGCCCAGGCCTGTCGACAAGGACCATCTGATATGTGATTACTGTGGGAAGGGACGTCATACTCGGGAAACCTGCTTCAAGCTTCATGGATTCCCCCCACCCCGCGGTGGCCCAAGCCCGCGTGGTGGTAGGGGATTTGGCCGCACTCCGTCTCGCCTGCCTCCCTCCCGCACTGCTTACCTATCAGATACTGGGGATGACCCTGCTCCTCTCAGCGGGCCTGCTGTGGTTGACTCCGCGTCCTCTCTTTCAGCTGATGAGGTTCTGGCCTTCCGTCGCTTTATGCTGGGACATTCGTCTGAGTCTTCTAGCTTTGCTTCCTCCGCATATGCTCACCAGGGACCTCCTGAGGCCCACTCAGCTGCTGCTCGTGCTCCCACTCAGTGGATTATTGATTCTGGAGCCACTGATCATATGACAGGTTCTGCTACTGGTTTCATGTCCTACTCTCCCTTGTCGGGTTGTGACAAAGTGTGCATTGCAGATGGGTCCTTCGCCCCTATTGCTGGGAAAGGATCTGTGGCGTGCTCCAGTCTCACCCTCTCTTCCGTTCTTCACGTTCCTAAATTTACTCGCAATTTACTTTCTATCAGTCACATAACTACCTCTTTAGACTGTTCTGTGACCTTTTTTCCCCTCTTTTTGCATCTTTCAGGACCTGAAGACGAGGACGGTGATTGGATCTGGTAAGCTGCGCGATGGACTCTACCTGCTCGATTCCTCTAGCTCTCCTTCTCCAGCCCGTGCCCTCCATACTGCTCGGCCCTCTATCTTGGACTCCTGGCACTGTCGCCTAAGACATCCCTCTCCTTCTACTATGCGTGTTTTATTCCCTACTATGTCTGTTGTAGCTTTAAATTTGTTTACCTGTGATGTATGCACTCTTAGTAAACAACACCGTGCTTCTTTTAACCGGTTTTCTCCTTCTAGTGATACTCCTTTTTCTGTAATTCATACTGATATTTGGGGCCCCTGTTATGTTGCCTCTTTATCTGGCTCGCACTGGTTTGTCACATTTATTGATTGCTTCTCCCGCTGCACTTGGGTCTACTTGATGAAACAGAAAAATGAAGTGTTCCCTCTCTTTCAACGTTTTCATAATATGATCACCACTCAATTTAATGCGTCCATTAAGGTTTTGCGTAGTGACAATGCCCGTGAATACATTGATTCCGAATTTCAGCGTTTCCTCAGTGATCGGGGTATTATACATCAAACTTTGTGTGCTTACACTCCCTCTCAACATGGGGTTGTTGAACGCAAGAATCGCCACCTCCTTGAGGTCGCTCGGTGCCTCCTTCTCCAGCGACACCTTCCCAAGTTCTACTGGGGTGATGTCGTTCTGACTGCAGCCTATCTTATTAACCGCCTACCTACTCGTGTCCTCGGGGATAAATCCCCTCTCAATGCTCTCCATCTTTCCCCTTCTCATCTTTCTCCTCGGATCTTTGGATGTGTCTATTTTGTCTACGTGCATCCGAAATCCAAGCTTGACTCTCGTTCTCTCAAGTGTGTCTTTATTGGGTACTCGTCTACCCAGAAGGGGTATAAATGTTTTCACCCTCCTTCCAAACGGACATTTATCACTATGGATGTCATCTTTCGGGAGTTTGAGTCATACTACGAGTCCTCTCTTCAGGGGGGAGTCTTCAATGGAAGAGAGTTCACGCATTTCTACTATTCCATTACCTATTCCTCCTCCCTCACCTATATCTTCACCATCTGTCATTGGAAATATCAGTATCCCGTCATTACCTCTACCTTCACCACCCACCATTATTGCTCCTTCTTCGATTCCGCCTCCCTCTCTTCCTCTCTAGGTGTACACTCGACGGAACAGGAGACCAGCTCCCGTGCTTAGCTTACCAGCTCCATCACATGATACGTTGTCAGGGACTCAAGGTAATCTTTCTTCCACCCAACATTCGATGTCCAATTTTGTTTCATATGCCTGGCTAACCCCCCTACACAGAGGCTTTGTTTCCTCCCTATCTGCCATCTCGATTCCCTCCACCTGGCAGGAAGCCATTGAGCATCCCAAGTGGCGAGGTGTCATGCATGAGGAGATGTTAGCCCTTGAGAAGAACCACACTTGGGACCTATCGACTCTCCCTCCAGGAAAGACTGTGGTGGGGTGTAAGTGGGTGTTTTCGGCCAAGCAAAACCCCCAAGGGATAGTTGAACGGTATAAGGCTCGGTTAGTTGGCAGAGGTTATACTTAAACTATGGGCATTGATTATCAGGAAACCTTTGCGCCCGTGGCAAAGATGAACTCCATACATGTGCTCCTCTCATGTGCCGCCTGCAGAGGGTGGACATTGTCCCAGTTGGATGTAAAGAATGCTTTTCTGCATGGGGAGTTAAAGGAAGAGGTGTATATGTCTTTACCACCGGGGTTTACCCCAAGAGATTCTGAAGGGAAAGTGTGCAGGTTTAAAAAGGCGTTGTATGGCTTGAAGCAGTCTCCCCGGGCCTGGTTTGGTCGATTCCCTAAGGCCATGGTGAGTTTTGGATACTCCCAAAGCCATGCTGACCACACCTTGTTCGTAAAGCACATGTAGGGTAGAGTCACTGCCCTCATCGTCTATGTTGATGATATTTTTATAACAGGTGATGACATTATAGAGATTGCAAAGCTCAAACAGAGGCTGGCAGAGGAGTTCGATGTGAAGGACCTTGGCGATCTCCGATACTTCTTGGGGATTGAAGTTGCTCGTTCTAAGCATGGAATATTCATCTCCCAAAGGAAGTACATCTTGGATTTGCTTCAGTCGTCTGGAATGAGTGGATGTCGCCCTGCTGACACACCTATTGAAGCCAACCATGGGCTAGGAAGGGATGATGGCTCTCCGTTGGAGGATATTGCTGGTTTTCAATGACTGGTTGGGCGTCTCATTTATTTATCCCATACTCGTCCTGATATCACATATGTTTTTGGCGTCATAAGCCGGTTTATGCATTCACCCAAAGCCAGGCACTTGGAAGCTGCCCACAGGATTCTTCGCTACCTCAAATCCTCTCCAAGGAAAGGTATCCTGTTTTCTCCGAACAAAGAATTAAATGTGGGAGTATACACCGATGCCGACTGGGCAGGATTGGCTGATGATCAGAGGTCTACATCTGGATATTGCTCGTTTGTTGGAGGAAACTTGGTCACCTGGCGAAGTAAGAAACAACATGTGGTGTCCAGATCAAGTGCTTCGGTGGAATTTCGATCGATGGCACATGGAATCTGCGAAGGCCTCTGGATCTGATCACTCCTGACTGATCTTGGAATGAAACATAATGATCCTATGAAGCTCTACTGTGACAGTAAAGCCACTATCAGTATTGCTCACAACCCTGTCCAACACGATCGCACGAAACATGTCGAGGTTGATCGTCACTTCATCAAAGAGAACATTGAGAGAGGTGTTGTGACCACTCCGTTTGTCTCGTCTGAACAACAGCTTGCGGATGTTCTCACAAAAGGATTAAGCTCTCGAGCCTTTGATGGGCTTATATGCAAGTTGGGCATGAAAGACATCACACGCCCAACTTGAGGGGGAGTGTTAGATTTGGGGGTTATTGCCTTAGTTTGTTTTTTATGGTTTTGTCTTTTGTACCCTTAGGGGTCTCTCCTATATATAAAGGAGACCTCTCTTGTTCTAATTAATTAAACCTCATTTGCAACAATCCTCAAGAAGGGGGTGCAGTTTGAGCGGAGCCCGACAACTCAGGAGGCCTTTCACAACTTACAACAAGCCTTGGTCTCCGTCCCAATGCTCAGCATGCATGATTTCACCAAGTCATTAATCATCGAGTGTTAAGCCTCCGCAAAGGGCGTGAGCCGTCCTCATGCAAGAGGGCCGCCTCATCGCCTACTTCAGCAAAGCCTTTACAGACTGTCGATATGCAATCTCGTCTTACGACAACGAGATGCGTGCACCGGTGTCGGTTATTAAGCACTAGAGTTCTTATCTGCGCGGCCGCCCCTTCGTTGTCCATACGGATCATCGCAGTTTGCGCCAACTATGGAGTTAAAAGGTGACTACTCTGGCTCGCAAATGTGGCTCGCTAAGCTATTGGGTTACAACTTCTCAATTGAGTACAAAGCGTGATCACCAAACACCGTTGTGGATGCCCTTTCCCTCAAGGACATCAATGGCATTGTGTTGGTTGTATCCCACTAGCAATGATTTGATGTTGACGCCAACCCATCCGAGGTGCGAAGAGATCCTCACTAAGCCGCCATGATTCAGGACCTCCGGCGAGATCCCGAGCCCTACCCTCCCTTCTGCCTCATGGGCGAACAACTACATTACTGTGACTGTTTGGTGGTTGGTGATTCACCTCTGAAGATTTCACACCTCCTTCATGAATTCCATGCCATCTCAACGACGGGCCACTCGAGCGCATATCCTACCTGCTGGCGCTTGGCCATCACTGCGGCTTGATGTGAGTGGTGCAGCAATTCGTCACTAATTGTCTGACGTGTCAGAAGGCCAAGTACCAGACCCTGGCCCCAACCAAATTGTTTCAGCCCCTACCGGTACTAGACATCGTTTGAGAGGACATTTCCATGGACTTCATCACTCTCCTACCTCACTCTTAGGGCTAAGATTATATTTTGGTCATCCTGGATCGACTCTCCAAGTACGACCACATCATACATATCAAGCATCCATAAACGGCCAGCTCCATCACCAAATTATCATAAGGGACGTGGTTCACCTGCACGGCTTCCTCTGTTTCATTGTAAGTGATCGCGACCTAGTGTTTATTAGTTCCTTCTAGCATGAGTTATTTTGCATACATGGCATCAAGTTATGCTTCAACACGGCCTACCGCTCACAGATCGACGGGCAGACAAAGGTCATCAACCATTGCGTCGGCACATACTTACGTTGTTTCTCTACCGAGCAACCCCACTAGTGGACTCAGTGGATAGCTGTCGGCATGCTCGACATGCCTGCCGGCATGTTTTTGCGAGCAAAACGATATTTTTTTCTAAAAAGATCGTGTTCTTTTGTAAAATATAGGCTGGCATATCCGATTTTTTCCGATATATTGGCCGACACGACATTTGAACATATCGTCCGATTGTTTATTTTATATTATGTTAGCAGTATATGTTTCACTTATATGTATTATAATATGACTTAATGATTTGTTCTCCTTAATATATGTTATTCTTATAATCAAAAATTTTAATTATTTCTCACTATATCATTCTTATTTTGTGCTACAAAAGATATTATTACTTTCAACGTATTCATTATTATTTTTATATTTTTAACATAAATTTGTTAAGCATGAAAACACTTATAACCAACCCAAAAATATTTAGCTTTTAAAACTTTTTATTTGCTATAAAACTTAGTGCTATCTAAGTAAAATTATTGTATTTTATCCGGTTGGCTACTCATGCTTCTCTAATTTCATGGAGACCTCCTACTTTGGGTAGAGTAAAGATGAATACGGATGGAGCCTCTCAAGGTATTCCCAGGATCTTGGGTATTTGGGGTATTGTTCGGGACGCAATGGAAAGTGGCTACTGGGTTTCCTGGCCCACTTGGGCTCTTGCACCAATTTGGCGGTTGAGTTATATTGTTACGGATATGCATGGCGAGGCGCAGACATGGCGGGTCTACAAGCGGCGGGAACTGACGTCGGTGGAGAAGGCGGGCCCGGTTGGTGTCAACAAGGAGAAGCCGGCAATGGCAAGCGCCGAAGATATTTAATATTAAATATGCTGCTATGTTTGGTTTATTTCCGATTTAAATATGTTGTTATGTTTGGGTTATTTCCTATTTCCGTTATTTCCTTTTGTATTCGCTCCTCGACACTATAAGAGGGCATGTGGAACTTGTATTATTTTTGTCTTGGATATGAATTAAAAAAGGGTTGCTCCCATGTGTCTTCCCTCTAAACCCTGGCCTCCTTCTCTCTTCCTCTACGCCGGCTCTCCCCTTGCCGGATCTTCTTCGTGCGGTAATATTTGGTTCGACTTGCCCGTCCGCCCGCTCTTGTAGCCGCCAGACCATCACCTACACCCGCGCCCGACGTCTCGCCCTCTAGATCTCGCTGCTCGGTCTCGCCCGCTAGATCTCGCAACGCAGCAATCTTGTCGCTCGATCTCGACCGCGCCGTGTCGCACCGCAGCGGCCTGTTCATCCTCCATGGCTCCTCAGGCGACTCAATTGCATCCTGAGACTTCCGCCAGTGACGGCCACGACGACACCGTTCAGCGTCGTCTCGATGGCCACGACTCCCAGTTCGCCTCCATCCAGGCCATGCTACAGGCCATCCTTGCGCGACTGGAAGCCTGCCTCGCCCGTGCTCACCTCCAACAACGGTTGCGCCTCTTCTGCCTATGGGGGCTCACTGCTCGGCACACTGATGGCGCAAATCTTAGCACACCGCTATAGGCGGTAGTAAGACTGCGGCACGAAACGGCAGTGTACCGATCGTTCAAGTAATATAAAATGGGAATGAATCCCCAAGTATCGATCTCAAAGGAACACAGTAAGGTGAAGTTAATTATCGAGGAAGGACTTGAGATTGAAGTCCTTTCGAGCGGATGGATGCGGAAATGGGGGATTTGGCTTTTGGAAAATAAAAGAAAACAACTACAACTACTCCTATGCAATGCCGCTATGCAATGCTTCGCTTGGCGGGATGGAGACTAGGCAGGCCTTGAGCGCGCTGCGTCGCAAGGGCGGATGGACGAGTAGGCAAGCGGAGTTGAACTGTGCAGGCCTTAAGCGCACTGCTTCGTAGGGCGAATGGATTACACGGGCCGCTATGCCACGCTTCGCTAGGCGGATGGAAGAGTAGGCATACGAATGGAATGGAGAGAACAGCGGAATGAGGGTCGCAAGCACCTCGTCGACAAGCACGCCACTAGCAATTGCTAGTGCGGCACCGGACACGGTGGTGGAGTGGAAAATGGATGGCGGCGCACCTCATTAACACATATGACCTAAATATAACTTCACATAAACATGAAATTAAGATTACAAGCACGATTCATAGTGTTCATCATCAATACATGAGAGATCTAGCTACAAACACATCAATAAGAGAAGAACAAGGCAAGAAATCGACCGAATCCGAAGTCTCGTTGTAGATTCACGGTTGGAATCGCTGGGTTGTCAATCCGCGTCCAAGCTCGGTCCGCAACTACGTCCGGGGTAGAGAGAGTTGTCACTACTCTCCAATGAGCCCGGCTTCTTCGTGTCACGATCCGGTAGAGGTTGCAAACTTCCTCTTGCTTGATGGCGATGGCGGCTAAACCTTCCTTGAAACTCTAGGATGAAGGAGGAGGCCGAGAGGAAGCTCCGGCTCAAGAATGGCGTGAAGAACAAGCCCGGAGCACCTCCCGATGGTGGGCGGCGATGGAGGGGCGAAATCGGGCGGAACGGAGGAGCTGGGAGAACGAAAGATCGGAGGATGCGACCTAATTCGCGAGCAGGAGTATTTATAGGCGCTGGAATAAACAGTGCGCACGGTCATTGGCGCACGACCAGTGGTCGTGCGCGCTGGAATCCTGTGATCGTGCGCCTGCCTGGGTGGAGCCTGCAATGTAAGAAATTTATAAAATACCATGTTCGCACGACCAGTGGCGCACGACCGGTGGTCGTGCGCACTATCGTAGGTGGTCGTGCGCACTGGTCGAAACAGAACTCATAAAATTGATGTTAAGTGCGCACGCACAGTGGCGCACGACCGGTGGTCGTGCGCACTATCGTAGGTGGTCGTGCGCACTGTCCGAGACAGAACTCAAAAAATAGGGTTAAGTGCACACGATCAGCGGCGCACGACCAGTGGTCGTGCGCAATAGAAACAGCGATCGTGCGCAGTGTTCCTGTACAGAATTGTACCGGGAATACCTGCACGACTCCTGTTCCAGCACAACCACGAATCCAGCCACTGAACGTGGCACTTAACTATGCATGAAAACTACTAAAGAAGAACATGAAATAACACCAAAAACGGGCCTAGAGGTGCACTTAGCATGGAGTATCAAATATGAGTGAAAACATGTCTAAAGTGAAGTGCATAGACTAGAAAATCGGCCCAGATGAGTCCATAAATGTGTATATATTTGGGACTCATCACACCCCCAGACTTAACTATTTGCGCGTCCCGAGCAAACCATCTCTCGCGGACAGGAAAAACATAAGCTGGCGAAGAAATTATCAAGCGGAGTACCATGCGAAGTCGCATGCTCATGTGCGTAGAAGTACGGTAGACAAAATTTCTAATTATACATATTAGTTTATACTTTTCTTAGGGGCGTATTTATATATTACATTTACTCAAAAAGTGAATCACGGTGAATCATAAGGTCGTACATAGGAAGAAAGTAAACTGAACGTTGAGGCGAGCATTGCCAAAGATCGGGGCTTGGGACAACTCCATTGAAATCCATCAATGTCGGTGACCATAACTTTGCCCGTTCGCACTCTCTCCACGGCACTGGTTTGACTCAAATGCGTGAATCAATAGGACTTAAGGTTTTAGGTGAGGCTTGGGTTTAGGTGAGGTAAACAAATATAAACATGAAGGCTTAGAACACAAAAACCCAAATGAGCAAATGCATAACACTATCCAAGTAGCCAAAAAACACGCGGATGCACCACACCCCCAGACTTAGACTTAGACGCATGGGTGTGTGCACCGCCTACTCCCAAATATAAATCTCAAACAGATTTTTTCAATTAAACTTTTCATTCTTCTTTTTCTTTTCAAATCTTTTTCTTCTTTTCTTTTTCTTTCTTTAGCAATTTCAGCAATTTTTTCAAAGATGCACATCCACATTTTCACATTGTACTTCCACAATTAACACCACCAATTTAAAATTTAAACAAAATGCTTGCATTTTGGGTGTGCGACTAGGATTGGAGTTTAGGCTTTGGTGAACAATAGTGGAGCTGAACCAAAAGAATGGGGTAGGCACAACTGGGCTAGCGAGGAAAAGATGATAGGAATGGCACAAAGGCTCAACCGGGCCAAAATGATGGCCTATATCACATTCACGCAATTGACTAACCGTATACCCATGCTTCAAGAATCGCTTGGGGCAAGTTCTAGCCACCGAGAAAGATAATCCTTTCTCCCGACTCGGGCAATACGAGGCTAACGAACGTCTACACACATCCCTATGCTACCGTTTGATTCACACCGGATTCACCAATTTTTGAGTGTAGTAAACAATATTTACGCTAATAGAAAAAAATATAAACTAAAAGCATTAAAAGAAATTGAATCTACACGAATTTCTAAACGAGACATGAGCACTAGACTAGGAGCACTACAGGAGTCAACATTTTACTCCGCCTCATAATCCTAAGCCAGCACAATGATTTTCCAAATCACACAAAAAGACAAATTCAACTCGCGACGTGCCAACGGCTAAGCGCGCTCAAGTGGGTGTTGTGGTGTGCAATGAAAATAAACAAAACATTTTAAATGAAATCTTCTAGTATGCAGTGCAACAGTGCACGTGAGCGGGTAAACAAAACTACTCTCCCACAGACTTAAACTAAACAATCCGCATAATATATGACAGGAAAATCAAAATAGGGCTAGGGGAAGAGAGTACCCAATGCTCAGCAAGTGAGCATACCAGAAGATTGGCGATTAACTCTAGACCAAGCTGCAGCACCCAACCAGAAGAATACATGCAGGGGTCAACTCCGCAAAAACAAAAGAAAAGAGAAACGCTGAAATAAAATAAACTAACTACGCAGGATTAGATAAATTAAAAAATGCAAGAAAAAGAAGATAACTACTTGGGTTATTGTCATCCCAGCACGACTTATTCAAAAACTAAAGGTTCTAGCTAATGGGCGTATGAAAAAGGAAATGAACAGGTAATTGTTCTAATATGCGTGTCGGTAACGGGTACCGATATGGCGAAAGAACAATCACGCCTCTACCCGAATATAGATAAAACCTGCCCATCACAGGTAGAGGGAAAAGAAAGTAAGAAGAGGAGGAGATATCCTCACTCAACTCACCAAACACATCCTTGCCTAGCAAGGTGTCGTCAACAGGGAGGTGGCAGGAGGAAAAGGCAATGAGTGGAGCTTCCTCTACGGAGGGGGAATCAACCTCCTCACATAAGAGGATGCTCTCATCATTGACTTGGGCAATATGCACCAAATCCTCCTGGGGTACCTGTGAAGACTCAACCTGCACAGACTCGGATGAAGAGGGGGGATCGAGAAATAAACAAGACGAAGAACATAAATAATCAAAAATCGGGGGAGTGGTCCCGGTCTCACTCCCATCAGGTTGGGTAAGTAAAATAATGTTTGCATTGTCATCAATGCTACAAGATTCGGTGGGATCAACAGTGGCCAAGCTAGAGATTTGGACTTCCTCCACCGGTGCTGAGGAAAACTCCTCTTCACCTAGAAGGTTGTCCTCCTCCATAGGAACAGGCATAACACTCAGATCACCCACCTCATCCTGCGACACATCATCAACAATGTCGTCGGAGACGAATATAGTATGCACAACAGGGGGAGGAGTAGTGCTCGGATAAAAGTCGAGCACCGAATCCTCACAAAGAATCGAATCCACTAGGGGTGGTGGATGCACATGAAGAATAGGCTCAGCAATGTCGGTGCATAGATCAGCCGCACATTCGGTGACCGTGTCCCTTCCATACCCTTCAAGATGTGAAGGTGACAAAGACGCATAACCGGATGTTGAAGGTGTGCCGCCAGAGTTAGGAGTTGGGACGATCCGGATGTCCGGCTCGTCATCCTCGTCCAATTGGCGAAGATACTCGGCACAGTCCTTCAAGACATGATCAGTGCTCCGACAAAACCGGCACTGCCTTGCGGGCTTCTTTGGCACAGCGGGGGCTGAAGCCGAAAAGAAGTAAGACGGTAAAGGCTCAGCAGAGTAGCCATAAGACTTACGCACACCATATGGAGTATCAGACGAAGTCGGTGCTCCATATGCTGGGCTATAAGAATTATGCATACTGTTCTCCGTAGGGCATTCATCACTAGAGTGGGAGGTATCTCTACACCAACGACAACGGATATTGAGATGTGCCCACATAGTGTGAAGATAATACGATTCAAAATAAAAAATGCTATTGTGCAAAATACTACACCTAACAAAAATTACTAAAGCAACCTAATATAAAACAGGAAACAAAATACGAGGAAATAAAACAAAGGAATGCAATTTACAAATGGAAGGGCTTCTCTCTCAGGTTCTCCCTCTCCAGAAAACTCACACGACTGTGTTCCCCGGCAACGGCGCCAAAAACTTGATGGCGCAAATCTTAGCACACCGCTATAGGCGGTAGTAAGACTGCGGCACGAAACGGCAGTGTACCGATCGTTCAAGTAATATAAAATGGGAATGAATCCCCAAGTATCGATCTCAAAGGAACACAGTAAGGTGGAGTTTATTATCGAGGAAGGACTTGAGATTGAAGTCCTTTCGAGCGGATGGATGCGGAAATGGGAGATTTGGCTTTTGAAAAATAAAAGAAAACAACTACAACTACTCCTATGCAATGCCGCTATGCAATACTTCGCTTGGCGGGATGGAGACTAGGCAGGCCTTGAGCGCGCTGCGTCGCAAGGGCGGATGGATGAGTAGGCAAGCGGAGTCGAACTGTGCAGGCCTTGAGCGCACTGCTTCGTAGGGCGAATGGATTACACGGGCCGCTATGCCACGCTTCGCTAGGCGGATGGAAGAGTAGGCATACGAATGGAATGGAGAGAACGGCGGAATGAGGGTCGCAAGCACCTCGTCGACAAGCACGCCACTAGCAATTGCTTGTGCGGCACCGGACACGGTGGTGGAGTGGAAAATGGATGGCGGCGCACCTCATTAACACATATGAACTAAATATAACTTCACATAAACATGAAATTAAGATTACAAGCACGATTCATAGTGTTCATCATCAATACATGAGAGATCTAGCTACAAACACATAAATAAGAGAAGAACAAGGCAAGAAATCGACCGAATCCGAAGTCTCGTTGTAGATTCACGGTTGGAATCGCCGGGTTGTCAATCCGCGTCCAAGCTCGGTCCGCAACTACGTCCGGGGTAGAGAGAGCTGTCACTACTCTCCAATGAGCCCGTCTTCTTCGTGTCACGATCCGGTAGAGGTTGCAAACTTCCTCTTGCTTGATGGTGATGGCGGCTAAACCTTCCTTGAAACTCTAGGATGAAGGAGGAGGCCGAGAGGAAGGTCCGGCTCAAGAATGGCGTGAAGAACAAGCCCGAGGCACCTCCCGATGGTGGGCGGCGATGGAGGGGCGAAATCGGGCGGAACGGCGGAGCTGGGAGAACGAAAGATCGGAGGATGCGACCTAATTCGCGAGCAGGAGTATTTATAGGCGCTGGAATAAACAGTGCGCACGGTCATTGGCGCACGACCAGTGGTCGTGCGCGCTGGAATCCTGTGATCGTGCGCCTGCCTGGGTGGAGGCTACAATGTAAGAAATTTATAAAATACCATGTTCGCACGACCAGTGGCGCACGACCGGTGGTCGTGCGCACTATCGTAGGTGGTCGTGCGCACTGGTCGAAACAGAACTCATAAAATTGATGTTAAGTGTGCACGCACAGTGGCGCACGACCCGTGGTCGTGCTCACTAGTGTAGGTGGTCGTGCGCACTGTCCGAGACAGAACTCAAAAAATAGGGTTAAGTGCACACGATCAGCGGCGCACGACCAGTGGTCGTGCGCAATAGAAACAGCGATCGTGCGCAGTGTTCTTGTACAGAATTGTACCGGGAACACCTGCACGACTCCTATTCCAGCACAACCACGAATCCAGCCACTGAAAGTGGCACTTAACAATGCATGAAAACTACTAAAGAAGAAGAACATGAAATAACACCAAAAACGGGCCTAGAGGTGCACTTAGCATGGAGTATCAAATATGAGTGAAAACATGTCTAAAGTGAAGTGCATAGACTAGAAAATCGGCCCAGATGAGTCCATAAATGTGTATATATTTGGGACTCATCACACCCCCCCCCCCCCCCGCCCGCAACCACCGTGCCGCTCTCAGGTCGCTCGACCCTCGCCCTTGACAATCCACATTTTTCTGGCATTGATCCCATGGGGTGGATCGCCAAGGCAGAACAGTACTTAGACCTCCATCTCACACCGGAAGCGGACAAAGTCGGCACAACCATGGTCGGCCTTGACAGATCCGCTCTCCATTGGGCGTGATGGCTACGCCAATCGCAGCCCCTCATCTCCTGGGGCGAAATGAAATAAGAGATGATTCGACGGTATGACCACCGCTACGTCGGGTCCGTCGTCGAGCTCCTTTGTAGCATCCTCCAGACGACCGGGCTCGATTCCTACATCGACGAATTCGTAGCCTTGGTCACTCATGTCCCTAGCCTTCCGCCCGATCACTATTTGGGCTTCTTCAAGCAAGGCCTCATGCCGTCCATCCGCTCGCGCCTCCGCACCCATCAACCAAGGACGGTCTCTGAAGCGCTCGATCTCGTGCGCGCCGTGGAAGCAGATCAACTGGGCCTCCACCTCCACGACCACCACCACCACGGAACTTCGGTACACGGCCACCTCCACCCGGCGGTCCTCGCTCAGGCCGCATCCCGACTCCCCACAGCACCTCTAACGGGGACTACAATGAGCTCAGACGGAAGGGGCTCTGTTTTAGGTGCGACAACCGTATTCTCCCACTCATGTGTGCGTCGTGAAAGAGTTCCATGCCATTATTGGGGATTTCGGGCCTGAAATCACTGTGGAAAACTTTGAGGCGCTCGAGCTCACCGACGAGCCGCAACCACCGGAATTCGACAAAGACACCTTTAACCGCTTAGACCTGCCTTGTTTCTCGGTAGGCGGCCATACCGGACCACGGACTATGAAGTTAGCGGGCCTCGTCCAGGGGCACCCAGTTCTCATTATTATCGACATTGGTACCAGCCATAATTCCATTTCTCATCGTTTGGTGTGACACCTCTCCATCCCGTATAGGGCCTATAGGCCCTCGCCGGACATCATCGTCTGTCTAGGAGACGGTCTCCGCCACCCAACCGCAGGCTCGTGCACCATCGTGCGGGTCACCATGGGACCTTGTGCTGTGATGGCAGATTTCTACATTTTCGAGCTGGGCGACATTGACATCATCCTGGGCGTGACATGGCTGGCAACCTTGGGCGACGTTTGGGTCAACTAGGTCGAGATGTCTATGCAGTTCTGCTGGGAGGGGTCACCCTGCGACCTCGTCGGCGACTCAGCTCTTCTTCGAATGCCGATTTCCTTATGTGCCATCCAACGCACGACTGATGTGGCATTCTCAGCGTGTCTTTGGCAGCTACAGGACAAGTCAGCAGCCACCCTAGTGCTTTCACCAGACATTTGTCTTATCCTCAAGGAGTTCTCCGACGTGTTTACGGCTCCTGTGGGCTTACCTCCGGTACGGGCCACCGACCATGCCATTCCGCTACAGCCCCACACCGCGGTCGTATACGTCCGACCGTACCGTTATGGGCATGCCCAGAAGGACGAGATCGAACGCATGGTGCGAGAGATGCTCATGGGCAGCCTCATCCGTCCCAACGCAAGCCCTTTCTCCAGACCGGTCGTGCGAAAAAAGACGGGATTTGGCGCTTCTGTGCCGACTATCGGGAATTAAACAAGGCCACAGTTCCAGACAAATACCCTAATCCAGTCATCCAGGAGCTTTTGGACGAACTCCATGGCGTCGCCTTTTTCACAAAGCTTGACCTCTGGGCAGGGTACCACCAAATCCGGGTGCGGCCGGAAGATGTACCAAAGACGGCGTTTCAGACGCATAATGGGCAACTACGAGTTTCTGGTCATGCCCTTCGGGCTAACCAACGCTCCGGCCACCTTCCAAGCCACCATGAACGACATCTTTCGAGCGGTACTCCGACAACACGTGCTTGTTTTTTTAATGATATTTTGGTATATAGCTCATCCTGGCAGGAGCATTTATGTCATGTTCTCCAAACGCTCGAGACAATTCGTCAGCATCATCTGGTCCTCCACCGCAATAAGTGCTCGTTCGGGGCAACCACCGTTAGCTACTTGGGCCATACGTGATGCAGGACGTCGGGGCCCCGCCGCACCCCGTGGCATCACACCAGCTAGCGGACCACGACCAAGCACGCCTGCTAGAAGGACTGCAGTCCAGGCACCCCAACCCGTCTCCGCGCCTGTTCTCAGCGCGGTGGGTTGTTGAGGCTGGGGCTCAATCCCCAGACCTCCTTGATAAGAACCACTCTTGTTAGGTGGTGATAAGGCCTGTTAGGAGTGGTTCTTATCAAGGAGGTCTGGGGATCGAGCCCCAGCCTCAACAACCCGCCGCGCTGAGAACAGGCGCGGAGATGGGTTGGGGTGCCTGGACTGCAGTCCTTCTGGCAGGCGTGCTTGTCCGTGGTCCGCTGGCTGGTGTGATGCCACAGGGTGCGGCGGGGCCCCGACGTCCTGCATCAAAAAAGTGCAGGTCAGTTGGTGATAAGGCCTGTTAGGAGTGGTTCTTATCAAGGAGGTATGGGGATCGAGCCCCAGCCTCAACAACCCGTCGCGCTGAGAACAGGCGTGGAGACGGGTTGGGGTACCTGTACTGCAGTCCTTCTGCCAGGCGTGCTTGGCTGTGGTCCGCTAGCTGGTGTGATGCCACGGGGTGCGGCGGGGCCCCGACGTCCTGCATCAATACGATGTCAGCCCAGGGAGTGGCCACGGACGACGACAAAATAACAGCAGTTCTACATTGGCCGACCCCCACCTCTCTTCGGGATGTTCGGGGCTTTTTGGGCCTCACTGGTTACTACCGGCATTTCATTCAAGGGTACGACACCTTGGCTTGGCCCCTCACACAGTTGCTCAAATCTACCGAGGGACCTTTTTCATGGACTCCAGCGGCCATGTCCGCATTCACCGCCCTTAAGGCGGCTCTTGTGAATGGCCCAGTTCTGGCCATGCCCGACTTCACTCAACTCTTCATCGTGGAGTGCGATGCCTCGGGCACCGGGGTGGGTGCGGTCCTCATGCAAGGCGGCCGTCCCATCGCCTACTACAGCCGGGCATTTTCCACCACCATTCGGAGCCGTTCGGCTTATGAGAATGAACTCATGACACTTGTCCTGGCAGTGCAACACTGGCGACCGTACCTCCTGGGCCGCTCCTTCGTCGTCCGCACCGATCATCATAGCTTGCGGTACCTCCTTCAGCAGAAGATCGTCACGCCAGCAGAACAACTTTGGGTGGCAAAGCTCCTTGGGTACGACTTCTCCATCGAAATCCGACCAGGCCGCACCAACCGGGCGGCGGATGCTCTCTCCCGGCAAGTACATTCCCCGGAACTCCAGGCGATCTCCCGACCGGTCTGGGAGGATGCAACATCGATTCAACACGACGTGGAGAACGACCCGCACCTTGCGGCCAACCGAACGACCCACATCACCAAACCGGAAGGCCACCCGCCTTACTCCTTGGTGGGCGGTCGGCTCTTTCACCGGGGCTGCCTAGTGCTATCCCGATCTCCGCTCTCATTCCGCACCTCATCGCCGAATTCAATGCTACACCAACTGGGGGCCTCGGATGAGCTTTCCGCACCTACCAGCGCTTGGTGGCCTCCCTGTACTGGCCGAACATGTTCAAGCAAGTTAAAACCCACATGGTCGCATGTCTTCCATGTCAAAAGGCGAAGTACGAGGGGATGTTTCCGGCCGGGTTGCTTCAGCCCCTACCCATCCCGGATCGAATTTGGGAGGACATTGCTATGGATTTCATCACACGTCTTCCCCGGTCCAACAAATTCGATTGTGACCTTGTGGTGGTGGACCGACTCTCCAAGTGCGCGCACTTTATTTCTCTTCGTGTACACGACAATAGGTGTAGCCGACAACTTCATCTCCGGAATCGTGCGACTCCATGGGTTCCCACGATCGATTGTGAGTGATCGCGATCCCCACTTTTTGAGCAATTTCTGGACATCCATGTTCCGCCTTCAAGGCACACACCTCCGCATGAGCTCCGCATACCATCCACAAACAGATGGCTAATCAGAGGTTTCATTGGCGAGAGACCGGGCATGTGGGCCAAATGGTTGGGTTGGGCCGAGTACTCAAACAACAACGCCTACCACCATGCAGCAGGATCAACACCATTTGAAGTTGTCTACGACCGACCACCACCGGATGTAGTGCGCCACCTACCCGGAGAGTGCGTCGTACCTAGTTTGGCAAATCACCTCCAAGACCGGGACATCATTCTGGACAGTCTCTGTGAATTTTTTTCGAATCTTTATGAAGTGAGCAGGAGTTAGTCAACTTAGAGTTACAAGCCAAACAACCAGAAGCAAATGGAGGCAAACAACTGATCTTTATTGAAAGCAACTTCAAATTACAAGGCAAGGCATGCTTGGCGAGACATGATTTCGCCAGCACAAACACCAAAAGGAAAAATACAAAGTTGAAGATAACACGAGACCGCGCGGTCTCCCCTTGCGACCTCAGCAACTCGCTAACCCGCAGACCGCAGCCGACCTCAGAACAACACCAGACCGCTGATCAGTCCGCACCCTTCCTTTCGAACTCCTGATTCTCCCGAACTCCAGTACCACAACTCCAAGCCGCAGACCGCCCGAACACTTTCAGAGGAAGAGGTGATCACTGCTGCCCGCACTATCCGCAGAAGCTGCACAAGAAGAGTTCAATCAGCAGACTGCCCGGTCAGATAATCTCAGACCGCAGGAAAGAAGAAAGTTCAGCTTACACTTGGTGTGTATATTTATTATTGCTGCCGATGGGTCCTATTTATAGGCGTGAGACCTGATCCAGTCACCACCCTATGAGATAGGATCACCACCCTCCAGACCGCGCGACCTGACCGGTCACACCTCGCGATCAGCAACAGTACTCCTGCTCCATTCTTGGTGAACCCGCCAGCTTCAACATCGACTATGAGAGACCGCCACTCTCACAGCAGATCGCGACTCCAAAGAAGATCGCCAGACCGCCCGAAGCTGTTCACCTCCTGTGTTCGTCCAAGACCACGAACACAGCCAGTTCGCTAACATACGCGAACTCCTGTCCGCATGCCGGTCTCCTCCTGAGACCGCGAACAGCGACCAACTCGCATACCAGTCTCCTCCTGAGACCGCGAACTGAGACCGCGCGACTAAGACCCTTAGTCCGCGAATACCACCAGAAAGCCCGGTCAGCCACCAGACCGCATTCTGGAGAAAACCTGGATCAAGCTGTGCGGTCACACCAGACCGCCACAGCCTTGAAGAGGACAGCACGCCACGCGATCAAACACAGACCGCGCACACCTGAAGACGAACAGCCCGCCACGCGATCAGAGACAGACCGCGCGGCCTTCACCTTCAGCCGACTTGGACCCAAACCAGCGATCAAGCGAGGAGACCGCAGCTAGGCTAAGACCAGCCAGACTGCAGCGGCAGACCGCCAGGTCGTGCGGTCACACCAGACCGCCCGACCTCCTCCAAGACCGCCCAGGTCCAAAGGCCCTCCAAACTTCCACTTCAACAATTTCAACACTCCCCCTTGAAGTGGGAAGTTGAAACTAGCCCAAGTAAGCTCCTTAGCCGTGTGAACGGCCCCTTTGCCAGCGCCTTTGCCAGCGCCTTTGTGAAGATGTCTGCGACATTGTCCGCACTCCGCACATGCCCGACCGAAAGAGATCCCTCCAGCACCTTCTCCCGTATGAAGTGGTGCTCGATCTCGATATGCTTGGTCCTCGCGTGACAAACTGGATTGGTAACCAGTTTGAGAGCACTCTCGTTGTCACCGCGTAGCAGAGTCGGCTCTCGAACCTCCTTGTGGACGTCTCCCACCAACCTCCTAAGCCAGATGGCTTCCTGAGCTGCCAAGGCCGAAGCCTTGTATTCCGCTTCCGTGGTGGAGACCGACACGGAATCCTGCTTCTTGCTGCACCATGATATAGCTGTAGGGCACGCCATGAAGACGAATCCAGACGTCGACTTCCGATCATCCGAATCTCCCCCGTAATCAGCATCCATGAACCCGTGCACCTCGAAGCCTGCATCCCTCCTGTACAGGAGACCTATGTCCGAGGTCGCCTTGACATACTTCAAAATGTTCTTGGCCGCTAGCAGATGAGGTACCCGTGGCTCCGCCATATATCGACTCACTCTGCCAACTGCATATGCAATATCCGGCCTCGTGATCGTCAGATAGATCAAGCTCCCAACCAGAGCTCGGAACACCAACGGATCTTGCATAATCCTCCCCTCATCCTTCCGAAGCTTCATAGCCTTCTCCAGAGGTGTGGAAGTGCACTTCCCTTCCTTCATGCCGAATCGCACCACGATCCGCTCCGCATATCCGGCCTGGGTCACCAGCACTCCACCTTCCTTCCTCTGCACCTCGAGTCCAAGGAAATGGTGAAGCTCACCTAAGTCCTTCATCTCGAACCTGATAGACAGCTCAGCCCGAAGCTGCGCTACCTCCTCCTTCGAGTTCCCCGTCACGATCATATCGTCGACGTATAGCAGCATGATGACTTGAAGCTCCCCGCTCTTCTTGACGAACAAACTTGAGTCTGAGTCTGAAGCAACAAATCCACAGAATAGGAGATATTCTGCGATTTTCCCGTACCACGCCCTCGGCGCTTGCTTCAACCCATACAGGGCCCTCTTCAGCTTGCAGACATGCTCCGGAAAATCTTCAGACACAAAGCCTGGTGGTTGGACCATGAAGATGTCCTTGTCAATCTCGTCGTACAAGAAGGCGTTCTTGACGTCGAGCTGCCAAATCTCCCATCCACTGAAAGCCGCCAAGGCAATGATGAATCGAACTGAAGTCATTTTTGCCACCGGACTGAAAGTCTCCTCGTAGTCTCCACCGTACTGCTGCGAGAACCCCCGAGCTATAAGGCGAGCCTTGTACCGCTCAATGCTGCCGTCAGCCTTCTTCTTAAGCTTGTAGACCCATTTGCATGTAATAGGAGTGGTGCCCTTGGGCTTGGGCACAAGAGACCAGGTCACATTCTTCTCAAGAGCTGCCATCTCTTCTTGCATTCCAATGTCCCACTCCTTCACACCTCTGGCCTTCTCAAAGCTAGACGGCTCCCTCTCATCCAAGGGACCAGCAAAGAAACAAGAGACAAAGCTCACTGTGTTTCCTCCTGTATAGCGATCAGGGGCAATGATCGCTCGCTTCGACCTCCTCAGCTCCTTCCCCTGAACCGCATTATCTCCAGCTGCTTCTTCCCTAGCTCCTCTTCCAGACGTGCTAGGAGCATCGCTCCCCCTGCTCCTTGAACCAGAAGCCCCCGTCTCAGAACTAGAAGGAGATGGACCACCTGGTGACACAGGTAGCTCCACCTGAAGATCCTCCACAGCTTTCTTTGGCACCTCCACCCTGCTCTCTGGTAGCTCCACATCAGAAGACCCCTTGTAAGATGTCACCTCATCGAACACAACGTCGCGAGATACAACAAACCTCCGCGTCTCCGGGTCCATGCACTTCCATCCTTTCTTCCGCTCATCGTATCCCACGAAGACTAGCTTCCTTGCTTTCGCATCTAGCTTCGTCCGAAGAGCATCGGGAACATGCACGTAGCAGGTGGATCCAAACACCCTAAGATGTGCCACGCTTGGCTTCTCTTTGAACATCATCTCATGTGGAGTTAACATGTTGATGGGACTCAGAGGCATCCTGTTGATGACATAGGCAGCACAAGACATTCCCTCCGCCCAGAAGGACTTTGGGATACTCTTGGCATGCAGCCAACACTTGCAGGTCTCCGTCAGATGACGGATCTTCCGCTCTGCAACTCCGTTCTGCTGTGGAGTATGTGCACAAGTGAGCTCCCTCCGGATGCCTGCCTTCCTGCAAAAAGTAGAGAACTCACTGGAGGCGAACTCCCCTCCGTTGCCAGTTCTCAGCTTCTTCACCCGCAGTCTTAGCCGACCCTCCACGAGCTCCTTGAACTCCACAAACTTGGCAAACGCCTCCGCCTTCTCCTTCAGGAAATAAACCCAGACATATCTGGTGTAATCATCGATTAACACCAGCATATATCTGCTGCCTCCGAGGCTTGGGGTAGCAGTTGGTCCCATCAAGTCACCGTGGATGCACTCCAACGACACACTACTCCTTATCTGCGACTTGTCAAACGGTAGCCGATGAGACTTGCCGAACTGACATCCCGCGCAAACATGACCTTCACTGTAGGAAGATAGACTTGGCAGGCCCTTGACCAGACCTCTCACCGCCATAGCTTTCAGCTTGTCCATCCCAACGTGCCCCAACCTCTCATGCCATATAACGGCACCATCATTCGTCTTCATCTTGTCGACGTAGGAACTTGTTGATAAAACAAACAAGTCCTTTGCCCGTCTCCCGACATGGACGACCTCGGCCTTTACAGCCTCAAAATTGCGTAGAAACTTTACTTCTGTTGGGCCGAACAGAACGTGATACCCAGCGTCTACAGCGTTGGTCACGGAGAAGAGGTTTTTCCTCATACCAGGCACGTGATAGACACTCTTCAAAGTAAGTGGCCCTCTATCACTGCCCAAGGAAACAACCCCCACCTTCTCTACTGGATGCACAGTATTATCAGCAGTAATGATTGCATTGTTAGCTGTATAGGGCTGTGCAGAAGAAAGCTTGGTCTCGTCTCCGGTAAGGTGATGACCACACCCCGAGTCCACGATCCAGTCTTCCAGATAGTTGATGGGAGCAGAAGCTCCAATAGAAGCTGAGAAGGCTCCTCCCCAACCTCCTTCAAAGTGTCTGGCCTCAGCTTCCTCCTTCTCCGTAGTATGCCCAGCTTGGGTGACCATCTTGCAATCCTTCTTGATGTGGCCATACTTGCCACACTTGAAGCATTTCGGACCTTCCCCCTTCTTCTTCCCGTCAGCCTTGGGAGCATACCCCCTTTCCTGCTGCCCAGAAGTTGAAGGCCCATAGCCTCCTCCAGCGGTCTTCTTCTTCTTATCCCACTTCTTCTTCCCTGAGAAAAGCACTTTGCCATCTCCCCCAGCCACTGACATCCCCGCCATCTGCCTTGCCAAACTTTCTTGCAATGCAATCAAGTTCTCCAGCTCCAACAGAGACGGCTGATTTGCCCATCCCTGCACCGACGTCACAAAGGCAACATATTCCTTCCGCAAGCCGCGGATGATGTGCCTCTTCAGCTTCGCCTCAGAGATAGGCTCATCAGGATCCAATGCTGAGATTTCAGCACACAAGTTCTTCATCTTCAGAAAGAAGGTGGAAATAGAAAGATCACCCTGAGCCGACCTTGCCAGCTCGTTCTCCAATAACTGTAGCCTTGCTACATTCTTCTTGTTAAACAGCCCATCCAGGGCTCTCCAGATCTCCGCAGCTGATCTGCATCCCAGAATGTGATTAAACAGATCCGGTGAGATTGCTCTCTTCAAAGTGAACTTTGCCTTCGCATTCGTCCTCCTCCAAGTTCTCACCTCAGCCCCATTATCTCCTTCCGGGACAACTTCCTGCGTCTGATCTCCTCCAACTACCTCCCAAAGGTCCTCACCTAGAAGATAGCTCTGCATACACGACTTCCACTTCTTGAAGTTAGTCGATGTAAGCATTTCAATTCCAAGACCCCTCGCTTCCATTGCTCTACCACTGGTTCCTTCTTCACAAAGGCGATGGCTACTCTAAGTCACTCACTGCTCAACCACTCCAACCTCGCTTTGATACCATGTGAAATTTTTTCGAATCTTTATGAAGTGAGCAGGAATTAGTCAACTTAGAGTTACAAGTCAAACAACCAGAAGCAAATGGAGGCAAACAACTGATCTTTATTGAAAGCAACTTCAAATTACAAGGCAAGGCATGCTTGGCGAGACATGATTTCGCCAGCACAAACACCAAAGAGAAAAATACAAAGTTGAAGATAACACGAGACCGCGCGGTCTCCCCTTGCGACCTCAGCACCTCGCTAACCCGCAGACCGCAGCCGACCTCAGAACAACACCAGACCGTTGATCAGTCCGCACCCTTCCTTTCGAACTCCTGATTCTCCCGAACTCCAGTACCACAACTCCAAGCCGCAGACCGCCCAAACACTTTCAGAGGAAGAGGTGATCGCTGCTGCCCGCACTATCCGCAGAAGCTGCACAAGAAGAGTTCAATCAGCAGACCGCCCGGTCAGATAATCTCAGACCGCAGGAAAGAAGAAAGTTCAGCTTACACTTGGTGTGTATATTTATTATTGCTGCCGATGGGTCCTATTTATAGGCGTGAGACCTGATCCAGTCACCACCCTATGAGATAGGATCACCACCCTCCAGACCGCGCGACCTGACCGGTCACACCTCACGATCAGCAACAGTACTCCTGCTCCATTCTTGGTGAACCCGCCAGCTTCAACATCGACTATGAGAGACCGCCACTCTCACAGCAGATCGCGACTCCAAAGAAGATCGCCAGACCGCCCGAAGCTGTTCACCTCCTGTGTTCGTCCGAGACCACGAACACAGCCAGTTCGCTAACAGACACGAACTCCTGTCCGCATGCCGGTCTCCTCCTGAGACCGTGAACAGCGACCAGCTCGCATACCAGTCTCCTCCTGAGACCGCGAACTGAGACCACGCGACTAAGACCCTTAGTCCGCGAATACCACCAGAAAGCCCGGTCAGCCACCAGACCGCATTCTGGAGAAAACCTGGATCAAGCTGTGCGGTCACACCATACCGCCATAGCCTTGAAGAGGACAGCACGCCACGCGATCAAACACAGACCGCGCACACCTGAAGACGAACAGCCCGCCACGCGATCAGAGACAGACCGCGCGGCCTTCACCTTCAGCCGCCTTGGACCCAAACCAGCGATCAAGCCAGGAGACCGCAGCTAGGCTAAGACCAGCCAGACCGCAGCGGCAGACCGCCAGGTCGTGCGGTCACACCAGACCGCCCGACCTCCTCGCAGACCGCCCAGGTCCAAAGGCCCTCCAAACTTCCACTTCAACAATTTCAACAGTCTCAAGCATCATCTTCGCCGGGCCCAAGGAAAAATGACATCCTTCTCCAACCGGAAGCGTCGAGATCTGTCATTCCAAGTCGGCGAGAAGGTCTTCATCAAGATCCACCCCTACCGCCAACTCACGGTCGCCAAGCGCCCTTGCCCCAAACTCGCACCGCGTTTCTTTGGGTCGTTCACCGTCATGGCCTGGATTGGGGTCGTCGCCTACAAGATCCAACTTTGCGAGGGGAGCCGCATCCACCCAGTCTTTCAGCTCGCCGCGTCATCGACGACCATCCAACTTTGGACCACATTCCAACGGATCTTGACTACTCTGACTCTGCTGCAATATATCAACACACCATTCTAGGACGCCGTCGCCACCTGCCAGGAGATGCAGCCCCGGAGGAGATCCTTGTGGCGTGGCGCCACCGTCCCCCGTCCGAGGTCACTTGGCTGCTGCGAGATGATTTCTGCCGCCAGTTTCCTGACTTCTGTCTTGAGGACAAGGCAAATTTTCCAGACGGCAGCATTGTTACGGATATGCACGACGAAGCGCGGACATGGCTGGTCTACAAGCGGCGGGAACCAACGTCGGTGGAGAAGGCAGACTCGGTTGGTGTCAACGGGGAGAAGCCGACAATGTCAAGCGCCGAGGATATTTAATATTAAATATGTTGTTATGTTTGGTTTATTTCCTATTTAAATATGTTGTTATGGTTGGGTTATTTCCTATTTCCGTTATTTCCTTTTGTATTCGATCCTCGCCGCTATAAGAGGGCATGTGGACCTTGTATTATTTTTGTCTTGGATATGAATTAAAAAGGGCTGCTCCCTTGTGTCTTCCCTCTCAACCCTAGCCACCTTCTCTCTTCCTCTCTGGCGGCTCTCCCCTTGCCGGATCTTCTTCGTGCGGTAATATATATGCTCTAAGATTGGGGTTGATCACTGCCTGGGACTATGGCTTCCGAGCAGTTGACATTGAGGTGGATGCTTTCATGGCATTGCATCTTATTGAGGTTGCAAAGTCGTCTTTACATCCTCTTAGAGCCATTGTTGAAGACATTAGATTGTTGCGGGATCGTCCTTGGTCTGTATTGCTCCACCACACCTTGCGTGAGGGCAAGTTTTGTGCTAACTTACTCTCCAACTCCAAGATGGGGCGTCGGTTTGCTAATGAGTTGTTGGTCTTAAGTTCTCCTCCGCCTAAGTGATTCCATTGTTGGAAGTTGATGCTTTGGGTGTCCCTTATCCAAGGGGTTTAGTTATTAGCTAATTGTTTCAAATTCCCATTGTAACCAAAAGATATACATATATTTTACAATAAATTTATTTGTACTTGTTACTAGTAGTTGTAGTGTAATACTAATATTTTATTTTGGATACTTATTGAATATATTTTGGGATATACAAGGCTCAGTGTTAGTAAAAATGTTATTCTAATTTTTTTTAGAACATGTAAGTATACTTAGTATACATAAAAATATTTTTTTATTCAGGATATGAAAATTCAATATTTAAAAATATCTCCGGCAGTCTCCGACTTCCGATATCCGACATTTAAAAATTCAATTTGGCACGTCGCCGACATCCGATATTTACAACCTTGGTACAACGCCTCCTACCAGTCTGTTGTTAGCTCAATTCCCTTTCAGGTGGTCTACAAGCGATCACCCCCGAAGCTTCCATATATTCTGCATGGTGAGTGCCAAGCGCAAGGCTGCAGATCTCCAAGACTGTGATGAGGCCATCCAGCAACTTAAGCGAAATCTCCTCAGAGCTCAGCTATGGGGTTGACAACAAGCAAGTCGACATCGACAGGATGTGATCTTCTCGCCCGGCGTCCGACGAGTAAATCTTTGTCAAGTTGTGGCCCCATCCTGGAGAAGATAATGAAGAAGATGTGATCTTCTCGCACGTTACTTTGGCCTGATCCTGGAGAAGATAATAGAGGTGGCCTACCGACTATAGTTGTCGTCTGTCAATCACATGCACCCAGTCTTTCATGTCCCACATCTCAAAAGGGCGTAACCCCCCCCCCCCCCCCCTCTTAAGCCACCTTATCGAAGGGGCAGATGACATACTTCGTTCCTCATTATGAGCCTGCTGTAGTGTTGGGGTTCCACATCGAGGACATTCAGGGTCAACCGATGCAACGCATTCACATTCAGTGGAAGGGACTGTCATTGGAGTAAGCCACATGGATCATGACGGAGGAGATCAAGGCTCAGTATCTAGATTTCGACCTTGAGGACATCTTTGTGGAACCCCATGGTGTTCATATGAACACAAGCAATCTCATCCTCAATCAGCAATACGTGCGGATCTATTCACATAGTGTTGAATTTTTGAAGTGGTGTGGAGGAGACCAGGCGGTCTGGTTTGGGAGACCGCGGTGATCGCGCGGCTTGTATTGGTTATCTGCCGGTCTGGCTCTGCCGGGTTGTTCTGGCGGTCTGCTGGTTGTTCCGGTCTGTTCTTGGTAGTTGCGGTTTGTTCCCGAGTAGATCTGCTAGTTTGCCTGGCTTCCTTGTTGGAAGACCGGGCGGGTTGTTCCTATATGACTGTCTACCCGGGCGGTCAATATTGGTGATCTGGCGACTTGGTTGAAGTCGGCCAGATGGTTCTAGCTTGCTCCTGGTGATCTAAGGAATGAGCGTTGTTGAGACCGCACGGCTTGTGCGCGGTCTCGTGTTCGCGCGGCCTGTGCGCAATCTTGTCTGCTAATCTGCGTCTTGGTCGGGTGATCGACCAAGAGGTCTGTTCGCGCGGTCTGTCTTTTGAGACCGTTTGCGATCTGATGGGTGGTGACTGTATCCCGATTTGTGCGGTGACGACATCCGTCCACCCGCCTATAAATAGGGGTGCATGGCCCGTCATTCCTAACTAGAACTGTAAGAACCAGAGCCCGGATTGTTTCTTGCGGTCTCAAGTTTGAGTTCGCGCGACTTGGATGCGAGTTAACCATTGTTGTGTTCGCAGGTTTGCGGTCAGCAGGGTGCGGTCTCCTTCCTTGGTGATTTCCGGTGGCTTGAATAAACAGTTCGTCTGCGGTCTGTCAGCGAACTGGGTTATTGTGTTCTTATGTTGTTCGCAGCGAGCTCAGTGATCAGGCGACCTTCAGCGGTTAGGCGGTCTGAGTTGCGGTCTGGCGACAACTTCAGTTTTTTGTTCCAATAAAGCTCCAGTTTGTGCGGTCTGAGGTGCGGTCTTGCAGTGTTGGCAGTCTGTCCGGTTTCTGTTCGTGCGATCTCAGGGCAAGCCGGGCGAGTTCTGGAGTGGTGCGGCTTGTGCGGTCTGAGCTTGTCTAGCCGCCAGCTTTGCTTTTTGGTGTGTTTTGTTCTTCTCGTCTCCGTGATTCTGATGAATCATGTCTCGCCATGTATACTTCGCATTGTAAAGCAGTTCTGTTTCAATAAAGATTTCTTGTGTTGCTGTTTTGGCATTGTGGATGTTTGGCTATAACTCTTGTTGATACAACTCCTGCTTACTCCTAAACGCTCCAATCAAAAATTTTAACATGGTATCAAAGCTAGGTTTCTGGAATGGATAAGCAGTGATCAACTAGAGTTGCCATCGTCTTTGTAAAGAAGAGACCACATAGATTGTCATGGAAGGTGGATATGCAAGAGGTCTTGGTATTGAACTCCTCACATCGACTAACTTTAAAAAGTGGAAGTCGTGTATGGAGAGTTACTTGCTTGGCGAGGATCTTTGGGAGGTAGTTGGCGGAGAAGACACACAAGAGGTGTTTCCAGCAGGAGATAATATGGCAGAGGTGAGACTTTGGAGGAGGACGAATGCTAAGGCAGAGTTCACTCTCAAGAGGGCTATCTCACCGGAGCTGTTTGATCACATCATTGGATGTAAATAAGAAGAATGTAGCGAGGCTACAGTATCTTGAAAATGAGTTGGCGAAAGCCTCTCAAGGTGATCTTTCTGTTTCTACCTTTTTCCTCAAGATGAAGAACCTCACGGCAGAGATTTCTGCATTGGACCCTGATGAGCCTATCTCTGAGGCAAAACTGAAGAGGCATATCATCCGCGGGTTGCGGAAGGAGTATCTTTCTTTTGTGACTTCAGTTCAGGGTTGGGCAAATCAACCGTCGTTGTTGGAGCTGGAGAACCTTCTTACTTCGCAAGAAAGTTTAGCAAGACAGATGGCGGGGGTTTCAATCTCCGGGGGAGAAAGTGATGTGATGTTCTCTGGGAAGAAGAAGAAGAAGAAATGGGAGAAGAAGAAGCCGGGTCATGATGGACCCTCCACTTCAGGTCAGCAAGATAGGGGCTATGCTCCTAAGTCTGATGGGAAGAAGAAAGGAGAGGGACCGAGGTGCTTTAGATGCAACAAGACCGGGCACTTCAAGAAAGATTGCCGGGTGAATCTTCAGCCGGGACATGCAGTGGAGAAGGAGATGCCAAAGTCTGGTGAAGTTGGATGGGGAGGAGCCTTTGCGTCTAATATAACGGCGATGCCCGTTAAGGCCTTGGCTTCCATCAACTATGATGAGGACTGGATTGTTGATTCAGGGTGTGGGCATCATCTCACCGGGGATGGATCAAAGTTCTCTTCTTTGGCGCCTTACTCAGGTAACAATGCTATCATTACGGCTGATAATTCTATTCATCCAGTAGAGCACGAAGGAGTCGTCTCTCTGAGCGGTGATAAGGGTCCACTCACGTTGAGGAGTGTTTATCACGTGCTTGGTATGAAGAAAAATCTCTTCTCTATGACCAATGCGGTCGATGCCGGTTATCACGTTCTGTTTGGCCCAACAGAAGTGAAGTTTCTCAAAACTCAACCGGAGATAAAGGGAGATGTTATTCATGTCGGCAAGCGGGTGAAGGACTTGTTCGTTTTATCGACAAGTACCTATGTTGATAAGATGAGGACCAATGATGGCGCGACCATCTGGCATGAAATGTTGGGGCATGTAGGCATGGACAAATTGAAGGCTATGGCGGTAAGGGGCCTTGTCAATGGCTTGCCTAGCTTGTCTTCCTATGGAGACGATCATGTCTGCGAAGGATGTCAGTTTGGTAAGTCTCATCGACTTCCATTTGACAAATCGCAAACAAGGTGCAAAGTGTCGTTGGAGTGCATCCACGGTGATTTGATGGGACCGACTGCCACCCCAAGCCTTGGAGGCAATAGATATATGTTGGTGTTGATTGACGATTACACCAGATATGTCTGGGTGTATTTCTTGAAAGAGAAGTCAGAAGCCTTTGCAAAGTTTGTGGAGTTCAAGGAGCTGGTGGAAGGTCGTCTAGGCCTGCGGGTGAAGAAATTGAGAACTGACAATGGTGGGGAGTTCACCTCTGGTGAGTTCTCAAGTTTTTGCAGGAAACACGGCGTTCGGAGAGAGCTCACTTGTGCCTATACTCCACAGCAGAATGGCGTTGCCGAGAGGAAGATCCGTCATCTGACGGAAACTTGCAAATGCTGGCTTCATGCCAAGAGTATCCCAAAGTCCTTCTGGGCGGAGGGAATGTCTTGTGCAGCTTATGTCATCAACAGATTGCCTCTGAGTCCTATCAACATGAAGACCCCTCACGAATTGATGTTCAAGGAGAAGCCGAGTGTTGCACACCTTCGGGTGTTCGGGTCAACCTGCTATGTGCATATTCCTGATGCTCTTCGGACAAAGCTAGATGCGAAAGCAAGGAAGCTAGTCTTTGTTGGGTATGATGAGCGGAAGAAGGGATGGAGATGCATGGATCCTGAGACACGGAGGTCAATTGTTTCTCGGGATGTGGTGTTCGATGAAGTGACTTCTTACAAGGGGAGTTCAGAAGTTGAGCTACCAGAGAGCAGGGTTGATGAAGGAGGAAAAGCTGCGGGAAGTCTTCAAGTGGAGTTGCCTGTTTCACCAGGAGCTCCAGTTGTGTCAAGCTCTGAGATGGAGGCTTCAGGTTCTGGAAGCAGGGGGAGCGATGCTCCAAGTTCATCTGGAAGAAGAGCTTGCACAGAAGAAGCAGCTGAGGAGGTGGTTAGTCAGGAGCAACCTCTTAGGAGGTCGAAGAGGACTATTCAACCACCAGATCAATACACAGGAGGAAACATGGTGAACTTTGTTTCATGTTTCTTTGCTGGTCCCTTGGATGAAAGGGAGCCGTCGAGCTTTGAGAAGGCCAGAGGCGTGAAGGAGTGGGACATTGCTATGCAAGAAGAGATGGCAGCTCTCGAGAAGAATGAGACCTGGTCTCTTGTGCCCAAGCCCAAGGGCACCACTCCTGTGACATGCAAATGGGGTCTTCAAGCTGAAGAAAAAAGCTGACGGCAGTATCGAGCGGTACAAGGCTTGCCTTGTAGCTCGCGGGTTCTCACAGCAGTACGGAGAAGATTATGATGAGACGTTTAGTCCAGTGGCAAAGATGACTTCGGTTCGATTTGTTATTGCCTTGGCATCTTCGAGTGGTTGGGAGATTTGGCAACTCGACGTGAAGAATGCTTTCTTATACGGCGAGATTGACAAGGATATCTTCATGATCCAACCGCAAGGCTTCATCCCGAAGGAGTATCCGGACTACGTTTGTAAGCTGAAGAAGGCCATGTATGGGTTGAAGCAAGCGCCTCGGGCGTGGTACGGGAAGATTGCAGAGTATCTCTTATTCTGCGGATTCGTTGCTTCAGACTCTGATTCTAGCTTGTTCATCAAGAAGGAGGGGGTGCTTCGGGTGATTGTGCTGCTGTATGTGGATGACATGATTGTCACCGGGAATTCGAAGGAAGCTGTTGCATGACTCAGGGCTGAGCTTGCTATCAGATTCGAGATGAAGGATCTGGGGGAGCTCCACCATTTCCTTGGACTCGAGGTCCAGAGGCGGGAGAGCGGAGTGCTCATTTCTCAGGCTGGCTATGCGGAGCGGATTGTTCAGCGATTCGGCATGGAGGAAGGGAAGAGCAGCTCTATACCTCTGGAGCAACATCATAAACTTCGGAAGGATGAGGGGAGAGTCTTATCTGAACCGTTGGTTTTCCGAGCTCTGGTTGGGAGCTTGATCTACTTGACGATCACAAGGCCAGATATTGCTTATGCAGTAGGCAAGGTGAGTCGGTACATGGCGGAACCACGGAAGCCTCATCTTCTGGCGGCAAAAGGCATCTTGAAGTATGTGAAGTCGACCTCTGATTTGGGTCTCCTATATAGGAGAGGGTCAAGCTTGGAGTTGCATGGTTTCATGCTGATTATGGGGGAGACGTGGATGATCGGAGATCAACGTCTGGTTATGTATTTATGACGGGCCCCACAGCTATTTCTTGGTGCAGCAAGAAGCAAGACTCGGTGTCTGTATCTACCACGGAAGCGGAGTACAAGGCTTCGGCCTTGGCTGCTCAGGAAGCCGTTTGGCTCAGGAGGTTGGTAGAGGACGTTCATCAGGAGATTCGAGGTCCCACTATGCTACGCGGGGACAATGAGAGTGCTCTCAAGCTGGTCAACAATCCAGTCTGTCACGCGAGGACCAAGCATATAGAGATTGAGCACCATTTCATTCGTGAAAAGGTGTTGGGAGGATCTCTTATGGTCGAGCATGTTCGGAGTGCGGATAATGTCGCAGACATCTTCACAAAGCCGCTGGCGAAGGGACCGTTTACACGGTTGCGGAATTTACTCGGGCTAGTCTCCACTTCCCACTTCAAGGGGGAGTGTTGAATTTTTGAAGTGGTGTGGAGGAGACCGGGCGGTCTGGTTTGGGAGACCGCGGTGATCGCGCGGCTTGTATAGGTTATCTGCCAGTCTGGCTCTGCCGGGTTGTTCTGGCGGTCTGCTGGTTGTTCCGGTCTGTTCTTGGTAGCTGCGGTTTGTTCCCGAGTAGATCTGCTAGTTTGCCTGGCTTCCTTGTTGGAAGACCGGGCGGGTTGTTCCTATATGACTGTCTAACCGGGCGGTCTATATTGGTGATCTGGCGACTTGGTTGAAGTCGGCCAGATGGTTCTAGCTTGCTCCTGGTGATCTAAGGAAGGAGCGTTGTTGAGACCGCACGGCTTGTGCGCGGTCTCGTGTTCGCGCGGCCTGTGCGCAATCTTGTCTGCTGATCTGCGTCTTGGTCGGGTGATCGACCAAGAGGTCTGTTCGCGCGGTCTGTCTTTTGAGACCGTTCGCGATCTGATGGGTGGTGACTGTATCCCGGTTTGTGCGGTGACGACATCCGTCCACCCGCCTATAAATAGGGGTGCATGGCCCGTCATTCCTAACTAGAACTGTAAGAACCAGAGCCCGGATTGTTTCTTGGGTCTCAAGATTGAGTTCGCGCGACTTGGATGCGAGTTAACCTTTGTTGTGTTCGCAGGTTTGCGGTCAGCAGGGTGCGGTCTCCTTCCTTGGTGATTTTCGGTGGCTTGAATAAACAGTTCGTCTGCGGTCTGTCAGCGAACTGGGTTATTGTGTTCTTATGCTATTCGCAGCGAGCTCAGTGATCAGGCGACCTTCAGCGGTTAGGCGGTCTGAGTTGCGGTCTGGCGACAACTTCAGTTTTTTGTTCTAATAAAGCTCCAGTTCGTGCGGTCTGAGGTGCGGTCTTGCAGTGCTGGCAGTCTGTCCGGTTTCTGTTCGTGCGATCTCAGGGCAAGCCGGGCGAGTTCTGGAGTGGTGCGGCTTGTGCGGTCTGAGCTTGTCTAGCCGCCAGCTTTGCTTTTTGGTGTGTTTTGTTCTTCTCGTCTCGGTGATTCTGATGAATCATGTCTCGCCATGTATACCTCGCATTGTAAAGCAGTTCTGTTTCAATAAAGATTTCTTGTGTTGCTGTTTTGGCATTGTGGTTGTTTGGCTATAACTCTTGTTGATACAACTCCTGCTTACTCCTAAACGGTCCAATCAAAAATTTTAACACATAGTGTGTGAGCTTCGACCACGGCGCCAGAATGAGGGGGGTTTATTATATCATTTTCTATATCTCAGTTCATGTTATGTATTAGCGGTAGACCCTCCTAGTAGAGAACGAAGGTGTCCAAGTTTTGTATCCTGATCTTTTGTCATTATTCTTGTGCCCTAATTCCCCTCCTCCGTAAGCATTAGCTAACACTTCAACCCGATTCAAAAAAATAGTGGAGGCTATCTAAAAAATCATAAGGAAACTGAACCCAATTTAATGCAATCACATAATTATCCACATAAAGATACTATTTATTAAATAAATCATAAATTCTTGAAATAATATAAAGTGAAGAAGAAGAAGAGAAGTAATAAATAAATTTTGGTTAATCTTGAAGTGCAACATCAACTAGTATATCTTGACAAACATCAATAATGATTATCATCCTAAACTATTAACTCCTACAAATATTTTAAATAGGTTAACTGGTATTAACCTGAAAGAAATATTTTGATAAACCAATCAATAAAGAACTGCTACACTCAACCAAATAACGAAAATAGTCACTCACAATGTTTTGGGATCTCTTTCCAACTAGTGAAATATCAAATGTTAGAGTGGTAATTTAAGTTGATTGAATGGCATTGTAGGAGATTAAAAAAGGGCAGCCTTATTATATATCTGTAGAGGCTTTGGGGTGCATCTAGGAAAAACTCCACTAACGGGAGGAAGGGCCAGCGGTCACCGCATGATCACCCGAGTCGAAGAAGCCGAAGCCGCCGTTTCCGCCGCCAACCTCCAACATGCACGAAACGCACGTCACGCCCCACCATAGCCGAATCCCACTACTGGGGTACGACTAGTCCGCACCCCACTAGTGGGGTGCGAATAGCCGCACCCCCCATAGTGGGGGGAGCGGCAAAACCGCACCCCCTTGGGGTGCGGCCAAGCCGCACCTCCTTGGGATGCGGCCAAGCCGCACCCCATGAGGGGTGCGGCCAAGCCTCGTTCCCCCTCGGGTACGACCGCACCCCGCCCACCTTTAGGTGCGGTCCAATCGTCCTCCCTCGTGGCAAGGCTGGGTGAGTCCCCCCTCTCCCGACTCGCCGCCCGCTTTTCGGGCTCCGGATTCCGTTCAGAACAATTCCCCGTTCGTTACGCGCTCGGAGCACTTCTGAGCGCGCTCAGAGCACGCTCACATTTCGGGCACGCTCACTTTTTGTCTTCCTAGCGCGCTCACATTTCCGACTCGCTCACTTTTCCGACTCGGCTCACTCACTTTTTGTCTTTTCAGTTTCTCACTTTTCAGGAACAGCTTGTCGCCTTTCCTCGAAGGGCAGGATGGTCATTTACGAAAAATGGTGATCCGTGGGCTCTGAACCGGAAAATATGATTCGTCCTCCCAGGTGGTTATGGTGGTTACAACGGCAAAATTACCGGGCTACCCCCGGCCAAAGCTATAAAAGGACCCCCTAGGCTTCATTTGGGAGGACCTTGCCTTCTGGACCCGGGAGAGCTCCTTGAAGATTTCCACGGATTTCTCCTTCGGCGCTTGAAGATCTCATTCGTGGACTTGAAGTTGCCCTTCATCCCGAAAGGCGACTCGGCAGTCTCACTTTCGTTATCACGAAAGCGGACAAGGCATTCTCACTTTCGTTCTCACGAAAGCGGACAAGGCGCTCTCACCTTCGTCTTCACGAAAGCGGACAAGGCATTCCCACTTTCGTTCTCCACAACTCTCAAAAGGAAAAGACTTAGTTTTTTTCGAGAGGTGGTCTGTCACCCTCGGAACGTTCTCTCTCTCTCTCTATTATTGTAACGAGCAGCGGCCTGTCGCGCTCGACTTCTAAGTCTCTAATTGTAACCCCCCTGAAGATAGTGGAAATTTGGTCGGCACAGCTCCGGCCACGTGATTTTTTACCCTTTCTGGGTTTTCCACGCTAAAAAGTCCAAGTATAACCAACGAATTTCTCTGTGACTGTTTGCGCGCTTAGTTCTCTCCCGAGCTAAGGTGGTTCAAGCAAACCGGTCTACCAAGAGCCCTAAGCGACCCGCAACAAGCCTGGTGCACGAAGCATCCCCATGCAGCAAGGGTCCTGGGAAGGGTTCCACCACAAATAGTATTGTCGGAGAGTAGATCAATCAAATCAAAGATTGCTATTAACTAATGTATGAGCGATATAAAAAGCATGATATAAACATCTAGCACATGGTGAAACCAATATCTTAAGATGTGGAGATAACCGAAGGATCTCAAACATAATGATTCCGACTTGTTTACATTTTACAATATAAATAACTATTTAAGTATTCCATAGTTAGGGCCAAGTCATGCAATCTAATAAAGAGTTGAATACAAGAAATATCTAAACGCAATAAGCGTGCAGGGAAAATAAAGCACAAGGCCAACTATTTCATAAACTACTTCATGAAGAAGCTGAAAGTTGCCCAACAACTTCGGCTCTATTGGGGGTGGCGAGGGGAAAAATTCTATTCCCACCGCCACCGCCCTTTTTAGGTTGTTTGGATGAGGAGCTTTTTCCAAAGAGTTTTTTCAAGAAAGGTGTTTTGAGGGACTTTTTGAGCAGCCCGGACAAACAGGGCTTTCTAAAAACCGCTTTCTCTGCTTTCAATTTTTCCTCTTTTATTCGAGGGTTTACTAAAGCTACATCCCGACCATTCGCGGTCTGTCTTTTTCCTTCTCACCACTAGAAAGGTTTTCTTCTTTCATTCGCGATTCTTCATCCATTCACGATCGTTGCTTCTCGTTGCTGACCTTTTATAACCTGCTTATTTATGATTTCTATAATATTTACTTATCTATGTGATTAATGATTAGCATAAAATACATTTTTATTATTAAAAAGCTAAAGACCTATTATTAAAAAATTATTCTTCCAAATAGAAAAACGTAAACACTTTTTTGAAAAACACTTAAATAGAGATTTTCCAGAAAGTCTACAACTTTTTCAAACAATTTTCTAGACAGCTATAATGCCACCACTAATTTCCCACCACTGTTTTTTCCACCGCCACTACCTCCCCAAACAGAGCCTTCATTGCAAATTGAGCATTTTGTACTTAAGCCCGACAAAAATTAGTACTAGTAACGCCATGTTCCACAGAATAAGATACAAACTTACAATATCTAAGTTGGGAAGAAGCAAAACTGAATAAAAGTGGGCACAAGCTTAGTCAATTCAGAATAAGGTTTGGTCCTTAAAGAAAATAAACTTATTCTCATAGCAATACAATATTATAATAGTAATAGGTAAAAGAAAGTAATTTAAATCAAATATAAAATGAAAACTCCGCATACTTAAAGGATAACAACCTCAAATGCATATAGATAAAAATATAAGATTTTACTTCTCACCTCGGATGAAGACATCAAAGGAGTTACTATACAATGGGTTATCAGGACAAGGCATTGTATAGAATGGCCGCACTGCCAAAGGATATCGATGAAGTATATAAAACTCTGTCTCATACCTGTTTAAACAAGATCATGTTACATATGCATAACAAATTAGTTGTGGAAATGAATGGCTATTGCCAAGCACGAAGAAATTTTCAATAAGGCAACAAAAAGGAAACAACTTACTTCTCAAGAACCAAGCGGCCCAAAGTCCTTTCAGTCTCAGTATTAAGATCTCCAAAAGGGTCAATTTCTACACCAGCATCCTGTAAGAAATAATGGATCTTGAACAATTAAATAAATGGTGATTGTAAAGAGCATTTACAATTCCAATATTGAAGCAATGCACATCTATTGTTTTGAGAAAATGTTTAGTTGAAGTCAAATAAAAAGGGTAAAACGGCCAGCCTGGTGCACAAAACATCCATGCGCAACGAGGGTTCGGGGAAGGGTCCCACCACAAAGGTGAAATGTAGGCAAGCCTTACCCTTCATTTATGCAAGAAGATGCTTCCAGGACTCGAACCCGTGACCTCAAAGTCACACGACAACACCTTAACCGGTATGTCAAGGCTCTCCTTCTTTAGTAGAAGTCAAATACAACAACAACACTCAAGCCTTTATCCCACCATAGTGGGGTCGGCCAGATGGATCCTTTGTCGCCATTGCGCCCTATCTTTAATCATAGTCTCACTAATGCCTAAGTACAACATGTCTTTCCTTATAGTTTCATTCCAAGTCTTTTTTGGTCTGCCCCTACCCCATTTAACATGTCTAGTGACTAAACTCTCGCAATGCCTAATAGGTGCCTATAATGGTCTCCTATGTACATGTCCGAACCATCTTAAATGAGCTTCTCACATCTTCTCTACAATTGGCGCCACTCCTGTCTTATCCCTGATACATTCATTCCTAATTTTATCCAGTCTCGTGTGACCACACATTCACCTAAGCATTCTCATCTTCGCAACTCCCATTTTTTGCTCATGTACACCATTCATTGCCCAACATTCAGAACAGTCGAAGTCAAATAAATAGAAAATTTTAGTATCCAATAAATGGTTCCTTGGGGGATTATTTGGCTACCGGTGATGAAGTGGCGTTATACATAAGTAGTTTGGTTTGCTTGGTTCTTAGTTTCTATACTGGGTGTGGAGGAAGTAGGACTGTCTAATAATCATAATTAATATTGTACATATATATATATATAGATAACATATGTACAAATACACCTGCATCAATATACTGTGCAAATATAAATAAAAGCAAATTGTACTTATATAATAAACCTTTCTATATCATAAAATTAATTAATAAAATCATGTTTCCTATAATAAAAAGTTCAACTATAACATACATTTCCATGCACACAAAATCATTTACATATTCCTATCAAATAGATGTATGTAATGTATGGAAACATTTTTACATACTGTGTAATATAAATGAAACATCGGTCTTTCATAGTTAGCTTTATTCCAACAAATTTGGGTCAACTTTATGAATGTTCATTCTGTGTGTTACAGAGAGTTGCAAGAAGTGTTAAAACATACATTAAAATCATCTTTAGAAACAAATGAGAACGTTCGTAGAGGCCTCATGCCTAGGTATCAATCAAGTTGTCTTTTATTATTAGCTTTTATTTATTGGCAGTTAGCAGTTATTTGTTATCATTAAGAGTCTCGTAATTCTATTTTACAGTGAACTGAGGTTGGAACAAAAGGATCCAAGAATTAAGTCTATTTCTCGTCTTTATTATGAGATTGTGGTAGCTCTTTCTCTCTCCCTCTCTTGATCACACCCCTCTTAGGCTGTAGCAGCACCGACACCATAGTTTTCTCCCCCCTCCCCTGCATCTCTACGACCAGTCGCTCCTCCAACGACTTACGACGTTCTATGGGTTTGCCTGTAACAACTTGGTGATGGAGCTTCATGTTCTGCCAAGAAATTAAGTCTATTTTCCTTATTTTTATTATGAGATTGTGGTAGTTCTTTCTCTCTTTCTCCTGATCACACCCCTCTTAGGAAGTCGCGGCTTCGGCTCCATGGTATCCCCCCCTCTCCGCATCTCCACCTCCAATCGCTCCTCCACCGACTTACGACGTTCTACGGGTTTACCTGTAACAACTTGGTGATAGAGCTTCATGTTCTGCCATCCACCGCTTTCGCAGTGTTGTCTCACTCTTTGCTGACCGCTACCTACAACTCCAAAACGGTTCATAAAGTACAAAATTGATTCTTGCATATCGTCGTCCTAGCCGCTCAACATTCCTGCAACTTTCAATCAACATCTCTTATGTCTTCATCGTCCCGCAGATCATCCTCATAGATGTCAACTTCCTTTATCAACGTTCCAACAAGCATGCTTCTACACCATCAACCACAGCACGCCTCAGCATCGCCGATACACAGTATCGAAGCTTGTCGACGCACGCACATCTTGGCTCTCACAAATGCACACCAATACACTCTCGCCAACACAAGGCATCGACCACAACGCACACCTCAGCGCTCATCGACACACGCTCCATGAGCCAGCCATATGTAGTCCCAATTAGTTTTTGAGCCATACTGTCATGATCTCCTCATTTTTGAGGTTAAGAGAAGGGAAGATTCCAGAGAAATCCAGAATCTTGTACATAAGGAGATGGCGGAATATTCTAGAAAGTACATAACTCTTGTATATACTAGAATTGTATAGAATACTCTAGAATAGTAGGGATCTAGAATATTCTTTGGTTTGGAGGGAAACCTCTTTGAGGCCTATAAAAGGGGAAGTCCCCCTCATTTGTAACCATCCAAGTTTGGAATAAGCTTTTGACTTCTCTTTGCTTACTTCTTCTCTTGTGCACTTGTGCTCTTGTGTTCTTGTTCTCGTTCCCATTTCCACCACAGTTTTCTTAGAGTGAGGCTGACTTAGCTAGCCACGAGGGGTGGCAAGAGGAGCTAAGGCCGTGCGCGACATAGTCAAGGGGACTAGTCCGTGACAGTTGGTATCAGAGAGAGGTTCAATTTGGTTCGGGTGGTGTTGCTATGGCGAATGAGGCAAACAACTCAAGCGTTGTTGACGAGCGCGGCAGGGAGGTCGTAGATCAACAAAGCAGGAAGAAGAGGGATCATAGCAAGACGCGTGAAGGAACTCATTTGGATAAGGCCGTCATGATGCTGGCCGATCGAGTTGAGAAGGTGGAAGGAAACTTCGAAACTCTTGAGGCCCATGTTTTAGAAGAATTTGAGTCCATCAAAGTGTCTACCCAGACTTGTCTTGATGCTCACCCGGCGTTGGAGGAACGCCTTGCTAGGATGGAAGATGCCATTCAAGCAATGCGGATTGGCTTCGAGGATATGAAGGAGGAACTCACCTTATGTCGCCGAGCCGTGGCTAATGGTGGAGGCAACATGGCAATGGGCAATCCAAGGATGGAGGTTCCTAAGCCCAAGCTATTTGTGGGCAAACAAGATGCAAAGGAGGTAGAGAACTTCATATGGCAGATGGAGCAATACTTCGAGGAATGTAACCTCGTTGACGAAGCTGCTAAGGTACGACAAGCCTCTTATTACTTATCAGATGTAGCTTCTCCTTGGTGGCGAAGAAAGCAGATGACATTGAGAAAGGCTTGTATCGTATGGATACATGGGAGGAGTTCCGGCGTGAACTCAAACAGCATTTCTATCCAGAAAATGTCATTTATGAAGCTAAGAAGAAGCTTAGGGAGTTGAAGCACAAGGGAAGCATTGCGGAGTATGTCAAAGAGTTTACCACATTGATGTTGCAAATTCCTAACATGTCGGATGAAGACTTGTTATTCTTCTTCGTGGATGGTCTTCAGCATTGGGCTAAGCAGGAATTACAAAGGCGAGATGTCAAAACGTTGGATGAAGCTATTGCCACAGCTGAGTCTCTTATTGAGTACCAATGACCCCCAGATGTAACGAAGCCAAAGAAAGACAAGGGTGATTACGGAAAAGGTGGGGGAGAGAAGCGGGATGGCAAGAAGCCCACCTTCCAGTGGCACGATACTCGAAAGGAATATGAAGAGAAGAAGAAGGCTTTCATTCCAAAAGGGGGATGCTTCTTATGCAAGGGACCGCATGCAATGAGCAGCTGTCCAAAGATGGGATCGCTTTCTGCAATCATGGAAGGCAACGATGCGGCGAATTCTGGAGAAGGTACTTCTGCTCAAATGGGATCATTACAATTACTTAATGCTGTGAACGTTAGACCTGCTCCAGCCGCATCACCAAAAGGATTGATGTTCGTGGAGGCATATGCGAATGGGAAGGCCACCAAGGCCTTGCTCGATACAGGAGCAACACACAACTTCATGACTGAGGAGGAAGCCAAGAGATTTGGTCTTCATGTCTCTAAGGGCGAAGGCTGGTTGAAGACGGTGAATGGGAAGGCAAGACCGATGCAAGGAGTTTCACGAGGAGTGGAGTTGCAGTTGGGAACTTGGAAGGGCCAAGTGGACTTCTCCATTGTACCGATGGATGATTTTCAAGTTGTACTTGGGATGGATTTCTTCGAGAAGGTATGAGCTATCACTATGCCTTTTTGTAGATCCATGTGCATTATGGAGAAAGGGTCTCCATGCATGATCCCAGTGGTGGAAGGGCCACCAACAAAGGGAAAGAAGCTATCGGCTATGCAAATAGCCAAAGGCGTCAAGAAGGGAGAGGTGACTTACTTAGCCACCTTGAAGGAAGAAGTTGCGGCAAAGAATGAGGAGGTACATCCTTTCATTAGGCAAGTCTTGGAGGAGAATCAAGACGTTATGCCAACCGAGCTTCCGAATAGGCTACCACCTCGGAGGGAGGTGGACCATGAGATTGAGCTAGAACAAGGGGCGAAACCACCTGGGATGGCGGCATATCTCATGGCTCCGCCCAAATTGGAGGAACTCCGCAAGCAGCTGAAGGAGCTACTTGACACGGGGAAGATTCGTCCATCGAAGGCACCATATGGCGCACCGGTACTCTTTTAGAAGAAGAAAGACGGATCTTTGCGGATGTGTGTAGACTATCGGGCACTCAACAAGGTAACGGTCAAGAATAAGTATCCTATTCCTTTGATCGCGGACTTGTTTGATAGGATGGGGAAAGCCAAGGTCTACACCAAGATGGACTTGCAGAAGGGATATTACCAAGTCCGCATTGCTGAAGGAGATGAGCCAAAGACGACGTGCATCACTCGTTATGGGTCTTACGAGTGGTTGGTCATGCCATTTGGCTTGACTAATGCACCAGCCACATTTTGCACTTTGATGAACATGATATTCCATCCTTACCTGGATCAATTCGTGGTGGTTTATCTGGATGACATCGTGATCTATAGCAACTCTATGGAGGAGCATGCGGAACATCTCTGCACTATCTTTCAAGTCTTGCGGGAGAACGAGTTATATGTGAAGAAGTCAAAGTGTACGTTTGGCACGGAGGAGGTCTCATTTCTTGGACATGTCATTGGGCATGGACAGCTGAAGATGGATGGAGCCAAGATCCAAGCGATCATAGATTGGGAGCAACCTACTAAGGTAACCGAGCTAAGATCTTTTCTTGGACTTCCAAATTATTATCGGCGGTTTATCCAGGGCTATTCAAGGAGAACAGCCCCATTGACGGATTTGCTGAAGAAGGATAGATCGTGGGCTTGGGATGAGGGATGCCAACAAGCCTTCGAAGATCTAAAGCAAGCAGTAAGCACCAAGCCGATGTTATCATTGCCGGGCTTTGGAAAGGAGTTCGAAGTCCAGACGGATGCTTCCGACTTTGCCATTGGTGGAGTCTTGATGCAAGATGGGCATCCTATCGCCTATAAAAGTCGAAAGTTGAACGAGACGGAGCGGCGATACACCGTCCAAGAGAAGGAGATGACTGCTATTATACATTGCTTACGGGTATGGAGACACTACTTGCTCGGGGCGAAGTTTGTGGTCAAGACGGACAATGTGGCCACAAGTTACTTCCAGACGCAGAAGAAGTTGTCTTCCAAACAAGCAAGATGGCAAGATTTTCTAACAGAATTCGACTACTCTATGAAGTACAAACCCGGGAAGGCGAATGTCGTTGCGGATGCCTTGAGCCGCAAGGCTGAACTTGCCGCTATGTCCACGGTGAAAGGGGAGTTGCTGACCAGGATCAAGGAAGGGCTGCAACAAGATCCGTTGGCAGTTGAGCTAATGAAGGCGTCGACTTTCTCAATTACTTCTCTGTCGGTTACGACTAAAGCGAAGTCTAAGAATTTCAGCGTCATATTCAAACTGTTTGGGGTCTGCCTTAGACGAGTCGTATGCTTTGTTCATTTCGTAGGCATGGAGTGCGGCAAGGGAAGGAAGAGCCAAGCAATTTTGGGTAGAGGATGAACTCCTCTTCACCAAAGGGAACAGACTATACATCCCAAAGTGGGACAACTTACAGAGGGAATTGATCAGGAGTGTCATGACACTCAATGGGCAGGACATCCTGGCCAAAAGAGGACCATGGCGCTAGTGGAGATCTTGTACTACTGGCCGGAAATGAAGGAAAGCGTGGACGTGTATGTGAAGACATGTCTTGTGTGCCAACAAGACAAAGTGGAGAATCGACAACCAGCGGGATTGCTAGAACCTCTTCCAGTTCCAGATCATCCATGGCACATCGTGACGTTGGACTTCATCAGCGTTCTCCCCAAATCAGAGGGATTTGGATCAATCATGGTGGTCGTAGACAGATTCTCAAAGTATGGGACATTCATCCCATGCACAAAGGACTGCACATCGGAGGAAGCGGCCCAAGCATTTTTCATGCAAGTGGTGAAACATTGGGGGCTTCCACAAAATATTGTGAGCGATCGGGATCCTCGCTTCACGGGGAGACTTTGGACGGAGTTGTTTAAGATGATGGGATCACAATTGAACTTCTCTACTAGTTTCCATCCGCAATCTGATGGGCAGACCGAGAGGGTAAATGGCTTATTGGAGTGCTACTTGCGGCACTTTGTGAGTGCTAACCAGCGGGACTGGGCAATGATCTTGGATGTTGCTCAATTTTCCTACAACTTGCAGTGGAGCGAGTCTACGGGAAGGAGTCCCTTCGAGCTGGCGACCGGACGTCAACCACTCACATCGCATGCATTGGCCATCAACCCAGGAGAAGGAACGAGCCCAGGAGCACTTCAGTTGGCTAAGTCTTGGGAGGAACAAAACGACTTGGCCAAAGTCTGCCTAGAGAAAGCAAGGAAGCACATGAAGAAGTTGGCAGGCGTGAAGAGAAGGCCACAGGAGTTTGGCCTAGGAGATAAAGTGATGGTAAAACTCCTACCCCAACAATTCAAAGTGTTGCGGAACATGCACAAGGGGTTGATAAGGAGGTATGAAGGACCGTTCGAGGTAATCGGCAAGGTAGGAAAGGTGTCATATCGCCTTGATCTACCAAACTCGTTGAAGATTCATCCGGTCTTCCATGTAAGCATGTTGAAGCCTTATCATGAAAACCCGGAAGACCCAAGGCGGGGAGAATCACATAGAGCACCTCCGATCATGACCAAATCATTCGAGAAGGAGATTGATCGGGTGCTATCTCAGAGGGTGGTACGGCGACGCGGAGTCCCGCCAAGTACACAGTACTTAATCAGATGGAAGGGATTGCCAGAATCTGAGGCTACTTGGGAGACGTTAGAAGACTTGTGGCAGTTCAAGGACTTCATTCAGCAGTATGAGGCGACGAGGACGACGCCAGTATAGGTGGGGGAGAATGTCATAATCTCCTCATTTTTGAGGTTAAGAGAAGGGAAGATTCCAGAGAAATCCAGAATCTTGTACATAAGGAGATGACGGAATAGTCTAGAAAGTACATGACTCTTGTATATACTAGAATTGTATAGAATACTCTAGAATAGTAGGAATCTAGAATATTCTTTGGTTTGGAGGGAAACCTCTTTGAGGCCTATAAAAGGGGAAGGCCCCCTCATTTGTAACCATCCAAGTTTGGAATAAGCTTTTGAGTTCTCTTTGCTTACTTCTTCTCTTGTGCACTTGTGCTCTTGTGTTCTTGTTCTCGTTCCCATTTCCACCACAGTTTTCTTAGAGTGAGGCTGACTTAGCTAGCCACGAGGGGTGGCAAGAGGAGCTAAGGCCGTGCGCGACATAGTCAAGGGGACTAGTCCGTGACAATACGCTCCGTATGACTGCTTAAGCCTTGCGATCACATAAAAATAGCAAAAAGCCTGACGTTCACATTTTTAGCCATACACTCGTCGGCGCATTGATTAATTATGTATTTGGTAGTTAATTAATTACTTAAACTTTTGATCATATTAATTGGTGTAATCATAGGAAAGCGCCGCGGATGTCATGGCAACCTAAGTACCCTGTCAACGCCCTCTTTTGGGGAGTCAAACTGGCCTAGAACCTGCTCATCCTCTTGTGCTCCAATTACTGCACTTCCAGTACTTACGAGTAACATGATGCAAATTTTCATGACGACGCTCTTCGGACCAAAAACATAAGCTAATGGACATGAGGCAAAACTTTCATGTCGACTCTCGCCACAGCTGAAGTGCACGTCAAGAAGCCGAAGCCCAGTATCAGGTAGACATTTCCACACTGTCCAACATGCTAGTAAGTCGTTGACCAGTTGTACAAGCCCTCACCATTCCAATGCATGACCAAGCCGGTGGCAATCAGAGACCTCCCCGATCGCTTATACACAAGTGGTGTGTATGACCTAAAGCTCATAGCGTTCCCGCTACATTAAGTTGGAATTCCCAACCTACGATGGTAAGGCCGCTCCATTGAGATGGCTCACTAGATGCTAGCATTTTTTTGACCATTGACAAACAAAAATAACAGAATGAATCAGCCTAACATACTTCCACCTTCTAAGTTCGGCTCAGCTTTGGTTCTCTCGTGCGCAAATTGACAAACTGGTAATGGATCTGGAAGAATTTAAATGGCTCTACAATGTGCGATTTGGTCCCCCCACCTCGAAGCAATCCTCTTGGCGCACTAACCACATTATGACAAACCGATTATGCGGACGATTATATAAAACAATTTCAGGTCCTCCTAACTTATGTGACGTTGGTACAAACTGAGCAGCAAGTCGCCATCTTTACAGATAAACTTCACAAACGACTACGACTGGACATCGAGTTTGATGCTCCACAGAACTTAGTAAATGTCATGAGCTTAGTCAGGCTATGCAAACGTTGACTACATCTGGATCGAGGTACCTATACTACCACATGAATAAGTAATCGGATCGAAGATCTGAAGGAAACCAACCCTCACAAATTTGACGTCTGTCTCATGCAACAATGTTTGAACGACGTGCAAAATGATTATGTTATAACTACAATGAGCTCTGCGCTCTCAGCCATCGCGGTAAAAAGTTGTTAATGAAAGTGGAAAACTCTTACGAAAAAGGAATTGGGCGAAACAGTCACATAACTTTGATCTCCCTCCGAGCTTACACTTTTATGGGCTTCGAGCCTAGTTATCGTAGGGGGCTTCCTAACTAGTTATCAGTAATCTTTCATTATTAATTTTCAAGTCCTTATTATTTATTGGTAGTTAGTAGTTAGTAGTGTGAAATTTTTCCGAATCTTTATGGAGCAAGCAGGAGCTAGTCAACTTAGAGTTAAAAACCAAACAACTAGAAGCAAGTGGAGGCAAACAACTGATCTTTATTAATAACAATATTCAAAATTACAAGGCAAGGCATGCTTGACGAGACATAATTTCGCCAACACAAACACTAAAGGAAAGATACAAAGTTGAAGATAACTTGAGACCGCACAGACCGCGCGACCTCCCTGCGATCTCAAAAAACTGCCAGACCGCAGCAACTTGACGATCACAGAACACCACCAGCTCGCTGATCAAACTGCCCACTTCTTCAAACCTCCTGATTCTCCCGAACTCCAGCACCACAACTCCAAGCCGCAGACCGCCCGAACACTTTCAGAGGAAGAGGTGATCGCTGCTGTCCGCACTATCCGCAGAAGCTGCACAAGAGAAATTCAATCAGGAGACCGCCCGGTCACATAAACTCAGACCGCAGGAAAGAAGAAAGTTTAGCTTACGCTTGGTGTATATTTTGCTGCTACAGTGGCCTCCTATTTATAGGCGCGGGACCTGATCCAGTCACCACCCTATGAGATAGGATCACCACCCCCAGACCGCGCGACCTGACCGGTCACACTGCGCGATCAGCAAGATTACTTCTGCTTCATTTTGGTGAACCCGCCAGCTTCATTGTCGCCATGAGAGACCGCCACTCTCACAGCAGACCGCGACTCCACAAGGAACTTGCCAGACCGCCCGAATCTATTCACCACCTGTGTTCGCACGAGACCGCGAACACAGTCAGTTCGCCATCAGACCGCGAACTCCTGTCCGCATGCCGATCTCCTCCTGAGACCGCGAACAGCAACCAGCTCGCATACCAGTCTCCTCCTGAGACCGCGAACTGAGACCGCGCGACTAAGACCCTTAGTCCGCGAATACCCCCAGAAAGCCCGGTCAGCTACCAGACCGCATTCAGGAGAGAACCTGGATCAAACTGTGCGGTCACACCAGACCGCCACAGCCTTGAAGAGGACAGCACGTCACGCGGTCAGAGACAGGCCGCGCGACCTCCATCTTCAGCCGCCTTGAACCCATACCAGCGATCAAGCCAGGAGACCGCAGCTAGGCTTAGATCAGCCAGACCGCAGATGCAGACCGCCAGGTCGTGCGGTCACGTCAGACCGCCCGACCTCCTCCCAGACCGCCCAGGTCCAAAAAAAACCCTCCAAACTTCCACTTCAACAATTTCAACACTCCCCCTTGAAGTGGGAAGTTGAAACTAGCCCCAGTAGGCTCCTTAGCCGTGTGAACGGCCCCTTTGCCAGCGTCTTTGTGAAGATGTCCGCGACATTGTCCGCACTCCGCACATGCCCGACCGAAAGAGATCCCTCCAGCACCTTCTCCCGTATGAAGTGATGCTCGATCTCGATATGCTTGGTCCTCGCGTGACAAACTGGATTGGTTACCAGTTTGAGAGCACTCTCATTGTCACCGCGTAGCAGAGTCGGCTCCCGAACCTCCTTGTGGACGTCTCCCACAAACCTCCTAAGCCAGATGGCTTCCTGAGCTGCCAAGGCCGAAGCCTTGTATTCCGCTTCCGTGGTGGAGACCGACACGGAATCCTGCTTCTTGCTGCACCATGATATAGCTGTAAGGCCCTCCATGAAGACGAATCCAGACGTCGACTTCCGATCATCCGAATCTCCCCCGTAGTCAGCATCCATGTACCCGTGCAACTTGAAGCCCGGTCATCTCTCCTATATAGGAGACCCATGTCCGAGGTCGCCTTGACATACTTCAGAATATTCTTGGCTGCTAGCAGATGAGGTACCCGTGGCTCCGCCATATACCGACTCACTCTGCCAACTGCATATGCAATATCCGGCCTCGTGATCGTCAGATAAATCAAGCTCCCAACCAGAGCTCGGAACACCAACGGATCTTGCATAATCCTCCCCTCATCTTTCCGAAGCTTCATAGCCTTCTCCAGAGGTGTGGAAGTGCACTTCCCTTCCTTCATGACGAACCGCCTCACGATCCGCTCCGCATATCCGGCTTGGGTCACCAGCACTCCATCTTCCTTCCTCTGCACCTCGAGTCCAAGGAAATGGTGAAGCTCACCTAAGTCCTTCATCTCGAACCTGATAGACAGCTCGGCCCGTAGCTGTGCTACTTCCTCCTTCGAGTTCCCCGTCACGATCTTATCGTCGACGTATAGCAGCACGATGACTTGAAGCTCCCCGCTCTTCTTGACGAACAAGCTTGAGTCTGAGTCTGAAGCACAAAACCCACAGAATAAGAGATATTCTGCGATCTTCCCGTACCACGCCCTCGGCGCTTGCTTCAACCCATACAGGGCCTTCTTCAGCTTACAGACATGCTCCGGAAAACCTTCAGACACAAAGCCAGGTGGCTGGACCATGAAGATGTCCTTGTCAATCTCGCCGTACAAGAAGGCGTTCTTGACGTCGAGCTGCCAAATCTCCCATCCACTAAACGCCGCCAAGGCAATGATGAACCGAACTGAAGTCATTTTTGCCACCGGACTGAAAGTCTCCTCGTAGTCTTCACCGTACTGCTACGAGAACCCCCGAGCCACAAGGCGAGCCTTGTATCGCTCGATACTGCTGTCAGCTTTCTTCTTGAGCTTGTAGACCCACTTGCATGTCACGGGAGTGATGCCCTCGGGCTTGGGCACAAGAGACCAGGTCTCATTCTTCTCGAGAGCTGCCATCTCTTCTTGCATAGCAATGTCCCACTCCTTCACGCCTCTGGCCTTTTCAAAGCTCGACGGCTCCCTCTCATCCAAGGGACCAGCGAAGAAACATGAGACGAAGCTCACTGCGTTTCCTCCTGTATAGCGATCAGGGGCAACAATCGCTCGCTTCGACCTCCTCAGCTCCTTCCCCTGAACCGCATTATCTCCAGCTGCTTCTTCCCTAGCTCCTCTTCCAGACGTGCTAGGAGCATTGCTCCCCCTGCTCCCTGAACCAGAAGCCTCCGTCTCAGAACTAGAAGGAGATGGTCCACCTGGTGACACAGGTAGCTCCACCTGAAGATCCTCCACAGCTTTTTCCGGCACCTCCACCCTGCTCTCTGGTAGCTCCACATCAGAGGACCCCTTGTAAGATGTCACCTCATCGAACACGACGTCGCGAGATACCACAAATCTCCGCGTCTCCGGGTCCATGCACTTCTATCCTTTCTTCCGCTCATCGTATCCCACGAAGACTAGCTTCCTTGCTTTCGCATCTAGCTTCGTCCGAAGAGCATCTGGAACATGCACGTAGCAGGTGGAACCAAACACCCTAAGGTGTGCCACGCTTGGCTTCTCTTTGAACATCATCTCATGCGGAGTCAACATGTTGATGGGACTCAAAGGCATCCGGTTGATGACATAGGCAGCACAAGACATTCCCTCCGCCCAGAAGGACTTTGGGATACTCTTGGCATGCAGCCAACACTTGCAGGTCTCCGTCAGATGACGGATCTTCCGCTCTGCAACTCCGTTCTGTTGTGGAGTATGTGCACAAGTGAGCTCCCTCCGGATACCTGCCTTCCTGCAAAAACTAGAGAACTCACCAGAGGTGAACTCCCCTCCATTGTCAGTTGTCAGCTTCTTCACCCGCAGGCCAAGCCGGCCCTCCACAAGCTCCTTGAACTCCACAAATTTGGCAAACGCCTCCGCCTTCTCCTTCAGGAAATATACCCAGACATATCTGGTGTAATCATCGATCAACACCAGCATATATCTGCTCCCTCCGAGGCTTGGGGTAGCAGTAGGTCTCATCAAGTCACCGTGGATGCACTCCAACGGCACACTACTCCTCGTCTGCGACTTGTCAAACGGTAGCCGATGAGACTTGCCGAACTAACATCCCTCGCAAACATGACCATCTCCGTAGGAGGATAGACTTGGCAGGCCCTTGACCAGACCTCTCACCGCCATTGCTTTCAGCTTGTCCATCCCTACGTGCCCCAACCTCTCATGCCATATAACGGCACCATCATTCGTCTTCATCTTGTCAACGTAGGAACTTGTCGATAAAACGAACAAGTCCTTTGCCCGTCTCCCGACATGGACAACCTCGGCCTTTACAGCCTCAAAGTTGCGTAGAAACTTCACTTCTGTTGGGCCGAACAGAACGTGATACCCAGCGTCTACAGCGTTGGTCACGGAGAAGAGATTTTTCCTCATACCGGGCACATGATAGACACTCTTCAAGGTAAGTGGCCATCTATCACTGCCCAAGGAAACAACCCCCACCTTCTCCACTGGATGTACAGTATTATCAGCAGTAATGATTGCATTGTTACCTGTATAGGGCTGTGCAGAAGAAAGATTGGTCTCGTCTCCGGTGAGGTGATGACCACACCCCGAGTCCACGATCCAGTCCTCCAGATAGTTGATAGGAGCAGAAGCTCCAATAGAAGCCGAGAAGGCTCCTCCCTAACCTCCTTGAATGTGCCTGGCCTCAGCTTCCTCCTTCTCCGCAGCATGCCCAGCTTGGGTGACCACCTTGCAATCCTTCCTAATGTGGCCATACTTGCCACACTTGAAGCACTTCGGACCTTCACCCTTCTTCTTCCCGTCAGCCTTGGGAGCATACCCCCTTTCCTGTTGCCCAGAAGTTGAAGGCCCATAGCCTCCCCCAGCGGTCTTCTTCTTCTTATCCCACTTCTTCTTCTTTCCCGAGAAGAGCACTTCGCCATCTCCCCCAGCCACTGACACCCCCGCCATCTGCCTTGCCAAACTTTCTTGCGATGCAAGCAAGTTCTCCAGCTCCAACAGAGACGGCTGATTTGCCCATCCCTGCACCGACGTCACAAAGGCAACATATTCCTTCCGCAGGCCGCGGATGATGTGCCTCTTCAGCTTCGCCTCAGAGATAGGCTCATCAGGGTCCAATGCTGAGATTTCAGCGCACAAGTTCTTCAGCTTCAGAAAGAAAGTGGAAATAGAAAGATCGCCCTGAGCCGACCTTGCCAGCTCATTCTCCAAAAACTGCAGCCTCGCTGCATTCTTCTTGTTAAACAGCCCATCCAGGGCTCTCCAGATCTCCGCAGCTGATCCACATCCCAAGATGTGATCAAATAGGTCAGGTGAGATTGCCCTCTTCAGAGTGAACTCTGCCTTCGCATTCGTCCTCCTCCAAGTTCTCACCTCAGCCTCATTATCCCCTTCCGGGACGACTTCCTGCGTCTGATCTCCTCCAACAACTTCCCAGAGGTCCTCACCTACAAGATAGCTTTGCATACACGACTTCCACTTCTTGAAGTTAGTCGATGTAAGCACCTCAATCCCAAGACCCTTAGCAAATCCACCTTCCATTGTTCTTCCACTGGTTCCTTCTTCACAAAGGCGATGGCTACTCTAAGTTACTCACTGCTCAACCACTCCAACCTGCCTCTGATACCATGTGAAATTTTTCCGAATCTTTATGGAGCAAGCAGGAGCTAGTCAACTTAGAGTTAAAAACCAAACAACCAGAAGCAAGTGGAGGCAAACAACTGATCTTTATTGATAACAATCTTCAAAATTACAAGGCAAGGCATGCTTGACGAGACATGATTTCGCCAACACAAACACTAAAGGAAAGATACAAAGTTGAAGATAACTTGAGACCGCACAGACCGCGCGACCTCCCTGCGATCTCAAAAAACTGCCAGACCGCAGCAACTTGACGATCACAGAACACCACCAGCTCGCTGATCAAACCGCCCACTTCTTCAGACCTCCTGATTCTCCCGAACTCCAGCACCACAACTCCAAGCCGCAGACCGCCCGAACACTTTCAGAGGAAGAGGTGATCGCTGCTGTCCGCACTATCCGCAGAAGCTGCACAAGAGAAATTCAATCAGGAGACTGCCCGGTCACATAAACTCAGACCGCAGGAAAGAAGAAAGTTTAGCTTACGCTTGGTGTATATTTTGCTGCTACAGTGGCCTCCTATTTATAGGCGCGGGACCTGATCCAGTCACCACCCTATGAGATAGGATCACCACCCCCAGACCGCGCGACCTGACCGGTCACACTGCGCGATCAGCAACATTACTTCTGCTTCATTTTGGTGAACCCGCCAGCTTCAATGTCGCCATGAGAGACCGCCACTCTCACAGCAGACCGCGACTCCACAAGGAACTCGCCAGACCGCCCGAAGCTATTCACCACCTGTGTTCGCACGAGACCGCGAACACAGTCAGTTCGCCATCAGACCGCGAACTCCTGTCCGCATGTCGATCTCCTCCTGAGACCGCGAACAGCAACCAGCTCGCATACCAGTCTCCTCCTGAGACCGCGAACTGAGACCGCGCGACTAAGACCCTTAGTCCGCGAATACCCCCAGAAAGCCCGGTCAGCTACCAGACCGCATTCAGGAGAGAACCTGGATCAAACTGTGCGGTCACACCAGACCGCCACAGCCTTGAAGAGGACAGCACGCCACGCAGTCAGAGACAGGCCGCGCGACCTCCATCTTCAGCCGCCTTGAACCCATACCAGCGATCAAGCCAGGAGACCGCAGCTAGGCTTAGATCAGCCAGACCGCAGATGCAGACCGCCAGGTCGTGCGGTCACGTCAGACCGCCCGACCTCCTCCCAGACCGCCCAGGTCCAAAAAAAACCTCCAAACTTCCACTTCAACAATTTCAACAAGTAGTTATCATTAAGAGTCATGTAAACCTATTTAAAGGCAAGTGATGTTGTAATGAAGGGATACAAGAATTAAGTCTATTTCATTGACTTTGTTATGAGATTGTGGTAGCTCTCTCTCTCTCAAACACACTACACTTATGCAAATGTAGTTTCGACTCCATAGCACTATCCTCCAGACATTTGCTGCTCAGGTTGCACCAACGTTACATAAGCAAGGAGGACTTCAAATTGTTCCAAATAAGAGTTCACAATTGGTTTCTCGTAATGTGGTTAGTGTGTAAAGAGGAATGCTACAAAGGGGGAGTTAAATTGCATGTTGCAAAGCAACGTAAATTATTCCCAAGTATTCCCGTTTTGACAATTTGCACAAGGGAAAACCAGAGTTAGGTTGAACCTCGAAGGTTGAAGGACGTCAGACTAATTTATTCTGCTATCGGTGTCAGTTGAAGGACAAAAACTTGCTCGCATCTGGTGGCCCATTTAAAAGGGACAGCCTTCCCATCGTAGGTTGGGAATTTCAACTTGGTGTAGCGGGGAACGATATGAGCTTCAGATCATACATAAGTCACAGAATCTGTGTCTATAAGCGGTGGGGGAGGCCCCTGACTGTTAACAATTTGGTCATGCGCTGGAATAGTGAAGGCTCGTATAAATTGTGTGAGACTTGCTAGCCTTTTGGATAGTATGAGGCAATGTCTACCTGATGTCGGGCTTCAACTTTGACTGCGGCGAGACTGCAAGAGTCGTAATGAAAGTTGGCATCATGTCCATCAACTTACTCATTTGGTCTGAAGAGTCCTTCACGAATCATGCTGCTTGTAAGGGCCGGAAGTGGGCCGGTTGAAGCACGAGAGGATCAGCGGGTTATAGGTTAGCTTGAGGCGTTGACGGGATACTTGGGTTGCAGCGAGATCCGTGACACTTTCCTATGCTAATTAATAAGGCCATTTTAATTAATTAACCAACTACTGAATAAGTATATTATATTATTATTAGTATGTTGTGGTGTGTGATTCCGTGGGTTTAAAATTCTCTATCATTCATTTTAAACCCACGGAATCAGATTCGCTGAAGACCGACTTCCGAGCCATGTATATTTTATTCGTTTTTAGTGGGGTGGCATTTTTTAAAAACGCCACTGCTATATTTTTAAGATGTTTGGCGCGACGGTTTAAAACGCAATCACATGAAAAACCCTTTAATTAGTATCCCTCGGCCCCCGCGTGTCCCTCATTCCCGCAGGCTCTAGAGCCCTCATTTCCCGCAGCCCCCGAGTACTTCTTCTTCCTCGATGCCCTAGATCTCGCCTAGCTTGGTGAAGAACGACGACCGCTCCTTTAGCAGATCAGCAGTGATAGCTAGTGTATTGCCCGGTTTTACTTTCGGCGTTTCGCTCCTAGATCAGCCCGCAGACGACTCTGCCAGCAACCGCAAGGTAAGATCGACGTAACGAATGTCGATGGAGAATCCTCCGTTGGAGGTTAATCCAGACAGTGATAGCTCTTCGGTGCATTCTGAATCTGTAGTCGCGAGCAAGAAGCAGTTAAAAAACACACACCACAAGATCTTAGGTTTGGAAAAAGTTTCAGGAAACACAAAACATCAAGTATAAAGAACAAGAATGTAGGAAAAATTGAACAAGTACTCTGTCAAAAATAAAATATGGAAGAATACTCCTCCTCCAAGACCCTATGAATGTAGGAAAAAAAACAAAATGTAGGAAAAATTGAGCATCTACTCAGGTTTGAACAAGAACTCAACCTAGAATAATCTGAGGTTTGAATCGGGGGAGGAAGAAACGAGAGGAGAAAGAGCTATACCTGCAGTCGGCGGCGAACTGTAGAGAACGAAGGTCGAGGCGAACGGCGAACCTGCAGTCGGCGGCGAACGGAGAACCTGGGTCGGCGGAGGAAGAGACGGGGAGAACGAAGGTCGAGGCTCCTCCGACAGATCTGGAAGGAAGGCCCAAGTCGGCGGAGACCAGAAGATCGATATCGGGAAGCTCTCTGCGCGCAGAAATCGCTAGGGCTAGAGGAGAAATCGTGACCAGCGGCTTGCTTATGCGGCCAGACATGATTTGAACCTGCGGTCCACGTGAAGAAGGAAACAGCGTATATAATAAGCCGAGTTTTGAAAATAAGCCGCGCCAAACGCAGATGATGCAAGGAATTCTGGTGCGTTTCAACCGCACAGCACCCTAAAAGCCGCGCCAAACGCACCCTTAGTCTTGACTTTAGAATTTATTATTTTGAACTTTCCATATGTACCAAAATTTTGGAACATGTTCTTGCAATTTTTTATTAAGGATGTTACTTTTTATTTTCAATTAGAACAAATGATTCTTATTTTTTGAACAAATAATATAACTTTATATGTATCACCGTAAATTTATTTAGAAATTTCTATCTTGAAGGATTTTGATGCACAATAATTTCTCTATTTAGTAAGCGTTTTGTTATTGTTTGGTTCAATGTTCGTAAGATCCAAACAACACCAACAAGATAACTCTCTTGCATGCGGGCACATCCTTCTTGCATGCGGGCGCAATCTGCTTGCAAGAGCGCAACCCTCTTGCATGCGGGCTCAACCCATCCGAGAGTGATCGAGCACGGGTGTAGGATGTTGCTTTCTTTGTTAGTTCATCTCCATTATTGCTTGCTCAAATCATTCACCAAAGCATTGAGTGGAGCCAGTCTTGATACCAACGCAACCCGCTTTGATGCGGGTGCATTCCGCATGTGAGCATCGAGCACGAGCCTGAAGCTTCACATAAGACGTCGATCGTTGAATAAGACAATGTTGAAGCTTCATGGGAAAATATGTACATTTTCCCAGGTCTTCGATTCCTTCGTATTTACATTTTTAAGAATTTTATGAGGGTGCAACCCGCTAAGAGTCAGCGAGCACGGGCAAAGTCCGTGTGAAGCTGCTCGTGTGTGTATATGTATATATATTACTACTACTAAAAAGAAATATGAATGGCAAGGTAATTAGCCTAGCAAAATGAGACACCAGAACAATCTCCACTGTTGGATCTAATCAAAATGGACTACGAATAAACTATTTAGCTATGACCTCCTCCCTCCCTCCAAGCAAAAACCTGTGCACCCCCTCCCTTCCTTATTCCCGCCGCCCTTTTGGGCAGCCATCGGCGGCGGAGCCGCCGACTGGCCGGCGTGAGCCCCCCGACAAGTTTGCCAGAGGCCGGCGAACCTGTCGGGGGGCTCACGCCGGCCAGCCAGCCGCTCCGCCGGCGGCAGCTGCCCAAAATGGACGGCGGCCTGTTTTTTCGTCTTTAAAAATGGTTTTTTTTTATAAAAATGTTAACTTTAGGTTTTTTTCTTATAAAAAAAATTTAATACAAAAAAAAGTTAATACATAATTAAATATAATATATATTATATAAAAAAATAATATATATTAAGAGCATTCCAGGGGCGGGCGAAGCCCGCCGATTGCACTCAAGTAAGGCTATAGGCCCGTGCCGTTCGACTCGTGTGTGTGTGTACACGAGCAGTCGTGCACGGGGGACCCCGTGCGGGGCGACGACATTGGTCGGGAAGACATTGGTCGGGGAGACATGGGTCAGCGGCGGCAACATGGGTCGTCGGGGCGGCATTGGTCATGGGCGGCAATATTTGTTGTGGACAACAATATTTGTTGGGAGGGGGTCAACATTTGTCGTGGGGGGCAACATTTATCGTGGGCGACAACTTTCGGCGGGAGACGACATTCGGCAAGCGAGGCGACATTCGGTGAGGGCGGCAACATACGACGTAGGCGGCGACATTCGACATGGGCGGCAACATTCGACAGGGGCGACAACATTGGTCGTGGGCGGCAACATTGGACGTGGGCGGCAACATTTATCGTGAGCTTCGACATTTGTCGTGGGGTGCAAGATTTGTCGTGGGGGGCAACATTCGGCAAGGGTGACAACATTGGTCGTGGGCGGAGACATTGATCGTGGGCAGCAAAATTGGTCGTGGGCGGTTTACATTGATCGTGAGTGGCGACATTGATCGTGAGAGGCAACATTGGTCAGACACGAGGACATTCGTCGGGGGCGGAGACAATGTTATGGGGTTTCTTTATAGTTGAAAGATAAAATAACTCATCAAAAATTCATACAAAAAATTTAATTTGAAGACAAAATAAAATGCAAAAAAGTAAATAAACAAAATGTAAATGTTGCGGAACGCTTAGGGCTCTTGGTAAACCGGTCCAATTGAACCACCTTAGCTCGTGAGCGAACCAAGCGCGCAAACAGTCAATTCGAGATTTGCTGAGTACACTGGGACTTTTTAACGTGGAAAACCCGGAAATGGTAAAAAACCACGCGGCCGGAGCTGTGCCGACCAAACTTCACTATCTTCTGGGGGTTATAACTTAGTAGTTAGAACTCGAGCGCGACAGGCCGCCGCTCGTTACAATGAGAGAGAGAGAGAGAGAGGGTTCTAGAGGTGATAGACCACCTCTCAGAAAACTAAGTCTTTTTCCCTTCTGAGAATCTTGGAGAACAAAAGTGAGAAGGCTCCGGGGAATAAAAGTGAGAAGCTCCGGGGAACGAAAGTGAGAAGCTGAGTCGCCTTTCGTGACGAAGGAAATCTTCAAGTGCCGAAGGAGAATTCCGCAAAAGTCTGCAAGGAGCTCACCTGGGTCCAGAAGGCAAGGTCCCCTCAAATGACGCCTTGGGGCTCCTTTTATAGCTTTGGCCGAGGGCGGTCCGGTAATTTTGCCGCTTGTAGTTTTCATAAACGCTCGGCGGACGAATCATATTTTCTGGTTCGAGGCACACAGATCGTCATTTTTCATAAATGAGCACCTTACCGTTCGGGCAGTTCGGGCAGTTCGGGCAGTTCTGTTGGAGGAGAAAAAGGTGACAGGGTTTTCCTGAAATCTGAGAAACTGGAAAGACAAAAAGCGAGCACGCTGGAAAGACAAAAAGTGAGAAAGTCAGAAAGACAAAAAGTGAGAAAGCCAGAAAGACAAAAAGTGAGCGAGACGAAAAAGTGAGAACGCTTCTGAACGCGCTCAGAAGCGTTCTGAGCGCGCAACGAACATGGAAGCGCTTCGAACGCGCTTGGAGGCGTTTTGAGCGCGCATGAACGCGGAGGTGCTCTGAGCGCGCAACGAACATGGAAGCGCTTCGAACGCGCTTGGAGGCGTTTTGAGCGCGCGTGAGCGCGGAGGTGCTCTGAGCGCGCTCAGAAGCATTCTGAGCGCGCTCAGAAGCATTCTGAGCGCGCAATGAACATGGAAGTGCTTTGAACGCGCTTGGAGGCGTTCTGAGCGCGTGTGAGCGCGGAGGCGTTCTGAGCGCGCAACGAACATGGAAGTGCTTTGAACGCGCTTGGAGGCGTTCTGAGCGCGTGTGAGCGCGGAGGCGTTCTGAGCGCGCAATGAACATGGAAGCGCTTTGAACGCACTTGGAGGCATTCTGAGCGCGCGTGAGCGCGGAAGCGTTCTGAGCGCGCAACGAACATGGAAGCGCGTTGAACGCGCTTGGAGGCGTTCTGAGCGCGTGTGAGCGCATAGGTGTTCTGAGCGCGCGTGAGCGCAGAGGTGTTCTGAGCGCGCGTGAGCGCAGAGGTGTCCTGGGCGGACGGCGAAGTGGGGAGTCGTCCCCCAAAGAGGAATTGGGATCCGACGCACCTGACGAGGGGGCGCGAATACGGCGGTGGCCCCTACGAGCCCCCCTGCAGAAAAGGCGAGGGGAGGGGGCCTGACCGCACCCTAAGGGTGGTGCGGTTGGGCCGCACTCTGGGGGGTGCGGCTTGGCCGCACCCGCCGAGGTGGCCGCACCCCCCAAGGGGTGCGGCTGGGCCGCACCCCCCTTGGCGGCTGGGCCGCACACCCCCAAGGGGGGTGCGGCTTTGGCCGCACCCCTTGAGGGGTGCGGCTGGGCCGCACATTGGGATCCGACGCACCTGACGAGGGGGCGCGAATACGGCGGTGGCCCCTACGAGCCCCCCTGCAGAAAAGGCGAGGGGAGGGGGCCTGACCGCACCCTAAGGGTGGTGCGGTTGGGCCGCACTCTGGGGGGGTGCGGCTTGGCCGCACCCGCCGAGGTGGCCGAACCCCCCAAGGGGTGCGGCTGGGTCGCACCCCCCTTGGCGGCTGGGCCGCACCCCCAAGGGGGGTGCGGCTTTGGCCGCACCCCTTGAGGGGTGCAGCTGGACCGCACCCTTTAGGGGTGCGGCTGGGCCGCAGCCCCAAGGGGGGTGCGGGTGGCCACACCCCTTGTAGGGTGCGGCTGGGCCGCACCCTCAAGGGGGGTGCGGCTCGGCCGCACCCCTGGAGGGGTGCGGCTCGGCGCGAGCCGCACCCGGAGGGGGGTGCGGCGGGGCCGTTCCCCCGCGATGGGGGGCGCTGCCCGCGCGCTACCGTGCGTGCGGTAGCGCACGCGCTTGCGGTTTGCTCTCTGCGCGCTCTGTTTCTGGCGGTTGGCGGAGGAAATGGCGGGCTCGGTTTCTTCGATTCGAGCGATTGTGTGTTGACCGCTGACCCCACCTCTCTTTGGTGGAGTTTTCTCTAGACGTACCTCAAGGCCTTTATGGATGGTATAACATAAGCCCCCCAAACCTTCGGAGTCCGAGTTTCGGCGCGGAGGAGTTCGGAGGTTTTAATTTTTCTGTGGCAGCTTTGATCATTGCTCTATTTGTGGTGCCTTGGGTAGGAGTTGCTGTCGAAGGATGTGTGTGTGGTGGCTTTGTTTCTTTGTTCTGGACAGGCATTTCTCGCCCCGCGCTGAGTCGTGATAGCCCTCTGATGGTCCTGCTGCTCTGGTTGCTGACAAAGCGTTGATTGAGGGGAGACGCTTTGAGATGGTCGGCGAAGGGCGTTGGTTCTCTGAGATTGTTGCTGGCTTGCTGCCTAGCATTGATATCCGTATAGGTTGAGTGCTTTCTGCAAAATAATAGATGAACTTGCGCGGTGCTGAGCCCGCGGCTTTTATATAATAGAAAATTAGCTTGCGCAAGTCTGTGCTTGCGGCTTTTTTGCACGAGTCTGTGCCCGCGGCTTTTTTGCACGAGTCTGCGCTCGCGGATTTGGTGCACGAGTCTGTGCTCGCGGCTTTGGTGCACGAGTCTGTGCTCGCGGCTTTGGTGCACGAGTCTGCGCTCGCGGCTTTTTGCACGAGTCTGTGCTCGCGGCTTTTTTGCACGAGTCTGTGCTCGCGGCTTTGGTGCACGAGTCTGTGCTCGCGGCTTTGGTGCACGAGTCTGTGCTCGCGGCTTTTCTCCCTCTTCTTGAATCCTTGGTGAGCGTGTCTCGTGCCATTCAACGAACAGTTGGGGCAACTCGGTGAAGTTGTGAATCGCTCCGTTTGGCGTTTGGCAAGGACTGATACCAGCGGAGGGCGTCTCCGCGCAGTGTCTTGATGAAGATCTTGCAGCTGATCTGGTCGGGAAGTCCGATCGTCCGCATCGTTATCAAGAAGTGACTAACGTGCGCGTACGGATCCTCTTCTCCGTGGAACTCCTGGTTGTGCGGGAGCTTTAGCCATGACGGAATCGGGTACTCCAAAATGGATTCTGACAGGGGGAATCGCCTTTGCTGGTATGCGACATCGTTCAGATCCTGTCCCTGCGCGGGAGGGGTCGGCTTGCCAGTTGATCCAGGTCGAGGGGGTAGGATGGGTACAGCAATGAGCGCTCATTTCGCCGGGTTTCCTGGAATTGAGGAACTGCATGCGTCAGATAGTTCGGGGGAGGTGTCCACTCTTGTTGGTTCCGTGAACTCCGGCGAAGCGGGTGCCGCGCTCGGAAATCCTTTGCTTGGTATTTGGGAATCCTTTCCCACAGACGGCGTCAAACTGTTGCGGAACGCTTAGGGCTCTTGGTAGACCGGTCCAATTGAACCACCTTAGCTCGTGAGCGAACCAAGCGCGCAAACAGTCAATTCGAGATTTGATGAGTACACTGAAACTTTTTAACGTGGAAAACCCGGAAAGGGTAAAAAACCACGCGGTCGGAGCTGTGCCGACCAAACTTCACTATCTTTTGGGGGTTACAACTTAGTAGTTAGAACTCGAGCGCGACAGGCCGCCGCTCGTTACAATGAGAGAGAGAGAGAGGGTTCTGGAGGTGACAGACCACCTCTCAGAAAACTAAGTCTTTTTCCCTTCTGAGAATCTTGGAGAACAAAAGTGAGAAGGCTCCGGGGAACAAAAGTGAGAAGCTCCGGGGAACGAAAGTGAGAAGCTGAGTCGCCTTTCGTGACGAAGGAAATCTTCAAGTGCCGAAGGAGAACTCCGCAAAAGTCTGCAAGGAGCTCACCTGGGTCCAGAAGGTAAGGTCCCCTCAAATGAAGCCTTGGGGCTCCTTTTATAGCTTTGGCCGAGGGCGATCCGGTAATTTTGCCGTTTGCAGTTTCCATAAACGCTCGGCGGACGAATCATATTTTCTGGTTCGAGGCACACTGATCGCCATTTTTCGTAAATGACCACCTTACCCTTCGGGCAGTTCGGGTAGTTCGGGCAGTTCGGGCAGTTCTGTTGGAGGCGAAAAAGGCGATAGGTTGTTCCTAAAATCTGAGAAACTGGAAAAACAAAAAGCGAGCAAGCTGGAAAGACAAAAAATGAGAAAGTCAGAAAGACAAAAAGTGAGAAAGTCAGAAAGACGAAAAGTGAGCGAGACGGAAAAGTGAGAACGCTTCCGAACGCGCTCAGAAGCGTTCTCAGCGCGCAACGAACATGGAAGCACTTCGAACGCGCTTGGAGGCATTTTGAGCGCGCGTGAGCGCGGAGGTGCTCTGAGCGCGCTCAGAAGCGTTCTATGGCGCAACGAACATGGAAGCGCTTCGAACGCGCTTGGAGGCGTTTTGAGCGCGCGTGAGCGCGGAGGTGCTCTGAGCGCGCTCAGAAGCGTTCTGAGCGCGCAACGAACATGGAAGTGCTTTGAACGCGCTTGGAGGCGTTCTGAGCGCGTGTGAGCGCGGAGGCGTTCTGAGCGCGCTCAGAAGCGTTCTGAGCGCGCAACGAACATGGAAGCGCTTTGAACGCACTTGGAGGCGTTCTGAGCGCGGAGGCGTTCTGAGCGCGCTCAGAAGCGTTCGGAGCGCGCTCAGAAGCGTTCTGAGCGCGCAACGAACATGGAAGCGCTTTGAACGCGCTTGGAGGCGTTCTGAGCGCGGAGGCGTTCTGAGCGCGCTCAGAAGCGTTCTGAGCGCGCAACGAACATGGAAGCGCTTTGAACGCACTTGGAGGCATTCTGAGCGCGCGTGAGCGCGGAAGCGTTCTGAGTGCGCTCAGAAGCGTTCTGAGCGCGCAACGAACATGGAAGCGCTTTGAACGCGCTTGGAGGCATTCTGAGCGCGTGTGAGCGCGGAGGTGTTCTGAGCGCGCGTGAGCGCAGAGGTGTTCTGAGCCCGCGTGAGCGCAGAGGTGTCCTGGGCGGACGACGGAGCGGGGAGTCGTCCCCCAAGGAGGAATTGGGATCCGACGCACCTGACGAGGGGGCGCGAATACGGCGGTTGCCCCTACGATCCCCCCTGCAGAAATGGCGAGGGGAGGGGGCCTGACGCACCCTAAGGGTGGTGCGGTTGGGCCGCACCCTGGGGGGGTGCGGCTTGGCCGCACCCGCCGAGGCGGCCGCACCCCCCAAGGGGGGTGCGGCTTTGGCCGCACCCCTTGAGGGGTGCGGCTCGGCGCGAGCCGCACCCGGAGGGGGGTGCGGCGAGGCCGTTCCCCCGCGATGGGGGGCGCTGCCCGCGCGCTACCGTGCGTGCGGTAGCGCACGCGCTTGCGATTTGCTCTCTGCGCGCTCTGTTTCTGGCGGTTGGCGGCGGAAATGGCGGGCTCGGTTTCTTCGATTCGAGCGATTGTGTGTTGACCGCTGACCCCACCTCTCTTTGGTGGAGTTTTCTCTAGACGTACCCCAAGGCCTTTATGGATGGTATAACAGTAAATAAACTACAAATCCACCTTCAAATAAGAGAACACAGAAATGCATTCCATAATAACATAAAAGAACTTAAGCTAAGGCGCAAGCAGAAATATTATCCATCGGATTGCAGGAAGTTGAAGAAATAGAACATTCAAATTTAAAGAATTCAAATCAAAATATATTACACATTTTCTATCATTTGAATTAATTCTCAACCATCACATTTTTGAATTCACCTGGAACCCAAAAAGTAGTGCTGGAAACATGCCCAACAAAAGAAGCTTATGTAAAATAAAGTCTACTGTTACTTTCATGGTTGATTAAATATCTAAAAGAAAATTGATCCAAAATCAGTAGAACATATTAGTTGGGAAATTGATCCAAAAACAGGATGTTTTCAGAGAAGAAAATCAAATCCACTGAACATATTGCACATTTTCTTTCGTCCCCTTCTTTAAAAACTTCCTCTTGGGTTTCCTTTTCTAAAACATGAAGTTTATAAAAATGCCAGTGTATCTCTAAAAATAAAAACTTCCTGAAAACTTCAATCAATATGATTTTCAAACTGTTTTGAGTTTTCCTGTTGGGAATAAAAAACTCTCTATCTTACATAATGAGGAATAAAAACTTCCAATTGGGTTTGATTTTTAGAGAAGACAAACCCTCATTCAAGCTTCAAATTTTGTAACAGATGCAAAGTCAAGATAAATTCAAAAGTCTTAACAAAATAAAAAGTTCAACGCATTTTATATCCTTACTGTATATTTTCTAAATATCAAAAACCTCATTCATCATGCAACTAAATCAATCTCATTGACAACACACTAAAGATCTAACTCCTAATAAATCATAAAAAAATTAGAGTATGGAAGTGCGCCAAGCTTTATAATGAATCGAAGGTTGACCGTCACCGGGATGGATCCATCTTCCTCCGCCTTATTTCTGTTTCAGCGTCAATCTTATAGAAAAAAAAAACTACAGAAAACCATTTTTCAAATGTAAGATAAAATATATTCATGATTTACTTAATAATACTAATAATTTAATTTAGTTTCAGCGAAACACCGTGAAGATAAACAGAATTAATTCTGAATCTTTATAAAATATGAAAATACTTGCTTCCGGCCAGCAAATTGTGCTCCTCTGCTTTGCAAAAGGAATTTTGTGGCAAACATCGGAAAAAACAGAGAAATCAACTATAGAATAGGTTTTCACTCCCGGGAGGCGACATAATTGACTCCTGTCATAATTTTTTTTTGATTTATAACATATTGTTGACTACACACCGTGAAGATGGATAGAGTTAATGCGGAAGCTTTATAAAATATGAAAATACCTGCTTCGAATGTGATTGTAGAGGCTGCAAATTTGCCCAAAAAAAACTATTTTACTGTTTACTCAACGCGGCGAGTAGAATTAATTAAAAAAAGGAAATAAACAAAAAAAGAGAGGACATGAAGGCAACATACCACGAAAATGCAGCCGATTCATTCAAGGGGTAATTTCGAGCAGGATGCATGTCGTGAAACACATGCTGATTCCTGACTAAAACTCCTGCTTGTTATATACTAACTAAAACTCTGTTTTCTTCCTCCACTCAAAGAAAGAATATAATTTCTTTCGTCTCAGTTCAGATACTGAAGAAAAATAAGCGGGGTCAATCATTAAAACTGAAGAAATATAAGCGGGGATGGAGAAAGAGATCATAAAACCATAAGCGGGGTCAACCATTTGCTCAAAACTGAAGAAAAATAAGCAGGGGATGGAGAAGGGATCATAAAACCATATAAGCATATTTTCAATACATGTAGATTCAGTAAAACCCTATCTTATCTTGATCATAAAACCATAAAACCATAAAACCAGCAACCATATAAGCGGATCAATATAAATCATTAAACTGCACTGAGAATATTCTAAAATCAGCATAATTTTGCCACAATAAGCGAGTCTTTTAATTTTGACAGAATATTTTTTTAAGCCTTAAACTGCCATTCAAAAGGTGAATCCGAAACATGGATGGGAGATCTCAGGAACGATGGAGGAGGACCTTACCGGAGGTAGCTGAAGGTTGCTTCTTAATCCTAGCAACGGTGGAGGAGGAGCTCTTGAGGAGGGCTTCTTTGTCGAGGAATGGCAGCATTAATGGTCTGAGATCAAAAAACGTCGGGTGAGAATGGAGATCGAAGGATATGACAGAGGGGGAAGTATGCGAACCTTTATCACAAAAAGCTGGCGAACGCCGATTCCATGGACTTCACTGAAATAGGGCAGCGATAGGATAGCGGAGGAGGGGTTTGCCATGGGTAAGTGTCAGAAAGCAGCCATCGTCGTCGTCTTCGTGGAAATAGGGCAGCGATAAGAAAGCCGAGGAGGGTTTCCGACGGGGTATTTTGGTATGAGATCATCAACCGGCAAAAGGCAGGTTTCGAGAAGAGACTGTCCTGCATTTGAAGTGGAATGGACCTTCTGACTTCTGAGAGGAGGGAGATAAAGATCTGCGAGCACAGCGACGAAGAGATACGTCCGCCCCGCGGTTACCTGCGGCTTTTATCTTCTTCCCCCAAAAAATTTCCTCTTTCCTCGATCCATCGGAGATTCAGGCATAGCGCACCCAAATACATGTAAAGGGTAGGAGTCAAGGAGTCCTTTTCTCTGTGGAGGCGTGTAGAAGATGGGTGCAGTCCGCCAAAAGCTGGTTCTCTGCCCAAAGTTGTTCCTGCCGAAAGGTGAAAGCTGGGATGTACCGCTGTACAATTTTTTAGGTGGTGAAACGAGGAGAAATGATATCGGCGGGAAATACTTGGTGGGAAAGCAAATGATCAAAATATATAGATAATTTAAAGTAGTAAATTTTTGAGGGTATTTTGGGCATGTGAATGTTTCACCATGGCTCATTTTGGGTTTGCTTATATAATACGAGCAGTCGTGCACGGGGGACCCCATGCGAGGGGGGGGGGGGGGGCGACATTGGTCGTGGGGCGACATTGGTCATGGGGGCGACATTGGTCGTCGGGGCGACATTGGCCGTGGGGGGGGGGGGGACATTGGCCGTGAGAGGGACATTGGCGTCGGGGCGACATTGGTCGTCGGGGCGACATTGGTCTTGGGGGCGACATTGGTCGTGGGGGCGACATTGGTCGTGGAGGCGACATTGGTCGTCGGGGCGACATTGGTCGTCGGGGCGACATTGGTCGTCGGGGCGACATTGGTCGTGGGGGCGACATTGGTCGTGGGGGCGACATTGGTCGTCGGGGCACATTGGTCGTCGGGGCGACATTGGTCGTCGGGGCGACATTGGTCGTGGGGGCGACATTGGTCGTGGGGGCGACATTGGTCGTGGGGGAGACATTGGTCGTGGGGGCGACAATAGTCGTCGGGGAGGCGATATTGATTTTCGGGAAGATATTGGTCGGGGGGCGATATTGGTCTTCTGCTAAAGGGTTATAATTGAGTTATTTTCTGTTACGTATTTCATTCTATGCTAAAGGATGTTTGAACAAATTTATATTTCATTCTATGCAGTAGTTAAAATCGAGCCTCACATTGCATCCCATACACTGAGCCACACATTGCACTTATACACTGAACAATATTTTTCATTACTAATGCACATCAATTTTCTATCTATTTTTATATAATCGGCTAGATATTAAATTCCTTTGTGCAAAAATGAGGCGGGTTGCACACATACATCAACATGGGTGAAGCCTAATGAATGGGTGAAACTTAATTGCTCCAATAAGATAAGCTTCAATAGCATTGTGAGCACAATTAAATCATTAAAAGGAAGGCAGTAATGAATAAATTCTACTAAATTGTTAGCTTCCTCTAGAAGTGTCAGCAAGCATGTGTGAGAAATCTAATCAAGTTTGATCTGCTACCATATTGTAATCTAAAAACGCTTATTTTAAGAAAAGCACCAACAAAAGCTTGAATGCTGCCATTTTTAATCAAAAAAAGGAAGAAGAAAAGCTTGACTTAATATTGTTGTGAGAACTCTTGAACCCATAAGAACAAAACCGAAGAGGTGGAGAAGCCGAAACAAAATCTGCTGGCATTCTTAATAAAAAAAATCGAAACAAAACCTGGAGGAACATCAATTTATGCATCCCAAATTTTAGTATTAAAAAGAGGATCGAACAACTAAAAGATTATATTTCTTCTTCGAAGCATTCGAGAAACAATAATACTCATTTTTATTAGAAGTCACTTTTAATAGATGTATCATTATTTTTAGCTTTGTATACATTTTTCTGTAATCATTTTTAGCAGTAATACTCATTTTAATTATGGATTGTACTTCTATTTTTCTTGACTTTTTAAAATTCTCATAGGTTCTGTTAGTATTATTACAGGTATTATGCTTATTGCACAGCAGAACCTATATCTTAGATGGCTTCCGGAGCCCAACTGCAGTGTTGTTTGCACAGCAGAACCTTCCTCCCACTGCTCTCTAAGAAACAAACAGGAGAAATGTTATTTGCAGTTATAGTTGCAGATATATGCTCTCTGAAGCAATTCAAGAGCATCAAAGCATTACACACACTTACACATAACCATTTTTAATTCAATATTAAGGGCATCAAAGCAGTAAAAATAAACATGGGGAAATAAGATCACACGAATGAAGAAAGAAATTTTCTCACAAACAAGCAGGAGAAATGCTTTTGAACATTGCAGAATAATTTTCCTCACAAACAAACACTGGCCTCCCAAAATGGACATAACACAAACATAGGTTACCACAAAGAAATGCCGAGAAATGCCGAGAAATGCTTTTGCTGATGGTCGAAGCTGCTGTAAATCACCGCTGTGAATGAAGTTTTTCAGGGACCTGGTTGGCTGCGCCACCTAGTTAAATATAAATGGGAGATCAAAAATTTATTAATTTGCCCCACCTATTTACTGAATCCATTCATCTTCTTCCTAAAACAATATTGTCATGCATTCACATCTCCATATTCAGCACTCACTAAAATTACCAAATGAAGATTCCCAAGTAGAGGGAACATGAAATTGAAGAGCATGAAACCTAACATGAGCTTTTTTTGTGAGAATAAGAAGGGGAACATGAAACCCAACATGAAACGGGTCATCTGAACACATTTTTTTTCTATATGTAGAGGGAATCCACTATAGAAAAAAACTATGTAGAAAACAACTATGCAAGAAAATTTAACAATTGTTCGATCTGCAGTAAGAAAAATAGAGATATGCTTCAAAGAACACGATGCAAATGAGTTCTGCATTCATGTGCTTCTCATTCAACAGAAAATTCATATTTGAAGTATTGACAGAGCCAGAATATCCCCACTCCTCATATCTCCTGTAAACACAATTCATATTTTCTTCACCTGTATTAGAAGTATTGACAGAACCAAGAAAACATTTTTAGATAATAATATTGAGGGAGAAGAAAGGTAAGGATTGAAGGTGCAGATTATGGATAGCAATGGCTGAAATGAAAGAAACTTATGAAAGTGAAAGAGCCAGAATATGCATCCATTTGTAAACACAAATATTTCTAAATGTCATAATCTAAGTTTTAAATTCAAAGTCACAACTTCAGAAAACAGCTAAGTCATGGCTTTGAAATTTCCCCATGCAAATACTGTTAAATTATTTAAGGTGCAAATTATTTATATATATATATGTTAGGGAAAAGAAAAATTAATAGAAAATTAAGAACTCAAAATACATTAATCTCATGATGCCTCTTTATCGAATGGTAATAAAAAATTAAGAACTCCAAAAATAAAAGAAAAGCCTAAATCAGAGTTTCTGAACAAAATCCACCAAAAGTAGAGCAAAGGTATATAGTGATCCGGGGCATAAGAAATCCAAATAACTGCAAATGTATGTAGAGATTGCGAGCATGTAAGTTGAAAATTCACATCGGACATCTCTTAGGCAATCCATCAAATAGATTGCGAGCATGTGTAAAACCAAAAAATAGCACGATAAGCATGGAAGATAAGCATCGATTTTAAGTAGAGAGAGATCAGCGAATGGGAGTGAAAATGCAGGAAATTAAGACAATGGGAATGATAATGCATCAAATTAAAACATTACCAAATATTGAGAACTCCCGGACCAAAAGCTCAGCAAGGAGTGTTAAGCAGGGACGGTCCTGAAATGGATAAGCGATAAGAACAGAGTAAATATATAAAGAACAAAGTAAATATATAAAGAACAAAGTCAAAATGCAGGGACGATTTCTGAAGCAGGGACAATTTCTGAAGCAACTATTATATATAAAGAAGAACAAATTAAAAATGAGAAGAAAGCTATATGAAGAAGAACAAATTAAAAATGCTAAGAAAGAGAGCAAAATTGTTGGTTAAATTTTTTTGTTAAAATTCAGTAAGCATATTACTTGGAAATTAAGAATGGGGGATGTACAGTTAAATAAAATCGACATAATGAGGATAATAAATTATTTGTGGATTTTGAACTGGTGAACTATAGAAATGGTCATAAGAATGTTACTGTCTTAGTGGAAAAGGAAACGTTATAAGAAATTTTAACATTATAAGAACCATGGAGAAAACTATAGTGTTAAAATCTGATTTCTGCTTATAGTGAAATAAAATCATGTTCTCATTACATCTACTCTAAAACATACATTTTAACTAAAAGAGATCAATTGACGACTTTTCTGCCATTGTATATACTCCAACAGATATGTATTGAAATGAGGGTGCATCAACATTGAAATGAATTCCAAGAAAAACTATCCACTATAGAAATGCAAACTAATATACAGGATCAAAATGATTAATATTAATAAAGAGGATGGCTTATAAATGAATGCAGAAAAGCTTATAAATGAAATTAGAGGGAACAATCCCGCGGTGAAGAGGAGAATGAGTAGCATAGTGAGATATTAACCTGTGGAAGAGGGTAGACGATGAGCAGTTGAGGCAAGGATCAGCAGAAGAGTCTCGAAGAAGCTGAGACCTGCAATATATTCATCACGCCGCATATATAAATCAGCTGAGACCGTCAAGCTATTTATTTTAGTAGGTGAATGTATTTTTTAAGTTCATATTGGGAATACTAAAATTTCTGCATCAAACTCTTGTAAAAATGACCGTTCAATCAATATGATTTTCAAATGACAAAGATTACTAATAGAAGGGAATTTAATGGCAAAGATTACAATAACTGTGTTCGGCTAGAACATTATCATAATTCACTGAATAATAACAGCAAAAATAATAGCTAAAATAATAGCAAAATTTTGAAATGCTAAATCGAGGAGGACTATAACAGCAAAAATAATAACTGTGTTAACATTTCTTGAAGAAATAATAACAACAGAAGTAATAACCTTAATAACAGCAGAAATTGTAGCCTTATAACAACAGAAATGTTACGATTAAAGAGATTAAAGAGGCTCATCCAACGGTCTCAGAACACTTAACACCATCCAACGGTGCAGCGCTTATCAGCGTAAAAGAAGGATCCACGACTACAAATCATCCAGGGACAACCAACGGAGATCATGGCGACATCACATCCACGGATCACGAAGCTCCAGTTCATCACAGACCAAGGAATCCCAGCCATTAAATAAAGTCAGCAGAACAGTTCCTGCCAGCGCCGCAGCCATTAGAGCCCATGCCTTTTTATATTAGTTTTTATATCCAAAAGCAATGTATTTTCATTTAATGCCCGCACGCGTATCTTCCTGCATGTAACGGTCGTATGAAGGGTATATAAGGCCTGCTGTATCTTCCTTATGTTTTCTCAAGCAAGTATGAAGCATTAGTTCTATCATCTCTATCCTTCATTCCCTGTCGTCTCCCTTCCCTCCGGCCACCCTAGGCCCTCTTCCGGTAGAACCCAGTAGGATCGTAACATCTTTGGTGCTCTCCTTGAGTCTGATACTCACGATGGGAGACGGCCTCAGATCCATCGCCGAGCTCAAGGCAGCCATTCAGGCGGAACAAACCAGCCGCACCAGCCAGATCGAGGATATCCACCAGAGGTTTACATTGGAACTCACTCAGCAAACCCAGCAGATGCGCCAGTTTTTCTCCAACGAGCTACAAACCAAGGAGAATTTATTGGCACGACAAATACTCGAAACTAGGGAGCACTCCTCTGACCACGTTACGGACCAAATCGCAGCTCTTCGCCGCGACATACTTACACATTTTGAAACACTCAGCAAACAAGGCGCGCCGGCCGAACAACGGCCAATCATTATCGAAGAGGCACTGAGTACTCAACAACGACAAATGGATCACCAGCCGGTCCAATCAATCCAAGGAATACTAGGAGCCGCACCGGTTCTTCCACCCACCCAGGTAGTTTCTCAACGACCCGGTAACTTAGAAATTACCTGCCCCCGGTTTTCGGAAGGGGACCCCACGGACTGGCTATATGAACTTAAACGCTATTTTGATTATAATGAAATTAGAGCTCAAGACTACTTGTTAATCGCTGCATTTCACCTCGACAAACCCGCGTCAAAATGGTACCAAGCCACATTGGAAGATCACCCCGCACTAAACTACCAAATGTTTATCGATGCAATTCAAAAAAGATTCGGACCATCGCCCTACGTCAAACCTGCTGGTCTCCTCACCAAGCTCCAACAATCAACCACCGTCCTTGCGTATAAAAAGGAATTTGAAGAATTAATCACTAAAGTTCCAGGCCTCACACCTACTTTCATAGCCGATATGTTTGTATCAGGACTAAAAGAGAATATTAGGGGACAGGTTATGTTGGCCCGGCCCACCGAAGTGCATGATGCATTCGCCATTGCCCGAATGTATGAGGACCAACAAGCCTTGACCTTCAAACCCCGAACACCATACAACATCAACACTAATCAGTATCTCGGACACAAACCCACACATAACTTCATCCCCAATAATAAACCTAAGTTTCCACCAATTAAACGTCTTTCCCCGGCAGAACTCCAAGCCCGTAGGGAAAAGGGTTTGTGCTATAATTGTGATGAACGCTACCACGCACACCATAAATGCAAAGGTAGAGGTGTCCTTCTTTATCTAGGAGGCACGGAGGAATCGGACGATGAACTTGAAGACCCACCCGACATAGGGGGAGATGAAGGAGACCCCACAACACCCATATGCCTCCACGCATTAACAGGAGCTATTCCGGACCATGGACTAAGGATGACTGGACACATTAATGGACAACCCTTAGAAATTTTCATCGATGGAGGAAGCACGCACAACTTCATATCCCGACGGATGGCGACATACCTTAAATTACCCATACTACACATCAATGAATTTCCGGTATTCATGGGCAATGGATCCACCGAAACATGTACAGGCAAATGTAAAGACACTCAGCTGCTCATCCAAACCCACAATTATAAAGCTCACTTATATGTCCTCGATATCGAAGGCACGGATCTCATCTTAGGTCAACGGTGGCTCAAAACATTGGGACCGGTCACCACCGACTATACCAAACTCACCTTGACCTATTCCAATTCCGGAGGACAAGTGACTTTAGAAGGACACCAAAAAGGTACCCTTGTGGGACAAGTTTCATTATCGCAGCTTCGAAGAATGATCGCCCTTAAACCCTCGGCTCTATGCCTTATCATGGGTAACCAATTAACAACCAAAGCCACCACTGTCACTGATTTCAAACACACCTTAGCCCCACCAATTTACAAAATACTTAAAACTTTTAGCCACTTATTTGAGAACCCCACAAACTTGCCACCATCAAGAGATATCGACCACCAAATCTGCCTCACCCCACACTCGACCACACCAAATTTAAAACCTTTCCGATACCCCTATCACCAAAAAAACGAAATCGAAAAAATGGTGGATGAAATGCTACACAATGGGCAAATCCGAATCCACTTCAGCCTTTAGCTCTCCCGTCATACTAGTCAAAAAGAAAGACGACACCTGGCGATTCTGTGTCGATTACTGGGCCCTCAACAAAATCACAATTAAAGATAAATTTCCCATACCTACCATTGACGAATTACTAGATGAGTTGCACACCGCACGTTTTTTCTCCAAAATAGACCTCCGATCCGGCTATCACCAGATACGGGTCGCTGAGGAAGACATTAACAAAACGGCTTTCCGAACACACCAAGGACATTTTGAGTTCGTCGTTATGCCTTTTGGCTTAACGAATGCCCCCTCGACATTTCAATCCCTCATGAATTCAATATTCAGACCTTACCTTCGTAGGTTTATCGTGATTTTTTTTATGACATTTTAATCTTCAGCCCCACCGAAGCAGAACATCAAGACCATCTCCGAACTACATTACACATTTTAGAAGCAAACAACCTTTTCGTTAAAATATCCAAATGCTCCTTCGCCACCCCGGAAATAGAGTTCCTGGGACACACGATTAGAGCAGGCCAGGTTCTACCAACCAAATCAAACATCGAGAGTATTGAACATTTCCCGGTACCAAACAAACAACGGGACGTACGAGCTTTTTTAGGCCTTACCGGCTACTACAGGAAATTCATACAAAATTATGCCAAAATAGCTTTTCCCCTCACTGAACTTCTCAAACGACAGACATTCTCCTGGAACAGTCAAGCCCAAGACGCCTTCGAGCAACTACGGACTAAATTGATTACATACCCCATATTAGCCCTCCCCAATTTTCAAGAGCCATTTATTTTAGAAACAGACGCATCCGGTACCGGCATAGGCGCAATACTAAAACAAGCCAACCAAACCATTGCTTATTTTAGCAAGAAATTGTCTCCCGCAATGCAAAAAAAATCCACCTATAGTCGCGAAATGTTTGCCGTTACGGCTGCCGTCAGTAAATGGCGTCAGTACTTACTAGGGCATCAATTCACTATACTCACCGACCACCAAAGCCTCCACCATTTACTAACACAGCAAATACAAACCCCTGAACAGCAAACATTCCTCTCCAAACTCTTAGGCTATGACTTCATCATTAAATATAAAGCAGGAAGAAAGAATCAAGCAGCTGATGCATTATCCAGAGTGCCAGCTCAACCAACAGAGCAAGCATATGGCAACCTCAACATACTTACCACCACCCACTCCTCCTTATTAGAAGGGCTTGCAGCTGATTATCAACAAGATGATATAGCCAAAAAAATAATCACAGCACCACAGCACTACCCTAAATGGAAAGTAATAGGCCATTACATCACACGGCACAACAAAATTTACATTCCAGAGCATTCCAACATCAAAACTAGAATCCTAAATGAGGCTCATTCCAGCTTAGTAGGAGGACATTCAGGGATCAGGGGAACAATACACAGGATACAAGCACAATTCTTTTGGCCTAAATTAAAACAAGATGTCACCACTTTTGTTAACCACTATGACATATGCCAAAAAGCAAAAGCCACCAACCATTCCCCGTACGGCCTACTACAACCTCTCCCAACTCCCAGCAAGTTATGGGCCGATATAACCATGGATTTCATCACTCAACTACCAAACTCTAAAGGCTACACAATCATCCTCGTCATAGTAGATAGACTCTCTAAAGCCACACATTTTGCCCCATTAAAACACCCCATCTCAGGACCTAGTGTGGCTACAGCATTTTGGGACTGTGTCGGCAAACTACACGGCTTACCTGAGTCTATCATCTCTGATAGAGACACGATTTTTTTAAGTAACTTTTGGATAGAACTATTCAGGCTACAAGGCACTCACCTCAAATACAGCTCTTCGTATCACCCCCAGACGGACGGCCTCACCGAACGAATTAACCGATGCCTCGAACAATATCTTCGTATTTTCTCACATGAACACCCAAACAAATGGACTGAATTCTTAAATTCCGCCGAATTTCATTACAATACCTCGTATAATTCATCGACCAACATGACCCCGTTCGAGGCCATGTTTGGTCGGCCACCTCCTGGTTTGCTCCCTTATGTTACAGGTACCACCAACAACGAAGCAGTGGAAGATACCCTACAAACCAGAGATGAATTGCTTCACTGCCTTAAACAGAACTTAACCAAGGCTCAGCATCGGATGAAAACGCAGGCAGACAAAAAAAAGAAAGGAACTCAAATTGGATCCAGGCGACTGGGTCTTGCTCAAATTACACCCCTACAGGCAGCTCACAATGACCAGGCCAAGGGGAAGAAAATTAGGACTCAAATACTATGGGCCTTTTCAGGTCACGGAGGTCATCGGAGCGGCGGCATTCCGGCTGCTCCTCCCCACTGACTCCAAAATCCATCCTGTCTTCCACGCATCAATGCTTAAACCATACGTCGGCGATCCAAAACAACAACCCATCGATCTACCCGCCCTAAGTTGGAAAAATAATCCTCTTCACCCACCTCTCGGAGTCGTCAGCACACGCACCATCATCTGACAGGGCGAACACATTAATCAAGCACTCGTTCAATGGGAGGGATTGCCTCCCACCGACAGTACCTGGGAGGACACATCAACACTGGATGCAATCCTCCAGCTCAACGCAGCGCAAAAAAATGGAAACCATAGTACCACACTCCAATGGTCCAGGAAACAACAACGAAACCCCCGCCGACATCTCGCATCAACAACGCCAGCCACAGCAAATTGGGGGAGAAAACAACAAAGAACAGCACTCACGAAACCGGCCGCAGCAGAAAGAGAACACCTACCCTGTAACTCCCGGCCCTCAGCACGAACAACGAGCGGCAGTCCAGATCTCGCCGCCGCACAGCACAGGAACATGACTGCCTCCTCTGAAGTTCCTACCAAGGACCGCCAGAATACAGCGCCAGCATCTCCACCACCGCCGGACGGCATATCTCCCACCCACCCAGCGCTACCCCTACAACAAAAAACAAATGAAGACGCTGAGGACAGCGTCTTGAAGAAGGGCGGTAATGTTACGATTAAAGAGATTAAAGAGGCTCATCCAACGGTCTCAGAACACTTAACACCATCCAACGGTGCAGCGCTTATCAGCGTAAAAGAAGGATCCACGACTACAAATCATCCAGGGACAACCAACGGAGATCATGGCGACATCACATCCACGGATCACGAAGCTCCAGTTCATCACAGACCAAGGAATCCCAGCCATTAAATAAAGCCAGCAGAACAGTTCCTGCCAGCGCCGCAGCCATCAGAGCCCATGCCTTTTTATATTAGTTTTTATATCCAAAAGCAATGTATTTTCATTTAATGCCCGCATGCGTATCTTCCTGCATGTAACGGTCGTATGAAGGCTATATAAGGCCTGATGTATCTTCCTTATGTTTTCTCAAGCAAGTATGAAGCATTAGTTCTATCATCTCTATCCTTCATTCCCTGTCGTCTCCCTTCCCTCCGGCCACCCTAGGCCCTCTTCCGGTAGAACCCAGTAGGATCGTAACAGGAAATAGTAACTATAACAGCAGAAAGCCTAAACCCTAAACAATTACAGGTGAGAAAGCAAAAATAGAAGAGGAGAAATAAAACAGCCGTGCGTGGGGGCCCCATTAGCTTCCCAAAAACTGAAGCTATAATTTGAACCTCTGTTCTTTAATATTGCAGTGAAAGCTTGATGTAGTTAAGATGCTGTAAAGACTTCCAAGTCCCCCTGTACTATGTATTGAAAAGGTGAAGTTAGAGTAATAGTTTTCTAGGTTAATTATTTCTATATGTAATAAATGTTGTATGCAGATATTGAAGATATTGGTATCTCCTGCAGTATAGATATCAAAATTCTAAAAAAGTAAGAACAGAGCAAGAATCTGAAAAAAAACCACATCAAATCTGTTTCACGCAAATTTGATATTCAGTCCAAAAGTTGATCTCGGAAAAAATCGGGCTCAGAAAAAATATTGAAGATATTGGTATCTCCTGCAATATTCATATCAAAATTCTAAAAAACTAAGAAGAGAAGAATCTGAAAAAAAACACATCAAATCTGTTTCACGCAAATTTGATATTCAGTCCAAAAGTTGATTTCAGAAAAAATTAAAAACCTGGCATGAGACCAAATCATTATGGCTGACATATACCAAATCCATAAACCATTTAGAAATCTGAAAAATATTGAAGATATTGGTATCTCCTGCAATATTCATATCAAAATTCTAAAAAACTAAGAACAGAAGAATCTGAAAAAAAACACATCAAATCTGTTTCACGCAAATTTGATATTCAGTCCAAAAGTTGATCTCGGAAAAAATTAAAAACCTGGCATGAGACCAAATCACTATGGTTGACATGTACCAAATCCATAAACCTTTTAGAAATCTGAAAATAAACTAACATTGCAGGAGAAGATAGAGTTCTGGAAAAGCTTGAGAACAAAGTCTGAGCAAAATCTGAGCAAAATCTGAGAACAAAATATGAGAACACAAAATCTGAGAAATTGAGAACAAAATCACAAAGAAATTGAGAACAAAATCTGAGAATAACAAAAAAAACTGAGAGCACACCGTCAATGAGTATCTGGATAAATGAAACAGAGAATTGAGGGGTAGAGACACCGTCAATGAGGGATACGCAGCTTTGGCGTCCGCAAGTTCTGGAGGATCTGCAGCTTTGGGCTCGGAAAGTGCTGCTAAGGAGGAAACGCATAGTATGAAGAGAATCTCTATTTGAAGCACATATTATGAACCCTAAATGGAACTGAAAATACCAAATGGGGTCGGCAGCTCTTGATTAGGGTATCTTTGAGGACTCGCAGCAAGGAGTCGAGGAAGACGGGAGGAGACGCGGGAGGAGCTCTTGATAATGGGATCGACAGCTCTTGATTAGGGTAAATGAAAATGAACATTGAGGGGGAGCTCTTGATCAGGGTTTCGAGGAAGACGGGAGGAGGCGCTGCTGCTCTGATTTCGGCGGGTGGCAGTCGAGGAAGACGGGAGGAGACGCGGGAGGAGGTTGTCGTGTGCGGGAGGAGAAAGTATAGAGGCGAAAGAGGATGGAGAGTGCCGTGAGGGAGGACAGCGCAGCCTGTGGCTTGACGAGTTGATGTAAGTAAGGGGGGCGCGTGTCCAAAAGCTGGCGTGAAGTCCTTTATCAAAAGCTGGCGGGAGGTTGGGGGGGGGGGGTTGAAAAGGTCAATGCAATATTCCTTATGAAATGACCAAAATAACATAAAATTTGATTTACAGCAAGAGATTTTTGAAGGGCATATCCGTCCGACGAATGTTTCACCATGGCCACTTTGCTCTTCCCTTATATAATAAAGATACGAGCAGTCGTGCACGGGGGACCCCGTGGAGGCGGCGACATTTGTCATGGAGGGGGACATTGGTCGTGGGTGCAATATTTGTCGTGGGGGCGACATTTGTCGTTGGGGCGGCATTGGTCGTCGGGGCGGCATTGGTCGTCGGGGCGGCATTGGTCGTCGGGGAGGCATTGGTCGTCGGGGCGGCATTGGTCGTCGGGGCGGCATTGGTCGTCGGGGCGGCATTGGTCGTGGGGGCGACATTGGTCGTGGGGGCGGCATTGGTCGTGGGGGCGACATTGGTCGTGGGGGCGACATTGGTCGTGGGGGCGACATTGGTCGTGGGGGCGACATTGGTCGTGGGGGCGACATTGGTCGTGGGGGCGACATTGGTCTTGGGGGCGACATTGGTCTTGGGGGCGACATTGGTCGTGGTCCCAAATAATGTTCGTCGGTAGACGATATTGGTTTTCGGGGAGACATTGGTCGGGGTGCGATACTGGTCTTTTGGGAGACATTGGTCGGGGGGCGACAATGGTCGTGGCGACGACAATGGTCGGGGCAACATCTACATGTAACACACATACATGCGAAGTTGATACTTGTAATGAAAAATCAAAATAAAGTTCATACTTATAATGAATGCATCTCAGAAGACAATACATATGAAAATATATCAGAGGAGCATTTCGCAATGTAAAAAATCATTCACAGCAAGAGGTACATAACAATAGCATTAATTACAAATATGGATTCCAAAAATTAAAATCTGACATAATCCAGAAATTGAATCCATATCAAAATATCGCGGCCCTCTTCTGATGCAGTAATGGATTTCATTCAGTGTCCTTGGGAGATTCTGATTAATACAAAATGTAAAGATAAAAAACAATAAATAACAGCTTTGTAATGTGTTAAAACAATATTATTCAAATCATAGCATATATTTTTTTTTAGGTGTTACCTTTTAATCATCGTGAAAACAAAATTCCACTCTGCTCTTCCACTCAGGCCTCTTGGCACTGCCGGGATAATTAGCCTAAGTCCTTCAACTCTAGTACACAGTTAGTGACGACACTGATCAAGGGCGGGGACATTGGCCCAACTTCATGGAGTTAAATCTTTATATGTAATAACAGGTCCGGGTATCGTTTGCAATATATTAATAGTAGCATAAACTACATTCACATTATCATTTAAACTACATTCAGAAAGTTTTGGTATTTCAGAAGTTAATGTTTTTCTACTTATTGAATTATTGAGTTACTAATTCTTTCAAGTTTTGATATATTGCATGTAGAAAATGAACAAACTGGGTACAACATATGTAGTATTAATATTTGAAGAAACATTACAATAATAAACTAAATATATGCAAAGCATATTGCACTTAGAGCATACATGAACTACAGTCTACAGTTATGATAATCAAATGTACAGTCCAGCTTGATCTACTACCACAGTCTAATCTAAAAAATACTTATTTTTTGAAGAGCTTATGTATTCCATAACAAAATATTGCAAGTGTTGTAATAGCTATTCTTGTGCTCAACTCCATATGTAGAGATTAAAAACTATGATGCTCTATTAAACTGATGTAGACTCAAATTATTAAAAATTGATGCATCATAAACTCAAATTATTAGCATGATGAGATAAATGAAGAGAGGAAATTGCAAAGCAGGAGAACACCCTCAACATAAATTTATTGCTGAAAATCAATTATAACCATACATGAGTAAAAGCACAATAAAGAACATTCACTTTAACTACAACCAGCTAACTGATTTCAACCCCAACCAGCACATGTAAAAGCACACCATTAGATGGCATTACTCATGTGTAAAAACACCTCTATATTGATTTTAAACATTCACTCTAACTGCATGATTAAAACATGGCTCTATAAATAATTAAGTTGTGAAGCATATACACATATTCACAGTTATGCTTCATAACCAAACTCATATCCACAGACTATGCTCAAACACATATTCACAGTTATACTCATGAAACATATACACATATTCACAGTTATAACTCCAAACTCCTATGCTTATTTTGTTGGAGTTATAATCTAAAAAACACTTATTTTAAGAAAAGCACCAAGTTCGGTTAGAGACTCACCTTGAGTATTATTGCGATGCTTTGATTCGGTTGATTAGGGTCTAGATAACTGCAGATTAAGGAGGAAGTGCTGCTTAGGAGTACATTTAATACAAAAAAATAATGATTATTTCGTCCTTGAGTAGTATTATTGCGATGCTTTGATTCGGTCGATTAGGGTCCATGAAAGCAATACCATCACGATGCAATAAGATTATATTTTTCAATTGGCATTATATTTTTCTTGTTTTTTATATTGAAATAATAAATAAAATCAAAACACATTTCAAGCATTAAGAAAAAGTGGAGCTGAAAAACTGAAAATTGATTTTAAAACTGAAAAATATAAATGTTATTCAGTCCAAATCCGAGAAAACCACCTCGTATTTCACATTGACTCATCAAGTCATTCATCAGCAATTTTTAGTATCCATTTCATCAGATACTTAATGCATATCATTTGGGATCTTGGGTACAAAATCTCTCTTGATGTTATGATCATATCATCTACCACACCCTCCCAAATTCCCACAATCCTGCATCTGCTCACCATGATGCTCCCACAAATGTTTTCATGGGCAGATCAACCTCCACTACCCATGACAACCTCATTGAATCTACTTATCTACACCTACCCAATGTTGATGTAAAAGAAATCGTTAAATGCAGCCCTGCGCCATAAGTTTACGTCTTTGCCTCATGAATTTTCCATAGTGAGATCCTTGAATATTAAGGCATGCAAAATTTATAATCCCTCTAATTTCTGTATTCATCTTCCCAACCAATCTAAACTTCAAAGTTCTAAATTTCCTTAATTTTTGCACCCTTTTGTTTTGTCTGAAAAATCATTTTTTTCGGCTTCGACTCCAAGCGAATAAATTAAGTTTGATTTCTTGTTAGGGCTCATTTGGTTGGTAGAAATTAGAAAATAAGCTTCGTTAAAATGTGTCATTTGTGAAACACATTGTTTAGCTAGATGTACTCAGAGACCAAAATTTAAATCAAACTCCCAAACCTCCTGAGAAATTTCTAAAGAATAATTTTACTTTCACAAACTACAATACGAATAAAAATAAAATCAACAATTTATTAATGTAACTTTCAATCTATGAACCAACCAATTGAAACCACAACACAGAAAGAACATATAAACTAATCGATCACAACCAAAATAACACCTTTTCAGTAGCTTTTTGAAGAAGAATCCAAAAGACACTAAGGATTATATCAAGCACTTTGAATTGAAATCACAGATAGCACGAATCATTCTTCATCACTCCTCCCAGAAAAATAAAACTACAGACCAAGACTTTGCAGCATATAAAGAAAGAATGGACGCCTAAGAATCCAAATCGAAGATGGAAGCAAGCTTTTAGAAACAACAACAAGGCAAATAATGATAAGGGAGAAAATGTAGGATTTTTATTAGAGAAAGAGATTCAAACCACACCTAAACTTTTGTTCCTACAGTAGCTTGCGAGAAAGTTACGTAAAATATCTTAGCCTACAATTGAAAGGATATTAAACTACCTTAAATGCGTGTAAAATACCTTCAAAATGAGATGCCACGGGTAGTCGTATAAATATAATAGCATTTAGAAAATGTATTTCTCTTAGGCATTGTATCAAATAGCATATGTGCATTTTAACAATGAAGAAGCAGTGCAAAAATAGTGTTAAACTTCTGAAATGCAAAATAGAAAGGTGCAGTATTTCATTGAAGATGCATTATTCGAAGAAGGGGAGTAGGAATGCAAACTGAGAAGAAAAAAAGAGCAAAAGACAAATCAGGAAAGAACCCAAAATTGAAAAACTTACTATTGTTCCGGTGGCAGGAGTGACCAATAAGGGGAGCAGGAACGGCGAAGAAGCAGGCGAGCAGGACCAGCGACGATATATCAGAGCAGGAACCGCCAGCAAGTAGAGATGTAAATCAGAGGTAGAGATGAAATGAAGAAGAAAAGGAGAAAAAATGGAAGAAGTTAATAAAAAAAGAGCAGCAGCGGTGGAGAACAAAGAGGAGAGGTGTCGATTGGTACCCCCGTGCCACCAAGGTGTCGTTGTGGAGGGTTGAAGTGTCGGCGAGGAGTCACTGCGGAGGGGAAGAAGATGTATGGACGAAGTGATGCTCTGGCAAGGAGGAAGCAATGTATTACAGATGTGCTTTCGGCGCCTGATGCAGTGTAGGAGCAGTGGAGGCGTCGCAGATGTGCTTTCGGCGCGACATAGGTGCAGGTGTGGGCATCGCAGATGTTCTTTCGGCTCGGCAGAGGTACATGCGGGGTGGATGAGTGCTGGAAGTCATTGGGGGAAATGAATGCAGGGGGAGGTTTAGCCGGGGGAGTGATGGGGAGGGGGCGAAATTTGGGGGAAGCTTTTAATGAAGTTATAAGGTTTATTTAAATAAAATATATATTGGATTGGAATGAAATTACAAAAAAAGGTTTCATGATATTGTAGAGGCAGTTTTTGTGTTGAGGTTATTATGGACCACAAAATGTTTCACCAAGCTTACTCTAGGGTTTCTTTATATAATAAAGATATATATATATATCAACCCTCGTTCATGAGAGGGTTGCTCGAAGCATCCGGAGGTCCATCAAGGTGGAATGTACTCCCCGTTGCTCCTAGCGGGTATATATAGGCAAATCCCTAGGAGTGTCTACGGGTATCGGGTATTCGTGTACTCGACCAATCGGTTTAGCCTCCAAACAATATTATTTATCCAAATATAAATTAACAATCTCCTCCTATATTTGGACAAATAACATATACGTTTTGAAGTGCAGAAAGTAGTAAATAACATAAAAGAAGTTTTCGACTTAACATAAAACATAAGAGTTAGCACATTAATTAACAGCAGGATTTTCCACAGTAAAATAAAATATCCAGAATAAAAGTGATACTCAGCAATATAAGTCTGAAAACATAACGACAAGGATAAAACATATAAAAATTCTACTCGTCTAGTAGATCATCAGCATCCATGTCAAAAACTACTCTCTCTCCTCCATCTCCACCAGTGCTTGCAAGGAATTTCATGAGTTAGACTCTATGAATTCATGAACATATGCAGTAACGTAGAAAGTGAACTAGCTCTTACCAAAGTGAGCTTAGAACCTGTATTATTGGTGAAGTAACACTGTCAGTATCTCTATCTGGTCTAGCAAGAACCAGTCTAGTGCTGATTTTGTAAATCAACTATAGTTATCTTACTCATTAGTGATCATTATGTACCTCATCATTAAATGTGGAATGATTTGCCACAACAACGTTTGCAACATTATCAGGTGTGGAATAATGTGCTATGATCATTAATGTTAGATTAACCGACTACAACGACTTTCTATTCCCAGTTGAATAGTTTTCGAATCAACTTACAATGAGAAAGATGATGAGTTATCAAATGCGGAATAACATGCATCTAGCCATCTTGGGTTTTCATCAAGAAATTATTTGGGGTTTTCAGTCTGTTATTAGATATTTGACTGTTGCGACTATATAGGTTCTCACTATCAAAACATAAACAACGGAGGACAGTTTCATACATCTATGAACTTTAGTCCCATCTCCCTAATGTTTTTATTGTGAGAGCTCTATTCAGGCCTTTGGTCAAGGCGTCTGCAACATTATCTTTAGATCTCACATCAATCAGGGTCATAATCCCTTGACTTGTGAGTGAGGTCAACCAAGATTGTTTCAGCCTTAGTTGCCTTCTTTTTCCATTGAACAAAGTATTCGTAGCAATCGTTTTAGTAGCCTGATTATCACAGTAAACTACAACAGAACTCATTTTTCAGGCTCGTCAGAGGAATGTCCATCACCAAATCTATTAACAACTCTGCTTCTTCTCCTGCTGATGCTAGAGCGTAGAGTTCAGATTCCATAGAAGAGAGGGCAATACGGAATTGCCTCTTGGACTTCCAGGCTATATCTGCTCCTCCTAGTGTGAACACGAACCCACTAGTGGACTTGATGTCGTTTAATTCGGAGCACCATGATGCATCAGAATATCCTTCAAGCACTGAAGGATGACCAGAGTACAATAAAGCATACTGTTGGGTGTGCTTTAAGTACCTCATTAGCCTATCTAAGGCATTCTAGTGGTCTTGACCAGGATTACTCGTGAATCTGCATAACATGCCGACCCATAAAGGCTATGTCAGGTCTAGTGCAGATCATAACATACATGATGAGACTGCCAAGCAGTTTAGAGTAATCTAACTGTCTAACCATAGCTCCTTCATTGGGTTTTATGCGGTTAGTTGTTGAGGAAATGATTTATCTTAACCCCTAGAATTAAGAAGAATATAATTTCAAAGAATGAAAAGTTAGTCTAAGTAAATATGCGTCGAATAGAATTCGACGCAACGTCGAAATGTAGTCGACATTTCTCTCAGAATAAGTCGAAGTAACTCTAAGAAGAATTCGACGTAATCTTTGTCGACGTAACTCTGACTTATAGTCGACGCATTTAATAAAGTCGACGCACCTTAGTCGACGCACCTTCCTTATTCTCCTCTCGACGTCCAAACAGGATGAACTCGGCGCTTACGTCGAATAGTAATCGACGCACGTCGATTTCTATGTCAAATTCGAATTCACGCCAGATCTCTTTCCTTCTTTCTAAAGATCTAAAATTTATGGAATGATTTTATTCTTTTATAGTTGTTCTGAGTCTGTCTTTCCTTCTAATTGATTCTTGGCTAATTTGATTAATATTTATTTGGCTATTATTTGAAATCAGAATAAACTCTTTCCATCTACAGATAAAAATTAGTATGGAAACTTTTATCTTTTTCTAATTCTCTGTCTGCTAATTGATTTTTCTCCTTTAGCAATATCTTTTCAAACAGAGTTTTAAATAAGAAGGAAGTCGACAGAGAATACAGACCACTAATCCACCATATACATTTGAAAAAGAGGAAGAGCTCCCAAGTGAAGAGTGAGAAAGCTGAGAAAAGAGATAGTGTGCTGCAGCAAAGAAAAAACCTTCATCTTCTCCTCCCGAGGTCATTCTGCTGCAAATTCTGAAAGCTCTCACAAAAGAGAGAAAAGCTTACAATCTCCTTCTCACTATAGAAGAGAGATTACATTCACTATTCTTGTGCTTCTAATATTCTTGATAGGAAGAAGATTCCTTCTTGTTTAAATTACTTCTTCTACTTCTTCTCCTTATCTTTATTTCACTTTTAAACTATGTAAAAGAGTTTTTAGAATCTCTCTTCAAAAAATTCAGTTGTACTGGTTCTAAGAGTCTCCTTATCAAAAGACTCAGACTGGTTCTAAGAGTCTCCTTATCAAAAGACTCAGGCTGGTTCTAAGAGTCTCCTTATCAAAAGACTCAGTGCAAGATAGTGAATTCCTACCAAGGGGGTAGAAGAGTGGACTACCCAAAGTTTGGGGAACCACTATATTTCTTTGTGTTGTGCTGTGATTTTCTTCTTGTTATTTTCCTTCTTTACTTGCTTAATTCTTGTTGGTGTGTGGGAAGCTTAAATCTGTGATTATTACACACATATATATATAATTGCACAAAGTTTATTTAAATCTCTATTCACCCCCCTCTAGAGAATTCTAGTGAGGTTAACTGTGCACTTTCAATTGATATCAGAGGGAGGTTGATCTAAAAAGGTTAACTCCTTGATCAAAAAGATCCTACCTCTCATATATTTCTGAAAACTATTTCTTTTCACATGACACAAATCAAAGATTATGCTTCCACCAGACCACCAATGTGCAATCATGAAAAGTTTGCAGTTTGGAAAACAAGAATTAGGATTTATATGAATTCTATTGATGAAGAATTATTTAATGTTATATTGACAGGTCCTCCCAAGCTTTATAGAAGAGCCTCAAGTGGTGAAGTGACTCAAACACTTGTCCCAAAGGCTGAGTGGACAGTTGAAGAGAAGAAGGCGGGAACATGTGATGCAAAAGTTGTGAACATTCTTGTCTCAACCCTCTCAGATGAAATCTTTCAAAAGGTTGTTGACTGTGAATCAGCCAAAGAAATATGGGAGGCTCTTACAAAGATGGTAAAAGGAAGTGCTGATGAAAGGAAAGATAGAAAGGCTCTATTGATCTCCCAATATGAGAACTTTCAAAAGAAGCATGAAGAAAGCATATCTGAGATGTATGATAGATTCAGTCTGATCATAAATCAATTAAGGAGCCTGGATAGAGAGATCTCTCTCACAGAGATCAATGACAAACTGTTAATGAGTCTCCCAAGTTCATGGGACTCAAGAATATAAGCAATAAGAGATACAAGAGGACAAAAGGAAATCTCAACAGATGCCCTCTTAGGAAAACTCAAATCCTATGAGCAACTGCTGAAAACCAGAGAAGAGAAGGAAAGAAGAGGAAGCACTTCAACCTCCTCAAAAGATAGAAACATTGCTTTGAAAGCAACAGAAGAAGAGACCCCTATCACTGAAGAAGAATTATTCAGCTTCCTGGCTAGGAGATTCAAGAAATGGGTCAGGACAGATGGGTCTAGAAGGAGAGAATCAAAACCAAGGTATAATAAAACTCCTACTAAAGAAATCATTTGTTATTCCTGCAGGAAAACTGGACACATTGCACCAGTTTTTCCTCTCAGATGAAATCTTTCAAAAGGTTTTTGACTGTGAATCAGCCAAAGAAATATGGGAGGCTCTTACAAAGATGGTAAAAGGAAGTGCTGATGAAAGGAAAGATAGAAAGGCTCTATTGATCTCCCAATATGAGAACTTTCAAAAGAAGCATGAAGAAAGCATATCTGAGATGTATGATAGATTCAGTCTGATCATAAATCAATTAAGGAGCCTGGATAGAGAGATCTCTCTCACAGAGATCAATGACAAACTGTTAATGAGTCTCCCAAGTTCATGGGACTCAAGAATATAAGCAATGAGAGATACAAGAGGACAAAAGGAAATCTCAACAGATGCCCTCTTAGGAAAACTCAAATCCTATGAGCAACTGCTGAAAACCAGATAAGAGAAGGAAAGAAGAGGAAGCACTTCAACCTCCTCAAAAGATAGAAACATTGCTTTGAAAGCAACAGAAGAAGAGACCCCTATCACTGAAGAAGAATTATTCAGCTTCCTGGCTAGGAGATTCAAGAAATGGGTCAGGACAGATGGGTCTAGAAGGAGAGAATCAAAACCAAGGTATAATAAAACTCCTACTAAAGAAATCATTTGTTATTCCTGCAGGAAAACTGGACACATTGCTTTGAAAGCAACAGAAGAAGAGACCCCTATCACTGAAGAAGAATTATTCAGCTTCCTGGCTAGGAGATTCAAGAAATGGGTCAGGACAGATGGGTCTAGAAGGAGAGAATCAAAACCAAGGTATAATAAAACTCCTACTAAAGAAATCATTTGTTATTCCTGCAGGAAAACTGGACACATTGCACCAGAATGTCCAGAAAATTCTGAGAAAGAGAAAGATCTGAAAAAGAAAGATCTCAAGAAAAAGGGGAAGAAGAAAGAAAGAGGCTTCATTGCAGAAGCTTGGAGTGAAACAGATTCTGAGGACAACACCTCATCCAAAAGTGACAATGAAGAGTCTAAGCAAGAAGACCTATGCTTAATGGTTTTTGAAAGCTTAAAGGAAGAACATGGTGCTAAATCATGGAGTGAGACAGAATCAGAAGGAAGCATCTCTTCTGAAGATGATAAAGAAAATAGCCTTATTCTCATAGAGGAATCTGATGATAAGGATATGGTAAGCATTTTTGATGACATAGATTTTTTGTGTGATGATTTCAAAAATGAATTTAAAGGATTATATTTAGATCAACTAAAAGCTAAACAAGAAATTAAGAATCTAAGAGAACAAATTAATGTCATTAAAAACCAGAGAAATATAGAGGACTCTGATTCTAAAAATTATGAATTATGGGCTAACATCAGAGAAAGAGAAATAGAGAAGGCTAAAATAGAAAACCAGCTCCTTAAAACTAAGGTATCCCAAGCAAAAGCTTTTGAAGAATCAATAAAAATGAGAAGCCAAACACTCAAAGAAATCACAGAAAACAAACAAGAAGACATAAAAATCTTGGACTAGGAGCTGATCCCTCAGCTAGTCTAATTCCATCCAACAAGCCTGCTTGGATGAGCCCTGTAAAATTCACTAAACCCACTAAATCAATAAACCAAGAAGAAGACTCACAAAATAAGAAAGAAGACTCCCTCAATGAGATAAACCATTTTGATGAAACATCATATTATACAGATGAAGACTCTCAAACTACTTCTAAGAAGGCAACTAAGCCAAGAGAAACAACTCCTAAAGAAATAAAATCAGAAAAAGGGAAAAATAAAATTTGTAAAAACACAATTGCGTCGACTTCATATCGACGCATGAATGATAGTGCGTCGAATTCTACTCGACGCAATCTCTCAGATGCTTCGACCTCAACTCGATGCTTGAATAAAAGTACGTCGACTTCAAATCGACGCAACTTCTTCCATGCATCGATTCCAGATCAACGCAATCTGGAGAAAGCACCGAGTATAAATCGACGCAACTATCAATGTACGTCGAATAGATATCGACGCATACAAACTCAGAGCAACATAAAGACAGAGCACTTCCATCCTCCAAAAACCTTCCATCTTAACCCCCATTCAGGATCCATTCATCCTGATCATAATTTTTATCCTAGTCAAAACTTTTATCCAAACAAAAATTTTTATCCTAATCAAAATGTTTATCCTGATCAACACCACTATCCCTCTCTAAACTCAAATCCCATAATCTAAAGATAGTCAGATGTTATATCTGCAATAAAACTGGCCACATTGCCAAACAATGTTGGTACAATCAATCTAATTGATTATAAAAATTAATCCAAGACTGTCTTAGAAAACATTAGAAGCAGAAAGAAATAATCTCTCAAGGGAAAACCCAAAAATTTTCAGGAAAATGAAAGTCACGTCGATTTTATAATCAACGCACCGTCGACTCCAATCAACGTATACGTCGATATGAAACCCTAACATCTTACCTCAGATTGTATCGACGCTTACATCGAATTCCACTCAACGTAACGTCGACTTCATGAAAAAGAGCGGCAATACTAAAATATTTTTGGGCACATCCACTGTAGTACCGAATATGCCTCGAATTGTGTCTCATTTCGACGTTTCACCTGACGTAAATAGACTATTCAGTTAGAAATCCTCTCGCACTCTGCATCTTTCATCCCTCTTACCTCTCAGTCTAGCCATTTCTTCCTCTTTCTCACTGACCTACAATGGCTCCAAAGATAAACTCTGGGTTCGACATTGACCTCGAATCCTTCCAAGCCGCCGCAGAAAATTATAAGAGCATTATAGCTCTCTTCACTGAAGCTGGTCTGGATAAGCTCATCTCCACAAGATGCAAGCTCCTGGAGACAGAACTCACAGAGCTGATGACTCATGTTCAGATATCTGAACAAGGAGAAATCACAGGAACAATCCATGAGACACCCGTCTCAATTTCTGTAGAACAAATTAGGACCACCTTTGATCTACCATCAGGTACAGTCCAATATTATCTTTGTTCAAATAGGGAAAGCAAATCATATTCTAAAGAATAACTAAAATAATTCCCCTATCAGGTGATGAACCTGTGGAACTTACCCTTGATGAAATAAAGAATCTGTTAATCACCATGAAGTTCTCCAAAGATAGACTAATCCACCTGAAGAAAATAGACTTCTCTGATGAGTATAGACTGTTGGCACACATAGTAGGGAAAATATTACTATGTAAGATCTCTGCCCATGATGCAGTGCCCAAGCAGCAACTGAACATCATGGGGGCCCTTGTGTTAAAGAAGAAGGTAGACTGGGCAAGCTGCCTGCTCAAAATGATAGGCTTTAAATATTCTCACAAAGAGAATGCCTACATGAGAATTATGAGCCAAGTACTCTTCCACTCCTTCCCTGACCTATGCAGGTCAAAAGGAATTCACATCCCTCCTGGCAAAAGGATGTCCATTGCTCTCTTCTCAAAATGGACCAGGCAAATCCCCAAACCTGGTGCCATTCCTGAAAGGACTCCATCTCCTCCCAACTCTCCTGCTCATCCCAACTCTCCTGCTCATCCATCTTCACCTCCTCCTCCTCCTCAAATAAACACCCCTTCTCTACCACCATCATCCACACCTTCACAAATACCAACTCAATCTCCTGCTCAACCCTCCACTTTTCCTTCACCTTCTCCATCAAATATACCTCATCACAATGATACAATCCCCTCTCCACCTTCATCACATACACCTCCACCATTATCTCCTCCTCCTCCTCCATTATCTCCTCCTCCACCACCACATTTTGAACCATCTCCATCCACTGAAAACCTCATCACTCAGTGTATCCAATCCACAGCCCAAAGATTCCATGCAATGCTGGATGGGCACTGCTCCAAGATTCATTCCTCCATCTTGCACATGCAGACCCAAATAGATGGGGTCAGTGCCTCTGTGCAAAGCCTGAAAACCTCTATCTCTTCCTCTAAGGTCACCAGGTCTTTCTTAACCTCCTTAGCTAAGATGGTCAAGAAGGGGGAGAGGTTAGATGAAGAGCAGCTCTCCAGTCATAAATCTCTCTCTCACAAGTCTCTTCCTACTTCAAAAACTGATAGTCTTGCACTGCTCAAGACCATTGGGAATGAAGTTGTACCTGAGCTACATAGTGAAGAGCACCTAACAGAGGTACTCAATATAGCAAGAGAAGCTACTCAACAAGTGATTCTATTACAAGGGAAGGCATGTAGGGCAGAAAATGAAGTTGAAAAGGAAACTAAGGCTGAAGGAGAGAAAGAAAATGAAGCTGATACTGTGATGGCTGAAGTAGGAGCTCAAGAGCCAGATGCAGTTAAAATTGGAGCTGGAGATGAAAGAGAAACTGAAGAAGAAGTAAAAGGCTCAAAGGAAGTTCCATCCCAGGGGGAGCAAACTACTTTGACTCAGGGGGAGCAAATTGCTGAGACTCAGGGGGAGCTGAGGGAATCACCTGCTACTGAGAAGGAGCAACCCACAAAAGTATTCACTAGGAAAAGAAAAACTCCTCCTACCCCTGAACAATGATGATATACTCTATTTGAACAATTGTCTATGCTTAAATGCTGATTAGTCAACTGAACATGAAATTTGTTTATATAATTCTATCTTCTTCTGATTATTTAACATATCTCTGTCTTGCTGAGTTGATACAATTTCTCTCTAAATAGGGTTAAGACAAATAGGGGGAGATTGTTGGGGAAATGATTTATCTTAACCCCTAGAATTAAGAAGAATATAATTTCTAAGAATGAAAAGTTAGTCTAAGTAAATATGCGTCGAATAGAATTCGATGCAACGTCGAAATGTAGTCGACGTTTCTCTCAGAATAAGTCGAAGTAACTCTAAGAAGAATTCGACGTAATCTTTGTCGACGTAACTCTGACTTATAGTCGACGCATTTAATAAAGTCAACGCACCTTAATCGACGCACCTTCCTTATTCTCCTCTCGACGTCCAGACAGGATGAACTCGGCGCTTACGTCGAATAGTAATCGACGCACATCGATTTCTATGTCAAATTCGAATTCACGCCAGATCTCTTTCCTTCTTTCTAAAGATCTGAATTTTATGGAATGATTTTATTCTTTTATAGCCGTTCTGAGTCCGTCTTTCCTTCTAATTGATTCTTGGCTAATTTGATTAATATTTATTTGGATATTATTTGAAATCAGAATAAACTCTTTCCATCTACAAATAAAAATTAGTATGGAAACTTTTATCTTTTTCTAATTCTCTGTCTGCTAATTGATTATTCTCCTTTAGCAATATCTTTTCAAACAGAGTTATAAATAAGAAGGAAGTCGACAGAGAATACAGACCAGTAATCCACCATATACATTTGAAAAAGAGGAAGAGCTCCCAAGTGAAGAGTGAGAAAGCTGAGAAAAGAGATAGTGTGCTGCAGCAAAGAAAAAGCCTTCATCTTCTCCTCCTGAGGTCATTCTGCTGCAAATTCTGAAAGCTCTCACAAAAGAGAGAAAAGCTTACAATCTCCTTCTCACTATAGAAGAGAGATTACATTCACTATTCTTGTGCTTCTAATCTTCTTGCTAGGAAGAAGATTCCTTCTTGTTTAAATTACTTCTTCTACTTCTTCTCCTTATCTTTATTTCACTTTTAAACTGTGTAAAAGAGTTTTTAGAATCTCTCTTCAAAAAATTCAGTTGTACTGGTTCTAAGAGTCTCCTTATCAAAAGACTCAGACTGGTTCTAAGAGTCTCCTTATCAAAAGACTCAGCCTGGTTCTAAGAGTCTCCTTATCAAAAGACTTAGTGCAAGATAGTGAATTCTTACCAAGGGGGTAGAAGAGTGGACTACCCAAAGTTTGGGGAACCACTATATTTCTTTGTGTTGTGCTGTGATTTTCTTCTTGTTATTTTCCTTCTTTACTTGCTTAATTCTTGTTGGTGTGTGGGAAGCTTAAATCTGTGATTATTACACACACACACACACATATATATATATATAATTGCACAAAGTTTATTTAAATCTCTATTCACCCCCCTCTAGAGAATTCTAGTGAGGTTAACTGTGCACTTTCATTAGTGTAGTCGTATGGAGTCTCAAATGCTCTACTGTCACTGTATCCCCACATGTCTAACATGGACTTTATGTAGTGGCTTAGACTTAGGGAGATGTCATTCTTCCCAAAGCTCACTTGCATGCCTAGTATATTGTTAGCTACACCTAGGTCTTTAATGCTAAATTCTTTTATTTGGTCTGACTTAACGTCATCCACTTCGGATTGATCAGACCCTAGAATGAGCATATCATCTACATATAAACATATTATGGCGACTTTATCCGATCTATTACATATGTAAAACCATTTATCCGAGATACTCGATATGAATCCCATGTTCTTTACACTATCGTCAAACTTCTCATGCCATAATTTCGGTGCTTGTTTTAATCCGAATAAAGATTTAAGTAATTTACAGACCTTTGTTTCGTGACCTTCTACAATGAAACCTTCAGGTTGACTCATGTAGATCTCTTCGGTCAGATCTCCGTTCAAGAACGCAGTCTTAACATCCATTTGATGAATAATAAGGTTCTCAATAGATGCAATAGCAAGGAGGACCCTAATTGTTGCTAAGTGACACACGAGTAAGTAGACATCAAAGTAATCTACTCCGCTGACTTGTGTGAAACCTTTAGCCACCAGGCGTGCTTTATACACTACCATCAGGATTCAGTTTCTTTTTCAGAATCCACTTACACCCTACGGTTTTAGCCCCTTTTGGCTTATCAACCAACGTCCAGGTGTTATTATGAAGTAGAGAATTTATCTCTTCATCAATAGTTTCTTTCCAGAGTAGGGAATCCCTGCATCTCATCGCTTCCTTATAGGTGGATGGATCAGCCTCAACGTGGCAAGTGACAAAGTCACTACCGAAGGTTCTGGGAATTCGCTCTCTTACAGAAGTTCTCCTATACTCTAGGCCAGATCTGTCTACAGGAACGAAATAAGAAGTGTTCGGTACTGATCCAGTATCTGTTTCAGTAATAGTTACTTGCATACCTAGGAGAGACAGGTTCTTATCCTTGAGGAACTTATCTTCAAAGAACACTGCGTCCTTAGATTCTATAACAAACATTATTAGAAATATCTAAGAATCTATCTGCAACACTATCCTCAGCACAACCTAGGTAGACACATGTATTGGTCTTAGGTCCAATCTTAGACCGTCTAGGGTCAGGAACCCTGACATAGGCTGTGCAGCCCCAGGTCTTAAGTCTAGTAATAGACGGGGGTCTCTTAAACCAAAGCTTGTAGGGTGTACCTCTAACTTGGCACGAGGAACTTTATTTAAAATGTGATTTGCAGCTAAGACTGTTTCTCCCCAATAAGCGGAAGACATGCCTGCAGCCAAGAGCATAAAGTTTAACATTTCTGTTAACGTCTGATTTTTACGCTCAGCTATGTCATTAGACCGGGGCGAGTAAATAGCAGTGGTGTCTGCAATGATTCCATGTTGGGCAAGGAAACATTTGAACTCACTGGACATATATTCTCCTCCTCTATCACTTCTAAACCTCTTGATTTTCATGCCTAATTGGTTTTCTACCCTAGTTTTGAAAATAAATTTTTTTTCAAACTCTTCGTCTTTAGTTTTAAGAAGATAAATGTGACAAAACCTAGAACAATCATCTATAAAGGTGATCAAATACTTCCTGCCTCCTCTAGTGACAAAACTTTTGAAGTCACATATATCGGAATGTATCAGTTCTAAGGGTGTTGTGCTCCTAGTAACCACACTAAAAAGGTTTCCTAGTGATCTTAGTCTGAGCACACACTTCACATTTATCAGTTTTGACTGTAGTGTCTAAAGCAATCTGGTGAGTTCTGTTGGAGCCTATGTTCTGCATCTCTTAGTTTGAGAATAACAAATACCGTGTTGTATTTGATCTTGCATTTTGTGTGTTTATAGTGTGCAGGTTGTATAGGAACTATAGCTACACATCCATATGAGTAGTATACTGAATGGGGACGACTCTTAGGAAAGAGAGCTAACGCCCCGCGTTAGTTGTTCACGCCCCGCGTTAACTTCAGTTAAGAAGGAATCTGTCGAGAAGAAATGCTGTCGAGAACGAATCCGTTGAGAAGCCAGAGACAACGCCAAGCGTTAGGTCTTAACGCTGGGCGCTAGCCGTTCGACGAAATTGCGTTCGACGAAATATGATGACGTTCGACGAAATGGCGTTCGACGAAATGAGATGCCGTTCGACGAAATGGAGATCGACAGGATGAGATGGAGTTCGACGAACTTTGAAGGACAACGAAACTCAACGCCATCATTGACTCTTAATACCCGCGTTGAATCCACAAACTGCCACGATCTTGACAGTTGTGCGATTTCAGCATTGACTCTTAACACCCGCGATTTCAGCCACGACAGTTGCGCTATTTAGAGTGCAACCCCTCTCATTATTTAAGAGATGATTCCAGAATTCTGATACTTTTGAGAGAGGCTCGTCTATAGCAATTAAGAGATCTCCCTTGGGCTATCATGAAGATCTAAAGAGGATTTTGAAGGAGAAGGTCTACAACGCATATCCCATACGAAGGACGATCATTTCAAGAACGCCAACATCTACATCGACTTCGTCTTCACCTTCAGAATTTCTTGGGGAGTTTCTCTTTACTTATCTTGTAATCTTTTACTTTTTCCTTTTGTAATTTGTGTGGAGAAATCGTTCAGGGAGAACATCGGATTCCGGGAAGGATTCCGTGGGTAATTCGCCGCGGTTGTTGGCATAGGTCCTTGTGCGGCTTAGGGGGTAATTCGCCGCCTTGTGCGTGGCGACTAGGTCGAGGGTAGATCTAGGGGGTGGCTAGAGGCCTTATTTGGGGATTGATAGGCTATAGCAACCGGTCCTTGGGAGAAGGACCGGTGAAACAACAAAAAGTGTTTTTACATATTCCCGCCTTGATTTCTAGCGTTATAGAAATCAAACATTTGTGTATTCAATTTATTTTGAAATAAAATCATGTCTTTTAATGTTCTATTCAATTGATTTTATTTCCTCTTCAAGAATGTTTTAATTTATATTTTCATTAAAGTATTAAAATTAACATTTGTGTAATTATCTTTGAAATACAATAATCGTTTTTATTATCTCTGATTATCTGGAATTGTATTTCATTTAAGATTTCATAAGTAAAATTACTGCAGCAATCTTTTTGTACTAAGGAATATTTTTTGGAGAGCTAACGCCCAACATTAACACTTAACGCCAGGCGTTAGCAACAATTAACAAAAAGTTTTGTTTCTCTTATTTAAAAAGGAATCTTCAATATAATCTTTTCTGAGATATCAAAATATATTTTCTTATAAAATATTCCTAAACTTTAATCACAAACTTTGATAAATTTAATTAATATTTAAAATTCCATAATGCCCTTATTCACCCCCCTCTAAGGGCGCCGTAAGATCCAACACGTGGTATCAGAGTGTAGGTTATTCCAATACAGCTTCACAACCGGGAATAATGACGCTTCATGATCTCGCATCTTCTAGAGGGGATAATTTTTATGAAAATGAAAAATCATTATGTCCACCATTATTTATGGGTGAAAATTATAATGGGTGGAAAACTCTTTTGGAAAAATTTCTTAAATCTATAGATATTGAAGTTTGGAATATTACTATTAAAATGCCCCCAAGTATTTTAAATAAAAATGAAATATTTTTAAATGCCAAATCTATGAATAGTCTATATTGTGCTCCAGATCAAAATATTTTTAAACTTATTTATACGCTTCCTACTGCTTTTGAAGTTTGGAAGTTTCTTGAGAATACTTATAGTCTTCTTTCCACAGATAATGAACAAGAGGAATTCCTTATGGATCAAAGAGAAGAAATCGATGAGGACTCATTCTTGGAGGAAGATCAATCTAAGAGAGAAACAATATTGAACTCAATTGATGGCAAAACATCAAGCAAAAGAGAAGACAGAAACTATAGCAAGGTAAGAAAATCTAAATCTTCTCTTTTTGTAACTAATTATATTTCTACATTTCGTGTGCTTAAATTTGCTAAACGTAAAATTTCAAAGTTGAAACATGCTAATTCCAAATTACGTTTAGAAAATAAAATTTTAAAAGCAAACGCTAAAGTAGAATCTTATATTGATGTTTCAAATTCTCATTCATGCTCTTTAATTAAAAATGCTAAACCTTGTTTTGATTATAATACTTTTAAAGAAGAACTCAAGGTTTTGGAAAAAGGTCTTTTAACTTCAAAAGAGCACAGTGAAAAAATGATAAAAGAAAATGATAATTTAAAGGATAAACTAGAATCATTAAAAATATTTATTCAAAATTGTTTATATAATAAAAAATCTTTTATTTCTAGTTTATCAAATTATCAAAAGACTAAAAGCTTAACTTCATATTATAATAGTATGTCTATAAGAAAGAGTGGAAATGAAAATCATCAAAATAAGAACCAATCATTTAAAACATATTGTATCCCACTCTTTTAACATTCAATTCTTAAGAAAGAGCATCACTCTTATAAACTCTCAAAGAATCAATATAATAAAATTCATTATGATTATCAACATCAATGTATTTTGAAAAATAATTTGAATAAACATAAATCCCAAATGAATTATTTTTCAAACAACTATCATCCCAAAAAGATGTCAAATAATCATAATATGAATTTAAAAAATAAACAACCAAAGTATGAATGGAGGCCCAAAATTAAAAACGAAACACTAGCTCCACTTGTAAAGGCACATTCTTCACTATCTCTCCAAAAGCCAACATGATGTATTTGGGTACCCAAAGGAACCATCACACTTGGTCCCCTTTAGATACCTAAATCTCTCATTCACTAGGAATCATTGTATTGCATGAAGTAGAAATAAATTAAAAATGAAATATCATTACTCTACTTCATGATATGCTTAATTGCTTTTTTCTTTTGTTTATTTTTTATTTTTGAGCCAACACACTATGATCTCTGTATATATCATGAGATATGACTTTCATTTTAAGTCTAATGTTTAACAAATCAAATTGAACATAAAATCATAATTTTTTTAGTGATCTATCTTTTCTTTTTCTATGTTTTATCCTTTTTAAATCCATTGCCTATAAATGTCTTATATTATCATTATAAATTGAATGCTAAATTTGCTAAATGATATTATCAAGATTAATGAAATTACTTTCAAAATTGGATTTAAATGGACTTTTAGGGGTCTTATGCTAAAATATTAAATGCACAACCTATTGCGTAATTGTCTATTTTTCGCTGCTGCATATAATAGCCCCAATAATGAAAAATCATAATTGAAAAATTACAAAAATGATGAATATGATTTCACACACTCCACCTTGATCTATTAACATCCTTTGCTAAAATTCACTATTATCATATATCATAATTCATGATCTATCAAGAATTATCATAAATCAACTATTTCTATCAACCCTAGGATTTATGAAATATATGATGGCGATTGGTATTATAGTTTCATATCTTGTTTAGTGAGTGTGATGTGCATCTCTATTTTTTGCATGTATCTCAGTATCTGTAGACCTATGAATTAACTTGATATCAACAAGATGAAATCAAATAGAATTGTCACTTCTTTCTAGGTCTATGAAAATTCAAAACTCTATGTTTGAATACATGCAATTCAATTATATATTTGTCCAACTTTACTTAGCTTTGCACCTTGTTGTCGTAATTCATCATACTAGCATCATCACTTACCATTGGTCGAAATCAATGTTCATGCTAGTTATATCTTGCAATGCTAAAGTAAATTATATTACTAAAGTCTGAAAATCATAATTTCCTTTGTAGTTATTTGCATGAATAAAAATTTTCTAAATGATTTAAAATCAACAATCTTCGATATAAGTATAAATCCAAAACTAATCATGCAATTATACTATAGTTAATATATTTAAGGTTTACACGCTTAATATGTCCATAATCATTAAACCTATAACATGTGTCTCATAATAGCGAGGGCGTAGGATTGTGTGCTTTGGAGACCTAACCTCTAAGTCAAGTCTTGTCCTTAACCGGGGAGGGTTCCAGTAGGGCCTTGCGAGGCACTGGGGGGAAAGAGTGCTAGGTTGAGCGTCGTCTTTTTATGCATATGAGATTAACACCCCAACCTACGGCATGTATGCAGCTCCTCATGTCCATCCGTCTCTTAGTACGGGACTATAATGTGTAGACATATAGTTAGGGTACATTATTCTTGGGTATACTCATATTATATTCATTGCATGAATATTATCTCACTCTTTATACTAAAATCATGCATATTTCTTTTTGTTCTAACATTGCATCTTTTGTTTGCATATTTTATTATTTTGAGCTTTAATGATTTTACAAAACACAAGTATTTGAAAAATCACAAAAAACATACTAAAAGAACCTTCAAATCTAATCAATATACTCTGAAATTTCAACTGAAGGAAGGACTCTTTATAATACAAATGAATTGTGAAAAATGTTTTTCAAAACATCAAAATTTGCAGTTCTGTCTCAGCGTTAAGAAGCTAACGCCTGGCGTTAGCTCCTTTGCTCCAAAAATTTTTTGTTGTTGTTTTGAGTAATTTCTGGTATTATTTTAATGTTTTGTGTGTGTTTTATTTCTCTGTTTGTAAAAAGTTTTCTATCTTTTTGTTTCCTTTAAAACAAAATTTTATTTCTTTTAAAAAAATATATGTATTTTCTCATGCATTATTTTGGGTTTATTTCTCTGACATAGAATATCATTTACTGATAGGGCTAAAAAGACTTCTATGTTTTCCAGAAAGTATTTAAATTTGAATATTTAAAAACAAATAAAAATTTACAAAACAATTTCAAAAAACAAAAATATGTTTTTCTCTTTATGTGTGTTTATTGTTTTGTACATATATAAAAATTCAAAAATTTAAAATAAATTGATTGTTATTCATTGCCATTGCCAAGGATGATAAATTATATCAATTAAAGATTAAATACAATGTTCAATTTAACTTTCAAGTTTCTTAAAAACATCGTTTTGTATTTGTCATGCCTTGAAAATTATCTTGTTATGTGCAATAAAATTGATTGTAGACAAGCATGTGTATAAAGGCTTAGCATGCCTCTAAGTATGAGTAATGTATTATGTTTGGTAATGATTCATTCACTCACTTATTTTTGATAATCTACATGTGTTTACAATCTTATACTTGCATGATTGTGTAGTGTAATAACATAAATAATTAAAATGCATAAATAGATTACCTACACCACATTGAATTGGTTATTACAATTCCTTGTCTTTCATGCACTTATTCTTTAGAGAATTGTGGTATTTAAAATAAAAATGCTATGTTTGCAAAACAAGTGAATTCGGAGAATGTTGTCTCACAAATATGAACAAAAAAAACAAAAACTCCACCAAGCACTACTTGAACCTCCTGATAGGTCTTAATGAGCATTGCGAGGTTGAGCACCTTGGAAAGAATTGTAAAGTGTCTTGTGCAAACAAATATTTTCACCACTTCTCTTTAAAATAAAAATAAAATTCTTTATGTGCATTGAAATATTGTGGAAGTAATATTATTTGTGTATTTTAATGTTGTGTTATTTCATTATATATGTCATGTGTTTTTGATTGATTCACTTGTATACTCTATCAAAACACTATCTTGTACACATCATTATCTTTTATAAAACTTCTACTCATGAGAATTGGATCCTAATGCTCATCTACTCAATTCTCTACAAACTTAAGTAAATGCACTAGATAACAAAGCATGACCTCTACAATGTTTATGTTTACTTGAAATGCAAATTTTATTACATTGTAGTTTTTGTATCTTTTCTTGATATTATGAAATCATACTTATAATTTTATATTAATGAAATAACATCTCTCGAATCTATAACTCAAACATCAACTTTGCAAATTAAAAACTCATTATCCTTTGTACGATTTTATCTTTTAAAATGTTGTTTATGTTTAAGAGTGCTTATTATATTCTTCTGCTAAGTTTACCACTTATGCTCATTCATGTCTATTTTTTTAACACCGTGATATTCTATCTTTTTTCTTTTCAACAAATGGTATCTTAAAATAGAATGCTTACTTTATCATATCAGCTATGTTGCTTACTACTATATGTTCCATCATGCTTATATTTTTCTCAACAAGTAGTATCTAACACGCTTTTGATTGCATCCTATTTTTCTTCTTGACATAGAACATATTACTCCTTTTTGCACACTCACACCTAAACCCTCTTTTGATACTACCAAAAGGGGAGAATAAATTACATAAATCTAATATTTAGGGGGAGTACATTATAATGATTTCAAACTCAAAGAAAGTATTTATGTAGGGGGAGTAATCATATAGGAGGTGCATACACTATCATATGCCTGATCATGACAATCCTTCAATAAGTGGTTCCTAATCAATCTTAGTAGATATACACTTATCTCTACCCACTTTTGCTAATAACAAAGGGGGAGAAGAAATTGAGAAATCTAGTCAAATAGATATTTAGTGGGAGTAAATTATTAGAGAACACTTATGTAGGGGGAGGACTTCATATAGAAAGAGTATGCATTATCTCTTTCAAATATATCATGCTTTTAACCTATTATTCATGCATATCTTATTACCGCACTGATCTATAAATACAAATGGTCTTAATATCTCTAATTTCTCATACATGTATTTGTTATTATCAAAAGAGGGAGATTGTTGGAGCCTATGTTCTGCATCTCTTAGTTTGAGAATAACAAATACTGTGTTGTATTTGATCTTGTATTTTGTGTGTTTATAGTGTGCAAGTTGTACATGAACCATAGCTACATATCCCTATGAGTAGTATACTGAATGGGGACGACTCTCTGGAAAGAGAGCTAACACCTCGCGTTAGTTGTTAATGCCCCGCGTTAACTTCCGTTGAGAAGGAATCCGTCGAGAAGAAATGTCATTGAGAACGAATCCGTTGAGAAGCTAGAGACAACGCCAGGCGTTAGGTCTTAACACTTTCAAGTTCCTTAAAAATTTATTGTAGACAAGCATGTGTAGAAATGCTTAGCATGCCTCTAAGTATGAGTAATGTATTATGTTTGGTAATGATTCATTCACTCACTTATTTTTGATAATCTTCATGTGTTTACAATCTTATACTTGCATGATTGTGTAGTGTAATAACATAAATAATTAAAATGCATAAATAGATTACCTACACAACATTGAATTGGTTATTACAATTCCTTGTCTTTCATGCACTTATTCTTTAGAGAATTGTGGTATTTAAAATAAAAATGCTATATTTGCAAAACAATTGAATTTGGAGAATATTGTCTCACAAATGTGAACAAAAAAAACAAAAACTCCACCAAGCACTACTTGAACCTCCTGATAAGTCTTAATGAGCATTGCGAGGTTGAGCACCTTGGAAAGAATTGTAAAGTGTCTTGTGCAAACAAAAATTTTTACAACTTCTCTTTAAAATAAAAATAAAATTCTTTATGTGCATTGAAATATTGTGGAAGTAATATTATTTGTGTATTTTAATGTTGTGTTATTTCATTATATATGTCATGTGTTTTTGATTGATTCACTTGTATACTATATCAAAACACTATCTTGTACACATCATTATCTTTCATAAAACTTCAACTCATGAGAATTGGATCCTAATGCTCATCTACTCAATTCTCTACAAACTTAAGTAAATGCACTAGATAACAAAGCATGACCGCTACAATGTTTATGTTTACTTGAAATGCAAATTTTATTACATTGTAGTTTTTGTATCTTTTCTTGATATTATGAAATCATGCTTACAATTTTATATTAATGGAATAGCATCTCTCGAATCTATAACTCAAACATCAAATTTGCAAATTTAAAACTCATTATCCTTTGTACGATTTTATCTTCTAAAATGATGTTTATGTTTAAGTGTGCTTATTATATTCTTCTGCTAAGTTTACCACTTATACTCATTCATGCCTATTTTTTTTTAACACCGTGGTATTCTATCTTTTTTCTTTTCAACAAATGGTATCTTAAAATAGAATGCTTACTTTATCATGTCAGCTATGTTGCTTACTACTATATGTTCCATCATGCTTATATTTTTCTCAACAAGTAGTATCTAACAAGCTTTTGATTGCATCCTGTTTTTCTTCTCGACATAGAACATATTACTCCTTTTTGCACACTCTCACCTAAACCCTCTTTTGATACTACCAAAAGGGGAGAATAAATTACATAAATCTAATATTTAGGGGGAGTACATTATAATGATTTCAAACTCAAAGAAAGTATTTATGTAGGGGGAGTAATCATATAGGAGGTGCATACACTTTCATATGCTCGATCATGACAATCCTTCAATAAGTGGTTCCTAATCAATCTTAGTAGATATACACTCCTCTCTACCCACTTTTGCTAATAACAAAGGGGGAGAAGAAATTGAGAAATCTAGTCAAATAGATATTTAGGGGGAGTAAATTATTAGAGAACACTTATGTAGGGGGAGGACTTCATATAGAAAGAGTATGCATTATCGCTTTCAAATATATCATGCTTTTAACCTGTTATTCATGCATATCTTATTACCGCACTGATCTATAAACACAAATGGTCTTAATATCACTAATTTCTCATACATGTATTTGTTATTATCAAAAGGGGGAGATTGTTGGAGCCTATGTTCTGCATCTCTTGGTTTGAGAATAACAAATACTGTGTTGTATTTGATATTATATTTTGTGCGTTTATAGTGTGCAGGTTGTACATGAACTATAGCTACACATCCCTATGAGTAGTATACTGAATGGGGTCGAATCTCTGGAAAGAGAGCTAACGCCCCGCGTTAGTTGTTAACGCCCCGCGTTAGTTGTTAACGCCCCGCGTTAACTTTCGTTGAGAAGGAATCCGTCGAGAAGAAATGCCGTTTAGAACGATTCCGTTGAGAAGCCAGAGACAACGCCAGGCGTTAGGTCTTAACACTTTCAAGTTCCTTAAAAATTTATTGTAGACAAGCATGTGTAGAAATGCTTAGCATGCCTCTAAGTATGAGTAATGTATTATGTTTGGTAATGATTCATTCACTCACTTATTTTTGATAATCTACATGTGTTTACAATCTTATACTTGCATGATTGTGTAGTGTAATAACATAAATAATTAAAATGCATAAGTAGATTACCTACACAACATTGAATTGGTTATTACAATTCCTTGTCTTTCATGCACTTATTATTTAGAGAATTATGGTATTTAAAATAAAAATGCTATGTTTGCAAAACAAGTGAATTCGGAGAATGTTATCTCACAAATGTGAACAAAAAAAAAAAAAAACTCCACCAAGCACTATTTGAACCTCCTGATAAGTCTTAATGAGCATTGCGAGGTTGAGCACGTTGGAAAGAATTGTAAAGTGTCTTGTGCAAACAAAATTTTTCACCACTTCTCTTTAAAATAAAAATAAAATTCTTTATGTGCATTGAAATATTATGGAAGTAATATTATTTGTGTATTTTAATGTTTTGTTATTTCATTATATATGTCATGTGTTTTTGATTGATTCACTTGTATACTCTATCAAAACACTATCTTGTACACATCATTATCTTTCATAAAACATATACTCATGAGAATTGGATCCTAATGCTCATCTACTCAATTCTCTACAAACTTAAGTAAATGCACTAGATAACAAAGCATGACCGCTACAATGTTTATGTTTACTTGAAATGCAAATTTTATTACATTGTAGTTTTTGTATCTTTTCTTGATATTATGAAATCATGCTTACAATTTTATATTAATGGAATAACATCTCTCGAATCTATAACTCAAACATCAACTTTGCAAATTTAAAACTCATTATCCTTTGTACGATTTTATCTTCTAAAATGATGTTTATGTTTAAGAGTGCTTATTATATTCTTCTGCTAAGTTTACCACTTATGCTCATTCATGTCTATTTTTTTTAACACCGTGGTATTCTATCTTTTTTTTTCAACAAATGGTATCTTAAAATAGAATGCTTACTTTATCATGTCAGCTATGTTGCTTACTACTATATGTTTCATCATGCTTATATTTTTCTCAACAAGTAGTATCTAGCAAGCTTTTGATTGCATCCTATTTTTCTTCTCGACATAGAACATATTACTCCTTTTTGCACACTCTCACCTAAACCCTCTTTTGATACTACCAAAAGGGGAGAATAAATTACATAAATCTAATATTTAGGGGGAGTACATTATAATGATTTCAAACTCAAAGAAAGTATTTATGTAGGGGGAGTAATCATATAGGAGGTGCATACACTATCATATGCTCGATCATGACAATCCTTCAATAAGTGGTTCCTAATCAATCTTCGTAGATATACACTCATCTCTACCCACTTTTGCTAATAACAAAGAGGGAGAAGAAATTGAGAAATCTTGTCAAATAGATATTTAGGGGGAGTAAATTATTAGAGATCCCTATGTAGGGGGAGGACTTCATATAGAAAGAGTATGCATTATCGCTTTCAAATATATCATGCTTTTAACCTGTTATTCATGCATATCTTATTACCGCACTGATCTATAAACACAAATGGTATTAATATCACTAATTTCTCATACATGTATTTGTTATTATCAAAAGGGGGAGATTGTTGGAGCCTATGTTCTGCATCTCTTGGTTTGAGAATAACAAATACCGTGTTGTATTTGATCTTGTATTTTGTGTGTTTATAGTGTGCATGTTGTACATGAACTAGAGCTACACATCCCTATGAGTCGTATACTGAATGGGGATGACTCTTTGGAAAGAGAGCTAACGCCCCGCGTTAGTTATTAACGCCCCGCGTTAGCTTCCGTTGAGAAGGAATCCGTCGAGAAGAAATGCCATTGAGAACGAATCCGTTGAGAAGCCAGAGACAACGCCAGGCGTTAGGTCTTAACACTGGGCGCTAGCCATTCGACAAAATTGCGTTCAACGAAATTTGATGATGTTCGATGAAATGGCATTCGACGAAATGAGATGCCGTTCGACAAAATGACGATCGACGGGATGAGATGCAGTTCGACGAACTTTGAAGGAGAACGAAACTCAATGCCAGTGTTGACTCTTAACGCCCGCGTTGAATCCACAAACTGCCACGATCTTGACAGTTGCGCGATTTCAGCCACGACAGTGCACGTTCACTAACGCCAGCGTTAACTCTTAACGCCACGCGTTAGCTCCCGTGGCTATTTAAATTATAACCCCTCTCATTATTTAAGAGATGATTCCAGAATCTTGATACTTTTGAGAGAGGCTCGTCTACAATAATTAAGAGATCTCCATTGGGCTATCATGAAGATCTAAAGAGAATTTTGAAGGAGAAGGTCTACAACGCATATCCCATACGAAGGATGATCGTTTCAAGAACGCCAACATCTACATCGACTTCTTCTTCACCTTCAAAATTTCTTGGGGAGTTTCTCTTTACTTATCTTGTAATCTTTTACTTTTTCCTTTTGTAATTTGTGTGGAGAAATCGTTCGGGGAGAACGTCAGATTTCGGGAAGGATTCCGTGGGTAATTTGTCGTGGTTGTTGGCGACTAGATACTTGTGCGGCTTAGTGGGTAATTCGCCACCTTGTGCGTGGCGACTAGGTCGAGGGTAGTGTTGTTTATTGGGTGTCTACTTAATCACCTAGAGGGGGGGGGGGTGAATAGGTTTTTCAAATTATGTTATCCCCTTTGTGGTGTTCTTTGAAATAATGAGCATGACACAGAAAACACACAACGATCTATAGAGGTTCCTCAAGACCGGGTGTCTTGAGTAGTCCTCTATCCCTCTGCGCCTACCTAGCAGTGTGCTAGGCTCGGCAAACTCTGTCAAAAGCTTCAGGCCCTCAAGCCTTACAACACGGGCCCGCAGTCCCAATAGCCTAGGCCCGCAAGCCCCTACTGCCCCCGAGCCCGCAAGCTCAACACTCAGGCCCTCAAGCCATGCAACACGGACCCGCAAGTCCCAACAGCCTAAGCCCGCAAGCCCCTACTTCCCCCAAGCCCGCAAGCTCGACAAATCGCACCCGCAAGTGCAATGCCCTGGCCCTCAAGCCTCACAGCTCTCCAGCCCTCAATCTAGACAGGTTGGCCCGCAAGCTTTATAAGAATTTACAGTAATAAAACCATTTCTTCTGCCGGATGAAGATTGGCAACTTTAGCCTGATGAGGATTGGCTTCTTTTGGTTGAAGAAGATGCTTCTTGATCTGGATTTTCAGCACTGGATCTTCTTCAGCCTTCACTACTTTTGCCTGGTGTTGATCGGCTACTTTTCAGTCGATAATGATGACTGATTCTTCAGAGAGCAGTTGATGTTTTCTCTCTACTTGATCTTGTTCTTCTCCGCCGAGAATACTGTTCTATTGAAGTGTAGCGGCGGGATTCTTTTTTTTTTCGTTTTCTTTCTTGCACAACAAGACTCCTTTTTCTAGGGCAACATTGTTCCCTTTATAGGATGGACATGCCGTATAACGGTCACATACAACTGAAAGACACCCATCCATCAAAGCATGCGCTGATTGGACAATCAGGCGGCGACATTAAATGCTGACAGCGCGTCTGCAACATTTGAATTCTGTCTTGACGACATTTCCACTTTCATGTTGATACCGACTGCATCTCGACGACAAGACTTTGTCGATGCCTTGAGATTTAGTAGACCTTCAAGTCTTCTTATTTCTGCACTGATGGTGATATTTTGACGATACAAGATATCCTGACGATTCTGCATATACGACGATATGCTCTCTCTGTCTGTGTCGTCGCGATCCTCCTTCTTGCATCATGTCATCGTATTCATATTATTGTCTCGACGATATGAATGATGTTATGTCGACGCTTCAGCAGCTACCTGTCTTCAACTGTCCTTCTTCGGTCTTCTTGACGATATGACTTCTTTATGACAATGTCAAATAACATCAGTCATACTTGGCCTTCTCAGCAATAAGGCTTCTTCACGAAGATTTCTGATCTTCTGCGTTCGACTAACGCGCCAGATCTCTTCTATCTGCAGCTCCTTTCCCGTCTCAGCGGATCTGCTGAGACAGTGACCTCGTCCCAGCAGATTTAACCCCTCGTCTCAGCGGTCGATGAACACGCCACTTCTCAGCGGTTGCTTTGCTCATCATTACGACGATAAGCATGCTTTGTCGACGATATCGCCTATTCTTCTCGTCGATATGGTACTTAGTTAAATAACTAAGGTACATGATGTGTTGTCGATCTCTGCAAGCATAAACTGGATGGAATGTTAAATACAACTTACATTTATCATTGAGCTGAGCACTTCTTCAAATTGGGAACATTGCTGGACACTATTCCCAACAGGTAGATCTAGGGCGTGGCTAGAGGCCTTATCTGGGGATTGATAGGCTATAACCAACCGGTCCTTGGGAGAAGGACCGGTGAAACAATAAAAAGTGTTTTTACATATTCTCGCCTTGATTTCTAGCGTTATAGAAATTAAACATTTGTGTATTCAATTTATTATGAAATAAAATTATGTCTTTTAATGTTCTATTCAATTGATTTTATTTCCTCTTCAAGAATATTTTAATTTATATTTTCATTAAAGTATTAAAATTAACATTTGTGTAATTATCTTTGAAATACAATAAGCATTTTTATTATCTCCGATTATCTGGAATTGTATTTCATTTAAGATTTCATAAGTAAAATTACTGCAACAATCTTTTTGTACTAAGGAATATTTTCTAGAGAGCTAACGCCCAGCGTTAACACTTAACGCCAGGCGTTAGCAACAATTAACAAAAAGTTTTGTTTCTCTTATTTAAAAAGGAATCTTCAATACAATCTTTTCTGAGATATCAAAATATATTTTCTTATAAAATATTCCTAAACTTTAATCACAAACTTTGATAAATTTAATTAAGATTTAAAATTCCATAAAACCCTTATTTACCCCCTCTAAGGGTGTCGTAAGATCCAACAAGTTCTAGCAATTTGGAACATTTTCCTATAGTTTACGTGTCGTAGTCTCTCATGTAGAGTCTTAGGGCTAACTAAGATTGTTTGAACTTGTTGAACTATTTCGTTTGCTAGACTTAGTCTGTACATCCTATTTTGGACGTAGGCACATCTAAAATAGTGTGTGTTAACTAACAGTGTTACTCTACCGCTACAGAAAGTAAAAGACATACCAGTATCATAGAGTAAGCTAATAGACACTAAATTAGCATCTAGTGAAGGAATAAACTTAACATTCTTTAAAGTTAAAGTCTTACCTGAGGATAACAGCAAAGTTGCGTTCCCCACCTTCAGCACGTCAGCTGTCTCACCATTGGCAACGGTCACAGATTCTCTTGCATCAGTGAGTCCTGTCATCAGAGTAGAGTTGTTGCAAACGTGGCACGTTACCCTCTAGTCAAGGTACCACTCAGTACTGCCCTCTCATTTCCAACCATGGAGAAAAATTTGGATGGCTCAGTGAGGCTAACCATATTAGCTTGGATGCCTTCTTGTGGTGCTTTGCCCCTTTACTTGCGAGGAAGCCTACAATCAGATGCACTGTGTCCCCACTTGTTGCAGTTAAAACATTTCCCCTTAAAATTTTTCATTTGTTTACTGGGACCTGCAACCTGGGATTTACTAGGGTTGGGTTTTGACTTCCTAGGGTTCGACACACGCTTAGAATTTGTTATCATGTTAGCAGCAACCTTCTGCTTGCTAACAACTTCTAATGCGTGTCGAATCCTGTTCTTGTCCTCAATGCGTATGAAACTCTTGAGTTCGTTTAAACCCACCTGCATCTTCTTGAGGTACATTTCAGTTTTGAAATTGTACCACGTAGAAGGCAACTTATACACAATTATGCCAGCAACAAAGCTATCTGGCAACAAAATATTTTCGTTATGCAAGGAATCTATTAAAACTTCAAAATCAGATACCTGAGGGAGAATGTCTTTCTCCTCATCGAAGGTGAAGGAGTGGAACTTGTCCACCAGGTGCGCCATGGATAGATCCTCCTCTTGCCTGAAGTGCTCCTGTAGTGCATCCCAGATCTCCTTAGCTGTCTTCATCTTCATGTACGTCTTCGCCAGATTAGAAGACATGCAGTTCAGCAGGTAGTCACGACAAAAGTCTTCATCAGAAACCCACTGAGCCTCGTCATCAGTCCCGACGACCCCAGCACGATTAGACTGAATGGTATAGAACATGTTCAGATACTTCATCCCGAACTGAGTATTCAACTTCCATTCGTTGAACTCAGTCGTCGTGAACTTCTCCAGCTTTATCATCGGAACGGGGGATGAAAAATTGTTCCACTTCATCATTGTGCGCCCGACAGACGAGAACAAGCCACCAAATAGAGGAGTAAGAGCTCTGTCGCTAGCGCCGATGGTAGCCTGGGTGGTAGCCTGTTCGGCTGTTAACGCCAGGCTCTAACATATAGCGCTGGCGCAAGCGCTTAGGGCAGCACTTCCGTGAGCATGGAGACGGCAGCGGCGGGAGAGATCTGACGGCGGCGGCTGGGGGGATCTGGACTTGGAGCACCAGCGGTGGCCTCTTAATCCGATCGGATAGAGGCGGCGACGACCGCGGCGAAACCATGCGAGCGGGACTCCTTTGCAACAGTGGCTAATGATGATCGGCCGGCGACATGGAAGAAGATCCCTGCAGTAACTTCGCACCGGAGCAGAATCTCCGAGAGACGCACGGGAATGAGAAACCGTCGATCGGCGACGAGGGTGCTAGCAGATACCCGATCTCTCCTCCAAATGACGTGCGACGGCCAGGAGTAGTGGCAGTTACGGGGTCTGCTACTTGCGAATGGCGTCGAGGAAAGAGCAGCGAATGGCGAACGCGAACTTCCTCCAGCGAACGAGAGGCTAGGCGAATCGCAGCGAACGATGTCGGGAGGGCACCAACGAATGGCGACGACTGGCGGCGTAGGGAACGCTGGGCGGTAGCGGCGGCTGGGCGGATCGCGATCTCCACTTTGCGCGAGTACATGAACCGGACCGGGGTGGAGCAAACCCTAGGGGCGCTACTTCGAGATTGAGAGGGTTGCTCGAAGCATCCGGAGGTCCATTAAGGTGGAATGTACTCCCCGTTGCCCCTAGCGGGTATATATAGGCAAATCCCTAGGAGCGTCTATGGGTATCGGGTATCCGTGTACTCGACCGACCCGTTTAGCCTCTGAACAATGTTATTTATCCAAATATACATTAACAGTTCAATGTTACTTTCTCACGTTTTCTTTCATTCTACTTCTGCAAAAAATAAATGTTAACTTTCTTTCAACTAATCATATAAACCACTAATTTTCTTTCTTTCATATACAATGAGGTCCTTGTCAACTTTAAGTGTGTGTAGCGGGGGGGGGGGGGGGGGGGGGGGGGGGTATTAAATGCTATAATTCACTTTTTATGACATTAAAATTTGGTGATACTTTGGAATTTGAATATATTAATGAAGCCAATTTTTTTAAGACTACACTACTTTTGAAACTATAGGATAAAACTTTGTTATGATATAGATTTCTCATTAGTTTCATTGATTTCTAGCTAAGTTGTCTCACAAAAAGCACTCTCTCCACAGTTTAATAGGCTATGTTTGTACACACATTTATAACTTGGTTTTATAAATTTTATAAAAAGATGTGTTTTCTATGAAATTGTTATTAATGCGGTCACCTCTCTAGTTAAATTAATGAAAATGTAGTATCTCTTTCATGAAAAGCTAAAAAGGTTATGTTGGTCAATTACTTATAATCATCTACTTCGTATAGAAACTCTAATTTATTTTACATTTTCTACAATAATTAAGAATGAATGTGGTAGTAGAAATATGAAATTGTTAGTAGTAAGAACATGATTTTGTACACTGTGTACAATAATTAAGAATTAAGGGGTGGGGGGGGGGGGGGGGGGGGGGGGGGGGGGGGGGGGGGGGGGGGGGGGGAGGGGGGGCAATAAATGCTTTAATTCACTTTTTATGACATTTATATTTGGTGATACTTTGTGTACAACCCTGTATTCGCCGAGTAGGTTCTCGAGACACAAGAAGTATTTTAGAACATCGTTCTTCAATATGAACCAGAGAAGGGGGAGAGGAGGACGGACGATGGAGGTAGAGACCTCCCGCTCGCCCCGCCCGTGAAGGAGGCGAGCAAGGGGGGGGGGGGGGGGGGGAGGCGAGATCCCCTCGCCCCCGTGCCCCCAGCAGCAGTGGGGCGAGACCCCAAGGGGATAAGGGGGGGGGGGTGAGCTCCACTCGCCCCGCCCCAAGTTAGGGGGGGGGGGCGAGCTCCACTCGCCCCGCCCCAAGGATAGGAGGGGCGAGCTCCACTCTCCCCTCCCCAGGGTAGAGGGGGGGGGGGGGGGGGGAGGGGGGCGAGCTCCACTCCCCCCTCCCCAGGGTAGGGGGGGGGGGGCGAGCTCCACTCGCCCCTAGCAGGGGGGCGAGCTCCTCTCGCCCCGCGCCCCCAGCAGGGGGGCGAGACCAGCCAGGGGGCCGACCCTGGCTAGGTCTCGCCCAGCCCAAGCAGGGGGGCGAGGGGAGGAGGCCTCCGGCCCCCCTCGCCCCCGCCCCTATAGGGGGGCGAGACCAGCAGGGGGGGGGGGGGGGGCGACCCCTGGGTCTCGCCCAGCCCCAGTTAGGGGGTTCGCCGAGCCCCGCGAGGTACCCCCTCTCGCCCAGTTCTGGGGGGAGGGGTTGGTCTGCGTTTAGCGCTCCAGAACAGCGAGATTTGGCTATCTGCAGGCCATTTCCAAGGGTATTTTGGTAATTTCGCGGACCAGTTTGTGGCTATTTGCAGCCCAAATCCAGAAATCCTATAAATAGGACCAAGGGGGCACCATTTGGAGGCAAGCTTATCCTAGGCTAGCTATCTCTCCCTCTCCCTCCCCAGGTCTCTCTTTAGTGGGGTGAGGAGAGCCTCTAGTGGTGCCCAGGCCCGGCATTGGCTTGGGAGGGGAAGCGCTCTAAAGATCTTCCGGGTATGTGGTGGGACCTCCTCGCCGAGCCCTTGGTCCAGTTCATAGTGCCTCAACCTTCAACCGAGAGCTCTCCCTTGAGGGGAGTAAGTGTTGGTCGCCCCTCAGCTTGCTGAGGGCCCCGAACTCCACAGAGACTGAGGCTTGTTCACCAAGTTGTCGGTTTCAACATTTTGGTACGGTGAACGTGGAGTGTGGCCGATTCAAGAAACTCTCAAGATGAGCTCCATGGACGGAGGTGGAGGAAGTTCCAACCCAAGTCACTCGCAGCCCCCGGTGGCTGGGGTGATGTTGGAGATGTTTGAAGACTTCAAGCGGGAGGTCACGCAGGTCTTGCAGGTTACTCTCAGCCGGCAGTCCCGGATGGAGGTGCCAGCAGGGGGAGATTGGGGAGGAGACGTACCCCCGCTCCCCCAGCAAGGGGGCGAGATCTGGAGGGGGGCGCCCTCCCATCTCGCCCCGCCCCAGCAAGGGGGCGAGATATGGAGGGGGGCGCCCTCACATCTCGCCCCGCCCCAGCAAGGGGGCGAGATCTGGAGGGGGGCGCCCTCCCATCTCGCCCCTCCCCAGCAAGGGGGCGAGATCTGGAGGGGGGCGCCCTCCCATCTCGCCCCGCCCCAGCAAGGGGGCGAGATCTGGAGTGGGGCGCCCTCCCATCTCGCCCCGCCCCAGCAAGGGGGCGAGATCTGGAGGGGGCGCCCTCCCATCTCGCCCCGCCCCAGCAAGGTGGCGAGATCTGGAGGGGGCGCCCTCCCATCTCGCCCCGCCCCAGTAAGGGGGCAAGCTCAGGAGGGGGGCGCCCTCCCAGCTCGCCCCGCCCCTTCTGGTCTAGCCGCAAAAGGGGGCGAGCGGGGAGGCATCCGGCCCCCACTCACCCCTCCCAAAAAGAGTCGAGTGAATGTTGGCAGGCGAGACCACCTTGGGGCAGGTTCCAAGTTTTCAAAGGTTGGCCCCGAGCAGACCCGCTGACCAGGCTCTTATCTAGATGGCGGGTCCGAAGGCTCACTCGACGGCAGGTTCCAAGTTTTCAAAGGTTGGCCCCGAGCAGACCCGCTGACCAGGCTCTCATCTAGATGGCAGGTCCGAAGGCTCACTCGGCGGAAGGTTCCAAGTTTTCAAAGGTTGGCCCCGAGCAGACCCGCTGTCCAGGCTCTCATCTAGCTGTCAGGTCCGAAGGCTCACTCGGCGGCAGGTTCCAAAAGTTTCAAAGGTTGGCCCCGAGCAGACCCACTGTCCAGGCTCTCATCTAGCTGGCAGGTTCGAAGGCTCACTCGGCGGCAGGTTCCAAGTTTTCAAAGGTTGGCCCCGAGCAGACCCGCTGACCAGGCTCTCATCTAGCTGGCAGGTCCGAAGGCTCACTGGGCGGCAGGTTCCAAGTTTTCAAAGGTTGGCCCCGAGCAGACCCGCTGACCAGGCTCTCATCTAGCTGGCAGGTCTGAAGGCTCACTCAGCGGCAGGTTCCAAGTTTTCAAAGGTTGGCCCCGAGCAGACCCACTGACCAGGCTCTCATCTAGCTGGCAGGTCCGAAGGCTCACTCGGCGGAAGGTTCCAAAAGTTTCAAAGGTTGTCCCCGAGCAGACCCACTGACCAGGCTCTCATCTAGCTGGCAGGTCCGAAGGCTCACTCGGCGGCAGGTTCCAAGTTTTCAAAGGTTGGCCCCGAGCAGACACGCTGACCAGGCTCTCATTTAGCTGGCAGGTCCGAAGGCTCACTCGGCGGCAGGTTCCAAGTTTTCAAAGGTTGGCCCCGAGCAGACCCGCTGACCAGGCTCTCATCTAGCTGGCAGGTCCGAAGGCTCACTCTGCGGTAGGTTCCAAGTTTTCAAAGGTTGGCCCCCAGCAGACCCGCTGACCAGGCTCTCATCTAGCTGGCAGGTCTGAAGGCTCACTCGGCGTCAGGTTCCAAGTTTTCAAAGGTTGGCCCCGAGAAGACCCGCTGACCAGGCTCTCATCTAAATGGCAGGTCCGAAGGCTCACTCGGCGGCAGGTTCCAAGTTTTCAAAGGTTGGCTCCGAGCAGACCCGCTGACCAGGCTCTCATCTAGATGGTAGGTCCGAAGGCTCACTCTACGGCAGGTTCCAAGTTTTCAAAGGTTGGCCCCGAGCAGACCCGCTGTCCAGGCTCTCATCTAGCTGGCAGGTCCGAAGGCTCACTCAACGGCAGGTTCCAAAAGTTTCAAAAGTTGGCCCCAAGCAGACTCGCTGTCCAGGCTCTCATCTAGCTGGCAGGTCCGAAGGCTCACTCGGCAGTAGGTTCCAAAAGTTTCAAAGGTTAGCCCCGACAATGGCCCGCTGACCAGGCTCCCCCCTAACTGGCGGGGCCGGCAACTGCTCAGGGCAGGAAGGAAAATACTCCACCTCTAGCTGAGCCTGGCTCCTAGAGTGTGCCGACCTTGAATCCACCTCTAGTTGAGCCTGGCTCCTAGAGTGTGTCGACCTTGAATCCACCTCTAGCTGAGCCTGGCTCCTAGAGTGTGTCGACCTTGAATCCACCTCTAGCTGAGCCTGGCTCCTAGAGTGTGTCGACCTTGAATCCACCTCTAGTTGAGCCTGGCTCCTAGAGTGTGTCGACCTTGAATCCACCTCTAGTTGAGCCTGGCTCCTAGAGTGTGTCGACCTTGAATCCACCTCTAGTTGAGCTTGGCTCCTAAAGTGTGTCGACCTTGTATCCACCTCTAGTTGAGCCTGGCTCTTAGAGTGTGTCAACCTTGTATTCACCTCTGATTGAGCTCGACTCCTAGAGTGTGTCGACCTTAGCCCCGATGCTGGCCCGCTAGTAGGGCTCTCGGTAGCCAGCAAGGTTGGAGGACCTCTCGAGGAGACTGTATGTTTTTTCGCGAAGTTGCTCCGTTAGCCAGATTTCCAACGACACCCATCGAATATGCAGGGTTGGTCATTTCTTTCCGAGCGTGTACCTCGCTCGAAAAGAGCGGGGATTGTGTACAACCCTGTATTCGCCGAGTAGGTTCTCGAGACACAAGAAGTATTTTGGAACATCGTTCTTCAATATGAACCAGAGCAGGGGGAGAGGAGGGCGGGCGATGGAGGTAGAGACCTCCCGCTCGCCCCGCCCGTGAAGGAGGCGAGCAAGGGGGAGTGAGATCCCCTCGCCCCCGTGCCCCCAGCAGCAGTGGGGCGAGACCCCAAGGGGGTAAGGGGGGGGGGGGGGGGGGGCGAGCTCCACTCGCCCCGCCCCAAGGTTAGGGGGGGGGGGGGGGCGAGCTCCACTCGCCCAACCCCAAGGATAGGAGGGGCAATCTCCACTCGCCCCAAACAGGGGGGCGAGCTCCTCTTGCCCCGCGCTCCCAGCAGGGGGGCGAGACCAGCCAGGGGGCCGACCCTGGCTAGGTCTCGCCCAGCCCAAGCAGGGGGGCGAGGGGAGGAGGCCTCCGACCCCCCTCGCCCCCGCCCCTAAAGGGGGGCGAGACCAGCAGGGGGGCCGACCCCCGGGTCTCGCCCAGCCCCAATTAGGGGGTTCGCCGAGAACCGCGAGGTACCCACTCTTGCCCAGTTCCGGGGGGAGGGGCTGGTCTGCATTTAGCGCTCCAAAACAGCGGGATTTGGCTATCTGCAGGCCATTTCCGATGGTATTTTGGTAATTTCGCGGACCAGTTTGTGGCTATTTGCAGCCCAAATCCAGAAATCCTATAAATAGGTCCAAGGGGGCACCATTTGGAGGCAAGCTTATCCTAGGCTAGCTCTCTCTCCCTCCCCAGGTCTCTCTCTAGTGGGTGAGGAGAGCCTCCAGTGGTGCCCAAGCCCGACATTGGCTTGGGAGGGGAAGCGCTCTAAAGATCTTCCGGGTATGTGGTGGGACCTCCTCGCCGAGCCCTTGGTCCAGTTCATAGTGCCTCAACCTTCAACCTAGAGCTCTCCCTTGAGGGGAGTAAGTGTTGGTCGCCCCTCAGCTTGCTGAGGGCCCCGAACTCCACAGAGACCGAGGCTTGCTCACCAAGTTGTCGGTTTCAACATTTGTGTACAACCCTGTATTCGCCGAGTAGGTTCTCGAGACACAAGAAGTATTTTAGAACATCGTTCTTCAATATGAACCAGAGCAGGGGGAGAGGAGGGCGGGCGATGGAGGTAGAGACCTCCCGCTCGCCCCGCCCGTGAAGGAGGCGAGCAATGGGGGGGGGGGGGGGGCGAGATCCCCTCGCCCCCGTGCCCCCAGCAGCACTGGGGCGAGACCGCAAGGGGGTAAGGGGGGCGAGCTCCACTCGCCCCGCCCCAAGGTTAGGGGGGCGAGCTCCACTCGCCCCGCCCCAAGGACAGGAGGGGCGAGCTCCACTCGCCCCTCCCCAGGGTAGGGGGGGCGAGCTCCACTCGCCCCCAGCAAGGGGGAGAGCTCTTCTCGCCCCGCGCCCACAGCAGGGGGGCGAGACCAGCCAGGGGGCCGACCCTGGCTAGGTCTCGCCCAGCCTAAGCAGGGGGCGAGGGGAGGAGGCCTCCGACCCCCTCGCCCCCGCCCCTATAGGGGGGCGAGACCAGCAGGGGGGCGACCCCTGGGTCTCGCCCATCCCCAGTTAGGGGGTTCGCCGAGCCCCGCAAGGTACCCCCTCTTGCCGAGTTCCGGGGGGGGGGGGGGAGGGGTTGGTCTGCGTTTAGCGCTCCATAACAGCGGGATTTGGCTATCTGCAGGCCATTTCCGAGGGTATTTTGGTACTTTCGCGGACCAGTTTGTGTCTATTTGCAGCCCAAATCCAGAAATCCTATAAATAGGACCAAGGGGGCAACATTTGGAGGCAAGCTTATCCTAGGCTAGCTTTCTCTCGCTCTCCCTCCCCAGGTCTCTCTCTAGTGGGGTGAGGAGAGCCTCTAGTGGTGACCAAGCCCGGCATTGGCTTGGTAGGGGAAGCGCTCTAAAGATCTTCCGGGTGTGTGGTGGGACCTCCTCGCCGAGCCCTTGGTCCAGTTCATAGTGCCTCAACCTTCAACCTAGAGCTCCCCCTTGAGGGGAGTAAGTGTAGGTCGCCCCTCAACTTGCTGAGGGCCCCGAACTCCACAGAGACCGAGGCTTGTTCACCAAGTTGTCGGTTTCAACATTTTTGGTGCGGTGAGCGTGGAGTGTGGCCGATTCAAGAAACTCTCTAGATGAGCTCCATGGACGGAGGTGGAGGAAGTTTTGACCCAAGTCACTCGCAGCCCCCGGTAGCTGGGTTGATGTTGGAGATGTTTGAAGACTTCAAGCGGGAGGTAACACAGGTCTTGCAGGTTACTCTCAGCCGGCAGTCCCGGATGGAAGTGCCAGCAGGGGGAGAGTGGGGAGGAGATCTGGAGGGGGGCGCCCTCCCATCTCGCCCCACCCCAGCAAGGGGTCGAGATCTGGAGGGGGGCGCCCTCCCATCTCGCCCCGCCTCAGCAAGGGGGCGAGATATGGAGGGGGGCGCCCTCCCATCTCGCCCCGCCCCAGCAAGGGGGCGAGATCTGGAGGGCGCCCTCCCATCTTGCCCCGCCCCAGCAAGGGGGCGAGATCTGGAGGGGGGCGCCCTCCCATCTCGCCCCGCCCCAGCAAGGGGGCGAGCTCAGGAGGGGGCGCCCTCCCAGCTCGCCCCGCCCCTTCTGGTCCAGCCGCAAAAGGGGGCGAGCGGGGAGGCATCCGGCCCCCACTCACCCCGCCCTAAAAGGAGTCGAGTGAATGTTGGCAGGCGACACCACCTTGGGGCAGGTTCCAAGTTTTAAAAGGTTGGCCCCGAGCAGACCCGCTGACCAGGCTCTCATCTAGATGGCAGGTCCGAAGGCTCACTCGGCGGCAGGTTCCAAGTTTTCAAAGGTTGGACCCGAGCAGACCCGCTGACCAGGCTCTCATCTAGATGGCAGGTCCGAAGGCTCACTCGGCGGCAGGTTCCAAGTTTTCAAAGGTTGGCCCCAAGCAGACCCGCTGTCCAGGCTCTCATCTAGCTGGCAGGTCTGAAGGCTCACTCGGCGGCAGGTTCCAAAAGTTTCAAAGGTTGGCCCCAAGCAGACCCGCTGTCCAGACTCTCATCTAGCTGGCAGGTCTGAAGGCTCACTCGGCGGAAGGTTCCAAGTTTTCAAAGGTTGGCCCCGTGCAGACCCGCTGACCAGGCTCTCATCTAGCTTGCAGGTCCGAAGGCTCACTCGGCGGCAGGTTCCAAGTTTTCAAAGGTTGGCCCCGAGCAGACCCGCTGACCAGGCTCTCGTCTAGCTGGCAGGTCCGAAGGCTCACTCGGCGGCAGGTTCCAAGTTTTCAAAGGTTGTCCCCAAGCAGGCCCGCTGACCAGGCTCTCAACTAGCTGGCAGGTCCGAAGGCTCACTCGGTGGCAGGTTCCAAAAGTTTCAAAGGTTGGCCCCGAGCAGACCCGCTGACCAGGCTTTCATCTAGCTGGCAGGTCCGAAGGCTCACTCGGCGGCAGGTTCCAAGTTTTCAAAGGTTGGCCCCGAGCAGACCTGCTGACCAGGTTCTCATCTAGCTGGCAGGTCCGAAGGCTCACTCGGCGGCAGGTTCCAAGTTTTCAAAGGTTGTCCCCGAGCAGACCCGCTGACCAGGCTCTCATCTAACTGGCAGGTCCGAAGGCTCACTTGGCGGCAGGTTCCAAGTTTTCAAAGGTTCGCCCCGAGCAGACCCGCTGACCAGGCTCTCATCTAGCTGGCAGGTCCGAAGGCTCACTCGGCGGCAGGTTCCAAGTTTTCAAAGGTGGGCCCCGAGCAGACCCGCTAACCAGGCTCTCATTTAGATGACAGGTCTGAAGGCTCACTCGGCGGCATGTTCCAAGTTTTCAAAGGTTGGCCCTGAGCAGACCCGCTGACCAGGCTCTCATCTAGATGGCAGGTCCGAAGGCTCACTCGGCGGCAGGTTCCAAGTTTTCAAGGGTTGGCCCTGAGCAGACCCGCTGTTCAGGCTCTCATCTAGCTGGCAGGTCTGAAGGCTCACTCGGCGGCAGGTTCCAAAAGTTTCAAAGGCTGGCCCCGAGCAGACCCGCTGTCCAGGCTCTCATCTAGTTGGCAGGTCCGAAGGCTCACTCGGCAGTAGGTACCAAAAGTTTCAAAGGTTAGCCCCGACACTGGCCCGCTGACCAGGCTCCCACTTAGCTGGCGGGGCCGGGAACTGCTCGGGGCAGGAAGGAAAATACTCCACCTCTAGCTGAGCCTGGCTCCTAGAGTGTGTCGACCTTGAATCCACCTCTAGGTGAGTCTGGCTCCTAGAGTGGGTCAACTTTGAATCCACCTCTAGCTGAGCCTGGCTGCTAGAGTGTGTCGACCTTGAATCCACCTCTAGCTGAGCCTGGCTCCTAGTGTGTGTCGACCTTGAATCCACCTCTAGTTGAGCCTGGCTCCTAGAGTGTGTCGACCTTGAATCCACCTCTAGTTGAGCCTGGCTCCTAGAGTGTGTCGACCTTGAGTCCACCTCTAGTTGAGCTTGGCTCCTAAAGTGTGTCGACCTTGTATCCACCTCTAGTTGAGCCTGACTCCTAGAGTGTGTCGACCTTGTATTCACCTCTGGTTGAGCTCGGCTCCTAGAGTGTGTCGACCTTAGCCCCGATGCTGGCACGCTAGCCGGGCTCTCGGTAGACAACATGGTTGGAGGACCTCTCAAGGAGGCTGTATATTTTTTCGCGAAGTAGCTCCGTTAGCCAGATTTCCAACGACACTCGTCTAATATGCAGGGTTGGACATTTCTTTCCGAGCGTGTACCTCGCTCGAAAAGAGCGGGGATTTTGTACAACCCTGTATTCGCCGAGTAGGTTCTCGAGACACAAGAAGTGTTTTAGAACATCGTTCTTCAATATGAACCAGAGCAGGGGGAGAGGAGGGCGGGCGATGGAGGTAGAGACCTCCCGCTCGCCCCGCCCGTGAAGGAGGCGAGCAAGGGGGGGGGGGCGAGATCCCCTCGCCCCCGTGCCCCCAGCAGCAGTGGGGCGAGACCCCGAGGGGGTAAGGTAGGGCGAGCTCCACTCGCCCCGCCCCAAGGTTATGGGGGGAGGGGGGCGATCTCCACTCGCCCCGCCCCAAGGATAGGAGGGGCGAGCTCCACTCGCCCCTCCCCAGGGTAGGGGGGGCGAGCTCCTCTCGCCCCGCGCCCCCAGCAGGGGGGCGAGACCAGCCAGGGTGCCGACCCTGGCTAGGTCTCGCCCAGCCCAAGCAGGGGGCGAGGGGAGGAGGCCTCCGGCCCCCCTCGCCCCCGCCCCTATAGGGGGGCGAGACCAGCAGGGGGGACCCCTGGGTCTCGCCCAGCCCCAGTTAGGGGGTTCGCCGAGCCCCGCGAGGTACCCCCTCTCGCCCAGTTCCGGGGGGAGGGGTTGGTCTGCGTTTAGCGCTCCAGAACAACGGGATTTGGCTATCTGCAGGCCATTTCCGAGGGTATTTTGGTAATTTCGCGGACCAGTTTGTGGCTATTTGCAGCCCAAATCCAGAAATCCTATAAATAGGTTCAAGGGGGCACCATTTGGAGGCAAGCTTATCCTAGGCTAGCTCTCTCTCCCTCTCCCTCCCCAGGTCTCTCTCTAGTGGGGTGAGGAGAGCCTCCAGTGGTGCCCAAGCCCGGCATTCGCTTGGGAGGGGAAGCGCTCTAAAGATCTTCCGGGTATGTGGTAGGACCTCCTCGCCGAGCCCTTGGTCCAGTTCATAGTGCCTCAACCCTCAACCTAGAGCTCTCCCTTAAGGGGAG